>OY757242.1:30742143-35542143 GCA_963583935.1 Diaperis boleti | reverse complement strand
TAGATCCACTAAACCGATGGAATGAAATTCTACTACGTAGGCGTTCACTAAGAAACGGTTTTTCAAAATTCCATTCCAAAGGGGGTAACGGGGCGGGGGAGTAATCTCTAGATCCACTGAACCGATTGGAATGAAATTCTACTACGTAGGCGTTCACTAAGAAACGGTTTTTCAAAATTCCATTCCAAAGGAGGGTAACGGGGCGGGGGACTTAATCTCTAGATCCACTGAACCAATTAGAATAAAATTTTGCACACTTACTTATTTTAGCACGTAAGCGCTCACTAAGAAACGGTTTTTCAAAATTATTAAAGTAGTAAATAAATTGCTTAATAAAATAAAATCACCGTGCGAAGCCGGGACGGGTCAGCTAGTAAATAATATAAAAAAAAAAAAAAAAATTAAAGAAAAAAACATCAAAATCGGAGCTGTTTCTGAGGACTTCCGAGAAAAAGACTTCATTGACGCGACTACTATGTATACTCTTTCAAATAAAAGAAGAATTTTACAAATCGGTTTATAAATGAGTTCTGAGGTAACAAACATTAAAAAAAAACAAAAAAAAAGACAACCAAACTGATAATCTCCTCCTTTTTTGAAGTCTTTTTAAAAAGAGGAAAAGCGTGACATGACGGTATTACAAGAGAAATATATGAACTAACCTTAACTGAAAGCCATAATACACAGCTACAAGAATCACAAAGTGAACTGATAGAGAAAAATAGAAGAAATATGTACGTAAATCCACTCATGTCACAATAAACCCTCTTGTTAAACTCGCATAATCATGTACTTTTTTCTACTTTACATTAATTTGTACTGAAGCTATTGCGATACACCGTTGAATGTCATTGCCCAAGACTGTGAGGCCGTGGGTCAGGAGATGGTTGAGGGTGTTCGTGTCTCCGGTGATGACGCGGATAATGGGGATGCACTTGTCCACTTTCTAAACATTTTGTGGATGTGGAGATTTTCTAGAGTAAGGAGTCAGGCTATTGCGTTCGTCAGTATCAAGGCCTACATCGCGGATAACAAAGGAAAAGAGCAAGCCTGTGCGAGTTGTTTGTGGTTTAGGGGTGTTTATTATGGAGGTTATTGTGAGGTTAGGGGCTTCAGTCATAGCTGAGTGACGTTTTTGGAGGTCGTTCGGGATGGGTCAAAATTCACTACTACGTTTTTGACGTTTCAAATTAATTCTTTTTTATAGCCGCCGTTAATGCACCTCGCAAACGTGGGTGGCCCATCGCCGTGAAACTTTCTAGGTTAAGAAATTTGATTATTTTGTATAAAAATTGGCAAAGTAGAAAAAATACGGTAAGATAACTCGTTTAACTCCGTGCGTGCAAGAAAATGCTTCTTATAAAATTCGTATCATAATATACTATTTTAATTATCAGTTACGATAATTTAATGCAATTCAATGTGCTTTGAGAAGAAGCAATGGCATGTTTCATTTTTTTTAATTGTGGTGCTTAACGTGCTAAATAACTTTAAATGTACCGGTACAGGTATTCGATTTTCCTTCCTACTCAACTTACAAAAGAACCTTATATCTAAATATAAACTACAAAAGAACACAACTTAAAGTTAGGAAAAAAATAATGTCGCAAAGGCGGCGTTTCAACGCTACGCACTCCAATATGCTGACCCGGAAGTCATGACCGACTCCGGTGACGGTGCACGGCGCGCGTGATAGGAACCGGAGGGAGTCGGATAGTCCCGGGGTGGCGGCGTAAAGATGTCGACAAACCCTTAGGCCACGTTGCTTTATTTTCAACCCTGTATTGTTGTGGCAGATGGTACGGGGGCATCGAAAGGTCGCTGATTTCTATACGTGGTGGGGCTCCATGGAGTTTTCATCGATGATTGAAGGCGGCTGAATCGCTCTCGAAGCATGTTCTTGCGGGCCAGGCATCAGAGTTGATGAAGAGTCCGTTTTAGACGATTCCTCCAAGTCCACTATGACCACTCCCACCCTCCGCATAGATTTCAGCCGACAGCACAATATAAACTTGCGTGCATAGAAATCGGTCCACTTAAAACTTAATTTTTTTTTTTTTTTAGAAACCACTTATCAGATCAAATAAAGAAATAATTATGCTGTTTGAAAGACAATTTAATATGCTTTAATATGAGTTTAAATTAATAAAAATTTATTTGGGTTTCTTGGGTTTAACAGTGAAATTATCTCATAAAATTAACTTTTTTTATTGCTATTATTGCTAAAAGAAATATGATTGACAATTATCTCAATTAACACTTAAGTACCTGGCGACCGAGCTTCTTTTGGTACTTATTTTTTGTAAAATCGTGTTTTTTCGGAAGAAGTATTGAGATACATGTCATAATAGGCCAGGCGACAGAGAGTTCAATAAGGAAATAATTAGTGGAAAGCTGGAAATGGCCTTAATCTCTTTATTTGGACCCACTTATTACTGTCTTAAGTTTTCCCCCTCGAGCGAAGTCGGCGTTCGCCCTTATGGCCCCAAGAAGGTACCATTTTTCAGTTTTTTGCAAATATCTCTTAAAACATCAACTTTACCAACAAAAGACTTATTAGCAAAAATAATCTAGAGTAAATTTGCAACCAAAAAGTTCTTTACCATTTGTTTCTAAAGTTAACCGCTACGATGCTACGGCCATTCAAAGTGGAGCCCTTTTTAGTCCTTGCGGAAAAGTTATAAAAATCACATGCTATATCAAAGTTTCTACATGTTATAAATAATTTTGAACATCCCACCTATACAAGCTATTAACTTGTTACAATTATAACTGCGATATAAGACAAACAGTTGGGGCTAACTATAGTCCAAGCAAATTAGACGAAAAAACGACGAATAGAAGAAATAATTTATTTTTGAAGTCTTCAGACTGGAGGGCCCGTGGGGGGCCCGTTGAGACAGACAGGCCTCCTGGAGACATCCTTAGGACAGGGGGGCGTAGCTACCATCTGAACTGCCGTAATACCTAATACGTCTACTGCAACAATAAGCTCTGGGATCCAGGTTGGGGCACAAAGCCTTGCTCGAATTCTACGTTTACGCTCATCCCATAAATGTTCCATTGGATTTAGATAGGAACTGAATGCTTGCCACTCCATTGTCATGCAGAAAAATAAAGGTAAGGTGCCACATGAATTACTAAATTCTCCTCGATGTACTAAGCACCCGTTGAACCTCCTCTCCCTTGGCTACGAGTTCCCTTAATGATGAAAGCTGGGTCGGTTCGTGCTCTCATAGAAATTGCACCCCAGATCATGCAGGAACCACCTCCATAAGCAGTCCGCTGTTCAATGCAGCATTCTGTAAATCGCTCTCTTGGTCTCCGGTACACTTTTCTTCTTCGGTCACGGGCATAATTATTCTGGTCTCACATGAGAACAGAACAGACCTCCATTGTTCCAATGTCCAATTCAAATGATGCCTTAGAAAACGCAGGCGTGCTTGACGATGAGCAGGGATAAGTTTCCTTTAGTCTTACTTCGTTTTACTGTCCACTGACTAATAGCCACTCTTCGTACTTCACGCAACTGCTGTTGCACTTGGACAGCATTAAGGTGATGATTTCTTGATGATGTTGACACAATAAAGCGGTTCTCATGAGCTATTGTAAATCGTCTTCTGCCTGTACTAGATCGTCTATGAAAGGATCCAGTCTTCTCATAACGTTGGAACACTCTTCGAACCGCGGCGTATAACATATCCAGTTGTCGAGCAAAAACTTTGGCGGCTTTTTGTGGTGTAGTATGCAATAAAACTAAAACTTGAAATCTAATCAAATTATGAAAAAGGAATAATGTTGAAATTTCAATTGCAAAGACAATAATTTCAATCCTTCACAAGTTTGTGATTCTTGTTCGTTTGAATAAACGATTGTTACGTTCCAAAAATTGGTTTGGTATTGCCCCAAATCTAGCTCTATGGAGATGGGCTGGGTCTAGTTTATTACTATTTTTTTTCCCTACTTAAATGGACGCCACCAGTTTTTACCGCAGGAGAGGATGGTTACGAAATTAAACTTTAGTTGAAAAACTGTAAAACTTTAATAAAAACTTGAATTTAAATCAAAATAAATTATTAATTATAAATTCAACAAATTAAATGGAATAGTCAGTCAAGTTTCATTCATCAGCAAAATTCAGTTACACAAAACAATTAAAGGAAATAAGAAGTTACTCATAAAATTATTATTTTAAATTAATATACCGAATTGAATTTAAAGGCGTCGAGTCATAGCTATAAGTCGAGGTAAGTATAGTGTAACCCACTTGGGTGTCCGACAACGACGATTCGACCATATAATTAGTTTTATGTTACACGATAGAGACGATAGAGTTAAACTAAGTTGTGAATTCTGAATTTAAATATATATTATTTTAAATTATTGCTTGGTCATTGACCACAAAAAACGACCTAAGAAACGAGAACAAGAAATGACGAGAAAAAAAATGTCTTATCTGGCCCTGGAACTCTGGTTTGGGGTGTGTGAGGACTTCCAGAGGGAGACGACGACGATTCTCTAGCCCCTGGCACCAACGAATTCTCAATCGAATCGTTCACGCTGGAACTTCCAAGGAATACCGCAATACCACCCTCGAGGGCGTAGTTCCACTTAGGTGGTGAAGATCCTAAGGTTCACCCCGAGCCAGCACCCTAATGAAGAAGATTCCCCCTTTAAGTACCCCCTTTAACGAACATAAAGGCCCCTACCTCCAATGTGGGACCTGGACGACTTCCAAAGAGAACGAAATGTGGACGCACCACGTGCACGACTTATTCGGTGGTTTTAATCCCCGCAGGTTGATAATGATACCATCGTTTTGCGATTATTTTCAACGGGACGAGAATCACACTCTTCGATTAAACAGATGAGCTAATCCCTTGCGGATAATTCAAATTTAATTGCACCAACACCACGTTTCATCAACCACCGAACAAATAATGTCTCTTTTTGACAGACACGCCGGCCGGAAGAAGGCCTCTCCAAGAACCTGCGTACAAGCGAAGCAGTACGATTGAGGTACCGCTGCTTGACAGCACTGACAGGTGTGAGGTTATGTAGATGTAAACAAGAGAAGTTCTTCATTATTTCCCGACGAGACACAAAGAAATTTTAAGTGTAGGTATTACCCAGTCGAGGTTCCAGTAATGTAGCCCCTTGGCGTTTTAGGCATTGGGAGTGTTGCATACTTCCAGAACGAAAGATCGAACCAGATAACACCAGCACAGCGAAGAATGAGGAAGAAAGACGATACATTGAGAGTAACATTCCGTAATGTCGAGCACAATTACTGTTTACAGTAGAAATTATTTCGAGCGAGAATAAAGTAAAAAGTACGAAGAAAACGGCAAGCGGCTTAAACTCAAGAGTGTGCTCTAGGATGCCCAAACAATAATCCCTTCACAGCGAAGTGATATAAAATCTAACCGAAAAAAGTAACGAAATATCTAAGGTTAATGAAAAGATAAAATTATCTTCACACTCCCCTTTCTCCCTATAGGAAATTTCCGGAGAAATTTCACCAAAACAACCCAAACAAGAAAGAAATCCATAAAAATTGTTGCCACTATAGCAGTTCCCACTACAGCATTGTAATCGTGAGCACGATGACCTCGCCTCCGGCAATTCCTTTCCCTTTAGAAATGACCACAACCGCGCCAACGCAATCAACACCACGAGAACGCTCTGCGTCGCGTAGGATGGCATTTTCGCGTCGGTGCAGAACGTCCTCCCCCCTAGTGCTGTCGGGTTCGACGGCACCGCCGAGGACACCTCATCCAGGTCCAAAACGCCATTGAGTCCACCATCGCGGACCCAACTACCACGAACCACTTTCAAACAAACTATAACAATGATGCAAAGTGTACGACCACAGACCGACCGGCAAAGCCATGTTCAATCATGCTGAAGAGATTGGGGTGAGCACCCCTCGGCGTACTCACCGAACCGAAACCCGAGTTTCTGCTTGTCCTCTTTCACCCTTCCGTTCTCTCCTTCCACACGTATCTCCTTTCACACCCCGATCTCCTCCGGCCCCCACATAATGCACACCCGACCGCTTTGCAAATGGACGGGTTTGCGGGATCGCTACCCTCCGAGTGGACGTCAAGATCGGTGAAACAAAGACCCTCCCCTGAGAATTCGAAATACTATACGGCTCTCTAACCTACGACACGGTACATGGCAACCCATAAATCCAATGAACGATGCGATACGATGCTATACGATACGATGCGATACGATGCGAGGCGATACGATACGATGAGAGACGATTAACTACGACTACGGAAAGAGCCATAACGACAACAATTAATCCGACCTCGGATACCGAAAAATAAACACAATTCGACAATATTCTCAGGGTCAACGATCTCTTCGAAATCCAAATAAAATTGATTTGGCGTCAATCGGGTTTTTCTGCCAACAGTGATCCTACAACTATAAGTGGTTTCACTCATCTTGGTGGTTTAGGTCTAAGCCAGGGGTCAGGTTGTTTGAGCCCAATACTACAATGTCTAAGTCAAAGCAAAATAAACCATAGGTACGAATCCAAACGAAATTGACTTGGTGTCAATCGTGTTGTTCGACTGACAACAACCACACTGTAACCATGACTAGTGGTTTTACTCATTTAGGTGATTTTGGCTTACGCCTGGGGTCTGGTTACTTGAGCCCAAAGTCCATTCCGACAATCAAAGAAGAAAACAAAATCCACAACCAAAACTGACGAATTTTTGAGAACGTCAGGACGAATTAACTACTCATACGACACAAACTAATGGATAACAACGAGTAGTACTCTGGTACTCTACTATTCGAACGTTTCGCCAGGGACAAACCTATCAACAGGACTAGAGCGAGGTTTACCGCAACTTCGGTAAGCCAAGTCGGGTTCCATACATTTCGAAGAAAGAGGATTTGGTGGAGGACGGTAGTTCTCAGCACTAATTTTACAGACTTCGAGCTGTCGACACAGAGCCACCAGTTGGTCCAAACTAGTAGTCAACGTAAGACCCAGATTAGTCTGATAAAATGGAGTAAGATTGCGTCGTACTGTATTAACCTGCAACTGTTCTGGTACAGGACGACTTAACCGCAAACGGCAACAGCAACGGACTCATCCGGTCCCTGAGTACGTCGACGAATTTCATCCCATAACTTCTCAACATAATCCGGAGGTAAAAACGTCTCCCGCAGCTCTCTGCACAATTACTTCCAGAATGAAAGATCGAACCAGATAACACCAGCACAGCGAAGAATGAAGAAGAAAGACGATACATTGAGAATAACATTCCGTAATGTCGAGCACAATTACGGTTTACAGTAGAAATTAGTTCGAGCGAGAATAAACTAAAAAGTACGAAGAAAACAGCGGCTCAAACTCAAGAGTGTGGTACGCCGAATACATCTCCCTTTTTTGGTAAAATGCTCTAGGATACCCGAACAGCAATCCCTTCACAGCACAGTAATATAAAATCCAACCGAAAAAGTAACGAAATATGTAAGGTTAATGAAAAGATAATATTATATTCACACGATAAGCATTCTTGGTAAATTTAAACTCATATTAAAGTACTTATAATTGCCTTTCAAACAGCATAAAATATGATTTCTTTATTTGATATGACGAATAGTTAAAAAAAAATTGTTAAAGTAAAAAGTTTTCAGTGGGCCGATTTCTATGCATGGAAGTTTAGCTGTCTGCCAACTGGGGAATGAGCTCATTTTTCTCTTCAGTCTGGATGGCGGTTCCTTGGCCTGAAGCAGGCGTCTAGAAAACTCTAGCGTAAAGGAGAGGCTAGAACTGAGAGGCATTTCGACGATTTCTCCTCGGTAAGGATGGTTAGTATTTTGCGGAGATCTGGCGCTTCATCTCTAGAATGTGTAACGTCGCAAGCGTCGTTTCTGAGCCTTAACTTTCGGACCGGTCTCGCCTGTCCTGAAACTCAATCCAGGTGTTGGGACAGCCCGGATGGCGGCTGTCCTGGGACCTCTTGTCGCGTCATTGGGCCTGGACTCGCGGAGTGAGCGGAAACGTATTGGTTCGGCGACGTTAGTGACAACTGGGGCCAGCGTCACTACTACATTTGCCATTGGACTGGGATTCTGAAGAACTTGGACATCGGACATTCATTCGGGTTGTTGGTACCGAAAAGGTTACACACTTTTTCGGCGGAGTCTGCGAGAGTCTGATATGATGCAACTGCGAGCATGGGTCTGTCAGCGACAATACGATTATTGATCAACTCCTCGGTCAGAAGTCTCTCCCGGTCGTTCGCGACCATTTTCCGATACTCCACCTTCTACTCTTCGGGTCGTATCTCTTCCAAAATCGTTGCATCCCTTCCGATGTTATTGTGGATCTGTCTTTAGCTCTCAGCCGTCTCCCTAAGTCCTCCAGGTAGTTGTCGTGGTTTTTAAAAAATGCCTGCTTCCTCGCAGCAGCTCCTTCGACACCGGCCCTGGAAGGTATGGGCTGGATCCCGTATGGGGGGACCCCGTTGAGGTGTTTTTGGCAGTGATTCAGGTTTGTTGAAGACCATTGTGACGCTCTGCTTTGCTTCCGATTAGTTCATTTGGTTGAACGGTGTAACGGCGGCAGATGTTGTTTTTGTTGGTGCTGTGACCGACATCAAAGCAGAAATGGGCAAGTCTTAGAGACCATGCGAAGATTTCCGCACGTTGAACGCCATATGTCAACGGGACATGAGCTGCGATCGATGTTTTAATGTAAAGATGAAGTAATGGTCGGGACTAAAACTGACTAGATAAACTAGTTAGATAAATAAGGTGTCAAAATATTATTGTGTGAATTGTACAAATTATTAAATGAAAAATAGATGACAAAAATTAAAACTGATAATGGAACAAAATTATTAAATGCAAACATTTTACTTGTAAAGAATGACAAATTTTAACGTGTTGATTGTACTATAGATAATGAGAACAAGAACTATAACGACAAAAAATTGAGACTATTACTGATCTTAATTACGCTGGTTTTGACGACGTTGGCTGGCTGGATGGATGGAGCTGGGGTTCTCAAACCCACAAAACCTTCAAAGCCCCTCCAACACCTTGGTGCCTCAAAGTATCTTGGTCCCCTTTACTACACAAACAACAGGAACACTTCGATCGATGGCATCGGCGAAGATCTCAACGGATGAGGGAAGAGAAACGAAAGAGGCCTAAATTGATTGGGAAACAGTTAAGATCTGCACAGTACAAAGAGTCTGATCTTACCTCCACGTTACAACCACGTCTTCACGGCAGCAAATTCGGCCATTTAGCGATTACATTCTACTAAAATTGTAATATAGACGGCGATTTCTCACCCGCAGCTGGAAACCGAAATACCGAAACGAGACCTGCAAACAGCATCGAACCCCTTTCGGCCGTTTTTATGGACATCGTCTCGCATAATATAAAGTGGCCCGCAGATTCTAAAATTGTAACAGTACCTAGATCAGCATTTTGAACAGTTGTTATGATTTTCATTAGCTTCAACCAAAAGTTCGTTACCTTCAGAACCTCCAAATGCTTCCAAGAAATTAAAATATTCGCTCAGGCTCAGTAGGTCTGGCTTGCCTTATTCACCACGAAAAAGTTTAAAAAGTAAAAGAAACATTAAAGACGGTGCTCGGCCTTCACTTGGAGGAAACTTTCACAACGACTCTCTAACCGACGGTTTTGGAGATTAGGTGGTAGGGATGCTAGAACCTCCGTTTTTATGTTAATTTTGTTAATTTTTTATGATTTAAATTTACTCTTTTTGAGCATTTATCCATTTTTATGGTTAATCTTTTGACGTTTAGGTTAATTCTTTCACTGTATAGTTTACTTATTTCCAATGCTATTTTTCAAGTTCTCATTTTAAGTTTTTAGTTTTGTTCTTTTTGTATGGCTCCCTCATTAGCTGATGAAACATTTTGTACCAACCGAAATCTTGGCTCCTCTCATTCTTCAGCTGGCCCATACACCCAGATTAAAGAATTCCGTAAGACAACTTTACTCAATACTAATTTCCTAATGTACTAGCTGGTTAAATATAATTACACAAGAACCATGAAAATATATGGAATGTCATGACTCAGTGACACGACATTCAAGTAACATGAGAAATTATTCTGTTGTCTTCCGACCAGAAATAGTTGACCTAAATTAATGTGTATCACAAGGTATTAAAGTTGTTTTATCGATAAGTAAATCTGCATATTACCTGCAGAAATTCAAAGTGGAGATTTGCTTACACTTGGAATTGTTTGATTTGTAATGTAAATTGTTATGAGAGCTATTACATTAAATTACTATAATTGGGGAAGACGAATGTTTATTTTATAATAGGTTGGTCTTTTATAAGACTTGCCTTCCTTACTTAAAACCAACATAAGATATGGTTCCCCATTTATAAAAAAAACTATAATTATACATCTTATATTAAAATTTTATCTGTTTTCAATTCTGTAGCGTGATACCTCAAAAATTATTATCAATCCATTCAGAAACTCGCGAAGTTTGCGGCATCCTGTTACAACACCGAGTTGCTAAATTCTTTTAATAACTTGAAAACTTTGCATGAAAATATGTTAATAACTGAAAAAGTGGCAGTCGAATTTACTTAAAGTAACATGAGGTTGGAAGATATATGACACGATAATGCAAAGTTGCAGACGATGTTTTTGCTGCTGAAAAGAAGATAAAAATACCTTTCATATTTTCTTTTTGTAATTTATTAATGTTGGCTTTAAAGCGACGCGGGCTCAGGATTGAAATATTCAAAGAGGCAAGGATAAATCTACAAAATAAATTAAGGTAGAACTGATTTTTTTTAAAACACCTTACGTATCTTTTCATTTAAATTTTACACAAACATTGATGTGATTTATAATAGTTATTTAGCCTATTAGTGGGATATAAGATTGCAGAAGACGAGGTTGTTAGACCGAGCTGCTGTAATTATGCTCTAGCCCACGTGTGGGTTTCAAAATTGTATCTATTAAACAAAGATCAAGAAATTTTTTTATTTTTTTTTTAATTATTCAATGTTGCTATGACTATTTTTCATTACTCCAGTGAGGTTCATTACTTTACTTAAATTAAGTCATAGGAGTGGAATAATGACATCATACAGCAGTTGTAGATAAAATAACTTTATCTTATCTTATCTTTTGTGATAACCCCCCCCCCCCCCAAACGTATCTACCACTTCTTGAACATGAACATGAAATTAAGTGTCGGATAAACGACCCAAAAAACTGCAAGATTTCATCAAGAGATAATCATATCAAAATATTCTATACATTAATAAAAGAAAAAGTTTGACGTTTTGAGGTTATTTCAATTCGTTGACTAACGAGAAATAAGTTGCATTACATGTTATTTTTATAGGATCCATGAGGTAACTATGAGCCCCTAAACTGTCAGTCAATCTGCCCTAACCACATTTCGAGTTTCACGTACAAGGAAATATGACCTCCTTGGAGCTTTAAGGCTCTCCCAGACCAACGCGAAATATTCGCTGCCGCTGCGCTTATTTCGCGGCCAAAAATTCGCTTCGTTGTAATTACATGGCGGCTTATGGAGATGCTCAGACATGCGCGTCAGCTTGCCGCTGTGACTGCGATTGTGCAGCGTTTTTCTTCGTCACGATTTTATTTCGCTGTCAACAGCGTTTTAAATCGCGCGTTTCCTATTTCGCAAGCAAATGAAATGGAAAAGACGGAAGCTTTAATAGAAATTGTAAAAAAATACCCAATTTTATATGACTTGAAACATGATGAATACAAGAACTGTAGAAAGAAACAGAAAATATGGGATGAGATTAAAAAAATTAAATAAAAAGTAGGGTCTTGCAATACATCATTTTTAAGTTCCGTTCCTGTTAAGTACTTTATGACCAAAAGGTCAAAAGTTAGCAGGGGGGGGGGGGGGGGGGGCATTAAAGAAAAGTACTGTATAACAAATTAGCGCAAATCGTTTACTAATAAAGAAAAACTGTGTAGGAAAACATATACCAACTTGACATTTTCTTCAGCTTCTAAGGCAAGTAACAAAAGTGCCTCTTCTTCATCAGATGATGAGTACATTGTCTTCTAAGGGTCCCACAAAAGTGACACTCTCAAAATAATCTATTCTAACGAAATTTCGTGCGATTTATTTGCTGCGGTGTAAAGAGTCACGGGATTTCCGCTGCGAATTTCGTGGCGAATTTTTCGTTGCGGATTCGCGGCGAACATTTCTTCACAGGCGGTAACTTCACAACCTCAAAACATAGACGTTGTAGTTTTTCCTTTTCGTGAATATTCATTGTTACATAGCTTACATCTAGCCCGTCCAGCTTCACAAAGCGTAAAATATAGTCCAGTCGACGAATTATTTTACCCATTTTATGCATTTGGGGTAGTTAGAAGGTTAACATGCTAAAAGTCCCCACCCTTAGAGTGAGTGGCGATTATCTCGAAAACCATTAGTGGGAGCAAAAATGTATAGAAAAAAAAAAATAGAGCTGCTTTTTCTACATAAGGTTCATTTTGAATAAAACATTTGAAATAAATTCTTTTTGGTCAAAAAACGGGGGTGGACTAATTTTTGCCTTCGCGTTGAAAACTATACTCATGGTATAGTGGTCTTAGAGGATTTGCAGACCAGGTTGCTAATGCAGCACTGTTCTTGTAGCAGGCCTATTCTTATCTGCTTTGCTGTCAGGTGACGACTTAAGGTTACCGCCTTTGTCCTTTGCACAAAATTTCGAAAACCATGGAAGAGGATCCATCTTGGTTTGTTTGCCGACTTATTTTGAAATTCCAGGCGTTTAAGGACTTCCTCAAAGGACACTGACCTGGAATCCACAGAGACGCCTTATGAAGCTCCTCGACACGTAAGATCGCAAGTTGTACCCCCGACCAGATATCTTGAAGGTTGGCTATAATTTGATGTAACCAGTTACGGCTGTACATATCTCTGCAGGTTATCTTGAGGGCGCCGTCTGCGAAAAAAAAATTGTGCCGGAAATGCTTCCGGTTAATTACCGCCATGCGAAGATGGCTACTGGTAATCTCCCGCTAACTAGCGTCGCCCGTGCCCCTGAGGATTCGGGTCTGGGCTAATTTGGTGGGCTCATCCACGCCTCCGTGTAGCTTGTTGTCATTACTACTTATTACTGCTATTGTCCGGCCTAGTACGTACAAAAGTGATTGTAGAGGTGAAATAAAATGGGAGTCTATTGATGTAACGGCGCAAGTAGTAGGCTATGTTCTCCGGCGCTACTGAAGGCTTCTATATAACATATTCATAACATATTTTTCCACCCAATAAAATTTAATTTACAAGTTAAAGTTTTGGTGAACCAAAACGATAAAACCCAAAATGAAAATTCAAAATATCTTTATCACCTCTGTATTAATTAATGTGTGCAGTTGTTTGTTTTTCGTTGATGTGAAACACGGCACTACACTGTACCCCTCTTGCGAAGTTGGGTTGCGTGCCCCATGCTCGAGCGGTAACCAGGATGTGGAGCGAGGAGTGTGCAGTGGTGCACTATAAAAATGTGTAACTTCGTTTGTTTTGGGTTATTTTTTAAAATTTGCTGTGCATGACGAGTTCCAGGCTAACCCCCTCCTGCAGTTGGGTTGCGTGCTTCCTGCTCTGGCGGAAACCGGACTGTAAAGCGAGGTGGAAAAGTTATTGTACCTTAATTGCTCATCCGAATACCAGTACTGCTCAATCTAGAAGGACGTTCAAACTGTAACTCCTCTGTGTACCTGTGTTTTGATTCATGTATAAAAATTTAAAGGGGGTCATATAATATCGTAGATTCCGGTTTCTTAATGAAATTGAATTTGTCGAAAGAAAAGAAAACACTCAATGCTTTGATTAACTGTAACTTTAAGTGATGGATTTGTTTAAAATGGGTATGGGATGTTGTAACAACCTCACTTTTCTACACTTGTAATTTTGGAACTTTCTCGTCAGGTACAACAGTCCAAATTAACGTTAACGTTTGTCATAAATTAATTGAAATATTGTATTCCCTTAAATTAATTGTCATTGCATGAATGAACCAAATTATTGTTAAAAGTTATGAAATCAGCCACAATTGTTAAATGAGTTAAAATGATCCAAATTGTTATTAGATAAATGTTCAATCAAATTTAATTATTAATTCAAAAGTTCGCCCATAAAACCTCTAAAGCAAATACATTGAGAAATCTCTAATTTGTGTTGAATTTGTGTTGTTAATCTACGCTCCGCCTCCAACGCTGCGCACCTTGCATTCAAAGAACCTGGTTCAACGTCTGTAAAGGTCTATGTAGTTTGAATTTCCCGCCACTGTTCTTGTCAAAAAAAAAAACACAACTTAGGTCCGCTCTGCCAACCTTTTAATTCCGCGGTTTGTTGCAAATTTTCAAATTTGACGTTTGGTGACGTCATTGACATTTCATCGACGTTTGTGACGTTTCATTTCAAATTGTTGGCGGGAAGAGCTTAGGCTCATCACAGTACCATTATACAGGGTGTTCGGTAATTCGACAGCCATCTCTTGAGGAATCGTAGGGGCGACCGCCCTGAGTCCCAATCTAGTGTTAAACTTTCTCCACTTTCACTCCTTGAGAAGCTACAGGTCTCAAAGTTCACCCAATCAGAGATTAGATCAAAAATTAGTTTGTAATCATGAATCCAAGCTACCTGGGAAAAAAAATCCGGCTACCGTCAGTGTGACAATTTTGATTAATTGAAGCCAGTGGTGTTCATAGTGGTATTTGAACTTGAAAAATGGGTGGCATTTATACCTTTAATGAACTAACCGACATCACCTATAGTGAAGTCGGTGCCAATAGTAGAGCGGCAGTGAGGTTGTACCTAGAAGGATCGTCACGTCCCCTATCGCGGTGTGTTTTCCAATTTGGATCGGCGTATTCGAGAATTTGGAAATTTAAGGCCTATGAATTAAGACAGAGGTAGACCTGTAGCCGATATAGCTGTAGCGCGGGATGAACAAATATTGGATATGGTAGCCGCTGAACCCACTTTTAGTGTGCGCGAGATTGCTTGCAGAATTCATGTTCCAGCGACAACGGTATGGACAACAATCTGGAAGGAACAATTGCATCCATACCATATTAATCGTGTCCCAGCTTTAGTGCCTGAAGATCTTCCAAGAAGGCAGTAGTTTTGTGAATGATTTCCGGGGAGATGGATGGCCCGTTTCCGTGGCCGGCCAGGAGTATGGATTTAACTCCGTTAGATTTTTATTTCTGAGGGCATGTGAAATCGGTTGTTTGTGCCATCGATATTCCTGATGTGAACAAATTGCAACACAGAATCCTCCTAGCGTCTGATCAAATCAGGAATACCCCAGAGGTTTTTGAAAACGCTAGAAGTTCGTTGTTGAGACGGGCCCGTCTTTGTATACAGAACGATGGTCGCCGATTTAAACATTTATTTTAAATATTTAAGTTACCTTTCTTTAATAATAAACCACTTTGAATGATGCAGTTATTATGTTAGTATCTTTCCCAGTATACGCCACTGATTTTTGATTGACTTTAGCCGTCAAATGTGACAAAGTCTCTTTTTCTTTAAACAGAATACTTGATTCCACAGAATTGGGGCTGATGAAACCATTTCTCTGATTGGCCTATTTAAAATCCTTCTAGTTCTTTATCGGATGTTAAAAAAAATCAAGTAATTGCAAAATATGCTTTCTCTGAATGCTGTGAGGCCACAGTAAAGCGATGGCTGTCGATTTACCGAACACCCTGTATAGTTTGTCGATGATGTGTGAAATTGTTTTTCTTTCATAGTTGTTAATAATCATTTCATTATTGACTAGTAGTGAATAATGAAGATATAGTAGTTAACAATCATTTCATTATTGACTAGTAGTTAAAAATGAAGAAACCGTATTTCATGCAAAATACATAATTATCTAATAAATGTGGCAATACCTTCATGAAAAAATTGTTTTCCAAAGATTTTGACAGAATATTCGTGAAATTGTTTATATAATTATAAATACAAGAATGGACAGAAAAATATGATATATAGGTGCTACTATTGATTTAAGCTGCTAGTAGTGAAAAAAAAATATATAAACCACGGTAGACAGCCTTCTCTACCTTGGTATAATAATATACTTACAATTATGGGTGTTATCAGGTGCCTGAAATCCGAACTGTTGTGATGTAGAACCGGAAGCGTTGTAATATACTTCACATTGTAACTGTGGTGGTTGGTTGGTCGATATGATTAATGTCGTAATATGCAATCGTCTAAAAAATACATTCCTGGGATATCATTTGAACACTTACTCTAACTGCCAAACATTCAGAGCTGCATCCCTGCAATTATTTTTTCTTTCTGTTATCAACTGAATCATCAGAATAAACAGAGGTATTAGAAGGGGAGAGAGAAGAAAAAATAATAATTTTCATAAAAAGTAAACTGTGTTCATGTAAAATGTCGTTGCAATAAAGAAAACAATTTATTTGCCAGACACAAAAGCGAAATTTTATTTTAAGGCGCAGTTAAGTTCACGGCCACTTAATGGTAATTTTTAAATAATTTTTTTTTATCACTTGTGAAAATCATGAAAAGCAACTTTAACGAGAATCTGCCCATGAAACACGTCATTACTTTTAATTTTCCTATTAAAATGCACATGTTCTTTGCGCAAGTGATATCTCGTCACCACAAATTAACGCTTTAATTGTTTGCCGCTTTTCCTTTTTTCTGTTTTCATCCTGAGAGTTAGATTCCTTGCAGAATTGATCAATGCCTTTACTGATGCCACCGTCAGTGTCCCACTGTAAGACATTATCAAGATACAGGGTTTTTCAAAAGTAATTTCAACCTATCAAATCCTGATCATACCTATATTCCAATGGCATGTCTGGAGATGTTTTGACCATTAATTTACCTACAATTTTTGGAATGATCTGCGTCATATTTGCGTCAGGTCGCCTACTATATATAATACATGAGCCGCTTAATTAAATACGCCATATTTGTGGTGCTTCTGGTTTTAAAGAAATCAAGAGTAAAATCTCGCGGGACGTGTATATTCTTCTTTTCACAAATTAAAAAAGTCTGACGTAATTGTAAAAAGTTTTATCTGGATGTTGTATCGTGATTTATGTGTCTTTTCCATAAGGATTAGCTTAGAAGCACGAATGGTTGAGCCTCCAAATTCTCTGCGGATAGCGGAGGTTTAGCGTTTGTTTTAGTTATATCTGTAAAAGTTGCATGTATGGAACACCTTTAGAATCTTTTAGCTTTCATAAATATCAATCGCGGTTATGTGTTATCGAAGTCGTCTAATGCCTGTATTAGAGTCACGTAGTAAAAGTTGGATGAAATGTTCTGTTTCGATTTGGGACTGTTGCAAATCCCTCACAATCTTAGAGATCTCTTGCAATCCAATATGGGAACAGTTGATCCCCGAGTTGAACAAAGCCAATATCCGCGCTTCCCCATTCTATTTATTCAAACAGCAGAGGTGCGAAGTTTTTTGTTGAACGGCTATTTTGTAAACAAATTACCGTTCAGATAAAAGTTTTAACGCAAATCCCTTTATCGCGGCCAATGAATAATGCAGCGCACTTACGCCTAGATACAAAAGCTTGGCCGTCTTTAGCGTCCATCAATCATCGCCTCGCCCCGCCTCATTTATAATTCTAATTTCGCCTACTAATAAATGATTCAATTAGTTTTTGTCTTTTCTAAACCAAAACGGCGATTTGTTAACAGCGCACCCTTTAAGACACACCTGACAACTATTATTGTTGTTCACAAAACCGTCAACTTTGTCAGCACATCATCTCGCATCCAACAATTTTCCTGAAATTCAGAAAAACAACAAAAGAAAAATATACGGGTGAATCTTGAACAAATTGCGCGTTTTCAACGGGAAACTTGTTTTACATAATATGCTCTTCTATAAATAGGACATTTATGTATAATGTGACTTTCGACTGCAGTTTAAATTACACTGTATTTTCATTTAATTATTCATGTTTACTCTTATGATTTGACCTGCTGCATTGTGGTGATATTGTTAAATGGAAATCTGCCAAATGTAACAAAAATTAACATTCCACCTACGTTTGAATAATTGATATTTAGAAAATCTTACTAACTATTGTTACACATTGCTTTGGGTGCTTCTCTGGAGAGCTTATACAAACAATTATTATTATCTATCGAAGTAATTTAAAAGGGTAGATTACGGTTTTACAAAGTGGCTTAAAAACCACAAACTAACTAGACCTCCGAAGACTTATTACTTTATTTGGTTTATATAAAATTAATTTTCTGTCCCATACAATAATCTAAAAGGAGCTGTTCCATGTTGATACATTAAAATCTGTATTACTTTTGTACCAACAATTTGGTTTCGGACATCTGTGCGTGAAGCTTATAGCTCCTGCGTTTCCAATTGAAATTGTTAAATGGCATGAGGATTGAGTGACCTTTCATTTAAATTTTCTAGACAATTGCGTAAGCAGCTTTGAAATTTAGTCAGGTGAATACAACTGTAATGGATTGCTACTACTCTTTGTTTTTAGTTCAGTCACTTTAGGATTTTAAACCACCCATCGGTAATTTTTTTTTTGTTTTATTATCTAGACATCCTAATATCAAAAATCAGTTTTTGACAAATATCTCGTAATCAATGGGTTGCACGGTAAGTTTGGTTATACAGGAAAATAAGACAACTCACGGTAAATAAAAGAAATCACAAAGGCCTACCACTGCATGAAAACAATGAGAGGAACATCTACACAGTAAAGAAACAAAACGGAAAGATAGTGAGAATATTTTGAAAAACTACTAAATACTAACACGAAAATGACATACTGACTGCAGATAATATTGAAGAAGGACTAAATAATCACAGCTCGCTTAAGTATCCTCCGAACTGTTCTGACGTAAAGTTCGCGGACACAAGAGCGGACGACCTTGCTCACACGTAAACCTCGCCTTTCACACGCCCTTTAACAGATTTTTTTTAAATTTCTGTCGTTGGAGTTTCGTGTTCATGACGGTGTCGTCCTCGGTTTTTCATGCAGTTTATCGCATTTTTCTTTTTCTTCAAGCAGTTTCCATTCGTCAAAAAATCTTAATTCTTTTATAACATTCCGTAGACAAAAAACTGAATATAAAGGGCTCGAAAAAGACATTAAATAAGTAGAAAAGTCAGGCGGTATCTGAAAAATCTGAACAGAAGAAACAACACTGCCCTCTGCCCTGATCGCGGCTGCCCCTCCTTCCGCGACTAGCCACCCACCCCTAGCGAATCTCGCTAGATTAAGTTCCCGAACTAGGATATACTCCATTACCAAGTCCAAGGAAACCCTCTCCAAGACGTCATGGCCTAGCGCTCTCCACCTCAGGTCGATCTGCACGATTACCCGCCATTGGAACCTTTTTTTGTGGGGGCATAGCCGGCGCCGTGGCTAACCAGTCAAGTGCCCCCCCGGAACCTGGCCACCATGGCATTCTGTCTAGGCGGGGCTGTTTTTTCCTTCTGCCACCCCCACCCGAGATCACCTTTCTGCATAACTTTGGGGGCGAGGCTTGCCCTGTCAATCGGCTTTTTCTCACCGATCCTGCGTCAAACGCATGGGTTCTTCCTTCTGCAGCACCATTTTCTCCATGCCATGGGACCTCCGGGATTATCAAGCTCACCCGTAGTAACGCATGAATCCTTCCTTCCACGGCACCGTACTTTCCCTGCCGCCGGACCTCCGGACTCCGCTCCTCGGACCCCATCCCTCCATCGCGGCCGCCGGTGCCACTACCCTCCGCGCTTCAAGCGCACCTACGCCTTCAGCGTCCAGGCGCGCTTGATCTCTTTTATGTCTTGCCTTTCGGCTTCTTCCTCCCTGCTCCTGCGTCATCCGCATGGATCCTTCCTTCTCAGGTACCGTGCTCTCTATGCCGCAGCACCTCCGGGGTCCGCTCCTTGAACCCCACCGGTCCATCGCGTCGCAGGCGCGCTCAATCCTCTCTCCTCCGTCGCGTTGTCTCCCTCCTCCCAAGAGGGCGCGCTCCGTCTTTCGCCTTCACGTCGATCGGCAGACCATGAAATCGCGCTCCCTCCCGATCTGCGTCATTATACCGCAAGCACCTGGGTAAGTCGGGCACTTCGTTACTGGTTTCCTTCTGTTTCCTGGAACAAACCTTTTTCTCTGTCTGGGGAAATTTGTTCCCCATGTTCTGCTGGCCCTTTGTCTTTTCTTCAGAAGGGCATTTCGTCTTTCTTCTTTCAGGGATGGGGGACTCTTTCATATCAGAGGGTCGCATCCATGTCTTTGGCCCCCTTTGCTTACCGAGGACCCATTTGAGTCCAATTCCTTCGAGGCCGCCCGGTGGCTAAAAACTCATTGTCGGCCCCCTGGCCATCTTCAAATCTAGGACCCAATTTCTCAGGGCCGTCAACAATGTATACAAACCTTAGATAGATTCGTATCCCATATCCGGGTCCAATCACCTGGCAGGGGAGGCAGGGATTGTCTTCTTTCTATTGTTGTGGGACGGTGTTTCGCGGCCAGATTTTTCGTAGTTTAGTGTAGTGAGTGTTAATTTTAAGTTTAGAATAGATGAATTTAAAACACCACGCGTCCTGTTGCGACATAACATGAAAATTGCAACAGGAAGCGAGCGTGTGTTCAGACGGTAGACGGAGTGGAAATGGCGCCAGCCGCCGAGAGTTTATACTGTCTCCCACTCCGTCACACCCATCGCGCACGCTCTCGCGATTTCGCTGTTTCCACGCATGCGGTCGCGAGTGGTTAGGTTAGATTAGTTTGGATTAATGGTTAAACGCTCGCGCTATAGATTAAGTATAGTTTTAATTAGATTTAAGTGTAATTAATGTTAGATTTTAGGGTGAATAGACTGCAGCCAATCAGGAAGCAGGACGCCGGCTGCGATCGGGTTTTACATGTCATTTTCTGGTTGGAAAACAGTTCTATTCAGCCCTCGAAAGAGGTGTTAGAATAAAAACGT
Source organism: Diaperis boleti (assembly GCA_963583935.1). Taxonomy (NCBI): domain Eukaryota; kingdom Metazoa; phylum Arthropoda; class Insecta; order Coleoptera; family Tenebrionidae; genus Diaperis; species Diaperis boleti. Next base: position 35,521,131 of record OY757242.1, on the reverse strand, counting down.
TTAACTCAAAATGAGACTTTTCTTTTAAGAAAAAATACAAATAAAAAAGTAATGAGAGACTAAGAAGACGAACGACCATTCCCCTACTGGCCTGTGGACAACATCTTGGACAAGGCATCACCGAGTGCGAGTTCCAGTCTCACCAAACCCTCTTCGACGTCGGTGGTGTACTTCGGTGCCGGTACCTCCAAGGGTAACCGCCGCCCCCGTAACACTATCACCTCGATTTGAGCCGTCCTTGGCAGAAGCCTACCACAGCACAGGACCAACTGCCTATGGTGTAGCAGGCGCTAAGCCCCCCCCACCAGCAACAAAGTCTTACAGTTCCATGGGGGGGGGACGTCATTAGGACCTGCTCACCTCCGGAGGTCTTACACCGTCCTGCTATAAACCAGACAAGTTATCGTTCCAGCTCAATGCTCGTCCTTGGTACATATGTAGCACCTCGGTGTTCTCATACAGTCCCCTTCCCCGAAGCACCTTAAGCATTTGCCACCAGGTCTTTCACTTCTCCCTGTACCTCCGGACATGATGGCCGATACTAGGAGCTTGCGCGGTTCCCTCTTCATTTCGTGTAACGGTGGCCAACTGGTCTTCACTCTTTCTCGGACCGACTCGGAGATTCACGTTGATGTCTCCTTTTCTTGAGTCGTAGACCTCTCAAGTCCTCACAATGGCATCCGCCTCTGTCACAGGTTTTGGATGGCTACGACCGACCGAACTTCCAAAATAACTCCCCTCCTTAGTCTTACCCACTACCTTGACGTTTACATCAAACTCGTCAGTACTGACGTCACGGGTGGGGGCTCTGAGGGTATCGACTCCCATCCTAGATGTCAATAACTTGCTACCTCAAGGATCCTCTTGAGAGCCTTTATGGTTCCTGCCGCTTTCCCCCTCCTCCATTTCCCACTTCTCCACCATCAATATTCCTCGAACCAGGCCTTTGTGTCCTCCCTTCGGAAGACATCCGCTTTCCTCTGTTGTCGGGAGATGAGTTCTCACGTTTGGGTTCTCCTCCACCATCCATTATAACGCCCTGCTAAAGTTCCTCCAATTCCAATTCCAATCCTCCGCCAGTTCCTCAAATTACCCTAAAGTTCTGTTCCTCTTTCTGGCTCTCCCTACGACGACACTCCTTACAACAGCTCTTGATAAGCTCCCAGAAGCCACTTTCAGTTGCAAATTGTTTTCTTCCCTATGCATCATGTCAGTTTTCGAAATGTTGCTGTTACGTCTCGGTTTGCCTCTACCGTTGTCCGTTGTCTTATCCACATTTTCTTGGCTAGATGAGGTCTTACCGTTTGCTACTCTCGCTAACGTGAAGCTATTGATTCTATCGGCACGATATATAACACCTTAATATTCCACGGGACTCATAATACATCAGGGGTCTTCAATGGCCCGCCAGCAGGCCCGCAGAGTAGTTACGCTTTAAGTTTAAGGCCCTTAAAGGAACCAGGGGTGTTTTATTTTAATTTCCGATTTTAGGTGATGGAGTGAATGTGTTTATTTAGTTGTTTGTACTATTTTAAAAGAGACCGCGGTGCCTTGTCATAAAGAGACAAAATATAGTAGCTTCTTTACAGTTTTTTCCTGATAACGTCATTGTTAGGAAATGTAAATAATTAGATTAGTGATGTAATTATTGAAGTTTGATAACTTCAAGGGGGCAATATGTTATGTAATGTAACCAATCATGTGTAAGCCAGATATAGTCCTCGCCGTGTTGTCGGCCCGGTTGGGTTTTATTATGCCTTATGGTTGCAAATAGCCGGATTTTCAGAGCAGGACCATCGGGAGCTCCGGCCAAGTTTGACCATCGTACCTATCGGGAATTCCGAACCCCCGACCACCGGACGTTTATTGTTCTATGTTGTATAAAAGCTGTAATTTTAGTGTTAGTATAGTTTTGCAAGAGTTTTGTAAGAACTCACAAGTACGACGGCTACGTAACGCCGTTCGTATACAAATTAAGTTTTGTTTGTAATCAATAATCTTAAATAAACGTAGTTAAAACAGACTACAAGTTCTATAAGTGCAACATTAAGAATTCACCAGCATTCAACCCATCAGTGGTTAACAGTCATAGTACGGACAGCGAGAACACGTTTTTCTGGTGACTTTTTTCAGTTTGCCCTATTTTACACTGGGAAGTCGATATGCGGTAGAGTCCTCGTCTGTGGAGCTGGTTTTGCTCCAGTAATTCTTACGTGGTCTGAAATTTTAGTAAAAAAATTTAAATATATCTAACAAACTTTAATCAGCGTAAAATTATAAATGGAACATGTATCGGCAGAACACTTCTGCCATCATCAGCCCTTAAAGAATATAAAAAAATAATTTTAAAGTTTGTGGAGTTCGACTTAGATATATTTAATTTTTTTAAATTTAAATTTACTCCACTTGGATTTAAGAACATTTTTCTAGTTTTTGAATTTTTAGTATTAGATAGGGGCGGTTTTTCAAACAGTTAAAAGTGTTTTCTTTGTAATGCCAAGGTCCGAGACAATTGTCGTTTTCGTCTGGTTTTTCGTTTATTTTAAGAACCCTCTGAGAGGTAAGATCCCACCGTTGCCCAGAAGGATCACCGAATGCTGTGTAGTACATGATCCAGTTGATCGTACCTGTTGTTTACATAATTAGGATAGAACTGTCAAAGTTGTGATGCTTCTTTTTTTGAAAATTAAAACGAAATCGACACTAAAATTTTTCAAGAAGGTTTTAGAAATCTTACTTGGAATAATTGTCCTAACTGTAAAGTGTTATAAAAGCTTATCGTCTTATCTAAGGACCAGGGAGTAAGGATCAATTTCATGTTTTATTTCAGCTGGAATTGAGTCTTACTGCCTGGTCTTTAGTTAAGACGTTTCCACGGCAACCGACGTTTAAGACCCGTCGCAACTGAACATGAAATCAGGCTGTAAGACACTAAAAACCTTGAACAAGAAGTTATCTGGAACTCTTCCTGTGGTGAACGGAGACGGGTGGGTATTTGGTAGTAACCTCCTTGAGAGAATTAAGACAGCCAAAGTCTTCACTGGGGCGGCTGAAGAACTAGTCCCTAGTCCCTCGATTTCTGCTCCTCGAAGTGAACCCAAGCAAAATTCATTTCACAGGAAGAAAGAACGGAAAAACAGAATAAGCTGTTACCAAAACAGTTCGAGCAGTTACCATTCAACCTCCACGAAGAAGTTTCACTTTCGTCGGCCTTAGAAAAGTGTTGTTCAAAAGGGAAGTAGACTAAATTGTTTTATCAATGCGTGGAGAGATATCACTACCGATCCAGTAGTTGTGGTTAGCGGACGAATTGTGAACGATCAAAAAAAATGTAAAAAATGTTCTCCAGGCGATAATCAGAATTTCTTAGTAACAAAACCAAAGCTCTCAAAGATTAATTCTGAACTTAAAAAAGCTAAATGCGTTTCTAGAACCAAAACACTTTAATAAGATTGAAGATAGAAAATTGGCAATGCCATTAATTCTTCCGACGACAGCAGAATCAAAGAAATTTTTGCGAAAATCTTTTAACAATACATATTATTTTGAATCGGTTTTCACGAAAACTTTAAAACCAGTGTTATGGTGTCGCAACATGGGAGGGGGGAAGGATTACATGATTTAACGACAAGGGAGGGAGTAATCATTTCAAGCTAGGCGGTACATAATTATAATTAAGTTTGAACTTCACTAAGGTAAATTTGTTTAATCTTCTAATTGATGCTCAGTACGCGAGCAGGTTTATGTATGTACTGTGATAAATCTATTAATTCGGTACCAAAAATAAATCAAATAAAGAAATGCCAGTTTTTGAAGCGTGTTTTTTTACGATTATAACTGCATTGAATTAACACTGATTTATAATCCTTATGATTTTGCAAGGCCATTATCTGGATATGTTAATGCAGTCTTGACAACAAACGAAATTGATCGACGAGACAACTGGGTATTTGATAACCGTATAACGTGGAATACAAAAACGACAGACTTCATCAACAGAAGCGGCATACATGGCTTTATTTGAAGCGGTAAAAGAGGCTGTGTGTTTAAAATCCTTGTTAAAAGTATCAATCCCCAAATATCTAGTGTGTTTGAAGAAAATCAAAGTTTCATAGCATTAGCCGCAAATCCAACAGGCCACAAACGCTCAATGCATATAGACATAAGTATCATTTTACCCGAGAACAAGTACAGAGCAGAATGGTCTGTTTGACATATGTTCTCACAGCTAACCATGAAGCGTATGTGCTATCGAATTCACTGAAACCCCCAGGTTTCAGGGAGTTGCGTTGAGAGCGGGGATTTGTATATTAAGAACAGTAAAGTAAAAAAAATCTAAATTTTGTTACAGTTTAAATAATGTTTGTTTAATTTAAATTGTAACTTAAATGTTAGGTTATTAAGAAGGTTATATGGTCGCTGTGGTGAAGAAGGGGGCTCTCGTGGAGACGTCGAGGGTGCAGCAGGGCGATGACGTCTCGAGTGAAAGAGCGTCGTTCAAAATAAAATGCAGGCGGGGGCTTTAACTGTCTATTGCCATTGCCGGAATAGTTCTCCTTCCGCTGAAATGGATCTATTCTTGTATATAATTACTTTGGAGAATCTCCAGAGTCGGTTCCAAGTGGTCATAACTCTTACAATTAAAATAACCTAAACTAATAAAGCTACAGGGTCGAGAGGCGTATTGGCGCCAGACTGGCGATCTGACCAGCACTGACGTCACACGCTCCCTACGTTAATTAATTCCTATTCTAAAAAAGTTAACCATGCATGTATGTGCGCGGGATGGGACAGTATCACTGTCCATATATTCTCATAGAATCTCATAAGAAGTAATATCGATTGACTGAAAGTACAAATAAATGTATGCAGGTTCACATTAGAACCAACCATTCACTTGTAACCGGTCTGCCGCTTCTTGATCGGCGGGTGACGTCACAGTTCTACGATGCATATGTCTGGTCTTCATAAAATATTCATACATTATGTTGTCTGTGGAAAAGTGATGGAGAATTTTGACGTTCAAATCACGAAAAAATGTACAAATACTTTGTGAAGATGCTAATACCAACTATAATTTATTGTTTAATGACGAAAATATCCTCAACGAAATTTTATGGCGAAGCAGTAGTGGAAAGCCATAAGGATCACATAATTATTGTATTAGTGCCAAATAAATTTCAAACCAATTTAGGGATTACTTTAATTTCTTAATCACTTTTCATTTGTGACGAATTATTATCGAAGTATTGGTTCTAACTTTAAAAATTTCAATTTAATTCTATTAATAATGTACATAACAACAATAAATATTGGAACTTATTGTTTACACGACCAGAACAATTTAGAAAGTACCTCTAAAAGTAATGGAGCAACTGCAAGATTGGAAACAATACATGTTCATTTATAAGAAAGTTTGATTTAGCTTTGATTGACTAATGGCACGTGGCGTGGTAGTGCTTCGACATTTTCACTCCGGATCTCACCAGTCCCGTCTATTAATTTAAATGTATGTCGCATAGTGGAAATTAGTCGTGGAAATTCCCAGCCTCATAGCTCATCTCGACGGCAGTAAAATTGAATTACCCAAATGGGTATAAAGTTTAAGGTTAATTAAACATTAACCATAGTTAGTAGGTAAAGGGCTACCTTGTTGTATGACTAAGTGGGGTGTTCCACATCAACAAGTGGTTCCCGGTTGATTAGTAGTCTTGTGTATCGGAATGCATTTTAACAGGACCTACTACGACGAAAAATCGCCGGAACTTAATGCTCTTTGCTGCTTTGCTTCTTTTCTCGCCTGTCCGTATCTTGTCCGTCCGGGTATTAACTCTGACATGCTGTAATTGCTTTCCATTGGATCATTCAGACAACTGAGTTAGCATTTCGTGCCGGGACCTCTGATAAATCTTTTATCATGTTCTACGACGTCTCTGATTACATGGGAAATAAAACAAACTCCCAGCCTTGCTGCTAAGTTAAAAATTATTAAATGAACGAAACGTTATTTTCTCGAGAGTTCTTATTGATATCCAGCTGTAAATTTGGAAGAAAACGTTAAGGTAAAACAACGAAGATAGATTTTGGAATTGGCTACATACTCATCATCTTATTGCTGAGAATCACAAACATATTTCTAACATTTTTAGTTTTATTAAACGGACATAGGAAACACCAAGCTGCATAACGGTCAAAATCAAAAATTTGAGCATATTCTTAAATACCTTTTTAAAAAAAGTTCATTACAATATTAACCTCAATTTGTAATTATAGCGTCATTTGTCTTATAGTTGTCATGCCGTAAAACGCGAGGGAAACTCATTAATGCAAGTGCCAGATGTGGAGATCGAACCTGAGGCTTCCGCGGTAAATCCGCGCACTACACTGCTGTCACAGTTCCCAAAATGACCGTTCCTGGAATGACGGTGTGACATAAATGATTATACCGCAACGAGATATTAGTTGCTTTTGAGTTTATTCGAAAGGACTCCGTACTATTTTAAAATTATTGCTAAAAATACACATTACCTGGACAAAATAAATACACAACTGTGTTCCCGTAATCTAATTATAAGAGTACGCTACACTCATACAAAATTGAAAGGCACTGGAGATAAATTAACTCCGTGCCAAACAAATTACACTACCCAAAAGGAGTGAAGCTACTGAGTTGAAATGTTTATTTGTCCGATTATTCCAATCCAAACATTTAATTTCAAATGCTGTTTTTAAAAAATCAAGCTTACGAATATTAGTTTTTGTTTCATCTGTGTACAGACGTAATAATGATCATTTGCAAAAGCAAGTTTAAATTTGTATGTGTTATTTTCTCAAAAAAATTGTTATCTAAGGTACCAATTTTTTTATACCAACATTTAAGTAATATATTAAATATATTTAAATTTTAATTTAAATTTACTCCACTTGGATTTATCGACATTCTTCTGGTTTAACATTTAAATAGTTGGACCTTTCTAATAAAAACCAGCAAAACAATTGGGGTTGTCTTAAAAATATATATAACGTCATTGTGAAAAAATAAGTGACGTCATAAGTACAATTTTTATTTTATAAGGTGGCTAATTAAAAAATTAAACATAAAATGGACTTCTACCAGCGTTTTGCTTAAAAACTTTAAATAACGCAATTAGAAATTTTATCACCACACTGTAGTGCGCTGTCAACATACTTTTCAGGGGCGCGGACGAATAATTTTTGCTGCACGAGGTGCTAGTTGAGTCCCTGAAAAGTGACGGCGCACTAGTATTGAATAGCGTTTTTTGTATTCGTTCACGCAAAATGAGAAAAACCACGAATTAACATCAAAGGTTAGCTTTGACAGTTGTCAAATTAAATACCTATGGTGATATATTTACATATTTACTTATATACCACTTTCTGCTAAGTAAATATACACCGTTATTCACGAAACAATACGAGCCCACCCAAATTTTCTATGCAACCAACATTGCATTTGCACAGGTTACATGGATAAAGAAAAATAATTCTTCAAAAACTAGCACATAGTGTGCGCAATTAGGTAACAATAGATATTGTCAGTGTCAAAGTTTTAAATTTGCAATCGGTTTTAAAAATTCACTATGCAACTAGTCGATACATCACGGAGTCAAAACAAAGGTGGGTTGACGGTGAATTGCATCTTACAAGAACATTATTTAAATTTTAGACGAGCTGATCGAGAATCAACAAATCATTCCCTCGTGGGTAGTTGTCACTTTAAAGATGAGGATAGAGCTAATGGTCCTACCATATTTAAACATAATATTGGGAAGCAATTTAGCGTTGAGAGCTCAAAGTAGAAGAGAAAACAATTAAAAAGTGGGTATTTACAGAATTCACTAATAAAATAAATTTACAGCTCCTCTATTGTAACAGAAGCAGCTAGTGATCCTGAGGAGACGATTGAGACCGAAATTGAAAGGTTTCAGCAGATTGTTGTTTCACATGCAGAACCAGGACCTCTGTAATACAACAGCCTCCACAAGTGGCAACAATAAAGGCAATATTTGCTGTTATGAATAAAGCTGAAAATTATTTTTTGCATACCTGCTTCTTTGATTCCCCATCCGTTGTTTTCTAAGTTTGCTCATTTACAGTTTCTCTTATTAAGAGAAGTGGAGGAGTTGAACAAAGAATAAAATTTAGGTATAAGTTGTAAATAAGTAATTACAGGTTTGTACATAAAGTTTTATTGTAGATTTAATTTACCAGAAATGTATAAGTATAATAAAACACTTCCATGGATGTTCTTTACCCACGCTTCAGTTCTACTAATCTCCACAATCATGCTGTCTGCTGGTGTCCAGATCATCAGAAAAGCCTTATTTCTGGACGTAAAGTGCAACTGCCCTTGAATTTGGTGATAGTAATCATGATCTTGATGTCTTCATCATGAAATTCGATAATGTACTTTTTTATTTCTTGAGATCCTCGCTCAGGGACGTGGTGTTTCTCCACTTGTAAGGACATTTTACTTCTAAAATTCCACACCAGACGTTAACGGAAAGAATATTTTGGAAGTGTCCTTCCCGAATCCAATGTGGATTGTCTTGAGCATACTAATGACAATTATGCTAATTTACACCCCCGTTATTGCTAAAAGTAGCTTCATCGCTAAACAAGAGATTTTTCTCTGAAGAAACGGCACAACTCTATCCTTCTGGGAAAATCGGTCACTTTTAGTTCTTGAACCAAGGTGATGTGGTGAGGATGGAATTTATTGGCCCTCAAAATTCGGCATACTGATGCCTGGCTTATCTCAACCATTCGTGCCACTTACTTCTGGTCAATATGTGGTTCTTCTGTCACCATCTCTAAAACGGCTACTTCATTATGTTTCCCAGTTGCAGTCCTTTCCCTAGGCGTAGTAGCTGGAGGCCAATTCAGTCTCAACTGTGCCTCTAATATTTTGAAAATTTTATCTGTTGGTCCTCTCCTTCGGCGTAACGCTCTGCATAAACCCTAACAGCAAGAGAAGCGTTTTTTCTGCATTCGCCATAAATTAAAAGCATGTCGGTTTTCTCGTCATTGGAATACATTATTACCAAAACAACAAAGGTCAAAATAGTTGACACTGACAGTATCTAATCTCATCTAATAAATTAATGTGCACACTATGTTTTAGTTTTAAAAGAAATTCTTTTTTCAATCTATGTAACCTGTGCAAATGCAATGTTGGTTGGATCGAAAATCTGTTCAGGGTCGTACCGTTTCGTGAATAATCCAGTATGTATTTCACAAAAAGAATACAAAAAAAATATATTTTTTGTTTGGGAAAGTCAAATTGCACAAAATTGCACCGGACGTCCTCGGAGGACTAAAGAACAAGAATATGGGCGTCTCCACCAATTTGCTGCAAGAAATGTGTTTTGTCCTTGAGCTGCAGTTCAAATAGAGTATGTTAGAAATTATAAACGTACAGTGTCCCTCCGAGCAGTTTATAGGCCACACTTTTAGCGACCATGTGGACGTCTTCTTTGACTCCGGCGCATAAAGCAGAAGAATTCAATGGTGAGAAGAATTGCAGCATGGAATAGAGGAATGGAATCACATCCCCTTCAGTGATGAATTCGGTTTTTATTCGGAGAGAAATGATCGTCGAATGATGGTAAGGCGGAGGTCGCTTATCCTGTACTCGTGGGAACATCATGGAACCGTTAAGAAGAAACTCTGGGAAAAACACTCAAGATTAGGAATTGGCCCAACTTGGAGCAAAAAGGAATAGCAGCGAAGCTGCAAAAAAGACGGGCTCGTGGACCTCGGTCAAGAGGCGGGTTTAACGACCCCACCAACTGAACAAGCACCCGGGACTAGTAGAGGCCCTTCACAGGAAATTCACGTTCCGGGCCCTTGCACAGCAGGCCAAGGGCTTCGGAAGAGGATTGTCGATGTAAGCAAGGGCCACGTGGGAGAGCTTCGGGGTTGCGGACTGGCGCACTCTGACAAGACGCCCCCCACCGTGGGCCAAAAAGCCAAAAGGACCAAACCATCAGGCCTGCGCTTGAAGCGGCTTTTCAAATGTGCATATCCCCACGAGGCAACTTGAGCCATGAGTGTCGGACGCCATGACAAAGGGGCCTAAGACTGGAGGGATTTTTTCTGCGGTACAAACTTGCCACATAACTACCGAGACCCAGAAAGGCCATACTGAACGTCGAGGCGCCCACGTGTTCACAGATACTAAGCGTGATGGACGGGTTGCTTTGGGCTCAAAAACTGGGTCATTAAATTAATCGTTCCGAAACGGGCGTATCTATGGGGTATTGATATTGGGCTTCTTCAGGAATCCTGGCTATCAGAGGGGAGGGTAAGAGGCCTAGATTCAAGTGGCAGGACTGTAACAGCTGGGCCTGCTGGATATAATCAAAGGACTTCCACATCTCAAGCGGGGTACAGGTATTTGCTCTGGAGAACTTGTGTACCAGAGAAGTAGTGGCGTTTCGGATTACCACCACGACGGGAAAAAGGCCGAGGACACTTGTGGTGTGGTCGATCTACTTCCCTTTCGAGTCGCCCACACGGTGTGGGTTAGTACAGACACGAACCTTAAGAGGAAACAGCTTATCGATATCACCTTGAGCTATATTCAGTTTGCTTCTTAAATTGCTTAACCTTCATCGGGCCAAAAGGGGTACAGGCGCACCTGACAGACAATTTTTTGAGTTCAGCATCAGGGTTTCTTCATACTTCTCAATGTCCTATGCTTTCATGCATTACTCACTGCAATTATTGCTGAAAAAGGTGCCAAATATGCTCCTGCACCCCATTCGGACTTGTGGGTATCTCTTTCTGAACTAAACTCCTAATGAAGGGGAAGTATATTTTTCAGTATCTGATTAATGTAGCTGGCATAAACTGTTTCAAATTGTGAACCAAGAAATATCCTGAGTGGGTAATTCGAAGGAAAGATCGCCGCAGAATATTTCTTCTACAGTTGGGTAAGGAATTAGTTCGAGAACACGGGGACCATCGCTACAGAGAGCAACAATTAGAAAATCAAAGTACAGAAAGAGCATTTCCGATCGCGAGAGAAGGACGCTGTTTTCTTTGCCGCGATCACCCGACAGAAAGTCAAGAAAATGCTGCGTGAGTTTTCGTGTGTTCGCAACATTCTAGGCCTCTTGCAAAATGCGAAGAGTGTGCTTTAATTTCATTTTTATATGTCTTTCTTATTTAGTTTTTTCGGAAAAAAGACTGGGGTGCACCTGCACCCCAACCGGACCGAGTCGTAATGTTTGGATTTCGGCCGGATGAAGGTTAAACATCCATATTATGTTCAAAAAGTCCAGGCTTTGAGAATGGAAGATTTGCTTTGTCTTGTTCAATTTTGTGACTGGCTATTACATCGGACCGACAGCGATGCTCACTACTTTGTCAAAAGATTCTAGCTACAGATGAAACAGGCTTTCCCGTGAAGGTATGCATAATGGCCATAATACACACACAAGTTTCATTCAATGTTTGGGTGGGAATCGTGGACGAATATTTGATAGGTCCTTAAATTTTACCTCCAAGAGTGACAGGAGCCAGTCTACAAACACGCCGTGAGATGATGTGGTATTTGTAAGATGGAGCTCGTCGGCATTAGACTGCTATTGTGCGAAGGTGTTTAATTATCCAAATAAATGGATAGAATATAGTAAACCTCTCCCGTGGCCGCCAGATTACACATTACTTGTGTACTTCTTTTTGACTTAATCGCTTTTAAAACCAATGTCAGCGGTTCTCAATGGTGCATTTTAGTGCTTTGAATCTAGGCAAATTTTTTTCTCAGTATTTTTTTTAAATTACGATTAAAGTTACGTTCAGGGATTGCAGAGTGGAGAGTTTCAATTTAGACCACACTTTGAGAGACAGCCTGTATTTATATACTCTCTTATAATTCTGTGTTTAACATAAGTCATAACTTAATTTGTACAAAGTCGAGGATCGCAGCCCCGACCTTTTTTGTCATGTTTTTTATCTTTGATTACTTAGAAAATAAAACAGCTTTTCTGCTTAATGATTATTTGGGAACTTACATGGAGCCTTATCACTTTAGGATTTCCTCCACACGCTTCATTATTCAAAGGGTATAAGCTGCTTGTATTAAGCTAAGAGCATGACGGTTTCATTTGAGATAAAGAGAAAGTTAGGGAACTGTAAGACTTTGATCATTTAAATATTTTTAGATATAACTTGGTGGAAGTATCTGTTTTCTTGTATTTTAAGCAACAAAATATACTAAAATACATATTAAGTTTGTGGAGGTTGACTAGAATCATTTTAAATTTTAATTTTAGAATATTAAGGGTATTTTATTAATTATTGCTTTTCGTCATTGACTTAATATACAGTGTGGAAATCAAGTAAGGAATAAATTCAGTAACTCCGTTAGTATTTGCGCTAGAAATAAAACTTAATAAGCATGTGGTACGGCTAATTATAGTGCATCCGACGAACGTTTACTAATTTTTGAAGTAAAACTTCTTTACGGTGACTTGACTTGGGGACTACGCTGGTGAATGCGTGACGAGAGCGTTACGAAAAGTGTGATCGGGCGAAGCGAACGATTCTACAATAATTAATTCATAGAAAAAATGTTTGCCTTAACGGGATTTGAACCCGCGTCTTCTGGGTTGTAAATTAGCGCTTCATTCCATACATCCATTTGTGTCTGTCAGTTTTGTATGCAATTGCGTTACTTATCTTAATCGCTACACATGATTGCCGACTTTTCGCTCACGACAAACTGAAACATGCATTATCTAATACTGCAGACGGTATTAATTCAGGATTCTCTAGCTACATTTATAAACTTACATAAATTAAAAGCACTTTCACAATGGCGAACTGAAGTTTTACTTCAGTCGTGTGGTCTAAAGCACACTCGTATTTTTTTATCACTTTTTTTTGACACTTATGACGTCATCAATATATTTTTTAATGGCAACCTATGTTTTTGATTTTACATTCGCATAGAGTTTTTATTTTGATTTCAACATTATCAAGTACTCAATAGTTTACATAAGGAAAAAATAAATAAAAACGGCACTAAATTTCAAATTAGTAAAATTTCAAAAAATTAACAGAGCTGTCTAATTTTATCAGAATTTAAGGAAAAAACATAGAAATCCAAACAAACCAAAGTTCCCAAAAGCAATCAATGAGAAAAAATAAGAAAACGACCCTAAATTTCAAAGTAGGGCTAACAAATAATTAACAAAATTAACAAAAAGACTATTGATGTGAGAGTTATAAATTAAACATATTACACCAAATGTTCAAACTGATGACCCTGAATCATCTGACAAAATCCAAGACGATCGTAAAAAGCAGACAATACGTTTTGAATGGTTTGGGGAGTTATTAAACAGCACTCATGTCGAATTCTTCCTTCAAGATCATCCAAACTGTTGACGTCATAACTGTCAAAAAAAAACTAATGAAAAAAAATTAGTATACGTTTCTCGGATGCGCTATAATTAGCCCTATCACATGCTTTTTAAGTTCTATTTCTAGTGAAGAAACTAACGGACTTACTGAATTTACTCTTTACTTACTTAATTTCCACACTATAATTAGAAATTTTCTTCCAATAAAATTACACCACGCTATAACTCTGTTAAATAATCCGATATCAGAAATTCAAAAACCATGGAAGACAGGTGCATAAATGCTAGAAGAGAGTATAATTCTTAATTTTTCTTAATAAGTCATTTTTGTCAAGCGATATTGAACTTTTTTTTTAAATAGCAACAATATTTTTTTTATACAGTTTGGTGGAGATTTTTTTCTGAATTCAATGGTATCTTTCAACTTGATTTTGCAAAATATTTTTGGAGTTCCTTGGCCTGGCACAAGTAATAATAATGTCGGTATAAATAAATAGGAGGAATGAGTCCAGCTATAAGCAGGCAAACATTATTTGTATATTTTTATATAGTGTTGATAAAGTTCAGTACAAATTTCAAAATTCCGTTAATTGACGCTTTCTTGAAAATACTCCGGCAGCAAAGCACAGTATGGCGTTGAATGTAACTTTTTTATTTTTCTTTGAAATTTTGTCGGTGTGTTGATAAAACATAGATCTTTTCAGCTACAAAGCGATCTTTTTAAATTTGTAAATTAAAAAATATATATTCCGGGAAAATGTACTTCGACCGGCAGAAATGTACATGCCGATAGAGAACCCTCTTAACATTTGTGTAAAATAATGAAATAAACTCCACCAGCGATCCCCCTGTCCCAAGGGGTGTCCGCCTTCTTTAATGCCCTCCCTGTTCCAAGGGGTCCCCCACCCCAAGGGGTCCCCCTACCCCAAGGGGTTTCCCTACCCCAAGGGTCCCCCTGTTCCTAAAGCCACTTGTGCCATTTAACTAATAAAAAGATCTACCAGAATCCGATAGAATAATCAAAATGGTTAATTACGTCACGGCTAGCTACAAAAATACATTGTTACTTTTTCAAGAAAACGACAATTAACGGGATTATGAATTTTGTTCGGAACTTTATCAACACTGTACAAATATTCATCAACAATATGGTGCTTATTACATTACATTCACGAATGAATTGGCAGGCATTATGTAATTTAATTTCATTGAAGCAAGGAAGTTATTGTTGTGGTAGACGTACGTGCTTTGGTTTCGGCACCATTTTTGGTATGCATTAATTAAGATGGTTTCCTACAAACAATGGTGTTTTCGTGGCTTATTGCCCTTCTAAGAGTAAATAATCTGATTGACATTTACATTATCAAGGTTTTTGTTTGTTCTTTAGAGTTATAAATCGATGAATCCATTAAAATGAACATTGGAACAATGGTGGAAAGTAATTACAGGTACAGAATTTAAATAAAAACTACTATTTTCATTTCTATAATGTAGTTGCAGACGAAGTGGAAGGTATATTAATTGTCTATGCAAATATTTGTTGGATGAACCGATTGAAGACTTTTAATTGTCATATAGATTTTGTTTTTGACTGATTCATCTATATATCCTTCAGCTATTGTGGTGGATTCCCACCCGCCATGTCGTTTTATCACCCCTTCCGGGTAGTTGATGATCTGCGAAAACCGATGAATAATGATATTGGTTGCAGTGACTGTGAATAATGGGACGTCTGTACCAGATCTGTACTGGTATTGCCTGTTATCAAATAGAAAAAAAATGTGATAATTATAATTTGCAGTAATCCTGATATTTTTATATTTTTATTGGTTTGTTTCTAATGATAATAATTAGAATTATGTGCATTAAATGCACATCATGTATTTTTGTGTTTGCGTGCTGAACCGTGTTAATTCTTTCAGTTATTTTCGCGATCTACAGCACTTTAGAATTTTGAGCTGGAAATGGGAGCGGCCAGGACGCGGGCACAATGCAATATTCAAGATCTTCTGTTTGAACTAAGGAAAATAAATTGTCTGGCTTGTATAATAGATGAGAGAAGTTCACAGGCCAAAATGATGGCGTGCCACGGAGAAATCTTGATTCGCGCCGTGGTCGTGTATACTTGTTGAAGGTAGGTATTCCAACCGTGCTATTCGTTCCTTCTAAACATTTAGTCCGTCTCGTCGAATCTCGTTATTACCTGAAAACTTCTCAGTTCGCTTTAACGAAAATCCGGCTATAACGAAGTGCAACCGCCAACTTCATAAACGTCGCAAATTACCCGTGGAAATGCTAAAATGTCCAGAAACTTTCTTTTTGTTCGTGGATCAGATAACTTTTTTATGTTAATTCCGGGAAACGGCATATGCTATGCTTAAATGTGATATAATTCGATTTGTGCCAGAAATTTTGCCTTACATTTTTAAATGACACATCAAAAACAACCAAAGTGTTTTTAGCCGCCGGATTTTATGTTTTAAGCCTATTGAACACACTTTATTTCAAATGCGCATCGGCCATTGTTTTTATGACTATGACAAAAAATCCGTGAAGCCAGTGTGTTTTGTAGTGGCGGTTGAGTCAATTAACAGAAAGCTTTTCTCTTGCAAAATAAACTAAGTCAGATTAAAAATTCGATTAAAATGCAGCGCGTCAGTGATGTATCGCAGCTTTTAAAGAAGCTGCTTTTATAAAATGGTAAATAAACACGAACAGTGAAAATACGAGCGGACGTAGCACTTAACTTTACTTTTATATGACAAAATTTATATCCTGATCTTGGAAAGAATAGAATTATAATGATTTGTCAAATTAATTAAAATTTGTTTTACGAGCGAGGAACGATGTTTCAAGTTGCCAGTTGCCTGGAGGGCAAGTGGTTATCCACGAAGTAAATTTTGGAAAAACAAAGTTTTCTTGCCTGAATTATTGAGTTTGTTAAGAGGAATTTTTAATGTTCTGTGTCATAATTTTGTCGTATTATAGTTAGTTCAAAACCTCATGGACCGCCAGATGTGTGAGGGCGAAGTATATCGAGTGAGACGTTTGTAAATCGGCAATGCTGGACTGAACCGATCGTTTACAAGACAGATCTAGAAACGTCAGCCTAATGCGTCGTTGCGGCTAGCTTTGTATAGAAATTTCCAGGAAAATTTTAATCGGATTTAATTTGCAATATTGTAACGTTGCAAATTTTCGATATAACACGCGCTGACCATTTGTTCACGATGCTACCAATCGACTGAATTGCTCCGTCGTTTGATCGCTTCTTATACCCCTCCTGGCGTTCTCGATTCTTTCTATTCCGGGAATCATGAGATCACGCTTTCGGCGCAATGGATTATTCCCGAAGAATGAGATCAGTCTTTTGTACCAGCGTGGTATAGCATGAGATCACCGCCACAGAGTATTCTAGACTCATGAGAGCATTATATGTGAACAATTATTCCCAGGCGTTCTCATGTGGACTGTTCCAGATTAATTACGTTACCCTACGTGGTGAGATCATCATGACATCATTCGCTTCCGATGCCGTCGCGCCGTCGTCTCACTGCCCCCCTTTTAAAGATTATTCGACCCGAACAATCTACTTCAATCCTGTTGATTTGTCCCGGAGTAGGGTGCCAAACGATCCAGGTAAACCACCTTCATCTTGGCTCGGGAATTGCGTTGAATCCGGTACACTACGTCGTTGATCCACTTTACAACCGTGTACGGGCTTTCCTAACTGGGTTGTAACTTCGGGCAACGACCTTTCTTTCGCCGAGGGTTGAACAACCATACCATGTCTCCATTACGGAATCCTGTCGAATTCACCTTCAGATCGTAACGCGTCTTCAAGCGGTCGCTCGCCACGCGAATGTGACTGCGCGTTCGTTCGTGTATAGTGGACATGGCTTCCTGTAGTTCGTCTACGTAGTTTCCCACGTCCTTCCGCTCTTGTCCCGGTGATCCGAAAGCCAGATGGCACGGTGTTCGATTTCAAAATCATACTGCTGGAGCCTCTCCAACCATCTGGCTGTCTGTCCTTCTGGATCCTTAAGGCTTAACAGCCACCTCAACGCAGCATGATCCGTTCGGATTTTGAAGTTTTGACCGTACAGGTACTTGTGAAAATGTCCTACTGCATTTACGATTGCCAATAACTCCTTCCTCGTAACGCAGTAGTTTCTTTCCGGCTTAGAAAGCACCTTGCTATAGTATTCGATGACTTTTTCTTCGCCTTCCTGTACCTGCGAAAGGACTGCCCCGATACCGTTGTTACTGGCGTCTGTATCCAGGACATACCGCCCTTTTACTCTCGGATAAGACAGAATCGGACCCGTGCACAGCGAGATCTTCAAAGTTCTAAATGCTGCTTCGCTCTTGTTATTCCAGATAAACGGGGTTTTGTCTTCCGTGAGTCTGTGCAGAGGCTTGGCAATGTCAGCAAACCCTTTGACAAATCTGCGATAGTAGGTACAGAGGCCCAAGAAGCTTCTCAGCTGGTGCTTGTCTCTTGGTCGAGGCCACTCGCGGACGGCCGCGATCTTGTCCGGATCTGTTTGTACTCCACTGGGCGAAACCACATGGCCAAAGAACTTCACTTCTGTCTGGAACAATCGGCATATCTTGGGGTTGAGCTGAAGGTTGGCATTCCGCAGGCGGCTGAAGATCTCTTCCAAATTTTTTAAATGTTCTTCGAAGGTTCTTCCAACTACCATGACGTCATCGAGGTACACCAAGCAGACCAGTTCCATTAACCTCTCAAAAGTGGCTGGGGCGTTGCAGAGTCCAAATGGCATGACGTTAAACTGGTAGAGACCGCTTCCAGTCGAGAACGCTGTCTTCTCTTTGTCATCGGGGTGGATCTCAACTTGCCAGTAGCCGCTCTTCAAGTCCAAAGTTGAAAACCACTGCGATCCCGACAACATGCTTAGGGTGTCATCGATACGTGGCAACGGATAGCTGTCCTTCTTAGTTACATCATTCAGCCGTCTGTAGTCAACGCAAAGGCGAGTGAAGCCATCTTTCTTCGTTACCAAAACAACTGGTGACGACCACGGACTTGAGGAGTCTTCAATTATTCCGTCTGCTCTGTTTTTGTCCACCATCTGAGCCACCTCTTGGTGTTTTGCGAACGGAAGTCTTCTTGGCGGTTCTCGGATCGGAGCAACATCTCCTGTGTTGATTCTATGCTGCACCATGTTGGTTCTGCCGGTGCTTCGGTCTTCGGTAGCAAAGATGTCATTCTCTTTGCGGATAAATGCCATGGCCTTCTCTAATTATTGATGGTTCGTAAGGTGTTTCCAGTCTTCTAGGAAAAGCTTCTCCACACTCGTCCGCTGAGCCTCTTTTCTGTTACACTCAACAGGTTGTTCTTCGCAACGGACGACCTGTAGTACAGGATGGTATAGTCCGATGTTCTGCCCTTTCTGTAGTGTAACACGACTTTAACCTAAATTTGCTACACGGATAGGAATTCGTCCCTTAGCCTCAACGAGTGTTCTTGCTACCATGATTTGTGTTTTTTGTGTCACGTCCGGGTTGGTGGTAACGTTCGGTTCTATTATTCCAGTCCGGTATCCCCCAGGGTCTTCTTCCAACTCTGCCAGCACGATCTGTTCCGAGTTCTTCTATACACGGACCGTTTCGGAGAGTATCACTTTCACTTCGTCGGCGGATGGTATCGCAGAGTGCAGGGAGATTTCTTCGTTGCCAACTAGCAGTATGCGATTCTGGATGTCCAACACGAATCCGAACTTCTTCATGATGTCAAGACCCAAGATGACATCGTCCACTATATCAGCCACAATAACCTTGTGAACGAACTCGAAACTCCCCAACTCGAGCCTTGCCTCAACTTCTCCGAATACTCGTGCTGCTTCTCCCGTTGCTGTTTTTAGCACCAGGTCGCTCTCTGCCAATTGGAAATCTCCCAGCGGTTTGAAGATGTCTGGTCTTCCGATCGAGACGATCGCTCCGGTGTCAACGGTCATAGAACAGCCAGCTCCGTTGATTCGACCCTCGAGCTACAGACTGTCGTTCCTTCTTCGTAACTGCGAGACGGTGATGACCCTAGGGGCTTTTGTGGGGCCAGCTAGCACACGCCGCAAAGCGCTAGCTGGACTTAGTTTTCCGACTGCCTCGAGCTTCAAGGGCCGGACTCCGGATTCCTATGGGTCTGCTCCGGCGATCTCCTTAAGCGGCAGTCCCTCCTCAGGTGACCCACTTTCCCACAATTAAAGCATCTGGGCCTGACTGTCATGCTTCCGTGCCGCATTTCCTCAAGTAACTTCTTTATTTATCGCAGCAGGTCGTTTCCGTCTTTCGGGGCTTCCTCCATAGTTACTGCTCGCAGACGTTGAGCCGCCGGACGACAAGCGTTTTTAGCCGCCTCGAACTCCAGGGCGTGCACGAGGGCATCGGCGCATTTTTGATGTCTACCTAGTCTCAACATTTGCTGCAACTCACCGTCGCGGACTCCATCAATAAACGCGCTTGTTCCAAGTTGGTGGTGGAACTGGCCAGGGGCGCTTGGGTAGGCCAGATGTACCAGTCTCTCCACGTCCGCCGCAAACTCCTGCAGGCTTTCGCCATTTTTCTGAGCTCGTGACTTCAGCTGCGACTGGTACACTTGGTTCAAGTGGAGGTCTCCATACCGCAGCTCCAGAGCGTTGACCGCGGCGACGTAGTTCTTTTGTTCCCTCTCCGGGACGGTTTGCAGCAGCTGAAGAGCTTGTCCTCGCAAGGATAACACCAGTGCAGTGGCTTTCTCTTCTTCACCCCAGTTGTTTATTTCGGCCGCTGCCTCAAATTGCCTCCTGTACATAAACTACGAGGTCTGGCCATCAAAAGTCGGAGTTTTTAGCCTTTGTGATGACGGCTCTGTCACGACCAACTGCCCCGTTGTTATCCTTTTCAGCTTTGTTTCCATTTCCTTGACTTTCTTTTCCAATTCCTCTTTCATTTCCAGAACTTCTTCTTTTACAACTTCTTCAATTTCCAGAACTTTCCTTTCCACAATTTGAACCTTCTCCTCCACATCTTTTTTAAAAGTGTTTTGCAAAATGTCCAGCTGATCGAAAATTCTCTTCTGTTCCTCTTGTCGTCGATTTTCTTGTTCTTGTTTTTCTTCTTGTCGTCGCTTCTCTAGTTGTTCTAGAAGTGCCATTTGTTCTTTCTTTTCTTTCTGTCCTCTTTTTTTCTTGTTCTTCTCTTTCTTCTTGTCGTCTCTTTTCTAATTGTTCTAGAAGAGCGGCCATTTGTCCTTGTAGAGCCTCCATGGTTTTACTTTTCGTGACTCTTCCAGAAGGTTGCTTTGACATGCGTCACGTACCGGTTGGTTCGATTTTTCTTCTTTTTTTTACGTCCGCTTTTTTAAATCCCACTTCTGACACCAATGTCGTTGCCTGAGCTGGGCGGGTTCGAGGATTTAAAGAAATATTCTGGTGCACACCGTAGTTACAAACTTTTATTAAAAAGACTACCTTTTCACTATGTACAAACTTTCGATATAACACGCGCTGACCACTTGTTCACGATGCTACTAATCGACTGACTTGCTCCATCGTTTGATCGCTTCTTATACCCCTCCTGGCGTTCTCGATTCTTTCTATTCCGGGAATCATGAGATCACGCTTTCGGCGCAATGGATTATTCCCGCAGAATGAGATCAGTCTCTTGTACGAGCGTGGTATAGCATGAGATCACCGCCACAGAGTCTTCTAGACTCATGAGAGCATCCTATGTAAACAATTATTCCCAGACGTTCTTATGTGGACTGTTCCAAATTAATTACGTTACCCTACGTGGTGAGATCATCATGACATCATTCGCTTCCGATGCCGTCGCGCCGTCGTCTCAATATATTATTATATACAGGCCGTTTCAATCGAAACCTCGATTGAAACGGTCTGTATATTAGTTGGTTTTTGGCTATTAGGAATTGTCAAGCAAACAATAAGGATTGGTGCTACAGTATATGTATTAGGTTATACAAATTTATTTTTTTCACTACTAGCTGTAGAATGTACGATTATATAGTTTGTAGAGGATGTGTGAAATTGTTTTTCTTTCCTACAAGTTAATAACCATATCATCAGAAACCGGATTTCAAGTTAGTAACAGCGCCCTTCGATTTTTACAAATTGCACCAGTTATAAATATTTGGCATTAATTAACTGCAATTCATGTAAAAAACAAATAACGAAGTTTTAAAATATTACAAAATGCATTGTGTCATTTGCATGCAAATCCGGTCTCTACTAAGAAAGGTCAAACTCAAAAAATGCATAACCTCAAATTTGTTCCGACTTTTGGCATTATCATTTGAAGTAAAATTTGCTTGGCCAAGAAGAATGTCTTGTATAATATTTAATCTCTTTGAAATTCTTGAAAAAGTTGTTGTTGAAGGGATTGCTGGGTTGGGGCAATTTTACCACCAAAGGGAGCACGCTTTTGAGTTTAAGACGCTGTTTTCTTCGTACATTTTACTCTATTCTCGCTCGGACTAATTTCTACTGTAAACCGTAATTGTGTTCGACATTACGGAATGTTACTCTCAATGCAATCGTCTTTCTTCTTCATTCTTCGCTGTGCTGGTGTTATCTGGTTGGATCGTTCGTTCTGGAAGTATTCGACACTTCGATCGACATTTTTCCCACTGCCTAAAACGCAAGGAGGCTAAATTACTGGAACCTCGACTGGGTAATATCTACCCTTAATACTTTCTTTGTGTTCTGTCGGAAAATATTGAAGAACTTCTTTTGTTTACATCTACATAACCTCACACCTGTCAGTACTGTCAAGCAGCGGTACCTCTATTGTCCGCGCGACGCTTGCGCAGATTTGAGAGGCCTTCTTCCGACCGGCGTTTTCCGTCAAAAGAGATATTATTGTTCCGTGGGTGGTAAAATGTGGTAGCAGATATAATTTAATTTATCAGCAAGGGATTAAGTCATCCGTTTTACCCGAGTGAGTTATTTTCGTCTCTTTCGAAGCAATCGTAAATCAACGAAATCATTTTCGACCTGCGGGTATCAAAACCCACCGTTCCCGTGGTGAACCCGTTCCCGTGGTTCAGTACCACGTTTTCGTTGTCTCATGGGAGTCATCCACGTCCTTCTTTGGAGGTAAAGGTCTTTCTGTTCGTTAAACGGGGTACATAAAGGATAATCTTCTTCATTAGCGTGCTGGCTCGGGGTGAACCCTATAATCTTCACCAACTAACTAAAGATCTGGATTGGAACTACGTCATCGAGGGGGATATCCGTTGGAAATCTCTAAGTTTCATCGTGGACGATTGAGGAGGATTCAATTGTGCCAGGCGCTGGAGAATCGTCGTCGTCGGCGAATTATAACTATAAATCGGGCGTATTTAATTTCAATTCGCTCTGTTCAATTTCAGATATTAGTTTTATGAGTAAATTCTTATTTGTTTTGTGTAACTGAACTTTGCTGATGAATACTATTGACTGACTATTTCATTTATTTTATTTCCATTGTTAATTGAGAAATATGTTTATTTGAATTCAAGTTTTTTTTTTTGCAACCATCCTCTTCTGCGGTAAAAACTGGTGGCGTCCATTTAAGTAAAAAAAAAAGTAATAAAGATATATAATAACAATAGACCCAGCCCATCTCCATCGAGCTAGATTTGGGGCGGTATCATATCAATTTTTGGTACGTAACGAAGTTGTGGTCAACATAATGACATAACGCCCTTTTGAAGTCTTTATTGCATGTTCAATAATTTGTATATAATTTCAGTATATAATTCCTTTTTTTTTCTTGCCGCTTCTATTGTGGGACGAACGCTAGCACACTCCATTTGAGAGTGACCTTTTGCTAATTATTTTTGAAAATTGTAACGTTGTTTGTGATAGTGTTGGACAAAAGTGTATTTCGATTTTGGGCACAGCAACCATCACTGTAAAAAAAATTTTTTTCTTTTTATCTTCATCTCTTACTTTTGTGCTTAAGAAATCAGCCAAACACGATGCAAAACAATTTGCGTGTAAACCACCCTCACTCTCATGCAATAATAGCAGACGACTTTGTGAACCGCTAGGGTGTAAATAGTGAAATTGTGACATGCCAATTTTGTCTGCGTAGTGAATTGGGGGTAGATTTGTGTTACTGAAAGGACCATATGTTTTGGATTTGTATTGAAACACTCGCGAACTTTGTTTTCACTGATTTAATATCCGGCTCGAATTGATCAATGTATAATGTTAATGAAATTGTATATTACGAATATTTGGAGATTGATAGTGAACGTTTCTTCTCAAGGTTTAGTTTTGTTCTGAATTTGAGTAAAAAAACCTTGTCCTTGTTTTAGATTAAATTGTGTCCTTACGGCTGTTGTATGTTGACTGTTGTCGGATTGAGTGTTGGATTTTAACTTGTTGTTTCTGCTCATAACAATTTTTAGTATGTAAGTATCAAAATCTCGTATCTTAATAAGTGATTTAGAATTTAATTTCCTTAACCCTTGGATAGGACAAGATTGCGATGGAGATGTTACTTTGATAAGATGTCGATCGAAAAGAAGTCGCAAGTTCGTCGCGTTGAATGCAAGAATTTTTACCGTGCTTTTTGTGCGTGCGGATTATCTCTAATCGCTAATTCGTTCATGAATTCTCAATGGCCAATGCGCGGCAAAATCAAATTGTAACAGTATATAAATATGATTAATGTAGGCATTTATTATCAGGTTGATTTGTCCAATGTTACGATTATGTAACTACCTGTAGCAGTGCTTTGCCAGGAAAGCAGTAAACGTCGCCTTAAAACTACCTATTGTGTGTAGAATTTGTTGTTGAGGCGTTGATAGTTTTTACTTCCTTTTTCGTTGGCCGTTATCCAGAGCCAGACAAATGTTTAGGAAAGCCATCGGGATCGCTCGTATCCGTTTCAGAATCTGAATGGAGCTTAACTATTATTTTAAAAGGAAGCGCGAGTGACATGCAAGGAGACGTTCGTGAGCGCCTCTCGAGGCAGCCCCACGTTACCTTTCTGTCCACGTCGCGATTCTATTGTTGTGAAACGTGTGTCGTTGCGGATTTTCACGTTGTGACAGTCGGCTCTACGTCCTCGGGGACGGCATGATTTGTGGCGGCGAACAGGCCGCCGCTGACGGATGACAATATCCGACCGCTCGTGTTGATGAATCGCGTGACAGTTTCCCGCCACCGACGGTTTAATAGCGTGAACGGTCGACGGTCGAGAGGCCGCACAAGTGGCGGCTCGTCCAAAATTGTGCAAGAAGCAATAAAAAAATACATTTATGTGTTTTATACGGTTTTTCTTTCATTCTAGCTATCGCGCCTTGTCTCACAGCTATGTCGGAACTTTCATTATCACGACGAACTGATGATCTTATGAAAGAAGACGTTACGTATATTGGAGTAAATTTTTTATATCCTCTCAACTGGCGATCCTGAAATACAGAAATGAGATGAGTTTTGTCAATAACAAGAGAACTGCTTTTCATAAAAATATCCACAATTATTCATTCACTATTAACAATAATTTTCGTCAATAGACACAGTGGACAGTAAGTTGCTGAGACATCTGACTTCCAGCTGGGCGATTATGGATTATTCTCAAACTAAGCGCGATTTAATCTGGGAACGTGGAATGGATGATTAAAGTTACTGTCTTCATGATGACATGCTTAGTGTTCATAGTGTACAACGCTCAACAATAAATTATTAGCATAGGTATATGTAATTAGAAATTACTCATAAATTAATTTTGGTTGTTCTAAAACTGTAGACGGAATTTTAACTTTAGCTATAAAAAATCTCCCGGTTTGTTTCTTTTTTTATATATTATAGGAAAAAATCAATTCATCTAAAAGCTCTTCTAATGAAAATGACTTTTCTGCTCTTGCCTCACTCCTCAGCAGGGAACATCGAGTGGTCAGATTACAATTTACTAGAACCGGTTTGAAAAAGAAAAGGAAAATTTGATCAAGGTGTTATGATGAGCCCAGATTTTATATTCGTTAGATAGACGTACCCCTTTTTGCAGACGACCAACAGAATGGTCTAGTCAGTGCAATTTTGGTGAAGACGCAGTTACGGTTTGGAACGGCATATGATATAAGGGGCGCATAGATTGGGCTTCCAGGAGCTCCTTTAGCAACTTTAGGGTATAATACTGGGATCTTAGTATATCATCATCATATGCTGCAGAAGATTTCGTTTTAATGCACGATTATGCCTGACCTGACACGTTCAGTATAAATGCAGTCTTATCTAAGGGAAATAAATTCTGAAACCCTGAACTGGCCAGCAAGGATCTCTGACTTAATTCCCATTAAGCGTGTTTGGAACCACAACGGTTCCCAAATTTGGCAACGCAGAATTCCTTTGAGTGACCCCAAAATTTAAATTAAAAATTTCTGAAGTGGGTGTATCAAACCGATTTTTTTTTAACTCAACTACTGCTTGCAAAAAAAAATAAACAAATATTTGTAGTGGCAACATTGTTGTGAAAAATAATCGCTGGATTTGATCCAGTAACCGTTACGACTGCGTAAACTTTTACAATTATCGTGATAATTATTATTGACTGGGGCTGCCACTGTGTGCCTTGATTCGATTACGACCGGTGATGGCGGCGATTTATGATAAATTCCTGGTCTCCGGAGATATACTCGGATAAGAAATATAGGCAATAGTTTCGCAGATAGGGGTAATAAATCCCGGAATTCGATCTTGAGAAAACCATAAATTCCACCTGCGATCGGGAATAACGCTAACCGGCTCACTAGCATCAGGATGCAAAGCAGAATCGGTCTGTTTTTGTACTCGCGCCCAAATAGAAAACAGATCCGGCGATAATTCAGTACAATGTATTTATTTATCGCTTTCATATTTTAGCTCTATCTCGAATAAAACTTAACCGAGCAAGACGTACGACCGCGCGTCAAGATCTATGAGACCGATGCGATGCACACCGACGCCTCACACAAACCATCTTTCATAACCGCCTTCGGGGTGTCTTGCGGCATCGGAATCCCGAATTACGACCGTGACGCGGCGTCGTCACGACCGCCAACTCTAATTGACAATTGTTGCGTCTTCTCTTCAACCCACACATCGCAAATTTATTTCATCTGATTGCCTGTTATTTAGAGTGATCTTATTCCAACTGTTTTTGCAAACATTTCTTTTTTTTGTATATTGTACATAAATAAATAAACATTAATTTGTTCTTTTAAGACGCAGCCGATAGAGAAAAAACGGAGCTTTAGATATATCAACAAAAAGGTTTTCAATTTGCAGAGTTTAGGGCGATATCTTCCGACTGCTCCAGGTGTACATGGAGCGCTTATTGATATCACCGCTGGGAAGTGGCGCTCAAAGCTATCTTTCGTTTCTTCCATTTTATACTCAGAATCGTTCTCAAATAACCCAAGCAACACCGACATATTTAATATACGTTTATAGTACATTTATGATATACTCTATTTAAACTCTAAAGGTTTTAAAAACGTTTATTTATCATCAATCAAGTTTATTTCAACGTTTAATTTAACTAAATCCTAAATCATAAACGTATACTACAAATTAGTTTTAAATTTGGCGTATATGAAAACTTTTTATACTAGGAAATTCAGCAACTATTATTCAACAGCTTGTCTAAACATTTTCATGTACACATTTTGAATTCCTAGTGTTAAATAAACCGAAGAAATACATTTAAAAATTTTAAACGAATGCAGTATACCTAGAAAAGTATTCCGTATAAGTTTTTATATCTTGCGATCAACAAAAAACGACATCAAGTGGGCCATGGATTAAAAAACGAATGGCGTAGATGGTGACAAATTTGTCACCTGATATCTGACATTTCACATGTCAGCTTATTAGATTGGGGAGGTTTTTATGGTGGTGCCTCATCCACGAGGACAGACACTGAACTCAAGCCCCTGTGCCTCCACTACCGTTCTTCTATCGACATTTAATAATGTCACTGTATACCCGTAATAAGCATTGCATGCGTGTGATGTAAATGCAGACATTACTTGAAGATTCCAAAGCTTGCTTCATCGTCGATTTTTGTTGAACGCACGTCACATGGGTAATACCTACTTGTCAGGTAATATGTATAAATTTTAATATTTTGAGTATTCTTAGGAGCAAAGATCTTACATAATAAAATATATCTTCTTTTAGTCACTACTTTAAGGAATTTTAAGAAAGGTTGATCAACTCTTTGGGTGTTTGCAAATTTCAGGTGAATAAATATCGAATGAAGATATTTTCTGAAATTTAGCGATATAGGTACATATATGTAGTTTCAGTGTAAAAATAAAAAAAATTCAATTTTTAGCTCCTTTATAACAGCTTTTGGTTGAGTAGTAAAACAAGAACAAAGGAAGCATTATTATCAATGGAAATTTGAATTACTTGGTAAATAGCAAAAAAAGAGGCAATTGCACCGTGAAATAGTAATGTAGCGCTCCGCTAATACTGGTCCCACCCCTGTGGTTCACCCCGTCCCGGTACCACAGACACTTCGAAGTATCAGCCGTTGCGCAAGCTGGACGCTATAAAAGCGCGGACAACTGTCCAGAAAGCACCTTCTTGTTTGATGCTTGCTTGGAGTAACATCTAATTAGACTCGACTATCCGGACTTGTTCTGCAGACCTTTGTGAAGCGTCGGAATCGGAAAACCAATTCCGCCTGTGGAAATCTTCCCCAGAATAATTTTCCAAAAATTTCATAGAATTTTAGTGTTTTTTCACTTTTTTTACAACTGCAATTTAAACAATGTTGCTATAAAATATTTATATTGACGTATACAATAAAACTATTATCACTACTCAAAACTGGATTTTTTTTTTTTGGTTTTAATCCGATCGCGACCAAACTTCACGGGAACATTCCCCAGATTCTACATTTACCCTGAAAACTTCATCAAAATCGGTTCAGCCGTTTTGGAGTCCTACCTTACATACACACATACACACACATCGATTTTTATATAATATTTATATAGATTATAAATAAAACTATTCAGAATGAGATTACAAATGAAATCATTTACATATTTACGACTGATTAACATGTTGTTTTCACCTAGTATATGCAATAAACTTGCACTGCTTCTTGAAACTTTGTGTGAAGCTCGAGATTTGCATATTAATACAACATTATGCATCGGAACCACTAGGAGATGGCTCTGTAAGCTGTCTCTCATCTTTACTATAATGTCATGAACAAAATTCAAGCTTCTAAATAAAGTTCATTTTCGGTAATATGTTGTAAGTTGGCTGATATTTCATTTCGTTTTTGTCTTTTACATAGTGTGGAAATTAAGTAAGGAATAAATTCAGTAACTCCGTTAGTATTTGCGCTAGAAAAAAAACTTAAAAAGCGTGTGGTAGCGCTA
The DNA here is from genome assembly GCA_963583935.1 of Diaperis boleti. Classification (NCBI taxonomy): domain Eukaryota; kingdom Metazoa; phylum Arthropoda; class Insecta; order Coleoptera; family Tenebrionidae; genus Diaperis; species Diaperis boleti. The sequence goes on along the minus strand of OY757242.1, from coordinate 35,492,343 downwards.
ATTATAGCGCATCCGACGAACGTGTACTATTTTTTTATTCCTTTTTTTGACAGTTATGACGTCATCAATTTTTTTTTTAATGGCAACCTATGTTTTTGATTTTACATTAGCATAGAGTGTTTTATTCTGATTTCAACGTTATCAAATACTTAATAGGTTACATAAGGAAAAAATAAATAAAAACGGCACTAAATTTCAAAGTAGTAAAATTTCAAAAAATTAACAGAGCTCTCTAATTTTATCAGAATTTAAGGAAAAAATCATAGATATCCAAACAAAACAAATTTCCCAAAAGCAATCAATGAGAAAAAATACGAAAACAACCGTAAATTTCAAAGTAGGGCTAACAAATTAACAAAATTAATAAAAATACTGTTGATGTGAGAGTTATAAATTAAAGATATTACACCAAATGTTCAAACTGATGACCCTGCATCATCTGACCAATAATAAATCCAAGACCATCATAAAAAGCAGCCAATACGTTTTTAATGGTTTGGGGAGTTAGTTTGGGGCTTAGTGTGTTAGAGCACCATCCTGTTGCAACCAGATATTATTATTTAGAAGTTCATTTATTATTTAATAGAGAAAAACAGTTCAGACACAATTATTTCGTACCAATTCAGAACTTGTCAGCATTCTATTGGTATCTCTATGGTTTTTTCTTAAATTCCGATAACATTAGACAGTTTTGTTAATTTTTTGAAATTTTTTTAGCGCCTTTTAAATCATTTTTTCCTTATCTAACCTATTAAGTATTAACCTATTAAATATATTAATGTCGTCATAACTGTCAAAAAAAACTATTTAAAAATAAATTGTATACCTTCCTCGGATGCGCGATAATTAGCCCTATCACATGATTTTTAAGTTCTATTTCTAGTGCAAATACTAACAGAGTTACTGAATTTATTTCTTACTTAATTTCCACAGTGTATAGTAAAGTGCAAGATATTCTGTCACCCATAAAATGGGGTCTATTGCCCACAATTATCTTAACAATGAAGGACTAAAACCAGTCATAAATTTCCGAGACCAAAGTGTGGATCACTCCGAGAGCTTTTTTGAAAGCGTGAAGCCACGACAGTACTTGAAAATTGTGTTCAAGACGTTTTACACCGAAACTATCATAAATATGTAATGTATTTTATTGTTTATTTTAATATTAATATTCAGTGTGAAACAAAAATCCAATTTATAAAATGAGAAAATAATAAACACATGCACAGGACAAATTTTAGTTAAGTGTGTATTGCTATAAAAATAAATTGTGGTTCAAAAATTTCGAGTCCGGTCCCTTTTATCCACCAATAAACAAGCAACTCAAAGAAGATTTAAAATCAATCCTGAACCTTTCTCATTGTGCATCTAATTTGAGGCAATGTGTCCCAGTTTTATAGGTGTCAGATTATCGTGCCTCTCACTTTACATAAGGAAATGTGGGTTTTCTTAATTATTATAATAAATTATTATAGACGCTCTTGTTGAATTTTGATGAGCAGAGCATAAAAGAAATTTAAGTACTAACTTCCGTTGAAATCACACTATAATACTAACTCAAATTACCACAGACCTAAACATTTCCTCTGTTTTTATTCATTAATGATGAAATGCTTCGTAAATTTTAAGTATCAATAAATGCGTTTTATGTCTACAAGAGTAAGATCTCATATTGATTGTCCATTTTGTTTCAATGTAATTTGTACAAATTGTTTCTTTTTCAGGAAGGACTTTGCTCCATACATACACAACTGTTTTCGTATTTTTCTGTTTTATGATTTTTCTCTTAAAAAGGCCCTTATTATAAGGTGTTATGCAATATTATGAAACCCTAAAATTACGACAACTAAATCAAATGACAAGCAAAATTTTCCAGTCATAGCAAAAGCATTTCGATTGGAATGAACTGGCCATATCACAAGAAGAGATGCTACGGAAATGATCGAGAAAGTAACACAATGGACCCCACTAGGACCAAGAGCGAGGGGAACACCTATGCCACGCCTATGCCAGATAGATAGATATGTTCTACATTCTATAGGTAAACATTTTCCTTCATCCTTTTCAACCCTTTTAACATGACGACTTTCGTAGGGTAGATGCTATAACTCTAAAAGTTGAGCAGCCTTTTCCTCATTGTAACAACGTCACGTTCTAAATCGACAAAAACAGTAACATCTTTTCCATCAATAATTACTTTCCGAAATCTCGCATCTTCTTCATCATCTTCTTTTTCGAGCTAGAGGACGTCTTTTGGACAGAGCACTGTGCAGCTTTATGTTCTTTGTTTCTACAGTTTTGAGCTGAGTGTCTTTTTCTCCACAGTTAAAAAGCAAATGTCTTCTCGTTCTGCAGGGTTCTTTTCTTGACGCTTCTCGATTTGTTTGATTTCTTGCCTTCGTACTTCTCTGGGGTTTGACTTGACCATATAGGACTAATATCTGTACTGTATTATATTATTCATTACTTACGTCGTCGTCGATGCCTTCTACTACATACTGGAAGAAAGCCCTGTTCTTTATACCCCATCTTCTTTATACTTCTCTTCATCTTCATGAACATCTTCTTTCTCGTCTTCTTCACTTTCTCTTACACCGTCTTCCTTCTATTCGTGGTTTTCGTTGGTCGAAACCACATCGCTAATGTCTGTTAGATTAAGGATGAATTGACGAGCCATCTCTTCTTTCGAAACGTCACATGAATCTACACCGAAACCTAGAACCGCCAATATAGTAAAAATAGTACATTGCGAACCAAGGCCATAAAGTTTGCCGGAGCATTTAACTTTCTGGCCTCGTGCAGTATACAATTTTTCTTCATCCCCTTGCCGAAAGTCGGTCTGCCCGGCCGCGCTTTGCTCGAGTAAAAGCTGCTGTTGTGGTACCTACATATTTTATATCCATATACCCAGTTGTAGCTTTATTTAAAATCTGGTATCAGACCAGGTGCTAATAAGAGCAACGAGCAGCAGTAAAAAGAAATGCGGACAAAAGGGATCTATTCTATAAGAAACCTGTTAATTTAAACAGTACGCGTACGTTTATTTTTTACTTCTAACAGCCCTGTTAGTTCAATAAACAGCATAACCTATTTTTGAAGCACTATTTTAAACAGTACTCTTAAATTTTAAACAGGGCTGTTAAACTACTTTTTTTAACTTTTTTTTGGGCCTGTTAAAGTAACGCGTAAGACGTTACGCAAACGTGAAGAGAACTCTGCGTAAATGCGTAAACTCTTGCTACATCCAGACGTGTGCGGGGAGCTTGGAAAGTCTAGCATTTCGTGTAGAGGCCCGTTGTGGGCATTTTAATCAGAGTGAAATGTGTGAGGTCGAGATGCACGAGATGCATTCGCAGCATTTTTAATTTACTTTTGACGTGAAGTGGTAGAAGTACATGTTCGAGCTGAGTTAATTAATAAGTTTGTAATTTTGAAAATGTGAAAAACAGATAATGCAGAAACAAATAGATTTACTAGTGGAACCAGATTCAGTATAAAAACATGCCAAAAGAATACCATGAATAAAGGGAAAAATTGAAATTTATTATCAAGAAGGACGATCGAGTGAATGAAGTATGTATCAAGTCTTAAAAAAATCATAAATTATGCTATAACGGTTGCAGGTGTTTTAATATATGTTGAACAAAAACAACGTAAGATGAAAGGTTAGAATATTGAAGTCTGAAGTAAATAAAAGAGTACCTGGGAAGTGCAAAAAATTAACAACAGTGGAAGGAAAATTAAATATATTTGATTAGTAAAGTTGTAATTAATTAAATATATCTTTAATTTTTTATTGTAATATTATTTTCAGAAATTGTTAACATACTTTTATTGTAAAAGATGGCAGTGTAATACAAGTACTTGTTTCTAATTTGTCAAATTAATGTGAATATGTAAATTGATTAACAATAAATCAAATTTTAATGTGTAGTACAGATAAGGAAGATATTGTTATGATTTATAGTTGATTTGAAAAAGGTCTAAATTAAAGACGGAAACATATATGAATATAACCTTACAACACACCTTATTCGTTCATTTTCCTGATAATTTTTTATTAATATATTTTGCTTCTATTAAAGATTAATTATTTTCAAATTTAGGTTAGATAATATAATTATTGACCGGACACTTAAAACTACAGAAACATTGAAAAACTGCGTAATTTCATTTTTCTAAGTTTTTCTGCATCTTTATTTTCAGTTTCCACTATACAATAAATGCGTTCACAGCTGTCATTTTATATTATAAACATACTGTTACGTTATACATACGGAATAGCTATTTGAGGACTGTTTATTTTTAACAGACTCTTTAAAATAAACAGGTTTGTTAAAAAAAATTTTGAACAGTAAATAATTGTCATTGTAAGTATAGTAACCAGTTGCACGGTAGGTTCCACCAGTATTTAAATATATGTTTGCATAGTAAAATGTAACATAACTGCTATGTATTTTATTGCTTTATGCACAGTATAAAAAATGTTTGCTCGGTATAAAATATAACATCATTTAATACGTATTTAATTGCGTCACGCACAGTATAAAAAATGTATGTATGTACGGTACAATTCAATAAGAATAATTATTACAGATTGCACACTATATTTTATCTTCTAATACATAAGAATCTCGTGTCACGGTGTTTGTGGTCGAACTCCTCCGAAACGGCTCGACCGATTTTAATGTTTTTTTTTTGTATATTTGGCAGGTATGAGAATAGGTGGTAAACTATTTTTGACATGGACATGGGGGCCCAGGGCGCCCCCTTGGGCTAAACCGATTTTTATGATTTTTCTTGTATATTTGGTAGGTATGAGAATAGGTGGTAAACTGCTATTTTTCACATGGACATGGGGACCCAGGGGGCCCTCTTGGGCTAGACCGATTTTTATGAACGTTATTTTGTATATTTGGTAGGTATGAGAATATGTCGTAAAGTATTTTTCACATGGACGTGGGGGCCTCTTTGGGCTGGACCGATTTTTATGATCTTTGATTTGTTGGATATGTTTCCGCCCGAATAGCAGAATAATTATTAAAACATGGATATGGGGTCAGGGGGCCCCCTTGGGTTCATAACTCAAGAACGGCTTTTATGATCTTTGATTTGTTGGATTTGTCTCCGCCCCGAATAGCAGAATAACTATTAAAACATGGATATGGGGGCCCAGGGGGGCGCCTGTGTTATTGATTCTGAGGCGGTACAAAGTTCGCCGGGTCAGCCAGTAAATATATATATATAACATAATATTTCCTATGCGAATAACATTCTACTCGGAAAATACTTAACATTCAGATTTTCATACCGAGCGTGCATGATTTTTACTATGCAAATAACATATTATACTTGGCAGTGTGGGTTTTAAACATGGGGCACGATTTTTTTTACCGAGCAATTGAGTAGATAACAATGACTGCTTATTAAATACATAGCGATAATAATACCTACTATGATTCTATTACTAATATTATGCATTAGAATTATATAATTTGCAATATCAAGTTTTACCGAAAAATGTAACCAGGCAAACGAATTAGATACTATGTGAATAATTTGTTGCGAAATAAAAATACATATTGGGAGGAAAATATTAAATAAAAAAAAATTTAAATATTAATATTATACTTATATGTCTTGTACTTAAAATTAGTAAATTTCGACATTTGAACAGTACTTTTATAGTAACTATTTTTCTTATTAAATACCTCTGTCAACTTACTCACATTCCAACGTTCCTGGAAACATCTTTCTATGGTAGGTATTTATTAATAAAACGCACTCTCATCATACTGATTAAATTCTTTTGAATTATTGGAAAATTGCATCCAGTGGATGAACATAGTAACTCGTTCCTAAGAGTAATATTGTGTTATTATTTATTCTTGATGAACGGGCACTTTTGTTGTTGCAACAAAATTTATTATGTAATGTGCTTTGGCCAGCAAATTAAAGTATACACCCATATTTATCTAGTTTTTTTTTTAATTTTATCATGTTTACAACTGGTTTTAGTTGCCATACTTTGACATGTATAAGCTAACATTCTGTGTAGGTTAATTGCATGCAGAATTTGCACTAAAAAATAAAAATGTCGCAAAAGTTTTCTCATATTGATGACAAATTATTGACGATTTTGCAAAAATTTATTTGTCTAATTCCGTTATGAAAAGTTCAAATTTTGATAACTCTTTGACGTTATGAAACGTCACATTTTTCAAACTAGTTACGTAAATCACTAAAAGAAGCATTAACTTTCTTCTGTTTACACCAATCTTCGAATTGAATTTTTTGTACGCAAGATTGTAACGCTGTTTAGACTTTTCGGGTATTAAACCCAACACGGCCGAATTGGCACCTTCTTCAATATCTGAAGGTATTCCGGAATCGGAATCAACATTCATTTTTTTTTATGACAGATGTTTTTTAAATACTTAGTTGCACACTTACTTGATTTTAGATGTTGACAATATCGAATTATTTGTACAGGTATGTAAGTATAATAATTAGTGGAAAGAACGTTTTATTTACGGAATTAGATAAAACGTTGTAACGTAAACACGTTATGAAAACGCGATATTGTTCAACTCGCGTAAATTGCAAAACTCGCTGGCGCTCGTTTTGGCAAATATTACGCTTGTTGAACAATATCGCTCTTTTCATAACTGGTTACGTAAATTACTATTACAAAAACCGAAAAAGGGGCGTAAATGGGGAAAGTAGTTTTTCTGAGAATTCTCATAACTGGAAAACAAATAATGTTCCATACGTGAAAATTGGGATTCAGATTCTCCTTTAAAAAAGACGCCCGTGTTTGACAATTTTGCAAGAAAAATTTTATCAACTGTGAAAAAAGGAGAGGGCAGATTTCTGAACGATATTTCTGAAAATTCTTATAACTTGAAGATCGACAATGTTACAAGCATCAGAATTTGCACTTGGACCCTCATTTAAAAATAACTAGATCCGTGTTTGATGATTTTGCAAAAAAATATTTAGAGACCTCAAAAAAATGTAAATGTAAATGGGAAGGGTAGTTTTCCTGAGAATTCTCATAACTGGATAACAAACAGTGTTACAAACGCGAAAATTGGGATCCAGATTCCCCTTTTAAGAAGACTGGACCCGTGTTTGACAATTTTCCTAAAAAAAATACCAACTGCGAAAAAAGGGGAGGGTGAATTTGAGAGTGGATTTTTCTCAAATAACTTATAACCTGAGGATCGACAATGTTACATGTATGAGAATTGGCTTGGAATCTCCTTTAAAAATAACTAGACCTAAATAACTAGTGTTTGATGTTTTAGCTTTTTTCACTTTTTTTTTACAATTCCAAATATAAGTGCCAGTAAAGCCAACTCCTACTTACGCGGGAAAAGCCACGGGTGACTGCTAGTTTATAATATGTGTGGTGAATACAATATTCATAAAAGAAATTTTGATTTATTCAATTAGTATTGTTTTAGATAATAACGAGTGAGCAACAAAATTCGTGATCGTAGGAGGCTCTGAATCCAAAATTTTGAGTCGATTCTTGATCGATAAGACTGTGTAAAAAGTCATCGAGTTGTCAAATCTGATTTGAAATAAAAATCTCTTCTTTTGCAAAAGTTCACTTGAGGGGGACCAGTACAACCTTATTTTTACAATGCAATAAAAATAAACGGTATTTGAAAACATTCTATTCCGGATATCCGCACGATGACGAACTAACGATGGGTTATTTTAAGCAGTATGAAGCTGGAACAGGATGATTTGGGTAGATGTCAAAATGGTGTAAAAATGACTCTTATTGGATTTGTAGTGACCGAAAACACCGTTTGCATTGGGCTTGCTAGAGTTGGATCTGAAATTCAGAAGATTCTGGCTTGCAGCCTCCAGGAGATGTCCCAGGTGGATTTGGGGGGACCTTTCTCTCATTATTGGACCTGTATTACATCCTCTTGAAATAGAGTATCTTGAGCATTGTAAGGGGGGAATAGATTTGAATTAGTCACTTGTTATTTATGCAGTTAAAATGTCCTAACTTTCTTCTTTAAAGCCTCGTTTTCACTGAAGAAACATTGAGCAACTTTTGTGTTTCTGTTGATTGTTTCCGAAAATGTTTCTAAAGGTTCCCAAATGTTTCTGAATCTCCCTCACTGTTTCGGAAACAAATGTTGATTGTTCCCATTTATAGCGGTAACATGAAAGGAAAAATTGACACGCGATAATAACACGTCTTCCTGCTCCATTTTGCTGCAACTTTTCACATCAGTGGAAACACTGAGTTGCGCTTTCTCAAGCTACAACTATAGGCAACTTTCAGTTGCTCAGATGGAAACACAAAGTTTATGAATGTTAATTCCTCCGTGGTTGCCAAACATTTCCTAAACACGCCACAAAGGAAAACACAAAGTTCCTCAATGTTTGCTCAGTGGAAACGGGGCTTGAAAGGGACAACAATCTTGACGCAGAAATTCAAATTTTTGACAGTCGGAGAAAATAGGTTAAAAGTTTGGCAATAAATGTAAACAGTAAAGTAAAAGAACCGATGTACGTTTAGCCAACTGCGATCACAAATTTTGTTGTTCACTCGTTATTAAATGTCTAAATTACCTTCTTTGACCTTAAGGTTACAGCAGTAATTTTAGCTGCTTTTGTGTTTTTTTTTTTGACATTAGCTTCATTTCTGAGTTTCTGCTTTTGTTTTTCTTATTAATCTCAACTTTATTTATTTGATGCGGATTCTGTTTGTTGTTTAATTTCTTTCCTTTAAATTTCTATGCTTTTGTTATTGTATAATCGATTAAAATTGGAATCTGTACTAAGTTTTTATTTTTATATAATAGCAACAGATGTTGCCTGATTTATGTAATTGGGTGTAAATCTGTTGGAAATAAATGTTATTATTATTATAACTGGCGATAGAAACGACACTCATTGGGTTGTTTTTATTGTTGTGTTAGTTATTTCTAATTGTCCAAACAAGGCTTTTGCGGAAATAAAAATTGGAAAAGTTGCCCGGAAAATTGGAAAATTCGTGAAAAACTTAAAGTGCTTTTTTCTATGGGATTTTTGTATGAACTATAACTCACAATTTTCTGGAAAAGCTTTCTGGAAAATAAAGTTTGAGACAATAAAATTATTACAAAAGAAAGTCGGAAAATTCGGTCAAACCGTATAAATAATGCACTCCCGATCATAACTGATGACGATAGGAACGACATGTTTGGTTGATTCTTTTTTTTTTGTTTTGTTAGTTATGTTCCCGGGATGGAAATAACTAAAAAAATCTGTAAAAACGCATTCCATCCTAAATCTTTATAAAAAAAATAATCTGGTCCGTTGGTAAGCCCATCACTTGAAAACGACTGGATCGATCTGGCTATTTTCTTTAATATTCGTAATAGTTCAAATAAGGTTTTTAGGGAAATAAAAATTGGAAAAGTTCGAACGATGGATATGCGTAATACTTTTTTTGTTTTGTTCGTTATGATCTTGTAAAGTCGGAAAATTGTTGTTGTTTTTACCTTTATGTTGTTTCGCGATTTGTCCAAAAACAAACTTTATTGATATTTGGACTGGACAACGTTTGTTGGGTCAGCTAGTTAATATTAAATAAAATCCTAAGACTAAAAAACTGCATTATTTGAGCCTTGAGATAATACGACCCTCCGACCCCTTTGATTGATACAATTAAATTTCATGTGCCTTCAGAATTCAGAAAAAAATCTAAGACGTAAGACGTCTAGAATTTCAAATCTAATATCGTCAAAAACTCCTCATTAAACATATTGCTTGATTAAAAATTATAATTTTGAATTGGTGTTCCCCCTTCTTTCTGAAATCCCAGGAAAATTAAAGTGGTTAACGCTAGCTCTTTTAGTGTATTGCTTCAGTCTAGATGTGAAATAAGTGCGAACGTGCTGAAACGTTTAAGGTATTTGTTATGTGTGAAACGTGTGCTGCACAGTTTATAACCTGGAATGAACACGTCATATTTCTTATTAAATGGAGTTCTATATAAAGTGACATTATTGGATGCTGCATCAGTACATCCGAACGTTTATTACAAATTAAATCGATAATTTCAAATAAATTTCCTTTCGGAGTTCTTCTACAAAAGTTTTTTTTAATTAAGGGATTACCTAAGGAAATTTGTCAAGTTGCGGAATAAATTGGCACGAAACTAATTAAAATTTGTGTTCGAACTAAAACCTATTGTAGCAGACGCTAACGAATTTTCGGTGTTACTTCGAGTAAATTTGTAAACAATAACATTCGGTTTATGCCTAAGGCTGTATATTATACATATATCTAGGATCACGATAAAACCATTTTCGTAACAGCTGAAGCTCGGCAAACAAACTGTAAACATCTGAGATTTCGCTCTAACTTTTATTCAACAATTAGAACACTATTGGGGTTCTCTGAAAAGTTTTCGGCATTTTTGGGTCAATAAATTAGTCTTAACGCTTAACTTAACCTTAACTTAATTTAATCAGCTCTAAAGCCCCTATCCAAACAAGCGTCTCTGTACCTTCTTATTAGTCGATTTGATGTTAGAAGCCGAACTGTGCAACGTGTCTTTTTCTAAATTAGCTAAATGTGGTAGCTCACCGCAACCGCAACCGGTCAAAAATACCGTAATGATTAGGAAATTTCATACTGTTATTGATGTTTTACTAAAATAAATTAAGTACGGTTTGTAATCGACAGACGAAATGGATTCTGATGACTGAATCAGATGGCGACTCTACCAACAGATCATGACAGTGAATCGGAAAATTGTGGTCAATGAAATAGTACAAGCAGAAGCTGGAAGTGAAAAATGGAAAATCAAATATATTTTCTGGTGGCAAATTCTCTTATGGTACTTTACTTTACGTTACTTTGGAGTCAATTGGTTTTTTCCAGCCTTACCAAACTGCGAAATTGCTTCATTTTTTGTTACAAAACCCTACGTAATTATATTCTCAGAAACAACTTCAGTCCTTTTGCAAAGTCAAGGATGTTTCTGAGAGGCGTTTCTTTTCGCAGCTCCCATTATTCTTGATAAACCATTCAAGATACTGGACGCTGCCTTAGAGTGTTTCTCTTCTTTGGGTTAAGCTTCTGAGGGCGCGGAAAATTATGGCCGCCCTTGGACTTCCTAGGCGGTCGCCGTGAAAGATTGGGTTTCCTCCCCTGAGGCCCCTGCAAGCCCTCATTACTAAGAGCGTTAGATATTTCTTGAATCTGAGATCCTCATCAATAACGATATCCCGATTCTTTAATTTAGCTACAATATTTAGTATTTTGCTATCCATAGATATTTTTTTACTAGCTACCTGGCAAACTTTGTGTTAGCTTATTAGCTGAATTAAATTCAGTTTTTTAGAATAATGAACACAACGCCATCTACTGGAATTACCGGAACCAGCATACAACGCCATGTTTATTTTTGTTTCTGTCATGTATCAGAGATGGCGTTATAGATGGATTTCATACAAAATGTATAAGAAAATTTTTTCGTTAATTTTTCCGATGTTTCAATAGTTATTCGCCCCCGAAAAAAAAATGAGTCAATCCGCTCTCGAGATATCATCAAAAAATTTGTGTGTGGAGTCCACGCGGAACATAAGTGAAACTTTGGACTTTACTCCTTAAGAAGCGATTTTCATTTTTAAAGCCCGGTACGACAAATTTTGGTAGCCGGCGTTATTTGTTATTGTCATTGCCCTGTACCATAGAGGGCCCTGGACCTCCTGTCCTGAGGAGACTCTCTGTACCAGGGGGCTTTGTCATTGTCGTTGCCCTGTGCTAAGCTCCCCGCCCCCTGTAATTTTTGCCATGTTTTAATAGTTATTCTGTTATTTGGGGCGGAGACAAATTCAACAAATTAAAGGTCATAAAAATCGGTCTACCTGTTCTTTAGTTATAAACCCAAGGGGCCCCCCTGGACCCCCATGTCTTTTCATTAAAACCTTTGTCATACTTAAAAAATATAAAAAAAAAGATCTAAATTCGTCCAGCCGTTCTCAAGTTATGGCGTGATCAAGGAAAATAGGGATTCATTTTTATATATGCCTTTATAAAACCTGTAATGAAATCTGAAATTTACGGCAAATATTATATATTAAATCCTATGAGTTCTGTAAAAATAATAATTGATTTATTGGAATTCTAGCCTAAGTATAGGAGGTATGCAAATCTGTCATTAAAATTTAACTAATAAAATACCTAAGCTAAATAGTTTTGTAATATCATCTTAGTAGGCTATCAAGCACGCTACTGTACATTTATTTAGGAAAACCACTTTATCTGTACACACTACAACTGTAAATGTGCAGTTCGGTGAAGCAAACTCGCAAATAAAGGAGTATTTAACAAATCGTGTGGTGTCCTATGCGTAAGTTATTTTGGATCGGATTTAAATTGGTTTTGTGTCCATTTGTTTTTGTCCCTTTAATGGTCGCGTTCCTTTGGGAAAGTAACGTATTTATTTATTTACTATGAAACAAAGTTTACAGCTTCATAATGTGTAAAAGTTATGCTGGTCCGCATCCGTGTGTAGTTTCAGCGTAAATTTAGTGTAACTTTACAAAGCGCACGCCACAGACAAGGCTATGAAATATTAATTGTAATAATTGATATAGCTGTGTAAAATCTCTTGTGTAGTTGAAAGCTGAATTCTCATGAAAATATGTTAAAGATTTGTTTGCGTCAGTATAGTGTTTATTTTCCATTCCGTAACAACTCCTTTGTATTATGGCGTAGCAGAACAGAAACTGCTCGGGGCAATAATTAAAGGTTTGTGATAATTACGAACGCTTCAACATCCCCAAGCTGTACGTGCTGCATAAAGGCAATTACAAAAATGCTTTTACTGATCCTTTGCACACATTAGAACGTCTGAACTGTTATAAATAGAGGTTCTAGACGCCGCCTTTACGCGCAATTTGAAACGACACCATTATTGTCTCTAAATTATAGTGGTGGTATTTTATTGTCATTTAAGGGAGAAAATTATCTCACTCCCGGCATGCATACTGAGGGCAAAAATAGTTCATTAATAATTATAAAGCAAAAATATAAAAAAAAATATATAAGACTGTTGAAATGAAAGCTATATAATTAATAAATCAAACGAACTTACCAAGTGAAGTTCGATCTTGATTATGCTACCATCTTGCACGAGACATCAAATGTAGTATCCTCTGATTTCGGTCTAACCTCACGAATCTTTAATTCTACCCGCGCTAGAATTGCATAAGACCCACCGTCCTGAGTTTGTAGGGGTCTGTTATAAAACCGTGCAAATGTTAGTGATTTTTGCGACCAACCTGCTGTTTTCCGTATTACATCGACATTAACCCCCATTCTGTGTGCTCTGGAGGTTGATGCGTGACAGGTGCTATGTGCACCAAACTCCGTGGTATTTATTCCACTCAATCCAAGCGCTTCTTTTATCCAACGCGCTAAAGAAGTGGCCGACGCGTTTTTGTAGGGCTTTCTATTATGTTACAAACAAATGATTTCTGGTTGAGTCCCGTAACGACTTGGGGCCCTATTCGTGAACATGTGAGTGCGTGAGTGAGCGAGTTGTGACGACACGTCGAGTAGTCGAGTAGAAGTACTCGACTACTCAACGTGACGTTACAACTCACTCACTCACGCACTCACATGTTCAAGAATAGGGCCCCTAGTCTTACGGGACCCAACCAAAAATCTGTCGTGACTGACAGAAGTGCCATCATTTCGTCCAGGTTCATACTGTCTGAATGTGTTTGGTGTCAGCGAGGCTTGGATGATGTGAAGGGATTGGTCCGGGATTCTTTTCAGTTGAAACGCTTTCCGGATAAGCGCGCTGCCACCAATGTAAGGCTCTTGTTCAGTGGGTGTGTTTTCGTGTCGGCCGAAAGTAATAAATTAATATCTGACTTAAGAGTAACGAGTTCAGAAGCTACTAGGGAGTAACAGAAGGGGAACCAAAACTGGGTTGTCCAGTTTGATACAACCAGTATTGTATCAGCTTGTTCAAAAACAATTTTGGGAATGAGCGAGAAAGGAGGAAATCCATAGAACTTGTAACCTCTTCACGGAAAGGTAAAGGTCTATTATGCATGCATCAGGATCATAATGCCAAGAAGCGAATTTTGAGCATTTTGCATTTAACCATGTCGCAAAAAGGTCAAAATCCGGTACACCAAAGTGGCTTACAATAAGCTGGAACTCCTCTTTAGATAGTTCCCATTCAGCATCAGCGGATGAAAATCTAGATTCCGCATTCGCTTCTGCATTCTCTGATGAAAAAACTCCAAAGGCTACGCTGTTCGCACCAATGCCAGATGTCTCTAATCAAGTTATTTAATTGGGGAAATTGTGTTCCGCTCATGCGATTTATGTAAGCAATGGCAGTTGTATTGTCGATGCGCAATAAAATTTCTTGATTACGGTGATTAATTGCAAAATGTTTCACTCAAAAGAGTTTTCGTCTTCTGTCCAATTTCCAAGGGCTCGAATACCGTTATATTATACAATACGCCAACCTGAGCTAGATGCGTCTGAAAATACAGGCTGTCCCATTTAAAACTCCCCGGACCAGATTTCTCTGAATTGATTACTGTGATTGAAAAATCATCGAACAGGTCGATTTTATTTGCCAGGGGCACATCTTTTCAGATGCTTTTCAAGTTCCGGCGCTTCGCCCTCTTCGCGAGGGGGCTGTTAGCCTTAAAATCTTAAATGGCACTAGAGGTACCTCATTTGAAAGGTATTGAAGGCCTCTTTACAACTAACCGCTTACCTTTCAATTTATTGCAGTTTTGACCGTAAAAATGATAATTTTCTATTTTCAACATAATCCACATTTTCTCATGCTGGGTCCCATAGAAACCACAAAGACAAACATCTAATTGCTGAAATTAAACTTTTGTGTTGTTGCTTTTGATTGCTAAATAGCGCAAAGGACTTAAAGCTGAATGTAGAGTATACGACACGATTATTTTTCATTAAATGATCTAATTAGCGTAATAAATGTTGCATATGGTCACCATTCATTTCCATGCAAAAATACAGACGATTTTCAGAACTGTACCTGTTCCTCCAATTTCAATAAGTCTCTTCTAATTTATGTGGGACACAGCATGAGAAGATGTGGATTATCTTGAAAATAGAAAATTATCGTTTTTACGGTCAAAACTGCGAAACATTAAAAAGTAAGCGGTTAGTTGTAGAGAGGCCTCCAATACCATTCAAATGCGATATCCCTCGACCTATAGTGCCATTTAAGATTTTGGGGCTAACAGCCACCTCGCGAAGTGGGCGAAGCGCCGGAACTTGAAAAGAATCTGAAAAGATGTGCCCCTGACAAATAAAATCGACCTATTCGAGGATTTTTCAATGACAGTAATCAATTCGGAAAAATCTGGACTGGTGAATTTTAAATGGACAGCCTGTATTTCCATGGAAAACGCAAAACCGCTTAATGTTGCAATAAGCGTTGCCTATGCTATGTTGCCACCAAGCAAAGTCTGACTCTAAATGGAGTGGGATTTCCCTCTTTGCGTCAAAATTCCCGGCTACTTTGATGAGAAAGAGATTCTTCTCCCTCTCCATTTTCTTGGTGTATAACCAGCTGTATTCAATAGCTGGACAAACTGAGGTCAAATAACCCATCTCTGGGGCCGTCCATTAATTACGTGAAGTGTTTTTCTGTTAATTTGGACCCCTCCCTCCCCCCTGATGAGATTTGGTGAGATTTGGTCAAACTCTCGTGAAAATTATCCTTTACAGTTTTTAAATAATTAATTTTCATGTGTGTTCATGTATTTTGCTAAATACCACTATTTGGAAAAATAATAGCGCGTTTAAGGGACACTATAACAAATTTATTTAAATTATATAACAATAAAAATTGTTGACTCACTTCATGGGCATGGGCGTCCTGTATTGTTCGTTGAACGATTTTCGGCGAGGATTTTCACGAAAAGAGTCTGGTAAATAAATTGTGCGGCAATTGTCTTAATTCGGGGAATCCTCTACATATAAAATATTTAATAGGTACTATATATACTCGAGATTGCTATTTTAATAAAAAAATAGTTTGCGGACAAAATAGAAAAAAGTAAAACAATAAGTTTAATCAGAAGAATGTCGATAAATCCAAGTGGAGTAAATTTAAATTAAAATTTAAATATATCTAAGTCGAACTCCACAAACTTTAATAAGTGTAAAATTACAAATGGAACATGTTTCGGCAGAACACTACTGCCATCATCAGCCTTAATTTAACAAGAGATCAATGATGCCGAAAAATGTTCCATTTCTAATTTTACTCAATTTTAATGTTTTTTTTATATTATATGTAATAATAATATGTATTTTTTTAATTAAAAAGTTGACGTGAGATTTTCAAATACCCCCTCCTCCCTTTAGATGAGATTTGATGAGATTTTACTGGACCCCTCCCACCCCATTTTGAGCTCACGTAATTAATGGACGACCCCTTTGCGAATTCGCGGATTGAACACTTTTTTAACTTTCGAAATTTTTTAATGAGTTGAAGGACCTTTTGTCCTTTAGCGTCTGGAAATTCTATACATATACGTATCGAATTGAAATGAAATCCCAAAAACCTGCATGCGTGGCTGGGGTTGAGTTGACTTTTAGATTTACTAATGAAGAACCCCAATTTTTGTAGAATATTTATAGTTGCTTTTACATTGTTCATGCAACTTTCATAACTTTGCCCCAACAACAAGATGTCGTCTAAATAAATAACTGACTAGAAACTTGTTCAGTTTAAGAATTAGTCTCTTAGAACCGTCCTGTTTCGAAGTTATAAATATAGACGATAAAAAACTGCCCTTTTGAAGGTTTGCAACGTATTAAAGCCCCTTTTGCTAACAAGTCAGCTATGGCCACTTGTATGGCAATTTTTTCCTGTTCGGATGTTTGCTTCTGCGATGGAGCAAGGTGCTGTATAGTCGTTTCCCGAAAAGGAATCCTATAGCCCTGGATCCATGAGATTATAGGTCCGTTAGCTACGTTTGCCCAAGCCCTTACGAAGTACGCTAGTCTACCAGCTATCTTACTTACTGTAGGAGTTAACGTCTGTGGTGACGTTGGCTGTGCCGAGTTGGCTGCGTCCTGGGTTTGAGAGTTTGAGGGTTGGGCTGGAACCGCGATGTCTTCTTGGTCACGTGTTGGAATTTCTGTCCGCCCGAACGAGGAGCTGTCATTCGTTGGGGCGGACACCTGGAGTTTAATGGCATCTTGTTGTTACTCCGGGTTGTCGATGGCTTTGGGGTTCAAAGGTCACTGCTAGTTTTTTCAAAAAGTTTTCGCTTCTTTTATTTTCTCGGTTAGGTTTTTCCCAAACAGAAATAGTGTTACACATTCACTAAGACACACTCAGATTTTTGCAAATGTTATTTAAAATAATTATAACCAAAAATCGATACGCCCTATTGATACGCCAATTTTCAACTACTCTGTTGTGAACCCAACTCCCTCGCCGCTCACTTCAGGGCGCCCCTGGTCCATTGCCAACTGTTCTTGTCATCGCCCGCCAAATTTGAAAAGTCATGTTACAGTAGTTCATCTCTAGATGCTTTCAAAAGAATTTCTATTGTGGATTTTGAAAACGGTTGCAACAAAAGCGCTCGCCTTGTGAATATCGGCGAGAAGTCTGCCGGCATCAGACAACTTCTCGATGAGGTTTAATTTAGCCTCCCCCCCTCCCCTTGTCCTGCATGAATAGGGTATTTAACGCAGAGCCAATAGCTGAAAGCGGGCCCCCCAATTGGCGTTGCCTGGAACCTAACCTGTCATCTCGAGTGGAGGTTGAATCAGCGAGGCCTGGGACTAGTTCGGGGTTTATTATTAGACCCTAACGAATTTCTGCTCCCGCCTTGGGTGTTGAGACTTCCACATCTTCGAACAACAACCTCTTGAGGTTCTTGACGTGCCACCGACGCTTACCCCTATTCTCATCACCTTCGGGAATATAGGTGCCATATCCGATCTTACTTTTTATGGGAAATGGACCAACATAACGAGGCGCCAAAGACGATGAAAAGTGCCGAGTGGCGTTGGATAACTCATAAATCTTACGCCATGCCAAGTCACCAGGAGCAAATTGTGCATGGCGACGCCGAAGATTATAGTGCTGGGCACTCTTATTATAGGCCTCATCTAATCGACGTTGAACAGTTGTAAAGAGCGTATCGAACGCATCTGAGTCCACACTCCAATCAAAAAACTCGACATCATCCGTAGATTCCAATTCCCCAAAAAGTTTTCCGGACCGAACGAATTCACGACCGAAATTAAATCCGGTTACTTGGTGCTTCAAGGTTCGGAGAGCACAAGCAAACTTCCCAAGATGAATATCAAGACCGCACCGATTCCATAAGCACTAGCATCTGTCTGGACAGTAAAAGGACGAGAGAAATCCGGACAGTACAAAACAGGAGCGGAGATAAGCAACTCCTTGGTACGCACGAAAGCTTCTTCACACTGCTCGTTCCAATCGAACTTTGCACCTTTCCGCAATAGAGCAGCGATAGGCGCGATGAGGGTGGAGAAATTTGGAAGAAATCGACGGTACCACGATGCCATTCCCAGGAATTGACGAACATCCCGCACTTTACTGGGACTAGGAATGTTCACGACCGCCGAAGCCTTTTCTGGATCAGCACGCAACCCCCCATTATCAATCATGTACCCTAGGTACCGAAGACGAGGTAGACAAAAATGACATTTCTCCTGACTGAGAATCAGGTTTGCTGCTGATAACCGTTCGAAAATTTGTTGCAACACTTCTATATGTTTTTTGAAAGTGGGTGTCCCTACGATAATGTCATCAAGATAGGGAAAAACGAAAGGCTCAAGGTCGTGTCGTCAAGCGTTGGAAGGTTGCAGGTGCGTTCGTCAACCCAAATGGCATGCGCCTAAACTGAAAAAGCCCCCTTCCACTAACGGCAAAGGCAGTAAAGGGACGACTATCGAGAGCTACTGGTACCTGCCAATAAGCGGACTTTATGTCGAGCGAGCTGAGATACTTAGCTTGGCTCAACCGATCAAGAATTGCGGAGATACAAAGCAATGGATAGGCGTCCTTCTGTGTCAACTTATTCAAACGGCGATAATCTACACAAAACCGATGAGATCCGTCTTTCTTCTGAACAATCACAACCGGAGACGACCAACCACTAGAGGAAATTTCCACAACCCCGTCGGCAAGCATTTTATTCAACTCCAAATTAATGGCATCGTGAATCTTTGGTGACACCGGATAGTTTCGTTGTTTTATTGGAGAAGATTCAGTAACGATACGATGTTCCACTACATCAGTACAACCTAACTCAGAAGAAAGACCCGCGAAATAATTATCGACCATTTGTATAAGTTGTCTCTTTTGTTCTGCAGTGACTAAGAAGTCAGAAGAGATATCGACAGTGTCAAGGGAAATGGGCGAAAAATGCCACTAATTTACTACGCAAGTCTAAGACTATCCCCATTTGAGTCCAGAAATAGATTCCCAAAATCAAAGTATGAGGTAGGGCCGGAACCAACACAACATCTAGCAGCACCACCTTTTGTAATAATCAAATGGGTAACGTCACCGTTCCCGCCGTAGGATGGGAACTCCCATCAGCCACAACACATTTAGTGACTCTTCCTGTATCAACCGACAACCCCAAATGTTTCAACAAACAAATATCGGCACCCCCTAGAACAGTACAACTAGGACCCGAATCAAGTAAAGCCAACATTTGTACGCCACAACAAAACACGTTGATGTGGGGTCGATCATCCCTCTGCTTAGATCGTATGATATAGTCGAGAATAGCCTTGGTCGAAGATTGTGTAGCGGATTGGATCGGCTTCACCCTAGGTGGTGACCTTAACCGATCCCTAAAAGGACTACCTAAACGCTTCGACGACGTGACTCTTGGACAATACTTCGGACAAGTCTTAAGAGTCACATTAGGAGTCCGACATTTGTAACACACGACTCCCTTTACGCTACGACACTCAGCTGCGCGATGACCATTTTTATTGCATTTCCAACAAATAATTGGCGATCTCCGAGCAACGCGTCGATCCGAACCACCAGTTTCGAGTACGACCGCGACTTTGGTTTACCGCGACTTTGGTAAGCCAAGTCGGGTTCCATACATTTCGAGGAAAGAGGATTTGGTAATTCGGTAATTCTCGGCACTAATTTTACAGACTTCGAGCTGTCGACACAGAGCCACCAGTTGGTCCAAACTAATAGTCAAAGTAAGACCCAGGTTAGTCTGATAAAACGGAGTAAGATTGCGTCGTACTGTATTAACCTGCAACTGTTCTGGTACAGGACGACTTAACCGCGAGAAGAGATTTGACATATACGACACATAGATAGCGACGGACTCATCCGGTCCCTGAGTACGTCGACGAATTTCATCCCATAATTTCTCATGATAATCCGGAGGTAAAAACGTATCCCGGAGCTCTCTGCATAATTGCTCCCAGGAACAAAAAGTAGCACGATATGCCCGATACCACACAAGTGCCTCACCATCGAATAGAAAAGCACCCAACCGTAACAACTGAGATTTATCGATATGATAAGCTAAACAGAGGTCACTTATCTTTTCAAAAAGACGCGTTCCGACTCAGGGAGCCATCTCCCTTAAATTTAATGTTCCAAGAAATAACATCTTTGGGCCGAATATGTTTGAACCTACACGAACGAGATGTGGTGGTACGATTTGCTGCTTCCTCCTCCGAATCAGAAGTAGAACTGACTTCGACAATATGATCCATCGCAATAATTATGTAAACCGCTCAACTCACAATTTGCTGACTGACTTTCGCTGATGAACAGACCAACTGACTACGAAATAACGAACTAAATAACGGCCCCGCACGTTGGGCGTCAATCTTTTTGTTACGTACCAAAAATTGGTTTGGTACCGCTCCAAATCTAGCTCGATGGAGATGGGCTGGGTGTATTGTTATTATATATCTTTATTACCTTTTTGTTTACTTAAATGGACGCCACCAGTTTTTGCCGCAGAAGAGGATGGTTACGAAAAAAAAACTTGAATTATTTGAATTGAAGCGTTCACGCTGGAACTTCCACGGAATTCACGATACCCTCTCTCGATGGGTAGTTTCCGCTTAGGTGGTGAGAGGTTTTAGGATTCACCCCTAGCCAGTACCCTCCAATGAGGGATGACTTCCAGAGACACGAAATGTGGACGCACCACGTGCACGACTTGTTCGGTGGTTTTAATCTCCGAAGGTTGAAAAATGATTCCGTCGTTTTACGAGTATTTCCAACGGGACGAGAATCACACACACTAGATGAAACGGATGTGCTAATCCCTTACGGATATTTCAAATTTAATTGCACGAACCACCACGTTTCATCAACCACCAAACAAATCGTCTCTTTTTGACAGACACCCCGAAAGAAGAAGGCCTCTCCAAGAACCTGCGTACAAGCGAAACAGTGACGTTTTTCGTACCGTTGTACTTGACAGCACTGACAGGTGTGAGGTTATGTAGGTCTAAACAAGAGAAATACTTTATTATTTCCCGACGAGACACAACGAAATTTTAAGTGAAGGTATTACCGAGTCGAGGTTCCAGTAATTTAGCCCCTTGGTGTTTTAGGCAGTGGGAAAAGTGTTGCATACTTCCAGAACAAAAGATCGAACTAGATAACACCAGCACAGCAAAAAAAAATGAAGAAGAAAGACAATACATCGAGAGCAACAATCCGTAATGTCGACCACAATTACGGTTTAATTAGAAATTAGTTCGAGTTAGAATAAAGTAAATAGTACGAAGAAAACAGCGGCTTAAACTCAAGAGTGTGGTACGCCGAATACCATCTCCCCTTTTGGTTAAATGCTCTAGGATGCCCCAAACAGCAACCCCTTCACAGCGAAGTGATGTAAAATCCAACCGAAAAAAGTAAAGAAATATGTAAGGTTAATGAAAAGATAAAATTGTCTTCACAACATGTCCACGACAACGATACTAGAACTAGTTTTCTGCGGTTTCCCACAGTAAGATGTGAAGATCATGTTCAAGGTCTCAGCCGTGTGTATACAAACACAACAACCAGTCCCAACATGACCCTGGACTGCTCTACTAAAGTGGCAAAAACCTAAAGCAGCAGACCCGCACTTAATAACTTGTAAACAAATAACACCTTAGAATTATACAGGGTGATATATATATAAATATGCTTTCCTGTACAAAAGCACCATGGCGGTATTTTAAAAATATATACATAATTTGAAACTATTTTTATCTCCTCCAATTAACATGACTCCTAACTGTTACTATTTATCTGATTATAAATTTATGTTTATATTAAAGAGAAACCAGGCATATCTAATTAGAAAGAGTAAATAAGTAATTGTTTTAGTAATCACCTCTAAAAAGTTAATGCACCAAAGTTGTTTTACATTGTGCCGAAATATTTTTCTAGACTAAATATTTAATTTAGTTTGAAGTTGTTACAGTTAGTTTACGAGGAGAGATTTGAGAAGAACATAAATAAAACTTGGCTGCTTGAAGATTATTGCAGTCACTTAAAGCCAACTTTAGTTTATGAGACATACGGTGTATGTATATTGCAATAGGATAAGTCTTTTTAATTTTAGCTCCGTCCTTTTGACATGACGGCTGCATCATCGTAAATCTCTGCAAATAAGTATAATATTTAAATCGTAAAGAAAGTCTGGTTATTAAAACATTGCTTTGTTTGTCTTCTTTGTTCACGTATTTATTTCAGATTAGCCTAAATTGTTCGAAAACTGTTATTGGTTTTAACTACAGAATGTAAGGTAAGGAAAGTCCGTTATAGTTTTAGAGTAAAATCATCCTACAAATTATGTATTAGAATGGTATTTGCAAAGTATATAAGTGTGAGGTTTATTTATTGTTATCAGGGATTATATTTTTTATCTTACAGGTGTAGTTTTTTAGGTACCTTATACCATTGTTTTCGGTGACAGAAATCAAATCTTAATCACAAGAGAGATAAAGCTGTCAGTTCTACTCACACTAGTAATTAATCACCTATTCTATCAGTACCACTTTCGTTTTCATCTTTCATAGTTATTGCATAAGAATGGTAGTTTTGCAAATTTTTAAAATATCGACATGGTGCTTTTGTACAGGAAAGCATATTTGGTATGTGAATGACTACCAAATTTCCACGTCGTTGGATTGGCGGGTACGGTCCTGTTCGTTGGCCACCACGCTCGCCGGATTTAACATCTTGCGACTTCTTTCTGTGGGGGTGGATGAAACAATTATTAAAGCTGTGGTTAAAGGTTGTCGTTATATTTCTCAATCACCCTGTATAATTCTAAGGTGTTATTTTTTTGCAAGTTATTAAGTGCGGGCCCGCTGCTTTAGGTTTCTGCCACTTTAGTAGAGCAGTCCAGGCTCATGTTGGGACTGGTTGTTGTGTTTGTATACACACGGCTAAGACCTTGAACATGATCTTCACATCTAACTGTGGGAAACCGCAGAAAACTAGTGCTAGTATCGTTGTCGTGGACATGTTGGTTAATGTTGAGAACAAGATGAAGATGAATATTGTTGCTGTCGTTATCTCGGGTTCCGGAGGCACCGTTTCCGGATTCATGCCTAATTGTGGGTCCCTAGACTGGTCCATCCTATAGAATGGAGCACAAGTTGAAGATTATTGATAGAAGAACTGTTGAAATTTGGTCGAGAAAGAGTAATAATATTATAATCTGTAAGAAATCATGGTGGGAGTTGATGAAAAGAAAAGACTAGAAAGAAGATTGAAGAGTGAGTGAGAGAGAGAGAGAGCAATGACAGGGATACACTTTTAAATAAAGATCATCCATTCGATTCAACTAAAAAATTAGTCAACATAGAAAATTACGTTTTATATTAAATTTTGATACTAGAGCATTACGGCTACTCAATGCAAATTTTTTACAATTTAACTACAACATTTTTATCAAATAAAACTCAAGAATCAGATAAAATTTACTAATACCCTATCAGGTATTATAACGAACGTGCTTTCTTCAAATTTTCATTCTGAGTAGACGGTGTAACATAAGTCATAAATTCAAATACTTTTTGCTTTGGTTTATGTGATTACAATGGTTTTCACCGAACAGCAAAAAGCGTACACGTTAGAAGCGTATTTTCGCATTGGACAAAAAATTTACAGTGGACAGTGGCGATCTTTCATCCAAGAAATAGCAGATTTCCAAGAAACATATCCTCAAGTAGTGATTCACTATAAACCATTTTACGATATTCGGTTGTTTCGTAAAACTGGAAGCAGACAAAGGAAAACGAGTAGCGCTCGTCCAAAGAAAAAAACTAAAGCAATACAAAATGTTCAAGAAATTGTCGAAAACAACACTCCTTTGCTACAAGTTGATTTCTCATATTCAAGTTGTCGGAGAATTTTAAAAACAGATTTACCTACATATATGTATCTTTATCGTTTGACCGGTGTTAAAGGACTCTTGCCTACGGATTATGAAAAACGACAAGAACTTTCTCGATGGTTTCTTACCAACACGAATGATGAAATCTTAAATGGAAGTTTCTTTTCCGACGAAGCATGGTTTCGTCTAAGTGGCTACGTAAACTCTCAGAATATGAGAATGTGGAGTTCTGAAAACCCGAATTTTTATACAAAAATGCCACTCATCCACAAAAAATGATTTCATAATTTTTTTCACCATCTCTTTCATTTCCTCACCCATTGCCTTTTTAACCAGTGATTTTTTCAATTTTTTGCTTTTTCTAAAGGGGTTAATCCTTTCTTCCGATTCTCGTCTTTCTTCTCTTTTTTTTATAGTCTTCGTCTCTCTCGCTCTCACTAACACTTTTTTGAAGTAAATACTTCTTTACGGACACTTGACTTGGGGAGTAAGCTGGTGAATGCCTGACGAGAGCGTTACGAAAAGTGTGATCGGGCGAAGCGAACGGAAGTTTTAATAATAATAATAATAATAAATTCATAGAAAAAATGTTTGCCTTAACGGGATTCGAACCCGCGTCTTTAGGTTATGAATTCTCGCTTCACTCCATAGACTCATTTGCGTGTGTTAGTTTTGTATGCAATTGCGCTACTTATCCTAATCGCTACACATGATTGCCGAGTTTTCGCTGACGACAAACTGAAACATGCATTATCCAATACTGCACACGGTATTAATTCAGGATTCTCTAGCTCCATTTATAAACTTACATAAATTAAGAGCACTTTCACAATGGCGAAATGAAGTTTTACTTCAGTCGTGTGGTCTAAAGCACACTCGTATTTTTTTTTTCATTCTATCCACGCTTGTTCAGCCGCTTATCGAGCGCCGCAAAACACGTCCGGTCGGTTCAACTGCGCGAAACGGAATCCCCCTTAGGCTTATGTGTAAATACATTACTATTAGTATATTTTTGAAGCCGTGCACTGTTTACAATCAACCCCATCAGTATTGTATATTATATGAAGCGATTTTTAATGCTATTTTTCCTACTGCGTTACACTGTTGCCAGTGAAATCACTCTCATTAGAATGGGTCGAAGGAGCGAGAGACGCATCGTGGCTCCATCTCTTCGGTCGCATCAGAAACGTACCATGCACACGAAGAAATAGAAACATCGATAAGCGCTGAAACCATAGACCGGTTTCGGTCTTTTTATACCACATCAGTATGGTAAATTGCCTTTGCCTTGCTGGCCTCGTTAAAGCCTGAAGTAATAAATTGAATGAGCAGAAGACGCCATTGGATTTAGTATGACTTATTAATGAAATAGAAAGGAAACGAACTACAAAAACCTCAGGATGATTGTAAAGCTACAAAAGAAATTACAGTTGTTCTTATTCCTTCTATTGTAGTGACGTATGTTTCTATCAAAATGTCTTCCTTTCATGTCAAAATGGATGATCATACTCTTCGGAGGTCTTCGTGTTTGAGGCTTACCACCGGTAGTTATTCTATAGCAGGTCATTTTAATATAATATAAAAACACAATAAACACTATAATTTGCTTATAATAAATAATAAGAATGAGAATAACATTAATTAAAACGAAAATTATTGTCCTCCCGTGTACAACTTTATCTTGTGTGACTGAATGAAATCACTCGCTTTACTAAAGCACTCATTCGACCGACGGAGACCATCAATCGACCTCGTACATGCAACAGATTACAACAGTGGCAGTATTAATCTTTTTATAACTGAGTGGAATTTCGACTTTACTCATAAATAACAGAACAAAAGCTTGATGTGATCTGTTCATTACCACCCGCCTTTTGTTGGAACAATGCAGAAGCCAACACTTGTTAAATTACCACGATATTCTGGACGTTTTTAAATCACGTCCATGCCGTCACTAGTTTTAGACTACTATCTGGTTTCGTTCCAAATATTGTCTACTGCCAAGTGGTGCCTTTTAGTCTTTCAATTGTTCCTGCCTTTTAAAGGCTGGAATCTGTTTTTCGTGTTCGTTGTGTGAAATACATAATACATAATGAAGTACATAACAGCATAGGTAAATATTATGGCATAAGTATTTAATTTGACAACAAAATCTCATGATAATTTGTGTTTTTTCTCATTTTGCGTGAACAAATACAAAAAACGCTGTTCAATACTCGCTGTCACTTTTCAGGGGCCCTGGATCATTACACACTCGGCTAGCTACTTGTGCTTCAAAAATTCGTCTTCGCCCATGAAAAGTGTCATGACAGCGCACTTGTATCGAAATATGCTACCGAGATATATGAAAATATCAAGATGACAGTGGAATAACAACTCTTTCGACCCTGACAACTTCCTCTACATGTTAAAAAAATTATTTGCTGCCACTCAAAATGTACAGTTGACTTTTCTTGTTTTAATACAATTGTTAATTAGGGATAGCCTTGACATGATATCATTTGTCAACCCAATTGTTTATAATTAGATTATGATTGATAAAAAATACCATTACTGTAACCCCCTGTTTTGGGTCGATCTTAGTGCATTTTCCGTGTTGTTTACTTATTTTTTATTACCTTCGATATGATACCACGTGTTTTTTTTTTTGTGAAGTAGGTTATATTTTATATAGTGTACTAATGATTCAGTCGTGCCAACCTAGTTTACTTGCTTTGCGATTATGATTTAAAGGGTAGTTTATTATTTATGTTTTCTGTTATGCTGTCAGAAACATGTTGTGTACATCACTAGATCAGAAGAAACAAGCCGAGAACTGTGGTCACGGTCAACTTTAACTTCCGAAATGCACACTGCAGCGGAAAATTAATTTGTTCGATCATTTTTCTAGAAACGTTATTATATCACTGGCGTTACAAGCGGTTGTTAATTGACCAATCGAGTCCAGTAATAAAATACATCAAAGATAAATAGCTACAAATTTCGTAGCCGACCAGGGGTACAAACGTATAGAAATACAGACTCGAACAAATAAATCGGTTCAGAGCAGCTAACCATGTTGCGGTCACCAGATTTATTACAAGTCCGCAGTTGAGCTGAAACCAAATCGGAAGATTAATCTGGCTGAAAATTTGCAATAATCATCTGTATTACGTAAGAATCCACCTTGGATTTAGAGCAATAATCCGTGAAAATAATGCAGGCTGTTGGAACACGTAATCTATCTGGTCAAAAACGTAGGCTTTTTCGTTTGCAGTGAGCGCCATAAAAAATACAGTGCGTTCATTTAAAATATTTCCACAGTAATAACTTTTGAAACAAAAATCAGAGTCAGGTCGAATAAAATCTGACTTGCAAGAACGCGAGAGGGAACTATTAATATTAATAGTATCAGAAATATTGTAGCATCTACCATTAAATCTACCATTGAAAGAACCTTTGAAAAGTTTTCAGCTGTTATAAAGAAATTAAAATAAACCATTTGTTTTTGAGATACAGTAATAAAAAACTATTTAATAAGACTTTACTACCAAACTATAATCACGCATCTAATAATAATTGCTAAATTCCGGTGTCGTTGGGGTGTCGTTGCCACCCCTACCACCATACGTTTTTTAAGTAACTTATTACAAAGGCAGAACATTTACTAAAATGAAATAAAAAGTGTATTTGCCAAGTTAAAAAACAAAATAAATAAAATAAACTCCAAAAAAACTATTTATTAAATTTAATTAATTAATCAATAAAAAATTGTTGCCCATTGTTGATTAGGCAATAATACAAACGTGTTTCAAATGCCCTTTGAA
The DNA here is from genome assembly GCA_963583935.1 of Diaperis boleti. NCBI lineage: Eukaryota > Metazoa > Arthropoda > Insecta > Coleoptera > Tenebrionidae > Diaperis > Diaperis boleti. The sequence goes on along the minus strand of OY757242.1, from coordinate 35,464,112 downwards.
CATTATGGTTGTTTTATAATTATGAAATTTATAATAGCTGGCTTCTATAACGCAGTATGTATTCGTTATCACATTGGAATAATCATATTTTATAAATTTGTGAATTACCTTTAACATATAGATATATGTCGTCGCGGACTTTTTTAAAGACCTTTTCAAGCTCTACAACTTTTCTGTAGAAAGCGTTCATATATCTCTTACCGTTAAGGCAGCGTTCGTAAGTAACGCATTCGCTAGACCGTTTTTATTGGAACACAGTTTATAATAGCTGGCCTCTCTCACGCAGTATCTATTCGTTTTCACATAGGAATAATAATATCTTATTAATTTTTGAATTAATAACCCTAACATATAGATATACAGATTGTTTCTTAAAACACGACTCACTCTATAACTTCTTTATTTATTTATTGTTCCATTTGAACGAATAAAAAAGCAAACGAAATGGCTATATAAGTACTGTTGGAGTGTCGGAATTTTATTTTTTTTTAATGTCATCTTCAGTATCAATTGATAACTTTTTTTTTACATTTTTTTATTGCGACGCCGGCTGATGCGCACTACCAGGGTTTCGGCGAGGGCCTTAGGACCTTAATGGACTATCCGTCACTGTGGTAGAAAAAGGGACTCCAAGGCGGTGGGGTCTCGAGCGATACAGTGTACGCAGGGGTTTTAACTATATATTTCCGTTGCCGGAATAGGTCTCCTTAATTTCTTTGGTACCATTAATTTAATTAGAACTCTTACTTTTTCAATTAAAATAGCGTAGACAAATGAAACTACAGGCGTACATGCTGCAACCTGCAACCTAACCTAACGTTTATGAATTATTAAACAGTACCAATCCACAGTTGCAGTAACCACATAAAATCCCCGATGGTGCAATTCGATACTCCAAACTGATTTGCTAAGTTTCGGGTACTGGGCAAATAAAAAAGAATGGCATCTTTTATGATTAATAACTTCAAAAACGAAAGTAAAAAACAATAACAACAAATCACCACCGGCGCCGCCCGATTAGTTGTCTCGAGAAACTGGTTCAATAATAATTATTTGAGTATGTTACTATGTATGGCTGTACAAAAAAAAAAATAGAAACTTGATAGGCACGCTGAGTTTTCCGGACAAAAATAATTGATTCTCAGTAGGTCAAATTAAAATAAATGCTACAAAATTTTAATTTTCGGAAAAGTCGTATATATTGTTGCTTTCGATTAGTTGTACCATTGATTTGAATTATTGCACTTAAAAAAAATATGCTTGTATGTACACAAATCTATATATAATATATATATTAAGTCACTAGCTGAACTAGAATTTGAAATACGCTGAAGAAAATAATGATGACAAAGAAAGCGTCAGGAAAATAGTGATATAGAACAAATAAACGAGTGCAAAATAAAAAACCTGCTCATCGACAATGAAGCGGCGGCATTCTTTGATTGTTGGCGTCCGATCTTTGAATAGCACGTGTATAAATCGGAGAGCAGGTTTTTTATTTTGCACTCGTTTATTTGTTCGATATCACTACATCCCTGACTGTTTCTTTAAGTGCAACATTTTTTATTGCTGATAAAGTAAAAGTATAGGGCAAAATAGTGGTACATACAGTGAGGAAATTAAGTAAGGAATAAATTCAGTAACTCAGTTAGTATTTGCATTAGAAATAGAACTTAAAAAGCATATGATAGGGCTAATTATAGCGCATCTGAGGAACGTATATATTCTTTTTTCATTAGTTTTGTTTTGGCAGTTATGACGTCATCAATATTTTTTATATGGCAACCTATGTTTTTTATTTTACATTTGAATAGTTTTTTATTCGGTTTTCAACGTTGTCAAATACTTAATAGGTTAGATGAGGAAAAAATAAATTAAAACAGCACTACCATAGAGATACCAATACAATGTTGACAAGTTCTGAATTGGTACAAAATAATTGTGTCTCAACTGTTTTTCTCTATTAAATAATAAATGAACTTCTAAATAATAATATCTGCTTGCAACAGGATGGTGCTCCAACACACTAAGCCCGGTGCGGCATCATTTGGACGAAGTGTTCCCAAAAAGATGAAAAAAAGATCCAATAGAATCGCAGGCTAGGTCCCCAGATCGAACCCCATTAGGTTTTTTTTTATGGGGGCATTTACAAAGCAAGGTGTATCAAAACCGACCCAACAATTTGGATGATCTTAAAGGAAGCATTCGACATGAATGCACTCCCCAAATCATTCGAAATGTATTGGCTGCTCTTTATGATCTTGGATTTTGTCAGATGATGCAGGGTCATCAGTTGGAACATTTGGTCTAATATCTTTAATTTATAACTCTTCTAAGTTTTTTTGTTATTTTTGTTAATTTGTTAGGCCTACTTTGAAATTTCAGGTTGTTTTCTTATTTTATATCATTGATTGCTTTTGGGAACTTTTGTTTGGATTTATATGTTTTTTTTTCTTAAATTCTGATAAAATTAGACAGCTCTGTTAATTTTTTGAAATTTTACTAATTTGAAATTTAGTGCCTTTTTTTATTTTTTCCTTATTTAACCTATTGAGTATTTGATAACGTTGAAATCAGATTAAAAAACTCTATGCGAATGTAAAATCAAAAACATAGGTTGCCATTAAAGAAAAATATTGATGACGTCATAACTGTCAAAAAAAAGTAATGAAAAAAAAGTATACGTTAGTCGGTTGCGATATAATTAGCCCTACCACATGCTTTTTAAGTTTTATTTCTAGCGCAAGTACTAACGGAGTTACTGAATTTATTCCTTACTTAATTTCCACACTGTATACAGGGTGTTTAAAAATTGCCGCACCAAACTAATGGTACAGTGATCAGAAGCAAAGAGTACGCAATAGAAAAATATTTAAAAAAATTTGGTGTTAGATTCGCATGTGGATGAAAGTTTCTTTTACAGTAAATCTGGCAACTGAGGAAATTGCAATGAACAATTAAAGTACTGGCATGTTAAGTAACCAAGGCAATGTTTTTCTCAGGTACTGGAATTAATTGTAACAATAATTAAAATTTAAATATATCTAAGTCGAACTCCACAAACTTTAATAAGTATAAAATTACAAATGGTACATGTTTCGGCAGAACACTACTGCCATCATCAGCCTAATTTAACAAGAGATTAATGATACAATTGATGAATTACAGAGGGGTTCTTACCTTAAAGAATATTAAAAATTATGAAATCTTTTAAAAATCATGTAACCCTTTCAAAACGTCAAATTTAATTTAAAATTACGTCAACGTCATAATTTTTGATATTCTTTAAGGTAAGAACCCCTCTGTAATTCATACTTCTGAATGAAGCAAAACATGTAACTTCTGAAGAAATATTTGAGTCAGCGGGGCCCTTCAATTACCGCCCTACAAGAAATGAACCTGAGAAAATCGTGTGTAAAGAATGTGGATTAAAGAAAAATACACAGATATAGTAGCCTCAAGCTTAACACGTATTTTTTGTCGGAATCGAGATATTGCGGGACAAGTAAGTTGTAACCGATACCATATAGATTCTAACCGGTTTCATTGTCTTGTCTTTCATTCAACTGGTCGACTAGATTGCAAGACCGGGTGTCCTTCCCGGCACGTGTCTTGGCTCTAGACGCGTATTTAATATTTTGTTATGAATTATTACTAGCTAAAGTGAGCAATTTGTTTTTATTTATTTTGGTGAGCATATGTTTTTCTAAGGCTTGCACTTTTAATGTATTCTAAAGTTGAACAGTAAAATATTAATTTGTTGCACGGCAAGTGATCAACTCAATCTACATTTTTGGAATACGGCCCTGTCACCATTTCTTTACACCTTAGCCGATCAGCCGATCTCTGTAGAATGTTTATATCAGAATCAGTTTAGGACGTTCACAGATAAGTTGACCGTGTATCATTTCCCCTGCCAACCCCGTGACAATTTAACCTTGGGGCTACTATAGTTGAAGAAGCGAGCTCGTATTCCAGTGTAGAAGAAGTTCTATATGACGATTCTTTAACCGGTTGGAACAGAGAAGAAGAAGGCCAAGACAACGCATCAAAGCCCTTTCAAAGTCTCTTTGTCAATGTCAACATTAAAGATCTAAAATAATGCAGGCGATTTTATACAAGTTAAACTACAGTCGACCTTAAAAGTAAAAGCACAAAATTGTTTGTTAGGCCAGTCAAATAAGATTTTTTCGAGGAGTTAATTTCCAGCAAACTGGAGATCGTTTCACTACCTTCATTTGGTCCTAGATAAGCGTAATCTGAGTTTGCACCATCCCAGGAGGTGAGCTTAACTTATGGAAACTCAAGAAGAATTTAATTTTTGCACTTTTTTCAGTTTCTTGCTTGTAGCTTAAAAATAGTGCGTCGGACGGAAAATGACATTCTATTCAATATTAAAGAAGGCTAAATTCTGCGTCGAATGACAAATCTTCAAATTCGGTTCAGTAGTATAGCCGAAATGAAAAGTTAAAAGGCCGGGAAATTTTCTCATTTCAGTGCAAACTTACATTTTAAAAAAATACTCCTATTAAAAAAAAAACAGAATATAAGTTGTAGAGAATAAAGTTTCACGTTATATAGGTATCAATTTTCAGGTTCAGTCATTCTGAAAGACTAAATTTTGCATACATTCAAAATCGGTTTTTCCTTAAATTCTTCAAAATTTATCTCTATGGTTTGATAAATAAAGTTTGGAAAATTTATTATTCGTGAAAGAAATTGTTATAACGTAGACACGAATGACCCGGAGTGTTTAATTTGTGACAGACCGTTACATGTTGAGGCCTCAACTACAGTGAAACAACGAGGGATAGAAACATTGATAAAAAGAAGTATAGCAAAGAAAGACAAAAAGCACCTTCAACTTCAAGGTCTTGCGTGTCAACAATTGAGTTTAAAAATTGCCTCCTGGCTGCTGGTGAATGGTGGCAAGATGAAGACGTGCTTCAAGCAATTCATCTAGAAACTGATCTGGTTGTGAAAATGATGGTAGTCTTGGAAAGTCGCAAAATGTAAGTTTGCATTGAAATGAGAAAATTTCCCGGTTTCTAACTTTTGATTTCGGCTACACTATTGAACCGAATTTGAAGATTTATATACTCATTCTACGTAGAATTTAACCCTCTTTAATATTGAATAGAGTGTCATTTTCCGCCCGACGCACTATTTTCAAGCTACAAGCAAAAGACTGAAAAAAGTGCAAAAATTTAATTCTTTTTGGGCTCCCATAAGTTAAGCTCACCTCTTGGGATGGTGCAAACTCAGATTACGCTTCTTTAGGACCAAATAAAGGTTTTGAAATGATTTCCAGCTTGCTGGGAATTAATTCCTCAAAACGGTTTTCTTGGATCTAATTTAGATTATATTTAAACATTTAGATTATATGTACATGATATTTCTCTTCTCAATCAATGAAATCAATTTTTTATTAAGTGGTAATCTTTAAGGTGTCCACTTTGCCCCCCCCCCCCCATTCGGTTCGCGTCTTACAAAATGTCAAAAATTACGATATTGACGATAAGAATTCTGGAAGGATTAAAAATGTTACCTAGATTGATATTCGCTACACAAAAATTATTAATATTAAGCGCTGACATGAGTACGAAGGTCGAAGACAATTTTATTTATTTAACATAATTTGAAATTATCGCGTGAATGTCCGCGCGCGTAGCTGGAAAACCTCAGCTTGCGTTTGAAATTGAATAAAACATATTACAGCAACCAATTCTTAAAGACACGGATATATAGATATGACTTTACGACCTCCGATAGTACGGCAACACTGTTGGAGGTGACAACGTCTCGTTGGTATTCGTTCATATACAGTTTTTGGAGGTTACAGCGTATCCTTTGTGGTTCTTATATATGACGCCCTTAAAAATAACAAATCTTTTCCCCTCTCTAGGGATCCAGATTCCTTACATCCCCCTCATCCCAAATATATGTTTTGTTTCGATCTGGCATAGCGGGGGGACCCGGAGGCCAGGTCGCCTTTTCCATATACCGGAGGCGGTAACATACCTTGCATCAATATATATATATATATATATATATATATATATATAAAGTTTCATTGCAATCCCTTCGATGGATTCGGAAATTTCGTGATGAGTCAATCAGTGAGTGGTATTTGGATTTTATATATATATATATGTGTGTATATATATATATATATATATATATATATATATTTTATATATATATATATATATATATATATATATACACACACACATATACATATACATATATATATATAAAATCCAAATACCACTCACTGATTGACTCATCACGAAATTTCCGAATCCATCGAAGGGATTGCAATGAAACTTTGCACACGTACTTATTTTACCACGTAGGCGCTCACTAAGAAACGGCTTTAAAAAATTCTATTCCAAAGGGGGGTAACGAGGCCCCGTCCCGTTAATCTCTGTATCCACTGAACCCATTGCAATGAAATTTTGCACACATACTTATTTGACCACGTAAGCGCCCACTAAGAAACGTTTTTTCAAATTTCTGTCCCTAAGGAGGGGGGTAACGGGGCGGGGTAGTTAATCTCTAGATCCACTGAACCGATTGGAATGAAAAAACTCCAACTGCGAAAAAAGGTGAGGGTGGATTTGGGAGTGATTTTTCTCAAAATTCTTATAATCTAAAGATCGACAATCTTAGACAATCTAGACCCGTGTTTGACAATTCTGCAAAAAAAAACTTTACAAACCGCGAAAAAGGGGTGTAAATGGGAAGGGTAGTTTTCCTGAGAATTCTCATAACTGGAAAACAAATGGTGTTACACACGTGAAAATTGGGATTTAGATTCTCTTAAAAAAAACTGGTCCGTGTTTGTCAATTTTGCAAGGAAAATTTTACCAACTGTGAAAAAAGGAAAGTAGATTTGGGAGTAATTTTTCTCAAAATTCTCATAACTTGAAGATCGACAATCTTACAGGCATGAGAATTTGCACTTGGACCCTCGTTTAAACATAACGAGACCTGTGTTTGACAATTTTGCAAAAAAATATTTACAGACCTCAAAAAATGTGTAAATGAGGAGGATAGTTTTCCTGAGAATTCTCATAACTAGAGATTTTTATTTAAAATTGACTGAGGGCGTGTTTGAGAATTTTACAAAAAAAAAATACCAACTGGAATAAAAGGAGGGTAGATTTGGAAGTGATTTTTCTCAAAATTTTTATGGCTTCAAGACCGACAGGCATGAGAATTGGCACTTGGACTCTGCTTTAAAAATAACTAGACCCGTGTTTGATGTTTTTGCAAAAAGAATGTTTTTTTTTACTGTTTGTTATTTATTATTAAAACTGCTTTAATTAAGGGCCTGTACCAATTCCAAATATAAGTGCCAGTAAAGCCAAACCCAACTTTCGCGGCCAAAGCCGCGGGTAACTGCTATTAATCTATATAATAAAAATGAAATGCTGGTTGGTGGTAAGCGCATCACTTGAGAATGGCTGGAGCGATTTGACTATTTTGTTTAATATTCGTATTTTTAATATTTGTAAATAAGGTTCTTACGAAAAGAATAAATGGAAAAGTTGCTCGGAAAATTGGAAAATTTGGGAAGAACTTAATTTTTTCTGTGGGAATTTTGTATAAACTCAAAACCATAACTCACGATTCAAACGATGGATATGCGTAATTCTGTTTTGTTTTGTTCGTTATGGTCCTAGAAAAGTTTTCAGAAAAATAAACTACTACTACTGCCATCGTCAGCCCTTAAAGAATATATATATTTTTTTTATATTCTTTAAGGGCTGACGATGGAGTTTGTGGAGTTCGACTTAGATATATTTAAATTTTAATTTAAATTTACTCCACTTGGATTTATCGACATTCTTCTGGTTTAAAGTTTTTAATATTCGAAATAAGCTTTTCATGGAAAGAAAATTTTAAAAGTTGCCCAGAAAATTAGAAAATTCTGGAAAAACTGAAAATGCTTTTTTATGGGACTTTTGTATGAACTCAAGACCATAACTCACGATTCGAACGATGCATATGCGTAATTGTTTTGTTCGTTATAATCCTGGAAAAGTTTTCAGGAAAATAAAATTCGAGAAAATTATAAAGGAAAGTTGGAAAATTTTGACAAGTTTTGAAAAAACATAATTTTTGAATGCACTCTCGATCTTAACTGACGATAGGAACGACATATTTGGTTGATTCGGGAATATCTGGAGAAACATCTGGAATAACGCATTCCAGCCTAAATTAAACTAAAATTACATTTGTTGTTTCGCGATCTGTTCAAAAACAGATATCAGCTAGTTACCAAAATAAAAGATGTGATACTGATTGTCACCTTAAGAGCTTTTTCTACATGCTGACGCTAAATCGACATCGACGCCAGAAACTGAAACGTTGGGTTATTCAAATTACTGTTATTTTTGCATATGTAAATAAATTATGTCGAAAATTATTTATCCAAATATTTTGACAGTTCATTCTGTGGATCCGTTTCCGGTGAGACGTTCTCTGATAGGCTTTCCCAGGAATAATTATATCGATTAAGCTGAAAGTCCTGAACGACAAAGGATTTGGATACAGATCCGCTTTTGTAGTTTGTGAGCGTGTTGGTTGAGTCGATTCATTTAATAACGTAGAACAATAGTTGCATTCACCGAAGAATGAGATTGTCGGGCTCCATTAACGAATTTGTCGATATCCGAGAACTTTTCGTCCTTTCCATACCCGTCGTCACCTTTCACCGTCTGATCGAAAAGCTGTTTAGCTTAAGCAGCTTGTTCTAGATTTTGGAACTTGTGCATTTAATGTGATTTTCTATGTACAGACCGGCGAACACTGACGGTAATTCGCGAACAATACTTATTTACATAATTTAAACGCCTTGTTTATGATTATTTTTATATCATCTTTCAATTTATTTTATCGGAATGGTCGTTCCGCTCCGTCAAACGCATAACAATACTAATTAATTAAATCAAAAACAAGAATAACGGTCTCGCTGATATCAATAAATTAAACGTTTCGTTTTTCACGCAGCCATCGTCACATTTCACCACCCGATTGAGACGCCGTTCAGGTAATGTTGCTTTGCTTGTTCTACACTCCTGTCGATTTCATGCAGAGAAACTTTGAAATGCAACCTGTCTGTTTCTTGACGAGAAAACCATTACTCATAAGTCCCGCAGGACGTACCGCTGCCTGTCACTTGTTAGAAGACCAATCCTTTGTGACAGATTGGACCTGTAACATATTTTTCTAGGCTGCATCTCGAAAGGCTGATGTGCCTTATAGCAGACGTATGGGACTTGAAAGTGACAATGCACCATTTTGCTGTTTACTAATTCAGGAGGCCAGGTAATGTTTTATACACAGGTGAGCTGTTACTCCGGATTCTCCGACATTCTGTGACTGATACTTCGGCTAATGATGGACGGAATGATTATGTTATTATCCGGATATAGGTGAAACGTGTGACAAGATGGCACAATTGATATTTGTAGTTAAATTAAACAGGAATTTGAGGATTAGAATATTTTAACCCGAAATAAATTATTCTGCTTATTCGGAATCTGCAATTTTTCTGAACTCCTCCATAATTATTTGATGGACTTCTAATGTAAAATGTAGTTATCAATATACAAATTAATGTCGATATAATCCACAATGATATATAACGCCTGAATAATTTACTATATTAATTTTACGAAAGCAGCGAATATTAATATCATCTATTTCGATTTAGATTACTACACTGACCTAAATTTGTCAATGTTATAATATGAGTAATATGAGTAGAATGTAAATTTTACATTTTTTAAATTAACATACCTGTTTTTATGTGTTGACAGTTGTGTTTCTTACCAGAATGTCGTATGATATTTCATACTTGAAATAAAAAAGTTAAGTTTTTGATCTAAGACGAATTGTTAGTAAATTACATATTGATAAGTTATATTTTGTTAGGAGCTCTCAGATATCTACAGGCCTTTCTTCCAATTTCTTAACAAAAATAAACAAGGCCCAACAAAACTAGGGCGCAGGTTAATACAGGCTGTAAAGTGGGTTGTCTGTGTTGAACAGGATTTCGTCGTTGACACTGTCCAATATTTGTTTTTGTAAGTCCAGAGCCGCTTTGTTGCGATGTAGTTCTTCTAGATCTATAGTGTCGAAATCTGAAGGTGTACTAAGGCAGTTCAAATTTAGGCTCGATATTTTTGGTCTTTCTTATAAATGGCCCAACACGTACTTCACAAAAATCGTCTAATTCAGGCAAGTAAGCTCCAAGCAATGGTGCGTTTTCTTGATTGTCTCTACACGCTTTTCTATTAGCAACTCTTCAGTTGTGAACTATCGAAATCAATTTTTTGTTTTCCAATTTTTGAATCTCGAATTTTTTGAATCCCTATTAAAATGTATTGTCACTCGCTGATATCACTGGAATATCTCTAATTTTGTTCAAAATTTTAGTGATTGTTTGATATGCTGTTGTTATCTGTGAAATATGCATTTGTGATAAAAAGTAATCATAGATTGACCCTAATTTTGCCAAATATTAAGTTTGTGTCATTGTATTCTGTTCCATTAATGTTTTAAATTTATGTTGTTAAGTAAGTGTATGTTACGGTAAAAAACGTGAATCCGGAAAATAACGTTATATACCGGGTAATAACGTTATTAGCCTATTGCGATGGATATTGACGTTACTACCCTGTACTTAACGTTAATATCCTAGTGTATTGGCTAATGATGTTATACACAACATATTGTTCTTCTTAGATCATTGAAAAGTAAATGGGCCAAAGAAGAAATATTGGTCTAAGCAATTTCGATAGGGTACGGAATCAATTCGAGTAGACCCAAGATGCGGAAGGCTTGTTGAAGGAAAACATAAAGAATGTTGAGGAATTGGTCTTAGCCGATCGAAGAAAAAGGATTTCGCGTTGGATTCCCAAATTGAAAATTGTCAAGTTCATTAAGCTCGCCAAGTTCGAGAAATAATCAACGAGTGCAACTATAGAAATGGAACATCCTTACAGTAACCTTACAGTCTGGACACCGTATGACTATTAATAATAATAATAAGATATATTATTTCCTTGCTTTTCGGCTTTGAAAAAGATTCCTATTCCCATACAATGCTAAATAACTAAATACTGATTAAATAAAACATAAACATCATCAATAGCTAAATTAATTTTATTTTCCTTCCATCTCTTCCCCCCTTTTCTCTACATTCTTTCTTCTGTCTAAAACTCCTTTCGTCCAGCCTAGTCCTTTCCCTTCTTCTTCTATCAGTACTTTCCAATATTTTCTCTCCTCTCTCAGCTCCTCACATTCTTTCATCATGTGCTCTATTGTTTCTGCTCCTTCTCTGCACAGTTTGCACACTTTCTCGTCTCTCTCTTTCCAGTATTATTTGTTTTTTCTTTCCTCGTTTCCACATCTAAACCTTGCTATTACTTTCTTATCGTTCTTCTCGCTTTCCTTTCTCAGGTATGCTGGCAATTCCTCCGTGATTAGTGACTTATACTTTCCATTATACGTTGACTCATTTATCCTCCCTCGTTCTCCTTTCCTGCTTCTGTAGGTTTCACCACAACTATCTCTCTTAGTACATTTACTCCATTGTTTCTTAGCCTCTCTACCTCCTCTACTGCATACCCATTTCTCTCGTAGTATTGTAGTATTCTCTTCTCTCTTTTCCTGCTCTCTCTATCTTCCCATTCTTTATCTCTTTCCAACACTCTTGCAAGATCTTACATTCCGTTTTTCTCTTATTCTCGCTTCAAATCTTACTGGTCTTTTTCCTGCTTCCACTCTTATCTTGTCTCTCTTTACTTCTTCCAGTACGATATATGCTGGCGTTTCCCTGTCCAATCTCCAGTACTTCGCTTGGATTGCTTCCAGCATTTCCTGCTCCTTCCATCCCCATATTTCTGCTCCGTACATCATGACACTCTGTACTAGCCTTTCGTACATCAGTCCTCTCCTTCTTATATCTCGTCCGAATTTTTTCTCGCCTATTCCCCATACTTGACCTACCACCGCTTTCCTTTCTAGTTAGTTTATATGACTTTTCTCGTTTTTAGTCTCGTTAAAGGTGTAACCCAAGTATTTAAATTCTTTTACTTTTTCTAGTTCTTTTCCTTCCCACTTCCATTCCTCTTTCTTTCTTCTGCCTCCTTTCTGAAAAATCATCATTTTTGTTTTCTCCACGTTTAATTTTAGTTTCTTTCTTTTCAGGTATCTTCCTAGGCATTTTATCATTCCCTTCATTTCTTTGGCCTCCCTCGCTATTAACACCATATCCTCGGCGTATGGCAACGAGTGGACTTTCGCGTTTCCTACTACCACTCCCCCTGCCTGTGATAGTTTGAGTTTTTCTTCCAGGTTGCTTATATATGCCGCGAATAGACTGGGGTCGAGTGGGCATCCTTGTCTTACTCCTTTCGTCGTCCAGAATCTTTTACTCGTTTTCCCGTTTACTTTTACTCTGTTTCCCGTTTCAATTTCCTCTATTCTGCTCACCAGCTGCTCGTTGATTCCTTTCTCTCTTAGGTACTCCCATAATCTCTCTCTATTTACACTATCAAAAGCCGCCTTCAGGTCTACAAACAGCGCGTACATCTTCCCTCCTTTCTTATCGAGTTCTTTATCTATTAGATGTTTCAAGATGTACACGTTATCGATGGTGCTTCTCTCTCTCCTAAAACCTGCTTGTCCATCTGGTAACAAATTTTTTTTATCTAGTTCTTCCTTCAATTTCTCTTCCAGTATCATTGCGTAGATCTTGTACGCCGTGCTCTGCAGACTTATTCCTTGGTAGTTTTCCACCTTTTCTCTTTTTCCTTTTCTGTGTATCGCACACACTAGCCCCATCCTCCTTTCTCTTGGTAGCCCCTTTCCTTGCAAGATGTCGTTTACTATGTCCCTCATTATCTCTATTATTTCTTCTGTTGATGCATAGATCCACGCTTCATTTTGCAGTTCATCTTCTCCCGCCGCTTTTCGTTTCTTCATTCTTCCTATCCCTATTTTAATCATTTCCTTCGTAATCTCTTCCCCTCTCTCTTGTTCTCTTGGTCCTCCTCCCTTCTGTCTTCTTTCCGTCTAGTAATTCTTTAAAGTACTCTCTCCATTCTTCTATCCTTATCTTGTCGTCTGCCCACTTTTTCACTTTTCGTTCTCTGTTTATGTATTTCCAAACTTCTTCTTCTGTGTTGATTGATCTAATTTCCTCTTCTTCTTCTCTTTTCTTTTCTTCCTTCTTCTTCTCACAAGTGTCTTTGTATTTCTTTAATTGCTTCCGGTATTCTTGTCTCGATCCCTTCCCAATTCTCCATTTTCTCATTTGCTTTCTGGCTAGTCTTTTCATTTCTTTGCATTCTTTATCCCACCATCTATTTCTTCCCATTCTTTCTCCCACTTCTACTTCTATTTTCTTTGTTGTCATCGCTTCTCTCATTCTCCTTTCGAGTTCTTTCATTCTTGTGGCGGTGTCTTTTTGTTTTTCTTTTTCTCTGTCAATATGTTGTAGCGCACTTCTGTACTTTTGAATGCTTTCTTCTTCCCAGATTGTTTATATAATTGTTTTTTCTCAGGTTTTTTTCTTTTTATTTCTTCTCCGGCGATTTCCATTTCTAACGGTTAGTGATCTGATTCCACCCTGTTTCCCACTTCGAATCTTCTTACTTCATTCCATGCATGTTGATTAACTATTGCGTAATCAATCACTGATTCTCCTCTCGGCCCCACTTACGTAAATTCCCCTGTATCCTCTTCTAAGTTCCCGTTCAGTACCTCGTATCCTCTCTCTTCTATAAATTCGATCATTTTTCTTTCTTCTTTATTTTCTGTTTTGTCCTTTGATGTTTTTCTCGTATCTTCTGCCTCATTATTCCGTCTTCCTAATCTTGCCACCAATTCTCGCATTAATGTCGCCCCCAATTATTACAATAATTATTCTTTTTTCTGTCTCACTTATGGTCTCTTCTAACATTTGTTTTGTTTTACTCATCTCTTTACTGTATACCGTGATTATTTTAACTTTTTTTGTTCCTATTTTTAGATTTCTTTCTGTTATTCCAGTTCTCTGTAGTTCTTGTTTTGTTTTTATCTCGTCCTCAATTTCTTTCCGTACTCCTGTGATAATGCCTTCTTTCGCTCGTTCTTTCTTGTTTTTCCTTTCTGGTGCTTGACATCTCCATACATAGTCTCCCGGCATTCTCTCTTCTATCTTCTTCCACTCCTTTTCATCTACGTTTCTACCATTCCAATTACGTCAAATTCACTTATGTATTTCCAGAAGTCTTCTCCTTTGTTTCTTATCCCCGCTACATTCCAATATACCAATTTTATTCTTCCTTTTATTTTCTTCTGTTGCTTTCCCGTTGAATCATGTCGGTACCTTCTTTCTTTTTGGATTCTGTCTGCTTTTTCTTTCTCGGTTATTTCCTTTCTCCTTTAAAAATTTTCCAGTCGCTCGGTGTCATCGTTCCATTTTCTCCAATTTCCCTCAACCTGCAGTTTCCTGTAGCTTACCCTTACCGTCTTTCCTTCTTCCCTTTCCCTCTTTGCTATCTCTCTTATCCTTTTCTGTATCTCTCTTTCTTTCCTTGTTAGGTCTTTTCGGTCCTGTCTTATTTCTTAGTTTTTCTTTATTCCTCATGTCGTTCAGCTTCTGTTCCCAACTCTCAGTTTTTGCTATTACCATCTCTTCTCCCTTTATGGCATAGGCCTCTGTTATCTTCACTTCTGTTTCCAACTCCTTTTCAACCCATTTCTCGATTTCTTTTCTCATGTTTTGTCCCGTCTCTTTTAGTCTTAGCCCTGTTATTACTATGTTATTTCTTCTTTCGCCTCTTGCTTTTTCCTCCATCTTCGACTCCATCTGTCCTATCTTCTTTTCTAGGAAGCTTTGTTTTTCTCTCCATTTTTCTTCTTTTTCTTCCATAGCTTTCTTCAGTTGGTCCACTTCTCTTTTCAGTTCTTCCATATCTTCCCTGAGCTGTCTGTTGTCGTTTTTCAGCTCTTTCACTTCTTTCCTCGTCTCTCTTGTGTTTTCTTTGATTTGTTTCAGGTTTTCCATTATATTTTTTGTAATTTCCTCCATCTTCTTCTCCACTTCTTTTGGCGTTCTTTCTTCCCCTGGAGATCTTGCTGTTTTTTTGCTTCTTTGAAAGTCTACTGGGCTTTCTTCTATGTCTCTTTTTCCTTTAGTTTCCTCTTTATTTTCTTTGAATTCTTCTCCCTGTTTCATACCGGTCTGCAACCTTCTACACTGTATCGTGTATTGTTGGTTGCCGGCGTTTTTTGTTGTTGACGTTACTGTTTCTTCCTTTGGTTTTTCTCCGCTCCTCGCACTCTATCTCTTCCTACCTTTTGTTTATGTTGCTATTTCACCTCTCTGCTGTTTTCTTCACTTTTCTTTGTTTTGTTTGCTCTATTTTCCTCAATTTTCTCCTCGACACTTTTTTCCACGTACTCTCGTGACGGTCGGGAATATAGGAATCCCCGTGTGACTATTATCGCTTTCCTAAATTGTTGCGCAGTTGCGCGGACGTCGTTTTTCTTGGGATGAATGCCTGAAAGAAGCGGTGGAGGTGATTTTTGAATTTTTTTTGAAACGTATAGCCTTATTGGAAAAACGTTGGAATAAGTGTGTGACCGTTAGTGGATTTTATATCGAAAAATAAAATATTACTTTTCTTTTAACTCTTTTCCTACAAGATAATATAAAAATCTCCCTTCGTAATATACGCAACATTTGGTGCACCGGTCATCCAGCATTTCGACAATGACAGAGAATTTGTAAATTATGCTTTAACGGAACATCACAATATGTGGAGTGACATTAAAATTGTACATACAGCCAAGACAGAGCCCAAGCCAAGGTTCAGAGGAACGCGTCAATAGGAATATTGAAGAAATGTTGGCTGCTTGGATAGCTGGTTTTCCGGCTCAATTCAAAAACAATTTACAAATCCTGCATTTAATTATGGTAAACTATGCTGACATTCCTTATGACGAAATTGTTAGCCCAAATAGAGAAACGGACGTCGAAGTCGCAGTAGAACCACACAAGAAAGTCAGTTGGCTAATGATAATAATCCTGAAAACACAGTAAGCCAAGATGTTTAACCCTTCTGTACGTGTTCCTATACCCGATTTTGATAAAGAAAATATTCTAAATGAAGAACTACTTCAGTCAATCAAGTATATAGAAGTAGCTGCTATCGGTAGCGTCAGGTTCTCAGGGATATAGACGCTGTCAATGTAAAACTACTGGCAACAATAAAAAAATTGCTTGTAAATCAGTAATAGGAGTATTTTTATATTTCAACATTGTCCCGTCATAACGACAATGTCAGGGTGATGTCCATTATAAATAACAATTGACGTGAAAATCAGGGTATTCACGTGAATTACCTACCCAAACGGCTAATAACGACATTGCCCAGTAATTGACGTTAACGACCCTAACATAATTATACAATAAGGGCAGGGCTGAAATATAGCCCTACTGCTGTAAATTAATAGAAACTATAAAATATGTTAAAAGAATCAGTGATTGGTTATGCAATAGTGAACCAAGACGCTTGGATCGAAGTGGGCAATAGAGTGGAATCAGACCACCAACCGTTAGAAATAGAAATAGTTGGAGAAAAAATAAAAAGAACAACACACGAGAAAAGAATAAACTGTAGCGTTTCTGGCTTCCATGTATTTATTTATTTACTTTTATTATTTATTATTATTATTTATTTATTGTTATACTTCTAATATTACACTATTTTACATTATTTACACTATTTAGAATTTACTACTTCACTTACAGATCACGCGGCACTCCGGGTAGATAAAAGCAACTGTCCGACTCGACCCACTGATCTTCGATGATACGACTGAACCGTTGTCGCTGGAACGCTCTCTAATAAATATACCGGCGCCTACGTGCTTCTATGCGCCTCCAGATAGTTCCATTGGGCTCTAGATCTGTGCCGAATATTCCAAAAGATGATGTCATACTCGAGTATGTTGTAGTATAAATCCAGCACATTCTAGTAATTGTTTGGTCCCCTCTCCAAAACCCGGACCAGCTACAACTCACCCCCATTTGAGGGTCAAATTTGGGCACCTCCCTTTTCTAAAAGTAGGGTGAGCTAGATTTTAAGGTTTGTAGAGAGAAGCAAAACGGCGCTCAAACGAGATAGTTGTTACCATAGTTGTAAAATGTTGTTCGTAAAATTAGATCAATCAATAAAAAAGAAGTCTGGAAATACAGAAAGAAAGGTGAAAAAAGGACAGATAACAAGATAACAATATAATACTAGAGCGAATACTTCAAAGAATTACTAGACGGAAAGGAAGAAACGGGAAGAGGACAGAAGAGGGGAAGGAGAGGAAATTACGAAGGAAATGATTAAGGGGGTAATAGAAATACATAATGAAGAAAGGAAAAGCGGCTAGAGAAGACGCACTACAAAACGATCTATGCAACAAAAGAAATAACTGACCACGAGAGAGGTAGTAAACGACGTCTGGCAAGACGCTGGATTCCCAAATCATTGGACGATGGGACTAGTAGAGAACTACCGAGGAATAAGTTTGCTGAGCACCACATACAAGATATAAGCTACTAGAAGAGAAGTTGAAGGAAAAACTGCTACCAGGAAAGGAGAGAAGAGAATACTATGAGAGAAGCGGGTGCGCAGTGGAAGAACTAGAGAGGCGAATAAATAATGGAACAAATGTTCTGAGAGAGATAGTCGAGAAGGACCGGGTTGTACAAAAGTAGGAAAGAAGAACAATATGAAAAGAGTCAAGGTATAATAGAAAGTATAGTACACTAAGTGCAGAGGACCTGCCGAAATACCTGAGAATGAATAGCAAGAAGAACGATAAGAGAAGGGAAAACAACTACTGGAAAGAAAGAGAGACGAGAAAGTGTAAAGATTGTGCAGAGAAGGAGCAGAAACGATAGAGACATGTTGAAAGAATGTTATGAGATGAGAGAGAAGAGGGAAGACTTGAAGGTGCTGTTAAGTGCTGTTATGAGAAGAAGGGAAAAGGCTAAGCTGAACGAAAGGAGTATTAAACAGAAGAAAGAACAGAGAAAAAGCCAGAATAAACAAAAAGAAATTAAAATTAATTTAGCTATTCTCACTGTCTTATGTTATTTTTCTTAATATTTATTAATGTGGGAAAATGAAATACCTTTCAAAGCCGGAGGGCAAGAAAAATAAATCATTCCCAGCAAATATTAGTGAAGAAACTAATATCAAAACTGTACAAATTTTAGCAATACCATCAACATCTTGCAATCAATAGGTTGAGGACGATATTCTTCTAGCAAATTTTCTTGATACACCTCTTTCAGAACCTTATGAGCACACCGAACATCAAAAACCAGGAGAATAAAAAACCGGGACATAAAGCATTAAACAGAGCACAAGAGGTTACGAAAGATCTTTTTAATAATAAAACAAATGGCAGGGTCAGTAAAACATTTAAAAAGGGCAAGTCCTTCAAAAAAGAAAATGCTGCATGGTATTGCTATATAAGCTCCAGTGATGTGGTAGACATGCGCATGTGCATAAAATGCAAGATTTATGTGCATGAAGAATGTAAGTACAAATTTGTATGTCATAGGTGCGACTAGTGCATATTTTTTTTCTGTGCAGCCTTATTGTGCTACAGGGATTTTTTAAAGCCAATTAGACCATTGTGTAAAAAGGGATAAAATCTGTTTAGTTTTTTAATTAATTTTAAATAGTTCAGCAATAGGTGTTTTAAAATAGTATATTATTATACAAGTTTCACAAAACGGTTGATTGTAGCACGAGTAGTTTGGGGCACGACGAGCGCAGCGAGAAGTGCTCCAAAGGCACGAGTGCTCCAATTTCGGCTTGTGAAACGCGTGTAATATACTATTTTTTCGAATTTGGCTTTATTTAATTAAGAAAAACTAAAAATTTGTGCTAAATTGATGACTTTGGGACTTTTGAATAACACGAGTGGTATTTCAGTATAATTGGTATTTCTGCTAAATGACGTTTCTGATTTGGACGTTAGATTTGGAAACTTTTGATTATGGAGACACAAGCTGTACCTCACGTTTGATTGCTATTTTTTCAATTCTTGTTTTTACCAATGTTTACATCTAATCATGGAACGAAAGTCATTTACTTCTCTTTGCGTTATTTTCGTTCACATCTGGTTCACATCTGTCGTATGGCGCGATTACTTGACGTTTATAACGTCGTGTCGCGGTCACATTGCAGTACAGTTGCAAAGTTGCAGGCAACATTAAGACAAGAAAAGTTAGCAAAAACAGAATTATAATTTAGATCATTGTGATTCTGTTTTTGGTGTTATAATTTGCAAATTATGAAACCAAATTCGAAAAACATTTTTTTTAATAATAATGGCCTTATTGTATGCACTTACTTTATTTGAAAGAATGGTGATTGCTTGATCGTATTTTATCAGTTATTTGTTTTATGATTGATCCTAATCCGTTGATGACCTCGTTTAATTGAATTGTTCAATGTAGTATGTTAGATCAGTTGTTTGATTGAAATAGTATAATTTTATTTTCTAGTATGATTGCTAAGTTTAATAATAATTTGAAATTTTTCGTGGAATCTATCAAATCGCTCAATGATGGGGTTATATCTATTAAATGCAAGCAGAATTTTAGGGGTAATAGTCCTGGATTTTGGTCGAAGTTGTATAAAGCGGGTGTTTGAAATCCGTAGCAGAAAATCGATCAAGTCACAAATCTCAAAGACCAATCAAGAGAAGCAATTCGAATTTCTTTAAAATAAAAATTATTGACATTTAAATTTGTTTTGCTTTTTGTTTATTTTTTCATTAATTTTATTAACTGTTTGTCCGATTTTGAAATACAACAATGCTTAAAACTACCCAACCCAAAATTACATACCGGACTTCTGCAACTATCCTAGCGGGCGCGGGGCCTGACCTACTCAGTTTAAAACGACATGGCGTATGGAAGTTCGATACAGTTGTAGAAAGCTATGTTGACAATTCACTTAATAATAAAAACATTACGGCCAATGAAATTATGAGTTCCATCGAAAATATAACTGGTCTAGCCTCAAGGTCGCATCATGTTCCCGTATCATTTACTTTAATGCAAATTTCGTGAAAACGGCCGATACGCCCTCAGTTGTTAATATTTGAATGCTAAAATGTTACAATTCAGCTTGTATATTTAAATAGAAATAATAAAAAACACGTGTGGAAAGCACGTGGGTGGGTTACAGCACTCGTCTACGGCTCGTACCACAAACTTCCACACCTCGTGGGAAAAGTGCTGTTTTCCACACTACTTGCTCAATATAAATTAAACTCTTTCAAAGTATTATTTTGTATTTATAGGTTTTCTATAGACTTAAAGCCTAAACCATTTTAAAAACATTTAAAAACTATTTATTAATCTTCATAGAATGTGTTTTCAAAAACACATGTTTCGGCTCACACTTTCGACATTGATATTTAACGCTCGTGTGAGTTGCACGCTTGTCTTTAGCGATAGGTAATTTGGAACCTTAAACGGGTGATTTTCTTGTTTATGATTTTTTAACACGAAAGACCGAGTCAATTGGTTATTTCTATGCAGGTGCTTTCTCATGACCGGCGCCATTTAACAGGAGCTGCTTTCCGTTAGGGGCGGTGGTGATGGATGGGTTCTTCGAACAGGTTTAGGTAATCGCATAATCAGTCGCCCGATTCGTGATCCATGTCCGTCCTGAACGTTTCCCTAAATATTGCAACAAGACGACCGGGCGAAATAATTGCTTTAGGAAGCGTTGTTTATTGCAGTCGATTACGACGGTATCGTAGAGCAGTTCCATTTCACGGTCTTACCTTGGCTCGTCGCTGTGCCTTATCCAAACTTCTGTTCTGTATGCAGACCAATCTGTTCCCAGCAGGGGACCAAGGAGCTCATGCATAATAATGAATTACCTCCCAGGGGCAAATTAAAATTAAAGGTCTTGCGTCTTCAAAACTTTGCTATTTAGTGCAATGATTTCCTTATGCAGATTTTGCGAGCCTACTCGACAACAAGGAGATGAGAGAACGAGAACCCTTTCTGCCATCAGCTAAGCTGTTACAGATCAGTTGCCGCAGATCCCTTATCGGATAATTTCTTTAAGCTTTCGTCCCGCGACATCAGACAACGAGAGAAATCGCATAAATTGAACGTCATGAGGAAGGACAGTTTAAGAAAGACAAATTATTCATTTAGAACATAATTTTTTAAGAACTGTCAATGCACAATTTAAATGCAGATTACTTGCATACTGTTCACCTCAATCCTTGAATTAATTTTCAGTATAAGTAGCCATGCTGTGAGAGAGGAGACAAGATTTCTGAAACTCAACGAGTGAGCGTTTAAAATTGAAATTCCATCCCTCACGAGTGAAGTACCGAATCAAAATTGTCGGTGAGAATTAAATAAACAGAACTGACTATAAAGCAAGCATAGCGAAGCTTCAGTAATTTTTTCCAGATTTCTCTCAGTTTGAGTTAATGGTTTTTGATTACGAATTTGGTTTAAAAAAATTATAATTATAAGATGACGAATTTATTACTGGAAACACATCTCCCGATATTGAAGCACATGAAGTAATTCAAGAGTTACTACCGTCAAAGTCCCGCCAATGCTACTGGAAAGAAAATGAGGTATTTCTCAAATGGAGAAAAAGAAGATACGTGAGCAGTATAATGTAAATGCTTTTAAGGTCCTCTTGTCACTGCAACTGACAATTTTTGAAGAAATTACCCTTGACAAAGCATTGCTGATTGACCATGCGTCTATCAAGGACGTATAGTTACTTCAACACAAATATCGTACGGAAGTTTAGTCTCGAGGTACATAAAAAACTTGCTCAAACAGTTTACTCACTTGCCAACAGCCGACGGACAGAGAAGTATTAAGTATTTAAAGCTTTCATTAAAACACGTGCTGTGATAAATTTGAAAATTTGAAACAAACCGCAAATTTTAAAGGTTGGCCAGTGATCGTCAGACAATGAAAGAAAAAGCAGAACCCTACGTTGTGTTATTTTTTTTTTGACAAGCAAGGGCGGGACATTCAAACTTACCCAAACGAAACAAACCCTAGATTCTTTGGATACATGGTGAGAGCTAATCAGGAGTGGAGCGTAAATTGATAACACACAAATTATGGTTTTAAATGTTTGTTAAGTTTTAGTCGTTTTGTGCTTTTGAGTTTTGTGATCTCGTACTGTGGTTAACAATTTCTAGTGTCTTCGAATTAAGTTGGTGACAATGCAAATTTGATAATTTTAACAATAATGATTCGAGTAACAAATTAATTACAACTCACAATTTACAATTATTTCAACAATTAACAATTTAGTTCTTCAGAAAATAGTACGCAATAATACAATTTAACAATTCTGATGTACATGATGAGTGAGGTTAAGTCAGCTAATTTTATTCCACCATGAGCTTTTACAGTTTACAGGAATTTACAACAGACACATACCATAAAATATCTACGCCCAAAGCGGGCCTCTTCGCTCCTGAGAGGGAAAAACAAGCATATTCAAACGCGTTATCTAAGTTGAGTACATCTGAGCCGGAGAGTGAAAGCCAAAATCCATATTTCGAAATTTATTATATCCATTAACAGAAATATATATATATAAATCTTTATTTGCTCTACGGGCTTTCTGATTCCTATACATATACAATTAAACTTAACCATTATAATAAAAAAAAACTAAATAAAATTCTCTATTTCTTCTCCCTTCTCCCTCCTCTTCCATACCTCTTTCATCCATTTAATTTCCCTTCCATCTACATTCAGTATTTCCTCTCTTTCTTTCCTCTCTCTTTGTTTCATCTCACTGCACTCGTTCCACATATGCTCAATCGTCTCTCTTTCCTCATAGCACATTCTACACATTCTTCCTCCATCTTCTGCCCAATACCTATTTTCCCCCTCTTTATTTCCGCACCTAAACCTCGCCATCATCTTTCTTTCTTTCTCGTTCTTCCTCCCCAAATACTTCGGTACTTCCTCGATCATGCATCTTCCGTACTTCCCGTTGTATCTGGATTCTCTAATTCTTTCTCTCCTCTCTTGTCTATCCGTATCCTTATCTCTTTCACTTAGTTCTACATTCATCCACACGCCTCTTTCTCTCAGTCTCTCTATTTCTTTGTTTGCATACCCATTCCTCCTGTAGTAATTCTCCCTATCATTCTCCTCTGCATTCTTTTTTTTCTGTCTTTAGTATCCTACATTCTTTCCTCCCTTCCATCCTGTCTTCGAACTTGACCGCTCTTTTTCCCGCTTTCACTCTCGACCTATTCCTCTTGCATTCTTCTCTCACTATGTACCCTGGCGTTTCTCTCTCCACCCCTAGCACCCACCTCAGATATTTCTCATGCACCATCTCTATCTCCTCTTGTTCTTTCAATAAGACTTTCGAACATCATCATTCTCCTCTTAAAATCGCTTCCCCACCTTCTCTCTCCTATTCCCCATACACATCCTATCACCTTGTTCGCTTTTCTTGCCAGTTCTCTAATATGTGCCTTATCTGTGGCTCTTTCTTTGAACACATACCCCAAGTATTTGAAATTTTTTACTTGTTCTATTACTTCTCCCTCCCACCCCCAATCACTCTCTTTGTTTTTCCTCTTTCTCTTATTGAACACCAGCATTTTTGTTTTCTCTACATTCACTTCTAGTCTTTTCTTCTTCACATATTTTTCTAAATTCTTTGTCATTTCCTTCATTTCTCTTTCACTCTTTGCCACCATTACCACATCATCCGCAAACGCCAGGCTCCACACTTTTTTTGCCACATACATCGTGAACAACAAAGGGCTGAGCGGGCAACCTTACCTTACTCCCTTTGTTGTCACAAACCATTCACTTTTCCTCTCCCCTACCTTCACTTAACTTTTTGTCTTCTCATATATCTCCTCCACCTTTCTTACCAGCCATTCATTTACCCCCTTTCTCCCTCAGGCACTCAAACATCCTCTCTCTGTCCACCTTGTGCAAAGCCGCCTTGAAGTCTACGAATAATGCATACACCCCCCCCCCCCCCTTCTTTAACTCACTCTTCGTCAAATGGTCCAGGATGTATACATTATCCATAGTTCTCCTCCCCGCTCTAAATCTTGCTTGGCTGTCTGGTAATGCTCCCTTTTCCTCTATCTCTCTGCTCATCCTTTCATTCAGAATTGATGCATACAACTTGTACCCTGTGTTTAGGAGAGTTATCCCTCGGTAATTTTCTACTTTATTTTTCTCCCCTTTTTTGTAAATGGGGTAAATTACCCCTTCTCTCCACCCTACCGGAAATCCTTCCCCTCTGCACACCCCATTCATTACTTCCACCAGCCTCTCTAGCACTCTTCTCGTCCCATACATCCACGACTCATTCTGTATTATATCCCTCCCTGGTGCCTTCCATTTCCTCAGTTTCTTCACATGCCTCTCCACCTCTTCCACTGTAATTTCTTCTCCTTCAGGTTCTACTCGGTTTCTCTTCGTCTCGATTTCCGTTTTCTTTTTTTTCTTTTCTCCCTCCAGCAGCCTCATGAAGTACTCCTCCCACTCATCCTCAGGTCCATACCTCCTTCTCTGTTCTTATAGTTTTTATCTCTTCCTCCACTTTCTTAGTTCTTTTATTGCTTCCTTTTTACGTTGCTTACATTCTTTGTCCCACCATTTATTCTTTCTTTTTGTTCCTCCACCTCTTACTGTTATTTCTCTTTTTGTCGCTGCTTCTTCCAATATTTCTACCAATTCTTTCTCCATTTTCCCTACTTCTTGTTTTTTAAATTTTGTTTTTTCCAGTCTTCTCTTATACTCTTCCACCCCTTGCTCGTCCCATACTTTAATTATCACCTTCCGCATTTTCTCTATTTTTTCTTCTCCTCCTCTCTTCTCTCTCCCCCTTCCTATACTCTCTATGGGCAGATGGTCTGACTCTACTCTTTCCCCTATTCTGAATTCTTCGACTTCTTCCCATGCTTCTTCGTTTACTATTCCGTAGTCTATCACCGTCTCTCCTCTACCGCCTATGTAGGTCCATTCTCCTTCTTCGTCCCCTTGTTTATTTCTATTCAGCACTTCCCATCCTTTTTCTTCTATCCATTCCATCAACTTCTTCCCTTCCGCGTTTTTTTTCTTGTCTTTGGATTTTCTTTTTCCCTCTCCTCTCTCTTCTTCCCAATCCCTGGCTCCTCTTTCCCCAATTCTCCCGTTAAAATCCCCTCCCAGAAGCAGACATTCTTCCCTGTTGTCTTTTAATGTTTCTTCTATCTTGCTTATTGTTTCTTTCATCTCTTTGCTGTACACTGTCACTATTTTCCACCATTTACTGTCTATTTTAACGTTTCTCATCATGTGACCTTCCTCTTCTCCCTTCTTTTTAGTATTCTCTTTTATTCCTTTTTTTACCCCTGTTATTATTCCCCCTGCTGCTCTTCCTTTTTTCTTTCCCCTTCTCGCCCCTTACCATTCCCACTTGAACTCCTTTGGTAACAGTTTTTATATTTTTTCCCAGCTTTCTGACCATGTTTTTGTTAATCCAACAATATCGAACTCCTTCAAATAGTCCAAAAAATCTCCTTTTTTCCCTAGTCCCGCTACATTCCAAAATAGCGCCCTCACCCCCGTTTTTCTCGTTACCTTCTTTGATTTCCCCCTTCCTTCCTTAGTTTCCCTCCTACTTCCTTCTTTGTTTCTTTTTTCCCGTTTCATTGTCCTTTGCCGTTGTCCCCCTTTTTCCCTCCTCCCCTTCTTCTTCTTATTGAAAAACCTCCAGTCTCTCTCTCTCTTTTCATTCCATCTCCATTGCTCCCCGTCCACTATTAATTTCCAGTATCCCACTCTTACTTCTTTCCCTTCTTTCCTTTTTTTCCTTCGCCATACTTCTTAGTTTCTTCTGTAAATCTCTTTCTTTCTTTGTGAGGTCGTTGTCTATGTATATCCCCCTTGTTTCCCTCTTCTCCCTCAATTTTCCTTTGTGCTTCATTATTCTTTCCTTCTCATCCCATCCCTCCATCTCCACCAATACTTGATCCTTGTTAATCCTGTAACAATCTTTTACTTTACAATCCTCTACATTTTCCTTCAAAAACTTCTCTACATCCTCTTTTTTTACATGACATTTTCTTTCCCCGTCCCATCCTGTTATCACGATGTTGTTCTTCCTCTTTCTTCTCTCTTCGATTTCCAATCTCTCTTCCAGCTTTTCCTTTCTCTCCTTCCACCAGTCTCTCTCTCTCCTCCCCATCTCTTCTCCTTCTCTTTAAATTCTTCTCTCTGCCTTTTTATCTCTATCTTGAGTTCCTTGTTTTCTCGTCTTATTTCTTTCATCTCCTCCTTCAATTCTTGCAACAGCTCCAATATTTTTTTCTCCATCTCTGTGTCCGTTTCCTTCTCTTTATCTTCTGTGTTTTCTTTACTCCCGGAGACCTCGCCGTCTTTTTACTTTTTTGAAAAAAATTCTCTTCCTCCTCTTCTTGTTTTTCTACCCTCCCCTTTTCTCTTTCTTTTTCTTTCCTCCAGGTAAGAGTCCAGGCTTCCCTAACTGAGCGAGCTGTTTCTATCGTCTTTGTTCATCCGCTTCCTGTGGCGCCTTCTAGATGTCGTTATATTCCGGCCACTCACAGGGCAGTACCCCAGTGGTACTACCAATAGACGCTCAGCATGGAAACGGCGCGAGGCGTGGTTAAAAAGTGGGCGGATTCGCACTAAATCCCCCCAACAAAATGGTTGAAGAGATACGATTATCAGTTCTGGTAAAAACAACAGAACTAAGAAAACTCACAAAAAGTTATCTGCACTGCAGAAATTTAAATTTTACACGTAACCCGTAATTCCACAGAAAATAATAACAACACTATAACAATGCTGGTACAATTGCGCGTAATATGGTATAAATTTGAATTTTGTTGAACAAGTATAACCCACTAAATCGCTTATCAAACGAGAGCTCATAAAACACGTGTGCACTCGACTCGAAACCTCGTAGGAAACCTCGTAGTGAAAGCCAACATGTAGATCAGATGGGAAGACTAAAGCAAAGTGAACAAGATAACTGTCTGTCAGTGAGGCAAGATTGTAGAGAGTTTACTATCATGGAGGAAAAACTTGCACATCCAACTGACCAGGAGAAATGAGTTTGTTACTGAATTGTCCTAGACATACTTAGTTTCCTGTCTTTCTTTAAGGCTTGTCCAAACCAAGTCCAAGTTAGCGGCACTTCCCTCGGGGACTATTCTTTTGGTTATTTAGTATTTTAAGTATTTGTGAAGCAAGCAATTTATTAGTAGCCCGAATCCACGCCGCAAACTCCAACCTAAGTTTGACTCAGAAGTTAACAGTAACTCCACTTCGTGTTACCCTGCAGTCCCCAGGAGGAAGTTCAAGCGAGTTTGAAAACGACCCCCGTTTGACAAATGACCCCAGAGAGCAGGTATTTACGACTGGAACCGTTATAAAATCTTGAAAGCAGTATTGCAACAAGAACTACAAAAATGCATGCTATTTGGTCTATCTGTTGATTCGAAACATATATGGACAAATAATAAAATATTAAAATATACAGTAACGCAACGTTTGATTTGGAAGCCATTTTAAAACGCTCGGGATGAGAGAACATCAACACGTAACGAGGCGCAACAAAAAACTACCAACATGCACAAACAAACTACACTAAAAACCGATCTCTGGCTTCCATGGTGTCGAATATCGCTAGAGGTCAGTCATGTCAGTTACAAACAAACGATGGGGTCGGAAATCGCAAGGGGGCGCAAAATATAAGGATAAGGCACTTTTTCAGAACTCCTGACATTCGGCGTGGTTCTTTGCCGCTTTTTGCCCTGTATTCATCAGTTCGTACTCAGTGTTGGTTAATTCAATTCAACAGAGACAAAATAGCTTTTCAATGACCGTAAGCTACTGTCGGCCTCATAACGAAAGACAGGTAGTTATTAAAGGATTTATCTGAGTGGCAATTTAGTTATGTTAAGTTAGGGAATCACTTTGTTTCGAATTGAACGCGCGGGCCCTGTAACTAGAAGTCTAAAGGTAAGAACCCCTCTTGTAATTCATCAATTGTATCATTAATCTCTTGTTAAATTAGGGCTGATAATGGCAGAAGTGTTCTGCCGAAACATGTTCCATTTATAATTTTACGCTGATTAAAGTTTGTGGAGTTCGACTTAGATATATTTAAAAAAAAAATTTAAATTTACTCCACTTGGATTTAAGAACATTCTACTTTTTTTTAACTTTAACTAACACTCAACTTTAAAAACAAGAGAACTTATAGTGGAATAAAATCAGATAAAACCAAATAATTAAGCGTTAGTTACGTCTTGCTGCTTCTAACGTTAAAAGGGGAATGAATCTGTGTAACGGCCGCTGGTCCTCCTTCCACCACCTAGCAGGGATGCCAACCTTTTCTTTTACTCACGACAAACTCATCGCGCTGCCAACCTCTGTTGGGTGTTGCTAACTTCAGAGCAACTTGCCGGATAGGCAACTCGAAGTTTTCCAATGCGTCGCATGGTATGATGTATTTTGGGGATATCTCAGCGCTCTATTCTGCTATTAATACTTTCTATTTATGCAGTGCTATTGAATTTTGTTCCATTAAGTCACAATTTAGGCGACACTAAATATAAAAAATATCGTGTTTTCTAAAAATAATTAATTCTGAAAAGGGTCAGGTCAGGTCATAATTTGTGACATATTCAGTCGTAAAATAAATAGGAATTTTTAGGGGTTTGGTCTCAAATGCGGAATTAAGTAATGTTCAAGCCATTCTTCAAAAAAGTAATTGCGTCCATATTTTTATGGTAATCGACATTGCAATTTTCCATTTTTTTTCCACGTAACTTCAAACAATTTTCTACTAATGACTAATGAAGTTACCTTGTTTGATAGATAGATAGATGAAACTTCTTCTGTTTTAGCCTTCATTCCATCCTTTCCTGACAGTCTCGGGGGGCTCGTACCAAGTTTCATTCAAGTAATTAATTGGTCGATTTTCCCTTCGAAACTGTCTGATTTCCTTAAAGTACTTCTGTCTCCAATCCACTATCCTGCGACTTTCCCTTATTTCTGTACTTCTGTTAATGGTTTTAAAGCGAAATTAACTTTTTTTAACTAATTTCTTAAGGTATTTGAGCAATAAGGAAGATGTTTTCCCTCACACCCCTCAACACCTAATCAAATCAATCAAATCAAGATGTTGGAATTTTATTGACCTTCAGTCATAAGTAGAAAAACTTTTTAAATGCTTTGTCGTTGATGGGTCCAACTTTTGACTTATTCCCGCATCAGCGCATTTCATTTTTTTGCAAATTTTTCTTTCTACTAGGTCCCATATGGTGGTTACGCAAGAGGACGGTCGCCTCATAAAGCTACAGGGTCAAGAGGCGTATTGGCGCCAGGGCGGTGACCTGAACAATACTGACTTCACACGCTCCCTTTCTTTACAAATTCCTATTCTGAAAACTAAAACTAGGTATTTGCGCGGCATGTAACACACTTCCCCCCTCATTTGGCTCCATTTTGTTTTCTCCCTGGGGTGACGCCTCTGCCGGTTTCGGAGCTCCGGATATGGTGCAGGCTTGCGCCGTCGAATATCCTGTTCTCGTCTTCTGACTCGCCTAATGACCCTCTGGTTCCTTGTTGTGGTCCTCTGGGTTAGCACTGCCCTACCTATGGGCCCCTAACTGCAATAACAGTAGTCCCCCATGGCTGTGGGTGATGGTAATGGCCCCCCTTTGGGGTGTGGCAGCCTAGTGGCGTATCTTCGTTTTCCCTCTGAATGGCGATGCTTGGAGTGGGGCCAGCGACAGTTTTGTTGACGGGACCATCACATACGGTTCCATAGTATCTGCTGCACTGCGGGAGACGTGTGTTTTGACGTGGTTTCAGGAAGCACGTTGGCGAGTTCAGGTAGATGTGACAACGTGGGCTTCGGGGTGACATCGAAGGCAACTGGATGACGGGTGCAGCGGGGTGTACAAATCGTGCTGCTGGATCTCGTAGCTGGAGCTTTATCTTTCTCGCTTTGGCCATGGTGTTTATGAATGCTCCCCCAGAAGCTTTGCTCAGGCATAGCCTCACATATGGACATATGGGATCAAGAGACGCAAGAAGACGGTGTCGCCGGAACACCAGAAGGGGGTTGTGTTTTCACAAGGTAGTGCGACGCTGGCTGAGGTGCCTAAATAGACGTTGCGTCGGTGTGGTGGACACGTCGAGGGGGGCTACAGTAAAAAAGAAGAAGAGAATAAAAACAAAAAGATACCGAAACAAGAATGAAAAACTTCAAAGAAGAATGAAAGAAGCGCTGTCAACAAAGAAAATAGAAGTAGAACTAGGAACAAGAATGTGAAGAAACAGATGGTAAGACAAAGAATGTGAAGAAATGAAAAAGCCAGCCAGGAACCAAATGATGGAATAGATAAATGGGAAGAAGAAATACCGGGCGCAACAAAAGAAATACATACAAAGACACTTGTGAGACGACGAAGGAGGAAAATAAGGAAAAAAAGGAAAGAAAATTAGATCAATCAACACAGAAGAAGAAGTCTGGAAATACATAAAGAGAGAGCGAAAGGTGAAAAAGAAGGCATATTAGGAGATAACGATACAAGAATGGAGAAAATACTTCAAAGAATTGCTAAACGGAAAGAAAGAAACGGGAAGAATGCAGAAGAGACAAGAAACAAAAAAAAGAATTGAAGAAATTACGGCGAAAGATTCCCAAGTCAGGGATGGATTAAGGATGGCTCTAGTGTGTTCGATACACAAAGAAGGGAAAAGAGAAAAGGTGCAGAACTACCGAGGAGTAAGATTGTTGAGCACGGCATACAAGATCTATGCAATTATAGTAGAAGAGAAATGAAAGGAAGAACTAGAAGAGAAGTACTCGAGATGAATTCTAGGATTGGATAGAGAAACGTAAAAGTAAAGAGAGATCCGATAAGGGTTGAAGCAGGAAAAGGAGCGGTAAGATCTCTCTTCGAGATTAAAAGAACAAACGGAATATAATATCTTACAGAAGTGTAAAGAATTAGAAGGTGTAAAGAACAGGACAAGAGAGAAGAAAATACTAACAGAACTAACAGACAGAAGCGGGTACGCAGTGGAGGAAATAAACAGTGATTAAAAATTCTACGTCACTGGATGAACAGTAATAGTAATATTGTGCTCGATTCCGACGTGAGGAAGAAGTTTGTTGTTGATTAAATAAATACCGTTAAACGGGGTTACTTTGACTTTAACACTAACTTTGACTGTTTTTGGGGCTACTTTAACAGAGCGCCAAAATAC
The DNA here is from genome assembly GCA_963583935.1 of Diaperis boleti. Lineage (NCBI taxonomy): Eukaryota > Metazoa > Arthropoda > Insecta > Coleoptera > Tenebrionidae > Diaperis > Diaperis boleti. Next base: position 35,432,743 of record OY757242.1, on the reverse strand, counting down.
GGTTTAAACAGAGCGAACTCGGGTGATCTTGTGTGGAGGTGAGTGCGGGGAGTGGGTTGCGTTGCGATCGTAACGACTAGTCCGACCGAGTCCGTTCGTCGTTGGTTAAACATAATTATTTTGTTATCAAAATGATGTCAAAGTAACCTTTACGCTTTAGATCTTTAGCATAAGTTGCATCTCAAGCCCCACACTCGGGGTGATTTTGACACCTTTTAAAAAATAGATATAAAATTGTGGGGGGCTAGTGGGGCTTGATATTGGTATGAATTTGATAGCCAAGGGGAATATTGTACTGTTGGGGCAAAAAAAATTATTAATTTTGGGTGTAAAAAAAGTAAGCACCAAAAAACTATCGAAACATGTAGAAAGTAACCCATTTTACGGTACGAAACAGAAACTGTTTTAATCCGAAGCTAGTAGAGCAAATGGGGGAATTACATTCGCCAACTCTAGCCGCTTTCAAGTAAATGGTATTTGGTGCTGTTGATGGATGGAAATCAAATATCATTGCAAAAGTATTTTGCATGGTGAACTTTATTAAAACTAGCCGCCTACAAACTTCAAAAGCGAGTGTATTATCTGCTCGTAAAACTCCGCCCACCAATAGCCAAAATGAAACAATTATGAATAAATGTCGTGTATGTCCGGATTATTTTTAGATTACTCCGGGGATGATCGACGAGGCGTCGTCGGTCGGAAGGCACGTCCAATCGAACATCTGTCTGCCTGACCTGTCCACATTCCATACATTTATTCTATCAGCTAAGAGCTGGCCTCAAAGAAAGAACATAAAGTTGTTCGAGTGTGACTATTCGGGACTCGGCCCTGCCTACATTATTAATAACGGCTAGCACCCTTGAGACTAAGTACCGGAGAATCTGTGGCGGCCAGTGGAGACCTAGCGTCGTGTTGAGAAATGGCCCGGCAAATTCATGTTACTTGGACTTGACTTGTGGGAATAAGATTGCCGTCCGGGCGCAACATCCGCAGACTGCGAGATGTCCTAATTACATCCGGAACTATTAAATAATGCATTTCCTATGTGCCGTGGAGGATATGCTCCAAATAAAATTGATCCGATACGAACTGTTTTATTAGTCAAGAGGCTGATCGAAATTACGATAATTAACAAAATTTTATAAGAAAGCGTAAGAAAGGCATTAAGTGTACTAGCATTAAGTTGGAGTGGTAGGATAGTCTGAACTGCACTGAACGATGCTTTAAAAGTTTTACCTAACCTGACGGCAATGTGTGTTCAGTACAGTGAAGCAAAATCTCATCTAGCGCCTACCCCAAAAATATTTTCATTTATTTCTGGCGGAATGAAATACACAGTAACCCTTGTCAACATAGTTTTAATTTTCAAAACTTTGAACGTCAAACTTCTTTGGTGAATTTTTGTTTTCTATTATGCCATAATCTATGAATCATTTAGGACAACCCGATATATAGTAGGTATAATACAAATTTATTTGTGAGTTAAGAGTATTGAAAATATCGGGTGTCCCAACTAAAATTTGTACCTTACAACAATTCCAATTTCTAAAGACTCAGAAGAAAACGCTTGAACAGTCAATTTTGTTATCAAGGGGGACTTAATTGTACCAAACTTTCAACTCTTAGATCTCACCCCTTGTGCCAGAAGAGTAACCCCCTTAAAAAATAAAATGGCATGGGGGGTCGCGTGATACATTATTTTAAATCTTATTCAATTCTCTAAGTAGATCTACTTTTATCGATTCGTTTCTACAAAAAAGAGCATAAAAAATTGTTATTTACCAAATCAAGAGTAATTTATGTAAATTTGGAAAATAACAATTTTTTATGCTCTTTTTTGTAGAAACGAATTGATAAAAGTAGGATTTAAGAACATTCTTCTGGTTGATAAAAGTAGGTTTGGATAGAGAATTTAATAAACTTTAAAATGATGTATCACACGACTCCCCATGCTATTTAATTTTTTTAAGGGGGTGGCTCCTCTGGCTAAAGGGGTGAGATCTAAGACATGAAAGTTTGGTACAATTTGGTCCCCCTTGATAACAAAATTGACCTGTTCGAGCGTTTTCTTATGAGTGTTTCAAAATTGGAATTTTTGGGGGGTACAAATTTTAGTTGGGACACCCTGTATATTTAATTCATTAACGTAAAATCCCGAACAGCATATTTTAATATTTTTTTAAATTTTATTAGGACTTCCAAAACACTTAATACATAAAATAACTTTTTTTTTCTTTATTGCTCAATCGAGCAATTACCTTTGTGTCCAACAGAGAACAAACTGAAACAGAAAATCATCATCGATGAATTTGTTGGCTAAAATTGTCACAAATAATGATGTATGCAAATTATCGTCTCTGTAAATGCTTCAATATATAAACAACATGCGAGACAACATATGACCGACAACAAAAGACCGCACATATCGTAGAGCGTACTCACCATAATTATTTGTTGGAGTTTGTTATGGTTTCATCTTGCAACCACTCCATCAAAACGGCAACAGTCATTGGTCAATACCTCCTTCACACAGATGGGTTTAATATGTATTTCTGGACAAGTTTGCCACTAGTGACGCCTCTAAGTAGTTAAGTAGTGCCGCTTCTGGTCCACTTTTGAACTCAATTGACTCAGTTTGATGACTAAGTCAGAGAACAAGTCTTGACTTGAGTGGACTTTGGCCTTGAGATTATAATGCCGCTTCTGGCCCAGTTTGATGACCCAGTCTTAACCTGAAGTAACCTTTGGGTTGACCCAAACTTGAGCCTAGCTTCCCCTACCCCGCGCCCACTTTTCGTTTGTTTCGAGCAGTTTTTAAATTACAGCGTTAAAAATTATATTTAAATTTAAGGTTTTATTATCTTTATTGTGGAAGTGATTCATACAATGTGTCCCTGGATGCGGCACCCCTGAGGTGATTTTGTCTAGTAAGTTGTTTGGAGAAGAATATTTTTGGTCTTGACTGGTTTTGCTTGTTATAAAATTACAAAAAAAGATAAAAAAATGCAAATTTTAGTTGATATGTTTTAATATGAGGCTTTTTTTCTTTCAAGATAATCGAGTTTTTGTCTAAGTCCAATGAAACTTTATTAAACTTCATTGTTGTCAAAAAAATCGGAATGCTAAGTCTTCGACAAAGAATTTTTTAATTCAGTCTTACGGTCTTGGCGAGGTATCATATCGACACGTAATTCAAGAATTTCAAGAAAAATTTCCTGGGGTTTATTTGAGCCTCAATGGGTTGTTCAAATTGTTTTGTTAATTACTTTACTGGAAATAAGATATCAGCAGTCACTGCCACTGTGTTCAGGTTGCTAGGTTCTTCAAAATTAAAGAAAAAAAAAAACGCTTATGTTAAAACAGGTTGATTAAAATGTTTGACTGTTTTAGTTTTATACAGTTGTAAGATAAGCAAAACCAGTGTAGACCAAAAATATTCTTCTCCAAACAAGTTACTAGACAAAATCACCTCATGGGCACCCCATCCAGGGACACAGTGTACATAGTCCAGGCAATGGCTACAAAAAAGGGGGTTTTGATCGCAAAAGGTCGGACAAAGGTCGGACAGAAATGAAATTTGGTGGGATGGCAGACATAGGTCTCCTGATAGTACACCTGAGTTTGCAACCTCGGGGAATTGCCGCTTGAGGGATGGGGGGTAAAGACTCTGCACCGCGACGCTTCTCGGAGGATATCGAAAAAAAGTTCAAACAAAATATATATAGAGAACAATATTGTGAATAATTTGGTTTTATTCATTTTTTCTTTGCGACCCATAGTTTCCGTTTTACGGGGTGCCAAAGTTGGGGGTTGATTTGCAAATTCCAACAGAATTAAATTTTTAGCGCGGATTACGGATCACCAAATTTCATTTCTGTCCGATCTTTTGCGATCAAAAACCCCCCATTGCCTGGACTATACATCCAGTTATATAAAAATTTTTAACATTTCTTAAAGAACATATACAGACCGTTTCAATCGAAACGAGCCACCCTCAATAACTTTTTTGTAAAAGATATTTAAGAAAAATCTAAAAACAGGTCAATTTTTATCTCGAGGGGGACATGTTTTGATGCAATAGTAAGCAGGCTTGGTGCAACCCCATACGCCTGACAGGAGCAACCTCGATTTTTTAAATAGGGAATAGGGGTCGAGTAACATGTCGTTTGAAAGGTCTTTTAATTGTCTTTTTGGCCACATAATTATTATTTTTATTTGTATAGTCTATAAGTTAGTAATTAAAAGTGAAACACTTTTTTTACGGATTTTTTTGTATTTAGGAATGCCTGCAATTAACGATAAAAAGCTTGCAATTCTTCCAGAAAAGCTGGTTCTGTCGTAAAAATTTTGGACTTGAGGTGTCCCCACAAATAAAAATCCAGGGGAGTCAAATCGGACGATTTAACTGGCCATTCTACCAATCCAGTGGTCGGGGAAGTTATTGTCCAGGAACTGCCGTACTGACGCAGTATAATGAGGTGGTGCTGCATCCTGTTGAAAGACCAACGCGTTCTCTAGCTCTAGCCAAAAACCGATAAGATAATAAATACGCAAATAATTGTACAAAAACACAGATTGTCTAACATTGTTGATTGCAAGCTTTTTATTGTTAATATTTGCAAGCATGTCTAAATACAAAACAAATCCGTTAAAAAATTGTTTTATTTTAATTACTAACTTATAGACTATGTAAATAAAAAATACTTATGTGGCTGAAAAGACAATTAAAAGACCTTTCAAACGACATGTTGCTCGACCCCTATTCCCTATTTAAAAAATCAAGGTTGCTCCTGTCAGGGGTATGGGGTTGCACCAAGCCTGCTTACTATTACATCAAAACATGTCCCCCTCGAGATAAAAATTGACCTGTTTTTAGATTTTTCTTAAATCTCTTTTCCTAAAAAGTTATTGAGGGTGGCTCGTTTCGATTGAAACGGTCTGTATACATTTTTTGTTCTTACTAGAACTAATGATGTGATTATTACATCCCATAGGGATTTCTTTACATAACTTATTAGAGTTCATTGTGTTATCTAAATCTATAATTTTAGGATATAGTTCTTCCAATGCTTTTCGTATATAATCCGCCTTGTTACGCAAAACCATTAAATGGTTGGTCAGAAGACTGTCTAGTGAGTTGTCTGTACCAGAAATTGAAAAGTGTCAATTTTCGTTCGCAGTGGAAATCATTGGACATCAGGGAATTTCTCTTCCCTAATTCGAGATCCTCAGTAGCCGCGTTGAGAATCAATAGTGGGTTACCAAAGGCCTTCATGAATCAAAAAATTGGATGATTGGTTGTAAATTATTTAAGATATTATTTCCAGTCTCAGACAGTGTAGTGATAGAAATTCATCTTCTTCATAAAAATGTAATTGTTCTTTCGTTTTTACAATATAAATTGGTTGCTAATCATTTCTTTCATCTCATCTTCACTCTTTGCCACCATTACCAAATCATCCGCAAACGCCAGGTCCCACACCAAATCTATTTCCGATACACCGTATGACGCTACTCTTCTTCTTTCTTTTTTGCTCTCAGCGAACACATCCGACGAACGGCTGTCCGCCGTTCGCCGACGGCGATTTCGATCTGTTTACAATCGCTCCACCCTGGGAGGGGTTACACACACCTTCTGCATTGTTTGTGTTGTTACAGATACGTGCCAGATTCCAGGAAACCGAAAATGCAGAGTTACCAGCCGGCGACTTCTTACCCTTTCTCTCTCTCCTTCTCTGTCTTTTTCTTTCTCTCTTTCTATCTCTCTCTCTTTCTCTTCACTCTTCTCATAAACTCGTACTGCTTTCCTCACCGTTGTAGGATGAACAAGGACTCCGGAAACAGGCTGAGGACCCACGACCCGATCCCTTCCAGCACCGAGCGTGGCAGAAATCAACCCTTTCAACATCTATGTCGAGCATTCACGACGACGATCCTGGTACTGGTTTTCTATGGTTTAGCTGTAACACAAATGTGGGGGTAAACTCAAAAGCCGCAGCCATATGTGAATGCAAGTTACCTCGAACTTCTTCAAAAATATCCTGGACCCCAACCCAAGAGACTATAGCAGCAGGCCGGCAGTTCAAATTACCTGTAATAAAATAACATCGTGATTTGTTATGATAAACTGTCAGCAATAAACTTCCTTATCTATCTCCCCGCACTTTTACTTTAACAACGCCCTGCTTGTGCTCTCTGTAACATTTCATCCATATCTGCAACATGCATCGTGAACAACAGGGGACTGAGCGAACGACCTTGCCTCACTCCCTTTGCTGTCACAAACCATTCACTTTCCCTCGGTCATCATCTTGGCGAAAGCCGCCTTGAAAACTACGAATACACCCTCTGCCATTTCTTCCTTAATTCGCTCTTTGTCAAAGGGTCCAAGATGTATACGTTATCCATAGTTCCCTTTCTAAATCCTGCTTGGCTTTCTGGTATGGCTCCATTTTTCTCTGTTTCTCTCTTCATCTGCTCATTCAGAATATACAATTTGCACCCTGTGCTTTCCAGAATTATTTTACGGTAGTTTTCCACCTTACTGTCCGTCTATTTACTGATGGTGAGCGGGTGGGATGCCAAATGGTCAATTTTGACAAACCGTTAACTAGTAAAAACGTTTCGAAAGGACAATCTAGAGCGAAGAGTTGGTCCGATGAGTTCACCAACGGGTTGTTTAACAACATATAAAAGGGACCAAGACATATTATGGATAATGTTCAAGTTTGGCAAAAAATCTGGGGATTACCATTCCGAGACGAACGGAACGAGTTACAAAAAATTTGACAACTAATTACAGTTCTGCGGGCACCCCCTTATCACCCCAATCTAAAACCTATCGAGTTAATCTGGACAAGTGTAAAAAACAAGGTGGCACAACGAAATGTCACATTTAAGTTAAATGATGCAAAAAACTAACAGAAAAGGATTTGCAGCGATAACTGCAGCAGATTTGCAAAGTCGCTGCAAACATGTTGTCGAAATTGAAATTGAAAATGGAAAAGAACTACCTGGAAGGTGAAACCTTGAATGACATTAGTCATGAGACAGAAGAACTAATTATTATTAATTTGGAGAATGACATCGACACTTCAGACACATTTTATATGAACAGCGAAGTTGACATCAGCTTTGAGTTGAGACCAAATATTTGTGATTGTATAAGTAGTATTTTGTAAACAAGTAATAATTAGAAATAATAAATATATTTTTTAATCTCCCGAATTTTAGTTTCGACAAGCGGACACCACTGATTCTTCGAATTTGCATCATAAGCCAATAAGTGAGACCGAAAACGGAGATTTAGATGCGTCAACTCATCCCGACCCCTCGCCATCAGGAAATAGACGGACTGTATTTTTCTCTCCTTTTTGTAGATAGGGCATATTACCCCCTCTGTCTATCCTACGGGACATCCTTCTCCTCTCTACACGCCATTCATTACCTCAACCAGTCTCTTTAGCACTCTTCTCGTCCCATACATCTGTCCTGTACTTCATCCCTTCCCAGCGCTTTCGTCTTCCTCAGTTTCTTCAATTGCCTCTCTACCTCTACCAGCGTAACTTCTTGTCTTTCTGGTCAGCACCTTTGGTTTCTCTTGATCTCTATTTCTGTTTTCTCTTTTTCTTTTCCCCCCTCCCTACCACTCAGTCATTGTTATCTCCTAAATTCTAGAAGATTCCGTAAATTGCTGTCCAATTTTTAAGTCAAGGTTCAAATAGGCAGATTCACCATCATTCACCAGAGGATTGTTTCTTATGGAATAGCTGCTAAGTATTTCCACTCGAGATTCTTTCCTGAACTGACGTAATCCACACGTGGACTCTAATCGCAGGATCGCAGGATCGCAGGAAAGTAATTGTAAGGACACGACAGCTCCAAAACCAACAGGAAACTGTAGTATCGCTCAGAAGATAAGTAGTAGAGAATTTTTTAAATTTTTTTGTGTTATCAATTCATCTAGTTTTTTTTTATTAGCGTGTCATTAAAATTGTAAAACTTCAATAATCATTTTAATGTAATTTAACCTCTAAGAGTAGTGCAATAGTCATAATTTAACTTGTGATATTTTTATTTCGACATTCATATAGTTTTTATTTAACCAACTTGTTACCAGTCAATTTAATTTCAAACCCCACAACGCTATTTTAATATTGTTTAGTTGTAGAAAGCTTCTGTATTTATTTTATTTGTTCATTATATGACTTTTGGGGACATAACTGTATCTTTTTGTGTCACCATCCACACCTCACAACTTTGTCAGGCCATTACAACAATTTAGGTTGTAATAGTACCTTACAGCTAAGCGAAATTGAAGAGGAAATCATTGAGGTGAATAACACTAAATAAGTGGAAAAAATATAATAAAACAAAAATTTAAAAAACGAGAACCTCCCTCACCTTAACAGTACTAACATTTTGAACAAATTAATAGTTATTTAATGAACAAGTGTGTTAATGAAGGCGATTAATAATCGAGGCCTTTAATTGTCGAGATTATTAATCGCACATTAACATACGAGTTGATTACAATATTTTTTCGTTGACCGAAAGGCTTTTAATCTGGGGATAGAAATGCGTTTCTGAAATTTCAATTCATTAAATTTAATAATTGTCACTTATGCCAATAAACATAGTTGTCTCTGAAAACAAATGAAGTCGCCATATAAACAACAATTCGCCATTGTCAAAGTGCCGTTAATGTGTGGAAATTTTAGAACTGGAGATCCAGAATTATTACCGTCTGCGGTGTTGGAAACTGCAAATAATGCATGTTTAAGTTTGCTGCCGGCGAAAAGTCGATGCCTCTACGAAAAAACGTACAATGAATTTGTTACCTGGTGTACAAAACAAGAAATCACAAATTACACCAAAACTGTGTTGTTGGCGTATTTTTCAAACATTGCCAAAAGAGGCCTAACAGCAAGTCTATGGCCAAAATTTTCGATGTTGAAAGCAACCCTTAATATTTAACAAAATCTTGACATTGAAAAATTCAACAAATTAATCATGTTCATTAAAAGACAAACTGAAGGATACACCAAAAAGTCTAAAGTTTTAGAAAAAGAACAGGTTCAACGTTTTATTCTTGACGCTCCCAATAATTTGTTTTTAATGTCCAAGGTAAGCAAACGGCCAAATTTAAACCTGTATTAAAAATCCACTTTATAGGTTGCCCTCATTTTTGGTATAGCAGGAGCTCTAAGAAAAAATGAACTTCTACAGTTAGAAACCTGTGATGTCGAAGACCTACAATCAAAATTTTTAGTAACTATTGAAGCATCAAAAACAAAGACAAATGAGAAACGAACATTTGTAATTGTGGATAATGAGCAAAGTACACTTTTAAAATTAATTAGACAATACATATCACTGAGACCAATACATACACAACACACACGATTTTTTGTTTATTATAGAAACAATAAATGCTCTACACAGCCAGTGGGCATTAACACATTTTCCAAATTGCCCTGCCATGTTGCAAAATTTTTAAAGTTAGATCAGCCACATTTATATACTGGACATTGCTTCCAAAGATCTTCTGCTTCAATATTGTCTGATTCAGGCGCAGACTTTGCAGCTATAAAAAGACATGCCGGATGGAAATCGACAAAAGTTGCGGAGTCGTACATTGAAAATTCCATTCAAAATAAAGTAGATATTGCTAAAAAAATATTTTCAACAACTGACACGGCTACCACCTCCAATACTGAAACAAACATAACCTCATCCTCAACAAATTTACAAAATGATATCAACTTACACGTAAACCCTGAAAATTGTAACATCAATAATAATTTATCTGTTCCCTGCTTTAACTTGAATAATTGTACAATTAGTAGTTTTGTTGTGAATATTCACAAATAAATTCATATTCAACTCGTAACTGTCTTTTTGTTGTTGTACGTGTATCTCTGGTTGTCTAAATCAGAAAGTATTTTCTTATACACCATCTGCAAAATTATAAGAGATAGGTACTTTCAACTTTATATTTAGAGCAGTTTTCTCCGAAAACATAAAAATAAATAAAACAAAAAATTTGTTATTATGTCAAATTCATGTGTAGCGACTAAGATAAGTAGCGCAATTGCATACAAAACTGACACACCCAAATGGCTGAAAGGAGAAAAGCGCGAATTTCTACCCTAAAAGTCGCGGGTTTGAATCCCGTTAAAGCAAAAATTTTGTCTATGAATTAATTATTGCAAAATCGTGCATTAATGAAAAATCATGCATTAGTGTAAAATCGTGCATTAATGAGGTCCATTAACAATCGATTTGTTAGTCAAAATCAAACGTTAAATTGGCTCTTAATAATAGGTCAACGAAAAATAGCTATTATTACAACTAGGGGAATATGAATAGTATATTTCCCGAGGTTGGCTAGTTACATCCCGAGGGTGAAACCCGAGGGATGTATAGACAACCAAGGGAAATGTATTCATATTCTCCGTGTTGTAATCAATAGTTTTTTTTCTGATTGGAACAATATTGTTGTGAAAATGGAAAAATATTGGATTGTATATTTTTGAATTTGTCGGATTGGTAACGTTGCTAAGGGCCGTGTTTGTAAATAGCGTAAATAGTAATTTATTATACAAGACGATAAAATTTTAGTTTATCTTCGAGAGTTTTGTTTAGCGTCGAGACGTCAGTCGAGACGCTAATTAAGCTCGAGAAGATAATTAAATTTATCGTCGTGTATAATATTCTATTTTTTTCTATAGCAATTTTGTATTTTTGTGTATTTTCTTAATGAAAAAATATTACGAATCGTGTAAGGTTTTAAAGTCTAATTAGTATGAGCGTTGTTATGGTTAAGCAAAAGTTTGTTTATTTCGTTTTGTTTTGAGAAATTTGTGAGCGTTCAGTTGAAAAGTCTGTCGAGATGAGCGAAAATGAAGAAAATCTACCACCAGACGTGGAAGAAGAGGCATTAGAGGCCGTGGGAAAGCTACTGCCCCAAGAATCTCGCCTCGTCTACGAAAAAGAATATACGTGGTTCCAAAAGTGGAAAACTGTAAAGAATAGTGGTAGCGAAAGGGTACCTCTGGCATACTTTTCGGAAAAGTCTAAGAAAGTAAAGCCCTCAACATTATGGTCTTATTACAGCATGTTGAGATCTACGCTACTTGTCAATGAAAATTGTGATATTTCAAAGTAAGGAATACGTTTAGTCTAGTGAATGCGATGTCAAATAAAATGTAAATGTTTACAGATACAGCAAACTGATAACTTTGCTGAAGAAATTGACGGATAGTTACAAACCTAAGAAATCTAAAGTGTTTGAGCAAGAGGATATAACAAAATTTTTACAAGAAGCTGGAGATGAGTACCTGTTTCTAAAGGTTGTTGCGATAATGGGCTTATATGGAGCGTGTCGATCTAATGAATTATACAAGTTAGAAACATCTCATCTTGATGATCGAAAATTGGGCATAATCGTTTCGCTAATGGACACCAGAAATAAAGAAGATCGGTTATTCTGCATTACTGACAGTAAAAGTGGTGTGAGTGTTACCGATAAAGAAAATGCACCATCCAACCTGTGGGGATAAATACTTTTTATAATGCTCCGCAGAAAATTGATGTTTTTTTGGGTTTAACGAATGTAGAAAGTTACACAGGCCATTGTTTCCGACGCTCTGCAGCCACAATGTTAGCAAATTCTGGCGCCGATCTGGTAACAGTCAAACGTGCAGGAAGGTGGAAATCATCTTCAATTGCTGAATTTTATATTGAAAAAGTATCGGTATCGAAGAAAATACTCTGTGGAAATTCTTGCAGTTCTAGTTCTTCTTCTATTCAGTTAGCACAGGAAAAAATATCTGTTCCACGAATTAATATTGCTGGAAATGTAAATTGTACAATTAATGTTGTTTTAGATCAAAATGTTAATCAAAAATTGTAAAATAAAAAAATAAATTACTTTATCTATCCTTTCTGTTAAAGTATTACTTTATCTATCCTTGCGGTTAAAGTGCTCCTTGACCTTTTGATTTGAATAGATCAAAGGAGACTTTAACAACTGCTATAGAACAAATAAATAAAATAGATGAAATGTCAAACTACGTGTTAACACAAGCGGCTAAAGCCCGTGAATGTTTGGTTCCGTCGAAATCCAAAGCTGCTTACATTAAAGTGTATGAAGACTTTCAAGAGTGGAGAAGAGAAAATTTGGTGAACGGTGTCGACGAAAATACTTTGCTAGCGTTTTTTGAAGATTTGGTATTTTGCTATGATTTTTGTTATTTTTGACGTATGACTAATTTATTCTATCCGTAGTCGCAGAACTATTCACCAAACACGTTGTGGCCAAAATTATCGATGCTAAGGTCAATGCTACATTTAAAGGAAAAAAATGATGTCAATATGTTCGATGAAGTAGAAGCATTTGTGAAGAATAAAAATAAAGGATACGTTCCTAAAAAATCAGAGGTGTTGTCCCGAGCACAGCTCAAAAAATTCTAAAAGGTACCACATGCGCGTCTAAATAGTCCCTGATGTACCTGTCAGCGTTGATGCTACCTCTCTGCAACGTTAGAAAAGCCGTACGAGCTTCCAAAGAAATGCCCGCCCATATCATCACACCTCCACCACCAAAGGGTACTCTAGACGAAAAGCAACACTGAGCATATCGTTCTCCCTGTCGTCTAAACACTCTATGACGACGATCGGGTGAATACCGGATGAAACACGACTCATGCGTAAAGAGAACCATTCGCCATTCGACCATACCCCAGTCGGCATGAATTCGCGCAAATTCCATCCGCTGCCTGCAATACTCAACTCAACTTAGGGTCAGTAGCAGGTGGATGAGATGTTAAATTGTATTCCTTCAACCTTCCTACTAGTCTCCTAGTCAAAGCTGTTGCAGGAAGTGTTCTCGCAGAATTTGTAGTCAAAGAAATCGTGTTAATCGTCGTCTGCCTTGTCAAAATCTTCTTAAAACAAATAAAACCTTGCCGATTGAAAGCCACCTAAAACATTGGTACAAAAACCAATCCTCGTGATAAGAAAAATCCCAAAAAAAAATTGAACATGTCTTTCAATTGTTTACGTATGTGTATCTATATGAAATCAATATACAGATCGTTTTCGCAAATTCGTGGGACGAAAATCAAATATCCCTTAATTTTGCGGTTACGTGTCTTTACAATGTATATTTGCTACAATATTTTACACTATAGCTGGTACCCATAGCGCATTGCCACGGCCCAAAAATAAAGTAAAACACATTTCATCCGATTTCACCGTTGCAACGAACAAGTAAACCACGGGTGGACCGATTCGGTTGGCATTACGCTCATTTTACACACTTCTCACACGACTAATATTAGACAAACATACAAATAATATTAGTCAAGAGAACCCAGAACAATGTAGGTACTCAATTTCGTTCGGTTTGAATTTTAAATATTTTTTTTTTTACAAAAATGAGGCAACATATTTTGGTCGTCAAACCCCCTATTTTACTTCCCATTGTGAATATGTATTATACTATTTGTGGTCAAAATTAAAAAACGATCGGTTTGCCTTGTGTAGGAGCCTTTGTAGAATATAGAAACAGAAAGACACACAGACAGGCAGACAGATAAACATTCATCAATATATCATCTTATAAAGAATACAATTATTATTATAATGTGCATTAAAAATCAAGTTCTGTCAAACTTCAGGACCTGTTTACAACCTAAAACCGATAATAATAATTTAAAGACTTGTAGAGTTTCTCAGTCTTCACATGAAGTCATACACATAAATCATTTCAATTTTGGTTACATGCATATTCAATTAGGATTAAATGTATTATGTTAAAAAACATAATTTAGCCTCAGAAAGCGTAGATTCATTAAAATGGAGCGCTTATGCTTTTACTTTGTGCAGGTTAAAATAAACTCCAACTAAAACTACAAAAGTCCCGTTGAATGTGCAGCGTGATGCACTCTCTAATAAGGTTGATATTTTAGACAAAAATAAACGTAAGTTATATTTAGTTCTTATTTACCTGTTAATTATATTCCACTTTGTTAGTTAAAAGTATATATAGAACAGTGAATAACTGAGTTTAGACATGTTTTTATGTTGCTATAAATTGCGCTTTTCCTTCGTTAGAAGCAAGCTCCATTTTCATTCTTTCGCAAGTCGGGTGTTAACGGTCTCGTTGTTAACTTAATTCGCCTTGCTTTATGCTCATTTCACAGATAATTAACAAATTTCTCCAAACTCTTAAAGATTGCGATTAACAATCTGCTTTTGATTAACGTCTTTTTAAAGAGCCATGCATCTCTCCAACATTTATTTGGAAATCTGCAAAGTTTTCTCTTGCGATTGAAAGACTATTCTTGACGTTTAGTGCAGGATAAATTACCTCATTTCCAGTGTTGGGTTGGTGGTCCGCCTATAATGAATCCGGCGGCTTACCCTTATCGAAAATTTCTTCGCCGCTCACCCGAGATATCATCAAAGCAATTTCGCACAATAAAATATTACTATTCATTGCAGCGAAATTAGTTTCGTGCAAGAATCGATTATTTCAATTAGCAAGTTGTTCAGCAAACTATATAATATTAAAAGAGAAATATTTTGCTAGGTTTTGAGGTCAATAATCTCAAATTGTTCAGCAAACTATATAATATTATATAAATTTTGCTTGATTTTGAGGTCAATAATCTTAAGCTTCAGTGCAGCGGGGTAAGAACCGCGCCCTTTAAGAATAAGAAGGAAGGTGTAATTTATGTCAAAAGATTTACAAATAAAAATTGACCTAGCTACAATTTTCACGCTACGCTAATTTATAACTTTATACTACGCTAATTTACATCAGTCACAAACATGCATCTACACTAGTCCGATAAAGTAACAGGCAAAGCAAATGCAACACGAGAAACACTTACAGACATGCCCCATCCGTTGTGGGCTCAACCATTGTTAACTAATTATTATTAGTCTCCTTGTCATTAGCGATTCAAATCTGACGATATTTGTAACGCTACAAATTTCGACCGGCAATCAATGTAACGAACTAATAGACGTCTTCACGTCAAAAACCGGGAGAGCGAATATCTAGATATAATAAGATGCTGACCATTCATAAAAAGAAGACTGAATACCAATTACATAAAAATCAATATATTCCCGAATAGAAAAAAACTCGATGATCACCGAGGGTTACGAAGAGTGAAAATATTTATATTTCAAACCATTTTGTTTTAGAGAAGGTATTTTCACTTTCTACTAAAGCCAATATATAAAATCCATCATCGAGCTTCAAGTTTAAACGTAGTGTTAGTACTTACGGCCATACTTTAACATTTAAAGAGATTTTTATGAATATTTGCGATTAAAACTAGCATGTTTATGTGTATTTTTTAGGGGAAACCTCCATTTGAAATGATAAAAACGATAAAATGACCAAACGTGTTATACACATTGAGACAGCTATGAGTTTGTTTCCACGCTTGAAGCTACAATAAGATAAAAGAAAATCCTTTTTTATTTAGTCTTACTTCACAAGTAGCATGAAAGCGGATGAAAATATTTACAATTCATGTAAAATTAAAAATTTATTCTTCTTAAAAGTTTTTAAGTTGAATACTTGCTATGTTTGAAATTCTGGAATAATAATTATGGCGTTCTTTCAAGAACTAAAATAATTTTTAGGCGACCTTAACAAAATATTGGAGTTTGAGCACTCAAAAGCGAGCGAAACATAGTATATTGTTTTATTAGGAGCAAAAGTGAGACTTTTCGAGGCAAATACCGATGAGTCACAAAAAGTCACTTTTTTCCGAATAAAACATGCTATTTTTTACACAAAAAATTCTGTCTAAAAGTGAAAATTACACTAATTCCCTATTATCTTCTAAAACGTCATACACAATTTTTATTAAAGTCCATTTTCTTCAAAATAATGGAAACGTTAATTAAAAAAGTTGTCTTTCATATTTAATTTTTGTTTTCGTTTGTTGTATTGTATGTAGCCTACTGAAACTTATTGGAGGATCTTACACTGCTATTACATAATCTCTGTGGAAATATTATGTGATAGACGACAAAGTCGTCACTAATCTACACACTACATCTACCTGATGCACCCTATCCGAGAATATTCCCTTAGGCCGTTCAAAACGTAACCAAACATTTGGGGATCCAGTTTTGTTGGAACAAAATCCGATTGGAGATATTGTTGATTGAATAGAACACCATTCCCTTGGTAATTTTTCCTAACAACAAAAACAACACAAACATCCGCCATTTCGAGATTTCAATGACAGTTGGAGCCAAGTCCGCTTCGCAGGGTTCGATAACCGGGACATGAAATTAGGCGGTTAGACGACACATAATACAATGGGGTAGTACTATGTATGAAAATCGGTGAATAACCTGCTCCACATTATTCTATAGGATAAATTAATGGTAATCATATTGTGTGAGACCAAGAAATTTTCTAATATAGTTTCTTCAAAATTAATCACAGAAAAACTCGCTGAAATTCAAACTTAGCGCTATAATGGGATCGAGCAGCTGACCATCTGGCAACGCTGCTAAATTGACGGTTTAACGCATGCCTCTGTTTACATTATTTAGACCGTCATTTAGAGACCTATATAGCCTACAAGAGACCTATATAGCAATGATCCCTGCCCATTGCCACAGCAGCAGTACATCACAGACTTTGGAAAAACCGTTTTCGCATTGCTAAACATTAACCATTTCTTTCTCGTCTCGTAATCTTTTGGGACGGTTAAAAATGTTTTTTATGCGATGATTACGAAAAATGTGATTTTACGGCTTCTTTTGGAGCCGTAAAGTTTTACTTTTTTGTACGCATAAAACGTTGTTGTTTGCTCTTGAGATTTAACCGAAGGATTTAATATTAGCTGTTTTAGGTCGCTGGCTGCTGTCGAAAATCAGCTGATTTTTAACCGTCTTTGTCATTGTGATGGGATCATCTGTGATTGTTATAGTCATGTGTACTGCGGCTTTGTTTTATACAATATTGGCGATCCGTGTAATTTGTGTTTCTATTTACACCGGCGGTCATTTCTACACATTTTAGAAAGTGATTTACCATTAAGTCAATACTAAATTAATGACATTTTTAGATCATGTATTTTAAACTGTCCACATTACTTAATTACATCCAACTACAACTACCTGTTTGTTCAATGTGGGAAAACAAAAAGAGGAAATCGAATAACAGGTTGGAAAATACTTTTCAGTTAATTGAAGGTGCTAGTATAAATTATTTATCGTAGGATCAAAATGTCACTCAGTGTGTACCTTTAAAAAATAAGTCTGGAGCACAATGTTAAAAAAAAATCCATTCAAAACACATAACATCTAAACCAACTTCATATGGGCATGAAATGGAACCAGTGGCCTTCAACACCACCAAAAAAAAAACAGCCCCACTTACAACATAAAAAAATGGGAATTGTAATGACATCTTTATCCATGGCTAGCATACTGTCTTGATGGTGTTATATTTTATGTTGGAAAGCCACAGAGGTTGTTGGAAATAAAATGTCCTTATTTGGGTAAATGTAAATAACGACAGTAATCGATATTAACTTTTTATTGTAGGAAAAACAAAGTCCTCAGGCAAAGTCATATCTTTGTTGCCATATCTTCGAAAAGATTGCAGTCTCAAAGAAAATCATGCCTGTTAATTATAGTCAAATACAAATTTGCTTGGTTGTATTAAATTTATATTAATGCAAAAATACAAATTACTATTAATAATATGAGAAAGAATACCAGTTGTTTTGTGAGTGGAGAGTACTGGGACTTTAAAATTCTACTTTAAACTACTACGACGTTAATGTTCCACTTTTTGTATCATAAATAATCTGAAAAATGTCATTTTAGATACCAGCATAAACTCCACTTTTACCAATTTTACAGATGTGTACAAAAGATGTTGTGTGCCTCACCTTTATAAGGACACGACTGAAGTGACTGAAGTTAAGGGACAGGGGGAGCTGCCTTGGGAGAGCCCTCCCCTAGAGGCAGGTGGGCGTAGCTACCATCTGAGGGGCCGTAATACCTACTACACTAGTCGTTTCATTCCCATGGGTCCCCACTAATTATAGTAATAATGTTTTAAAAAAATTATATGACAAAATTTTTGAATTCATTTGTGATCATCGCCTAAAAAACGTCGTGTGCATCTCGGCCAAAAGTGCTTTTTTGGCCTTATCTGCATTGTGTCCTCGGCTCACGCCTCGGCCACAAACAGCAGATGCGTCCAAAAAAGCTAACCTTTACGGCCTAGGTACAGGTACATTATTTGGTGTACTTTCTGATGAATTTAATAATAACAATTTTTACCACTCATCACTCGTCTTTTCTTTCTGTTTCTAATTTACTGATAATCGTAACTGTCTCGTCTTCGTGTTCGCACTTTAGCATCCTAACCTCAACAATTAACATTGACGTTTCGTTCCCTCGGCCAATATCTTAGGTTCATCATTCATGCAGCATGCGGCGTTGCCAGATTGAAAAAACTAACTACGTCACAAACTTTTATTTTCACGGGGGCGGAGCTAAGTTTAAATTTCAAAATCTTATTTTCAGATTATTGCGACCATTACACATGAACTGATTTCAGTACATTAATAATAATATAATAATAATAATATATATATTTAGCGTTAAAATACAAAGGTATTTACACACGTCAAAATTAAACATTTCTTAGATTAATCTAAATCAAAATCTGAGAAATCATGTGCAAAAAATTCTTCAAAATTATAAAAAGACTTCTTGGTTATATACTTCTTGACTTTATATGCAAAAGCTGTCAGTTGGAGACATTTAATGTTATCAGGTAAACAATTAAAAAATTTTATGCAGAAATAATTTGTTGAAATTCTTGACTTTGTAAGTCTCAAGTTTTTGATATAAATGTTATTTGTACGGGTATTATAACTATGGAATACATTTAATTTTGTATAATTAGCAGCATTGTTCTTAATATGTAGAAGACATTTATATATGTATAATCCAGGTAGTGTGAGAATGTCGTATTTATTAAAATAATCCCGACAGTCTTCACGGTACCTTAAGCCAGCTATAATACGAACAGCACGGCGTTGTAATCTGAACAGCCTCTGCAATATGGGAGAGTGGCCCCAAATCATTATTCCGTATTGAAGGTGAGAATGAACCCAGGCGAAGTAAGCAGTCCGAACAACCCCAGAACAAAATCCTCGAGTTAAATTTCTTAATAGGAATATGTTCCTTGACAATTTGTCAGCGACAGCTTCCCCATGCTGACACCAGGTTAAGCCTCGATCTATATGGATGCCTAGGTACTTCACAGATGATGGATAAGAATCTAAATTGTAACAATTCCGTAAAGTGAATAACATAGTTACTGTTTTTTGTCTATTCAGGCTTAATTTATTCGCAATAAACCATTTTTCCGCTAAGGCGACCGATAAGTTATTTTTTTCAACAGCTGATTCAAAATTGACTTCCTTTGTTCCGATTGTGGTGTCATCAGCGTATAGAGTTAGGTTACTAGTTAAAGATAAATTATCAGAAAGGTCATTAATGTAGATTAGGAATAACAAAGGACCAAGGATTGAGCCCTGTGGTACCCCATTAGTGATGGACTGCTCATCAGATGTTTTATCAAATAAAACGACCCTTTGCCGACGATTGGACAAATATGACATCATCATTTTGGTGCTGCGGGGTAAAAAATTATAAAACAAGAGTTTTCGCAGTAATATGTCATGTGGTACGCAGTCGAAGGCCTTGGTAAGGTCTAGAAAGGATGCTGCATACACACCTCGATTTTCATAGCATTCTAGAATATCGCTTATTACATTAAAGACAGCATCAGTAGTTGAAAGCCCTTTCCTGAAGCCAAACTGATGTGCAGAAAACAGTTGATTTTTATAAAGAAAATCTAATATTTGTTTAGCGAGCAACCTTTCTAAAACCTTTGATATGACAGGTAGAAGTGATATTGGCCTGTAGTTGTTCGGATCGTCCACATCTCCTTTTTTATAAATTGGAATAACTCTTGCTAGTTTTAAAGCATCAGGAAAAACATTGCTTCGAATGCAGTCGTTAAATAGCTGAGTTAAGGGATAAATCAAAATGTTTTTTACGCATTTAAACAGAGGTACGTTGAGACCATAAATATCTTTGGACCCTGAATTTTTCAGGGAGTCGATCGCATCCCTGACTTGTATCGGGGAGATTTCATTGAAAGAAAAGTAATTCTGACAGGATAGTGAACTTTGCATGTTAACTATTGGATCAGCATCGTTTCCTGATAAAGCACTCATAATTTCATCAGGAATATTTACAAAAAAATTATTGAATTCATCACAAGTGATATGAGTTGAATTGTTAGGAACCCTGGGTTTATGTTTGTTTATTTTGTTCCATAGAACTTTCTTGTTATGAATATTTAGTTTTAAGAAATTTTGATTAAAATTTATTTTTGTTTCTTTTATGGTCTTTTGGTACCTTAGTTTAAAACTAGTGAGCAATTCCTTTAGGTCAGTTGTTCTGTATAATTTGTGGGCATCATAAATTAACATTAGAGTTTCTCGCATTACTTTGAGTTCATTTGAAAACCATGCATTATTAATAACATTAGACTTCCTCTTAACAATCTTTTTTAATGGGAAGGCTACCTCAAAGTTATTAATTAATAGATGTAACAACATATTACATTTTGTATCACAATCAATATCTTGATTAACAAAGTCCCAATTTATTTTCTCTACTAAGTGAAAAAATGCACATTTACCTTTTTCAGATATCGGTCTGAGTATTACCATTTCATCTGATTTTGATACCTCAGGGCAATAGAAGGTGACAAGTATTCCCAGATGATCAGATAAAGGTAGATTGCAGGGATTGACAGCAATACAGTTTTCCTCAATGTTAGTAAAAACATTGTCAAGACAAGAATTTTCCCTAGTTGAAAAATTGACAAGTGGATGTAAGCCATAACTCTTATACAGGTCACATAGAAGATTCGTAAGTGAATTTGATGTATTGAACTTTATATTAAAATCTCCACCGATAATGACGAGATTATTTACAATGTCTATATCATTTAGTAGCTTAATCATCACATCAATAAAAATATCAATATTTCCACTAGGGGACCGGTATACATTAATTATGATAAGATTAAGCTCTATAATACAAGAACCTATCAATTCACAATGAAGTTCAATAGACAATTTCTTTACCCGTGGTAGATTTTTCGACATAATTTCTGGATCTACTAATTGGATTACTCCTCCATTTTTAAGCACTTTTCTTGCAAACCATGACATAGTTTTAAAATCACCCACTGTTACACTTTCAGCTTCACTATCACTTAACCAGTGTTCACATAAAAACATACCTTTTAATTGTTGAAATTCCGGTCCATGAAGTAAAGCTTCTATTAGGTCCAACTTGTTTCTCAGGCATTGTACGTTCCAAAACAAAAAATCAAAATATTGAGTTGATTTTAGTTGTTTGTTCCTTGCCGCGTTATGTCTGCTTTCATGGGAAAATTCTTATCCTTGTCCTCTTCTTTTTGTTGTTCCACGTTGTTACCTCTATTAAAGTTGAATCTCCGAACTTTAATGTTGCTGGGCCAAAAGTCGGTATTAATTATTACATCATGTAAATGAAACTCAAAGCCAACTTGAAAAGCTTGCAGTTTTCCCAATGTATTTAACTGTTTGCATTCCACATTTTTTGCTGAAGGACATTCTTCTTTGATGTAAGTTTGAATTGTTTCACACGTTGTGCCAGGTTCACATCCACCAACATATATCCATGCTCTTTTTAAGG
This sequence comes from Diaperis boleti, assembly GCA_963583935.1. NCBI lineage: Eukaryota > Metazoa > Arthropoda > Insecta > Coleoptera > Tenebrionidae > Diaperis > Diaperis boleti. The sequence continues at coordinate 35,410,912 of OY757242.1, read as the reverse complement.
GCGCTTTTAGTTCGCATTCCTTGATCTTGGTTCCTACAATGGTCTTCTGTTTATAGCGTTTGCTTTGTATAGTTTTCAAAGCTTGTTGTCGGCTATTAGTATCTATGTCTTTGTTTATATTAATAAGTTCATTCATCTTAGTTCTTTGTACTTTCTCATAGTTAGATTGTGTACTTGGATTTTGCTCTATATTTTTATCAATTATTATTGTTTCTTTGGAACCGGTGCCCGTGATTTCATCGGCATATCTTTTTTTCTTGCGGACCACCTGTATAAAGCCGTCATCCTTGTTCTCCATGTTCCCAGAAAAATCGATTTTTGCGAGAGGATCAATTTTTGTATTTAACACAGGTCCATTTTTTGGCTCCACATTTGCTGGCTGATAGTTTCTATAATCACTCGCTTTTTGCTCCTTAACCTTAGTAGGTACGATATTCGTGTTTATCGGCGTTACTGTTTTGTTGATTGTCACTTTCATTGACGCAATCTCTTCTTTGAGACTTGCCATTTCCGAATTTTGCTTTGCGATTATACCACTTTGTAGATGTAGTTGACTCTGGCAGTTGATAACAGCATTCTTCAGGCCTTGCATTAGATTCGTCACATTTGACCCTATGACCTTGCAGTCATCACAATACCAAAAAAGATTGTTTTCACGTATAAGCTTTAACTCGGCCTTTTTGAATTGAGAACATGTTGGATGCACCACATGTTCACATATTCCACTACACATAAAAGCTTTACTTTCGTCGTCTATTTCTAACTTGCACTGAGAGCACAGAAGAAGACGTGTGTCATCCATGTTTAGATGACACCGACATTATACAATATATCTCCTACATCAATATGCAGTACTAAAAAATCACTTGTATACTACCCCATTGCACCATAAATATTTAAAAAACAACAAAAATCACGACTCTTTCTAAATATTTAAACTTCCAAACAATGGTATTTCCGAAACATTAATCCTGTCAAAATTCGCTGCCGATTTGACAGACCACTTCGAATTTTACTTTGTCAGCTTAGTCTGAAAAAATGGTCAATTAAGCCGCAGAGTCATGGCAGAGAAATGGCCATTTGTCATTACCTATTGATATATACAATGTCACGTTTTTCTGATGTTTGAAGAAAATAACTTACTATTTTTTGGCCGCTTTCATTACTATTCGTTTTATAGTGGACCATCACGATGTCATAAAATCTGAATAAAACCAAATAAACAAACTATTTTAAATTTTGCTGTACAGATACGTGTTGGTACAGTCTTCTTTTGTATTCTTCCACTCCTTGATCGCCCATATTTTGATCACCTTCTTCTGCAATTTCTCTGTTTTTTTCTTCGATTTTTTGCACTTGTCTCACTTTCCATATACTTATTTCTGTAGGCAAACGGTTTGACTCCGAATTCTTCTACTTCTTCTTCTTTGTTTACTCTTCCGTATTCTCTCTGCCGTCTATATAGGTCAATTCTCCTTCTTTGTTTCCTTCCCACCCTTTTTCCTCTATCCATTGCATCAGTTTCTTAACGTCCGCATTTTCGACAGTGCCTTTAAATTTTCCTCTTCCATCCCCTGTCCCTTCTTCCCAATACCTGGCTCCTGTTTGTCCGATTTTCTCTCACTATTTTCCACAATTTATTGAATATAATTATGTATATTTCTCAACACGTATCCTTCCTCTTCTGCCGTTATTATTCCCCCTGCTGTTCTTCTTTTTCTCGCTACCTGAGAATTGAGTTCTTTTGGTGGTTTTTGAAACTAGTTTTTCTGTTTTTTTTTTCAGCTTTGTTCTTCTATCCATATTTCTGTTAAACCTACTATCTCGAATTCCTTTTTTTCTTAGTTCCGCTACATTCCAAAATTCTTCTTCTTACTAGAAAATCTCTAGACTGTTTCTCGTTTCATTCCATCTTAATTTGATCTTCTTTCCCGTCTCCTCGTTCATCCTTCGCGATGCCTCTTAATCTCCTCTGTAGCTCTCTTTCCTGCTCTCTCTTTCTGCTACCTCAAATTCTTTTAAAATATCAAAATATCTAAATTTTCTTCGACTAGTAGTAGTGGCTATTATGATGTCATCCATATAAATATATTTTTTTATAGTTCTTGAAAAGCTGTGTTAAGGAATGTTATAAAGGTGGCTGGAGTGTTCCTAAGGGCAAAGGGCATCTTCGAGTATCGGCCCGAAGTGTTATACTTGATCTAGTCTTCGTCTGACGTAACATGATGAAAGGCGCCTTGATCATCAATGACAAAAAGGGGAAAGAACGTGAAATGAAGAGATCAAAAAATTACAATAGATAGAAGATATATAAACGGGATTACATCCACGAAATGAAGGATCCCACAAAACTGATATGAATTGAACACCAAAAAACTAATAATGGAAACGAAAGAAATGTTAATGACGACGAAAAAGAAAAGTAAAAACCATTCAAAAACAGAAAATCAAGTTCAAAAAAGAAACAAAAGCATGTTAAGTAGAATATGAACTTCAAATGTGAAGAGGATTATAGGGAACAAAAGAGAACTTACGGAAGGCCTGGAGCTGACGAACGTAAAGTTCAAAGAAAGATGTTTATCTTATTGTTAGTTCAATTGTAGAGATTCAATTTTGAGTTGTATAAAAGTGCTAATTTCGGTAAACATTTTAAGAGGAAGTTTGATATGATCGTAATACTGTATGCACACTACATTAGGTACGCAGTTTTTATTTTTAAAATTATCACCCACTTGCACGAGATTTACGGAGACTCACATTTCACACATTTTCGATTTAAACATATGCCCGAGTTCTCCTTCATAAAATACTATCGTAAGCAGCTGACAGTTCTCAATGTTACGATTCTTATTGAAATTTTCCGCGCACAAACTTCCCTTTGCATTTGTGATATTTAAAGGAAATTTTTCATTTTTATGTGATCCTCTTGTCTGCGGAACCATCTGATAATTCAAATTGTTGCAAGATTGCAGAAAACTCCAAGGTGTTGAACCTTTGTTTTCTCACTCTGAGAAAATGTGGAAAATGGAATTCAATAATCTACTGGAGACTTCCCCAGAGGAACTATAAATGCATGCACAGCACCTTCGAGACATAGTAGACAACATTTTAATAAAAACGTCCACACTTCGCATATGTCTTCTAATAAAATTGATAATATACTCTACCCACAGTCGCGCACATTAAATATGGTTACTTGTTACTTCTACGAGTTTAGTTTGAACTTTGAAACAAAGCATTCTGTTTTTGTAATTACGACTAGCTGGAATTCTCCTGAAATTAAGGTCCATATTAGAGCATGTAAAAAGACGATGGCTTGACGTTATATAACAAAACTGTTTTTTTTACGTCGAAACAAAGCTTTTCCGCTTAGATTGTGGTTCGAGACAATACAGGCACGTTATGAAATTCATTGTATAATACATATATTGTAATAACTCAAATATATTTTTTCGAACAGGAACGTGTTCGTTGATTCACTACTTAAGAATCGATCGTTAAAGCCCGGTACGACAAATTGAGGGGTATTAAAATTGAACGTTAACAAAAGGCGTTATGTTTTGAATTCTTGTCTTTTCTCGCTCATTTTCTCGAAAACTAGACTTTAAATAAATAAAAATCTCTCTGGAAACACTATTTACTCATGTCTTGTGATGCCTCTGATGCAAGTTTAATATTTTTAACACTAAAAACAAGCCTGCTATAATCGTAAATACAAAATAGTAACGCTTTGACGGAACGACTCCCCGCTTGTTGCGGCGTCGACTACTCGATCACCCTCTCCCAAAAGGGATCCATGTCTCACATACTGAGGTGTTAATCAATAAAAAAGTAAAATGAGCTCTACCCAGACAAAATTTTCAAAATACATCATGGCTTTAAAATTAAAAATTGACTAACGTAATCCAACTTTTACCATTGTTCAACATGTTAAGTAAACTATTTTTTTATTCGTTTCTTTGAAGATTTTTGAGAATATTGGCGAAGTCACTTTCCTTCGGAATTAAACTAACCACCGAATAGTTGTTGCTCCGTTGTGGTTTTCGACCAAGTTTTGTTTCGTCGGAAAAATCAAAATAAATAAATAAATAAATAAATAATGACTTTATTAAGGGGCGAACTCTAGCACAATGCTACTCAACTTAACCCCCATCAACGTCTTTCATTAGAGGTAAGGGCCTTTTAATTGCTGATGGGATTTCTTAAGACGATTTCCTTCAACTTAGGGTCCTGGCTTGGGGTGGGCAATAAAATTGTCATAAACGAAACGAATCTGGATTGGTTGTAGATCGTAGGGTGGGGTACTTGTTAGGAATCCCTTACGTTTCCTTGAGTTCATTTGAGAGAAGATTCATTCGTACCAGGGGCTGGAGAATCGTTCGTTGTCATCTCACCCTGGAAGACATGCCATCGCACCAACCAATGTTCTCAAGACCAGTTAAGCCATCTTGTGTCATTTAATTTTTTACATTCTGTTTTTCTTAAGTATTAAGATCTGATATTAAGTATCAATCAACTCTTTAGATTGCTTAAAATCCATAAAAGTGTGACGTTTATCTGACATTTAGTATTGCATGACAGAGAGTGTTTACATCAGCGAAAATTTGAAAATTCTGACAGTGTCGAACTATAAAATTATTTATTTATATAACTTTTCCAGTTCTTCAACTACATTTCTAATCATTCGCAACCATGACCTTCTGCTGTAACAACTGGTAGTGCTCATTAAACTTTGAAAAGAAAAAAATAACAGCGACCCACCCTATCGAGTTAGATTTGGGGCGGTACCAAAAATAAATTTGGATCAGGAAATGCTTTTTGACGATCAAATTATTAATACTAAGAAACATATCATTCAAGAAAATTCAAAAACAAAAAATGTAATTCACAAAAATAAGAAATTACATTAAAAGCTCCACACTAACAAGCCTACGCAAATGGGCATAGAGAAGATCCACGGCAAAAAAATTTTTGGTGCCTTGCAAATTGGTACAATTATTTAAAAAAAATAATTGTTGTTCGATCTCTTTCCAAAAAATATAGTACTTCTCTCTCATCTTCTTGTTGATCATCAGGTACTTGGTCTACTCCTGCGGCATCGCTTTCCTCATGTCCACCGTCACAGAAATCACTCAGGACACTGATTCTCGCCTAATTGAACATCATCTTCGGAGTCCACAAAATCTTCCTCGTCATCTTCGATTTTGCCCCAGAGCGCACGAAGTCTTCCCTGCGCTTTTTCGTAATAGGATGGAATGCTATAGAAGTGATTTGAATTGCAAACAAACTATTATTTACAACAAAATATTGACTTGCTTGACTAAATTAATTTGTAGCTTTATAACACAGGTGGGGTCTCACGGACCCGCAAGCACTTTGCGATGACCTTATTCCGTTTTTGGTTCTCAACATACTAAAATCGTGTCATAATATTCAAAAATAACATGTTTTAGGAAGCTACAGGCAACCAGTAAAGCAATAAAAATGCAGCAGTTTTTATAGTGTCGAGGGTTTGTCAGACTCCACATGGGTCACACCAGGTCCTATAATTGCCGCACTACTTGCACAATATACAGTGAGCGGCAAAAGTATGGAATAAATTCATTAAAAATTGAACAATTTTTTTTTCATCTTATCTGAATCAAGAAAAAAAATAGGGGGTTTCTATAAAAAAAAATCGATGACGTCATCACTCGAAAACAAATGACTGCTTGAAATTTAATTTGGCATAAAAATATTAATTTTTATAAACCAAAATTGACCCGTATAAAAAAAATTTAAAAAAAATTTGTTTAATTTTTAATGAATTTATTCCATACTTTTGCCGCTCACTGTATACTAATGTAATATCAGTATTTATAAATAAATATTAATAAATGTATATACATACATGCTTTAATGTATTATAAAATATGCGTTTATTTACCCCTCTTGCCTGTTGTGTACTCAAAGAAAATCGCATTTAAAGAATAAATTCTAGTCCCCCGACGGAGCTAACACGCATAATTATTGCTAATCTAAGCAATATCAGACTTTTGTGTTTGTAAAAAGCAGAAGATATCCAATTCTTCGTTGCTGTATTAAAACGTTTGTAAAAATGTAATGTTATGCTATTGTCACTTATTTCTTAAAAAGTTTTTTTTATATATAAATTAATTGTTCTCTTCTTCCTACATAATATGGCTACAAACGAATAACTTGGAAGGTTGTTTTTTAATTAGACATACCATTTACTACTATTCTGAAATAAATCAAGAGTAGTTATTTCTACGTCATTGCGCTTTCCTAGAATAGTTTTTCAATAGAACGTCATAAAATTAGCAAAGCGTGAATTACGAGTTAGAATCGACTGTCTGAAAGACGAGAGAGTAAAGTGCTAGTAGTACTTAAATATTGATACATAAATGAATGTGTTCAAAATACAGGGGGGGGCTACATTAATCGGTATAAAATATTTGTAGTGCGATTATTGATCAACTGTACGGTGACATAAAACATGCATCAGCAAAAAAACGTATAGTTCTAGACATATGTAGTTGTAGAATCTAGAGGTAGTTTGTCCCAAGGTATTTCAACAGCTAGGTCTACGCAGTTGTGCTACGTTCATTGGGGGGTTAGGTAGTCAAGTCTTCAAACTACCATGTCCTACACATGTTCTAACATTACTATTGGTTGTTCTAAGATACTGCATATGAGTCTCTGCTGCCACATGAAGAAGAGCACGATCTTGTTAGAATATAGCATATTTCCAAGACTGATACCACCCTAAACCATGATGCCACTACTAATAATAGCAATTTCACGTTCTAGAGCAAATGTTAAAAATCGGCGTTCTTCACGTCGAGGTCTTAATCTGCTCACAATCAGACTGAAAAAAAAAAAACGAATGCCACAATATACTGAACAAATTTGACCTGGAATTGCTATGTCGATCTCTAACAGCAAGAAGTCTCAGTCTTCTTTTTTACCGGTTTGTAAATGTACTTGATTAACCACTTCCAGAGACGCGGCTCTGTCCTCGTCCCCGTGTAAATAGTAAAGCCGTGCACTTCGTAATACAGAGAGACAAAGAGTTTAATAAATAAAGGCAGCGTCACCGTGTACATGTTGAGACCTCTGTACATTTTGTAAATAAAGTCCGTAACGAGTTTATTTTGCTTCCCCCCCACCAAACTTGACAGCTGACCCCCGAGTACGGTAACTGCGGACTTCCTTCGCTTCACCTCGTCCTTTATATCGCGCACGCCAGGGCCTCCAAAGTTCTGGCCACGTATCGCTATTATGCTATGCCAGAGTCTTCGCTCGCTTTTGTGGCCGACGAGCAGCAGCCCGCCCTATTTTTCCAAAACCGAGAGGAAAGCCGAGGCGACGTTTTTACTAGCTTCTACGCGTCTGCCAAAACAGCGGCGGGAAGACCGACTATTGGCTAGGGTATGTCCCATTGTGTTATTAGACTAGTTAACTATGAATATATGTTTCAGGACATTTAGTTTAGTATAATCCAATCAAGCCATAATGTCAAACCTCAACAGTTACTTTGATGAGTCTTTATTTATCTGTTGTGTCTTCGTGTGGCTGCAAAAGTTCTCGGAGTGCTTGTAGTGTAACCCTTTTTCTGTGATGGTACATAATCCGGATTATTTATATCACCAGGTAGCGCGGGTTTCCATTTAAAGAAGTATTTCAAGAAATTATAAAACAATAAATGGTCTGAACATACTGAACAATGTTTGATTATTTGCGGTGTCAAATCTGCTCTTCGAATAAGTTTAACTCGCAATGCTCGTCTTTCACGTCCTTCTAGAAGGACGGAGACCTCGCGTGTCTCGCAGACCAGAAAAAAAATCGATCCTTTTCCCTGTTGCTTTGGTTTGGACAACCAAAAACCGCACAAAATCCTGGCATCTTTCCGGACTGTTATTATTGACCAAACTAGAACACATTAATAAAGAAAAGGTTTCACAAATTCAAACAATTATGTAACCTCAAAAATCTAGTTTATATAATAAATCCAAAAACACACTTAAGAGGGTTCTCCAGTGGCATGTACATTTCTGCCGGTCGTACGGCGGGCAAAAATGTACAACCATGTGCGGCGTTGAATGTAACTTTTTTATTTTTGAACATTTTTCATTGAAATTTTGTGGGCGTGTTGATAAAATATTGATTTTTTGAGATTTGTAAATTAAAAAAAATATATTGTACTTCGACCGGCAGAAATGTACCTGCTACTAGAGAACCCTCTTAAAGGAAATCTCTCCGTAAGAATACATGTAAACAGTCCGATAACAGGTGATTGAGAGGAGCCACTGACGTTAGGTTTTGACGTCAATGAAAAGCCTAATTATTAGGATATTTTTACTTTACTTATTTAAATTTTACACTAGGTGTAGTAAAGTTCTCGTTTGTTGTGGTTTTTCTTCTGAATACGTTTACAATTTTTTACTCAATAAATGCACTGTTAGGATTGGCACAGTGAGAATTCCACATTCCCGTATTCAAGATATTCCGTTTAAAATTTCCCATTCAAGCAAAAATATTTTGATAACTGCGTTGCTCCATCATGTTTGCTTTAAAGTAATAAAGACGCGTCATCCACGCTGTATAAAGTTAGCCTTTCAGCCCTACCAACTTATAATACTGCCGGTTTCAGTATGACATTAGAATGTCGGTGGGCCGTACCAGGGGTGGCGGTGGTGGTGGCGGCACACGCTGGGGACGGAAACGGGCGTCAGGTCGCGGCTTGCGCGGGCCATTGCTCGCTCACAGCCAGCCATATGGATTCGAACCCTATAAAAACAGCGAGATATTACGCCAGCCGGGGATATTGCCGGGATTTCGTTTAGAGTACACACGCCAATATTACTTTTAGAATTCGATCTGTCTAAAATTTAAAACTGAATGATTTGCGTACTGCCCTACCTGTGAAAACTTCCATGTTAAAACCGACGTCGTAATATCGAATGCTAATAATTACTGTAGTTCTGCTCAAATTCAATAAAAATGTACCAACTCCTTTTCGGCCCCTATGAAAAGTATTGACTTATTTTTATTTTCATGTCGTGGGGCTTCTGTTGTCATTATAGTGCAGTGTAGGCAGTACACATCTTTCTCAAATCTTTTAATCTGAGCTACATGAATGTGTAAGAGCACTTCAACACGGGTTGCACATTCATTGATTTAAAAAAAAAAACATATTTCAACAATACTATAATTATTATTATTAATCTATCTAATATATTATATCGGGTGTTCATTTAAATTAGTCATCAAGTCGCCTATGATTTTTTGAGTGACAAAAACGAATTGAAAAACGCATGTGATCTATTGCTTCATAAAAGTCATACCGATTCATACTAACATAACCTAAAATCGTAGTGGCACTTGATAGTTGCACTTGACAGTTGTTGGATAACTACTGCTGGCGGTTTTCTTCAACGTTTTCCCATTGTGTTTTACTTTTGACGAATTGTTTAAACAGTAGTCATAGCGGTAGAAAATTCAACACTTCAACAGTTCGTTAGTACTGCTTACGGCGAAACGATGGCGTACAGTTTAGAACAAAAAGTGTTTTTACTAAGAAGCTATTTCCGAAATGGGGCTAAAGTGGATGGAGTTTGGGTACATTCGATAGAGGACTGTCTCCAAGAATTTCAAGAAGAATTTCCAAATTTTGTCGTGGACTATATGCAGTTTAAAAAAACCTTGGAGAGAATTGAAAACCTTGATCTTAAGTTTTCAGCGACTATGCAAGGGCATTGTCTTTGGAGGCTAAGAGATGAACCTTGACAAAATGACCTTGTTGAATGGTAAAGACTCATATGCATTTGGGAAAAGAGGATTTCAACTTTCTTTTGCAGGAAATTTACGCAAAAAGAAATAAGGGCATATCTGATGCTTTTGCACAAGTGCTGTTGAAGTGGATAGAAGACATCACAGGCGTTAAGATTAATAATAATATCTGTGTATCTACTTAGGAAGGTAAAAATAATTGTTTTCAATTGTTTAAGTGGTAGTAACGAATAGAAATATTTTTAGAGGTTATGCATTCCCAAAGAATTAAATCATGCAACATTAAAAGTGTGGCAAATTTTCTCTCTAACGAGAGAAATATTATCAAGTCACTGAAAATGTGTAGCTGGTCTTGGGGAAGCCTGTACTCATGTTGCAGCCATTCCTATTACACTTGAATATGTGGGAAACAAAACAAATCGGTAACAGATGTGCTGACATATTGGGTGGAACCAAAATTTAGGACAGTTCTACAACAAACTTGAAGACATGTAGTTTTCATCCAAACTACCAAATACGACCACACCAACAGAACAAAGTAAGGTGCCAGAGTTCGATGTACAAGAAGTAAAAGCCTTCTTTAAAGCATATAAGGGTCATGGTTGTGTATATGCCCTCTGGACCAGTCACCGGAAACCATAAGTAGCCGCGGAAATCGCCCAGAAGGAGCTGCACCGAATCGAAAGATGAACCAACACCTGGCGAGTCAAGACCAATCCGGCTAAGTGTCAATCAATTCTCTTCACGTACCCACACAACACACAAAAACAAGATTTCTACAAACGCACACAACTCACACTAAACAACCAACACATCCCCAAATGTAAATCCTCAACTACCTTAATCTAGACCTCCAAAACACCATCAAAAAATCTAGAAACCGAGATAACCTCCTCTACCTGGTACGTGGACGCTTCAGGAGCTGCGAACCCCAAACCCTCCTCCACACATAGAACACCTTCCAGCTAAGAAGAACCCCAGGTTGCTCAAGGGAGCAACCGAGAACACCACGGAACCAACATGGACAAGACCACCAACGATAACGTAAGGACACCCACCAAGGAGAAGACCTCAGGACGGAACAAGACGTCACGAGAACATTCCTTTCTTTTTGCTTTGTTTTGTTAATTTTTCTCAAATAAACATTGAATTAACTTAATATTCTCATTGTAAATTTGAGATAATTAAGACCTTAGGATTATATAGAGTCACGTGCTGAAAGGCCCTAAGTCTCAGCACCACCCACACACCAAAATTTTTTTTATATTTAAGAAAAATTGTAATTCAAAAGTGAGAAAATAAATGTATTTCCAATTCAATTCAATTTGTGTCTATTCTACACACATTACTAGAAGAAAACATTCATGAAAACCCTGAGGAGCTTGAGGATTTGCTCTTTACAAAATTATTTCATGAGAAATATAAGACCTTAAATTTTAAAGAGCTCCGGGCAATAGGGCATACAGAAATTCATGGAGAATAGAAATGTTGCCATTTTCGGTCATGTACCTGCAATGAAATAAGTTTAGCTAAATCCATTATAAACCAAAACCAGTATGAAAAACATAACCTCCAATTCTTCTCGGTTAGGACGCCAGTTTTAAACAAATGCGTTCTTATTTGTTACCAGTGCAGTGCTTTACAACAAAGGCGTATCAACTGATTATCAGCTCTTTGGGGCTTCAGTCTCAACTCCTCAATGTTCTTCCATTCATCCAATTGTGAACTATCTGAAAACGCGCGTGTACAAACGCAACAAAACCGGGGACCAAGCCGACACGAAAAAGTTGGAGGCTTAACACGATCGGTCTTCAATTGCGTGTTGCGCACAAAGCAGGTGTCTTCGCACATCTACCAACAGGTAGCTAACTGGGGTAACAGTAAAATATAATTTTTTATTTCAATTAATTTGAATTTAACGACTGAAAGTTACAACTGTCAAGTAAAAAAAAAAATTCGCAACAGATACACGTTAAAATGTTATGTCAAATTCATAGGCGACTTGATGACTAATTTAAATAAACACCCGATATAATAATATATGCCTAATATATTTAAACGAGCAATAATATATTTTTTCTACGATCATCATTGTAAATAGCTAAAATTATTACATTATTTACATTCTGGTATCTATGTAGGCCGGTCCTTACGCACAACCGTGTGTAAAGTAAGGTGATCGCACGGGTAGGGATATTTCTATGGATATTTCGATCAAAATTGACAAGACTGACAAGTGAATAAAAAAAAAAGTAAACTTGCAGAATCTGTACTAGAACACAGTAAAACGGTTTCCTTATTACCATTTTGACAATAAAAGCTATAAAAAATCTGGATGAAGTCATTGAGTGTTCTTCCCTTAATAAATTTCATGAAGAAATAGAAGTAAAATAAAGTAACATTTACCGCAAAAATATCAATGTCTTTAGTGTTAGTTGTAAAATTTATGTTTAGCGCTAGTGACGATGAGTTTTGTATGCTCTCAGATCGAATCGAAAAGCACAAAAGGGTAATTGAAATATGTGATCACTGTGAAACTATTGTTCCTGTCGTGCAGTTTTAAGAGCAAAAACCCAAAAACTTTGAACAACCAGAACAACCATTTCTTGAAAAATATTATCACCTACTTAAATTGTACATATAAAATTTAACATTCTACAAAAGTTGTTCTGAAATATTAAACAAATAATGATTGAAGTTGAGTTACGCAGGAACACGGGAAGGTGACTGACTGTGTAGTATGGAATAATAAATAAGATAAAGAACGGGTCAGGGATATAGTGATCTGTTCAAAATAAAGAAAATAAAGAAGTTCTCATAAAAAACTGCTGATCGAGATTCGTGTGTCGGCACGCGACTTTGATGAAAAAGGATCGTACTGCTTTTTTTTGTCGCGCCTTTTAAAGGCGTGTTTGTTGCATTTATTTATGCACTTCATTTCTTTACGTGAAGTTTGTCGGTTAAGTGCTGTGTTGTGTTTTCTAAATTAATATTTCTGTGTTGTGTTTAGTGTCTTGTTTAGTGTAATGTTTCGACCTTGGGAAAATGATCCTAGACCAAGCACTAGTGCGGAAACTAGGAGCTGCAATGATATATTGGAAAATATAGATACGGAATCGGATGTGAGTAGCAGTGATAATGAAGCTGGAAGACCAGGAGAACCGGAAATTCCAAGGAGTAGAATTCATTTAAACGTCCAAGCGAAACAGATATGTTTAAATGTATACTATAACTTATTAAGACGTGGCGTTCCAAACCCAGTAAAAGAGGCCGCTATTTTAACTGATGTGCCATATAGCACAATCTCTAAGCTAGTGAAGGACGGAATTTCCGAGAGAAAGAAAAGAAGTGATACCGGGTACTAAAAAGGAAATCTATTTTTTTACTTCTAAACTGATAAGAGATACTATTTACGAGTCCTACAAAAGAAATGAATAATCGACGTTAGAAATTGTATGCCAACATTTAGGAAATTTAGACTTTGTGATACCACAAACTACATTAAAAAGGTGGTTGAAACAGCTGTGATTTAAATTTAAAGAAAGCGATAAACGGGTGTATATTATGGAAAGCCGACGAATTGTAATATGGAGGAAGAAATATCTCAAAACTATAAGCAAATATAAAAGAGAAAATAGACCCATTTACTGCTTAGATGAGACTTGGTATGACACACACGATACTGCAAAAAAAAGGATGGACGGATGGCTCCAGCAAATGTGTTATAGCAGTGCCACCTAGTAAAGGAAGAAGGTTAATTATTTTACACTGTGGATCGTCTGAGGGATTTGGCAATGGTGTCTTGTTGTTAGTTGAAAAAAATATAGAAGAATGTAACCTTGATTACCACAAAAACATGAACGCCGAAATTTTTGAAACATGGTTTGAGGACACATTAATTCCAAATTTACAGCCAAACAGCGTAGTTGTTCTTGATAACGCTTCCTACCACTCAAGACAACACCAAAATTCCTAACATGAGTTCGAGAAAAGAAGTAATTCAAAAGTTCCTGTTGGAAAACGATTTATTTTATGAGGAGAACTACACCAAAAAGCAATTGATTGAAGCCCTTAGTACAAAGACATTTACGAAAGAGTATGTCGTGGACATGACTGCTGAGAAACATGGACATACTGTATTAAGATTGCCACCATACCATTGTGTTTTCAATCCAATTGAATTAATTTGGGCCCAAGTGAAAAAGAGGGTGAGACGAAAGAATACATTTCCAAAGTTTGATCAGAAAGTGGTAGAATTACTTACAGAGGAATTTAATAAAATAGATGGAGAAGACTGGAAAGAAAATTAAACATGTAGAAAAACAAGAAAATCGTTACAGATCGTTAGGACGGGCGATCTGTAATAATCAGCAAAGTTTTATAATTAATTTAGGAGATGATTCCGATACCAACGATGACGATGACGACCAGCACTCTGAAGATTAAGTGTTTTTTATTAGTGCTTCAAAACATGTGAATATGAATGCGCCGAACTGTGTTAAGTTTGTTATTTCTGTTTTCTTGGTAAGAAATTAGTTTATTTTTATAATAATATTTTTACATGCACTGCAGTTTTATCGTGGAAGGTAAGAATTTTTTTAAATTTTATTATTGATACAGAATGCAAAGTTATTTTTGACATGGACTTGTTGGGTAAAATCAATTTATTTTAAAGGGTCTTTGCTACATCAAAAAGTGTAGACCAATAAAGTCATAATAATAAAAATAAATTGTTTTTAGCTAAATCGAGCAAATTATATTTCGGCATCCATTCCTTCAGATATCACTGAGATAATAACAACGTGGTACGGTCCTGTGCTACTTCGGTCACAATGTTTAAAGCGCATTCCCCTTCTCTGCTGTCCTGGCCATTCGAGTCATTGTTGGTGTTGTGCTTCTGTGAGTCACATCGCACCACAGCTGGTCTGGTTTGTTCAATAAATTTTCCTTATTTATATCAATTTCTTATACACGCTAACTTAAGATGTGTACTATCTTAGCTAATTTTCAAAGTAGCATAGGATAATGACCAGCAGGTCGTCATTCTGAAGTTTCGTCGCGGCATTTTCATCGAGAAATTCAGAACTTAAAGAAGGACGGCGCAGATGGCATCGCCAACATTATATGGGCGTGATTCCACGGTTCGCACTCGATCTCCAAGCCGTAGCATTGCGAGGTCAACACTCGAGACAGCGTTCATCTCGGGGGTGGCGGCACATAGATCGGGGCCAGAGAAAACCGACACGTGTGCGGAAGCGATGATGGCGGCCCGCGAGGCGTCGCGTCGCCACCCCACCGACTCTCCGCCAGCAGGAGACGCCCAGCCTGCCGTCGAGGACGATCTCGTCTCCATTGAGTTGGGGGATGACATACTAAGAATTCTAGGAGGCGAACCAGAACAGCCCTGCACCTAGTCAAAAGTGCAAAAGCACTTCCGGCTATCTGACACCCGACTCTTTAACAGGGTGTGGTCTCCTGTTTTTCCTCGCTACCGGCTACCGCTCAATTGCGACAGGCTGATGCTGCTGATCGTCGACCCGGAAGTGGCAGCCATTATGTCGGCCGCCCACACACATCGCGTGGCTTACTTTATGGGTTCCTAGAAACAGCTCGGCGCACCACTGTCCGTCTTAGAAAAAAGTATTTCACTAATAATAGAGAAATCAGAAACTCTTCCAAAGCCTTAGGGAAGAAAATCTCCCCTAGGTGCCTCTGGCCGCCTCCTCTCATATTATTTTACGACATCAGCTCGTCTCGATGGTTTATATTCTATCAATCTTAAACAAATCTGCGTGGCAACAAATCACCACAGGTTCTGTCAGTTTGAGCTAGATACAGTTACAATTTGCAGTAATTTCAACACAACACGCCCCGGCTCGGCCGCAGCTTTTGACCAGGGACGCTCCCCATATGCACAAATGCGTCGAGGAATAATTAAGAGCAATTGGGCCATTAATCCCTGTTTTCCTGCGCCAGGTAAAAAACGTTTCATCCTTAATTAAATAATAATAATAATAATAATATATCTGGTCGTCGAATCTGGTCGTCAGAGCTTTCGGGGAAGAACAAGATTTTTGCCACAAATATGCTTGCCGTTCCGATCCTGCTCTACTCATTTGGAGCAGTTAAATGCTTGGTAGATGAGTTGAAGCAGATTGATCGGGAACTCGAAAAATGATGCATCTACAGCGCAGTTTGCATCCAAAATCGTCCGTTCTGAGGTTATATCTTCCACGAAACCAGGGAGGCCGAGGACTTTTGAGTTTGGAGTATCTTCATAACAGGGTAATCTTGGGTATAGCCTGTAAGATCATCCAAAGTTCGGACCCTTTGTTGCTTCTTGTCAGGGATCACGAGAGGCGGGGAGTCGGGGCATTTTTATTTAGGGCGGCACAAAGAGCAGCAGATGAACTCGGTCTTGACTTTGACGTTGAGCGAGCTCGGCCACATTCTATTACCAAGCTCAATTTGCTCCGTCTTACAGCCCACGTCAGAATCTCTGAGCAAGATATGCTCATGAGAAGACATATGGATAAGACAATGCATAGTGTTTTCTTCAAGAACATTGAAAACCTTGGCTTATCCAAAAGGCATACATTTGCCTTTCTGAGATCAAGTGGACTGAAGTCTGAGACTGAGGGATTCATTTGCGCAGCGCAAGATGGTGTAATTAACACCTTGGTCTATCGCAGCCGCGTGATGGGTGTAGAGGTGCCGAATGTGAACTGTAGGGCTTGTCACAGAGCCCCTGAAACAGCAATGCATATATTGGCGGCATGCCCGGTGTATGCAGCTTCGGCCTATATCCATCGCCACAATGCGGCGTTGAGAGTGTTATACTTTCATTTAAGACACCATTATGCGATAGACCAGACACCAGTGCTGCCCTATGTCCCGAGCGATATTGAGTCCATTGTGGAGAACGAAAGGTGCCGAATCTATCTATTGGAACTTCTCGTTCTCCACCGTCAGGCAGATAACAGCGAACAAGCCTGACGTGGTTCTATTGGACCACTCCTCCAAGCAGTTGTTTGTTATTGAATTTTCGGCGCCTGTTGAAAATAACATCTGCGTCAAGGAGGAGGAAAAGCGGACAAAATATCAATCTTTGAACTTACGAGGCTGTACTCAAGTTACTCAGTGAAGCTCGTCGTTTTGGTAATTGGGTGCATGGGAGGCATCAAGGACTCGCTTGTCTCCAATCTGAAAATCATTCCTGCCTGCCGTAAACCGGCAGAAAACCTTGCGGCTGGAATGCAGAAAGCGGTCATCTTGAGGTCGTTGCGTCTGCTCAGGGCACATGATTAACGGGATTCATACTTGCTGACCTCATGGTTTTAAGGAGTGGCTATGATGTACGAACAGGACCTGACCAGCAAGGAACCTCGTGAAGGTCGGAATCACGGGGAGCTCCTTCTGGTCAATACACAAAAAAAAAGTTCATTCAAACCGTACACTTTGAGATGGACGATATTCGCACTGCACTGCGTCTCATTTCTGAGAGCTGTTTTAGAGCTTCCATTGATCTCAAGGACGCCTACTTTTGAATTTCAATCCGTCCCAGTGATCAAAATTTTTACGTTTCCAACACGAGGGCTAACGTTATCAGTTCACCTGTTAACCCTTTTGTACAGGCCTCGGCCCCTTTGGTTTTCACCAAGTTGAAAAACTCATAGTTAAAACACTTCGATCCGAGGGAATTTTATCTATCTGGACGATTTCCTGAGCTTGTGGCGATTGTTCCAGGAAGGTTTTTCTTCGAACTCTCGATTTAGTACTCTCTAGATTTTGTTCTAAACTATGAAAAAATCATCATGTTTTGTCATAACGATAAAAATTTCCGGGTTTAATACTCGATTCTTACACCCTCCAGATCAAGAACCTCTTCAACCCACAAAAAAAAGAGGCTCAAATGAGTATTTCAAGAACAATGAGACAGATCTCCGTTGGTGGCATACATACATAAGGTTTTTAGTGCCAAAAATAGGAAATTTGTCCTAACGATTTTTCGTATGTCTTTGGGGTGCTGGGAGCACGAAACGCCCTTATTCGTGGTGGACATTGAGCGATCGCTTTTACATAAATATTTTGGATTTACAAGCTTAGGGATTCAATGTTTTGCTAACATCAAGTCTCAAAGACCGCTCGTGGTGTTCCACAGCTCAATCCTGAATTAATACCGTCTGCAGTATTGGATAAAGCATGTTTCAGTTTGTTGTCAGCGAAATGTCGGCAATCATGTGTAGCGATTAAGATAAGTAGCGCAATTGCAGGCAAAATTGACACAGGCCAATGGCTCTGTCGTGAGCAGATGAGCAAGCTGGATCCACAACCTAAAAGACGCGGGTTCGAATCCCGTTAAAAAAAAAAAAAGATTTCTATGAATTAATTATTGTAAAATCGTTTGCTTCGCCCGATCGCACTTTTCGTAACGCTCGTAACGTAACGTAAAAAATAAAGATCGTGAATCCATGTCCAATCCACAGGAAAGTTTGTACCACCAAGCGTCAACTCGTTCGCGTCTTAGTGCAAAAAAAAAGTTAAATAACTTCATGCTTTAGAGGCCCTGGCGTCTTTGGCGTCAACGTCTTTAAATATGACTGGGCCGATTTTTATTTTTACCCATTTTTTCCTTTTGTATTACTTTATGAAAGATACAAAAATACAAAAATTTCTCCACGACCAAGCAGAGGGAGGGCATTCCTATTGTCGCCTATTGGATCTCTCAACCCTAGTACCCCCCTTTTTCACCCAGGTCTCCAATCCAACACTCCAATCGTGTTCCCTCCAGGTGAACACAACCCTACTTGTCCTTTTTACCAACTTTCATCCACTGTGGCGACAAATTTTCCTGGGGGCCACACGTGTCTCAACGAAGTCTTCCGCCGCTGTGGCATCCTCTAGAAAGTCATAGAGACCATGCTCGCCTCTCTAGCTCCCGTAACACTCACAATACAGTTCGTCTTTCCAATTGGCACTTTTACTCCTCCCAAAGCATTTCACCATTCGCAGGCAAGGTTTTGGAAGGTCTGATTTTCCTTCCAACACCTCTTGAGTCAGGAACAACAGCGATACGGCCTTTTTAATGCATATCGCTCGGCACTATCTTTCCTCCTGCCAGGACATATCCGTGAATATCACAACATCAGACGCTTCATAGGGGGCTGGCGAGTTTACGTTCTGCCCGTCCTCGATATGCAACAACGTGGGACCCACAACAGGTGCTCCGGCTCTGGCAAGACACATCGACTTACACCTTGCCGTATTTACCCAGGAAGCTTGTTAGCATGTTGTTGCTGACTATTGGTCATCGACTAGAAACAATTTCCCTGATACGTCTCTCGGGCTTCGCTAGCCATGATGAAGGTGTTCATATTCTCACTTCGAATCAATTAGTCGTCGCTTTAGGACCAAATCAACTAGTCTTGTATCCAATATTTTTTCCAGGAAACCCAAGACTTGCTTGTGGCTTAGTCCATCTTAAGCTACATTGATATGATTTTTATATACAAAATAGGAAACCCTACAACTTTTTAAGTAACTTTTTAGCTCTACCTATGTAGTTGTATTTCTTGTAAAAACGCAATTTTACATAAAAACCGTTCTTTTAAGAGCTTTTATCCGTTGTCATACTGACAATTTTAAAGACTTTCGTGGTGGGGATGAATGAGAGTGGGGACGCTTGTAAATGAAACGACTAGCGTAGTAGGTATTACAGCTATTGAGATGGTAGTTACGCTCCCCTGTCTCAAGGATGTCTCAAGGGGGCCTGGCTGTCTCAACGGGGCTTTTTGCAAGTTAATTGAATTTGACTCATATATAATTACTACTTTAAAACTAAACAAATTCAACTTTCGACTTCTACTTATAGATGTTGATAACCGAAGGGCCCCCCTCGGGCCCCCCATGTTTTAAGTGGGCCCCCTGGGGTCCATGTTTCAAGTGCTCTTTTCCCCAGCTCCCTTGTTTAAGGTGGGCCCCTCGGGCCTCCATGTTTCAAGGGGGCTCCCTCAAACTCCCATGTTTCAAGGGTTGCCTAAACTTCCTAGTCATGAGACATATCGTAAATGACATGCATCTAAACACTTTTTCCGAAAAAACACGATTTTACAAAAAAAAGTACCGAGAGAAGCTCGGCCGTCCAGGTACTAATTAATTTATAAAGAAAATGTATTCGGCACTAGTTAATGCATTACTATTAAACTAAGTAAATCACATCCAACCTCTCCAGAAGACCCTCGACTCCCCCCGCTAAAGAGGCGGCAGTCTATAGCAGCGGGCCGACACGACGACTGAAATGAGTTGTAATTCGAACATCAGAATTGTATAGGGTCATAATCAAATAACATCATGACTTGTAAATTGTCGGCAATAAACTTCCCATATCTATTTATCCATCTATCGTAACTAACATTCTTACAAAAATTGAGCAATTTATACCATATGAGTTAAATTTTAATAAGCGTCACCTGTGTTTAAACAGAAAAAAATGTTGAAAAGTAAATCACTGTAAAAATCAAATAAAACAGTAACTGCCATGAACGCCTCAGTTCCCATCGACTGGGGCCAGCGTCGCCGTGACGGTTCAGTTTCGTTCACTGTTTAGAAAAAGCGCAAAGGGCACGTAAAGAAGTTTTTACTTCAAAAAATCACACTGATGGTTCACTTGCGTTCTCTGTTCAGAAAAAGCGCAAAAAGCCTCCAGTTCGCCAGTTTCTTACTCAGACGACCCACGCTGATTCATGTCAGTGATTGTAACGGACTATTGTGCGCCGAAAAGAAACTGTAAATTAATGAATTTGTGAAATTTTTGAAAATGAAAAATAATCTACTGGTATATTTTATCAGTGTTTCATTTAAAAAACAATTATAGAAATCGGTGCAGTACACAGTTTTATTTAAAACCGCTCAATCCATGTGCAACGATTAAATATGTAGATATTTTTCTTGCGAACTAACGATGCTGCTGACACTTAGGGCCTTTTCAGCACTTAATTATATATATCATTCTAGTGTTCTAAGATAACGAGTGAGTAACAAAATTCGTGATCGAATCTGAATCCAAAATTTTGAGTCGATTTTTGATCGATACGATTGTGTAAAAAGTCATCGAGTTGTCAAATCTGACTTGAAATAAAAATCTTTTTTTTGCAAAAGTTCATTTGAGGGGGAATAAATTTGAATTAGTCACTTGTTATTTCAACATTATGCAGTTATAATGTTCTAACTTTCTTCTCTAAAGTCTCGGTTTCACTGAAGAAACATTGTGTTTCTGTTGATTGTTCCCATTTCTAGCGGTAACATCAAAGCAAAAATCGACACGCGATAATAACACGTCTTCCTCCTCCATTTTGCTGCAACTTTTCACATCAGTGAAAACACTGAGTTGCGCTTTCTCAAGCTACAACTATAGGCGACTTTCAGTTGCTCCGGTGGAAACACAAAGTTTATGAATGTTGCTAATTCCTCCGTGGTTGCCAAACATTTCCTAAACACGCGACAAAGGAAAACACAAAGTTCCTCAATGTTTCTTCAGTGGAAACGGAGCTTAAAAAGGACAACAATTTTGAGGCAGAAATTCAAATTTTTGACAGTCAGAGAAAATAGATTAAAGTTTGGCAATTAATGTAAACAGTAAAGTAAAACAACCGATGTAGATTTACCAACTGCGATCACAAATTTTGTTGCTCACTCGTTACATGAATAGAGGCACAATGATTCGTGGCGGTTAAAGGTTTATCTGGCACCGAGGGTTGTCTAGGCATCATAGGGTTCGAATTGTGTATTCTTCGTTCTTTTTTTCTTCAATTATTGGATTCTTGAAAGTGACTCCCAAGTAGTTCACACGGTATGGTTTGTTTACCAAGGGTTAATGGGAGACGGGTGAATAGGTGGACTTGTTTACATTTGGAGTTTTGGGTGAATCTGATTGATTTGCGCTTTTGCCTTCACTCTCCATCTGTTGGTCCACATTTCTATCTTGAAGAGCTCCTTCTGGACGGATTGGGATGCGATTTCGGCACTTTTGTGGCTTTACCAGATTGTGAAAGTTTCAAATGGGAAAATTTGCGCTGTATATTATGTAGAGAAAGGGTGAAAGCGCGGAACCCTGGGAGACTCCAGCTTTCAGGTTTACGGAGTTTGAGAAGGGGCCATTGATTTTTAATTTTGAAAGTGGCGTCCGAGAGGAAGGAGTTGTTGTGTTAGGGTTTGTGCCGAAGTCGAGCGGTTTTTAGATTGGGTCCTATTTTGAAACCTTGTCAACTACTCTTTCCATATCCTTGAAGACCACTACGGGGCAAGGTTGCAGGGTCTGTTGATATCTGCCTGGAGTTCGAGGGTTGTGTGTGGATCTTTGGGAACGAAAACCGAATCGGCCTTGGGGTAGGATGTTGTTGGCTTACAGGGTTTGCAAAAAGCGACTTTACCGGGTTTGGGTATCATAATTGTGTGTGCTTCTCTCCACTTCTGGGTGAAATAGTGTGTTAAGTGAGACAGTTGTTGTAAATGATTGTAATGCTGTGTCGGTAAGGTCTTATAGTTTCATTTACTAATTCATTTATAGTCATTTTGTTAATACATTGTTAATCTTTAATTATTATTTATCGAATCATTTGAGTTGTTGGTAAATTTAGTGTATAATATCTTGATTTCCACAACTGGCGTCCACATCTCTAGTACACTTAAGTTTGAGGTAGAAGAGGCAAATCATTGGTGACCTGCGCCTGTAGTCAATATACAAGGTAGCAAGTTAGTGAGAATGGAGTACTATAAAAAAATTTGAATCTTTTTGAAGTGAAACTTCTTCTCCCACGGTGTAAGATTTTTGTACGGGATAAGCGCGCCGCAACCCGACACGAACATGCCTTATATAAGTGGGGAGATATTTTAGACCGAGAGGGGAGCCCAAGCGGCAGCTAGTTGACGGCGACGGGAAGATTTTGGCACGGGGTAAGCTTAATATAGCGACAGGACACATGTCCGCTCAAATATGGGGCACCCTTATTAAATAATAGCCTCTTGGTACAGGGAGGCCCCCTTGGTAAAGGATGGCCCCCTTGGTACAGGAAGGCCCCCTTGGGACAGGGCAATGACAACAACAGAGAACTCCGGTAACAAAAATTTGTCGTACCGGGTAATGAAAATCGATTCTTAAGGAGTTTCACTTCTGTCGTGCGTGGACTCCACACACAATTTTTCTTATAAATAAAACTGCCTAAAATAGAATAGGCTCAAATCATAACCGTTTTCATGAAATAAACTAATGAAAAACTGTTTCTCGTTAGAATATACAGTATAGAGGAATTTATTGCCCAATAGCTTGTGCATGCCCCCATTGAATGTTATACTGTTTTGTACTGGTTTATACTGTTTTACACTGTAATGTTATTTATAATTGTTGACATATCATGTAACTATTGAGGATTAATAATAAACATTTATACATTTAATAACTACGTCATTAGTTTCTGCGTATGGAGCGAAAGGTAAAGAATTACTTATACTTATACCATATGGAATGTATTCCAGGGTTCATCTTCCCAGGCATCACTTGAAGATGAAGTAACCAACTTATTCTATATTTTCTTCATAGTTAAATTCGGACAGATTGATACAAATTAATATTTGGAACACAGATCACACAGTTCGCTTCTACTTGAATTCACGTTTATTATGATTGTAATTGTATTACTAAAATGTCACAATTAGTTATTAAGATTCCAAGGGTGTTATAAGGTTGATAACGCCCCAAGGTCGGCAGTGTGCTACCCGAGGGCCTTTGGCCCGAGGGGAGTACACCCACCGAGGGCATATCATTATAACACCCGTGGTATCTTCAACGAAAAAATTAAGAGGTTGCTAAGGGTTGTTTACTTTAGAAAACGACGCTGCATTTTTGTGTGAATTGACGTGACTGTTGGTGCTGTAAATTTAAAACGGTTGTGCTTACAATAATTATGGAGATTTCACAAAATGTATTACTACAGGCTGAAAAAGCCAAAGGAAATTTACTGCCGGTGAAGTCTAAACACGTATACGAGAAGGAGTATAAAATTTTTTTGCAATGGAAAGTTAAAAATAGAGTTAATATCGTGAATGAAACAGTCTTGATGGGTTACTTTCAGGAACTGGTAAGTTTTACTCATGAATAATAATAATTTTTAGTTATTTTACTCATTATTTTAGTCAGAAAAGTATACTGCAAATAGTCTATGGACTAAGTACTCACAGCTGAAATCAACATTAATTGTTAAAGAAAACATTAATATATCAGCCTTTAGTCAATTGATAGCATTTCTGAAAGTTAAATCAAAAGGATACATTCCCAAAAAATCGAAGGTGTTGGAAGGTAAACAAGTATTGCTTTTTATAAGAAAAGCTGCAGATGATACCTTTTTGCTACATAAAGTGGTTCTGGTAATAGGTGTCTTTGGAGGTTTAAGGCGTGATGAAATGGTCAAGATGACAATTAAAGATATTGAAGACAGAGGAGCGGTTTTGCTTGTCAAGGTGCCAGAAACGAAGACTTGCACCTCAAAAAGTTCCACCATTGTTGAAGAAAGCGATATAGAAGCGTTAAATTTAGTTAGAAAGTACATTGCACTGCGGCCGAAGGGATGTAGACAACGTAGTTTTTTTTTAACCTATCGAAATAATAGATGTATAGATTCACCTGTGGTAAAGATACTCTAGGGAGTTTCCCCTTCATCATTGCTAAATATCTTAATTTGGAAAACCCGAAAGGCTACACCGGACACTGTTTACGCCGAACTTCGTCAGTGCTGCTTGTTGAAGGTGGTGCTTCCTTTGAAACACTCAAGTTGCATGGAAAATGGAAGAGGAGTACTGTAGCGGAAAGCTACATTGAAGAGAGTAGTTCCTCGAAAAACCGAATTGCTACAATGATAGCCTATTCTGTTTCCGAAAAAGAAAATGCGCCCGTTATCATTCCGAATGAAACCGAATGCAAACAGGTTCTTCATCGGTCGGAATAAATTAATTTGTATGTATCATAGTTATAAATAAATGTTTTCTAAATAAATAACTTATTTAAACAACTTTTTTTTTAATTAGCGGGCATTATGAGACTGTTAATAGCTACCGTTGTCAAGGTATTATATAGTAATAATGGACAGGTGCAAAATAAACGTCATTTCAGTGAAATCTGCCACGTATATTCTAGGAACTTTACCCGCAAAACGCATAAAAGGGGCCCTTTCGACCTGATTCAATTTGAAGTAATGCTCCACTCGAAACAAAACTATTTCATTGGGATGCTGTGGAATTCTTCAGTTTCTGTAACTGGAAGGATGAGGACTTATTTTGCACTCGATTGGCTAACTTGTTTCAAAACGAATGACTGACAAGGAATCCCCGTCTCTTGTTTGCTCTTTAAAAGTGGTATATTTACAGCTGGCATTAAGGTTTACATAATCTCTCATAAAATTCAAATATAAACATAACCATTTTCATTACTGCACTTAAAATACGAAGGAAATTTTACGTTCTGAAAGCACGGCGCTTTAGATGCAATTTTCTTGGGGCTTGGCTAATATGCATAGGTTAAAATCTTCTTTAATAGTTACTAGCAAAGTGGTCTATTTTTGTAACAATAGTAACTAATTTGTCTTGTGTTGTATCCAGCGGTCTTAATGGGGATGACAAACAACCTTAGGGGCTGAATAGCAAGATATCCATCATAAGTTGCGGCAGCATGCCTTTTGTGCACGCAAATTGTGGAGTATCATTGTACACATTTTTTCTCACACAGGAACAATTTATAGAAATTTCAGCTTGAAATTTTTACTAGAAAGGGTATTTTTGCCTGAAATTATTCATGTATGTACACGATGGCGAAACAAAATTCTTGGAAACTAATATTATGCACACCTTAATTAGTAGACTCCACTCTCTGTTGCTTCATGTAAACATTACAGTATGCGTAGTGGGGCTATGTTTGTGCGCGTATTTTAATTGAACATCTTTATAACAATGTGTTATTTTCTGTACCATGGGGTCGTCCCCCTCAATTGAATTTGACGAATTTAACTATAGCATCTCATAAGCCATGTAACATGAAGCCCTAAAACGCGTTCTGTTGTTTTGTAAGATAAGAGAGCGTATCAAAAGTCGCAATTTCAGCTAGCACTTTCAAGCTCTGTACACTTACCGCCTCTTGTGACGTCATTTCGGGGGAGCATTCTCACTGGTTCGTGCGTTTCTCATTAGTCGGCACCAACGATGTCTTACCAGTACATACGTTGCAAAGCAAAATACTTGAAGCCAACATGACGTCACAATTGGGTTCATTTTTATGCAGCCAACTATGCAAGTAAAAGGAACAGTTATTTAGGAAATCCACAAAATAAATAAAATAAAAGGTAATAATTTTTTATCATCATGATAATTAATAGCGGAATATAGAAAAACAATAAACAATGTTTAATTTTCTCTTCTTCTGGAATATTCAATATTATTTCGCAACCAAAGCTGCATGACTGCAACCCAAACGCAACGTCTGACGTCACTTTTGGGTTGAGATGTTACCTTCACCCATCACTGTGCATTCTGGTCCTTTCACCGTATCTATTAGTAAGACATCGTTGGTCTTGTTACGTCTAGTAACTTGAATTTTGTCTGGTGAATTTTGTCCCGTGTTGACGTCAGAAAAAGGCGCGCGTTTCAAATAAGACAAATGTTTCGGATTTTTTTACCTAGTAAACGCGTGATTTAGAATAAAAGAAAAGATAGGGGTATAATATTTTTTCGTCCAGTTTCTAGAAAAGCTGTTTTTGAAAATTGTGGGACCACCCTATTGGCAACATACAAAGTGTACATTGATATCTTCAAGAAGACGTAGGTTTATAAGGCTACTATTGGTGAAATTAGTCATTCCGTGAAAAGCCTAGTCATTGCCCGTAAAGCCGACAAACAATGTATATATCTTAAACTACGTCGTTTAACTGAAATTCTATAGTCAGCAGTTTAGTCTTTTGATAAAACGTTAAATATCTACTACATACAAGGACAAAATAAGATTTAAATCAAGAAATATAAGAGATTATTTTACCAAAATTCGAAAGAATACTTTGCACAGGAATAACTAATAATAATTTTACAAATATTTTTTAAATAAATATTTTGAGGCAGATTTATTTTGGTCGACTATTATTATTGAACCGTGAATTAGCTTTGGATATCAAAAGTTAAATAATAGTAGATTATTATACGAGTTCCTGTGTAAATTGGACGCACTAAGCCACAAGTGGTTTATAAAAGCACGAGTGAAACGAGTGCTTTTGTGAACCACGAGTGGCTTAAAGCGCTCAATCTACACAGGAACGAGTGTAATACGTTTTATCGTTCGACACCACCCCGGAAAGCCTTTAAATTGCTTAAAATCCATAAAAATAGTGTGACGTTTATCTGTCATTTTCATTATTTCATGACAAAAAGTGTTTACACAAGCGAAAATTTGAAAATTTTGACAGTGTCGAACGATAAAACATTTAAAATACCTCGATGTTATGTTGTTCTTTCTTATAATAGGGATTTGATAAATTTAATTTTAAGCCAGTTACAGTGTTTGCCGGTTGTAGAGCCATTGACCAATAGCCTACGCCAGATACCTATCCGTCAATAAAGCCGAAAACGTTTGTTTTGCAATTCAAATTACGCCGATTAATGACCACAAGCGGGTTGGTATTTCTGTACATAGGTACTTAGGTTGGTCGCATTTCACTAGTTTTTGCAGTTTTTGGAATATAAGTTTTTAAGCAAATTGTCACTTTTTAAGAACTGAGACTATTAAAATTATTGCTTAGACTGGTCAGGGCATAATAATATGATGAAGAACGATAAATTTAGTGGCTATAATATGTTTCGTTATTGTAGCTTGCGAAAATGATATTAGGAGAAAGCTAGATTTCGGAAATGAAACTTTATTCGCGCGATCTGAACTTTTCGACCGCCTGCAAACCTGTACGCGCACAATAACTACGCCATCGCTGCTCCCCGCGTATTTAATTTCTAATAATAATTTTTTTTCTTACTGGATAGCCTTCTTCCCCACATTTATAGTACAAGATAAATATGAGTCTTATATTTAAATTGCACAATTTAAATGTGTACCTTATTATACACATTAATTTAAGATGTAGAAATAACTTTTTAAATCAACGAAAACGTCTAAAACTAAAATCAAGCGTTAAATTAATTCGTATTATACATATAGTTAAAATACGTAGTATATACGTTTACAATTACGGGAAATACTGGTTGATCGCGAGGGCATTTGGCAGTATATTAAATTTACATGTAACATAGGAGCGTATTCATACGTAGGGTTGTCAAGAAACTTTTTATATAGCAAATGGTATTGCTTGGATAAATGTGCTTTCCTTTCTGCTGAGACCCTCCTATTCTTTTATATCATTACTTTGGAAAATCCCACAGTCGGTCCTTGGTAAGAAGAACTCTTACCTGTACAATTGAAATAACCTGAACCTGAAGCAAATAAAAATACAGGGTTCAGAGGCATATTGGCACCAGACTGACAATCTCAATAGCAGTAACGTCACACTTCTTAAATAATTCCAATTATAAAACTAAAACTACGTATTTGAGCGGACCGGGACCATGCTACGGGTAACATTTTAACTGAAGAATAAGCTTCTTAGAAAAGAACGCTTATGGGACGAGATTATGGACTTGTGTCGCCTACAAGAACAATATGATAACCAACGCAACATACAGACGAATGTATCTGATGTGAAAAACTGAGCCATAAGTCACATGACATAATTATTGTCTGCAGGTCTAAAAGTTAATCGCTGAATTTTGCTACAATATGGAATGTTGACTTAAATCCAGAAAAGATATTAAAATCTTATGCGTCGGGAAACTTGGCCATCGGACAAATATTTGATTCCACAAATTCTGTTGAAGCGAAGTGATACATAATCGCAATGTTTTACGTTATTCCTGAAGAATTTGTCTTTGTTTTGTGGTAAATTAGAATTTCCCGCCACTGCTGTGTCTTGTATAAAAAAGAACACAAAGTAGGGTTCCGGTTTTTCTTTCTTTGTCTGATGAACACTGATGGTCAACCTTTTAAATTTCGCGGTTTGTTGCAACTTTTTGAATTTGGCGTTTATTGACGTCATTGACATTTCATTTCATGTTTACATTCAAAATGTGGCGGGAATGTAAAAGCGGGTTATCACACTGCTTTGATGTTTGTCCAGGCATCACAAAAAAAAATTGCTAAACGGATTCTAACGGGGTTTTGACTGCTCGCCCATTTTTACTAACTTTTAAAAGCCAACGCTATGTCAAAAGATGGTCGTAAAAACAGTACAGTCCTCAGCGAAAATATTACTGTTGTAAAAAAATTGTACATAATATAAAAACAATTTTTTTTTGCTTTTACAATAATTGCACAATTGCATTTAGATAATAAATCCTGCCGGGAAATTATGAGACACCACTGCTTAAGTAACCGAAACAGAATAATAATAAAAAAAAAACTCTATAAACAAAGAAGACTAACAACTAACCTCAAAGTTATTATTGCCCGTCATCTTCCTCACAATTTCTAAATTGTTTTAGACACTAGATTTCAAGTCACTGGCGATTGGCGGTTTGTTTTAAAAATGTCGGTAATGCCACTGCCTTTATACCGTAGTTCATACCAGCGCCTACATTAGTAGCATATCCGCTTGCTTGTCGTGAGAATTAACGACAGTCCAGGACCAAATATTTATTTCTCAGATATGAGAAGATTACGAAAACACAATTGTCAAAATGGCGACTGAGAACAGAAACAACAGAATAACGATGGCAGCGGTCCTTCTTTCTGTTATTTCTGATTTTTCTTAACGACCATGCTGTGAAGTGCTTTCTATTTTTATAAATGGCGACACCACCACACAACAACGTTCCAAGGCGGGTCAGCCCAACTCACCATCGGACAAGTCGCCAACTTCTTCCATTTCATCAACACCCAGTTGATCAACGGGACATAACCTCAACTACCCAACATATCAAAAACCCAACTCACCAACTTTTTGAAGATTTTAATCAACAAATTGTAAAAATACATTGGATCTACACAAGAATACATTTATTTGAAATGCGTAGAAAACTTTGTGAAAACGTCTCAAAAAACACTAAACAATATCGTTAAAACAAAAACAATCGCAATATTCTCATTTTATAATCAATTCATACTTAACATTGCAAATCATTCAAAATACATACAAAAATCATATTCGTCTTGTTAATAATCTATATATACAGGGTGGAAAGTTTAACTGGAATAAATTCAGTATCTTCACTGCAATTGATTTTGCGAAAAATTCCTGAAACACGTCGATTTTTGTTTTTAAATTGCCACTTTTTAGCCTGACCAGCTTTCTTTTGTTTTTACTCAGGGCTTAAGGGCTAACCACCCTTAAGTTTTTTTTTTTTCAAATGGGAAGATATGTCAACCGACATATCATTGGAAAGCTTATAAAAAAGGAATACAACTATGTGTTTTGTTTCATGTATATCTATCTCATCTGAGAATAAGACCCTAAAAATGTTTTTGGGATCATAGGACCAGTGTTCTTTTCTGATAATCTTAATGCAGAAAGATATCTACAGTTTCTTCAAGAAACGCTTCGCCCAGCTCTGGCGGACCAATTTAGAGATGAATTAGATCCAAAACTTCCACATGAGAGAATATGGTATCAACAGGATGGAGCTCCACCGCAATATGCTGCATCCGTTCGGCGTTATTTGGACCACATTTCTCATAATAGGTAGATCGGAAGAAAAGGTGCAATAGAATGGCCAGCATGACCACCAAACCTCACTCCTCTTGACTTTTTTTTGTGGGGGTATCTTAAAAGTAAAGACTACACCACAAAACCCGATAATCTTGAAGATTTGCAACAACGTATTACCTATGGAATTCAGCAAATCACTTCAGAAATGTTGTAAAATGTAAGTAATGGGTTTTATTATTGTCTTGCATTTTGCCAAGAAGGACTTGATGAACATATTGAACATCTGTTACATTAAAAAAACATTATACTTACCTAAAACGAGATTTTTTTAATTCAAGTCCTACAATTTTCAAACAGTAAACCTACCAAGAAAGAAATAGATTAAAGTTGTTTTTATTTATTTCTTCTTACATTATTAGCTGGAAAAGTAAAAAAAAAATATATCGTTGTACTCCTTTTTTTATAAGCTTTCCAATGATGTGGCGATTGACATATCTTCCCATTTGAAAAAAAAAAACTTAAGGGTCGTTACAGCCCCCTGAGTAAAAACAAAAAAAAGCTGATTAGGCTAAAAAGTGGCAATTTAAAAACAAAAATCGACGTGTTTCAAGAAGAGTGAAGATACTAAATTTATTCCAGTTAAGCTTTCCACCCTGTATAAAAATGAATCGCCGTTCGTATGTCACGCTTAAACTCAAAAACGGCTTTACCGATTTGAATATTTTTTTTTTGATTAGTTCAACATAATCCAGGGATGGTTTAAAACTATTTTCCACATAGACATGGGGGTCGAGAGGGGCCCCTTGGGCTGGACCGATTTTTCGGCTAGACCGATTCTTATGATTTTTTTTGTGTATATTTGGTAGGTATGAAAATAAGTGGTAAGCTATTTTTCACATAGACTTGGGGCGCAGGGGGCCCCTTTGGGCTGGACCGATATTTCGGGTCGACCGATTGTTATGATTTTTTTTTGTATATTTGATAGGTATAGGAATAGGTCGTAAAGTATTTTTCACATAGACATGGGGGCCCAGGGGGCCCCCTTGGGCTGGACCGATTTTTCGGGTTGACCGATTCTTATGATTTTTTTTGTGTACTTGATAGATATGGGAATGGGTTGTAAAGTATTTTTCACATGGACATGGGGGCCCAGAGGGCCCCCTTGAGCTGGACGCATTTTTCGGCTCGACCGATTTTTATGAAGTATTTTTTTTTATATTTGGTAGGTATGAGAATAGATGGTAAACCATTTTTCACTTAGACATGGGGGCCCAGGAGGCCCCCTTGAGGTAGACTGATTTTTCGGGTCGACCGATTCTTATGTTTTTTTTTTGTATATTTGATCGGTATGGGAATAGGTCGTAAAGTATTTTTCACATGGACATGGGGGCCCAGAGGGCCTCCTTAGACTGGACCAATTTTTCGACTTGACCGATTTTTATGAAGTAATTTTTTATATTTGGTAGGTATGGGAATAAGTCATAAAGTATTTTTCACATTGGACATGAGGCCCAGGGGGGGCCCTTGGGTTTATAACTCAAGAAGGGCTTTTATGATCTTCGATTTGTTGGATTGGTCTCCGCCCCGAATAGCAGAATAACTAATAAAACATGGACAAGGGGCTCAGGGGGGTCCCTTGGGTTTATAACTCAAGAGCGGCTTTACCGATTTTTATGATATTTAATTTGTTGTATTTGCCTACGTCGCGAATAGCAGAATTACTATTAAAACATCGGAAAAATTACGGGGGGCGGGGAGCTAAGTACAGGGCAACGACAATAACAAAGCCACCCTGGTACAGGGCAACAATAACAAATAACGGCGGCCACCAAAATTTGTCGTACCGAGCTTTAAAAATGAAAATCGATTTTTTAGGAGTAAACTCCAAAGTTTCACTTCTGTTGCGCGTGGACTCCACACACAATTTTTTTATGATATCACGAGAATGGATTGACTGTTTTTTTTTCGAGGGCGAATAACTATTAAAACAGAAAAATTAACAACAAAAAATGTCTCATACATTTTGTATGAAATCCGTATATAACGCCATCTTTGATACATGACTGAAACAAAAATTAACATGGCGTTGTGTGCATTATCCTTTTATAAAAAAAATTAATTTAATTTAGCTAATAAATTGCCACAACATTTATTGATTCTGAGGCGGTACAAAGTTCGCCGGGTCAGCTAGTATTTAATAATTTTTATTGTTAAGTCAAAACTTAACTCACTTTTATTACAATAAGGCAAAATGCAGAATTAATTCTTGTTATGTTATACTTGGCACCGACTTCAAAATTATAAAACAATGACGTAATAAACAATGCTCTCTTAATTACATTAACCGGAACAACAAAAAGTATTAAATTGTTGTATAAAAAGCATTTATTTTTTGCTTTTTAGTTAACTTATCTTGCTTTTGTGTTTTTTTAATACGTTTTTTTTTGTTTTGAAGT
This sequence comes from Diaperis boleti, assembly GCA_963583935.1. NCBI lineage: Eukaryota > Metazoa > Arthropoda > Insecta > Coleoptera > Tenebrionidae > Diaperis > Diaperis boleti. The sequence continues at coordinate 35,377,890 of OY757242.1, read as the reverse complement.
CGGTTAAATTTTTTTTGTTAGAATTTTGTTTTGGTTATAGATACTATGAAAATCAAGATATTTTAATCAAGGTGCAACATTTATCGAACCCCATTCCTTCGAGCCTGATTGAATCCGAAATACGAAAAAGAAACTCATCGCCGCAGGCGTCCCCTCATCAGATCAATTTTACAAATCGGTTTATAAATGACGGAGTTCTGAGATAACAAACATTAAAAAAAATACAACCGAATTGATAACATCATCAATTTTTTTAAATCGTTTAAAAACAATAAAGTTGATGAGACTAAGCTGTCTCCAGTTGTTACAATTTTTTTATGAAAATCTTAATTGGTGAGTTGGGTCGTTGATGTGTTGGTTCGTTGAGGTTATGCCCCGTTGATGAAATGGCAGTTGGCGATTTGTCCGTTGATGAGTTGGGTGCGACCCGTTCCAAGGATGCAAAAGCAACTGTGATTCTTCTAGGAAGCACAAAGGGGCATGTCATCATTTAAAATTCCCAGTGTACTAAAATATTGGGAGAAGTGAATGAAAACCATTCCACGAAAGGAGTGGACCATCCCAGAGTGTGATTGCTGAAAACATTTCGTAGAAGATGTAGGTCACTTCCAGAGTTATCAGAATGAAGACAAGTTAATTGTGAAATTTTTTAACGGTCCATCAATGAAAGGAACATGCTGATGTGCTCCAAGTTGCAAGCCACGCTGTTTCACAAAATCTTCTATGAGTGTTAGGGTATCTCCAGAAGGAAAACGAGAATCATTTATAAAGACTGTATATTGTGATATATAGAATTTGAATTTACCAGTTGAAAAAGTTTAACAGGCTCTAATTTTCTTAAAGTAACATCTTTCATTTCGCAGCCCGATTTCACGTTGAGATCCGACGGTCTTAAATGCCGGTTGTTATGGAGGCGTCTAATCTAAAGTCCAATTTCTTGTTTCATTTTACATGTCTTTAGATACCGTCGTGTCGCAATATGAAATCGGCCTGCGAGTTCATAGGTCTATTGCAATTTTTTTTATTGTAGTTATGTTCGAACTTCCACCAAGATTACTGAGAGACCATGTTGATAACAAAATATCAATTTTGCTGCATTTGATGTTCACGTCTTAGGAATTAGCGTACAGCACATTTACTTATTACTCGTAGGATCAGTTGGAGCAGATTGTAAATTTTGCAGTATATAATAATAATAATCATAATAAAACATTTAAGACATTAAACTTGAGGTGAATTGGTTTTAACATTTGCTGCTGAATATAGACTTTTTCCATTATTTGGATTTAAGACAGCTAAAAAATCTTTAAATGTAACCACCACACTAACTGTGTTTTACATTAATTTCATTAAGTTTTGTCCATCCACATAAGTCAGAGCCTTCGAAACTGGCAGATAATGTTAAATTGCTACATTGGACGTCATCTGTTCTATATCTAAGAAGTACTTTTTGAATGACAAATATTCCTATAGCTGTGTTGTGCTGATAGAGTTTACTACAAGGCAGATTATAAAGATTTCTTTATACAAATAGTGTTTGATTGAAGAAACAGACGACATGTATAGAGAAATCTGTAATGCTGCTTATATTCAACTTATCGATTTAAGTTTCCACTTCCAACTTTTCCCTCCACGTTGTTACCTTTCCATCCCTCGCACCAGATGGTGCGCGAGCAGAATAAACGATATAAATCTCTATTAAAAAATAATAATCGGGTATTAATCAAACCAGGAGACATTGTATCTGGGTAAAATAATAAGAGCGCGTTTTTAAACAGATTATAAAACTGAGTTACTCATTAAAATTATTTGATTCTTTAAAACGTTCGATTAAAATTCATTGAGTATCAGAAACTAATTATCTATAACAATTTATGAGCGACGTTGATTATGATTAGATACTAATTGACTCGAAAAGCTTGATTGATGAACGATAAATAGTAATCAATGAAATTTAAGCGCCGCGCTTCGATTTCCTCAAATAACTCACTGATCAGAAGGCTTAATTTAGACTAAGAATAGAAGCATTTTATTAACCTAATAAACATGCACTGCTACTATATTATCAAAACTCCGTCGGAGCAAAATATAGTGAATAAAGGGGCTTTATTTGGTTGTAAAATTTAAATCGCTTTTATTATTCTCTGAAACTACATATGTAATGTCGGTTTTATAGACCCATTTTACACTACGTTGCGGTCTATATGATCTTATTAGCGTCTGTGTGAGCAAGAGATTGCTTTTCTATAACTAGATCATCCATAGTTGTCACAATCTCGGTATTAAAAATATCTTAGCGTATATATTTTAGTCCTAACACCAATCTTGTTTTGCTTTTTCTCGGTGATTTATATGTACGAATTTCATATTTCGCAAGCCCGAGAATGAATTTTATAAACATTTTGGGGGTCACAAAGAAGAAAATGTAATTTTAACTTCCACTAAGCCTCGGCAAAATTACTGCTGCAGGATATTCACCGTTAAGAAGGAAATTAGAAGATAATAAGTCCCCGTGAAACTTTATAACTGGAAGATGTAATAAATTTAATTTATTGCTGTGACGCTTTGTTTTGAAGAAAAAATTATATCAAATTTTCCTGACAACACGCTTTAAATTTACGATAATGAGGAAGAAGCTTGTTGTACCTGTAACAGTTCTTAATTAGTATTTACAGCTTTGTTTTTTACGTCGGAAGTTGAATAAATAGAAAATTCTTGTTTAATAACTGGATGGAATATTTTGCTGTTTCTTGTGTACTAAAACTTTATCGATTCACCTTTTGAAAAGATTAACAAAAGGTGTTTCTTACAAAAAATTCAACGTTGCGTTGTATTGTGCAAAAGCCGTTGATTTTTTACAGCTAACAATGTAACAAAATTCAGTTTTTGTTGATTAAAAAGCGTACTAACGACGTTAGTTCTGTTCGTTCACCTTATTTACGTCATTAAAATAACAACCATCAGATAACTCGATGTCTCTAATTAACGGTTCATGGATGTTATATCATCCAAAGCTCTAAATGGAATAAGGGAAAAAGAAAACGCAGATATTTCATTAAAAAATACCCCGTCAGAAAATGAGAAGTGTGCTGCTTCCAATTGAATCGTTCATTTCAAAAACAACGAATGCCAAAATAGTTCAACTTTCAAATACTGTTTTATTAAAAGAAATACATGCTTGTAAAAGTAAATATTTAATTAACTTGATGATATGATGTTTTATTTAAATTTTATAAAATGGCTATTTAAAAAAAAAACTTTTTGCCGACCAGAATTTTGATGAAATTCTGTGGGTTTGAGTAAGTAAATCGATGGTTTAAATTCACAATTGGACCTGGTAAGTTGCGCTGCAATCGGGTTCTAAGAATTTTTTTTCTTTAAATTTTTTTTCATAATTATGAAAACATATAACTCCAATATAACCCACCACCCCCCAATATTTTGTAAAATGAAAAAAATAGCGGGAAAGCCAAGAAGTAGACAAAATTGTTTTAAAAAAATTAATTAAAAATGAGTGCGGCCATATTTTCATAGGCAACCCGGCAAAAACATATTCTTCTTTTCAGAATGATTCATAAAAATTGTATTTTGATTAAATAACAGATGAACGTAGAAATCTTGCAGTGTTACCTTAGACTATTAAAAATGCCAAAAAAAAGAAATATCATTTGTTGGAAAATCAACCAAAAAATCGAAACAAATGAAAGTCAAAAGGGCAGCTGTAACACCCGATCAACGTAAAAGTAGTCTGAACGAAGTGCGGTTAAGATTTCAGATCAAAAGCTGCTGAAATACTTGAACAACAGAGCGTACCATTTGAAAATGATTTTCAACTTCAAGATCTGCTAAAACACCTAACCAACATAGTCCATTGAAACGACCATCCTCAAGGGAAAATGTAAGGGGAAGATGTGCTTATCCCCCGCATACCAATGATTCGATTTTCCTTTCGATTTCAAACGGTTTCAATTTTCAGTGCGCCTTGCAATCTTTCTAACCCCTTATTTCACGCTCCGCCTATGAGTTCATGAACTTGAACGAATGAGAAAGTTTTTGTGCGATCGTGGTATTCACCAAACTTTTTTGGGACAAAAAATTTTTCCTTTCAATAATATCAGTCAAGTGGTGGAGTTGTTTTTCGCCGCCGCGTGTAAGGGTCTATACAAACCCATTGGGTGAGTACAACAGCGGCGGTGCCGTTGCCGCTGCGGCGCTATGTGTGAACACAAATCCCGAAATTAGAACGTCAGGTGCTTTTGTGAGAACAGTGCAACGTTTGCATGATTATGACAAATCTTCTTCTCTAACTCCAGATCAATCGCGTTTTGGAAATTGAACCTGATATTTTGAATGCTATTGAGGAAGAGCCAAACTTGAGTGTTTGAAGATGACGGTGTGTCAACTTTTATTGTTTACCGCACGTTACACGAACAATAACTGCATCCCTATGTAAGTGAGCATATTATGGTAGGTTAGTACATGTTTCCATTTAAACAGTTTTTCTTTCGATTCGTTTATCCGGTAACTTTTTTGTGCATCCACTTTATCAAAGCACAAGGAGTCCATAGGCGGATATTGGTTTGAGGTGTCAAACTATTCTTAATTTTAACTCTAACGGGGAGCGCTTGCAAAAAAAAATTATAGATCAAAAATGTTTCTTTTGCGAAGTTCTACTTCGAAAAACTGCTTTATGTATGCGCCAAATGGGAAAACCAAAACCGACTGCTCTAGAATAAGGAAAAATAAATAAATAAAATACATTGCTTATTAAAATTAAACTTTACAATAAATTGACAAGGAATAACAAATAAAATGACTGGACAAAAAACTAAATTGACCACTAAGCAAATTTGGGCACTACAAGTTATTGGGTGAAACGAAAAAGGGAGATGCACGGCTTACTCGATACAGGGGGGGACCCACTCCTGAAGTCCAAGTAGGTTGGGTGTTCCAGGTGTCCACGAAAGCTGCTTCCAATGTCAGGACGGGGTGACGAGATGATGACGAGATGATGACGACGAGTTGATGTTGACGTTTATGACGACGACAAGGTGATGAACAAAACGTGAACTCCGCTTGAAGGGCTTGAAAACTACTGGAACACTGAGCGTTAGTAAACGTTTTCATAGAGAGAGAGCGATCGCAGGTATTCAAAATTTTCCCTTCTTGGGCTAACTAGCGGTCGACGGTGGATTCCGGGAATTCCTAAACGGAACCTCGACCAATGACGGGTGAACACGCCAAGAGAAGTGTGTAACATGAGTGTAATGCCATCCGGATCTGTTCATTGTTACCCATCGTGGTTTATCTGTTCATTGTACCGGTTAAATCGGATAAGACGTGCTTTACTTTATTTTTGCGGCATAGCAACGCGCAGTAAACAATGCAACTGAAAAAACGCCTTCAATGAAAATTCATAGATCACTACGGTGCAGCGGACTCCATTTCTATATCTTAGTAAAAAATCTAATTCACAAAACTACCTACAACAGATTCATAGTTTACCGTAGTACGGCGTTTATTTTACACACCAGTTTCGATATTCTCTGACAAAGTAGTATCAGGCACAGACGGTCAGAAAGTAATGCTCCTGCTTCAAATTTGACCAGTACACCTGAAACTGATTCTAACCTAGAAGAAGATGAGCAGCATTCATTAGCAGTTGCTAAAATGTCTCAAAAACTTAGACGAATATAAAATATTGCAACTAGTTGCAATTCTGTTGATATATCTAACACCGTACTGAAATTAGATAGATAGATATATTAGGTGTTGAGGGGTGTGAGGGAATTTGCTCCCCTCACCGACACTTAGACCACACCGCGGGCCCATTGTGTCACCCCCTCGTATTCCTCATTCCTGTCTCTCATCCAGCCATGCGACATTGTCGAAAAAAAGCTAGGATGGTTCCAGGCCAGGTACACCTCAAATTGGCCCAACTGGGCCATGTCTCCCCCAGTATGGACTTTCTGGTCGATACGAGAACCGGACATTCCCGTAGGATATGCTCGACAGTCTCGTCCTCCTCTAAGCACCCCATGCACGTTGGGTCGTTTACCACACCCATCGGTAGAAGTGTTTATTTAGCCTGCAGTGTCCGGTGCAGATGCCCACCAAAAGGCGGAGTCTGTCGGTTGACAAATGCAGACAGGATTTTTAAAGCAAGGATTTTTGATAAAAAATATGCTTTGTCTGCAGCCTGTTGTCGTTTCCCATCTAGCACAATGTCTAGAATGGGTGTCAGTTTTGATCAGGTTTGAGAGGTAGCGGTTGGCCGGTCGGACGGGCGGTTCGGTACCATCTAGTGTTTTCGTCGCGCCCTGTCGAGCCAGCTCGTCCGCCCTCTCATTCCCCTCAAAATATTGGCACATGCCCCTAGAGTTGCGCTGAGACTGCAGTTCATTTCGGGGATGTGCTCCAGAGCCTGCTTTCGTTTTTGATCCATCCGTGAAGATTGAAATCTCAAACTTCGGATGTTCTTTTGTATCCGTATGCACTGCATAGGATTTGTCGAAAGCATATTGAGGACAGATACGGTCCGATCCCGCACCCAAGAGAGGTAGTCTGTGGAGTCCCTCGCCCAAGATGCGGGCGTACCCGCGTTCTGATTTCCCAACTTTCCAAAAGTTACCTTCCCTCAGCCTGCGAGCGGAGGCAAGTGCCATGCCCTCCACGAAGAGATCGATGGGAGGCAGACAAAGGATAGTATCCAGAGCGGCGGTCGGGGTGGTTTTCATGGCCCCCGTCACAGCGACACATGCCATCCGTTGGATGCGTCCGAGACGTGTGATCGTTGTTTTTTGTCTGACTCTTTGCCACCAGACAATTGCTCCGTAGCTCAGCATCGGTCTGATGATAGCCATGTAGAGCCAGAGGGTAATCCTGGGTGTTAAACCTCAGGACCTTCCCACCGCTCTCCTACACTGCCACAGGGCGACGCTAGCTTTGTCTATTTTGCCCTCCAGGTGCTTTTTCCAAGACAGCTTATGATCCAACATAACGCCCAGGTACTTCACATCCTGCGAGAGTTTCAGCTTAACGCCGTTAAGGGAGGGCAGTCTTAACTGCCCCATCTTCCTTCTGTTCGTGAAGAGGACTAGCTCTGTTTTTTGTGGATTCACAGCCAGAACCTCCTTCTTACACCATTTTTGTACCAGGCCGAGTGCTGTCTGCATAAGGTCGCATAGTACATTTTCGTACTTACCAGTAAGCAGTATGAGACCAGGTCATCTGCGTATCCGATAGTGTAGAATTCCGCCTCGTTGAGTGTGCATAGAAGGTCGTCCACTACTATATCCCATCGCAATGGGGAGAGAACTCCCCCCTGAGGACAGCCCTTCTTAACCACTCCTCGAGTAGTTGCGGCCGCTACACTAACCTGTACGGTTCTGGAGTCCAGCACCCGCTGAATCCAGTCACGTACTGTTCCTGAGACATCGCGGTTCTGAAGTGCTCGCCCGACGCTATCGAAGGTGGTCTTGTCAAAAGCCCCCTCGATGTCGATGAATACTCCTAAGGAGTATAGTTTGTGCTCCAGGACTCCCTCAATCCGCCCCACCACCTCGTGTAGAGCGGACGCGGTCGATTTCCCTGGAACATATGCATGTTGGTTGGGGTGTAATGGTTTGGCCCTTAGCACCCCATCCCTTATTTGGTAGTCGCATAGTCTCTCCAAAGTTTTTAACAAAAACGATGTGAGACTTATGGGACGGAAAGATTTCGCGAGAGAATAATCTCCTCGCCCTGGTTTGGGGATAAAGACAACTCTCACCTCCCTCCACATTTCCGGTACGTATGCGAGTGCAATACATGCCCGAAAAATTAACACGAGGTTGTCCAGAATCTCCGAAAGTCCCCCCCTGTAGCAGGGCCGGGAAAATTCAGTCCACGCCCGGTGACTTGAAGGGTTTGAAAGCTCTTATAGCCCATTCTACGCTAGTGTGGTTCACAATCCGCGCAGCCTCAGCCCAGTCCTCCAGGGAGGGGGCTTTCGGACAGCTTTGGATCGGATTCACATCCGTTGTGACCACACAGCCCGGATAATGTGTAGCCATCAATACCTTGTCTGTTTCATCGGCAGAGTCCGTGTATGTGCCGTCCTCTTTCTTCAAGCTACCTATTTGCTGTCCCGGATCCTTTGACAGGATTTTCATCAGCCGGGCAGCGGTGGTGGTACATTCGAGGTACCCACAGAATTTTCTCCATGATGACCTCTGCTTAGAACGAACGTCCTTTTTGTATTGTCGCTGGTATTCTTTAAATTCATCCCAGTCGGCTGCATTTTTGGCCCTTTTGGCCTTATTGAATAGCTTCCGCATATTCTTGTGTCGCGAGAGTGATGTGTATCACAGTTTGACACCTCGAGGTGATAAACGTAGATTCGCTCCGTCGATTGAGTATTTCTAACTTTGTGGTCGTAAGATATTCGAGCAGTGCTGTTCCTCTGCTGTTGCAATCACCGCTCTCCCATACGATGTGGTGTGCGTTGGCATCGCATCCAGCAATGAGTTGTTTTCCTTCCCTTTCGCAATGTTCAACCAGGTCCGCCAGCTCCCTAAAAAGGGGTGGCTCCTTGGAGTCCCCGGGGAGGTATACTGAGGCAAAGTCTACCTTTATTACGTTCCTTCCAATCTCCAGGTTGACCTGCACAGCCGTGACATCTCGGTTGGAGTAGCCCATCAGTTGGAAGGCGTTTTTTTGACCTGAAACATATACACAAGTTCTGGGTCTTTCTTTGAGGAAACCCACGTAAGTGATCCCGAACGATTTGTCGCCCATGCCACAAACTCGGTTGCCTACGCACCACGGTTCTTGTAGCAGGGCTATTGCTACCTGCTTTGCTGTCAGGAACGACTTAGGGTGACCGCCGCTTCCCGACAGCGGTGCAGGTTTGCTTTAATTAGTGTGAGTCTATTGCCCATTAGGTCAAAGCCGCACTTTCCTTGCGACGTAGTCGACACACCGGACGTCGACGGTTCTGCTCCACCCGAAGGTGTCGTCTGTCCCGTAGGGTGTACGCCTGCTCCTATGTTTGCTTTTGGTGTTGCTGCAGGGATGGCGTCTTCACGCCTCTGCCTCTGCCGTTTCTTTTTCGGACCCTACGGTCCCTGGTTGGAGTTGTTGTTTTTATCATCCATACCGGGATTTTTTACTTCATCTCCCAAGCTCCCCACCCACCCCGGAGTCCCATATGGGGACGCCGAGCTTCGACGACGATTCTCCAGCCCTTGGCACAATTAATTCCTCCTTAATTGTCCACGTTGGAACTTAGAAATTTCCAACGAATACCACCCTCGCTGACGTAGTCCCAATCCAGATCTTAGTTAAGTAGGTGAGAATTATAGGGTTCACCAAGAGCCAGCACCCTAATGAAGAAGATTCTCCTTTAAGTACCCCGTTTAACAAACAGAAAGGCCCTTACCTCCAATGAAGGACGTGGATGACTCTAACGAGACAACGCAAACGTGGTACGGAACCACAGGAACCACTATTCGGTGGGTTTTGATCCCCGCAGGTCAAAAATGATTTCGTCGATTTACGATTGCTTCGAACGTAATCCCTTGCGGATAAATTAAATTATATCTGCCACCACATATCACCACCCACCGAACAATAATGTCTCTTTTGAAGGAAAACGCCGGCCGGAAGAAGGCCTCTCAAACCTGTGCAAGCGTTGCGGTGACGATAGACCTACCACTGCTTGAGAGTACTGACAGGTGTGAGGTTTTGTAGATGCAAACAAAAGAAGTTCTTCAATATTTTCCGACAGAACACAAAGAAAGTATTAAGGGTACGTGTTACCTAGTCGAGGTTCCATTAATTTAGCCCCTTTAATTCTAGGCAGTGGGAAAAGTGTCGCATACTATCCGAACGAACGATCCAACCAGATCACACTAGGACAGCAAAGAATGAAGAAGAAAGACGATAGCATTGAGAGTAACATTCCGTAATGTCGAGCACAATTACGGTTTACAGTAGAAATTAGTCCGAGCGGGAATAGAGTAAAATGTACGAAGCAAACAGCGGCCTAAACTCAAGAGCGTGGTACGCCAAATACAATCTCCCTTTGGCAGTAAAATTCTCTAGGATGCCCCAACCCAGCAATCCCTGGGTGATTCATACCCAAAACAATTAATCAAACAACCGCAAAATGTAAAGAAATACTTAAGGTTAATGAAAAGATAAAATTATCTTCACAAACAATGTAGACAAGCCGGCTTAATAGTTACATTTCTTTTATTCACTACCTTTAAGAAGGAGAACTAAAATTCAAATATTAATGCAAACCATCCGAACGCAAAGTCACATTAAAATATTGTTATATTGCCTTTAAACTAAAATTAAAAGGTAGTAACAATGAAACAATAGATTTGACACTTTTTGAAAGTGAAACCTACTTTAGCGAGGTAGTGAGTAAGAAAAACTGAAACGGAAATGAAAGTGAAACACTTTGGTGGTGGGGATGAATAAAAGTGGGTACGCGAGAATTAAACGACTAGAGTAATAGGACCCTGTCTCAAGTGGTATCCTCGGTACCATGAGGCCCCCTTGAGCCTCCTTGTACTAAGTGCTTATAAAGGCACTTATTTTACCTTCCTAAAACAATTATTTATTAATAATAATTTATGAGTAATTCTTGCACTTTTAAATATGTATACATATACAAGGTGTTTTTAACAAGTCTCCGATATTTCAAAAATGAAGGAATCGTAGTCTGAAATATCGGACGCTTATTAAGAAAAACTGTATGTTTTACAGTAACAACCTGTAAGACGAGGCATGGTAAACTATGAATGTATTGTAGGCCGTTTTTTGAATTGCACTGTTTACTACGAAACAGAAATAGAGTCCGCTGCACCGTGGTGAACTATGAATTTGCATTAAATGCGTTTTTTCAGTTGCACTGCTTACTGCGATACAGAAACAGAGGCCGCTGCACCGTGGTAAACAATGCATTTACGCCGCCGGGTATCAGCTAGTGTTTAATAATAATAATTAAACGGGAAGAATGTCGATGAATCAAAGTGGAGTAAATTTAAATTAAAATTTAAATATATTCAAGTCAAGCTCCACAAACTTTAATAAACGTAAATTACAAAAAAATATTAGGACTTCCATAACATACGTATGTTGCTTGCTACAGACAAGACGTTTATTAAAGTTTGTCGAGTTTGACTTGAATATATTGAAATTTTAATTTAATAATAATAAATAATTGAAAATAGTAACAAAAAGTAATATTTAACTTGCATAGGTATTTAAGGCACATAATCAAATTCCTCGTCATGATCGATATCATCTTAGCCCATTGGCCACCGAAAAAGTTTTTCATTGCTGTAGTATACTATTTTTTACTTGCTTAATGCTCTCATTTTTAATTTTTAATTTTTTATTTATAGATTAGTTTTATTTCTTTCCAGGTTGAATGAGTTACTGCCTAAAGTGACCCCTAGATGATCAACAATATTGTCAATATTTCTCTTCAATATTGATGGAGTACTATACTCATGGAAATATTGATCGTTTAAGAGCGTATTGAAGCGTCCTATCATTATTAAGGGATATTAGATTATAATAGATTATAATTTCTATCAATATTGAAGAACCGTTTGAACGTCTAGGTTTATTATCAATATTTCAATCAATATTTGAAGACCTTGGTGCAAGAAAGGGATAAGTAACATTATGTAAATTGTGCAGGAAACCACAAAAACCAAAAAAAAAAATAAAAAATGTAGTTTAAGTTGAAATGTAGTTTGGATAAGCAAGAATAGTACTTAAATGAGTTTAAACGGAATATACTGTTTGAAAGTGATAAAAATGGCTCAAATTGGTTTATGGTGCAAGAACGGGATATGATATTGCAACTGTTTTCATTGAACATAAATCTTGTGCAAGAAGGGGATAGGTAAACATTCACTATTTTTGATGATATACATTATTTATTAATATTAAACACAATACATATTTTATTAATCCAAATAATCTGGTATGGATGGCTGGTATTCACTTCCTGAATCTTGAAATGGTTCACTAAACTCGCTTTCGCTACTAGGATCCATATCAATACATTTGATTGTAGATGTTTATTATTGGAAAAAAAGCACGTGCAAGACCGACAACTTTTAGGGTTAGAAAAAATGTGGACAATGCAAAACAACGTGGTCGACTGACTAATGCGTAGTAATATCTTTATTTGATGTCTGGTGTGCACTGAGTGCAAGAGGGGGACGCGATGGGCGGGGTGAGAAAAGTATAAAGTACGTGGTGCAAGAATGGGACAAGTAGCATGTACATATCCCGTTCTTGCAGCGGTCCATAACAGGAGATATGTGTTAGACGTGCACAGTTCAGTCAATTTCGACCGCACAAATCCCATTCTTTCACCAGATAGAAAGCCAGTAGTTTGTAACCTATTCCTGCACTTATCTCATTTTACCCTAATTATGTACATATCCCCTTCTTGCACCAGGGTCTTCATTTGTGACCAGGGTTCCCTTCGGGATCGGGATTTCACAACACATACGACATACGGAATTGTGGTGTGAAGGCAAATATGTATTATTTTAACAAAAACAAAAAACCCATTGCAAGGCAAACATTGTTTACGCATTAAAACAATGTAAACCAAACTTTACGGTTGAACAACTGAAAAAGAGAATTAACTATTTACGCAAGGACTATAAACATATCGAAAGCATGAAAAGGTCCGGTGTAGCGGCGGAAGACATCCAAAAACCCAGAGTTCTGAGGTGAGTCAAAAGCTTCAAGTACTTATTCTATTCATATTTACTTTTATCAACCTCTTTTATTCATCTTCTGAGGGGATTGATTAGCAGTAATCATAATACACAAATATGAGTAGTATTAGTAATATTCAAGAACGATAACAAACTTTATTTGATGCTAATGTTATTTTTCCAGGAAACAGCCGGAACTGTTGAAATATTGAAAAGTCGTCCCTTATTTTGTTTGCTTCAACAGCTGAATTGCCTCTGGTTAATTGAAGTCGTAGCATCTGTTGTGTTCCTTATCTGCATTAACCTTCTATGACTGTGCCACTTGCAGTTTTTTAATAATCGGCATCGTCGCGTTGCATGTAGGGCGAAGATTCAATTGTTGGCCCATTGAAACCGGTTTTAACCGGATAGAGTTACGTCTAAAGCGTTTGTAACTTGGAAAGGGTAAGGGCGTGTTTTTTATATTGTGCAGATCTGACTGTTTTAAGTGATTTTGTGGAAACTTAAAAATACTTGACCAGCTTGACAACAATTAATTACTTCGTATTTTTCTCAACCATTATAGAGTTTTTCTTTTCACGTCACTGCTGGCATTATTTGTTCATCTTTATACCAGGTGTTCCAACTAAAATTTGTACCCCCAACAATTCCAATTCCAAGACTCAGAATAAAACGCTCGAACAGGTCAATTTTGTTATCAAGAGGGGCCAAGTTGTACCAAACTTTCAAGTCTTAGATCTCACCCCTTTAGCGAGGGGAGCCACCCCCTTAAAAAATTTGAATGGCATGGGGGTCGTGTGATACATCACTTTAAAGCTTATTCAATTCTCTATCCAGACCTACTTTTATCGATTTGTTTCAACAAAACAAAAGCATGAATTTGTTATTTTCCAAATCAAGAATATTTTATGTAGATTTGGAAAATAACAAATTCATGCTCCTTTGGAATTGTTGGGGGGGTACAAATTTTAGTTGGGACACCTTGTATATAAAATTCCGGTGTTCGTGTGTTCGTAATTCTTCTCCTCCTAAACGGCTTGACCGATTTTGGTAAAATTTTTTGTGTGTGTTTGAGTGGATCCCTGGATGGTTTTTAGCTACAGTTGGGAACTGGTAGGTGGCGTTGTTGTCTCGATCCAGTATATATATATTTTTTTCTGACCGATTTTGATAAATTTTCTTTTGTACTTATGGGGTCACCTGAATAGTTCTTAGCCACAGTTGAACCCGGTAGACGGCGCTGTTGTCGAGGTCCATTTAAAAAGAAAAACCACATCGCACCAGCCGTTCTCAAGTAATGCGCTTACCAACGAATCTATATAATAAAGGTGAAATAAATATAATAAATCTGCCCAAAAACAAATTGATTGAAATTTGGACAGGACAACGTCTGTTGGGTTAGCTAGTTAATGATAATAAAAAATGTGCCATTTACTTGTACAGTCGACAAATTTTCCATAAGACTACATGTAACAGTTTTATTGCTTTTACTATTTAATAAGCTTCCTAATGATCTTGGACTTATCACAAAACTTCTGTAATTAATAATAATCTATTGAAAAAAAAAATACAAGTGTGCTTTAGACCACACGACTGAAAACTTCAGTTCGCCATTGTTAAATTGCTCTTAATTTATGTAAGTTTATAAATAGAGCTAGAGAATCCTGAATTAATACCGTCCGCAGTTTTGTAAAATGCATGTTTCAGTTTGTCGTCAGCGAAAATTCTGCAATCATATGTAGCGATTATGATAAGTAGCGCAATTGCATACAAAACTGACACACGCAAATAGGTGTATTGTGTGAAGTGCGGATTGACAACGGAGAGGACGCGGGTCGAATCCCGTTAAGGCAAAAAAAAATAAGTCTATGAATTAATTATTTATTCTAAAATGGTGCATTAAAGAAAGCTTCCGTTCGCTTCGCCCGATCACACTTTTCGTAACGCTCTCGTCACGCATTCACCAGCTTACTCCCCAAGTCAAGTATCCGAAAAGAAGTTTTACTTCAAAAAATATTTTAGAATTTTTTCATTATTTTTCCCTAACGATTCAACCTCCTTAACAAATAGAAACCGACTTAATAAGCAGGAAATGCATAACAAAATCCAAAATAGTGCATTATGTAACACCATCCCGGCCGACCCAATTTTAATTAGTCATTTTGTAATTTTTAAAAACACTTCGCCCTGTAGAAAATAAGCTTGTCAACTATAAAAATCACCCAAGAGACTTTTGTTTACATAACGTCTCCAGACCAATAAATCAGCTTTGGATTGTTTAAGAGGGTCGTTTTCGGCGACTTGCCCCAAAATACATAAACACAAACATATTGAGAACCTTTAGTCACTCCTGCTTTATTCTTCGTTCGAAGAAGTGTTTATTATCGAGTTTTACATTAAGCATTATTTAAAGGTGATTGAGGTGAGGTTTTCACTGAGCAAAAAATCCAGGTGTATTTGTAATCATTTCTGAATGTAAGCTAAAAGTGTTTTGAGTGATTTATTGCTGTGAAATTGCCAGGCAACAGAATAATTGTGAGTCCGTTATAATTTACATTTTAATCGTTAATCATTGCAAGTTGATATTATCATGAAATACTATAGTTATTTTGCAATATTGCTGAGATTGAAGTACTGGTTGATTCATTAATTGAGTCATTGTTGAATTATGAGTTTTGTACAAGAGATATTATTGAGATTGAGCCTAGACGTCAAGTTAATTAATCTGTAATTATTCTGTCGACCTCCCAATGTGAATCCAGAAGGACCACTGGGGGTATTGGTAGGAGATATTTGCTCATTGCACTGGCCCATCAGCACTTTGGGAGATTTATGGTATCTCGAGAATGAATTGTAGAGTTCTCCATTTGGATTGTTTTTGTACTTTTGGAGTATGCTGACAGTACGAGTCTGCATTAAATCCATTGCACAGATAGTACTGTCGCAGGTGAACCAGTTAGTCATGACTAAGGTAGGGTAAAGCCCTGACTGTCACGCGGACACAGACTCTATCATGGGATAACCCGTGTTGGTATTGCACATTCTTATCATGAGCCTAAGACTAGTGAAGATTGAGCGGGGTGGTACATTTTAAATATCTACACCGTGGTGACTGAAGAGTAGCTGTTCCTACTTCAGCAGCTCAACCATCTTGTCATCATCAACTCTACCATCTCGTCATCATCATCATCTCTACCATCTTGCCAGCACCATCATCATCATCAGCATGTCACCACTTGCCATCGTTTGCAGGGGTATCATTATGATGCTCAGGTACCGCCCATTGCACGACTCACTCCTAGTCGTTTCAGTAACAGCTTAGGCAGGAGCTCTGGGTTTCCCCGGTCGAAGAAGGACCGTATTTGTACGTTTGGGGTCTCCCACAGCTGCATTGCACTACTTCCTATTACTTGAGTGTCTAAGGTCTCCTAACTACCTATAGACAGAGCTCAATCGAAATGTTAATAATTGAGATGTTTGATAATAATTGAGTTGATTTAGTAATTGAGACAATTGATAATAACCGATATGATTAAGTGTATGCAGGTTCTAAAACAGACCAGTATCATTAGTTGAGCAGTAAATGACGAACTCAAAGTATTAATTCTAATCTGTTGATTTGAAAGACTCAGAAAGGGTTACAATTAGATTAGATTAGATTAGGTGTTCAGGGGTGTGAGGGAATTTGCTCCCCTCACCGACACTTAGACCACACCGCGGGCCTATTGTGTCACCCCCTCGCGTCCCTCATTCCTGTTTCTCATCCAGCCATCCGACATTGTCGAAAAAAGCTAGGATGGTTCCAGGCGAGGTACACCTCAAGTTGGCCCAGCTGGGCCATGTCTCCCCCAGTATGGACTTTCTGGTCGAGGCGAGAGCCGGACATTCTCGTAGGATATGTTCGAGAGTCTCGTCCTCCTCTAAACACCCCCTGCACGTTGGGTCGTTGACCACCCCCATCACGTGGAGGTGTTTATTTAGCCTGCAGTGACCGGTCCAGATGCCGACCAAAAGGCGGAGTCTGTCCCTTGACAAACGCAGACAAGACTTGGCTCTTTTAAAGCAAGGATTTTTGATAAAAATCTTGCTTTGTCTGCAGCCTGTTGTCGTTTCTCATCTAGCACAGTGTCTAGAATGGGTGTCAGTTTTGATCAGGTTTGAGAGGTAGCGGTTGGCCGGTCGGATAGGCAGTTCGGTTCCATCCGGTGTTCCCGTTGCACTCTGCCGAGCCATCTCGTCGGCCCTCTCATTCCCCTCATTACCGTTATGTCCTCGAACCCACCTTAGCTCAACGACATTGTTTAGTGCTATTCTCGACAGTGCCAGATGGCAGTCATGTACCACTTGAGAGCTAATCCTGCCACTGGCCAGAGCCCGCAGAGCTGCACGACTGTCGCTGAAGAAGCACATCGTGTTTTCACTGACATTGCGCCCAGTGATTTCTGTGGCACCCCTAAGAATGGCCGCGATCTCCGTCTGGAAAATACTGGTACATTCCCCTAGGGTTGCGCTGAGATTGCAGTTCATTTCGGGGATGTGAATTCCCGCTCCAGAGCCTGCTTTCGTTTTTGATCCATCCGTGAAGATTGAAATATCAAACTTTGGATGTTCTTCTGTATCCATATGCACTGCATAGGATTTGTTGAAAGCATATTGAGGACAGATACGATCCGATCCCGCACCCAAGAGAGGTATTCTGTGGAGTCCCTCGCTCAAGATGCGGGCGTACCCGCGTTCTGATTTCCCAGCTTTCCAAAGGTTACCTTCCCGCAGCCTGCGAGCGGAGGCAAGTGCCATGCCCTCCACGAAGAGATCGATGGGAGGCAGACACAGGATAGCCTCCAGAGCTGCGGTCGGGGTGGTTCTCATGGCGCCCGTCACAGCGACACATACCATCCGTTGGATGCGTCCGAGACGTGTCATCGTTGTTTTTTGTCTGACTCTTTGCCACCAGACAATTGCTCCGTAGCTCAGCATCGGTCTGATGACGGCCGTGTAGAGCCAGAGGGTAATCCTGGGTGTTAAACCCCAGGACCTTCCCACCGCTCTCCTACACTGCCAGAGGGCGACGCTAGCTTTGTCTATTTTGCTCTCCAGGTGCTTTTTCCAAGACAGCTTATGATCCAACATAACGCTCAGGTACATCACATCCTGCGAGAGTTTCAGCTTGACGCCGTTAAGGGAGGGCAGCCTTAGCTGTCCCATCTTCCTTCTGTTCGTAAAGAGGACTAGCTCTGTCTTTTGTGGATTCACAGCCAGAGCCTCCTTCTTACACCATTTTTGTACCAGGCAGAGTGCTGTCTGCATAAGCTCGCATAGTACATTTTCGTACTTACCAGTAAGCTGTATGACCAGGTCATCTGCGTATCCGATAGTGTAGAATCCCGCCGCGTTGAGTGTGCATAGAAGGTCGTCCACTACTATATCCCATAGCAATGGGGAGAGAACTCCCCCCTGAGGACAGCCCTTCTTAACCACTCTTCGAGTAGTTGCGTCCGCTACACTAACCTGTACGGTTCTGTTTCGCGAGAGAATAATCTCCTCGCCCTGGTTTGGGGATAAAGACAACTCTCACCTCCCTCCACATTTCCGGTACGTATGCGAGTGCAATACATGCCCGAAAAATTAACACGAGGTTGTCCAGAATCTCCTAAAGTCCCCACTGTAGCAGGGCCGGGACGATTCCGTCCACGCCCTGTGACTTGAAGGGTTTGAAAGCTCTTATAGCCCATTCTACGCTAGTGTGGTTTACAATCCGCGCAGCCTCAGCCCAGTCCTCCAGGGAGGGGGCTTTCGGACAGCTTTGGGTCAGATTCACATCCGTTGTGACCACACAGCCCGGAAAATGTGTAGCCATCAGTACCTTGGCTGTATCATCGGCAGAGTCCGTGTATGTGCCGTCCTCTTTCTTCAAGCTACCTACTTGCTGTTCCGGATCTTTTGACAGGATTTTCATCAGCCGGGCAGCGGTGGTGGTACATTCGAGGTCCCCACAGAATTTTCTCCATGATGACCTCTGCTTAGAACGAACGTCTTTTTTGTATTGTCGCTGGTATTCTTTAAATTCATCCCAGTCGGCTGCATTTTTGGCCCTTTTGGCCTTATTGAATAGCTTCCGCATATAGGCTCTTCCCCTTTCCAGTTCCTTACACCACCATGTGGTGTTGTGGCCCTGGTGGGTGCCTGATCTCAGCGGACAAGCTTGCTCATAAGACGTCATCAGAGACCTAGTGAGGTCAGTGACTGCCCTCTCCAGTTCTCCGATCGTCTTAAGATCATTAGAGATATCGAGCCGACCCCTGACATTTGACAGGTTTTCTAGAAATAAATCCCTGTCAGTTGGTTTTGGGTTCCTGTACGGCTTCGGTAACATCTCTTTTGCTTCTAACGAAAACGTTATCCATCTATGGTCTGACATGGTCACTTGCGATGATACTTTCCAGTTCCTTATATGTTTGGAAATCTCTTGTGTCGCGAGAGTGATGTCTCTCACAGTCTGACACCTCGAAGTGACAAACCTAGGTTCGCTCCCTCGATTGGGTATTCCTAACTTTGTGCTCGTAAGATATTCGAGCAGTGCTGTTGTTGTTTTCCTTCCCTTTCACAATGCTGAAGCAGGTCCGCCAGCTCCCTAGAAGGGGGTGGCTCCCTGGAGTCCCCGGGGAGGTATACTGAGGCAAAAACTACCTTAATTACGTTCCTTCCAAATTCCAGGTTAACCTGCACAGCCGTGACATCTCGGTTGCAGTAGCCCGTCAGTTGGAAGGCGTTTTGTTGACCTGAAACATATACACAAGTTCTGGGTCTTTCTTTAAGGGAACCCACGTAAGTGGTCCCGAACGATTTGTCGCCCATGCCACAAACTCGGTTGCCTATGCACCACGGTTCTTGTATCAGGGCTATTGTTACCTGCTTTGCTGTTTGCTTGAATTAGTGTGAGTCCTTTGTCCATTAGGTCGAACCCACACTTTCCTTGCGACGTAGTCGCCACACCTTACGTCGACGGTTCTGCTCCACCCGAAGGTGTCGTCTGCCCCGTGGGGCGTCCGGTTGCTCCTATATCAGCTCTTGGTGTTGCTGCAGGGATGGCACCTTCACGCCTCTGCCTCTGCAGCTTCTTTTTGGGACCCAGCGGTCCCTGGTTGGAGTTGTTTTTATTCTCCATACCGGAATTTTTTACTTCATCTCCCAAGCTCCCCACCCACCACGGAGTCCCATATGGAGACGCCGAGCTTCGATGCCAGAGATACTCGAGAGATATAGCCCCCAGGAGGTTGTTGCACACAGCCCACACGGTTTGCCGAAGCCGCCCACGCAGTTGCATGCCCCAATGCTCCCTAAGGGCTCACCCCGTCGGCCCTCTGACGGGACGACACAGCCGATTGATCGAGGTGGGTTAGTCTCGACCGCCCGTCTAGAGTGAAATCCGGGCCAAAGTGGCGTGTTGCCTTCCCAAGGCCGTAGCCAAGATCAGGCTCAACCACCAGGATCTCTTCATCCACCAGCACGGGTCGCCACGCACGGCACAAACACGTGGGTGACTGTTTATGCACCTGCAACACCAGTCACCATGTTGCATGGGGAGGTTCTTATAGTGGTACTTCATCCACGCGGCCAGTCACTTAAGACCAGCCCCCGTGCCCCCTGTCGGCAGACAGGCGGCTTACGGTATGCGTCACGAGCTGGTCCGCGGCGAGGGGCTTTCGTTCAACACAGCGGGGGGTTCCCTACTAACCCCCCACTAGGCAGAGTCAGAGACTCTTACCCATTCTCCTATCCGCCACCTGGAGACGCGCCTGGTAGGTAGATCAACCCCCAGGAAGGGTTACAATTTAAGATTGACGAATCTAATTAGGATTAGTTTCTCATAAATCATTTTCCATACAGAATTGCAACATGACATCTCGATACTCGATACAACTCTTTACCAACATAACTGGCCATCCAAGGAAAGGGACTAATTTTATAAAACAGGTAAAGCTCGTAATATTAAAATTTGAATGTGTTAAAAACGTTAGGCCTTTTGTCCACAGGATGTAATGACAAATTCTGATAAATGGGAATTAACACTCAGTATAATTTGAAATAGAAAAACAACGTGTTACAATTAAGTGATTTCTTTTCGGAAACTGTATTGTAACTGAAGTAAATTAATATTGATGTAAATTACATTTGGATCAGTTCATAAATAATTGAACATTATCCTACATTATGATGCTGGCTGTCACTCTTTGAATTGTTAGAGAAAATATGAAATTGTCATAACATGGAAGAGTAAATGAAACTAGTCCATAAATTGTGGACACCCGTAACGTTATAGTGCTACGAGATTCATTTCCTCAACCATGGAATATGTGTCAAATGTGTGGAGGTTTACCACAATATTTCAACCAGCTAAAAACACTTGATATTTTTGTGAAAACAATTATGGAAGTAAATTATTTGCGGCTTTTAAATTCAATACAGTTTAAATCAGTCTGGACAACATAATATAGCTGTACGCTGTAGCAATAACAAGTATCGGTAATATTTTCTGAAATTTCTGTCATAATCACAGCAACATTTGCCTGTCGTAAACTACATTTTCCGAGCTACAAACCCCATTAAGTGTTACTTTAACTTTTTATAGCCGAGCTAAATATTTCGATTTGCGTGTCGTATTGTTCTCGTCGAACTTTTTGTTAATGTTTATTATAGAATCCAAACAACAAAAGTTCTGAAGTCAGATCGATTTAGAGAACTATTATTATAAGCAGGTTTCTTGGAATCGACAGCTGTGAATGTACGTTGTTAACATGCAATACTCTCATCGTAATAACGGCCAACACTGTAAGTTTGTCGTGATTTCCTAGTTACTGAACACGTACTTAAATATGCAACTAGACTCATTATGTGAATTGTGTTTTTGTTGTAAGTTTTTTTAGTTTCGAAGTAAAATTGGGTGATTGTTCATGTTAAATAAATTAGTGTCATTGTGACGATGGAACTTTTAAACAATTAAGCATTTAGAACTTGAGTTTTGTGAACAACTATTGGTTCTACCGCTGTTTAACCTTCCGGTAGAGCACGTGACGAGCAATATAATAAAATTAAAGAAAATATATGAACCGGGGGGAGAACAAAAACAAAAAAAATGACAACTATGTTAAATGAAATAACAGATCCGGGAAGAGAGATAGGATTAATAATAAACCAAGAGGAAACAAAACTAATGAGATGTGGCAAAAAGCAAGAACAGGAATAGCCAATGTAGGATTACATGAATTCCAAAAGGTAGAAAACTTTAAATATTTAGGATTGATCGAACTGGAGACTAAAAACTAGAAATAAGAGAAAAGATAAGTGCTGTAAATAAAGCTTTCTATGCAAATAAAAAACTACTCAAAAACAAACTACTCTCCAAGAAAACCAAAATAAGCGTATACAAGACATTAGTTAAGCACGTACTGTACGCAGCGGAAACAATGAGCTTGACAAAAAAGAAAGAAGAAGAACTGAGAATATGGTAAAGAAAGATCGTGCGCACAATATTAGGAGCAATTAAACTTCAGGAAGAAGAGTACAGAAATAGATCAAACGAAGAAATTAATAAAAAACTAAAAGTAGATATAATAACAAAAACAAAGCAAAGCAGATTTTGATGGCTAAGACACCTGTGGATGTTGAAAATAAAGAAGCGGGCAAATTATTAGTATCTCAACATGCTTTATTAAAGCACACAAGATACAGTTTATTGGAGTATTCTATTCTTCTACCTTCCAATTTGCCTGTGTTTCTGGCAAATTTGTAGCAGATGCTCATGGTTAGTGTTCCCTTCAATACTTATAAATGATGCGCTTCACCATCTCCCAGTGTTCTTATCCTGGTTTTTCTAAGAACTGCTACGCGTAGCTAACAGCAAAAGCAATATCTGGCCTCGTGGCTACGGCCAGATACATGAGGCATCCAACTGCCTCTCTGTATGGAGCACTTGTCAACTCCGCATCATCTCTTCTGTTTGCAGGTATCTCTCGATTGGTATCCTCACTAGATTTGAGTCTTGCATCCGGAATTTTGGAAGTACAGCTGCAGTGTACCTCGCTTGATCAAAGACAATGGAACCATCATCTTCTCGCTTGATTCGCACGTTCAGAAAATATCCGACTGGTCCAATAGGTAGTCATCTTAAACTCCGTCTTTAATTTTTCCAAAAATTCTTCAATATCAGATGTCTTTCCTGAATATTGCACACACGATTGGAACCATCTTCAAATCCTTCCGGCTGTTCCATATAGATCTCTTCTTCAACGGTGCCGTTCAGAAATGCGGTTGTACCAAACCTAGCAACCGAAGGACGACCTGGACAGGGAGGCCAGGAAAATAAAAACCTGTTGAGTTTGGAACTATGTATTGAAACTATGTACAAAATTAATCGCTATTATACGCGGAATGATGGTGAGCGATCCGGGCCAAAACAATTACTATCAGGATCCTAGAGGACGAAAGGAGATGCCAACTTACGAATGCCGAGTGGTGGAAAGTACTGTAGACCCTTGGAGGAGGTGTCGATCTCTCGTCCTCACTGCACCAGGTCTGCCGATGTCTTTTCTTTTCTCGGGGTTGTGTTTTCTCGTGATCTGTCTCTGTTGGCGGTCGACTCGCTTCTCTCGATCTCGACCCTCCCCACAGTCCACGCGACCCCCGCTGGGGCACGTGACTCTACCCCACCCACTTCGCTGTTGGCAGGGAAAAAATCGGACACAAAGCAACAAGGGGCGGAAGGGATTCAAAGGAAAAGGGAATACCAAACATAATGTCGATCAGTGTAATTTCATCTGTGTCTTCATTCTCTGCAATACTCAACACTGCCCGAATGGTCTTAAACTTAGCAACAAGGCTGAATGCATCCTTGTAATCAACCCCTTCTCGTAGGTTAAAACTGGAACTACCAAAGGCGCCTTCTAACGATCTATTTTACCATCTGTATTACGCTTGATACGGTACACCCACCGATTGGATATAGCTTTTCCACCTACAGGTAAATCAGCCAAGGTCCAAATAGAATTTTCTTCCAACGCCTTCATTTCTTCCTCGGTTGCCTCTATCTTATTTTGGTTCTCCCACTTCAGTTAGCACGGCTTCAATAAGACGTTCACGTGCTTTAATTCTGGTTCGGTCCCTCAGTTATGGGGTTGTCAATTCAGAAACAGTAGCAATAGTACGCTCATCCTCGTCGTCTTTTAGGTCATTGTTCACTTCAGTTAGATACAGTCATTCTTCCTAGTAGACTCTGGTTCGACCCCTACGTTTCTGCTACAAAAATTCTTGTTTTGTGATTTCATCCAAACACGACAACCATCCACATCATACCCAAGAAAAATACCGTGTTTTCTCTTTCCATTCCACTTGTTCTTTTCTCTAGACACATGTACATAACATTCGGTACCGAAAACACGAAGTTTATTCAAATGCGCTGTCTCTCTTTCAAACAGTTTATATGGTGCCTTCCTAGCAATTCTGCTCGGTCCTGTTAAGAACGTACACCGCTTCCGCCCATGAGAATTTCGGTGGATTTTTCGCCAAAAGCATCGTACGAACAAGCTCAATGATTGTTCTATTCGTTCGTTCCGCATAGCCATTTCCGGCATATACGGATTGGTGACAATGAATTTTATGCCACTGGATTTCAAAAGCTTTTGTCCCTCGCTGTTGTCAAACTCTTGTCCGCTAACGCACTGACATATTTTCACAGCCCGTCCACGATGGTTTTCAAAGATCTCGGCGATCTTGTCTACTGCTTCTGATTTTCTCTGATAAAATATACCATGCGTGACCGTAAATAATAACATGTGAAGCACACAAAGTACTTCGCCCCACCCAAAACACTCTATAGATCCATAGATCAGCGTTGATGATCTCACCCGGTTCCGTTACCTGTTGTTGACGTGAGAGAAAATTGTGACTTGTTTGCTTCCCCTCAACACAAACTCCACAGAAATCATTGCGGAGAATCAATATTTCAGTAGACAGTTTTAAAATGTTTTGCACGTGACGTTTGTTCCAGTGTCCCGACCTCTTGTGCCAGATTTGCAACCTATGGTTGGCTGCAAGGTTTGCTTCTTTAATAGGAGCAATTGAATTAAATGATTGAATCAAGCATGACTGACCGTCTAGGAACCCGTTTGATGGTTCATAAACGGTAAAATCATGCTTGATTCAATCCATTGATTCCAGTTTTTCATCAAAATGATTGAACGGCACTGCTCCGCGCACTTATGTCGACCTGTCTGTCCCTTTTTCTTTCGTAGATTTGGACAATTTCTGCGAAACCTTTCTCACCGCATTCATTACACTGAAAGTTGGCTTCCTTGTCTTGTTCTTCGTGTTGGTTCTGGTTGCTGTTTGTGCTGATATGTTCACCCTTTACCGATCCTTTAGATTTCATCGCTATTAAAGCCACCAATTTTTCCTGCTTTTCAGCTCTCTGCTTACGACGATTTTCATCAGAAGTTAAAACTTTAATCAATTCTGAAGCATTTGTTTTTCCTCTAACCGCGCCAACCATGCTTGTCGAAGACTTTCGTGGTGATCTGGAAACGTATCCAGCAGCCTTACAATTAACGATGACACGTCTGGTTTTACTCTCAACTGCTGCATACGTAACATCAATTCTTCATATCATGGAAATTTGCTATTCGTACCTGTCTTTGTCTGCTCGGGTAGCACCAACCGCCGATGTTTGCAGTTTTGCCCCTTCCCCGGTTCACCTTCTTTACCGCGAATAAGATTCCTGACAGCAGACTCTAATTCTCGGCACCTCACAGTTTTTCTATTCCTTGGTTTTCCATTCTTTCGCAAACCAACAAAGACCAACCAACCATCGAGAAAGAAACGAGGAAGACCCAGATTAAAATGGCTGCAAGAACTAAAAGAAGATTTACGCAGGGCAGGTGTAAATAACTGGCAACAAAAACGCAGGACAGGAAGAAATGCAGGGACATTGTAGAAAGGATTAACCTTAGGACTGGGAGTGATCATCTACCCAAAAAGCGTATCTAGAGAGGATCAAGCGTCTTGACCTCACAAGGGGTGTTTTTACCACTTTTTTTTTTAAATTGACCAGTGATTCCGACCTTCACGAGGTTCCTTGCTGGTCAGGTCCTGTTCGTACATCATAACCACTCCTCAAAACCATGAGGTCAGTAGCTATAAATCCCGTAAATCATGTGCCCTGAGCAGACGCAACGACCCCAAAAGATGACAGCTTTCTGCATTCCAGCCGCAAGGTTCTCTGCTGCTTTACGGCAGGCAGGAATGATTTTCAGATTGGAGACGAGCGAGTCCTTGATGCCTCCCATGCACCCAATTACCAAAACGACGAGCTTCACTGAGTAACTTGAGTACAGCCCCCTAAGTTCAAAGAGCAGGTCTTGATATTTTGTCCGCTTTTCCTCCTCCTTGACGCAGATGTTATTTTCAGCAGGACCCAAAAATTCAATAACAAACATCTGCTTGGAGGAGTGGTCCAATAGAACCACGTCAGGCTTGTTCGCTGTTATCTGCCTGACGGTGGAAAACGAGAAGTTCCAATAGATTCGGCACTCGTTTTCCACAACGGACTCAATATTGTTCGGGACATCGGGCAGCACTTGTGTCTGGTCTATCGCATAATGGTATCTTAAATGAAAGTATAACGCTCTCAACGCCGCATTGTGACGATGGATATAGGCCGAAACTGCATACACCGGGCATGCTGCCAATATATGCATTGCTGTTTCAGGGGCCCTGTGACAAGCCCTACAGCTCACATTCGGCACCTCTATACCCATCACGCGGCTGCGATAGACCAAGGTGTTAATTACACCATCTTGCGCAGCGCAAATAAATCCCTCAGTCTCAGACTTCAGTCCACTTGATCTCAGAAAGGCAAATGTATGCCTTTTGGATAAACCAAGGTTTTCAATGTTCTTGAAGAAAGCACTATGCATTGACTTATCCATATGCCTTCTCATGAGCATATCTTGCTCAGAGATTCTGACGTGGGCTGTAAGACGGAGCAAATTGAGCTCGGTAATAGAATGTGGCCGAGCTCGCTCAACGTCAAAGTCAAGACCGAGTTCATCTGCTGCTCTTTGTGCCGCCCTAAACAAAAATGCCCCGACTCCCCGCCTCTCGTGATCCCTGACAAGAAGCAACAGGGAATCTGAACTTTGGATGATCTTACAGGCTATACCCAAGATTACCCTGTTATGAAGACACTCCAAACTCAAAAGTCCTTGGCCTTCCTGGTTTCGTGGAAGATATAACCTCGGAACGGACCATTTTGATGCAAACTGCGCTGTAGATGCAGCATTTTTCGAGTATCCCGATCAATCTGCTTCAACTCATCTACTAACCATTTAACTGCTCCAAATGAGTAGAGCAGGATCGGAACGGCAAGCATATTTGTGGCAAAAATCTTGTTCTTCCCCGAAAGCTCTGACGACCAGATTCGTCGGAGTAGATTTTTGTACTTGCCGCAGAGAGACTTTTTTATCTGGTGTGACGCTTGGATGTGACACTGCTCCACACCCAGGTATTTGTAAGTCTCTCCGGCGTTCAGATGTTTCAGAACGCTTCCGTCAATGAGTTGAGCATCTTCATCGAAATACTCCCATCGTACTCTTTTGAAATGAACCTGAGCGCATTTATCCCAACCGAACTCCATGCCAATAGCATTCGTGTACTCTTGCACTATGCGCAATGACTGCGTCAGTTCTTGCTTGCCGGAAGCATACACTTTCAAGTCATCCATGTAAAATAAGTGCGTGATCTTATGCTTCCGGTTACCGGGTGTACCACAGCTATAACCCTTTGCACCGCGCAAGGCTACGGACAGCGGCAACAGTGAGATGCAAAACAGAAGAAGACTCAAGGAATCTCTCTGGAATACTCCTCTTTTAAATGACATCAACTCTGTCTGAACTCGGTCCCGTCGAGATTTTATCGAGAACCGAGTCTTCCAGAGTGACATCAGTTCTTTGATGCATCTCACCAGTGTATCGGGCACCGCAAGACATTCGAGCAAGTGAATAATGAGCTCGTGAGATGTTGTGTCGAATGCCTTACGATAATCGATCCAAGCCATAGATAGGTTGCGCTTATATTGGACGGCATCCTGCGTGACGCACCTATCGATCAGCAGGTTTTCCTTGCCACTTATTAATATTATTATTATTATTGGTTCTTCAGTTGTTAACTCTGAAATCACCAACTGAGAGAGAGAGATAGAAAGAGAAAGAGAGAAAGAGGTACAGAACGTTCGCAACATTGAAAAAGGGCAGGATTTACTTAGGGCGGCAGATTTTAGGGGCGGCAAATTTAGAGCCATTTTTTTATGTCTTATAGAAATTAAAAAAAATCATATTTATATACTTAAATACTAGCTGATTCGGCGAACTTTGTCCCGCCTCAGAATTAATAACACAGTGCCCAGGGGACCTATTGGGCCCCCATGAAACCATATCCATGCTTTAATAGCTATTTTGCTATTCGGGGCGGAGACAAGCCCAACAAATCAAAGATCATAAAAGCCGTTCTTGCGTTATAAACCCAAGGGGCTCCCCTGGGCCCCCATGTCTATGTGAAAAATACTTTACGACCTATTCTCATACCTACCAAGTATACAAAAAAAATAAAAAAAATCGGTCGGGCCGAAAAATGAGTCCAGCTCAAGGGGGCCCCCATGAGCCCCCATGTTCATGTGAAAAATGGTTAACCACATTTTCTCAGACCTGCCAAATATTAAAAAAAAATCATAAAAATCGGTTGAGCCAAGAAAGTTTACCACCTATTCTCATACCTGCCAAATATTTATATATAAAAAAAAAAACATAAAAATCGGTCTAGTCGTTTCGGAGGAGTTCGACCACAAACACCGTTTAAGGGAAGAAAGAAAATTGGACGTTAACGTCCAATTTTCTTTCTTCCCTTTAATGAAACACACCAAACCGTGATGGACTCATTTTCGAAGTTCACAAACACCGTGACACGAGATTTTTATATATTAGATTAATACTATTAGGTCCACACAAACAAATCAACATGTAATATGTTTCACCGCTTACATAATGTTTTCTACAATTTACGTATAGAATACGTCGCCTATTTTGTGACTTACAGCCCTTACAAACAGGATCGGACTGTTTTTTTTTTCCGCGCCTTTTAAAGGCGGGTTGTCCGTTGTATTTATTTATGCACTTCATTGATTTACGTGAATTGTGTCCGCTAATTGTGTTTTCAAATTCTAAATTAATATTTGTGTGTTGTGTTTAGTATATTGGTGTAATGGGGACCTATTCTGTAACGAACCTGTTTATTTTAAACAGCCTGTTAAAAATAAACAGTACGATTTTCTCAAATAGCTATTCAGTATGCGTCGGTCTGCGCAGAATCTGTTAAAAAATTAACAGGTGGTGTTTATTGTGGCTGTTTATTCGGAAATTTTAAACGGTACTACTTGACATGCCTTTAAAATATTAACAGTACGTTTAAAATATAAAATGACAGCTGTGCACTCATTTATTGTAGTGGAAACTGAAAATGAAGATGCAGAAAGATGACATTATGCAGTTCTTAGTAAACATTTCCATTTTAAAACAATTTAGCAATGTTTCTGTACTTTTAAGTGTCCAGTCAATTATTATTTAACATAAATTTAAAAATAAGTAATATTGTAAAATTATCAGGAAAATGAACTAATAAGGTCTGTTATAAGGTTATATTCATATAATATGTTTCGGTCATCAATTTAGACTTTTTTCAAGGCATCTACAGGGTGGAAAGTTTAACTGGAATAAATTCAGTATCTTCACTGCAATTGATTTTGCGAAAAATTCCCGAAACACGTCGATTTTTGTTTTTAAATTGCCACTTTTTAGCCTGATCAGCTTTCTTTTGTTTTTACTCAGGGTGCTGTAACCACCTTTAAGTTTTTTTTTTTCAAATGGGAAGATATTATGTCAACAGACACATTATTGGAAAGCTCATAAAAAAAGCAATACAACGATGTGTTTTGTTTCATGTATTTCTAGCTCATCTGAGAATAAGACCCTAAAAACTGTTTTTTTGGATGCTTCAGTGTGTTATTATCTTATCGTCTCTTTTTCTAATAAATTTAATTTTCTTTGCAAACTTTGTTAGTTTTCATCATTTATTTGACGAATGAAGTGATAGTTAATAAGAATAATGCACTATAGCAACAGAAAAACTTAAAATTTAAATTTCTTTGGAATGCATTTAGCTACTCCACAAAACCCGATAATCTTGAAGATTTGCAACAATTTATTACTAATGAAATTCAGCAAATCACTTCACAAATGTTGGAGTATGTAAGAAATGAGTTTCATTATCGTCTTGCATTTTGTCAAGAAAAACTTGGTGAACATATTGAACATCTGTTACATTAAAAAAACATTATATTTACCTAAAATGAGATTTTTTTAATTCAGGTCCTACAATTTTCAAACAGTAAACCTACCAAGAAAGAAATAGATTGAAGTTCTTTTTATTTATTTTTTCTTCCATTATTAGCTGGAAAAGTAAAAAAAACCTTGTACTCCTTTTTTTATATAAGCTTTCCAATGATGTATCGGTTGACATATCTTCCCATTTGAAAAAAAAAAAAAACTTAAGGGTTGCAGCCCCCTGAGTAAAAGGAAAAGAAAGCTGATCAGGCTAAAAAGTGGCGATTTAAAAACAAAAATCGACGTGTTTCAAGAATTTTTCTCAAAATCAATTGCAGTGAAGATACTGAATTTATTCCAGTTAAACTTTCCAACCTGTATAAATCATAACAATATCTTATCTGTACTACACATTAAAATTTGACTTAATTTATATATTCACACATTAAAATAAATCAGT
The DNA here is from genome assembly GCA_963583935.1 of Diaperis boleti. NCBI lineage: Eukaryota > Metazoa > Arthropoda > Insecta > Coleoptera > Tenebrionidae > Diaperis > Diaperis boleti. The sequence goes on along the minus strand of OY757242.1, from coordinate 35,347,267 downwards.
ACTTGCATTACACTGCACTATGTTTTACAATAAAAGTATGTTAACAATTTCTTAAAATAATATTACAATAAAAAAATTAATTAATAAAATAAATAAAAATTATTTAATTAATTACAATTTCACTAATCAATTATAATAATTTTCTTTCCACTGCTGTTCTTTGCACTTCCCAGGTCCTCTTCGGCTTTTATTTACGTCAGACTTCAATATTCTAACCTTTTATCTTACATTGTTTTTGACATCATATATAAAACACCTGGAACCGTTATAGCATAATTTATGATTTTATTAAAGAGATGATACATACATTTGTCCACTCGATCGTGCTTCTTCATAATAATTTTCAATTCTTCCGTCTGTTCATGTGGTTCTTTTGGCATGTTTTTCTTCTGAAGGTGGTTCCGCTAGTAAACCTATTTGTTTCTGCATTATCTGTTTTTTTTTTCACATTTTCAAAATCACACTTATTAATTAACTCAGCTCGAACATGTACTTCAACCACTTCACGTCAAGAGTAAATTAAAAATGCTGCGAATGCATCTCGAATTCACACATTTCACTCTGATTAAAATGCCCACAGCGGGCCTCTACACGAAATTCTAGACCTTCCAAGCTCCCCGCACACTTCTGGATGTAGAAAAACCCATTTACGCAGAGCTCTCTTCACGTTTGCGTTACGTCTTATGCGTTACTTTAACAGGCCTGTTAAAAAAATTAGTTTTAACAGCCCTGTTTAAAATTTAACAGTACTGTTAAAAATATTGCTTCAAGAATAGGTCTTGGTGTTTATTGAATTAACAGGGCTGTTAAAAGTAAAAAATAAACGTACTGTTTAAATTAACAGGTTTCTTACAGAATAGGTCCCATGGTGTCTCAACCCTGGAAAAATGATGCTAAACGAAGCACTAGTGCAGAAACTAGAAGCTACAATGAAATATTGGAAAATATTACAGACACGGAATCGCATTTCAGTAGTAGTGATGATGAAACTGGATCTGAACAAATAATTTTTAATGCGGCTCTGATTTGCAGCCGGCACTCTCGCTTTGTATAGCAGGTGTGCATGTCCGAAAGCAAGTTTTTATGAGAACGTCTTCATTTTCTGGAAGTTACTAAATAGATGTCGTATTCTCTAGTCACGTTTGGTTGAGGCGCGGAAACGAGTGACAATAATTGCATAACATAACATCACACTGCGGTACATACAAACTTAAAGTAGGTAAGAAGGTAGTCATCATAAGGAGTAATCATAATATATTACAATAAATCATCCGTAACGAATCAGTAAGATACGAAGACGCTGAACGGACATGAAGGGAAAAATAACTGACAACGATTTTTTTCCTGGCAATTACGACAGGGGTAGGACGTGTTGCCCAAACTTGAAAAATGATATACTGTCCACATTTCAAGTTTCACGTATAGGGAAATATAACCTTCTTGGACTATGTTTCTTTAAGTGGTCGAGCGCGTAGCAGGAGGCACTGATTTCAGTGATCCACAGAAGTTACCGTATGTGAAAATTTGTTTTTCCGTGGAGCATTGAAATTGATGCTTCGCTCTACGCGCTCGAACTCATAAAGAAACATACTCCAGAAAGGTCATATTTCCCTGTACGTGAAACTCGAAATGTGGACAGTATATCATATTTCAAGTTTGGACAACAAAACAGCGCTATCGTCCCACCCCTGTCGCAATTGCCAGAAAAAAGTCGAAATTGCCAGAAAAACGTCGGAATTGTCAGAAAAAAAACCTTGTCAGTAATTGTTCCATTCATGTCTGTTTAGCTTCTTCGTAGTAAGACCTAATTTAAGTTGATAAATATTTTTTTAATTATTAAATCATTATTTAATTACGTTCACCGAATGTACATTATTGTGTAAGTAATCTAATAATAACTGACACATCGATCCCCTAGTTCACAATCATACTACCCACCCGAAAAAGTTGGTATAATTAGGACGATAGTGCATAAATCATAAAGTTACAATTTCATTGACAAAAAATTGTAATTTATTAATATGATTGTGAACTAGGGTATCGAATTGTGGAGGTCGGTAGGGGCGGCAAAATTTAAATAGCCTACTGGCGACAAATGTGTAAATCCGCCGGACAAAGTGGCTGGATGTCATTAGCGTGTCTTTTGTTTGGTTGATATAGTTTAAGATTCAATGTATACAAAAACTTTTATTTATCGAATAGTGTTACAGTACGCTATTATTGTTTTTATGAACATCACCAACTATTTATAAAAATACATTTACACTTTGGCCAATTATTCGGACTGCATTCGAACAGTTTCCATTAAATTGCGCCACTGCGGAAACCCTAAATTATGATTGGCATCGGTATTAAATGGGTTTGACAGGGCGGACGACACAACGAATTGAATTTAACTTACATAAATTTGGCAGTGGATATAATGGTGTTTATGTGTCTGGGGGAACAACAAGACTTGGAGAGTGGGATGTCATGTAAAATTTGTCTTTGTAGTAGTCCCCTAAGATCAAAGTGTTCTTGCCAGAACACATTTACCAATGCACAATCGAAATTTGCCATTCCTTTATTATTAATTAAGACCAGATACTGCATACCTCTGCATTCTTGGGAGGTAAGTATCTCCAAATTAGTTCGCGGACAAAGGGATGCGCCAAAAGTGAGAATGTTTAGAATTGCGGTGGCATTCGGATCGGGAAATATCGATACGTAAATTGAATGATTTTAACTTTAAACATGGTGTTTAAACGACGGAAATTGTAATTGTAATAAATCGTTAATCGGTAATAAATTTGGGCACTTTTTTATTCTTAAGTGAACTAATTTGTAAAGGTTATTTATTTGGGATGTTGTGCACCTACGATGGTGCTTTTATTTCTGTCTATACTTTGGCATCGTTGTTTTGGAAATAATATTCCGTGTAACCATATTCAGTTATCATCGAAGAATTAATACATCGTTAAACATGTTGCAGAGCTATTGTCTAATTTAATCGTTCCACGCCGAGATGGATCACGAATTATTATTTACCATAAAATACTTTGAATCATTTGCTTGTTTACAATGTTCGCGTCGAGGTTGTGTATCTCATTGTCGTGCTTAGTGGTGCACGTGTTTTATATCCTGAATAGAGAGGGATGCGTCCGAGGGAACATATTGCCGACTACACAGGAAATTATATACAACTCTATCCACATGACCATATTGTATGATTCGGTACTAAATCACAAACATGATTTAATGCATATTCCCTGCAAATTGTAGCAATAAATTAATTCTCATGGAGTTGGCAAACTTTTATTCGGAATCGAACACAATGATCGAAACATTCCACCTGATTTAGCACCGTTTTCAGCAACACGTAAAAAATTTGCGAATATCGCATACTGCCCGATTATTGAACAAGCATACAGAAATCCGCTTTCTAATCACTTAAAAATTTTTCCGGATCGGTCGCCCGGAAAAATTACAAATATGTAGTCTGATTAAAACGGAAATTAAATTTTAGAAAAAAATGTAAATTTCCAACGATTTTAATGTCCCTGATATTGCTCTTGAAGAATATTGATTTTAATCGAGACTGATTAGAAATAACTCCCTTTCTTGTTTAACTTAAAATGTGCGATTACCTACTGTGCAATAAAAGTCTGCTTTGTTCTTTGATGCACCCACTTCTGTACAATCTTCGTCAACCTCAAGAAAATCTGTCGGTGTAAACTTAAGAACCAGAGTCCTGTTAATGCCACCAACAGGATGTGATTGGCTGCCGTCGCGTGTTCGTGTCCAAGACGCCATTAGTGGTCGCGGCTTCTTGGATCAAGCCGGGATTTACGTCCTGGTTTATTGCTTTTTTACTTCTGTTTTCATGTCTCGTTTATTTCGTTAATTGGTGGGTCCGTACATAAGAGTTCACTACAAAGAAATAATTTCATTTTAAGAAAAAAATTCCCAAAAGTTTTTCACGTGAACTCAACCGCTGCTGTAATTAAGCGCCAGTATGAAGTTATCACTGCTCAATAGGTAACTGCTGTAATATTTAATTAGCGTGGAGAAATTACAATTCGTTCGGTAAACTTTGGTGTTTGGAAGCTTAATTAGGCGTTCTGCTGCTCTAGGTAAATTTGGTAGAGGAAGTTAGACTTGTGTAACTGCATAGGGCAGCAAATTCTTTATTTATACTGATAGGACGGAATATAATATCTGACTCGGAGGTAACTGCTTAGTCCTACAATTACTTTTGTGAAAAGGTCAAACCATAAGAGATATAGAGACAATCCTACAAATCACGGACGTTAAATAGTACATTATTATGTAACAAGTGTCGAAAGTTGCATCTTACCGTTACAGTGGTTTGCAAATTAATTTCTTCTATTATATACAGTATGTCCCCGGATTGAGTTTACAAGAGGAAAATATTTTTTATTTTTGACTTTACGCCAAAACCTCAAAGGAATAAGATTTTTTGCTTGTCCTGAAACCAGCAAATCTTAAACGAAATATTACTCCTGGTAAAAGGGATTGCGTCCAGGAAAAACGCGTTAGCGGTTAAGTATCGTTGAATGTGGGTTATTTCTATAACTAAACGCTTAAGCGGATAAATCGTTAAAGGTTGAATTTTCGGAAAGAGGTAAGAGAAACCATTTTATTGCGTGCAGACCTTGACTATTTTCTTTAAATCAGATAGGCAAATTCACCAGCACTTATACTAGGATTATTTGTACCACCATCAAGGGATTTTGGCTGTGGAAATTCTTTCCTGAACGCACATAGTATAGTTCACGTGGAAACTGGTGAAATTTCCCAAGGACCCGCAGGAGTTGCAGATTTACAGACTTGCAGGATACGCCAGAAAGTCAAAGTAAGGTGTCAGGACAGCTCCAAAACTAGCAGGAAGCATATTAATCAAGAAGATAAGTAATAGACGATTTTTTATTGTATTTTTTTTTGTGTTATCAATTCACCTAGTTTTTGTTATATTACCGTTCACTTAAATTTTGTAAGTTCAGTAATCTCCTTAATGTAATTTTAACCTAGGTAAAGAGCCATAGTCACTATTTAACTTGTCTTATTTTTAATTATTTTCAACGTTCATTTCGTAATTTATTGTTTAATTCAACTTGCTATTCTATTCAGTCATTATAATTTCTATTTTACCACGTTATTTAATATTGTATAATTGTTGGAAGTATCTGTATTATTTTTATTTGTTCATTATATGATTTTGGGGATTTAGCTGTATTTCTTGTGTCACCATCCACACTTCTCAATTTTGTCAGGGCATTACAACAATTTAGATTGTAATAGTACCTACAACGAGGTCACTTACCCCTACGCTTGAAAAATATGCCATAAACCGTTAAATTCGAAAATATCTACAAATGTATTTATTTAAACATTATGCACAATTTTAACTTTAGAAACATTATCATTCATATTGCATTTCTTTGCGATTGGATTCGTGAAATTTGATCATATTTTAGTAATTGTAATAATATTTATCCGTCACAACTTTACTTATGTGTCTTCATTGACAAGGTAAAAGTGCCACTTTATCTTATTGCAGATAAAATAGCAACTTTTGCCTACTTTATATGCATTATCACATAAAATACAAAAATTAAACTTTTCAGTGAAATCATATTACATATTATTATTACGTATTAATGATGGTGGATGGTAACATAAATTTCGATGCTTTTGCTGCTTCAAGAACTTTGGGCGGCGTGCATTTCTAGTTCGGAATCTAACATGATCGTCAGTTTCTTTTTGGAATTACATATATATTTAAAGAAAAAATCTACACTTACACAAAAGATTACTTTTACAGTTTTTTCAACTTAATTTTGTTTTTGTTGACATCCTAACCACGAGAATATTTATAATATGTATTATGATTTAGCTTGATCTTAATCTTTCAAATTCATACTATAAATTATTGTTGTCCAATTTATTTATCTAAAAACGTTTGCGGATAATAGTAGATTATATTATTAAGAGCATAAGTTACGCTTTATGAGCCTGGACTGTTGACCGACGAACGAAGTGAGTCGGTTAAGTCCAGGCGAAGCACATAAAGCGACTTATGCTCTGAATGATATATATTATTTTATCCGCAAAACTTATTCAGAAGCCCCCTTGGTCAGGAGCCCCCTTGTTCGGGTTCCCTTTTGGTCGAGTCCTCCCTTGATCGGGAGCCCCCTTGGTGGGGAGCCCCCTTGTCCGGGAGCACCCTAACCGGAAACCCCCTTGTCTGGAAGCACCCTAACCGGCAGCCCCCTTGGTCATTGGTCATGGACGCCTGTAAATAAAACAAGGAGGAGCTAGTCGTTTCATTTACACGCGTCCCCATCCACTACCTCGCTAGTTCACTTTCAATAAATTAGGAAACAACAATTTAGTAAGAATTTGAAAGAATTCATTGACAAGGTACAAGTGTCACTTATTTTATGTGATTAAGCACATAAAATAACACCTGTTGGCTACTTTATGAGCCTAATCACATAAAATGACACTTTTACCTTGTCAATGGAGGCACATAAGTTGTCACTTTTGTAACGTTTGCGGATAAAATAGTACTTCTATATATTATTCAGAGAATGAGTGGTTTTATGTGCTTCGCCTGGATATATAGATATCTTTTTTCTACATATAACATATGTAGAAGTTTATACATATAATATAATATATGTATAAAAATGATTGAAGTTGGACTGTAAATCTATAATAGACGTATATTCGACATTTATATTGTAGAGGGTTTAAAGATCATCTACCATAGACGTCTATATTTAGTTCAATTTTAGACAAAGACGGCTTATAGACGGCGTAGACAGTGTTTCGATGTCTATTAGATTAGGATGTGTTGCCTGGGGAGTTACGAACAAGAATGAGACAAAGCGAAGGCAAAGGCGAAATTCAATAGTATGATAAAGAGCAAACTAAAGAAAAGCCCAGAAATATCCCAAAGAAGCAAAAATAGTAAGAGCACCAGAGCAAAGACAGTCCAGAAGAAAGAGGGCGAAAAATGGAAAAGATGATGGAGAAAATGATGTATGACCTAAAAAAAGTAAAAGAAGATACAAGTAAAACCAAAAAAAGAAATGAGAGCGCTGAAGAACGACAACTGACACTTTAGGGAAAATATGGAAGAACGGAAGAGAGAAATGAACCAACTGAAGAAGACAGAAAAAGAGAAAAAATGGAGAGAAGACAAAATCTTTCAAGAAAAGACTATAGGACAGATGCAGACGAAGATGGAAGAGAACGAAAGAAAGAGAGGAAAGAGTTAAGTCAAAGCAAAAAAGTCGAGAAGTGGGCTAAAAAGAGGATCTGAAAACGCAAATGGAAATAACAGAGGCCTATGCTATAAAGGGAGAAGACATGATCATAGCGAAAATAGAGACATGGGAACAGAAGCAGACCGTCATATGAGAAATAGGACAAAAATCTCCATAAACAATGATTTAACAAGGAAAGAAAAAGAGATACAGAAAAAGATAACGGAGATAGCGAAGAATGAAAGAAAACAGGGAAAAACTACAAGGATCTGGAATGACAGAGGGGAATCTGAAACTAGGAACAAAAAAAGTTAAAATGTCACAGTACAAAACAAAACAATTGTTAAAAGAGAAGTGATACAGAAAAACAAATTTCATAATTTGAGAAAACTTCAATGCGAGAATCGGGACAAGATTAGGAAGACAAGATAATGGGACGGAAGAGGCGAAAAGAGTGATAAACAGAAAATTAAGAAGGAAGAGGAAGATAAGGTAAGTGAGGTACTAATAAATAATTGGAACTGAGAGAACGATGCATGGAAATTTACGTAAGTGGTTCCGAGAGAGAATCAGTGATTGATCATGCAGTAGTGAACCAAGACGTTTAGGACGAAGTACGAAGATTTGAAGTGGGAAATAGTGTGCAATCGGACTACAAACTGTTAGAACTAAAACAAGAAGGTACCGAAACAAGAAATGAGTGAACTGGAAAGAAGCATTAAAGAAACAACATCAGCTAAGAAAATAGAAGTACAAGTAGGAGAATGAATTAAAATAATCAGATGGTGGGACAAAGAATGTAAAGAAATTAAAAGACTAGTAAGATAGCAAATGAGGAAATAGAGAAAAGGGAAGGAAACGACAGAAGAATAGGGGGCGCAACTAAAGAAGTACAAAGACACTTGTAAGAAAAAAAAAGAAGAAAAGAAGAGAGAAGAAGAAGAGGAAGAGGAAATTAGATCAATCAACAGAAGAGGAATGAGGCTCAAAATAGATAAAAACAATAAGTAAAAACAGGGCAGATGAAAAAATAACGATTGAACAAATGCCTAAAGAAATTATTAAGGTGGCAATAGGAAGAATGAAGAAAGGAAAAGCGGCGGGAACTACAAAGCGAAGCGTCATAGTAAACGACGTCTGGCAAGGAGAGCAGAGAGAAAAGTTAAGAGCTACCGATGAGGAAGTTTGCTGAGCAAGATATACGCTATGATACTAAAAGAAAAATTGAAGGAAAAACGAGAAGAGAAAGAAGTGTTACCAGATTGATAGATTAGGTGTTGAGAGGTGTGAAGGAATTGGCCCCCTTACCAACACTCAGACCACACTGTGGGCCTATTGTGTCACACCCTCGGGTTCTTCATTCCTGTCTCCCATCCAGCCATCCGACACTGTCGAAGAAAGCTAGCATGGTTCAAGGCGAGGTACTCTCAAGTTGGCCTAGCTGGGTCATGTCTCTCCCGGTATGGACTTTCTGGTCGAGTCGAGAGCCGGGCACTCCCGTAGAACATGTTCAGTAGTCTCCTCCAGTGTCCGGTTCAGATGCAGACCAAAAGACGTAGTCTGCCCCTTGACAACTTTTTACAAAAATCCTGCTCTGTCTACAGTCTGCTGTCGTTTCCCAACTAGTGCAATGTTTAGAATGGGTATCAGTTCTGATTAGGGTTGAGAGGTAGCGGTTGGCCGGTCGGATATTCTTTCTTGGGAAACTATAATTAAACGTGGAGATAACAAAAATTATAATTTTTCAGAAAGAAGGCAGGAGAAAGAAAGAGAAATTGAAGTGGGAAGAGAAAGAGATAGAAGAAGTAAAATAATTTAAATATCTTGGCTACACCTTTAACGACAGCAATAACGAGAAAAGACATATAAAGGGGCTGAAAAGAAAGGCGAATGGGGTGGTAGGATAAGTAAGGGAACTAGGCGAGAGAAAATTCGGTCGCGACATAATAAGAAGTAGGAAGCTAATTTACGAAAAGCTAGTACAGAGTGTCATGACGTAGGGAGCAGAAATATGGAGATGGAAGGAGCAGAAAAAGCTGGAAGTACTCTAGGCGAAATACTGGAAATAAATACTAGGATGGCATAGAGAAACCCGAGCGTATAAAGTGCTGGAAGATGTGGGAATAGACTACTGGAAATAGACTAGATAGTGTAGAGATTGTACAGACAAGGAGCAGAAACAATAGAGCCCATCATAATAGATTGTCAGGAGTTGAGGGAGGAGAGAGAAGACTGGAAAAATGCTGTTAGGAAAAGCTGGATGAAAGTAGTATTAAGCAAAAGAAAGAACTGAAGAAAAAAATTGTTATTGTTTTATGCTAGTTTTATTTTCTTAATAAACTTAAACTTATAGTTATTTATTATGCAAGACCATCAAGAGATTGTTTATCTACGAGTGAAAAGATTAAGTTCACGAGTGACAAAGTCACGAGTGGACTTATTTCACGAGTAGATATCGTGGTGTATAATACAAGTTTTTTTTTCTATAGCAGGACTTCAAGTTCAAGAGAAAAAGTGAATCTTCAAAGATTCCCACCAGCGCTTCAAGTTTTGCGAACAGTTGATGTTACGCTTATTAAGCAAACTCTAGCACAAATACCTTCAAATACCTAGAAATGAGAATCAACAGGAAAAATAACAGAAGTATCGAAATGAATGAATTAATGGATTAAAACAGGGAGCAAACTTCTGTATGATTACCAAAGGTGAGAGGAGAAGTTGTAGAGCCAGAGGGTGGTCTAAACCAAGATGGGAAGATCACATCTATGCCGATATAAAAAAAATAGACATTAACGATTTGAGAACGTCTGTAAAAGATAGGAAAGAATATAAGAGACAGAGTAAGAAATAACTAGCTATTTCGGAGACTGGGAGCCCTATTCTTGAACTTGTGAGTTGAAGGTGAGCGAGTGAGTATGAAGTTATCTCGGGTGATTTTCAGGGACCCACGCTGACGCCATTGCAATCCTTAGCAATGCCCAGTTCTAGAAAATGTTTCGTATTTCCAAGGAACTGTTTAACATGGTGGTAGATGTGCTTTGAGACCGAAAAATCGAGCCACAGACCTCGACATTCCTGTTCGTGTAAGTAAAAATGAATATCTGATTATTCTGGTGTAGGACATGTTTCTTACATTTTAATAATGGTTAAATGTTTTGTCTCATGATAGATATTAACGGCGTTACGTTTTTTTGCATAAGGAAGATATCAGATGGATATTGGTTCCAATTTGTTTATGCCTGTCTGCCAATCGACTGTTAGCCGTTGTATCACTGAAGTGAAGATTTTCAATTAATATGCGAAATCTCCTCACAACTTTGAAGAGCTGGACTGAGTCAGATTGAGATTCTACAAAAAGGACAATTTCCCTGGTGTTGTTGGATGTGTAGATTGCACTCACGTAGCAATTGTGGCGCCCCCAGCAGAAGATCCGGATCGGCCAGGACATTTGTACATAAAATCATTCTATTAGCGTTCAGTTGATTTGTGATTCCAATTTGAAAATATTAAATGTGAAGGCATAACATCCTGGAAATACCTAGGACGCATTTATTTAGAGCAACAGTAAGGTACAGTAGGTCACGCGTACCATTCATGCAGACGGACGAGGAACGTATTATTTACTTGGTAACTATACTAATACAATAATATAAATTAAATGATAAAACAAGAGCTGGATTTTTGTAGGAAACAGTAGTTATCCTTTGCGTTCTTGGCTTTTAACACTCCTGGATGTTAAACTTGCAGAACATACGCCGGAATGCAGGGTGAAATTGAAATACTTTGATATAGACTCACCGGCAAAATCATCGCATCACTTAAAAGTAACACAATTGCGACTAATGGGTACCATACCTGAGACCACAATTCTAGGGAGAGAATGGCCGGCGTATAAAAGAAAATAAGTAGGCGGTGGTAGGCAATTATGACAGATTTAAAACCAATAGGTTTACAATTAAACGTGAAATTGTCGAAATTAGGTAGATTAATTAGATTTTTGAGAAAATAAAAAATAAAGTTGAATCCTTTTTTTTTCAAACAATGTAAGTTAGCGGTCGATTTTCTACGAAGGAGCTGAACGGACATGAATGGAAAAATAACTGTAAACGTTTTTTTTTCTGGCAATTCCGACTTTTTTCTGGCAATTCTGACTTTTTTCTGACAATTCCGACTTTTTTCTGGCAATTCTGACTTTTTTCTGGCAATTGCGATTTTTTTCCAATACCAGAAATGTAAAAGGTAGTGAGAAAACAAAAAGGAGGCGACTCAGGGAAAGTGGAATGAGTAGTAGAATGTCAGCGCATAGGCCTCTGCTTCTCCCAGATCACAAAAGAGCTAGATTACAATTTGCTCATGATCACGTCCATTGGACAGCTGAGGATTGGGGAAAAGCAAGGAGAAATAATAAGAAATGGAGTGATTTATTATTGTTTTTGCGAGATGCCGCCGACGTCTCACATTCTAATTAACGGAATTACAACATTGCCATGTCTTTCCAAAAGTACCAGTACACTGCTATTGCACCCGCATTGTACCGAACGCTAATGCCCCGGTTATGCGTAGGTTTGGCAACACTGCAATACCACGTGTGGCTGTAAAAAAGAATATGTCTGCCATTGTTATTGTAATGGCTTTTGGTGAATTGAATTTTAAACATTGAAAAACATAAGGACATTGGTGCAAATATGGTTAGACAGTGTTACGTGTGATTACTTGACTTTCCACAGGTAAGCATGTACAACGCACATGGTTGCTGTGTTTATCAGCTCAGTGGCGTACAAATTTCGGTGTGGATTGCAATAACGGAGTTTGCACGAGTTATTGCACGAGACAGATGTATTTATTTGCCTTAAATGTTAGTGTTTATGTAGGGCTGGTACCTAAAAATGGTTTGATTTGTTGTAAACATTTTCGGGAAAATGACCGTGCCTCAACTGCTAGCCACGCCACTGGAAAGTTCGCACACTCATCGTAGGCACTGTCACATTCTATCGCGTGAAAGAAAACAAACCACTATTCTCCTCCGCCCACAGTTAATTGGCTTCATAGCGCTGCATATGTTTACTAGTGGAATGCTGGCTCCATTTCTTATTATTCCTCCGTGGGGAAAAGTATTGTTTACGGAAGAGTCATGCTTTGCTCTAAATTCAACTGATGGTTGTTTGAGAGTGTGGAGAAGACCAGGCGAGCATTATTTCGAATGTACAATGGTGATTCGGGAAAATTTTGGTGGATTATCCCACATGGTGTGGGGAGGAATTAATATGCAGGCCAAAACATATCTCGTCCTCGTCGCTGATGGTGCCCTAAATGCACATCGGTATATTACTGAAATTTTTAGAACCTCATGTAGTACCATTCCCATCATATGTAGGGAACGATTTTGTTTTCATGCAGGACAATGCTCGTCCGCATATCGCTAGGGTCATGACGGATTACCTGCATGAGGTTGAAATAGCAAAATTAATTAGATCAGCGCGTAGCCCAGACTGCAATCCCATTGAACATCTTTAGGATGAACTTGCACGGAGAATTAAGATACGTCAAAATCGTCCTGAAACACTAAACGAGCTAAATGGAGCGTTAAATGAAGAATGGGAACACATCGATCAACACGTTATCCAAAGACTGATTCTCAGTATGCCACGCAGAATGAAGGCAGTTATTCAAGCTCGAGGGGGCAACACCAAATACTGAAACTTGCGTCAGACTATATATGCAGCCAATAAAAATTTTCGAACTTAAAAATGCAGAAAAACACAGTGCGCAAAAAACAATGTTTCATTGAAATTTATTTGTTTACTTACCACTAAGGTTAATGATTTCTACAAGATGTTAGAGCCCGATTCCATGTTGATTAGCGACTGGTCGCAAGTGCCGGTTGCTATGGAAACGTCTTAACTAAGATTTATTTTTTTCGAACTATTCGTTTTTTCTTTGATTTAGAGTTTTTTTCTTAAATATTCCGTATATTCCTCTCTCGAATCTGCTGCCTTTCTTTTCCCCCGTTTCCTAACAACCTGCGGAGCTGATGCGGTAGGTTTGTTTGAGTTATTAGAAGAAGAGAGAGTTTCGGGTCTCTGTTTCACAAAATCAAAGTTAACTGGAGTCAGGATACTTGCAGTTGGAGTGTGAAGAGAAGGGACTTGCAGAACGTGCACTAGGGGACAGTGTAGATATAGCTAAAATAAAGAAAACTGCCAATAAAAATGAAGGTTTCCTGTAATTTATGGTAATAATATACTTTCATTATTATTCGAAGTGAAACTGCAACTACTCTTGAACCGCCACTGGTTTTATAAATGAAACATAAATGTCCTGCTCCAGTGTGGTTAATTTCTCATCGTTTGGAGGTCCGCCTCCGGTTTGATTTTTTGTCCCATTTGATACGGAACGCCTTTGCTTTAACGCGAGAATATAGATGCTGCCAAGTCTAAATTCAAACAATTATATCCACACTGTGGTCTTGAGTTTCTTTTAGTTGAAACCATTATTACCTTACGCCAGCTTTGCCAGTTTTTCGCAGGGCCACCAGCGCTATTTAAAATAGCTGCTATTTCCTACCGCTTTGCTTCAATATCTCTACATTTTTAATATTTTTTGAAAATTGCATCAGAGTGTTCCTTTGCTCGTCCGTGGCGCGAGACATTGTTTAAAATTTAAATTGGTACACAGACGACGCAAGCGTAATACTTGTCACAATTTGACAATTGACAGATCCAAAGTCAGTGGTTTGATTCAAAGTGAGATTACAGCGTTGCTAAATTGACACACTCTAGTGAGTTTGTTTTAGTGTCAAGAATACGAATTTGGGTGAGCGAGTGAGTCACCGCACCGGTGAGAAAGTTACACTCACATTTTTCAAGAATATCATCAGGTACGCTTCTGATGCTTCGTTTACTAATTTGATTTAGTTTTAATTCGGACTTTAACTTACGTTTTACATTTTGAAATAATACATAGTTTATTTGATGGTTACTCCAATAGGTGCAGCCAATTAAAAAATGTACAATGATGAAACCCTAATAATGTTATATAAAATGTATAGATTTATAAATAATTCATTCTTCAATGCATATTAATGAACATCGATTTATTGTATACATTATTATATTAAAATAACAACTATTTACATACTTCATAGTTTGAAAAATTCATCTTATTGTACTAGATACTTACACTATTATTTCATTTTAATTATATCGCTTTAAAATAAATCGTGGTTCTCAACGGAATTTTCCAACAATTTAAGTTCTCGTGTCTGCAAATTGATTTCTTTTTGCACATAACTAATACGTTTCTTAAATAAAGAAGACATGATTAAACGAATTTGTACATCCCCAGCGATAAAAAGATAATAAAAGATGTGCCTGAATTCAAACAGTTCGTAAAATGTCACATAAATGCCACCAACGTTAGGTTTTCATTCATACGATGTTAGTGGGTCACGTAAATAAAATATAACCTGCGTTGCAATATGTAACCGCGAAAAAGCCAAGTGTTCTTTGCAGATACTTGAATGTCATTTAAAAATTGTGTTCTTTATAAGCAACGTGTTATCCTTGTTGTGCTATCAAGTCGTTGAGTTTCATTACTAAAGCTCATGAATCATTACCACACGTTAGCACTACATTTATTATATAAGCCGGTTTTAGTAACTCTAAAGGAATTAATCACGGAACTACCAGTCAAGGCTTTGCCATGCAAGCCGCAACGCAAATTGTAATTAGAAAAGTTTTCCTTATGTCAATAAAAAGACCATTCGTGACGGTTTCCATAACTCAGTGAACAACTAGTACAAAGCAGTCTGGGGGTAATTTGTAGGGTACTAATGAGGCAGCTATCGCTGCTCTCAGACGATCATATCGATATAAAAGTAATATGGTAGCAATAAAACCCTATTTACATACGCTAAGAATATAAAACTCGTGCGTGCAGCTGATTTCGGGGTTGATGTATTTTTAAAGTACACCAAACCGGTGCTTTTATCGTTTTAGAAACGTACCCCAAATTGGCAGCGGCTCCGTACCTGATATTATGCATTTGACTTGTTCTGCATTGGAAGGAGTTTTCCAAACCCCGTTCTTAAGAAATACAGTCGGTATTGATGTTTAGATTCTTGCGGAACCTAAATATTCCGGTGGAATATGTTCGTGATTTCGGGTTACACGCCATTCGTCTTAATGATACCTCTGCCGGGGCCGTCAGCGACATTAATGTGACTTAAACATGTATATCGGGGTGGTTCTGTTTTACTCACATGACCATAAATAAGACAAACTTTGTCGACTCCTTCCTGATACGAAGAAAGTCGTCCGCTTTGTGAAGATTACGACCACTCGGATATTTATGCGGTTGCGCTGCTAATTAACACATAATAGACCACTCACGAGAGCACAAATTTAACGACAGCAAGAGACGCGTGGCCATTCAAAGCTTCGTTTCCGAAGTAGATAGTAGATAACAGTTCCTACATTAATGTCTTCGCATATAACGTACGCAGATTGTTTCCTTTAGGGGTTTTTATGGTCACGAAACGGTGTCAAGATGAAAATTTATTCCATATTCAAGTTCACTTCCACCATACAGACCCCCCGTCTATACTATGTTTGGAATTATGTGTTTTCTAAAACTTTTTTCTATGTTGCACGGGAATGTTTCATCTCCTGTAACTCAATTATGAAAAGATGGTAAGTGCAGGTAGGTAAACAAATTGTTAGTTTTTGATATAATACAACCAAATCTCAGATTATAGACTTTCTGGTAATTTTAATAAACCTTTTTTACAACAATTTATTTCTATCTAAAATTAATAGTAGTAGTATGTATATTTATTACCTTTATTTCATACTGTCCGGTAGATGTTCCATTAAAGGATCAATATAATTTGCGTCCGGTAGGTGAGCTATTAGAGTATCAGAGCCGGTAAGTGTCGCTAGGCAACACTTACCGGACAGCTTCATCTTTATAAATCAAATCTGACATTAATCTGACATTCTCAAAGGTATTTGTCGGCTACTGATAAAGTTTTACATGTACAACAAGTGTGATGCGATTTTCATAAAATGTGATTTTTTGATTTTTGAAATAAAATAATGAAAGACAGGCTTACAGTATGAAATAAAATACATTACTATACACGTCCTGTAGTTACTTGTAACTCTTTTAGACATTCTAGACTCGGCTCCTAACGTCGCCTCGTCTAACTCGTTACAAGTAACCTACTGGATTTGTAACGTTAAATGCTATTACAGGTTTATAAAGTATCAGATCAATACATTTCCCATAACTCAATAAAATAAAATACACTGCGTTTCAAAAAACAAAACATCCTGAAGGAATAGACGTAGAACTTTAAAATTTGGTGTAAATACTTAGTACATCAAGAAAAAATTTTGAGAAAAAAGCAACAAGATTTATTGATAAAAACATTAATAATGCGTTACATATCCGCGCCTTCTTCTGCATTCAGCAACTTTTCTAGGCATGCTGGATATAAGATGATCCACTTAATTTTGCGGTATCTCATTCCAGGCTCTCTGAAGGTGCTCACGTAATTCACCTTATGTGTTGGGAAGGTGAGGTAAACGACGTAGCACTAAGTCCATCATGTTCCAGACATGTTCTATAGGATTTAGGTCTGGAGATCTAGGCGGGCAAGGCAAACAATGAATATTTTTGTCTGCTAAGAAGTTTGGAGTAATGTTAGCAACATGAGGCCGTGCATTATCTTGCTGATAAATTGCCCCTTGAAGATCCTGGATGCATGGAACGGCAACTGGTTCTAAAATGGTGTCAATGTAACGGCAAGCGTTTAATGTGCCCGGAATGAGGACCAAAGGAGACCTGTCTCCGTGGTGTATTGCCCCCCACACTTTTACCCCTGGTGTTAAGCCCGTTTGGCGACGCCGAGCATACTCTAAATTTTGTCTTTGCCCTCTATGTCGTCTAACCCTTAAACCCCCGTCAGACTGCCATAAGCAAAACCTGGACTCATCGGAAAAGAGGATCTCTTGCCATTCCTGGCCCAGTGTTGTCTGTTGTAGCTCCACGCTAATCTCGTGACTTTTGTTGCCTCGTCAATAGGATGCGAATATACGGACGGTATGAATGTAATCCAAATGAGCGTATTCGGCGATAAATGGTACCCATGGACACTCTACAACCTATTGCTCTTATCCAGTTCACTGGAACCGCTCGAGATGGTTTTATGGGGTCCTGAATTGCACTCCGTCGTAAACGTGCTTGTGAAGGGTACAGACATGTCGAAGATGCCGAGGTGGACGTCGCGGCCGCGGTGGAGATCGATGTCGAAGACGCGGTGGATGTCTACATTGCTACCACGATGTTGTGTCAACATACCAAGAAGTTTATCCATTCAGTGTTCTGTACAGTATTACAAGGCATGACGTGTTTCTACTGCGTTCTCATAAAATAATTCCTTTTTTATTTACCCACTAATACTAGCATTTCATTTGTTAATTTTTTTCAAGTATGTAATAATAGTACATTATTTAATGAGCATATAATGGTGGCTAGTATACACGAGAATGGAAATTAAAATACGAGCCGCAGGCGAGGATTTTAGCCATTCAAGTGTATAATCGCCACCATGATATGCGAGTGAAATACGACCTTTTATCTACAACTGCACTTTAGAATTAAAATTAGAAATTAAACCTTGTTAAAAACTTGACGTTGAGAAAAAATCTCAATATTCATCATTTCATGGCCAGTTAATAATAATTCTTAAAAACCCAGCCTGACTGTCTGTGTTCAATAGACCTAGTTAAGTATTCATAGGGTACATGTACAATTCGTAGGTTACATGAACATGTTGGAACAAATATTTCAACGCTGCTACCTGAAGTTGAGTATCTCATGCTACTTGGAGATTTCAATGTTGACTATAAGCAAGTAGAAATGAGCTCTTATAAGTTTCTCAAGAAAATGTTAGATCCGTACAACTTGTCTCAGATTGTCAACCAACCCACAAGGGTTGCAGGAGCAAACTCAACGTTAATAGACCATGTCTATGTGAACGATGACCATATGAAGTCTTCGATAACGGTGCAAGTTGAGAACATGAACCAAATACTAAATAGTGACAACAAACCAGTTAGTGACCATTGCCTTATATATTGTGAAATGCCTTTCACGGAGACGGAGCCTACAAAGCCAACTAAGAGGTATGTGCGATGCTTTCCAATCGAGGCTGTTCTCAGCACGGCTGATGTAAATGAAAAACTTCAAATATTCAATGAATCAATAACCGAACTATTCGATAAACATGCTCCATCAAAACTGATAACTTCGAAAAATCCTAGACCCGAATGGTTAACTTATAACATTTCTGAAATGATCAAGGCAAGACAGAAAGCTTTTGTTGCATTCAAACGCAACAGGACAGCAGCGAAATGGCTATTTTACGTCGAAGTAAGAAACGAGGTCCGTAAAGCCATCCAGCGAGAAAAGAAAAGCTATGCTGATTATAAACTGCAACACTGCAGGGATGCTAAAAAGCTATGGCAGGGTTTAAGATCGCTAGGAATAAAGAAGAAAACTACGATACCAACACATCTCTGCAATGCGGATCTTATAAACAACTTCTTCATAGAAGTGTCTAAAATGGACTCGACTTATCTGGCAGAAGAAATGCGTTAC
Organism: Diaperis boleti; assembly: GCA_963583935.1. NCBI lineage: Eukaryota > Metazoa > Arthropoda > Insecta > Coleoptera > Tenebrionidae > Diaperis > Diaperis boleti. Next base: position 35,328,329 of record OY757242.1, on the reverse strand, counting down.
TACAATGCTCATCAGCACCACAGCGTCGTGAACCAATTCCACCTGCAGCGTGTAAGTGTTTGTGATGTGAAAAAGGCTCTAAATAGGATTAGTTCCAGTGCAGTGGGTTGCGATGGTATATCTATACATATGTTCAAACTAATTCCTGAATTTTGTCTATCAGCATTAACTGATATTGTAAATTGTTCCATTAATACACATAGATTTCCAGATTCCTGGAAAAAAGGTTTAATTACGCCGATGCCGAAAGTGTCACAACCTGAAAAAGTATCTGACTTAAGGCCGATTTGTGTGTTACCTGTCTTTTCAAAGGTTTTCGAGAAAATAATATCAGACCAAATCAGAACGTACCTTGAGCAATTTAAAATTTTACCACACAGTCAAGCGGGTTTTAGACCAGGTATAGTTTCCCGAAACGATATAGTGCACAGAAGCTATCTAGACGACCAGCGAAGCCGTAGACTTTGTTTTCATGCTTTAAAGCAGTTTGCCAAGGTAATTAAATCACTGAGTGATTTCTGGCTTGTGTGGAGAAGCAGGACCGGCTTTATTTTTTTTTTGTATTATTTTAACAGATATTATTGATTTAAACTTTTTATAGTTCATTTGTTGTTATTATTACCAGTATTATTATTCATTATGTGTTACCACTAGTTGGATGAATATAATAAATAAAATAACACTATTACGTCAATAAAATACTCTAATGTGGACACTTAACACGCAAGAGAAACACAAAGACACAACGAAAAAAAATTTTAACGCTAAGGCACTGAAAAGAATACAATTTTAAAAAACAATGTATCCACTTGTTGGGCCCGGTTTCAAATTAATTGACTTCGCCCCTGCACCATATGAACACCTGCAACGATGGATCTGCATGGATCACGACCGACAAGTTTGTTCAGACGCAAAACCAGTTTCGTATTCAGATGTTTTTCAATTCTGCAGCCATCACAAATTAACTGGTCTACTTTAGTGAAAGCGTGCCATTGGTTTTTTTGCGGTCTTTAAAAAGAAAACAAAACATTATAGCCTCAGGTGCGCCTTAGAGATCTTACTCCTACTATAACAGCACTGCTACAGCCTTAATCAATGTAATTGACAGCATACTAAAAGCTTATGATCAAAGTATGTTAACAATGTTAGTACTTTTGGTTTTCTCCAAGGCCTTTGACACGATTAGTCATACACTATTGTTAGCAAAGTTGCACTACATTGGGTTATCAGCCAACTGTGTACAATTTATGCAAAGTTATCTAAATAATCGTTACCAACAAGTGGTGATAAATACAGCTTTAACAGTGTGTAGCTCTAATTTTAAGCCAATAAGAAGTGGGATGCCTCAAGGCTCGATACTTGGGCCACTCTTATTTATTATATATGTATGTGATCTTCCATTGTAGATATTCCAGATATACAAATCTTTTCTACCAGGTGACATAGTCAAAGTTGTTAACTTAATTAACAAAAATTTAGAAAAGTCAGAAAGATGTGAAAAACAGTGTCTGAAGCTAAACCCTGTAAAAACACAGGCTATATTATTTGGCTCTAAAAATTACTATAAAATTCTCTCTGAGAATATTTTCTTCACTGTAAATAACTGTGATATTAGCTTAGTGTCTGAAGCTAAAAACTTAGGTTTAATAGTGGACAACGAACTCGATTTTTCAAGTCATATAAGTACCATGTGTAAACGTTGTTATGGTATACTGAAATCATTATATTCTTTTATTTCATACTTGTATCTAAAGTGACATTTTTCGGATTATTTTTGATACCAAAAGTGGAACATTAACGTCCTAGTACTTTAGAGAAAAATTTTAAAGTCCTAGTACTTTAAAATTATACGTCAATCATTTCTTACATTGTTCCCGAGATTTTTGTGGCATCAAATTGTTCTTCACGTGATCTGCTTCATCTACAATGTCTTGAGGCACCTCAATTTTCTCCATTTTAAACGGATTAATCGAGTAAAATATCCAAAACCATTCACCGTGACCCAGTTTTTTCGTTGTCATTTTTGACAAACGTTTGTTACTATGGGAATGTTAGTTCCCGCATATTTAATTATTACGAATAATTTGTGCGAGATAAACACACAGCATTTCTTTTTATTTTGACTTAGGTCATTAAACTTGCAGTTTGAAATAAAACGTTGTATTTACCTCGAACGAGGAAGTGTTTTTAAAGGTACTCACAAGTAATTCCGGCCTCGGCTAGGCGCCTCGGCCGTAAACAACTTGCTCGTACTTTAAACTTCACTTCTCGTTCTAGATAAATAATATACTAATTTTTTGTTGATCGCATTTTAAGTCATCTCGTGACCTCGAATGAAAAACAGTGTTTCTACTGACTTCGTGCCCTTTTGCAGCGTTATGTATTTTGTATGTTTGTTATGTATTTTGCTTCATGTATGTCTATATTGTTTGTACTATATGTTGCTGCAAATAAACTTTATTCATTCATTCATTCATTAGTTCGTTCGTTCGTTCGTTCGTTCGTTCGTTCGTTCGTTCGTTCGTTCGTTCGTTCGTTCGTTCGTTCGTTCGTTCGTTCGTTCGTTCGTTCGTTCGTTCGTTCGTTCGTTCGTTCGTTCGTTCGTTCGTTCGTTCGTTCGTTCGTTCGTTCGTTTTCAATTCAATTGATGAATTACAAGAGGGGTTCTTACCTTAAAGAATATAAAAAATTATGACATTGACGTAATTTTGAATTAAATTTGACGTTTTCAAAGGGTTACATGATTTTTAAAAGATTTCGTAAAAACAACATTTTATAAATGTAAAAATTAAAAATGGATCATGTAACTCTTTGAAAACGTCAAATTTAATTCAAAATTACGTCAATGTCATAATTTTTTATATTCTTTAAGGTAAGAACCCCTCTTGTAATTCATCAATTGTATCATTGATCTCTTGTTAAATTAGGGCTGATGATGGCAGAAGTGTTCTGCCGAAACATGTACCATTAGTAATCTTACAGTTATTAAAGTTTGTGGAGTTCGACATAGATATATTTAAATTTTAAAGAAAAATAACTTTTTTTAGGTTATACTACAATTCAATGTGTTCAATCCTTTGAATATTCAACCAGTGTTCCTGTAAACATTTATAGTGCAATTAATGCAATTGGTAGGGGTGATTCCTGAACCCCCCACAGTAGTGGGCTCAGACATGGACTTAACGGTGTCGAATGGGCAAACTTGCTTTTATGTGGATGGGCCGGCCAGGCCTTGGTTGGATTTATTTTTTTGCTACTTACATTAGTTTTACTTTGTAAAGAATCGTTTACGCTTGATGACTTACAATTAATTAGTCAATTGTTATAGAAGCCATGGCTTGCTTTATTTGATATCTTGAAGTCTAATTGCATATTAAAATAACTTTAATTTAAAAATCGTGGTAATGTTCGTTTCAAAAAATATTGTACAATCCTCATGCGTGAACAATCTTCCCGCGTTCACGCAAATGAAGGCACTCGCTCCTTCGTCGCTCGTGCTTCAAAACTGCGTTCACGCGGGAAGATTGTGTTCCCGCACTTGGTTTGTAAATTACTATATTATGCTATTTTTCCGGGGGGAATATCATATTCACTTAAGGCGATTCGGAATTAAGCATATATAACAGTTTGGCAATAAATATTTAGAATTAAAAAGGTCTAATAAAGGTAGAGCCTATTGAAATTTTGCGGTATTGTTCATTTAAACTGTACTCTACCTCGATGCCATCCTTTCTACCGCGATGTAAATTCAAATATTTTGAATCGCTCTAAACATCGCGTAGTCAGCATCGCCCGCGACATCAACCGCGATCATCGATGCATCGTCGATATGTGCGCGCACATATCAACATACAATATTGTTTTACAGCGATTCGACATCGATCTCGACCGCGACCGCGACATCCACCTCGGCATCTTCGACATGTCTGTACCCTTGGGTACTCTAGAACGTCCACTACCTCTGCGACGGGCCTGGAGCTGTTCTTCTTGCCAATCTCTCCAAATGCGTCTAACTGTTACAGGTGGTCTGCCCATCCGTCTGCCAATTTCACGAAATGCTAAACCAGCCTCGTGCATCCCGACAATTCCCCCTCTTTCAAAGGGTATAAATTGCTGGAAATTCGGGCGTCTTCAAACTCGTGGCATTGTTTAAGACACTAACAGTCACAATAAGCAAGAAAAACCAAACTAAAAACAGAAAGAAAAATGTTTTTACAAGTGATCGATTGCCTTAAAAATTTAATCATTTGTTTCTTTTCATCTACTAAGTATTTACACCAAATTTTAAAGTTTTAGGTCTACTCCTTCAGGGTATTTTTCTTTTTAAATCAATAATTGAACACAATAACTAGCAGCTTTTTAAACTAGAAGAATGTTCTTAAATCCAGGTGGAGTAAATTTAAATTAAAAAATTTAAATATATCTAAGTCGAACTCCACAAACTTTAATGAGCGTAAAATTACAAATGGAACATGTTTCGGCAGAACACTTCTGCCATCATCAGCCCTAATTTAACAAGAGATTAATGATACAATTGATGAATTACAAGAGGGAGAATATAAAAAATTATGACGTTGACGTAATTTTGAATTAAATTTGACGTTTTCAAAGGGTTACATGATTTTTAAAAGAATTTGTAAAAACAACATTTTATAAAATATTTTAAAAAACAACATTTTATATTCTTTAAGGTAAGAACCCCTCTTGTAATTCATCAATTGTATCATTAATCTCTTGTTAAATTAGGGCTGATGATGGCAGAAGTGTTCTGCCGAAACATGTTCCATTTGTAATTTTACGCTCAATAAAGTTTGTGGAGTTCGACTTAGATATACTTAAATTTTTTAATTTAGCAGCTTTTTGTCCCTCCCCACATATTGTCCCTCTTCTCCACTCAACGTTCTTCATCCATTCGATCCCTCTTCCGTCCTCATTCAAAATTTCTTCTCTACTCTCATCTCTCTCTCAATTCTACGCATTCCTTCAACAAATGCTTCATCGTCTCCCTTTTTTTTCTCTCTCTCCTCATTTCCACATATAAATCTTGCTATTATCACTTTTCTACTCTCTCTTCCTAGGTACTTTGGCATTTCTTCCGTTATTATTTTTTCATACTTCCCATTGTACCAAGACTACCTAATTCTCGTTCTTCTTTTCTGCACTTGCACATCTCTATCTCTCTGGACTAATTCATATGTCGTTACTCTGCCTCTCTCTCGCATTCATACCTGTTTCTTTTCAAATATGCCTCCCTCTCTTTCCATACCCCCTTTCCTATTTCTTTCCTTTTTTTTGAAACATTATATACTATTCTTATTCCATCTCTCTTTGTTTCCTCCATCACTATATACCACGGTGTCTCTCTCTCTACTCCTAGCACCCATTTCAAATATTTTCCTTGCACCCCTTCCAACCCTTTTTGCTTTCTCCATCCCCATATTTCCGCTCCATACATCATCACGCTTTTCACCACACTATCAAACATCATTACTCTCCTTCTAAAATTATGTACAAATTTTCTCTCTCCTATTCCCCATACCACTCCTATTATCTTATTTGCTTTTTTCACTAACTTTCCGGCATGTGCTGTTGCTGTGTTTCTTTCATTCATCACATAACCTAAATACTTAAATTCTTTCATTTCTTCAATTTTCAATCTCCACGCATCTTCTTTTCTCCTACCGCCCCCTTTTCTGAATACATCATCTTAGAGTTCTCTACATTTACCGTCAACTTTTTCTTCCTCATATATTTCTCCATCCTTCCTATCATTTCTTTATGCTTTTCTCCTCTTTCGCTAGCACCACCAAATCATCCGCATATGCTAGAGACCACCACAATCCCCCTTGCCCACCACAAACCCCCCTGCCTGCCCCTTGCTGAACATCTCCTCTATATCTCCAATGAGAGCTGCAAACAGGCTGGGGCTTAGTAGACAACCTTGTCTTACTCCCTTAGAAGTCTTGAAACATTCACTCACACTTCCTTCAACTCTCACTCTACTTATCGTCTCTTCATATATCTCTTCTATTTTTCTTACCAGATGCTCATTTATCCCTCTCTTTCTCAAGCATTGTCACAGTTAATAAATCTCTTTCCACATTATCAAAAGCCTTCCTCAGGTCCACAAATAATGCATTTATCTTGCCACCCCTCTTTTTTACCTCATTTGCTACTACACTACTCACAAAAATTAAGGGAGTTAAAAAAGATTCCAAATTTTTCGGTGATTTTTGACGGGCTGTATTTAAGTGAAAAATGGTCGTATCGAGGACTTAAAAAACGCATTTAAAAGCTCTAAGATTCTACTTTTAAGATCTTTTGGCCTAAAATTTTAAGGAGCCATGTTTTCTACACAATCAAAAGAAATAGCGCGGATTTTCTTTTTCAAAATTTTTGGCCTTCTTTTTTTTACTCCACGGGCTCGGAACAATTATTTCGGGTCTAATAACCATCATACTTTCAGTTCCCTTTTTTTAGTTTGTAGTCCAGTAAATCTAGGTTCGATAAGCCTGTTTCCAGGAAAAAATTCCGGAAGTTTTTTTCTCAACGGTTCTATATGTTTTTTGGGTCGCTGAATCCGAATTTGGGGTTTGCCCCCTCGCCAGAGGTGAGATAACTTCTGGAAATGCAAGAAACCTCGAAAATTTCGGAGTTGTTCCAGTTTTTCGCTTAGAACTCGAAAACGAGGCGTTCTAGCTAAAAGACCACTACTTATATACAAAATTAAAGTAAATAAAATTTCCTAACAGAATATGGTATTAGATTTGTTTCTCTCTTTAACGGGACTGTCGCTAGAGCGTTCTGAATATAGATTACTTTTTCGTTTTGTCAGTTAGTTGACGAAAGGAAACTTTTCTTCAGTTGAATATTTACGTGAATGTTTGAGCGTTATGTCGTAACATGTCTGGAAAATGCTTCATTTGTGAAGGATACTTGTTAGATGGATCAGAGAGGACTGTATTAAACAAAAGGCGATGCAGTCTTTCATTGAGGTTAGTAAAAAAGGTAACGATGGAAACCAAGTTTTATTCAAATGGAGCACAGAAAGAACTTGAGGTCCAATAAAAATGTAGAAAGCAGTACACCAAACAAAAGTCGATTACTGCTTATATTAAGAGGAGTAAAGAGGATGGTATTGCGCCTTTATTACGTTCAAATACCATTCAGTTCTCATTCAAAACGCATTGCTTTTTGTGTGGTGAGGAAGTTCCCCCAGATATGGAACCAAACAAATGAAAAAGCCAGCAAAGAAACGCAATCCTGTTTTCCACATTTTCCACAAAGAGCGAAAAAGTGGTTTATATTCAGAGCGCTCTAGCGGCCGTCCCATTAACGATAGAAACAAACAGAATACCACATTCTTGTAGGAAATTTTGTCTACTTTAATTTTGTTGTTTACGTTGGTACTTGCAACCCCCACCCTAATGTGTACCGAGGGATGGGTCAGGTACCAGCACCCCAAATTGTAACCAGTGAATTTTTAGCTCTCAAGTCGAGACAACCTATCAGTGAACTTTTAGCTCTCAAGTCGAGACAACCTATCAGTGTAATTTTAGCTCTCAGTATGAGACGATCATTCTAAGTAACGTTTAGCTCTCAAACTGAGACAACTATCTAGATATAAGAATTACAGTAGCTCTCCGTGGAGACGACTTAACTTAAACCAATTTCGTTCGTTCAATATACAGTCCTAAGTTAAGAGTAGTTCTTATTTCATCGAACCAGCCTTCATAACATTTGTTTATAGTAGTATTTTCGTAAAAAGGACTCGTTTTCGAGTTATAAGCAAAAAACTGGAAAAAGTCCGAAATTTTTGGAGTTTCTTGCATTTCCTAAAGTTATCTCACCTCTGGCGAGGGGGCAAACCTCAAATTCGAATTCAGCGACCCAAAGAACATATAGAACCGTTGAGAAAAAAACTTCGGAAATTTTTTCCTGGGAAGAAACTAGATTTACTGGACTATTGTGTCTACAACCATTTTTCGCGGATTTCCGATATTAAACGAAAAAGCATCCTTTTGCTTTCAACCATCGATATCTCAACAACCAATGATCGTACATGATCTAAGGGCAGTTTCGGAAACTGGAACAAATTTTATATGAAATCCTGTCAAAACATTTAAGATTTTTTTTTACACCAGAAAATAGTTGAAAACAATTGAAAAAATCGGCTTTTTCCTTTGTTTTGGTAAATCGACCGCATCTTCACAAATATTGATGGGGAGACTAAGGACCTTAGGGATTTTTACACCTCAGTGTACCCCCAATAGCCCTGTGAAACGGCAAATCGCTCCATCGAGCGTTTTTTTTCCCGATTGATCAAAGTCTAGGAAAAAATTAAAGAACCAAGATTTTTGTTTTTAAAAATCGTGTAATCTTCATAAAAATGGCAAAATCAATTTTTTTTCAACTGTTTTCACAATTTTGTATCTGCTACTGGGGAGATTTAAAAAAAAAGTAAAAAAAAAATGTTTTTTGCAAAAATTTTGATTTTGAATTTGGATATCATCCGCCGGCATTTGCCGAGTGCTAATGTTGTCAGCCGCACATCGCCGAGTCCTTCTTGCTTACGCTCACCAACATGTGAACTGGACTATGAGGCAATGGAATAATGTTCTGTTTTCTGACAAGTCTCGGTTTTGTCTTTATGGGAATGACCGAAGGCCCCGAGTGTGGCGTCGTCAAGGCGAGCGGTTTTCGCAAAACTTCACTCGTTCCGTAGCAGCCTAAAATGAAGGATCAGTGGTGGTTTGGGGCGGAGTTTCGCGGTTTTCGCGAACTCCTTTAGTGATTGTCCACCAAAATCTGAACGCTAGGCGCTACATTGATCAAATTTTGCGAGCCGTTGTGTTGCCTCGACGACAACATACGAGGGGATTAATTTTCATGCAAGACAATGCTCACAAAGACAACGTCGACTTTTCGAGAGACACGACATAAGGTTCTTGAGACATCCAGCGATGAGTCTCGATCTTAACCCCATCGAGCACGTCTGGGATATGATGGGACGTCGATTGCGCCAGAATTATCCCTTTTTACGCAACTTAGGTGCACTAGAGCGCGCGTTACTTGAAATTTGGCGACGAATTCCGCAGGCAATGATTCGAAATTGCATTTCGAATATGCCTGAGAGGTTGCACTCAGTGATTAGAAGTAGAGGCGGCAACACAAGGTACTAAGACACACACACACACACAAACACAAATAATTTATAAAGAATGAGTTCGCATTCACAAAATATTGTAGAATTGACGAACCACAGGGTCTCATTTGTTTTAAATAACTATACACACACAACATACATGTGCGTAAGCGCATAAGAAGCATAAATCCGACCGTGCAACCTCCACGTGGTATGCTTTGGGTAACGTGAATGCCGGCGGTTGATATCTAAATTCAAAATAAAAATTTTATTTGTTTTTTAAATCTCCCCAGTAGCCGATACAAAATTGTAAAAAAAGTTGAAGAAAAATTGATTTTTCTATTTTTATGAAGATTATCCATTCCAAACTCCATTCATTATATCTAACAACCTGTCAACTTCCCTTTCAGTTCCATATATCCACGCTTCATTCTGTGTACCGTCCCTCCCAGGTGCGTTTATTCTTTTCAGTTTTTTTAGTTGTTCCTCTAATTTTTCTCTTGTTATCTCTTCTATTTATTCCACTTTTTGTTGTCTGTTTTCTTTTCCCTGTCTGTTTTTATCACCCCCCAGCAGCTCACTGAAGTACTCTCCCCAGTTCTCCATAGTAATTCCATCACTCACTCTCTCTTTCTCTCTCGTTTTTCTTTCTTTCCCAATTTATGTATCTCCATACCTAATCTTCCATCTTTATACCCTTTATCTTCAGTTCTTCTTCCATCCGTTTCTTTTGCTTCTTCTCCTTGGATACTAATTTGTATCTTTTGCGTGCTCTCTTGTACTCTTCCTTAGTTGCTTTTTCTTTTTTCCAATTTCTTAGTTTCCTTCTTGCTTTCTGCTTCCCTTCCATCCATTCTTACTCCCACCTTGAATTTCTCTACTTCATCCCCCCCAATCAGCAAAGTTCTTTCTTCTTGCTCTTTTACTCGCTCTTCTATTATTCTCTTCGTTTCCTTCATACTTCTGCTATACACTGTTACAATACTCCATTTTCTCTGTTTACTTTTCACCGTTCTTTCCATAATCCCTCTTTCTTCTTTTGCTTCAGTTCCATTTTCTTCTTCCAGTCCCTCTTTCACCCCCATTATTATCCCACCTTTAGCTCTCCCTTTCTTGCTTTCCCTCTTTGGTTGACACTTCCACTTAAACTCGTTCGGCATTCTCTTTTCCAATTTCTCCCACCCCTTTTTATCCACCCACGTGTCTACCATTCCCACTACGTCAAATTCTCCCAAATACTCCCAAAACTCATTCTCTTTGTTTTTTAATCCCGCTACGTTCTAGAATACTATTCTTATTTGCTTCTTTTTTCCCTTATTCCTTTCCGTACTCGTTTTCCTTTTTCTGCCCTATCGTCACTTGTGCTCTAATTCAAAAATTTGCTGTGTCTAACTCCCCCTTTTCTTTGTCCGACCTAAGCCATTTTCCCTCTATCCATATCTTTTTATTACCCACTTTCACCCGCTGTCCTTTTTGTCGCTCTTCTTTGGCTATCGCTCTTAATGCCTTCTGTATATCTCTTTCCTTCTTTGTCAAATCATCTTCTACGTATACTCTCTTTCTCTCTTTCTTTTTTTTTTCTCTTAGTTTTTTTTTTATTTTCCATAACATTCTTCTTTTCCCCCAAGCTCCCAAGTTCCGCCACAATCATTTTTCCTCCATTTATTTTATACATCACCGGTTAATCTTTCCAAATTTTTGCTTTTTCTGAAAGGGTAATCCTTTCTTCCGATTCTCGTTCTTCTTCTCTTTTTATTTTATAGTCTTCGTCTCTCTCGCTCTCACTAACACTTTTTTTCCTTCTACCTGGTTTTCACACTTTTTTAGCCGCTTATCTTATCAAGCGCCATAAAACACGTCCGCTCGGTTCAAGTGCCCGAATCGAAATCCTCTTATCCAAAACTAATACATATGTATGTTCAGTGTTATTTTCTTTATTTCTAACTGGGCATAAATTTTTTCGAACTATCCAGTTACATGAACTCCTCGAAAGCGTGAACAGCTCTAGTCTTAATTAGTTCACGTTATCGAGACTCTACTGTATAAACAAAACAAGAAAAACATAAACCATGCCCCAAATCTTATTTGTCGTTGTTCCGATTAAACTTATTTTAACGTTTTAAACACCTGCCCAACTACAATAAGGCAGTAATATAACAGTTATTACACTCCTATTATATTTTACTACATAATAAGAAGAAGGACAAGATTACAATATTTAGAAGAAATGGTAAGAAGATGTCTCACTAAAGAACAGAAGAATTATGTGTGGAGTATGTAATGCCCACATATGAATGAAGTGGAAAAGGTAGATAGAAGAACACAAACAGTGGTCCTCGACATTGAGAGCAAGATAAAAATTTGGAGAATGACAAAAACAGAAGAGAACATCAACAGATAAAAAAAAAAATATTAAAAACCAAATTGAGCCAAGAAACAATATACAATTAGACAGATGTAAAAATACCAAAACAAACTAAGAACATTCCGAACCTTGCCTCCAACTTTGCAGTTAAAAAAAATGAACTGTAATACGACAAACATACAATTAATAGAAAACGTAGAGTACAATTATTTGGATATATTGACATCTATACATCCTTAACTTAAAACGCCCATAAGCAAGGAGGACAGATATCTGCGATTATATCACTCACATTTAATAAAATTAACCAACTAGCTTGGTGTAGTTATTAAATATTGCTTGTTTATTTCAAATTGAGGGATTACATTTTTCCAAAGCGGTATATTCGATTTGGTGTTTCGCAATCTTATTGGCTGTTCCAGGGGTGTGATGATACCGTAGCAACAATAAATACCAACAGGTGTTTTTCTTTGAATGTCAAATTAAGCACTAGTATGAAAAATGAACTCAAAAAACCGATTCTCAACAACAGCTTTGGCTGAAATTGACCAAAAATATCTGAAAACATACTGTGAAGACCCATAAGTCCGTGTGGAACCAATTCATGGATTTCTGTACACATTCGACGAGAACAGTTCGGATCATCATTTAGTGGAGATACTTAAAGATTGGGCCTACAATGCAAGGATAGATGGAAATTCTTACGAAGAGTCAGCTGTTAAGACCATAATTATGGAATAATACGGCCAAGTTATTACAGGAGAAATACTATAATGAGTACAAAAGAAAAATTGATCCATTCAGCGGTGTTACTTTTAAAGTGGCAAGAGATTCGAGAAATGTGAATAGAAGCCAATTACAAGCTATTCCAGAGGCTCGGAAACAGCGGAATTTGAAGAAGAGACTCCAGAGGATTGCAAAAAATGTTTTACCATATTGCTGGTGTAGAGCTTGCATGGAGCGGAGGTGAAGCTGCAAACTTTAAGGAAGAAGTGAATAACGATTAAAGTCTAAGCGGAAGAATTGAATATAATTCAATTTTTGGGAAAACATCACAATGTGGGAATCTTAGCCGAAAGTAAATATTTAACCCCAAAATATACAAAATGCGTTCGAAATTTTGTCCAGTCAGATTATTCAAAAAGCTAATATCTAAACGGACGGCCAACATAAAAAAAACAGTTTTTTTTAACTGTCAATAAAGGCTGGAAAAATTGAGGTTGGTATAAAAACATTCCAATTGGTTATAGTATTACTAGCATGGTAAAAGGGTTTTTACTGGCGGACAGAAGGGTATGACTGACGAGTCGAAGACGAGCCTGTCACCTTCTGGAGTCAGTAAAACCCGTTAGCTTGCAGATACTGTTATAAATTTTATTTGTTATTAATTTGTAAAAATATTGGATTCATAATAATTATTCGAAATTCCATTACAAAAAAATCCTCAATAACTTGTAAGCGTTACCGTGGACACGTATGTTATTAATTTTTCTATTTATTATTTATTTTGGCAAAAATGAATGTGCCAGAAGAAATTATTAAGGAATGAAAATGAATCAGCATCCGCTCGCTAGCGATAATATAGTTTATATAAGCCTTTGCATTGTAGAATTAATTAAGATTAATATCCTGAACGTTGTAGTGTGCTTGTCGCTGTTCTTTAAAAATAAATTTTTTTATGTCTCAACTCGTTCCAGAAACATAACTGGCGCAGTCGGTAGGATAGTGCAGATTATCCTTGTGCCCGAATAACAAAAGTGGTAATCCTGAGACTCCTGTCTCTGAAGCGCTATCCGAACAAAGAAGAACCAACGATCCGATCGAAGAGTTAAGTGTCAAACTCCCGCTACCTGTTCGAACAACAATTAGTAACCTGTGCGACGCTTATCCATCGACGAATCAGACGAGCCGTACACACCAGGAATTGATCTTCCAGAAGGCACCAGTTCCACTCCTCTGAATAAGGTAAGGAATTGAGTACTTCTGTCCCTTTTCCTTAATTTTGTTATTTCCTGATTAGAACTAACAAAAATTCCCCCTCTTATTAACTCTTTGAAAAAGAAGTAATAAAACCCTTTCTACAACGTATTGCACGAATAGAAAGTAGATTTAAGTTGAAACAAAAGCGTCATTGCAAACTGCTGTAAGCAAATTAATTTAATAATAATTTAATAATCAATCAATCAATCAATCAATCAATCAATCATCAAAATAATTTAATAATCAATCACTCATCAATTAGTTTAGTAATCATTCGAACCATCCTCTACTCTTATGGTAGAAGAACTCGTAGCTCAAATCAGTAGTTTAAATTTAGATTTAGACTTAGAAATGGCAAATCAAGAAGCATCACCATTGAACATCCCTCTCCTTCGCCTTCATATCGACACCATCCCCACATATAACGGTGATCCAAGTACCGTTGAAATTTGAAATGCATGCGATCATCTGTTTGGATATTATGCCGCCAGATTAGACGCGACCGATATCTTAGTCAGAGCTGTAATCGGCCAAACTAACTGACCGTGCACTTCTAATAATAGGCACGCGACCAGAATTGAACACTTGGCAATTAATTAGAGAATCACTCCGTAACACCTTCGGCGACCAAAGAAATTTATATTGTTTAGAACAGGATTTGTTATCGCTTCGCCCTTATAAAGACGAAAAATCAAATTCATACGGTCAACGAATCCAATTTATTCGTTCTAAATTAGCCTCCAAAATTACGAGTCTCAACAACATCCCCCTCGTAACAAAACGAATTTATCTCGAACAATACGATAAATTGTCCTTGAAAACATTTATCCGAGGATTGCAACCATCACTTCGCAGCATTATACGCTTACGTAATCCAGATACGCTTGAAATCGCAATGTCATATGTAACCGAGGAAGAAAATTATGAGTACGAAATTCAATCACATTCGCAACTCTCGAAACAACAAACACTTCCACCCCTTAGCGGAAAAAATAATTTAAATTATCAGACTCAATATAGACAAACCTATCGAACTTTACCTGTCCCTGTACAAACAATGACACCTTATGGTACTTATAGACAAAATTATAATTGGACGAACCCTCCACAAAAATTTCAACCCACTTTTCCAAGTCAACCTATACAGTAAATCCCGAATAGAAATTATCAACCCCGATATCCAACAAATCAACAAGTTTTTGGCAAACCCCAGAACGTGTTTAAACCCCGAAATAACCCACAAAAAGATCCAGGTGTACCTATGTCAACCACATCTCGACAACCAACAATTACTCGACATAATGTCCCCTATAGACAGTTTCATCAAAACCCTTATGCTCAAGGCTGGGTATCCAAAGAAGTACATTGTACCGACGACCCTAATTTTGAACTACACCACGTAGACAATTCACCCACAATTCGAAATCCCTTTAATCAACCTGACAGACGTGTTTATTATAAAAACCCACAACAGCAAGTCTTGTCTTCAGACGATCCTAGAACACATACGAATCTTGACGAATTCCTTGTCGAATATCATCCTGACGAAATTCTAGAATTCCCAACTCATGAAGAACCCCCACAATTTGTACCATACGAATTGACTGACGACGAATCAGATTTTGAAAATTTTATACCCCGAACACTTGATTGATGACTATGACATTCAATACAAAGAATACAACACAAACACAAATACAGACGCACTTTCAGGAATCGAAATTCACCCTATTGAAAAAGATAATCAATCCATGATAGCAAATTATGATCCGACCGAACTCACTGATCTATTAGACCAAGACGAATTCGATATATTTCAAATACCTGAAACTTCATTGTTTTTTCTATTTCAAGAATATCTCCCACCTAGTCCAGATTAAAAAGTCATTCACGAAAACATTCAAGTCAGACCACCTGATATTTCTGATAACGAAACAGTGCATTCCTCACAAGAAAATTCAATATTTGAAATCCCAATCACTCAAAAACCAATTGATATCTATAGAAGTCAAATCATTCTGTCCTTGAACCAAAACTTGACCCAACCTAGAATACGAACACAGAAAATATTTATAAACAAGAAGAATTATTATTTTTATATTTATAATTTTTTATATTCTTTAAGCGCTGATGATGGCAGAAGTGTTCTGCCGAAACAAGTACCATTTATAATTTTACGCTGATTAAAGTTTGTGGAGTTCGACTTAGATATATTTAGATTTTTTAATTTTTTAACAGAAAATATTTGACAAAACCCGCCTATCAATTCGAAAACCATCTCAAAACAGCCCCCAAAATCTTGGTACCATCATTAAAGAATACGTAAATTCAAAAGAAAAAACAGCCTTTTACTTTCCAGACGAAAAATTGATACTAATCTTTACTTCTACAATACCAAAACCTTTGGCAAATTCCCCCTTTGATTTCATAAATCCACCCTTAGACGTAAAAGAAAAGTAAAATCCAACCCTCTATTGCAGGACGACACTAACGACGATCCTCCTCCTGACGATACTCTCGATTAGAACCCATGCCGCGGATATTGAACTTACCCCACTTCAACATCCATTACTCCCTTTTCTTCTTGGTAACAGCTACGTAGTACAACATATGTTAACCACTGTTGGGTTGAATGCTGGTGAATTCTGATGTTGTACGGATTAACTTGTAGTCTGTTTTTAACTACGTTTTATTTTGTTGATTAATTACAAACGAAACTTAGATTATTGTATACGAACGGCGTCACGTAGCCGTCGTACTTGTGAGTCCTTACAAGACTCGTGCAAAACTCTTTCCTAACATAAAATTACAACCTTTATACAATATAAAACAATGAGCGTCCGGTGGTCGCAGGGCAGGGGTCGGAATTCCCCATTGATGGTCAAATTGGCCGGGGTTGCCGATGGTCGGAAAAACCGGCTATTTGCATTCATCAGGCATAATAAAACCCAACCGAGCCCCGACAAACCGGCGACATATTTACATTACCTAACATACTGCCCCCTTGAAGTTGTTAAACTTCAACAATTACATCATTAATCTAGTAAGAAATTTAAGCTGAACATTATAATACATCAATTAATATTAATGATAACAAAACCACTAATGAATGGACTAAATGACTAACACCAAAATTGTTTCGGATTCAGCACAATACAAGGCACTTGTAACACTAGCACTAGTGACTTTTCTAACCACCTTTTAACACTAGTGAACTGACTACGCTCACTATCCCTCCTTGTCGACGGGTAGAACACCCATGATCCGGACGGACGTTTTGAAGACTCCCGGACTCCTCCATGTTTCCATCGCTTCCAGGATGAACGTCACAACTCCATCCGATCTTCCAGGATAAAGGCGGCAGGGCAAGGCCAGAGTATAGGAGTTGAAAATGGGTTGGGTTTGACATTAAAGGGATTACAGGGCTAGATTTCATACAACTTTCGATTTGTACTAAGAGCGTATACATTTCAATTAGCGTCCAATGAATATTTCCCAAAACCCTCTTTAAATGTTGTTTAAATAAATAGAGATCTGAAATTTTTGTCTCCTCGTCTTTGTTTAAAGGGCTCGCTTTGATATTAATGTTATCTGCAACAATTTTAGGTTGCAACCTCGATAGTATTTGAATGAAATTTACTTAATCCAAATTTTGCCTGATTTAGTATATTATTATCTGTTATATTATCACTAATCATCTGACTTGTTTCGGCATATTTTTCAGGTTTGGGTTCTGTCAGTTCGGTTAAACAAAAATTAACCGGTTTTGTCCCGTACGCTAACGTCAAGAATTTAAATGTTTGTAAAGTTTGATTCGGTTCATTCCGCCAGGCAATTAATTGGTAATTACCGTCTATCTCGTCAACTAAATTTTGGCGATACATTTTTGTAATGTCGGCATTTAATGTACATTGAAAAGTTCTGAGAACTAAAATGATGGAGAAAAAATCTCGTTGATTGATTGGTCCACGCAATAGCTGATTATTATTATTTAAACTAGTCCAGTCAGAATTATTTGACGACGGCGACACTACCCTTAATTTTTTTGATTTACTTGATTGTTTATAATCCGCGTTTTCTAATGATTCATCCCTTGTTTCTGCAACGTTGCAGGTAACTGTGTTCTTCGGTGTACTATTAATGTATTTTCGATCAGCGGCAATAAAACCAATCTGATTTTTCTGCGGTATTGTACCTGTCGGTAAACAAATTCGGCCAATGCATAATACGGCCCCGAAACGCCCCTTATCTAGCAGGAGGTTTATCTTAGAATTATTGCAAACTTCGGGATCTGTTAATTGCATGTCTCCTGGAATTTCCAAAGTGGATAAATTTAATGGTACTAACGGTAACTCTTCCGTGATTTTGTCAACGATGCATTTCATATTATTAACGTGAAATGCATTATAACTAGATTTTATATCAATTTCAACCGACTTTGCTGAATTGCTGCTTATTCCATTTCTACCCTTGATTTCAAAAGTCTTATTAGAGCGCCGTAAACCCAACTTATTACACATGTCTTTGGTAATGCAACTTGACATTGAACCAGGATCCAAAAAAGCGCGACATGATTGAAATCTTTCCTTTGAATTTTTAACCAAGACTATTGCCGTAGGCAATAGCACTGTAGTAGAATTTTGATTTTTATTTAGTGCATGATTAATTAGACCAACATTTTGCGGTTGTGGTTCGTTTAAAACTTCATCAGCGTGAAGTAGCGTATGATGTTCCTTATTACAATTTCGACATTTCATTTTTATCCGACAGTCCTTAGAAATATGATTATCTCTTAAGCAGTTTACACAAAGTTTCATAATTTTTACTTTCTCCCATCTACTGACAACCGATAAATTATTGAATTCGGGACATTTATAAATTAGATGTTCAGCGGATTTACAAAAATGACAATTGATAAGTTTCGGCCGCGTAGATGCTACATTAGTTGAGGAGCAGACTTTCAAAATGCAGTTTGTCCACTTTTTCATGAATTGAGATATAGTTGGCGCTGTGTCCTTTACTCAATTTCCTATTCAGTGAACCGTTCCTGGACATTCAAATCGCATGTTGTCCTATGTTAAATAAATAGTAAAAGATGGCTGGACATTCAAACTGTATTTAGTCCCTTAAGCATTTCCAAACAAAACGCGTTTTGTCCATCAGATATGGACTAAATGCATTTTGTTTGTCACTGGTGACCAACATGTGTTGTTGACAGCGTTCATTGTGACATCAAGTAGTGCAAAAATAATTATTATTGTTGTAATAATGAAGATTATAAAAGGGGAACATATTGTCGGAGATATGGATCGTGGTTCCCGCAAAAGGAAGCAAGATTTGCCCAGCACTGGAAAATTTACTCTGCTGTAGGAACAGTAAGAAAACTTGCTGTTGATTAGAATCTAATTATCATTAAAAACGCTCTACAACATTTAAAAAATGTCACAGGAATAAGCACTGCAAAAAAAATTATTTTTAAGGGAAGTGCTAATCAAGTGCTTATCAAAACTGAGACATTGTATCGTAGTGATGATGAAACCAAAAAATATCAAATTTTTTTAAAACATAGAAAACGTTTGGACCGAGTAGTCACACCCAAACTTCTTCCCGGATCGTCAAAAAAAAAAAAAAACTTGAAAGCCTCCGCAGTCCTCTTGTAGCCAGGGCCGGGGAAAAAGGGCCAGAAGATCCAGAGTTGGAGGCAGTTTTTGAAAATAATATAAATTGCGAAGAAACTGCAAATAAAGAAGATGATGAAGACTGTGCATGTGCAGATGAGAAAGATGTTCAATTTGTCTAATTATGTTTATCACACAATGTATAGGTATCATAATAAAGTTTTTTACATTCAAGTAGCATTAAGTCCACCATTGACATTCAAACCGCATCATGTCCAACACTATTTTGTGTTTTTTTTTTTTTTTGTAAAATGAGTAAGTACTCCATTGCCGAATTTTGTGTCCGAATCGAACATATTTTTTTACATTTATTGGCACATGATATAAAAACTGAAGTTCTTTCTGAAAATCAGAGCAGTTTTTGCCCTCTCCTGGAAAAATGCAAATTTGGACAAACTGCTTTTTGAAAGTCTGCTCCTCAGTTATGGTACGTTTATCTAAAGGAACTTGTTCTGATTGGTTTTCAGAGATTGGACTGATTGATTCTGTTTCATTTGGGATAGCAGCAGGTTCTGGCTCTTTTTCGTTTTGAACTGAAAGTTCAACTTCATTGCTTTCCGCGGTTTCTTGCCCTATTGTGACTTTCAGCTTTTTCACTAACATTCTCTTTTTTGATTTGTGACTTTGCACCTTGTGCTTTTTCAATAATGCAAAACATATCATATGCACAATATTTCACAATATTTGTCACAATATTTGTCGTCGAACTTACAACGCGCGTCGTTGTGAATTTGTAAGGACTCTTCTGTTTTCAAATCGAGAGCCTTCATCAATTCGTACCGACTTTTTACAAATTCTTTTCGTGCATCTTGCAATATTTCTGCTCGTACCTTTATATGAAGTATGTTGGTATTTTCTGCATTAAAACCTCGTACATACGCCTCTATGCGATCAACTTTTTCATTGATGAATCTTATTCTGGTTTTGACTTCTTCAATTCGCGTCATTTTAATAAATGCGAGTTGTTTTGATTTAAAAATAAGTGAATTATTATTATCAATAACACGATTATGATTTTTATAATATGTTTTTTAACTGATTTGCAGTAACTATAGTTTTATTACGTTTTAATGATTTTTCCGTACAACATTTAAGGATTAGGTTTTTTAAGTTTCGTTTGGTTTTGATTTGATTTTACCGTCCACGCCGTTTAGTACATACCGAATAATTGCATAAATGGATTTGAAAGAACAAACGGGAATTCTGGCCACTAACCTTTACCCTGGAGTTCCTGCACTGGACGGCGGCGGCGATGAGTTTCTTTCTTGATTTCGAACACCTGGATCTGTTGAACGGGTCTTGATAGAACGCCTGGATCAACTGAACGGGTCTGGATTGATGATGCCTGATTCACTTAATTAGGTCTTGATTGATTTCACACAAAAAACTTTTACTCGAAGCACACTATGCTGATGCCTGATTCACATAATCAGGTCTTGATTGATTTTCACTTTTACTTGAAGCACACTTTGCTGATGCTTGATTCACTTAATCAGGTCTTGATTGATTTTCACTTTTACTTGAAGCACACTTTGCTGATGCCTCATTCACTTAATCAGGTCTTGATTGATTTTCACTTTGACTTTGTTTTCACTGATATCCGGCTCGAAGGACCATATGTTAACCACTGTGGTTTGTATGACTGTTGTTGATTTCTGATGTTGTACGGATTAACTTGTAGTCTGTTTTTAACTACGTTTTATTTTGTTGATTAATTACAAACGAAACTTAGATTATTGTATACGAACGGCGTTACGTAGCCGTCGTACTTGTGAGTCCTTACAAGACTCGTGCAAAACTCTTTCCTAACATAAAATTACAACCTTTATACAATATAAAACAATGAGCGTCCGGTGGTCGCAGGGCAGGGGTCGGAATTCCCCATTGATGGTCAAATTGGCCGGGGTTGCCGATGGTCGGAAAAACCGGCTTCAGGCATAATAAAACCCAACCGAGCCCCGACAAACCGGCGACATATTTACATTACCTAACAACATACTCACATCCTTATTTACCACCTAGATCTGAATCCAATCACAACAATCATAGATCGGACAATTGAATCCTTTTATCAAATAAATCAAACCCTTGCAAATTTTACAAACAGTACAAACCCCATCGAAATCACCTACTTACGTGTGCTCCTTAGTCACTTGAAACAAGTTAATTATATCATTTTGCAAATTGAACGTAAATTGGAAAACTTTCTTTCACATAAATGTACAAAACGAGGTTTATTGAACATTATTGGCAGTACACAAAAATTCCTTTTTGGAACTCTTGACTCTGAAGATGGAACCCGATATAACGAGGCCATAACAAAACTTGCTTCTGATCAACAAACCTTAGCTCATCAGATGCAAACCCAAATTTCAATTATCAAAAAATTGTCGACAAAATATACACTTGCCATTGAAACAATTACTAATAGAATTAATGATTTTATTAATGACACCAACCGTAAATTTACTACCATTATATGAACTGGCAAACATAAAAAGTACGATCGAGCAACTAACTTTAAATTGCCTTAATTTGGTAAATTACTTGGACAACCTGGAAACCGCAATCCTATTTGCTCAGTTGAACACCCTTCATAACTCCGTTTTGTCCCAAACTGAACTTACCAATCACATTCAAAATCTCTCACATATTTACAACAAGAATCAGATCATTCAATTAAAAATCACCAATCGTACATGCAGACAGTTTCAACTCAAGTATATTTTCTAGACGATAGAATAATTTTCGCGATCAAAATTCCAATTGTTTACCCAGAGAAGTTTCTTATGTACCACCTATACCCTATCCCAATAAAAAAACAAACCATAATTCCAAGGAAACCCTACCTTGTACTCAATTCACGCCTTCACCAATACCGAGAGATGCCTTGTCACCAAATAGAGGAAGAATTTCTCTGCACATCCGACCTCAGCCCTAATATCGAAGATTGCAACATCGCTCTGATCTACAATCGAAAACCGACTTCTTGCGACTTGACACCTGTTAAGTCGACCATCTATGAAGAATTATCCGGCGACTATCATCTAATTCTCTCGGCTGAAGAAATCCGAATCACCCTTGAATGTGGACATACGAAAATAACATATGTCTCAACACCCACCTTGGTCAAGATTCCCGAAAATTGTTCGCTACAAAGCAAGAAACTCAAGATTCAACATGAGATGACACACATCAATGGAGAACCGTTGATCCTACCAAGGATTGATAGAATACACCAACTACAATCACCTGACGACAAACACCTCATTCTACACCAAGTCAAACTCGATGACCTGTTAACCCTACAACAACAAATACAACAACTACATGGACCCATGATCACGCCGTTCCATTGGACACACCATATTACTTTTCCACTTGTCCTTGTTGTTATTTTAGTAATCACCGCCTATGGAAGTTATCGACTCCTCACCTGGTGAATCAAGAAAAAGGAAGCAACATCTTCGATACCCCCGAAAGAGGAACGACCCAAGGAAAAACCAAATCCTGCCCTTAGGACCGACATCGAAAAACTTCCCCAACCCAGTTTTTCTCAACTTGTGATGGGAGGAGTTATGTGACACTGAACCCTGACACCGCTAGAAAAAGGAAATGGATCAGCATCCGCTCGCTAGCGATAATATAGTTTATATCAATTCGTTCCCGAAACATAACTGTTTGGTTGACATCTGTAGATTTAAAAAGATAATAGCATTTCCTAAACGAAAACATTAGCGTTATACTCCTAAAAAGTCCAAGGTTTTAACTAAAGAAGCGCTTCTGATGACCATTGCTTGCGAAAATTGTAACAATATTCGGGATTTTTAATTATTGTTACAAAAATGTAATTGCAAATTGGCATTTACAAATGAGTAACAAATAAAAATTATTTAAGTCAATAAACCAAAGAAAAAAAAAATACGAATCACTCTAACCGATCTACAGCCGTGAGTCAGTTGGCCAACGCTGAAATTAGTGAAGAACAAATCATTAAAATTACGGGACATAATTCCACCCATTTTATCAAACCATATTTACAGATAAGAACCGATAGACACTCTGATCTAGTTTCCCATTTACGAGATTATTTTCATGTTCTCAGTACATCTATAACAGGACTATCAGAAGAAGCTCGAGTTCAAGAGCTGATAAGTGAAAATGAATCGGCAATTCATTACAACAGTTGTACGTCCAATATATATTATTACTACTCTACCAGAAGTAGTAGATTTTTTTTTAATTAACTTATTTTTGTTTTATGTTATTTTGCTTTATGGTTTATTATGGTTTCTTCATTTGATTTTTATTTCGTGATATAATCATGACAAATAGCTTCCGTATATTCTAAATACTTTTCCTCTTTTTATTCTCAATAAATTGATGTTACCTTTTGGAAATACCGCTCGCACGAGCGCTCCAAGGCAACATCAATTTCGAATGAAAATCGAAAAGAGTGTAATAAGAATATACGGAGGCGCTCTTATATGATATGATTACTGAGAATAATGTTTTTATTACAACACGTTACAATAAACTTCAAGAAGCATATAAAACTAAATATACAAAAACTAGCATAGTATAATATGTAGTGGAGTTTCCTCCTCCTCACTACACTTCCTACAATTAGGATCTGGCTTCAACCTGATTGTGGTGAGATGTTTCATAAGACGACAGTGTTCATTGCCTTTCTCAGTTGTCTTCTGCTCAATCGCAGGATTTATTGTGCCCGTGTGAACATGCGGGACTGCTTCTGTCCAGGAAGCGTAAAGGCATTGTTTGCTACGGTGCAACGCAGCATCAAGTTGTACCGTAGTAAGTAATGGCAAAATTTACTCGGCTGTTGCTTTGGCAATCTTTACTACGGCGCAGCGCAGCCTTATGCTGTAGCGAAGTAAATGTTGGCAATGTATAGACGGGCGTTACGTTGGACATTGTTTACTCCACTGCAACCAAAGGATTCTCAAATTAATGCCTAGGTATGAGTGTTGAATAATAATAATAATTATTATTATATCTGTTATGCATCACTACATACAAAACATTTGAACATTTACTTATTGTATTTTTTTCAACAACTAGTAGAAAAATTAGAGTCCAAGATTGTGTTGTCCTTTTTCTTGGTTGATTGATCTCAAGGGCTGAAGATCATCCAGCTGATTGCAGTTGGCTGAAGGTCTGGTCTTACGTTTTCCTTTAGTCTTTTTCGAGCTGTAAATGTAATTCAACAATTGCATCGGAGTAGAAATTTGACTGAGGATTGTGTTTAATTTTACTACACCATTTGCCATTTCAGGTGTTTTGCAGTTCTTTGCTACGTCGGTAAGTTTTTCGAAATTTCTAATTAACTGTTCAGCAGCAGTCAAATGCACTTCATCCATGTGCTGAATCGGTTCCTCTTACAGTGGCTGCACCTCGGCCTTTATTTGCTAAACGAGGAGACGTTTGCAAAACCTTCCTCCTTGGCCGTAAACACAATCGCAAAACGCAAGATCCAAATGAACTGTATAGAAAAGATTATTATGATTTTGAGAACATACCAAACAAGTTCTGTCATCAACTTCTTGTACCGACAATAATGCGGAGGATTTGAAAATGCGTCTAAAAAGCATTTGGGCACACATTATTAAATTTCTTAAAAATTGCAAACAGTAAATTTATTTCTGTACTAATTCAAAGAGACGAAATGAAACGAGTCTACTCGTAGTGGTTGCACTGCAGTAAACAATGTCCAATGAAACGCACTTCTATAGATTGCCAATACTTACTACTTACTACTGCGCTGCACCACAGTAAAGATTGACAAAGCAAAAGCTGCGTAAATTTTGCCATTACTTACTACGGTACAACTTGATGCTGCGTTGCATCGTAGTAAACAATGTCTTTACGCGTCCGGGAACATCCGTCCAATAGGCGTGGTCTTCACTGTAGCCCTGAATCACCTTTTTTGCGGTCTCACGTGCCATCCTACAAGTGTGTTCTGGGTCTATCCCAGGTCTTTTCGGCAAGGAGGAGGCTCTCCCGTATGTCCCGGCACCCACCACAGTGTCACTTTTTTTTACTTCGACACATTTCAGAGCACAGACGTCACACCTGATAAATCGGGAATGTCTAAATTAGGAGTGTTAATTACGTTCGCTATGCGGATACACTCCCCGGAAAATGTGTCTCTAGAAGAGATCCCGAGACTCCTCACTGGATTCGGTGTCTCGTCCATGCCGTCTTTGCAGAGTTCAAATCTTACTCCGATTGTGCATCAGCAAGGCTTTCTGGAGTCTCCGGAGTTCTTTCGATCTCCTCGCAGTACCTTCTCCATGATGATCTTCGCCTTCCTCCCGGCGGAACCGTACTTTACATGGGAAGTTTTGTATCCTTCAAATCTCCCAGTCCTTTTGGCACTGTTAAACCGGTAGTACTGGAGTGGATACTAAAGCAGAGCAACTGACTGGCCAGTGTAGTGAGAGTGTGAAGTTCCTCGACGAGAACGTTCCGTCTATGACATAATTATATTATATTAAATTTATGCGAAACCGATGTAACCGGGTGATGCGGCACGTATCGGTTTTCAGGATGGACAAATGAAAGTTGACTAGTAGTCAATGAAGAGATAGTAGTTAATGAAAATACCTGATTTCAGCAATAGGTATGTATGTAGTGTGCGTCGCACAGTGACAATACCACAGTATATTGCAGTATTTTCACTGATTAATAACAAACGACAACAATGAATTTACATTGTTGATTTTTGTCAAAATTATATTCTCAGTATAATTATTATAACACGGCTTTTGTCTATTACGATAATATATTTTAAAAGCACTCAGTCCTATTTGACAGCTGTTATTACCTTAATTGATTATTGAACAGATATCTGCAACTTTCAGTTAAGATAGATATTATATTTCCGCTACACAATTCTGCTTTTAAAATCATCACATTTTTTTTTTAAATAGAGTGATTTCAGTGGTCTATTATGCAGCTTGAATTGCAGGGAACCTAAAGGAAAACTCGTTAAAAAATAATTTAATTTCTGGCGTTCAGAATAGCTCATTTAATACCGGAGTAATAATTATTTGATCTGTTGCCTGTTTGAATTTATCATATTGTCATTTTAGTATATTTCGATACGAATGCGCTGTCGTCATGACACTTTTCAGAGGCGAGATTTTTGCAGCACAAGGTGCAGCCGAGGGTATTTCCTTATTAAATTAATCCATTTTCCTCTAATTATTACGAATTGTCTTGGTTGAATATTTCTTGCTTTAAGAAAGGACGCAGCAATTGAATCTTGGTTATATTCAATGTCTTCTGTAGAGATATTTTATTAGCTCCTCACGTCTGCGGACCCCACTGTAACCCATTATCAAAAGTGTTATTGTGAAAAAATAACAATATTGTAGAATTACAATAAATTTGTACTTACATACGTAGCCATATATTTTGTCATCATTTTCTGATATGAGTTTATTAATTTCGTATTCCTCGTATTATTATTCCTGTGCGTATCCACAGAACACCGTTTTAAACCTGTACAGGACGCAGAGGACACATGACGTCAGAGCGGAAGACACAGCGTAACACACCGTATTCCATTGTGGCAGGTGGGATCTTGAGCGACTGAGGACAGTCAGGAGAAGGTGGTCTAAACAGAACTGGAAGGAGATCCTTCCCATGGTAAAGAGCATCCTCCAATAGAAGGGGAACGACAGAGAAGGAGAGAAACTGAGGCGAAAGACGAGAAGATGCCTAGAGGTGATCCCGGGGGACGAAGGAGGAGGAAAAGACAGTTCTGACAGAATGCCGGGTCGGGGATATTCTGGGGTGCTACTTGTCTGGATAGGTACGGTGCCAGGAAACAAAAATACTTTAACACAATTAATTTCTTCGACAGTTGAACGCCCTCTTAAACAGAACGTGTTTACTTTATCCATTATGTTAAACTTAAATAACTTATTGGTTTATAACCAAATGTACAATTTCATATTTTTTGTTGAAATCCTCGTCTATATATAGCCATGCTTACGCAAGCTCGTCGCACTTACGACCAGTCGAGCATACTCACCACCACTCTAAAATTTATGTCTGTGTTGAGAGCACCATTAGAAAGTTGACTTCGGTATTATGCATAATATAGTGGAAAATGTGCAGGTATCCGAAATTGGAGGCTCCTAAACCGGAACTCGGTGGCGGCCGATTGAATACTCCACAAGCCGCTGTTTAATATTGTACGCGGCTAATATCACAGCGATGAGCGGATTAGACCCGGGACGTCCCGTCTGTATTAACTAACATTAGCATTATTGTAGGGTCGAAGCGACGCGCATGCTGATGGGTCAACACTATTGTTTCCAATTTTATGAAATTACAAGCTGTATGTCACGTAAATTCAATAAATACGACAGTATGACATGTGGCTTTGTAACGTTTGATGTTTGAGATCGGTGGATAAATAGATATTGCAAAAAGTTTTGAATATTCTACACAGCCAATGTGAAGAGAAATTATTACTCAAACTGATCTATTTAGATAGCTGAAAACTTTGAAGCACGTGGCTTATGAAATTGTGATACTGAGTTTAATAAAATTATGAATAATATCGGGTGTTCAAAAATATTACTTCTAAATCCTTGTGTGTTGTCACAACTTCATTGTGCGTACATCCATTTTACCATTTGTAGCCTGAGCATCAGGTAATTGCTAAACTAGAAGTTCAGGCAAATATTTCATAGTTAAATTTGACGTTGAATAATTGACTTCATGCCGTTTTTTTTTCGGTGTATTTATACACTTTATTAAAAAATGATAAAATAGAATACATTATGCAACTGGCAGACACAGTAACATTTACTATTTACAACCCAGAATATAAAATTACGTAACAGTTGACTAATTTTGGATAATGATTTAACATATTCGATTGAAAGTTCAATAGAAAATTTATAATTTTGCACTTCAATCGACCAAAATAAGGTATAATGTTTAAGTAATTTATTTTTGTTTGTAGTTGTCGCATCTGTTACACTAGGAATAGTAAGACTGAAAAACGGTTACTAGTTTCAATGTCTACTTTGGAAATAAATTTTCTGGAAATCATTCACGGATGCAGCTCCAGATTCATGTCGTTCGTTGTATATAAAACGTTGTTTCTGCCACACATCTGATTTTAAAAAATAAAGACAGATTAGACAAATTTTACTACACCACATTTTGCACAAATCATACAATTGCACAATCTTTGCTATCACACATTTTTCAATTATCAAATTATCTAAATTATTAGGAAGATTGCACAATCTTTACTATCACACATTCTTAAATTATTAGGTAGATTGCACAATCTTTGCTATCACACATTTTAAATTATTAGGTAGATTTTGCTATCACACATTTTTAAATTATCAAATTATCTAAATTATTAGGTAGATTGCACAATCTTTGCTATCACACATTTTAAATTATTAGGTAGATTTTGCTATCACACAGTTTTAAATTATTAGGTAGATTGCACAATCTTTGCTATCACACATTTTAAATTATTAGGTAGATTTTGCTATCACACATTTTTAAATTATTAGGTAGATTGCACAATCTTTACTATCACACATTTTTAAATTATTAGGCAGATTTTGCTATCACACATTTTTAAATTATCAAATTATCTAAATTATTAGGTAGATTGCACAATCTTTGCTATCACACATTTTAAATTATTAGGTAGATTTTGCTATCACACAGTTTTAAATTATTAGGTAGATTGCACAATCTTTGCTATCACACATTTTAAATTATTAGGTAGATTTTGCTATAACACATTTTCAAATTATTAGGTAGATTGCACAATCTTTACTATCACACATTTTTAAATTATTAGGCAGATTTTGCTATCACACATTTTTAAATTATTAAACAAATTGCACAATCTTTGCTATCACACTTTTTTAAACAGAAATCTTTATTAAATCAAAAGATGAATCAAACTATATTTCTGAGAACACATATATTTCTTGTATATTGCTATAGAAAATAAATTGATCGCGCTTAATTGTTTTACTATAATTGAATCCAAATTAAGCATTTCATGATAAAAAACGCCTTCGGCATGCAACGCATCGCGCGAATATTAATGTTTATGTGAAACTATGTTTTCCAATGTGTTGTTTTCAAAATCGTATTCCATAGCTTTTTCAGAAAATATCAAAACGTACATTTTTATTCCACTATTAGTCGTATGTATTGGATGATACTTATTAAATTCAGCAAATAGTGTGACTTCGAAAATGGGTCCATCACGGTTTGGTGTGTTTCATTAAAACATTTTTTTCATTAAAAAAATTAACGTCCAATTTTCTTCTTCCCTTTAAATAGTGTGACATCTGGGTTTGTTGAAATACCTAAATCAAATTTATGGAATCTCATGTCAATATTATGAATAAAATTATATTTTAAGAATTGCTCTGGGGTATGATAAGGCAGAATGTTTCTACTGTAACCATATTTGGCTCGATGAAAATCCATTGATCTTAAATATGCTATTTTATATCTATATTTTTCAGGATTATAATTATTTCTTTGTGGAGGATATTCTTGTCTTGCACATATAAATTTTTAATTGATGATTTTAATGATGTATGAAATAACTGTCACCATTTTGATTATTTATTTTTTGGATTTATCAATAAAAGCAACAGCCATCCAATATATAAATCCGTTTCAAATTAAATTTTGTGAAATAGGATATTGTTGTTGGTCTCCAAACACATCAAATTGTAAACACTGAATATCGTTTTATTAAATTTAAAAAGGTATTTATAATTTTTTGAAAGTATTGCTTCTTCCAGAGCAATTCGACCAATATCTTGATACTGAATTGTATGTAACAAACAGTATATTTCTTCAATTACAACTGCCGCATTTGGATTTGTTTTACCTTCTTCATATACAAATAAAGCATCATTTTCACCATGTGGATTTTTTTCAAACACGATTGTGCAATTTAAATCATATACAGTATGTCCCCGGATTGAGTTTACAAGAGGAAAAAAAATTTTATTTTTGATTTTATGCCAAAACCTCAAAGGAATAAGATTTTTTGCTTGTCCTGAAACCAGCAAATCTGTAATTAAAACTTCATTATTTTGACTGAGTGGAAAGAAAACTTAATTTTTCTCTTAATTTTGGACTTATAAATTTTTTTCTCTGCTCTTTAAATCCTACTACATTGGCGATTGTATTTTTTTGACAACGATGTCACGTTGACAAATGAGTTTAGGCAAGTTAAATAAAAAAATGTTTGTGGAAAAAAATTATTTTAAATAAATTAAAATTAATTTAATAAAAAAATGGCAACTCGAAGAAACACCTTTAACATAAAAAACTAATTTTTAACAAGAACAATCATTATTCAATTAACCCCCCATCCATTTCTGCGCACAATTCTACTCCAAAACGATAGCTTGATAGTCAAAAAAAAAAAAAATTTTTCCTCTTGTAAACTCAATCCGGGGACATACTGTATAGGAGAATTAACATCATCTAAGAATCCAGGTACTAAATCGCCTAGTGAGATTATGAATTCGTGAACGCCTCCTCCGATATTTTTTCTTTTTGAATTCATACCATTTACATGAGCAATACCGGTATTTTCATCTGACCAATTTATATGTGTTTTCATAACTAATGCAAACGACATATGATTGATTTTTTGAACATCTTTATCTTTAATTAATATTCCAACTGATTTAAATAATTTTGCAATCCAACCGTTTACCAATTCTACGTGTGTATCTAATTTTGTTTTTGGATCTGGTTTTGTTATATTGATTCTTGAGTAAAATAAACTTTTTGGAAATACTACGAATTTCTGTGGAATATTAATATTAAATATTATTTCATCGCGTGTATTTAATTCTTCTGTTGTTGATACCGTTGGGTAATATTTTAAAAGTTGGGCTGATTCAATATAATTGACTTGATCATTTAACACTTCTGCAAAATTCTTTTTGTTCTTCATTTATTTAATAAAGGGACGCTAATCTGAGAATATGAGTGTTTGTATTAATTTTATTTAATTTTTTTTCATATTATATGTCTTTTCAAAAATTATTATTATTTTGCATTAATTTTAAAAATACCAAACAAAGATGAGTACACATGGCTGTTGAATTCGATTGAATTTTTATAGTATTTATGTCTATACGAGTTACAAGTAACTACCGGACGTGTATCGTAATGCATTTTATTTCATACTGTAAGCTTGTTCTTCATTACTCTATTTCAAAAATCAAAAAATCACATTTTGTGAAAATCGCATCACCTTTGTTGTGCATGTAAAACTTCATCAGTAGCGGACAAATACGTTTGAAAATGTCAGATTAATCTCAGATTTGATTTATAAAGATGAAACTGTCCGGTAAGTGTTGCCTAACGACACTTACCGGCTCTGATACTGTAATAGCTCACCTACCGGACGCAAATTGATCCTTGAATGGAACATCTACCGGATAGTATGAAATAAAGGTATTATAACTAAGTGTTTTATTAAAAAAAAATCAATTCTATTGAAATTCTTTTTTTAAAAATTCGTGGTCCACGTCCATTCATGAGGGTCGAAGACCGGATTTGCGGAAGGATCAAAATAGAATGCTTCATTATCTTGAATTATATAACAAGTTGCATGTCTCCATCTAAATAACATACCACATTCTTTTTTTATGTTTCTTTGAACAAATCGATAACCAGGTGGAAAGTATTAAAAAAAATATCTTGAAAGTTTTTTATTTTTAATTTTTATATCAACGACCAAACATCTTCATCTGACTGTGGACGGAAAATAAAATTGTCTAATTGTCGTTTTGTTAATTTTAATTCATAAGATTTGCCTTCATCTAAAGCTTTCAATAAATTGTTTTTCTCGTTTTGATTCACGGGTGATCTAAACAATCGCAGATTAGGATTATCTTCTATGTTTTCAATTACAATTTTAGTATCCTTATTTTTTTTCCAATCATCTATAATTTTTTTCTCCTGATATTCTGTTAACTTTATAGCCATTTAATATAATGTATAAAGAGTTGGTTCATCTGGTCTTGCATAGATTGATTTTGGTTTATGTTTTTGCTCTTTCTTTTCTTTCATTTTATCATTGATTTCTTTTTGATATTTTAATTGTTTCTGTTGTAAATCTTTTAAAGCATCAAAATATTCTTTTTCTGTATGATATAGTTCTTCTTCCAGATTATATCGTTTGGTATTTATAGCAGAATCATAAATTCCCTTACCTAGGTCAACAAAATCTGAAACACTTAATGTTTCTCTAAATACTCCTCCATTGAATATTATTATTTCTTTACAATTTCTTAAACTGAATGTCATGAAATTGTATTGTATATCCATTTAATTTTTTTTCATCTTTCAAACCATTGTAGATCATATCTTTCCATATCTTTTTTTATTTTATCAGGCTTAGCAATTTTTGCATATCTGTATGGTAAAAATAACTTGTATTTATCTTCCAACGTAATTATAACTTTCACTTTATTTTCGTTATTTGTAAAATGTTCCCAGTTTGTTATTTTATATTGATGACCTTTTTCCAGATCTTTAAGTGATGTTTGTTCATGTTGGGATGAATTTATTAATGCTTCCATTTATTAGTAAATAATTTTCTAAAAATATAATAGTAGAATATAATATTAGAAGAGTAAATTTTTTCAATTGAGATTTGAATATACAAGAAATATATGTGTTCTCAGAAATATAGTTTGATTAATCTTTTGATTTAATAAAGATTTCTGTTTAAAAAAGTGTGATAGCAAAGATTGTGTAATTTGTTTAATAATTTAAAAATGTGTGATAGCAAAATCTGCCTAATAATTTAAAAATGTGTGATAGTAAAGATTGTGCAATCTTCCTAATCTATATAAATATATAAATGCGAAACTGATTTCTCACTGATCACCGCACAGCCCAGACCGTTGGTTGAGTCTTGAAGCGTGAAATTTGATGAGGAACGTAGTTTTTAGGGCGTATAGGCGCACTAAGAAAGGATTTTTGAAAATTCCGTTTCTAAGGGGGTGAAAAT
Organism: Diaperis boleti; assembly: GCA_963583935.1. Lineage (NCBI taxonomy): Eukaryota > Metazoa > Arthropoda > Insecta > Coleoptera > Tenebrionidae > Diaperis > Diaperis boleti. The sequence goes on along the minus strand of OY757242.1, from coordinate 35,295,081 downwards.
GGGGTTAATTGGTGTCTCTAGACTCCAACTAAGTTGAAAACGAAAAACGGTAGAGAATTTACTACTCATGACCCTTCAGAGCTTTTCAGAACTACTAAGTTTAAAATTTTTCTACAGCTTTCAGGGGTTTAAAAGATTCTTCAGTCTCATCAGAAGAATTTGAGATTTTTGGGTATCTAAACTTGGAATCTTGCTCACCTGAGAAGTGAAAATTCGTACCCGAACTCGCTTTTGAAAATAACTCGACCCCTTTTTGACGATTTTCCAAAAAATTATTCACAGACGGCGAAAAAGGGGGGGAAAGGGAAAAACGATTTTTATAAAAAATTTCATAACTCGACAACTCGGGATGCTGAAAACGTGAAAATTGGGATTTAGACACAACTTTGAAAATAACTGACCCGTGTTTGACGATTTTGCAAAAATTTCTTTACTGACCGAGAAAAAATTTGGGGTGGTTTACCCAAAATTCCTATAACTTGAAAACTGACAGTATTGCTGTCGTGAAAATTGGGATCTAGATTCTCCTTTAAAAAATACCGGACCCGTGTTTGACGATTTTGGAAAAAAAAATTACCAACGGCTAGCAAAGCAGAGGCTGGATTTGGGGGTGATTTTTCTCAAAATGCTTATAACTTGAAGATCGATGTTACAGGCATGAGAATTGGCACTCGGTCTCATCTTAAAATAACTAGACTCATGTTTAACAAATTTCCAAAAAAAAAAATTACCAACTGTGAAGAAAGGGGAGGGTAGTTTTCCCCAGAATTATCCTAAATGTAAAAGAAACAGTATAGCATTAAAATTTGTGAAAATTTGGATGTAGATTCTCCTTTTAAAAAGACTGGGCCCGTGAGTAACAAAAAAAAATACTTTTTGTTATTTTTTTATTAAAAACTGCTTTAAGCCGTTGTACCAATTCCAAATATAAGCGCCAGTAAAGCCGACCGACGAGTAATTTAGATAATTTGATAATTTAAAAATGTGTGATAGCAAAGATTGTGCAATTGTGTGATTTGTGCAAAATGTGGTGTAGTAAAATTTGTCTAATCTGTCTTAATTTTTTTATTTATTTATTTTTTTATAAGAAAAATCAGATGTAAAAAATGTGTGGCAGAAACAACGTTTTATATAGGACGGTCGTTTGATATATTTTATTGAAAAAAATAAAAAATAAAATAAGCCTTACATACAGTGTGTAGAAATTACGCCTGTTAGAAAGTTGTTTAAAAAATAAAAATATTGTAACGTAACCTGAGCCAGGCCGGTTCGAGGATTTAAAGAATTCGTGTGCACACCGTAGTTACTAACTTTTATTAAAAATTAACGTTTTTTTATCTACAAATTTACACGGTACTTCTTCGCGATAACACGCTGACCGACTTGTTCACTGTGCTTCCAGTCCACTGTCCCGTTCCGTCGTTCGTTCCCTTCTTATACCCCTACTGGTGTTCTCGATTCCTTCTATTCCGGGAATAATAATCATCCTTTCGGCGCGACCGAATATTCTTCAAGGATGACATCATCCTATTTGTGCGATGGTTGTATACATTGAAGTATGACATCAGCGCGACAGAACCTTCTCGACTGATGAGAGCATCTTATGTGAACAATTACGTTCTCACGGTCTGTGGACTGTTCTAGATCAACGCCGTATGTGGTCATTCCAAAAATTGTTCCCAGACAGATGACATCATCCGCTTCCGGTGCCGTCACGCCGTCGTCGCAATATAATTAGAGTTTTGCCAACACTTGATGTTACCATGTGATCAAACGCTCAATTTTCTAAATAATATTCTCTTTTCGGATGAAACTATCATTACTTTGAATGGAACAGTAAATCACCATAATTGTCGGTACTGGTACTCAGCTTTGCAGCAAAATACATTTGTAGGCAGGAATGCTGCGCAGTCATCTGATAGGACGCCTGTTTTTAAAGACACGCTGTTTAGAGTCTTTTTGTTTTGAGTATGTTCCCGCTGTTGCAGCTATGTATCCAAACCATGAAAATGGTGATATGACCAACGATCGAATTTGGTTCCAAGAAGATGGAGCACCTCTGCATTTTGACTTGGAACATTTTCTTGATAACATTTTCGAGGGACGATGAATAGAGTGACGTGGATCGTTTGAATAGCCGGTTCGTTCGCTAGATTTAATGCCCCTTGATTCAAAATCTAAGGTCTACATTAATTGACCAAACAATTTCGAAGATCTCAAGAATCGAACTCGTCAATTTTGGTTAACATGATGTATTAATAAATCGGATTGTTGTTCTTGTACAGTTTAGAAGCAAATACATTGTTACGTCAAAAACTGTCACTTTAAAAACTAAAATTGACCTGTCCAAGGATTTTTGAAGAAAAAGTCAAGTACTAATCGGAATTATGAATTATGTGGGAATATCTTTACCAACATTCGGTATCATAAAACAATATCTGTACATTAGACATAAATAAGAAAAAAGATTTAAAAGTAATTTATTGTAGACGTGTTATTTAAGTTGAAGGAATCGCCGCATATGCGTTGATGGTTTACATAAACTCAACGATGAAATAAACTTCTTCTATGTGGTCTTGAGTAGTTTTTGACACATCCTATATAAATTAAAACCACATTGTATAGATCTAGCTTTACCTTCACGGCGGGAAAAAATCAAGTTTTGATCCCCAGTGTTCAACAATTTTGCATATTATAGTTAAAGTTGGAGTTTTTATTTAAAAAAGAATGTCTTTCTTTTGCAGGTGGAACATATCGCCGGCAATATTCGATATTTGTTTCCAATTTTATGAAATTACAAGCTGGATGTCACGTGAATTCAATAAATTGTGCAGTATGTCATAATGCTTTATATTTGATGTTTTCAGATCCATTCCTTAGGGACTAGACTGAGCTCACTAGAAGCGGATAAAGAAGTATTTGTTTTTGACGAAGGACTAGCTGGTTATAAGAAGTGTTCCTTTTAAAAGATATTTAACCTTTTCTATTTAATAAATGTGCAACTACAGCGAACCGGTTTTATAACTGCTACATGTTTATGATTCAAGAGATCGGTAACACATCGATCAAATTTATGAGCTGTCTTTCGTTTTCTAGAAATAAATCCTCCATTAATAATAAATATTATCTATATAATAATAATGAAATATTGTGCGTTGGTAAGCGCATTACTTGAGAACGGCTGAACCAATTTGACAATTTTTTTTTACATACTCGGCTCTTACTGAAAGAAAAAAAGAAAGTTAACCTCTATGGCGTTTTCAGTATTTGTTGATTCTTTTCTTTTCAGCCTATTTTATTTATTTTGCTTTATTTTGCAATTATTCTTTTTGAATTCTTTTCTTTTTTATGTCTATCGTAGCTTTAGTCGTCTAAGTTGTTTTTATTCTATTTCCTGTCCTACGTTGCTTTTATTTCTTTAGTCCTTTTAGTGTGTGTTGCCTATTTCGTGTTTTTAACTTCTATGGTATCGGTCGTTCCATTAGTCACTTTAGTCACAAAGATTTCTTAAATGCCTTTTGTCATTTTTATTTCATTTATTTATCTCCTTTGGCTCATTATTTATTTTTACCTGTTGTCTGTTTTATCCTTTTTGTATATTTGGCTCGTGAGTTTTTGGTTTTTATTGTTAACAGTCACAAATCTCTCACAAGGTTTCTTTATATTTTTTTCTTTATAGTTTCTTTGTCTCTATGATATGTATATGTTGTATGTATATGTCTTTGTCTGGTTAGACTCTTTAGTTACTTCAGCAACTTTAATATCCTTGGTAATATTTAGTCCAAGCAAATTAGACGAAAAAACGTCGAATAGAAGAACTAATTTATACAGTTTTGAGATTTTGGTTATGAACATCCAACGGGGATCCAAATAAAGGTCTGACGAGTTCCCAACCCCCTTTTGTTAAAAAAAGCTTCCCCCAAGTGTGACCTTATGTTACGTAACAAAAATTTATTTTGATACCGCCCCAAATCTAGCTCGATGGAGATGGGCTGGGTCGATTGTTATTAAATATTCTTTTTTTTTAACTTAAATGGACGCCACTAGTTTTTACTGCAGAAGATGATGGTTACAAGTAATTAGAATGTAAACAAGAAGACTGTTCTTAAATCCAAGTAGAGTAAATTTAAATTAAAAAATTTAAATATATCTAAGTCGAACTCCACAAACTTTAATCAGCGTAAAATTATAAATGGTACATGTTTCGGTACATGTTTTTATATTCTTTAAGGGCTGATGATGGCAGAAGTGTTCTGCCGAAACATGTACCATTTATAATTTTACGCTGATTAAAGTTTGTGGAGTTCGACTTAGATATATTTAATTTTTTTAATTTTTTTAATTTTTTTAATAAATTTTTTAATTAGACTGTGGTTGAAAAACTGGAAAACTTTTTTAAATAATTTTATTCAAATAAACATATGACAATTGGAATAATCGAAATTGAATAGTCTTACAATTAGTCAGTAGGAGAATAATTCATGAGCAAAATTCAGTTCCACAACAAATAAGAATTTACGAATTGAATTGGGTACGCCCGATTTATACCTATAATTTGCCGTATAAATTGTTTAAACAATCTACTTATCAGTCAACGACTATTTGACAATCCGATTAGTTTTACGTTACACCATATGAGGGCAATACTAGGTTATATTATTGCGAGATTACTACTATATTATATTATTGCGGTGGCCAATAACCACAAAAAAAAACAAGAATTAATGAACAAAACAACAAGATGGCTTATTTGTGCTTGGAACGTTGGTTGGGCAATGGCATGTCTTCCAGAGGGAGACCACAAATGATTATTCAGCCCCTGGCACAAATAAATCCTCCTCAATCGTCCTCGACGGAACGTAGGGATTTCCAACCCTCGAGGAAATAGTCCCAATCCAGATCAGTTGATTAAATTGATCGCAATGTTATTGTTCACCCCGAGACAGAACCCTAAGATGAAGAAGATTATCCTTTAAGTACCCCGTTTAACAATCAGAAAAGCCCTTACCTCTAATGAGGGATCTTGATTACTCCGACGAGATAACGAAAACTTGATCCAAGACCACAGGAACGACTGTTCGGTGGTTTCTGATCCCCGCAAGCAGAAAATGATTTCGTCGATTTATGATTGATTTCGAACGAGACGAAAATCACTTAATTAGGGTTTTGAAAAAATTTTTTTTTGTCATAAATGGAAAGATCATATATAAGTTTTATTACAAAAGTATATTTTGTTTTTGTTTTTTCGTTATAATTAAAAAGTTATATCGAATTAAAAATAAATTTTTGAACCCAGTACCGAGGACGCGCCGAACAAACCCGAGCATTTGTGACGTCACAATGTTCATTTCTACAGGTTTCTACTAATTATCAGAAGCAGCTGTTACACTGTTTCACTTTGACATCTTGTCGGACAGTAATGTCAGTAATGTCATGCAGTAATGTTTTTTTAAAGTATGCGATATGACACAACGTATATCTGCGTCCTCACCAAAGTAATTTAGTTTTTGCGTCAGTTATATTGCAAATGCATATGGGCCTGTTGCGTCTGTCCCACATTGGTGCACGTGGTTGCCAAAATGCAACGATTTTGTTTTTGTGCTAAATTGTAAGTATAATAATTGATTATAACATTTATTCAATAGGATTTTCGTTGTCAGATACACATAAAAGAAGAAGTAGAAGAAGACAAAATGTACGACCCTTACGAATCTGTATAAGATGTCTTTACATGAAGGTGAAGGGAATCTTTATGTTGATTGGACTGGAGAGTATGGATCAGACGAGAATTATATTCACCAAGCGATGAGGGTTCTATCACAACATCGGAAGAAAGCGAAATGTCTCATTCAGACCAGATTGGATCGTCAAATCCATAATACGTCAAAAAATGCAAGTACAAAATGATGCAGCTCAATGTACACAAGTCTTGGATATTTCACAAAGTATTCAACAAGGCACATCCGAGCATCAGGAAGAATCGGATGAATACATACTTTAATTAAGATAAACTGCAATTTATAGTTGATTGCACAAATAATTATGGAAAAGCTTTAACTACAACAAACAGACCTAAGACTAAAATATCGCGAGATGCTAGCTTTCGTCCTGTTACTCCTGATGAAATAAAAAAAAATGCCTTATGTATACTACAGGGACAAGTTTCTACTTCAAATATGCGGCGCTTTTGGAACAAATATTGTTGTTTTATTAGTTAGTTTTATGTTGTTCTACCACTTTTCAAAAAAAAAATAAAAAGTACAAGCTGTTCCGGATATTATGTTGATTGCTCAATTTCAGTCTGTTGATGGTCCGCCCAAAGAGCTATCTTTAGATGAGTCACTGTAACATTTTCGTGGCAGTTTAGTATAGCTCCACTATCATCTTCACAATAATTGGTTCCTTCTACTCTTGGTTTTTGGAACAGTTGATGGTTTGAGTCTTCAGGGAACTTACAAACTGCTCGGCCGTTGGGTTTCAAACAGATTTTCGAGCCGAGTCTTGATGGAACCTTCGTGTGCTGAAGTATTGAAAGACACGTTGTTTCAAGGAGCAGCACACTTTTCTGAAAGATGTTAAAGTATGAATTAATCCTACTTGTTTCCATTGATCGAGCATAAAAGCAAAAAAGGAAACGTAACCCCATATTTACCGGGGTGCATTCTTCTGAAACGAATAACTTTACATCGTCTTCACGTTGCAAACAAACTATGTAATATTGACAGCATTGTGACTTACCGAGAACAGAAGACAGAGCAGGATAGAATGGTCAGAACAAATTATTATCAACTGGCTTTGGGACAGAATACCCAAGAATGCCCTAGTGGCAAAATTTGGTACACATCTGATACACATGCGCAATGTGTTACCTTCCCCTCACCTTGTCGCCCCCGGGGTGCATCCACAAACTTCGTGCTGCCACTTTCCTAATACAACCATCACCCGCCTGTTACCGTATGATAACTGACACCACAAACTCACACTCTTGACACTGACATCCAGAGAGACATCTGCCGACATCTGATAGTGAAATTTTTAACTGTTTAACAATAACACGTCAGTACCGATCATGGTGCGTTCGTAGTCACGTGACTTTTTTTTAAATTTTATCCATTTTAAATTGTTTATAATTAATTTTAGAAAAAGTTTTGAAAGTTTTTCGCATCGGCCATCAACATAATTTGTTCTAAAGTTTCAGAATACATTAAAAAAATCGATATTAATTTTTTTTCAAAAGCCTAATTGTGAAAATGGATGGCTAAATCCGTTTCGGATCAGTTCAGTTATACACGCCACCAACCACACGAACAAGAATGTCTGTTCGACGGAAACTCCTACCGGAAAAGGCCTTATCAAAATTTAGGATCAAGCGCAAGACTACATAAATCGTAACCTCCCTACCTAACACAGGTAAAAGTACTTTCAAAACCACGCTGATATCATACTGCGAAAGCATCAGTTCCGAGATATCAAAAATTATCTTGGTCAAAGGTGGTTATGGATTTTCAAATAATTGTCGAAGCTAGATCGTGCATTTGTGCCAATCATTTTTTGAATGTCAAAAATCTGTCAAACGATTTATAATTATTATTATGATGATAATTTGTATGATTCAAGCCTATTTTCGAACTGGTGTGCAAGTTAATCGAATTTGGGAATACAGTCAGCGTTTATGCTTGGACAATTTTCGAGAGCACTTCCCACACTTTGCAGTAATGCCGAAGGACTTTTATGCATGTCTTACAAATTGTGTCGGTGCGTTTCGTGAAACTGGCTCTGTGACTCAAAAAAGGTGCTGGTAGGCCAATCGTGCGTACCGAAGAAGTTGTAAATGACGTTCGTCAAAGTATTGAACAAGACCCTACAAAACCGTTGACACGTCTGTCTCAAGAAATTGGACTTTCTTATGGAACATGCCGAACCATTGTAAAGAAGAACTTGGGCATGCATCCATATAAGATGCAATCACATCAAGCCCTTTTACCCGCAGACCACCCCAGACGTTTTGCGTACTGCCAGTGGTTCGTCGACAATTTAATGAATGACGACCTGCTAAACTTAACGTTTTTTTCTGATGAAGCTTGGGTACATCTTTCGGGGTACATCAATTCTCAAAATATGTAAATGTGGAGCACTGATAATCCGCATATTTTTGTTGAAACTCCACTGCATGCTCAGAAAATTGGTATTTGGATAGCAGCTTCGCGCAGGAGAATAATTGGACCCATTTTTTTTAATTTCACCGTTAATGCAGACAGATACAGAAGCAACATTTTGACTGAGTTTATTGAACAACTAGACGACGATGAACTTCGGCACGGCTATTTCCAGCAGGACGGGGCAACAGTACATACGACACGAGAAAATATAGCTTTCCTCCGCGAGTTTTTTGATGACCGGCTGATAAGTTTGCGTACAGAAGTTGAGTTTCCTCCGAGGTCGCCTTGTTTGACCATTATGGATTATTTTGTGTTGCCTTACTTAAAAAATCGGATCTTCAGAACTCCTGTAAATAATCTGCAAGCACTCGAACAAAGAATTATCGAAGAATGTGCAACCATAACACCAGAAATGCTGCAACATGCTTTTGATAGCATGAAGTGGCGCGTAAACTTGTGCATTAACCAACGCTGGGAACATTTCCAACAGTTTCTTTAATTTGTATTTTTTGATAATAAAAACGTTATTTTGATTTTAATTTTCAAACTTCAAAATGTCATTATTTTATGCCGCACGAAATAAATTGGACGCTTTCCAATCCATGACCATCTTTGACCAAGATAATTTTTGATGTCCCGGTATATTGTAATTACTTTTCGCGGTGATGAATAGACCGCTAGCTGACAGTATTGACAGGTGTGAGGTTATGTACGATGTAAACAAGATTTCTTCAAGATTTACCAACAGAACACAAAGAAAGTATGGAAGGCAGGTATCACCCAGTCGAGGCTCCATTAATTTAGCCCCTTTCTTTCTAGGCAGTGGATAAAGTGTCGAGCAAAGTGTCGAATACTTCCAGAAACGAACGATCCAAACAAGACAATACCGCACAGCGAAGAATGAAGAAGAAAAACGATGGCATTGAGAGTAACATTCCGTAATGTCGCCCACAATTACTGTTTACAGTAAAAGTTAGTCCGAGCGAGAAAAAAGTGAAATGCACGAAGAAAACAGTGACTTAAGTCAAGAGCGTGGTACGCCTAAATACACACATCTCCCTTGGTGGCAAAGTGCTCTAGGATGCCCCAACGCAGCAATTCCTTTGAGAGAGATGAGCCTCCAGATGAGCCTTACCCCTCTTACACCTCTCCCCTCCCACCTTTACCGATGTTTGATGACTAGGGATGAGTTCTCCCAATGAAATATTCACAAACAACCTCTTCAATGATATGATAATAATAATAATTAATGCATATTTATTACGTATAGTTAATTGAGGCTATATAAAAATTTTGTTTTGACCAATAACAATTCATTGCAAATGTCTTACTCAATATTTACCTTGTACAGAAAAATCTGCTCTACGATTTTGTTTCTATACATTTCTTGCTCCCACTGACGTTTTCGAGATAATCGCCGCAAAAAACGGAGGTAGACTAATATTTGTCCTCGCGCTTGAAACTACTCATTTTCCAACGTCATTTATGAGTGTTGGGTGGGAGATAGGCAAAAACTTCATGAGACCAATTTTATGCAGAATCTAATGGAGAACATAATAAGTCGAATAATATTTTCTTGTCGGAGTTACCGTTTCCGAGAAAAATGCAGAGTAGTTTCATGACGTGACTCTCGGGGGCGGGCTGATCTCTCGCCTTTAATATTGTTTCCTTAGTCTTTTAAGTCACTTTGCTTTCTATGGTCTCTCTGGTCTCTTTGTTTTTTGGATTATTTTTTGTTTCCTTTAATTTTTTGTCTCTTTTCTCTTTTTTGCTTTGTACATATTCTCTCTTTTGTCCTTTTATTCTTTTTGCTCATTTTAGTATCTCCTATATCTTTGTCTGCGTAGTATCTTTAGGTACTTTGGGATCTTTTGTGTCATGTGGCATTTTGGATGATTTTATATTTCTCGTCTACTTACATACAAACTGCCGTTTTTCCAGCAATATTGGGTCATACCTCATACGACAGTAGAAACGCTCAACTGCATAAACAGCAGTTTCTTGGCCTCCGCGATCATGTGATTTAACACCGTGTGACTTTTTCTTGTGGCCTCATTTAAAAAACCAAACACCTATCCAAAATGTGAATTATCTACAGAAAAATAATTGAACAAAAGTGTTTAAATTTAACAACAATCAAATCACTTAAAGAAATGTTATCAGAAATTTTGAACGCAAGATTTTAAAGTGTATGGAAGAAGGGGGACAACATTTTCTACATCTTTTGTGCTATTTAATGATATTAATGCATACCTAGCGCTTGTCTTCGCACGTCTACCATCGGGTAAGTAATAGATTATTTTTAATTTCAAATTTATTGATTTAAAGTCATACGTTAAATTCATGGACAACTTGATGACTTTTTTAAATGAATACTAACAGGGTATTAAGTTATATTTCGTTATTCACTTTAATTAGACTATTCGACTTCCAAAGTGATTGTTGGTTACTTCTTATTACATCAGGCGATTCCTTTGTTGCGATCAAAACGGTAATAATTAAAATTTAAATATATCTATGTCGAACTCCACAAACTTTAATAACTGAAGGATTACTAATGGTACATGTTTCGGCAGAATGCTTCTGCCATCATCAGCCCTTAAAGAATATAAATTTGAGAAACTGCAATAGAGTTATTCTGTTTCATTGGTATCGTTTTTTCCTACTGGTTTTGGCATATCAAAAACATTTCAACACGGGACAGTTTAATAATTTTTTTATCTAATATACAGGATGACGCCGTCTTGCTTGTTTTTAAACCGATTTGATTGAGTGATAGAGCCAATAAAATTGGTTTAGGAACACTATTAGATAATTTTTTATATTCTTTAAGGGCTGATGATGGCAGAAGCATTCTGCCGAAACATGTACCATTAGTAATCCTTCAGTTATTAAAGTTTGTGGAGTTCGACATAGATATATTTAAATTTTAATTTAAATTTACTCCACTTGGATTTAAGGACATTCTTCTTGTTTAAAACGGTAATAGGTAAAGGTTTTATGCAAATCTGGGTCACACAGGTCAACCGTTCGAACTGCAACATTCGACAAAATATGAACACCAAAAACTACGGTAACACTAATTGAAAACGTTCAATCCGATGCGTATTTGCGAGATTTGTTTCCTCCCAGATTACGAGTAGGTTAAATGAAAACAATTTCAGTGCACCGTACTTAATAATACCTCTTTAAATAGTTTGAGATTTGAATTTTTAAATTTATCACTACAGTCCTTCTAATTCTCGATGCTCTTAAAAAAGTGTCACATGCAGATTATTTCTGTGTGATACAATTATTGTGAAAAATTTGAGAAACTGCAATAGAGTTATTCTGTTTCATTGGTATCGTTTTTTCCTACTGGTTTTGGCATATCAAAAACATTTCAACACGGGACAGTTTAATAATTTTTTTATCTAATATACAGGATGACGCCGTCTTGCTTGTTTTTAAACCGATTTGATTGAGTGATAGAGCCAATAAAATTGGTTTAGGAACACTATTAGGAATAAAGGAATAAAACATCAAGTTTATTCTAATTCAAAAATTGCCTCCGTGATGTGCCAGACCTACGTCTTCTAGAACAGCTATCGTTGTATCCAATAAAATATTTGGGGTTATGTTTCTACCAAAATACTAAGTAAGTTTATATCGAATCTACACATTCTTTGTGATTCATGTTTATGGTGGAACTATTAAAAAACGATGCAGTTTTTCTCACCAAAATATTATTTTATGACTGCATGATTGACAAATATTCATGGCTCACTAAAGCCTCTGTCACAATAATTTTAGTTTTAATGGTGATGTTAGTGTTAACCGAGATGGTAATGGTGACCTAGTGTTCGCAATCATGTTTACGTGGATGTTAAGAAGATAACTTACGACAGCAGAGGTTTCAAAAATCATCATTGATGGCAGGTTACAGAAAAAAAAAACATTAAGAAACTTCTTATTGTTAGTTGCATTGTATTCAAAATTTGTTTCAAACGGAAAATGGAATCGAATTACAACATTAAAAAAATTAAATTGTTAATGCTGCTGAAAACAAAGGAAGAATGTGAAGGTCATTAACCTCAAATGTCACTCAATACAACACTGCGCACTCAAAACACTGCGCATGTGTGAAATGTTCAAATCTGATTGGCAGATGTTAAGAGGAATGTTAAGAAACCCAGAATTTTTCTGGGCGTCTAACATCGCCGACTAACATTAACATTACCATTACCATGATTGTGAACGGTTGTATCTTGCTCATACCTTCTGGACGTTAACGTTCTCCTTAACTCATTTCTGATGGTTCATTTGGGCAACTTGATTTCAAAATAAAAAAAATAATAATTTATGACTACGGTTTTTACATCTTTTGTATTCAAATTACAGCAAGAAAAAAAGATACATCGTCCCATTTTTTTTGTCAATTACCCTGTATAATTATTATGTATTAGTTAGACGACCCAACGTATACTGACATTGGTAACCCTGGTGATGATGGGTTAAATATTGTGCTAAACTTTAGTTTTTCATTAATAATATGTTGTGTAATTAAGCATAGTTTACACTGTGCGTTTTATTTCTGCAAGCTTTACCGCTTTACCAAGCAACATTTGCATCAAACTGTAAATTTTACTTTACCAAGCACCACAGTGTTTCTCCACGATGACAAAAATATTGGCAATTAAAAAATATGGTAATCGCTTATTTATAGCAACATTTTTATCACAAAGCCCACTAATAAAGCGCCTGGTGACAATATTAATCTTGATACATGGCTTGCAGTGATAAAGCGTTCCAATAAAGTGTTGTTAGATGAACGATTTGTTTTGAAGTTAAATTATTTTTAAAATACTTGCTCTTTCGTGCGTCAAAATGTATGCAAAATTGTTTCTTTTATATCTTGATGGAAATGGATTTACTTCACGCCGCCAGCGGTTACGGTCAAATTAAAAAAGAACGTAACATCCCAATGGTTTGATGAAAACATTTTGTCTGCGTGCGAAGTCGTATAAAAACGTATCATTTCAAATGTCAATATCCGGATGCCTTACGTTATACATTTCTAATATTACACCATTGTCTTACATTTCGTGAACGAATCTCAGATTATACACCACCTTGCTGTATGAATTATGTATGATCGCGTTTGATTTTAGATGATATGTTCTGCTTTTCCTTCGAAGTCTACAAATAATTTCTTTAACGACGGTTGGAATTTACTACTTATTATTTTAATTGCAGATAATAGTTCAATTTAATGCCAGGATCTACACGGTTTTCCTGACGACCCGAAGAATATGGGCAAGAAGGAAATGCTCTTGTATTTCCCACTGGGATGTCGTAAAATATACTGTCGGTTTTTATTTCAGTGAGTTGCGTGTTTATAGACGAAAGTTTTAGAAATAAAAAAACCTTAAATATATGTAGTTGGATAAAAATATTTTAGATTTGGTTTTTTTATGATACTTAAAAGTGAAGTGTTAAAGTTGATGGTGATTTAATAGTAAGCAAAGGTCGGAAGTTATACTGTTCAATACACTGTAGCCAACAATATATAGTCTAAGAAATTATTAGTTTATATTATAACTCTATCTAATATTAGGGGTTAGGACCCTTGAAAATACAAAACTCCACCCATGGCGATACATGCTCGTGTTCGTCCATTCTACTTCGCTCGGCTATTCTATTTATAGTAGTTACCACGGCCATTCTGGAATAAAAGCGACCTCGCGAACATTGAAAACAGAACCTTATTGAACTTATCTTAACTAATTTCTATTCTAAAAACTAAAACTACGTATTTGCGCGGAATCGGACCATGCGACATTCTCCCTGGTTGATACGTAAAAAGTAAATTAAAAAAAGTAAATTAAAGTAAAGTAAATTTAAATTGATTTTCATTATGAACTTTTTATTTATTTGCTGATATTCCAAGTTATTCTCATTTTCAAATCATCTGAAGCTATTGTGTTTGATTCTAAAACAAAAGGCCTATAAGAAGCGATGCGGCCGCGGCACGCATCGTGGATACGCGTAGAGAGTTGGCACAAATTTGAGCCTGAACATATAGAAGTATCAGTTCAAAATTTCTTTTTCCTTATCTGTAACTCTACTTGTGCAACCGCTTAAGATTTCTAATAAACTTGTGATGTTTGCTTGCAGATAACAATTATATTGCAAAGGACTTTGAACTCAAAAGTTTGGCGATATAAAAAAAAATCTGCTGTACTCTAATAAGAACTTTAAACAAATTACCCCGTACCTAACAAACTGGCCTGCAACCAAATTTGCGGTCGGGTCCACTTAGATTTTTTTTTCCGGAATCATGTAGCAAACAAGAGTTGTTTGTTCACGTAACAAAAAGCACCGGTAAGCGAAATCGGAATTAGTTAAACTGAGCGTGATCGGAAAAAGCTTTTCAAGGCATTTGCGTATTAAAATCTGCCAATTAAAATTCGCAGCTAGAAGCTGAACGCTCGCCAAAAGGAAAAGGAAATTATGATAAAATTAAGATAATTCAATGAGACACGCTTCAATATATTCATGCGGTATCACAGTTGAATGCGTCACTTCCCACATTTTGTTGTAATTTATTTCGGTGAAGTTTTATCTTTTATGTGTCGGATTTTGGCAGATGTGTTAAATTAATAGTAATCTATACTAGTGTTATTGTTTGTTGCAATTTATAATAGATACTTATATATATTTTTTGAATTTTCCAGATATTTCATCTTAACCGTTCTTCCCTTTTCTTTCAACGGGAAAGTAATACATACAAGTTATGCCACCGCGCTTTCATAGAATTCCAGTTTAGTGACCGTAGTGCTGAATAGACACTTTGAGGTTAAAAAAGTATTGTTCGTTAGCTTTTTCACACACTCTACTTCTCGCTAGTAAATTGTACGCTTTGTTAATAAAAATTATTCAATTTTTAAAAAGCCTTATCTCATAACTTAATTTACATAAAATGTTAGATATAAATTGCTTGAATATTGTAAAAATTTTACAACTACGTAAAATTTCCGCCAATTTAGTTATTATCTAAATGAAATACACCTCATTTCTTCATTTCTTTTTTATACAATTTGAGTGCATACCTATTATGTAGAATACGACCTCTTCAACTTTTGGAATCGCGATATCTCAGGAATGGAGATTCGTAGGAAAAAGAGTATAAGAAAAATTTCTGTAGATAATTACATGATCTACAACTTTTGTCTGCCCAATTTTTATGATCACATTTGCGTTTACAAGAAAAATGAAAAAAACCGATACTATTAACCTTTTACCTCGAATATGAGGATCGGTGAGGATTTTTGATTTTTGATTGGTAATAGTGTACCTAAGACCTGTACTAATTTTCAGCTCTATGAAAATTATTGTATACTTTTCTTGTCTACTTTGACCGGACTACCGGTTCTTGAATTAAAGTAAACCATGAAGAATCCTTCATACTAACTATCACAATTAAATGCATTACTTTCCGCATCCGTTAATATTTATTACACGCTAGCGTGACGTGTTAATATTATTGTGTGACGGCTATTGTTAAACTTAAGTGCTAATCTTGATTGTGCTGGTTTTATTTACTAAATTCCATATGATTGTTATTTACTTGAAGTGCAGTAAATGTTATGCGTGACCGAATCCTCACATAATACACTTTCCTATCTTGCTAGTATTATTGTTCTCATTGTAGACACATAGTGCATTTAAATATCCATTAATTAAACAAATCTAATTAAGTAATGGTCTAGACAGAAAGTGAAAACTTCATTGATGATTTTCGCACTATCGCACTACGCATCGCTAGTATAGTAGTTTAGATCGCCAGTACAGAAATATACTTTTGTAAGTTTAAGTAAATTTACAACAAGAAGAATGTTTCTCTGAGATACTTACGCAATATAGTGTGGAAATTAAGTAAGGAATAAATTCAGTAACTTCGTTAGTATTTGCACTAGATATAAAACTTAAAAAGCCTGTAGTAGGGTTAATTATAGTGCATCCGATGAAGGTATAATAATTTTTTTTCATAAGTTTTTTGACAGTTATGACGTCATCAATATTTTTTTCAAATGGCAACCTATTTTTTTTATTTTATATTTTTATATAAATAATAAATGAACTTCTAAATAATAACATCTGGTTGCAACAGGATGGTGCTCCACGCCACTACGTCCGGTGCGCCGTTATTTGGACAAAGTGTTCCCAAGAAGATGGCTAGGAAGAAGTCCTCCAATAGAATGGCAGGCTAGGTCCCCAGATCTAACCCCATTAGATTTTTTTCTATGAGGGCACTTAAAAAGCAAGGTGTATCAAAACCGACCCAACAATTTTGGATGAGCTTAAAGCCAGAATTTGACATGGGTGCAGTTTAATAACTCTCCAAACCATTCAAAACGTATTGCTGCTTTTGCTTTTTTTATTCTTTCTCATGGATTGCTTTTGTCAACTTTGCTATGTTTGTATTTCTATATTTTTTCTTTAAATTCCGATAATATTAAACAGTTAATTTTTTGAAATTTTACTAATTTGAAAATGAGCGCCGTTTTTATTTTTTTCTTATATAAAAAACACTATAGGCGAATGTAAAATATAAAACATAGGTTGCCATTAAAAAAAAATATTGATGACGTCATAACTGTCAAAAAAAAAACTAATGAAAAAAAATTGGTATACGTTCCTCGGATGCGCTATAATTAACCCTACCATATGTCTTTTAAGTTTTATTTCTAGTGCAAATACTAAAGGAGTTACTGAATTTATTCCTTACTTAATTTCCACACTGTATAAATACACTAGCGGACCCGACAAACATTGTTCTGCCCGTACGTTGACTAGCCTGCAATTTTTTTCATTTTAAAAGATATTGGTTGAAAATTGGGCGTTATGTGTTCTGATATGCAAAAAATCTTATGGAAAAATTTAAAAAAAAGCCAAAATATTAAACAAAAATGCCTAGAACCCGATTGCAGCGACACCTACCGGGTCTAATTGTGCATCTAAGCCATCCAGGGATCCACTCAAACATTATGTGAAACAATTGTGTATTCGTTATGACGTTCTGATATTGCTGGGTTAGTTCTTCTCACAAGGATTTACACAGAAAGCCTGTGAATTAAGCACATGACGTTAAGAAAATCGAACCCTAAAAAACCTTTCACTTCACCCTTAATGTCTGTTAATTCAGATAACCAAACGTACGTTATGCGGTTCATCGGACAGATCAGAACTGATTGTTTACATACGGAAGGTACTTTTTTGTGACAAAACTGCTCGCTAAGTTTTTATTGCTAAGATTTTCTCGGTCAATGTTACGTTTGTGAACGACTCGTGAAAATAAGGGGCGAAAAAATGTTAAAAAAATTTACGATTTCAAAATAGTATATTTCGATACGAAAATGTCATGAAACTTTTTAGGGGCGAGGGCGAATTTTTGCAGCACGACGGTATGTAAACATAATCGCTGGCGAAATCCTTTTACATATTGCTATTGTTGAATGTGGCGCTTTATGTGACTTTCCGTGTTTGTGGTCTTCATTTTTATCGAATCACCATGATTGATTCTGATAGTGATTTAGAAAGCACATCACCAGAGATTGCCGCCCAGACAGCAAATGCAGTAAACAACCTTTTACCACAAAAATCAAACGGCAGATACGAAATGGTCCACAGTAATTTCATGGCCTCAAGAGTGGAAAAGAAAATAAATTCAATTTCTGACTTCTCCGATTTGCTGGCCTATTTCAATACTTTACAGCAACATTTTAAGCCTTTCTCCGTTTGGAGCGTCTACTGAATGCTTAGAACAACGATAAACGAAAGACACACTGTGAACATTGAATATTACTCAAGGTTCCAAAATAGAAAGTCGAAAATACTCGCAGCTGAAGAAATTATAACCAATTCTTGAATTTAACTCCATATTTGAAATATATCTTTATGAAGATTGTTGTAGTAATTAGAGATAGTGTAGTCAGTATAAAACAAGAACTAAGATAGTCAATAATTGGGTTTTTTGTTCTTTAAGGCCCGGTGCAAATATCTTATCTACGAATTTCTTGTGAGATTTTTTTAATACACAGCTTTTAAGACTTTTAACAAGGAAAATAGAAACCACTCGTTCAGCTAGGATTTAGCTGCATTCCTGGAAGAAAAGAAAAAGGGAAACGAACAGTGGAGGGCAGGAGAGAGAGTGACACAACTGCAAGGGAAAGTGGAGTATGAGGAAAGGAGAAGAAGGAAGAACAATATTCTGATAACAGGATGGGGTGGGGAAAGGAATAGTAAACAGCAGGCCAAATAGAGGATAGAGGATGTTCTGAGAAAAACATGTAGAAGAGGTCAAAATCAAGCACTGTTACAGTATAAATGGAGATCAAATACTGGCAGAAATGGAAGATTGGGTAAGAAAGGAAAAAGTGAAGGAAACGTAAAACTAAGAGCAAAGAAAGAAATAGAGATTACATTTATTGACAGTGATCTCACAAATTGAGACAGAGAGTTACAGAAGAAATTAACAGAAAAAATTAAGAATAAGTTAATTAAAAGAAGAACGGGGAGACAGGAAAGAAGTATGTCATAGTAGGATAGAGGAAATTATCAATATCAATAAGAAGAAGAAGGGGGAGGGAGGAAATAGAGACGACGGCAAAAGAAAAAGGAGAAAAAACGGGAAAAGAAAAACAAGGGGAAAAGTAAGAGAAAGTGCAAGAAGAGGGACTAAGAACGGGAAAATTAGAAACTAACTAAACCCGACTAGATACTCACTTGTACTAAATAAAAATACGAACCTTTAGAGAAAACAATAATAATTAAATGAGACAAAAGCTCTTAACAAAAAATTACATCTTTTCTTAACATACGAGGTAAATAATCGAACTTATTTATGCAGGCAGAGACGACTCGTCAATGCTAATTTGTGAAGGAGCAAAAATGCTAAAAATGTGTGGGTTTTCGCAAAAAATGGTAGATAGAAATTCTGTAGTTCTTGTCAAGTTCTAATAACCAAATTTTGATAACTATTTCTATTACCCCCTGTATAGGCAAGAAATGGTGGAAAATAGTGACCGTATATAGCAACAAGATGAAGACAATAATAAGCAGGACAAGAGAATCAATGAAAACAACAAAGAAGAAGAATGTATACTTATGGGTGAGGATTTCAATGCGAGAATCGGAGAAAGAGGAACCAGGGATTGAGAAGAAGAGAGAGGGGATGGAAAATGGAAATCCAAAGAAACGGTAGAAAATGCGGTGGGGAAGAAGCTTATGGAATGGATAGAGGGAAAAGTATAAAAGTTGGAACGAAGAATGAGAATGGACCTACATAGGCGGAAGAGGAGAGACGGTGTCAGACTACGGAATAGTAAGCGAAGAAGCGTGGGCAGAAATAGAAGAATCTAGAATAGGGGAAAGAATAAAATCGGACCGTCGCGTCGGCCTAGAAATATAAGTATAGGAAGAGGAAGACAAGAGAAAAGAGGAGAAGAAGGAACAGGGGAAACGCAGAAGAAGGCGATGATCAAAATATGGGACGAACAAGAAGTGAAAGAGTACAAGAGAAAACTAGAAAAGGCAAGAGTCGAAGAACAAGAAGTAGGGAAGATGGAGAAAGAATTGAAACAAATACTAGAAGAAGCAGCGGCAAAAAGAAAAATAACAATAAGAGGTAGAGGTGTAAGAAAGAAAAATTACTAGGCATGTGGATGAATGTAGAACTGAGACAAAAGGACAAGGATACGGACACACAAGAAAGAATCACAGATTTCAGGTAGAACTGGAAGTACGAGAGATGTATGATTGTGGAAATACCGAAGTATTTGGAGAGGACGGAGAAGGAAGAATAAGAGACGGAAGTAGAAAAGAAATAAGGATGAGTTGTTTTAAAATTAATACAAAATGTAATTTACGTTATGGGTTAGGTAACGTAGCACAGGAATCCGAAACCCCGTAGGGCAACTAAAGAAATTACTACATTATACTCGAGTCTCATATTGTGCAATTCTTAAATTTCCAAAGAGGAAAGGCAACATGGCAAGTGGTAGGAATTAATAAGTTGAGGGCTGTCTCAAGTAAGATTGCAGATTAGTTAAAATTAGAACATCCCGATATGTATAGGGGTCATTCCGTCGACGGACTTCGGGTACAATTTTAGTGGATTCTGGACGTGATCTGATGGCGCTTAAGAGACACAGACGATAGAGATTTTTTGTGGTTCTATTGCAAATAAAACCGCAAGATGTAACAAAATTCTACAGTTTGTTAGCACAGCACCATTAACTTCAAGAGAATATTTAAGAGTCGAAGATGATGTATATTTAAGAACCGAAGTGTTGTGACGCAACTGTAGTAGAAAAATCATCTCACACTACCGTCAACAGCTCCAATAATAATAAAAAACTGCAGAAATTTTACCATCAACTAGAATACAAGTTCGTAAACATTTTACAATGTTATATTTTACATTGTTTTATCATCAAAAACAAACCTCTGAATCACTTTTGGTGGTAGATAAAACAACAAAAACAAAATTTATTAAGCCGACTCACGTTTCGTCAACAATGTTGGCATCATCGGGACTATGAATAAACTAACATTACTATCATGCTAACGTACCGCTCAATATATACTTTAATAGGACGCTTCCTCACCCGTACTATTCAAAAGTGGAAATAGTGCGGAAGTGGGGATAGGTCCTTTGTCGCTATTAAAAACACAGTTCCGATTCTTATGTATTTCTAGACTTTGGTAAATGTCTTATTGACAATTATTTACAGGTTTAACTAATTTAACACGAGTTTTGCCTATGTGGTGGTCATGTTCAAAAATATGTCAAATCTACCAAATCTCTGATGAGCAATGTGCTCTTTAAATCTAGTTGAAATTGATCGTCGTGTTTGCCCAATATACTTTTGATTACAATCTTTACATTTAATTTCATAAATGCCAGATTATTCCAACTGATCAATTTTGTCTTTTGGGTTGCCCAAAAGATATTGTAGAATAGGCCCAGAAGTGTGAACCACTTCTAAGTCTAGTCTACTGAAGATTTTTGCCAAGCCGTTGGTGATCAATGGGGAATAAGGAATTCTTCTTTTGATCATTCTTTTTTTAAATTAGTCCTATTTATAAGCTTATGGATAATATTACTGTCAAATTATGGTTCATCTTAATAAAAGTTCCTGACCAAGTGAAGTACGACTCTCGTTATGTAACATACGAGTTACATCACGAGCGAGCAAAGCGAGCGAGTGTTCTAACTATCCGAGGGAATATTAGCCATTATAGCGAGTTGTATACGCTTTACCTACCACTAATCAAAAAAGTGACATCACTCAAAAACCCACAGAACCCAACGTATTCACAAATATTTGTCAAAACTTCATTTTATTTGTCATTGTTAATTCGTTATTACCATGACTGTCTTAAATTTATAGAAACTATGATTCAAGAACTATTTTCTAATTGGTTGACGAGAATATTAAGGGAATATTAAATAGTCCTAAACTTCAAGCATAATTATTATTGTGATATTATGTGTTAGTCGTAGATAAATATTAACCAGAAGAATGTCGATGAATCCAAGTGGAGTAAATTTAAATTAAAATTGAAATATATTTAAGTCGAACTCCACAAACTTTAATAAATTACAATGGGAACATGTTTCGGCAGAACACTACTGCCATCATCATCCCTTAAAGAATATTTAAAATTATTTTTTAAATTTTTAAAAATTTAATTCAAAAATAACGTCATAATTTGAAATATTCTTTAAAGGCTGATGATGGCAATAGTGTTCTGCCGAAACATGTTCCCATTGTAATTTATTAAAGTTTGTGGAGTTCGACTTAAATATATTTAAATTTTACGATAAATATTAAGTTAAAAAAAAAACGTATTTTACGATAAGAAAAATTTTCAAAATTAAGAATTAGTTTTAAAATATGTAATTCGGAACTGGATGACCTGATGAACTGGTATATCTAGAGTTACATTATCCAGTGTAATAATCTATTTATCATTTATCCTTATGTATACTTTGGATGAAATCAAATTGAAAGACAATTTATATTTATCACTTTGGATGATTCCTGCAAAATCAACATCCAAAGTGACAGATTAATGTAAACGAGCCTTAAACCACTAAGTTCATAACTTTTAGAGGAAATAACGTTAGACTAGTTTGCGTAAACTTATTTGTTTCAACTCGCAATGTTCAATATTATTCATCACTAGAAATAAATGAAAATTCAATCCGAAACGACCCCCATTTCGGACCGAAATGGTTGCGTCAAAAGCATTTAATTATAGGAGTTGTTAAATAAAACAAGTCTTTAGCGAGAAATAAAAATCAACAGGCAAATTAAAGAACTCTGGACTACAAAAAACGGTCGAAACTGTTATTGAATATTCAGTCGGTGCCATGCATAGTTCAGTGTCGACTAGCTACACAGTTTTGGATGGAAATAAGCTATTGATCCCCTGTTTAAGATATGTTTAAAACCGTGTGATCAATTGAATTTTTCATTGAGTAGTCTGGAATTTTGTTGAAGGATGCCTGATTAAGAAAATACACTTATTTAATTATTAGGTTACTAACGAATGTATAATAAACATATCTGTGAAGTTGTTCTATCAAATATAAACGCTATTAAAAAGAGTAAATTAAAATTTCTCTAAATGTTAGGGATATTATACCGACGCTAAAATGTAGCACCTCAACTTCTCGAAAACCACAAATCCTAGCACTATCTGTCAGTTACAGCATTCAATTAGAAATGATACTACAGAGCTAGAAACTTTCGCTGGAATAGCAAATGGAAAATTTAAATAAATGTGCAAATGGTACAAAAATCATATTAAAAGGAAATTAGAACAAAAAATTACAAACAAAAGAGTAAAAGGAGTTTAATGGAAGTATAAAACAACTATATAAAATAATGGTATTAATAATTGTTATATAGGATTTCCCAACTAAAGTTTGTACCCCCGGAATTTCAATTTCGAAAGACTGAAATTTCGAAAACGCTGGAATAGGTCAATCTTGTTATCAAGGGGGACCAAATTGTACCGAACCTTCAAGTCGCCATTAAAGGCGAGGGGAGCCACCCCATTAAAAAATCCAAATGTCACGGGAGCTTATTCAATTCTCTATCCAGACCTACCATTATCGATTTGTTTCTACAAAAAAATTATTAATTTGGTGTTTCCAAATCTACTCTTAACTGTTATTTTGTGAAATGCACATTTTGTTAATTAAGAAGTTTTAGTCGGAATAAATGTTAAAATTAATTAAGAGAGTTAAAGACCTGGCAGTACAATTAAAGACGTAGGTGGTACACTTTAGACAGCGAGTTGCCTACGTTGTACCGAACATAATGGTTGCATTTCACCGATTTACTAGGATCCAAAAATTCGAAAAAAAATTTGCTACTGTAATTAACACGAATAAGTAATCAAAAAAAAAGTAAAACTTCAGTTCGCCATTGTGAAAGTGCTCTTAATTTAGAGTGAAGCTAGAGAATCCTAAATTAATACCGTTTGCAGTATTGGATAATGCATGTTTCAGTTTGTCGTCAGCGAAAAGTCGGCAATCATGTTAAGGCAAAAACAAAATTCTATGAATTTATTGTTGTAAAATCGTTCGCCTCGCCTGATCACACTTTTCGTAACGCTCTCGTCACGCATTCACCAGCTTACTACTCCCCAAGTCAAGTGTCCTACCAACGCAGTAGACAAAGTACTAGGGACAAAAAACCGCAACTTAGTACAAAAACGGCAACTCTCCACTATATTCTTAAATTTATTAGCTTTTGCCAAATCAACGTTTGGGCTTTATTTCTACTTTACAACTCGCTA
Source organism: Diaperis boleti (assembly GCA_963583935.1). Taxonomy (NCBI): domain Eukaryota; kingdom Metazoa; phylum Arthropoda; class Insecta; order Coleoptera; family Tenebrionidae; genus Diaperis; species Diaperis boleti. Next base: position 35,271,064 of record OY757242.1, on the reverse strand, counting down.
ATAAAAAGGTTGTTTTATGTTACATGTTTTGTTATGATATGTTAATTTTCTTTCCTGTGTTTTCACAGAAATTAATTTTTACACAAAAATATTTTACAATAAAAATAACTTCCGTGTGCAAATTGAAATATTAGAATTATTTTCAAGTTTTATTCAACTGAATAAACATTGTAGGTACGTATAATAGTAGATTATTATACGAGTTCCTGTGTAAATTGGACGCTTTAAGTCACAAGTGGTTTATAAAAGCACGAGTGAAACGAGTGCTTTTGTGAACCACGAGTGGCTTAAAGCGTTCAATCTACACAGGGACGAGTGTAATACGACGTTTTATCGTTCGACACCACCCCGGAAAGCCTTTAAATTGCTTAAAATCCATAAAAATAGTGTGACGTTTATCTGTCATTTTCATTATTTCATGACAGAGAGTGTTTACACAAGCGAAACTTTGAAAATTCTGACAGTGTCGAACGATAAAAATATAAAACAATGGGAAAAATAAAATTAATTGTCCGAGCTGTTTTTATATTGCTTGTTGGAAACGAATTGAATCATTTTATATTTTTTACTTTATTTTAGGCTTTTTATCAGGTTTTGCAACAGTTTTATAACGATTACAAGTGAAACTAAAAATACCATAAATATAAAATTATTAGAAACGGTTACAAAGGGCTCGTTTACATTTGTCACTTTGGATGTTCTTTTTGGAGGAATCATCCAAAGTGATATTTCACTTTGACTCCATCCGAAGTGAATATGAGAATTAATGATAGATGATTTCATTTGATGATCCCTCTGGATGTACAGTTTTGGTCACATGAATCTTGTACAAAACAAATTATATTATAACAGGAGTATTAATTTAATTAATATTATAATATTAATGCTTTTATTCATTACAAAATTTATCGCAATAAAATTTGATAGTTTGATTTACGTAAATTCATGTGTTTTTTTGTCAAAATTTGAGGTCAGGAAACTGTCAAATTTTTCTTTCGTGGGCCATTTTCGGCGTTAAAAAAATTGCATGTTTTATTGCTAGAAGAGTGGCTTTTCGTCCTCACGGGCTCGGCCATCAAACCATTTTTGGAAAAATTTGTCGTGATGTCAAAATGAGGTTGTACGAGATTTATGTGACCAAGACTGTACATCCAACGTGAGTTTTAGGATTCACTGTTTGCTGATTGCCAAGAAAAAATTTTTGGGCTTAGAACAGTCTTTACCGAAGGTCGCTCATTGCATAAAATTTAAAAAAACGTCATATTTTTTTTGGTAAAAAAATTTGAAAATCTATAAAAGCATACTTCTGCATTCAACTGCTACACAACCTGTTGGTATTTTTTCAATAAAATTCATCCAACTATCTTATTTGCAACCCGGGAGCATAACAAAGAAAACAAAAAAAGAATTAACCAAATACGCCTATCGTCAGTTACAATGGAGACTGCATACAAAAATAATTATTACATTTGCAGCTTGTCCGAAATTATTTTCCGACATTTCTTTGTACTTGTCTCGAATCTTATTTTTGGACTATTACAAAAAAAAACAGCCCAATCGGTCCAGCCGTTCTCAAGTGATGCGCTTACCAACGAACAGCATTTCATTTATACACGCTCTCTCAAGGAAAATTGTGCACATTAATTTACTCAAGTTACAAGTTACCATTGACTGAAAAGCTACTTATGAAAAAAAAATGGCATCATTGGTGTGTTTGTTGTTGCGTTGTTGCGCTGTTTGTCTGAGGTTTTAAGTCAGTGACCTCTAAACCTCTATCTCTTTCGCCGGCCGACAATGGTTTTACAGACGGCAGAAAGTGATAGGCCCCGTTTGCCGATCCGTCGACGTCACTGCTGTGTGACTACGACAGGCCAGCGCCCAGGACTCGTTTGACAGTTTTGCGTTTTGCTGTTTTCGGACTGACATCTCGAATGGAGGCAATGGTGCCAACATAACGAGAAAGTCGGATTCTTTTTTTGGGACATCGGAAATGACAAAAATGAAAAAGAATGAAAAGATTTTACCTGTCCTGAGGCCTGAAAAAGAGATCAGTACCTGAGGGGTGTCGCGATGGAAGGGTCAGTGAAGCTGTCACCCTTCTACAGCGCCATTCTGGGCCGCTTTCTTTTTGATGGTCCACTCTCGTCGTAGTCGACCGCTTGTCTGACCAGTGGATTGGGATGTTCTTCGGCCTATTTGATGGTCCGGAGGGCGATCTCATGGAGGAACTCCTTCAGCAGCGGGAGCCCTGACTCTCGGTGAAGTTGGTCATTTCTGACGAACCATGGAGCGTCGAAAGCGTGGGGGAGGACCTGCAACTTACACATGTTTGTCTTCGAGGGGGCGTGTGCCCAAACCGCCGAAGCATATGTCAGAGTCGGACGAATGATTGCTCTGTAAATCAACAATTTGTTCTTTACCGACATCTTGCTGCGCCTGCACACCAGCGAGGAGAGCTTGCCTGCTGCCATTTTCCCTTTACCCAGAGACTATTCTAAGTGCTGGCGGAAGTCGAGCTTTTTGTCGATGATGACACCTAGGTATTTTGCCTGGTTTGCCCAGGGGATGACCCGGTCGAACATCACGATTTCTCAGCCTGGACGAGTCGGCGCGTCACGAGGAGGGCTGTGCTCTTGTCGGTATTGACGTCGATCATCCATTTCTGGCACCAGTCTTCGAGCTTGTCCATGGCTTCCTGCAGGTAGCGGGTCGCCAGCCCAGGCTGTTTGGATCTGGTGAGGATTGCTGTGTCGTCTGCGTAAATGGCGAGCGTGGTGTTTGCAGTCTTTGGGATGTCCGCGGTGAATGCCGCGTACAGGGTTGGTGAGAGGACAGATCCCTGTGGGACGCCCGCTTCAATGTCGTGGGGACGGGACAGAGTGTTTCCAATGCGGACACAGAAGGACCTGTTACGCAAAAAAGAGTTGATGAGTTGTCCATCGTGTCAGACTGTGTCGAAAGCCTTGGCTACGTCGAGAAATACTGCACCGGTCACTTGCTTGCGTTCGATCCCGGTGGCAGCGTATTCTACGACTTGGAGGAGTTGGTCGGTGGTGGAATGCTTTGGACGGAATCCAAATTGCTCGTCTGGCAGGGTGTTGGTCATCTTGATGCAGTGGGTGAGTCTCTTCTGTATGACTCGTTCCGCCACTTTTCCCACTGCTGAGAGCAGACTGATTGGTCTGTGGTTCTGCGGGAACTTCGGGTCCTTTCCGGGCTTCGGGATGAAGATGACCGTCGCATGTTTCCATCTATCTGGAAAGACTCTGTGTTTGAGAATTGCATTGCAAATACAAACGAGAGCCTCGACGGCGCCATCTGGGAGTTCCTTCAGCGTCCTGTTGCTGATGTTGTCCTGTCCTGGGGCTTTCCTTGGCTTCAGATGTTGGAGGATCTGGCGGATTTCGAATGGGTTTGTGGGGGGAATTTGTGCTTCAGGGACTTCATCGATGATTTCCCAGACTTGTCTTCCACTTCTTCAAGGTGGTCGAAGTCGGCATTCTGGAGATTGACCCTGCATTGCAGCTCCAGACTGTCGGCGAAGATTTCGGCTTTGTCTTCGTCCGTGAAGACGATGCCGTTGCTTTGGCGGATCGGAGGGAAAGGTTTGCGGTCGATGCGAAGGGCCCTGGCCATCTTCCAGACGGAGTTATCCTTTGTGGATAGCGATTCTAGCTTCTCAGTCCAACGTTCGTTTCTGAACTCTTGGAGTGCTAATTTGACTTCCCATTAGAGTCTGTTTGCTGCAGTTCTGTCTGTAGCGAGGCCGCTGCGCCGAGCTGTTCTTCTCGCTCGATTTTTCGCACGGATCAGATTCACGATTCGATACGGAATCGTGCGCCGTTGGGATGGCATCTGTGTGAGTTCTTCGCTCGCTTCCGCCAGCGCGTTGTTGATCTTGTTCTCGAAGACTTCGATTGCGGCGTCGTTTTCTTCGGCATGCAGGTTTTGTGGAAAATCTCCGAAGTTGACTTCACAGTGAGCGGCGAATTCTGTCCAATTCACCCTCCTGGCGTGCCTCTCAACTGGGTCGTTGGCTTCCATCCCCATATGCATCAAGACGGGGCTGTGATCCGAGCTGAGTTCGAGAGCTCGATCTGGTGTTCGACGTTCTTGACGATGGCGATGTCAAACGTGTCGGGGACTCCTGTTTGGTAGTTAGGGTAGGTCGGCTCGTCCGGGGCCATAACTACTACTTCGGCGTTTCCTGTGAGGAAGGCGTCGAGCGTCCGCCCATTGACGTTTGTGGATCGGCTGCGCCAATCCAGGTGCTTGGCATTGAAGTCGCCTGCCGCGATGGTTGGAATGTCACCATCCATCAGTTCCCGCAGAACGTCTTCGAGAAGTCTGAAGGTCGGCTGTGGTCGGTTGTAAAACGCAAACAGGCCGAGTGGCCCATTCGCTGTGGTTAAGTGGTCTCCATGTGCTGAAGATTTGAAACGGCTGCAACACAGTGTTTAAATACGTTTCTTACGTAAACCGCTGTGCCTCCTCCTCGACCTCCAGGTCGATCGTTTCGATGAAGTGTGAAGCCCTGGATTTTGGAATCTCTGGTTTCCGCCTGGAGTTTGGTTTCTTACAAAAGTGCGACGTCCACTCTATGGGAGGTGATGAATTTTTCGAGCTCATTACGAGCTGCTTGAAGCCCATTGGCGTTCTAGAAGGCAATCTGCAGGGAATGTGGGAAAAGGGAGCTTCTATCCAGCTAAAAATAAAGTAAATTAGTGCATTATTTTACTGGCAATACAAGAGCGATCAAGGCTTTCGCCAGATCGCTGTTGTCTTTTGCAGCAAGGATCGATGTCAGGATGTTATTCCTGTGGCTAGTGAACTCAGCCTTTTCTTTGGCCTCGGCTTTTGTCGCCTTTGCTCCTCCAACGACTTGGGCCCACGTGGCGGTGCCGGGGGCGGTTGTTGGGGGTGGAATTCTCCTGGGAGCGGCTGCCTGTTGGTTTTGGCCCGTTTTTCCGGGGCTTCCTTTCTTCGGCTTGGGACAGTTGGCGCACTTGGCGGGGGCGGAGCGGTCTTTGTTGCACTCCTCCGTTTTGTGTGCTGCGCCACATTTGACACAGCGGTGCCTTCAGTGCAGAATTGGTGCGTGTGGTGGAACCTCTGGCAGCGATGGCACTGGTTGACTCCCTTCTTCTTTCGGGGTTTTTCCATTTTCACCGACACAGTAGTGGGCACAGAAAAAGTGTGGTTTTTAGCAGATGCCGATGATTTGGTGGTGCTAGCGAGATAGGAGTAAGGTATGAACGAAATGATAGGAAGCATGGAGAAATATATGAGGAGGAAAAAGTTGACAGTGAATGTAGAGAAATTTAAGATGATCATGTTTAGAAAAGGGGGTGGTAGGAAAAAAGTAAATGAGTGGACATGTGATGAAACACAGCATCAGCACATGTGAGTTAGTTATGGGTATGGCGAATAGAAGAGAAAAAATTTGGACATGATTTTAGAAGGAGAGTAATGATCTTTGATAGTCTGGTGAAAAGCGTAATGATGTATGGAGCGGAAATATGGGGATGGAAAGAGGAAGAAGGTTTGGAATGGGTGCAAGGAAAATATTTGAAATTGCTGCTAGGAGTAGAAAGACAGACACCGATGGAGAAAACAAAGAGAGATGGAATAAGATTAGAAGCTGAAAGAGAGCAATAAGATTTGAGGAGAGAGCGATAGAAAGAGGAGAGTGCAGAATTTTGCAAGAATGTTTGAAAGAAAGAAGGAAAGAAATAGAAAAGGGGGTGTGGAAAGAGAGGGAGGCATATTTCGAAAGAAACGGGTATGTAGGCGCGGAGATAGAAAGAATGCGAGAAAGAGGCAGAGTAATGACAGATGAATTAGTGCAGAGATATAGTGATGTGCAAGTGCAGGAAAGAAGAACGAGAATTAGGGAGTCTAACAATAAGTACAATGGGAAATATGAAAAAATAATAACGGAAGTGTTGACTTTGGAATACAATTTATTAAAATACTGCTCGAAGTTACAAGAATATGATTGATTAATACAATTAGCACGATCTTGCGATGTTCATGGGTTCACGCCTCGGGCTCGAATGTCCCACCGTCGCCTTCCTTCTCTCCATGGGTCGTACGTTGTAACAAAGTTACCGAAATTTGAGGAGTTTTTAAATACCGTCCGCGGAGCGACATTCTTACGGCGAATCGCCCACTGCGCCGACTTGCTATTTAATCAAGACCGTGCCCCTGCTCGCACAAATTAAATATCTAACTCGCTGAATAAAATAGTTTCCAGTGTCACAGAGAAATAATTCTTTCACTTCCGGGATCGCAAAATTAGGGCGCTTTGAATGAGACCACTCCGGTGTGCCTGCGACCACCCCCAGCCGCCGCCCTTACCGCCTCGGGCCACGCGCATTGCATCGTACCGTTGTAATAAAAGAATAAATTAGTTCGAGACCGGGATTATTTTGGTATCCCAGTGATCAGTGAATTTGCGCGATTCCAACGCCACCACTCCCAATTCTCGCCGCCGCTCCATGAGATTGGAAAAACAGCGACTACGACCGCCGGGACCTTGGCTTCCCCACTCACTACTCTCGATGTGCGCAGGATGCTGACGTCAATGGTCCGTCACCGACACGCTATAAAAGGCCGTACCCTACACGGAAATGGTCAGATCCTGATCTCCTACCAGCTTGGGAACAAGCGCGAAGTGGAGAACGAAGGTAGATACCTGTCCCTGACCCGTTCACCGTCCCGCTCCTCCCCTACCCCCGGACATCTGTTGTGGATTCCGTCCAGTGTCTGGTTTCCCGCTTCTCCTCTACCCCCGGACATCTGTGGTGGATTCCGTCCAGTGTCTGGTTTCCCGCCTCTCCTCTACCCCCGGACATCTGTGGTGGATTCCGTCCAGTGTCTGGTTTTTGTGTCCGCTCCTCCCCTACACCGCTCACGTTCCTGTACACCCCAGCCTGCTTGCGTCGGCCCATCCGAAATCGGAGAGAGAGAGAGAGAGAGAGAGAGAGACTTTGTGTTCTTAATAAAGAGATTTAACCAACCCTATTCTTGTCCCTCATCCTCCGGGTAATTCTTGACGGTGTTAATAAAGACGGGCACCGGAGACGCTCCGAAATCGGAGAGAGAGAGAGACGCGTGTAGTATTGATATCGAATGTATATATTATTTTATTTAATAAACCTGTAAAATTCACCGCGGCGTTTTGTTTTATTCCCTTCCGCCAAACTAAACAGCTGACCCCTGGTTCACCGTACTCCACTAAGCTACCCGTGGACACGTGTGGAGCATACCACAATAAAAAACTGGCGCTCGAGGCATCCGGACCGTAGAAAGCGTCGCAACGTGTCGAATGAGGTTTTGGGTGCGTTCCATTGCGAAGTTAACAGAAGAAATGCCAAAGTACCTAGGAATAGAGGGTAGATATGATGTGGAAATGAGAAGAGAGAGAATAAATTTTGGAGTGAGGATAGGAATAGAGTATGCAGGATGTGTGGAGAAAAAAGGAGACCATAGAGCAATTTTTGAAGGAATGCGTAGAATTGAGAAAGAGAGAGAGTTGAGAGTAGAGAAGAAATTTTGAATGAGGACGGAAGAGGGATCGAATTGATGAAGAAGGTTGAGTGGAGAAGAGGGACAATATGTGGGAAGGTATAAAAAGCTGCTAGTTATTGTGTTGAATTATTTAGGAAATGTATTAATCGGATATTTTATAAACCTGTAAAGGTAAAAAATAATATACATACTACTACACTAAAAATATTGGATTTAAAGTTTATTCTACACATGACTGATACATAAACTTCTTCTTAGACAAACTCACTCTCACACATTTCCAATCGAACCACACTTTGCACTTCATACATTAAATCATGTCCTGCACTTATATAAACTTATATTATATAATTCGAAAATGTTTTCATGATGTGTTTCAAGTCTGATTTTTTTGCGTCTCCTGCGATTAACTTCAGAACAGATTTTTTTGACCAAACGATGATACCCACCTACTATCAAAAACCTGGAAAACTGAACTTGTATATTTACTTTTCTCAAACTTTTCCTGTTTTATAAAGCTCAATCTTGTCTTGTTTTCTCTTCCCGTGTCGAAACCAAAACTTACACACGACACTGAAATCTTTATTTTGTGGTAAGACCATTCACGTCGCCAACGGCTTGACTTTAAAATGCTCGAAAAAAACATGCAACAGCTCCATACGTCGGAAAATTATGACTGGAGGTGCACATTCATTAACACGTCGTCAATTTATTGCGGTCCTTGAATCCGACTGAAACAGAGTGCTGTCGTCGCGATAAAAGTGACCGAAGAAAATAATAACGAGGCAAAAAGTGGAAACTTCATTTCCGCGAGAGCTGATCCGGATAAAAGCCGAAGACACACGCTCGTTTTTCATCGAACAATATTTTCACCGATCAGAAAGGGAATTGTGGCAGTTGTGTGGAGGAGGACACATTTTTATTATGGAAAGCAATTCGTTCAGCAAACATTGTCTTGGCGAAATGACCTAATGGATTCTTGAAGTAGAGTAATACTCTAAATGTAAGAAAATGTGATAGTCAAAGGGAGAACTTTACTTTAAAGTTTTTATCCTTTGAGGGAAGTCATTGAACAATAAATTGGTTTGAATCAAGTAATGACAATAAAAACAATTATTGATACAACAACAACTACTGGATGGGCAATTTGCAATTCAATTTGGAACTTCTGAATCGTGTGAGTCAAGAATTCGTAAACTGATTTTGAATGGAAAATTTAAAATAGAAAATTCAAATTGTTCAATTATTTCTGAGTTTTCAAAATCTGACTTCATGTAATCTTGAATTTCAAAATTTGAAAATTTTGCACAATAAATATCTTTTATCTTGTTTTTTTTCTTAAATTTTGAAAATTTTGTTTTTTTTTTGGAAATGTTGAAATTTTGCGCCATTCAAGTCTAGGTTTCTAAATTTCGAAACTTATTACTTATTTCAATTTTTGAATTATTAAATCTGGATACTGAAAATTTTTAATAGTGGGAATTCTTAAAACGTTATTTTTTTTTATTTTAAACATTTAGTTAATCTCGGTTGACAAATGGGCGAGCTACCGTAACGTGAAGCGTTGGTATACAACTACAATCGGGCTCCGCGTAACTATTTGAATGGAAATGAAATTTGAAAGAAATGACTAGACTACCAAAAAAATATAAAATCAACACAATAAAAGAATTGTGTTAGTTACACTATTTATAACTCAAGAACGGCTGAACCGATTTGGCTGAAAATTCGTGGGGAGGTAGCTTAGAACCAGGAGACGGACATATGATACTTTTTATTGGATATGGGGGCCCAAGGGGGCCTTTGAGTTTATAACTTGAGAACGGCTGAACCGATTTGGCTGAAAATTGGTGGGGAGGTAGCTTAGAACCAGGAGACGGACATAGGATACTTTTTATTGGACATGGGGGCCCAGGGGGGCCCTTTGGGTTTATAACTCGAGAACGGCTGAACCGATTTTCATGGTTTTTGATTTCTTGGATTTGTCTCCGCTCTGAAAAGCAGAACAACTATTAAAACATAGACATGGGGGCCCAGGGGAGCCCCTTGGGTTTATTACTCGATAACGGCTGGACCAATTTTTAAAATTTTTTTGGTATATTTGGTAGGTATGAGAATAGGTCGTAAGGTACTTTGTACATGGACATGGGGGCCCAGGGGGCCCCCTTGAGCTGGACCGATTTTTTCAAATGGACATGAGGGACAAGGGGCCCCCTTGGATTTATTACTCAAGAAGGGCTGGACCGTTTTTTATGATCTTTGATTTGTTGGATTTGTCTCCGCTCCGAATAGCAGAATAACTATTAAAACATTACGGGGAGCTTGGTACAGGGCAACGACAACAACGAAAGCCCCCTTGGTACAGGGCAACAATAACAAATAACGCCGGCCACCAAAATTTGTCGTACCGGGCTTTAAAAATGATAATCGATTTTTGAGAAGTAAACTCCAAAGTTTCACTTCGGTTGCGCGTGGACTCCACACAAAAATCTTTTGATGATATCTCGAGAACGGATTGACTAACTTTTTTCGGGGGCGAATAACTATTAAAACATCGGAAAAATTACGAAAAAATTTTTCTCATACATTTTGTATGGAAACCGTATATAACGCTATCTTTGATACATCACAAAAAAAACAAACAAAAACTAACATAGCGTTGTATGCTGGTTCCGGTAATGGCAGTAGATGACGTTGTGTGCATTATGCTTTGAAAACTCAATTTGATTCAGCTAATAAGTTAACACAACATTTATTGATTCTGAGGCGGTACAAAGTTCGCCGGGTCAGCTAGTTTTAAATAAAAACAAAATCTATCTATATTGTATATAAAATCCATAACCACTCACAGACTGACTCATCACGAAATCTCCGGATTCACTGAACCGATTGCAATGAAATTTAATACACTTACTTCTTTTACCACGTAGGCGCTCACTCAGAAGCGGTTTTTCAAAATTTTTATCAAAAATCCTTGCTTTAAAAGAGCCAAGTCCTGTCTGCATTTGTCAAGAGACAGACTCCGCCTTTTGGTGGGCATCTGGAGCGAACATTGCAGGCTAAATAAACATCTCCCCGTGATGGGGGTGGTAACCGACCCAACGTGCAGGGGGTGTTTAGAGGAGGACGAGACTCTGGAACATATCTTACGGGAATGTCCGGCTCTCGCCTCGACCAGAAAGTCCATACTGGGGGAGACATGGCCCAGCTGGGTCAACTTGAGGTGTACTTCGCCTAGAACCATCCTAGCTTTTTTCGACAATGTAGGATGGTGTTGGTGTTACGTAATGTAAATATGTCGCCGGTTTGTCGGCTGGGTTGGGTTTTATTATGCCTTGTAAATGGAAATAGCCGGTTTTTCCGACCATCGGCAACCCCGGCCAATTTGACCATCGGACCAATGGGGAATTCCGACCCCTGCCCTGTAACCACCGGACGCTTATTGTTTTATATTGTATAAAGGATGTAATTTTAGTGTTAGGAAAAAGTTTTGCACGAGTTACACCAGCATTCAACCCATCAGTGGTTAACAGTTGGTGAGGGGAGCTAATTTCCTCACACCCCTCAACAGCTAATCTATCTATCTATACTAAACCGATTGCAATGAGATTTGGTACATTTACTTATTTTACCACGTAGGCGGTCACTAAGAAACCGTATTTTAAAATTACATTCCTAAGGGGGTAACTCGGCGGGGAGTTAATCTCTAGATCCATTGAAACGATTGCAATAAAATTTTGCACACTTACTTATTTTACCACGTAGGCGCTCACTAAGAAACAGTTTTTCAAAATTCCGTTTCAAAGGGGGGTAACGGGGCGGGGCAGTTAATCACTAGATATACTAAACCGATTGCAATGAACTTTTGTACACTTACATATTTTACCACGTGGGCGCTCACTAAGAAACTGTTTTTCAAAATTACATTCCAAAGGGGGGTTACGGGACGGGGGAGTTAATCTGTGGATCCACTGAACCGATCACAATGAAATTTTGCACACCCCTACTTATTTTATCACGTAGGCGATCACTAAGATAGTTTTTTTTTTCGAAAGTATTAAATAAAATAATAAAATAAAATCACCGTGCGAAGCCGGGACGGGTCATCTGGTATTCTATAAAACGAAAACTCAATAAACGTATACCTACAACAATCAACAAAAGATCTGACAAAACTGAATAACACTATATTATATTAAAAATCAACACTGGAAATGTGCCAATAGAAAGTTACTGTGCTCACAAACAGTTAGCACATTTCCAAAGAAAAGTCAATACATAATTATATTGAGACGGCAGCGCGACGGCACCGGAAGCGAATGATGTCATGATGATCTCACCACGTATGGTAACGTAATTAATCTGGAACAGTCCACATGAGAACAACTGGGAATAATTGTTCACATGGGATGCTCTCATGAGTCTAGAAGACTCTGTGGCGGTGATCTCATACTATACCACGCTCGTACAAGAGAATGGTCTCATTCTTCTGGAATAATCCATTGCGCCGAAAACATGATCTCATGATTCCGGGAATAGAAGAAATCGAGACGGAGCAAGCCAGTCGACTGGAGCATCGTGAACAAGTGGTCAGCGTGGTATCGTGGTAGTTTGTACATAGTGAAAAGTTTTTTTTTTAATAAAAGTTAGTAGCTACGGTGTGCACCAGAATTTTCTTTAAATCCTCGAACCCGCCCGGCTCAGGCTACGTTACAATATAAAAAATAAAACGTGCTAATGAGACGTTAGTATATATGTACTACCAAACATTTGGGTTGTTTTTTTGCTGCAGGGTTTCAGTGGTCTTTCAGAATGTTTAGCTTTCTCCGAGATTCTCTTTCTCATTTGGCATTCTTCATTGGTCGGTTTACAGTACCAAGAAATACCTTTACGGACAACAGACATCCAGATGTTATTCTGAAACAGACTTAATACAGATAAATAAGTATTTACATATACCACTTCTTTCCAGATTTCGGTCGTCATTTGAATAACTGTCAAGACAAGTTAGCAAGTCTAGTGTCGCTCCACCATCATCTTCACAATAATTACTTCCTTCCAACCTTATTTGGTTTGTGAAACGGTTGATGATTTGTGTGTTCAGGCAATTTACAAACTACCAGGCCGTTGGGTTTCAAATAAATTTTGGAGCCACGTCTTGATTGAACCTTCGTGGGCTGAAGTATTAAAACACACGGTGTTCCAACGAGTAGCACAGTTTCCTGAAAGATGTTAAAGTATGAATTAATTTAACTTGTTTTCATTGAACGAGCCTAAAAGCAAAAAAAAATACGAGTGTGCTTTAGACCACACGACTGAAGTGAAACTTCAGTTCGCCATTGTGAAAGTGCTCTTAATTTATGTAAGTTTATAAATGGAGCTAGAGAATCTTCACGTTGCCCACAAACGATGTAAAATTGACACGGCACAAAACTGAAACTAAAACAACAAAACGACCCCGAAACAACACAGATTAACGAATTTACTGAATGATAACTGACACCACTGACACTTCTGACTCTGACATCCAAAGAGACATCTGCTGACATCAAACACAACAAATCATGATGCGTTCGCAGAAACGTGACTCTTTTTGAAGTAAAACTTCTTTTCGGACACTTGACTTGGGGAGTAAGCTGGTGAATGCCTGACGAGAGCGTTACAAAAAGTGTGATCGGGCGAAGCGAACGATTTTACAATAATTAATTATTACAATTTTTTTTTTTGCTTTAACGGGATTTGAACCCGCATCTTTTAGGTTGTGGATCCGCCCTGGGGCCCGTTTCATAAAAATTACTAGTGTATAAGTGACAAGTTACAAGTAAATAAGCTAGTAGCGACAAGTTCATAAAAATTGTGTTTCATAAAATTATATGGTTTACTGGTTGTACAAGTTAAGTAGCGACAAGTAAATAGTGATGTTTACAAGTAAATGTAGTCGTAGTAGGTTTGTGATTATGACATTTACTGAGGCCCATGGCTTGAACTCGAAGATGAGTAACAAAAATTTGAATAAAATCAGCTTCCTTCAAGCAACTAGCAATAAACAAGAAATTTTGTTTGGGGCGCAACAGCGGTGTGTCTTGGTATAGCTTCCAATTTGAAGAACTGGAAATATGTGAGGAACACGGTGCGGCCAAAGTGAGCATTGGTAAGTCATTTACTACAACGTTAGAATAAAGCAAGATATTGCAGCAAAAGAAAGACAACTAGAAAAACCGGAACTGGCGGAGGTAAAATTATGAAATTGACCGAGGTAGATGAAAAAGTGCTTGAAATATGGGGAACTGATTCGCCAAGTTTTAGTGGAATTGGGGTGACTGATACTTTGGGAGGAAACGAATGAGCTATTGTTTGAAGCAGAGTAGCCGCAGGAAGAAATAGATGAAGTACAAGAAGAAACTCAAACAGAATCTTTAGAGGCGACAGGGGAAAAATCTAAAAACGGACCCAACCTTTAAAGAAAAGGAAAGAAAATTAAGTAAAATCTCATATTATTAAATACTATTATTTATTACATCATGTTTTTGTAGAACAATCAATGGCGGTAGAAGACAATAATCTGACTATATTAAATAACAAAAATTGAAATTAGAAATTGATTATTTATATAAAGTAAACAGAAAAATAGATTTGGAGATTTTAAAACTAGAAAAAAAATTAATGTAATAGCAGCTTAATTAATAAAAGTATTATCTAAAATGGTCCACAATTTCTTGCAGTCATAGTCTTCCCGCAACATCCACATTTTCTAAAGAAATAAGTTGGTTTTCTTTTTGTTGCCGAAAATTATTAAATAACAATTTAAATATATCTAAGTCGAACTCCACAAACTTTAATGAGCGTAAAATTACAAATGGAACATGTTTCGGCAGAACACTACTGCCATCATCAGCCCTTAAAGAATATTAAAAATTATGACGTTGACGTGATTTTGAATTAAATTTTAAATTTTTTATCTTACAGGTGTAGTTTTTCTGGTACCTTGTACCATTGTTTTCGGTGACAGAAATCAAATCTTAATCACAAGAGAGATAAAGCTGTCAGTTCTACTCAAAAGTGAGTAAATCTGACAGCTGTCAGTTCTACTCACAAGTGAGTAAATTTGACAGCTGTCAGTTGTAATTGAAAATTGTAATTATTATTTGTAATGTAATGAACAGATCATACTCTTTCTCGTGCATGTGTCTCGACCTTTCCGGAAGCAAACTGGAAACAGCGGCTGCCAAATATCTTTCGGTTGAAAGTCAATTTTTATTACTTTGATGAAAATTATGAAAAACAACGAGACTGTTTATTTCATAACTATAACAATCACAGGTCACTACGGAAACTGATATTAGAACCATGCTAATGTTACAGGCGCATATTTACTTGAATAAATATTTCTTGGATTTTTATACAATGCACCTGTAAGATAAAACGTCGTATATCACACGTGATCGAAATGTCATTATAAAGCTGAGAAGTGCACTAGTGGGTCAAAATTCTCACTCGCTAATAATGATGCATGCACTTAAAATATAATGTACTATTTTTTAAAAATTTAATTCAAAATAACGTCAACGTCATAATTTTTAATATTCTTTAAGGGCTGATGATGGCAGTAGTGTTCTGCCGAAACATGTTCCATTTGTAATTTTACGCTCATTAAACTTTGTGGAGTTCGACTTAGATATAATTAAATTTTAATTTAAATTTACTCCACTTGGATTTATCAACATTCTTCTGGTTTTTGAAAATTATTAAGTTTCATTCTCACTTGATCTTCAGCATCCCTTGCATAGTGCAGCACAACATTTTATAATATTCGCTGCAAAAAGGGGCTGAACGCGTAGATGGCACGGAAATTTTTCTTTTAATATTCCAAACACCTGTTTTATCACTCGTCTTGTTTGTTTGTGCCTACGAATAAATTAAATTTCAATTTCGAGATTATCATTCGGGTTTATAGTTAGTGGAGTAATTAGCCAATTCTTTATGGATACGCACTATGATGTAGCCATTCCGGATAGATCGCCATCCTGCTTCTATTCTTGCATATAAAAGTGGAATTCCTAAGAACTCATGCATATCTGCTACGCTATGGTACTGGCAGCCTGTCCCAAATCAATGTAAACCAATTTGTAGTTGTTGTTCAATACTTAAAGCATGATTTTTTCGTGTGTGATGGTGTAACCAATGACCGATTCTCATTGAATTCAAAAATACTTTCAAAGTTAAAATTAATGCCATTTCTAACTCTTCGCGATTGTCTGTTCACCTCTCGTGCTTGTGAATCATTAAACAGCCACAAATCCATAATGATTACAAAAACAAACTACGAAAAACTTTTTTGACTATAAAATTTTTATTTGTCGCTTGTCACTAATATTTTCTACAAATTTGATAAGTACTTATAGCTTTATGAAACAGAACGCTTGTAATTTCAAAAGATTTGCTAGTAATTTGTCAACTTGTCGCTTGTCACTTGTAACTAATAAAAAAGATTTTATGAAACAGAAACTTGTCACTTTTTGAAAGCTTGTCATAAATTTACTAGCAATACTAGTACTTGTAACTTTTATGAAACAGGCCCCTGCTCACGACAGCGCCATTGGCCTGTGTCAATTTTGCCTGCAATTGCGCTACTTATCTTCATCGCGACACATGATTGTCGACTTTTCGCTGATACAAACTGAAACATGCATTATCCAATACTGCAGACGGTTTTAATTTAGGATTCTCTAGCTCTATTTATAAACGTACATAAATTAAGAGCACTTTCAGAATGGCGAACTGAAGTTTTACTTCAGTCGTGTGGTCTAAAGCACACTCGTATTTTTTAAACTAGCAATACAATTTATTCTAAAGTTTTAAATGTACAGTTTTGGCCACATAAATTTCGTACAAATTAAATTAGAGGAGTGATATAATATTAACTTAATTAATACTATAATATTAATGCTTTTTAATTATTACAAATTTCATCAAAATAAAATTTGATAGTTTGATTTAAGTAAATTGATGTTTTTGTAAAAGTTTGTTTTATTAAAAAACATATTTGGAAAAATTTGTCGCGATGTCAAAATGAGGTTGTGAGATTTATGTGGCCAAAACTGTACATTAAAAAATCTATATTTATTTTACAAAAATATAATTGTAAATTTGAGAACTTTTAGTCATTTGATTCTTGATTTAACAAATTTATTTAAGTGTACATAAACATCGAATTTATACCATCTCTACAATGAGGCGAAATTTCAAATCCGGGTGTATTTGTCGGGTACGCGTCCGCTCAAGTGTTAAAGCTAAGCCGACAACTCTGTGAACAAGAAGTAAATGTCAGTTACGCAAGCGCTTCAATCATGCATCGTGGTCTCAGCGTCCTCAGCGTCGTCGACGTCGTCTACCGGCAGTCGGTATGTGGCTTCGTCGTGGACCTGACGTTTGGTCTAATGGCTGAAAAACGCGCGCGTTTTCGGTTCATCGTCGTTCTGACAACTCTTCTGCTCGGAGCTGTAACAACCGATCTTATAGGTGAGGGTTAGCAAACGTTCTTACGAAAGGTTTATTAGCAATAATTTATGACCAGTTTGTCATTGGTTTACTTTTATTGTAGAAAATTTGAAAGTTGCGTGTGTAGCTTTACGTTGAACAGTGCCTATAAACTTTTGTAATTTGGCTTTTTAATGCGGTTTATTTGTTATTAAAAGTTAGACGTCAAAATAATGTGAACGTTATGAATATTCGAAATATGGCGCTTTATGAGTAGCCACGTGATGTTGGAATGAAATTTGATGAGCTTTTATATCTGTATCACCCATCTTGTTTAGTAGAAATGCCATAAGCCATTGCGTTGTAAAAGAGCTTTATAATTTAACTTTAAACAAGGTACCTTATACCTTCTAAAAAGTTTTGCACCGAACACAAATCACAATATAATACATATTGTTACAATGTAAGAATTAACAATTTTTATACTAACTGATTTGTTTTCACTAACTGCTGATCACCAGGCTTATTTTCAACTATATTATGTTTACATTATTTTTTTCTTCTATATTTTTTTTTATACATTCTCTTTTTTCTTCGTATCGGAAAGGATTAATGTGACCATTTTCTCATTTCAAGTAAAATTAGTTTTCACAATCTTAATTAAAGATTAAGCCAAATGATGTATTATAACAATTTTAAAAAAGCATTTTTATAAATGACGTATAGATTTGTTCGAACGTGCAGGATAATGTATGGTATGCGATACTAATGATTTTAATCTCTTTGTGCTTTGTAGCTTATGATCTTCATGATTCTTGATTACATGCAATTATGATTTTGAGGATTATTCTTTTAAAGAGATATTATGTCCTTTAAAAATCTGTATACATTCAGGTATGCTACCGTTGTGTAAAAAACCGTTGTTGTGACGTTATTTATGACATCAGTGGGGTGAAGAAGAAAATGGATATTAATTCGAGAATTAAAGGAGAGAGCGATTTTTAAATTTAAATCGCACAGAAACGACGACCACAAACCGATAAAGTGATGATGTAATGGAAATAATATGAAACTTTGACATTTGAGGGCAACAATTTTGTGGAATAATATTGGAACGTTTGGTTGCAAGCGTCCACTCCAGTGACGTCAGTACCTCATACATTCCACCTGACAGGCCTAAATACAATCTCCAATACCTGTATAATACCCAGTCAACTTTAAATGCATTGGGTACATTTAAACTTAATCGCGGTCTAATGTGTCAAAAGGTTAAGTCCGATCGTAGCAATGGATCGATAAAGTTCACCAATGAAATACCTCCATTAATATTGATCCAAATCTAATTCCCAATAATTTTGTGGTTACTATAAGTAAGGAACATATTGAAAATTTAACATTGGCCAGTTTAAAAAACTATGAAACCTCAAGGAAACTAGTTCTGAAGAGTTGCGAACGTTTTGATACACCCTATATAATTTTCTTAAAAATTTTCCACTAACAGCTGGAAACGTTAACCTGTTGAACTTTTAAACTTTACTAGAGAAACATTCCAAAAACTGTATACTAACCAAACATGGCTCCTACATTTTTTAAAATGAATTTCTTATTGTACTCAATTTGCGAATACATTTAGATAGAACGAAATAGTATACTTTGTATGGAGAAACTGATATAAAACTAATACATAAATATTCCCGCGTATGTATTTAATTTGACAGCTGTCAAACCTAACTCAAAATTTGATGTTAGTTCGTGTTTTTTATAATTTTGCATAAACGAGTACAAAAAAAAAGTTGTTTAATGCTCGTGCGCTGTCACTTTTCATTCAACGTTCGGCATACGCCTCGTGCTTCAAAAATTCCTTCGCCCTGAAAAGTGTACCGAAAAGACAGCGCACCTGTATCGAAATATACTATTGTGCAACTAGTATGGAAAACAGCACTTTTCCCACGAGGTATGGAAGTTTGTGGCACGAGCCGTAGGCGAGGGCTGCAAACCACACAAGTGAGAATCCGTTTTGTTTTTACTACGCCATTCGATGAATTTCTGATATGTAAGTTCATATTCAGCGAAGTCGTAAGCCTTGTTTCTATGCTTTAAACCAGTTTGCCTAAGTAATTCAATCAATGAGTGATTTTTCGCTCATGTCGGCAAGCAGGAGCGACTTAACGTATTATTTTAACAGATATCATAATATTAAACTTTTTATAGTTCATTTGTTGTTATTATTTTATTTTTTTTACGTATTGACCCCGTTGTTCCGACCTTTACGAGATTCCTTGCTGGTCAGGTCCATATCGTACATCATATCCACTCCTCAAAACCATGAGGTTTGTAACTATGAAATCCGCAAATCATGTGCCCTAAGTTGACGCAACGACCTCAAAATGACCGCTTTCTGCATTCCAGCCGCAAGCGTCTCTACCGGTTTACGGCAGGCAGGAATGATTTTCAGATTGACGAGCGAGTTCTTAATGCCTTCCATGCACCCAATTACCAAAACGACAAGCTGCACTGAATAACTTGAGTACAGTCTCCGAAGTTCAAAGAGCAGGTCTTCATATTTTGTCTGCTTTTTCTCCTCCTTGACGCAGATGTTGTTTTGAAAAAACACTGTGCATTATTGATATGCCTTCTCATGAGCATATCTTGCTCAGAGCTTCTGACGTGGGCTGTAAGACCAACCATTTAACTGCTCCAAATGAGTAGAGTGAGATCGGAATCGCAAGCAGCAAGCAACAGAGAGCCTTACAGATCTTACCCATACTATATCTACATCACTTTCTAAATCCATTTCAGAAAGATGAAATTTTAAGTATTAATTTAAAAACAATATGGAATTTTTATCGTAAAAAAAAATCATGTTTTTGTTGTCCAATTAAAATAATAGATAATTTAGTAAACTGTTAATATTCGACAAAATATTTTGTTCGAAAATTAGTTATTTGAGATAATATGTATAATAAAACCTACTGTGAAAACACATTTTATTACAATAAACATTATAAATTGCGCCAACAATATTGTATTGTAACAGAATACTATATAAACCAGGAAAAAAACTGTTTAATTTTACATTACTGCACATTTATGCAAGCTGTTATCAATATGCTTCCAGTTTTCAATACGGAATTAAAGTGATTTTTAATAGCTACCAAACAATAATTCGACGAGCACTGTTATATAATCTAAAAAATGAATGTTGCAAATTTTCAAACATGTTGGTGCAATGGGCGTATTTTAATTTGAGTCAAAATCAACAAAGCAAAATATTCCACAAGTGGTGAACACTTGTTAGCAATATTTACCAATTTAAATGTGGCGCGCTTGAAGAAAGATTAGCCTCAACTTGTCCCCTCCGATCACGAGAGATGGCGGGAACACTCACTCTTGTTCTTCGGTCGGCCTGGTTACAACGGCTACTCCTCTTGTTGTTGTTTCGTGATTGTTGATACGTTCCATGTAGTGCTTTACTTATTTTGGATAGACCTTTATGTATTAATTGGATAATTTATAAACCCGTAAAGGTAATAAATATACATACTACTACTATACATTTTTCGAGATTAGGTTGTTTGTAAAGTTGATAGCTACAGACTGTGTCAAAAACTGTGGACTTCAAATTCAGGAGTGTGTACAAGACCACTTCAAAAGGCGATAATGCTTATCCTGCTTATACATATTTAACGGTGCAAGAGGCGTGTATTGGGCACTTGTGATGTTTGTGGTTAACCCAAATGAGATTAATAAAATTGTCATTTCTCAAAGTACAGAATGTTATGACTGTAATCATGGATGACGGTAATCTTTTCTTTAACGAACTAAAATTTAACAGAATTTTGTTGGCTTTCCTTAGACATGGCGAGAGCACCAATAGTGGTAAAGTTACAGTTGAGTATCAAGTTATTGCAAAATATAGGAAAATTGAGAGCCCTTTATCGATCAGTAGGGTAAAAGAGTGTAAAGGCAATTACTTCAAGGTTGAGAAGCCATTTTTCTTAGCCGAACTATTTTATTGCCCAAGATGCGAAGCATCGCGGGTAATGAAAGTTCTAAATTACACAATGCATTTTGTAATAGTTTAATACTTTGTTCTTTTTTTATGAATTGCAGTAATTAATGTCAAATATTTACAACTGGTGCAATTTGTAAAAATCGAAGGGCGCTGTTGTTGGTAGATAAAATAATACACGATATGCTTTTTGCATGAGATGCGGTCTCTTCAATTATTAACTACTAGTCAATAATGAAATGATTATTAACAACTAGGAAAGAAAAACAATTCCACACATCCTCTACAAACTATATAATCGTACATTCTACAGCTGGTAGTGAAAATAATCTTTAATGCAACTAAATTCACTTATTCAGCTATCAATTGAGATCAGTTTTAATCAGTTTGGCAATCAACTTTCGAGATAATGATAGTTAAAAAACAGATTTGACTCCCATCGCAACGAGCTGGGGCCCTTTATTATTCATTTCTTGACCTTTCCATTTTTTTCCTTTCCCCTATCTTGTTGAGATTTCTTGATTTTCTTATTTTCTTTCTTTACCAGGTCTTCTTTGATTGGCGTTGAAGTTAAAACTGTAGCGTGCTGCTTCTTTGGCCATGTTTTGTTAAATCTTAGATTGTACACACCTTTTCTGACGTCTCTTTGGTTTGAGGTGTTGATACAATAACTGGTTCAGGGACCAGTGGATCTTCATGTCTGGAACCGGTCGGTATATTTTGCCTCAGTAGCAACAGCTAAAATAGATTCATCACAATCATGAACTGCAATAGACTCAGATTGGAGAATTCCAGCAGCAAAAAGTCTTCTTCTGAAAAAACTTTTTTTTTAAAGACTCCAGTTGCTCTAAATCCAGATTCTCCTTTGCTAATACGCGCAACATTATTAAATGCTTTCCTCACCAAGAATGCTACGTCATAGGGGATTGTATTTTCTGCGAGATGGCTTTTCATAAATAAGTCACATTCCTTTTTGTAAGCTGTTTTCAGTGGCCCAAGGAAAGAAACATCCAGGGGCTGCATTCTAACGGGTGTTTTTTTAAATTTGGCGTCATATTGGCGGTGACTATGAGTTTGTGTGAACAGGACACAATTTTTAAAACAATTGCTTCAAATTGTCAAAATAGATTGACTAAATTTGTGAATTTCTTTATTTTTGAATTTAAAATGGTTCTCTCACGAGAGGGGGACATTTTTGTGGTGGAATCTTATTTTCGTAACGGCCACCGAGTTGATGGTGAATAGAAATACTCAAGTCAAGCTTGTTTTCAAGAATTTCCCGATGCACTGCTGACATACGTTTTCTACTGATTTGAAACTGATTTGAAAATGGAATGCCCTTAGTTTTAGCAGCTTATGCAAATATCTACTAACACCAAGATGAAGCATAAGTGTTGTGTCTATCTTTTGCAATTGGTTCTTGGTAACTGCCAAAAGCGAAAAAGTGTAAAGCAAAGAAAAATTTAATGACTGATGGAATAGCTGTTTGCCTTCGAGGAATTTGCATGTAGGGTTCAATCTGGAGGATCTCAAAATTATTACTGACATCGTGGAGGTGTCGCCTCAGATGATTATCTCTATCTATTTCTAAAAAATGGCAAAACGAAAAAATTACATTTGCAAAACTGAATCAAGTTCAGGTTTCAATGAAATGGCAGTTTCAGGTGTCGGATGTAAAGTGCAAAAAAGAAATCAGGTTTTCTAACTAATTTCTTAACCAATACCAAAATTATTGCTGCTCTATTTATGCCTATGTTTTATAGATACATATCTTTTTTTGATATACATTTGAACTCGGTTATAGCGAACAGTCAACGGACCACCGAATGTGTTCGTTATAAGCAGGCGTACGTTATAAACAAGGTTGAAAATATATGCACTAAAACAAAATTCTCTATTGAAAATACATCTTTTATACGTGTAATAAGAATAATAATACACTATGTAAAATACTGGGTGATCACTTTTTACTGTACTTTTCTTTGCGACCTATTTCTTCATTCTCAATGTCTAAAATTGCCAGCAGCACGAAGAACTTCGCTACTAATTGGTACAAGGTATTGGAGACCCCTTTACAACTGACCACTTACTTTTCAATTTTTTGGTGATTAGACCGCAAAAAACGATAATTTTCTATTTTCAAGATAAATCCACATCTTCTCATGCTATGTTCCACAGCAGCCACAAGACAAACATGTTATTACTGAAATTAGGCTTATTGAAATTGTATTTTGTCTGTATTTTTGCATGGAAATGAATGGTGACATTTATTACGTTAATTAGATCATTTTATTGAAAAATAATCGTGTCGTATACTCTACATTCAGTTTTAACTCCTTCGCGCTATTTAGCAATCAAAATCAACAACCTAATGACACAAAAATTTCAATAAATTTAATTTCAGAAATTACATGTTGGTGCTTGTGGTTTCTGTGGGACATAGCATGAAAAAATGTGGATTATCTTGAAAGTAGAAAATTATTTGTTTTTACGGTCAAAACTGCAAGATATGGAAAAGTAAGTGGTTAGTTGTAGAGAGGCTTCAATACCTTTCAAATAAGGCATTACTCGACCCATAGTGCCATTTAAGATTTTGGGGCTAACAGCCCCCTCGCGAAGAAGGCGAAATGCCGGGAGTTGAAAGAAACCTGAAAAGATGTGCCCCTGGCAAACAAAATCGACCTGTTCGAGGATTTTTCAATCACAATAATCAATCCGGAGAAATCTGGGCTGGGGAGTTTTAAATGGGACAGCATGTATATTATACTTATATAATTATGCTCATTTCTCCAATACATTAAGGGGGCACTGCACGCATCTTGGAAATCTGTTTGGTGAGTACCGTAATAAGACATAAGATACCTAAGTGCGGAAAATTTTATTGTTGATACTGTGTTTGCTATCTACTACTCCTTGAGTGTGGAGCTACGTCGAGCGCTCGGCTCGATTACTTCTCAGAATCAGAAGATCTGCCGTGAATAATTTAGTTCCGAGCTCATTATCTTCATTTATGGATCTCAAATTGTGGATTTGCCGAAATATAAATATATTTGAAATTGGTTTGTCCTGGACCAAAGGATAAAACAGATAAATTAAATAGAGCGTGATTAAACAAAATAATGTTTTAATGTATCAAATTATTGTGTATTTACATTTCTAACATAATAGTGTTGCACATAATATCACATTAATTTAACACATTAAAAACAAGTACTTGTACCACAATGTTTTACAGTAAAAATCGTACGTTAACAATTTAAAATTATTGACATCTACATATTATGTACCGGGTGTCCTAACTAAAATTTGTGCCCCCCCCCCCCAATTCCAAATTCGAAAGACTCACAAGAAAACGCTCAAACAGGTCAATTTTGTTATCAAGGGGGACGAAATTGTACCAAACTTTCAAGTCTTGTATCTCACCCCTTTAGCCAGGGGAGCCACCCCCGTAAAAAAGTTAAATGCCATGGGGGGTCGTGTGATACATCATTTTAAAGCTTATTCAATTCTCTATCCAGACCTACTTTTATCGATTGGTTTCTACAAAAAAAAAGTATGAATTTGTTATATGTATTCCAAATCTACATGAGATACTCTTGATTTGGAAAATAACAAATTCATGCTTTTCTTTTCGAAACAAATTGATAATAGTAGGTCTTGATAGAGAATTGAATAAGATTTAAAATGATGTATTACATGACCCCCATGACATTTAATTTTTTTAAGGGGGTGGCTACCCTGGCTAAAAGGGTGAGATCTAGGACTTGAAAATTTGATAATTAAACCTGTTCGAGCGTTTCGAGTCTTTCGGAATTGAAATTGTTGGGGGGTACAAATTTTAGTTGAGTCTTTTATGTAGATTTGGAAAAGAACGAATTCATGTTTTTTTTTGTAGAAGCGAATCGATAATAGTATCTTATTATACAAGTTTCACAAGACGGTTGATTGTGGCACGAGTAGTTTGGGGCACGACGAGCGCAGCGAGCTTTCTGTTCTTTGATAACAGACTTATTAGTGGAACACAGAAAATATCTGGCCTCCGAGATCTTGTGACCTTACCCTGCGGACTTTTTTTGTAGCTTTATTTAAAAAATTCCATTTACCGAACGAATCTTCATAATGTATAAGAATTAAGGCTCAGAATCACCGAAAAAAATAATGAAATAAATAATAATCCAGATATGTTACGAAATGTTATTCAAGGTGTTAGACATTTGTGCTTAGACCAGAATGGAGAATATTTTCAGCATTTATTATAACCCAGAAGAATGTCGATGAATCCAAGTGGAGTAAATTAATTTAAATATATTTCAATTTTAATTTATTATAACAGTTGAATGAAATAAATTAATGTATTTTGCTTAAAATTTTACGTATTTTTGACAATAAAATCCTGTTTGAGAATGGGGTCGTCCCCTCAATTGAATTTGACCCTTTCAACCATACCATCTCATAGACTATGTAACATGAAGCCCTAAAACGTGTTCTGTTGTTTCATAAAGTTGTTTTGTAAGGTAACAGAGCGTATCAAAAATCGCAATTTCGGCTAGGAGTTTCAAACGCAGTACATTTACCGCCTCTTGTGACGTCAGTTCGGGGGCGCATTCTAATTGGTTCATGCGTTTCTCATTCGTCGGCACGTCTAGTAACTTGATTTTTGTCTGGTGAATTTTGTCCCGTGTTGACGTCACAAAAAGGCGCGCGTTTCAAATAAGACAAATGTTTCCGATTTTTTTTCACCTAGTAAACGCGTGATTTCGTATAAACAAAAAAATAGGGGTATAATATTTTTTCATCTAGTTTCTAGAAAAGCTGTTTTTGAAAATTGTGGGACGACCCCATTTCCACGATTTTATCTTCCAATTGACACATTATTTGACATTTATAAGTGCAGTTTAAGTGCACGACATACGTTTTCGGATTCATGGATGACTCGATTACAAATTATCTTGATCGCTATGTAGGACCAAATTTTAAAGTATTGGTTTCCCACGTATTCTTCAAATCTATTTCATACTCTTCTATTTCTTCGATCTGGATATTTCTTTTTCCAATTTTTCCTGTTTTTAATTTTTTAAATTTTTGAACAAATTTCACAATAAGTACATAAATTCGGATTTTTTTTTTCGTTTTGGATTTCATCCAAATAGCTTATTCCTGGTTTCTTGGTTAAACTGACATGAAATAGATGATCGTACATAAAAAAATTACAGAATCTTTTATATAAAAAGTAAATTGTCGTTAGTCTCCCAAAAACTTTGAATGGCTCGACCGATTTTGATGAATTTTTTTGTCTGGATTTGAATGGGCCCGGGGATGGTCTAGCTTCACTTCTGCATTATTTCTGCTTGCTGCAGCTGCTATAAAGAAGTACAATATGGATATTTTAAAAAAATCCGACACTTTTTTATTGCAAAGGATACGAATGTACTGACAGGACGGCGTGTTTAACATCATTCTATGCGCTTTGGGACGTATTGCAGGAATTACATAAATTTAAGTTACTCACAGACGACTACAGTAGGATTTGAGTGTCGTATTATTATATATACAGGGTGTTATGGAAGTCAACAACAAATAGAACTCGTTAAAATAAACATTTTTTTCTATTTACCACTTTGTTGAAATCCGAATTTTTTAACATTGTTCTGACCTCTTATTTTACCCTCCGCCTATAAGTTCATGAATTTGAACGAATGAGGAAGTTTTTCTGCGATAGATGTAAATACCCCCAAATTTTTTTGGGACAAAACTTGTGGCTTTGATAGTAAATTTTAATTTTCAGTTGATTGTCGCGCTTTGTTATACCATGCGATTATTTAAATTATAAATTAGAGTAGGCTGTGAAAATTAAATTAGGTTGGCTCTACTAACTTTTGACAATCTGATTTAAAATTTGACACAATGTTTGAATTAGAGCATAAAATTTTTCTTACTGAAAATTATTTTAAGAACCCTGAACGACAACAGAATGGTGAATGGAATTATTCTATAGAACGCTGTGTTAATGATTTTCGAAATGCCTGCCCAATTTTCCAGCAGATTATCAAAAATTAATCTAACAAATTTATAAATGTGTGGCAAAATTTCGTGATGTCTGAGATTTCAGCAGTCCGTTTTTATATTTAATGTTTGCATATTTAACGACAAACGGGCTTTAGAAACTATTCGGAAATGTTACTTAGCACGAAGAGCACAGGCCTGCATTAACGATGACGTGCGCCATTTTGAGCATTTGTTGTGATTAAAGAAGGTAAGCTAGAGAATTTATTACTACTAACCTACTTTAAAATGGCACCTTAGTAGATGATAACATTTAAAAGTTTTGTTTCCATTGGTTTTGATCGGCAAACTTTTTTGTGCATCATAGTTATCAAAGAACGTGGAGTCCATAGACGGGTCGAATTATACTAAATTTTAACTCTAACAGGGAGGGTTTGCGAAAAAAATTATAGATCTTTTGATGAGTCCTACTTACTTACTATAAAGATCATCATTTAGATATCCAGCTAGAAGCTAGAAGCTACCTACGTTCTATTGGTATCGTTAAAGCGAATGATGCTTCTACGTTTGAGAACTGCTGAGAGGGGTATAAAAACGACGAATTGAGTACTCAACGAGACTAATAAAAATTCGGTCAGGCATTGGATTTTATACTTTACACCGGTCCAAACGAAATCACATTGAATAAATAACGACTCTGTCGCCCATTAAGCGATACTAAGCGATAAGTGCAAAACTGATTAGGCTATTTAGCGAAAAAAGACTTACACCCTCGTGAAATAATACACTAAATATTCATAAAACGTCGAAGGGGCCGCCACCTTATCCAAGACTATTATAAGATATTGGTCCGGGGTAGAAGTGGCTCCCATTCATAACCCTCATGTTGCTTTTACCGCTCCGTTACCCCCGCCTAATTGGACCGTTTGGGGTTGTTGGGGTTAACAAGATAACACTTCAGTTTTCTTTTCAGGTGAATTTACGACAGGTGTCAATTTTCAAGCGTTTAATGGGCCAAATTTAATCTTCTTTCATGCCTGACCGTTTAAACTTGTTAAAATCTCTCCACGCTTCCTCGAGAAGTTTGCAGCACGCGCACAGACGCGACCGCAATACCTAATAAATGCACTACCACTAAATAACCCGATATTAACGAGATTATTGGCGGCGAAAGCGAACCCTTTCAAATGACTAACTTTACCGATTTTTCGTACCAGTAAAAGGTGGGACAAAATAATGACGTTAAAAGTTTGTTTTAGCCGGGTATTTAAAATTCTAACTTGGTCCGAAAGCCGACTTAATGACAATGGTATGAAAATTCTAACCGAAATATTGTATTGATTGATCTCAATTCCCTTGACAATAATGAGTCATTACCGTCCCATCAACAAGTTTAATAATATTATGTCAATATTATTGCATCCTTCGCAAATCGCTGGCCTGTTTTGCTTTAATTATATTATATAATCGTCACTGCGATATATCCAAGATGATGAACACAGAACATTAATTCATTTCTCGTTCCACGGAAGGCGGAACTATACATTATTAGAGCACTGGTGGGCATAAACATTGTTTTGATGTAGTAAATAGATCACTGCTAATCACTCTAAATAAATATTTCGAAATATATTGATATATGCATGTATAACAAATGGTATTGTGATAACCCCCTTATGTGCTCCCATTCGTTTAAACATGAACATGAATTCAGATGTCAACGAAACGTCTAATTTGAAAATTTCTACCAAACAGCGAAATTATTAATTTGGCCACGTGATCGTCTGACAGCTGCGGAAAGCCCTACATTGTGCTTTTTTGACGTGATAACGTCAATTCGCTCGTCAGGTATAGTGATAGCCGGCCAAACTTTCTTGCGGTACAAATATGTATCGTCAGATTTGAATCGCTAATAACAGCGAGATTAATAATGCGTTAACAAGGGGTGAGCCCACAACGGGTAGGGCACGTCTGTACGTCTTTGTCGTGCTGTATTTATTATGCCTGTGAATTTGATGTTATTAAATAACATAAATATATTTAAAAAATGCGGAAATTCATCAGTACCTAACGGGCCCCCATTTTGTATAAAATATTGTAAACTTTTAAAATATTTGTGTTTTAAAATTACTAGTGAATGTGAATTGAGAATTGGAGGCATTATTGAAGACACATTTGAAAAATTGATCCTAAATTGACAAACAACATTTAAAATAGATTTAAACAAAGCCTATTTTCTACAAGAATAAGGAGACTTCCTATTCTCTCGTAGCTTCAACTTGTTAAACTTTCCCCTAACACCGCCATTTTCCTCAAAATTGAACCCTAATAAAAACACCGCTTTTCTTCAGCAAAAATTTTCATATTCGATCAGGCCTCCTCCGGATTATCCCATAGAAAATTTATCGACACAATTAAATTTTGAAGGAAGTTTTCCAGTGTGATTTACGAGCGTTTACCGCAACTACTTTCTAGATTTTGTGATAACTCCTCCAAGCGTCTTATTTTCATATTTCTTCGGGTTTGTTTTTATGCGTTCGTTAGTACGGCGATAAAAAATATGTTAAAGATTGTTTATAAAGCGGTCTTGTTCCTGAATGCCGGTGAGAGTAGTTAACATGCAAATTAAGGACGTAAAACAGCACGGTGCATAAAAGAAGTAATGAGCTTGCAAATTTTCACACTTTTTGTTCATTTTTTAGCGCTGCACTTTGAGAGTGATTTAAATGAAACGCATTATTTTAGTTTCACAGTTTAAAGTAAAAGAGACGCTACAAGCTTGAGTGATGAAATACGCAGAACAATATCTCTCTAAAAAATACAGGCGACTATAGAAAGAGCTGGGAAATGCTGTGCTGCTGAACATATTTTTCCCAAACAAGCGCTGCCACTTACTACTTGAAATGAAATTTTTGCTTTGGTACTCTATTTATTGCATCCATCAAAGTAATTAATTTTATACGGATTATGGCCGGTGTATATTTATTTCTAAACAAATACCCTTGCTCTCGGTTTGAACTGCTAACGATTTGATATACATAGATATTATTATTTGATCCGCAATAATTAATACGTTATATATATATTTATTAACTATATACTAAAATAAAATTCCTAGAATTATTATTGGCCCTGTTCTGACAAATTAATAAATATTTCAAATTATAAATAACGACAGGAATATAATACAAACTGGAAATGAAATAATAAATTGCTATTAATTTAAATTGCATGAATTGTGGAAAATTTTGACCTGATCTCATTACATATTTAGACCGCAATATTCTGCAGTGAGTTATAAAAATATGAGTTTTGTTTCATTCCTAAACTTAATGCTCAGTATAACACTGCAGATTATAATTTTAATTATAGGAGGGTGCAAATTGTTAATTATGTTAATAAACACATGCTTCAAAGAAATAATTGACTGACTGGGAACAAATTACAAGTTTATTCGGCATTGTGCATTAATCAATTATTTATTTTAATTATTTATACATCCAGTAGATTTTGGCGCTCAAAATCCTTAAATCAATTTAATTCAAATTTTGGTTCCCACAGGCAGCATGATGTATAAATCATTTATGAAGACCCAATATCAATTTGAGGGTTAAACTGTCATTTCATGTTACGAGGTACATATTTTGGTGGCATTATTAAATAATAGAGATTTTAGTTTTGTTATTTGATCCATAATAAGCTTTTGATAATCACCTTTTTAAACTTGTGCTAGGAAACTATAATTTTAGGAATACAGAACACTTTAGATTGTCTAACATTAAGGCTATAATATTAACCCATCTAGGACCACTATCAAAAATCTTCGATAAATTTGTATAATTTTTTTATCAGTTATTCAAAACGCTATTTATATTGACACTGTAAAATAAAAAATTGAAAAAAAAAGTTTACTTAGAAAAACTTGATGGTGCGAAAGCGCACCATTGGCCCTATCCAATATTTATTAATATAACATTCCGTATGCAAGAAAACTTTACACTTAACGCACGTATAAACAGTGTGGCTCTTACATATTTCTACATCTTCTTCTGCAATTTTCACGGTTTTTCTCCAGGAAGTGACCAACACTATCAAAACGTATCTCGTCTTTGTTAGAAAAAGATTTTCCTGCTTTATCTTTTTTTAGTAGACACCTTACAATTTCAGACCTAAATTTTATCTGAGCCATCGCTTTTTTTTATACATAAAGCAATTCAATTTCCAAGCGTTTACTAAAGCACTATCAATCAAATTTATGAAAAGAGGCTACCACCACTTTTTTCCTCGAATAGAGATTCTGTAGTGCGACTCCATTTTCATGTAGCTCAACTCCGCCCATGTATTTATTGTACTTTGATATACTATTGGGTCATGCTCGTGGTCATATCGGGCATCAAATGGTAATCTACTTTTTTTGCAAGAGATTTAGAATTTTCGACAGTACATTTCCCGGTTCTGTTCTCGCGAACAGTTCCACTTGCAAATCCAGATTTTTGTAAATGAACCAGAAGTTGGTGGCTGGTAAAGAAATTGTCAAAATAAATCCTATGACATGAAGGTTTGTCTACCACATTCAAAAGCTCCATTACGACATTACCGTCCGTGGCAAGATCATTTTAGTTACAATCTATTGATTTGCTTGCGTAGGGAATGAATTTGAACAAATACCTATCGCTTGATACCAAACACTAATTTTTATAGCCAAACCGTACTGGCTTTCCTTTGATAAACATTTTGGTTGAATGTTTGCCGTAATATGGAACCATTTGCTCATATACAG
Source organism: Diaperis boleti (assembly GCA_963583935.1). Classification (NCBI taxonomy): domain Eukaryota; kingdom Metazoa; phylum Arthropoda; class Insecta; order Coleoptera; family Tenebrionidae; genus Diaperis; species Diaperis boleti. The sequence goes on along the minus strand of OY757242.1, from coordinate 35,239,259 downwards.
GCTGTCCTATTTAAAACTCCCCAGTCCAGATTTCTCCGAATTGATTATTGTGATTGAAAAATCCTCCAACAGGTCGATTTTGTTTGCCAGGATCACATCTTCTCAGGTTCCTTTCAAGTTTCGGCATTTTGCTCTCTTCGCGAGGGGGCTGTTAGCCCCAAAATTTTAAATGACACTATGGGTCGAGTGCTACCTCATTTGAAAGGTATTGGAGAACTCTTTACAACTAACCACTTACTTTTCAATTGTTTGGTGATTTGACCACAAAAAACGATAATTTTCTATTTTCAATATAATCCACATCTTCTCATGCTGTGTTCCACAGCAACCACAAACAAAGACAAACATGTTATTACTGAAATTGGGCTTATTGAAATTGTAACATCACGAACAGTTTCGAAAATCGTCTGTATTTTGGCCATATCCAACATTTATTACGTTAATTAGATCATTTTATTGAAAAATAATCGTGTCGTATACTGTACATTCAGTTTTATCTCCTTCGCGCTATTTAGCAATCAAAATCAACAACCTAGTGACACAAAAATTTCAATAAATTTAATTTCAGAAATTTCATGTTGGTCTTTGTGGTTTCTGTGGGACATAGCATGAGAAAATGTGGATTATCTTGAAAGTAGAAAATTATTGTTTTTACGGTCAAAACTGCAAGATATTGAAAAGTAAGTGGTTAGTTCTAGAGAGGCCTTCAATACCTTTCAAATGAGGCATCACTCGACCCATAGTGCCATTTAAGATTTTGGGGCTAACAGCCCCCTCGCGAAGAGGGCGAAATGCCGGAACTTGAAAGGCATCTGAGAAGATGTGCCCCTGGCAAACAAAATCGACCTGTCCGAGGATTTTTCAATCACAATAATCAATCCGGAGAAATCTGGGCTTGGGAGTTGTAAATGGGACAGCCTGTATGGATAAATGATGCTTGAATACTCAAAATCGCATAAAATTTACATTCATAATATCAAATATAGGCCTGAGCTTTGAAAATTTACCTTCTTTGACCAAAGTTGCATTGTCTGCAAGGTGATTTTTTTTATATTTTTGAATTTATTTCTTGACACATCGTCTTCTTCTGTATTTTACCTACCTACCTATCATAATCCACAGGAGTTTTACATCATGTGACCGGATCAATTCAATTTTTTTTTTTATTTGGGGGAATACAGTTTTGTGATTCTTGGATATCAACACTTCTTTCTGCTAGAACTTCGCGTATGTTGCAACTGTTTCAGAAGGTAAATTATAATGAGAATTTGCGATTTTATCTTCATCAGTCAGTTCGTCTACATCCGGTGGTATCAAAGCAATGTCAATGTCGTTTTCAATGTCAAGATCTTCTACTATCGCCTCCAGTTCGTTCATCGTAAGCGCTCTGTTTGAGTCGTTCTTATATTTGCTCTAAATAGGAACAACTCAGAATAGAATCTAAAGAGAATGTCAGAATGATTTCCTTACCATTATGTTCTTTTTCCTCCAAAAAGTAAGAAACGCAACAAGCCACACGATAAAACACAGGCTAGGTTACGATTTACTATATACTGTGTGACGTTTGCTACTATGTAAGAACTGACGCCTACGAGGTTTAACAAGTACTGTTAGAGCCAAGGGTGCGTTTTCGCACCCAATTAGTTTGTAAAGCTATAATACAATCAAAGCACTAATTGGGTTTACATGAACGTAACAGAGCCTTCTTTTATACTTTTCTGTAAGGGCCTGAAGTTTTACCACACACTATTTTATACTAAATATAATTTTAAACATTTTTATTGCGATTGAAGAATTTTTTGAGAAAATTGAATAAAATCCTTTATTTTTATTTAGGCTGTTTCAGTAAATTTTCAAAAACTAACACTTTTAAAAATTCAAACAATGTTTCCTGAAAGCATTTTATGCATTTTTTTCGGAAAAAAAATCTAAATAGTATTTTTTACAAATTGTTAAATCAGACGGTGCGCATGTGCTGTAAATGCAACATTCTACGCTTCTAATGGGTGCTTTTTATGCTCAGATCTGGACTAGATACTAATTGAGTTTTTAAACAGTGTGGAAATTAAGTAAGGAATAAATTTAGTAACTCCGTTAGTATTTGCACTAGAAATAAAACTTAAAAAGCATGTGGTCGGGTTAAGAGTGATGTGGAGTACCCAAGTAGTTTCTGAGGGGAGTCGCAGTGAGGAACGAGGGACCTTGACCAACGAAAAAAGGTGGAGCCTAACGACAATAAATCGTCATAATACACTCGGAGAAAGAAGTTTCAATTCTCGAGCGTGTTAGGCAAATCACATATTATCGTATATCGAGCAGTACGTCCGACTCGATACGTTTCGGTTTGCTCGATTTGTTTTTGTCTTCGTTACCGCCGAGTTCCGATCAGGTGTCAACTTACACTAGAATCATTATCGTCGATTATTTTACATTTGGAAGTTTGCCCCAGTACATTGTACTTTATAGTTGAAGAAATATACCCAGAAAATAAATTTTGTTTTCAATAGGTTGGTAAAAGAATAGTTAAAAAATTAAATAATTATCACATCTAACACTGCAATGTAAGAGACTTATGCCCAGTTACACCGCACATAACTATAGGCTTTAGGGGGAACATAACTCCATAGATACTATTGTTGCAACAATAGTTGCTATGATGTTAATCTCTACTTAAAGTTAAAGTTTGTGCGGTGCAACTGCCCATTACTTACATAAATGTAATTTTTTTATTCATTGCTTATAGATATTGTAGGCTCAAGAGATATATCGTACGGAGGTGGAGTTTCGAGGGACATAAAAAACTTGTCGAACGTGTGCAGGTGTAAGATGGTGTACAGGCCCGTCTTCGATTTTTTGTTTTATTACAATTTTGATCGAATATGCAGTTAAGTATCGCCCAAATTAAGACTTAATAAAACAACGTTCAATGGCACTGCATAAATCGAAAGTTATTAGTAGAATCGAGCATGTCTTTTACCGAAACCTTAAATTCTGTAGTTCGTCTCTGTCGACCCAATGCTTACACGCGACGAAACCGGTGCAGCTACCTTTGAGCAACTTTTTTACGTACCTCGAAACTCCACCTTCGTACGATATATCTCTTGAGTTACCAATACCTATTTTCCGTTTATTGCCGCTGCGTGGAAACAAGAAGTTCCCGCACTGGGTGTTTTTTACTTTCCACGTCTACGAGGGACATTTGTTTCATAGGGTGGGTGTTGGCCAGTGCAACGAATACAGGAAGTGAGAGTAAGGCCGAATTCACGAAATAGCTTGCCACATTCAACGAACTTTTAATGTGCAAAATTCAAAATTATTTATTTTTCATTTCCCCCATTTGCACTAAATGCAGCACTCTGTTTGGAAAGTGAAATTTCCCGCATGAGGACTTTGTTTGAAGCACGACCGAAGGGAGTGCTGCTTTTAGTGCGAATAACTCTTCGGATCTTTATTTAGGTGGCTGTTTTTTTTGTCAAATTTGTTTGGACTACACCATGCATACCGAAAATAAGCAGCCAAAAAAATCTTAGATGGCGCTTGGTACATACTATTAATATTCCAAATTTGAACAGAATCTAAATTTTAGGTGGCTCACTTGGTATGGAATGTACTTTAATATGTGAAAATTGGGATTTAGATTCTCCATTTAATCTTGTAAACAAATTTTACCAACTGCGAAAAAAGGGGAGGGTGGATTTGTAAATGATTTTTTTCAAAATTCTAATAACTTGAAGATCGACATTGTTACAGGCATGCGAATTGGCACTCGGGCTTTCCTTTAAAAATGACTAGACCCGTGTTTGACGATTTTACAAACAGCGAAACGGGGGCCGTAAATGGGAAGGATAGTTTTCCTGAGAATTCTCATAAGTGGAAAACAAAGAGTAGGTGAAAATTACTATCTAGATTCTCCTTTGAAAAATCTGGACGCCTGTTTGACGTTTTTTGCAAACAAAATTTTGCTCTTTTTTTGACTTTTTGTTATTTTTTTTAAATTAAAAACTAATTTAAGCGGTTGTACCGATTCCAAATATTCACGCGAGTAAAGTATACCCCAATTTACGCGGGCAAAGCCGGGGTACCTGCTAATTGTATACAGTGTGGAAATTAAGTAAGGAATAAATTCAGTAACTTCATTAGTATTTCTACTAGAAATATAACTAAGCATGTGATAGGGCTAATTATAGCGCATCCGAGGAACGTATAGTTTTTTTTTTTCATAAGTTTTTTTTTGACAGTTGTGACATCATTTTTTTTTAATGGCAACCTATGTTTTTTATTTTACATTTGAATAGAGTTTTTTATTCTGTTTTCAACGTTGTCAAATACTTAATAGGTTAGATAAGGAAAACATGAATTAAAACGGCGCTAAAGTTCAAATTAGCAAAATTTCAAAAAATTAACATAGCTGTCTAATTTTATCAGAATTTAAGGAAAAAACGATAGAAATCCAAACAAAACAAAGTTCCCAAAAGCAATAAATTAGAAAAAATAAGAAAACTACCCTAAATTTCAAAGTAGGGCTAACAAATTACCAAAATTAACCACATGCTTTTGAAGTTTTATTTCTAGCGCAAATACTAACGGAGTTACTGAATTTATTCCTTACTTAATTTCCACACAGTATAAAACAAAGTGTATAGATATCCAAAAAATGACGAACAGTAGGTACTAATAAGAGACCTGCACAATGGCAACTAAAATGTCGATAAAAGAAAATCTTACGTTTTCACAAACAAACCAGATTTTATAGAATTGAGAATCTGAAGAGTTGCCGATAAATTAATTGCAGTTCTGCAGTTGAGATTTCCTAGAATTTCAAGACTCAGCCAAACTCAGCGTTTTGCATTTGAGTGTACCAACAGATAATTCACTCTTGGAGGGCGCTATTGTACAACACACTAAACGCCGCGCCAGAGCTGTTGCAGAGCTTTCGTTTTCCCTATAAAATTGAGAGTAAATAATATTTTTTTCGATTTATTTTTTAGTAAGACTAAAGTAAAAGGTTCAAATTTACTCCGTATAGTGTTAGAATTTCCATTTTCTTCTTCATAATAGAGGTACAAAGCGCTCAATTAGGCCGACTTTTAGCCTTCGGTAATTTTTAAGCGATCAAAAAATTAAAAAAAATAACACTATACGGAGTAGGAGCAATCTTTTCTCAACACGTTAGTGTCATTTCCAGTGAGAAAAAACATAAATTTAAAGAAATTATATGGGGAAAACGGGACGTTGTTTTGCACCGGAATCAGCTGCAGTGGGTATTCCTCTTAATAATTATAGCGCATACGAGGAACGTATATTGATAATTTATTTCATTATTTTTTTTACAGTTATGACGTCATCAATAAATTCTTTTAATGGCAATCTATGTTTTTTTATTTTACATTCACAGAGAGTTTTCTAATCTGAGTTCAACGTTATCAAATGCTTAATAAGTTACATAAGAAAAAATTAGTAAAATTTCAAAAAATTGTCAGAGCTGTATAATTTTATCAGAATTTAAAGAAAAAAAAACATACAAATCCAAACAAAAGAAAGTTGCCAAAAGCAATCAACGATACAAAATAAGAAAACAACCCCAAATTTCAAAGTAGGGGTAACAAATTAACAAAATTAACAAAAACACTATTGATATGAGGGACTAAATTAAAGATATTACACCAAATGTTCAAATTGATGACCTTGCATCATTTGAAAATTATTGAATCGATGCGGAAGGTGAATAATGAATCAGAAATCAATGCTGTTTCTTTTAATTCGAATAGTATGTCACCGTTATTATGTTTACATCGTTATTATGTAGAAATAACATTACATATACCAACTGTGTGTTTCATATTAATAAATAATTTGTTACTTATTTATTGTAAATTGAAGGTTTTTTAAAATTAAATAATTTCCCGTTCAAATGTAGATTTTAATTGACTTACTAATTTCAGTTAGGTTGGGAAGGAGAAAAAATTACCGGAATAATCTCGCGGTTACCACGGAAACGTCTTAAAATCCCATTGTGTCCATTGGTTCATATAAACGTCATGGGATTCTCAATGTAATTATATTTTAATATTAAAATTAAAATCATATAAGTTTTCACTTCTATCGTGTGGTCTTTTAATCACTCACATTTTTGTTTCTTCAATAGCTCTTTATTGTGCTTGTCTGGCTAGACCATGATTATGATTTATATATTTTATAGTCCTCGTTTTTAGGAGTAGGAATATTTTACATAGTCAGCAGTAAGTATCCTCTTCTGTTCAATGTCTCCTTCATTCCAGCAACGAGACAATTTTAGCGGATATTGCGAAATTAAAAGACTGTAATGTCAGAAATTTTATGTGAAAAATCAGCGAAATTTAATATTCAGGAGCTGGTTCTGTTCCTCTTTTAGAATCGTAATTCGCGCTTTAGATGTACGCAGTGTTAAAATAATTAACATCAAACGCTCAAATAAGGAAACCAACTCTCACTTCCCGGGAGATAATAAGCAGTAGCTTCATATTTATATTATTAGCGGCTGCCTTAACAAGGAATCCATAAACTTTATCAGACTTTTTTCAAGATTACTCTTTTCAAGCCGACGCAGCATTTTTTCCTACTCCGTTTCTGGTTTCTTATTAGCGCGTCAGTAACGAGATTGGCTAATAATTGCCGGAGCTTTTTTCATTTGCTAAAAGACTTAAAAGAAATCTACTTCGTATGACTTTTTTAATAACGACCGTTCCCTATGAAATGGAGCATTTAATAAAATCTTAATAAAACAGAGTTGTGCTGCAGAAGTTCTTGCAGCGAAATTATTTCATCAAAAATTCGAAACGACACTGTCAGGTAGCAAAACAACGTTGCCAAGCTTTTCCGCTGACAAGTTAAAATACAAAACAAAAAATTACAGTGTAAATGTGAGTCTGGAGTTTGCCGAAGTAAAGTTTTAAACTGTTATGCAGAAGGGAAGGAAAATTAAGAAGTAGAAAACTTCAAATATAATGACTTAATAAGATGGGTAATGTTTATAAAAATTGTTGGAAGTTTAGTGAAACCGTTTAGTGGGTTGAGTTGGAAGGGAGAAGTGAAATCAATATTTTCGGACCAAATCCGGTTCTAGTGTTACTCTCCGTCGATATATTTGTTATATTTCTCTGAGAAAGCGTACAAATTCGAAATTGAAAAAATTTTCAAAGTAAATTCGAAATCAACTAAATATTTCTAACTATATTCGTAAAGCTTGTTAAATATGGGCCATATTTTTCCTAGAGATGGATAGTCGTCTTCAAATTGAATTGCAGATATTTATTGAAAAATACAATTGCTACGCAAAATGTTCTTGATAATAATTATGTTTACACTAATATTTGGTTTTATCCTTTAGGTATATTTGATAAACAATCAGAATACAGGTTATTGAATAGTGAAAGAAATAGACAGGATGCCATGATTTCATAATTAGCAGTTCTTCCCGGTGCCAAGTTGAGGATGGGAGGAATAATATCCGACCTAAGAAGGAATGAAACGAAACATAGTGTCAAGAATGGTTTTATCATTGCAAATCGAGGCACTTGGTCCAGCCATATTCTAAGGCCTTTATGCCGGTCCTATAGGCCGATACTTCAAGTTCTTCAAAACAGGCGTTTGTGCTCTCTATCACTTCAATATTAGACCCACATTTTTTCCAAGCGCGAAATTAGTTTGAAAATAAACTAAAGTCGGATGGGGCCAACAAATATGGGGCAACAATTCAAAACCCACTTCATGAATTTTCGTCACTGCAACAAGAGACAGGGTGCATTATCCTGATGGAAGGTAACTTTTTCTTTTGTGAATCCAGTCTTCTGCTCGCGAATCTTTTCTTTCAACTGGTCAATTAGATTTGCATAGTATTGCCCATTAATCGTTTTACCTTTACCAGTTGATGGAACTGTTTTCGCCTTCTTTGGGACTGGTTCTCCTTTTGCCGTCCATTGTTTTGATTGATGTTTTGTCTCAGAAGTACAATGGTGAATCCAGGTTTCATCTATCGTTACAAATCTGCGCAAAAAATCCGTTGGATTTCGCTGGAACAGCAACAAACACTCCTCTGACACGTTCATTCGGGTGAGTTTTTGGTCAGGTGAGAGCAATCGCGGCACCCACCACGCAGAAAGTTTTCTCGTACCCGTCACATAATTTTTTATGTGATGTACTCGTTCTTTAAATATGCCCACAATCTCAGCTATCTCCATTAACGTTAACGGATGGTCGCTCAAAACCACTTTGTGGACTTTGGGGACCACTGCTTCCGCGGTGGCCGTTTTTGGCCACGTTTAAAGTCGGCAACTCAGGTTTTGACCGTTGAGAACGATGGAGCAGACTGGCCTAGAGTGGAAGCCAGCAAGGCTTTTATTTCTGTTGGGCTTAGGCCCTTAATAAAAAATACTTTACCAGACCTCATATGTAAATTTTCTCCATTCTTTGAAAAACTCAAAAGTTGCTCTCTTATACAAATGCTCAAATGCAAACTGCTTGACAGACAATGAAATTTCACTCTTAAACTACTGAAGGATGACATTACATGAAACAATTGAAAAATTAATAAATTTCTTACTATATATGGGCTAAGCCGGAAATAATTCATCTCACCCTCGTCAAACCACACCACGACGTTCTAATTAACATTAATACAATAAATACGTCTTAAACATTATACATCTAGAAGCAAAATTAATTAATTAATATTGCTAGTACACTTCGTCCTATAGTAGTATATTGCCAGACTCCTAATTAAACAAAAACTGCAGAAGTTTCAAATGGTTCGAAAAAAAAAGATTACTTTTATATAATGGAATTGTAAGTAAGTAAGATACACTTTTACTAGAATAGCATCATGAGTAATGAGAAATGTAATAAATATAAGAGCATTCTGTGATTTTTCACCTAGAGTTTAAAAGTAATTTTTCGTTTATTCATACCAGTAGAAAACTTGCAGATAGCTAGTATCTGTTTCTCTTTCGGAGGAAATTAAATTTTGCAATTTAGCATGGACTTTAATTTATTTTTCGTCCCGGAACGACTTGTGCTCTCGTTTTAATTTCAATTACAACTTTTTGTGCAGTGTCTTATTTTTGGTTGATTTTATGCATCAAAGAGGTTTTGCTCGGTGCATGTGGTAGTTTTAATCGCTTCCGTAGCGTGAAAACGTAATGTAAGGTTTACATAATGACTTTCCTTTTTATTGACCCATAATGAACTTCTCCTGTTGAATTAATGCTCAGCTCAAGTTCGCCATAATTCGCGTCATCGTATTTAATTAAATTAAGCGACGATTTGTTTGTATTTGGGAAATAAAACAAGGAACGGGCCGAATAAACATTCAAACGTGAGCGAAAATTGCGTTCACATTTTGTAATCTATGTATAATTAATTCATTTAATTAAAACAAAAAGTTACCAAAGTTGGTGTAAACGTATATATATATATATATATATATATATATATATATATATATATATATATATATATATATATATATATATATATATATATATATATATATATATATATATATATATATATATATATATAAATATTTTCCCGGACAAGATGGTATTGTTCGCATATTGGAAATTGCGCGATTATATCAGACTATTTTTAACTTTATTTTTATCGTTAATGATATATATATATATATATATATATATATATATATATATATATCATTAACGATAAAAATAAAGTTAAAAATAGTCTGATATAATCGCGCAATTTCCAATATGCGAACAATACCATCTTGTCCGGGAAAATATTTATATATATATATATATATATATATATATATATATATATATAATTTTATCCGCAAACGTCACAAAAGTGACAACTTATGTGCCTCCATTGACAAGGTAAAAGTGTCATTTTATGTGATTAGGCTCATAAAGTAGCCAACAGGTGTTATTTTATGTGCTTAATCACATAAAATAAGTGACACATGTACCTTGTCAATGAATTCTTTCAAATTCTTACTAAATTGTTGTTTTCTAATTTAAAAATTTAAATATATCTATGTCGAACTCCACAAACTTTAATAACTGAAGGATTACTAATGGTACATGTTTCGGCAGAATGCTTCTGCCATCATCAGCCCTAATTTAACAAGAGATTAATGATACAATTGATGAATTACAAGAGGGGTTCTTACCTTAAAGAATATAAAAAATTATGACATTGACGTAATTTTGAATTAAATTTGACGTTTTCAAAGGGTTACATGATTTTTAAAAGATTTCGTAAAAACAACATTTTATAAATGTAAAAATTAAAAATGGATCAAAGAGAATCTGGTAAGTTTGTTTGAGTGAAAAATTAAAATAGTGAATTAATAATGGGATTATTGAAGTTATTCTGTTCATTTAAACAAGATCTGTTTTCCAGTTTCAAGGCTTTCCTTATTTCCAAAGTCTCGAGAAAATCTAATTTCCGGCCTTTATTGCATTTATGAATCAATTTGGAATTTGATGGTGAAAAACTATGTTTCGTTATTAATATATGATTGGCGAAAGAAGAAGGTGTTGATGGTGGAGGATCAAGATCTGTGTTGTTATAGATGTGCCTGAAATGTTCTTTAATACGGTCTGATATTTTGCGACCTGTCTGACCTATGTAGAATGACTCACAAGTAGAGCAGCTTAATTTGTATACACCTGATGATGATTTGTAATCTAATGGATCTTTATTTTTAATAAAAAATCTGGATAAGTTGTTATCTGTTTTAAATGAAACTTTAAAACCGTTTTTCTTAAGTATTTTAGAACATTTCTCTGAGACGACGCCAAAATATGTTAATGAATTTGAAAAGGAAATTGTTTCTGAAGGATTTTTAACCAAGTAGTGTGTGTACTTGAATTTGTTACAGTATCTATAGTATAATTTATTTATAGTTTTTAAAGAATATCCATTATTTGAAGCGATTTGTTTAATGTTATTAAGTTCTGTTTGAAAAGATGAATCTGATAGTGGTATAGAAAATAATCGGTGGAAAAAGGAATGAAAAGCTGCAAATTTATGGGAAACAGGGTGACAAGAGTCAAAAGGTATTACGCAATCTGTGATACTAGGTTTTCTATAAATGTCAAATTCAAAACTATTATTATTTCTAGTGATTAACAAGTCTAAAAAGGGGATTTGGGAATTGATTTCAATTTCAACGGTGAATTTAATGGATTGGTTTAAAGAATTTAAGTTGCTGAGTGCGTTATCAAGTTCAGAATCAGATCCTTTGAATAAAACAATTATGTCATCTACATATCTGTACCAAAAGAGAAAATGATCTTTAAAAGGTGAAGAAGTTAAAAACTGATCTTCCAAGTTATTCATGAATATTTCTGCTAAAAGAGGTGACAAATTAGAGCCCATTGCTAAGCCTGAGTCTTGTGAATAAAAATTATTATTAAATTGAAAGAAATTTTGATCTAGGACAGTCTCACAAAGTGAATGTAAATTTAGTGCATGTATGGTTGGCATATTAGAATTAAATAGTAGGTTTTTTAAAATTAATAAGCAAGATTTGGGTGGGATGCTGGGGAATAAATTAACTACGTCAAATGAAACAAGTCTAGTGTCTGATGGAATTTGGAAATTTCTAATTTTGGAGCAAAGATCTATTGAGTTTTTTATTGCAAATTTGTTATTAAAATCTAAATGTTGTCTAAGAATTGTATTAAGCCATTTTGAAAGTATTGATACAGGTGAATTAACAAACGAAACTACTGGTCTAATGGGAAAAGGTTGAGTTTTATGTATTTTAGGTAGACCGTATAGTCTAGGTATGCAAGGATTCATGGGTATTAGTGTGAAAGCTTTTGGGTCAAAATATTTAATAGTTTCTGAAACGTCTTTGAGCGTAGATTTAAGGTTGGAAACAAATTTTGAAGTAGGATCTTTTTTGAGTTTTGTAAAGTCACCAGATTTTAAGAAATTCTCTACTTTGTTTAAGTAATCTTGTTTGTAAAGTATTACCAAACAATTACCCTTGTCAGCTTTACTAATACAAATGTTGTTTTCTTTAATTTTTGTTTTTAAGATTTTAATCATGTTTGAATCTGAAATGTTCTTTGTGATATTGTCTTTAGATAAGGTAGTTAATGTAGTTACTAGTGATGGAATGGTATCGGGTATCAATGGTGTATTATAATAATTGGTGATTATTTCTGTTTCAACTGCAAGTGTTTCTTTTACGTGTTGGATATTTAATGGTTGGACATTGTATTTAAGGCCTTTGGAAAGAAAATTAATTTCAGACTCTGAAAATAAGGTATTACTGTCATTTAAAACTCTATTGTGAAATTTATGATCTATAGCTTGACTACTTTGAATAGGTAAAGATTCTACATGATGGTCTAAGATGGACCTCTTATCTTTAAATGGCATGTTTAATTGTTCAAAGCAAAGGTGATCTAACTTTCTTACTAGATTCTCGTATTTCCTATGTGCTAAGTCTTGTAATCTATCTCTAATAAGTCTGTCCACATAGTCGAACTGTAGGTGGTCCAGGGAGAAATTGATTTCAAAGTAAAGCCATTTGAGGTCTCTATTCACGATGTTGAGGTGGCGATAATGTTCTTTGATGCATTCTTTGATCCAGTTTCTCTCCGCCTGTCGTTTAATCTTCCAAGATATGTGGTTTTTGATTCCAGTCCTTATAGAGATAAATTTTGGGGTGATCTGAAGCTTGAGGCAATTTTGAAGGAACCAGATTTTTAAAAGGGTGAATCTTCTCTTGATCATTAATTTCTCATAATTACGAACATTATTAGGCCGACTAGCCATATTTATAAACAAGAAGAATGTCCTTAAATCCAAGTGGAGTAAATTTAAATTAAAATTTAAATATATCTATGTCGAACTCCACAAACTTTAATAACTGAAGGATTACTAATGGTACATGTTTCGGCAGAATGCTTCTGCCATCATCAGCCCTAATTTAACAAGAGATTAATGATACAATTGATGAATTACAAGAGGGGTTCTTACCTTAAAGAATATAAAAAATTATGACATTGACGTAATTTTGAATTAAATTTGACGTTTTCAAAGGGTTACATGATTTTTAAAAGATTTCGTAAAAACAACATTTTATAAATGTAAAAATTAAAAATGGATCAAAGAGAATCTGGTAAGTTTGTTTGAGTGAAAAATTAAAATAGTGAATTAATAATGGGATTATTTATTAATAATCCCATTATTAATTCACTATTTTAATTTTTCACTCAAACAAACTTACCAGATTCTCTTTGATCCATTTTTAATTTTTACATTTATAAAATGTTGTTTTTACGAAATCTTTTAAAAATCATGTAACCCTTTGAAAACGTCAAATTTAATTCAAAATTACGTCAATGTCATAATTTTTTATATTCTTTAAGGTAAGAACCCCTCTTGTAATTCATCAATTGTATCATTAATCTCTTGTTAAATTAGGGCTGATGATGGCAGAAGCATTCTGCCGAAACATGTACCATTAGTAATCCTTCAGTTATTAAAGTTTGTGGAGTTCGACATAGATATATTTAAATTTTAATTTAAATTTACTCCACTTGGATTTAAGGACATTCTTCTTGTTTATAAATATGGCTAGTCGGCCTAATAATGTTCGTAATTATGAGAAATTAATGATCAAGAGAAGATTCACCCTTTTAAAAATCTGGTTCCTTCAAAATTGCCTCAAGCTTCAGATCACCCCAAAATTTATCTCTATAAGGACTGGAATCAAAAACCACATATCTTGGAAGATTAAACGACAGGCGGAGAGAAACTGGATCAAAGAATGCATCAAAGAACATTATCGCCACCTCAACATCGTGAATAGAGACCTCAAATGGCTTTACTTTGAAATCAATTTCTCCCTGGACCACCTACAGTTCGACTATGTGGACAGACTTATTAGAGATAGATTACAAGACTTAGCACATAGGAAATACGAGAATCTAGTAAGAAAGTTAGATCACCTTTGCTTTGAACAATTAAACATGCCATTTAAAGATAAGAGGTCCATCTTAGACCATCATGTAGAATCTTTACCTATTCAAAGTAGTCAAGCTATAGATCATAAATTTCACAATAGAGTTTTAAATGACAGTAATACCTTATTTTCAGAGTCTGAAATTAATTTTCTTTCCAAAGGCCTTAAATACAATGTCCAACCATTAAATATCCAACACGTAAAAGAAACACTTGCAGTTGAAACAGAAATAATCACCAATTATTATAATACACCATTGATACCCGATACCATTCCATCACTAGTAACTACATTAACTACCTTATCTAAAGACAATATCACAAAGAACATTTCAGATTCAAACATGATTAAAAGCTTAAAAACAAAAATTAAAGAAAACAACATTTGTATTAGTAAAGCTGACAAGGGTAATTGTTTGGTAATACTTTACAAACAAGATTACTTAAACAAAGTAGAGAATTTCTTAAAATCTGGTGACTTTACAAAACTCAAAAAAGATCCTACTTCAAAATTTGTTTCCAACCTTAAATCTACGCTCAAAGACGTTTCAGAAACTATTAAATATTTTGACCCAAAAGCTTTCACACTAATACCCATGAATCCTTGCATACCTAGACTATACGGTCTACCTAAAATACATAAAACTCAACCTTTTCCCATTAGACCAGTAGTTTCGTTTGTTAATTCACCTGTATCAATACTTTCAAAATGGCTTAATACAATTCTTAGACAACATTTAGATTTTAATAACAAATTTGCAATAAAAAACTCAATAGATCTTTGCTCCAAAATTAGAAATTTCCAAATTCCATCAGACACTAGACTTGTTTCATTTGACGTAGTTAATTTATTCCCCAGCATCCCACCCAAATCTTGCTTATTAATTTTAAAAAACCTACTATTTAATTCTAATATGCCAACCATACATGCACTAAATTTACATTCACTTTGTGAGACTGTCCTAGATCAAAATTTCTTTCAATTTAATAATAATTTTTATTCACAAGACTCAGGCTTAGCAATGGGCTCTAATTTGTCACCTCTTTTAGCAGAAATATTCATGAATAACTTGGAAGATCAGTTTTTAACTTCTTCACCTTTTAAAGATCATTTTCTCTTTTGGTACAGATATGTAGATGACATAATTGTTTTATTCAAAGGATCTGATTCTGAACTTGATAACGCACTCAGCAACTTAAATTCTTTAAACCAATCCATTAAATTCACCGTTGAAATTGAAATCAATTCCCAAATCCCCTTTTTAGACTTGTTAATCACTAGAAATAATAATAGTTTTGAATTTGACATTTATAGAAAACCTAGTATCACAGATTGCGTAATACCTTTTGACTCTTGTCACCCTGTTTCCCATAAATTTGCAGCTTTTCATTCCTTTTTCCACCGATTATTTTCTATACCACTATCAGATTCATCTTTTCAAACAGAACTTAATAACATTAAACAAATCGCTTCAAATAATGGATATTCTTTAAAAACTATAAATAAATTATACTATAGATACTGTAACAAATTCAAGTACACACACTACTTGGTTAAAAATCCTTCAGAAACAATTTCCTTTTCAAATTCATTAACATATTTTGGCGTCGTCTCAGAGAAATGTTCTAAAATACTTAAGAAAAACGGTTTTAAAGTTTCATTTAAAACAGATAACAACTTATCCAGATTTTTTATTAAAAATAAAGATCCATTAGATTACAAATCATCATCAGGTGTATACAAATTAAGCTGCTCTACTTGTGAGTCATTCTACATAGGTCAGACAGGTCGCAAAATATCAGACCGTATTAAAGAACATTTCAGGCACATCTATAACAACACAGATCTTGATCCTCCACCATCAACACCTTCTTCTTTCGCCAATCATATATTAATAACGAAACATAGTTTTTCACCATCAAATTCCAAATTGATTCATAAATGCAATAAAGGCCGGAAATTAGATTTTCTCGAGACTTTGGAAATAAGGAAAGCCTTGAAACTGGAAAACAGATCTTGTTTAAATGAACAGAATAACTTCAATAATCCCATTATTAATTCACTATTTTAATTTTTCACTCAAACAAACTTACCAGATTCTCTTTGATCCATTTTTAATTTTTACATTTATAAAATGTTGTTTTTACGAAATCTTTTAAAAATCATGTAACCCTTTGAAAACGTCAAATTTAATTCAAAATTACGTCAATGTCATAATTTTTTATATTCTTTAAGGTAAGAACCCCTCTTGTAATTCATCAATTGTATCATTAATCTCTTGTTAAATTAGGGCTGATGATGGCAGAAGCATTCTGCCGAAACATGTACCATTAGTAATCCTTCAGTTATTAAAGTTTGTGGAGTTCGACATAGATATATTTAAATTTTAATTTAAATTTACTCCACTTGGATTTAAGGACATTCTTCTTGTTTTCTAATTTATTGAAAGTAAACTAGCGAGGTAGTGGATGGGGACGCGTGTAAATGAAACGACTAGCTCCTCCTTGTTTTATTTACCAAGGGGGCTCCTGACTAAGGGGGGCCGAACACGGGTGCTCATGACCAAGGGGGCTCCCGGACAAGGGGGTTCCCGACCAAGGGGGCTCTCGATGAAGGGGGCTCCCGACCAAGGGGGCTCCCGACCAAGGGGGCTCCCGACCAAGGGGGCTCCCGGCCAGGGGGCTCCCGACCATGGGGGTTCCCGACCAAGGGGGCTCCCGTCCAGGGGGCTCCCTGTCAGGGGGCTTCCGACCAAGGGGGCTCCCGGCCAAGGGGGCTCCCAGCGAAGGGGCCTCCCGACCAAGGGGGCTCCCGGCCAGGGGGCTCCCGGCCAGGGGGGCTCTCGGCCAAGGGGCCTCCCGGCCAAGGGGCCTCCCGACCAAGGGGGCTCCCGGTCAGGGGGCTCCCGACCAAGGGGGCTCCCGGTCAGGGGGCTCCCGACCAAGGGGGCTCCCGATCAAGGGAGGACTCGACCAAGAGGGAACCCGAACAAGGGGGCTCCTAACCAAGGGGGCTTCTGAGTAAGGTTTGCGGATAAAATAGTATATATCATTCAGAGCATAAGTCGCTTTATGTGCTTCGCCTGGACTTAACCGACTCACTTCGTTCGTCGGTCAACAGTCCAGGCTCAGCACATAAAGCGTAACTTATGCTCTTAATAATATAATCTACTATTATCCGCAAACGTCACAAAAGTGACAACTTATGTGCCTCCATTGACAAGGTAAAAGTGTCATTTTATGTGATTAGGCTCATAAAGTAGCCAACAGGTGTTATTTTATGTCCTTAATCACATAAAATAAGTGACACTTGTACCTTGTCAATGAATTCTTTATAATTCTTACTAAATTGTTGTTTTCTAATTTATTGAAAGTGAACTAGAGAGGTAGTGGATGGGGGACGCGTGTAAACGACTAGCTCCTCCTTGTTTTATTTACAGGCGCCCCTGACCAAGGGGGCTCCTGAACAAGGGGGGCCGAACACGGGTGCTCACGACCAAGGGGGCTCCCGGTTAGGGTGCTCCCGGACAAGGGGGCTCCCGACCAAGGGGGCTCCTGACCAAGGGGGCTCCCGGTCAGGGGGCTCCCGGCCAGGGGGGCTCCCGACCAAGGGGGGCATCGACCAAGGGGGCTCCCGATTAAGGGAGGACTCGACCAAGAACGAACCCGAACAAGGGGGCTCCTGACCAAGGGGGCTTCTGAGTAAGGTTTGCGGATAAAATAGTATATATCATTCTGAGCATAAGTCGCTTTATGTGCTTCGCCTGGACTTAACCGACTCACTTCGTTCGTCGGTCAACAGTCCAGGCTCAGCACATAAAGCGTAACTTATGCTCTTAATAAAATAATCTACTATTATCCGCAAACGTCACAAAAGTGACAACTTATGTGCCTCCATTGACAAGATAAAAGTGTCATTTTATGTGATTAGGCTCATAAAGTAGCCAACAGGTGTTATTTTATGTGCTTAATTACATAAAATAAGTGACACTTGTACCTTGTCAATGAATTCTTTCAAATTCTTACTAAATTGTTGTCTTCTAATTTATTGAAAGTGAACTAGCGAGGTAGTGGATGGGGACGCGTGTAAATGAAACGACTAGCTCCTCCTTGTTTTATTTACAGGCGCCCTTTACCAAGGGGGGCCGAACACGGGTGCTCATGGCCAAGGGGGCTCCCGGTTAGGGGGCTCCCCGTTAGGGTGCTCCCGGACAAGGGGGCTCCCGATCAAGGGGGCTCTCGACCAAGGGGGCTCCCGAGCAAGGGGGCTTCCGGCCAAAGGGGCTCCCGGCCAAGGGGGCTCCCGACCAAGGGGGCCCCCGACCAAGGAATCTCCCGACCAAGGGGGCTCCCGACCAAGGGGGCTCCCGGCCAAAGGGGCTCCCGGCCAAGGGGGCTCCCGACCAAGGGGGCTCCCGATCCAGGGAGGACTCGACCAAGAGGGAACCCGAACAAGGGGGCTCCTGACCAAGGGGGCTTCTGAGTAAGGTTTGCGGATAAAATAGTATATATCATTCAGAGCATAAGTCGCTTTATGTGCTTCGCCTGGACTTAACCGACTCACTTCGTTCGTCGGTCAACAGTCCAGGCTCAGCACCTAAAGCGTAACTTATGCTCTTAATAATATAATCTACTATTATCCGCAAACGTCACAAAAGTGACAACTTATGTGCCTCCATTGACAAGGTAAAAGTGTTACTTAATGTGATTAGGCTCATAAAGTAGACAAAAGGTGTTATTTTATGTGCTTAATCAGATAAAGTAAGTGACACTTTTACCTTATCAATGAATTCTTTGAAACTGTTATTAAATTATTGTTTTCTAATTTATTGAAAGTGAAACTAGCGAGGTAGTAAATGGGGACGCGTCTAAATGAAATGACTAGCTTAGTAGGTCCCTCCACCTTGGGGGCCTCCTTGTTTTATTTACAGGGGCTCCTTACCAAAGGGACCCCTGACCAAAGGGGCTCCTGACCAAGAGGGCTCCTGACCAAGAGGGGACCCGAACAAGGGTGCTCACGACCAAGGCGGCTCCCGACCAAGGGGGATCACGACCAAAGGGTCGCCCGACCAAGGGGGCTCCCGATCAAGGGGACTCCCGACCAAAGGGTCGCCCGACCAAGGGGGCTCCCGATCAAGGGGACTCCCGACAGAAGGGGCTCCCGACCAAGGGGGCTCCCGACCGGTCACTTCGTTCGTCGGTCATATAATCTACTATTATCTACAAGGAGCTTTCTAGTTCGAAGTTCATTTTCTGAAATGGAGGACAAAATATCAGCCGTAGGGAACACCCCAAGGGATCAGTGTTAAAAAGAATTGCAGGGGTAAACACTGCAGCCTCATTAGGATCACTACGAAATACTGAAATTCCAAAATCAGGCGCTAACAATAAAATAAGCTAAAACTTTTTATAGAACTTTTAATTCTTCCAACAAGTTTATTTTTTTCTCGAGTCTGCTGAACTTCGCATGGTGTGTAATCATCGCAACAAAGTTTTTGAATCCACGGTTCTTTAATGATCTATTAAACAAATAACATTACAGGAGCGATGATCCTAGAGGATTCCAAATCTTGCGACCATTGAATTGGTCGGAATATGGGTGTCATTGAAAATCCCAAAAACTTTAACGGCTTTCATAGAAGTTAATGCTCGATAACATGAGACTGGAAATGGGAACTGAGGCTGAAAGGAAAGAAGAATTCGAACTTTATTCGTGCCGCAAGATCTCTCTTTCAGCAACGATGGCTGCGTTAGGAAGACAATATTCTTCATCACGAACTAATTGTTGGACAGTTCGAATTGCGACAAGGGGTGAAGCGTTTACCCCAAAAGTAACGACCGTAAGACCAAAATCAAAAGTAAAAGCTTTGCAATTTGTTTGATCCAACAAATTTTTCGATGTAAAGGGGTATCTAACACTAGAATCAAATCATGAAACGATTACAGAATCTGCTTGTCCAGACGTCGAATGAGACGAATTACCAGTCCCCTGGACAGTTGAAAAATGTTCATACGCTTTAATGAATAACCGCCTACAACAATCTAGAGTAAAAGAATTTGACAAATTTCCATAGTCCAACAATTAACGAGCGGCAAAAAATACTGTTGAAAACTCACATAGAAAACAATGATGTGGAATGCGAAAAACCTACGACTAAGACGACGGTTGAAGACTCTAGAGGAAGAAGAGAAGAGAGGGGAAGGAACCACAGTCACTTCTCAACTACTGTCGGGGGTCAGTACATATGCAGACCTTGAAAAATTAGAAGAACTTAAATGGGGCAACCAAATCTACACCAATGTACAGATAATGGAGGGAAATCCACTGAACGACGGTGATGGAGAGAATAGCCTGTTGATATCCGAGTCTTCTGATACCAAAATATTAAAGGCATACAGAGAATTCACCGAGACTGATTCCCCGAACTGCAGAGGAAAAAGTGGGTAACAACCACGAGAAGATTAGTTAGCGGCAAAAAATTGACCGAGCTGATGCTATCAGGGCAAAGGAAGAAGAATTCAAGAGCAATAAAAAGCAACTAAAAGAGGTGATCAAAAGATAAGAGTAAGTCAAGATAGTCGATACCATATTTCTACAACGTAAAGAGGCGAGCCATTAAACGTAAACTTCTGTCGTTTCTTTCAGTCGTAGGTCTTGGGCGACCCTGCCCTCGTCTTCGATCATATCCTCCTGTCTCCCTAAACCGAGCAAAGGCTTAAGACAAGGTCGATTGACTCACTCCAAGTTGTTAAGCGACTTCCAGTTGGAATCGCCCCAGCTCCAATAGAGTCACCGCTCTAACCATTTCATCGTGTTTTAAGTAACGGGTAGCACGATTTGGATTAGCCATTATTATAAACGCATACTTTTGCACTTGTCGTAGAAGATTAAACTAATAGAACAGAAGCGTGCAGAGTGACCACCATACAAATATACCAAAAAATATAACTTATAATATAAAAGAAAAAGTTCAAGAGACTGCATTTGCCGTTAAAGACCATCCTTTCGACAACCGTGAAGAGCAAAATTATTAAATTTTTAGCCTCTCCGTAAAAGTTAACGATATGCGAGAATTTTGGCGCGGAGTGTATTATTGCGGTGACAATTAACCACAAAAGAACAAGTAATGAACGAAAACGACACATACAAGATAGTTTATCTGGCCTTGGGAACGTTGGTTGGGCGATGGGATGGGTCTTTCAGGAGGAGGACGAACGATTCTCCAGCCCCTGGCACGAATAAATTCTCCTTAATCGTCCTCGACGGAACGTAGGAATTTCCAACACCACCTCGACGACGTAGTCCCAATCCATATTAGCTAATTGGTGACAAATTTATTGTTCACCCCGAACCAGAACCCTAAGATGAAGAAGATTCCCCTTTAAGTACCCCATTTAACAATCAGAAAGCTCTTACCTCTAATGAGGGACCTTGATTACTCCGACGAGACAACGGTGTTCGGTGGAAGAAAATGATTTCGTCGATTTATGATCAAAAATTGAACGATACGAAAATCACTTAATTGTGGAAATGGAAGGCTAAATCCCTTTCGGATAAATTCAAAATTTTAGACGCCACCACATTTACCAACCACTAGAACAAGAATGTCTTCTCGACGGAAACTCCCATCGGAAAAGGACTTATTAAAATTAGAATCAATCGCAACACTACATAAATCCTCTAACTTACGTAATAGTACTAAGAAGAAAGGTTCTAAATTTAAAACCACGCCGATATGATACTGTGCAAGCATTGGTATATTGTAACTATTTTTGCGGTGACAAATAGATCTAGGGTCTACCGCTAGCTGACAGTATTAACAGGTGTGAGGTGATGTACGATGTAAAAAAGAGAATTTCTTCACCCACAGAACATAAAGAAAATATGAAAGGCAGGTATCACCCAGTTGAGATTCCGTTAATTAGCCCCTTACGTTCTAGACAGTGAGAAAAGTGTCGAATACTTTCAGAACAAACGATCCAACCAGATAACACCAGCACAGCGAAGAATTAAGAAGGAAGACGATGGGCATTAAGAGTAACATTCACCAACAACTATAGTTTAGAGTAAAAATTAGCCCGAGCGAGGAGAGTGAAATATACGAAGAAAACGGCGGCTTAAACTCAAGAGCGTGGTACGCCTAAATACACACATCTCCCTTGATGGTAAAATTC
The DNA here is from genome assembly GCA_963583935.1 of Diaperis boleti. Taxonomy (NCBI): domain Eukaryota; kingdom Metazoa; phylum Arthropoda; class Insecta; order Coleoptera; family Tenebrionidae; genus Diaperis; species Diaperis boleti. The sequence continues at coordinate 35,217,098 of OY757242.1, read as the reverse complement.
TCTAGGATGCCCCAACCCAGCAATCCCTTCACAAGTGAGTCATACCCAAAACAAATAATCAAACAACCGAAAAAAGTAAAGGAATGCGTAAGGTTATACAAAAGATAAAATTATCTTCACAAAGGACATTTCTTAGAAATCGAAGCAACAGATTTAATGATCTGTCGCACCACAATCAGGTGCGATTCGAACGACAATTGCTCAAACAATTGGTCCCACAAAAGCAATTGTTGCAAAGATATTATTTTATTTTATAATTTTAACTCGATCTGAAGGGGCCATGGCAAGAAGATTATGACCATGATGAACTGAACAACAAATCGAACAAGAAAAATGAACAAAATTGTCTTCTTTCGAAATTGTTGTTGTGGGACAAACGAATGAATTATCGGTTTATCGAAACCCACAGAGGTTGGTATCTGATTTAACTGTGAGATTATGCGATACAAATTTAGGATTCCTATTCATTCGTTTCATTTCTGTTAATGTAATTGTTTAATGGTAGCAAAACTAAATAGTTTTTGGGCCATGTCTAGAATCTCATCGCACAGATCGTCGAAATCTCCCAATATATTATAGCCGAGCACATACTCGACATTTAACTTTAAACGTTGCAACTCAATTTTATTGAAAATATCTTTGTAGCCGGACCGATAAAATTCAAAGCAAGAATATTTAATTTTAAACTTATTCATGTGGACTTTATCTGAGTTATTTTGCGAGAGATCGTACAAATACCAATCTTGCTTTAATTCTGCAGAAGGTACAGATTTTTCTTTTCTTCATATAGACATAAAAGTTAAGAAGCGTATTTCAACCAAAACGTGTTATTAATCAAATAGTAACCGAATTAGCAAGAACGATGATTAATGGTTACAACAACAATTAGAGAAGACCACAGCGATTAACAGCAATAAACGACGACATAAATCCGGGATCGCAGAAACAACATCATTGTTTCAATTCTCCCGAACCATATCGAGTCTGCTGTGGAGAACGAAAGGTGCCGACTCTACTGGAACTATTTATTCTCCACCGGACCAGTCCTCGAAGCAGATGTTTTTGATTGAGTTCTCAGCTCCTGCCGAGAATAACAAATGCATCAAGGAGGAGGAAAATGGAAAAAATATCAAGACCTCCTGTTTGAACTTCTCACGCTGTATACACAACCTATACTGTGAAGCTGGTTATTCCAATCTTAAGATCATACCGTGCCGAAAGCCGGCAGAATATTTATATTTTTTAAAAACTCCTAATATTAAAAAAAAGATATTTCCAGTTACTCTTTACTTACAAACTGACACCAGTAATTCTCGAATCGGATAGGCCGTTTTGTCGCTATATTGGTTTTAAACATACCGAACCGCAAGAAGACAAGGGGGGCTGGCAGCGCGGCCTGACGAGTTTAGAACGAAAATTTTTTGAGTTCGTCCTGTACCTACTAAGATATATTTACATTAAAGTGCTTATGAATAATACTTAATTAGTAATTGCCACTGACATGAGGGCAAAATTTCATGTAACTCACTTTTTGAAAAGGTGGCCGAATGAATTCTAAGACGTCACGTCAAAAAGATCTAGAAATGTTTGCAGCAACCATAATACTCTGAGATGGAGCCCACTGCTTTCGTAGATTGGTTTTTATCCACTTTTCCTAATGTAGAAATTTTAAATATTGAAGTTAATGATTCTCTTACCTTTTAACACTGTCAAGACATTTTTAACCTTGGCACAATGCCACCTTTTGACATAGTCGTGAAGTTGGCGCTGGCTTCTAGGTGAATAAAAAATATCAAGCTGTAACTCAAGCTCTATTCAACCGATCGCAATGAAATATATCGCAGTTGAGAAATGGGCTTTCGAAAAGTGAAAACCCCGTTGGAATTCCTATGGTGTTGAACAGTAATCTTCTGTAGTTCTTAAATTTATTTTAATAAACGTTATTTATTTAATGTTTAAGATAAATTCGTCAACAAAAATTACTACTAAAAAAAATTGTTTGACCTTTTTTTCAAACAAATTCTGAGTGTTACCATATGGAGTCATTGGAAATATGGATAGGTCATTCGTTCGTGAAAGATACGTAAAGGCCCAATTCGGGATTGCGCCGTAGATTTTGACATTAATACGTCGTCGGAGTAAAGTATCACTACGAGTGAGTCAACGTCCTGAATCAACGTCTTAAATAAACGTGTTTTTACGCTACACTAATTTATAAAATTCTACCAACGCTAATTTCCATTAAACACATGACAACCACGTACAAACATGTCCTACCCGTTGTGGGCTCAACCGTTGTTAGCTCATTTTTAGTCTCATAGTTATTTGCGATTCAAATCTGACGATCTTTGTAACGCAACGAAACTTGACCGGCTCTTAAGTGTAATCTTATTCTATAATCGAATATAAGACTATAATATTTGAGAAAATCTCCAGTAGTAGCTTCTTTTGTTCTTGTCAAAGCAAGTTAGGCGACCGGTAGGTACTATAATACCATTTTCATGCATTCTACCATGCTTCTGAGATAATATTTGCACTCTGTAATGCTTGTTATATGTATTTAGCTGAGAACTCGTTCGTGCTTGGCGAATAAAGCAACATATTGGCCAGATAAACGTTCATACGTGAGCAAAAATGGTGTGTGATTGGAGAAAAACGAGGACTTCATGTAGGTATATTTTGTCCCATGTTTTAATGCATAAGTTGATAGCGCAGGAACGTGAGTTCAAAGCGTACGTGAACATTTACAAATTTAGTTTAGAGTTAGGGGTCAGCACGTAGAGGCGGCCGGCCGGCAGTGGCTGACGATGTGGGAGATGATTGGATCACTTTTATGAGTTCCCGAGGGATAAACAACGCATTTACCGACGAGAAAACACAAGCTAAGCGGGAAATGGCGCGGATGAGTGGTCAGATCACCACACAACTGCACGTGCACTTAGCATAGAAATCACCCCACTAGCGATGCATCTTCGGCACCCTCTTGTATAACATTTCGCTAACCTAATAACGACCCAAAAATGAATTTGGCGTCTCCCTCGAGACGCACAGAGGCGTGCAAAAGTGACACTGTGGGTGGCCGTTTTTCTGAGAATACTTTTCTTCGACTTCTATTGTACCCCACTGGATTCTAACTGGATTGTTCCGGGAATGTACAGGTTGCTCCGAAACAATTTTCTTCGCATCCTGTGGATTAGAGAACACGGAGTGGTGCGCGGAGCATTAGTCAAATGGTGCGCAAATTACATTAGCTAGCTAGGAATTTCAATTTTTACAACCTGATGCCGACATTTTGTCGATACGAGAGGTGAATCACTGTAAAATGAAAGGATTTATTTTATTATGAATGCTCTGAATAATACCTTTGGAATGGTCGAACAACTTTTAATTTCAAACACTTTCAGTTGTATAGTAGGTATATTACGTGTATCGTGAATGCGGAGAGCAAAATATTTTTTTATTAGGTATTTTATTTCAAGAAGCACTGCATTTACTTTAATAAATTTATCCTGAAACATCATTAGTCAATTACTCAAGGCAAAAATGTGTTCTTCATTAACCCAAGTTAATGAAGTAGTAGTATATTACATAACAAGAGTAAGAAGCATATTAGACATGACCGGAAAAGGTTACGAACGAGGCGCATGTTGGAGGAAGTCTTCCTTACATGGGATTAAAGAGAGTGGTGTAAATTTGTAGGCATCGGTAGAATTTGTTCGGGACGAAACATCGTTAAAGAGGAGGCAGTGTAACGAACGTGGACCTCAATGACCCACTACTCCCGTGCTGAAGACAGTGTGACTTTCATCTCAACATTCAGTACACATTGAGATTATCACGTCACTAACCACTACAACATAATCGAGATGGTCTCACATCATCGTCTGGAGTATTCCGTACACATCGAGAACATGACGTCATCCATGATGTTCTGAAAATGGAAGTCTGAAATAATTGTCGAGCATGTTCCACAAATGTATCGCGAAATATTGATGATGTCAGCAATGTAGCCGATATATTTTTTGGAGGACGTTCTATTTGAGGGCCAATGACAGTTAATCGCATCAATCAGTCACAGTTAGCGTCGAACATCAGTGGGAGTCGGTCAGTTTCCTTTATCGCTCCGAAGTGCCGCCCAATGTGTAAATAAATAGACGAGGCCGTCTAGTGATTGTAAATGGTGTAAATAATGTAATTATTGTAATATGTATAAGAAATCGAAAATAAATTGTACATAATTTTGTGATATTTTGCTCTTCGCTTATTTGTTGTCACGCATTTCATACACTCTGCCGCCACCTACACTACACTTGGTGTAAATCACGGAAAAACATTTTATAATTGGTCAAAAAGTTACTATGCTTTAATGTGGGGGGGGGGAAAGGGCACTGATACACCGTATCATTATTTTAGTGAAAAACGGTATATATTTAATAATTGAACAAATAAAATCAAATGTATGGAGTTGAGCAGTATGCCTCCAGAAACCGAGTGCTCCCCTCTTCCTTCGTCCTGAGTTTTCTTTTGGACCGAAAAAATTCAAAGGTTCAAGATCGCGATCCGTTCGCGGACGGAGGAAGCGGATATTTGCCAGCTATTGTTATCGCGTTCCGCTTCCGATAATCAACACACACGCGCCAGTTGCCATCGTTCTCCGATGCATTCCGTCGACTTCTTAGTAGAATTTCTCTTTTATGATTGGGCAGCGAGTATGGAGGTACGGAGTTTGGTGGGTGATCAACTGTTCGATGGTCTGCAAGAGATGTTGGTTCTGATATGGAGCCAAAACCTCTTCGAACTCTTTTAGCAAGTTATTTAGTCGTTGATGTTGTTCATCGCTAAGCATCGGGCCTTCATGGGATCTAAGAGCCTCTACAATTTTATTTCCGGCTTTTCAACTTCGTCTTCGAATTGAAAGAATGTTCGGCGGTTTTACAAAATGCATACAATTAAGGATATTTACAACGATTTATAGAGAATACGGTAGATTATTATCATTTTAAAACCATCAAGTGAGATAAGTACAAAGAAGAATATAACAACATTTATTGTAAAAATTTAAAAGCACCTATATTCATTGCAGAAACGCGGTCTGCTAATAGCAGCAGATTTTTAAAGCTTTATCAATTAAAATCGGTTGGGGTTTAAAAATTAACTAGAGCAGCGTCCTTTCCAAAAGATAAATGCGCAATACGTAATAAAAATAACGTGCTATGTATATTTAACATTTTAGCACAATAATTTGTCCACTTTGTCTGCTGGTTTATGCACCTAAAATGGAATTTAGGTACATTTGTTATCATTACTGCAGTCAGTGTTCGAGTTTTATTGAGAGGGAGTGGTGTGTTTAATTCTGTAACCAAACTAAAATTTAGAGAATCTGTTGTTGAGATAATTGTTTGCAAAGTAATTAACTTCAATTTAGAGGTAAAACATGACTGGTATCGATTATCACAATCGTTACATTACCATTGGCTTTTAACTTCGATGGTTCTGATTTATTGAGCGAATATTATCTGCTCATAAGGTGGGAAAATAACAAACAGTTTGACCGTTAATTTTATTTTATCAAATTCGATCAAAGTTTATTAAAGTGATGCTAATTCTTAGTAATAACGAGTGAGCAACAAAATTCGTGATCGTAGGAGCCTCTGAATCCAAAATTTTGACTTGATTCTTTATCGAAACGATTGTGTAAAAAGTCATGGAATAATGTGAATTGACGATTAATGTAAACAGTAAAGTAAAAGAACCGATATACGTTTAGCCAACTGCGATCACGAATTTTGTTGCTCACTCGTTACTAATAGTAGTAGTAATTTAGAAACAGTGCCGGAACACAATCTTCCCGCGTGAACGCAGTTCTCAAACGAACATTACCACGATTTTTAAATTAAAATTGATTTAATATGCAATTAGACTTCGAAATATGAAACAAAGCAAGCCATGGTTTCTATAACAATTGACAAATTAATTGGAAGTCATCAAGCGTCGCGGAAGGTTACGTAGACGATTCTCTACAAAGAAAAATTAATGTAGCAGAAAGACATTGAATTGTAGCATAACCAAAAAAAATTTTTTTTGTTCGTTATAATAGTTAAATTATTTACCTTTCCATATTTAAATAAATCTTACGAGTACCAAATTTTGTTTTAAATATATTTAATTCCATTAATTAATAGCGACTGATTTAATTAGAGTTAACATAACCTACAAAATTTGTAATTTTTCTTCAGTTATAATTGTCAAATTATATACATTTCAATATTTAAATGAATCTTGGGTGTACCAAATCGTGTTGGAAATGTTGCCAATAGGCCCGTTTACACGTACAGTCCAGTGCGGCAGGTTGAGAGTGTCAATCCAAAATGCCACTCCGGAGCTTGGGTTTGGAGCGTACGCGTCTGGCGCGTGATACAAAAAAGAAGCAGCAGTCCAAGTCTGTACGCCAAACTGTAGATCTGGAAGGTACACGCCAATAACGTGTGTGTGAATGCAAAATGTTAAGATTTTGGAGTGGAGTGTGGAATTTTGTATCGCGTGCCACACTCCACAGTGAAAAAATTGAGAGTTCGTGGAATTGCTTGTGCTGCACTTTATGTTTTTTTCAACACCCAAGAAAAGAACTCGAGAAAAATATGGATAAAAACATGGCGACAAGACAGGGATCGCTACGGACACATGCCTCTTTTGAGAGCTTCGAGAACAATTTTAAACAATTTTGATTACAGTGCTTTTTAGAGGGTTTTCCGATAGGTAGAACGGGAAGCAAGTGTTTCCTGTTGTCAACATAGTGAGTAAGATGTCGCTTTCGAGGGGAAGAATTCAGAAAGTATACAGGCTGTTATGGAAGTCCTAGCAGAAAATTTAACCACAAGTAGAACTCGTCAAAATGAACACTTTTTGTATTTACTACTTTGCTGAAACCCGCAATTTTTTTGAACATTTTCTGACCCCTTATTTCACCCTCTCCTTATGCCGACTTGAACTTGAACGCGTCAGAACGTTTTTGCCGAACGAGGTAAACACCTTCTAAGTTTTTTGAGAACAAAAAATTTGTCGCTGATACTAAAATTTAGTTCATCATTTTTAAATCAGTTGTGTCGTGCCGGCCGCTATGTTATGAATTGTGCGAATACCAAGAATTTATTCATTGTAATTTCCACGAAAATGTTTTTTTCTATGCTGCTATGGTGTTATGTAATGCAAAGAAGTCCGCCGCTTGTTTGTGTCTCGGACGTCCCAAATGTAATCACGTTTTGGAAACTGAACCTAAAATTTTTAAGTATTCAAAGATGTGTGGTGTCGGTGTGTCAACTTTTATCGTAAGTTAGAGAGTTTATTACATACGAACCTACTTCAATATTATGCATATTATGGTAGATTAGTACGTTTCCATTTAGTTTTTATTTGGATTCGTTTATCGGGTAAAGATTTTGTGGAATCCTCACAATCAGTGAAATTGGGACCATAGGCGGGTATTGGTTTTAGAGGTTAAACTATTGTTAATTTTAACTCCGTAAGGGGGCGTTTGCGAAAAAAAAAAACCATAAATAAATTTTTATTTTTATTTTGACGAGTTCTACTTGTGGTTAAATTTTCACTCTGTATACTAGAATCTTTTATTAGTTTCGTGGTTTAGGTGTCGAAAACATAATATTAACATGTAAATTAAAAATCACGATGAAGCTAAATCTTGTTGTCTTTGACGTCATTACACTACTCTTCGACTACCTTTGATAGGAGCTTTCTTTTTAAGACCCCGAGGTCCATCTCGAATCTTTTCTAACAAGTTCTTTGTTTTTTATTTTATTTTTTTTTTACGTAATGAAAAAGTGTTCACATAATTACGTTGTAACAAATGCTTGAAGGAGTATATTTAGCCGGAGAATTTTAAACCAGCCGTCACTCCAGGAAAACTGTACCGAAACTGAAAAATCCCATAAGTGAGACAGAACGTGACAAACTTTCAGATATTGGCGCGGACTTCCATAATGGAAAATTCATGTTAAGTGGGTGGTTAATAAACGAAACTATTACCAGAAAGAGGATTTGCTACTTTTTACTATTTGCCTCCATCAGCCGTAATGCAAACAAATGTTTTCCTGGGGCACAAAATAACCCAAGACTGACTTGTATGTAAAACGTATTTTTTTAATTAAACCTAGGCGTTATTTCATACAATATATTATAAAACCTCCGATAATTTTGTTTTATTCTGCATTTAAATGCTAGATAAAATATAATCATTTACCATTTAATTGCTATATTTGCTATTTGCACACCTATTGATTCCGCTGCTTCAGAACAGTTCGATTTCTACATCACTATCACCAAATACAAAGCAGTTCTTAATTTTTAGTTAAAGTATACAGATATAGTTTGTTTAATTGAATATTTAACAGGTTTTGTTATAATAACTTAAATAATCGGGAATTCTAAAACTCTGTACAGATTTCAATAATATCAAAAGTCAACTAAATCTAATAAGAACATTTTTTGAAGCTTCTAAGTAATTTTTATAAAAAAAAGCTTCTCAAGCATCAACAAGGTTTGTAAGTATGCGAGAATTTAATTCAAGTCGAACTATTTTTTTGCTCCCAGACTCACTGACAGACAGCTCCCAGACAGAAGCAGTTTAGATTCGCGGATTATTAAATAATAGTATATTATTTATCTAGAACGAGGAGTGAAGTTTAAAGTACGAGCAAGTTGTTTACGGCCGAGGCGCCTAGCCGAGGCCGGAATTACTTGTGAGTACCTTTAAAAACACTTCTTCGTTCGAGGTAAATACAACGTTTTATTTCATACTGCAAGTTTAATGAACTAAGTCAAAATAAAAAGAAATGTTGTGTTTATCTCGCACAAATTATTCGTAATAGTTAAATATGCGGGAACTAACATTCCCATAGTAACAAAGGTTTGTCAAAAATGACAACGAAAAAACTGGGTCACGGTGAATGGTTTTGGATATTTTACTCGTTTATTCCGTTTAAAATGGAGAAAATTGAGGTGCCTCAAGACATTGTAGATGAAGCAGATCACGTGAAGAACAATTTGATGCCACAAAAATCTTGGGAACAATGTAAGAAATGATTGACGTATAATTTTAAAGTACTAGGACGTTAATGGTCCACTTTTGGTATCAAAAATAATCCGAAAAATGCCACTTTAGATACAAGTATGAAATAAACGTATTTGAATAGATTCACATCTGACAACATATTAATAATAGCATATTACGTAACGAGTAGGGTAAAAAGCTTAATACGCACGAGAGAAATAATTTAGTGTCTAAATTCGCAAAACAAGATTAGTTCGTAAACGACTATGTGGAGCTGACATAGAAACAGAAGCACTCGATCTACAAAAATAATTAATACAAATACTTAAAAATGGTGGATTCAATCTAGGAAGTGGTGCAGCAACAATCGAACAATCATAGAGGCAGTTCCAAAGACATGAGAGATCAAACTACTATCGAAGCTAAACGAGAGGATACCAAAAAATCACTGTAATAAATTTCCCTCCACATGAAGACACAATTAATTTTAAACTGGAACTCGAGAAGAATAGAACGTTAGCTTTACGAAAAATACTCTCCTATGTAGCGAAGAGTTTTGATCGCTTACAAGGGTTAGCACCGATCATTGTGAAAGTAAAGATGACAATACAAGAGCTATGGGTTTAGAAATTAAACAGGGATGAACAATTTCGTGATCAGCTTCCATGGTACAAAAATTGTTCTATTAGCAGCAAAATCACAAGTGGCTCCATCAAAAACAAGAACAACATTACCAAGACTAGAATTATGCGCTGCTGTCCAATAGCGAAACTACTGCAAAGAGTAACTACTGCATTGAAAGTGAAGAATGCACCGATTTGATGATTACATTAGGATCCTTCAAAATGGAAAACCTTTGTGACAAATAGAATTGCCGAAATTCAGAAAACTCTACCATCAAATCACTAGAACTGTAAACGCGAAGGAATATTCCTCGACAGTTTTTAAGAGGTATAGAGCCATCAAAAATTAAATAACAAAAAATTTTGTGGCATGAGCGGTTAGCTGGTAAGGACCTTCCACAGCCAACTCAACCAATTTTCATCACTCATAAAAACAATCCGGATTTTCGCCTATTGTCAAAGATTTATAAACTGCTACAAAAAAAATAATCATACAAAATATATATGGCTATTTTCGCCTGCTTCTCATTTGGAGGTGGTGAGCGATATGTCAACAGAAACATTATGGCAAGAAGAGGAACTCCGGCACATCTATATAGCGAAAAAGGTACAAAGTTTGTCAGTAGAAGCCGAGTTCACGAGGGGGAAATTTCAAAAATTGTGGAACAACCATATACTCAAAACGACCAAGCATGGCAGTCCTATAAAAAGAAGCATACATATACTAGGTTCCCTTCCGAAGGCAGAAAACGTTTCAAATAAAGAAGAAGGAAAAAGGAAGACATACATGAGCAACTTAACATTCGTAATAAAGAATAAAGTAATTCTGAAAGAAGAAAAAGAAGGAGAGAAAAGAAGAAAGAAATCCCAATAAAGCAACAAACATGTGATACAAATGGGTCATATTCATTCTACTGACCCTGATAATGTTTAAAATAATATTCGCAACTTCATTATTATATTATATCCAGTATTCGAAACCAGCAGGCATGTACAACATAATTATGGGACATTCAAAAATAAGTACAGTAAGTTTCGAAATAGAGCAAAAATAAAACAAAAATCAAATTTACGAAGACATAAAAATTGTAAATGGGAGTTATGATGTGCCTGTCTCTTTTTTGTACACTATGCTTTGAAACAACTATCTGTTGGACCGTGGTTTGTCCTCTTCAAAATGTATAATGAACGTAAAAGTACAGCCATCGTCAATTTCATAAAGTCTTAACAAATGAATACTTCTAGCTATCTGTCGGTATCATTCATTCTTCTATCTCGAAAGAGCAAACGATTTAACAATGGCATCAATAACATTCTCTCCACATTATTCGCTTCATTGTTGCCACTGAATATTATACGACGCTACGATGAAATGTGGGATATGCCACATTTCTGGATGGGCAGTTGTTAACAAATGGAGAAGAGCGTTTGGTATAATTACACGCAAATTTCAAGTGAGTGTACTCATAATTATTATAGGACCATCTGACAGATTATTTTACTAGAGACGACTGATGTCGGTGAGAAAACAAACTTTTATATTTGTTTCGTGTAACACATAATGTATTATAAACATACATAACACATACATAAATATTATAGCATTATGTTTTTAATTTGACAGCTGTCAATATAACCTGAAAATTTGATGTAAATTCCTGTTTTTCTCATTTTGCGTGAACGAATACAAAAAACGCTGCAATTTATTCTAAGTATTTAGTTATTGTATCTATAAAATATATGTGTTTCAATGTACCCAGTGGTGGCTTGGTAAACACTACATCAAAAGGCACATTTATGACTTTGTAAGATTTATCCACAGAGCAAAAAACAAGATCGCAGTCTCTTAAGTTTAGAACCGCAATATTTAGTTGTATCTGTGCATAGTAGCGTTAATTTTTCTCTTTTCGTGTTTTTTTCATTTCATTCCCCGTTACGCGTTTGAGGTGATATTTAGTAGTTTACTCCAGCCTCCCACGGTCCTCCAAAATGAGGCGAGTGGGCAGGTATGAATGACCATGATACACCTTCGTTTTAGATCGACTCAATTAAATGCTTGGACTTCTGTTTTAAGAATTCACCAATACCTTGCAATATTCTGAATTGGTACCGGTGAAAATATACTAAGTGACATAGAAAAAAGAACACCCAGTAATAATGAATATTTTGCGGTAATTTTTGGTATATATGTGCATTAGGGTTAGCTAAGTAATCGATCAATATTTGAGAAAGATCAAACAGTTAGATCAAGAGAAACTGAATAATGTGTTTTGGCTCTACGATGTCTTATGCACTCATCAACACGTTTGGGAATACTCTTAATGATATGATCAATTTTCTCCTCATACCAGGCTACCTGTACCTCATGCCAAAGTGCCGCTAAAGATTGTGGAGGATGGGGTAAGCCGGACTAATATTCTTCCCATAATATTCCAGACTTGTGTAATGGGTGAAAGCTCGGGAGATCTTGGTGGCCAACGCCACAAATCGACTTGATTGTCTTCAAAATGATTCAACGTAACTCTGGCTACATGTGGTCGACCATTATCTTGTTGGAAAAGGCGGTTGGGGAGCGTCCGAATGTAGGGTAGAACATGTGGTTCTACCACCCCCTGGATGTAACACACGGCGGTCATATTGAAGATTAAAGGTGACCTACTTCCATAGGCAATAGCTCTCCATGCCACAATTCGAACGGTGTGGTGCACATGCCGTTCCACAGGAAATTGAAGATCTCGTCTTTCACCGCTTAGCCTCTTCACCCTTACACGGCCATTATGCATACCAAAACAGAATCTAGATTCATCACTAAAAACAACCATATTGCATTCTAGATCCCAATTTAGCCGTTCTCTGCACCACGCCAGACGATCACATCGATGTCCGGGAGTGAGAGGTAACAGAAATTGAGTAGGGTATAAAAAAAGTACAAAACTTCTGATTCGGTGATAAACAGTTCGCATCCCAATAGGCCTTCTACGTTCTTCAAACCACTGGTCCGCAGTAGCCCTTGTGGAATTGAAACGGTCCCGTAGAGCCAAAAGTCTAAGGCGGCGATAATCACGTTGTGTAGTTCTTCTGACACGTCCTGTACCTCTCGCTCTTCGTATACGGCCTTCCTGGTTCCATGCCCGACAACAAACTGCCACAATGTGTAAACTCCTTGCGTCCTAGTGGCTATTTCTTTAAAGTACAACCGAACCACTCGCAAGCTCACTATTCCCCCTCTATCTAACTCGCAAAGATGGTGAAAATTGTGGCGTCTTCTAGCTCTAGGCATAATGAACAAAATAAAGAAGCTCCTCAAAATGTAATGCACAACGCCTAAATGCGAAATGTAGCTAGAAAAGATCATAAGCGTCTATTGGATTTCTTTTGGGAAGATACGATACCACAAAAACCAGTGGATCAATATGGCTGAAAAATTGATCGTTTGTCATCTTAACTTAAACAAGCATATTGCTAGAAAATTGCCGCAAAATATTCATTATTACTGGGTGTTCTTTTTTCTATGTCACTTAGTATAGTTCCATTGTCTGAATACATTTCATGGGTCTTTCCCGCCGTCCGACAAAACGTCTAAGGGCTGCTATGAATGCTTCCGAGGTTAGATCTGAGACCAACTCCAGGTGAACGGCACGAGTCGAGTGTTGTACTTTGCGTATAATTATGTCCTAAATCAATGTATTCGTCAATGAATTTGACATAGCGTGCTTTGGATTTAGAATTATTTTCAAATTTCCGTTCTAAAGAGAGTTAACGTCGTTTATCCGATTCATATGAATCACCCAACTTGTTTGGGCTTTCATTTACCGGGATTGTAACTATATAACGCCCGTCAATATCGAACACGTGACTCGCAAAGTTTTTCTTCATTGGAGAGCGGGTTGATTTTAAGACATTCTTCTAGTTCCCACAACCCAGTGAGTCCTTGATCAATGTCAAGGTTTCGAGAAAAATTGCAATGTACAGTACCGATCGAAAGTCGTGGTACAGGACCTGACACAATCCAGCCAAATTAGCTGGATAAGGTAGATGAGAGCACCTCGGATTTTCCTAGCGTGGTTTGTGAAGAGCAGTTAACACTTTGGTCTGGTTCCTCGGGTTGTGTGTGGCTCATCAGAATTCACAAATTGAGTTTTTTCTAAGAATAACAAAGTGTTATGCCTCGAATTGCATCGTTTGTATGCTCTGGAACGACACTGCTTTACCATGTGACCGGGTCTTATTGTTAGACAATTTATACACAGCTTGCTCCTTTTTGCTTGGTCGATTCTATCTTTAAAACTTAGGTAAATAAAGTCGGGACAATTTTGGATATAGTGCTCATTTTTACACACTGAGCAGCTTGCCTTGGTGGCTATGAACGATCTTGTATTAATTTCCTGTTTGACCGACTTGTCGTACCTCTTACGTGATTTGTCGAGTTCCAGCGATTCAAGGTCAGTGCGATTTTTTAGGAAGTCGTTCAAATTTTGTAAAGACGAAGTTTTGACGAAGACCTTGACTTCTTTGATAGGTTTCGTATAACAAAACCAACTGTGGAGGCTTTGCTACAGCAAATCGAACACATCATAATATTACCAACTCGCCGGTAAAGTAAAAAATAGTATGTTTTTTATATTAAAAAAATGCTATATTTGTTTATTACAGAGGTGGAAGTATTCAACCTATAAATCAGCTACTACTAACTTTGCGCTTTTATGCATTAGGATGTATACAGAAAGCAGTAGCAGATTTTGCCGGTGTTTCAGTCTCCTCTGCCTGCAGAATTATTATGAAAGTATCACATGCCATAGCTTCATTGAGAGCACAATATATAAAAATGTATCAGAATAATCAAGAAATGGAAGAAGCTGCAGAGAGATTTTACCGTACAGCTCGCTTTCCACGTGTTTTTGGAGCTATTGATTGCACTTTAATAAAAAATAATTCTCCTGGAGGTGAGGATGCAGAGATCTTTAGAACAAGAAAACAATTCTTTGGTATTAATGTGCAGACAGTCTCGGACAGTGATCTTAAAATTGTGGATATTGTAGCTCGATGGCCAGGCTCTGCTCATGATCCAAAAATTTTTAATAACAGCAACTTAAAACAGTGCTTTGACAATGGGGATTTTGGCCAGTATATTTTAGTAGGAGATAGTGGATATACAATCCGACCCTATCTAATGATTAAGCTGCAGCAAGCACATACACCTGCAGAAAATCTTTATAATGAAGCCTTGATTAGAACTAGAAATGTGGTAGAACGCCAGTATGGTGTATGGAAAAGACGTTTTCCCGTTTTACAGTTGGGTATGAGGTTGAAGCTTGACACAGTTTTTGCTGTAATAGTTGCAACCGCTGTTATCCACAATTTGGCTATTGAAGAAAATGAACAAATCCCTGAAAAATGGCTAATGTAAGATGTTAACGAGCAAGATGTGTATGTAACACCAGAAAACGCAGGGGACCTATTAGGACGACAGTTTCGGCAATTGTTAATTAACAACTATTTTGCACGCTTATAAAACTACAATAAATTATTCTACCAAAATTGCACATTGTAAAAATTATTTATTTAGTTTTTGTTCGATTGAACTTATTTGAAAATCCAGCAAATGGATTTGCTTCGCATGCAATTCTTCTTTCCTTCTTGCACTGCCTCAAATTCTTCACTCTCCCTCTTCTTTTTGTGCATTTCGGCATCCACCAAGTCCAACTTTCTTTTGTAGTATTGCTCTCTAGCAGATACAACAGGATTCGGCACATTGGACCGCAATTTTTTGTGGATTGGTGTTTTTATCTTTTTAGGAGTGTATTTGCTCGACACTTGACTGAAATTTTATCATTACATTGAGCTTATTTCCTAAAAAATATTTTCACCTCTGTGTTATGTGGAGCTGGTGTTGGATGGGGAATATCTTCCTGGATGGCTTATTTTCTATAGTAATTGGACTTCCAGTTCTTGTATATCCAGCTGCTCAGGAATGACCATCAATACTGGTCTTTCAGTATTCGTACTTACTTCCTGCAATTATAATACATTATTTTTATACTACCACTTGATGTAGAAATTCATCACTTACGTCTGCAGTGACAATTGGGTTTGAATCAGTCTCACGGGTTTGTAAACCCTAAAGGTCTAAATATCATACAAAACACGGCTATCCGAATAGCATTGGATGCTTTTGCAGGACTCCTTTTGACAGTCGACTTTGTTACAAAATTACGAGGGGAGATTTATATATTATCTACCTAGCCATGAATGAAAAGAATTAGGAGAAAAGTAATATTTAATTTTTCGATATAAGATCCACTAACGGTCATACACTTATTCCAACGTTTTTCCAATAAGACTATACCAAATAAAATTCTTTCGGATGGTCTTCAAAAATCATCTCCGCCCTCGTCTCCGCCGCTTCTTTTAGATATTAATCCGAAGAAAAACGACGTCCGCGCAACTGCTTTTTTAAATTAGGAAATCAATAATAGTCACACGGTGCCAAGTCCGGACTGTAAGGTGGATGTTCCATCTCTATAGAGTTGCATTCGTTGATTACTTCTCGGACTTGGCGAGCTTAGTGGACCCGGTAATTTTCAATTCGGTACTCCAACGCGCCCACATCTTATTCATTCCTAAATCTTCGCGTAGAATTTTTAACACTGTGGCTTCTGATATTCCTACTTCAGCGGCAATTATTGAAGTCCTTATTCTTCGATAGGCTAACACAAATTCCTCGACTTTCTTGATGTTTTCCTTCAGCAGGCCTTCCGCATCTTGGGTCTACTCGAAATTATTCCCTACCCCATCGAAATTGCTTTAACCAAAATAACCGTAAAATGTCTTCCCTATACACGTAAATCATCCTCTAATAAATATCTTTGGGTCTTCCTCCTTCTTTCGTCAGGAATTTGATTAGGCTTCTACGTTCCAATTGAATTTAACTCATTTTTTGTTAGCTAAAGCTTCACAAAAACCAAAAGACACTTTGGATCTGCATCAAACTTGGTCAGTATGCTTTCAAATGTCACAGCTACTTGATAACAAAAATTTGTGATCGTCCCTTGTTTTTTTCATCGCTAGGTAGATAATATAAACATCTCCCCTCGTACATAAATCCTAATATTCTGGCGTGCCGAAAAATGTTTAATATTGCTGTGGCAGAATTTTATCTTGAGAAACATTTATATTTTTTTTATATACACTTGAACTAATTCCTGCATGCCTATCGTCATTATTTGTATTGTATTGACCTTCAGCAATTTACCAATAATTGCTTCTATGGTTGTCCTACTAGATGAATTTATTATGCTCGTTACATTTTTAACCAAAGTCTCTACCAACCTAACCTCTACTACGGTTTTATCTAACGAAACAAAATACTGATTTCAAAAACAAAAGAAAAATGTGCAAGTTGTTCTTCTATTTTCCAAGAAGCAAGTGTTGATTTAGACAGAATTGGAAAGGCCAGCCCGACCTGGGGATTTTTAATTAGCTCACAGCTAATTTCGTGGAGAGATCATCCAGTTTTATTATTTAATAAAGAAATTCTTCAGAGCGCATTACTCGAGGCTGCAATCGAATTCTTTATGGCCGCTGGTGTAAAATTTGAGTTGGCAACTGCAAAAAGATTTATTTGTTTTACGATTTATTCACTACTTGTCGCTGGTAGAATTTCTATCACAGCACTAAAATTTTCCAGTTCAATTTAGTTGCTTGAACAAAACATCAAATGCAGCATAGCATATTATGTGAGTAATTACATAATTTACCAAATAGTGAGTGGCTCATGAAATGCTGTCACGATCGGTTGAGTAGATATCGACTATGGAAATCGAACAAAGGTAAACAGGGAATGTATGTATTATACATTTGATATAGATTCGCTATTTCAGTTGTGTTAAATAGTCGAATATTTTAATGTTGCCCGGAAACGTTTATTACATGCAATATGTAACTAGTTCGGTGGTAAAATCAACATTAGATTCAGCATGTTTTATTAAACTTTTAGTCTTCTATTTCCTGCCTTGTATTTGCGTTTTATTGTGATACATTGTAAACATGTATGTATTACCAAGTTTCCGCTTCTATTGTCAGGTCGACACACCATGTAATAACATTAATATTGTGGGAGTTCTCTATGTTGGATGACACGAACCTAACTAAATAAAAATCGAAAAACCCTTTAAAGTCGAATATTGAAATTTGATGTTCGCAGTTTGTACTGAAATGTCAATAAAATGACAAATTGTCGGAACGGTAATTAACTTTCCATAATTTTCTAAATTTAAAATCCCTCTTGCAGACCTAAATTTTAATTAAATCTGAAACTTATCTCAAAGGGTTATCGTGAGTTTTGGATAGCGCACCGAAAGTACTGGCTAAACAAGCGGAAATATGAGAGTAATGAATAAGATACAGTGCTAACATGGTCTGTTTGCTTTATTACAATAATAATGAAAAATTTAATAGCACACCATGTGGGCGATAGGGTTTACTCTATACACTTCTGTTTGCACTGATTCTAGTAGCAACATATAAAATTAGAATTTCTCCACTAAAAAAAATCAATGATGTCTTTGATAACTAAAAATCAATTATTCAACAAATTAATGTCATTGATCAAGGCGGAAGTAGAAGGCGACGACTATTCTCATGTGTTTAGTTTTCGTGGACAGCTATCGTTTTAAAGTAGGTCGTCTTTATGCCTTTTGATGACATTTGTTTCAAATGTAAAATGGTTGGACACTATTCGCGTCCAAAGATGATCTTTCTCAACCGATGAAGATGATCATAACGAGACCCGTCCACACGACCTTATGTGACAGAGATGGTAGACCAAGAAAATTAAAAACCACTGAATCCGCGGAAAGTTTAAAGGCCGGTCGCTAGACCTCGAGGCGAAGCTAAAAACGAGGGGGTCCACACACGCTACAGAAACAAGTGTCTAGCGGGTGCCAGGTCACAGTTGATCCTATCCATGAGTTTCACGTACAGGAAAATATGACCTTCTTAACTATTACTTTCGACTTGCTAAGACCAGCGAAGAATTTGATCGATAACACAGATCAATATCCTTTAAATTTTGATCAAACGGTTTATGGGGCAAATGATATATCAGCACTATTACTTACTTACACTGACTATTTATGAGGAGTATGACCTTCGTAAGGTTGCTGTAGATAAAAGTATCAAAAACAAATAATGTCGAAAAGTTCAGAGAAGAATACGGAAAGCATCGTCTAAGGTATCTTAATCTAGTGAGTTTGCTGTTTACAGCGATACGTTTAGATACGTTATTGAATGATCTACTCGACTGTGTCATAAAATGAAAGTCACTTTCAAGTTACTTTGTTAAGTTTACACTAACATTGCTTCTCTTTTAGCAAAACTTAATGCTTTTTGTACTTTGGGGAAAGTGATAAACCCTCCATCATGCTACTAACAGAATTTTGGATTTTTTCTGTAATACTAGAAGCTCTATTTTGTAAAGTACACGGGTAGCTTAGTGGAGCACAGTGTACCAGAGGTCAGTTGTCGTGCTTGGCGGAGGGTAAATAAACAGTCAGGGTTTTTACAAGTTTTAATTACACGGAATATTTACAGAGGTTGAATATATACAAAGGTCAAACATATACAGGGGTTCGATATATACAGGGATTAAAGATATTCGCGGTGGTTAAATATATACAGAGGTTTGACAAAATCACGGAGCTAATTTCGGGGAGCAAACAGGCTAGCCTTACACAAATTGTCGCGTAGCTCGGGGTCGGAGGTGAGATAGACCGGCGTCAGCGGGTGGAAGCGCCGCCGAAAAGGATCTGCTCGGATATCTCGGTATTCGACCAGCAGGTGCAGGTGCAGCAGACACCTTTACAACCTCTCTGAAGAAGCCACCGCAGGCGCCCTACCCCCGTTACACTAGGTCGACAGCTAAGCTACCAGGTCCCTTCCGGGCGGTGGTCGGGAGTCCCAGCAAAATACGCGCCAGGATGTCCCGGTGACCTACCAGCAGGTGCTCTGTAAACCTGAACACCTGGACGTCCTCTATGAAGAAACCATCACAGGCGCCCTACCGCCGTTAAACTAGGTTGTCACCAAGGATATCAAGGCTGGCCCCTTCGGGTTTGTTTGGAAGGATGCTGAGAAGGACCCGTCCGGATATCTCGGTGGTAAACCAGCAGGTGCAGCGCGAACCACCTGGACGGCCTCTATGAAGAAGCCACCACAAGCGCAATACTCCCGCTGCACCAGGTCGGCACCAAAAATACCAACGCTGGCCCATTTAGGTCGGTGGAAAGGAAACGACGAGCGGGCAACAAGAGGTCCTCTACCTTAATTTGTCCTACGGTGGTTGGTCCGGTCCTTCTGGTCTGCTTTGGGAGGGCAGGAACTCCCTCACTTGGCACTGGAACTCACCACACTACCCGAACGGTCATCACTGGAAGGCTTGTAGTCACCAACTTATAGGGCGATAGTGACGAAATAGTGACGTTATTCCCCTGTGTGAACGGCAGCGCGTGGGCAACTCACCCAAGGTCTTCATCGCTAGACAATGCGGCGTCCTAGTCTCCCGGAACGGTCGTGAATGCGGGCAGCACACAAACTCTGGAATAGCGGAACCCGGAGCGCGGTTTCATTCCAATTGCCGGAGTGAAAGAATCGTCCTGATACGTCAACATTAAGCATTTAATTTTTACATTTGAACGGTGCAATGAGAAGGGCGTAGTCCGGGATGACAAGAGCGGAAACTAGGAGTGGTTGTAGCGACTTCGAGATAGCTTCATTGGCAGCGCGCAAATTTTATATTGACAGGAGAGAAAGAATGATCCCGGTGCGATGTTTAGAAGTATTTTATTAAAGTAAATGAATTTTTTGTATGCTTGGTTTATCAGTGGGGATTTATAGAAAAACAATCCAGTAGCGGGTAACGAAATTCATGCCAAATATTTACATAATTTTAACTCGAAAACTAGAGGGTTTAGAGAAAAAAAGTATTGAGAAATTTTGTTGCTATTCACTCGATCTATATGCTGTTAAAATTAATGTGCTTATTTCTGGGACACCCTGCATTTAACTGATAATTACTTAATGATATACTTACTTCCTCCACCTTTCTACATAAAATTAACGCGACTATAAAGCCCCACAAATAATATTGGAACCACAACACGGTCGAATGTGAAAATCGTCACTAACGAGCTGTGTAATCTGGATTTTATTATGCCCTAATCCCTGCTAAATTTTAGGACGCCTTAGAATTTTATGTTAAACCAGGCTACTATAGCTTACATGGCAAATAGTTTCCCAAACATACGGGTTTATAATCTATTATCATAAAACTAATACGCCAGGAAAGTTTATGGATAATTTCACCTTGTTTGGGGGAATCGCTAGGGAAAAGTTTCGTTTTGTTGCGGCAGGAATAACCATTCTTAGGAAATTCTGTTTTCAAGGGTACGTGCGGACAGAGCTGAAAACAAGAGGGTATGCTATAAAATAACAATTTGAAATACCTACGATACAGCGAAGAATCATTTGCCAATTTCTAAACGGTGGTGAAACGATATATTGTAGATTATTACTTCACTGGTGGTTTTTAAATTTTACGACATCCAACTTATTATTAACTAAAAAAATTTACTATTGGGAGCATTGAACTTTGAACGCCCATAATAACACTAATATTTAATTTAACTATTGTGTACTAATTTAACACTGACAACATGCTGAAAATTTGACAAATTCATAGACCACCACGGATACTGTTTAAAATTCCAATAGAGAAATAAGGGTGTTATACCAGGTGATTCAGAGTAACTTTAATCAAATCTTCGTTGCAAATTTTGACGTCGTGCGTAAATCATGTTTGTTTCAGACTTGATGGGCAACGGCGTAGGCATTACTGTGGGTATCAATATTTTCAATAACGACACGTGCAGCAGTAACTTCAGGCATTGCACAAGTTTCTGTTAATTCCTATTTTCACTTTATGACTCTTTAACACTTATCCGGACAAGGTAGCCCTCGCAGGTCTTGTTAAGTACACACATGCAGATGTTAAGTAGGTACTTTTTATATCACTTATGTCATATTATAGCATTTAAGTCATTTTTTACAAGGGTTGGCCACGCACTGTAGACATTTCTTTAGATAGTAAGTTTAGTAAGTTAATCTCGTAGAGTAAAGTTAAGTATAAAATATCTTTCGTGTTTTCATTTTCACAAAAACAAGTGTTCGCAGCAACATTTTTTGGTCCATCGAGTAGCAGTGCAACTTCACGGTCTCAACAGCGTCGGGGTTCACACAGAGCAACCTAACCTAACGCACAATTGCCACCTTGGGGCCTCACATCGACGCTAGGCCAGTGCAACAAACTCATCACCTGGGACATTCACAACAAAGCCAGGGCAGAAAAACTAACTTTTACGACAACCCCCACCACGTACATTTCGTGAAACAGCAAACAGGTTCGGCAGCAAATTTTTTTTTATAAATATGCCTCAATTTTTCTTGATGGTCGGCCTTCTGAAATTTCGCCCCGAAAATTATTTAAATCTATGTTACTCTACCTCTTATAAAATCTAATGTCTTCCTTACTTTCCCGCCTTGGACTCTAATGTTCCACTTTTGTGACTTCGGATAGTGTTTGCCAACAGAGATGCTTCCGACCACAATCCTCGAAGCTGGATTGCCCCTAATACTGTATGGCTAATTTCGTCCACTTGGGTTCCCTCTCTCATCAGTTTGGTGACGTGACGGCGAACTTGGTACAGCGTCACCCTCGAAGCACTGATGTGTCTTCGCATCCGGTCACTGACGTTGCTGCACCTTCAAAACTTTTAGCAACCATTTGCTTCAGGCCTAGATACAGCTCCTAATCCCTTGAGGCGAGCCTTAATTCGTAATCTTCGTGAGGACCAAAAAATCTTGTTAAATTTTCTTTTAGTGTTTCAAATGACATGCCTAAGAACTGTTGAGTTTCCCTGATATTTCGTGGAGTTTTGAAATTAATAGTTCCGGATATTTTATCTGCATCTACGCTCATAACTTCATTGTTTATTTTTAAATCAAGAATATCTATTTCCCCTTCCATGTATACGTGCATTTATTTTGCTTCAAAGTAAGGCCCGTTTGGGGCAGTCGTTCAACAATATTTTGTACTATTTTTAAGTGTTCCTCTATAGTTCTTGAGAAAGGCAAAAATATAATCCAGATATATAAGAATGTCTGTCCACTTCCTGTCCGAAAACAGCTTAGCTATCAATTCCTGAAAAGTAGAGGGTGCACCGCATAATCCAAAAGGCATTCTTTTAAACTGATATTGTGCTTGACCTTGTTGTTACATGACAGTGTTGTCATGTTAATTTAGTTACCCGCCACTGAACGGCTAGACTGATGATAACACACAACAAAAAAGTTTGCAAAACATTCGGAAATAATCTAAACCGCCCGCTGTAAATAAACTAAAAATACAAAACACACCTATTAAACGTTATTACTTCAACGTACGATTATTGATGAAGAATGAAAATTGTTGGGGCCTAATGCAAGCGGATTTTCGTGTGCCCATACGTGCGTATTATGTAAGTGTAAATATCTTCTCTGGTGAAACCCGCCGTCAGTTGATAAAAAAAAAGAGAGAAAATTTGGCTGCTGGTTTATTTTGGCCAGGGTGCATTCACAAAACTGGCGCCTTCGGGATAAAACCTCAGGCTGTAGAAATTGGACTTTCTATACGTGCAAAGGATCCAATTATTGTTGCTCTCCAAATGATGCAATACTCGAAACTGATTTGCTAACCTTCCGGTACTGGTGCTTGTGCCGGTTTCAACATTTTGCAAAACACACAAATAATGCACAACATTAACGGATATTATGCACACGGCGATTTGGGAGGCGTTGCACATAAAGTCTTGACGTTCTCCGTAAATTAATACAATGTCTCTGTGTTCGCTGTGAAAAGAACAGAATCTTTTATGATTAATAATTTTAAAAACGAAACAATACAGTAACAACAAATTACCGCGTCTTGATTTCAATAATAATTATTTGAGTTAGCAACAGGTGACTGCACGGGAGTGTGTAAAAAATGTAGAAAGTTGATACAGAAGGTCCAAGAACTTTTCCGGAAAAAGCAATTGATTTTCAGTATTTTCAGTATTATTTACCATATTATAATAATCCTCCATTTACTTATTTTTGATAAATATGGAAGTTTGTCTCCCGAGATCTTAATTCGTGCTTCCAGCATGTCACGTAATCGTTTGGTCTGGCTAGGGTGGTGGAGTGTAGAGTTCTATTTCCTCTAATGTATTTATTAACTACTATTTACCACTAAAGCACACACCAAATCAACGTCTACAAAATGACACCTCTAAAGTTTTCGTATAGAGAGATGCCAGAACACCCTCAAAGCATAAAAGATTAAATTTGGACTTGTTGTTTTACATCCCACTTCTGAACTAAAGGATGCAACAACCTTTCTGGCAACACGTTTAATATTATTATAACATCTTTTAAAGATCTTCCTTGTTCCGAGTTCTAGATGCTAACATTCTGCTATTTTCCTATTCATCATCTCCCTCTTCTTAATTCTGCAGGCTTTGTGTTTGTTTTCTTAGTTCTGTGTTCCCTGCTGTGTCTTGGTGTAAACAATTCTGCGCTGCCATATTTTCATGATTCACTGTTATTTTAGATCAATTAGGCAAGAGATTTTAGCCATTTGCAAATATGGTTATATTTGTTTTGTTAACAAGAGAGTTATTAACTGACGTGGCTCTCTAATATTACCAGTATGTAAATTGAAATATATTTTATAATGTAAAGTAGTCTGCTAACGGTTATTTTAAAAATAGCTTAACGTCTGGCAGCATTGGCTCATTATTCTTTTTTCTAAAACTACGGTGAACTAAGTCTAATATTTACGTTCCTGATTGAAAGTATTGCATTACGGAATTTACCTGAAGTCTCTGTCTCTTTCTATGCAGATGTTTGTGCACAGGATCGTATGCTTGTGAGATTTTAACGAACCGCCCAAATATCGTGTTTTGCTGACATGATTCAATACCACTTAGACGCCCATCCATTAGACGTTCTTGCGTTTTGACGAACTCAATAAGTCCATTAGTAAATATTGCTGCGGTAATCAATAATTTCATTTCTTACGGATAAGGATCCGATAATTACGAGCCAAGATTTCTTCAGTTAACAGTTACCACAGTGACAAATTTGACTTTGCTTGGAAGAAGTAATAAATAAAGGCTTGACATTTTATAATAGTTTGAAATAATGAGCGAAGTTCAAACAATCAATCAGCGAAATAGTGTGAAATTTCCCGGTGGAAAATCTTTACAGCTAATTGTAACAGCGACACAACGCTAATTAAATTCTCCGTAGTTATCTAATTAAGATGGAGGAATTAGAACAGTGTTTCTAAATTAATTTTACGTTCGCTTGACGGAGGTCGATTAAAATGTATAGATAGAACGCGTTATCTAAATTAGCAATTTATGAATAAAATCTCTGAAGAATATTTATTATGACAACGGCTGTTTATCGAAGGATGGTTTGTAATCGTTTTTTTTTAATTAATTTACTATTATTAAGACGCGATTTTCAATAAATCATTTGTGTAACACCCATTTATTCAGGACGTGCCAACACCAGACGACTTTGTTAAAGCACTGCTATTAAAATATTTTCTAAAATTTTCTTCGTGTTATTTAGTTTAATCATGTAGGTTTTTAAGTTTTTAGACATTTTTTTGTAGTTTTAATTTGTTTCTCCTCTACTCTAAACATGTGGCTGGGACTGGGGGAAACAAACTCGTTTATTGTTACTGTTCTGTTAATGTTCTTTTTGTTATGTGTATTAAACCATTGTGTTATTCCGAATTTGTGTCATTTCAACTGAAAGAGAACCTGGAAAATTTAGAAGTGAAATCACTGTTTGACTCACAATCAGGAAGTAAAATCAATGCAATGCGCCATGATTTTATTGTTTTGGCAATAGTTTTCTCAACATGTTTTTTCCAATTTAGTTTAGAGTCCAGGGTGTCTCCTAGATACTTCACTTGCTTGGAAAGTTGTATCGATATTCCACGTGGTTAGGGAGGTTTTAGATTTAGCTTTCTACGTTTGCCAAATGGAACTATGATGGTTTTCTTAGGATTTACACTCAGTTCCTCCCTTCTGCACAATCTGTCGATTATTTTTAGGGCTTCCTGCATTAGGATCTGATTAAGATGACGAGGTCGTCCCCATACCCTACTACATCATAACCTTTTTCAGTTAATTCTTTAAGTTGTGAGTCCACTACGATTGACCACAGCAGAGGCGATAGCACCCTACCTTGTGGATAGCCCTTTGCTGTGGTTATCGATGTTTCCTCTCCACCCAGCGAAGCCATTACTATGCGGCTCTTCAACATTTCTTCTATCCATCGAACTGGAGATCTTACCCAAATTGCCGATATTATTATCGAAAAAGAAAGAAAGTATGCTGGTAATTGAATTAGTACAAGAAGAAGTACATCTCTCGCACGTGATGGATGGCAATAATATCAAAGAGACTTAATCAACGAGTACAAACCAAACCAAACGGACTCCATTGGGGTTGAAATGAATTCCCATTCTCAAGGATGAACAACCAATTCATGAGGGACCAAGAAGACTGTCCTATATTTTAGAAAAAAAAAAAGTTGAGAAGCAATAGTTGAGGCGAATAGTTAGAAAAAGGCATATTCTTAAACATGTGAGTGTGTGAGTGAGTGAGACGTCAGACGTCACGACGAGTAGTAGAGTATTTAATTTAAGGTAAGCGCTCGTCTCATACAGCTCGAGTCTGGAGTGATTGTGAAGTATACTTACTTTAAATTAAATACTCGTCTACTCACGTGACGTGACAAATCACTCACTCACACACTCACATGTCCAAGAATAGGGCCCATAATAAAACATAGTTGTTCCGAATTTGCCAGTGCCATAGATTTAGTAAAAAAGAAAGATTGACGCACCAGAATCTGTTGTGACGATCGCAAGATTAATAAAAAATAGTTCGTTGCCTTTGATGGACGAAATTCTACAATACACTTGATTTAAAGAATGGAGTTTTCGATCCAAGAAAAAAGCAGAAAATATACGTCGTTTGTGACTCATCACGGACAATTTGAATTTTATGTTGTCCTATTTGGCCTTTGCAACAGTCCGCGTGTTTTTCAGAGGATTGATAAACGATGGCGTTTTGAAGACTTATCTAGACGATATCGTAATTTTATAATATCGTAAGGGAAGAAGGTTTGGAAAAACTGCGATTGGTTTTGAATGTGGCTAGCGGCTACGGTCTCCAACCGAAATTCAAAAAGTACCAGTTTCTGCAAGATGAAATAATTTTTTTAGGGCACTTTATCAGAAATGGTAAAATCAAGCCATCTGAAGAAAAAATTCACGCGATTATGAACTTTCCAAAACCTAATTCTGTGAAAGTTTTCAAGGTTCAAAGTTTTTTGGGACTAACAGGATTTTTAAAAGATTTGTTTCTCTGTATTGACTAATCAACAGACCATTTAGTGATCTATTAAGAACCAGAACAGACTTTGTATTTAGTATGGAACTAGAAGAAAATTTTTCGTCAGAATGTTAGAACAGAACTTCTCGTAGACACTAGCAGGTTAGCATGAGCTTTGCTACAAGAAGACGACAGCAATAATGAATTTGAACTAGATGTGATGGCAATTGTAGGGTTCTAAAAAAAGTTTCGAATTTATTTGCTAGGATCGAGATTCAAGATCTTCACATATTGCGAAGCGTTGAAAAACAGTTGATGTCAAAAAAAGACTTGATCACCACAGTTGCTCGATGAGCCATGTTTCTCGAAGAATTTGAATACGAATTAGAACACCGTCCATTTCCATGTCCATGTCCATCCAGGAAAATTGTTTTATTCCAAAGCTTGAAAAGAGAATCGAAGAATTTTCAGTACGTGAGTACCTTGCAAGAAGGATTTTTAAATCCCATACCCAAAGGTGATAGACAACTCGTATCATTTAGACCATTGTGGACCGTTCGAATCCACCAGGAAGAGCTGATGGACGCATTTTTCAAATTTATGTGGATTTTTCCGACAAAGACTTTGAGAACTCAAGAGGTCATCAAGAAATTGAATTTTAATCATCACCAATAAGGAAGAGGAAGAGCTTTTCCGGCACAAGATTTTAAAGAGTGTACTCTAAAGAGGGAACACCGGAATAACTCATCTGGCTGGGAGTCAGAAGTACAGTGGGGAGTCGGGAAACAGAACGCCAAGACGTCATTATGTCATTGTGTTTTTTCGAAGTTGTGTCATTTCAACTGAAAAAGAACTTTTATTTCTTAAAATTGAACTCCACAGAAGTACAAGAAATAAAATCATTTTCGTAGAAGTGTCCCCGCCATCCTTTTTTACTTTTGGGGTTACAATGTTACTAATTTCTGATATAATGACAGCAAAGTGAACAAAAGGTTAAAAAAGTGTATAATAGGTCAGGTTCTTGGCTGCAGTGCGCATGGTTCAAACTGGTTATTTTGTTAAGGAATTCACTTGTAAAAGTGCTAGTCATGCCGCGCATTGTGATGAATGTAAGAACAGAGGATTTGTTTAGCGCCAATAACAAAAAACGGTTTGTTAATGGCAGAAATGCCGATTTGGATCTGTAATCTGGAATTACTTTTGCCAGCCTTTAGTGGAATTTGGCAATCGATATAGAGGGTTAGCATTTGTGAAGTTGGCAACAACGTGCAATTGGCGTTTAAATGACAGTTAACGTCTGGAGTCCGTGTTCAGTGTTTGTGTTCACCTTTTGCAAACAACGACATGGCTTCTTTAGCCTTTTCGGAAGTCGTTTCGACATTTTACCATCACGAAATGTACATGAGAATAGCGTTATAGCCCCAAAGAGGTTTCTGGTTCGTCGCAAGTTACCAAAGGCCGGCAAGAAATCGGTTTTAATACAATGGTACATAATTATATTCAAGTTTAATAGTTTGCATTAGCGTGAAAATTAGACATTTGTGTTGCCATTCTTCGTCGTTACCATTTTTGCACCTATCACAATACTTTAAATTTACCGCTCAAACTGGACCATGCGCAAATATTATGCGCACCATACACCTGCGATAGGAAACACTACTATTAGAAGTCATATTATCATCATCATTACTACTTTCTGCTGGCGCAAGGGGGCGGTGTGGCCGAGGCCCAGAGGGACGCTGTAGTCCCATGAGATAGAGAAGGGGGCTCTCGTGGAGACGTCGAGGGGGCTGCAGGTCGATGGGGTCTCGAGTGAAAGATTGTCTTTGAAAATAAAACTACAGGGTCGAGAGGCACCAGCCTGGCGACCTGACCAGTACCGACGTCACAACCCTCCCTGTCTTAAGGCGCTTCTCTCACCCCATGTTTGCAGTATACATTTATAAAAATCGCTGTATTGTTAATTACTGATCAATAATCTTCAAATTTTTAATAGTTGTAGAAAAAGAATTGCTTTAGAACCTACGCATATTTTTTTTTTCAAAACTGTTTTGCTAAATATGCAAAAATGTCGAACTGAACATACGTAACTTTTGTCACCATTTTATTGGCACTTACGAATTTCAAACCAACCAAGAAAAATGCGTATCGCCTTGCCTATAGTTTTTTCTTATTGTTTGCTACATTATTGAAGATGGAAGCGCAAATACAACTATACAGTGTGGAAATTAAGTAAGGAATAAATTCAGTAACTCCGTTAGTATTTGTGCTAGAAATAAAACTTAAAAAGCATGTGCTAGGGCTAATTATAGCGCATCCGAAGAACGTATACAAATTTTTTTTCATAACTTTTTTTTGACAGTTATGGCGTCATAATTATATATTCATAATTTTTTTTTTTAATGGCAACCTATGTTTTTGATTTTCCATTTGACGTTATTTTTGACGTTAAAATAACGTCAACGTCATAATTTTTTATATTCTTTAAGGGCTGATGATGGCAGTAGTGTTCTGACGAAACATTTGTAATTTTACGCTCATTAAAGTTTGTGAAGTTCGACTTAGATATATTTAAATTTTAATTCAAAATGGGGACGTTAAACTAAAGCAAAAATATAATTATTACTTTCAGGTTCAGGGGAAATTGGCAATTACTGGTGCTAACAATTATTGCTAATTTGTTGTATGGATTGTTTCTATTGGAATTGTTGTCGACAAGTTATTCCATAGCAATTTTATTTTTTATGTTCTTTTGCAGACTGAAAAGATAATTATGTCCTTTTGGGACAACATTGTGCCAAAATTTAAAAAATATATATTTAAGGGTGGGATCCTTCCGTGTTATTTTTCCATAAGAACTTTGAGAACCAATGTAAGGAAAGCGACTGAAGCAATTCCAATGAAATTTTGACACAACAAAGAACAGGACACACTTTTTACTCTTATGGTATTTTGAAAATCCTAGTGCTAGTGGTTTTGCAAAAAAAAAACAATTAAAAACCAGTCAAGTTTGGAAAAAAATGATGAGATTGAGACTTAATTTATGAAAGCCGTTATGCTGATTCCGAATCCGAAAACCAATTTTGACCCGTGGTTTTACTTAAAATGGGGCTAAAAAATGAGGATCGGGAGGCTGTTCCAATAGAGACGTGGGTGTGAACTTATTTTACTGGGTCAACCAATCGTCTTTACTGCGTCTATCGGTACCTACTTTTTATTAGGGGTTCGCATAAATTATTGAGATTCAGGCAACTTTATTACTATCTTGTGGATGAGAGATTTGTAAATTTGTCACAGGTATACCTATTTTATTGCTTTGTTATGATTCTCTGTTTGCCACCACCGTCAACTTTTACCTGATATTTACCCTTCCTTTTACAAATTTGGTAGACATTTGATTTTTGTCACGCGAATTTGTGAAAACCGTCTGTATATTGATTTCATATAGATACACATACGTAAACAATTGAAAGAAAGAAATGTTAATTTTTTTTGGGATTTTCCATTATCACGAAGATTAGATTTTGTGTCAATGTTTTAGGTGGATTTCAATCGGCAAGGTTTTATTTGTTTCAAAAAACCCTCAAATTCGTTTTGACCGCTGTTTCTGGTGTGGTTCTTTGGTTGTTCGAAAGAATGAATTGTTGTGAAGGCGTTTTATTGTGTAATGAGTCCAAAGAAGCCGCTCAAGCTGTTGCTCTACATAATGATGGACGCAGAATCCGATATATCGCTAACTTGCTTGGTATCTCTAGAAGCACAGTGTCTGATGCGATACAAAGATTCAGGGAAACTGGCTTTTAGTCAAGAAGACCTGGACAAAGCAGACGACGAGTAACAATTGAAATGGAGGTCCGATTTCTTCGACTACAAATTCTGTGAGAACGGACACTTCCTGCAACAGCTTTGAGTAGGAGACTGGCAGATGTTTATGGTACCGTGATTTTATCCGATACTGTATTAAGAAGGTTGAAGGAACACAATTTAACATCTCATTCACCTGCTACTGGCCCTTGTTGTTGAACGCAGGGCATCGCAGGCAGCGGATGGCATTTGCGCGAATTTATGCCGACTGGGGTATGCCCGAATGGCGCCAAATTCTCTTTACGGATGAGTCGCGTTTCACCCAGTATTCACCCGATCGTCGTCAAAGAGTCTTTAGACGACAGGGAGACGGATATGTTTAGTGTTGCTTTTCGTCTAGAGTACCCTTTGGTGGTGGAGGTGTGATGATATGGGCGGGCATTTTTTGGAAGCTCCTACAGCTCTTGTAACGTTGCAGAGAGGTAGGATCAACGATTACAGGTACATCGGGGACTGTTTAGAAGAGCATGTGGTATTTTTTGCGCCATTTGTAGGATTAGATTTTCTCCTAATGCATAACAATGCGCCACCGCACACAGCCCAGATCACGCGTCAGTATCTTCATGATGTTGGTATTCAGGTGCTAAGGTGGCCACCCAGGAACTGTGACTTAAACCCCATAGAGCATCTATGGGACAATCTAGGTAGGAGCATTAGACATAGCTATGGCGAATTTCATACAGTAGTTTAGCTGTAACAGGCGCTACTGAATAAATGGGAGATGATGCCCCAGGATGAGATTGCTGCTTTGATAACAAATATGCCACGACGAGGAAGAGCTGTCATTCAAACTCGAGGAGGAAATACTCGATATTGAGGCTTTTTCTTTCGCAGTTTTCTCAATATTCTTTTTCGTTTTTTTTTTACTTTAGTTTATTTTATAAAAAATGCTTATATGTAATTAAAGATTATAAATTAAAATTATTTTGATTTAGATTTTTGTTATCGATATTTTTCTGAAAAACCTCGTGTCCGGTTAATTTTGCGGTTGAGTTTATGTTTTTCCCACGACTATATAACAAAATGACAGTTTCCGTCCAATCAAGTACCCACGAAAGTTGATAATGTCATTCACCTGTTCGTTATTATAACAAACGTGTTTGTTATGGATATAAAATTTTCACTTAACGGTTTAGTAGCTTTGTTTGATTTTTGACAGTCTAAAATAATGACAATGTGTTAGCTTTCGTGGCTTTTTTCAAGTGAAGTTGCGTTAAAATCCAATTATTGCTACAAATAAGAACCGAAATAGTAAAAGAGATTCACCTTTGGAGTGCACGCCACCAAACTTACTAGGAGAAAAATTTCGAGAGGTATAAAATAGCATATAGGTAAGCAGTTCATGGATTGATAGTTCATAGTAAGCAGTTCATTGATAGATAGGCAAAAACTGAGACCAATTTTGTGCAGAATTTAATGGAGAACATAATTAAGTGGTATAACATTTTCTCATAGGAGTTACCGTTTACAAGAAAAGGGCAGAAAGGCTTCATGACTTCTCGTTCGGGAGCGGTTTTTTGGGCAAAAGTGGATGACGCTTCCCCAGGGAGAGTAGGAACTTATCCGATTTTTATTTGGGTGCCTTCTGGGAGTTCATAACCAAAATTTCTAAACTTTATAAATTATTTCTTCTAAAAAGTTTAATTTGCTTGGACTAGATTTTCATCGGTACATATCTCGAGAACGATTCACCCTAGTACCTTCTTAGGCATATGGCTTTTGTAGCAAATTTTATCAGCTTTAAGTTTTGTTGCAATGATTTTTACGTAGGACACACAGTTTTCATCTTATAAGTGAGAAACCGATAAAAGTCAGCATTTTTCGACTTATTTTAGTGTAGGGAGAGGCACATTTAAAAAAATCATATCTTTTGTAGTATGCAACAAAATCCATCAAATGAGACATCCACAAACTCGGAAAACATTGCTCTTTCAGAAAAAAAAAAAAAAACAAAATTATTTGGGATAGACCTTCGTTGTAATCCGCGCTGAAAATTTGATTTTGTTGGATTTTGCAAATCAACACCCAAATTTGGCGCCCCGTAGAGCGGAAACTGTTGGTCGCAAATAGAAAATGAATACAACCAAAATATATTATACAACCACATACATATGTTCTCTACATATTTTATTTAAACTTTTGTTCGATAGCACTTACAACAACGGCGCTATTTTCCGAAAAGCTGTTTGGTGCTGTGTAAAATTGGTAAAGTTTTGCTTCTTTTCGAAAAGACTTCATGATCGTTGATATCTGCAACAAAATTTAACTCGAAGCGGAGCAGCGTTTCATCGTTTCTAAAACTTTTTCATCTTGATAGTTCTAGGAACCCTTGTTTAACTAGTTTCACAAGTATATAAAGAGTAGATTATTATTATATGAAAATGATTTATTTAAAATAAGAATAAAAAAATAAATAAAAAGTATAAACCAAAGAAAATAAAACTTAGAAACTGTGAAAATAAGAATATCTGAAAATTACTCCTCAGGATTTCAAACAATTTTTGCCAGTACTCTTGGCATTCCTATAAAAATTTTCAAGGCCTACAATTTACTCTGAAATTTTAAGTGACATAGTTGTCTGAAAATCTACCTGTTGTAGAATTATTTTAATTTAAAATCCTTTATGTATTTATTAAATTTGTATGTCTAATTCTACTTATTGTTAGACAGAACGCGTTTTGTCTGGACAAAAGGAATGCAATTTGTATTCCACTTTGGGCTTTGTCTAAAAAGCTTGATCAATTGGCGATTTGTCTAGACAAAACGCAAATTGTCTACATTTCGTGTTTTGTCCGTAACATCTATATTTTATAATTTCAAAATGTTGAATCTGCATGATGATTTTGAGGAACTAGGACATACATTAGACTTTGACATCATTCATGGCAATGAGATTGAGAATCATTTTGGAGAAAAAACGAATGCATAAATATTAATATTACTTAAAATTGTTGATTAAAATTTTGAAAAAAAGTTTCCATGTCATTACTAAGAAATTTACTATCTAATAAGAAAAACGTTTATAATAATCCTTTATCATAAACCTAAAATCATTTTATACATATAAAGATTCATACATTAATTTGCAATAATGTGTCAAGAGACTTCACATATCCATAGTGTTGTCTGTGCGGGGTGCATCCTTGTGATTTGTGCGGGGTGTCGTCTATTCCACAAGATCAATCCCCAAGCTGAAGACTAAGTCTCAGCAGATTGCAGCGTGGAACAATTGTACGCTACCGAGTACAACACCCTGCCCTGCCAGGTACGAGTTCCGACATCGAATTAGAAATTGCTCATGAGCGACCGTCAGGTCGAGGACAGACCCTTCTTAACACGGTTCGAGGGTTTTATGGCTTATACAATTTCGGTAGTAAGTTAGCAGGTACGCGGGGGAGGAGACAAATTTAAACAGACTAAAAGTCCGATTTAAGCGCCATCTACAGGCGCCTGTTAGGTTTATTCAACGAGGATCCCATCCTTAAATGGCCCGTGAAATACTAAAAATAGTTGAACTGTTTCTCCCATTACGATGTCACGTTCTCATTCGACTATTTCATCAGAAGCAAAGTACGACCAGACTTACAGTAATTTTATGGACTTCGGTCAATAATACTTTTATAATCCCGAATGTCGTCTCGGGTTGTGGTTGAATTTAGAATATTTGGGTCGGACGTTAGACAGGTAGAGGTTTATGACCCTTTGCTTTGGGTTTCACAACTGGCCGCTGCAAATATGTATTTCTGAACAGAAAGCATTGTTTCACAGAATGTACTTTTTCTGTGTCTGGCGTGGATTTTTGTTTACGTCCTACTACTTGTGTCAAACTAAGAACTTGATCACTCTCACCCAGTACATGCTCGTCCTTGCGAAATGCCCCTTAAGTAATTCCTATTCGAAAAAAAACTAAAACTACGTAAAAGCGCAGCATGGGATCATGCTACGGATAACACTGTTATACCTATATAGAACGGTTATGATTTAAAAGTTCACCATAAACAATGGTTTTTCGCTTCAAACTTTAGTAATTGAGTTAGGTAATAAACTGTCCGGTTTTAACAATAATAGGAAAAAATCCATGAAAACGTGACGGTTAATTAAATTGTCGTTTGCAGGACAAATTAAAGTTTTGTTACTTATCAAAAGAGGATTTCTTGCCTAACGTAATCACATGTATTTGCACAAAGTTCTACCATTAAATATAACACAACTAGGGATTTAATTATGACAAATTCCAGGAGTCGTCCCACAGACAATGTATTTTTATTCTAACGTGGCGTGATATTTTACGAAAATGTAAATTTACTTTTAAAAGTGGGTGCACAACAATTTCCCACAAAATTAATCCTCACAGACTTAATTCGTTGTATAAATTTATCTCATTTTTGATTAACCTTTTAAAATTTAAATTATTATCGATTTAAATGCAACAATTTTTCATTTTTTCCTGCGAAGAAGGAGAAATCGGGAACTCGTCAATTTTTGTATAAAAGAGTTCAATTTGTCAAATTCGTTCATTTATTGAAAACATCACGTGCGTATGAATTTCTGAAAAAGCACCGTTGGTATAAAAAATGAATGTATTTTTATCGTTCCTGTTATTAAATAGTAAAGTTTCACTAAATGGATTCTAAAGCGTTGACGACGTTGTGAAGGGAGTTTACTCCTAACACGAACTGGTACAAATGCTTAACACCTGTGATAGAGCTCAGAATACACATACGTTGATTTTATCGCTTCCTATCAAGGACTTCCATCTTGAAATAGGTTCGTACTCGATTAATTGCTAATCAATACCGTCCCTCCAATTGAAAAAAACACCAGACCTCATGTAAATCACGAAAACCAAGTCTTTGGGGTCGTTCGGAAGTGGCATCCTTGTAAAGGCTTCATTACGGGAGGGAAATGGTTCTGGTATTTGATAGGTGGTGTGTTTATTGCTTTCACTTTGTGTCCAGCTTCGAGTATATTTTATTTACATATTGTAGTCAATTTACTTTTTAATAACACTGAGTGCATCGTTTGTAATGTTCTAGATTTAATTAAAATGATACAGAAAGGCAAGTAATTTAGCAGTGCAGTCCACTACGTTTATTCTAATCTGATAATAACAATTTATTAGGTATTTCACCGCCACGAATGAACAATAAGATTTAACAGTGATGAATGGTTTTTCACACACGAAATTGTTTTGAAATGTGAAAAATTTCGTTCTAAAACCATTCAAATATTTTACAAACTTCTATCCAATGCAAACGATAGACCGGTTTCGGTTTCATTAGACCCCTCATCAGTATGGTATATTCGACCAAATTATCTTGTTCTCCTTCCGCCAATTTTCAAATAGGGCGTATGTTTTTCCATATACCTCGCGTGACTTTAAAGGTAGCAAATTGCCCATCGTATTTTCGCCAAAGCCCATGTTTCTGGGGGGCGTATATTGAAGAACTTCAGAACTCATTTTTGAAAGGACAAAAATGTTGTGTGTAGAGTATTGACGTTTCAAATTAATTCTTTTTCATAGTCACCGTTAATGCACTTCGCAAACGTGGCCAACCGTCGCGAAATTCCCTAGATTGTGAGATTTGATTATTTTGTATTAAAAGTGGCAAAGTAGAAAAAATATTGTATGATAACTCGTTTATAAGGCATTTTGTCGCACTTACTCATTTATCGTGCGTGCGACAAAATGCTTAAAACTCGTGTCATAATGTATGATTAACGTTCAATGGCGACGTCAATGTACGTCATTATAAAACGTTCATTTAATGTTAAAAAATGACGTGGGTAGACCTTGACATTGGGCCGTCATTTTTACGTCACACAGACGCCTAGAATGAAAAATCTATATATTTAATCGTTGAACATAAATCAATTTGAACCAAATAAAACAGGCTGTACTGCACCGATTTTGTTATTTTTTTTTTTAAATGGAAGACATTGACAAGTTCTTTGCGAAGATTACTTTCCATTTTCAAAAATTTCACAGGTTCATTAATTATTTGCAAATCATTTTAGGGGAAAAGTGGTCCATTGCAGTCCTCGATTTAAATGAGCGTGAATCGTTTTAAGTAACAAGCTGATTAACTGGAGCTAACTATAGAACATGGGCCAGTTTTGTTGCGCGTCTTGATGTGCAGTAAATTATGTTCAGAGTAGGGACAGGGCTCACTTTGAAAAATATTCTCGATTTGTACACATTGGTACAATATGTCGGGATGTTGACAGGATTTAGTCTTACTTCAAAGAAAAAATATCAAAGGGTACCTACGAGTACCTACTGCTTCACACAGTAATAAAAAAGATTTATAACTTTACCGTCATTAACTCAACATGAACCACTGTCTATCTGGAGGCATATTTATTTTTTAGTTTCTTTTTACGGGTCTTAGAGAACGGTGTAGAGATAATACATTTGTTTTTCCGAATGCATTGCAATGATTTTGTGTGTAAGTAAAAATTTTGATTTTCTTTTTGTTCCATTCGTTTGTAACGTTAGATTATTTTGGGTTCAGGCTAACATCAATTGGACTGCCGATTGCAATTTTTAATTTTAGTTTATTATTCAATTCAATTACATTTTATTTAACTTCTACACTTTTTTGGGCGCTTTAATTTCTTTCTATAACATTTGTTATAACAAAATGCCTCCCGTTCCACGACGGAGGAAAACACAAGAGGTGCGTCGTAGAAATAGGCGCCGTGTCAGACAAATAATTGAAATTTCTCAAAATATTGAAGCGGTTTTCGGTACGAACGCTACTGCAACAGAAACAGTAGACACTGTCCCCAACAACTACTACGATAGTTGATTAATTTAAATCGGCCTTGAATAACAATCCGATAAATGTTGATTCACATAATCTCGGTGAACTTTCATTAAGTTGTTCATTTTGTTCGGCGCTTCATTTTAATTCGGAAATAACATCCAGAAATGCCGAAGCATTTACTTTATGTTGTCACAAAGGAATTTACCACCTTTTACTACATCTCTGGTTCTACAATCACTCATCGAAGGTATAACATCTACAGATTACAATTATAAACAAAAATGCAAAAATTTCGTTGAGAACATAAGGTCATATAATTCAGCTTTTGCTATGGCAAGGTCTGAAGCTGATTTGGATCAATCGGTGGTTAATGGGGTGTATCATTTCAAAATTCACAATGTTATGTATCATCGCGTTGGTGATTAGTTCCGACGTTTGGGATGAATCCCCGTTATGCACACATTGACTTATTATTATTATCCAGACCGTTTTTTATTCAAAATTACAGTTAAACAAAACAAATTAAAAATTGTAATGTGTAGCATGGTAACCAGTCTTTATTCAACACTATTTATGTAAGTATTCACATTTTTTCTAAATTTTTACATTGATTCGATTACCAATCCAATACATACCACTCGAATTTCGCTAGTGGTCACTTAATGACCAAAAAAAGACGTAATTTTAAGAGGGTTGTTCTGTGTTGCAAATGAGCCCGAGCAAAACATTTGCATTCGTTCACGCAAAATAAGGAAAGCACGAATTAACAGAAAATTTGGAGGGCGACGCTTGTTACGGACGGGTTGCCTCAAACGCCTTTTTTTTAACTTGATATGCTCCACACTTGTCCACGGTTAGCTTAGCGCAGTACTGTAATCCGGGGGTCAGCTATCAATTTGGTGAAAGGGAAACAAAATAAGCACCTTTGTGACCAGTCGGTACCTGCATAGCAAGGCTGGTCCCGTTCTGTCAGTGGTAGGGAGGCGATGGACGGGCGGCAGGTGGTTCTCTACCTTTTTCTCCTCAAGGTCGGCTCTTTGTCTCCGTCTCTCTCTTCTCGTCTCCTCCTCGGGGTCGGTTCCTTTTCTGCGTTTTTCTCCTCTCTTCTTCCTCGGTAGCGGATCGACTCATTATTGAACACGGTACGCTTTTGATTGGCCTTTTATAGAGTATTTAGTGGGGGAGCAGTGACGTCGGCGAGCGGGAGACTCAAGGTTTTATCGCTTGCCGGCACGGCGTCTTCCCCACTGGACGGCGACGGTTCTGGGCGGCGGAGAGAGCTCAGGAGGTTGACATCGGAAGAGCCCTAACTCTGGGTCTGGACGTCTGGATACAAGAAGGGTCCCGATACGGTGCCGGGAAGTATTTTATTTCGGGGCGTTTGTCATTACGGTGTCGGGAAACAGGGAAAATTTAGTAACTTCGTTGCAGAGGTTAGGTTTGAAAGCTGTCAAATTAAATGCATATGCAGGAATATTCATCTATTTTTATCCATTTAATCGAAATAATGCTAGTCTGTGAAAACGGGGTGCAAATACAAACGTTCAGTATTGCACTGGCTTATTTCCATATCGCACTGCATTTTATTTTAATTCTAACTAGGTTTCTAAAAGGTACTCTGTGTCCAAAAAAGGCGACAAGTCTATCTACAAATTTAATGTAGGTGGCTGTTTGTCTCTAATATCCGTTTTTTTTTTGTAATATTTTGGGCTCTAGAATGTGATGAGTTAAGTAGGATATGTATTCTTATTGTAGCAATCGGCGTAATTTTTTGAACCTTTTTAATGGCATGACATCACCTATAGAACTGTATCGAGTATTCAGTGGCCAATAAACTTAAAACCGTGACATCCCTACAATTGCCATTAGAATCTTGATACCCAGAAATGCTTTTATTTCAGATGTTGTGTTGGCTTAAGAGCCAGTGATCAATGTAAAATCATTCCCTAATTTTTGAACATTTTGAAGAGCTGTAAGCACAGCAGAATTCACTGTCGGGAGGGGTTTGACAGTTTTGACAGTCTTCCTTTTGCCCATTTGTAGTTGGGCACATTTGTTGTTTTGTACTTTTTGAATTTGAAGCGACATGAGATGGTAGGACTTCGTCAGAGTCACCCCAGTCATCGTCAGAATTAGGTTTAAAGACCGGTAAAACATTTTTCAAGGTTCAACCTCAACTTCTTACTTTAAAGTAACGGTCGCCTGTGCTTCCCAAGGTCAGCGCGTGGATTATTGGTAATGCCAACAATCGCAACAACTAAAACTGCCAACTCATTAAACTCAAAACAAGATTCAAATAGTAACCTGCCGTGGTGAAGCAAATCCAGGGTAGAATATAAAAAGCCACGCATTTGAATCCGCCAAACCTGACATAATAAATGATTTCTAAAACTATTCTGTACCCGATAATTGCGTGTTTACGTAAACTTAACACAAAGACTTCAAATAAGTTTGGAATTAATGTTATCTGGTAAAAGGGAGTCATAACATGAACCGGGTGCCTTAATAATTTATGAATCAACTATTATTTACATCTCAGGTATTTTTTCCCTGACATGGAAGCTCAAATTATTATCGACGACCAAAAAATATTGAATTATAGATAATTATATTCCTTAAATAGTCCCACTGCACTGCTAATAATGCATTGTACGTCTGGCTGAAATTGTCACAACCGATGAAAAATATCGGTTTATTCTGTACTTCAAGTGGATTTTATTTCCACTAGTTAAATGCATTCAAATGATGCTAAATTATTAAAGGATAAATCGATACTTCGATTACAATACACAAAACAAAAGGCTCAGTGTGGACTACTTTTGGTAATTAATGTTTCAAAAGTTTGACTAATCAAGCTGACAAAGTTCCGGTCTTAGTGTTCATGCTTCTGGTTTTTTAGACGTAGAAATTTACTCACGGGAGCGATTTATTTTGATTTACATAACACCAAAGTTGCTGCTAACTATCTAATCGAATCTATTAAATTTCCCCAAGTTAATCAGATGCCGGTTAATTTCCCAACCGAGTTTTACAATTTGGCCGCCAGTTTTTGCACGTGAACTCAATATTAATCAATAAAATATGTAAATTGAAAGATCATGGGCCACAACTACTTATTTCGACTATTTCACAGTTTCAGTTTCACATTTCAGTTATAATATATATCATATATATATATCATATATATATTTTAACCAATCATATGTGATCATTCAACAATGGAAACAAAATTTAAATTGAAAAAATCAACTTGTCAAAATTTTATCGAAGGTTACGGACCAATGAACAGTCGCTATTACACAACGTACCTCATTTTTCAGCAAAAAAATAACAATTGCTGCAGTCACTGTAGCAGCACACTGCATGTCAAATAACTCAATTACCTGTCACCTTCCACCACATTATCAATAATTTGTGCGTTTTCGTGAAATAGTCTGCCGAATATAATTCGAGCTGAGATTTTGCTGGAAAAATTTACCAATTGTGGACTCGAGTTCTACAATTTTGCTCATGACATTGATCAAAAATCACTCAACTGCGTTTCGTGATTTTTATGTCAATGTCATTCGCAAAATTGCTAGGCGAACTCTCGTAACAATCGGTAAATTTGTCGAAATCTCAACTCTTATTATATTATAACTGAGTATTTTTGGTGGGGATAATAACACATTAGGGGGAATATAACTCTCACACTATTTTCACTAGTGAATTGCGCGTACTTATAAAGAATAACCTTTTCTTAGCAAATAGCTGAAATTGAAAATTTTACCCGTTCCAGTATTGGTTGGTCTCTATTCTTCTTTATTCTTGTAACTCTTTGATAGATTCATAATATGAGGTGTTATCATTACACTCCTGTGTAGATTTGCCTGGTTGGTAGACAAATTGATACTTATGAGGCAGGTTCTCCTTTAGGACACCTTGCCTTATCAATGATTTTCTTCATTATTTTAAGAAAGGAAGTGAGACTTATTGGTCGGTTTGATTTGGCCTCTTGTGGAGGTCGCTCGCCTGCCTTTGGTATGAATACCACCAAGGCCTCTCTCCAACTCTCAGGTATGTGTCTGAAAATGAAATTAGCTCTAAGGATTACCTTCAAGCAAGACATCAGTTTTTCTATTCCTTTTTAAAGCAGGGCAGGGAAAATTCCATCACCAACTACCTGGCGATTTAAACAGCTTGAAGCTATGCCGTTAATCCGGGAACATGAGCCTGTAACCTGACTCAGATGTTCGCTCAGATCATTGGTATATTCACTCGCAGGTTTTCACTACTTATTGAAGACAGAACGTCTTTCACGCGCCTTTTAGACCTTCTCAGTTCTTTGTTGTATTGTGTTAGAGACTTCCTTTCCTACTCTTTTGGTTCTGTTGAATAATTTCCTTTCTTCGGAATATATTTTTCAGTAAAACTGGATATTGCAAATTATATAATTCTAATGCATAATATCAGTAATAGAATCATAGCAGTCATGGTTATCTACTCAATTGATAACAAAAAAATTCCAACGTTAACTAGACAAAAATAATTTTGTAACACCCCGTATATTACTCTACCTACTCTTGTTGTGAGTTCTTTGATTTGTCCTTCATTTATCCAAGGATGAGTTGTATGTCTAATTTACCTTTGATAATGCTCTTTTGCTTATGAAGGCTTCTTTCTCGCTTGCCTTTACAGCAACCTCCTTTACAGCAGCCTCCAGCCTAGCTGCACCATTTTATACACGATCGATTCCCGTACGGCGTTTTCCGTCCTTTTACAAGAAGGATGTGTTGAGGGTGTTATTCCTACCTTTATTCTTGCGGCCGTCTCACTGTAAGAGGGTTTTTGAGGTATTGAGAGACTCTGCCCTTCACCCTGTTTTTGATTTATCCCTCAGGAGTTGACTCCTCGGAGCGGATCCGTTTAGGCCTTTCTCCGGAGGTGCTCCCCTTTGTAATATGTAGGTTGAAGCGGATTCCGCCGTGCTTCTTCGATGTTGAGACCTTTTTCCAGAAAGAACTTCTACCTTTTCCTTGCCTTCTTTACCCTGGCCGTTTCTTTTGTACCCTCGTCCATGCTAGGATTTAACATGTATAGGCTGCTTGCGTATAGCCTTTATTCATGTGTCCGAACGTTTAAAGCACATGATGTTCCCTAATTTTACACATTTTCCAGCCTATATATTCTTACAAGGTGGCACTTTCTCCAAGACGCGATTGTGAGGTTCACGACTACTCACTGGTGGAAAGCGGGACAATGTACACTACCGATGTCAATGTTGGGTATGTATAACTGGAATTCTGGACCTGGTGTTGTCGCGGCGACGTTGTTGGTCCACTAGACCAGGAGGGAATTCAGGAATTGAGGCTTTTTTATTTACATCTCAGGTTGATTGTAACGCTTCACTCAGCCTCTTGCGACTTCCGAATAGAACTAAAGCTCCATCGGAAGCGGACCTATATTTAAACCTGGGATCGGGTTTTCTCGGCCAGTCCTGCTTCCTGATTGGCTGCAGCCTATTTTAATCCAAATCGTACAATCAATGAATCTAAATCG
The DNA here is from genome assembly GCA_963583935.1 of Diaperis boleti. Classification (NCBI taxonomy): domain Eukaryota; kingdom Metazoa; phylum Arthropoda; class Insecta; order Coleoptera; family Tenebrionidae; genus Diaperis; species Diaperis boleti. The sequence continues at coordinate 35,173,747 of OY757242.1, read as the reverse complement.
ACTTAAAACTAACATTAATTGGTGACGTGAGTGCCTCACAATCAACTTAGACTAAACTAGCCTAACCACTCGCGGCCGTATGCTTACAAAACAGCGGCGTACGCCGTGGTGAGCGTAGTGGGGGAAAATATAAAGGCACACCGTGAGGGGCTCGCCACATTCTCCGCCCGGGTCCCGGGTTCGTCGCAAGCTCTCTCCCTGCTGCAACTTTTGCTATGCCGCATTAGAGCGCGTGGTGCGTTATTCTAACCTACACTACACTTAAAATTAACACTATCACTACCAAGATCGGGTCGCGAAAGTAGCGTCACACAACACACTCCCTCCTACACATGACCGGATCTTCTACTTCTTCCTCCAGTCGGCGCCGGTCGCGCGCCGTCGCGAGTTCTTTCGCGGCTGGCCGTGAAGTCGTGGGACCGCTATGGAGGCTTCAGCGTGTATAGTCGTTTTTCCGGTATGTAGTTCGCCTCGTGGTGGACGTTTGTTGTGACCACGAGAACGTGGGTCACGGACGCGGTTCCAGCTTCATCTCCGGTTGCTCTCTGGATCTCGTATTTCAAAGACGGAGAGGCGGCGAGATGCCTTTTCTGCCGTTTCCTGCCGTTGCCGCGGCCGACCTCTGGTCCCAATCGAGAACTTCTTCATTTGGCGATGCATCCTCGTTGTAGAGGTCGTCCACATCTCCGCAGTAGCACACCGGACTTTGATCATTCCAGCGGGTGTCGACGGGACGAGTGAAATTTGCGTAGCATGACGCGACGGTATCTCCACGCATCCAGCGACTCCATCTTGCGCTCGCTGAACTGCAGGACTGGCTCTCCGTTGTACTCCAGGTCCTGTGAGTAATCGTAGCCCTACCAGCGGCCTCTGGGTACTTGTGGCTATCCCGACCGCAAGCTGTAGCATCCGCGAGACCATAAGTAAGAATACCGGGTTAAGTAAGAATACTTATAAGAATATTTTGGGTTCTCATTAAGCGTATTTCATTAAATAATTTTGAAAGGTCACCATACATTTTAACCGCATGGTCCTTACACTTCCAGGTAGAACTATTTAAAGATAGAAGATATAGAATGCGCCGGCTATATAGTGACTTACAGAAAATAAAGAAGTTCTCATAAAAAAAAAACTGCATATCGAGAATCATGTGTTGGCACGCGACTTTAATGAAATAGGATCGGACTGGTTTCTTTCACCGCTTTTAAAGGCGCGTTGTCCGTTGCACTTATTTATGCACTTCATTCATTTACGCGAATTGTGTCCGTTAAGTGCTGTGTTGTGTTTTGAAATTCTAAATTAATATTTCTGTGTTGTGTGTTCTGTGTTTCTGGGAAAATGATGCTAAACCAAGCACTAGTGCAGAAATGAGGAGCTACAATGAAATATTGGAAAATATTACGGATACGGAATCGGATTTGAATAGTAGTGATGATGAAGCTGGTATTAAACAAATAGTATATTGTGCAACTAGTGCGGCAACTAGTGCCCACGAAAGCGAAGTTGAGCGCACGAACGAAGTGAGTGTGCTCATTCGCTTGAGGGGGCAATCAACAACGCCGAACCAGTTGGACATACTATTTTTTATTGCGATTACGGAATAAATCCCAATATAAAATTGGAGTCCAGCGGCAAATTCAGTTTTCATTAGTTTGTTTATTTGAATCTGCGTGTGCAAAGAATAATTTGCGTGCGACAAGTAAACTTTGCGCACCCAAATTATCAAATGGGCAAACAGTTACTTTTCAACCGTAACCAAGGTTGGAAAGATACTATTTGTCTACATGAGCAATAAAAATAATCATCTTTAATGCGGCTCTGACTTGCAGTCGGCAAACTGCTTTGTATAGCGGGTCTGCATGTCGGAAAGCAGGTTTTTTATAAGAATTTCTTTATTTTCTTTATTTTCTATAAATCACTACATATTCTGTCACTACATATGTCAGTATAGTCCGGTCAAAATAGACACCTCAAATAACAAAAATTCCGACAGGGCTAAATTTTGGTGGAGACCTTGGGTACACCATTAGAAATAAAGTGTCAATTTTCCCCATCGATTCCATGTGTGCTAAAAAAGTTATTCGGGGTCAAAGGTCAAAATTTGAGGTTTTTTGGATTTTTTCGAAAACGGTAAGTTTTATCAAAAAAGTAGCCCAGACAAAAATTACAGATCTTAAAATTATCTACAAAAATGGTGGTTTTACGATACGCACACTAGTCTGGTTCACAAGTCCCTTTTTCGGAAATTCGAGTTAGGAGGCACCAAAAATTATGATTTAGGTGTCATTCGATTCGTAATTGCACTAAGCATTTTTTAGTTGAAAATGAGTATCCGCAAATAAAAATTACTAAAGTTATAAACAATTAAGTAAACAAAAAAAAGTGGTTACGTTTTTTGCAAATATTTCAAAAACTATTTGAGATATCCAAAATTTCAAAAAAATCCTTAAAGAGCAGGAAATTTTCCAAAAAAAATTCCTGTCTCCCGGAATTGTCCCGGCAATATTTATGATATTAATTTGGCGGCGAAAAATGGTAAAAACGCGCGGCTCAGCTCCCGTCCGCGCCGATCGAATCTGACACCTGACATTTTTTTCCCTTCTGGGAGATGTTCCTTGAAGGCTTTAGAAAAGATCCCCGTTGGAAAAAAAATATATTTTTCACTTTTTTATTAAGAATCAAAAGCTTAACAAAATTAAAAACAAATAAAACAATAAACAAGAAGAATGTTCTTAAATCCAAGTGGAGTAAATTTAAATTAAAAAATTTAAATATATCTAAGTCGAACTCCACAAACTTTAATCAGCGTAAAATTATAAATGGTACATGTTTCGGCAGAACACTTCTGCCATCATCAGCCCTAATTTAACAAGAGATTAATGATACAATTGATGAATTACAAGAGGGGTTCTTACCTTAAAGAATATAAAAAATTATGACATTGACCTAATTGTGAATTAAATTTGACGTTTTCAAAGGGTTACATGATTTTTAAAAGATTTCGTAAAAACAACATTTTATGAAATGTAAAAATTAAAAATGGATCAAAGAGAATCTGGTAAGTTTGTTTGAGTGAAAAATTAAAATAGTGAATTAATAATGGGATTATTGAAGTTATTCTGTACATTTAAACAAGATCTGTTTTCCAGTTTCAAGGCTTTCCTTATTTCCAAAGTCTCAAGAAAATCTAATTTCCGGCCTTTATTGCATTTATGAGTCAATTTGGAATTTGATGGTGAAAAACTATGTTTCGTTATTAATATATGATTGGCGAAAGAAGAAGGTGTTGATGGTGGAGGATCAAGATCTGTGTTGTTATAGATGTGCCTGAAATGTTCTTTAATACGGTCTGATATTTTGCGACCTGTCTGACCTATGTAGAATGACTCACAAGTAGAGCAGCTTAATTTGTATACACCTGATGATGATTTGTAATCTAATGGATCTTTATTTTTAATAAAAAATCTGGATAAGTTGTTATCTGTTTTAAATGAAACTTTAAAAGCGTTTTTCTTAAGTATTTTAGAACATTTCTCTGAGACGACGCCAAAATATGTTAATGAATTTGAAAAGGAAATTGTTTCTGAAGGATTTTTAACCAAGTAGTGTGTGTATTTGAATTTGTTATAGTATCTATAGTATAATTTATTTATAGTTTTTAAAGAATATCCATTATTTGAAGCGATTTGTTTAATGTTATTAAGTTCTGTTTGAAAAGATGAATCTGATAGTGGTATCGAAAATAATCGGTGGATAAAGGAATGAAAAGCTGCAAATTTATGGGAAACAGGGTGACAAGAGTCAAAAGGTGTTACGCAATCTGTGATACTAGGTTTTCTATAAATGTCAAATTTAAAAGTATTATTATTTCTAGTAATTAACAAGTCTAAAAAGGGGATTTGGGAATTGATTTCAATTTCAACGGTGAATTTAATGGATTGGTTTAAAGAATTCAAGTTGCTGAGTGCGTTATCAAGTTCAGAATCAGATCCTTTGAATAAAACAATTATGTTATCTACATATCTGTACCAAAAGAGAAAATGATCTTTAAAAGGTGAAGAAGTTAAAAACTGATCTTCTAAGTTATTCATGAATATTTCTGCTAAAATAGGTGACAAATTAGAGCCCATTGCTAAGCCTGAGTCTTGTGAATAAAAATTATTATTAAATTGAAAGAAATTTTGATCTAGGACAGTCTCACAAAGTGAATGTAAATTTAGTGCATGTATGGTTGGCATATTAGAATTAAATAGTAGGTTTTTTAAAATTAATAAGCAAAATTTGGGTGGGATGCTGGGGAATAAATTAACTACGTCAAATGAAACAAGTCTAGTGTCTGATGGAATTTGGAAATTTCTAATTTTGGAGCAAAGATCTATTGAGTTTTTTATTGCAAATTTGTTATTAAAATCTAAATGTTGTCTAAGAATTGTATTAAGCCATTTTGAAAGTATTGATACAGGTGAATTGACAAAGGAAACTACTGGTCTAATGGGAAAAGGTTGAGTTTTATGTATTTTAGGTAGACCGTATAGTCTAGGTATGCAAGGATTCATGGGTATTCTAATACCTTGCATACAATTATATACAGAAACTCAAATTTTGACCTTTGACCCCGAATAACTGTTTTAGCACACATGGGATCAATGGGGACTTTTGATACTTTATTTCTAATTGTGTACCCAAGGTCTCCACCAAAATTTAGCTCTGTGGGAATTTTTGTTATTTGATCACTATTTTTATGACTAATTTGACCGGACTAGTAGCATCAGCTATAAATTAACAACAGGTTGTGCTTCTATGTTCTACAAAAATTGTACACAATTTTACTTAATTCTATTCGCTGGATGCACGAGAGAGGGTTGTTTGGACTTTTGACATTTGTGACAGTAGAAATAAACAACCATGGCTTTGCATGCTGCCCATAAAATGCGTTCTTGGAAGACACTACTATAGTATTTTTTATAGAATTTAATAAAATTGCCTAAATGAAATACCTTAATAGAATTATATTTTTACTTAATTTGAGTTCTTGTTTTTCGGAAACTAGTTTACATACAATAATTGTAAAGAAATCCTTTTACGGGTCTGACCCTGCAAAAGTCTCCAGGCTACTCTAGCAAATTAGCATCAAGCCAAGTTTCTGTCACAAAAGTAAATATTAAACACTGTTGTTATGAGTTAGTTCAACATTCAACACGCTACTGTTAGTCTGCAGATTTCATATTCAATTCTTCTGGTAATCCAAATTTTTCCCAAAAAGCAGATCAAGTGGAATAGAAAGCCACGCCCCGTGGTTATAAGTTCATAATTTATTTCCTTCTTACTGCTTCAATGTAAAACTTACATTTTTAAAATCATTTCCCACAAACCTTTTGTTTTGTGGGTTTTATGTAACGATATGAAATTTGTGTTTGGATGCAAACGGCTAAATCGCCGGTCTTTGTTAGAGCGAATCTAATACAAGTTTTGACTGACGTTCTTTTTATGGTAAAATAATTTGTCAATATCAAAAGTTCCGGAATAACCCCACAAATAATTCTCTCCATTTCCGGAATTGCATTTTTGACGCTATTGTGAACAAGTCACGACACGCCATTCTCAAAATGATAATTGTTGTAATTATCGGCGGTAATAACTCAGCCTTGATAAATAAGTGTAGCTTCCATTAATAATTTCTCTTGATAAAAGAAGGTAGGCTACAAAGCGAGTTTCTAAATTACTTAAAACGTTAGCGTATCCGATAGCTCTAATGTCTCTTTAGGACATACAAATAACCACATTTTTCACCTTCTTATGTTGTGTAATGTTTACCGAGAGCCGAATGAAAAGAACAAAAATATAAAAGCTAAGTTACAGTGGAGAGAGATAAGATAGAGGTTAATTGATTTCTTCAAACTGAAACACAATATATTTGTTCACTTTTTTGAGCGTGTTTGTGTTAAGAGGTTTGTTCTGTTTTATTATTCTCTTGTCCACACTAAACCTTTAATTAATACAGGCTTTAGATACAGTGGGCTAATATTTACACAGCCTTAACGCAACGCATATAAAAAAGATGTGTTGTGAAATAAAAGTGCATGAGTAACTAAAATTTTTACGTACGTCAGTTCGCATTGTCTTGTAATCGATTTTATTGCATATGTAATAAGTAATTAAATATTACTAGAAAGGCAAATATATAGTTACGCAACGCATAAAAGACAACATAACCTTAAATGAATTTGTAATAAAAAGTTGCTTGTGGACAAAACTAATAAACCGATCTGCTTAATTATTATTAGTTCATTAATATTCATAGTAGGTGATCAAGATTAAAAGCTTGCGATAGCAACAATACAATAATTTACAGCCGATGACAGATGGTTGACAGTTACCTACATTTAAATTTGCAACCAACAAACATGACCCTACAAATACCTTTCCGCCAACTTCAAGGCCAAAATAAATCTACACTTTTATCTGAATCTATTATCAACTGATACGTTAATAATAATCGAACAATTTAGATTTTAGGAGGCAGAAAATTTTATTATATTTTATTCTTGTTTGCTTTTAAAAATCTAACTTTTGTTTTTTTTACCAATATGTAGATCTTTTTGTACATTTTTTACATACTCGTAATTTTAAATCTAACTGGGAAACGTGAATTGTTGTGATGAACCTGGATGGCTTTGACCGAAATAAAATTTGTAAGGTAAGTGCAAAGAGATATCTCGAAACTATTAAAGAAATTAAATAGAAAAATGAAAAACTTCAAATAGAATTAAGAATGACAAATAGTAGAATATAACATCTAGAAAGAGGGAACAAAAGAAATAACCTTGTGATTAAGGCTCTGGATATAGAGAACAGCAATAGCATTCTAAAAAAATCACTGTAAGGTTCTATAACAAGAAACATGTGTGTACAGATCAAATTAAAGAAAGCTGACAAAATAGAAGATAAAATAAATGTGATGAAAAATGAAAATGAAAAGAAAATGAGGCATATTAAGAAACATAAGATATACAGTTTGGTTCATGAAGTGTTGCGAATATTTAAACCTTTAAAAGCTCTGAAGAACTGAATGAGATTTATTCAAACATTCGGTAGGTTAAAGTGACATAGTTTTCATGAAATTTGACTTTGAAAAATCTTATCCAAGCCGTTTGAGAACTACTGGCAAAAACTAACGATGACGAATTGAAAATAATTTATTCGGAAAGACACAAAAAAGTGAAAAAATTGACCCTTCTTTGTTTCTATCGAATTCAATGTCATCATCAATAAAATAATTTAGTTGAGTTTAAGATTTTGTACACGACGCAACGTTATTTACATTAAAAAATGAAACCATATCGTATTTGTTTACGGGGAAGTTCGCGGAAATGCTTCAGTGGCTATGGGGAACAGAGGTTAAATGTGAATTTTCCTGGCGAAGGACCCACGTTGTGGCCTCCACGTTCCTGTGTGATTTTTTTGTTTGGAGCCATATGAAACAGCTTCTTTATGCGACTTCCATGGACAACGTGCAACAATTATTACGCGAAGAAGTGCCAAACCATTCGCGAAATTCCCGACGTGTTACGGGTCGCGTGTGGCTTCGGCGATGCCGAGCTTGTATTCATAACGGCGGTCGTCATTTTGAACAACTTTTATAAATGGTACGTTGGCCTAGGTGAGTGTTATCTTTTTCATTTGATAGCAAGAGTGGGTTTTGTCAGTCGGAAAAGGTTAATGAATAAAACCCGATATGTTTACAATACATAGTTCGTATTGTAAGTAGTAAGCTTTTGCCCAAAATAAATCTAGCGACTATCAAAGTGTTTTGAGTGCATCGGTGGTTGCCATTAATTTTTCAACTTTACATTAAGCGTTTTTTAATACCTTCAAAACTACGTTTAGGAGCCATATAATTTGAGGTTTAAATATTTGCCACACTTCGTGAATCACCCTGTCTACAGATTTCGGCATGACCAAAAAAGAAAGAAAAATTTAAAGTATGATAAGGAAAAACTAGAAATAGAGAAAGGGAAATAGACCAAGATAATTACGGACGAAGAAGAGTGGAAATGGGACGAAACTACAAATGAATTTATTTAGAAACCCAATGAGACTGGAAAACTCAAATAATGCAAAAAATATTCAATTCGACACGTAAAATGTGGGAGGTATGCAGGCAAAGGAAATAGAGTACAGGAATTTGAAAAAGCAGAAATGGTAATGGGGTTCACTGAAACTAAAAAGAAAGGTTGAGGGTAATAAGATTTGAGAAATGGACATCTTATGTAGAATATATCCAGTAGATTTGTGATAACATCTTGCAACACAGCGAATGGTTTCGACACAAATGCAATAAAAGATGTTAAAGTCAAGAGAGACCCAGAAATTGGAACACACCCTCCCAGTCGATGCGCACTACCTCGGTGATGGTTGAGAAGGGAATCTTCGTGGAAACGTATAGGAAATCTCAAAATTCCTACAAATTTAAGGGGGCGTCCCTACGCCATAACGGCCATTTCGAGAACTATGGATTTAAATTGGCCACTAGATGGCGACCGAACGCAAAATTATTTAATTATTCAATTCCCTAATCGTCCTCACACTTCGGCAGCCATCGGGCTTACTCGGACACGTTATCAAGTCGACGGAATGAGATTATTTTTGTTTGAAATGCAATTTGTCGTATCGGATGCTTTGTTTATGTATGTGTTTACGGAAACTTGTTTTCAGTCGTGTGCTGTGTGGTTTTCGCATTTGCACGCTCAATTTTACATTGGGTGTGCTTTTTTCACATTTTCGGAAAGAGGGGCCATCCAAAAAAGAACTTTTTTCTATCAGATAGTAGTAGTAATAGCACGAGAGGTCAAAATATTGCCCACAATAATTTTTGCGATTGAGATACGAGTTTCTGTTGCGACGAAAATAATGACGAGTGCTTGCACGAGTCATTATTTTCTCAAGCAACAGAGACGAATCAATCTGAAGACCAAAAATTGGCGGCAATATTTAGACCTCGAGTCTTATTTTTCTCGACAATTTTACTTGTAAATTGTAATAGCAAATAGTTACAAAAAAATTGTCGCTGGAATAAAGCTTGTCACAGAAAAATCACAGAAAAAAGCACTTTCAGTTTTTTCCGAATTTTACAATGGGGTCGTCCCACAATTTTCAAAAACAGCTTTTCTAGAAACTAGATGAAAGAATATTATACCCCTATTTTTTTGTTTATTCGAAATCACACGTTTACTAGGTAAAAAAAACTCGGAAACATTTGACTTATTTGAAACGCGCGCCTTTCTGTGACGTCAACACGGGAAAAAATTCACCAGACAAAATTTAAAGTTACTAGACGCGCGGACTAATTAGAAACGCACGAACCAATGAGAATGCCCCCCGAAATGACGTCACAAGAGGCGGTAAATGTACAGCGTTTGAAAATGCTAGCTAAAATTACTGTTTTTGATAAGCTCTGCTATTTCACAAAACAACTTTATTAAACAACAGAAAGCGTTTTAGGGCTTCATGTTATATAGTCTACGAGATGCTATAGTTCAACTCGTCAAATTCAATTGAGGGGGACGACCCCATTTCCCGGGAAGCTTTTCCAAATTGTATTGTCCGAAAAACCTTATTTGAACTATTACGAATACTAAAAAAAATATCCAGATCGGTCCACCTGTTCTCAAGTGATGCGCTTACCAACGAACACGATTTTATTTTTATTATATAAATTTAGGCTTGAATGTGTTTTCCACATTTTCCCCCACATCATAATATATAAATATAAAGATATTACCTGACCCGGTGAACTTCGTATCACCTACTAACGCGTTCTATTAAAAGTATTCCGAAGTAGCCATTCAAGAAAAAATGACAGTTTTGTATATCGTCTGATAGTTCCACAACGAACGCCATCAATTAAAAGTAATCTGAAATAGCGATTTCCAAACAAAATTACCTATTTTTGATTTTTCAGCTAAACTTTAAGGTTGAAACCCAAGATGGCGCCCCTCGGCTCCTATATCTATGTTTTAATAGTTATTCTGCTATTCGGGGCGGAGACAAATCCAACAAATCAAATATCATAAAACTCGGTCCAGCCCAAGGGGCCCCCCTGGGCCCCCATGTTCATGTGAAAAATAGTGTACGAGCTATACCTACCAAATATACAAAAATTATCATAAAAATCGGTGGAGCCGAAAAATCGGTCCAACCCAAGGGGACCCCCTGGGCCCCATTGTCCATGTGAAAAAAACTATATCTGACAGCGCCACCTACCGGGTCCAACTGTAGCTAAGAACCACCAGGTGACACCATAAGTACAGAAAAAAATGATCAAAATCGGTCAGAAAATAAAAAAAAGAATCTGGATCTCGACAACAGCAAGTCCAACTGTAGCTAAGAACCATCCAGGTCACGCTCTAAGTACAAAAAAATGACGCCCTTATCTTTGTTTTAGTACATTAGCTCAAAGTCGTTCATTGCGTTGCTCTTGACTTTCATTTGCACCTGTGTTTGCAACCCGGTCTCTTAAATTTGCATTGTAGGTCAATAATTGATCTTCTGTCGTTCGATTTAACCAATAACGGGTGTAGACTTATTGTAAATTCCGTGTATGTCGCCAGTATTTCCTCCTTGTCCACGAAAACGTGGCATTGTTCTTTAATAAACACACTACACATAAATATAAATAACTTAAATTTGAATTTTATGAATGTTAAAATATGTTGAACAAATATTTTTGTTTATTTTCGAAGACCCGTTTAACACTCCATAAAGTCTATTCGACACAAATAAACATTGAAAAAGAATTGTGCGTGGAGTTACCGTTTAGGAGAAAAATGGGGAAAACCTTCCTGGGGGCGCTTTTTTTGGGCAAAAGGGGATGAAGCTCCCCCCGGGGAGGTAGGAACTCTTCGGATCTTTATTAGTTAGTATCTTTAGTGATACTAACTTGTAAACCATGTAATTAAAAAAAATATTATGTGGTTGAAAAGACAATTAAAAGACCTTTCAAGCGACATGTTACTCAATCCCTATTCAAAATTAGGGGTTGCTCCTGTCAGAGATATGGGGTTGCACCAAGCGTGTCTACTATTGCATTAAAACATGTCGAGATAAAAATCTCTTTTCCTTAAAAGTTATTAACGGTGACTCATTTCCATTGACACGCCCTGTATATTATTCTATCTACAAATTAAGCACTTTTCCTAAATTAAAATAATGCTTTCTCAGCAGCTACCATCGGGGCCCTCTTGGGAGAGGGGGGTGTAGCTACCATCGGAGCCCATTTGGGAGGGAGGCAACAAAAAAAAATAGTAAAAGAATATTTTTAAAAACATGATGTATGATGTAACAAAATTATGGGTTTGCTTTGGTTTGATTTATTTCAAAGTTTATTTTTTTCTTTGCAGAGTATTAAATAAAAGCTTGTTTTTAAAAATATTTTTTACTGTTTTTTTTTCGACTTTTTAGATTTTTTTCGTGGCCATATTGAACTTAGTGTGATGTCACTAACTATAGTTTTCTACTCTTCAATCCCTTTCATTTGATACCCATATTGAGGGGTTTTGAAAGAGAATGTAATCCGCCATTTTAGAGCGGCGGCCATATTGAATTTAGTGTGATGTCATAATTTTATCGTTTTATACTCTTCAAGCCCTTTTATTTGACACCCATATTAAGGGGGTTGAAAAAAATTTAATCCGCCATTTTGGAGCAGCGGTCATATTGAATTCGTTTTATACTCTTCAAGCCCTTTCACTTGATACCCATATTAAGGGGGTTTAAAAAAAATGTAATCCGCCATCTTCGAGCGGCGGTCATATTGAATTTAGTGTGATGTGACTAGTTGTATCGTTTTCTACTCTTTAACCCCTTTCATTTGAGACCAATATTAAAGGGGTTGAAAAGAAAATGTAGTCCGTCATTTTGGAGCAGCGGCCATATTGAATTCGTTTTCTACTCTTCAAGCCCTTTCATTTGATACCCATATTGAAGGGGTTTAAAAGAAAATGTAATCCGCCATTTTAGAGCGGCGGCCATATTGAATTTAGTGTGATGTCATTAAGTTTATCGTTTTATAGTCTTCAAACCCTTTCATTTCACACCCATATTAAGGGGGTTGAAAAAAATGTAATCCGCCATCTTGGAGCGGCGGTCATATTGAATTTAGTGTGATGTGACTAGTTGTATCGTTTTCCACTCTTTAACCCCTTTCATTTCACACCCATATTAAAGGGGTTGAAAAAAAATTTAATCCGCCATCTTGGAGCGGCGGTCATATTGAATTTAGTGTGATGTGACTAGTTGTATCGTTTTCTACTCTTTAACCCCTTTCATTTGACACCCATATTAAAGGGGTTGAAAAGAAAATATAATCCGCCATTTTGGAGCAGCGGCCATATTAAATTCGTTTTCTACTTTTCAAGCCCTTTCATTTGATACCCATATTAATCTAGTTGACTAAAAATACATCATCCGCCATCTTGTGGCGACGGCCATTTTGAGAGTATTACAATATTGAGTACTGTTTATTGTATTGTCACCAAAACTAAAAGCGTAAACAAAATTTCAGCTCAATCGGATGTCAAGAAGTGGTTCTAATTTAGCTTGCAAGATTTGACCCTCACATACTAATGCCGGCCACACACTACTCGCTACTTGCCAAGTACTTGCAAAGTACTTGACAAGTAGCGAGTAGTGTGTATGAAACTTGGCATATACTTGGCCAAGTACTCGCACTTCCCATCGTGTGTCGGAAAACTGCATCAAGTCAAAAGAAGGCGAGCCGAGTAATTTGAGACTTGTGTGTCAGCGCTACATTACACGGTTAACGCACAAGTCGCCACCTGTGATAAAATCTTCTTTGCTCCTACAGTTTTTGAGAAGATAGCGATTTGGTGATAGTATTTGTTAACATTTATCGTATACTGAGATGGAGTGGATGCATCTCACAAATTCCATAAACAACTACTATTATTCAAAGATGTTACCCACCATCTTCTTTGCTTGCGTTCTTTTTTTCTGTTTTTCATTAGAAGATAAGTCCACAACATATTGTTACAAAAGCAGCTAAAGCCGTCGTATCGTCGTGTGCATCCATTTTTTAACACTACTCGTCTTTCGACTTGTACTTCCCGAAAAACTTGCGATTTTACAAGTAGACACGTAATGTGTATGGATTAACTTGAACTTGAACAAGTACTTGTCAAGTTTCATCCAAGTCAAGTACTTGGCAAGTAGCGAGTAGTGTGTGGCCGGCATAACAGACCAACAAGGCAAGTTAAATAAAAGCTTGTAATAAATCTATCCCACGGGAACCGTACATTTTTCCGGGGTCAAAAGTAGCCTATGTGCTATTCCAGATTATACTCTGTGCCAAATTTCATCCAGATCCGTTCAGCCGGTCTGGTGTGATTGAGCAACAAACATCCATCCATCCAAACTCTTGCATTTAAATTTTATTTAAGTGTGTAAATTTTTCGCCAAATCGTTATACAGCGCCACCGCATAATATGATGACCAACAGGCTCAACTAAAATAAGCAAGATGTCGGAGCTGTCAAGTACTGTTTTATTTTGGCTATTTTGTCAAAACCAAAGCTTATTTCCTCCTTACAACTTGGGATTTACTTTATAATTTCATACTCCATCGAACTTGTATAAAATTATCGCCAAAGCTGATCCAAGATTTTTGCAACTTTTATATTTTTTTTTGGTAATTTGGCTCAATTTTAGACATAACGGTTGAAAAGGTGTCTCACAATAAATATTTACAACGTGCCTGATAAATCAATTTTCGTTTAAAATGTTTAAATTTTTTAATTTGTATAAAAGTGTCATTTGGGTATTAATCTCCCGCCATTTTAGACAAATACGCAGCCTTAATACCAAATCGAGAAAAATACACCGGACACTGATGAAAATCATCTTCTACCCTGTGAAAATCCCCTTCTCTGGCTAAAGCCTACATTGCTGATTCAAGACAGAATAAAATGAAAGTAGCTAGAAAAATTCTAGACCAAACTATGATAATGAAGTTGGCGAAAATGTTAATTCTACAAGTAGTCGTGTTAAGATTTCCAGCAATAGTACCGTTAATTTTGATAACAACACTAATATCTTACCGTCATGTATAAATTTTTCTAATTACACTAACCTTACAATTTATTTAAATCCTCCTTTTTTTATTTTATTTTATAAATACTTCATTGTGGCAGTTGTAGATAAAGTACAGTATTTTATTCGTCTATAATGGCCATATTACACTCGCCTCTAGCTCGTTGTATAAACATCACTCTCGTGTAATATGGCCATCATTATACCCTCATTGAATAACATACTATTCTAGTTTTCGTTTGTATTGTATCAAGATGGAATGTCCAACTGGCCTCAAATTTAATTTCAGGAAAATGGTGCCTCAACAGGTGATGCTGTAGATGGACGGTTATTGTGTAAATAACATGTTGACGCTTTCCAGTGTCAAGTAGAGAATATGTCGACCTTTTAGCTTGATAACGAAACTTGAAGTCGTAGCTACAACTTTAGTTTAATGTTAGAACATTGTTTAAAGTATATTGTGAGATAAACAAAGGTATCTTTGAAGTAATGCGTTGCCTCCCATTTCAGTTTTAATTTTTATATTGAGGTAGAAAAAATAGGAAGATGAGAATGATTCTGTAACTTTTTCACAAAATGATGGTTCTTACTACAGAAAAAAATTTATTGAAATATTATTAAAAAGAATATTCAATAATTACCAGTAACACGAATATTTCTCATAAGTAAACTTTCCTACAGTCCTCTAGAACTGACCACAGTCGATTTCTTTGTTCCACAAAGCTAGAAAATGTACATTAAAGGCAATCGGACAGAAATTCCGCGTGACTACTCATCTTCGATTTACAAAAGTGGAACTCATACCGGTTACTGTTTACGTATAGACTTTTATAGAGGATTCTGGCGCAAATATTGCAACCATAAAGCGTTACGGTAGCTGGGGTTATATCGAAAATTCAAACAAAACTAAAATATAAACTACGTGCCAAATAAATTGCACCACCCACATAGCTGAAATTTTTACAGTTTACTTCTACTGAGTGTAGAAACAAATGATTTCAATTTTATTAAGAAAAACAAAACAACAATTATAACAAATTTAATTACCATGCGCCTGGCAGGTTGTCAATGAGATAAACGATGTTCTCCTGAAGTACATAATATCTCATTCTAAGCTTGCTCTTGATAGTGATTCAGCTTTTCCAGGGTGTTTTTAGGATCAGGAAATTATCTGGAACGAACAAACATATCAGCCCAGATATGTTCAATGGGGTTTAGGTCGGAAGAACGAGGCGACCAAGACATTTCGTATTGTTAGAAATATGTTCAATATGTGGTGTAGCAATGTCTTGCTGAAAAATGATGATCGTTGTCACTAGTAAGAAATGAAGCATGTTGGTTTTTCTGTAAAGAAATTGTTTATAAACAAAATAAATTGCATTTAAATTTATGCAACAAAAAAATAAAGAAGATTCGCGAAGTATAGTAGATATTTAAACCTCAAATTATATGGCCCCTAAACGTTGTTTTGACGGTATTAAAAAAACGTTTAATGTAAAGTTGAAAAATTAATGGCAATCAGCGATGCAATCAAAACATTTTGATAGCCGCTGGATTTATTTAGGCCAACAAGCTTAATACTTGCGATACAAACTACTGTAAACATCTTAGTCTTTACTGATGAACCCTTTCCGACTGACAAAAACCACTTTTGCTTTCAATTAAAAAACATAAAGACATCTAGGCCAACGTACCATATATAAAAATGTGTTAGCTAGTGTTAATGGTATAAACAAGATGTTTCATGTGCCCCCACATGAAAAAATTACTTATTCCGATCCACCTTTCGTGTAAATTTCGTGCATTTGTTGTCTTACGTTGCGAAGGTCCGCTAATAAATTACACACGAGAATTCCCACGGGTTTCACATAATATGATAATGGATATAATCATATCGGTCACTATTTGAAAAGTGATCACAAAATGGCGACACTGTCCTTTCATATAATTTTTAACAATTTTAATCTGTAATAATTATTGTAGTTATTTAGCCTAAAGAAGGTAGCAATGTGCTACCGAAACCTTGCAACTGACAATATCATTTAACTCCATAGTGGCTTTTCATTCTTTCCCCGAGTACCTCATGATTTAATAAGTTTAGATTGATAGTTTTTTGGGAAATGAGATAAAATGGATTTTTGAAATATCTCAATGAATAATTCAATGCTTCGAACTACAATCTACGTGAAGAAAAATACGGACATTAGTAAAAACACAAACGTTATCGCGTCTTTGAAAGGAAATATAAATAACAAATAACTAGGTTTTTCTTCTTTAAACACGACTGAAACGGCTGCATATTATCCATCTATACGCCGGCTCTCGCACTAGGAGAGTCGCTGTATCAATTTCACTTTCCGCATCTTGCTTTAATTGAGAAACTAAAAGTTACTTTGTCCGTCGAATACAAAATTTCACTTATAATCGGCGCAGTCAGAGACGAATACATAAGATCTTCGCCGATTTCAAAGCCTCGCGACCAACAGAGACGTATTGCTTGTGACTCACGAGGGCACATTAGCCAACTGTTCTAAATTCAAAAAAAAAATTCGCTTGTTCTCAACACGTTACCTGTCCTTTAAGAAAAAAAAAATCGGTCCCATTTGCTACAATTGTTTTTTTTTGCATATTCTGATAGAGCTTTGTTTACTGATTACGACGGTATACTAACAAAAATATTATGCTGCTTCTTCCGAAAGATAATTAAAAAAACTTTGTGACACATACCCGGTGTCACGACGCAGCAATGGCAAGACTCAGAAGACACGTCGTGTGGGTCACGGGGCAAATCAGAACTGAATCACATCGGTAGTATCACAGAGCATGTGTAATATTTTAGAAAGATTTTAATAAAGGAACATCGTTCCTGATTTTCTATTGAGAGTGTGTTCTTTGCGGTGGTTGAATTTCGGATTATGCGGGCATGGATCTCGCTAGTCAGGTAAGGGTTTATGACCTTGGGTTTCCCCAACTGGTCGGCAACAATAGATATAATTATAGTGCGATCAATAATAATTGCGCTTATCAAAACCAATTATGAATTTTATAATAATTGTCAAGGGTAGTATCATCTTAAGTCCGATATATTGCAGGTAACTATATAAACTTTGACAGCTAAGCTAAGACAGCCGTTTTTTATATTATGATCACCCCTGATAGACAATTATTTTTAATCGCACTGTATTGGTTTGCGTTAGTCACACGTGTTGAACATATCTCTGAACTGGATTTGGTTTACTTCCGCGGTTTTCCTTTACTTTCAAATAAAGTTGTGTTCTGAATTATCAGAATAAAAAAATTACGGAGGGACTTTTTTTTCGGCTTCTAAATATCACGTTAAGTCAGAATAACGAATTAGATATAGCCGCTAAGAGCTACAGAATGTGTCACAGAAAAAAATTGATCCTACTGATGTGAGACACAAACCCAGTGTCACTGCGCAAGAATGGCTAATTTTGTGAGACACACATGTTGTGTCACGTGGCAGCTAACGTGTTAATGCTTCTGTCCATGAATGAATGAAAAGAAAAACTCACATTCCCAACAGCAACAAGCCCAAACGTCGAAGGGACACCAGGCAAAAATGGGAACAGCAAATTCACATACTTATGCCACCTTAGCGATTTTAACACTACATCTAGTGAATTTTTGTTGTCGCTAGGACAATATTTGCCAATTTTTAGTTAAATTTCTTCCGTATCACTAACCTGCTTGCTCCGATTACGTTGTTAGGACTTGGGAGGTTGATTGCAAATTAGTTAGCGACTTTTAGGTTAGAATATCCCGTATTCTAGAGGATTTTGAAATAAGTAAATTCACGTCATTGTGAGTCTGAGAATATTTCATCTCACTTGATTTTCGTTGAGGAAATCCCCACATTCTAATGCATTCCGAGTTAGTTTCTAAAACTGCATTCGTAACTCCGGATGGTCCTTTTGACTATCTACGAATGCCAATTGCCCTCATTTAGACAACGTTCTCATCGGTACCCAAACACGAGAAGAAGCTAACTTTGTTCATCGTGAGAACATCATCTTGTGACAAGTAGATGTTCTTCCACTGTCCCACAGACTGCTTGCGTCCGCTCAAAATTTGGAAGGGTGTGGGTCTAAGTTTAATTTAATTCTTTTAATTTTTTTGGGACACTATAAACTCTGACTCGTCTTCTCCCGTTACTTGGAGTGCTGTTCAATTAGATTAGATTAGGGTTGTGAGGGAATTAGCTCCTCTCACCGACACTTAGACCACACCGCGGGCCCATTGTGTCACCCCCTTGTGTCCCTCATTCCTGTCTCTCATCCAGCCATACAACATTGTCAAAAAAAGCTAGGATAGTTCCAGGCAAGGTACACCTCAAGTTGGCCCACCTGGGCCATGTCTCCCCAGTATGGACTTTCTGGTCGAAGCGAGAGCCGGACATGCCCGTAGGATATGTTCGACAGTCTCGTGCTTCTCTAAGCATCCCCTGCACGTTGGGTCATTTACCACCCCTATTACGTGGAGGTATTTATTTAGCCCGCAATGTCCGGTCCAGATGCCCACCAAAAGGCGGAGTCTGTCCCTTCAAAAATGCAGACAGGGCTTATGTCTTTTAAAGCAAGGATTTTTGATAAAAATCTTGCTTAGTCTGCAGCCTGTTGTCGTTTCCCATCTAGCACAGTGTCTAGAATCGATGTCAGTTTTCAGGTTTGAGAGGTAGCGGTTGGTCGGTTGGATGGGCGGTTCGGTACCATCCGGTGTTCCCGTCGCGCCTTGTCGAGCCAGCTCGTCGGCCCTCTCACTCCCCTCATTTCCGTTATGTCCTCGAACCCAGCTTAGCTCAACGAGATTGTTTAGTGCTATTCTCCACAGTACCAGATGGCAGTCATGTACCACTTGAGAGGTAATCGTGCCACTGGCCAGAGCCCGCAGAGTTACTCGACTGTCGCTGATTTAATTTAATACGGTTGATTCACAAAAAGAAGGTAACCACGAAGACAACTAGATTTAATTTTAGAGTGGTTTAAAATTTGGATAGACTAACTGGTATAAAAGTAATACAACGACTGGAGGTCTTCACTAAAATTAAATAAGAACTTTAAACCATAGTATAGTAGTGACAAAATGAATTTCCGAAGTTGCTTCATTACTGTGAGATGACAATCAGGTCATCTAGGAGACAAACAAACAGACAAACTGGTCATGAACTATCCATCAGTCGCTGGAAGGACGCGGGGGCGTTGCGTTACCCAAAGGGCATCCGTAGGAAACAGTATGATTAAAAAGAGCATAAAAATGCGGTTTTATCGTTATCGACAAGGTGAACTTGGATTTGCTGTTATCCGGCGTTGAGGAGATCGTCGATTCTAGGGAGCGAATACATGTCTGACTTGGTGATTGCTTTTATCTTCCGGTAGTCGACACACAGCTTGATAGCACCGTTGCGTTTCGGCACTAGGACCACGGGCGATACCCAAACGCTCTCACACTCCTTGAACATGATGTTGACCTCCTTTCCCCCTTTCCCAGTGTCTGCGTATTTGAGGTGTCGTTCGATAGGGAGGTGTCAATTTGGTTTTCGTGTTCATCTAGTAGTAGGACTTGCCTAGTGCCTCGACCGGGCGGAGACGCTCCATAGGTATTCAGAACCTCCTGGTGCTTGATACACAGATCAGTACACTTGGGCGTCATGCATGACAGATTGTAGAGGCCTCGGTGAAACTATACCTCGTCCCAGGTCGAGGATCATTTTCAGGTCTCCAATAAAATCGGCGCCTAAGAGAGTATTCGTGGTGTCTAGCAGGGAGAGGCTGACAAACGTGGTCGTGATAGGTCTTCCAGTCGGTCCACGGAGGGTCTTTCGATAACACCAGATTGGGGCCGTTGGAGCGGTGAAATCCTTTCTCCTCTCTCAGCCATTCTGAGCATTGTTTAGCAATTGGGCAGTCTTGAAGTCCCCGTCGCGGGATACGCGATCGCGGATGTTTTTCCGCAATAAGCCGTTATTGGTCCACCGATATCTCGTCTGATTGGGGTTGATCAATAATTTCTCGGAACAGGCGATGGTTTGGTGTACATGGTGCGAAGGCATTCTGAATGAGACTTGTTGCTGCTTGCCACGTGCCTGCTCCGTCCTGAAAGGGCATTGGCGTCCGAGACATTTTCAGGTTATTTTCGCTACTTCTCCTTATTTCTTGATTGTCACCACGGAATGTTTGGTTTTCTTTAAACTCGGGGTCGTACGCTATTGGGTCCACGGTTGGACATCACTTTGTAGTGGAGTAACACCTTATTTAACTTCGTAAATTAAAGAATAATATATTGATCATTACAGACAAAATCGGGGTGGACCTTTGCAAGTGACCAGACCAGGGTAGACCGTTTTCAGTCCTGTCCAGTGCCTGTCTTGCGTTTATACATATAGAGCTGCTAGACCAATGAGGGGTTGGTGCTCAGTGATGTGCTGTGGCCTGATCTTCACTGGCGATGGAACCGCTGGCAAAGGGCTAATACGGGGAGTATTGGTATTACTTCGAATGCCCTTTCGCTGTAGGCGGTTTTTTCTTTTTCGGCTATTTTTTCATGGGATTTTGGAGGAGCAGTCTTTACGGGTGTACTATTCATTTTGCGTTTGGTTTACGCTCACCCATTTTGTTTATTTGGCAAGGTCTTCTTCGTCCGTGTAGTATTCAGTTCATCCTGACGGAGAATAGGTTCCTAATGGTCCTGGGGTTAGTTGTTTAGGGGACTCGATTACCGGGTGTAGACAACTGATTTCTTGCAGTCATAGTCTCCATCTGATTATTTTTATTATTAGCTTCCTGTAGCATGCAGGCTAGTTTTCTTGAAACAGCTTCTGGTTTTTTTACACTGCTTCTTTACAATATTCTTTTAACAAGTTAATTTATAAAAAATGTAATTACTTATGTGATTTTTAGTCACGCGATTAATATTAAGGGTTAATTTTCAGTGGAATGTGTCTAAATGTATGCAGTATAATGAATGACGTTTTATCCTGCTGTTTTCCACAGAATTATTGTCGGTAGGTATTTATTTGTAGTTATTTGGTGGTTATTCAAAATGCAAGTTTAATGAATGAAAATTGTAACAGAATCAACCCTAAAGAAACTTCACTAAATATTAAAATATCCAGAAAGTTAATCCTCAATTCCTTGATGATACATAACAGAAACTGTGACCTTTCTCTTTTATCGATCAAAGAAGTAGAATTTACACAATTACTGTATGTAAATGTATTCCTTTTATGTGAACAGAGATGTACACATTGTTTCAAAACCATTGTTTTAAATTTAAACTAGTTTATAAATGCGAAATATACTTCAGTGTTTAAAACATAAATAAATTTTGCAACCAGCATACTATTTTGTATTAATTATGAAAAGTTTGAACAATAAAAACGTGACAGACGGAAACATGAGCGTGTGGCGGGAAAAAATATGAGGTTCCCGAGAGAGACTTAATCCTTTCAAGAAGACGTTTTCTGTGTAATTAACTGCGAAGAATTTACTAACTGAAGCTTGCATAATTTAAGAACCTTATTTGTTTTGATACGGCAAGCTGAAATTTTCCGCCGTTTATTTTTGTTTAATTAATTATTAATACTCCAGCCTGGGTAATTATCAATGTCGATCGTGCAATTATAATAATTAATTCAACAACTGTCGATGGGGGTCTTTCACTACTTCGGTCTCGAAAGATCGCTAGATTAAAAGTAGCGTGACCGGGAGGCATAAAAAGAAAATATCACTGCAGAAATGAAATTTTCTCCTCTCTAATTCGGCCCCCCTTAAATATCAAACAGGGCAATAAAGCACAATTTTCTCTATACTACCGTTTTCGACGTTCATTTTCCCTGCATGTTATGCACGTGTAGGTGGCGGTTTTGCGTCCCCGCCCCCAGCCGGTCCAATGATTTCAATCCATATTACTTCCGCAAAGTGGAAACATTCTCCGGATTTTATGATTGCGCACAATATTAGCTATTTGTTATTTTCACAGTCGGCTTAAATCTACAAATGTCAAATTCAATCGCGCGATTCAAATTGAATGATGCAGCCCCATGTTCTACAATATGCAGTTCACACTGATTGGATGTTGGAAAAAAGCAGTGACAGCGGGGCTCTAGAATCGCCGTTAATAAGAGAATGGATTTAAACTGACCTGTCTGAAAGCAATCTGTTGGCTTTTTTGGATGTCTATCGAATCACTTGTATAAAACCGAATAATTATTATTTAAGTGTACCTACTGCTGTAAAAGTACTTTGTGGAATAAAGCAATCAAGTTATGAAATAAGTAAACTGCCATAATAGACATCAATAGAACAGGACAGGTAAGTGCTATCTATTGGTAGGCTTCGTAACTCGTCAGCCTGATAAACTAGTGCGAACAATTTTATGATACAAATAAATCTAATTTTCGAAAATGGTTGGTTGATATGCAGTGTTGCTTCTTAGGCGACAAAATATATAAATCATTAGAGGTATTAAAAAATTTAAATATATCTAAGTCGAACTCCACAAAGTTTGTGGAGTTCGACTTAGATACATTTAAATTTTTTAATTTAAATTTACTCCACTTGGATTTAAGAACATTCTTCTTGTTTATTAGAGGTATTGATTTTGATATAAAAAAAGCGGATCTACACAATATGGGGTATTTTAATAATATGATATTACGGAATTATGGAATTACAAACTTGCGGAATTACGAAATACGTATTATAAATGGGGAATGATCTAATAGTGAATGAAATTGTGAGTCCAAAATTATGAGGTAAAAAAAATATTACGATATTATGACAAAGCGAATTACAACAGGGTACCCACTATTTTTTTATTACACACTATCCGCGCTAAATAATATATTATCGCCATTACACAATATATGAAATTACGGAAACACGGTATTATGGAATTACTGAAGTAAGTAGGTACGCAAACTACAAATTTATGGAATGAAAAAAATAGCGATTCACGAAATATATTATATTGAAAAAAATAATAATCCACTATAGGATATTACGCAATTACACGATCCTTAAATTACAGAATTTCAGAATTACGAAACTAGGGTAAAATTATGAAATTATGAAAAGAAGGAACTGCGGCCTTATGAAAAACATATTATCAAATATTTCAATATATGAAAGTACGTATTTAAAGAATTTCAGAATTATGAAACTGAAATTATAAAATTCCTTATAAAATTCCGTAATAGGGTATTACGGAAATAAAAATAAAATAAAATAACGAAATTATGGAATTGCGAAATTACAAAATACATAATTATCAAATAATACAATATAAGATAGTACACAATTGCACGAAACTGTGGTATTACAAAATAATAAAATTTCTAAATAACGAAGTTACAAACTACCGTAATAGGATATTGTAAAATCATGAAATTTTGGAATTATGGAATTATGAAATAAAATATGTACATATTAGTAAATAATCCAATACGCAAAATTAGGCAATTACACTATCCAAAGATTACAGAATTTCAGAATTACGAAACTGATATTACGAAATTAGAAAATTTTTAAATAACGTAATTACAAAATTCCATAATAGGGTATTGTAAAATTATGAAATTATGGAATTATGAAATTACAAAAGGACAAAATACATATTATGGATTATCAAATAATCCAATATAAAAAGTACGTAACTACACAATGCTTACATTAGACAATTTCAGAATTTATTACGAACTGATATTACGAAATTACAAAATAACGTAATAGGGTATTGCAAAATAATGAACTTATGGAATTATGGAATTACAGATTTCCGAAATACGTATTATAAGATAATCTAACATTCCCTGGAAAAAAAAACTGAAATTGTGTGATTATGAGGTAAAAAAAGGAATACACATCGTTTAACAACGCTATAGGCGCTAAATTAATATTATAGTAATTACATGAAATCAAAAAAATAAGAAATTAAGAAATCAAGGAACCAAGAAATCAAGGAACCAAGGAATCAAGGAATCAAGGAATCAAGGAATCAAGGAATCAAGGAATCAAGGAATCAAGAAATTAAGAAATCAAAACATCAAGAAATTAAGAAATGTATATATCACGAAATTGAAAATTATTATGAACGTAAGGAGTTTTGAAGTAATGAAATTATTCAATTACAAAATCATGGAATTATGGAACTATGGAATCTTAGAATTTGGAAATTACAATATTATGAAAATGGGCTATAGGGAATTGCGGTATTATAAAATTATCAGATTATAAAATTAAGAACTATGGAATTATGGAATTACTAAATTATGTAATTACTAAAAACTATTTAATTATAAAAGACGTTGTTATGAAGGCATCCACCATTTTTTTAAATTTCATATTGCTTAACGACACTGTAGGTGCTCAATATTATTGTCATTACGAAATCAGGTAACTACACAAACATGGAATGACGCAATTCTTGAATTATGGAATTAGGAATATACGAAATATTACGAGAATCGTGAGATTATGAGATAAGAAAAGAATTAAAAAAATTGACATTTACGGAATTAAGCTATAGAGTGTTAAGGAATAATGAAATTATGGTAAGGTGGAATGGGGTCGTCCCACAATTTTCAAAAACAGCTTTTCTAGAAAGTAGACGAAAAAATATTATACCCCTATTTTTTTGTTTATTCGAAATCACGCGTTTACTAGGTAGAAAAAAATCCGAAACATTTGCCTTATTTGAAACGCGCGCCTTTTTGTGACGTCTACACGGGACAAAATTCACCAGACATAATTCAAGTTACTAGACGTGCCGACTAATGAGAAGCGCACAAACCAATGAGAATGCTCCCCCAAAATGACGTCACAAGAGGCGGTAAATGTACAACGTTTGAAACTGCTGGCCGAAATTGCGATTTTTGATACGCTCTGTTATCTGACAAAATAACTGTATGAAACAACAGAACACGTTTTAGGGCTTCATGTTACATACTCTATGGGATGCTATAGTTGAATTCGTCAAATTCAATTGAGGGGGACGACCCCATTGCAAAATTTATATTAGTTTATTTTAGAATATAATTTCAGAATTATGAAATTATAAAATTATAAGAATATTTTGGGAAAAAAATTGTAAAATCGTGTTTTTTGTTCATTTTCTTTAACGATGCTTCCCGCACTGAATGTTATTGTCAGTACACCAATATTAAGCGCGGATAGCGTCAATAAACAATAGGAAGAAAATGGTGGATGCGCTATTGTAATAGAAAGAGGTGCGCCAAACCATAGTGGCCATAGTTTTGTAATCTATATAATTTCATAGTTAACTCTAATAATATGATAATACACTTTTCCATTTTCACTGAATAATTTCTTGATGTTTTAGTTAATATTGACTGCCGCTACTTTTACAGAATTTTGCAATACATTGAACTATTTCCAAGATTTTCTGCCCGCGACGGTACATAATATTTTGGCTAATATTTTGGAAATAAATGCATCATGGGGTGACATTAATGTCCCTTTGAGAATGTTTAAATTGACATATACGATCAGGGTCTGCAATATAGGATTTAAAATTTGTGATAAGTTTAACAGAAAACATCGCATCCACATTTACAGTGCGTAAGACCAATAAAGCAATAGATTTTTTATTTTAAAACGTTATCTTGAGTCTACGTCACATAAATTTGCAGATACTTATTTGCAGTATTATTATTAGATTTCTTCTCATTCTCAGTAAACTGACCCGTCTGCGAAATCAATGTCGTGGTTTTGCGTGAGCTGGTGGTATAGAATACAAATTTTATTGTATAGACGCTATAAATAAATGGGTAAGCTTTATGGTTTCTTTGAAGCCGACAAAATAGAAATTTGTTGGAATTACAGCTAATTAACAACTTGTGTCGACTGGCGTTTAAAAATAAAGAAATATTTGAAAATTGAAAACATGTTGCAGTGAAACGACTAAAGATTCCTCGGGATCTATACAATGTTGCGGAGAAATGGTTCCGCTGAGTCCACATTGAAAGCTATACGCTGTTTTCAACATTCGGTTTTTCTCCTTCAGATAGGCAGTAAACCGTTGAGATCGCACGTATTTGCTTTATGACACCTGTTTGCTACCATTGAGACGTCTTACAAGTGCAATCTTTTACAGTTGTTTCCAAATATGTTGATCCTAAAAGGATCTTTTTATTTTCCTCTTGTTTTCTTTTCGTCGAAAGCGGTCATTAGTTTCTAAGATGTTTCCCCGGATAAAGGCGCATACAGATTTACTTTAAAACTAAAGTTGTTAATTATTGAATTAACAGGGGAAAATATTGGCATCACTTAATATAATCAGGGAGAGTCTGTAAGATCAAAAAAGAGCTCGGAGACACCGAGTGTATTCAATCACTTAAGAGTAGTCTCTCCGGGTCTGCCGTGAAAGATCCAAAGACTGATAATGATAAATACCTTAAGGAAAGAACAGCAGGACCAACATTCAATTATATCTCGTCATTTATTCGAAGCTTTTCGTCGGGATTTGCACGCGTACTGGTGTATTATTTGATGTTTCGTTCAAACATAAAGAAATCCTACCAAATTCCGTATTGCGTGTGTAAAGATTATTATTTTATTGATTTAAGCTGTTACGTGTTTAATGAGAGTGTTGAAACGCAAATGGGAGAAAATCTAAAGAAAGGAGGTTAAGCGAACCCGCTTTGCAGCTTATTATGTTTAGTATTGTGCTGTGATTTCCGAAAAGACTGTAATTGAGGCGTTTCTTATCCACTTTGACACATTTCGAGATAATCAAGAAAAACGTTTTTCGTATTTTCCTCCGTAATTTATCACTATGTAGTCGGTGTCATGAAAAGAAAATGGCACACTTGATTGTTAAATGGCAACCCTTTAATTAATAAAAAATTGTTATTGATGGATAATTTTTTTCTTAAATGTTTTGATAGGATTTCATAGCAAATTTGTTCCAGTTTCCGAAACTGCCTCTCAATTTCCTGTAAGATCATTGGTTGCTGACATATCGATGGTTGAAGGCAAAAGGATCCCTTTTCGTTTAATATCGGATATCCCCGCGAAAAATGGTCGTAGATACAATCTAAAAAAGGAAGAACAGGCTATTCGGTTCATACAATGGTTCAACCTGAAATAATTTCTCCGAACCCGTGGAGTAAAAAGAAAGAAGGCCAAATTTTGTAAAAAAAATTTCACGCGCTATTTATTTGGATTTCTTGGAAAACATGGCTCCTAAAAATTTTTGGCCAAAACATCGGAAAACTAGAATCTTGGAGCTTTAAAATTTTTTTTTTTTTTTAAATCCTCGATACGACCATTTTTCATTTAAATACAGCTCATCAAAAATCACCGAAAAATTTGGATTTATTTCTTGCTCCTTTAATTTATGTGAGTAATGTAGTTGTAATGTTCTGACAAAATTGTGAGGTATGGGAGGAGACACAAAAAATACAATTATGACCCCAAAAGTCATCTAATGAACAAATAAATAAATTATACAGTAACTTTCTCTACATTTAAACAAAATTAAAATAACGTTATGATGATTAAAATTAAATTGACAAGTAACAAGTTGGTTAAATAAAAACTATATGAATGTTCAAATAAAGTCCACGTGTGGATTACGTCAGTCCAGGAAAAAATCACGAGTGGAATCACTTAGCAGCTATTCCAAAAGAAGGTGATACAAGAAACAATCCTCTGGTGAATGCTGGTGTACCTGCCTATTTGATTGAAAGAGAATAGTCAAGGTCTGCACGCAATAAAGTAGTTTTTCTTACCTCTTTTTTCCTCCGAATCAACACCTAATCGATATATCCGCTAATGTGATTTAGTTAAATAATTAACTGAACCCCAATCGTATTATCCGTACTTGACGCAATTCCTATACCTTACTCTTTGTCCAGAACAAAATACGACGGAGATGTTCTTCGTTCAGATGTCGTTCTTAAAAGAAGGCCGCAGGTTCGTCGCGTGGTATGCAAGAAATTTTCGTGCTTTCTTGTACGTGCCGATAATCTCTAAACGCTGATTTCTTCCTGAATCTTTGGTGGTGAATGCGCGGCAAAACCAAATTGTAACAGTACCTACTTAACTCAAGTTTGAATATTTAACGCCTCAATTATCTTTGCTAGATAAGTAATGCTATTTATGATAGTAATCCAGTAGGTTAAATCAATGAAGTTTTTCAAGGATTTCATTAATATATTGGGATACTTTTTATTCTAAAGGTTATGTGTATTACTACTCATGTTAATTTAGCTTTGTTTTCTATTCCCTATCCAAGATATATGGTACTTTATTTCGTACTTACAGTAAGAAATATGTCAAACAGAATTGTTATTAAAATGTATTATACTCAGTGGAATAAAAAATACCTATCGATTATTAAAATTCGGCCAAACTTTAAGTTCAACAATTCTGTTTAATGATAAGAAATTTTAAACTCTTCCTAAAATATCTATTTGTACTAAAACTTGATTTACCTACTACAGTTCCAAATTTACAAACTTGAAAAATAACCCAGACAGATCGGATCAATTGAACTGAATAGTTTAGATCCCACCCGAGTTTTTGAAATAAAGGCGTGTTAAGGAATAAGTTGAAACATCAGTCGAAGTCGAATTCAGTACTAATAATAATAATAATTAAATCCCATGACATAAATATGACGAACTCTTAAATCGAAACTGACCTAAATAAGAAATGACAAATACGTAGAAACAACAAAACGACTTAAGAACGTGTTCCTCATCAGCTGTAAAGACGAAAAGTCTCTAAAAAAAGTCCAAGCCACGATGCTAAATTAAATCCACGGATTGTAATCCACGACGTACTACACACGCTGAGATCAACAACGACCATTTTGTAGCCGACATTATTATCATCATTGAACTTGAGGGACATACCATAACCTCTGACTTACTGTCATTAGCAAATTTCGATTTATTTTGTAAAGACAGAAATAGTAGTCCCATAGGGTCCAAAAATTAAGGAAACCTAAAAACGTAAATATATATTAATGCCTACTATGTGACGGGAGCGGACAGCCTATCTATCCATTACCTATTTCGGGTGGGGTATTGGGGACTTCGACATCTCTTTCTGAGTCAGAAATCATGATGCAAAAAACACAAACTGACGTGCCATGTTGTAATGACGGAAGGCAACTAAACCAATTATATTTAGGCAAAAAATTTCGTCTCTATATCAATTTCGGAGTGTTTTCGTTCGAGCATTCGGTGACGAAAAATTAGGTTTTTAAAAAAGCTTTGTTGTTAATTTTGCAAGTGTTTTCTTTTGTAGACCTTTTGGTCTCTGTTTAAAAAAAGTGGTGGCTTGCCCAATACCATCAAACGACTTCAACCTTAGAGCTCAGATCGACTTACCAAATTAATTTATCTTCGTCCGCTCTAATTGTAAATAATTTACCAAGTTGTTGATTGACTGTAAAATTGTTCATGGTAGGCCACTAATTCTGAAGAGTCGGGGTAGGATTGAAGGGAGTAATCAAGATGTAGAGAAGATTCCGCTTCGTACGTGGATGGACGACAATAACTGTACAAATTGGTTCATTGGCTGTGGTTTTGTCCAGTTTCAAAAGAATAATTTGTTTCACAGAATTTTAAACCGAACACCATACAGAGCTTTAATCGGAGAGGATGCTAAAATTGGTTTACCCTCCACAAACCTATCCAAAAACTACTGAAAAAGAGCTTGAATCCATGGCAAGCACAAAAAGACACCAAGAATTGAATGTGATTGATTAGAACGAGGATCAAAATGGGATTGCGTTACATAGTAGAATTCATGAAACCCGTTTGTGTACATCTTGTCCCGAAAATAAACCGAAGAAACCTGTCACTCTAAGAGAAGTGCACAAGGATTTAAAAAAAAAACGCCTAAATTAGAGAAGACATTTTTTTAATGCGCGGTACGGTGATACCTAAGTGGAGTTGAATGATGGTTACTATGGAGACGAGTTGGTTGATGTGTGAAAAACGATTTACTAGGGAATAAATAACCTGTATTCCCTCGGGAATAAAGTAATACATTATTAGCCAAAACCGAGGGAATACGAACGAAAAAACGTCAACGACAATAACAAAGAACGCCGACAATCAACAATACACGGCACAGAGTAGAGGGTTACGAATGAGACAAGGCGAAGAAATTCAGGAAGAAGATGAAGAAGAAAGAAAAAAAAAGGGGGTTAGAAAAATGTTCGGAATCATATCAAAAAAGCAAGAAAACAGTGAGAGCACCAGAGAAAAGAAGAAATCAAGAACATTGAAGCTGAAAATTGAAGACATGATGAAGAAAATGATGGATGATCCAAAACAACTAAAAAAAGATACAAGTAAAAGAAATGAGAGAGCTAAAAAACGACAACAGAGAGCTCAAGGTATGGAATAACTGAAGAGAGAAATGAACCAACTGAAGAAGGCGATGGGAAAAAAAGAGAAATGATAGAGAGAAGCGAAAATCTTCGTAGAAAAGAAGATAGGACAGATGGAGATGAAGATGGAAGAAAAATAAATAGGTGAAAGAAGTAATAACAGGTCTGCGAAAAGAGCAGGGACAAAGCGTAAGAAAAAAAGTCGAGAAGTGGGTGGATCAGAGGTAATGATAACAGAGGCATATGCTATGAAGGGAGAAGATATTATAATGGCGAAAATGGGGACATAGGAAAAAAAGCAGAATATCATGAGGAACAAAGAAAACCTGAGAAATTGAGCAACATCAAGAATAAACAAAAATTACCAAAGAAAGAAAGAGAGATACCTAAAGGAAAAGATAAAAGCGATAGCGAAGAGTGAAAAGAAAGAAGAAAATACGGTAGGAATAAGCGATAGAAAACTTCAGTTAGAGTGAAATTGGCGGAGATGGAATGACGAAATCGGGCGAACGGAAAAAATTTTAAGGAAAAGGAGGAAAAATCGAGAAAGAAATGGAAATTGGAATGTACCGGGGATAAGAAATAAAGGAGAAATTTTTTGGAAGTATCGACATAATTGGAATGGTGGAAATGTGGGTAGATGAAAAGGCATGTAGGAAGTTAGAAAAAGAATGCAGAGAGACTACGTTTGCAGACGTCAAGCAGCAGAAAGGAGGAGAGAAAAGAGGCATCATTACAAGAGCGATGAAAGAATTAATGACGAAACAATGAATACAGAGAACTGGAATAACAGAGAGGAATCTGAAACTATTAACAAAAAAAGTTCAAATGTTCAAAGTATACAGAAACGATATGAGCAAAAATAAACAAATGTTAGAAGAGAACAGAAAAAAAAGAAATGTAATATTAGAGCGTAACCTCAATGCGAGAACCGGGACAAGATAATGGAGCGTATCGAGTATCGAAGGATAAAACAGAAAATAAATAAATATAATATGAGGTACTAATTATTATGAACTGAGAGGACGATGCAGTGGAATTTACGTACCTGGGGCCGATAACAGAATCAGTAATTGATTATGTAATTGTTAACCAAGACGCATAGGACGAAGATTTGAAGTAGGAAACATGGTGGAATCAGACCACCAACCGTTGGAAATAGTACTAGGAGAGGAAATAAGAAGAATAAGACACGAGAAATAATCATAAAAACAATTTGGGAAGCATGCAAAAGTACAGAAATGCGCTGCAACATATTAAAAAGAAAGAAATAAAGCAGATATTTGTACCAGTGAAGAAGAGGGAATCGAAGTTTCGGAGAGAGAGTGTCAGTGCAAAAGAAAAATTTAAAAACATTTGGGAGTATAACCAAAATAAATTGAATCCAATGCGAGGTTTAAATTACAAAGGAAGAGGAAAATCGGATCTTGAAAGGGAAAACTTTATCTACTTTTGTATTCAAACTAAAGAAAAATGGAGTGTTCCTCTGTGTTTGTAAAAAAGTGATTTTGATGATGGTAACACAAACAAGGAAGGAAATGGTGGGAACGTTTCTCAACAAATTGTACCTAGAACCGATCTGGCAATCGGTACAGTTTCAATAAAAACTTTTCACAACGTTTTTGAGAACCAATGACAAATTACTGCAATTATTATATTCTGCTGAGGCAAGAACTGAAAATGTCTTTGATCTCTGATTTCCATAATTTTTACGAAAATTGAAATGAGTCTATATTATTTTGTCTACGCAGGATTGCATTAATAAAGGCCCATTTATTTATTTATATACATTATTATATAAGAGAAACAGCAGTGTGAGTGAATCATCCGGAATCCAAATATCCAAAATGAAAGCATTCACATGCATACACGCGGCCAATGATTTACGAGAGCATTAAATTCTGATCGCGATCCAGAGCAACGTGAATTTCGGCATGAATTAAAACGCAGCCCTGCCAGAAATAATCTTTAATGAAAGTGTCTTCCATCCATGAGATTATTAGTCCTACCTGCAGTACTGCCATCATCTGTACCGGAACATTAATTATAGCGTTAATTACATTTCCCTCCGAACTGTTAAAGACGATTAGGCACAGCATTTGCAGCATGATAGTCTCGTAAGTTTCGCTTAAAATTCATCACTAAAGCAATATTAGAATCTAATATCAGCCATCTCGAATTTCGTGTACATGTTTAAAAGTTCCCCGGGAAATTTGCAACAATAATTCAACTCAACACTTGTTCTGCAAACATTCTCGCGACGAGTCTTAAAGGAAATTAAAGGAATGAAAAATTCGCGCCGCCACCTGGAAACATGAAACGTGCAACTAATGTATACTGGTAAAGATGGAACTTTTTGCTTGTGCTCACGGATCGAACATTTAGAATAGAGGTTAAGCGACGTCGGGATCCTAGTGGGACGAAATTAAAGACGAACACTAGTTGTTAGTATTAGTTGAATCGCTATTTTTAAATCTACGTAATCACTATCATCGTGTTAAAGTTACCATTCACTCCTTTGAAATAATCTTTAATAATATTCATGTTTAAAGCAGTATTATTATTGAAGGATTTTTTATGAGAACCAAAGTAACAAATTCCAAGTGGTTTATTGTTCCTATATTAAGGTATGCCTACTATGTGCGGTCAAATACTCGGTATTTTTAATTATAAAAGAGTTTAATTATGCTTAAAGATTTATTAAGCAGTCTCCAAAAATAAAATTCTACGAAAAGAATTCTTATATTATGCATATGCACCGGTAACGAACAAACTTTTTGCTTATGACTCGAACACTATTAGAATGGAATACGTGTGCGAGGGTGAAAGTCGCCGAGCTTTGGACCGGAAGTCCTGTGGAGCTTTGTTCGTTCGCTAATCTGTGTCGCTCTGGTTTGCTCGCAGCCAGTCATTAACACACTCCATTAAATTACTGCACCCGGGAAATAAACCGGCGCTGTTATTAAGAACACGGTGAATGCATATTTCATTAGGTGATGAATATATCATGTTTTTTTTCTGCACTTGTTTGAAAAATAACGGGAGTTCTCTTTTTGTAGAAACTCCGAAATTCAGTGCACCGATCACCAATGTTACCGCGCCAGTGGGAAGGGAGGCCATCCTAGTCTGTCTTGTCGAGGATTTAAGAGGATACAAGGTTTGTTTTTTCAATTCTTTTAGGAGCCGACGAATATCTACCGAGATTATTAGATTTACGTTTGGTAAGTGTAAATTTGAAATTAGCTCGACGATTTTGTAGACATAAATTATTCATGTCTATCGATCTGACACGGATCACGGCATAATCTACTGAAATATTAAAAGTTAATTCTAATAACTGTCATAGTAAAAATATTGTATATATTTACCATCACAGTGCAGGCTGTTTCATGAGAGCTATTTTTATATTTAGTAAATACTGTTTAAATTTGTCTCTTTTTAGCTTTGAAAGCTCATTTGAAGTAAAGCAAATTAGAATAGCAACTCTTTCTATGAACCGACTCGGGTTTGATTATGTTTGTCCCTTTAATGTGTGAGACTCACAATTATAATGATAAACCTGATGTTTGATTTTAATTTTTTAAATTAGTATGCCACATGTATTCGATGTAAGCAATGTTGGCAACCTAAGAAATTAAATCTATGACCAACGCAACAAAATAATTTTTAAACAATAATTGTAGTCACCCGGGGTATTATTATCACTTCCATTGTAACCTGTTGCCACAGCTATTGTTATATTATTGTTGTTATTTATTATTGCTCTACATACGAGGGCTGTTTGATAAGTACCCGTTTTTAACGGCAGGGGGCGCCACCCACACAAAATCTGTATCCCATCGTGTAGCGCGTCCTTTTTAACGGTGCCTGCCAAAATTTTAGACATTTGTCTTGGATAGTTTTTTTTTGAGAGGCTTTGATACTGAACAAGTTTGTGTTGATATTCAAACATGGAAAAAGGGCAATATCGATGTGTTATTCGATTCCTCTTTTTGAATGGGAAAACCTGCGAGGAAATCAAGACAAAATTGAGTGACGTTTATAAAGATCATGCACCATCGATGACCAGCATCGATATTGGTATAATGAATTTAAGAGTGGAAGAAGATCCGTGTTTGATGCCCCGAACGCCCGATTGAAGTGACTACGGGCGAAATGGTCAATAAAATCTAGGACATCGTCTTAGCAGATCGCCGAATGAAGGTGAGGGAGATTGCTAACATTGTGGGCATCTCAACAGAACGTGTCCACAACATCTTACATGAGGTATTGGCAATGAGGAAGCTATCGGCGAGATGGGTGCCGCGTTTGCTGACAATAGAACAAAAACGGAATCGTGTGACAACTTCGGAGCACTGCTTGGAAGTGTTTAAGCGCAATCCGAAAGAGTTTCTGCGGCGTTACGTGACTGTTGACGAAACTTGGATACATCACTACACGCCAGAATCCAAACAACAGTCCAAACAGTGGATTACACCTGGTGAAGGGTTCCATCTGCCAGAAAAATCATTGTCACTATTTTTTGGGACTCGCATGGCGTCATCTTCATAGACTTTTTGGAAAAGGGGAAGACCATTACAGGGCAGTACTATGCTGATTTATTAAACCAATTTGATGCTGAATTGCTGAAAAAACGACCCCATTTGTCAAAAAAGAAACTGCTCTTTCATCACGATAACGCGCCAGCTCACTCGTCCGCTATTGCCACAGCAAAGCTGGTCGAATTAAGATATAATTTGCCACCGCATGCTTCCTATTCACCAGATTTGGCTCCGTGTGATTTCTTCTTATTTACAAATATGAAAAAATGGCTAGGGGGGAAGCGGTTCATGTCAAACGACGAAGTAATCGCTGAAACAGAAGCGTATTTTGCAGAGCTTGACAAATCATATTTTATGGAAGGCTTAAAAAAGTTAGAAAATTGTTGGACTAGGACTATAGAGCTCAAAGGAGATTACGTTGAGAAATAAATAAAAAAGATAGCAAAAAACATGCGTCTTCTTTCCTAACCGCTCTCGTATGTAAGTATACAAAATTGCAACAATCCCAGATCACTCAACTGGTAAATAATGCAGCTTTTATTAAGAATTTTCTCCTAAAAAAAAGACATTAGAGGTCCAAAACATGCACTGTTTCCTTCGCAATCTTCAACAACAGAATGCGAGCTCAGTCAAGTGCTTTAGGTACATCCTGTTCCCACAATCGACCGAACAAAGCGTCAACGCCCTCAGTCGCCTATTTGGCGGTGTTCCACAATATGCGTTCTCACTTGGTGCATAATGCGACAGTTGGAGTGGGGAAATTGTTGAATCTCGACATATTCGCTTTTAATAGAATAGATTGTTAAGTTATCCTCCTGACAGGTTATAGTTGGTTTGATAGGTATCGATACATATCAGCAAAGTCAACCAGGGTATCCTAACTCGTTACAAAATTAACCTAATGTCTTTGCCACTTTCCCCTCTTGACCTCTAATGCTCTATGACTTGTGTCCTGGAACGAGAAAAAAAACGGTAGTCGCTTCAGTTGCTTCAGGCGTTCATCTCGTTCAGCTATTGAATTGTGCCTCTACTGGAAGCTACTATAGTTCAAAGCAACCCTGTCCCGTCTTCTTTGGTTCGGATTGTTGCTAAATGACATTGGAACTTCTTTTTTTTTGCACCTTTTCCCTCCCTCAAATGAATTTTTTTAAGTGACAAGCAAATTCTGTTCGTTTTCTCCGACCACGCCCGCAAGAGTTCGTCCTCAGTCCCCATGGAAGTTTATACATTGTAACGGGTGTTTTTCTATGATTTTTTTAAATTTATTTAATCGACAGTTCAACACGTTAAATAAAATAAACTTTAAGGTTTATAACAAATAATCAAAATGTGCTCCATCTACTTTGTACTATACTGTGGTATTGTCATACTGTTGTATTGTCAGTGTGGGACGCACAGTACATACCCATTGCTATGACTACTTCAAATACAAAAAAACTCTAGATAATCATATAATTAATGTGTGTGTCACATTATATTCTCTTTCTAAACATAATTCGTGGTACGCTTAAGAATCGATAATTTTTTGAAATACCATGTCATCCAGCCCCAATCTTAAGAAAATATTGTCATTGAGACTGATATTCGTGGCATTTAAAAAAAAAACGATAATAAGTGAACCACTTATTATATTACCCCTGATAATATAGTGGAGTGCTTGCGAACCGATTTTTCGCTTAAAAACGATTCTGTGGGCCCTTCAATTCACAAACCGGAAATTTTCAGGAATGAAAGCTAATGCCCTAAGTACATTAAATCCGAATTCGTCAAAAACTCGTCCTGTGTAAAAAGAGAAAAAACCAAATGCAACAGAAGAAGCAAGAGAGTCCTTAAAACCGACAATAAACGCAAGAGCACCAACTGAAACAAAAGGAACATTCCAGTCCCTAAATCTAAAAAGAGAAAGTAAAACTGGGGGATAAAGGGACAGCATTAAATAAAACAGCAAAAGAAAGACTGCCAAAAGGCAACAGCAACAAACGAAACGAGCGACTGAGCAGCATCTAAAACAGAAGGAGGAAAACAGTTCCTGAACCCAAGAAGAGAAAGTAAAACAGAGGGAAAAAGCAGTCCCTAAACTCGACAGCATTAAATGAAACAGAAAAAGAAAGACTGCCAAAAGGCAACAGCAACAAACGAAACAGAAAGGGAAAGACACTGCCCAAGCGCATGAGCAGCATCTAAAACAGAAGTGGGAGGACAGTTCCTGAACCCAAGAAGAGAAAGTAAAATAGAGGGATAACTACAGTTTCTCAACTTGACAGCACCAAATGCAACAAAAGAAGGAAGAGAGTCCCTAAAACTAAAAAGAGAAAGTATGACTGAGGGAGAAAGACAGTCCCTAAACTCGACAGCATTAAATGAAGCAGAAAAAGAAAAAACTGCCAAAAGGCAACAGCAACAAACCAAACAGAAAGAGAATAAAAAAAAAACGAGTTTTCGATATCTAATATATTTAAACGAGCAATTCTTGTAAATGTGTATATATTTATTTCGCGGATCTCAAAAATGGCTCTAACGACTTGGATGAAATTTTATTTAGATTAAGTTTGCTTTTTAAGTCTACCTATGTAGTTGTATTTCTTATAGAAACGCAATTTTACACAAAAAAAAACCCGTTTTTAAGATCCTTTATCCGACTTCAAGTCAATTAAATTTGTCTCATACATAAATCCTATAAACAAATTCAACTTTTGACTTTTATAATGTTGATAACTGAAGATTGATTCTGCCCCTACCCTCGGGCTCGCCTGTTTCGCCTCCTCCTGGGCCCGCCTAATTCGAGGGCCCCCTCCGGTTCGCCTGTTTCGGGGGCCTCCTCGGGCTCGCCTGTTTCGAGCCCCCCCCCCCCCCTCGAGCTCCCATGTTTCAAGGGACCCTCGTTGGGCTCCTCTGTTTCGGGGGGCCCTCCTCGGGCTCGCCTGTTTCGGCCCCCCCCCCTCGGGCTCGCCTGTTTTGAGGAACCCTGTGAAGATAATTTTATCTTTTCATTAACCTTACATATTTCGTTACTTCTTTTTCGGTTGTTTTATGAATTGTTTTGGATTTGGATCACCTCGCTGTGAAGGGATTGCTGTTTGAGGCATCCTAGAGCATTTTACCAAAAAGGGGAGATGGTAGTCGGCGTACCACGCTCTTGAGTGTAAGCCGCTGTTTTCTTCGTACTTTTTACTCTCTTCTCGCTTGAACTAATTTCTACTGTAAACCGTAATTGTGCTCGACATTACGGAATGTTACTCTCACTGTTATCGTTTTTCTTCTTCATTCCTCGCTGTGCTGGGGTTATATGGTTCGATCTTTCGTTCTGGAAGTATGCAACACTTTTCCCACTGCCTAAAACGCCAAGGGGCTAAATTAATGGAACCTCGACTGGGTAATACCTACACTTAAAGTTTCTTTGTGTCTCGTCGGGAAATAATGAAGAACTTCTTTTGTTTATCTATCTGCTTATTTATCTTTTTGTTATCTACATAACCTCACACCTGTCAAGCAGCGGTACGTCAATCGTCGCTGCGCAGGTTTGTGAGAGGCCTTCTTCCGGCCGGCGTTTTCTGTCAAAAAGAGACATTACGATTCGGTGGTTGATAAAACGTGGTGGTAGTTATAATTAAACTGGAATTATCCGCAAGGGATTAACGCATCCGTTTCATCGAAGTGGGCGATTCTTGTCTCGATGGAAACATTCGTAAATCGACGGAATCATTTTCGACCTGGAGGGATTAAAACCACCGAATAAAACGTCCACGTGGTGCATCCACATTTCGTTGTCTCTCTGGAAGTCGTCCAGGTCCCTCCAGGCCTTTCTGTTCGTTAAACGGGGTACTTAAAGGGGAATCTTCTTCAGTAGAGTGCTGGCTCGGGGTGAACCCTAGAATCTTCACCACCTATTCCTTGGAAGTTCCAGCGTGGAAGATTCGATTGAGGATTTATTGGTGCCAGGGGCTGGAGAATCGTCGTCGTCTCCCTCTGGAAGTCATCCCATCACCCCAAACCAGAGTTCCACGGCCAGATAAGACACCTTATCTCGTTATTTCTTGTTTTTCTTTTCTTCTTTCGTTTTTTTTTGTGGTTATTGACCAAAGCAATAATTTAGCGTAAAAATAGTCTCAATGATTTAAAGTCATAATCTAAAGTAATAATAATCGTACAGTATATAACTTAGCATCAACTCTATCGTGTAACATAAAACTAATTAGATATCAAACCGTCGTTGACTGATACATAAGTCGTTTACCTTATATGTCTCGATTTATAGCTATAAACCGACGTCTTTAAATTCAATTCGGTCTGTTAATTTAAGATATTAGTTTTATGAGTCACTTCTTATTTCCTTTATTTGTTTTGTGTAACTGAATATTGCTGATGAATGATCCTATTGACTGACTGTTTCATTTAATTTATTTCCATGGTTAATCGCGAAATATGTTTATTTAATTTCAAGTTTTTATTAAAGTTTTCTCGTTTTTCAACTAAAGTTTAATTTCGTAACCATCGTCTTCTGCGGTAAAAACTGGTGGCGTCCATTTAAGTAGAAAAAAAAGGTAATAGAGATATATAATCACCCTAGACCCCGCCCATCTCCATCGAGCTAGATTTGGGGTGGTATCAAATCAATTTTTGGTACGTAACAACCCCCCCCCCCCTTGGGCTTGCCTGTTTTGGAGGGGCCCCTCGGGCTTCCCTGTTTCAAAGGGGGGGCTTCGGGCCCCCATGTTTCAACGGGGGCCCCTCCGGCCGCCCTGTTTCAAGGAAGCCTCCCTCCTCCTACATACATATTAAAACATGTATCTCAATACTTTTTCCGAAAAAAAGACTATTTTACAAAAAAATAAGTACCGAGAGAAGCTCGGTTGCCAGGTACTAGTGAATTACTTAATACATGCTTTATTTTTATGTTAATTTCTCAAAACATTCTCCACAGCTCTTTTGCCAAAAATAAATTAACAGTTTTTGAAAAGCAGTGAGTTTCCTATCTTGTAAACTTTTATTTCCTCGACTTGCGATGTTGGCCGTTTCTCACCCGCTATCTCCAAATCTAAAGCATTAAATAATAAAAATGTTCTTTTGTAAAATTATTACTTATTCAATATTTCAAAAAATAATGCAGACCATAAAGAATATAAAGAACTGAGACGTGAGTCTAAATAAATAAGAGAAAATAACAAGAATGGCTGAAGGTACGATTGAAACTATCGAGAAAGTAATTATTGTATAAATTATTCATAAGGTATAGAAAAAGGAATGCGAAAATGTCATTAAAGATCGGAAAAAATCAATGGAAGCAACACTTTGGTGACTTAAATAAAGGAGAAAGGATAGATAGACTGCATGAAGGATGTTACCAAAAAGATGAAGAAATAGAAAAACCCACTTATGAAGAAAAATGTGACATCATCAGAAATATCAAAAGGAAAATCAGCGGGATACGATTATAGTTTATACATGCAGGGGACGAATTTAACAAAGAAATATACAGGGTGTTCCAACTAAAATTTGTACGCCCCAACAATTCCAATTTCAAAAAACTCAGAAGAAAACGCTCGAACAGGTCAATTTTGTGTTATCAAGGGTTACCAATTTGTTCCAAACTTTCAAGTCTTAGATCTCACCCCTTCAGCCACGGGAGCTACCTCCTTAAAAAATGTAAATGGCATGGGGGGTCGTGTGATACATCATTTTAAATCTTATTCAATTCTCTATCTAGACCTACTTTTATCGATTCGTGAGTTAGACATTACGGAGGCGACGTTTGGAGCCGAGCCTACAAACATAACATAAAACATGCCACTAATGATGAACTATTTTTACGTTTATTCAACGTGTGGTTTAAACTTTTAAAACAGTTTCATTCAACATTTAAAAAAACGGTTATATAAAATTATAAATAAATTAAAATGTTTAACATATACGTTAAATATACGATTATACAACGTACAATTTATATCGTGCGATTCTTTAAGTTTTTATTCCAGCCTTGGAATTTGAACGTAGGTCCCCGGCGAATTGTTTCATTTGCTGTCAGTTTGAAACGTCAACCAGAAATCCTAACCTTAACCATAACATGACATTTTAAAAATGAAATTTTAAATTTATTTTCCACCGCGCACTCAAAATGGAACTTTAAAGAATCGCACGTTAAAAGGCTTACAATAAACGTTTGCGGAATATACCTTAAAATCATTTCGTATAATAAAGGTTTTTTCTACCAGCTAATGTTGCTTGGGAGCTCACCTACCGCACTCAAATTGATCCTTTAATCGACCATCTACCGGACAGTTTGAAATAAAATAAATAAACGATATTTTGTTTCCCGTTTTCTGGGATTCATATTTGGTGCCTCACTACAATGCTTCTCTGTTCTTATTTTATGACCTACTTTGCAAAATGCAGCCTCAAGTACGTGTTTCCATTATTTTATTCCACAAATAAATACATTTACCACTTACATAGTCATTACTTGTTACTAAAATTAAAATTAAGATGTTCATTATAAACAAACGTACGTGCTGTATAATGTCGATTCCCCGATGATTAATTTCTTAGCGTTCTAATTTGTATCATTTCGATCGCAGACTATTAAAAGTCATTCTTACGAAATATACCTAATCGATGCTTTAATTGCTAGAAAAGCACCACGAGTGCCATTTTTCAGAAAGCGAAATTGCCTTTTAAATGTTGCCTAAAGATTTGCAGTTCCGATTACCCTAACGATATTCCGAAATTATAAATCCTGTGCGGCTATTTTGGAGTGACCTTGTGACATCGTTGGTTCCGACATGGAAAGTTGTATTTAGTCGAATAAGCACAATGACCGCCGTTGCGGTTCACCTCCTAAGCTCTCTTCGGTGCTGTCAAATAATATGTGCCATGAATTTATCGGAGCTTTGTGTAACGGAATGGATTTAATTTGCGCGATATAGCTTTGGTGTCTGCATACAGTAATGAACTGCAACGCAATGCAAGTTTTTGCAATATGTATATTTGGAGAAATCGACCAAATAGTTTGTTTAGCGAACAGATAATAGTAGTGCCACAATGCTGCAGTGGAACTACATGTGAAGAAGCTTAAAGATTTATGTATTAAAATACAACAATTAAAATTTTATTACCGTTCATAAAATCTGAGTTTGCTAGTTCTGGCTTGTTTCGACTGTTTGTAGTTTTGCGGAACGTTTGCCACATTCTTGAAAGATATGTATCTATA
The DNA here is from genome assembly GCA_963583935.1 of Diaperis boleti. Classification (NCBI taxonomy): domain Eukaryota; kingdom Metazoa; phylum Arthropoda; class Insecta; order Coleoptera; family Tenebrionidae; genus Diaperis; species Diaperis boleti. Next base: position 35,131,508 of record OY757242.1, on the reverse strand, counting down.
ATAAATACTCAGTAATTTTGGAATGTGCCGACATTGTTCTTCACGACCATTGACATGCAATATACATTTTTTTTTCATTACTAGCTGTAGAATGTACAATTATAATATAGTTATATATAATCGTTTCATTACTGAGTAGTACTTAATAATTGAAGAGCCCAGATTTCATCCAAAATTCATTTCAATTTTAACAACGGCGTCCTTCGATTTTTACAAATTGCACAGTTATAAATATTTGGCATTAATTAACTAATTAAAATAAATAACGAAGTGCTAAACTATTACAAAATGCATTGTGTAGTTTGCATGAAAATCCGGTCTCTGACAGAAATGTTAGTCTCAAAAAATATATAGCTTCAAATTCGTTAAGCAAATGTGCTAGTAGTGAAAAAAAGAGTGTATACACCACGGTTGAGAAGCCTTTTCTTAGCCTCGCACTTTTATAGCTCGGCTAAGAAAAATGGCTTCTCAACCTTGATGTATAATTATTACTCTTGTATTCGTTTTACGTGTCATGACAGCGCACTTTACTTATAATTGGAAAAATTCCGTAACTTCAACAACGCTGCAATTTTTTAGGTAGGTAAGCCTCGAGTACTATTGATTCCAACAGGTTGCCTCCTACATTTTCCATTTCGATATCCGAAGAAAAATCTTCAAGTTTCAATTGGTGAGGGACGAAGAGAAGTATCTTTCCGAAATATTTCAAGCAGATCCACATTTTCTATGTTCCCACTAGAAATAGTGAATTCTCTTCGCACGTTGGGCTTGTGTTATGTTTATCAATCAATATAAATTACCCAATGACCCATTAATGTTTTGAACTTAAAGAAAAGTTAGTTCTTCTCCTTAGCACGTTCCACTAACACCAACAGCTAATATTAAGATTAATATTAATAATAACTAATATTTAAACGAAAATTATCATATTTTTATTAATTTCAAATTAATTTTTTTTTACCTTTATTATTGAGTACGTTCTATCATCTTCTGCTTCTCTTTGGAATGTTTATATTTCTAATTTTGTAAAAACCCTGGATTTCTTAGAATAATATCCCAGTGACTTTCGTTTCATAGAAACTATTAAATTACAAACGTGAATAATATTTTACACGAATAAATTTGTCCTCAACATCGAGTGAAAATGCTCCAGAATATGAAAATGCTAGCAACACAAAACTTCTTCATTGATCTTGTCACTCGTTCTTCCCAACACCAATCATCAAATTGTTGATAACCATTTTCATACTTTTATTTTCCGAATTCTAGTAGAAAAAATCATGTGTGCAACACGTACGAACTCCACAGCATGTTTTTAATCTCGGCTATCGGCGCGATCAAAAATCCCATGCCTATAATAGTATAGTTTGACGATGGAAAATAGAACTTTTACGTATCAGTTTCACAAATAGTAACGTTGTTAATTTTGACATAAAATGATAAACTATTCTATGCTAATACGGCAAAATATTCCTACATTTGTTATATGGCTTTGTACAAGTATTAGACATATGGATATAACTTTGAGGTTCTATTATTGGAAGTAACAAAATATTATGGTTATCAAATTATGGTTTTTAGATCATTTGGGTTTTGGTGCATCCAATTTCCTGCATTTCCTCTCAGGGCGTCAGTCCATCTTGAGGGGGTCTACCTCTCTTCCTGTACGCCTTCTGTAAAGGTCTCACTCCAACACTCTTCTTGTCCTCCTATTATTGTTCCGACTTGTGGCCAGATGTTATGCTTAAAAATGGTGGGTGCGCCGGGATAAATTTATACACAATTGTTGTAGGTGTTAATGTTTTTCTACATTATTAAAATATAGAACATAAAATATTTGCAAAATCAAAGCGATTATAATCGTTCGTTTATCAAACTGCCTGCAGATGTATTGTCATTGTTGTGTTTTAGTTAATTGGATTAACGCATTTATAAATACTGCATGAAAGCAATAGATTCAAAACAAACGATTTAAATTAATATTAATATTAAATGAATTGCCAATAATAATCAACTAAACTTACGCAGTAATATCCACCAACATATTGTTTTGGTCCCCTGTTAAGTTTTTTTAAGTTAAGCAATTTTTCTTTGCCTCATAGTTGCATGAAGCAATTTGCCAAAAATCACATTCCATAAAAAGTTGTGAAGTTCTTAAAATTTGTATACAATTATTGACTTTATCAGCAACTAGTAGTAATTAGAATAATTAATAATTAGTCGTAGCACAGTGGTGTCCCGATAATCCAACCCTGCGGTAATCCGGATGCATTCTGAACTCGTCTAAAATCCTAAAAAGAAATATTATGAGATGTAAAACCGAAAGGTGGAATACACTATACATACCTAATATGAAATGTTGCAAATCATAAAATGCAAAATAATTTATGAAATTAATTTATGAACACGAATTGTGAATCATCCAGCAGGTTTTGTTAAGGCAAAATTCTCCATTTAAGCATTAAATTTCCTTTCTTATTGTTAGTATATTTAGTCTCTTTATTCTGTGTTGTGTCTTTTTTGTCTTAATTGTTTTGTTTTACTCTATGATCTCTTTCTTCTTTTTAGTCTCTTGGGTTCTCCTGCTAACTTTAGTTTTTCAGTCTCCTTTTTCTGTTTTTGTCTATTAAGTCTTTATGGTCTTTTTGGTATCTTTCGGTTTCTTCGCTTCTTTTATCTCATTTTTTTGTCTCTTTAGTCTCTATTGTCTCTTCACTTTTTTACTTTGTGTTATCTCTTTGCTCTCTTCTGCATCTGTCAACGTTTTTATCCCAATAGAATTTTTACTGCCTTTTTTGTCTTTTTAATCCAATGAGTCAGTTTAGTGTCTTCAGTTTCTTTGTTTATTTTGGATTTAGATCACCCTAATTTCTATGGCGGCTTTAGGCAATTATTTTTATTATATTCGGTCTCTTATATCCCTTTTATTTCTTTAGTTTTTTTAGAGTCTGTAGTCTCATTGGTGTATTTGTTGTATTTTTCGTCACTTTTCTTTATTTGTCTTATTGTCTCTTTTTCATCTTTTTGCTTTACAAATTGTTTTGCCTCTTTTTTTCTTTTTTTCATGTTTTATCGCTTTTGTCTATTTGCCTTTTGATTCTCTTTGGTCCTTTTATTTTATTTTTATATTTTGTCTTTCTTTCTCTTTTGCAGTTTTGCCTCTTTTCTCTCTTTGGTCTTATTTATCTTTTTCGTTTCAATTTTTTTTGTCTTTTTTGCCTTTAGTCTCTTTTTTGTCTTTACTCTTTTTATTCTCTTCTATCTCGTTTGTTTGTTCTTCGTCTGTGTTGTTGAGTGCCTCTTTGGGAGTTGGGCGCCAATTGGTAACTATTTTGTAAATAAGATGATGTTACAAATGTTTATACAAAAGTTTATTAAATACACTACACGTCAAAATGATATTATGTCTAAAGAACTGGGAGGAATTTTCCTGAGCGGTCAACAACACCAGAATTCAGCTGGGACAGCGCGTCATCCAATGTGTGTTGGTTCCTGATAAGGGGTGGGGGCGAGAGCGTACGGGGTGCGTCTCGTAAACTCCGCTGAGATCATGCTGGGAGATGGCAGTGTCATGTTAAAAAGTAGCAATAATTTTGAATTTTGTTAGCGCCACCTATTAACTGGTAGTGTGACGTCTTTCATTAAGGAACAGGTAACTCTACTACCTATTTCGATGCTACGTTGCGTACTGTCTAGACAAAAATTTGTTTCTTTCTTGTATATACAGTTGACAAAAATAATCTGTATCTTGAAATCTCTTTCAACCACGAATGTTCAATTGAATATGACGAATTCGACTATAGTATCTCGTAGACTATATAACATAAAGCCCTAAAACTTGTTGTTTCATAAAGTTGTTTTGTGAGATAACAGCGTAAAATAATAATAAACAAAAAAATAGGGGTATAATATTTTTTCGTCTATTTTCTAGAAAAGCTGTTTTTGAAAATTGTGGGACGACCCCATTGTGGCAAATGGAAATGTTAGCCAAATTAGTTAGCTGCTATATGAATTGTTTAGGTTCCGTTTTACAATATCAAGCGGACCTTCACATCAAACGAAAAAAGAAAGAAGTGAATTAACTTCCATTTTACAAACAAATATTTTTTCTTTGCATTTTAATACATTACCCTTTTATGTATTCGGATCAAGGTATATACAGGGTCGTACTTGAGTACCCCACACATTATGAAAGTTTATTGATTGTTTGCTGGTTTATTTATTTATCCTCTCGAGTGGCATGTCCGTCCCGGAGTTCTATTCTCGAGTCGTTTGAATATTTTCGCATAAGACCAATTTCGAAGGATCCGTAATATTTTTATTGCTTTAAATTGTTTAATTTTCATTCGTTTTCATGACTCCCGCATGCGAAATTTTTCAAGCGCTTCCATAGTAAAGTCCAAAAACTTCCGAATGGCAATGGCCTGTTCGATTCATTACAAAAGTTGCTAACCCGCATATAAACAATTGCAAAAAAAGATATGTAAAGGCGCAGTTCCGGTCCGTGCCGTAGATTTTAACGTGAAAACGTGGTCGGGATAAAATCTCACTTTGGGTTCTAGTAAAGTGTCGCAAACTCTTCATAATGGAGCCTGAATCAACGTTGTCGCTAAATGCGTTTTCACGCTACACTAATTTGTAATTTTATACAACGCTAATTGGCTTTCTTTTGGGCGCTGTCGAAGTTCCCGCATTTGCTAGGATCTGGACTTTTCGATAATTTATAAATTCATACAACACTAGTTTCCATCAATCACAAACACGCATCTACACTAGTCCGATGACGACACAAGCAAAACAAATGCAGCAGGACAAACACGTACAGACGTGCCCTACCCTTTGTGGGCTCAGCCGTTGTTAACGCATTATTTGTTATTGAGCGGATATCATTGTACTTGACGAGCGAATGGAGGTTTTTATGTCAAAACGCTCTCTCGAGACCGGCCGTTGCAATTTTTCTTTTACCCTATAAAATGCTAATTTAAAATTCTGAAAAAATTATGGTAGGGTACCACCGGGAGACTTGAAAGAAAAAAGTTCCGCAGTTAAAAAAATTATTCACTGATTTTTCATAAAATGAGTATTGTTAATTAACTAAGCCTATTAAGTTTGGTACCGTAGTTTCGGATATTTGGATTTTTTGACAACCCAGTGTTTTGCTTGGGCCGCGGGTGGGTGGTAACGAGAGTGTGCAAGCAGTGGACGCCGTCTTTAAAAATTATGTATTTGGAAATCGCATAAGCGAAATTTTAATAATTTTAATTTCATAATAGTTCATTTTTTAATCCAAAGAAAACTGCCTTGTGCAAAACATGCGACAGCAAATTAATATTAAGTCCGAGAATTACTAAGAACATGTTTTTGACTACCGTCAGCTACTATAAATATTGCTTTCGTTTTTTCCATTAGAAAACCGTCTGGCCGTTTATAAAATGACATTGTTAGTTACCATCCACGACGCGTTTATAACATAATAAAAACACCACATTGTTTGTGACGTTTCTGTTACAGATAATTAAATTTGTTGAATGAAATTCTGCGTTTACAATTTAAACAGTAAAACATGCCGTTATTACCTTCTGTCTGAAAATGTATATACCTGCCGAGGTATTCCCATCGCATGATCGATCCTATTGTTCCCGGATGACAACGTGGAATCAAATAAGACACGCTAAAGGAAATACAAAGGGAAAATTTCAGATACTAGGGTAAAAGAACGTCGATAAAAAGTGCGAGCAGCCACGTCAAAACTAATTTGTTTCGGCGCTAATGATGGTTTAGCCGTCCAGTTCGCTGCTAAATGTCGTCGAAAAATTCTCTGAGCGTCTGCTTTCATCAACACCATCCAAAAATTACACAATAATTATTACCGCCGATACAATTTTGTGCGGGAAATTCAATTAAGAGCCGTTTTTGTGTTTGTTTTGTTCTCATCATGCAATTTGGTAATTGTACAAACTAATTTTTGTTGCGGTATTTGTCAGTGTCGGAGTCGGCAGACTGAGAGAATTAATGAAAATTTAATTATTTTAATGAGATTAAACCAGTAATTTTGACGAGTTGTTTAAATAATCGACCATAAAACAGCAACATGGAATGTGTCATTCTCGCTGTATGACGTTAACAAAGTCATTAGCACGATTTTGCCTTTACAAGAATATTAATTTACCATCGAGAGCACAAAGAACCGGTGCGTTTTGTTCGCAGAATTTAACTCAAACAAAATAAATTGTTCTCCATTCGTTAGTCATCCACACCGCATGGTGGTTCAGCTCGTTTCAATCAAACGTGCGGAATTAATATCACGATTTTATAATCATGTACATATAGATAATGATGAAATATATATTCCAAATGAATCATTTTGTTTGTTGGAAAGCTGTTGTTCAAAAGTTTTGCATTTAGTACGAGCGATGTCAACACTTTTCAGGATATGAATTTCTTTCACCTAGACATCATCAATCAACTGATTTGACAATATAAAATACGTTTTTATAAGAACAAAATATAGGTTATCAGTGTTAAATCCAACACACTTAGAAAATAACTTAATTTCTCACAGTCTCTTATACTAACAATTTCTGAGTGAGTTAATTACATTTTTTCTTTTTACATTTAATTGAATTGAAATATACCAAGAGATCATTTAAATTATAAATTAGAGAAGGCGGATTATTTTTTCTGCAATGTCCCAGCCTGCAAATTGACTGACAGTAAAATTTGAGGTTATGGTCTAAACATTGACGTTTATGTTTCTCATATTAAATTGTTTTAATGTAAAGAAAATAAAACACTAACAGAGAATGTAGGGTTATTGAGAATTACAGCAAATGTTCAAAGTGTTCTCCCCCAGCTTCAATGCAGGTGTTAAATCTCCGTTTCCTATTTTCAAATGCATTTTCCAATATCAGAAAGGTTATAGCGTCGTATGCATTAAAAATTGCCTCTTGCAGTTCATGAAGATTGTGCGGGTTATTTTAAAATACGGTGTTTTTGAGATACGGGAAAATGAAATAATCTAGAATTGTCAGGTCCGGACTTCGAGGCGGAAATTTTATGACACGAACATCATAAAACCATAAATCTAACACTCGCTCCACTACGACACCCTAACATCACGAAATCTTGCCATTTATAAATTTGTTGGACTAATTTTTGATAATTACCAGGAAAATTAGGTAGGTATTTCGAAAAACCTTTAATAGAGCGTTCTATAGAATACTTTCATTCACCATTCTGCTGCCGCTTTTTTAAACTCACTTTGATACCTTTGACATTCAAATATTAAACCAAATTGTCAACAGTTAGTAGTGCCAACCTAATTTAAATTTCACAGCCTCGCACGATATCTTGTATCTATAACTTCGTTCGCGTTGATATTAGTAGAGTGAATGATTGATAAGAGGTCTCTGACAGTTGACCAACGAGGAGGCGAAGGCGAGTGTTAGGTATATTACATATTATTAGATTATATTTTGAAGACAGGAAATAAACGAGAAATAATTTTTAAAGAATATTGAATAGATTTTTAATGAACAGGTTTCCAGGTTCTAGCTGTATTCAGGTGTATTCCAGGTCTTCGGGTTTTAGGTTGGTTCAGTTTAATCCCAAGTTTCCGCGTTCTAGGTTGATTTAGGCCAACCCACGTTTTCGGCTTCTAAGTCTTTGACTTTGAGGTGGATTCAAGTTGCACTTTTCAAAAAACCACTTGGAACTGTAATTTTGTTTCCTTAATTACTCTCTGAGGTATTTTCTCAAGTCTCTTGAAGGTTGTTTGGGTATTTGGGACTTGCTTAGGTTATCAAAATGTGTCAGTATGTTAAAAAATTCTTGATATAGTTGACAGACCTGATCGAAATCGTTCATTCTCAAAAATGATTAAAAAATAACCTTGACTTCATAATCTATTTATATAACACTATATAAATTTTCTATTCGAATGTCAATCTTCGAGTGTCGGAGTTTTGGCAATTACAACTTCTACTGTGAGAACAATTTGAATCCCGCGCGCCCGCGTACAGTGACACTTGGATAAATGGTGAACTGGCGCCATCGCATTCAAACACTTGTTTGTAAATCGTTCCACTGAATATACGTTTTGTTAACTTCCAGGAGAGTATGGAGCCAGCCCGTACTAAAATCCCGGGAATGTGTTGAAAGTGTTGAACGCGTGTGAAATTGAGAAATTCGCGTTGTGGAAAAGTGTCAACAAAGCCAGCGATAGAAATAACACTCGGACTCCTTTCTTACCTCCCAAAAATGTGTGCAACAATCAACACGATCGAAACTCTCGACAGGGACAACTACGACACCTGGAAAATGCAAATTGAAGCAAACTGATAAAAAACTACGTGTCCAGCCAACGTCAACGGTGAGTCACCAAAATCGAGGCCCAACCACGAGCCTAAATGGAATGACTGTTTGAAATGTGGACCGAAGAGAACCCAAACGTAAGTGTCCATTGCTTAGAACAAAAAAGGGACAAGCAAATTCGAACCCAGGCCTAAAGAGGGAATATTTGTCAGATATCTCCAAGGGCCTTCGGGTTTGGTTGCCTGGAGAGGGAAAAATAGTGATCACACGAGACGTAAAATCTATCGACAAAATGACTCAAAGGAAGGAGGAGTACACCGAATTTTTGACGAGAAGTACTTCGCTTCAGAGGAAGGAGAATGATCATCGCCTAGGTGTGTAGATGTTGACATCACTCCTACTGTAAACGAAGTCTAGGATGACGACATGGACCACGAAGAGGTTGAACAACAGCGCCAAGGAGATGAAGCAGAGCAGAACGTCAGGGAGAGAGGCGGACCAAGAACTGTAAGAACTGGAACCAGGGGAACTACAGTCTACAGATACAGGGTAGCTCGAGTAAGGAACGTTTCGCAGTAGAAATACCCACCAGGATGGCAATGAACTCTCCGGAGGCAGACGAGCGGTTCAATGCTATGGCCGCAAAAATAAAATCCATTCTTAAAAACAGTACTTGGAAGCTCGTCGATTTGCCATCGAATAAAAAGTCATCGGTAGTCCCATCATGCTAAGAAATAAACATGCAGCTGACGGAACGCTTGATAAGCTCGACGACTTGTGCTTAATAATTCAATCAGAAACCCGGTATACCTACACTTCAACGAACCTTTTGCGACAATTGGGCGAATCGGTACCTTCAGACCCTTAACCTCGCCATTTCGAGGTAACATGCGCTTATTTGAATGGCGAGTTGGAGGAAGAGATCTACATGGAACCGCTCAAGTTCTTACCTCAGATGTTGAAAATTATCGGATCTGTGGAGAACTCATTTGACCTCATGACAAAGGATATTTTGAAAGAACTGAAGAAAGCTAGCAAGGTGTGTTATCTGAGGAAGGTCTTGTACGGCACCCGTCAAGCTGGCAGAAGTTGTAATGTTAAGTTAGATAAGGTTTTAAGAACCTTAGGAGTGTTGACCCATGATTGTATCAACTTGGCAAAGGAAATAACTCTACCCTGATTGCCATATGTGTAGACGACACCATTGCGGCTTCTAGAAATTTGGAGATCGTGGATAGATTGGGCAAGTATCCTTCGCAGAATTTTGAAGTAGAGGATCTCGGGGAAATTCAGTCGTGTCTGGGTATCCAATTTCAAAGAGCCACTACCGAGTATCGAATGCATCAGGCGAGGTACATCGAGAAGATACCGAAAAGTACTTCAGTAGATGTAAATCTCAAGTTGTTGAAAGAGGAAAAGATTTCTGACGAGAGTCTACCGTATCGAGAGTTGTAGGAGCATTGGCTTATCTGGCAGTTAGTGGCTCTTCCAGGTGAAAAATACGGGATAACCACCCAGGGGTGTAGTTTTTAGGGGGTTCGTACCTCCCCAAAACAGCCTAATATAGCGAGGAAACGATATAAAACAGTCTCAAGAAACAAATATAGATGAAACGTGGAACAAGTGGAAATTAGACAAGATTAACGCTCCCGTAGGAGAAAAGGGACCACAACACAATTCACATCCACAGAAAAAGGGTCGGAAAAGAATTCATGGCGTGGCACACACACGTGTAGTTGAGCTGAGGAATTAAAGGAAAAAAAAAAGATTTTCAAATAGGCTAGCCCGCACTGCGCCGAAGTTTACAGAGGGAGTGAAAAAAGAGGCTCTTAGTAGAGCGAACGAGGCCCCAACCAGTAACGCACATCTGATCAGTTGATGTGAGTGTTAGCAGTTGCCAAGCATGAACAACATTGCACTCGAATATTTTTGTCGTGCAAATTAATGCTATTTGGCCGTGAAAATACATATTCGCGCGTGGAATTATTTCTGTGTATTATTATTATTATTGGCACATCGATCACAGCGTACGACGTAGTTACGAAGTGGCCCAAGGTCCAACGTGTTGAAAACTGTTGTTCTTGTTAAAAAGAAATTTTGCCAAATATTTGTTTCTGTTTTTTGTCACTCAGTAGCGTGACCACAAAAAAAACAAGGGTTGTTAACATTATCGATTTATTCACGTTACTGAAGAATCAACGCATTATTCTAATTGTTATCCATAGTACATAGCAACGAATTATAAACATGTTTTCCAAAAACTAAACATTCTTTTTGTTGATTTTTAATCTTTTGCATAATTGTTTTTTTGATGTGGAACACAATTATTATATCGGCGACATGGGAGTAATACCAGTACGAATGTCGTCACGTAAAACGGCATCACGCCCCCTCTTCTCCCATGTGTGCGTGTGAGGCGCTCGTGTCTAAGTAATCTCTGAAAATTCTACTTATCGGATTTCAAAAATATTGTCACCAATATTTAGAATGGACCTTCAGGGTGAACATAGGCTGTATATTATGCCGTTAAAATAAAAAGGCTTTTCGTGAAGATCACTTTTGCAAAGTAGGTCGACAAAGAAACGAACGCTGCCTTAACGATAAGATGTACTAATGCTTTCTATAGAAAAGTTGTAGAGCTTAAAAAGGCCTATAAAAAAGTCCGCGACGACATATATCTATAATATGTTAAGGTTAATTCACAAATTGCGTGAGAAGTCGAATCTCCGAAATCTTCTAATATTATTGTTTTCAAAAGAACATTGTTCGACCTGTTAAAGGATTTTAAATCAGTGACAGTATATTGAGTTTATATATGAGTGACAGTGATGATCAAGCGGCCAATCATTTCATCAATACTCTCTAATACAACAGCTACTATTACAGAAATCACAGAAAATACATCGAAACTAATATCCCGTAATTCCATTGTAAAAAAGTCTGTATTAAAAATATTTATTTGTCTTGCATAATGTATATTCTGTATATTATTATGTATAATAAGAATAATAAGAAATAGTAAATTGTTTTATTAGGAGTAAAAGTGAGGCTTTTTGTGGCAAGTGTGTAGGTTTGACAAATACAGACGAGCCACGAAAATATACAGTGTGGAAATTAAGTAGGGAATAAATTCAGTAACTCCGTTAGTATTGGCACTAGAAATAAAACTTAAAAAGCAGGTGGTAGGGTTAATTATAGCGCATCCGAGAAACATAATAATTTTTTTCATTACATTTTTTTGACAGTTATGACGTCATCAATATTTTTTTAATGGCAATCTATGTTTTTTATTTTACATTCGCATAGAGTTTTTTTATTCTTATTTCAACGTTATCAAATACTTAATAGATTACATAAGGAAAAAAATAAATAAAGACGGCGCTAATATTCAAATTAACAGAGCTGTTTAATTTTATGGGAATTTAAGGGAAAAAAAGATAAAAACCCAAACAATACAAAGTTGATCAAAGCAATCAATGAGAAAAAATAAGAAAACAACCAAAAATTTCAAAGTAGAGCTAACAAATTAACAGAAAGACTATTGACCTGAGAGTTATAAATTAAAGATATTATAGTAGCCTCAAGCTTAAATTGTCACGGGGTTGGGAGGGGAAATGATGCACGGCCAACTTATTTATGAATCAGAAGAATGTCGATAAATCCAAGTGGAGTAAATTTAAATTAAAATTTAAATATATCTAAGTCGAACTCCACAAACTTTAATAAGTGTAAAATTACAAATGGAACATGTTTCGGCAGAACACTACTGCCATCATCAGCCCTTAAAGAATATAAAAAATTATGACATTGACGTAATTTTGAATTAAATTTGACGTTGATCGACTATTCGGCGAAGATGTAAAGGGATGGTGACAGGACCGTGTTCCAAAGATGTAGATTGAATCGTAGATTGAAATGAAAAAATTTGATAATGTTGAAAACAGAATAAAAAATTCTATGCGAATGTAAAATAAAAAACACAGGTTGCTATTAAAAAATATATTGATGACGTCATAACTGTAAAAAAATACGAATGAAAAAATATAGTGTACGTTCCTCGGATGCGCTATAATTAGCCTTATTACATGCTTTTTAAGTTTTATTTCTAGTGCAAATACTAGCGAAGTTACTGAATTTATTCCTTACTTAATTTCCACACTGTATATGATATAAAAGTTTGTCGCAAGATTTTTGTGTGTACATTTCTTTTATAGAAAAATACAATCTCTAGTTATTGTTAGAAATACTTTAAAGATAATACAGAGTGATCACAAAAGTTCCGCACAAAATTCATAATTTAGTTATGTAATGTTTTTGCGAAGAATGCTCGAACAGGTCTTTTTTTATTTTTAAATTGCCATCTTTTGACATAAAAATTTTGGTGATGTCATCTGTTTTTCAACTATGACACCGTCATCAATTTTTTTAAATGGCAACCCTCAACTTTTTTTTGTGTTTTAGATGCACTTTTCAATTCTCTATTCAACCAGAGTAAGAAAGTGCATAAGCATAAGTTTTACTTCAAAAAATAAAATTTTTGTTATGATCACTCTGTATAAATTCTCACGACAAACTTTTATATCATATGCTTGTATGATGTAACGAAATTATACGTTTGCTTTGGTTTGATTTATTTCAAAGTTTATTTTCTTCGTTGCAAAGCATTTAAATAAAAATTTGTTTTTAAAAATATTTTTTTACTATAAATTTTTATATATTTTACTCCATATTTATTTATTGGTTTTCTTTAATTATTAATTCCCGTGACGGCTTAATTTTGTTCTTATCTTTTTAAAACTGTAGGGTCGATAATACCTGTCCACTGAATACTCAATACATCCGCACTATCTAAAGAAATTTTACATAACGGCTCATGAAAATTTTCTTTTACTGCGTCATCAGTTAATTGATGACACATTCGATTCAATGAATAGCCTAGTTCACATCTTTAAAAACGTGTTAGTCAAAAGAAAGGCGAATTAAAATATTGCCAAATGTCTACTCGGAAATCCTACACTTTACAACTCTCGAGCCATAAGGGTGTTTTCATGGTTCTTACCGTAGGTCATAATCATATTTGAAAATAAAGGCATTTTAAGAAAATTTTAGGCCAAGACAAGGGTTTATTTACTAATAGTTCTTCAATCATGCTTGCGGTTCTCAATCGTTTCTCGCGTAAATTCTGAAGCCATATATCTTGTTTTTTTGCAGTTGTATTTTTTATCCTATCACAGGTTTAAATATTTGCACAACTCTGCGAATCACCCTGTAGAGGTGGTTAAAATACGAAGTACTTATATACGTTTACAATCCATGAGAATACATTTTGCCGTATAAGGAACCGTATCATACGTAGTGTTATAACGATAAATAAACGTTTTATATACCAAATGTTGTTGCTTGGGTCGAGAGCAGAAAATATTGTGACAGCGTGATCCACATGCTGTCAGCTGTCATTAGATTTCCCCAACTCCTGTTATTCATAACAAATAGCTGTCACATTTCACAGTTCATCTAAATTGTCAAAAGAACAAATTAATCACCACTATTTACTGCTCTCGGTGTTATAGGAGTTAAATTTGGGTACACACTGATAAAATACCCTACGTAGACATAATATCATCTACTTAATGCAAATTCGTCACAATTGGGACGCAAAAAACATTTCAAGTTTAATAATTTTGGAAATTTATGCAGTTGCTCTGAACTTTAATTGCACAAATTTATATATTTCCGGTAAGTAACTTTTAGTTCTTAATAACTCCATGGTCGTGAACTAGGCGTCCCGCCATTACCTCGACATAACTAGAAGAAAATTACATTTCCAGTTATGGCAAGTAAAGCAGTGCTATACGTGACTTTGCCGTGTAACGAGCGTCGTCACAAAATGCAAAATGTCGACCGGCTATTTCTTTCGCCTTTTATTGGCGTCTTTCCAGGTGAATTAAGTAATATTGGAAGGTAACTGCTGACGTTTTCTTTCGTTTTTCATTCCTAAAACCGCAAATGCCTGTTAGTAAAGTTATTGGTTATTGAGAAACCTTGCTTGTTACAGTTAGTTCGACACAATGCTAAACCCAGTCGATTGCATCTAAATTTAGGTGTCGATACTTTTGAGTTGCTTGGATTGCTATTTAAGCTTTGCGAATTCTTGTAAATTAGTACATACTCCAATTGAAAACTCTAAATGTTACAAAGGGACGTAAGGACCTACGTAAGTTTTTTCGACCATATTAATTTTTTCTCATAACTGCTTAATTGAAAATATCACAGTAACATCAACAATATACAAGTTATTGTTTTCCGATTAATTAAATATTACTATAAATACCTGTTCGTAAAGTCATTGGTAATTGAGAGACGTCACTTGTTACTGCGACGCCGACGGTGTTAAACTAAGTTAACTAACTTCGTTTGCCTATAAGTTTGGGTCGCCGCACCTTTTAATCCCTTCGGGTCTCTATTTAATACAGCTTTGTGAATCCGGGTTTTGATATTACATTACGAATATATATCTGATATGGGTGCTTTCTGTAGAATAAGCGTTAATGCAGAAATACAATGGGCTTGTCGGTGTTATTTCACTGTTTGAATACGAGTCGTGCTGCAATCTCACGGAATTAAACACTAAGCAAAAGGTAAATAAAAGCGATTATTTTTTTAATGTGTATTTGTGATTAAAGGTGATCGAATTTAATTTGAAATTCAAAATGTATTTGTTTGCTCAAGTATTTTTTGTCGTCAGTCACAAAATTGTCACTTATAATATCCCATGAGCATTGATTATTTCCGGAAATTTTTTCGAATGCATATCCAAAATGTATTAATTATCCCGAGTGGAACACGTGAAACGTTTTGGAAATGCATGAGAATAAAATTTCCGTATATTAATCAATGCAGGAGGGCATATTCGCAACGACACGGACATAATGCTTCTTAATTCTTAAATTATAAATTTCTGACAAAAAAAAAATCAAGTTGTATAAGAGAAGTATCGCTGAAAACGGAGCAAAATTGTTTAATTTCAAAAAATGTCACGTTTTGGTTCTACGTCTTTGCTAAAAATATTGATGGAGCGGTAGAAAATACAGTACCAGTGAACACAGAACGCGGCAAAATATGTGTGTGGACAAATTTTTGTAAAGAAAAAAGGTATAATTTTGACTATTTCACTCATATATATTTTAGCCAATCATATGTGATCATTCAACAATGGAATCAAAATTTAAATCGAAAAAATTAACTTTATCTCTTCAGACTCTTGTTCTATACAGAGTGAACATAAAGTTCCGCACAAAATTCATATTTTAGTTATGTAATGTTCTTGCGAAAAACGCTCGAACAGGTCGATTTTTGTTTCTAAAATCTGTTTTTCAACTATGACACCGTCATTAATTTTTTTAAATGGCAACCCCCAACTTTTTTTTGGGTTTTAGATGCACTTTTCAATTCTCTATTCAACAAGAGTAAAAAATTGATACCTTGCATAACTTTTTTTTTGACTATTTCACTCATATATATTTTAACCAATCATATGTGATGATCATTCAACAATGGAAACAAAATTTAAATTGAAAAAATCAACTTGTCAAAATTTTATCGGGGGTTACGGACCAATGAACAGTCGCTATTACACAACTTACCTCATTTTTCAGCGAAAAAATAACAATTACTGCAGTCACTGCATACTGCATGTCAAATACCTCAATTACCTGTCACCTTCCACCACATTATCAATAATTTGGGCGTTTTCGTGAAATAGTCTGAGGAATATAATTCGAGTTGAGATTTCGCTGGAAAAATTTACCAATTGTGGACTCGAGTTCTACAATTTTGCTCATGACATTGATCAAAAATCACTCAACTGCGTTTCGTGATTTTTATGACAATGTCATTCGCAAAATTGCTAGGCGAACTCTCGTAACAATCGGTAAATTTTTCCGACGAAATCTCAACTCTTATTATATTATAACTGAAAATTGCGTATCGAAAGAAGAGCTCGCAATTATATGGAAAGACTTGGCTTTTAACATGTGGAAGAAGAATGGAAATGAATATAAGGAGTCAGAAGTTTAATATGAAGTTTGATCCATTTACCGACATTGAATTCAGCAGCTCCAGAGCTGCACGTGACGCGAAAAGACGAGATTTACAGACAAACCCCACAAAAAGAAAACACAGTTCTGGATCTTTAATTACTAAAGAATTGTCAAAGATCATGGAAATAGGCGATGAAAATACGCCAAACGAGCTACAACGAAAACTGTCTCACATTGCAGGATACGAGCCGGCTTGGCGAAGAGGCGAAGCAAGTACTTGCTGTATTCAACACTTTATAGAAGAAAAAGACAAAAATGGTGCAAGAACAGGACAGTAAATGGTTGGCGGAGAAATAAAGATAATCCAGAGATTTGTCCAGTTCGGTAACTGCAATCTCGCAATTTGCCACACATTATAAACAACCTCTTTTTGTTTTCAGATTGTTGAGAAAACTCTGAGAAAAAAATAACAAAATTTACTAGCCCAGACAGATTATTTTTAGCTCCTAACCCAAGTCGGCAAAAATAACAATCTAACGTGCCTGTGGGAAGAAACCAGATATCTTCATGGATGGCTGAATCGGCAAAGAAATTGGTATCGACACAAAAAAAAACCTAATCATTCTGTAAGAGCTATATATACTACGGCAATTTCCAACTTAGCAAAGGAAGGAGTCGGAGAATAGCAACTTATTAAAATTACTGGACATATCAGCGTACATTCTATCCGTCCAAACTTACAAATGGACATGGAGCATCAGCAAACCATCATTAATTCAATGAGGCAGCAAACAAAACCATTTAGAAGCTGTTCTTGAAATGAAATTCATCACTACCACGAGTTGTATTCGGAAAGACAATCCAACTCATTACCAAATCACCAATGAAAATGCTCTAATTTATAATACAGAACCAATCAAATACTGAATACACTGAGAAGAAAAGCTGCTTCATTTTCTTTTCACTACAATCACGCTCTCTTGCTCTTCACTTGTTTACCGCATTTACTCTCTACTTATTCGATTAAAAAAAAAATACGAAAAAAATATTATTCAAAAAATAAATACATTTTAATTTTAATAGTAATAATAAATTTGGCAGTTATTCTACACAATTGGTTCCTTGTAACATTCGAAGAAATTAACTCCACTGTGATGGTGCAAGTAGCTAGGGATACCACCGAAGCAGTGTTTGAAGTTGAAACAGTATTGGTAGGTACGTCTGTTCTTTGATTCCTAAGCTTCTCAATTATATTTGCGTGATGTTGATGGTCTATCTGTAAATATGGATGAATCGATGCGGCGTTGCTGTGGCCAGTTCTCTTAATCAGTTCTTTTTCCGATACGCCGGCCTTTGCTAATTTAGTAACCGCAGTTGACCTTGTTGAACGATTTGTGACCTTAACCCGTTTCATATCGCGTCCTGCTTTCTCGGCACTTTGTTTTGTCCATTTGGCATGTTCATTGATGCCTACTTGCTTTTCTTTTTTCTGCCTGTGCTTGAAGTTCTTTTCTTTTACTGTCTCTGGAAGCTCTCGCGTCCTTAAAATCTATTCCAGCAAAGAGATCTATTTTAATTTTAAATTCTTTAAAATACTTTTCAGCTTAGCGGTGGTGTTCCAAATAGTGTTCACAACGCTTTCGTTATAATCGCTTCCGTCCAATTTCTTTCAATGTTAAATTAGCTGACTGAGGTCTTTAGGCTTTTCTAAATTAAACCTTCTTTCTTGGAAAAACCGTTGAAATTACAACCAAACTGAGTTTTGGGAGTGCTTGGTGTTACACGAAATAGGGATGTTTTCACCATC
This sequence comes from Diaperis boleti, assembly GCA_963583935.1. Classification (NCBI taxonomy): domain Eukaryota; kingdom Metazoa; phylum Arthropoda; class Insecta; order Coleoptera; family Tenebrionidae; genus Diaperis; species Diaperis boleti. The sequence continues at coordinate 35,113,349 of OY757242.1, read as the reverse complement.
CCCTTTTTGACCCCTACGCACTATTGCGCATGCATATCAACATGGCAATTTCTAACGGTCGGACAAACAAAAGGTCCCTTTACACTAGCGTTCTATCTTACGTGTTTGGAGTGTCCCGTTTCAAACACTTCCGAGAGCGTGTAAATGTAAGTGCCATGTGGTCACACAGTTTTCAGACGAGTTCGTAAGCACAATCAAGGAACAACGCATACTAATGTTCAAAATGATCCCCCATTTCTTTCTATGCACAATTAAAGGCGTCGATGATATGACTCTCCTCAGAGCTGCTGGATTATTTCGAATAGTTGCTGCAGCATTTCCACCCGTTTCCGTAAAGTTTCTATTGTATGAATTGGAGCTGACTATACCAAATCTTTCATGGAACCCCATAACAAGAAATCAGAAGGATTCAAGCCTGGTGATCTGGGAGGCCAGCGAATGGGGCCATTTCGCCTTATCTACCGTGCAGAAAAATTTGTATTCAACCAACTTCGTACAATATTATAGCGTAGTGACAAAGGGCACCGTCCGTCGTTCAGGAACCACATGTTTGTCCGGATTTATAAAGGTAAATCTTCCAGTAACTGGAGTATTCGTTGTTTGTAAAATTGGGAATTTTTAAAAACAAAAATACACAAGAACAAATCACAAACTTTGTCCACCACAAAAATTAAAAAATCACGAAACAGTTAATTACAACCTGTTGTAAAGTCCGATAATAAACTAATTAATAACAGGTAGGTACGCTAATCATTTTTAGCCGTGACACAGCGACAAAAAAGTTCACAAAAAGTATAAGATAATAGTGTGTGCATATTTCCTTCCTTCAAAAAACAAAAACAACAGTATTCACGGTCATTATCACTGTGTCAAAAACCCATAAGCGTATCGTTATTTTTGGGGGTTGTAAAATTGTAACTTCAAAATGTGATTTCCAACAAATGGTAAAGGAAAAAGTTGTTGTACTCGATGAGTTCTACCACCTCTCCAAATTAATGCACTTATTTCTGGGACACGTTGTATATAAAAATCGTGTATGTATGTATGTATGTATGTATGTATGTTCCCTATGGACTCTAAAACGGCTGGGCCGATTTTGATGAAATTTTCAGGCAATCTTCAGATTAGCCCAGCGGGTGACGCTGCGAAGTTTGGTAGCGGTCGGATTGAAACAAAAACAAAAATAACAAAATAAGTTTTTTCGAAAGTGACAGTTTTAGTATTGAGCAGTGACACTTTCAGACATAAAGTGTCAAAAGGTCGTAGCAACGTGCGCTGGGTACCTGCTAGTCACTTATAATATTGCAACTTTTTGTACAGTTTGTTTGGTCTTTTTTTCTTTAGTAAACAACTCCTTAAAATATTTTCCTTTTTTTCGCATTTTTTATATCTTTATTTCTTATAGGGATATCAGTCACTCTTCTTCTTCAAAATAATTCTTATAAAAATCTAGATTTTATCAAAATTTCTCTCGTTTTTAATCAAAAGATACAATGTCACGAAGACATTTAAGTTGAGATGAAATGAATAGAGATGCTCGAATTGGGTTCGCGGGAAGTTGATTTTGCTCAACGTTTGGGCACACTCCAAAGTAAACGCCCGTTATCGTGAAATCGATGACGTTTCTTTCTAAACGTCACACAGGGCGTAATAGAGCAACCTCTATTCAGGACAGATTTATTCGTTTAAATGCTGCCAGAAACCGCACCATCACAGCTCCAGAACTCAGCTTACGTCTGCAAGTTACTATCGCTGCTGTTACCCTGAGAAACAGATTACAGGAAAACAATTTATATTGAAGACCCTGTTGATGTTGATTCGAATTTGGGTCAATGGGCAAACATTCTATTTTCGGATGAATCCCGGTTTGGCATTTACCCAGATTTGACAAGAGTCCGCGTGTGGAGAGAGCCTAGTGGCGCAAACCGCTTACCACATGCGCAGGAGGTCCATCCTCACCAAGATGGCACATTCATGGTTTGGGCTGGAATACAAATCGGAAGAAGAACGGATCTCGTTTTGATTCAGAGATCGCTAACTGCAGTCCGTTTTAGGGATATTGTTTTCACACCTGTTGTCGTGCCTTATGCCAATAATTATGCCGACAACTTTATGTTCATGCAGTATAATGCAAGACCATATGCAGCAAGGCTAGTCACGGAATTTTTGAATGAACAGCAAATTTCGGTTTGACAGTGGCCAGCTCAATCGGATGATTTGAATCCCTTCGAACATGCATGGGATACACTCCAGAGAACAGTTTTGCGTATGGGACTTCCCGGTGAGAATAGACAGGAGAAGAAATTCCACAGGAGACCATAGATGACTTGGTAGAAAACATGCCTCGACGATGAAGCGCTATCTTAAACAATGGGGAGGGGGCACATCCTTTATATGAGGAGCCAGGAATTAAGTTTTGTTTTGTTTTTGATAAACATAATTTTGATATCTTCGGAAACATCATTTACAGTTACCTAGATTTTTACCACTCGCCCAACGTAAAAATTGCCCAAATCGTCTACTTATTAGTTACGTTTATAAATAAAAATCTCTTTATACAACGAAACTATATTATCTGTAGAAACACCAGATACATTTTTTTTTATTGTTGACCGGCAAAAGATAATAAGATTTCGAATATTTTTTGGTTTGATCCCTGCCTCTTCTGCTTCAATAACTGATCACTGCAGTTTCCTATATTGACAGTACGGTATGATGGATATGAATTGGACTTTTATTTATTCAGTTTCATTTGATGACTTATAAATTAACAATGGATGTTAAATCCCTATCAAAACGAAAAAGGTAATGTTGGATTAAATGCATTCTTGAAGTAATTCAGTCCTTTATCTTTCCTAAATGAATTTTAGGTTAAGAATACGAATATTGGAGGTTCTTGCAGAAATGGCCGTGAATCGCCTAAGCCTGACTCCTGTCTTTAAAAAAGTCTTATTATTATATACCTGCAAAAACATTTCCATATTTACCAGAATATAATAAATATACATCATGCGTTCAACAAAAATCGACGACAAAGCAAGCGTTGGAATATTCTAGTCATTTAGATTGGGTGAACAGTAACATGTCATTCTAAACGTCTATCGCCTAGTAAAGTCACATTGTTTTGAGCCTATCGACTCCAGGAACTCCTAAATGTACAGTTGCCACACTTAACTTGAAAGGATTGTAATAAGAATGACATCCTCTTTTTGTTGGATGTCTTTTACAACCATGTTAGTAAGTTCTTCGCGACGTAAAGCCCCAGACACTTATCTAATTTTAATTTTTAGGTAACTGTTTTGTTTTCAAACGTTTTTGTAGAAAACGACATGCTTACCTTCATAAGTAAAAAATTGTCATTGGGAGCCTGCACGACAGATGCAGTAATGTATTCTTTGTCTAAAATTTCGCTATCTTGGGTTTGTGATGCTCAGTTTCTCTTTTTATATGTTATGTAATTAACTTGGCATATTTAGGTATGTCGTTTTTTTTTTTCAACATGGTGCAGGACTTCAACATTGAAAAAATTGCCGAAAAACTCTTTCTATTTTGGCCTACCAAATCTAACGTAGGCCAAAATAACATTTTCCGTATAAACCTTTGCGCCTTTTTTTTCACACCACTTGGTAAAAACGTTGAATTGAGGCTCATATCGCGCTCTGGATTGTTCTGGCAATAATTATTATTGAGCTGAAGTACTTTCAACCATCTCTCGCACTGGGACCTACCCGTAAAACTGTAATCACTGGACATTGTAATTTATAAGCCAAAAAATAAAACTCCCTTAATGTCGCCCTACGCGTCGTGCTTCAAACTTATTTCTCGCCGTAAAATGTAAGTTACCGCACGCGAATGTAAATAACTACTTCGATCAAGCAAACGAAAACTTTTTTTACTCAATTAATAGCGGCTGTTGGCGAATGTAAGCTCGCCCTCGTTTTTATCTGAAAATAGAACACTCCCCCCATTCATTAAGAATTCACTGTTCATCTCGCAACTTTGAGTTCTTTGGTGAGTGATGATTTCTTGCGTGATCGTCTCTTCTTCCTCCAACTTCTTTAAAGGAATTTAAAGTTTATAACGTGCGATCAAATGAAAATCCTCTGTAGTAATTTTTCGATACTTTTTTATTTTCAACAATTTCTTATTTAACCGCAATGTCAAGTATTATGTCAGAAGCTGAATAAAAAGGTACTGATAACTTTATACTATTTTGTTATTTTTGAGAAGGGATGTTGTAATATAAACTGAAATTAGTTATTTAAGTAACAAGGAATGTAAAGGCATGTTAACATTCAAGGCAAGTGAGTACGAGCCGAGGCTTGTCTCTTGCCGAGAATGTTAACAGTCGATACATTCCGTGTTACTTATTAAATTTTTCCCGCTGCCGTTAAAAATTTCCTCAAATTTGCATGAAATGTTTGCCTTAGTTTGGACGCTCGTCACTCTCATCTGAGTTGCCTGCATGTATGTGCGTAACTAGGGTTACCCTATGTGACAAATTTAAACAAAGCAAAACGTGACAAGAAAAGTTCAGAAATGGATATTGATGAAGCTGCTAACATTGCTTCGAAGTGTTTGTTGCCGATAAAATCCAGAGCAAGGTATGAATTCACGTACGAAACTTTTAAAAAGTGGTGTTTCAAGAATAATGTGGTATGTGTGTCGGAAAACGTGATGCTGGCTTATATGCTGGAAAGATCGGAACAACTAAAATCGTCAGCAAGTCTTTGGTCTGAATATTCTATGTTAAAGACAACACTGAACTATAAAGATAATGTGGACACTTCCAAGTCTTTAAAATTAGTGGGTTTTTTGAAGCGGGAAGGCTATCAACCCAAAAAGTCGCAAGTATTAACACGAGAGCAAATTACGAAATTCATAGACGAGGCTGCAGATGAACGTTATCTTCTAATCAAGGTAATGCATTTGTTTCTTTCTTTTAATGACATAAAATTTATATCCCAATTTGTTCTAGACTGTTACGATAGAGGGGATCGCAGGAGCGTGCAGAATCGACGAGATCTGCAGAATGGAAATGGCTGATGTTGTTGATCATGGAAAGGAGGTGTGCATCTTCAACGTTGTCAACTTCTCAAATTGAAGCCGACCCTGTGACTTTAACTACAGTGGAAATGTCTACTTCACTTCAAACAGGATTTGCTCAAAAGCCTTCCGAAACAATAGAAACCATCACAGTCCAATTTGAGAAGAAATCAAATCAAATTGTTCTTTTGTATTCAATTCTAACAAATAACTAATAATTGTTAATCTGTTTTGTTCAATCCTGTGATAATAAATCAACTTGATTTACTCTTTTTATTTTCCTAGGAATGTAAATGACAGTATTTACATTCCGTCGTCAAGGAAAAATAAAACACGAATGATATTTGCCATTTTCATGTTTTGTATCTAAGCATGTATGAATTACTTTCATTACCGGCAGCGGGAAAAAAAATTGTTTGTGGCGCAAGGGGTAACGTATTAAATATGACCCATAACCTAATTTCATCCTTATTATTTTATTCTCTGCTCTCCTCTCCTATTCTGTCATTCCCCTCTTCTTCCATACCTCTTTCCGTCTAAATTGTTTATTTCTTCTCTTTCTGTCATCTCACTACATAGGTACTTCGGTATTTCCTCAGTCATAAGGCAACTCAGAGAGAGATGACCCACATTTTGGTTAGAGATGAATTTTTCTGCAAGTAAACACCGAATGAGGGCATAAACCGATCAAATAAATTGTTTAACACATTGTCTTTTTTTATATCTTACTTCCAGTTGTGCCTGGACTTTCTGATTCTTTGCCTTCTCTCTTGTCTGCCTATATCCTTGTCCTTTTCGCATAGTTTTACATTCATCCACATGCCAGTCTTTCTTCCAGTCTCTCTATTTCTGCGTTCTTCTTCTTTTCTCTCCAGCACTCATTCAGTACTCTACATTCTCCTCTTCCTTGCCTCCTGTCTTCGAAGTTGTCCGCTCTTTTTCCGCTTTCACTCTCTTTACAATCTATTCCTTTTGCATTCTTTGCTCACTATGTACAATAGCATTACTCTATTCACCCCTAGCACCCAACTGAGATATTCCTCTTGCACCCTTTCAATCTACTCTTGTTGTTCAACAACAATGACGTTTAACAACATGCTCTCAATCATGCTTTTAAAGTTGAAATCTCCTCCCCACTTTCTCTCTCCTAACATTTGTGGTTTTTCCACGTCTCTTCTAACTTTTTCTTTTGTATTTTCCTTGGTTCTTTATCATTTGTTTCTCTTTTTCACTTTTTGCCACCATGCGCATCAGCCGCAAAGCCAGCCTCCTCATTTTCACTCAACCTACTAGCCACCCCCTGCTTGCGCTCTCTCTAACAGTCCATCCATACAAAGTGAACGACAAGGTGTTGAACAGGCAACGTTGCTTCACTTTCTTTGTTTCCATAAACCATTCACTTTCCTTCTCTTCTAGCCTCACTTAACTGTTTGTTCTTTGCCTCAGACACTCGAACATCCTCTCTCGATCCACCTTGAAGTATACGAATAATGTATACACCCTCTCAACTTTCATCTTCAGTTCGTTTTTTGTAAAATGGTCCCTCTCTAAATCCTGCTTAGCTGTCAGGTATTGCTCCCTTTTCCTCTATCGTTTTTCTCCTCCTTATTTTCTTCCACTCATTGTTTCTTTTTTCTTTCTCTTTCCTTTGATTTACATACATAGTTCTACACCTCCTTCTCTGTTCTTATAGTTTTTATCTCCAGGGGGAGAAGAGGGCTTTGCTTTCCTTTTTCTGCCTCATCTTCTCTACAATCATTTCTCTCTATATCCTCTTTTCGCTTTTACAAAGCCACTGCTTGTTCTCGTCTTTTTACATTGTCTTAGCTCGATTATTGCTTTTTATTTATTCTTTGTTCCGTTGTTCATATACTTTGTCCCGCCATTATTTTTATTTCTTGCTCTTCTACCTCTTGTTGTTATTTCTCCTTTTTGCTGCTTCTTCTAATATTACTTTCAATTATTCCTTCATCTTTCCTACTTCTTACTTTTCGAATTGTGCCTTTTCTAGTCCATTCCTTGTTTGTCCCATATTTTCATCATTACTTTCTTCTGCGTTTCCTCAGTTATTTCTTTTCCTCTTTCCTCTTATCGCCCTCTTTTTATACTTATTTCTATAGGCAGGTGGTCCTATAGATGAGGTCTTCTAATCTTTATTCTTCCTTATTGTTGTCTTCACCTCTGTGCATTTATTGCATTTTCTCCCGTTAGTATTCTTCTCCCGCTCTTCCTTTATTCTTTCCTCTTCTCGTCCCCTGACACTCCCACTTCAATTCTTTTGGTAGCAGTTTTTTTTTTCTAAATAGAATATCTAAACTATATACCGGCTGTCCCAGAGGTGTGTGGACCATCAATTACGACCTTATTTTAAAAGATATCAAAACGGGGTTTCTGGGGGACGATAGCCACACGATACCTTCATAATTTAAAATTATTAGAAATCATATACAGAGTGTCCTAGTATTAGTAATTTACCAAAGATATGTTTTTTTAAATGGAATGCCCTATATATTACTTGGTGAATTGAAAGAGCAGTTAATGCTGAGCAAAATGATATAAGGTATTACAGGTTTATTATGGATGGTTCTTGAGTTATGAAGAATTTTAGGTCAAAATTAGTGCTTTTTTAAAAAATTACAACAGAGATAACTGAATACTTTTTTGTCAATAATTTTTTATAGACCCAAACTTTAATACACACTGATTGAAAGTCATCTAAATTGATATTTCGATACAGGGTGTACGATTTCGCAAAATGTATAATAACTTTTTTTTTCAAATGGAACACCCTATATTCCATTATACCACCAAATAGCATTTTTAATAAGCTTTCTGTGAATATATAGTTTGCCTCGGCAAATGTTAGTACTTTAGATAATTTTTACAAAAAACGTAGAAAACTTTCCCAAATTGATGAAATCGTGTATTAAGATCAGATCGCCTTGTACAGTAAGTTATCCTGTAACAAATAGTTTCACTTTTGTGATTTTTTTACAAAATGAATTTTACGAAAGAAGTAATGATGGTACAATGTCTTAGGAGAAGCCGAAAGAAACTCCTTTTTTCCACAAAAATTTAAAACATTTTGAAAACACTGGAAACGTGGCCTACAACAAAAAACAAATAATAATTCGTAGCTGTAAAGACTGAGCTAGAAGTTTTACTAATCTTAGAAGAAAATCTTCACTCCAGTACAAAAGAAATTGCTGCCCGGTTTCATCCATACCACATTGAACTCCATCAAAAATTGCAAGAAGCTTATTTTGCAAAAAGAGTGGAATTCTACGATATAATGGACAATCTTCTAGAAAGGAATAGAAATATTTTAAACAGAATTTTGTTCACTGATGAGGCGACCTTTAAGAGCAATGGGGATGTCAAGAGGCATAACATGCTCTATTATGCCACTGAAATCCCCACTGGATGCGGACGACTGATTATTATTAGAATCAGTGGTCCTTAATGTGGTTGCGACAGGATGGAGCTCCTGTACATTTCTATAGAAATCTAAGAAGATATTTAAATGACTAGTTTCCGAGACGTTGGATTGGTAAGGGCGGCCCTGTCAAATGGCCCGCAAGATCACCAGATTTAACTCCTCTAGAATTTTTTGTTTGTGGTTATGTAAAGGATATGGTCTATCAAATTCTTACGTAAACCTAAGCTTGTCTACCTCTCGGTGTCATTTCTGAAGTAATTTAATAAATTAGACAATAAACGACTATCTCCATGGCAACAAGTCCAAGGCGATCTGATCTTAATACGCGATTTTAGCAATTTCGGGAAACTTTCTAGGTATTTTGTAAAAATTACCTAAAGTACTAACATTTGCCGAGGCAATCTATATATTGACAGAAAGCTTATTAAAAATGCTATTTGGTGGTATAATGGAATATAGGATGTTCCATTTAAAAAAAAAGTTATTATACATTTTGCGAAATCGTACAGCCCGTATAGAAATATCAATTTAGATGACTTTCAATCGGTATCTATTAAAATTTGGATCTATAAAAAGAAAAGTATTCTGTTATCTCCGTTGGAATGGTCTCTGCAATTTTTTAAAAAGCACTAATTCTGACCTAAGATTTTTCATAACTCCAGAACCATATATAATAAACCTGTAGTACCTTATATCATTTTGCTCAGCATTAACTACTCTTTCAATTCACCAACTAATATACAGGGCATTCCATTTAAAAAAAACATAACTTTGGTATATTACTAATACTAGGACACTGTATATGATTTCTAATAATTTTAAATTGTGAAGGTGTCGAGTGGCTATCGTCCCCCGAAAACCCCGTTTTGATATCTTTCAAAATAAGGGCGTCATCAATGGCCCACACACCTCTGGGACACCCGGTATATCGAATTGCCTCCCTCCATGTCCCAGAAAATCTATTTTTTCTTATTTCTGCTACCTTCCAAAATAGTGATCTCGCCCTTTTTCTTTTCTTTTCCCGACCTATTCTTGCCTTCTCTCTTATTTCCCCCTTTTTGTTTTTTTCCGTTTATCTGTCCTTTTTCCTTTTGCGTCCTCCCCATTTTCTCCCCCACCCCCTCTTCTTTTTATTGAAAGATCTCTAGTTTCTCTCTTTCGTTTTATTCCATCTCCATTGAACCCCGTCTATTGTTAATTTCCTGTATCTCGTTCTTTCCTGTGCTTCTTAATTTCTTCCCTCCCAATCTTCCATTTCTACGAGTTGTTAAACTTTATTTATACTGTAACAGTCCTTTGCGAAAACTATGAAGAAATGATGAAATTGTGAGACCAAGATCGTGAGTTCGTGAGATTGAGTTCGAAAAATAATTACGAAATTATGAAATTAGGAAAAAAAATTGCAAAATTATGAAAATACATAATTATTATGGAATCATTGAATTACTGTTATCGAATTACGATATTGAGGAACAGAGAACTACATAATTATAAAATAGTCTAATGGATTTTGGGAAACAATTAAAAAATTGACAGAACTTAAAAATCATTTTGGGAAAAGTATGAAGATGTGAAATTGTGAGACCAAGATCGTAAGTTCAAAATCATTACGGAATTAAGAATTTATGAAATTACGGAAGTAAGAAATTACGAAATTATGAAATACGAGATTACAGGATTATCAAGTTATGAAATTAGGAAATTTAAAAATTACGTAATTACGAAATTTAGAAATTAGAGTTCTTCAATGAAATTGGCCTTGCCGTTCCCTCTTATCCCACAAAATGATCTAAGAGCCATCCTACTGGACCCTCAGTCATCTGCGCTATAAATGTTTGTCGTATTTCAGTTTCTGCATTATTTATTTGTTTTGATGTAATATTTACTCTGTTGCGCTTCTGGAATAAAAGCGTGTCAAACCGTATTTGCCATAGTTGCGTAATCTATATAATGTCATGGTAATTACGAAATTACCTCGCATTTTAAAAATCCATTTTTCTTATTTTAATTTTGCAGACGTGCTTGCCTATACTATAATTTTACTTGCTACATTTGCTTGCTACATTGCCTATAATTTTACCTCTTCGTTTTGTGTATGCAGCAGTAGTACAAAAGCTGTAAATGAGATTCGATAAAGGAATGTTATTCTAGTGTCGTCAGGCAGCGGTGCGAGCCCCTCTGGGCAACTCTGTTTTTTCGGTAAACTTAAAACCTATTGTATCGATCGAACGGCTTGTCCGATGTAAGAATTTTTGGGCCAATCTATGGGGAAAAACAGAGTAACCCAAAATAAAAATAAACACACACACATAATTTTTTGAAGACCGAAACTCAAAATACATTTTTAAAAATATAATGTTGGCCAAAACCACAGTGATGACTTTATTTCTGACAAATATCATGCCGATATGATGAAATGAATTTCTTTTGTTTCACCCAATAGGCGTTGTCACGTAAACTCTTTCGTCCTGAAAATCAAACGTCTCTTTTAAAAATCTTGATTTAAGCGACAATAACTAACGATGTGATACAGAATCAACTTCTTTTTTTGTCTTGCATCTCCTAGAGCTTCTGAATAATTCTACACCATGAAATCTTTAAAATTATAAGTTAGTGTATTCTATAAAATTTATTAAATTAGGTTGACACTACTAACTTTTGACAGTTTGATTTAAAACTTGAGAATGTCAACGCAGTGACTTCAAACGGCAACAGATTGGTGAATGAATGTATTCTATAGAACGCTGTGTTAAAGTTTTTTCGAATTTTCCTGAAGATTATAAAAAATTTGTCAATTGGTCAACAAATTTATAAATGTGTGGCAAGATTTCGTGATGTAAGTGTGGTGTAAAGGAGCGAGTGTTAGTTTTATGATAATTGTGTCATTCAATTTCCGCTTCGAAGTCCGGACCTGACAATTATTCTAGATTATTTAATTTTCCCATACCTCAAAAACACCGTATTTAAAAATAACCCACGTAATCTTGAAGAACCACAAGAGGCATTTTTTAATGCATGCAACGCTATAACTTTTCAGATGTTGGAAAATGCATTCGAAAATATGAAACGGAGAGTTAAGAGCTGCATTGAAGCTGGGGGAGAACACTTTAAACATTTGCTGTAATTCTCAATAAACCTACATTATTTGTTAGCGTAAACGATAATTCACACCTACAGTGAAAAAATCTTTGAGTTAAATACAAACTAGTGATCGATCTTCACTCGAAATTCGAGTGGTATGTATTGGATTACAAAAACGATGAAAATTCAGCATTATAATTTGACTCCAGTTTCTTACTCCTCTTACTCTTAAACGGCTCACGCTGGTTCAAGTCGGTGACTGTAATGGATTAGTGTGTGCCGAAAAGAAAATGTATGAACCTGTGAAATCTGAAAGTAATCTACTGGTGTATTTTGCGGATGTCTTAAACATTAAAAAAAGAAAAAAAACAAAAATCGGTGCAGTACACACGGTTTTACTTATACCCCTTTATTCATGTTCAACGATTATAGTAATTATACACCAAGGTTGAGAAGCCATTTTTCTTAGCCGAGCTATTTTATTTACCGAGATTCGAAGCATCGAGGTAAATAATAGTGCAAGGCTAAGAAAAGGCTTCGCAACCGTGGTTTATATACTATTTTTTTCACTACTAGCACATTTGTTTAACTTTTCTTCAAATTATAATCATGATAATGCGAAAGGTTCCATGAAATATGTCCATAAAAAGCAAGTAGCATATGCAATTTAATCAATACCTGTCACTTCTATTTTTGTCGTGATGTTGCTAGTGTGGTCCAGCTAGCAAATTTAACATTTGTCAAGAAATTCCAACTCCCCAGTTCTACATTGTTGAGCTGTCACCTATCATTAATAATGACAGCAAATGTCAAGTCAAAACATCAAGTACGGCAGTAACCATGCCAACATTGTCAATATTGTTTTTATTATCTACTAGTTGGAGAGAAAAATCAATTATTAGGTAAGGTACAGAAAATCAATTTCTGAAGCTTCAAACATGATATATAATGATGTTTTCTGAAGCTAGTAGTGAAAAAAATAATATATATTATAGATGGCTGCAATTTACAATCGATCGTTAGGCAATGGCTTGGTTAAGTTCGTCTTAAATGTAATTTTGGTGATTCAAATTCATAAAACGAAATATTCATATAATAAACAGGAAATTCTTTACAAAGGTGATGTTAAAAATTAGTGCGACTGATTTTGTAAAAACAAAGTGACATTTAAGACAATGTATTATTATACCTACGATATATTTTATTAGCAACTTTAGCTCCAGAACTCCAGAGAGATCGAAAACTAAATTAGTCAAAGGTGGTCATACATGAAAAGCCTCTTCTCGTTGTTTGACATGACATTTTATAAATAATTTTGTTAAACTACGACGAGCGGCTTTTCATGCATGCACCTTTGACTAATTTAGTTCTCGATCACTCTGTACGATGAATGCGGCAGACATCAGATCTATACTATCGATATCCGGGCTGGCTGGCCATACAAAAAAATATTCCCTTTTCTCATGAGCTCCACTTATGCTCAGTTTTCGTCTGACTGCACTTGCAATATACGTTCACATATCTTTTAATGATTTTATTCTGGGTTTTGTTATTAACCAAAACCTACTTTTATTGTAGCGGAAGTGTCAAATTGGGTTTGGTCGGCTAAATCTTCTTATTCGTTTTCAAGAAGGTCTTGTAAAATTTTAATGTATGGGTCATTTTCTCTACCACTCTCTGGCATGGATATATCGTCTATTTCCTCTTGACTGTAACTTTGTTCAGCACTTTTGCGTTTTTTTTTTCTTCTTCTCGGAGTCGCCATTTTAGACTTTTTGTCTTCTTTTTCTTTTATCTTTTTCTAAAGTATTCTAAATATTCTTCTTGTCGGAGCACATCAGCGAACCTTGCGGCACCTGCTTGTTTACGCTTCACGGCAGTAAAATAACAGTAAATCTTCAAATTATTTCAATATTGCAGTGGAAGATCCGCTGTTTGAGAAATTCTGGCGCAAATTTGAACTTGATACATATGATAATGTCATCACTCTCGAATGTTCCGTAGACTGTGGGAAGTCGCAGTGTGTGGGAACAAATGATCACATAGGATGATGTGATCGCTCTCGAATATTCCGTATACTGCAGGAAGTCGTACTGTGTCTCGAATATTTTCTAGTCTAGACGACGGTCAGGATGATGTCATCATTCCAGAACAGAAGTAATCGAGAAGACTAGGAGGAATATGAAATGGGGGGCCTTAAAGAAGAAAGTTATTGTGAATAATTACCGTGTAAATTGTACATAGTAAATCTTTAATTTTTGATAAAATTTAGTAACTGCCCAGTGAACACGTTGACGTAAAAATGATGTCAGAATGACATCATGCTACGTCTCAATTTACGTAAGATATAAGTCACACCTGAGTAATAAATATGGCTCTGACCTAATAAATATGACATTAATATGACGTGTATTTGACATCATCCTGACCTTATTGATATCAATGTGACATAATAATGATGTAATCATGACGTCAAAGTGTTTTCGTCAATGTTACGTGAATATGATTTATTTTGTATCGACCATCAAAAGTTTTCGTTCTAATATTCGGAATGATTATTTCAATTATAATTAACAACAATTTACTTCACCCCTTTACCCATTATTTTGACTGTTGAAATGGGGCACAAGTGCAAGCGGCAAGCAGTTACTAAAAGCAAATAAAACGAAATCAGACTGCACACAATAAACCGACTTGGGAACAATAATGTTCCTCCTGGTTTTTCCCACTGGTCTTCTGGCGTGCGAAAATACCCTTTTATCTGGAGCCGAAGGCGAACCGTTAGTGAAGTATAACGCGTGGCGCTATCCAGCGAGTGTCGGCGGCACTTCAAGAAATCGTCGGTATTCTATCCTAGTCTTTTCGTGGATTAAGGAATTTTTTTTTGGATGAAAGAGATTTTGTGCTGAAACAAGGTTGCTAAAGTGTAACACAAGGATTCGTTGACTTTTCTACCTTGTATTTGACGAATTTAACTTATAGATTGGTAAATTGTCGTTCGTTTGGCTGGAAAATTGCAATTTAATGATATTTTATTACAATAATAAGTTAATCATTGAGTGAACATAAAACTGTGACTTATCTAATACATATTCATACATAATAAAAAAAAATTTAGTGATCTGTAGTTTACATATCCGTATGATTTTTTTGTTATGTCAATTTTATGTAAAAGAAAAACGTATAGTTTATGTAATACTACGACAGATTTGTTATGTCAGCTTTATGTAAGAAAAGGACTTATTACTTATGTAACACTATGACAGAATTGTGATGTCAGTTTCACGTATGAAAAGGATTTTTGACTTGTGTAACACTATGACAGATTTCTTATGTGAGCTTTACGTAAGCAAAAGACTTATAACTTATACAGGGTGTTTTTGAAATGCATGTCAGTAAAAAATCTAGACCATCTAGAGGTTTAAAGAAGCCCCAACAACCCATTTTTTGATGTCTAAAACGATCGGGATAAATTAACAATTTCCACGCATAGTCCACGCCACTGTCCATTGGATTTTCAATGTAAATACAATAATTACATTTTTGCAGTTGAATCCTAGCAACATAAAGTGACAACCAATGGTTAATTGTCAATTAAAGATTGACAAGTGTAATGTCAAAATTTTGATCAAGCCAGGTCCGCACCTCGCGAGCATGATGATAAGGGGCTCCATTATGAAGATACCACATATCACTCTGAGTAATCAGAGGTACATCTTCTAATAAGTTTCTTAGCTCCACATTTATAAAATTCAAATTCACGTCGCCGGTTAAACGAGGGGGCAAAATGTATGAAACTATTAAATTGTTGCCAACCACCCCAGCCCACACGTTGACACTAAATCGGTCCTGAAAATGGCTCTCTCGTACTTCATGGGGGTTTTCGACCCACCAGATATGAGTATTGTGTGCATTAAAATGGGCATCTCGCGTAAACGTTGCCTCGTCGGTTGATAAGATTTTATCAACAACACGAGAATCTTCTTCATTTCTTTGGAGTAACCACTCACAAAATCTTATTCTTCGAGGGAGCTGCGCAGGTTTTGCATGCCTGCAACTTTCGATGTTCCTCATCAACGAGGTGCAGAATATCTCGCTCAGGGCTCTCGACCGCGGTCGTTTAAATTAGGACGAAATTTTCCGTTTTCTCTGAGTCGTTGAGCAATGGGGCTAAATGTGTGACGATCCGGAAATCTACGTTCTGGAAACGTCTCATGATAGAAACGTTGTGCCTCACAAGCGTTTCATAAGGCTCTTCCATAAAACAAGACCATGTCGGTCAACTCAACATTTGGATAGACTTCCATGTAGATAGAACAATTATGACGGTAAACTGTGACACTTCAAAAAATTCAAATTTACCTTCTATTAGTTGCTAAGCAAAGGAGAGTACATTTTTAATCACCTTTAACGCGGTAGCGGACGGTAGATTTTGACCAAATTTTTAATGATATTTATCTCGAAAACGAAAAGACTTTTATTACAAAAAATTTTGACAATGACTTCCTCTCATCATGACCAATTACCGATTTTATTTTTGACATGAATTTTAAAAAAAAACCTGTATAACACTATTACAGATTTGTGATGTCAATTTTATGTAAGAAAAAGACTTGTAACTTATGTAACACTATGACACATTTGTGATGTCAGTTTTACGTAAGCAAAAGACTTATATCTTATATAACAGTATGACAGATTTGTTATGTCAGCTTTACGTAAGAAAAGGACTTATAACTTATGTAACACTATGACAGATTTGTGATGTCAGTTTTACGTAAGCAAAAGACTTATAACATATATAACACTATGACAGATTTGTTATGTCAGCTTTACATAAAATAATGACTTTTATGTTACGTCACGATATGATATAAATATTACATATGATGTATGTAACATATAAGTCATTCAATGACATCATATTATGATTTTATATCAATATGATGTCACAGTGATATAAAACATGACATCACACTGAGATCATGAAAAGAATCAGTTTTATATCAAATTGACGTAAAATTGTATTACACACATATGATCTACGTGTGACGTAATTTTTAGGTCATGTGTTCACTGGGTGCCGTAGTGCACGTATTCTTTAAATCCACGCCCAGGTAACGTTACAGTACTTTAGCATAGGCGATATTGAAATTTGTAGCAAATCAGGTTGAATTAACCATAAAATTATTTCATATTTGTTTTAACTATTCAGTTCTATGTATGGCTTAATATACGTAATGGAAATAAAGACAAGCTTTCAAAGCAATATTTTGTGCTACAGCGAATCATTGACATTGACACAAGCCGACATTAATAATATTTCAGTTCTAGGCTCTTTTTACGTGTCACATGAAAATCGTTACGTCAATTAGGTCGGAAAAGGGAGACAGTGGAAATATCATTATGGCAAATTTCGTATGTGTTTGTACAACCTGATTTCCTTTGTGCATATTTGTAGAGGAATATTGTCATCAAAAATGTATAAACAGAAAATTAGCACAGGAAACGATGCAAAACACACACATTTCACGTATGCTGAATGCAGACTAACTCAATTCGATTTTAATATGTGACGGTTTCAGAAATTTATCTCCAATGGGCGCGGAAATTTTAGCAAAATCTGGTTTTGTACTCTTGAATCCCTTATTGTTACACTGTGGGCGTTGTAATAAAATCTGTTGTTTGTAAAAACCTTTTTTTTTTGTTTAAACAATTTTGTTAAAATGGTGTTTGTGGGTAGAATTAAATGTTGCCAATTTTATTTGTGGAGTATAAAGTCAATGTATAAATAAGTTCGAGGCATAACCTGAGGTTCAAATGATTTTTTTATGATAACGTAAACTTTATGTTTTGTTTAAAGTGGGCACTATTATTCAGTTTGCACGATTCTAAAATATATGAGGGAAGAAAACGAATTACCCTACCAACTTTTAAGATTTATCGAAGTAATTTTGTATAATAAAACAATAAACATTGACTTTGCAATTTCTCATTTATGTCATTGAATAGTGACAATATAGTGCATAGACATACATTATTAACAGGTTTTCTATCTATTGAATTGCAGTTTGAAAATTCAGAAAATACATAAATTATAATTTTATCAATAAAATGAATAAAGAATATTTATCAACTCCATTGTTAATACCTCAATCAATAAATATTCCAAAGTATAATTTCGATATAATTAACAAAACTGAATTATGTATTAACCAGTTTTATAAATAGTATATCAAATTAAGCTTTATTGTACTAGCAATTATATTAATTATTAGACTCTCGTTCACGCAGACACATTGACCTACAAGTATTGTAAAAAATTACTTCCAAAAAACATATTTTCCAAAAGTTGTACTATACACCGTTATTCACGAAACAATACGAGCCCACCAAAATTTTCGATGCAACCAACATTGCATTTGCACAGGTTACATGGTTAAAGAAAAAAAATTCACTATGCAACTAGTCGATACATCACGGATTGAAAACAAAGGTGGGTTGAGGGTGAATTGCATCTTACAAGAACATTATTTAAATTTTAGACGAGCTGATCGAGAACCAACAAATCATTCCCTCGTGGGTAGTTGTCACTTCAAAGATGAGGATAGAGCTAATGGTCCTACCATATTTAAACATAATATTGGGAAGCAATTTAGCTTTGAGAGCTCAAAGAAGAAGAGAAAACAATCAAAAAGTGGGTATTTACAGAATTCACTAATAAAATAAATTAACAGCTTCTATATTGTAACAGAAGCAGCTAGTGATCCTGAGGAGAGGATTGAGGCAGGAATTGAAAGGTTTCAGCAGATTGTTGTTTCACATGCAGAGCCAGGACCTCTGTAATACAACAGCCTCCACCAAATGCAATATTTGCTGTTATGAATAAAGCAGAAAATTATTTTTTGCATACCTGCTTCTTTGATGCCCCATCCATTGTTTTCTAAGTTTGCTAATTTACAGTTTCTTTTATTAAGAGAGTGGAGGAGTATAATACAACACTTCCATGGATGTTCTTTACCCACGCTTCAGTTCTACTAATCTCCACAATCATGCTGTCTGCTGGTGTTCAGATCATCAGAAAAGCCTTATTTCTGGACGTAAAGTGCAATTGCCCTTGAATTTGGTGATAGTAATCATAATCTTGATGTCTTCATCATGAAATTCGATAATGTACTTTTTTATTTTTTGAGATCCTCGATCAGGGACGTGGTGTTTCTCCACTTACTTCTAAAACTCCACACCAGACGTTAACGGAAAGAATATTTTGGAAGTGTCCTTCCCGAATCCAATGTGGATTGTCTTGAGCATAGTAATGACAATTATGCTAATTTACACCCCCGCTATTGCTAAAAGTAGCTTCATCGCTAAACAAGAGATTTTTCTCTGAAGAAACGGCACAACTCTATCCTTTTGGGAAAATCGGTCACTTTTAGTTCTTGAACCAAGGTGATTTGGTGAGGATGGAATTTATTGGCCCTCAAAATTCGGCATACTGATGCCTGGCTTATCTCAACCATTCGTGCCACTTACTTCTGGTCAATATGTGGTTCTTCTGTCACCATCTCTAAAACGGCTACTTCATTATGTTCCCCAGTTGCAGTCCTTTCCCTAGGCGTAGTAGCTGGAGGCCAATTCAGTCTCAACTGTGCCTCTAATTTTTTGAAAATTTAATCTGTTGGTCCTCTCCCGGGTCCTCTTCCTTCAGCGTAACGCTCTGCATAAACCCTAACAGCAAGAGAAGCGTTTTTTCAGCATTCGCCATAAATTTAAAGCATGTCGGTTTTCTCGTCATTGGAATACATTATTACCAAAACAACAAAGGTCAAAATAGTTGACACTGACAGTATTTAATGTCATCTAATAAATTAATGTGCACACTATGTTTTAGTTTTAAAAGAAATTGTTTTTTCAATCCATGTAACCTATGCAAATGCAATGTTGGTTGCATCGAAAATCTGTTCAGGGTCGTACCGTTTCGTGAATAACCCAGTATATATATGCTCATTAATCGTTTATTCAATACTATCTGTACATATATAGGAACCGAATGACCTCATATTTTTTTTAACATGACCATAATATGCTCGTTAGGTATTGGTAAATGTCGTAAATCTTTTTCTTTGAAAAAATTTGAGCACGTCCTTTCGGGGAATACCCGTCGGCGCAAAACCGGATGCTCTTAGATCTGCCAGTAAAAGAGAAAAATCGATACGAATATACAAAGGTCAGCGCCAAAAAACGTCGTGAAAAAAATATAATGTCAAAAAAACTAGGAAGGAAAATAAGAAAAATAATAAGAAACGTTGAATGAAGATACTGATGAAAGCGCCACCACTTGAGACATCGTTTGCATCATCTACTGATGAATATTCCAGTGAAACAAATTTTATCTATATAGTAAGTAGCAAATTTTTTTTTTTCTATAGACTCAATTTTAATAACGTGTGTTGCCTTCCCGTGAATTACAGGCGCTATTCTTCTTGACATACCCTCAATTTAATGCTCTGTTGCCGGTCAATTTCGTCCCAAATTTGAGTCACTGTCTTAAACATGCTCGATGAGATTTAGATCTGAACATCGCGCTGGCCAAATCATTCGTTGACTTTCAACTGCATCCGGGTAATTGTGAACAGTAAAACAAAATTGTCGCCAATAAAGGGTGTATAGGGCATAACATGTGGTACCAGAATATCTCCTCTAATGTAGCGTTCATTGTTTGTCTATTCACCGCCACTAATAATTATCATTGATACAATACTGCACTGACACTGACATCTGGTCATCTGACTGCACTATTCTAACCGTGTGCAGCTGGGCATTATCCGTACCGTATCATATGAGATGCCGCTGTAAACCTTGATCGAATTTTCCGCTTCTATTCCGAATGGGCTCTAGCAAATTGTAATTTGGCAATTAGATGTTCCCCGATGAGAAGTGAGACAGCAGCCGGAACCTCTCTTGTCTAAGGTAATTTATTTCTAATTCTTTGTACAGAAATTCTTGCGTCATGACCATTCAGGAGTTCATACTGAAGAACTTTTGACTGCAGTGTCTTGCCTGGAGTGCAGTCTAACGAAAAAAATTATCGATTCTTTAAAAAATCGTTCTTTTACGACTTTCGCAATTTATAGTCGAAGGCGATTGGAATGTGAAAGACACTCAATGGAGCTCAAGGCTTACCACTACAAATGGGCGAAAAAAAGGAAGCTATGTCAGAAAATAACTATTTTGTACTCATTGCTTATAGATACCTATTTTCAGTTTGCGTCAAGAAGGGACATTTGCTTCATAAGGTGGATATTGGCTAGTGCAATGAATACAGAAAGTGATGGTATGGCCTAATTTCCGAAATGGTTTGCCACATTCAACGAACTTTTTAATTCAAATTTATGTTCAATTATTTTTTTTTTTTTTCGGACTTGATTCGTTACAAAAAATATTGTACCTAACTTATTTAGAAGGGAAATTTCCCGCATTCGCACTAAATGCAGCACTCCCTTCAATCGTACTTCACACAAAGTGCTCATGCGGGAAATTTCAGTTTCCAAATACGGGGGGTTAGGTAAATAACTATTTTGTACTTATTGCTTATAGATACCTATTTTCAGTTTACCGCCGATGCGCGGAAATAAGAATTTCCCCCACTGCGGTGTTTTTTACTTTCCACGTCAAGAAGGGACATTTGCTTCATAAAGTTGGTGGATTTGACAAGAAATTCACAGTAATTCCTTCGAATTCAAGAAATTGTCACAATCAACGTATTTCTTAATCGACTAATTTCAAATTTCTTGATAGCACCCAGATTATTTTCTACACTTCTATTGTGGTGTAGATAGAACAGTGGACACTATAACTATTATTCGTAAATTGATTGATTGTGGTGTTTTCAAACACTATACTAACTGTCACTCAACTGTCAAAAAACTCCCCAGCAATTATCCTAGCAGTAAACCAAAAGTAATAGCCACACAGACCGTAATCACTGCCGTTACCTCTAAATCTTACGGGCCTTAGATTTGAAGCTATAAATAATAAAAACCAATGAACAAAGCCGTAAGTAATTTACTTTCAAACAATATAAATTTGTTTTAAGGAGATTTGGAAGAAAAAGTGAAATTGTTAAAAACCCGCACATTCACGCTGCAATTGCGGAGCCCTTCAATTTCCACTCCTGGAACATGAGTAATTGTAGAAGATACTTGTTCTAAATCTTGGATATTAGTCCAGGCAATGGGTACTAAAAAGGGAGTTTTGATTGCAAAAGGTCGGACAGAAATGAAATTTGGTGGGATGGTAGACATAGGTCTCTTGATAGAACACCTGAGTTTGCGACCTCCGTGGGTTGCCGCTCGAGGGGAGGGGGGGGTGAAAACCCTGCACCGCGACGCTTTTCGGAAAATAGCGCCGTTAATGTGCTATCGAAAAAAGTTCGAATAAAATATGTAGATAACAAAATTGTGCATAATTGAAGTTGGGTGATGAGCGGTGGGTGGGATATAGACAAAAACTTCATGAACTTCATGCAGAATTTAATGGAGAACATAAGTCCTATAACATTTTCTGATCGGAGTTCCCGTTTACGAGAAAAAGACAGAAAGGCTTCATGACGTGACGTTCGGGAGCGGTTTTTTTGGACAAGCAAACCTGCACCGCTGTCGGGAGGCGGCAATAGCCCTGCTACAAGAATCGTGGTGCATAGGCAACCGAGTTTGCGGCTTGGGCGACAAATCATCGGGGACCACTTACATGGGTTCCCTCAAAGAAAGACCCAGAACTTGTGTATATGTTTCATGTATATGCAACTGAGATTTCGCGGCTGTGCAGGTCAACCTGGACATTGCAAGGAACGTAATAAAGGTAGTCTTTGCCTCATTATACCTCCCCGGGTACTCCAGGGAGCCACGCCCTTCTAGGGAGCTGGCAAACCTGGTTCAGCATTGTAAAAGGGAAGAAAACAACTCATTGCTGGATGCGACGCCAACGCCCACCACATCGTATGGGGAGTGAACCCACGTTTGTCACCTCGAGGTGTCAGACTGTGATAAAGATCACCCTCACGACACAAGAGATTTCCATACATATAAGGTACTGGCAAGTATCATCGCAAGTGACCTTGTCAGACCAAAGATGGATAACGTTTTCGTTAGAAGCAAAAGAGATGTTACCGAAGCCGTACAGGAACCCAAAACAAACTGACAGGGATAACATGTCAACTGTCAGGGGTTGGCTCGATATCTCTAATGATTTTAAGAAGTCCGGAGAACTGGTGAGGGCAGTCACTGACCTCACAAGGTCTCTAATGACGTCTTACGAGTAAGCTTGTTGGCTGAGATTGGGCACCCGCCAGGGTCACAACACCACATGGTTCAATAAGGCCAAGTGGACCAAAAATGCAGCCGACTGGGACGAATTTAAAGAATACCAGCGGCAATACAAAAAAGACGTTCGTTCTAAGCAGAGGTCATCATGGAGAAAATTCTGTGGGGACCTCGAATGTACCACCACCGCTGCTCGGCTGATGAAAATCATGTCAAAGGATCCGGGAGAGCAAATAGGTACCTTGAAGAAATGGGACGGCACATATACGGACTCTACCGACGAAACAGCCAAGTTGCTAAGAAATCTGATCCAAATCTGGCCGAAAACCCCCTACCTGGAGGACTGGGCTGAGGCTGCGCGTATTGTAAACCACACTAGCGTAGAATTGGCCATAAGAACTTTCAAA
The DNA here is from genome assembly GCA_963583935.1 of Diaperis boleti. Taxonomy (NCBI): domain Eukaryota; kingdom Metazoa; phylum Arthropoda; class Insecta; order Coleoptera; family Tenebrionidae; genus Diaperis; species Diaperis boleti. The sequence goes on along the minus strand of OY757242.1, from coordinate 35,090,055 downwards.
CCCTTTAAATCACCGGGTGTGGACCGAATCTTCCCGACCCTGCACAGTGGGGACTCTCGGCGATTCTGGACAACCTCGTGACAATGTATTGCACTCGCATACGTAGGTACCGGAAATGTGAAGGGAAGTGAGAGTTGTCTTTATTCCCAAACCAGGGCGAGGATATTGCTCTCTCGCGAAATCTTTCCGTCTTATAAATCTCACAACGTTTTTGCTAAAAACCTTGGAGAGACTACCAAATAAGAGATGGGGTGTTAAGAGCCAAACCATTACACCCCAACCAACATGCATATGTTCCGAGCAAATCGAGTCCGCTGAGGGAACCCTGGAGCACAAACTATACTTCTTAGGAGTAATCATCGACATCGAGGTGGCATTTGACTAGACCACCTTTGATAGTGTCGGGCGAGCACTTCCGAACCGCGAAGTCTCAGGAACAGTACGTGACTGGAGTGCAGAATCGTACAGGTCAGTGTAGTGGACGCAACTACTCGAGGAGTTGTTAAGATGGGCTGTCCTCAGGGGGGGAGTTCTCTCCCCATTGCTATGGGACATAGTGGTGGACGACCTTCTATGTACACTCAACGAGGCGGGATTCTATACTATCGGATACGCAGATGACCTGGTCATACTGCTTACTGGTAAGTACGAAAATGTACTATGGGACCTTATGCAGACAGCACTCTGCCTGGTACAAAAATGGTGTAAGAAGGAGGCTCTGGCTATAAATGCACAAAAGACAGAGCTAGTCCTCTTCACGAACAGAAGGAAGATGGGACAGCTAAGGCTGCCCTCCCTTAACGGCGTCAAGCTGAAACTCTCGCAGGATGTGAAGTACCTGGGCGTTATATTGGATCATAAGCTGTCTTGGAAAAACCACCTGAAGAGCAAAATAGACAAAGCTAGCGTCGCCCTGTGGCAGTGTAGGAGAGCGGTGGGAAGGTCCTGGGGTTTAACACACAGGATTATCCTATGGCTCTACACGGCCGTCATCAGACCGATGCTGAGCTACGGAGCAATTGCCAGGTGGCAAAGAGTCAGACAAAAACAACGATGACACGTCTCGGACGCATCCAACGGATGGCATGTGTCGCTGTGACGGGTGCCATGAGAACCACCCCGACCGCAGCTCTGGAGGCTATCCTGTGTCTGCCTCCCATCGATCTCTTCGTGGAGGGCATGATGCTTGCCTCCGCTCGCAGGCTGCGGGAAGGTATCGAGGGACTCCACAGCGTACCTCTCTTGGGTGAGAGGTCGGACCGTATCTGTCCTCAATATGCTTTCGACAAATCCAATGCAGTGCATACGGATACAGGAGAACGTCCGAAGTCTGACATTTCAATCTTCACGGATGGATCAAAACGAAAGCAGGCTCTGGAGCGGGAATTCGCATCGCCGAAATGAACTGCAATCTTAGCTCAACCCTAGGGGAATGTGCCAATATTTTCCAGACGGAGATCGCGGCCATTCTTAGTGGTGCCACAGAAATCACTGAGCGCAATATCAGTGATAAAACGATGTGCTTCTTCAGCGACGGTCGAGCAGCTCTGCGGGCTCTGGCCAGTGACAGGATTATTTCTCAAGTGGTACATTACTGTCATCTGGCACTGTCCAGAATAGCACTAAACAATGTCGTTGAGCCAAGGTGGCTTCGAGGACATAACGGTAATGAAGAGAATGAGAAGGCCGACGAGCTGCTGGCTCGACAGGGTGCAACGGGATCACCGGATGGTACCGAACCGCCTATCCGACCGGCCAACCGCTACCTCTCAAACCTGATCAAAACTGACACCCATTTTAGACACTGTGCTAGAGATTTTATCAAAAATCCTTGCTTCGAAATAGCCAAGTCCTGTCTGCATTTGTCAAGGGACAGACTCCGCCTTTTGGTGAACATCTGTACCGGACAATGCAGACTAAGGAAACACCTCCACGTGATGGGGATGGTAAACGACCAACGTGCTTAGAGGAGGACGAAACTGTCGAACATATCCTACGGGAATGTCCGGCTCTCGCCTCGACCAGAAAGTCCATACTGGGGGCGACAATTTGAGCTGTACCTCGCCTGAAACCATCCTAGCCTTTTCCGACAATGTCGGATGGCTGGATGGGAGACAGGAATGAGGGACACGAGGGGGTGACACAATGGGCCCGCGGTGTGGTCTAAGTATCAGTGAGGGGAGTCAATTCCCTCACACCCCTCAACACCTAATCTAATCTAATCTGTTTATATAAAAGTGAAAACTCAACCGATCGTTATGAAATTTTGATCACAAATAATATTTGCAATGGGCAGTAACATAAAGGGGTTGACGATAATAATGTGCCTCTTTTTCATAAAAATATAATCAAAGTTTAAACCGGACGAAATTGAATACTAGTAGTAAATGAAGTAGTTGGATAGAGAATATTGAGACCTCATTTTGTGAGTGTTTCAATCATTTATAAACACCCAGTATTAATTTTACTATGGCAATTTTATATGCACAGTTTATTTCATAAGAAATTAAAGGCTTGCGTACAATAGCTTCCAGAATAACTTACCGTTATTCGCAATCTAAAACACTGTATCACTTTCGTTTTTTTGCCAAACATTGTTTGTAATCCAACTAAATGCAGTAGTTTATTATTTAGGATTATTCTAATTTTACCAATTTGAATATGTTTCACTAATTTAATTCCAACAAATAAAGCAATACGGTAATAATATAATTTGTATTTCAATTAATAATAATTAATCCAAACTAAATAAACACGTATTTTTTTACTGGAGGAATAGAATTTTTTGAGATCAAAATATAAAAAGTAATCGTACCACACATATTTATCTGTTATTACATTATCGGTTTGTAGAGGAAAAAAGCGAGAAATTTATTAAGCATCTGAACCACCAATTTCGAAAAACAGAAAAAATCACACTGTGGCCATGTTTCTGTAATTCCGGCCACCTATTTTTAAAACAAAATAACCGATTTTATAGTATATTACTAGCTGACCCGTCCCGGCTTCGCACGGTGATTTTATTTTATTAAGTATTTTATTTACTACTTTAATAATTTAAAGAAATCGTTTCTTAGTGAGCGCCTACGTGCTAAAATAAGTAAGTGTGCAAAATTTCATTCCAATCTGTTCAGTGGATGTAGAAATTACTCCCCCGCCCCGTTACCCCCCTTTGGAATAGAATTTTGAAAAACCGTTTCTTAGTTAGCGCCTACGTGGTAAAATAAAGTAAGTGTGCAAAATTTCATTCCAATCGGTTCAGTGGATCTAAAGATTAACTCCCCCGCCCCGTGACCCGCCTTTGGAATGGAATTTTGAAAAACCGTTTCTTAGTGAGCTCATACGTGGTAAAATAAGTAAGTGTGCAAAATTTCATTGCAATCGGTTTAGTAGATCTAGGAATTAACTCCCCCGCCCCGTTACCCCCTTTAGGGATGGAATTTTGAAAAACCGTTTCTTAGTGAGCGCCTACGTGGTAAAATGAGTAAGTGTGCAAAATTTTATTCCAATCGGTTCATTGGATGTAGAGATTACTCCCCCGTCCCGTTACTCCCATTTGGAATGGAATTTTGAAAAACCGTTTCTTAATGAGCGCCTACATGGTGAAATAAGTAAGTGTGCAAAATTTCATTCCAATCGGTTCAGTGGATCTAGAGATTATAACTCCCCCGCCCCGTTACCCCCCTTTGGAATGGAATTTTGAAAAACCGTTTCTTAGTGAGTGCCTCCGTGGTAAAAGAAGTAAGTGTGCAAAATTTTATTGAAATCTATTTAGTAGATCTAGGGATTACCTCCCCCGCCCGGTTACCCCCCTGTGGAATGGAATTTTGAAAAACCGTTTCTTAGTGAGCGCTTACGTGGTAAAATAAGTAAGTGTGCAAAATTTCATTCCAATCGGTTCAGTGCATCTAGAGATTAACTCCCCCGCCCCGTTACCCCCCTTAGGGATCGAATTTTGAAAAACCGGTTCTTAGTGGGCGCTTACGTGGTGAAATAAATATGTGTGCAAAATTTTATTGCAATCGGTTCAGTGGATACAGAGATTAACGGGGCGGGGGGGCCTGTTACCCCCCTTTGGAATGGAATTTTGAAAAACCGTTTCTTAGTGAGCGTCTACGTGGTAAAATAAGTAGGCATACAAAGTTTCATTGCAATCTCTTCTATGGATCCGGAGATTTCGTGATGAGTCAGTGAGTGGTATTTGGATTTTATATATATATAGATTTATCTAGAACGAATAGTGAAAGTTAAAGTACGAGCAAGTTGTTTACTTGTGAGTACCTTTAAAAACACTTCTTCGTTCGTGGTAAATACAATGTTTTATTTCATACTGCGAGTTTAATGAACTAGATTAAAATAAAAAGAAATTTTGAGTGTTTATCTTGCACAAATTATTCGTAATAATTAAATATGCGGGAACTATCATTCCAATAGTAACAAACGTTTGTCAAAAATGACAACGAAAAAACTGGGTCACGTTGAACTGTTTTGGATATTTTATTCTATTATTCCGTTTAAAATGGAGAAAATTAAGGTGCCTCAAGATATTCTAGATGAAGCAGATCGCGTGAAGAACAATTTGATGCCACAGAAATCTCGGGAACAATGTAAGAAATGATTGACGTATAATTTTAAAGTACTAGGACTTTAGAATTTTTCTTTAAAGTACTAGGACGTTAATGTTCCACTTTTGGTGTTATAAATAATCAGAAAAATGTCACTTTAAGTACAAGTATGAAATAAAATTATTAATGTTACAGCTATAAAGAGAACAAAAGCAAAGCCACAATAAAGAAACACAAATGAAAATATTTACAAAATTATAGACATGTATTGTGTAATCTTTGACAACAGGGCATGGTGGAGAAAACGAAATCGATCAGAGCGTACGTATGCACTTTCTTAACAACACTAAATCGGGTCTTCAGTGATCAATGAATCCTACATCATATTGCGCGTGGAAAACAAAATTTACATGGAGTTAGTTTGACGTTTAAAGCCTATTGGATGTGTGAATCATTTATGAAGAGTGTTTATAAAACTTACTTATATATTATTATTATTAAAACTTACTTATGTTATTATTATGACTCAACAATGGGCAGTTGCACCGCACAAAATTTAACTTTAAGTAGAGATTAACATCATGGCAACTATTGTTGCAACAATGGTATCTATGGAGTTATGTTCCGCTTAAAGCCTACTTATATGCGGTGCAACTGGGCATAATAATTAAACCAAACAGGAGAAATACCGCGTTTTTTAAATTACCATACTATTTGCCATAATATTATAATATTGAGTACATTTATAAATATATTGTTGCTCCCCGGGCATCTCTTTTTTGCTTTAAATTTATTTGTAAATTTAACTACTATGACTCTGAAGCACTGCATGTTTAGGTTTGCTTGGATTGCATTTGAATCAATGAATAATATCTAATTACTCCCACATGCATATTTTTGCACTTGTCGACTAATCGGAACAAACCTGTTGCGTATCAATTACTACTTTACTTGGTGGATATGAACGTACCACAATTTGTGGTTTTACATAGCTTCATTTATACTTTTTAATATTCTTGTGCAATATGTGGCTTAATATAACGCTAGAAATTATTTCCATATTGTAATTTGATGAAAAATAAAGCACTAAGACTCCATCAGATATGGCGGCTTATCTGCGGCTTCTTTTTCAAGGATTATCCTTTTACCTCCCAAACTGCCAAGCACATGCGACCTAAGACAAACGACGCAGATTTAAGTCTTGCATAAAATTCTTTATACCGTAATTTAGAAAAAAAAAACAGATTATGTTTGGCGTAGTGCGTTGAAATGACCAATCTCTTAATCTAAATTTTCAGATCACAGGTTCGCTAATTATTTATATTATCCGGTATAATGAACAACATTTGCATAGCGTTTAGGGCAAATTAAATTCTTATCAGATCATATGATAAGAGTTAATTTTCACGCAATGTTTACTTATAGTATGTGGATGCAGTAAGAAGACCGAAGTAAGTAAAAAATAATGAAAACAAATGATGAAGTAATAAGCCGAAGAATTTTCTTGTAATTTAAAAAAAAAAGTGGGGAGCTCTAATAACATGTGTAAAACTATCCGATATATGCATTTCTTATGAAGCCTCTTTAAAAGAATTTTTTTAATTGGAATACAATAGTTTTTTAAATACCAATAAAATAAGTATTTGTTTTAAGACTATTAAATAAGATCTTGTGATTTTTGAAAAAGCGGATTGCACTCTCATATATTATATAATTTCTTGGCAAATTTAAAATTCAAAGGATCGAACTACTACAAATCATGTATATTGTACAAAACTCATTTCAGTGTAGGACATTTACTATATTTTTTCCATAGTTTCCATATTCTTACATGTCGCATTGTGCCACTCAGCGCAAATACGTAGTTTTAGTTTATAGAGTAGGAATTAATTAAGATAGGGAGGGTATAACGTAAGTACTGGTCGGATCACGAGTCTGGCGTCAATGCGCCTCTCGGCCCTGCAGTTTTATCTGTTTAGGCTATTTTAATTTTAAAAGGAACACTTTTCTCTACCTCGGACCGCCTATATAAATAATCTATATAATAAATACATTGGTAAGAATAATAATTCATCCTTGAACACTTTTACCCTTGTTCCTCCAAATGTACGGTGTATTCATGAATATTAATTAATTACTGGATGTGACTTCGTTTGCTGTTTTACGATTTTAGGATTAATATCTGCACAACGTAAATTTGTATTTGGAGCAGAATTATGTTATCAACCCCTTTACGATTTGTTATCTCAATGTTCGAATTTAGTGCTTACACAATCTATAAAATATTTGATTTTGGAGCTAGACTCTACATAAAATGCCGTTTTCGTGTAACTTGAGTTCTTATTACAATACAACATGGTAAATTTCCACTGACGTCACCACCTTGTTTTAATTGAACACTTATAATCTAATTTTTCAGGTAGCATGGCTGCGTGTTGACACACAAACCATCCTCACAATCCACAATCACGTGATCACGAAGAACCATCGCATCGGAGTGACTCACAGCGAACATAAGACGTGGTATTTACACATAAAGGAGGTGCGCGAATCCGACCGTGGTTGGTACATGTGTCAAATAAATACGGATCCTATGAAAAGCCAAGTGGGATATCTGGATGTCGTTGGTAAGTTCGAAACAAAGAAAAAAATGGCGCACGTAAAAGCATTTCCCGTCTCCGGCACTTCCTTCTAATTCCCTTAACCTGAGTCAAAGCAAGATGATGTGATCCGAGGCAAATTGTATACAAATCCTTGCTTGAAGTAGGTCGGTCGGCCGTAAGAGGACTCTCGAGGCAAGTAATGAATAGCAAGTGTGCCAGATCTCCAGAAACGGATTGTTTTATTCTCGCTCTCGCTCTTATTTGCTATTTGTGTGTTGTGCGATTCGCTCATCGTTCTACCTTTCAAGAAAACTTCTCCCAGGACTTGTAATTCAATAGTATAATCTGAACAACAGACGCCGCTTCTCATATGACGAAAGAACTGCTTTCAAACAGGAGTGAATAACATTTTGTAAATGCTACTTTATTTGAATGGCTAAATTCGATTTGTCACTGAGATACGGTTTGTAAATATGAATAATTCAAACAATAAATTGTATTTGCAGTAATTACATTTATATAAATCTGGTTCTTTTTAATATTATTTAAATTCAGAAACACAACTTGTCGGAATAGGAAGATCGGCGATATTTTCAACCTCTAATCTGGACAAATAACCTAATATTTTCAAATCTGCGATTTCTTCAAAGACAATTATTCTTATTTCTTGGTTTAATTCATTAGAAGTAAATGAATCGAGGACCGGTCAAAGTCTATCTAAATTTAATTTGAGTATTTTACTTTTTGCAAGCAAGTAATAAGATGATATAAAGAAAGAGAGGGGCAGACGCTCAAATTAATTAAGTACGTTCCAGGTGCTACAGAACTTATTTCAGTTGTTTTAGCTGAACGAAACGTAAAGAACATTTCTAGACAATTACAAAATATATGTTCTTCTGCATATTGTATCTCTTGAAATAAAACTGAATGATTCAGATTGACTTCAATCAGCTTAATGTGCGCTGAATGTTTGACTTAGATACTAGGTATAGGTGGCATTGAGAGAGAGAAAAAAATGAAAGTTGTTTTTTGACAATACAAAGCAGTTGCGGGAGATTTAAATCAAACCTGTTGCAACCAAAGACAACCGCAGGTTCTTTGAATACATGACGTGATCAATTCTGAGCGAAGCGTAAATTATAACACAAAATTAGGGTTTTAAATGTTTATTGGTTTTGTCAATTTTTCTGATTTGATTTTTGAACTTATTAGCAAGTTTTAGTGACTTTTGGTAATTATTTTATAATTTAATATTAATTTGTAACAAGTTAACCTACACTTTGGTTCTCCAATGAATAACATGCATTTTTATTTTTGGGAGTGGAAACCCTCATGGGCACTCAGACCTTGGCTCAATCGGTCCGAGTAGCACATTTACCGAGTCAAACCCCTCCAGTCCTTTTCATTGTTCTCCCCGGTAGTCAAAGCAAATTAGACTTTTTAGAAGAAATAATTTATAAAGTTTTGAAATTTTAGTTATGAACTACCAGCAGGGACCCAAATAAAGATCCAAAGAGTTCCCACCATCTTTTCTTCCTAAAAAACCGCCCACGAGCCTCACGTCATGAAGGTGTTCTGCATTTTTTTCGTAAACGGTAACTCCGACGAGAAAATGTTATCAGACCTATTATGTTGTCCATTAAATTCTGCATAAAATATGTCCCATGAAGGTTTGACCTATCTCCCGCTCAACGCTCATAAATGACGTTGGAAAATGAGTTTAGTTTTTAGCGCGAAGGCAAATACATAGACCACCCACGTTTTTTGCGGCGATTATCTGGAAAACCATTAGTGGATGCAAGAAACTGTAGGGCAAGTTTTTCTGTAGAAGGTCCATATTGAGTAAAACATTTGCAATGAATTGTTATTGGTTAAAAAAAAATGTTTTTTAGCTATGCATTTCCTTTATTGACCCTCAATTAAATAAATGTGATAAATATGTATTAATTATTATTATTATCATATCCTTGAAGAGGTTGTTTGCGAGGGTTTCATTGGGACAACTCATCCCTAGTCGTCAAACATCGGTAAAGGCGGGAGGAGAGAGGTGTAAGTTGGGTAAGATCCATCTGTCCCCAAATCAGACTTTTTAAAAGAAATAATTTAAAAAGTTTTCAAATTTTGGTTACACCTCTTACACCTCTCCCCTCCCGCCTTTACCGATGTTTGACGACTAGACCTTGTGCAGAAAAAACTGCTCCAAAATTTTGTTTCTATACATTTTTTCTCCTATAACATTTTCTCGTCAGAGTTACCGTTTAGGAGAAAAATACGGAAAAGCTTCATCAGGTCACATTCGGGGGCGCTTCTTTGGGCAAAAGGGGATGAAGTTCCCTCCCGGCGGGGTGGAAACTCTTCGGATCTTTATAAATTAGTTTTTCTATTCGGCGTTTTTTCTATTCACGGTCATTGTAGCCTCGGCTAGCTTCTCAATGGTCACCCATTTACCGCCATCTGTAAGATAGATAGACAGATAAGGACTTTATACAATTCTAAGATGTTATAGGCTGCTGCTTCTTCAGCGGAAGGACTCCAGGATCGTCTGGAGAGGTTGGCCGTGTGTCTTCGGTTTCGCAGTACTTGCATGTCGGTAAACTTGCTTTTCTAATACGGCACTTAAAATGGACAAAACTCCCATGGCCTCTCAGTATTTGGGTAAGGTGATAGGGAAGCCCTCATTGGGATCAGTCTGCGGGTCCCACACCCTTCTTTCTTACTCGTATAGTGCCTATTTTCTTAATTTGTCCACCAATTTTACCAAGTCTGATTTTTTTCTGCAGCGTGGAAACTATCTGGCTATAGGTAGCCGTTTTATCACCCATTGTAAGAGTAATTTTCCAGATTGTTTTGTGGCCTTCTTGCATGTTGTCGTGTATAAAGCACGCATTGTGTCTGTGCCTGGAACACGCCTTCAACCATTTTTTAATCTCTCGTAATTTTGTTCCACAGGTCCTCCTCTGTGCCATCGTAATACATTCCTATAATCTTCTTCTTTATCCGTTCTTTCTTTCCTTTTGATCTTAATCTTGTGTCGTGCGTCAGTACATCGAAGTATTCAGTAGATTCTAGGAGTACTGGATACTGTTGCAAATTTGAATTTACCGCGTCGCCTGTCTTAGGTAGCTTAGAGATAAAAAACGCGGGTGAAAAATGTCTTGTGAGGTCGAGGAAGTTTGCTTCTTTCTTTTCGAGTCGGGACATTGATCGATCTGGCATCTTCGCCACGTTGAGTTCTAAATTAAGGGATAAAAGTTTAGAAAAATTGTCGGGTGACGGGGGATTGAATGGTGAAGATGCCCAATTAATTTTTAATTGAAATCGCTCCGCGGATCATATCGATTTAAGTGTTAAAACTCGAAAGAAAGGAAGCATGGGCATCTTAATATTAATCTTAATCTCTTAATCTACTGATCGTAAAATTGAATTAACAACGAATTGCTTCCTCTTATATGCGGATTCTCCATGATGCTGAGGATCACGTTGATGGCTATTCCTTCATTCTTTTCTGGGACTATGGAGTTGGTGGGTCCAGGTGCCTCAGATCTATTTTCACTGCCGGTCGTCAGTGTTGTTCTTTTATTCCCGGAGGTTGTCTCCTCCGTTGCTCTATTTGGTCCACGGTGACTATTTTATTTCGTTCGGTTTCTCCCCTGGAAGAATAACATCCATTAATACAATTCAACAATTCAGGTGTACAATGGGAGTGAGGTTATGAATCTGATTTTATTACCACCATGAACTTTCAATGATTTCAGGAAATTACAACAAACAAAAGCATATATCGAAAAGTTATTTATTAACTTCTTAGTTCAATTATGAGAGAGAACGATTTCAAATATTTTCAATCTTGTGAATCGACTGAAGAAAGTTTCAACAGTAGTACGTGTGACAAAGTTGGTAAAGTTCCACAACAAACTCAATTTGTTAAAGTGTCAATGTGAATGACTTTAAACTTGAAGAATTACTGTACCTCCTGAGATAAATGTGTAGGAAAAATCTAATAATCCCAAGAGTGTGTGGTTACATTCTCAAGAGCTAATTTATTGACAGACAATAAAATACCACAAACAACAGTTCAGTCAAACTTTTTAAATCAGGGAGCTATGCAACTCAAATCTCCAAACCACCGCAGACTCGTGGTTGAAGACCAAGCGACCCAAGAAGCGCTGGTAGCTCGGGTGAGGGCCACATAGGTAGTTATTCCCAATTACACGAAAAAATCAAAAGAATAGACGACGTCTAAGATCGTAAACACGTTTATTTCTATCAAAGGCGGTTGTCAACTTTCAACTGTTATCAACATTGCCGCAAATCCCGTCTTTTTCTACGACTTTTTCAACGTATTCTAGGCTAACGTATTCTTTTCCAAAATTTACCAATTACGGCGTTTGATGACGTGACATATGTATCGCGCATGCTATCGGCTTCCAATCACGTTTATTTTATTCGTACGTATGCTGACAACATAGTCTTCACTGTTCGATTTGTCCTTTCGGTGGGATTCGCTCTAGGGTAGTACTTAGGAATATAAAACAAGGTTATACGGTGACGTTCACACTAAAGAGATATTGCAAAGTATTATAAAGATTAAGATTAAGTATTATTAATTAAACGTTATTTTCAAAGCGGGAAGTACATTGATTGGTTCCGCTATAGCGTAGACGTTATTTGCGATAGCGCATGTCGTAATTTGTGCAGCGTTAGCGTAGTGAGCGTAAACGTTAAATTGACAGTGAAAAGTGTGAAACAACAAATTTGTAGAAAGTGTGTTTAGGAAGGTAAGTATAATTTATGGTTAATTTATTACTAGTCAGACATACTGATGAATATTCTAGTCGCAAAGTAGCATGGACCAGTCCGGGACAAAAGACTTAGATTTACTTACTTTACTTTACTTAGTGACGATTTGACCTTACTTAAAGGGTTTGTATAAGAAAACCCTCTTACTGATGGTAGTAAGTGGGAAACAATACAGAGAAATGTGTGTAGCGTGACAGGAAAACAACTTGCTCTTAGAACTCTGAAAGACCATTTGCAGCTTCTTTTAAAAACTTGGTTAAAAAGAGATAAGAAAGACAGAGCAAAATCAGGAGTGGAGTAAGTATATTCAGAAAGAGATCAGTGTTGCTGCAGGAGGTAACAGACTTAGCCAGAGAATTTAACAGAGAAAGTTATTTCAAAAGAGAATAAAATTATGCAGCGGCAAACAGAGCAATGTCTGAAGATTATTCCCAAGATGCTTTATCATATAATGACGAAACAGAGAAAATTGATCAAAATTTAACACTGGAAAATATTCCAATTGTATTTGCAGATAGTACAAACAACGCATTTGGAGATTTTGCAAACACTCCTGTCCAAGAGCAAGAAACAGCTTCTCCGGCGGCAGTTGCTCCAACGTTGGCGTGTATTATTAATTATTATTAAAAACCAGGATCAACACGCCGTAGATGCAATAGATGCCGTTCAGTATTTGAATGAAAAGCATGAGCAAGAAAACAGAATTAAACAACAACAGTTAGAATCAGGGGAAAGAGAAAGAAGAATTTTATTTGAAAAGCAAAAAGAAAAAATGAAACTCCAAGAAAGAGAAGAAAATTTAAAAATGCAAAACGAAAATTTTGCTTTACTTATGGAAGAAAGAAAACAGACCGGCAAACTTATAGAATTTCAACAAAGTTTAATTGATAGTTTAACGAAACAACTTGAGGCATATACAAATCGCCATTAAATATTGAGACGACGGCGCGACGGCACCGGAAGCGGATGATGTCATCTGTCTGGGAACAATTATTGGAATGACCACATATGGTAACGGCATTGATCCAGAATAGTCGACAGACCGTGAGAACGTCTGGGAATTATTGTTCACATAAGATACTCTAATCAGCCGTGAAGATTCTGTCGCGCCGAAAGGCTGATCTCATTATTCCCGGAATAGAAGGAATCGAGAACACCAGTAGGGGTATAAGAAGGGAACGAACGACGGAACGGGTCAGTGTATTGGTAGCATCGTGAACAAGTCGGTTAGCGTGTTATCGTGAAAGTTTGTACATAGTAAAACGTTATTTTTTTAATAAAAGTTAGTAACTACGGTGTGCACCAGAATTTCTTGAAATCCTCGAACCCACCCGCGGCTCAGGCTACGTTACAATATAATGTTTATTAACTTTTTGTCTTGCTTTAATTATTTGCGCCAAGATGCTCTTCTATTGTTGGAGGTTTAGAACCAAAAAACTGTGCTGTCTGGCTGCCATAGAGGCAAATATAGCAGTTAGTGAAAAATGTACTGCAGTTTCGACATCTTGAAGTAACAGTTTTTGATTTTTCTTAAAATCCAAAGAATCAAATTCAGCAATAACTTTTTGAAATTCCACTGCAGTCCTTACCAGACCCATAGACGTATTAAACTGTTGTTATCAACATGGTTGATACAATGGTAACCCCGCTTGTCTCTGTGCATATGGGCATAATAACAATTCTCTGAGGCCATACGTTTGATCTCCATAAATGACAAACCTCCTCCCATTTGGGAATACTGCTACCCTTTCCAATTCCTGATGTAAGTTGGATTCTCTAAAAATTCCTGCATCATGGCGCCTTCCAGGATAGCTTCCATTCAGATTTGTAATAATTCCGTCTGGACATAACACCGACTGGTACTTGACGCAATGAAATCTCTTGTGCGCTGAATAATACTCTTCCTGTTTAACCAATGGTTAACATATCGCTCGAGCAGTTCCATCAGTGTTCAGTCCAAGCTGTTCAGTGGATGCATGTGGTTTTGTTTTATGATCTGCAACATGTGATTAGCAATGTGGTATAAAGATTATGGGGAAAGTCCAAATGTCTTAGTTAAATCACAGAGGCGATTGGGATATGATAGTCTTCTTAACAAAATACACAAACCAGTTATATACCTAAGTATAAGAAAATGAAAACTTTCTGCACAATAGAAATTGAATTTTATCTACCCGTGACCTTATTTCGAGTTTCTGTTCTAATTTTATCCGGTGTACCTAGTTATCTGGTCAATCTGTAAATATCTACTTTCACATCATTGGGTGTCATGTCGTCCAAATCAAAATGTACGCCGTCATAGTTGTGTACATGGCGTTCGTTGTTTAGAAAATTATACAATATTGCATCTTCAACATAATTTTCGATTCCCAAAATGACAATTTCTAGCGTTTCTTCCATTTCACAAATTTTTGACGGAAGCACTGACCCATTTACACAGTTCCTTAAGTCAACGTTAGTTAACCCATGGCAATAGCTTTATTTTAAAACAACCCTAATTTGGTCACGTTATTTTAAAAACGTTCACCTTAATAGTGTACGCCGCGCCGTGTAGAACGAATCGTTGCAATATATCTCTATTTATTAGAATTCCTTTGACTTTAGTTGCGTACCGTTATCATTCTATAACTTTGGTCAGCAATTTCACTGAGTTCGCAAAGGCGTTAAAACACCACTCCAGCGCCAAGATCACGCGGTATTCCTGCAGGAATACAAGTTTCGGGTCGTGCACTGTCCCAGACGCCACAACGAGCTTCCAGACGCGTTGCCCCGAAACTCCCTGGGAGGGCCAATCACGAAAGAGCCGGTGGACCTGGACCGAACCACGTACCCTGATCGTCCTGAAACTAGTGCTACCATGGCCGCCTTGGACAAAGTGAGGGTGAATCATGGTACAAATAAGCATGGTATGATCAGTAGCTGAACCAAATAAAAATTGTTATGCGCATCATAAAATGACCTCAACTGGATTCAAAGGGGATGCAAGGTTACTCGGCGGCTTGTCGGCTGAATCTGTCAAATATCATTCATACGTCAAAACTCTAACCTCTGTTGACTTCAACAAACAAGTTATTTTTTTAATATACACTCAAAGTCTATCCATAAAAAAGTAAGTACAGTATCAGCTCGTTTATATGAGCATCGATTATATGAACTATTCGCTACAGTGAATAAAAAAAATTACACAAACTTGCGGTATCAAAAGCGAGTTAACACACCAAATATTATGTATTATTTAAGCAACAAATAAAACGAATTCGATTTTGTGAACAAATCAATTCTGTAAACAGCCCTTGCTTATATTAGTTCATATATTCGAGCTGCTATACTGTATACGACTGAAACAAAGAAGTGTTGAAATAAATGACTTGATGTGAGAACCACTTAAGACCAACTTAAAACTTAATTCCTTCGCTGGCATTTTTGCATGTGAAGGCACAAATACAACCCCGGAAATAAATAAAACAATAATTGTTTTAATCTTACAATTTTTTTGCTCTTCTAATAATATTCGTTACATCCTGGGTTGCAAATTGTCTTTGATTTCCTTTGCAAATTGATTCTAGTATAGGTATTATATTTTATTACGAGATTTTTGTGGCGCCGTTTTATGCATCCAGTTGACGTCACAGATGTGCGCGTAGTCAGACCGTGTTTATTTGTACCATGGGGTCAATGGTGGGTTGAATTGAATGGTGGTGGAGGAGATTCTCGTTTCCTTCCGTACGATTTCCCCTTCCCCATAGATCAGCGCTGCCCTATATGGTAGGCAATCCGCATTTCTTTTTCGTTGGTTACAGGTTCTATACTTTAAAAAAATGGTCAAATTCGGGTTCTGACAACAGTGATCTATGAATCACATTGTCCAGCAACAAACCAGTTGTTTCTTTCATTGTATTTTTGATGTGAAAACTTCTTTAGCGGCGGTGAGCACTTTTTGGGATGGGTAAAAATTGTTAAACTCGCGCCAGGACGTGGCCTGATCGAAAATTGGTAAGACGGAGTTGCTGCGAGTTTCAGAAGAAATAATTATTGCACAAATTATATGGATGTGCATGCGAAATACACCAGCATGTTTACGGGAATTGAACGCGGCTTCATTTGACTATAATTTGTTTGCACAACAACATTCCTAACGTCATACCAGCCCACTCTTTTATCGCATAACTAGACATGGATAGGAAGAAGACGCTAGATGGTCCAAAAAATTATGGTTTAGTTCTGGAATTATGTACTTAATCATTAACACACCTAGCACTTCAATTTCTGGTTTAACATTAATTTGAATAATGATCAATACTTAAGTAGAGTGTCCCTCAAAATAAAATAAAAATATCTTATCTGATAACAGGTTGAATCCGTAATGAGAAGACTCAGTTATGAAATAAACTTTGTACGAAGCTGCTTTCGATTATAAAAACAAATCCTTAAATCATTGTTGAAATAACCGAATGGTTTCTTTGTTTTTCCAAAATTCGTAGTGCGATGCAAATTTCCTATCTCCCTCGTACGTAATATAAGATGCAATAGTGTTATCTCTTACCGTTTGAACTGGAGACGTACAATCAGTCCGAGCGTTACTGAACAGAACGTCGCGTGTTCATGGTAAAAATTTCTTAGGTCCACAACTTTCGGCGCGAAGCTATACAGGGTGACGTCAGAATTATGGCCTAGGGATCTATGGTCACTTGAGTTTCAGATGTTAGTGTCGAAACTGATTTGTCCTTAAATTTTTATTAGTTTATTTTTTTCTAATAATAATGGGAAATTTGAGGAAGAATGGTAAAAATATCCTTCCGCTCATCGAAAAAATAGACGTTTAGCGCAATTAAAAGCAGTGAAAAAAACACAGCTAAGGTAAAACTATAAAATCATGTGATTCATTTTACAATTATTATTTGTAGTGAAAACATACCTACGGTCTTTTCAGACATCAGTTCTGTGAGAAGTGATATGTTGGAAAAAAGGTAAATGATATGATTTTAAAGTCAAATAAGGTATCTTCAGTTATTTGTATATATTATTATTTAATTATGCATTTAGACTTGACTTCTGATATTTTTTTAATATGAAATAAACTTGAACTGTCCCATAATAATTTTAATTGCAATATCTATTAACATTTGGGGCAAGTCCGCTCCTGTTATAGCGCATGTGGACTCTTGGTCGGTCAGTCATTTCTGAATGGTCACTCCGCTGATTCATAGCAACAAGTGCGCTGATAGACTGCACTGCAGTCATCTCTCTCCTCGCACTGTGTAGCAATTAATGCGTAGGAGTGAAAAAACCAATGTGACATGTGAAATAGATGTCTTTAAAATTTGCCGTGGGCAAAACTCTCTGTCTTATGAAGTCGCGAATACCCTCAATGCTACTGTTTCTGATATCGGCGATATGTGTATAAGTGGTTGCCACTCTGGTGATAATCAGTTCATTATTATGGTTGCCGTTTACATTTCTCCAGATAAGTCATTGCGTGCTACACGAGACTTCTTGTATGAAAATTTATTCATTTATTCTCATGACGCATCTGCATTGCTTAAAAACAAAAATTGGGAAAAGCTTTGATGATTTGCCAATGATTTTGAGTGGAGAATTCAACATAAACTTTGCAGACGATAAAAATCAACAATTAATAGAATTTTTAAATAATGAATTTGGTTTAACGTTGTCAAATGATCGCAATCTTAGCACAACGAAATACAAAACTACTACTGATGCGGTCTTTATTAGATGTTTAAATAGATTCGAGTCAAAATTGTTCGTTTCTTACTTCAGCTACCACAAACCTATTGTATCAGTTTTAGAGATTGGCGATGATGATGCTGGTAATGATGATGGTGAAAGAGTCGTTGAAATTATGGATGAAAGTTGTTTTTTCTGAGAGATAAACTTTTTAATGTAAAATAATAATTGTAATAGTTCTGAAGTGTTAAATTTTTAATGTAATATAAATTGTCATGTTTGTGTACGATAGCGCAATAAATGAACAATATTGTGTTTTACCACATAAATGATAGTACTTTTATACTGATAAATAAAGCAATTCGTGCGAAATTAATCCCTAACCATTCAAAAATATTCAAAAATGCACAACGTTAATGTTCAAGTTCTCACTTCTGCCGCCACTCCCGGAGTGCAACCCGTTGTTTTTTTTTTATTTTATTACTTTGAGATCAATAAAAATGTCACTTTCCTCACAAACTTATTAGAACTAATTTTCAACACTACTGAATAACAAAAAAGGAACAACCCAAGTCACGGAATGCAACCTTTAAATGTTAATTAAAACAGAAAAATTTACTCGGTACTTGGAATTCTAATCCTTCTCAGAAATTTTCTCATTTAGTCATGGAAAACGGCAATCAAAAAATCTATGGCCGCAATCCCAACTTTATTGGCTTCCACATGTTTAAACCATGTCTGTACTGCGATTTTTACGGTTGCTTGTTGAAACGACGGAGATTGTAGCTCACACACAATATCGACGGGGTTTTATGTTACACTAACAGAGAATCAGACGAATAAATTTTATGGTCCACAATTACACCGAGTTGATTGCAATAGACTTTGTTTGGGTGGTATACATCCGACGTTAAAAAAAACTGTTACGTATCTATCGCGTGTTCCGTATCAATTTAACTTTGACATTGGTGGATGCGAAAGCAATAACGAATGTCTGAGAATGCATTTTTCCTAGCAGTATTTGAAATTTTTAAATGATGTTTCCGACATTTCACGATAATTTATTGGAAAAAGGATGAAGATACGATGACCCCAACATACTTCCGGAAAATATACTTTTGTGTTTAAAAACTTGGTAAGTGCTTTTATCACAAATATTCTGTGTAAATTCAGTGCTTAAAATAAAACACGTTGTTCAGTTTGAATTAAGTTAACAACAAAACATTTTATGTCATAGGCTAAACCAATAAATTTTATAATAATTAACATTTTAGACTGTTTTTTGTTCTATGGTCGTACGCTGCTGCTTGATATGGTAGACATCGTTTCAGAAATTCCTTCTGTTGTATATTTTAGTCAAAACAGTAATATATATTATCTTCTCATTGTTTAATTTCTAAAATAAGTCTGTAGAAATAATTAAATTCTTATCATTGTACACTTTACTTCTTATTGAAATAATTTAATCTACTTCAACAGAAATAAATAATAAATAAACCTGCTTGAAATCTGCATTCCGGAACAAAGCGTAGGTGTTCCTAGGAGATTTCCGTCCTACGGCACAATGGATAAGCGGCAGTGAAAACCAACATTCTATTTTTCCAACAAATAAAGGGGTTTAGGAGCTTTAATGATTATCAAAGAAAACAATAATCCCAGCCAGAATTGTTTGAATAACCAAATTTAATTACGTACCAATTATTACCTCAACTTTTAATTTGCGCTTTCAGTAACGAAACGTTATTCTTGGGATTTTGGGTATTCCCATAGGTTCTGTATACTGCTGTTTCAACATCAAATTAAATGTAATTGTTACATGTACACCATTTGGAATATAAAAAGTTATTCTTCGTAATAACCCTATACGTATGAATTCAGTCGTGTCGAAAATACGGCAAAATATTTGCACGATCAACGAATATTTCTCGTAAATTGTAAACGTATATACTTCGTATTTTAACTACCTTTATAAGACGAGTGAATTTAACGTTTACATCATGCCTACAGTAGATATTTCTTGGATGTCTAAAGTAGAGGATCTCTATGATGCCTGCAATATATCGGGTGTCCCAACTAAAATTTGTACCCCCCAACAATTGCAATTTCGAAAGACTCAGAAGAAAACGCTCGAACAGGTCAATTTTGTTATCAAGGGGGACCAAATTGTACCAAACTTTTAAGGCTTAGATCTCACCCCTTTAGCCAGGGGAGCCACCCAGGGAAAAAATTTAAATGGCATGGGGGGTCGTGTGATACATATCTTCATTTTCATTAAACCACATAATTTTTTCCCGTTACTTCTTTTATTCTCTTTTTCATCAATAAAGTGTTTCATTAATTTCGATTACAATTTTCTTTTTTCTGATTTCTTCTTCCGATTCAGTAATTCCTACTTCCTGCATATTTAGGTATATATAAATATAAATTATACAAAAATTTTCGCATAAACGGCGGTTAAAGGGTTGAATAGAGTATTATATCATAAGCGTATATTATTATTTTTATACCATTACCACTTTTAAACCATTCTTACGTATATTAAACATTTCGGTCTTGCTTGGGTAGTGTATTTTCTACCAAAGCAGATGGTAATAAATTAGCACCTCAAAAATAACAATACTTCAGGCCCACAGTGGATCGAACATCATGCATATTTGAAGTGGTTAATCTTTCCACTTGTACCGAGCCGGTGGGATGTTTTCCACTTTACTTTTGGTTTACTTGTTTTCTCAAAGCCGAAAATATTAAGACTTGAGAAGAAAATCCTTAATCTACTTTGTGGGATTTAATTTATAAAGACTTCATAAATGAGTCATACATCGAAAAATTCTTTGTAAACAAATGTGTTTTCTAAACTCTTCACTTTTACCGCATCCATAAATAACGGTAAACACTATGACTAACGTCAAATTTCGATTGTCAAACCAACATCCAAGGATAATGAATTATGATATTAAATCATTACTTATTTATAACACGAAGTTACCACAACGGTCAGCGGTTGATCCGGGTGAGATGCAGAAGCACAGCATTCACGACTAAAAAACTCCATATGATCATTAACCAAGACAAAGATCAAAGCTATCCAATTTACCAAAAATTAGAGGTCAACAATAGAGGCCCCATATATGAGGGAAGACGAAGGAACAACGATGAAGTCCCAGAGGAAGGCTGCTCAGAAGATGATACTGACGCAAGAGCCAGAGCTTCACAGACAAGCAGAACTTGACCATGGTAGGTGTCTCTCGTCATTCAAATCATCATTAAAACGAACTCGGCCATCTTTATTCTGTGCCTTCTACGGCAAACATAACCGCAAACCTGGATGAGAAATATGATTACAGGTTTATACTTATTGAATGATGTCTGAAATGAATGAACTGTACAGAATGTATAAGTACATTAATTTTACCTGGTAATAGAACTCTTCAAGACTAATAACTTTCCCTAATAACTTTTTTTTGAGACATTCATCAAAACCAAAAAAAAATTGACGTTGAAAACTATTGGCTTATGAACTGGTTGCTATGACAAATTAGAAAACCGTTGAATTTTGGGTTCATAAGTCCACTAGTGTCTTATAGACCTCATAATACATTCAAAAATCGGCATTATTAATAAACAGGTGTTGGATAATAGTAGGTTTATTGAAACACTAGTTTTGTATTAGATATTTACGTAACCAGTTATGAAAAGAGCGATATTGTTCAACAAGCGGAATATTTGCCAAAACGAGCGCCAGCGAGTTTTGCAAATTACGCCAATTGAACAATATCGCATTTTCATAACGTGTTTACGTACAACGTTTTATCTAATTCCGTAAATAAATCGTTCTTTCCACTGAGTATTATACTTACATACCTGTACAAATAATAATTCGGCATTGTCAACATCTAAAATCAAGTAAGTGTGTAACTAAGTATTTCAAAAACATCTGTCATCAAAAAAATGAATGTTGATTCCGATTTCGAAATACCTTCAGATATTGAAGAAGGTGCCAATTCGGCCGTGTTGGATTTAATACCCGAAGAGTCTAAACAGCGTTACGATCTTGCGTACGAGAAATTCGAAGATTAGTGTAAACAGAAGAAAGTTAATGCTTCTTTTAGTGATTTCATTACATAACTAGTTATGTAATGATTTCATTACGTAACTAGTTATGAAAAATGAGACGTTTCATAACGTCAAAGAGTTATAAAAATTTGAACTTCTCATAACAAAATTAGATAAAAGTTATATTAAGACACGAGTTGACGTTTGCAGCACGACTGCCGTAGGCAGGTGTGCCTGTAAAGGAGGAGTGTTCTTAATTTTTACGAGTTTTTTATGTTATTTTTCTAATTTGCATTTTTTTTTTTTTTTTTGCAAATAAAATTAATTTTGGTAATTTTGGGAAGTTTTTTAAATTTTGATTTTCCTGTACTTGTCGTATACTTGACATGAGTTGTCATGGAATCATAACCTCAAAATCACACTGAGATCTCGTTCAGTGCAGGGTTTAGTGTGGGTTATCAATGGAATCAAAAATTCTAGATTTTGGCTGCGTTAATTAATGGTTTATTAATAACTTTGTTACAACAGCAAATTAGAAAATACTATATTGAAACTTTCTGAATTTGAACATGAAATGAAATGTCAATGCCGTCACCAAACGTCAAATTTGAAAATTTGAAACAAACCGCGAACTTTAAAGGTTGGCCAGTGATCGTCAGACAATGAAAAAAAAAGCAGAACCCTACGTTGGGTTATTTTTTTGACAAGACAAGCAATGGCGGGATATTCAAACTTACCCAAACGAAAGAAACCCTAGATTATTTGGATACATGGCGAGAGCTAATCAGGAGTGGAGCGTAAATTGATAACACAAATTATTTTTTTTAAATGTTTATTATTTAAGTTTTAGTCATTTTGTGCATTTGAGTTTTGTGATCTCGTACTGTGGTTAACAATTTCTAGTGGCTTCTTCGTATTTGATGTTTTTAACAATAATGATTCCAGTAATAAATTACAACTGACAATTTCCAATGAGTTCAACTATTAACAATTTAAACCAGAAGAATGTCGATAAATCCAAGTGGAGTAAATTTAAATTAAAATTTAAATATATCTAAGTCGAACTCCACAAACTTTAATAAGTGTAAAATTACAAATGGAACATGTTTCGGCAGAACACTACTGCCATCATCAGCCCTTAAAGAATATAAAAAATTATTTTTGATTTGATAATTTTTTTTAATTTTTGATAATTTTTTATATTTATAACACTACTGCCATCATCAGCCCTTAAAGAATATAAAAAATTATCAAAAATTAAAAAAAAATTCAAATCAAAAATAATTTTTTATATTCTTTAAGGGCTGATGATGGCAGTAGTGTTCTGCCGAAACATGTTCCATTTGTAATTTTACACTTATTAAAGTTTGTGGAGTTCGACTTAGATATATTTAAATTTTAAATTAACAATTTAGTTCTTCAGAAAAACAGTAAACAATAATTCAACTTGATAATTCTGGTGTACATAATGAGTGAGGTTAAGTCACCTAATTTTATTCCACCATTGAACTTTTGCAGTTTGCAGGAATTTACAACAGACAGATATAATGAAATGTCTGCGCCCAAAGCGGGCATCTTTGCACCTGAGAGGGAAAAGCAAGAATATTGAAACGAGTGGAATTATCTAAGTTGGGTACATCTGAGTCGGAGAGTGATGGACAACATGTAGATCAGATGGAAAGACTAAAGCGAAGTGAACAAGACAACAACTGTCTGTAAGTGAGACAAGATTGTAGAGAGTTTACTATCATGGGAAAAGCTTGCACATCCAAACGAACCAGGAGAAATGAATTTGTTACTGAATTGTCCTAGCCATGCTTAGTTTCCTGTCTTTTTTTAAGACTTGTCCCATACCAAGTTAGTTAGTAGAACCTATCTCGGGAACTATTCCTTTGGTTGTTAAGTATTTTAAATATTTGTGAAGCAAATAATTTATTAGTAATTAAAATTTAAATTTACTCCACTTGGATTTATCAACATTCTTCTGGTTTAATTTATTAGTAGCCTGAAATCAGTACTCCAACTTCAACCTAGTAGGCTCAGTCAGTAGCAACTCCCTTTTCTGGGTGGCACTGCAGTCGAAGAGACAACTCAAAGTCGAAACGACCTTGCTCCCACCTCTCAGGTACAGGTTAGCCGAAGTAGGGCTACATAACTCCCCCAATCATCAGCCTGCAACGCGAACCACGAACTGAATGCTATTTGGTCTATCTGTGCCTCGACACATGTATGGACAAACATAATAAAATATACAGTAACGCAACGTTTTCTTTGGAAGTCATTTTGAAACGATCGGACGGGACATCTAGCGGGCACAAAACGCAACGAGGCGCAACGAAGCTACGAACATGCACAAGCAAAAACATTAGATACCGCAATTTGTCTAAAATAGCTAGATGTCGGTTAAATAGATAAGACAATTTTCAGAATCCGAACATTTGACGTAACGCTATGTCTCTTTTTGTCCTTTAGTTTTCAGTTCTTACTCAGTGTTGGTTAATTGAAGTCAACAGAGACAAAATAGCTTTTAAATGACCGCAAGCTGCTGTCGGTCTTATACCGAAAGACAGGTAAATGATGTATCCAGGTTTAAATAGCAGTAGTGGATATTATTTAAACAAGACCTAACAACAAAGGAGTGACTAATAGCTTTCCACCCTGCCGGCCATTTTATTAGTGACGCTAACAAAGGGTGGCCGGACAACGGTAAAAACCGAAAAGTTTGTATCTAGGAGTTTCTAGTATGTCCGTGGAACAATCGCCGGTCAATTTCAGGGTCATCTCATTATGTTGAGGAGGGCAGAAAAAAGAGTAGATAGAATAAAAATTTTACATGTATATAAGTCGGGCGGCACCACACAAGCCATTGTTGATTTAAATTCCACCGACCCTTCTGGTAACGTGAAATTTCGAGAATGCAATTTAAACACGGAGCACAGTCATAGTAGAATAAAATCAGATAAAAACAAAAAATTAAGCGTTAGTTACGACTTGATGCTTCTAACGTTAAAGTCTCAATGAATTTCATGGCCGCCGGTCCTCCTTCCACCCTCTAGAAGGGACGCCAACCGTTTTTTTAGCCACGCCAGCTTCAGCGCGTTGCCAACCACTGCAGGATGTAGCAACTTCAGAGCCCAACGTGCGCCTGCGGATAGGCAAGTCGAAGTTCTTCTGTGCGTTTTACAGGTCTATTTTGGGGATTTCTCAATACATTTGCTGTTCTTTTAGTATTTTACAAACTGTAGCATGCGATACTCCATGTTGCAAGTGCTGAGCGCAGGTCGAACATCGACACTGTTCAGAACAGCCTCAGTGTTTGCAACTCGAGCTGGACGCTCCCGACTACGATCGTCAGCTGCACGCTGAAAAGATTCGTGATGCTGCACTACATTTGCAAATGTGCGAACAGTCGGAAGACGATGGCTCGGAAATCGATCTAAATGCTTCTCATTCCCTTGGCTCTCAACATAGGTTAACACAATATCAGTAAATTCGTTATTGGTAAATATAGGTGACACAATAGTTACTAACGTATAGAGGGCCGAAAAAATTTTGCGGATCTTTTCTTTATGGGTTTTTACTTTACGGACTTTTACTTTACATTTACTTTTTGTTGTGGTTGATAATTGAAAGGCGCTGTCGGGCAATCAGATTTTCAGTTTGAAAATCTTCTAATATGAACTGACTTCCTACTGTTGTTTTGAAAACACCATTTCGTCAGCGAGTATTGGTAGTCTGGCCTCCAGTCTATGACACGCCAAGGGTTTTCGTAATCGTCTGTCAGTGATGTCAACCGCTTGCACACCTTCAATGCCAAGGTCAAGTTGTCACTTTTGGCAGCGACTATAAAGTAACGCAATGTAGAGCCTCATCACCGCTTTAAATTATTCGACGTAAATAATGGTAGGACGTATTTCATGTCAGCTCCGACATAATAATCAAACATAATTATGTAATTTATTACAATTAATATAAATCTTAAAGATAAAACATTGAGTAGATAACCTACTCTCTGGAATCCGAAAAACATTGTCCCAAATGTGCTCTCTTTCCTATCTTTTTTCCGTTTGGCTAAATGCCCAGCATATGATTTGTATTGAGTCATCAGAGAATAGCGTTGCCGATGATTGATTACAACTCCGTCAGTTGTGATTTGTCCTTTGTACAAAGAACCGTAATCGGGTTCACGCTTATTTTCGTGGAAATCACGAAATTTTCCTATCTGTATTAAATTTAAATTGCTTTCAGTTTACGAAAATTTATTGTTGGACGCTCTGGCATCGTTAAAATCTTTTTATCTTTTCAAGAGTGTTTTAAGCCTCCCCTTTTCATACTTATTGATGTTTTTAGATGTAGGTAATATAAAATCTTATGGATTGCATTTTCGTCCCAGAACGTGCCGAGACTTTTAAACAGGGTCAAGGCGGAGATTGTCCCTTATTTGTCATCCCTAAAAAATCAGCAAATGGCTTTTCAACAACTTATCACAGATTATTGTTTCCATGATTTAATTTCATATTTTTTGTTTCACAACTATACACAAATGTCACTTTTTAGCAGAATTAAATTAATTAGTACATGAATAGAGGGAAAGTTACCGTAACTATTAGTCCGGTGGTTATGGGGCATCCATAAATTACACTGAGGGTGGTAGGGGTCTGGCCAAATCTCACCATCTCACCAAAGAACAGAGGGGGGTTAGACCCGTCTAACGTCAACGTCTCGATTGAAAATTTATTAAATACTTAGAGCCCGCTTCAGACGATGGTGGATTGCTCGTGCTGGTTCCCTTGCGGGCCCTGGTGATGGATCGTGACGTCACTGTGCTGGCTGCTATGTTAGATTTTTGTCACAGAACCTGTCCCATTTTCGGTGCGTGCTCCTCTGGTATATTCAATTGTATAGCGATGAGAAAGCATCAAAAATGTAAAAAACCACAAACAACAGATAAAAGAAACAATAGAGGAAAAAGGGCAACAAAGCAAAGAGAATAAAGTGAAGAAAGAGACAAAAAGAACGATAAAGCCAAATAAACACAATAAACTAACAAGAATAATAGATTGTTTTATTAGGAGCAAAAGTGAGGCTTTTCGAGGCAACTCTGTTGGTTTGACAAATGCAGACGATCCACGAAAAGCCACTTTTCTCCGAATAAAACATGCAATTTTTTCTTTAATTTCAAGGTTACTTTATGCTCCGATAGCTGATTTTATGCTCGGCCAGACGACTTTATGCGCCGCTAGGGGACTTTCTCTGTCCCTGTATACAATGTGACGTTTTTCTGACGAGAAAAAATACATTACAGAGACTAAAGAGAGATTAAAAAAATATATTGTGCCGAATAAAGTGAAAACTTGATCGTAAACGAACAAAAGATCAATGACGACTAAATAGACTAAAGAGGCAAAAGGGATGAGAGGATAGCAATACAAACGAGAAAAAAGAACGTAAAGAAATTAAATAGATCAAAAGTAATAAATAAACTAAAGAGGTCCAAAGAAGAGACTAAAGGGGATAAAGAGACAGATAAGACAACAAAAAGAACATATATACAAAACGATTCAAAGAGACAAAAGGGGCTAAAGAGAGTAAAGGGACAAAACAAAGGAGACCAAATTGATGGATATGAACGCATATCAAAAAGATATCAAAAAGATCAGAGAGGGGAAGAAAAAAAGACTAATGAGACGAACGGACCCAAGCCTTTAGGAGACAAATAGACAATAGGGATAAAACAGACAAAAGAGATAAAATAAGCGATAGAACCGAAAGAGACAAACAGACCTTAGGAACCAAAGGGACTGCATATTCTATTAAGCAGAGACCAACTAAACAGACATCCAAGTAACCTAAGTGTCCAAAGTGACTAATGGAACAATAGATACCAAAAATATGAAAGAGAAGAACGAGACTAAAGAGACAGAAAAGACAAAAGGGTCAATAAACAGAAACTAAATACCAAAAGGAATTAGGACAGAATGAAACGAAACAATAAAAGAGACCAGGTAAATCAAAAATACAGGACTAGATTAAACAATTATCAAAGAGCTATCATTGACGCTAATTAGATCCAAAATTAAAAAGAACAGGACAATAAAGCAAAAGAAACAAAAGGGACTAACAAGAAAAGACAATACAGAGGCTAAAAGAAACATAGAGATGATAAAGACGATCAGATGGGCTTTAGAGATTAAAAGGAAACTAAAAACACTATGGGACTTATTCTTGAACCTGTGAGTGCGTGAGTGAGTGAGTTGTGACGTCACGTCAAGTAGTCGAGTATTTAATTTAAAGTAAGCGCTCGTCTCATACCGCTCGAGTCTGCAGTGATTGTAAAGTGCCCTTACTTTAAATTAAACACTGGACTATTCGACGTGACGTCAGAACTCACGCACTCACATGTTCAAGAATATTACCCTAAATAGGATAACGGCAGCAAATATACAGAGTGAACATAAAGTTCCGTACAAAATTCATAATTTAGTTATGTAATGTTCTTTCGAAAAACGCTCGAACATTTTTTTAAATTGCCATCTTTTGACATAAAATTTTTGTTGATGACGTCATCTGTTTTTCAACTATGACACGGTCATAATTTTTTTTAAATGGCAACTTTGCATAACTTTGTTTTTTTTTGAAAGAAATACGTTTTTCGGCCTCCGACTCAATTTAGTTATTTTCTAATCATCTAAATCGGCTTGAAATAGTTATTTATGTACCAAGTCAGTAAAGTGAGTCTTTATCGAACGAGCCTGAGATTATGAGCTGAGCGAGCAAAGCGAGCGAGGCGAGTAACAGGCGAGATCGATAAAGACACTTTACTGACGTGATGCATACAAACTTTTATCGTCAACCGTATACATTTATAATAAAAAAAGATTTTACAACTTTATTGTTAATAACACATTTCATTATGACAAGTACAAATATTAAACAAAAAGAAGTAATGGTTCTGGTAAATGCAGATACTTGGCAATTTCGCTTGCTACACTTCCAAAAGTATGGATTCCAACTGGTTGAACTGTGCATTTGCGATTTCGATAGGTTAGGAAAAATCGGTCGTGGGGCGTCTGCTTAGGACGTAGAGCTAAATATTTGTTAAATAATTCTATGGATTTTACTTTTCCATCAAATTCTGAAGTGATCACAAATAAATAATCGAGGCCTGTTGGTCTTTGTTTTAGTTATACCAACAACCAAAATTGTTTCTTTGTTCTCTATGTCATTTCCTTTTAAATTCAAAATTTCATCATTACGGCAGGCCCCAGCAATGCCAAACACAACACAAATCTAAAATAATTACTACATTCATATCAAATTGGTTTTGAACAATTTTCAAAAATTACCTTCATCATCAAGTAGATTTCATCTGGTGCATTCAGTAAAAATGTAAGTATGTCTTGTTGTGAAAGAGTTTTAGACTTCTTTGGAATATGACTTCTTCCTTTTTGTTTAAAAAAAGCCGAAGTTTTTGTATTTACTAATGTCTAGATCATTCTTTGCTGAAAGGTTTGCTTTCACCATGGAATAAGACGACCACATTGAAGAAGGAGCGTTGTCACTATATTTTATAGTTCCATGCTTTTTGCACCATTCTTGTGGTAAAGGTTCCAAAGACGTCTTTTCTGCATTTCAGGCGGCGTGCACTGCATGTCTTATTCCATTTTTTTTTATATAAATAATTCGCGACCAAACTTTTACTCTTGTAGTCGTGACAGTGGCAAACGATTTCTGTTTAATGTCATAAAGTCATGGTTATGTAGATACATACATATTAGCGGCAGGTAAAGTGTTTGATTTTTACAGTAAAATAAAGTGTTTGTTTACTTCCGCAAATCGCTATAGTAATGTATGGCTCTATTGACGGTTGACGATAAACGATATTTGCTTGCCTAGGCTAGAAAATGGAGACTAGGGATTTTTCAATGCAATTATGTTATGTTCGTTGGATTTGTCTCCGCCCCGAATAGCAGAATAACTACTATTAAAACATCGGAAAAATTACAGGGAGGGGCCTTTGGTATAGGGCAACGACAATAAGAAAGTCCCCTGTTACAGGGGCTCCCAAGGGGGCCCTTCTAAGACATGGTGGGCCCTTTTGACATGTAAAGCCCTAGAGACAGGGGGACCCAAGGGGGCTCTTTGAGACACGAAGGCCCCCATGCGTTATGAAGGCCCCTTTAGACTTGTGGGGGCCCTTGCTACATGAGGGCCCAAGGGGGCTCTTTGAGACACGGGAGCCGCCATGAGGCATGAGGCCCCCCTACAAAAGTGAACAATAAAAATCTTTTGTCGGCCGAAAAAGTTTCGTTTATCACACGGCCCGAAACTGTTTTGCAAGTGCTTGCACTTGTGAAGTCTTGGCTACGCCTCGCCTCCACAAACTGTGCTCACACTTGCAAAATGACATTTTCTGGCCTTATAATAAAATAATATACTATTTACATCAAAAATAAAAATTTTATTTCTTGAAAAAAATTGAAAAATAACAATAAATTTGGAACGCAAACAACGAAAAATGAAAAACCATTTAATAAAATTGGACGCAAGTGCTCAAATTGCCACCCGCCAACTATTTGACACATTCCCAGACGTGTTTTAACGCTTTGAACACTTCGTTCAATCACTTCGGGATTAATCTGCGCCATTTCACCACAAATTCGTAGTGAAATAGTACTTTTTTAAGGAATAAAAATTTAATTTTTTGAAGTAAAATTTGTAATTTTTTCAAAAAAAAAAGTGATGTATCACTTTTTTACTCTTGTTGAATAGAGAATTGAAAAGTGCATCTAAAACCCAAAAAAGTTATGGGTTGCCATTTAAAAAAATTAATGACGGTGTCATAGTTGAAAAACAGATGACGTCATCATCAAAATTTTTATGTCAAAAAATGGCAATTTAAAAACAAAAATCGACCTGTTCGAGCGTTTTTCGCAAGAACATTACATAACTAAAATATGAATTTTGTGCGGAACTTTATGTTCACTCTGTATAGAACAAGAGTCTGAAGAGATAAAACGTATCATAAATACTGAAGACACTAAAGTCACTTGAATAATAAACAAAAGCGCAGACGTACTAAAAGAACGAAGATGGCTGGAGAAGCCAAGGAGACAAAACATAAAATAGACAAAAAGACATAAGAGATAAAAGAAATCAAAAAGAGCCCCCTGCTTTTCTTCTTTCTTTCTGCTTTGACTCCCCTAATCAAAGAGACTTAAGAGACAAAAAACAAAAGAAACGAAATGTAAAAATAATAATTCAACAGTAGCGGAAGAGGAAAGGTATTAAAAAAATCAAATAAACCAATAAGACTCAAGAATAAACAACATAGACTAAAGAGACGAATAAAACAAAAGACATCAAAGAGATAGCAGAGAGGCATAAAAAACGCAAGAAGCAATAAAGACAAAAGACAAAAGAGAAAAATGGAACAAAAATGACTCAAGAAACAAATGAGACGAATGGGACCAATAGAACCAAAGAGACTAAAGAGACCTTTCAGACGAATAGACAAAGCGATAAAACAAATAAAAGCTACAAAGGGGACGAAACAAATAATAGAGCTAAAAGAAATCAAATATAGCTCACAAACTAAAGAAAGTAAAGTGAGTAAAGAGACTAAAGTAACTACGGACAGTAAAGAGGTAACAGGTAAATAAACATTTTATCCACGAAAAAAATTGCGAAGCCTACTGCGGCAATGTTTTTGAGTGTATAAAATTTCTTATTTTCATGGGTATCATACAATATTTTTTCCAGTTTCGCAGAATTTTCGTATCTCTGAGCATTGAGTAACAACACCATAAGGTAGACAGATTTACTTTCTTTGATTTTTCTAGGCTAGCACTGTTTCCTGGTTAACGGTTTTATTAACAGGATTTGCAAAACAGAAATTATGGAAAATAAAGTAAACAACTAGACAAAAGCCTAAGAGACAAGACTGACCAAAATAACTAAAGAGACTGCAGACATTAACAAGACTGAAAGAGACTGTAACGAAGTTACTGAACTTCGCGAGGTTCGAGTACAGCCAGTGTCACCCAAACGCTCGCCGGTTTACTGCTTGAACAAGGCCGAACGCACCACGCCCTAAATTGCATTTTTAACAGCTCGGAAAAAATGCTTCCGAACGTCGTATCGGGATAATTCTTTCCCTCCGGTAATCTGATTGAGACCGCGCTCCGGATACCGCTATCCCGGACTTTTACGCTGCCCGGATTTATCGCCGTTTAGTTAGAGATTACAAGGACAATCAGAGGGACTAGCGAAACCAAAGAGAAGAAAAGTATGGGACTAAAAAGTCCAAGGACACTAAAAAGACCATGGAGGGTAACGAGAAATAATAGGTCAAAGGTCTGAAACGATTAAATTTATCAATTATATAGAAGATCCTAAAACGACCAGGATATACTATACAAACTAAAAAGTAAAAATGCATCAAATAGATGTAAAAGAACAAAGACATCTAGATGGACCAAAGAGACAAAATGTATAAAAAGGTACATAGGCCAAGGAGACTAAAAGATTAAAGAGAATAACGAGACCCATGCGGTCCAGACAGACCATAAAGACTAAAGTTACAAAAAAGGCAAAAAAACAATATAAAAGACTAGAGAGATCAAAGAAACCAAAAAGACCAAGGAAAAAGGCTAAAGTGACTAAAGAGATAGAACAGATAAAAGACACAAAAAAGTAAACAGATTAAATTGTTAATAAAATGGGGGGGGGGGAATGGACAAATCTCAGGAAGGGGCAGGGGGTTTGGGCCCCCTATTACGTCAACATTTGGAGTGAAAATTAGTGAAATGTTTAAGATTATCTCATCAAATCTCACCAAAGGGGGAGGGACTTAGACATGTAAAAAAATACGTCTGAAGTAAGTCTGAACCACCCCTTAGTGGTAAGCGAATACTCTTCGTTACGGTCAAGGTACCAACAGCGGAAAACTCAAAATTATTTTGGATCAGAGATCTTAAGAATAAAAATCAACAAATACAAATACCTTGCGGAACAAAAAAAAACACAATAAACAGTTTACAATTGTAAAAAAAAGACAAGGACAATATCCGTATTGATCTTATTTCTTTAAATATCAGATCTTTAACTTTGAGATCGTATGCAATTGTATTGCCTCATAAGTAAATTAAATTAATTAAAATTAAATCTTAGTTTTTAGACTAGTTAATATTAATAATCTTCATAAGGTGAATTTAAAATTCGTCGGCTTTGGTTTGCTTCGTTCCAGGTTAACATGTTGACATGTTGCATTCAATTGACAAGTGGTCTTATTGAACTAGAGACAACTGGAACTTTAGCTATTTAAAGTTTATTATTATTCTTTCTTTTTCTTACGTACCTTTTGTCTTTCATTTTACACTTATCTTTCTCGTTTAAGGTTACTTGCTGTTAAGGGTAAAATTTAATTATTCGATTATAATGTGCAAGAGTTTTCAGGGATTGCATTTCCTTTTGAAAGCTGATCTAGTAAACAGAATGAGAGCAGAATTTTCCGTGATTTGTCGTTGCTTAAAAGTCAACAAATGCAAGTTTATTTTCGAGCACAATAGACTAACTTTGCTTCACAACAGAGGTGCATTATTCAGCAACGTAATTGCCCCACGAGCCCAGTGCGCTTCGAGATTGGGTGTTATTTCTGTTAATTCGGCCGAGATCAATGTTGGCGATAGAGCTCATCCAATTTTGAATCTCGTAATGTCCGCTTAGCGGATTGTTGGAGTTTGAGTGTCGCTACCGGCCAACTTTCCAAATAAATTAATAATCAAATTAGGCGAAGCTGTTATAATAAATGTAGGATAACAGACCGAAGCTAATCCGGGGACATCAGGTAAAACCACTTCTGCAAAAGCCACTAAATTTGCCGACGTAATAGCTGTCTCTCCATGCGTGGTTAGTGAGTCGGTCGTGTTTCAGCAACCACCTTTCCCCGCTATCCAATAACATGCAAATGTATGTAAAGCAGCCATCAAATTACATAACACCGAATCATAGAACGTTTTAACAGCGCTTCTTGTGCTACGGTTGTAGCAAAGTTACGAGGAGGTGTATTACGCCTACCTAATTGATTTATGGGTACATGGGCCAAAAAGCATTAAAATTTTTGATCCAGCAATTACCATAACTTCAGCTTTATTTGACTTTTAAATTTCCATAAAACGTGTGGATCGTTTCAATTTTTTAACATCATTTAAATTATAAGTTACTTCTCAAATGGGAATGCAAGGAACTAAAAGAATTACTTGTTCTAAATCTTTATTCACTAATGGTGATAGGTTAAGTGTTTGACTTGGTTTAAAGCATTTAACAGTGATCCCAATTGTGACTGGCGATTCTGAGACGGGTGACACTATCTATCCCAGCATTTGGTCAAAGTCTAAACACATATTTTGTGGGTTTGTGCTTCAACGACGGAAGTTGGATTTATTCAAAATCAGTGTCCTTACTACATGTTTCTCACCATACCGCGATTATAAAGAGCGATCAAGATAATTTGTAATCGAGTCATCCATGAATCTGAAAACGTATGTCGTGCACTTAAACTGCACTTATAAATGTCAAATAATGTGTCAATTGTAAGATAAAATGGTGGAAATTCTCAAACAGGTTTTTATTGTTAAAAACACGTGAAATTTTAAGGAAAGTACATTCATTTCATTCAACTGTTATAATAAATGCTGAAAATGTTCTCCATTTTGGTCTAAGCACAAACGAGCCCTTCGTCTAACACCTTGAATAACATTTCGTAACATATCTGGATTTTTTTGGTGATTCTGAGCCTTAATTCCTGTAAATTATGAAGAGGCGTTCGGTAAATGGAATTTTTTAAATAAGGCCACAAAAAAAAGTTCGCTGGTGTAAGGTCACAAGATCTCGGAGGCCAGATATTTTCTGTGTTTCGACTAATAAGTCTGTTATCAAAGAACTCTCGTAACATAGCTATTGTGGTCCTTGCTGAATGTGCTGTAGCCCCATCTTGTGGAAAATAGCCAAGTACCAATTCGTCATCATGAAGTTCGTTTATAAAAGTTTCCAAAATCACTTGTTGATATGCATGTGCAGTTAGGTTACCTTTAAATAACTAATAATGAATGATTTACCTTCAAAAAATATTGGTCCTACTATACGTCGTCGGCTAATTGCTGCCCAAACACCAATTTTTTGTGGATGTAATGGGGCCTCTACATAAACATGAGGCTTTTCACTGCTCTAAATTCTCATATTTTGTGCATTAACGTATCCACTTAGATGAAACCATGCTTCATCTGAAAAGAACGTTTTCTCCAACAAATCATCTTCAAACGTGTTCAAGAACCATTGACAATATGCAGGCCTTAATGGAAAATCATCTTAATGCAGTTCTTGTAGACATGTTAATCGATATGGATATAAAACGAAATCTTTTTTAAGTATTGCTTGACATGTGCCATATAATAAGTCCACTTGCTGTGCCAATTGCCGAATGGATGTTCTAGGGGCTTCTTCCATTACGTGTTGGACAATCTCAACGTTTTCTGGTGTTCTTTTATCCTTTGATCGACCACACAACGCTTTAATGTATTGGAGAAATGAGCATAATCGACGATATTATCGGGAAACTGCTCACGAAATTCTGTCCATGCATCTTGAACAGAATATTGCCACACGCCGTCCACTTTGTGTCCATTTCGAAAATACGACTCAACCATAAACGCTTTGTGTTCTAATGAAAATGCCATTTTTAAGCAGTGAAAAAATGAAGTTCTTAAAAGAACTGATTTTATATAGTTGAGAGACTGTTTCACTAGACAAAAATAACACAACAACGCAAGCGGCAAGATACTGAGATTTGAGGTTGGGTTAATTTGACATTCGATGGCAGTGGTTGAGGTTACATCGAACTGGGATTTCACTTATACACAAGATCTAATAAAAAATATAAAATTGGTTGTTGAGGCTACATTTTTTTTCGCATCTGTTTAAAAATTTATTTCCTAAATTTTGTGGAACTTTAAAATTATTTTTTAAACATCTTGAATGATGTAACTTTAGATGCCACAATTTAACATATCAATCGCGAAAAACACACGGATTCAAATTCATGGATGACTCGATTACAAATTAACTTGATCGCTCGATATTTAGTAGACATGTGCTGTAGTATTTTCTTGTTAGTACCTCTTTACTATGTGGGTTTATCAAGATTAATTTGGCGATAATTAACATGGGAGTCTCAAGATTATTATTATTATTCTTAACGGGCGTATCAGACCCCGCTACACTGAAGCTTCAGCTTATTGTGCCCCACTTAGCTACTTTACTCCATGAGGCCTGTGCTGTTAATGAACTTCAGCACAAGCTCTATGAGCATAAGTTATATGTCATTCGGTTCAGCGCACGTCAACCCGAAGTGTCGAAGTCTTAACGCGTTTAGCGCTGGACACTCGCATTGTAAATGGGGTGGAGTTTCTTCCTCCTTCCTAGACATCCTGCAATCAGGATCTTGCTTCAACCCGATTGTGGTGAGATATTTCATGAGACGGTAGTGTCCCGTGAAGAGTCGAACTGCCTTTCTCAGTTGTCAGTTGAACTTGCGAAGGTTTTTTTCTAAGAAATATCAAAATATCTCGACAACAGCGCCACCTACCTTGAGTCCATAAATACAAAAAGAAAATCATCAAGATCGGTCAGAAAATTTAAAACAAAAAACTGTATCTCAACAACAGCGCCACCTACCGGGTCCAAAAGTAGCTAAGAAACATCCAGGTCACCCCTGGATACAAAAAAAAAACATCAAAATCGGTCAGAAAATTAAATAAAAAGTCTGGACCTCGACAACGGGGCCACCTACCGGGTTCGACTGTCGCTAAAAACCATTCAAGTGACCCCATAAATACCAACAAAAAATTTCATCAAAATCACAGGTCTGGCAAAGCAACAGTATGGCTTCCGGATAGGGCGATCTATTGTTCATGCCATGTTGAATGCTGACCCATATCGTACCGGGTGGCGGGGTGCATTCTTGAGAAATTGACGCAAAGGGGAGTGGCGCCGTACTTCCTACTTTAGCACTAGGTGGCTGCGAATGGATGAGGGTGGTCGGTTCCAGATGACTGCCGGACTCCCACAGGGATCCTCATAGGGCCTACCTTGCGGAATATCTATTATGATTCTGTTTCGGCTGATTATGCCTGA
The DNA here is from genome assembly GCA_963583935.1 of Diaperis boleti. Lineage (NCBI taxonomy): Eukaryota > Metazoa > Arthropoda > Insecta > Coleoptera > Tenebrionidae > Diaperis > Diaperis boleti. Next base: position 35,053,157 of record OY757242.1, on the reverse strand, counting down.
CGAGGTAAAACTTGTCGAGTATGCAGATGACGGTGTCGTCGTGACTATCGCCAGAACGACTGATGAATGAGTGCTATGATGAACAGAAATCAGTGTGTGGTTGTACCACGCAAGACTTAGGGGGTACTGTTGGTGGGCAGATCCAAGCTGAGGCAGATGAATGTGAGGGTAGAAATAGCCGATTTATAGACCCGGAAGACCGTGGGGTACCTTGCAGTGGAGTTCCGACGGAAAGCAGAAAGCGAGGGTGCTTACAAGAGCTCTTGGGAGACTCTTACCCAATGTGGGCAACCAGGAGAAAGTAAGAGGGAAGTGATGTGTGCGGCGGTTCACTCTGTCAAGCAGTACTGATTGCGTATAGGTATGGATAGACGGCTACGCATTAAAAAATATAAGGAGAGATTGTTTAGTATTCAGATGAGAATGTTTATCAGAGAGTGTCGAACATATAGAACCATCTCAACGGAGGGGAGTGCGATGGTTGGAAGCGTACCACCCATTGAGGGTGTGGGAGAGAAAGGGGAGAAATCCAAAGGTAGACACCAGCAGGAAACGCGAGAAAACTTTGGCTTATTAGCAGAGCCGTTAGGAACCGACGGAGAAGGCATCGTGGACCATAACCTTCATCCCAAGCAGAGGACGGAGGGCCGGTAAGGGAACGAACAGTACGACTTTACTGACGCTGTTGTAGTTAGTCCAGCTATAGTTGTACCTCATAGACAATTCTCCTGAGATTATCCTATGGATTTCTGGAGCGAGGACGGCGGTGCTCACTGTGATGACAATGCTTCGGCATTTGTTCCTTTTAAAAACACAGGAGCACAGGGAGACACAACTTCAGAACCGAGTACTCAAACAAAGAATGACGCAATCATGGCTCCACTCTATAATATTGGGAGTTTGTGTTTCTTTACAAGAGTGTAATCATTGAGAGAACAAAGGTACTAGTGTAATATTATATTTTAATTGAGGACTACATAGTTAATGCATTTACTATTGAACACTCTAGACTGTGCCATCAAATAGTTGCGATTTTTGCTCTTGTTAAATTTTAGGGTTTATGTTTGTCTTTCTTGTCGTAACGTCATCTGTGAATAAGAGGCAATTTTGAAATATGTATTATAAGAATGAGATCACTCGAAAACATTATCTATAAAAAGAGTATAATTAATCTTTGGAATTTACCGCGTCACCTTCCGTGACTCCTCGTCTGGGCCTGTTTCGTAAAAGTTCGTACATCGGTAATTTATTAATTACTTTTCAGCACGTTATAACCCCGGCTTGTTCTTTTCATTGTTTTAATCTACATATCAGATTTGGTTTACTTTTTAGATCTATACCTCCAACTTTTGTGTCTGGAAAACATTTAAAAAATTGATTAAAATTCTGACCGTGGCCGAGAGTTGACAATTCACGAAACACTTCAAATGTCCTTTTAAATAGTATTGAAAACAACACTATTTATATCGTTGTCTCAATTTAACCAAACTGACAAATTAGCTGCCTCAAAACGTGATGCACCTGTTATCTTGAATAAGTACAATAATGTTACTTGAAACTTTTAACATTTATCGATCTAAGGATAATAAAATAAGCAGAAAAAACATTATTTCACAATATTCATGTCATTTCAATGTAAACAATGAGTGTTGGTATTTGTTAAGTAATAAGTAAACCTCTTGGTCTTTTTAACTATCAGCGGGCTCTGTTGTTCAATGAAATCCGCAAACGTTGACTTAGATAGAGTCCTTCGGCGGTATGTTTTACAATAACTGAGTTTGTTGTTCTTCTTTCAGTGCCTCCGGATATCCTGGACTCCCCTACTAACACCGATATGGTGGTGCGTGAGGGATCCAACGTGAATCTCCACTGCGTTGCCAAAGGATCACCAGAACCTTCAATTACCTGGAGACGGGAAACCGGAGAGCCACTCAAACTGTTAACTGGAGAAGAAGGTGATTATAATTTATCATGTTGTACGTATAACAGGCGGCAGCGAGATTTGACGTAAACTTGATGAATGAGAATCGGGCTTCTCTTATTTACACGGGGTTATTAAATTAATTCTGGTAAACGAGCCTTTAAAGCAAATCGACGTTAATGAATTTATGTTACGAATAACAGATATTATGCGCTAAGTATTCTTTTACTTTAATGCTTTAGAAAGTAATTGCACGAACGAACGGCAGTAGAAAGTGTAATAAGTAGTATCTAATTGAGATTGCTCAAGAAAAATAGTGTTTTACTTTGCGTTCGTACTGAGGCTATTACGATACGCTTTTGCGTGTCATAATAGACAAAAGCCGTGTTATAATAATTTTTTTCGAATTTGGTTTCATAATTTGCAAATTATAACACCAAAAACAGAATCATAATGATCTACTATCCATTTTTTTTATAAACAATTGTCAATGTCAAAATGCAATTAAAGACCAGGCTGTATCATCTAAATATATGTCCTTCCGGACCGAGTTTTATAGTAGACACTACTGAGGTTATGTTCATAGATGTCAAAGTGGTTCACGACTTATCATGAAATAGCATCGTGCATGTGACCACGACGGAAAAAATGTCAGAATTTGACATTCAATGTGATCAACCAAAAATTACTGTTGCTTATACCAACATGACCACATTTTGACAATTGTTTATAAAAAAAAATGGATAATAAATTATAATTCTGTTTTTGGTAACTTTTCTTGTCTTAATGATGCCTGCAACTTTGTAACTGTACTGCAATGTGACTGCGATAACGACGTTATAAACGTCAACTAATCAGACAGATATGAACCAGATGTGAACGAAAATATCCCAAAGAGAAGTAAATGACTTGCGTTCCATGATTAGATGTAAACATTGGTAAAAACAAAAATTGAAAAAATGGCAATCAAACGTGAGGTACAGCTTGTGTCTGCATAATCAAAAGTTTCCAAATCTAACCTCCAAATCAGAAACGTCATTTAGCAGTAATACCAATTATACTGAAATACCACTCGTGTTATTCAAAAGTCCCAAAGTCCATCAATTTAGCACAAATTTTCAGTTTTTCTGAATTAAATAAAGCCAAATTCGAAAAAATAGTATATTACACGCGTTTCACAAGCCGAAGTTGTCGCACTCGTGCCTTTGGAGCACTCCTCGCTGCGCTCGTCGTGCCCCAAACTACTCGTGCTACAATCAACCGTCTTGTGAAACTTGTATAATAATATACTATTCTAACAATAGTATAATTTATTTTTTTTAATATTGGTAATCTTGGCAGACCTTGGCAATCCTAACCTATATTTTGCTGTCAAGTCCAAGTGGCTCTTAACGGCTGTCATCACTTGTGTGAGCCACGCGATTTTATTGGGGCATTCTGTCTCGGGATCGCCAAGCTGATTTGTTTTGTTTTGTTTTGTTTGGATGGCTCGCACACCGCGGATCATAAAGGAAAAGAACGGGTCTGTGTGGATTGTGGTTGTGGTTTGAGGGCGTTTGCAGTGGAGGTTATTGTGAGGTTCCAGCCATGGCTGACAGACAGACAGATTGTTCGGGATGGGCAAAATACGTTGGTAAAGTGTTAGTAATGTTTTTTTCATATACCTCGCGTAACTTTGAAGGTAGCAAATTGCCCATCGTATTTTCGCCAAAGCCCGTATTTCTTTGGATTTACATTGAAGAACTTCACATCTCATTTTTGGAAGGACAAAATTACGAGTATTGACGTTTCAAGTTAATTCTTTTTCATAGCCACTCTTAATGCACCTCGCAAACGTGGCCAACGGCCGCGAAGTTTCCTAGATTGTGAAATTGATTATTTTGAATAAAAAGTGGCAAAGTCGAAAAAGTATTATGTATGTGACAACTAGTTTAAAAGGCATTTTGTCGCACTTACTCATTTATGGCACTACCCGTGCGTGCGACAAAATGCTTGCTATAAAACTCGTATCATAATATACTATTTTCTGAGTCACTTTTAATTAGGTAATGGGCATTTATCCAGATATGTGACCCCTTCAAATTCCTTATTTCTTGATACATACATAATTTCCCTAAACCTGGTCTAGATTTTTTGGGGTTTCCTAATGTAGCAATTCATCTTTCAATCAATTGAACGACCGATTGAGATTGTATAGCAGATTTGAATTTTGTATTAATCTGTTGCGTAACAACAATTTTTCCATCCACTTCTCTCTTGCATTTTCGACAATTTATTGAAATTTGATCACTTGTTACCTTGAATGTGACACTATGGAACACACACACCACATTTATTAGAAAACTGTGGCTATTTTCTTGTAAGCACGTTAATCTCATTTAGCTCTTTGTGTAGTACAGTACCGTACGAAAATTACATTAAAAAACACAAACTATATTAAATTAACAAGTTCTAGTGACTTTGTAGGTTCGGTTGGCAACAATTTAATAACAATTTGCAGCCAATTAATTCCACTTACAATTTGCAATAATTTCATCAGGTTGACAATAAATTAGTTCTCCAGGTTATATATCAGATTATATAGTACAATTCAACAATTCAGGTGTTGAATGTGAGTGAGCTTATGACGTTATCTGATCTCATTACTACTTTGTCAACCTTTCGGTGGTTACAGGAATATACATGAAACAAATGCAAAGAAATGACCGCGAATAGATAGATAGATTAGGTGTTGAGGGGTGTGAACTCATTTCCATTGTGTCCGCGAACTTACCTTAGCTCAAGGACATTGTTTAGTGCTATTCTCGACAGTTCATTTCGGGAATGTGAATTCCCGCTCCAGAGCCTGTTTTCGTTTTTGATCCATCGCTGAAGAATGAAATGTCAAACTTCAGATGTTCTCCTGTATACGTATGCACTGCATAGGATTTGTCGAAAGCATATTGAGGACAGATACGGTTCGACCCCGCACCCAAGAGAGGTACTTTGTGGAGTCCCTCGCTAAGGATGCGGTCGTGCCCGCGTTCTGATTTCCCAGCTTTCCAAAGGTTACCATCCCGCAGCCTGCCAGCGGAGGCCCTCCATGAGGAGATCGATGGTAGGCAGACACAGGATAGCCTCCAGAGCTGCGGTCAGGGTGGTTCTCATGGCACCCGTCACAGCGACACATGCCATTCTTTGGATGCGTCCGGGACGTGTCATCGTTGTTGTTCGTCCGACTCTTTGCCACCAGACAATTGCTACGTAGCTCAGCATCCGTCTGATGACGGCCGTGTAGAGCCAGAAGGTAATCCTGGGTGTTAAACCCCAGGACCTTCCCACCGCTCTCCTACACTGCCACAGGGCGACGCTAGCTTTATCTATTTTGCTCTCCAGGTGCTTTTTCCAAGACAGCTTATGATCTAACATAACGCCCAGGTACTTCACATCCTGCGAGAGTTTCAGCTTGACGGCCTTAGCTGTCCCGTCTTTCTTCTATTCGTGAAGAGGACTAGCTCTGTCTTTTGTGGATTTACAGCCAGATCCTCCTTCTTACACCATTTTTGTACCTGGCAGAGTGCTGTCTGCATAAGGTCACATAGTACATTTTTGTACTTACCAGTAAGCAAGTATGACTAGGTCATCTGCGTATTCGATAGTGTAGAAACCCCCCCTCTTAACCACCCCTTGCGCATTTTGGTTTTTGTAGGGGTAACTATATACCCCCGGTTTTGTGCTTTTTTTGGATTTGTTTGATTGCTGTAAACAGATAAAGATAGGTTTAGGTCTTATGCAAATCCTGTAGATCAATTTGACGTCGACAATATGAATTCTTTGTTATGAGCAAACTACCACAAGTCTTATGTTTTTCGTCCCCCCAAGACGATAGTTTGAGCCCCCTTTTTGGCTCGATCTTATATCCAAAAAGCAGAGTGGAGAAAGTCGAGTACGACCCGCAGCCAAGTCCACATCTAGACCTTATAGCCGAGATGAAGGTGTAGTAGTTAATTTTCAGGGGCGCGGCTCAGATCCCGCTGCACTGAAACTTCAGCTTATAAATCGAAAGAGATCACACAGACTACGTTCGTATTGAATATATATTTTATTTCTCGGCCAGTTTATTTACTTTTCTTATCAGACATATCTATGTAACAGACTACTTAAATATATGGGTTTACAATATAATTACACTTCCTTACCTAACATATCTTCAATTACTACCTACTTTGTTAATGGATGGTCAATCATATCTAACATTTAAAATTTTTCACCTTACACAAATTAAAAATTAAAAACGTGCCATCATCTGTTGACAGTCGTTGGGGTTGTTGGTGTCGTTCTATTGGTGTCTCCTTTCATCCTGATCTCCTTAATTATGTTCGTGTATGCAACACTCAGGTTAGCTGTGTCTGTTGTGTGGTTTACTACTTTTCCTTTTTCTTTTCTTATGTATATCATTTCGGCTCCTGTATCCTCTGTTTCTTTCCTGATGGAGTATTCGCGGGTTCTGGAAGTCAAATCTGTGTCCTTCATCTATCGCATGTTTAGCTAGGGCTGTTTCTTCTGCTCTCAGGTTTGTGACGGTTCCTTTGTGGGCGTATATGCGTTTTCTCAGGTTCTGTGTCGTCATCCCTATGTAGGATTTCTCGCACTCTTTGCATTGTATCCTGTAAACTACGTCGCGTTTGATCTGGTTTTCTTCCTTGTATTTTGTTCTAGTGTAATATCTCTGTAATGTGTTCGTGGATTTGCTGCTTATCTCGATGGTGTATTTTCTTAGTATTTTCCCTATTGCTTCCGTCGTTCCTTGGATGTACGGGAAGGTTGCCCATTGTTTGGGGGGTGTCTGAAATAGCCTTTCTAGATATGAAGGTGAAAAGAAAAACAAATAACACACTCTAGATAGAATGGTACCAGAAACCTACAGCCTCCAAAAGATACCTTCATAACCACTCTGCTCACCCACAGGCATATAAAAGAACCACCCTTATTGAATTAATGGACAGAGCTCTAAAACTCACAGATCCTGAAAGAAGACCACAACAACTCCAGAAAGTAAGAGACATTGCTGCCAAGAACGGATACGAAGAAAAAGTAGTATCACTGATGATATCACAAAGAGTGGACAGATTATACAACACCACCAACAGACCGAAAGCCCAAGTGAATGAACAGACACCCTCCACAGGATGGAGGACACATATTTGACTTCCAGAACCCGCGAATACTCCATCAGGAAAGAAACAGAGGATACAGGATGATATGTTAGGTAAGGAAGTGTAATTATATTGTAAACTCATATATTTAAGTAGTCTGTTATATAGATATGTCTGATGAAGCTGAGGGTAACCCAGCGAAACGTTACATGACCGAATAAAGAAAATCGAAATAAATAGTCATTTAATAACGGCCAGAAGCCGAGAAAACAACCAACAGAAAACAGACTACGTTCTACAAGAATAAGATACTCGCGAGTACATAGAACTCGGCACATAATTTTGAAACTTAAGACACGATCACGTAATAAAACTATGGCGGCTATGTTTACGACATGACGCCACTATCTCACATATTCGAGACAAACGGAAATATTTTGGCAAAAACACCTGTGTGCTTATGGGCAGATTTTTTACCTCGGTGACGACGCGTCAAACAAAGTGAAAAACTCGTGATGTGAATAAAAACAGATTTTACAAATTTCAAGTCATGCTAGTAGCAAAATTGACAGGATTATATAGATAGATTGACACAAATGTGTACCAGGAAGACGGGGAAGTCCGCCCTATTTGATTTGATTAATTCATACCGGCTCTAAATGCTTCGAAGCGGAGAACGGTGTAAGAAGCCCCCCCCTGGCCGAGGAGGGGCCCTGTCGCAAGAGGGCCCCTTTGTATCACGAAAACTATAAAACAACATACAACGGCCTAGTAAAGTTATATACAGTGAGCGGCAAAACTAAAAATTAAACTTTTTTTTTTTTTGAACGGATCACTTTTGGTTTATAAGAATGAATATTTTTATCACAAACAAAATTCCATACTGTCATTTGTTTTCGAATGATGACGTTATCGTATTCTCTTTTAAATAGAAACCCCCTATTTTTTTCTTGATTCAGATAGCCCTTTCAATTGTCTAAACGACAGTATAAAAATTTTGTTATCTTAAACAATGAAAGTTTTGAGAAAAGAAATAAAATAGGATTTTTTTATGACAAGCCAAATTGACAAGTCAAAAAATCAAGTAGATAAATCAAACAGTCAAATGGTACTGTCAGTTTCATTTGTATGTGTAAATTGTTTTAGAACGTTTGCGAAAATGGTTCATTTAACAGAAACACAACGTATAGAAATTTTAATTTTGATTGGGTGCGGGGATAAAACCCAACAAGAAGTTTGCAATTTGTTCAATGCAAAGTATCCAGATAGACTTATCAGCCAATCTACAGTCAGTAAAATTGAAAATAAATTTAGAAGAACTGGGCATGTTAAAGCGATTAAGAACGGGTCGTCCAAAAATTAACGAAGATACGTCCTTGTAGAAAATTTTGCAAATGACAACGATCAGACCTTAGTCAATGATGATTTGTGGTTCCAGCAAGACTGTGCACCCCCATATTTTGCACTTCCTGTTCGCCATTACTTGAACAGTTGGTTTCCTATGACGTGGATTGGGAGACGAGGACCGATAGAGTGGCCTGAAGATCTCACACCCCATGATTATTTTTGCCTAATATTAATGTTAGACCATAAAATCTAGAAGATGTAAAAATTAGGATTTGATTCGAAATAAGTAGAATTAGTGTAAGAAGAAGAAGAAGAAGAAGTAATTCATAATGTCTAAAAGGATTTTCTTCATAGCCTTGCTTATCGACAACAAGCTTTCGTTATAAAATTTATTTTTTCCATCTTTTTTTTTCTCAAAACTTTCCTTATGTAAGATAACAAAATCTTTACAGTGTTGCGTAGACAATTAAAGGGGCTATCAGAATCAAGAAAAAACTAGGGGGTTTTTATTTAAAAAAAATATCGATGACGTCATCACTCGAAGACAAAAGACTGCTTGGAATTTTATTCGATATAAAAATATGTATTTTTATAAACTAAAAATGACCCGTCTACAGATTTCTTTGAAAAAAAAAATTGTTTAATTTTTAATGAATTTATTCCATACTTTGCCGCTCACTGTACTATTCAAATAACTACCAAAATAATTTGTACACTTTTATGACTTAATGATCGGTTTTAAACGCATTTTGTGTTCATTTCGACGGATATTTTCGCAAAGTATAGTAGCACTTTTGTTCCTTATAAATTGATCGTGATCAGGTAGATTCAGACTGAAAATAACAGTTGGACTAATTTAATAGGTGTTGAGTGGATGGATGGTGAGATGTCAGATGTTACACATCATATGCGACTACAGTAAGGCTTGCTCGTTGTTATTTAGTTTCATTGTCAAAATGGTAATAAGGAGACCGTTTTACTGTATTCTAGTACAGATTCTACAAGTTTCGAATAAATTCACTTGTCAATCCTATCAATTTTACTACTAGCATGACTTGAAATTTTTAAAATCTGTTTTTATTCGCATCACGAAATCACTCCCACAGAATGCAGGAAAGCGGAAGTTGGGAAACTTTGAAGATTGAATTAAATGTCTATTTGGACGGATAGGTACATTTATTGTTGGTTTACTACTAGCTGTTGACAATTTGGTTTAATATTTGAATGTCAAAGGTGTCAAAGTGACTTTAGAAAATTTGCAGAGTGCTTTTTCACGGTTTCCAGGTGGTGCCACACCTGTGAAACAGTGTTGTCATCAAAAGTGCAAAAGTGCAACCTCGTTCGACTAGCGGATTCGGAATAGATGCACATCTAATGTGTACTTTTCCCGATCACTGCGAGCATAAATCCTGACGTCTCGATAGCAACATTTTGTTTTCTAAATTATAAATGAAAATCACGGCCAGTAATGGAGAGAGGCTCGAGCCCATAGCTGCACTGAATACTAGCTACTAATAGCTACAACGAAATGTTTTTCTTACAAACAAACCATTATTTACAACAAAATTCTTATTTACCTGACTAAATTAATTTGTAACTTTATAACAGTGGGGTCTCACAGACCCGAAAGCACTTTGAGATGACCTTATTCCGTTGGTGGTTCTCAACATACTAAAATAACATATTTTAGGAAGCTACGGGCAAACAGTAAACCAATAAAAATGCAGCAGTTTTTATAGTGTCGGTGGTCTGTCAGACCCCACATGGGTGACACTGGGTTAATAAAGTTGAGTGTGTTCAATATAAAAATCGATTCGTCGATAATTCATTTTGTTAGACTGTGAGGGGTTGAAAACAGCTTCTAATAAACCACGTGCCACGTGTTCAGTTACCGGAAATACAGGTAACCCCCTTATATTTATATTTCTGCCAAAAATTATTCAAATTTTACCGTTTGTTTCGAAAATGTGTGATGGTGGCGTCATATCGTAAACGTAGCCGCCATAGTTTTTAAATATTATCACTTTTCCGGTTGGTTGTCGCCGACCTGCTGCATCTATTATGTACCTCTGAGATCAGATTGAGTTTGTTTAAATGATTGTTTTTACGCTAATAAATCGAATTAAAGCTTCATAAAAATTACAAACTAATTCAATCATTAGAGGTATAAAACGCTGATGGAGAGGAAGATCACTACGAAATTAGTTGCAGATTTTATAATTTATTGTTCTGAAGCTTCCTATCCCATTTAAAAGTAATTTATAGAAGTATGTAATTGACATCGCTAGAAGCAGTTCAAAACTTCACTTTTCATTGTAGACCAAGTGTAGTGCAGCGGCTTCGAGCCACTGATGAGATGCACAACGCTTTGCCTAATCGATTGCTTAACCAGCTATCTCATTATCCGCAAGAGCATAAAGCCATGTGTGTTATTTTCACGCAATTACTAACTAATGCAAGTTTTCGGTGTGGTGGTTCTCAAAATCAAACCGCTTCGTTGCCACGCGCAAACTTCAGCAAGTTTACTGCTAAAAAAGCGAAGCGAAAAACGAATTCCCTCGTTATCTGCTTAGCTTTCTGGGTGTGTACCAATCGCGATATTAATCTCGAGTGCGGTGTATCGGGTGTGAAATTTCAGAAATTGCCAGAGTTCAGAATAAAGTTGCTATTGTTAAAAATATCAAAAGTTTTGTGAAAGAAATTCCACCAAGAAAGTACGCTTTTAGCGAGGAAAATTGCCGGTGTCACGCAAGCAGAGTCGATATCGAAAACTCTTAATAAAAATATATAAATTGCAGAGAAGGCATAATGCCAGTGTTTAGAACTCACGTTAAATGATAAGGAAAAATGTGATGAAAAGTTTTGCTGAAAATTTGGAAGACAATCTGCCACTCCATATTATAAAAAGAACCATTCTTTATGTTTGGTCTCAAATGAATAATTAATTTCCATTATTCCCGCTCTGTTGCGGGAATCATATCGAACGGGAATTTATCTCAGTCAGACGCGGTTTTGCACATTAATAAAATCTTTTAGAGAGTAAATTATGACAAACGGACACGTTATGAGACCACACGTTATAGCTTGATGTGGTGAAGTCATTATGGGTAGCCATAAAATAAATATATGTTCTGTCGAGATGTCTTTCAGATCAACTTGCAAAAATCTAAGCACATCGACCATCGGACGAAATTACAGATTTATCATCAAGAGATATTTTAGTATTTTATGTTTACTTATGTTAAATCACACATTCTAAACGTCTCAAATTAATCCATTTTACTGCCTTGATTTCAGGTTCTTTTGCTCTTTGTCTGCTATCCGTTCTACAATCATTTTCAGTCTTTGAAATTCTTGAATCACAGTTCAAAAACGTGTGCTCTACAACTTTACTGCGCAGTTGAGATTCTAATAATTCAATTGCTTTATACTTCGGAATCATTAGGTTAACTAAGTAATTACTTTTGTGCTTTGAATCGGGTGTACAAATTAGTACCCATTCTTACAAAACTTTATGCCGTTTCCTATTTCTCTCTTTCTGTGCTTGAATGACATTGTTGTAGAATGTCTATCGCTCGTTTCTCCCAGAACATATTATCGAGTCCACATATAGCATGTTGCCTGTTTGATGTTGTTTGATGTTCGAAGCCTACTAGATGTATGATTGAAGACCCTGTATTAGGTAATATCAACTTTTGGTAAAACGCCTTTAGATTTTACAGAATATTTGTGAGCCTTACAAAACACCTGTTTTAAACTTAAAATTGTTTTACACTGGATGGCGCCCCTGAATTTTGATGAGGTTCACAATGGTGACAAATATAACTGCCTGTTATAAATGTGTTAGTGTGCGAACCAATTTGTTATAAAGCGTGTTTATTTTTGCACTTTATATACCAGAGTCGTCATTCCACATTGGTTGCAAATTTACTCACTCACGCTCTTTATTGTCTTAACTAAATTTAATTTAAACTGGAACACAATCTAACTATGTAGCAATTATCTAATGGTGTTTTGTAAATCACTGTCGGGCTCCTAGGAAAAAATTAAGAGAAGCTGCCCTTAAGGGGTTGGTTAGTGTCACAATGTAATGTAGTAACGTAATTAAAAAGATAGTTTGTTGGCTTACATAAATATTTTTAGTCTTGACGCATGTAAATTACCTTCTATCGCATTTTAGACAGCTATAGTATCTTGGTTTTTACACATTGATCTACTCTCGATCTGTCACCTACCGCATTTAAGCGAAATACTCCAACATTTTCTTCTTTAATAAACCCGAAAAAACCTTATCCGTCGTTAATTTAGTTTTTAAATTAAAATAAGGACATTTTTACAATTACTGAACACACCATATCGTGGTATAATTTGTAAGCGTGTACCTACAGTTACCTGTACAAAACGTCAAAATTTGGTTGAACTTGGAATATGTTCGATTTTTGATATCTCTCAGAAAATGCAATAATAATTGTAATATGGGAAAATCGATGCAGCCATTGAACTAAACAAAACCTCTTTTGGCATTTATGTGAAATATCATTCCTACAACCACAATTCTTACTATCCTGCATCCTTTTGTTAAAATCCATGTCCGTCACACTATCCTGCTCCTATCTTTATGTTGATAAAATTAATGCAACTTTGAAATGAACTTTTTTTTTATTATAGACCAGAAGGAAATCTTCGTGATTCCGACCTTCACGAGGTTCCTTGCTAGTCAGATGTTTTAATCGCACATTGTAGCCACTCCCCAAAGCCATGGGGTGAGTAACTACGAATACCGGGAATCATGTGCCCTGAGCAAACGCAACGACCCCAAGATAACTGCGTTCTGCATTCCGGCCGCAAGAGCTTCTGCCGGCTTTCGGCAAGCGGGTATGATCTTGAGATTGGAGACGAACGAACACTTGATGCCTCCCATGCACCCAATTACCAGAACGACCAGCTTTACCGTATAAGTTGTGTACAACGTTCGAACAGCAGGTCTTGATACTTCGTCCATTTTTCCTTCTCCATAATGCAGAGAACTCAATTACAAACGTCTGCCTTGAGGAGTGGTCCAGCAGAACCACGTCAGGCTTGTTTGCTGATATCTGCCTTGGTGCCTCAAATGAAAGTATAGTACTCTCAGTGCCGCATTATGGCGATGGATATAGGCCGAAGGTGCATATACTGGACAAGCCGCAAGTATATGCATTGTTGTTTCTGGAGCTCTGTGGCAAGCTCGACAGCTTAGATTCGGGACCTCTATACCCATCACGCGGCTGCGATAGACCAAGGTGTTAATTACACCATCTTGCGGGACGCCAATGAATTCGTCAGTCTCAGACTTCAGCCCACTTGATCTCAGAAAGACAAATGTATGGCTTTTGGGTATGCCAAGATTTTTCATATTCTTGAAGAAAACCCTATGCATTGACTTATCCATGTGCTTTCTCATGAGCATGTCTTGCTCAGAGATTCTGACCTGAGCTAGAAGATGGAGCAAGTCGAGCTCGGTAATAGAATCTGGCTGAGCTCGCTCAACGTCAAAGTCAAGACCGAGTTCATTTGCTGCTCGTTGTGCTGCCTTAAACAAAAAAGCCCCGATACCCCGCCTCTCGTGCTCCCTGACAAAGAGCAACAAGGGGTCCGAACTCCTGATGATTTTGCAGGCTGTACTCAACATTATACGGTTATCAAGACACTCCAAATTGAAAAGTCCTCGGCCTCCCTGATTTCGTGGGAGATATAACCTGGGAACGGACGACTTGGGATGCAGACTTCGCTGTAAATGCATCATTTTGCGTGTATCTCGATCAATCTGCTTCAACTCATCTACCAACCATTTAACTGCTCCAAACACAGCTATAACCCCTTGCACCGCGCAAGGCTACGGACAGCGGCAGCAGTGATATGCAAAACAGAATAGGACTCAAGGAATCTCCCTGGAATACTCCTCTTCTGAATGATATCAACTTTGTTCGAACTCGGTCCCGTCGGGATGTTATCGAGAACCGCGTCTTCCAGAGTGACATCAGTTGTTTTATGCATCGCACCAGTGGATCGGGTACCACAAGGCATTGGAGCAAGTGAATAATCAGCTCATGAGATGTTGTGTCAAATGCCTTACGATAGTCGATCCAGTCCATAGATAAGTTGCGCTTATATTGGACGGCATCCTGCGTGACGCACCTATCAATCAGCAGGTTTTTCTTGAAGCCGTCCACGCCCCTCTTACAGCCTCGCTGTTCGAAAATTTTTGAATACACGGGGTCAATAGCCTGGAATATTCGGGAGTACAGGAGTCGGGTGAAGAGTTTATAACACGCATTAAGATATGTTATTGGCCGGTCGTTTTGAGGCGGGTACAAATCGCCAGTTTTGGGTATCAAAACGGTTCGTCCCTCAACATACCCTTTCCAGAATAGGCCGCTCACCATTCAGCCAGGAATTAAATACCCTGGCCAGACGCTTATGCGTACTTCGGAATTTCTTTCACCAAAAGGTATTAATTCCGTCCGGGCCTGGTGCGGCAAAATTTTTGATTCCCTTAAGGGTCTCTCCAATCTCTTCCGGGGTTATCGGATTGCACATCACTGATCTTAATTGAGAACTTCTTACGACACCGCACCGCCGGCAATTTCTCTGGGACAGAGTTGGGCTGCTGGAAGAGCCCCGAAGGATTCGTCTTGAACATGTTGTTCTCGACTATCCTTCGTCTGCTCCTTATCCGAGCTGTTCTTGCAGTCACCAGACTGCGGACTCTGTCTATGCAGTGCTGCTTCTCCACTGCAAGCACCGCTATATTCAGCGTATGATGGGTCCGGCAAAAGTCTCGCGCTGAGTGAAAGGTTTCATCTTCTTGATGAATTCCATCACACACTGAATACGGGAAATATCCTGCCTGGCGGTTCCTATCTTTTTGTCTATCTTTTCAAGGCGACGTTCCAACTTCTTCTCAGCCTCAGTGCTGCCACCACGTTGGACCGAAGAAGAAAGCCGCGTCGCCTCTCGATAGACCATTTTGTTCGGCAGCAGAATGGCTGCATCTCCAGGGAGGTTCCTATCGAGGGATTCGTCCGCTGCAACTAAGTCGTTGGCTTTGGGCGGTGGAATTTTGTTGGAAGGCATCACATCTACCCGAACAGCCTGACGAATCTCCGGGTCGCTTGGCTGTACCTCCGCTAATTGTTCTGGTGCTCTCTCATATTTGATTCGACGAAGGTAGTCTACATACACAGAGCATGCATCCTTGCCATGTAACCCTTTCGCCGTGGCTCGCTCGTCTCGTAGTAGTCGAGCAAGTCATTCCTGACCTTCACCTTCACCTTGGCTCACATCCGAATGGGACCGGTCGTGGGGGTCTTTTCCTGTTGCATTAGGAACAACAGTTGAGGGCTCCGATTGGTTGTTAGCCAAAAGGAGCCCCGGCCGGCAATGGGGTCAATATATATGATAATCCCCCCCATCCCCCAGGTGCATCAAAGGGCTACCGGTCCGATTTGCATCTTTAGGTCAGCTAGGTGGTGTCGCTACTCACAAAGGCTTAAGAGGTTGTGTGCCTGCCTGCCTGTTGAAATAAATTATTATTAAATGTGGGCTCCAGGTTAAAAACATTCTCTGCTATAAAGTTTTATACACTACGCGTGCGGTAGGTATTTTACATCACTCAGTTTTATTAAGACACTCCGCTTCTCGTCGTGTTTCAATATTAAAACTTCATAATCTAAAATTGAACCTACCACACTTATATTGTATGTTGAGAATAAAGAAGCGGGAAAGTTAATAGTATCTCAACATGCTTTATTAAAGCACTCAAGATACAGTTTATTGGAGTATTAAGTTTCTGACAAGTTTTGGGGACCAATCTATTTTTTTAGACAGACAACTACTTTTTTTATACAACCAGCCTTCTAACAATTTATTAACGTTCATATTCAACAATGTAATATATTATTAAAGGTGGTAATCTGCTGAACATTTTATATTTTTGTTTGTAACAAAAAAATGCACTACTGGTTGGTTTCATTCATCAATGAACTAAATAACGCGCGTTCAACAATAACCTGGTTAGAGGAGGCTGAGCATTTTTATAACAATGTACATTGCAATTGTTACAAAAACTAACTTGTCATTTAATTCAGTTTAGGTTAGGCAGCGAGCACTAAATTCGGACAAAGTGTTATTGTTGTTATTGAAATTTATATATGAAACGTTGTTGCTTTGTCAATGGAAGTTGTTTCGTCGTAATTTGAGTTAACTATTGCAACTAGCAAGATGCTACAAAGCACTGCTGTTATGGATGTTGCAGTGACAGCCGCTACAGCACGGAAAATACGTTTTACTTTTTGCCGTTTACTAAACCTTGTTTGCAAGTACGAAATGGTACAAAAACATGAATTTAAAACGGTCAAAACGTCCGAACATAATATCAGAAAATGCGTGAGTTGAAACGGTGTCATCAAAGAAAGAATTCTCGAAGCATAGAATATATCACTAAAGACACTTACATATTATAATCTCTACATTTTCGTAATGAAAGCGGACCTAGTGAGGTGCACCCTGATTCAATAACGCAGGCGAGTATTTTAACTATTCGAGTGTACAAGTCATAAATGAACAAAAAACATGGGAATCTGTACAAAAAAAAAGAGCAATAAATAAATAATTACCCTTTTCAAACTCTCAGAAAAAAAAAAACAATGTAAAGAACCAAAATAATCTCTACATAAAAACAAAGAAATCATTAATAGCCACCATTATAATTATGCGAGTGAAATATGACGTTTTATCTACAACTGTACTTTTAGAATTAAAATTGGAAATTAAACCTTTGACGTTGAGAAAAAATGTCAACAGTAAAGTTGTCATTATTCATTATTTCATGGTCAGTTAATAATCATTCTTAAAAACCCAGCCTGACTGTGTTCAATAGACGTAGTTAAGTATTTATAGGTTACAAGTATAATACGTCAATTAAATCGGTTTTAGATAAATAAATAAAGAAAGAATAAAACAAACCTTGTGAAAAACTTGACGTTGAGAAGCAATGTCAACAGTTGTCAATATTCATTATTTCATGGCTAGTTAATAATAATAATTCTTAAAAACCGAGCTTGGCTGTCTGTGTTTATTAACAGACCTAGTTAAGTATTCATAGTTGCAAGTATAATACCTCAATTATTATTCAGTTGTACACTGAGAGAAAATAGCATTATGTGTAAATAAAAAAATATTTCCTGCAAATAAAAATCGCATTTATATATGTGACAAATAATAATACTTTTGCTGTCAATTACTAGATAGTTTTGTGATTAATAAAAAGTTTTCATCTATTGCCAATAATACTATAATTTAAAGCAAATATTTAAAATAATCAAATAAAACTTATCTTTTTAATCCCAAATAACTAAAATTATTTGTGCTTGTGTAGTTTCATTATAAATACATATTTTATTTGTTACCATATATATTATATTAAGCTTAAATAATGCTATTTATTGGTGATCAATAAATGTTTTATTTGTTACAAATATTTTGTTATATTTTATGCAGTGTATAAAAAAATTATGGAATATCGATACTGTCGATATTCCGTACTTTTTTGACACACTCATGTATTATGGATGGGACAATCTTAAACCAGCTAGATCATTTTCGGAAAAATATTTCAGTTTTTCTTGCAATTTGTCTCAGAGGAGCTAAAAAATTACCCATCCAACCTGTTCTGAAACTTTTGTAAACAAATAAATATTTAGTAAAACGATCGATCATTTGGGTAAAGCCCTATATGAAACAATTGATTAATTATTAGTACTTACCACTTAAACAAAATCAATAAGAAAACGTGTTGGTTGTATATCTATTTGATGGGCACAGGTACGTATCAATAAAAAAATTTATAGGTCTGCTTGATTTTACATCAAGCTATTGCACAAAGGAATGTTATAGTGGATTCACTTATTTGAAAGAAACTAATATTTACATCATATAATGTTTATTTAAACAAAATAAAAAGGATTGAACAGAAGAAAAAAGAAAAATATTTTATAAAAACATTTAACCCAAACAAAACTTTTACTTACAATAACAAATATAAAGTAGTACCATTGTCTCTAAACTTCTTTAGTAAGTAGTACAATAAACAATATTATAGTTTATAGCCCTGATATAGAAGTTGTAAGGTATAAGTTCAGTATAATGAGATATATTTTTTAGTCAGATGAGCATCAGATATGATGGGTCCGGAAAGTAAAAACTGTACATTCGAAAATAAAGTAGACCTGATTGTATCAGAAATCATTGCTTCAAATGCATACAAATGTTCATTAATCTTTGGTAAAATTATTTTCTTAAAAACAAAGCAGACTTCTTTATCAACTTCGTTAAATAAAATATACAGTATAACACCCAGTTGAGGTATATTATTTTGATCTTTTTCTTTTAACAGGACAACGTCGCCGTCTTTATAGACTCTGTTATTTATAGATATTTTTTTCATATACAATGTGTTTGCTTCAAAATTATTCAAAAACGATTCACTAGTCATTAAATCGGTTTGAATACTTGAGCGACTATATTTGCCAGGACCGATACTTGTTATAAACCCCTGTTTGGACACAAATCTGTGACATAATTTCAGCTGTTGTTTAATAGCTAATGTTCTACTAATGTTGACTCTGGAGGCAACCACGTTAGCCGCTAACTTCGATTCTCGATGTTTTGATTCATATCTTAGTGTTGTCAGGTGAGAAAGTGGACCAATTTTAGCCATTATGTAAAGCATATGCGTCATATTATGATGTTTGGGCTTAAGTGGTAATTTAAACAATGTTTTATACAGATCGTGATGGTCTGATATCAACTCTTTCAGCTGATTGCAGACTTCTGGGGTGACAGATTCGAATAAAATTATGGATAAAATTTTTCTAAGTAAAAAATACAGCCGCCAAAAAGAATTCCCTACAGGTATCAAGTCGACAAAAATTAAACCTGCATACAGTATAAAGCATTTCATTTCTGAACAAGACATTCTAATTTTTTTGTTCCGTAAGTTTTCAATAGTAATTAAAGGAGGCCTATTCGTATTTTGGGAACCGAAATTAAAATACTTCAAACGAAAATTTAATGTATCTAAACTAAATAAATTGTCGACTACAACAAACTCATGTCAAAATTTCCAACTCCCTCAAAAATGTCATGAGCAATATCAAGAGAGAAATTTTCAGTTACGTGAAATGACTTTATTTTATTCCATACGCATTCTTCTCGTATACCAGTAATTTCTCTATCGTTTTTGGCAACATCCGTTTCATAGTTTAGTTTGTTTCTCAAGTACTGATCATTTTGAACACAAAGCAATTCAGTCTCCTTTCTTGGACATTTACACAATCTGCAAAACATATTGGCTCTGAATGATTCCGAAAATCCTAATATGGTATTTAGACCTAAATTGTCTCCAAGAAATAAAGCTGTACATATAAATATATTTGTAGTTTTATCATTGATTGTTAGTTCAATACCTTTCGTTTCTAATAAATTGCATTCTTCTATTAATTTGCTAAATACAATTTTACAGCCGAACTCTTTTAAATCTGCACTATGGAATAATGAAAATAAAAAAATATTTTCCAGACGAGATTGATAAGCGGGAGGTACGCAAGGAATGGAGCAATATACTGCTCCCATCTTATGTATGCCTGAATGCGATCCTAAAGGATTTCCACTTTCATACTCGTCAAAATAAATAAACATTGGGAGCACAATAGCTGTTTTCTGAAATTTGCTGATTTTATTTTTCCAATAATCTGTTTGTATAATATTACAAATTTCAGTTTTATTGTGTAGTTCATTCATGTATGCTATAGTTTCTGAAAATATATGAGGTATTTGCAAAAACTGTTTGAAGACTTTTGTTAGTGATATGACCTGAGCAACATAATTACGCGGTTTTACTGTTCCAGAGTTTTATTTTCAAGTTTTTGTCCCACAATGTACTCTTCTGGTTTTATAAATTCTCCGGAACTTTCAAAATATTTCAATCTTAAATAATCACTATTAAGTTCAGTAAATAAGTTTTCAAATTCAAAAAAATAATTATTAATGATATCTTTATGTAATGTCTTTATTCCGTACATATCCAAAATTTGTACAGTGCTATCTTTAAACAATTTAAGTGAATCTAAAATCAAACTGAACTCCATCAATAATATTTTGAACATCTTGTCTATTGAAGGTACTGTCGGCATAAAACTTGCTAACAAAAACTTTACTGCTTTCACTTACTTTGTTTTTAAATATTTGAAAACCTAACTTAAGATCTGGTTCGGTATTGCCTGCAACATGAACATTGTTTGAATTCAATGACACATCGAAATGGCTAGCGCGACCTAAGTCAGATTCTGGCACCATATCTGATTTTATCTCATCGTTATAATTTAAAATTTCGTACGACCTGTCTTCACTGTCATTAGGTATGTTGTCTTTTTTAAAATCATTATGGGACTTAAGGTGTTTTGTTAAAGAATTGAGGGTGGGGAACGATCTCCCACAATTCAACTGACCACAGCCAAACGTCTGCTGATTTCTCAAATTGTGGATAATTTTATAATGTCTTAGTAAGGCACTAATATTTGAGTAAACTTCCCTACAAAAATAACATATATACGCCATCCTATACGAGAATAAACGTTCAAAAAATGCAAAAACTAAACTAGTTATTAACCAAAAAAAAAAACGATTCTTCAAAATAAAATGGAAAAATAAGCTTTTATTGTGTACAGGTGAGAATATCCTATCACATAAAGTACTTTTATTCTTTAGGAAGATGACGACTTACGTCACAAATGACACTGTCTGTAGTACTTAGTTTGTTCTTATAGGGAAGTTTAAAAACCAATTCTTGAACAAAATACCATATGTGTTTGCTCTCTGCTGGATACTCCAAATTGAGTGCATGAAAGCATTTAAAAAGCAACTCTAAGCATCTGATTGGTGAGTCACATTTATAAAATTTATCGTTGATGATGATGTAAAAGACTTCCAGATTATTGATCTCACCAATCGTAGCACCAAAAGGTTGCAGGGTAATCTTGTATTTTGCTAGCTTTTCCCTCTTCTTTTCTGTTATTGGTCCCAAGTCACCAAAATTCTGAAAAGAAAATATAATAATGTAGGTATAAACTCAAAGAAATGCAACTTTGCTACTAACGAACACATCTCGTTTATTTTTTAATTTTATAGCCTAGAAAGACTAATTATTATTTATGAAGAAGTTGGATTTAACTGATACCAAAATTTACAATATGCCCATCAAAGCCTAATGTGTTTGTCAAACTACATATCATTATACGATCATGCATGAATATAATAATGGTGTAATACCTACATCTATTTTGTAAACAATTGGGATTTTGATTTACAAACATGAAATGTCTAAAACAAAAGCCAAAAAAAACCTACCTTAACATTAACGAAAAAACTTTCTTGGATTTCTGTGCGACTTGGCCTCCAGGATTTTATTTTACTGTTTCGGCACACAGTAACTGGGGAAAATAGCCAAGGCAGAGTATACAACGCTTGAGTTTGATGATCTATTTAAACATAAAATACGAATTAATTAATCAAAACATTTTACCTTGAATCTTACCAATATCGGTAAGTTCGTTTATTTTAAGTTTGCGCGTTTTTCCTTCCATCAGTATCGCAGTACTGACTGCAGGCCACGTTTTGTAAATTATGTCGGTCTGCTCGGGGTATAACTGATTAAAATCAGATTCCAGCTATAATTGTAGATTTTAAATGTAAGAGCAAAAATTATAATATAGGTGTGATAACGTTGCACGTACCAATTCTATTCCTTGTTGTGTTTTCAAACACGGGAAATCATTGTATATTTCCTCCAAAGTCGCATTTTTGTATATTTTTGTTCGGTGATTAAAGGTGTTTTCCCATGCAGCAAGCACTTTGTGGAACGGCTCAATTGCTACTTTGACAAACTCTAATGACTCTTCGTCTGTTTTGTTATAATCGGCAGTAGGGTCTTGATTACTACTACTTGCAGTCATCGGATCCGATTCTAGTTTTGATTTTTGTACAGATCTTATGGCAGTTTTTGTATTTTTGAATCTGGACCAGAGTTTTCCCCTAGGCGCAAGGTAGTTTCCTTTGTCGTCTTTTGTTGGTGGTATATAGTACACGCTAGCCTTCTCTTCGGGAAATAGTCTCGTTATTTCTCCACTTACTTTAGTAAATGTTTCAGTACTTATTTTCCTGAAATAAAAAAAAGTAGATATGAGAAGACCATAGTGTTGTCTTTTATAAGTCAATAATTCATTTCATGAATTAGATTTGGACTCAAATATACACTTTATTACAAAATTTTAAAGGCTCCTTACATATAATTTGATTTGGAACTTGATGATTTCAAACAAACATCTAATCCTCTTGATGGCAATAGTAGATGATCTATTACAATTCTCACAAGTTTATTTCGCAAATCTTCTTAATTTCTTATGTTCTAAGATAATGTTTCCATTTACATCACCTTTTAATAGGTTTTCTAGTCCCTATCAATTTACACGAATAGTTATTAATCAAAAAATAAATAATATATAAAATAAAAATAAAGCAATAAAAAAAATTTACTTACATCCCGAAATAGAGTGTCCGCAACAACTATTTGAACATTTTCAAGTTTTTTCCTTTTCGGAGCAGGTGTCGTTGGTGTTGCAAATATCTCATTAGCATCATTATTTTGTTCAACATTATTATTCGATTCAAGATTTAATTCGAGCAATTGAGCCAAATCATTATCCACATTAAACAAAATATTGCCGTCACTATTATTATCAGTTGAAATGGAATCAGTTGATGCATTTGACATGGTTTCATTATCAAACTAAAATTTGTGAGGTGAGAAGTTAGAAGCAAAAAAGGTGTGGATGTTCTACCTGCTGTACGTTATTGTACTTGTATTCATTAAAATATTTTGACCTAAAAATTAAGCGAGGTCCACTTTTTTTGAATAGGATGTTTATAGTTTCCATATCTAGAAGAGGGAAACTTGCATCTGTAATACCTTCTTCTGAAAATTTAAAAGTAGTGTCAATGTACAAGCAATATATGAATGTAGAAGGTCTTCAACTCTTTCAAATTCTCTTTTTTTTTTTTAACTTTAGAAATAATTTTAAGGAACGAGTCGCATATTTTCGCGCTCAAACACAAAAGATTCAAAGTTGGTGTACCTTAAGGAAATATGGAGATAAAGAATTTGTGACGTCCCCCTCACGTGAGATTTATCCCTTACAATTTTTAAATAATTAATTTTCATGTATGTTCATGTATTTTGCTAAATACCACTATTTGGAAAAATAATAGCGCGTTTAAGGGACACTATAACAAATTTATTTAAATTACAATCATAACAAGAAAAATAGACCTTCCCTAATTGTTCACTCACTTCATGGGCATGGGCGTTTTTTATTGTTCGTTTGTGAACGAATTTCGGCGAGGATTTCCACGAAAAGAGTCTGGTAAATAAATTGTGCGGCAATTGTCTCAATTCGGGGAATCCAATACATATAAAATATTTAATAGTCTATACTCCAGATTGCTCTTGTAATAAAAAAATAGTTTGCGGACAAAATAGAAAACCCAAAAAAAGTAAAACAATAAGTAGTTTAATGTTTCTTTTTTTATATTATTGTAAGTAATAATGAGAGATTTTCAATGCCCCCCTTGCTCCCTTTAGATGAGATTTTATGAGATTTTACTGGACACCGTTTGGATGATAAACACAGGAAAATAAGCAATAATATTTCAAAAACACTCTTAGCCCCTTTAGATGAGATTTTATGAGATTTTACTGGATGCCTTCCCCCCCCCCTTTTTGAGCTTAGTTCATTAATGGACGACCCCTTACGTAATTAATGGACGACCCCAACCACGACCCCTAACGGCACGTTCGGGGTCATTGCATCAGTCAGACTGACGATGACGATGGGGAGAAGCGTATTCATTATTAAATAAACCGTTCAAAATTTCTAATAATTGTCAGAAGAAGAAACTTTACCAGTGATACTATCACGAAAATCTAACCACCAAATTTTCGCATACACCAACTTAGACCAAAACTTCACATACACAAAATCATGAACACCGTTTGGATGATAAACACAGGAAAATAAGCAATAATATTTCAAAAACACTCTTACCTTCAAAAGCCGGAACATACGAATCCAATCCCCACTTCAAAAGAAGTTGATGGTACTTGCTACTTTCTGATTCCATCTCTTCTTGACCACAACTCAACTCACTCAATTTCAACTAGATAATGTTAAAAAATTCGTCGTTTTCGGCGCGAAGTAATCCGAATTGCACCGAACAGTTCCGATTTAGAAACTTGTGATCAAATTTGTATCATTTTTTAAATATTTCGCAGAAATTTAGTGTATTCATAATATATAATTATGTCTCCTCAAAAGAAAACAAAAATTTATTGTTAAAGTGATTTTTATTAATCTACGGAAAGTTTTCTTAGCATAAAAAAAAATAAATATTAAAGAAAAACTTGTAATTGTGTTAAATAACCGTCGATAATCTGAAAATAAGTCGATGTGAACATACCAAATATCTCCAGGTGTTCCAACAGTTCTCTAAATCTTATCCAACTGTAACACGTTTTACGGCGCACTACTAACTTCCATCTAAACTTATATAACCTTGTCAGTGCAGAAAGTTAAAAACGTAGTATTAAATATTCTTTATACATAGTTCGAAAACTTTGGAAAAGATTCTTACTTGAAGCAGTAACAAAAAATGCAGATCAAGCGCACATTTTTCCTTTATATAAGCGATAAAGCTTTGCTAATGACAGGACCGTTTCGTCCAAATATTGAATATTTTAAAACTATACCAATCTGTAGAACTTAGTTAAAAAGTTTTCATTAAAATCTCGCCATTAATTGGAATTAAATTATATTCTCTGTTCAAAATTTAAAAACCAAACTTAGCTTTATCCAAATAAATCTTGCAATTTATAACGAGTTAAGAGGAAATTTTTTGCGGTCATTTTCTCAATAGCTAAGGTTTCAACAATTTCCCTACTCCAACTCTGGCAAATGTGCCAAGTGAGAACGCTATATGCATGAGAAAGAACAATTGAAACGGATATTGTGGAACCACTGTGTTTTCACCGCCAAATTGTGGCCTGCAGGCTTTGTGCTGTCGGTTGTGGCCGTGGGGCGTAGCGCACGGGTTTTTCTAGTTATTTATCTAATGTCAAGTTGACTGTGTTGATGTTGAACTAGGATGAGCCAAATTTAATCAATAGAATACAAATATTGAGCAAGAAACAGTAGAAAACTTTCCAATGTTAAAAATGTGCAATTCTGTTTTGAGAAAAAAAAAACTGCAAAATAAAAAAAAAATGTCACCGAGTGCGTAAAACTTAACGCAGCGCGTTTGTGTCAAATTGTGCTACAAGTTGGGAATAAAATACGCGTTCGCCGAAAATACTATGGTGATGAGACTCAGTAGTCAGTAGGTAAGGAAATACGGACCAAAAACGAAGAAAGCGGGAATGGTTCAGAAGATGATGCTGATCGCACTTTTTGAGCACCAAGGTGCATTTCATCACGAAAGCTTTGCAAAAGGTAAACCAAGAACATTACAGTACAGGGGTGTTACAGTACCTCAGGGAAGATGTACGACGACAATAATCGGTGCTACTAATAAGAGAGCATTATAGCTGGTGTTCCACTGAAAATATACACAAAATTAGCGCACCACTACTGTTTTACCAAAAGTCATGTACATGTGTAAATACATAATTTGAAACCTTCACATGTATGGAATTTAGTATATCATGTTAGGATGTGATTATATTTCGGTATCCATTCCTTCAGATATTACTGAGATAGTCCGGTCCTGTGCTACTTCGGTCACAATGTTTAAAGCGCGTTCCCCTTCCCTTCTGTCCCGGTCATTCGAGTCATTCTCGATTTTTTGCTTCGATTGGTCACATCGCACCACAGCTGGTCTGGTTTGTATAATAAATTCTCCTTATTTATATCAATTTCTTATACACGCTAACTTAAGATGTGTACTATCTTAGCTAATTTTCAAAGTAGCATAGAATTATGACCAGCAGGTCGTCATTCTGAGGTTTCGTCGCGGCATTTTCATCGAGAAATTCAGAAGTTTAAGAAAGACGGCGCAGATGGCGTCGCCAACATTATATATTCGTGATTCGAGGGATCGCACTCGAACTCCAAGCCGTAGCATTTCGAGGTCATGGGCGCGCTCTTGCTCTCAACACTCGAGACAGCGTTCATCTCGGGGGTGGCGGCACATAGATCGGGGACAGAGAGAACCGACACGTGTGCAAAGCGATGATGACCGCCTGCGAGGGGTCGCGTTGCTTCCTCGCTACCCCACCGACTCTCCGCCAGCAGGAGACGCCCAGCCTGCCGTTGAGGACGATCTCCTCTCCATTGAATTGGGGGATGACATGCTAACAATTCTAGGAGGCGAACCCCACTCCTACAGCCCCACAACCCTGCACCCACTCAAAGGTGCAAAAGCACTTCCGGCTATCTGACATCCGATTCTTTAACAGGGTGTGGTTTTCTGTTTTTTTTTTTACCAGTTTACTCAGTTCACCTGTAACCCTTTTGTACAGGCCTCGGCCCCTTTGGTTTTCACCAAGTTGAAAAACTCATAGTTAAAACACTTCGATCCGAGGGAATTTTATCTATCTGGACGATTTCCTGATCTTGGGGGCGGATTATGGTGATTGTTCCAGGAAGGTTTTCTCGAACTGTCGATTTAGTAGAGTCTCTAGGTTTTGTTCTAAACTATGAAAAAATCATTAGGTTTCGTCATAACGAAGAAACTTTCCGGGTTTAATACTCGATTCTTACACCCTCCAGATCCAGAACCTCTTCAACCCAAGGAAAAAAAAAAACTTTTTCTACCCATTACACCCAAAAATGTGTAATGTGAGTTCGCTTAATTAATTGGCCTCCTAGCTTGTGGACGCAGAGCCGTCAATTACGTACGGCTTTATACCAAGTTTTTTTAGCGAAACCAAACTACTAGTTTTTCGACAAAATAGGTTACAAAATAGGCTCAAATGGGCAATGAGACAGATCTCCGTTGGTGGTGTAAAAGCGACATTGAGCGATCGCTTTTACATAAATATTTTGGAGTTACAAGCTTAGGGCTTCAATGTTTTGCTAACATCAATCTCAAACACCGTTCGTGGTGTTCCAGAGCTCTCAAGTCTGGCCCAAAAAAATAAAAAAATAGATCGTGAATCCATTGTACCACAGGAAAGTTTGAAGGAAAGTTTGAAGCACCAAGCGTCAACTCGTTCGCATCTCAGTGCAAAAAAAAGGCGTTAAATAATTTCTGGTACCCTGGTACCCCCCTTTTTCATCCAGGTCTCTGTTAGCACTCCAGTCGTGTTCCCTCCAGGTGAACACAACCCGACTTGTCCTTTTCACCAACTTTCATCCACAGGGGCGACAAATTTTCCTGGGGGCCACACGTGTCTCAACGAAGCCTTCCGCCGCTGTGGCATCTCCGAGAAAGTCATAGAGACCATGCTCGCCTCTCTAGGTCCCGTAACACTCACAATACAGTTCGTGTTTCCAATTGGCACTTTTACTCCTCCCAAAGCATTTCACCATTCGCAGGCAAGGTTTTGGAAGGTCTGATTTTTCTTTCAACACCTGTTGAGTCAGGGACAAGAGCGATACGGCCTTTTTAATGCCTATCGCTCGGCACTATCTTTCCTCCTGCCAGGACATATTCGTGAAGATCACAACATCAGACGATTCAGCTGGCGAGTTTAGGTTCTGCCCGTCCTCGATATGCAACAACCTGGGACCCACAACAGGTGCTTCGGCTCTGGCAAGACACATCGACTTACACTTGCCGTATTTACCCAGGAAGCTTGTTAGCTTGTTGTTGCTGACTATTGGTCATCGACTAGAAACAATTTCCCTGATACGTCTCTCGGGTTTCGCTAGCCACGACGAAGGTGTTCATATTCTCACTTCGGATCAATTAAGTCGTCGCTTTGGGACCAAATAAATCAACTAGTCTTGGATCCAATATTTTTTCCAGGAAACCCAAGACTTGTTTGTGGCTTAGTCCATCTTAAGCTACATTGATATGACGTACTTAATTGATCAGAACGAGGACTTTTATATACATAAATAAGAAACCCTACAAGGTAGTCACAAAACAGACTCTGAACCGTTGGGCAAAGCCATCTTTCCTTCAATCTGGTGTCTATATAGGTCTGTTCAACCCTCACTCAACACGACCCGTCATACAAGCACCTGGGCAGCTCGTCGCCTGGGTACATCAGTCGATATTTTTGATTAACGGTGGACCGGTTCGAGAGCTCTACAACATTTGTTCGATTTTATCATCGCCCTCTGCTCGAACCGTCATTATGCAACCACCATTTTGAAGTTTGTTTTCGCCTGAACGGCGAGAGTAAAGTTTAATTTCATTTATTTTCTTATTTTATCACTTTTCTTGGTTCCCGGTTTTTAAAACCATGTCCAAGAACCTTTTGAATGGACCGTTTTATTTGGCAACTAAGCTTTAAACATCTACGTTGTTATTATCTGAGTGATATCTAAAGGAAGGGATGCCGAAATATAATTAAACGATCAAACGAACTTACCTGTGAAGTTCGATCGTAATTATATGAGGCATCTATTCCGAAGATATCACATCCCACCCTTCCCGCAACCGCAGTCGCAAATAAAACTCATATATGTACTTTCAAACAATGACTCGAATGGCCGGGACAGCAGGGAAGGGGAACGCGCTTTAAACATTGTGGCCGAAGTAGCACAGGACCGGACTACGTTGTTTATTATCTCAGTGATATCTTCGGAATGAATTCCTCATATAATTACGATCGAACTTCACAGGTTTGATCGTTTGATCGTTTAATAAATGCTGCTACCTTTTTCTTTAGGTCATTGTCCATTAGAGTTCTGTCTAACTGACTATTTGAGCTGTGTTTTTCGTATTTTGAATTAAAGAACATTGTTTTCAAACGATGAACCGTGTTTCGTGCAATTTAAGTCGAGATGAATGTGTCCAGGCAGTAACATTAGCCGATGAAGGATTGAGTTACCGAAACATTTCCCAAAGACTTGGCGTTTGCCATTCAACAATATCTCGTGTCCTCAAACGTTTCTGGGAAACAAATACGAACCAAAGAAGGCCAGGACAAGGAAGACCTCGCAAAACAACCGCCAGAGAAGATCGTTTTTTGCGGCTATTTGTTTAGTTATCTCGAGATTTCTAAGTGGTGCGTTAAGTTTGTGGAGAAGTGTATTTGGAGTAGGCCACGATGCATATTATTTTGGTCTTGAACCGCAATTTAGGTCACTATATAAACATAATATTACGTATAAACCCACCGTTCAGTGCACCTAGTAACCTAAAGTGCAGTTAAAGGCAAAAATAATGACCTACCCAAAATACATTATCTTTATTATACAGGGCCTTGATTGATACATCCAGTAAGCTTTGAACGTCAAACGTTGTGTTCCGCAGACAACATGATGAACATGAATCATTTATGAAAACCCGATTTAAGCTTGTTGAAATTAATGTTTGAGAGAATTTCTCATTTGTTCCAAACATCTTCAAAAACATTAAATCGTTGTATAATGTCAACGTAAAAATGATTTATAAACACTAAAAGTTATTTATTTTCCAGTGACGCACATTGACGGCCCCTTTCTCAACATATCTCGCGTGAGCAGACGGCAAATGGGGCCCTACCTGTGCATTGCTTCTAATGGAATTCCTCCATCTGTTAGCAAACGCATCATGCTCATCGTGCACTGTAAGCACTCTGCTACGTCCATAATTCCTTCTTATATATTATTCTTTTTCAGTTCCTCCGATGATCTGGATTCAGAATCAGCTCGTTGGAGCTTTCGAAGGACAGCAGATAACACTCGAATGCCACTCGGAGGCCTTTCCGAAGTCTATTAACTACTGGACCACTGATAAAGGGGAGATCGTTCCACAGAGTAAGTACTTTTTTACTATTCCTCCGTGTAAAAGGAAAACGTGTTGCTTTTTAGATAAGTTTTCTCGAACAGGTTTCGCCGGTGTGTGTTGTGACAGCGTTAAAGCTTTGTGCAGAGGTAGAGGTGATTGTAAAAAATGCAGTAATTGTATACTTTACACAAAAATGATATATCATAATTATAACATGGACAGAAAAACTGAATTTGAATGCATGTTTAAAAGTCACAATCGCAGCCGTCAAATAATTAGGTTTATTATCGGTGGTCGGTTTATTGTAGTCGATTGCAATAAATAACATTGGATGAAGTGGAATAAATCACAACTGAATAATCACTAATTACGGCAGTTTAATCTATATGAAATAACTTTTTCGAAAGAGTCAATAGGTCACTGATTGTAGAGAAAAAAGTAATTGTGCGTGTCAGCTCCGACGCGCGACTGGAGTTTACGCTTTAAGTGCGATTGTCTTTGAAGATGCAATAGGCAAAGGGGATAAATAAAACGCGTCTCTGATAATACTGAAAGCATGTATGTTTTTTTATTTACATTTATTTACAAATACTGATATTACTTATACTATACAGAATGAGTCATTGGTGTCTCTTAAGACAACATTGAAATCAAAAAGTATGGGCCACACAGGATGTCTCTAACCTTTTTTGACCTATGTACAAAATATTATAATAAGTTGTGTTTTTAACCATTTTTTGAAAAACAAATCATAAGAGCATTGTTCTTCAATAAAAATTAACAGCTTAGAACATTACACAGCTGTATAACATTTACTACGGCAAACAATAATATAAAAAAAATATACACTGATGATTCACCTTGTATATTATAACATTGTAGAAAAAAAAAATAACTCACGCGAAATGTAGTATAACTCAGAATGTGAGTTCTCTATTCTTTTATCTAAATTTCGCGATAATTCTGAAAATAATTGGGCTTTTAAGAGTGGAATTTTTTAATCTCCCGCTTTAAAACCTAGGATCAGGCGGTGGAAGACGCGAATGATGGTGATCGAGTAGTAGACACCGCAATAAGCCGTGACCCGTTTGGTCAATGTGTTACTATTTTGTATTTACGATTATAGCAGGCTTGTTGTAAAAATCTGTTATGTTAAAAATATAAAACTTGCATCAGATGCATCACGAGACATGAGTCAGTAGTTTTTCAAGAGAGATTTTTTTATTTAAAGCTTTGTTTCCGAGATAATGAGTGAGAAACGACAAAAATGCAAAATAATCCTTTTTGTTAATGCTTTTGTTAACGCTCGATTTTACTACCGCACAATTTCTCGTACCGGGCTTTAAAAATTGATTCTTAAGGAGTAAACTCTAATTAATTATTATAATACAGTGAGGTTAATAAATTTTTAAAATTGTGGTGAAGGACACGAAATTGTGTAAGAATTTCAAACTTAGAGATTAGTAAACTACCTATTAATAATAGCATTCACGTCTAAAAGCGATTCCATTCTTCTGTTATTGTCGACTTCTTTCATCCGGCGTTCTTAATTGCAACGTGAACTGCTTTGTTCTTACTGTGGCTGCTTCAGGTGCCACTTTTGTAACATTTTTTATTAAGGAGCTGGATGATTTCTCATTAATTTCCACCTCCCACGGCATCATATTTTTTTCTTAATCCGATACAACAAAATGAGCGACTTTGGAAAATATCACACTGTGCTGAAAGTGAAAACGAACACTATTATTAGCTCCTTCAAGACCTTCTTTTAAAAGCTTTGTTTTCCTTACTTGAAAGATGACGTTTGACAACACAATAGAATGACAATAGACAAAACAACACTTGATCTCACTAGTGGTTGTCAACTGCAATAAACGAAATGCAATAACATTTAAACCCAAGGAGAGCCCCTAATCGGTAACTAAAGTGAACCAGTATTATTTATTAATGATGATTAACACGGGTTAATATTAGTATTAATATTTTTTTATATATAATGAATTAATACGAATACGAATATATTATGTACAGTTGCGGTAACAGCATTTCGTCAGTACGTGTCACTCATTTGTTGTGAAATAGTCTTTAATTATTCTTAACCTCATTGTGCTTCGGGGTATGCCTAATTCTGTCGCAATATTTGTTGGCAAGCACCTCAACGTGACAGACGAAAATTTAGAGACGTCATAATGACAATAAAGCATAGAATACATCCTTTTTTTTTAATGACATAAAAGTTACGAAATTCTGTGATCGCGACTGTACCACCGAGAAGAGAAAATACTGGGACAGCGGAATTTTGAGCTGATTAATTTAGATGAATTGTCAAAATAGGCATCATGTATTTCAACACTCTTGTGATTCAAACCAGTGACAACGAAATTTTAAGCTGCTTAATTCACTTACTTTTGATATCTGTCAAAAGTGACAGACTGCTATTGTTTATAAATAACTCGCAGATTCAACAATCTGTTGACATAGGTTGACAGCATACATGTCGACAAGTCTGATTCAGATTATGGAATGATGTAAATTTTGGAAAGGTCTACAGCATCACGCTGTCGCAGTATTTTCTTAACTTAAAATAGGGAACAAATAAATACTCAGAAGACGAAATGTATGGGAAAGTGGGTTATAGTAGACCACTACTGTATCTAAAAGAGTACTTTTTATGTATACCATACACCATACGATTAGGAACTAACTTCATGTTCGTCGGCCATTTTGTCTTTTGTGATAAACTTACGCAATCGTATGTTGTTCATGAAATAATAATTTTGCATTTTTCAATGTGATTTTTACTGTTGTGTTCTAAAGGCGTTGTAAAAGTAATGGTAAGCTTTCGGTTGAGTGCTAAATACATGTAAATTTTGTTTCCCAGAGGCAAGATGATCATTTATGAGGACCCTGTATTCAAATTTTCTTTGTGGAAACATTTATTTTCTACAAAATTTTTCTTTGTTTGTATCTAATAACAATTTAGCCATCCCGAGGACCAATTGATCCAACTAGTCGGCTAATTTGGAGCAAAGTTTTGATATACAATCTTGTCGATTCATTTGGTGCAATTGATGACTTGGTTATTTTTGTATTATTCAGCAAAAATCTTTATTTAATAAACGTGATGGGCCACATTAACGTACTTTTACCTATTCCAATTTTAACTAAATGATTGGATATTTTGCAGTTGGGACTTCGATAATAATATACACCGCTTTGATTTTTCACTTTGTTTAAACTTGAGATTTTTATCGCTTTCTTGAGGTGAAACAGTTGTTGGCTCGCCCTGGAGGGTAAGATCGACTCTTATGGCGTGACGGAGAACGGCAAGACGCTCTCTTATTTATATCATAGTATACTATGATTTTGTTGCTTCCGCGTGTGAGTGTGTGTACTGGTGTACTGGTGCCGCTCTATTCGACTACAAACAGTTCGCCGCTGGTATAGACAATAACGTTCTTTCTAATATTATTGTTTCGAAAATAACATTGTTATTATTATTATTGTTTTAAATCAGGGACAGTATTATTGAGTTTAAATATAAGTTACAGTGACGATCAAGCGGCTAAGAAGAAACAAAATACCACGATAACATGTAGGGGTTAGTTGTAAACCACCGGATTTCAAAAAAACACTTAACTGCACACATTAAATGAATGATATGTACAAAATAAAAAGATGTCTAGGGCGTCACGGTTGTCCTGACTGGACTCCGTCTGGGAGGACCATGGTTTCATATTATCTGCTGCCGTCTGCCTTTTTCTAGGACCGGTGTGATTTCCGTTTTTTCTACGTCGTAGCGATCTTTGGTGGATTTTCTTATTACCCGGTGTGGTCCAAGGTACTTCGGTTGTATTTTACCACCTGGAGTAAATTGCGTTTTCTGGATAGCAACTAGCTCTCCTGGAGAATAAATTCGCGCAGCTTTACGTTTCTTGTTGAAGTTACGACGGGTTTCTTCTTGAATTCTTCAATTGCTGTTCGCTGTTCTTCAAAGGTCTTATAGAACTCTTCTTCTAATAAGTATTTCAACTGCAGATCTTCTGGTTGTTTAGGAACAGAACAAAACGGTCCCAAAACATATTCAATACTCGCTGAAGTTGATGATGTTGAGCTTCGTCAATAGCGGAATGGTCGTTCTGATTTCGTGCTCTATCTGACCATTTCCTCTAGGTACGCCAATTGTTGTAAAAACCAATTTTATATTTTCGTTCTTGCAAAATTCTCTGAAGTATTCGGATGTAAACGCTGAACTATGATCACCAATGATCGTTCGTGGATTGCCGAAAACAGTTTGTTGAGACGTCAATCTGTCAATCGCTTCTTCAGCATTGGTCGTTTTTGTAGGATACAACCATACAAACTTTGAGAAGGAAGAAATAACCGCCAAAAAATATATTTGTATCCCTTGTTGGTTTCTGGTAAAATTCCTGGATGGTCGATGTGATAAACGTCAAGCGGAGTTGAGCCCATAAGTTGATTAAGGAATCTTTCTTGTTTTTTTCTTCGTCGCGAAAATGCATGCGATGCAGTTTTCTATGATCTTCTCACCCAATGATGGATACCAGTCATTGGAGAATCAGGTCCTTCGTCTTAGGTCCCTATTCTTGAGCATGTGAGTGTGTGAGTAAGTGAGTTGTGACGACACGTCGAGTAGTCGAGTGTTTAATTTAAAGTAAGCGCACAAGTCTCGCTCGAGTCTGGAGTCATTGTGAAGTGCGCTTAGTTTAAATTAAATAATCGACTACTCGACGTGACGTCACAACTTACTCACTCACACACATGTTCAAGAATAGGGCCCTTAGTTACATAAAAATTATCTTGATTGTGATGTTTTTGGATAATATCGACTTGTATTGCTTCCTGCGTAACCAATAAATCCTTGCCATCCACAATCTTATACATTTCATGTCTGACTTTTTAAAAGTTTTTGTAAGGCTTTTCGTCCAGTATTGGAGAGATAATCTTAAGACATTCGTCGTTTTGCTGATTCGTGGATATTCTTTCTAAAACCTCGTTTCTTATTAGAACCACGATCGGATCGTTAGGTCCACCTTACCACACTAGTACATAGATCTTTCTTTTGCATGGTCACCGTAAATGCTGTACACTTGGTTTTATCTTAAACAGAATTCTAAGGAGATAAACTAGAAATCTTTTAGGAGCTTCTATAATTGCCAGAACCTCTAACTCATAGGAAGAGTACTTTATCTCAGCTTCGGTAGTTTTCTTGTTCATACAAGATCGAGTTGATCATCAACGTCGTCGTTTTGTAGCAGGATCGCGCCGGATCCGTCACAACTGGCGTCGGTGTGGACCTGTGTTTCTTTGTCGTACTCAAAAAGTTTCAAAACGGCTTTCTGGGACAACTTTTCCATGTTCTATTCATTTTCGAATATTAATCTTGCATTTTTTTCCGGAAGGTCACTTAACGGCTTTGCTATCAGAACATAATCTTTAATGGCTTTTCGGCAATATGCTGTTGAACCGAGGAAACTTTGAATCTAATTCGATGTCGTAGGCTTCTGAAACTTGCTTATTTCAGCTATCCTTCTTGGTGAGGGTTCGATTCTTCCGCCTTAGATGATATATCCTAAGTATTCGATTCGTGATTAATATTTTCTCCAATTTATCACAAGTCCTGAACTCCCACTCTTTGAAGTACACTCTGGAGTCTTTCCAAAGCTTCATTATCATCGTTGGGATACCCAAGTCATTCATGTAGACAAGAATGATTTTATTCTGAATGAGATATTTAAAAAGATAATTTACGAATGTGTTCAAAAAAAAAAACCGTTTTTGAGGTCTATTACCGAACAGACCTTGACTGTGACAGCTTCTCTAATTCAATTTAATTTTTTATAATAGACGCATATTCTTGTATTCTTGTTTTTTTTTTTCACCAAAACTATTGGGCTTATAAAATCTGAGGAACTTGATCGTACAAGTCCTGATTTGAGCCATTCATCAATTTGTCTTTGAACTTCTTGACTTTCTAGTCTCGGAAGGCGCCTTGGAGTTTGATACACTGGTTCTTCACCTGCCAATACTATTTTAATTCTGATCGGAGTGTCTGTAAAATCTTTAGGTTCATAATTGTCAACAAGATCTTCCACAATTTGTCTGAATTTGGGGTTTCCAACTTCAAGCTCTGGTTCTTCAGTCATATTCGTTTCAAGTACAAGTCATGTTCGCCAGTGCTTTGTAAATTTTCTTCAGGCTGATCGCTCGTATTTACTGATCTGGTACTATATGAATTTTTACAAAAATAGCACATCATCAATCTCCAAGTTCGTAATGGTCTTTCCCAACGTCGAAACGCTTCCTCCAATTCCATTCACGTTTGTTGCTTCTGGGTTCAATATCGGAGCACCTATGCTAATGAAAGCTGACGATCGTAATAAAAGTTATTGCTGCTCCCGTGTCTACCATACAAGTCAAATTTTTTTCATAACTTTGGCCAAGGTGTAGATCAAATTCGAGTTCTTTGTTCTGATGGTTTTGACTTCTTTTGAAGTTTCGCCAGACTCTTGCTTACGAGAATCTTAGGTCGTTATGCATTTGAAACTTCGATGTCCAAATCTTTGGCATCTGAAACATTATCTCTAGATTGGCAATTTTTAGATTCTTGATTTTTTTCCAACTGTTAAAACATAATCTCGCTCTTTTCTTACCATCTTGGGTTTTTCTTTATATCATGATGTCGATTCTCGTCTCATGACTGCTCTTCTTTGAATGTGCTTTTGATTTGACAAAAGATGTCTAACGGGTCTTTAAAATCTGACATGTTCTTTGCGCCATATAGCACCAATTGTTTGCTTGATCATCGGTGATGCCATTGATTACATGAGTGAATAGCGAGTCTGTCATTCTTCATCCTTCTTTTGAAGTGAATATCCGCTTTGCAGATTTTCTTACCAAATTCGTTCAATAATAATTTTCTTTTAATTCTTCTCGACGATGACATTTTTTTATCTCTGTCTATGATATTTTTTGCTAATTCCCTCAGCAATTTTTGACCGATAACAAATTGTTGAAATTTACTAAGGCGTAATGATTGCATTTGATGCAGTTGAATGATTTGAAAGATCCTTCTAAGTCTTTATAAGATAAAACAAATTGTTCTTCATTGGAGTCTTTTCGAAATTCTCTCTACTTTGGACTTTCTTCCCCTTCTTCTAATGCCAAATCCCACATAACCATGTCTAATACTTTTGTTACATACATACCTACTTTAGTTACCATCGGACAATCATTTTTTGTTCAATACACACCTATAGCTACTATTACAGAAATCACAGAAGATACATCAAATAATATCCCAAATACTAATAACTGCATTGTATTCTGTATATATTGTTATAAAAAGAAGATTTCATTATACGTATTCTTAAAGAGTATCAAGGTTTCTAGTGTATACACGTTATGTCAGGAAGAAATAAAGTGATAAAAATATTAAATCTAAATATAGCTTAAAATTAGTCTGAAGAAGGCGATATCAGGGACGGAGTGAAGTCTAAATGAATTTTTTGATTCTGCGATTAATCGTCACCATCGATATGGGTAGATTCATATTTTTTAAATTCCAAACGGTATCTTAATATTTTCTTGCACTCTCTTCTCAAATATCTCACATCAGCTTTATGGTGTCTGAATCAACAACAAGAACATCCTCTTTTCTAAGTTCTCGCTTAGTACTGGAAACTGTTACTGTTTAGACCAGCCAACAGTGTACAAGCTAGCAGCAGTGTAGTAGAGACCCTTGAATAATTGTCATAGAATAACCGTTACCAATACTAACGAGTGAGCAACAAAATTCGTGATCGCAGTTGGCTAAACGTATATCGGTTCTTTTACTTTACTGTGTACAATTTACATTACTCGATGACTTTTTACACAATCGTATCGATCAAGAATCGACTCAAAATTTTAGATTCAGAGGCTCCTACAATCACGAATTTTGTTGCTCACTCGTTAGATTCCATCCTACTAATTTGTAAAGTCAACTTAATTAAACTGTTTCTCTCTTTCTCCGGTCACTCTTAACTACTACTGTAGCTAAAAAAAAAGTTGGTAGCAAACCAAGCTTTTGCCTCGGCAGAGATCTTTAGATGAAGATCTCCAAGAATTTGATGAACCGACAAAATTTTGTGATATTATTCTTTTAGGAGTAGGCCACTAACGTTTCTGGTCTAAACCAAAAAAATTCGTAATTTGCATTTACACACAATGGCGAATATAACGCGCGTTCAACAAAAAACTGGTGAGGGGAGGCTGGTCATTTTTATAACCGTGTAAATTGCAATAGTTACAGAAACTAACTAATTCAATTCAATTGTCAACTTACTTATTGCTACAGTCAGACGTCAAATTGTCTTTTAATTTTCCCTGGTCTTATACAGTTTTCGGATCAACCAAAATCATTTAAATTACAAGTACGCTGTATTTGAAAAACGCCGTTCACACAAGATCACAATAAGTTCATGTTGGACGCCTATTTCCGCACCGGTAGAAGGTAGAAAGAATGATGGTGTATGATACGAAAAATTTCGCCAAGAATTTCCTCAAGAAGTTTTGACTATGAAAATTTTCGTCAAACGCTTCACCGCTGTCTAAACAATAAATGAGCTACATAGAAATTGTGACGCTTGTTTCGGAAAGAGTTGCCTCGAGCGTCAGTTTTTTAACGTGGTATGCTCCACGGGACCGCGGGTAACTACACCGGAGTATGAAAATCCGGGGGTCAGCTGTCAAGTTTGGAGGGAGGGGAAATAATTCACGCGATTGTGATATTTACACTATTTACAATGTTGTTCACCCGGTTGTTTACAATACAAAGTTATCGTCTCTCAGTTATTCCTTCTTCGCTCGTCCGCGGAGGTTAGGATCCGGGATGGTATGGGTTGGATTCCGGCAGACAAGATCAGTCCGGGCGCTTTCCTGTGCACAGTCGGTTGAACAGCCGGAGATTCGAAACCCCCCGTCGACCCAGATCACCCTTCCGTGCGACCAGTGGCGTCGGGACACTTTGGTTACGATGGCCGGTGGCGGCTGGGCAATGCGAAAGGTTCCGGGAAGTGTGGTAGACGCCTGGAGCTCCTACCTTGCCGGGCACGTTGGAGGGGAGACGATGACGTGGGTTGATGTGCGCAGTCTGTTACAATGTAGTGGGGAGAGAGTTTTATTACTGCGTCCTCTTTCCAACGCGATAACTTCGACTCCGGGAACCGGAGCGAGTCCGGGACGGCGGTATCAGGACCGCGCTTTTCCGCTGGTTACAATGATACCAGAATCATCCCGGTGCAACACTAGGAAGTATTTTATATCGGCTTATAATTGATTCGATGCGAAGGGCGTGATCGTCTGTGAAAAGGAGCGGTGACTGGGGGTGGTCGTAGCGGTTCCGGGATGCTATCGTTAGTTGCGCGGTATTTTTCTGATTACGGAACTGAAAGAATTATCCCGATACGCCGCCCGCAAGTATTTTGTCGGAGGCGTGAAAGGTTTCTAATTTGGGCGTAGGGTGTTCGGCCTCATCGCGGCAACGGGACAGCGGCCGGCGACCCGTTGAATGGACCGACCGTGGCGAAATGTAGCGGGTTGTGTGCTAATTCTCTGTGACTTCGTCACAAAATTAACGATTTCAAAGACTAGACCAAGAGCCACTGGACGCATGTCTCTTGGTACAACACAACGGAGTCTTACACATTATACTTGTGTTGCAGGATTAGTCAAAGTCTACTCACATGTTGGGGCCCTCGTTTTTGCCATTGAAAACAACACTCGTCAGTTGGAAGAAAAATCTATCACTGGTATATAGTAATAATTAATTATGATTAGTTGTTCCAGATATAAATTTAAATAAAATAAGATATAATACATAAAGATACATTAATAAAATATGTATACATGTCTCCCAAAAACAAAAGTTATGTCCTCCCGTTTGAGGGCCTGGATGCACGTTTGCAACCGTTTAGCCCTAAGGGCGCACTCTCTTCATTTCTTATCATATTTGGATGGGAATCTAAACATGAAAATTCCTCTATTACCTTTAATGTCGCAATTTACCACAGCACAAAATAAAATAACAACGTCCATGGTGGCTATTACTACCTAATAATCGTAATACCCTAAAATATTTGTTAACACTTCTTTAAGATGCGGCTTCTCTTAAATTTTGAGATTATGTTATTTGTTTACAAAACATGACAGTTAATCTATCAAGCTCTATGCTGTAAAAAAAACAAAAACGCAATTTCAAAGCTTGCTCTAACCAGGTTTATCGTTGAACGCGCTATAGAAGCAGCAAATATGTTGCCTCTTTACAAAAGCACCACCTTTAGATCTCCCATGGATAAATCTATAATTCGTTCACTCCCCGCGTTAAGCGGTCTGTCGCAGTGAGGTTAGATTCTCTCTACGGCGGAAAAATGATTGCAAGTCACGCGGTAGTGGCCAACCCAGTTGCTTTAAATAACTTGAGTTACTCGAGCTCTGTATAAGCACGAGAGGTAATAATATACCAGTGTCTAATGCGTGGTGCTCACCACATCACCACGTTTCACCTTGTGGCACGAGCCACTTGGGTCTTAGAAGCAAGCACAATGACATCCGTGACATTCCGGTTTGCAGAACCCACTCTTTCATGGGATGTTGCGCCAATTATTATTATTAAATCTATAAAAAGTCTCTTTGAACCGATCACGATATCATGGGACCTTCGATTGTTGTATTTTCTGTTGTTATTCTACCTAGGACTATCCTTGAATTTTTTTTTTTTAACTTAAGTAAGAGTAAGATAGTAAAAATTTTACATTAGAAGAAGTTGAGAAATACTAAAAATAGCACTGGCTATGAAAATGTGTGCATTTAGCTTGGATTCTTACTCTATACTTTGATATTTAACGTTTTACTATAGGTAAACTAATTAGGGAAGCTAATAGTCAGACCTATGTCAGACATATGCCAGACATGTCTCAAAATCCATTCTACGTCCGGTATATCTATTTTTTTTTTGTTTTTTTCATTATTTTTGATATAATAAAACCAATTTATTTAATAAACCATTTATCGTCAGTGTTTCCATGTCTCGGTATTTAATCGATATAAATACATCTGGTCTTTATAAATGATTCATAAATGATGTTGCCCGTGGAGAACAAAATTTTTTGTAGTTAGATGGATGAATTTTCACACATCCTGTGATGTGTGAATCATTTATTAGGATCCTGTATATTTTATTAATAAAATTTATTTATTTATTTACGTATTTCTTGTCGAATAGGTGAAAACATAATAATTCTTTCACGAATTCACGTAAATAAGAAAAAAACTAAATAAATAAATAGATGGGTAGATAGATCTCTTAGCTTTTTCCAGCTACTAAGTTATCAATTTTCTTAGTGTGCCTCACGACTGGAAAAATTAATGGATAATCTACAGAATACAACAGATTTAATTACCAACGAAAATTAAAATATGTATTATCGCAGTCAAAAAAAAACTAGGATCGTAAAATTTTAGTAGATTGAGTTTGGATTTCGATCCATTTAAAATAAATTGATTAGTAAGCTATGACCATGTTTTATAATTATATTAATTTGTCAAAGTGACAAATTTCAAAATTTAGTCAAAAACAAAATGCCTCATTTGAACCGAATGATGCAAATGGCAATAGGCGTTCTCATTGAAGCAAAATGTAAATGCGCATGTGCACATTAGGACCGACATCATAGGTTGACTCCGGCAGCGCGAAAATCGAGATGGAGACATTGGGACGTTGGTCCATCCGTAGCTGTTAGTTGTCATTCTCAATGTTTGTGTTTTCGTGAAGATTGAGACGTGAAGCGGCTGGTTGCTAGGCAACGCTGCCGTCGCGTTGAACGGCGTGAGGCATGCGCAGTATACCGCAGGGTCAGGATGATAAGGGCTATTATGGAGACGCTGTTGAGAGATGGGATAAGCGGGGCGCAAATTTCCCGCGATTTTCAGGTCAGGAAAAACACCGTGACATTGGCTAAAATGAAAATTCAACAGTACTTTTGGACGAGGTGCACACGACGTTTTTTAGGTGATGATAGGAAAAGGATTCAAAAATTTGGTCATAATTTTCTTTTTAGGCGATGATTACCAAAAAGGTGTTTGTATGGCCTTTTTTGGAGCCCTAAAATTTTACTATTTTGTAAAAATTCTGACAGATCAGTCCCAAAAAAGTAGAGTTTGACGGACCAGTCCCAACGAAGTAGAGTTTGACAAATGTGTACAAAAAAGTAAAACTTTAGGGCTCCAAAAGAGGCCGTAAAATAACCTTTTTCGTAGTCATCGCCTAAAAATGATGTTTTGTAGAGCAAGATACCAGGATACGTTGATTTTATTTGTAGCTATACCACTTTTGAAATATAAAATACCTAAATCGCCTGCGTTTTTTTTTTTGTTAGGACAAAATGGTCAGAACTTTAACATTTAAAAGTTCAGTGTTTGGCATTGACCAAACTTTTATGGAATTTTTGTATTTGCAAGTTCTTACGAGGTATTCCCAGTCTCTCGGGATTAGCATTTGAAAATTGTTCATCATCTTTTATTTAGTTTCCTCAATCGCTGAATGCACACAATAAACTTGAATAATATGCCT
This sequence comes from Diaperis boleti, assembly GCA_963583935.1. Taxonomy (NCBI): domain Eukaryota; kingdom Metazoa; phylum Arthropoda; class Insecta; order Coleoptera; family Tenebrionidae; genus Diaperis; species Diaperis boleti. The sequence continues at coordinate 35,010,094 of OY757242.1, read as the reverse complement.
GTGTCCTTTTAAAAGAATTTTGTGATTTATTTCTTTTATTTGAGGAAACTTAAGAAGTAACCATTTTTTACACAATGGCCTTTTTTAAATGACATTTAAACTTTTTACATTTCGGTTGACATTCATAGGCGATTTCGATTTTCAATACAGCAACTTGGATCTTATGCTTCTAGGAAAATACGGATTTGGTTCTTTAAAAAAAGTCACAGATTGTTATTGTCAATTTATACACACTCGGTTTTTTTAAATAACATAATAATGTATTTAAGGAGGTTGGGGCGTTAGGCAAAAATAATGAAAAAACTCTAAAATAGCTTTTTTCAATAGATTATTTCATTACACAATTTTCTGTGAAAAATCCAAGATCATTAGGAAGCTTATTAAGCAGTAAATGCAGTAGAACTGTTACATGTAGTCTTATGGAAAATCTGTCAACTCTACATGTGAATGGCACATTTTTTATTCTAACTAATGAACAAATAATGCCAGCAGTACAGAAATTAACTATGTTATACGTTGATATTTCCCGATAATTTTAATGTTTTTTCCGATACAGTTAGGAAGCTTTTAGTTAACGAAAAAAATTATTAAACATGACTACTTTTGAATTATCGACCACCTAGCTTTAGCGAAGCGGCAACGTTGTATTTAGAAATAAGTGGCGGGAAATTCGAATATTTCATATGTGACATTATCAAGATATCAATAAATATCAAGCTTTATATTATTACAAGTACAAACTCCTATTAATTTTTTTATTTAGATAAATTAAATGGTCGAGTTAACTATTGAAGTAATTTATTATCTAATTTTTGAATATAATAAATACAAAAATTAAATATAAGATAAACATACAAATAAATTTAACTTATGTTTTCAATAAACTTAAAACAACTGGATTGTAGACTGATAAACGATGAACTTGACGTGATAAGAAAAATTCACAAAATTTACAATGGTTGAGAAAATGCAAACTAATTAATTCCTGTCAAACTGGCCCAGTGTTTTTCAGTTTTCACAAAATCACTTATAGTCAGCTCACTGCGAGTATCCACTCGCACTGCAGCATCTTTGCAAGTACCTATAATCTCATAATTATGTTTCCAACAGTAAACCATTATCTTCAATTCACCTGGTCCAACTTGTATTGACTTGCAGGTCAAGGACATGTTTCTACATCTTTAGTTTATGCTCTGGGGGGGGGGGGCGCGGACGGTTTTCAAGCCTTTAACAGCAGCATGGCTATATGAACCCCCTTGAATTAAAGATGAAACTTCAACACTTGACAGTTCTTGACGATTTTCCATTTTGAGATTACTGCATCTGAATGATGATTGTGGTAGGTTCTGTGTTGGACAGGTATCAGGTTTTAACTGCTTTTTCGTGCCCCAACCTTCAATTTTAAAGAATTCGTATTTTAGGTTATGTTTCCTTCTTATTAAAACTCCTTACCTGAACGCTCATAATCACCTTTTTCAGCTCAGGATTTTTCATTTTTCTTTCACACGCTTTGGCAATTGAATACACAACAATTATCATTTCTAAATGACATTTTTGGTTCATTTCATTGCCGCAGAAATAAAATCACACTTTCCAATAATATAGAGAGTAAATACTGCCAACTTTTCAATTCTAAGCAACGTTGCCGCTTGAACACTGTTCAATTCTCTCATTCTAATATATGATTTTTAATTAATTTTATGATTTTTTAATTATTGAACTATAAAGTTTAGATGTTTCTATATTTTTTAAAAATTATTTACTTCAATAATTTAGCACAAATTGTAAATTGTAATACATTTTTCTTTATAATATTTTTTTTCTTTAAGTTTGGACAAAACATGCAAAAGTTAAGGGGGCACTGCACGCATCTTAAAAATCTGTGTTGGTGAGTACCGCAAAGTTCGGAATAAGACATAAGATACCTACGTGCGGAAAATTTTATTGTTGATACTGTGTTTGATATCTACTACTGCTTGAGTGTCGAGCTACGTCGAGCGCTCGGCTCGATTACTTCTCAGAAAAAGATCTGCCGTGAATAATTTAGTTGGGAACTCATTATCTTCATTTACGGATTGGATTAATTATTTGAGTTCTCAGATTGTGGATTTGCCGAAATATAAATATGATTGAAATTAGTTTGTCCTGGACCAAAGGATAAAACAGATAAATTAAATAGAGCGTGATTAAACAAAATAATGTTTTTAATGTATCAAATTTAATTATTGTAATCACATATAACACATTAAAAACAAGTACTTGTACTGCAATGTTTAGCAATAAAAATCCTACGTTAACAATTTAAAATTGGTGACACCTACATATTATATACCGGGTGTCCCAACTAAAATTTGTACCCCCTAACAATTCCAATTCCGAAAGACACAAGAAAACGCTCAAGCAGGTCAATTTTGTTATCAAGGAGAACCAAATTGTACCAAACTTTCAAGTCTTGTATCTCACCCCTTTAACCAGGGGATCCACCCCCTTAATCATTTTGAAGCTTATTCGATTCTCTATTCAGACCCAACATTTATCGATTCCTTTCTACAAAAAGAAAGCATGAATTCGATATTTTCCAAATCTACATAAAATACTTTACAAAAATTTGTACCCCCTAAAAATTCGAACTTCGAAATGCTCAAACAGGTCAATTTTGTTATCAAGGGGGACCAAATTGTCCCAAACTTTCAAGTCTTGTATCTCACCCCTTTAGCCAGGGGAGCCACCCCGTTAAAAAATTAAATGGCATGGGGGGTCGTGTGATAAATAATTTTAAAGTTTATTCAATTCTCTATCTAGACCTACTTTTATCGATTGGTCTCTACAAAAAAGAGTATGAATTTGTTATTTTCCAAGTCTACATAAAATACTTTTGATTTGGAAAATAACAAATTCATGTTTTTTTTTTGTCGAAACAAATTGATAATAGTAGGTCTTGATAGAGAATTGAATAAGCTTTAAAATGATGTATCACATGACCCCCATGCCATTTAATTTTTTAAGGGAGTGGCTACCCTGGCTAGGGGGGTGAGATCCAAGACTTGAAAATTTGGTTCCCCGTGATAACTAAACCCGTTCGAGCGTTTCGAGTCTTTCGAAATTGAAATTGTTGGGGGGTACAAATTTTAGTTGAGTGTTTTATGTAGATTTGGAAAAGAACGAATTCATGTTTTTTTTTGTAGAAACGAATCGATAAAAGTAAATCTGGATAGAGAATTGAATAATGCCATCTAAATAAGGGGTGGCTCCCCTGGCTAAAGGGGTGAGATCTAAGACTTGAAAGTTTGGTACAATTTGGTCCCCCTTGATAATAAAATTGACCTGTTCGAGCGTTTTCTTCTGAGTACATATTTCGAAATTCGAATTTTTGGGAGGTACAAATTTTAGTTGGTACACCCTGTATACATATGTACCACATTATAATTAATGCTTACGTAATATGCCGTGACCATAGATGCTGAAAAATATGAAAGAAAAAATATGTTTCTCTTTTCTATGGAATTATACGTACAAATTAAACACAATAGTCGAGCGAAAAAATATCAGCTCTTTGTTTACAAGTGGAGCTTGGTTGTTTTAAAAACAGTATCCAGAAGTCGAATACAAAACAGCGTTTCATGTTCCGCGATATTCAATATATCGACTGCCCTACGTCATCTTTGAATTACTTCTCGGTTGCCTATATTAAATTGTTCCAAAACATGGGTTCACTTGAGCCAAGATTACTCGACAACCCTTTGATAGATTTCAAAAATCTTTTGTTTTATGAAAAGAAGAAAGTTCAACGTCGGTACTTACGAAGTCCTTTTTTGATTTTTTCCCTTTGGTACAATCAAAACTTTGATGCAAAAATAACATATGTTTGAGCGTCTTTAGCAAAGTCCCTATGGACTTTTCGAAAAAAAGGACTTCGTAGGTACCGTCCTTCAACCTTTCTCAACGAGTCCTTTTTTTATTTTTTTTATTTGGATCAAAAATAAGGTCAGAATCCTGTCCCACACAACACGTTGCAAATTCATAGCTGCAGTACCCCCTTAATCTATCAACTTAAAATAATAAAATAAAATAAAATAGTTGATTTATAATAATCGAAAATGTTTCAGATATGCATTTATTACAATAGTAATTATATTGCAAATGTTACAATTATTTGCAATAAGTAATTACAAAACAGTTCCGACTGAGATATCAATTAATTTTTGATTTCGACTATCCCACCCCAACCTCCTTAATAAAATAGAATGGCATATTTAACTTAATTTTGATAAAAAGTGGAGTTGGATCCATATGCTTCTGAGGAACTGAATTATTTCTCTAAGAATAAGTTAGGTACATTTCTAATGCAGTTATTCGATCTAAAAATAGCCAACTTTTATATTAAGAAATTATAATTTACTAGGTAGAATTTGACGTAGTGGCATTGCCCCATCGCGTGAAAACTGCGATTGCAACTATCAGTAACAATAATGTGCCGAGATTGGCCGGCAATCGATGTAATATGGTAGTGACGCGAACGAAATCGATATTCTTCATGCTGAAGTTTTCAGCATGAAATTATTATAGAGATTTTCTGTGGTTCATAAATCGTAAATTATTCCGTATTTTCAGGTGGAAAATACGAACCTTCCTACTCTACTGTGGGCTACAAGATCCACATGAAACTGACCATACGGTCGATAAGTTCAGAAGACTACGGGAATTACAAGTGTGTATCGAAAAACTCTTTAGGGGATACGGACGGAACGATTCAAGTTTTCGGTAAGTTGATTACATTGATACTTCTGGATGAATTTTAAATGATTACGAGAGAATGAACCTAAAGGGGGAAACTTATTCTGTTGCCCGTTTGAAATATGTCCTCTTTGACTGGCGAGGCGAGCAATCGTGTTTTCTGCATCAAAAACTAAACTAAATAAGTTCGGTTCAGTTTGTCAAGCAACTGCAAGACTGTGTTGCCAATTACACACTTACATTACTGCTATCAGTGAATTCATTTTGTACATAAACTAACTATTCGATGATAGACTGCTGTTGCAGAATATTAATAGAATCGATGCAACCGCCGGCATACTGGCAAATTATTCAGGCAAATAATTGTTTTGAGGAACTTGTAAAATATGTTCTGCTACATGTCACGCTATTTGTCATCGTGTAACAGTTTCTAGTCGTAATTGACTGACTAAATGGTACATGATGTTAATGTTATTTCATTTTAATAATTTAGTTAGATAGTACTCGTAACATTTAATTCAAACAATATTTTTTCAAGTAAATTGCATTACGTGTAATTATTACTTTTTTGAATTAAGTTTTTAATAATTTAAAATACAAATTAAATAAACTAGTTATTTTTGGCATTTACAAATTGCATTTCCTTTTCGAACAACGTGCACTCATTTGTGATATTTTTGTTAATTTTGTTTTCATGCATGCTAACCATTTTTGCTTGGGTACATTTTTTCCCCTTTTCTTTTTTTTCTGTTTTGTAACTTGATGGCGTAGTTCCAGCTTCAAAGGTCTCAACAGAATCACTACAAAAAAATACATGTGTTATTAATAACTTCTGAAAATTACTACCACGACCCTACGTAGCCTGTTGCGGCATCTCCTATGCCCCAAGAAACTTTTCTTTATGTTTGCCACCTTCTAAAAAGCAAAGTATTACAAAAATATAAATTATTTGTTGTAAACATACTGTTACTGTAACAGTATCCTAACCGAATCCCGGTTCTTCCTCAAAGTCTTTGGGGCAAATATCTGCTATTGCCCAGTCTAATTCGGTAGGCTCAAGGAAAGCAGGACCGGCACCTCCACCAGCTTTCTTCAATTGGCGTTTATAATTACCGACTGAACTTTTTGCTTGCTGTTCCAGAAGGAAATACGCATTCCTCAAAGATTCATTGTCGCGTTTCTCTCCACCAAAAGCTAACATTTTTGCAGATAAATTAGTCCAAAGGTCTCTTTTACGTTTCTTAAACCTTTGGTTTAGAGGATTTAGAGTCCAATATATTTTTATTAGACTTGACAAATTCGATAACTAAAGCTTTTTCTTCCTTCGTAAACTTTTTAACTCGCTCTCTGCTAACTGTACTACAAAAAAAAAACGTAAAATTTAAATAATCGTTAAGTTTATAACTTCCAACATTTTACTTAAAATTTTACTGGTCATTTTTATTAGAATAAACTTGTAAAACCCTCCACAATCACCGTGTTCTTTTTTTGATATTGATGATTTTATTTGACATTTCTCAAACTTCAAAGTTGACTAGATTTTTCAGTTTTTATGATCAATAATTTATAACGTTGCCACATGAGTTTTTCGTAATAGATCGATTTGTAAACAAATTGCAAAAGTGAGTAAATAATAAACAATTGTTTAAAATATCCATTAAAATCTTTGTTATCTGTAATAGATCAATTAACTAATGAAGACTTATAGCTATTTATTATACTAGTGTCTTATAAGGTAAATAAGTCAGGAAAGAAATGTTTAGCCACGAGAGCTTGCTCTAGAGTGACTTATTTGGTGTTAATGAACTGGTTGCTATGACAAATTTGGGAACCGTTGAATTATTTGTTTATAAGTCACATAAGTCTTATAATCCATTCAAAATCGGCGTTATTATGACTACGTAATGAACAAGTAATCCTGTACACACTGTAATTAAAATTTATAAATGCAAGCAAAACGCTCGGACAGGTCAATTTTATTTTTTGTTTAGCCACCTTGTGACATAATAGTAATACACCAAAGTTGAGAAGCCATTTTTCTTAGCCGAGGCTAAGAAGAGGCTTCTCAACCGTGGTTTATATACTATTTTTTGAAGTGAAATTTCTTATCTCAGTAAGTGTAAGATTTTAGTAGGGGGTAAGCGCGCCGCAACCCGACACGAACCCGATACAAAACTGCAATAATATATAAGTGGGGTGATATTTTAGATCTTTAGAGGAGAGCAAGCGGCAGCTAGTTGATGCCAACGCGACGGTAAGATTTTGGCACGGGGTAAGCTTGATTCGCGTAGCGACACGACCTGCCCAATAGGGCTCCTATCCAAGGGGGCCCCAGCCCAAGAGGGGTCTTACCCAAGGGGGTTTAAACCCACGGGGCCCCATAACCGAGGTGGTTCGTACCCAAGGGGGCTTCTTCCCACGTTCCCAAGGGGGCGCCCATACAAGGGCGCTCGGACCCAAGGAGGCTCCAATCCATGGGGTGTCCAGCATAAGGGGGCCCCAGCCTGAGGAGGGCCCTACCTGAGGGGACACCAACCTAAGGGGGGTCCTGCCCAATGGGGGTGGGGTTCTGCCCGAGGGGGACCCCACCAAAGGAGACCCTCACCCACCCAAGGGGGCCCTCCCCAAGGGGTTACCTACCCAAAGGGGTAGGTAACTAATGGGACAGCATGTGGTCACAATAATTGCAGGCATTGCTCAAGAGAAAATTCTCACTGGACTCGAGACTTGAAATTGAATGTTTTGACTGGAATAATTGGACGGCGTTCAATAGGGCCTTACTTCTTTTAAGGAAAGCAAGCTCTGACAGCAATGTTTCCAAATTATAACGAAGCAGATGTATCCCATGTATGTTCCTCAGACTTGACTCCCATAGATTTTTTTCTGTGCGGTTATTGTAATAAAAAAAATCTAAAAAAATTTAGACGAGCTACGGCAAACAATTTGCGCTGAAGTGGAGCACATTACTGAGCGAAGTGTATAAAGTGTTTACACTCGTATCGGTCAGTGTCAAATGGTTGACGGAAAGCAATTTGAACACTTAAATAAATTTTGTTTGTTTTTGGAGTTTAATTAAGATGTTCTTTCATTACAAGTTACATTTTTATTTCTTACGGTAAGTGTGTTATTTTCATTTAAGTAGTTGGACTATCTAATAAAAAACAGCAAAAAGAATTGGAGTTGTCATTAAAAAAAAAAACAATTAAAAAATTAAATTGACCTGTCCGATCATTGCTTCCAAACCTTAAATGACGCAATTATATTTTTTTTCCTTACTTTATCACCACACTGTATACAAAAAATTATTACATTTATTATTTTACTTAAACAAGTAAAAGAACCGTTTAGGGCTTTTAAAAGAAAAGAGTCTGAGCTCGAAGAGACTTTCAAAATGCTTCAGAAGTATCCTTGCCTGGTATGAATACTGAAGTTGTAACAGATTTTTTTTTTCTATAGAAGGTCGGGCCGGTCGAAAGCTTTGGGGTAGGCATAGCCTGCTGGAAATCGAAAGTAACTGCGTAGACTCCCTCATTCTTCTGGACCTCTATTTTTGATCGTGTTATTCCATCCTGACCAGCTTTGGCTTTCTTCTGGTGCAACTCTAGATCGGTTGTCAGTTTTCTTAATTCAGCAGCATCGTTCTGCTTTTTGGCTTCTTACATCGAAATATTAGTTGAATCGCAAAAACCAGACGAATCGGTTTTGACTTGAATCTGATCTGACTTTCATATTTTGGCAGCTTTTCGATGAAAGATCGGACTGCGTTTACGTGTTCTGCAGTACATTTTCTTTTATGATTTTTAATTCAACCTCTTCTGTCCCTGTCCCTGGTTGGTGTACTAGATCCTCTTGAAGTTTCGTTGCTATATTTTCAATCCTTCAGCGTTTGTTTTGCAAGCCATGGATACTCAAAAACGCCTTCTTGCAAATTTTCTTTTTTTGACCCAAACACCACACTGTAGTGAAGATTTTTCTTAGTTTTGCTTTTGACTTCCTCGCTTTTTAAACGACCAAAAAGATACCTATGCATTTTGTACATCCCGTGCTCTGAGTTCCCTAAATTCAGTGAATATGCTCAATCTATCTTGTAACAAGATGATTTCAAAACATTTCTGCTTGCAATTGCAATTTGGTCCCTGGGTTGTTTTCCGGATTTTCCTGCTTTTTCTCTTATTTTCCACTATTTCTCAGTTCTTAATTCTTCTTCTGTTTGTTCTTGCTCCCCTTCCTTTTTCATCCCCGGCTTGATGCTGCATTTTTACTCATATTTAAGCTTTATATCACTGCTTGAACACTAACACAATTCACAGCGATGTGCCTGAATCTTAACGTAGTTTAATTTTTTTCCTCTATAAGTATTCCATCAGTATTAAAGCTTAGGTATTTCGTGGTATGAAGCAAGATACATAAACATACATGACGATTAGTTATTTAAAAATTGAAGGATACATCTCACGTGAGGGGGGGGGAATCCACAGAGTCGCCTTGCACAGCCTGAGAAGCACCTCAACTGGTAGGAGCGCAATGTGTGTCCTCTCCCAGAGATCTTGGTGGTTCACTACAGTTTGTTGTAACCAATTGTGGGTGTGGATATCTCTGCAGGTTATCCTCAGGACGCCGCCTGCAAAGATGCACCCGTCAAATGCGGGGATCGGGTCTTCTGGTCTTGACCCATAAAAGATCTTGACGAAAAGTCCCTGCACCATTTGTGCCCTCATCTCGTCGAGTTGGCACGGGGTTCCTTCCCGATCATCTTCTTGTAACTAGTGTCGCACGTGGTACTCGAGGGTCCGGGTGTCGGCTTCTTCTGTTGGCTCCTAGATACTTGTCTTTGCAGATCGGGTGTCGGTGGCGTCGGAGCTCGCACCGACCGACTATTGGGACGGACTCGCGGGGGCAATGGTTGAAAGCCAAATGCTGGTAGGAGAGTATTGGGATGCGGTATTGCACATCGCCGTATCCCCTCATTCCCTCATTATTCAGCTCGGGTACATACTTCATAGTCAGCAGGGGTTTAGATAAGGCTCGGTTCCTACCAGTGGCGGACTGCAGACGCTGAGCGGACTGCTAGGTAGATTTCGACCCAATCATTCACCCATGGGGGCCGCGTTTCATGAGGTCTTGGACCACGTAAGCACGTAAAACCAACATCTGGATTGTGTAAATGCGGATGCCGCTGTTGTTGTGGGCACTGGCCTTCCACCCTCCTAACCCGCTTTCCGCAATCTTTGACCGGGCTGGATCCATCTGCTCCTACCCTGCTCCTCAGTCTTGGGACGACCCAGTCGATTGATCGGGGAGGGTTAGTCTAGACCGGCCGCCTAGGTTGAAATTCGGGCCAAATGGCTTATTGCTTTCCCACGGCCGTATCCGAGATCAGGCTCAACCACCAGGACCCCTTTATCCACCCGCACGGGGCGCCACGCACAGCACAAAAAGGTGGGAAGTTTTTATGATGATTTGAGCGGTCTTTGTCCAAGTCAGGCTTTTCACGGTATGTGTAGCGACTTGGTCCACGGTGAGAGGCGTTCTTTCAGCACAGCGAGGGGTTTAAAGCTCGGGCCTCACTACTAGCTGCCCACTAGCCCAGAGCTTATTTATGAAGGCTCTATCCGTCGTCCTATCCGCCACCTGGAGACGCGCCTTGTAGGTGGCTTAACCCGCAGGCCGTTGAAGTATTACGAAAAACACCACAGTTTTGTGTAGCTAATTTCAGTGCCCATGTATAGTTTCTTACCGATTTTTTAATTATGCCAAAGTGTAGTTAAACGTTCGGTCGGAATCGCTTAATTTATACATCAAGGGAGATGCCAATAGGAGAAAGCTATCTCGCTTAATATTCTACTGTCAGCCTTGAACTTAGTTTAAATTGTGCGCACTTCAATCAGCTTTAGATTTATTTTATGATCTCTGTGGCCATCCACGATTAACACATGGATGGAAGACAAAACAAATTCCCCTGCCTGTGATCTCTGCGACTGTACGGCAACTATAGATCATCTCCTCGGATTCTGTAGTACGAAGATTAATTTAGTTCATATTTATTGTAGTAATTGCCTAATTAATATCTTTCATTTAAATGGTTAATGACCTTCGCGATAGAAGCGGTAATATCTAATGAAAGGAAAAAAAAGCAGTAATTCGCTCCGAAAAGTTTGAAAATTATTTTGTATGCTTAATTTCAGAACTACCAAGGCTGTAGTTATTAATTATATTATTATTGTTATTAACCATCTTATTGTTATTAAGCCCCGAGTGCCGAAAGGCATCGAATTTACACAGGAACGAGTGTAATACAACTTTTTATAGTTCGACACAACCTCGGCAACTCTCTACATTGCTTAAAATCCATAAAATTAGTGTGACGTTTATTTGACATTTTATTATTTGTGTTTACACAAGCGAAAATTTGAAAATTCTGACAGGGTCGAACTTATAAATAAATATTCGTTGTTGCAATGTTACAACAGTCACTCTAAATTTCTGTTTAGGAGAAAGCAGTAACACGATTTTACATTTTAATAATAATGCAGATACAATAATTTGAGAGTTTAAATCGGTATAGGTTGAAGTTATAATTGAACAAAAACACGTGCTCGACATTGCCAAAAAAGAGTGTTTGAAACGCGTAAAAACTAGGGTTCATTCCTCTTCATTTCAGTTTGATTGACAGACATTAACTGTGCTCATATTTTTTCCAGCCATACCTAAACCATCAAAACTTTCGAATGGTTTATCAAGGAAAGGTGAGTTCGTACATTTAACCCCGAAAGTTGGAGGGTACGTGACGTAATTTATAAAACTAACCTGGCTCTCTCTCTCCCTGTAATTTATTGTGCGGTGGTTCCTATTTATGTTCCATACGAAGAACATTCCCCGTAATCAATTAACCGAGTTATTAATAATATCTGTAGATAAATTACTCCCGGGCGTGCAAAATTCGTCTTAAAGATCCGGGTGTAAAAGAAAGCTCCGCTTAAACTTCGCGCCGACCCTTGATTAATTCACAAAAACTCAGCATGGCGCAGACTGTCACGATTAACAAGCACTTTCCAGTCACTTACTGGCGAATCCAGGTGGAGACGTCATGTTAACATGCAATTTCATAATTTATTTCACTTACAAATCAACGCCGGTTACGTTTTATAAATTATATATTAGGACGAGCGGATCGTTGCGTTCTTTATATTAATTTCCGCCGTTATGTTACCACAGGCAAAGTAAAAAAGAAAACCGACGACGTCATTGGAGAACTGGAAAATATAACCGACGGTGAGTAATCAATTGCTTTGGAAAATTATTCATATTGCAATGAATATTTCGTGGATCTTACGAACCGGCTTATGGTCCCTTAAGTATACAGAGTACGACGATGACCATAAATAATAAATCGACCCCAACCCACAAACCGAAGCTTTTCACGTTATGTTGCACCGCAAGGGCATACATTTTTACCGAAAAATTAAACCTCTATTGTTAAATTGTATCGACCGTTTTCCTGAACGCACAATACGGTTACGATGTTGTCGGTATCTTTTATTACATGTTATTACATGTTGAAATATGTTGTTATTAAGATTTTTTTAAAATAAAACTACCACATTAACATGTTAACTATATTTATTTAATCGTTGAACATGATTCAGGCGGTATTAAATAACAACGTGTGTGTTGCACCGATATGTTTTTTGAAATGAAAGAGATTGATAAAATATACCAGTAGATTACTTTTCATTTTAAAAAATCTCACGGGTTCATTGATTATTTGCATTTTTTTTGTCGGCGCACACCAGTCTTGAACACTTGAACCAGCGTGGGTCGTCTGAGTAAGAAACTGGCTAACTAACTGGAGGCAAACAGCACGTTGAAAATAGGTTCGATTGAGTGAAGAATTTGCATCATTCTTTTAATATTTCATTCTATTTCGGAACTTCTACGAATTTCTGAACTGATTTTGATGATTTAATTTTTTCATTGAACATCGTTCCTTCTGGTTCCATTCCATTCTCATCTGATAAAAGTTACGCTTTCTGTGATGCGTCGAAAGTGGGCTCCGTCTGTATTCCATTTGACGTACGCGACTGACGCATTATAGGAATCGTACCTTAATACTATGTAATGTGTTTTTTTACGTGAAAACGTCTATTCGCCCTTCAAATACAGTGATAGCCGGTCAAACTTTCTTGTGTTACAAAATACCGTCAGATTTGAATCGCTAATAACTACGAAACTAGTAATGCGTTCGCCGGGCAGTATATGTTTTGCCTGTGACGTTATCGGACTAGTCTAAGTGCATGTTCGCGATTGTTTCGAATTATCGTTGTGTGAAGTTATAAATTAATGTAGAATGAAAATGCGTTCAACTAGGACGTTAATTAACGTGTCATTGTAAAGAGCAAGCGAAGCACTATAAAGAGTCAAAGTGAAGTTGTGATAAAACTATTCGTCAGAATAAAGTAAAGATCGGGTCAAATCAAATTAGAAGAAAGCTCGTGTCAAAAGGAATCTAGGAAACCAAAAACGTCCAGGGCCGATCAAATGCAAGAGTTACGACAGCGTCGAAAACTTGACGCGTATGACCGATTTGTTATGATTTTATCACGACGTTTTCCACGGTGCGGACCCGAATTGCGCCTTTCTTTAATTCTTTTTACTTAGTTACAGTCTTTGTTTCTTGTGTCTATTTTTTTCCAAACATTTGTATTATAACAAATGCCAAATTTATATTACAGCCCCAACATATCTGCGTCAAATTGATCATTTATCAGCCCTTAAATTTGACTCGTGTAACTTTGAAATTCATATGGTTAAAATAACTTTGGATGTTAGTTGATAGCTGCTTAATGCTAAATGACTCATTTGCTCATTTGGTTTCTGTTGCGTTAAGGTAGAAATACATTTCTCTGATGTGTTGTGTTATGTTGTGATGCAACGCAACGTTGCATGGATCAGACAGAACTTTTAGCATGTAATCAAATGAGGCCCGTACATACTGTTCTGATGGCTTCTGACGCGATCCTATGTGTTGTGTCGATTTTCGTCAGATCCTCACATTCGAACACAAAGCGTCAGAACACATCAGAAAAGTATGCACGGGGCAGAACGTCATAACACTGCATCAGATCGCGTCAGGAACTGTGCCATTGCATTTGGCGAGACATTTACAATGGATGAAGCTATTTTAATTTAAAAAATTAGAGGCAATCAATGTCTCTTCAATATCAAATTCGAATATTATCGAAACCAGATTATGCGTTCTGACGAGACAACACAACACAACACGTGAGACAAATGTGTTTATGGCGTTCTAACGACATCACAACACACAACGACACAACACATCAGAGAAATGTGTTCCCCGCATTAATCAGACACTAAAATAATAATGAAAATACAGTTCTGTCCGTTTTTCTGAAAACATCCTTTGTATAATATTCCCTCTGTCCAGAAATAAGTGTCCAATTTGCTATTTTTTCAAAACTTAAGAAAAGCAAGCCTTGACTTTCGACAAGTAAATGTCAAACTTAACACTTATAATAAATTGTAAATGTGTTTGCAGACAAATTTATTTTTTGTCTTATTTATAACTAAAGAGGATTTTTGTTTAAGACGGTTTTTTTAGGTAAAGTTTAAAACTGCGGTTTGGCCTTAATATAGAAGAAACAAACAATATTTCAACCTCAGATGAACGAAACAAACCCAATTAAAGTCAATTAATTTTTTAATAAAATTTATTTTTTATTTTATAATAAATTAATTGAGAAAATTGCAAATCTATCTTTCAAAAAATCTATTTTATTGATAGTGCTAGAGTTGTGCTAGATTTGTTCTGTTTTTGTCCTTTGACTTTCTCTTCTGAAATGTTTTTTTTTTTTTTAACCAGAATGTCGATGAATCAAAGTGGAGTAAATTTAAATTGAAATTTATATATATTTAAGTCGAACTCCACAAACTTTAATAAACCCAAAATTACAATTGGAACATGTTTCGGGAAAGTTTTTTTTTTAAATCGGACATTTATTAATGGACAATAAAAAAATCCAAATTGGACACTTATTTCTGGACAATGAAAAATTGACAATTGGACACTTATTTCTGGACAGAGGGAGTAGTATATTATGATACGGAGCTAGGGAATTTTGTGGCGGTTGGCCACGTTTGCATGGTGCATTAACTGCGGCTATGAAAAAGAATTAATTTGAAACGTCAATACTCGTATTTTTGTATCAAAAACGTGATAGTGAATTTTAAACCATCCCGAACGATCTCCAAAAACGTCTCTCAGTTATGACTGAAACCCCTAACATCACAATAACCTCCATAACAAACGCCCCCAAATCACAAACAGCTCGCACAGACCCGTTCTTTTCTTTTGTGATCCGCGCTGTGAACCTTGACACCGACGAACGCGATATCCTTCTGGCCCTGGAAAACCCGAAGCCCATCCACAAAATGTTTAGAATCAAGTTTCGCCGCACAAACAAGTGGACCCCCCCTATCCGCCTCATCACCGGAGACACAAACACCCTCAACCATCTCCTGATCCATGGCATCACAGTCTTGGGCAAGCGCCATCAGTGCACTTATTTGGATGGCTCAAACCGCCAGCCCCCATTCCACTCCAATGCGCTAAGTGTTACAAACTTGGCCACCCACAGACAGAGTGCCAAATGCACGTGATGCCACCCCCCAACCAAGTGCCGACAATAGTAATTCCAATTCACATTGGCAGCTGTTTAGATATCCTTTAGTTCAACATATACAAAATATTCTAAGGCAAAAAAAATTGCGTCTGTCGGTTACATAATGTATCCAGCGTTGGCGCGTCTAAGGGTAGTATTCGCTGACCGGCACGTCCCTCTAGTAGAATAAACTCAAAATTGCGGATTTCGAATTTTAATTTATGTTCACAAATCATGGTTGCTGAGTGTCACATGTAACGTCTTGGTGTTGACAGGATCATCCATTTAGTTGTTTGCGCAGCCTGTTGAGGAGTATAGTAACGGTGTAAATTACTTTATTGGCCTAATAAATGTAACTTCTGCCAAACCGTTACAATATGTTAAAATACTTTGTGTTTTGATCCAGAACAACAAGGGCTCACTATGCACCCTTTGTTTCACTCGCCACAAAATGTAGGTTTTGCGTTATGCATTGTGTCATAGTTTATTGTTCTGTTTAATCTCTTTAGGTCGGTAGTGTTTTCCGAATTTTTGCCAATCTTCTGTTCTTTTATTTGTAGATTGTTCACTTGTTCTCATGTGTTCCCCTCTTGTATATTCCGTTGGTATTTCTTTCCTCGGATCTTCAAAATTATTTCGCCATCTCTCCATAATTTCCTCCTCTTCGGTAATATCTCCGTTATCATCCCTAAATTTTTTGAAGTCGTTATATTCCCATTTTTCGTGTTTCTTATAGTAGGGGAGCCCACGATGCTAAATGGGGATTTACTCGAGCAGCGTGGGGACCTATTGGATTTTGAAGATTAGATGCTGGAAAGAAAATTCCGTCCAAACTTTTATTTCCACCTTCAAACGACTTTTTTTCAATTTTTATAGATATAAAATTCTGTAATCAAAGGCGGCAGGACAGTTTGTGACGATGCGTTGTCATGGTTTTTTACTTTACAGGTCTCTTCTACAAACCCGTAAAACTTTACAGGTCTGTTTCGGTAATTAGACATTTACTTAGTTACATAAATACCTGTAATGTGTCATTTACTTAGAAGGGGGAAATAATAGTATATTTCAAACGAGTGCGCTGTCATTACACTTTTCAGGGGCGAGGGCGAATTTTAAAAGTGACAGGGCACGAGTATTGAACAGTGTGTTTTGTATTCGTTCCCGCAAAATGAGAAAAAGTACAAATTTTGATCAGATTTTGAGGTTAGGTTGACAGCTGCCAAATTAAATACATACGATGCAATATTTATGTATGTTGCTATGTATTTCATTACGCATTATGTGTTTCACAAAACGAATACGAGTTCCTGTGTAAATTGGACGCTTTATGTCACAAGGAGTTTATAAAAGCACAATTGAAACCAGTGCTTTTGTGAGCCCCGAGTGGCGTAAAGCGTTTAATCTACACAGGAACGAGTGTAATACAACGTTTTATCGTTCGACACCACCCCGGAAAGCCTTTAAATTGCTTAAAATCCATAAAAGGTAGTGTGACGTTTATCTGTCATTTTCATTATTTCATGACAGAGAGTGTTTACACAAGCGAAAATTTGAAAATTCTGACAGTGTCGAACGATAAAAACAATTACGTGTCTAAGCATTTTTTCCTTTTATGTTTATTTACTTTTATTACGTTCTTAACTGTGTCCAGTATCTATCTTGTCGGAATTTCCTTTCTTAGCAGCTCTTGCGGCGTTTTTGAAAATTTTCCCTAATTGTTGTCCTGTTAGTTGCTTGAATATTTTGTACCTCTAACTTAAGTATTATTCTTAATATGATTTCTGCTATAATGTATGGTTTTCTAAGACTAACATAAATAGTAACAGTCTCACATTATTCGTTACATAACAAAAGTTCCTGACAAGAAAGCTTGCTGATTTTGCCTAAAAGAACTCGGTTTATTTCTAAAGCAGCGATAAATTGATTCCGTTGGGGTTGGAATTAATAAATACACCATAATCATCTCAAAACTTGTCAAGAACAATGAATAAACCCCTGTTTTTACCATTTCAGACTCGTAAAGCTTTATTTCTCAACGAATTTGACGATTTAACGAGTTCCTGGCAAGAAAACTTGCTGATTTTGCTTAAAAGAACTCGGTTTATTTCGGAAACAGCGATAAATTGATTCGAATTTGTTTGGAATTAATAAATACAGTATAATCATCCAAAAACTTGTTAAGAACAATGAATAAACCCCTGTTTCTACCATTTCAGACGCATAAAACTTTATTTCTCAACGAATTTGACGATTTAACTCTAATTTGAGTCGATTAGCGAGTTTTTCTTTATTCTGTAGCATTATATTCTCATATATTCTCACATTATTAGGTAGATAACAAGTGTTCCTGGCAGGAAAACTTGCTGATTTTAGCTAAAAAATTCGTGTTTGGAATTAATAAATACACTATAATACCCTGTTTTTACAATTGCAGACGCGTAAAGCTTTATTTCGCAACGACCATATCAGTCAGGATTATCTCTCTACTTCTGTTGTTCTTGTACTTTTCTGTCCTTTTCTCCGTATGCCTCGTCATCAATTTTCCTTTAGTTTCCATTATTATTTGTTTTAATTTTAAGCCCTGATTCCACGATGCAGTCTTAGTCCAAGCAAATTAGACGAAAAAACGAGGAATACAAGAAATAATTTATAAAGTTTTGAAATTTTGTTTATGAATTCTCAACACTCAAACCCAAATAAAGATCCGGAGAGTTAAGAGGGGAGCTTCATCCCCTTTTGCCCAAAAAGCGCCCCCGATTGTGACCTCATTAGCTTCTCCCCATTTTTCTCCTAAACAGTAACTTCGACGAGAAATTGTTATAGGACTTATTATATTCTCCATTAAATCCTGTATAAAATTGATCTCATGAAGCTTTTGCCTATCTCCCACCCACCGCTCATAAATGACATTTGAAAATGAATATAGTTTTCAGCGCGAAGGCAAAACTTTGTCCACCCCTGTTTGTCCGGAAATTATATCGAAAACCATCAGTGGGACAAAAACAAAATTGTAAAGCAGTGTTTTACTGTACAAAAACTTCATGAGACCAAGAATGCAGAATTTAATGGAGAATGTAATCAGTCTTATAACATTTTCTCGTCGGAGTTACCGTTTACGAGAACAATGCAGAATAGCTTCATGACGTGACACTCGGGGGCGGTTTTTGGACAAAAGGGCATGAAGCTCCCCCCGGGGTGGTGGCAACTCTTCGGTTCTCTATTTGGGTCCCTGCTGGGAGTTCATAACCAAAATTTTAACACTTTATAAATTATTTCTTCTAAAAAGTCTAATTTGCTTGGACTATCTGTTTCTAAGCTTTTTACTGCCAGCTCTCATTAGCTCCCTACTTCCCATGTTAATCTTTAATTTCTTGTTAAACGATGAAAAATAATGGACCCTTCCTTCAAATATGTTTAATATTTTATTTGATTTGTCCCGATCCAGGCAGAAGCAAAAAATTATAAATTAATGCCGAAAGCTTTGTACCAATCGGATAAAACAAAAGTTAGTGCCGCTTAAAATAGAAGTCATTTAAAAAAATCTCATACAAGTTTGGTATTTAGTGTCTACTAATTGCTCTAAAAATAATCTAGAACCTCCAGAAAATAAATAAATAATTTAAAAGTACATTATGTTTTAAAGCCGAATCGGTGGCGTGCATATTTTATCTCATAGGAATTTTTAGAAACATGTTTCTAAATACCTAAATAGCTCCCATAATATACATCTATAATGGCCGTATAATTGCTCGTTTCGTCTACTGGTTGCATTTTCAAATTAGGTTATAAATAATTTATTCAATATGTTGCCAATTTATTCGGATTTATTCTGAAACACCAACCAATCAATTTCTAGTTATAGTTACAGCAAAATATTGTTAATTATTTGGTGTAAATGCTCAATTTACATAGTGATTTTGAATTTATTAAATGGATTTTCTGGAACTTGTTCAATAATGAATTTTAAATAACAATAGATACTTGAGATAATTATACATGAATGGTATTGAACGTTGCTTGCATCGTCGCTGACTTTAAAAATAATAACTTTATTACATTATTGATATAAGGAAACAGTGAACTGGTGTATAAGAGTATATTATGATACGAGTTTTATATATGTAGCAAATGCCATATAAACTAGTTATCATACAGTCTTTTCTCTACTTTGCCACTTTTTAAACAAAATAATCAAATTTCACAATCTAGAGAATTTCGCGGCGGGTGCATTAATGGCGGCTATGAAAAAGAATTAATTTGAAACGTCAATACTCGTATTTTTGTCCTTCCAAAAATGAGTTCTAAAGTTCTTCAATGTACGCCCCCATAAATACGAGCGATAGCTAAAATACCATGGGCAATTTGCTAATCACACGAGGTATATGAAAAAACATACGCCCAATTTGAAAATTGGCGGAAGGAGAACAAGATCTCTACGATCTCCGAAAACATTTTACTACCGTATTTTGAGCTGATATGCCACGACGTTCCATTGTACTATTAAAAATCTTGCTGACGGCGTCCACATACAAAGTCAGTGCGAGCCATTAAAACCCCCAGTGTTACCAGCTTGCATGCATGAAGCAAATGCACATGAAGTACCCACACAAGTGCCAACAATAGTAATGCCAATTCACATTGACAGCTATTGAGTTGACAGCGGAATATAGGTTAGGATTGCTATGATCAGCCAAGACTGCCAATATTAAAAAATGAATTATACTATTTCTAAAACATCAAATTTAATTCAAAAATAACGTCATAATTTGAAATATTCTTTAAGGTAAGAACCTCTCTGTAATTCATAATTGTCTCATTAATCTCTTGTTAAATTAGGGCTGATGATGGCAGTAGTGTTCTGCCGAAACATGTTCTCATTGTAATTTATTAAAGTTTGTAGAGTTCGACTTAAATATATTTAAATTTTAATTTAAATTTACTCCACTTGGATTCATCCACATTCTTCTGGTTTATACTATTTCTGGTATAATTTATTATTGTAACACCGCTATTGTCTATTATGACACCCAAAAGCGTATCGTAATAGCCTCAGTGCAAACGCAAAGTAGAAAACCATATGTCTTAGTTTGAATTTCATATCTGATTTATTTGATTACCACCTACGTTCTTCTTGGTCTACCCCAGAGATATGGAGGGGATAGAGAACACGCTTCGACGAGTGCGCATCCAAATTAATCGGGATTCTATATACGCGGCCATTTTGTCACTTGTATGTCAACTCGTTTGGTGTTTATGTTAGGATCAAACACCGATTTCGGCCAATGGTCGAAAAATGGGGCCAAAACGCAGTCTGAACTTTTTAAAATTGCCAGAATATGTGCTAATGTAGTCATTTATATTAAACATCAAATTGAGCCTTACTGCCAGGACCCCTATTTTCGAGTTCGTAGGAACGGAGTTTCTCCTGAAAAGTCGGGAACTTTCTCCAGAAGTCGCTATTTTTGAAAACAGAGGAACATTCATTTCTCTCGCAAACCGAGAGAATCTCTTCTGAGAATTTTTGTGAGAATTGTCATTACAAACTGGAAACGCAAACGGCACTTCCGCATCACCGTTCTCATGAGAATATTGAGTTTCCCATAGGAGAATTTTCCATAGGAATGGTCCCTGGTGACAATTCCCTTCTTTCGAACTCGAAAATAGGGGTCCTGGTCTTTGGTTAAGCATCCGGCACTTGCGACCAGTCGCAAATCAACATGAAATCGGGCTGTTGTCATTATGATACCTACTGCTCAAAAAAGTGAAATTTATTCAGTGTTTAGCTGAGACTGGCACAACTGTAGAAATCAAAGAAGATGCAGTTACAAACGATTATGCTTGAAAAATCGAAGTATTTCATATCATTATAACCAATAGCAACTATTTTAGGTGGTCTGATGTTCCCTGCAGCTTGCAGAGGTGTTGTCACTTTGATCACTTTCAAAATTTTGAAATTCCCTCTTTAGAAAGCGTAAAAATGACGGCTTTCAATTCTAGACAGCTGGCGCATATCGAAGCGTGTTCTCAATCCCCTCCATATCTCTGGACTACCCCTACGTCATCTTTCCATTGCAGCATTTTCTTTGGCCATCTGTAACAGTCCATACGACTGACATGTCCGTACCACCGTAGACTTTTTGTTTCTACTGTGTCTAATATTGTAGTATCGATTTCCATGCGTTGTCGTACTTCTGTATTTCGGATTCGATCACGTAAAGTTAGCCTGCAACATCTACACCAGAAGCCCATTTCTACTGTGGACAAGTGTTTTCTTTGTCTTTCACTAATGCTCTAAACTTCTATCATTAATATTGAGGCCCTTAGTTCCAAAACTTGTGCTTTCGAAAATTTATGAAAATCAAGGTGGCTGTGGATTCTGATAGTGTGTATCACACCGGTTCTATATCTAAGATAGAAAGATAGAGAACCGGTGTGGTACACACTACACCGGTTCTATATCTAACAGTGGATAGTGACAAAAGTGGTTCTTTGTAGGCGATAAACGCATGTAAAAACACGTTCAGTTCCAAAACACGTTCTTTCATAGAGTCTCTTCTGATGATACTTAAATTTCTAACCTATAATATGTATTCTGGATTGATAAACAATTTATTATTTATAGCATATCAATATCTAGTAATATCAATCTAGGAATATCAATATCTAGTAATAATAAATAACAAGAACATAAATTTGATGTTTCATGATTCATGCAGCATGTTTTATCAATATTATGTAGTCAAAACCAGTTTTTTTTAAATTCATAGTATCAAAGCTCCTTTTTTCGAGTATTAAGTAACAAAACTCGTTCTTTCAAAATTTGGAAAGGCTCTAGTTTTTTTTTTAAGTAAGTAACTTTAATTCTCAATCTGCAAGTTAGTTCAGCATTGTTAGTTGCGTAAAAATAAAAAATAAGAAGTAAATACACCTTCAGGTTTTTTGGTAAACAGTTTTTCGCGTTTTGCCAAAAATCGCTTAGAACCGAAAGAACAAGTTTTGTGTTAGAATATCGAAATGAGCTATAGATTAGCATAGTGTACGTCTAGCAATCGAACGTCTAATTAATAAAATACAAGTTGTGTATCGTGTTGGTCTGAATAAAATAGTTTTACTTTGGTCCGTCTATCCCCAATTCCCGTCAGGTTATGGGCCACGAACTCCCAGAAGTCCCAGAACGCCCAGAAGCCCCAAAACTCCCAGAATTCGAATAACGAAAAACAAAATATGGCTTCAACTACCGGTTTTGCAAATATTGAAAAATTAAATGAAAACAATTTCGAATTATGGAAGGTTCAGATGAAAAGTGTATTAATAATCAATGATTTGTGGGGATACGTTGACGGTATCGAAGTAAAAACGGAAGAAAACAAACAAGAATGGACCAAGAAGGACTCTAAAGCACTGGCGTTAATAAATTTAAGCATCACACAGAGTCAATTGAATTATGTAAAGAAAGCATCGTCTTCAAAGGAAGCGTGGGACGGACTTAAACAAGTTTTCGAATCAAAAGATCCGGTTAGAAACGCTGTTTTGTACAAACAGTTGCTTCGTATGGAGAAGAAGTCCAATGTTACCATGGCGCAGTATGTAATAGAATTTAAACGGAAAGCGGAACAACTTGAAGAAGCTGGAATTGTAATTCTTGAAGATTTATTATCAATAATGTTGCTAGGTTCTTTACCGGCCGAATTCGAAAATTTCAGCGTAGTAATTGAGACCCGTGATGAAATACCTTCGTTGGAAAATTTGAAATTAAAATTAATTGAAGAAGAAGCACGGCTGAACGAAAAGAACGCCATGATCAAAGATAACGAAGATACAAACGACGCGTTACTGACGAAAAGACCATTTGCAAATACAAAAACAAACACGCAAAAATGGAAACTAAAATGTTACAATTTTGGAAAATTAGGACACAAAAGTCGATTTTGCAGATCGAAGCGTAGTGAATTCAAGAAATCAACCGACTACGCTATGGCAGTAGTTGCATGCAATACGGAATTACGAAGTGTCGGGAAGAAAAGGTGGTACCTCGACAGTGGTGCAACTAGACACATGTGCAACAATAAAAGTAATTTTGCAAGTTTAGATGAAAATGAACAATCGAAAGTGTATATGGCAGCAGAACATTTTGTAGGATCAATCGGCGTTGGTGATATTTATTTAGATGCGAAATTAAATGGACATCACGCAGTAAACACTGTAAAACTAAAAGATACATTGTGTGTTCCAGATCTTCGTAACAATCTTTTGTCTGTATCAAGCGTTACTGATAACGGCTACGCGGTTACATTTGACAAAAATCAATCGGAAAGACGGTACGGCAGTTCTCACACCGACAAAACGTGATCAGCTGTACGTTGTCAACGAAAAAGAAGAATATGCAGCTTTGGCAGGTGGAAATGTTGATGAAGAATTACGAAAATGGCATCAGAGATATGGACACTTAAATGTAAGTGATTTGAAGAAAATGAAGAAATAACATGTGGTGTCGGGTATGAAGTTTTGTGACAATGGAAATGACATAAAGTCTGAAATATGTGCGAAATGTAAAATCACTGTTCAACCATTTAAAAAATCTGACAATCGTGCAAGCGAACTTTTAGGGTTGTTTCATTTGGAGATTTGTGGACCAATGAGCACCCAATCGCTTGGTGGTGCAAGATATTTTGTAACCTTTATAGACGACTGTTCTAGGTATACAGAAACTGTTATGCTACGACATCGTTCTGACGTTCTTCAGGCTTTCAAAGATTACAAACGAAGAGTAGAAAAACAGACTGGTCAACAAATCAAGAAACTACGTACAGACAACGGGACAGAGTATCAGAGAAGAAGGCATTTCGCGGCAGCTGACTGTTGAATACACACCTCAACAAAGCGGAGTGGCAGAACGAGCCAATCGTACGCTCGTGGAAATGGCACGTTGTATTATGGTGCAAGCAAATCTTCCTGCTTCGTTGTGGGCCGAAGCAATTAATACGGCGACATATTTAAGAAATAGATGTGCAACAAAATGTCTAAATGAAATTACTCCTTATGAAGTATGGTCAAAACGTAAACCTTACGTTGGTTTCTTCAGAACAATAGGCAGCAAGACCATCGCTTTGAATAAAAGACAAAGAAGAGGTAAATTTCAACCGAAAGGAGATGAATATGTGCTGGTGGGTTACTCGGATGAATCGAAAGCGTATCGACTATGGAAACCAGGAACAAAAACAGTAATTAAAGCTCGAGATGTAAAATTTTTTGAAAGAATTCAAGAACCCCAAAAACTATCGGAAGGAATTTTTGAATTGTCAAATCCCGATATTGATACATCACAAAATCAACACCAAGAAGACAGAAATCTTGAACATGGTCAAGAAGATGTACATTTCGAAGACGACCAAGACCAGCAAATTGATGAAGAAAAACAAGTTAATGAGCCACAACGAGGACCGGGTCGTCCAAGAATTGAAAGAACGGGTAAACCTGGACGTCCAAAGAAAGTTTATCAAACCAAAGAGAAAAGTTCCGATCCATAATCTATTTCGTAAATTTACTCGCGAATTGGTAGAAGATAAAGAAATTGTGTCAATCGATGAGTAGAGATGTTATGTTTAGTTAATGTTAGAAACTGAAACTCAAAATTTTGAACTTTTTAAATTTCTACATAATCTTTCTCAAGTACATAATTATCCCCATTCTACGGTATGTGTAGTACTTGTATGTATGAGATCTATATTTTATCAACACGCCTACAAAATTTCAACGAAAAATCTTCAAAAATAAAAAAGTTACATTCAACGCCGCACATTGTTGTACATTTTTACCCGCCGTTGAATGTAACTTTTTTATATTTGAAGATTTTTCGTTGAAATTTTGTAGGCGTGTTGATAAAATATAGATCTTTGCAGCTACTGAGCGATTTTTTGAAATTTGTAAATTAAAAAAAAAAGATATTGCGGAAAAATGTACTTCGACCGGCAGAAATGTACATGTCACTTTAGAACCCTCTTAAGCCTTTTCAGTTGTCCCACAGATAAATACCATGTTAGAGTTTTTGCACTTGTTACCCTCCCTAAATTTTTAGGCAAGAAGAAAATGGTCGGTCATTCGAAAAATTTGTTTGGAAGTCCTGAAAAAAACAAGAACTATAAAACCTGCCACTGGAGAACCCTCTTAATATCTGTGCTTTACAGCCTTGAACTTCACATAGTCGCACCATATTTAACGAAAAATCAAAAAACTCCTCTTGACTTTGCCGAGAAACATCATAAATGACAGTTCAGGGCTGTCAGTAAACTAATAACAGAAAATATCCATCTCAAATGTTCATGGAAATTAAAAGAGACAGAATGATGTATGTCGCAACCGTTGGCGTTACCTTTAGAAAGAGAATTTTTCATCTAGTCACCTTAGAGTCTCCACCTCGAGTTGCTTACTCGACACGAGGATGGAACTCTCTTAATTGGAGGTCTTCCTCTTCTTTTAACGCCGACCTCTGGTGCAACACCAGCACCATGGTATGGTTTCAAGACACTTGAGTGATAAACACCCCACGGCTTGTTTGGTTCGTTGATAGGTGATATTTCGTACTCGAGATCTTCTTAGACATGACGTACGATCCATCGCTCTTTCGGTGAAATTGGCTGGTTTTGCCTTTGGCGGTACTGCTGTGTTTATGCAGATTAACGAGAATTCTCCAACTTCAAAAGCGATATCAGTTCGGTGAGTGTCAACATTGACTTTCTGTCTACGTCATTGAGCCATGTTAATATCTCTTGCGTTTTTCTTGCTCGCTTCTTCTTTAGCCAAAATTGCAAGTCTTGGTTTCAAATCACGGTTCTTTCTCAACCTAATTTGCTTCCGGATGGTATAATGGAGTAACACTCTGTTTAATCTTCAAAAGATGATAAACTCGCTGCATCACAGCGGAAATACATTGGACTCCATCATCACTAATTACTCTTCGGGGAACTCCGTATCCTAGAAATATTTCTTCGATAAGTTTCTGGGCGCTTTCTTCGGCAGTCGCGATTTTCAAGGGAAATGATTTACCCATTTCGTTGATGCGTCTTCGGTGATGAAGATCCATTTAAACCCTTGGATTTGCGAAGAGGCCGGAACAGATCGACGTTCAATATTTCAAAACGCTGAGCGTAGGCGGGAGTTTGTTCTAAACTACCAGGTTTCTGACTCGCTGCCGTATAAAGTTGACAATCTGAACAATTCTTAATATAAACCAGAAGAATGTCGATGAATCAAAGTTGAGTAAATTTAAATTAAAATTTAAATATATTTCAGTCAAACTCCACATACTTTAATAAACGCAAAATTACAATTGGAACATGTTTCGGGAGAACACTACACCCATCATCAGGCCTAATTTAACCAGAGATTAATCATACAATTGATGAATTACAGAGGGGTTTGAAAATGTTGACAATCCGTCGATCGCCGAGGATAGCAATTTCTGCGCGAGACGGTTTGCTACGAATAGAAAATGATAGTTCCGTCGTGTCCGATACTTGGTGCGTGCTGTGTCTATTGCGAGTAAAAACAAATAATAAAACAAATATTTATAAAAACGAACTCAAATAGTAAAAAATTGGTTGGGCTGTGATTATTGATGGAAGAGGAAGAAGAAGAGGAACTGGTAATGGCAACCCTCAAACTTTCCAATAAGCAAGTGGATAAGTTGTTTTATCGGTTTCAGGATGTAAAAAGGTCCTTAACAATCACAAAAGTTGGTTTGTAATGTACCTTATAACCGTATCGGTAATGTAATAATGACAGCAGAGTATTGTAATATTTTTACAATACAGGAAAAAAAATACGAACAACTCGAAATAGAAGCTTTAGTGATTTCTTTGGTTTCAGTATGAGTGCTAACACCAAGATTTTATTTTCTGACGTAGAGGAAGAGGTTTTGCAATCAACCATTTTTCTCCTTTTAAACATCGTTTAAACAGTCAAATTGTAGATTTCATCGTATTGAGTGGCCCCAAAAAGTCCGAAAATGTCCACTAAAACAACGTTAAACGTCAGACATGTACTTTTGACGTTGATTTATTTCTACCTTGCACATTAAAAATTGATCATCCCTTGCGTCCTTAAGGAAAATTTTCAAGTTTTCTGTATCTTAATAACTCATTAGAATTTTTGCTTTTTTTTTGCCACGTGTCCAACATATTATTTCTTTTTAAAAACGCAAATAGCTTGTCAAATGATTTTAAGTCTATTTTCTTATTGACACTGATGGTACTTCAAAGCATTGACTAATAGACCCACAAAGATAAAGGTCTACGCTTTGTCGACTGAAACAGAAAAACATAATATAATATAACTATACATTACCAATATTAATGAGCCTACCAATTGTTGAAAAACGCCACCAGAACATTTTCATTAACTATTTCTGCACAATTATTAATCTGCTGCCAGTGTTTGAAGTCAGTATAAGATTTTTCGTATCTTACTTTCGACTTGCTTGCCAATAGGGGCTCGTATAGCTTCCTGAGCACTTTCTAGAACGTATTCAGATAAATCAGCGGCAATCATTTTAGAAATTATCAAATTTTCTAAAAATTAAATTTTCGTTGACAACTAAACATCTTTGTAACTAGCTAGCAACCAACTTGCATAACGACTTTGATTTTTACGGAGAAAATAGCAAAAATCTTCACTAAATTCACATAAATGAGAAGCTGGTCACCTGAAACCGATAAACTATTGAACAAACCACGAATGTTATGACCCATAACAGCCTTAGACGTCTTAAAATCCTCGCTCTTCGAGCTCGGATTTCAATCTGACATCTGCGGCTGTAATAAACGTCATAACATTTCTAGGTATGTTAATAGCTATTTGTGTCGCGATACAAAAGGAAATTATAATTACATTTTTTTAAATTAATTGTTTATATTATTATGTAAAAACTGTCTCCGCACACCTTGACCGACTCTCTGGAATCAAATTCGACAGATATCATCATCAGTCATTACAGAAATGCGGAATGGAACGGAGCTCAGTGGGTTCGATAAAACCAGCCACAATTAAGATACTGGTTGGGTAAAATCGTCAAATCGCGACGGTCGACGGACTGTCCGCTCTCCGCGACTGAATGTTCGAGAAAACCAGGCGTTCCGACGCCATGATGAGCCGCGCGGCGGCTGGAAAATACCACAACCACTATTTGTGCCTCTTCACTATTTTGGCATCATAGCGGTAGAGGACTCGGTTTGAAATGATCTTCTGATTGGAAGTATCTTGTAATTTTTTCGACGTCTGGATCACTCAATTGTTCAGTCCTCCACTCGTTGGGAGTTCTCCTAGGGATATCAATAATGACTTCGCATAATCCGCAAATTTTATCTGTTTCATGTTCGCATGGAGGTCTGGATATGAGATCAGCCACTTTTTTTTTCTAACTATGTACCTACTCAATTTCCAAATTGAAACTCTGGATTTGTAAGGCCCAACGAGCTTGTCTACCCGTAAAAGCGATTTTAAGGGCTGGTGATCCGTGGAAATCTTTATCTTGGATTCCTCATTGTACCCCCTAATCTTTTGTAAGACCGAAATCACAGCTAAGACCTCATGTTCCGTCGTTGAGTAGTTTCTCTCAGCTTTGGTAAGAAGTCGGCTCACGTACTCTAGTAGGCGATCTTTAGCATCTTCTCCCTGTACAGTACCGCACCGGGAGCATAGGCACTCGCATCTGTTCGAATCTTGACTGGTTTCGTCTCGTTTGCCTGTTGTAATACTGGGGTGGTGGTTAGAGCTCTCTTTGTTATTTAAAAACTTCTATTCGCGTTCTACTTCGTTGGATCGAACCTGCGATGCCACGAACAAACAAGTTTGAAGGAAAGATAGAAATTCTTTTGCGTTGCGTGGAGGAGGGCTTTTGATTATAGCGTATGTCTTCTCTAATGGATAGAAATTCCATTCTGCTGTCTTAATAAACTGAATCCTTTGTGACGCTTGTTTACGGCGGCGGTTGCCTCGAGCGCCAGTTTTTTTTACGTGGTATGCTCCACAGGACCACGGGTAGCTAAAAGTCGGAGTACGGAACTCCAGAGGTCAACTGCCTAGTTTGGCGGGAGGGAAAAATAAAGTCGATTCACCCTTGCTTCACAGTTGAGATTCACCCTGTATGCCCCTGTCGAATTGCACCCTGTATACGGCGGTTCAGAGTCTGCACGTTTCGGTCTGTGAGTGGTCGATGACAAAAGTTACGGAACACCCTGTATACGTCGGTGTACCCGCGCCCTCTATAGGATGGTTCGGTTGGTATGAGTTTCGAAACCCGAGCGGTCGATTTCCCGGGCTTCGTCTTGCTTCATGAGATCCCTCCGCATGAACCTTCCGGAGACCAGTAAAAACCGGGATAATGTGTTACGATGGCTAGACGTTGGCGGGTGTGGGGTCACTAGCAAAAGAAAGAAAGACCGGTCTGGTTGGTCCGGAAGCTTAGACAGCGGTGATGGTTGGAGCCCTTCACCTTAGTCAGCTTCTTCTTAATGGGCGACTTCCTTCTGGATGGTCTAGTTTGGAGCGGGCTCGACTCTTCTCTGTCGTTCTAAGGAAGCGCAGCCTCTTTTATAGACCTACTGGCGGGGTGAAAATGACGTAGGCTGATGCGTACGACTTGTCGCAATGCGGAGGTGTGAGGATCTTATCATCGTGTTATCTTCCCTCCGGAGTGTAATCGGTTCCGGGCATCGTATCGGATCCGGAATGCCGGCGTCCGGAACGCGCTTCTTTGCTGGAAGTATTTATTTTCGTCGGTTTCCGGTTCGACGAAAGGCGTGGTCGGGCGTGACAAGGTCAGGGGTTGGGGGTGGTCGTAGCGACTCCGGGGTAGGCTTGTTTGGAGCGAGCTAATTTTCCGGTGGCGGTAATGAAAAAATTATCCGGCTGTGACCCTGCAAACTATCTTTCCCGGCGAATTATATGTTTAATTTTCAGGTACACGGTCTTGCTTAAATAGCAAATCGACGAAGCGCTCCGCGGTGAGGTTGTCGCTTCGCCGACGGTTCTTAATTCGTACTTAATTCGGATTTTTTGGTAACTTCGTTACACCTTGTAGACTGAAATCGCATCAATAAACGCCTCTACATTCGATTCAGCAGCACCATCGAATCTAGCGTTACATCCCGAAAAAATTGCAGTTGAAACTGGGTCTACCCCTGGAGTGACCGGGTTTATATTTTGTTGTGGCGACTTCGAAGCATTTCCGGAGTCATAACGGTTTGTTGATCTGGTTGAGTACGGCTGTTTCCTTCACCGTTTCTGATTTCGTGGTATGACATGTTCAGAACTGTTGGGCTTGATTCGTCGAATGAATATACAGATTCGGTACTTGAGGATGGACTGGAACTTTGGGCGAAGATCTTCCAAAGATGACCATCTGAATGGTTTTCCAGATCGCAAGGACATCAAAAATGTCACAACACAAGTCACTGATATCATTTTTTGTAACACGGGTACTACCACGATGAGACAATGAAAAACAAGTGAGTCGTATTTCGTGTCTATACGCGTAAAAAAAAAAACAAAGCAAAGAAATTGATTTCATGTCTAAAACAGTTCAATAACAATTGTGATGTTGAATTATTTGTTGTCTTACGAGTCTCGTTTCTCCATCGTATTTACAAAACACGAGGAACACGCTGAGGCGCCACTTTAACGGAGTCGGTGATGAATCAGTTCACTCGGTCTTGTCGATAGGATTCTAAACTTTAATAATAATAATAATTAGACAAACACTAATAACAACATATTTTAACATGACAGAACAAAAGTATTGGCGTTGATACACACGCAATGGCCGAGGCCATGATGATCTTCTTGCTGCCCGACGTGATGTAGTAATATTGAAGATATATTTCTGATTCTGATTCGGCAAATAAAAGTTCCTTTGAGACACTTACGAAGTGGAATCTTTGCAATACTACTGGACAGCCAAATTTATGAATTTACCAATACAAAGTGCTTCTTGTACATGAAATATTGCTTCTTTATATATCGACTGTAAAGATTTTTATATTGCCTTTTAATATAAGTTTACTGTGTTATGTTTAATTTTTTTGATGTTAATATACAGAGTGATCATAAAATTCCGCACAAAATTCACAATTTAGTTATGTAATATTTTTGCGAAAAACGCTCGAACAGGTCGATTTTTGTTTTCAAAGTGCCATCTTTCGACATAAAAATTTTGATGATGACGTCATCTGTTTTTGAACTGTGACACAGTCATCAATTTTTTTAAATGGAAACCCCCAACTTTTTTTGGGTTTTAGATGCAATTATCTATTCAACAAGAGTAAAAAGTGATACCTTGCATAACTTTTTTTTTGAAAAATTTACTTTAAGTTTTACTTCATAATCCAAAAAAGATGACGTCATCAACAAAATTGTTGATGTCAAAAAATTTAACAACAAAAATCGACCTATTCGAGCATTTTTCGCAAAAACAGTACATAACTAAATTATGAAGTTTGTGCGGAACTTTATGATCACTCTGTAATATAATGTTAGTTGTTAGCATTAATCACTGATTAAAGTTATCACCATACAACGATCTTATATAGCTATCTTACTAAAACCTTTCCTGAGGCGTCATAAGTCCGCAATATCATTTAAAATACCAACTTAAAAGCGACATTTGTGTTTATAAAAAAAACTACATACAGTTTTCCTAAATATGTTTTATGAATGCACCAAAAACCCCTGGGAATTTGTTAAAATTCAAAAACAGCAACATCAAAATTGAAATAATTATTTTCATTCATGTGAACTTTATGGTTCAGCAAACTTCTAGAAGTTCACAGTTTGAAGAAGCCATTAAGTGAAAACCTGAAAGGATAATTTAATTTTGTTTACAAAGCGGTCTTCGTATTATAAAATTATAACATAATTATTTCAGATCATCACAGCTTGTTAAACATTACCATTAAATGTCAGATTCTTCTAGTTATCAAGAAAATAAGTGATATTACATAAAAACGAGAATTTACGTTTACATTTTGGTGGCGACCTGATGTAATTTTGTTAGTGAAAACTTGTGGGGTGGACTTATTGGTAACAGCATAAACAATTAAAGCGTTCGTTAGATGTAATTATTATTCATGAAATAAAGTTTTGTTAACCATCTGCAAGAAGACAAGTTTTAACAACAATGGTGGGCAAACACTGTTAACAACTTTAAGTTTCCAAGAATATCTAATTTTACTAGCAGCTCCTTTTATCATCAAGTAATATAGCCAGCGTCTGTTACACATTAATGCACACAACCAGATACTAAAATGCCTTTGTTGTCTAACTCATCTTTTACGAAAACTCAAGATTATTTCGAAATAGGTGCTAAACCATTGTGTCATAATACTAAACTTATTAGAATGATCATATAACACATAGTAAATTGAGCCAATAGCAATTACAGATTTTCCTTAGTTACGATGGATAAGCGATTAGCCCCTTGACGACTTGGTATAATCACTTCGGTGTTTCTGCTGGATCCAACAATGAACTTTGCCATAGAAACAATTTTTTGATTTTGATTGTTAATAGTCAGAAAAAAAGTTCCGTCAAAACTTCGGATTTTGTGGATCGCTTTGGTTATGTAATCGGAACGAAGACCACTCGAGGAAACGAAAATAATCCGATTACACTAACCTCTTGTAATCGATTATTTTCTATGCTCTTGTGATATTAAAACTGATTATACTAAAGGTAAAAATGATGTAATGGTAAGTAAGGTAATAGCGAGTCACATGTCGGTATTTCCCTAAGCTACAACTCATAAAGAAATACCATATCTGTGCGTTCAGTTTAGTATTGAAAAAATCACTAATGGTTTTATTGAAAAGGATGCGATTAAATTGATCGCAACGACGGTGTGTCTTTATCAACATTTTGCGATATATTTTATCATTTTTATGGGGTCAGGGTCGTGACCATGAAGTTCAGAGCAGTGCCAGTGAGGAATTTTGTAACCAGAGTTAGAGATTTCATCTATTTTTTCTCAAGATTTGAGATGTAATTGTCAGATGAAAATTCAGGAATTCGCTTACTCTGTTTTTCTATTGCGCCCTCTAGGGCATAACTCTAGTTATTACTAGCGTTGGATCTACATGTTTTACGTTAAAAACTAATAATATATAATTTCGTTTCAAGATTCTGTGAAAAACTTTATTTTGACTACTTGTTCACGATAATTTTACATAATTCATCTGCCTGCAAGAAGACGGCGTGAAATTCCATTGACGCAATATGCACCAATAGAAATACGTAATCTTTCTTAGTTACAAATGGTAGAGTGTACTGGAAGCACAGTGAACAAATCGTTCAGCGAAGAAGTTATCGTGAATAAGTACCGTGTAAATTGTACATAGAAAATCGTAATTTTTTTTTAATAAAATTTAGTAACTGCAGTGGTGCACACGAATTCTTTAAATGCTCGAACCCGCCTGGCTCAGGCAACGTTGCATTGGTGTCGGAAGTGGGATTTAAGGCGACTGGCCCGGTTTTGTTTACTTTACTTTTTTGTTATCTTTTTAAGAACGATCTGCGGCACACACGAAATATAATACGGTCAGCCGTCGGTCGACACGTCTGCCTGCCGCCGAGGGGCGGGGCCTGTGTTACCTTGAACCACGCCAACATTGCTTGAAACTAGCGAACTTTGGGGACAATTTGCAAATTTATTTTTCAATATTTATAAAAACACCTTGCATTTACCGAATACAGAGTTCAGTAAAAATCAAGCACCAACACGTTTGTTAAACGTTTGGCTTCTCATTTTGTTAATAATTTTTTTTTCTGAACAAACAACGTTTTGCCGTGATGAAGGTTTTTTTTTTTACTAATTTTGATGCCCAATACGTTAAGATAGCATAACAATGAAAGCCGTAATTCGGTTCCAAAGTTGAGGCGACTGAGCGTTTCGCCTTAAAAAAAAGAAAGAACCGGTACGTGAAGCATGTCAAAGCAAACTTCGGGAAGAATCACGAAAAGTAAAACCATGTAGGTTCTACAAGGACAAATGGCCCTTCTTCTAGAACAATTGGGAAAGATACGACAAGAAGAAAAAGAGACGACAAAAAGAAAGGAACAAAAAAATTGCACTAGACTAGAGAACAAGTGAACCAATTGTACCAGTCGCAGCTGAAGTCGCGAGTTCAGAAGAATGGCGAAAGTCTGTAGGAGCTTGCGGCGGATGTTGAGAGACTGGTGCATCTGGCCTACCTAAGCGCGCCTCGTGGGTTCCACCACCAACTTGTGACAAGCGCGTTCATTGATGGGGGCCGCGACGGTGAGTTGCAGCAAACGCCTGTCCGGCGGCTCAACGTCTGCGAGCAGTAATCATAGAGGAACCCTCGAAGGATAGAAACTGCTTATTGAGAGAGATGAGTGAGATGATGAAAACTTTGTTAGAAGGACTACGGCACGGAAGCACGAGCATCACCGGAGCAGACCCATAGGAATCCGGAATCGAGCCCTTTAAGCTCAAGGCAGTCGGAAAACTAAGTCCAACTAGCGCTTCGGGGCGTGCACTAACTGGCCCTACAAAAGCCCCTAGGGTCATCTCTGTTTCGCAGTTAAGAAGAAGGAACGACAGTCTGTTGCTCGAGGGTCGAATCAACGGAGCTGACTGTTTTATGACCGTCGACACCAGAGCGACCGTCTCGATCGGAAGACCAGACATCTAGAAACCGCTGGGAGATTTCCGATCGACCGAGAGCGACCTGGTGTTAAAAACAGCAACGGCAGAAGCAGCACGAGGATTCGGGGAAGTTGAGGCAAGGCTCGAATTAGGGAGGTTCGAGATTATTATGGCTGATATAGTTAACGATGTCATCTTGGGTCTTGACATCATGAAGAAGTTTGGATTCGTGCTGGACATCAAGAATCGCATGCTGCTAGTTGGGAATGAAGAAATTTCCCTGCATTCTGCAATACCATCCGCCGACGAAGTGAAAGTGATAGTTTGCGAAGCGGTCCGTGTACAGAAGAACTCGGAACAGATCGTGCTGGCAGAGTTGGAAAAAGACCGTGGGGATACCGAACTGGAATCATCGAACCGAACATGACCACCGACTCTGACGTGAAACAAAAAACACAGATCATGGTAGCAAGAACACTCGTTAAGACTAACTGACGAATTCCTATTCGTGTAGCGAATTTAGGTAAAATTCGTGTTACACAAGTGAAAGGGCATACGATCGAGCTATACCATCCTGTACTACGGGTCATCCGTTGCGAAGAACAACCTGTTGAGTGAAACTTTTCCTAGAAGACTGGAAACACCTTACGAACCATCAATTGGAGAAGGCCATAACATTTATCAGCAAGGAGAATGACATCTTTGCTACCGAAGACCGAAGCAGCGGCAGAACCAACATGGTTTGCTTCCGTTTGCAAAATATCAAGAGCGGGTTCAGATGGTAGACAAAATGAAAGTGGACGGAATTATTAAAGACTCCTCAAGCCCGTGGTCGTCACCAGTTGTTTTGGTAACGAAGAAAGATGGCTCCACTCGCTTTTGCGTTGACAACAGACGGCTGAACGATGTAACTGAAAAGGAGAGCTATCTGTCGCCACTTATTGATGACACTTTAAGCATGTTGTCGGAATCGCATTGGTTTTCAACCCTGGATTTGAAGAGCGGCTATTATAGGCAAGTTGATATCCACCCCGATGACAAAGAGAACACAGCGTTTTCGACTGGAAGCGGTCTCTACCAGTTTAACGTCGTGCCATTTCGACTTTGCAACGCTGCAGCCACTTTTGGGAGGTTGATGGAACTGGTTCTGCTAGGGCTGACATGGAAAATCTTCTTGGTCTACCTCGATGACGTCATGGTGGTTGGAAGGATCTGCGAGGAACATCTGAAAAATTTGGAAAAGATTTTCAGCCGCTTAAGGAATGCCAACCTTTAGCTCAATCTCAAAAGAAATGCCAATTGTTCCAGACAGAAGTGAAGTTCTTGGGTCATGTGGTTACGCCAATCGGAGTACAAACAGATCCGGACAAGATCACGGCCGTCCGCGAGTGGCCTCGACCAAAAGACAAGCACCAGCTGAGAAGCTTCTTGGGCCTCTGTAACTACTATAGCAGATTTGTCACAGGGTTTGCTAACATTGACAAACGCTATTTATCTGGAATAACGAGAGCGAAGGAGCGTTTAGAACCTTGAAGATATTGCTGTGTACGGGTCCTAAACTGTCCAAGCCGAGAGTATAGGAGCGGTATGTCCTGGGTACAGACGCCAGTAACAACGGTATGGCGGCAGTCCTTTTGCTGGTGCAGGACGGCGAAGAAAACGTCATCAAATATTATAGTAAGGTGCTTTCCAAGCCGGAAAGAAACTACTGGCGATCGTAAATGCAGTAGGACATTTTCACAAGTACCTGTACGGTCAACACTTCAAAATCCGACCGGATCATGCTGCACTGAGGTGGCTGAGATAGCCAGATAGTTGAAGAGGCTGCAGCAGTATGGTTTCTAAATCGAGCACGAACCAAATAGATCACACCAGAATGCGGACGCACTGTCTAGGAGGAGGCCGTGCGGGAGGGACTGCAAACATTTCAGTCAGAAAGAGGCACCCACAGAATTCGAGGGCGTGGACAAGTTGGTTCTGCTACCTCAAAATGGATGGACAACGGCGGAGATGAGGGCGGAACAACTTGAGGACAACGATTAAGCCAATTTTGGAAAGCAATTAGAGTGTCCGACGCACTCCTAGGCGTAAATATGACCATAAGGAAAGTCCGTGAACGCTTCTATTGGGTGAACGCTCGAAATGACGTCGAGAGTTGGTGTCGGATATGTGAAACTTGTGCGGCGTGTAACGGCCCACAGACGCGTAGTCGAGGAGCCATGAAGCAGTACAACGTTGGAGCGCCATTCGAGAGAATAGCCTTCGACGTAGCAGCACCTTTTCCTACCACAGATTCGGGAAACAAGTACATCATGGGGGTCATCGATTATTTTAGTAAGTGGCCTACGCCCCTGGTGGAAAATTGGAGTTGCTACTACGGACTTCCACTGGAAATGCACTCGCCCCAAGGGTGGAACTTTGAATTTCGAGTGTTCCAAGGCGTCTGCGAACTATTGGGCGTACGGAAGACAAGGACAAGACCCTTGCATCCTCAAGCAGTTCAACAACACCATGGAGCGGCAATTCAAGAGACGACCAACCAGACACCGGCGAAGATCCTGTTTGGACAGGAAATGCGTCTGCCGTGCGATCTGGCTTTTGGATCACCAGCACGAAAGCGTAAGGACGTGGTAAACTACGTGGACGAACTACAGGAAGCCATGTCCAGTATTATACACGAATTGACGCGCAGCGACCGAATGAAAACGCGTTACCATCTGAAGGTGAATTCGGCAGGATGCAGTGATGGAGACCTGGTGTGGTTGTTCAACCCTTGGCGAAAGAAAGGTCGCTGCCCGAAGTTACAACCCAGTTGGGAGTGCCCGTACACGGTTGTAAAGAAGATCAAGGACGTGGTGTATCGGATTCAACGCCATCCCCAAGCTAAAATGATTCACCTGGATCGCTTGGCACCCTACTCTGGGACGAATTAACAGGATTGAGGTAGATTGTTTGGGACACACGATCTTTAAGAGGGGGACCATGCGACGACGACGCGACGGCACCGGAAGTCGCAGTGAATGATATAATCTGGGTCGGGACAATTATTTGAATGATCACATACGATAATGGCATCGCCCTGGAATAGTCCATAGACCGTGGGAAGCCGCACTGTGTGGGAATGGTTGTTCACATAGTCGAGAAGGTTCTGTCGC
Organism: Diaperis boleti; assembly: GCA_963583935.1. Taxonomy (NCBI): domain Eukaryota; kingdom Metazoa; phylum Arthropoda; class Insecta; order Coleoptera; family Tenebrionidae; genus Diaperis; species Diaperis boleti. The sequence continues at coordinate 34,971,866 of OY757242.1, read as the reverse complement.
GTAGAAAGAATGAAGTCATACTCCAATCTATAAGACCGACGGTCGCACAAGGAGGATGATGTCATACTCGAGAATGTTCAGTCGCGACGAAAGGATGATCTCATTATTCCAGAATATAAAGAATTGAGAACACCAGTAGGGGTATAAGAAGGGAACGAATGTCGGAATGGTAGAGTGTACTGGAAGCACAGTGAACAAGTCGTTCACCGAAGAAGTTATCGTGAATAAGTACCGTATTTATCGTTATTTTTTTAATAAAATTTAGTAACTCCGGTGGTGCACACGAATTCATTAAATCCTCGAACCCGCCCGGTTCAGGCAATGCTACATTATTTTCCGGCTCCACATCTTTTGCTGTAACATATTCATTTAGAAAGAAACGCTTGCTTTTTTATTATTTTAAAGAAATTCAATTGTAAACAAAAGAAAAATTATGTTTAAATAATTAAAATAGATCTATACGTAAAGGTAACAATTGTTTGTGGTGTTTCGCAACCTGACAAGAGACATACAACAATAAGTGCCAACGCGACAATCATTTACGTTAAATAGGCGAACAGTAGGCAACAGCCTCGTAGTTTCCAAATGTAGCTTTGATTGAACTTTTTTGTATATTGATTTTAATAGATTTTTCCAATTTTGAAGGGAAGGAGGGAAATTATCTATATTGAAAAGTAGTACGGTTAATAAATGATAAAATCTATAGTTTGGATATATTATGTTGAGAGGGATATTGTCGTTTCCAGACGACCTACCGTCTCTATTGATTGAAAGTGAGTGTAGAAACATTGATTTCGAATTAAAGTTTATAAATTTATTATCAAATTCTATGTAGTTGTTGATTAACTTCTATGTCCTATACGCTCGTTAACATTTTTACATTTTAGTCCTTTTGGTCAAATACACGAAAAAATTGCATGTTCAAGACGTAGAGACAGCTTAACTTAATCCTCTTTTGCAGTTTGCCCTATTTTCTTTCACAAATGAAACAAATATTTTCTATTCCTGTATACTATTTTTCATGTATTTTTTTTTATGCAGAGGACCATTATAACACAAGCAATTTAAAGAACCAAAAACTTCTAGCTCACATGCAACGTTGCATACATACATATTGAGTCAATTGTAGCTCATTTCTGAAACAGAGGCTTAGTAGTCGCGTCAATAAATATAAAACAGGCAATCTTCGGAAGTCCTCAAGAACAGCTCCGATTTAATTTTTTTTTAATGTTTGTTTTTATGTATTATTTAAAATCAGAAACCTTTTGAAGTGGGGAATAATTATTTATATTGTTTAAACAATATTTATGATATTTATATAAAAAAATTAGTTTTTCATACAATACTTATTCTACAAAAGTAAATTATAAAATTATTATGAATTGTGGATTATTTATTTTAAACATTTGAGAATTTTCTCTCGATTTCCATGGGATGCTCTGATCAGAACCTGACTTTTTGACAATGGAACCACCTCACGAGTTTACCCTTTCAAATAAAAGAAGAATTTTGAAAATCGGTCCACAATTGACGAAGAAATTGGTGAACATACATTAAGTCGGTTAATAAAAGGGAGCAAAAATTTGAGGATTTTTTTTTATTTCCATGGGATTCCCTGGTCAGATCCCGATTTTTTGATAATGGAACCACCTCAAGAGTACACCCTTTCAAATAAAAGAACAATTTTGTAAATCGGTCCACAATTGACGAAGAAATCGGTGAACATACATGAAGTCGGTTAATAAAAGGGAGCGAAACTTTGAGGATCTCTCTCGATTTCCATGGGATTCCCTGGTTAGATCCCGATTTTTTGATAATGGAACCACCTTAAGAGTATACCCTTTCAATTAAAGGAAGAATTTTGTAAATCGGTCCACAATTGACGAAGAAATTGGTGAACACACATGAAGTCGGTTAATAAAAGGGAGCAAAAATTTGAGGATCTTTCTCGATTCCCATGGGATTCCCTGGTCAGATCCTGATTTTTTGATAACGCAACCATCGTAAGAGTATACCCTTTCAAATAAAAGAAGAATTTTGTAAATCGGTCCACAATTGACGAAGAAATCGATGGACATACATGAAGTCTGTTAATAAAAGGGAGCTGGATAAATATCATACATATTGTTTAAATAATATTAATAGTTATATCTCCGCTTCAAAAGGTTTCTGATTATAAATAATATAAAAAAAAAAATAAAAAAATTTTAAAAAGAAACATCAAAATTGAAGCTGTTTCTGAGGACTTCCGAGAAAAAGACTTCATTGACGCGACTATACCTGTTTTGCTTTGTTTTGCATTCCAAACATTAATAAATTTCCTTATGACCTAGCGATTGTAAATTGTATTTGATTTCTACTGCATTTGTTGAGTAAAGCAGATTTTTTAATACAAGTCGAAAGCTTTTCTTGTTCCACGTTCCAATTCTTCATTTTCTTTGTCAGTTTTCATAACAGTACCATCATTGGTCTCAATAGTCTCGAGAATCTAATTGTTGTTTGTTTTGTTTGTTTGTATTGGTTTTCCCAGCGAGTAGTCACTGATGAGTAGTCACTGTCTTTTGAAATTTATTAATTTCTGGACTGCCTCGTCGTATTTATTGTTAACTAACTGCCGGGCACTTCTATTTGGTTGCTGTGTTGAGGAAGGTCCAGAAAAATGCAATCTTGGTTACATATAATACGATGCTTAAACAGACTGCTATTGTGATTGATTTGTAATTCTACTTGTGCAAGAAGATCCCTTCTGGAGCGTTGTCCGGAGTTTTAATAGGGTCCAGCTTGGCCAACGGGTGATACTCGTTGGGGCGGTGATACCAATGGGGTGAGACAACGTTCAGGGTGGTGGTGGTGCGGCTCATATGTACCGTATTTCATTACAACTGGACATTTGTGGAACAGAAATTAATGCATTTTAAATTATCATGTCAACAAATTTGAAAACTGGTAACACATTATTTCGATTTACGTCTCGACCGTAGATACACGTACACAACTGATATTAAATGCATTTATAATTAATATGGAGTAGTTTTAAGAGCAGGCAAATTATTCCAAAGTTAAATCTTGGTCTCCTGTTTGAATTTATAAACGGATTAACACATTTTGTAAATTGGTTAAAACTTTGGTTGAAATCTATCATTAGATACATCATGTATAATTATTTTATCACAATTTAGAGCATTGCTACCCTCAAAATTTCTGTACTCGCTGTACCAAATATTCTATAATTTCAAACAGTCAGATAATTCCATATATACTCGTGTAGTAACTTCTACAAAAGGAAGAGACTTTTAAGACTCACATACATTTAGAAAATTCTTAAAAATGAAAGGAAAATTGTGCTAAACCAATATGTTAATTACGTTCAGTAAGTTTCCCGTTCCATCAATCATTGAATCACTAAAGCGACACCAGCAGCAGGCGGTTCATAACAAAATGAAAATCCGGAGAAAAATATATTTTGCCTTACATCCCACCCAGTTTTTTTAAACTGCCGATACTTACAAGATGTTGTCAATATTCATCTTTACACTTTTCTCTCCGCCGTTTCTCTCCACCCACTGGTGATTTATGGCGGCAGTGAAGCACATGTCTCTTAATATGTGTCGCGTAAGCGCCGAGATTGATTCGAAATCAAGACCACGCCATTACTCCTGTTTTCGCGATCATGTTCACGCAAAATTTAAATTTAATAAAAAATGTGCAATGAGACGGATCATTCATTTGTGGCAAAATCTGCGTTATCACATCTGCGCCACAGATTAGGCATTGCATAAATTTTCAAACGGCGGGTATTTGAAAAGTAAAGCTCTGTAGCAAATATTGTATCAGAACTTACCGCTCTAATCGAATTATTAAATAGTAATGATTTGTAATTGCCGCTTTGGTAGTTTATAAAAGCATAATAATTTAGTCGTATTGATCACGTGATTAAATTAGACGATTACATTAAATTTATAATTTTCGTTTGGTAAGCTGACATTCAGGGTATTTAATACCGAAACATATGTGTTCCCACAAAATGTCTTTTAGTTAGATTTAGCAAGGACTAATAAATTAATCTGTTCTGAACAATGTGTTGGCATTTTGCTTTCTGATTTATATACATAATGACTAATGACAGAAGTCGTAGTTATACCTAAGCCATTCAGTACCGTTAACGTTTTACATGAAATTACACGTCGGGCATAAAACGTCGTATCACGTAAAACGTGAGACGTGTATCACTCGCTGGCTTGTAATATAATCTTCTATTTTCTTCGCCTATTACAGAAACTGACATTTTCGCCATCGATTTCCCCGTCCGAAAATATCAAATTATGATATTCAGTCAATTAATCCACATTTCGAGTTTCCCGCACAGGCCAATATGACTTTCTTGGAGCATGTTTCTTTAAGGGGTCGAGCGCGAAGCGCGAGGCACTTATTTAAATGAATATCATTTAGGCCGTTAGTAGAACGGCGCCGTGGCTAGGCAGTTAGTTGAGTGGCTAATTAAGCTAGTTGGCTGCGACATATTCTTGCATTTGTATATTTATAGAATAGCTCGATACCAAATTCAATTGATTCATAGAACTCTCATAAGCTGAGTTTAATATAAATATAATTAGCATTTTCTAGTATTAACACACAATTAAATAGGAAGCTCACATCCACACTTAATTAGTCATAACTCATGACATATTATTAATTTACGAGCGAGTTTAATGATAGTATTTCAATACATTATTTATCTAAATAAAATTTCAAAAGGTCGTATATTTTATAATATATAACTCATTAAGTAGTTACAGAAGTTCTCATTTGTTTTATTTTCTGAGCCCCATTAGCTCAAGTGTCGAGCCATTAGCTAACAATGAATGTCGGTGCAACAAGCGCATTCAAATTCAAATCAAAACTATTTGTCTCACAAACGTCATAAAATTTTAAATTAGTTCTTTTTTTCAAAGAATTTGATAATAGAATTGTCTATTTATGTGATTTACTTTCAGAAGAAACAAAAAGTATGAGTCCTAAAACTGAAATGTTAAATGATGTGTGACAAAAAGTTCTAAAAGAAAGCAAGCGACAGTAAAACAAACTCTTTAGGCGATGATTACGTAAAAGGTGATTTTACGGCTCCCACAGGCTTTCCGACTCCTGTGATTACATAACATAACCCATAACATAATTTACATTCTGTATTAATTTCAAAATAACACATCTTCAGTTCTTCTGTTATCACAATATTGTTCTTCCTCCTTCTCCTTTCCTCATACACCATTTTCCCTTCCAGCTGTCCTTCTCAACCTGTTTTTCTCTCCCTCCTATCTCTTCTATTTCTCCTTAAATTCGTGTATAGGCCTTTCCATCTCCCTCTTATGTTCTTGGTTCTCTGTTCGCATCTCCTTCATTTCTTCCTTTAGCCCCCTTTTTATTGATGTGAAACATCTATATGCGCACTATGGGGGCAAAATCGATTCGTATGTCGTGACGGTAATAGATAATATGTATGTGAATGTTTCTATAGAAAAATTGTAGAGCTCAAAAATTCCTATAACAAAGTTTGCAACGACAAATTTTATGTTAAGGTTAATTCGCCAATTGATAAAATAATATATTCCTATGTGAAAACGAATATATAGTGCGTGGGTGGGTCAGTTATTATAAATAAATTTTTGAATTTCCGAAATTTTCTAATATTGTTTTCAATTAGTTTAAATCAGTGACAGTATTATTGAGTTTAAAAATGAGTGACAGTGACGATCAACCGGCCAATCATTTCATTAATACCGTCTAGTACACCTTCAACAGTTACTATTGCAGAAATCACAGAAGGTTCATCAAATAATATTCCCTAATTGCATTGTAAAAAGTCTGTATTAAAAATATTTATCTTTCGACACTGTCAGAATTTTCAAATTTTTGCTTGTGTAAACACTCTCTGTCATGAAATAATGAAAGTGACAGATAAACGTCAAACTATTTTTATGGATTTCAAGCAATTTAAAGGCTTTCCGAGGTTGTGTCGAACGATAAAACGTTGTATTACACTCGTTCCTGTGTAGATTGAACGCTTTACGCCACTCGGGGTTCACAAAAGCACTCGTTTCACTTGTGCTTTTATAAACCTCTTGTGGCATAAAGCGTCCAATTTACACAGGAGCTCGTATATTAAACAACTATTATTTGTCTTGTATTTATATTATGTTTAATATATTGTTATAATAAGAATAATAAGAAAAATATAGTTTCGTTAATAAAATAAAATATGTTTTTAAAAATTTAAAAATTTAAATATATCTAAGTCGAACTCCACAAACTTTAATGAGCGTAAAATTACAAATGGAACATGTTTGGCAGAACACTTCTGCCATCATCAGCCCTTAAAGAATATAAAAAATTATTATTAGATAATAGATAATTTTTTATATTCTTTAAGGGCTGATGATGGCAGAAGTGTTCTGCGAAAACATGTTCCATTTGGAGTTCGACTTAGATATATTTAAATTTTTAATTTAAATTTACTCCACCTGGATTTAAGAACATTCTTCTGGTTTAATATGTTTTTATTTATTTGTTCCTTTTCTTTAATTATAAATTATTTCAATAATCATCAAGTTCTATGTTTCACATCTACCGCGCGTCCCGTGAAGGCCTAATTTTTTTCTTTCAACTTATCCGTGATACTCTCTATATTATTGTCAATTTTTTAATGTGCTTCTGGCAATCTTGCTGTTATTTTACTTCTTTTAAATATCTTCTCTTCTTTTTCTTGTCTTCCTCTTTCACCTTCCCCTGTTTATTTCCTTTCCTCTGCTCTTTTCTCTACATTTGCTTCACTTTTATCTGCACCACTTGTTGCTGCATCAGTCGGTTTCAAATTCGCAATGTATTTACTTTGTTCAATTGGAAGAAGAATTGATTCTAAGTATTTGTTGATTGACTGTAGCCGATGGAATATTTAGACTGTGCAAAAAAAGGGGTCAGCACCATCATCATCATCATCATAAATTAAGGAATTGTGATTCAGTAGATTCTTTATAATTCTGGTTAGTCAGATAGATCACCCTTCTTCTCGTGTGAGTTCTCTGGGGTTGTATTTTTTTCCATTATTATATTCTTGTTCCACCTTCCAAACTCTGATCTTCATGGCTCTCCACTTTTCCACTTCGTCCCACCAGCTTTTACTTGACCTTTCTATGATTTTTGCCCCCAGTGGGGTGCAGGGTTTTATTCTTCCAGTCATAAATCATTTCGTGGTCTTCTTATTATATGTCCCATTCATTTTATTCTTCTCGCTTTCGTCCATTTTACTATGTTTCCATGCAACAGTTCCTCTTCTTCCCTTTTATTTCTTCTTGGGTCTTACTGCTTACTGCTGTCTTCAGCTGAAGGCGATCAGCCTTGTATATTGTGTCGATTTCAGGGTTTTTCTTTTTCTTGCTTATTAGTAGATTTCTATTCATTCGGCTTTGGACCCTTTCGTTTATTTCTCTTTTCTTTAATGTTTTTCCGATTGACACAACGAGATTTAAACACCTCTACATTTCCAACATTCCTCACACACGTCTCTTCTCCATTTATCTCAAGACTGGATATTTTTTGAAATTGCAATTTTACCCTTACTTCCACTTCCTGTATTTCTTGTACTGACCAACACCATGAAGCAAAATAATGTGTACCTCCTATACGTGGAAATTCTATTTTCCGCTTATTAGTACAGGCAATGGGTACTAAAAATGGGGTTTTGATCCCAAAAGGTCGGACAGAAATGAAATTTGGTGGGATGGTAGACATAGGTCTCCTGATAGTACACCTGGGGGGTTGCCGCTCAAGGGGAGGGGGGGTGAAAACTCTGCACCGCGACGCTTTTCGGAAAATAGCACAGTTGTTGTAAATGTTATCGAAAAAAAGTTCAAATAAAATATGTAGAGAACAAGATTGTGCATAATTTTGGTTATATTCATTTTTTGTTTGCGACCAACAGTTTCCGTTTTACGGGGCGCCAAAGTTGGGGGTTGATTTGCAATTTCCAACAAAATCAAATTTTCTGCGCGGATTACAACGAAGATCGACTTCACATAATTCTGCAATATTTTTTTTCTTAAAGAGCAATGTTTTCCGAGATTGTGGATATTTACCGTCTCACCAAATTTAATTTCTGTACGACCTTTTGCGAAAAAAAACCCCTTTCTTGTACCCATTGCCTGGACTATAGACTTTTTAGAAGAAATAATTTATAAAGTTTAGAAATTTTGGTTATGAACTCCCAGCAGACACCTAAATAAGAATTCGAAGAGTTCCCACTCCCCCGGGGGGAGCTTCATCCCCTTTTGTCCAAAAAACCGCTCCAGAACGTGACGTCATGAAGCCTTTCTGGCTTTTTCTCGTAAACGGTAACTCCGATGAGAAAATTTTATAAGACTTATGTTGTTAGGTAATGTAAATATGTCGCCGGTTTGTCGGGGCTCGGTTGGGTTTTATTATGCCTTATGAATGCAAATAGCCGGTTTTTCCGACCATCGGCAACCCCGGCAAATTTGACCATCAATGGGGAATTCCGACCCCTGCCCTGCGACCACCGGACGCTCATTGTTTTATATTGTATAAAGGATGTAATTTTAGTGTTAGGAAATAGTTTTTGCACGAGTCTTGTAAGGACTCACAAGTACGACGGCTACGTAACGCTGTTCGTATACAATAATCTATGTTTCGTTTGTAATTAATCAACAAAATAAACGTAGTTAAAAACAGACTACAAGTTAATCCGTACAACATCAGAATTCACCAGCATTCAACCCATCAGTGGTTAACATATGTTCTCCATTAAATTCTGCATAAAATTGGTCTCATGAAGTTTTTGCGTATCTCCCACCCACCGCTCATCAATGACACTGGAAAGTGAGTATAGATTTCAGCGTGAAGGCAATCTTTTGCGGCGATTATCTAGAAAACCATTAGTGGGAGCAAAAAAGGTATAGATACAGAATAATTGTAAAGCAGTTTTTACTGTACAAGGTCCATATTGAATAAAACATTTGCAATAAATTGTTATTGGTCAAAAAACGGGGTGTGGACTAATTTTTGTCTTTGCGCTGAAAACTATACTCACTTTCCAATGTCATTGATGAGCGGTGTGTGGCAAAAACTTCATGAGACCATAAGTTCTATAAATTTTTTTTTATCGGAGTTACCGTTTACGAGAAGAAGGCAGAAGCGCTTCATGACGTCAAGTTCGGGAGCGCTTTTTTGGGCAAAAGTGGATTAAGCTCCTCCCGGGGTGCCTGATGGGAGTTTATAACCAAAATTTCTAAACTTTATAAATTATTTCTTCTAAAAAGTCTAATTTGCTTGGACTAGATGTTCATCGGCACATATCTCGAGAACGATTCAACATAATAGCTTTTTAGGGAGTGATTTTTGTTGGAAATTTTATCAGCTTTAATCTTTGTTCCAATGATTTTTTTACGTAGGATGCATAGTTTTTGAGTTATAAGCGAAAAACCGATAAAAGTCAGAATTGTTCGACTTTTTGGAGTAGGGAGAGGCACACTAAACAAAATCAAATCTTTTGTAATATGCAACCAAATCCATCAGATGAGACATCCACAAACTCAGAAAATATTGCTCTTTCAGAAAAAAATATGCAGAATTATTTGAAGTCTATCTTCGTTGTAATCCTGGTTGAAAATTTGATTTTATTGAAATTTGCCAATCAACCCCCAGCTTTGGCGCCCCGTAAAGCGGAAACTGTTAGTCGCAAACAAAAAATTAATAGAACCAAAATTATGCACAATTTTGTTCTCTACATACAATTTTGTTCTCTTTAAACTTTTTTTAGGTAGCACTTAGAACAACGGCACTATTTTTAGAAAAGCGTCGAGGTGCAGAGTTTTCACCCCCTCACCCCTCGAGCGGCACCCCCCGCGGTCGCAAGCTTAGGTATACTATCAGGAGACCTATGTCTACCATCCTACAAAATTTCATTTCTGTCCGACCTTTTGCGATCAAAAATCCCCCATTGCCTGGACTATATCCCCGATCCCTATCTATAAGCAATGGCTACAAAAGCAATATTTTTACAGACACACTTGAATGAAAAAGAACAGATTTTTATACAAGGAGCCCTTATGCAAGAATCAACTTGTAGAATTTTAGTATTTGTCCAGGGTCCAAAGTACGGATTATATGAGAATCGACTGACTGTCAGTCCACTAAAGATGATCTATCAAACTCTAACGTCAGAAGTTGGTTATCAAAAATGAGATGAATACTTTGCATTCAATGTATAGTCACTATTTACGTTTCTAAGACTTATTTGAAAATGTAGTCTTCTACTGCTCCTACTATCTTCGGGAAGCGGGAAGTACTGTTAGATTATAAAATCGTTTTGGCAAGCAACCCTTTATTATTAACAAAGAAATTTTTTGAAGCACTTCTGAAGACTAAAACATATTAATCATTTTAATCGGAGGTACATTTAAATACATTCTCCTCATGCTCTCGATTTCAAACTGACCGGAATGTGTGTAGCCAATATTGCGAGTAAATGAAAATTAAATTTTTGTGTTGTATTTTCTTTCGAAGTTCAACGGGTTAGGTAGAACAAATACCCTCCACTTGGTTAAAGATCAAACTAAAGTTTTTTCTTAGTGATAACCTTAACAGGGTGTTTTTTTATACAAATGTGAAAGAAACTTTTTTATTGGTATCTATATTTCCTACTTAACAGTAATTTCCGATGAACATGAGTTTTAAACACCCTACTCGCTACGTCAGATGTATTCAGAACCCTTCAGTAGAACTTTTTTTGCACCAATCAGTGTTCCAGACCATGTGAAGTAGGAACCACTCCTATAAAATGCTTAGTCGTAATTGAAGCTTTTTTAAACAGATCTTAGAGCTACTAATTATAGGTACTGTATTCCAATATTTACCCTTTTTAACACTGCTTGCACAGCAGTCAAGGGTCACAAAAAATATCGGTAGTCATTAGAGGATCAATTTACGAAACATGACCAGATTATTGATCCCAATCTCATCTTGCCACAATTTGCACTGTGACTGACAGGTGTAACCTTCGTGGCTGGTCCAATTAGTCAACTTAAATAAATTAGACATTTTAGGTCCGTTTGTACCGTTTGAATTTTAAAAAGCACTTATTTTAAGCACAACTTGGAGAACTGTCAATCGTGCAAACAAATTTTGGAATTTCAGCATTGCTTAATTTTAAATTCCTAAAGCTGACTGTAAATGGGTGTTAATCGTTTAATGATTTTTTGTGTCACGTCTCCAAAATTTCTTATTTACCTACTATTTATTCATAAAATAATTACTGCCAGAGTTCCAGCGGAAACTGTAATTGTCAATTTATCAGAAGACAATGTGTTTGCGATTGAAATTAAGCTGTCGGGTTTTGTTTCAGGGATGGACGACCAACCGGATTCGCTGTTTCAAGAGGAAGAGGACGACAGTTCGGGAGAACGTGCAAAAACCGAACTTATCTTCGTAGCTTTTTTAGTCGCGCTGCCTTTGGTCCTACAATAATAAATCTTACTCATGTTGTGCTGTGTACAAGAGAAATCTCGAGATTAACGTTGAAACATGCTGTGTCGTTCAGACGATGAATTTCTCTTCCTTAACTATTTTTTATATGCTTCCTTCGCTACAAGTGGTTCAGTGATATGGTCCGTTTGAAGCATATACTGACTGAGGCTCGTCGTTATTGTGTTGTTAACTATTTTTTCGTTTAGTTGGTTGCTTATATGCACCATGAAAATTATATATGCTTCAGGAGTGGACGCAGTGGGAAGTTGATATTAGCGGTTGATGACTGACGATAACTGTATTCTTTGTGGGTAATTTCTTAGTAATGTAAGCAATAGCGCATATTTTATAGCGAATAAAATTATTGGCAGTATGTATAATAATAGGTTGTATGTGGATGTTATACAGCCGGGGCCGCATACATATGAATTACAAGCGACATGCAACTTCTTAGTGTAGCTCAATTTATGCACATACTGATGCCATTCATGAATGAAACGGATTTTGACAAGGGCCGATCATTCTTAAACTTTACAAGTGGCCTAGAAAATCGCTCTCTGAAAACTCGACTTCGTTCACATCGATGCGATGCTTACATTCGTCTAACAATCAAAACGAAATTAGCGTGCAGTATTCAGGGATCCGAAACTTGGTCGCTACACACATTCCCAATTAAAGTCAAATATCAAGGTTTCTTCCTGTGTAGATTCTCATTCTCTTTGTGTGTAAAGAAGTAGCTACTAGCCGTATATCATTCCATTTTGTATTGTAAAAAAAGAAACTTGCTAACAAATAAATAGTTTTCTATAAATTTAATATTGTTTGATTTCACTTCGGTTTATATAAACTAACCTCTCCTTTAAGGTATAATCAACTAGCTGACCCGATAGACGTTCAATAAATTTGTTTTTGGACAGATTTATTATATTTATTATAGATTCGTTGGTAACCGCATCACTTGAGAACGGCTGTACCGATTTGTTCGTTTTTTTTTTAAAATAAGAATTAAAAACAAAATTCTGGATCGTGACAACGGCGTCACCTACCGGATCCAACTCTCGCTAAGAAGCATACAGGTGACCCCATATGTACAAAAAAAAATATCAAAATCGGTCGGAAGATTAAACAAAAATCTGGGTTGCGACAATAGCGCTACCTACCGGGTCTAACTGTAACTAAGAACCATCCAGGTGACCCCGTAAGTACAAAAAAAAATCATGAAGATGGGTCAAGCCGTTTAGGAGGAGGAATTACGAACACATACTATAGGTGAAATGCTGTTGGTCTAAGCACATAACTTGAGAACGACTGGGCTGATTTGGATATATTTATTTTAGAATATTCGTAATGGTCCAGGTAAAGTTTTCAAGGAAAGAGTTGCGCGGAAAAACAGTTTTTCCAAAATTTTCCAATTTTCCGGACAACTTTTTCAATTTTTCTTTTCGTAAGAACCTTATTAATTTGGACTATTACGAATATTAAAAAAAAATACCAAATCGAATCCATCGAGCTGTTTTGAAGTGATGCCCTTACCGATGAACAGCATTTAACATGTACGCACAGGCTTTCAGTTTTTTCCTAATTCTCCAATTTTCCGGCCAACTTTTCCAATTTTTCTTTCCGTAAGACCCTTATCTGGACTATTACAAATATGAAGAAAAAAACTTAACGAACAGTTTTTCCGGAATTTTCCTAGACATTTTTCCAATTTTTCTTTCCGTAAGAACTAAACCCGACTTGGCTGATTACGAATACTCTTTAAAAAAAATTGTCAAATCGGTCTAGCCGTTCTCAAGTTAATACTTCACACCCTAAAATTGGTTAAAAAAAGCCTATCCACTTATTTTAATGGAATTTTAAAAAAAGATAGATAACTCGTGTCAGCGTGCTTCTTTTTCACTCGTGTGGATTATTAAACTTGGCTGCGTCTCGTTTCATAAACCTCCTCTTGTGGAAAAAAGTTGCGCATCTAACACTTGTTGTCTAATATAATATTTATCATGTTTCATTAAATTGCCTTCGGAATTTTAGTGCACTGTGATCAATAAACGCTTTGGAAATGACCTCTTTTCCCATCAAAAAAAAAAAAAAGTTTGTACTATATTTTTTAGACAGCCTGGTATGTATACCGTAAAAAAATTAGAACAATAGTTGTTAATCTGTGCCTTTTATAACCCTCACTAACAACACTTAGCAACAGTGCATCCACAAAACTTTAATTGCAAGAATAAGTAATTAGTCACGGAACTTTGGAAATACAAACATAATAGTAATTAAATTATACAGGGTGTTATGGAGGTCCTAACAGAAAATTTAACCACAAGTAGAACTCGTCAAAAAAATTTTTTTTCTATATCTACCAATTTGCTGAAATCCGCAACTTTTTTGAACATTTTTCTGACCCCTTATTTCATCCTCCGCCTATGCCTACATGAATTTGAACGCATCAGAACGTTTTTGTCGAACGAGGTAAATATATAGCTTCTAACTTTTTTGGGACAAAAAATTTGTCGTTAATAATTTTAGTTATCAGTTGAGTATCGCGCCGCTATGTATTGTTATGGCCTGTGCTCGATTCTTGTGTTCGTTGATTATGGCAAATTTTCTTCTCTAACTCCAGATTTCGGACGTCCCAGATATAATTGCGTTTTGGAAATTGAACCTGAAATTTTTAAATATTCGAATATGTGCTTCGAAGTGTATTCGAAGTGTCGGTGTGTCAACATTTATCGTTTATCGCACTTAGAACAACAAGGATTTCCATTTAAACAGTTTTTATTTCGATTTGTTTATCGCGTAATGTGTTTGTGCATTCCTGACAATCAATGAACGGGTTTTGGTTTTAGGGGCAAACTATTCTTAATTTTAACTCCGTAAGGGAGCGTTTGCGAAAAAAATGACAGATAATTTTTTTTTTATTTTGACGAGGTCTACTTGTGGTTAAATTTTCTGCTAGGACCTCCATAACACGCTGTATAATGATGCTTCTGAAGCTAGTAGTGCAAAAAAAAATAACACTTGGTCTTCAGTGGTCAGGTGACAAAGGTTTTAGGTAAAACACTCAGATTTCAAACTTCTATACATATAATAAAACTGTAGCAGGATAAAGTTTTGTACATTACCAGCAAAAGCCAATGGTAAAAAAAATAATTGTTGTCCGATCACTGGACGGATTTGTATACAATTTTGTGTGGTTGAAGTTTATGTAGCGGTGTAATATATATTGAAAAATCAAACGACGTAGCTTAAGGAAGTCGCAATTATATGAGTAGTTAATGGAATTTAGAATTAAAAAACGTGTGGGTGGGTTTGGTTTACTATGACGTAACTACTCATATAATCACGCTTGAACTTCCTTAAAGTAAGTCGTTTTGTCTTTAATTATATTTTATAGTATCTTGTATACCAGTATGTAGATGTTTAGAGTCCCTAGCGATCTATAAGTATTGCACTTGACAGACAGGCCCAGTTGCTTTAATTGTGGGAAAATAGGTCACCTGAGGAGGGACTGCCGCTTAATGCTTGTGCAACAGCAACGTCATCCTCAACACGTAAGAGCTTAGTGATCATCTCTAACAGACGAGTCCTACAGCTGTGTTTACTTTTCTTACTGACGAACTACTTGTAAACATTTCTTGAAATTTTTCGAGCAATACGTCTACCTAAGATCAGTTTGGAAGTCACCATGGATTTCGTCCAACTTCACAGCAATCATGGCGGGAGGCGCCCGGGCTAAATGCGAGCCTTCCGAATCCATAACTACGACTATATTTATTTTTACATAGTTACGATGTATAGATAAGAGATTAGCTCCTTGACGACGTTGTATAATTACTTTGGTGTTTCGGCTGGGTCCAACAATGAACTTTGTCATAGTAACATTTTTTTATGATAGTTAATAATCGTCAGAAAAAAAGTTCCGTCAAAATTTCGCATTTTGTGGATCGTTTTGGGCCTTATTAAAACTGGGGGCCTGAGGGGGGTCACTTAAAACATGGGGGCCCAAGGGGGGCCACTTGAAACATGGGGCCCCGAGGGGGCCCCTTCCTTTATCGACATCCAGAAATCGAAAGTTGAATGTTTAGTTCTTAAGTCAAATTCAATTGACTTGAACTCTTGAGACAGGGGGGCCCGAGAAAGCCCCTTTGAGACAGACAGGGCTGAAGTTTTCAGAAGTTGGGAGAATAAAATTTCGATGTGGGTTTCTAATATCTTTGGGCTTGACTTTTGTTAGACTCTGAACTCGTTGAGCCGAAACCAGCGCTATCAATGTCGCTAATTTAAGTGTGACGATTTCATGTTGACTTGCGACTGGTCGCAAGTGCCGGTTGCTATGGAAACGTCGTAACTTAAAACCAGTCAGTAAGGATCAATTTCATGTGAAATGAAACATCCTCGTCGAACTCACAAACTAGAAAATTGATAACTGGTCTGGGTTAACAACTTCTACACCCCTATCCTTACAAAAATACCATTTCTTCCACTACGTATTATATTGCTTCTTAGTACTATTTCTTGAAGATTGCCGGACAAGAGCCCCATCACCAAGGTAATGTTCGTTCAGATTGGATGATTTTGACTCGAAGGAGGTAATAGCAGATCACTTTTGAGTTAGTATATACATAATTGGTTTAGTAGTATTATAAAAACTGAGTACTAGGATTGATTGACCGAGCCATTCTAGAATAACCATCAAACCCTCTGCTTTGACCATGGCACTGTAAATTCTACGTCGCAAGAATTTGGATCTGGTTTCTAAGAAATCTAAACTGGACACTTATGATTAAGTTGAGAGGCAAAAACATCCATTTCGGGTGTACCAAACACCCTACTAATTTCAGAAACGGCTTCCTAACTAAGTTCACATGTTAAATTAGCGGCTGTCTGCCACCGTATTGTGTATCGATCTAATATATGAAGCTATGTCTTTATATTATTTAACTTTGGATGTTAAACGCCGAATACAGATCCCCCACCCTCACCCCCACCAAACGATTGATGTAAGTAACTGCTGTAGAGTTATTTATCCTAAGCAGAATATGGCAATTGAATAAACTTTAGATCCTTGAAATCGATTTAGTCTCATTCTTTTACCATTTCTGATATTATACTCAGAAAGATTTGAATAGACATTTTAAAGAAAGTACTACTTATAAAAAAAATTTATCGTTTCGGCATCGTAACTCTAGGAGGTTTATCACTCGCGGTATCACTTCACATTACTGTACGGTACATTTACTTCATTGTACTTATTTTTTTAATCATATATCTATCACTGCTTATAACTGACAATGACATCTGTCATCGGCGCGCGAGTTGGCATCTGTCGTCAAATTTGGTTCTTTTTCCTCAGCAAATATCAGCAGTTGCCATATCTTTTGTATTTGTGGATTGATTTGAATTAAAGAAACACTACATATGAGCCCAAGCTTATCTCAATACATGGTTGAAAACCGTATCCAAACTGATTCAGCCGTTGTTGAGAATATCATGCTTAAACGCACAGACAAACAGACAAAAAATATTGTTTTAGGCTTAACAGCGTGTCTTCAACCAGCACTTGTGATAATAATACAACTAAATGATATGTGATATAAAAATCGAGGGGCCCTAAAACTGGCGCATCAAACGGTCCACGTCGCCCTATCCATTTTTCTTCGAAAATGTTCCTAAGAAACGTTCTGACTTCCAAGCGAAAATCCGGAGGTGCTCCATCTTGTTGGAAGCAAATTCGTTCGTTGGCCATGGTTCGCAAAGATGCTTCATCGTGAACAGTAATTTTTATTTCTATCTACAAGTTTAAAGTCTCTGGTATCTATTGGTTGTATGTATTATTTCATTTTGCGCTGTAAAAAACAGAAAACGTTCGATGAAAATAATTAGATTTATTTCGTCCCGATTTATATTCCACCCTGACGCTCCTATTTTCAATTTATCGATAATCTTATCTCGATTTGATTGTCGCAGAGTCAATTTTAATGGACCGCACAATAAACCGATTTATATGTATAGGTTTAAAAGACAGGATAAATTTCATTAGCACTTCCGCAAATGCAGCACTTAAAATTCTTGGCACGTGTAGGCGAGGGAAGATAACGATTTGGCAAGGATCCCCTGGCAATATCGGTAAAAGTTCTTGTTTTATTTTAACTCGACTGTTGATCGTGTGAACACTTGTAATTATAAGCGAACACAAACAGTAGAAGTGTGCAAATTCGATTTTTTGCGGTCGACATAGGATATTACAGCAATGAGGCGTTGGAGACGTTATCAGAATCGCACAAGTTGTGTAGTTTCCTGGCGATTTCGTTAAATTTACACAGACGACACCTTTATCTCGAATCATTATGTAAAGTTGTTAGACGAACTGCGAAGATGCTCATAAAATTCGTCCTTAGAATTTATTTTAATGTATTTTTCAACTGGTTTGTTTATTTGTGTAAAGAAATTTTAGGGAGGCAATAACTAAATTTTAGATTATTACGAAATACACATAATGGTGCAGAATCAACTTTTTTGTGAATTTATTATGTTTCCTATCCTATACTCAGCACCGGTGCATCAGCGACCTAGATAAGGGACGAAACAACCCTCTTTCGTTCTTTTGGCGCTCAACCATTTTAAAAGCGACCACCCTCGCCACATGATTACAGTGCTTCACTCTTTATATTTATATTCCTGCAACCTAAACTCCAAAATGTTGTCCACCTTTATCAATACACCTTAAAGTCTTCGTTCAAATTACTGATCCTATTTTGCAACATTATGGGATTGTTATTAGTTTCCACACACCTTTTTCAGTTCTTTGCTGTAAAGTTCACAACAGGTGAACAATACTTTATTTTCACATGGTGTCAAACCACATGATCTTGGCGGCAAATGTATTTCTGCGAATCAACCTATAAAAACAGTGAGCGGTTGTCCCATCTTGTTGAAAGTAGGCATCCTTATGGAACTGTTCAAAAAATGGTGCTTTCATAAAAATTATTCATATGTATTACATTTCATGTCGTCGAAGGAAATGTAATAATCTTCTTGCCCTATTCGTTAAGTAATAGAGTATCACACAATACATCTTGCAAAGATTGACATGACTACAAAAGCGCTAAACAATTTGGTTCTCTGCGTAAAACCATTTTCACTTTTCTTTTATTCTACACACGTCAGCGAAAACCACCACTTACAGTAAGGTTATACCAGAATTACCCTGCAATAATAATAGTAAAAAATCGTGAAAAGCACGCACAAGGGCGCGTCGACAGCGGCGCAAACAAAAATGTATTAATTGTTATTGATCCATTTTTAGCATGAAATTTTAATCGAATCAATGCAGCACCGGAAATAAAAATAATTCAATACGATTTCTTTCTCTATAGCGTGACCCAGTAATTTTAAGGTCTAAATCCGAGAAACCCGCAACAAAAATAGACGGTAAAACAAAGAATTCTATTTCTGCATCAACGAATTCTACTCGAACTACTAATTGCTAGTTGTTTCAACCCTGCTTGCAGCTATCTATAGCGCCTAATCAATTTAGTAAGAGGTATATCATTTGGTGCTGATATAATACGTATTCATGAGAAGTCCTCGGCATAATTGAAAGCAGCCCAGCACGTTTTTCAGACTATAGTTGCATCGGTGCTGTCTGACATAACAAACTCAAAGTTTTCCGATCCATAAAACACAAAACTTCAAACTAAAGACTAATGCAGACGCCACCCTCAGTTCAGCCGCCAACGGCATACAAATTGCACATAATCAAATCGACGACACTTTTAATAGCCCTCTTCATGGTTTTTGTAAAGTTACTCCTCTAAACCTAATTTAGGGAAGAGACTACTCACCTTTTATATATAAAATTAAAAGTTTTAGATGTAAGTATGTAAACAGAAGGTGATTTATGAAAGGTTTAAGCCCCAATAAAAATAATAATTAATATAACAACTTTTTATTCTAGTGTTCTGAATCAGACCAAATCAGACTAACTGCGCTGCTCTCTCTGTACTCGCGCTACATTGGTTGACGCGTGCGCCCTCGCTCGCCAGTCCGAAGAGACCAGGAATCCCCTTATTTTATTTGTTCCGCTAACACGGCCATCCTGTTCTCGATTGCGTCCTCGCAACACAGGATCCATTGCAGAGATGTCTGAAAGTACAAAAGCACAAGACAGTACTTATGTTTTGCTATCACTTTATGTGTTGTTTATGTGCAAGTTTATATTTCTTTTGCGGCGAGGTTGTCGCCTCTATTTGCTTTGTTTTGTTTACGATTTGTACTCGGATTTCAATGGATGGTACCAGTTATCCTCGTATGATACTGCCATCTTCATTTTTACTTTATAGTGGTGATGCCACTATCCTTTCGCATGTTAGATGGTACTGCCATCTACCTTTTATTGGTTTCTCAGGTGGTACTGTCACCTTCATTATCGTATAAGGCGATTTTGTCGTGCTTTTGAGATGGTACTGCCATCTTTTTACCTTTTTATTTTATTAGAGTGGAATTACCACCTCTACTGCGATGCAAGTGGGATTGCCACTTTTACTATGATGCGAGTGGGATTTCCACCTTTACTGTGATGCGAGTGGGATTGCCACCTTTACTGTGATGCGAGTGGGATTGCCACAAATAATTATTTTCTTCATTGGAGGACTGCCCCAAGATC
This sequence comes from Diaperis boleti, assembly GCA_963583935.1. Lineage (NCBI taxonomy): Eukaryota > Metazoa > Arthropoda > Insecta > Coleoptera > Tenebrionidae > Diaperis > Diaperis boleti. Next base: position 34,951,669 of record OY757242.1, on the reverse strand, counting down.
ATTGCCAAGCTCAAAAAAAAAAACTTGTATTTGCAATCTCAAAGTAAAACTAATAAACTCAAATACACTTATTATTGTTTTGGTTGTTTGTTATTGTTAAGTTTGATGGGGAAAAGAAACAAAAACAAAATTAAAATTTTAAGGTTCTAAGTGGGATTGCCACTATCCTTTTATCAATGTTATGTTTGGTTTCGTTTGTTATTTAAGTAAGTAGTGTACTTACTTCTATTCAGATTGCTCTGTTGAAGGCCAGCCTCTTAACTGCTCATGTGCAGCTACGGTGGTCCTACGTCCCTTTTTTGTTAACAGGTATCTCTCATTGGGAAGTACTTTTGAAACGGTGTAAGGGCCTTTGTATTTGGGTTTTAACTTTCCTCCACCAGCCAGCTGGGAATCTTCAACTGCTACAATTTCTCCTTCGGAAAACAATCTTGAACGATATCGGGTTGCACCAAATCGCTGTGCGTTCCTAATCGTCCGTTCTTCCATTCGAACACGTTCCTCGACGACGGCCTTGTCTGGGTCGACGAAATTATTGCTCGGCGGCGCGTCTCCCAAGAATTGCAGCGTCGAGTTTAATCTCGGATTTGTTCCCAGCTGGAGTACCGCAGGCACGTGACCAGTTGTAGAATGCACTGTTGAATTCAGGTTGTCTTCGACGGCGGCGAGTGCAACGGTCCAGGTATTTTCTTTTTCAGCGGTGAGCGACGCTCGTAACAAATTGAAGATGGTTCGCAGGACGCGCTCCACTTTTCCATTCCCTCTCGGCACACCCGTTGGAACATAATGTAGTTCAACATTTTGTTCATCCAGAAAGTTTTTAAACATAGTCGAAGTGAACGCACTTCCACGGTCTGCAATGATACGTTTTGGTTCTCCCAACTCTTCAAAAACTGCCAGTAACGCACAGATTGAGTCTTCAGATGTTTTTCTGGGTATTGGCTGCAAGCGGCAATATTTGGAAAATGCGTCAATTACTACCAGGATCTGCGTACAGCCATTCGATTTAACTAAAGGTCCAGCGTGATCGATGTGCCAGGTCTCCAAGATGTCACTGGGTTGCTCTCCATGTTGCCATAATCCTGATCGGCGACCCGTATGAGATTTCCCAAGAACGCACGATCGGCAATTTTTGATGTACTTCTTCAAACATTGTCCCATTTTTGGCCAGAATAAATCCTCACGCAGTTTTGCGACACACTTGTCTCGACCAATATGTGATGAAAAATCGTGATACAGTTTCATCGTCAACAAACGAGCTGCGATGGGCACAAAACACTTCCTTGGTTCCGTTTTCGTCACAACTACATTGTTTATCACGGTGAAGTGTCGATTACAGTCTGGGTTATTTAGTATTTCACGGCAAAATTCGTCGTTGTTTTGAAATTCTCGGAGCGTTTGAACATCTGAGATTTTGTTTATGTTTATGGTTCTCAAAGCACACACTTTTAGTTCACATTCGTCACTAATGGGATTTCGGCTTAAATAGTCCACATGACCCATTTTTTCACCAGATCGATATTCAATTGAAAAATCAGTCTTGTAACTTGATCCACCAATGAGCTACACGTCGATGTAAGTTTTTCTTCAAAGCAGTCGCACGCACTGAATTACAATCGGTGAAGATGGTGAAATGTACACCGTACAAATAAACTCGAAAATGTTCGACGACTTCAACAATGGCCAATGTCTCTAAGTCATATGACGGGTACCTTGATTCATAATCCGTAGTTCGGCGACTATAATAAGCAACAGGCTGTGAAATTCCATCTTCGATTTGAAGAAGCACGGCTCCGATGCCCACTGAACTAGCGTCTGTGTGTAGTCCACATTTTAATTCTGGATTATAAATCCGTAAAACAGGAGTATCCGAAAGTTTGTTTATAATTAATTGTCGAGTACTTTCGCACTCTGGTGTCCATTGAAAAACTTGATTTTTGCGTAACAAAGATGAAATAGGTGCAGTGAGTTGAGAGAAGCTTTTGATGAAACGGCGAAAATATCCTGCTAGTCCCATGAACTGACGAACACCTTTGATGTCGGATGGGGGAGGCGCTTTAATCAAAGCACTCACTTTTCGCGGACTAGGTCGTATAGAACCAGCACTTAATACTACACCCAGATACTCAGTTTCTGTTGCAAAAAATCGGCACTTTTGATAGTTCAAAGAAAAACCGCCAGCAGACAAGGCATATAGCACTTCTTATAAAGTTTCCAATCCTTCTTCTATTGTTGTTGAAGGAACCAGGACATCGTCGATGTACACAAATGCTTTGCTGCCTTTTAGGTCACCTAGGGCTTTGTCTATGGCTCGTTGGTAAATTGAAGGAGAATTCACGTAACCAAAGGGCATTCGGTTGAATTCATAATGACCATCAGGCGTTATAAATGCTGTTATGTGTTTTGAGTCTTCATCGATCTCCATCTGGTAAAATCCAGCTCTCATGTCCAGTGTTGTAAAGTATTTAGTATGGCACAAAGCGTTTATTTGGTCTTGAATGTTCGGTAAAGGATATCGTTCTTTAAACACCTTTTTATTAACGTCTCTGAAGTCCACACACATCCTGAGTTCACCTGTCTTTTTCTTCACGATTACTATCGGACTTGCATACTCTGAATGGCTTTCGCGGATAACACCACTTTGTAAAAGTTCATTCACTATTCTCTTCACTTGTCGCCGTTCTTCATAAGCCAATCGTCTTGGATGATACGCCACTGGGGTAGTGTCTTTCAATCTTATCGTCAATTTTCCGGTGGTGATATGATCAGGTGTATTTTTCTGGTAAGTTGTCAACATGGTTTCTAATTTTAGCTTGATGTCATCGTCCAGCCCAGTTTGGTTTATTTTATTCGGATGGATGTGGGTCAGTGTAAACACTTTGGGAACGTTGTGTTGATGTAATTGGAGTCCGTCAGCTGTTTTCTCGATACGCAAGCAAGGTCGACTTATAACATCCCATCCGATAATCACATCAATTTCTCCCGGAACGACACTATCAGGAACAACTAAGAAGGCTATTTCCAGTGTTACTTCTGGTAAAAATGTGATAAGTTCACAGACACCTAGAGCATTAATAACTTTGCGTCCAATTCCAGCGAAGGCGCGCACCTCACAATTCGGTTGAATTATAGCATTTAAAGTCTTAGCAACGGAATGTTTTATTAGGGACACATCAGCACCACTGTCAATAAGGTACACGAATTGGGAAACATTAGGTTTAGTTAACAATGTGGCCATTGGTGTTGTGTGCAGGTGGCGTCACTTTTTTAACAAGAAGGCTTTCTTGGGTTTCCCATGTTTATTCCAGCAATTCGGTTCGGTATGACCGATTTTCTTACAATGAGAACATGTTGGTGGGCCGACTTTGGTCTCGTTAATCACTTTGCTTGATTCGCTGACATTAGCCTTATCGGGTTTGGAGTGACAACTATTTTGATGATGACCACTTTGACCACATCGAAAGCACGTTCCCTTTACGACTTTGTCGCGACGTCTCGATGTACTTGCTTCACTTGGCGACTCATTTGAGCGAAAGTTTTGCATTGCTCGATGTTTTCGACGACGTGCATCGAATTCACTGAGCATTTTGAGGAGTTCTCGATCGGAAGTTGGTTGTTGCATTCGGATGGTAGCTTGCGGTTCTGCATGATCCAATCCGTACACTATCATACTAAGAATAGTACTCCACGGCAAGTCATTATAAAACCGCTTAATGGCACGAAGCTTTTGAATGCCGTAATCGCTAAGTGAATCACAATCATGGCTTCGTAAAGTTGCAGCAGTGTAAGCTCGTGGTCCTGGTGTTTCGCGATCGGGAAAAGCAACAATGAGGTCCTTGCAAAATTCATCCCATGTACGAAGCACTGGTCTCCAATCACAATAATATCGATGAGCACGACCTTTTAGGGCTTCTCCGGCCTTGGCAATCATGAGTACGTCTGCAATGCGCAGCTCTGTTTTTAGCTTTGTTGCTATATCAAGCCATTCTTCTATAGCGTAATCGCTGCTGTCGGGATTAAATTCCGACAAGCGAAACGAAACGTTTGTTGTTGAAGCCTGCGCAGTTTCGCATTCGACTGTTGTTGCTGACGAGGCTTTGGGCGTTGGCACAGGCGCCATGTTGCAATGACGTGTCAATTCCAATAATTGTTGCTGTTGAGCAGCCACAATGGAAATTAGGATTTCTTGCCAAACAACCCTTGCTCGTTTTGGTTCTGGGGGCTGCGGGTTTTCAGAATGCGCCTCTTGAATTCCAGGATTTGGAATCTCTTCCACTTCCTCTTCCTCAGAGCTGACATGGTCATCACTTGCTTTATTCACTTCCGACATTATTAAAAGTTAACAACTTTTCACTTGACGTTTAGGCTTTAGAATCCCACTTCTGATGTAAACAGAAGGTGATTTATCAAGGGTTTAAGCCCCAATAAAAATAATAATTAATATAACAACTTTTTATTCTGGTGTTCTGAATCAGACCAAATCAGACTAACTGCGCTACTCTCTCTGTACTCGCGCTACATTGGTTGACGCGTGCGCCCTCGCTTGCCAGTCCGAACAGACCAGGAATCCCCTTATTTTATTTGTTCCGCTAACAAGTATGAAACAGATTTTCATCAGAGAAGACTGTTTACTAAAGTGTTAATTTTCAAATTAACCTTTATTCTGTGATGTAATTTTCACGTTTGTACAATTATAATTCTAAAGAGTGTTTTTAGTTCTGCATTAACAAATTAAAAAATATACCAGATGTTCTAATAAAAATGTGAATCAACGGAAAAGCTAGAATTTGCACAATATAATTAAATTAATAAGCTTTATCTTTTTCAGGATATTAAACAGATATTTACACTTATAAAAGTTGGCTGGTAGGTAAGCCATTAATATTACCTTACCGAAATGTCAATTGTCAACATTTGTCGAGAAACTGGAACCGAATTAATGTGAAAACTAATAAATGTATGTAAGGTTATTTATTAAAATAGCATATAAGAGAACACGAAACTATACCTATAACAATGAAAATAACGAGAAAAAACTGCTTTTTGTCGCCATCACAATAAACATTTATGATGCAATCTTTCAAACCAAAAATTGTAATTCCTGGCAAATTCAAATTGGAAACTGATAAAGACTCCAGGTGTGAAGATGTATTTTGTTACACTAATTCTCTTGTATGGTCATTGTAAATAATTTTAGCAGAAAATACTGAAACCGCCGAACTAGCAGTACCACCCCCTTAAAAAATTTAAATGACATGACAATTCAATTCTCTATCCAAATTTACATTTACCGATTCCTTTCTCCAAAAAAAAAGCATGAATTCGATATTTTCCAAATCTACATAAAATACTCAACTAAAATTTGTGGATTCTCGAGTGAGACAGTGGAAGATACACACGTGTGCCCTAGTCTCTGAGAATAATATAAGTATTTAAGTAACGTAGTTCGAGTGAGTTATAGTGCAAAGAAAGTGACGAAGCAGACATCGGGAATTGAAAACACTGATAATTTTTTTCGGCGCCTGGCGCTATCGCACAGGTAAGAAGTGCACTTACTTACCTTATTGCGAGACACAATGCAAAACATCGCATATCACGGCAATAAATTTCCGAAATAACCCTTCATATTCACAACAGCTTCTGACTACAGGAGCTAAAATGTCACACTTTCCAAATCAAACCAACGACAATAATACTATTCAAGAAAATCAAAATGTCCTCCCACAAAAAGAGCAAGCGGTAGTTATGAATGTAGAAGCAGACTTAAAATTACGGGACTACATAGTAGCACTTGGAGATATCGTCGAACCTAAAAATATCATCTTCGCGTCTAGAATTTCAAATGGGCGAATATGCATTTATCTTTCCTCAGTGCAAATCGTTGATAAACTTCTAACTGAACATACTCATATCAGGATTCAAAATAATGACGTGGAGATTCGACGACTAATATCACAAGCAAAGAGAGTGATAATCTCAAACGTCTGCCCTTCCATACCTGATGATATAATAGAAAATATGATTCATACTATTGGTTTTAAAACTGCATCACCGATAAACTTCCTCAGGGTAGGGATGCAGGATGAAGCCTACTGTCATATACTAAGTTTTCGCAGGCAAGTTTACGTTTTACCGGAGTTTAAATTTTGACGAACTCAAATGTTTCCAATGTAATGAACTGGGACACATAGCTAGCTAGCCAATGTACGAAACCACAAGATACACAAACCAATGATCCTCCTGTAAATATCAACAAACGACCAATGGAATCTGAAACTTCGGATTCACAAACCGTACTATCAGAGCGGGTACGGGAAGAGGAAAAAGAAAATACCGAGTTTAAGACCCCCAAACACAAACCTAAAAGGAAAAAAATTATCAAAGATAACACCACGCGGCAACGATCAGAGTCAACAGAAAGCCGTTCCTATGAAAGTCTCTCGCAGCAGCTGGAACCGTTAAAACCCCTATTTGAGGACACAAATGCATCATACGTTCTCAACTATAATCAACTCTATGACTTCCTCGCCAATGCTTTTGGTAAACTCGATCCATTACCAGTCGCCCAAGATTATACGCACAACGTGACAGGTCTCGTTAAGATGTTACATGATCTCTACCCCTCTTTGCAGAGCAGGCGATTGAAGAATCAATTCACTCGTATTAAAAAAAAAACTTACGGACAAACTAGGACTTGATAGTGGAACATCAGAACAGGAAGATGACTCAGACTCATCGTCCCAACTGAGCGGGTATTAAAATTCATTTTAGAATGGAACATAAATGGGCTCTATGCCCACCTCCCATACCTACAAGTCTTACTCTCACAGAACCCTCCAAAAAATTTTTCTCTACAAGAAACTCACCTTAAAGAAAACAGACATCACAAGATCAAGAATTATACCTGTTACTTCAGGAATCGACAAACAGATCAGCGTGCCAGCTGAAGTGTAGCAACCTATATTGAAACCGTATACCCGTCTTCCGAAATTCTACTAAACACTAACCTGGAAGCTGTTGAGGTTCACATGAAGCAAAAGTTCACAATATGTAATGTATATATTCCACCATCAAGAGCGGTCAATAGTCAAGAATTGCGCAACTTGTATCAACAACTAACCCACCCCTGCATCATACTAGGGGATTTCAATGCACACAATACTTTGTGGGGCAGCAATTCCTCTACACCAACCGGAACTGAAGTCGAAGAATTCATAGACCAGTATAATCTATGCATACTTAATAACGGAACGTCAACCAGGATCAACCTGGCATCCGGTAGTATGTCAGCAATCGATATAAGCCTGTGTGATCCGCAGCTGCTATAGTAGAGTGCTCAGGCTAAGTTATTTTCACTTCTGTGGGGGTTTGAGTTACATACACAGTGTTAAATTAAAAAATATATACAATATGCTCACATAAAAAAAATGTTTACTTTTGTGGTCAGTCTATTTTTAATTATTTTTTGAAAGTGCCGAATATGGCATTCTATACGAGAATAAATAATTTAAAAGTTAAATATCTCGAAATGAACCTCGGAAAAAACTATCTAAAATCGATCGACTTTTCTGTTTCCACGCGATTATCTGGAAAACTAAAGTCTAAATCAAAAAAAGTTATTCTTGGAAAAAGTTGCTGCAATTCTTTGACAAGATGACAATGTTAGTTTCAATTTTTTTAAACTTACGATATCGGAAGTACGCACTTAAATATAAAACAATGCATTTTTAAATAATTTCTTTCTTCGCATTAAACGGCCGTCCCCACTTTTCAGCTTCATCTTCTGTCTCTAGATTCTCCGTAGCTCCATCTCACTCGCACTCGAAACTAATTGAAAATCTTACATAAAACGGAAATTAAATGACGGAAAAGGTCTGTGGTGTTAATTATTGTACTTTTATAGTAACAATAAAATAACTGTACTTATCAAAAATGTAACATAAATTAATAATTTGTGGCCGTCAAAATATAAAGTACCTACATAATATATTGTATTTCTCAACATGAATTTACCACTTTTCCAATGTCTATAACAGCAAATTGACAATTGGCTACACCATCTAATAAAAGTAAAAGGAGAAATTATTGAGAATTTCACTAAAGCTGAAAGTATTCTGCCTGCATGCAAACAGCTAAAAATGTTTAATATTCGATAGTATGGCAATTATTATTTCAGCGAAAAAAGTGTTGAATTTGCTACTACCTGAAGATTTAAATAAGTGACAGATTATAAAGCAAATTTTAAAATAGAAAGGTACACTCCTGAATTGCTAACGTCAGATCATGAAGAAGCAGATATACGAACGATACTGATGTCTTAATCCTAGTGTTGCACTTTAGGGAAGCACTCACTCCGGAAGTGTGGAAAAAGACAGGGAAATGTGACACTGCGATATATTCGAGTGACCTTAAAATTTGGTCAAAAACTTGCCAGCTATGGCAGTGTGTAACACCAAAAGTAAATTCACTGTTTCTGGCAAGATTTGTTGGAAAATGTATCTGTAATACAGCGACTCTTTAAACGGTGTCGGTGTAGATAATTTTTCTGATGAAAGGTTTATGAAAATGCAAAATTTTGTTATAGAATTATATTCCAGATATGCAGACTATAGACACATTGAGGGAAGTTGTGACCTCTTCAACAACTGTATCTTAATTCTCACCAACTAGTACTGTTTACGGGTGTATTTACAATCAAGTGTGTGAAAAAATTCATTAAAACCTTTGTAGACAATTTCAAATTTTTAAACAATTTGGTTGCCATCTCTGTAAAAATGGGGAGATCAATCCAGTTTTAAAGACACTTCCATTGTTACCAGTCTAGTTAAAAGTTTTGTCTTCATGTGGGTGCAAGAGAAGTAAATTAATGTAATATCCACAGGATAACCATTTTTCAATACTTGATTGTAGATTGTGTTAAGATTTGTAATTGCAAATCGAACAAGTTGGGTTGATGGAGGTGCATCACAAAAATTTTGTAAAAATTCTTTTACTGTTTCTAAATCATAATTGCCTCTCCGCAAGATTGAATCAGAAAGTTCTGATGATAAATAAATATAATAATAATAATAATACATGTAATTGTAATTTTTTATTTTGTTTCTTTATTTGTCATAAAGATGTAGGTATGTACTTTATATTTTGGCGGCCATAAAGTATTAATTTATGTTACATTTAATGAGTACAACAAGTAATTGTAATTATAAAAGTACAATTAACAGACCTTTTCCGTCATTTAATTTCCGTTTTATGTAAGATTTTCAATTAGTTTCGAGTGTGAGTGAGATGGAGCTACGGAGAATCTAGAGACAGAAGATGAAGCTGAAAAGTGGGGACGGCCGTTTAATGCGAAGAAAGAAATGATTTAAAAATTATGATTATTAAATTATTATGAAAAAATGATTTAAAATTTTATATTTAAGTGCGTACTTAACTAACATTGTCATCTTGTAAAAGTATTGCAGCAACTTTTTCCAAGAATAACTTTTTTTTGATTTAGACTTTACTTTTCCAGATAATCGTGTGGAAACAGAAAAGTCAATCGATTTTAGTTAGTTTTTTCCGAAGTTCATTTCGAGATAATCCACTTTTAAATTATTTATTCTCGTATAGAATGCCATATTCGGCACTTTCAAAAAATAATTAAAAATAGACTGACCACAAAAGTAATCATTTTTTTATATGAGCATATTGTATATATTTTTTAATTTAACACTGTGTATGTAACTCAAATTTTGGATATTGTGCCCTTTTGCACAGTACAATTTTGTACAACTTCGAAATTTAGATTTACTACAGTGATCACTTCCATCTGTGAAAATTTCATCTTGTAACACCGAACCCCCCACAGAATTAATTTTTAGACGACTTTTGTCGCGCCGAGCACTCTACTACTACCTTTCCTGACATGGACACCTTTTGCGGAATTACATGGGAGCGACCACTTGCCAATTCAGATTGAGAATGAGCTAGAACATAGTACGACAAGTGCGGCTTGCAACAAATCCCGGTGGAATTACGCACACGCCGATTGGTTCGCCTATACAGAAGAGGTTTCTGAAAAATTGCGCTCATACAAACATGCGCCAAATATCGACACAACCATCGAGCAGTTTAACACCATCATATTAACTACGGCTCATAAGCATGTGGGAAAGAAAATCTCAAGTGGAGCACATAGACAGGTTGCCTGGTGGAACGCTGACTGTAAACAAGCAATAGAAGAAAGCAAACGATCGTTCAGAAGATGGAAGCGACACCCTACCACAGATAATCCAAGTTGAATACAAAAGACGTAGAGCCATAGCACGATTTGTAATGAGCAGAGGAAAAAGCATCCTGGAACGAATTTATGGTTACTCTGAACCCAACCACTCCTTCCAAGATTGTCTGGAACAAAATTAGAAATATGAAAGGAGTCGATACACACCAGAAACCACTTACACTATTGCATAACAACACTTTAATAAGCGACGAGCAACAGCTAACAGATATGTTTGCAGAGAGATTTGAGAAGACTTCACATGATACAAACTACGATCCCAACTTTATCTTGTATAAAACTCAAATTGAATCTCTTCCTCTATCGCTAGGCGAGCAATCAACCAGTGCAATCAATACACCAATTACTATGACAGAATTAGAGGAAGCTCTAATAAACAGCAGAAATTCCGCACCAGGGTCAGATGACATCTCGTTGATTTTCTTAAAACACCTTCCCGACAATGGTAGACAAATTCTATTGGACAAATTTAATCACATATGGTCAACACATCAATTTCCCCAACTCTAGTCGAGAGCAATAGTTTTACCATTTGTAAAACCCCAGAAATCAAGAACCGACGCCAATTCGTATAGGCCAATTTCACTAACCAGCAGTACATGCAAACTAATAGTCTTGTTGGAAGCTCTAAAAAGAGGGCATACTGCACCCATGCCAGAGTGGTTTTCGCCAATTCAGATTCGCTCTTGACAGCATTGTGCACCTGGAATCAGAGATATCAGCGGCCTTTCAAAACAGACAGAAACTCCTAGCCGTGTTCTTCGATCTTGAAAAAGTGTACATGACCTGAAGAGACAACATTGTTAGAACACTGGTTAATTGGGGGTTGAAGGGTAACATCACACATTTTATCAGCAACTTCTTTCGACATCGAAGCATCAATGTTCGTATCAATAATTTCATGTCCACTACAAGAGTTCTTCAAAACGGCATACCACAGGGCTCGGTCTTAAGCGTGACACTTTTCTTGGTGACCGTTAACAACATCTTCCAGAAAATTCAGTCACCAGTAAAAGCTCACCTCTTCGCCGACAACTTAGTTATCTTTACGAAAAGCAGAGACCTTGCATCTATGAGTAACTTGATGCAGACCGCTCTACACAACCTCGAGAAGTGGTCACGAACAACCGGCCTCAAATTTTCAACATAAAAACAAAATGCATGATGTTTTCCAGACAACAAGTAGTAGAGAAACCACAGTTAAGACTAGGGAATGCTACACTCGACTATGTCACAGAAATTAAGTTTCTAGGGCTCATCTTAGACCAGCATCTAACATGGAAACCACAACTACAATTTCTCAAACTAACCTGCAGCAAACTACTTGATCTCATGAAAGTCTTGGCCAACAATTATTGGGGAGCGGACACGGTTACTCTCCTCCAAGTGTACAAAATGTTAATAAGGCCCAGGTTAGACTACGGGGCAGTGGCATACTCTATGTGTCGGAAAACATATCTATCTAAGATTTGCACAATCCAGAGTACCGCCCTCAGATTGGCTTACGATGCGTTCAGGACATCACCAGTTAACAGCTTACTCTGTCTAGCCAGAGAACTACCCATTTTGGACCGCTTCCAGTATTTGCGACTAAGCTACAAGACGAATTTGGCCAGAAATCCAAGAAACCCTCAGTACCAACGACTAGCAACCCCAACAGTAGAACATCAGAAACATCAGCTACCAATATCTATCAAAGGAAAAATTCAAGAAGATCTCTAAAAAATTGGGATGCCAATTCTGCCACTAATTCTCCCAGTCACTTTCACATCTAGCCCTCCTTGGCCACATCCGCCACTCCATATCAATACATCATTATCTAGGTACAAGAAAATTGATACTCCACAAATCGTGATTCAGGCAGAGTACCAGGCCCTAGCAGCGCAATACCCAGATCACAACCTTTCTATTCACGGATGCATCAAAAAGACCGGACGGAGTTGGAGCAGCGATCGTCTCCCCAACAGAAACGTTTCAATTCGCGCTACCTACACACAGTAGTGTCCTGACTGGAGAGTTGTATGCTATCTTAGAAGCTCTAAGATACATCAAAGAATCCCAAGAGTCACGAATTTTAATATTCACCGATTCCTTGAGCGCTCTTCAAGCTCTAAAACCGCTATTCCCGTCAAATCCAGTAATAATCGACATCAAGGAACACTGTTACCAACTCTGTTGCCACAATAAGGAGATCCAGTTTGCGTATGTGCCCGCACATGTTGGTATATCGGGAAATGAGGAAGTGGACTCTCGCCAAAGAAGCACTCCGATCTGAAGAATCAGTACATATACCAGCAGTACCACATGCAGATGTTAAATCAATATGTAAAAGAAGACTTGTTGATTCCTGGCAAAACAAGTGGGATTCCAAGCCTTCCCACTTACACAAGATCAAACCAATTGTCACAGAACCAAGTCGCAAAACCCGTCGGGAACAGGTGCTGATCACGCGGATTAGGCTAGGACATACTAGGCTGACCCACGATTTCCGTTTCACACGTGATAAAGAAGCACCTATATGCTCCACCTGCTTAGTACCCTTCACAACGGATCATGTCCTTCTCGCCTGTACCAAATACAGCCGGGAGAGACAGTAATACCAAGTGGCAGCAAATTTGAAGGAAGCCCTCCAAGATCTAAAGGAAGTTGAGGCAACAGTGAAGTTCCTAGTAGCTACAAAATTATCTAATGCACTGTAATGTACATATTCTAATTGAATAACTATTAGACCAGTCGCTAATGACCCAGTGCGGTTGAAGCGACGTTAAATTTTTAAATAAATAAAAAAAAAACTAAAATTTGTACCCCCCAACAATTCCAATTTCGAAAAACTCAGAACAAAACGCTCGAACAGGTCAATTTTGTTATCAAGGGGGACCAAATTGTACCAAACTTTCAACTCTTAGATCTCACCCCTTTAGCCAGGGAAGCCACCCTCGTAAAAAATTTAAATGGCATGGGGGGTCGTATGATACATCATTTTAAAGCTTATTCAATTCTCCATCCAGATCTACTTTTATCGATTTGTTTCTACAAAAAAAGCATGAATCTGTTATTTTCCAAAGCAAGAGTATTTTATGTAGATTTGGAAAATAACAAATTCTTATGCTCTTTTTTGTAGAAAGGAATCGATAAAAGTAGGTTTGGATGGAGAATTGAATAAGCTTTAAAATGATGTATCACACGACCCCCCATGCCTTGTTCAATATTATTGATTTTAAAACCAAAATATTTTGATATGTGGTGACTTCAACGTCCACCTTGGACAGAATACTACAAAAGCACTTCAGTTATATGCATGCTTAGAAAGTTTTGGCTTGTACCCTTTAGTCTCTTTTCCAACACGTAACCAGAATGCTTAAGATAATGTATTTACAAACATACACCAAAACATAAGTCTCTCTCCAATAGAATTGTACATATCAGATCCTTTAGGAATAAGCATCAGAATTTGACAAGAATTTTTGTTTTATGATAACACTTTAACAACCAAAATTATTGTTAGACCTATCACGAGGATAGGTAAATTTCAATTCTTTAATTTTATTAGTAATATTGATTGGTATTTTATTGAGACAAATATAAATTGTAATGAAAAATTTACTATGTTCATAAATAATATTTTAACAAACTTTAACATGGCGTTTCCAATTAAAAAAATTATTTGTAAAAGTTGCAAAGTTCATAATATCATATGGTTTACTCCAGGATTAAAAAAGATGCGTGAGACTCTACATTTTATTTATGATTGCTATAAACAACAAAGAACTGTGCAACTTAAAGAATTTTATAAACAATATAAGATTAGATATAATGCTATGACAAAGGAAGCAAAACTTGTAGCTAATGATAATTTCATTAAGAGCAAATCTAATAACCCGAAGGCCATGTGGAATTTGATTAATTTAAATAGGCCCAAAGCAAAAGTAGATATTCCTCAGTTGCTAGCAGATGTGTTTAATAATTATTTTATAAAAGTTGCGGAAGAACTTATTAACTCATTAACACACACTAATACAGATCCATTAAGAATAATGTCAACAAGTAATGTCAACTATTTAATGGCACCAGTTTCTATTTTCATGAAGTCACTGAGGTTGAAGTAAGAGATGCCATTAATAGTTTAAAGAACAACACTAGCAAAGATATCTACGGTCTAAAATAAATGTTGATATTATAAAGTTAGTAAAAAATTGTTTAATCTTTGTATAGCCAATCCACTTTTTCCGGACTGTTTATTAAAAATTGCTCGCGTAATACCAATACATAAAAAAGACAATGTTAATAATCCATCTAATTATTAACGACCCACCTCGTTGCTTCCTGTACTGTCAAAAGTTTTTGAAAAACTACTAATATATCAAATTATACAATATTTTATAGAAAACGATATTATCTCGCACAACCAATTTGGCTTCCTAAAGGGTAAATCAACTGAGAAAGCAATTTTAGAGTTCATCGAGAAAATTGGACAATGTTTTGAAAGAGGTGAGTATTATATGGCAAACTTTTTAGACCTGAGCAAGGCGTTTGATTTAGTCGTCCATGAGATATTAATTCGAAAACTTTTCGTTTATGGTTTCCAACCGGAAAGCACTAGACTAATAACATCCTACTCAACAAATCGAGTGCAGAAAGTGTATGTCAATGGAAAGTACTCCCAAGAAGGTCAAGTAAAGTACGGGGTACCCCAAGGCTCAATATTAGGTCCGACTTTGTTTATAATTTATATAAATGATATGCCGTCTTATATCTCTGATTCTGATACCATAATCTATGCAGATGATACTCAAGCTTTAGTTTGTCAAAATCCCGGAAATGGTTTGTAGCCAATAAGCTTAGCTTCAACAAGGAGAAAACAATAGATGTTTTATTTACATTTAAAAAACAAGCTGCACTATCAGATTTTCACGAGAAAACTAAGCTTCTAGGTGTTGTCTTTGGCTCCAAACTTCTCTGGCATGAACATGGCAATATGATAAGTAAAAAAAATTCAAAAAAAAACATATCTCTTCAAAAATTTGTCAAACTCATTATATCAAAAGGTCTTGAAAATAGCCTATTAAGCCTTAATACAGCCATGACTAGAATATAGTATACTAGCTGACCCGTCCCGGCTTCGCACGGTGATTTTATTTTATTAAGGACCGGTTTCACCAACATCGATTAACTTTAACTGATAAATAACTGCATAGATACGTTTGTCAAAAATTATAGCAACAATTGTCCCTAACAGATTATTAAGTTTAACGGAGGTTGGTGAAATCGGCCCTTAGTATTTTATTTACTTTTGAAAAACCGTTTCTTAGTGAGCGCCCACGTGGTAAAATAAATAAGTAGTAAAATTTCATTGCAATCGGTTTAGTGGATTCAGAGATTAATTTATTTGACATTTTTGAAATCACCGATAAATTGTGTTGCCAACCCTATTTTAATGCAAGGTTGTCCAAAAAACATACTTATTATTCTATAGTAGTTGAACATATTCCCGAACTTACTTAAATGTTAGAAAACAATACAATAGGGTATGGAAAAATTATTATATAATGCCATCATATATTCTAGCTATCGAAGCGTCGGTTTGAAGGTTAAGACATATTTGTAGTGGGTCTTTTTTAAATTTTTTTGATCTTTAATTCTTCCAATAAATTAAGCATTTTTCGTAAACCATTAGTGGGAACAAGAAATGTATACAAACAAAATTGTGGAGCAGTTTTTTCCTGTACAAGGTTCATATTGAGTAAAAAATTTGCAATAAATTATTATTGGCCAAAAAAATTGTTTATTTCATATTTGTATCTAAAGTGACATTTTTCGGATTATTTTTGATACCAAAAGTGGAACATTAACGTCCTAGTACTTTAAAGAAAAATTTTAAAGTCCTAGTACTTTAAAAT
This sequence comes from Diaperis boleti, assembly GCA_963583935.1. Classification (NCBI taxonomy): domain Eukaryota; kingdom Metazoa; phylum Arthropoda; class Insecta; order Coleoptera; family Tenebrionidae; genus Diaperis; species Diaperis boleti. Next base: position 34,935,490 of record OY757242.1, on the reverse strand, counting down.
TATACGTCAATCATTTCTTACATTGTTCCCGACATTTTTGTGGCATCAAATTGTTCTTCACGTGATCTGCTTCATCTACAATGTCTTGAGGCACCTCAATTTTCTCCATTTTAAACGGAATAATCGCATAAAATATCCAAAACCATTCACCGTGACCCAGTTTTTTTTTTGTCATTTTTGACAAACGTTTGTTACTATGGGAATGTTGGTTCCCGCATATTTAATTATTACGAATAATTTGTGCGAGATAAACACAACATTTCATTTATTTTGACTTAGTTCATTAAACTTGCAGTATGAAATAAAACGTTGTATTTACCTCGAACGAAGAAGTGTTTTTAAAGGTACTCACAAGTAATTCCAGCCTCGGCTAGGCGCCTCGGCCGTAAACAACTTGCTCGTACTTTAAACTTCACTTCTCGTTCTAGATAAATAATATACTATTATACCTGTGCTTTTTTTTTGGGCCTCAATTAAATAAACTTAATAAATATGCATTAATTATTATTATTGTCATATCATTGAAGAGGTTGTTTGCAAATATTTTATTGGGAGTCGTCAAGAGGGGTAAGGCGCTGAAAACTACACTAATTTTCCAACGTCATTTATAAGCGTTGGGTGGGAAATAGGCAAAAACTTTATGAGATCAATTTTATGCAAAGTTGAATGGAGAATATAAATCCGATAACATTTTCTCGTTGGAGTTACCGTTTACGAGAAAGATGCAGAGAAGCTTCATGAGGTCAGGCTTGGGGGCGCTTCGGATTTTTATTTGGATCCTTGCTGGGAGTTCATAAACAAAATTTTTTTTTTTTTAATTATTTCTAATTTGGGGACACATGGTCGTTACCCCTCTTACACCTCTCCTCTCCCGTCTTTACGGATGTTTGACCACTAGACCTTATACAAAAAAAAACCTGCTCTACAATTTTGTTTGCATACATTTTTTGCTCCCACTAATGGGAGCTGCAAAAGCTAATCTCTGCAAAAAACGGGGGTGGACTAATTTTTGCCTACGCGCTGAAAACTGTATTCATTTTCCAACGTCATTTATGAGCGGTGCGTGGGAGATAGGCAAAAGGGTCATGAGACCATTTTTATACACAATTTAATGGAAAATATAATAAGTCCTATAACATTTTGTCGTCGGAGTTACAGGTGATGGGAACTCTTCGGATCTTTTATTCGGTTCCTGTTGGGAGTTCTTAACCAAAATTTCACAACTTTGTAAATTAGTTCTTCTATTTTTATAATTTTCTTGGACTAATATATACCACTCGAATTTCGAGTGACGAGCGATCACTAATCTATAATATAAAAGAAAGTCGTGTTAGTTACACTATTTATAACTCAAGAACGGCTGAACCGATTTGGCTGAAAATTGGTGGGGAGGTAGCTTAGAACAAGGAGACAGACATATGATACTTTTTATTGGACATGGGGGCCCAGGGGGGCAATTTGGGTTTATAACTCGAGAACGGCTGAACCGATTTTCATGGTTTTTGATTTCTTGGATTTGTCCCCGCCCTGAAAAGCAGAATAACTATTAAAACATGCACATGGGGGGCCAGGGGAGCCCCTTGGGTTTATTACTCGATAACGGCTAGACCAATTTTTAATATTAATATTTGGTAGGTATGAGAATAGGTCGTAAGGTACTTTTTACATGGACATGGGGGCCCAGGGGCCCCCTTGAATTGAACCGATTTTTTCAAATGGACATGAGGGACAAGGGGTTCCTTTGGATTTATTACTCAAAAACGGCTGGACCGTTTTTTATGATCTTGGATTTGTTGGATTTGTCTCCGCTCCGAATAGCAGAATAACTATTAAAACATTACGGGGAGCTTGGTACAGGGCAACAATAACAAATAACGCCGGCGACCAAAATTTGTCGTACCGGGCTTTAAAAATGATAATGGATTTTTAAGAAGTAAACTCCAAAGTTTCACTTCGGTTGCGCGTGGACTCCACACAAAAATTTTTTGATGATATCTCGAGAACGGATTGACTAACTTTTTCGGGGGCGAATAACTATTAAAACATCGGAAAAATTACGATAAAAATTTGTATGAAAACCGTATATAATGCTATCTTTGATACATCACAAAAACAAAAATTAACACGGCGTTGTATGCTGGTTCCGGTAATGCCAGTAGATGGCGTTGTGTGCATTATGCTTTGAAAACTGAATTTGATTCAGCTAATAAGTTAACACAACATTTATTGAATCTGAGGCGGTACAGAGTTCGCCGGGTCAGCTAGTATACTATGAATGTCTGATTCAAATTATAACATATTTCCGCTTGCATTTCTGTACAAATATTAATCTTTATTGCAGCCCCATATACATAGATTTGCATCAACGCTCTAAATTCTCCCGTCGTAGATTAATCTATATGCACCCCAATAGAATTTTTTTCGGATCTGATACGCTGACTTTGTTCTTATCGCAGATAACACTGTGGTCATTACGAGGCAAACCTTGGCGTGTGGGGAAAAGATAGTCAAATTTCAAATAAACCGAAGCATTGAATTCTAATCTTACTCTACGATCTAATCTACTAATGACTGGGGCTTCTACCCAATAATGAGCTCGCGAATGACACCACCATTGAAAGCACATCGCAAGGATGTCTCTTTATCGTGCACCGGTCTGTATGTATTTATTGGTGTACGAATTACCTCCAGAATTACCTGCACTGTAAGTTGGTAATGTAGTTGTGTTGCCGAGTTTCAAATTTAGTGATCGAAGTTTGGTTTTGTTTTTTTATTCCGACCTCAGTACAAACCATAATGCATTGTTGACTTACTAAATAAATCAATGGTTACAGGTATGATATTGTTTACAGGATAATCAATGATTTTTATATTTGCTGTGTTCGGTGAAGAATTTATACTAATTCGTAAATAATGTTTGGCAATAGATACAATAGTGCAGGGGTCAATTAGCGTTACATGACGTGAGTTGTAAGACATCTGCGTCCTCTAGGAATACATACTATAGTAGCCTCAGGGTTGTATGTAACTCACCCACTGGATCTATTGTGAGACTTTGCATTTTGGAATTTTTTGTCTTGTTCACTTTATTTTTAGATACATGTTCGAATTCTACCACTGACAATCCATTAACATTAGTTAATAATTTATCAGGGTTTCTAATATTTATTCGTTCTTTACTGAGAAGTTTAAATCTGATTAATTTTTTTTTCTGTAAGGGGTGTTTAAGGAAAAATTAAAAGCTTAAGACGTCGATATTATGATTACTCTTCTAATTTTCTTGAAGCTAGACCATCAGTTTACATGGTTTTGTTTAATTTTCTACTTCAAGGGGTCTATGTGCTTTCGCACCTTAATAAACGTTTTTGTACCATGCATATTATTAGTTTTCCCTTGCCTTTCGCCGCCCGGAACAAAATCCTGGCTGCGCCTATGGATCAAATGGAAAAATTCTATTACTGTATAAATACCTCAACCCAAATCAAACACCTCAGTTCTTGCTTAGAATAATACCAGTTAGTAAAATTAAAAGACGATGACGTAGATGCAAGAGGAGCAGTAAGTTGTAGTGGTGAAAATTCAAGACACAAAGAGTGGAGGTCAAATTTTTTTTTCTGTTGTGGACTAAAGGAGTGGCGCTTTCTCTTATGTTACCGAAATGGGCGAGGTACTGCCCAACCAGTTGTTAAAAACACTTTTGGTGGTATACCTGAATGCTGACGGCGTAATGTCGACATTGAAGAGACATAGAAAATGGAAAAGTCACACAGTTGCATCAGGATATGTCGAAGATAGTATGGAATCTAAGAACAAAATATCTCGAATGATTGCTGAAGTCAAGAAAACTGATGGCGAATTCTCCAAGTTTGAAGTAATAGTGTGTTTCTTTAAAGAAAATAACATTGAGTTAGAAAATGAGTCAGATGGGGGTGATTAAATCTAACGGATTATTTTCTAATTGCATTTTTAAATTCCAAGATTGCAAATAATGTTGATAAAATTGTTTTTTTTTTTATTAGGTAGCATTAAAATGTCTCCCTAGATCACTGTTTCTTTTATTTGTTAGTTTTAGCATAAATGAAGGGCGTATAATTACGTCCTCTTGTTATGCGCACTACGGCATAATGAACTCGTTTATATAATTCGTATCCTAGGCGATAACAATCAATAATATCCAAGTGAAATTTAAATTGTTTTAATAACTTTATTTGATGTACAGGATGTTATAAAAATGAATGTAGAAAATTGTTGTTAAAAGGTGTTGCATAAACTGATTTTTTTGTGCTCCCACAAATAAAAATCACACGGTTTCATTAACACAGAAAGTCCGTGAATTCTGCACATGAAGTTAAGGAAATCAAACCCTTTAAAGCTCTTCGCTTCAACCGTAAATGTCTGTTAATTCGGCGTTTGTGAAAACCCATTAGGGGAAGGTACTTTTTGCGACAAATACTGTGACGATTGGAGTTACCGATTTGGTAAAACACGTGATTGAGGCTTCTGGTCCACCGATTAAGCAGCGATATTATCCCGTTAGTCCTCAGAAGCAGAAGTTATTAAAAGCGGAATTGAACAAGATGTTAGAGCAGGACATTGTAGAACCATCTAACTCTGCCTGGTCGTCGCCTGCCATTCCAATTCCGAAAAAAACACCTGGGAAATATCGGATGATCATCGATTTTAGGAAATTAAATACCATTACTCGGAAGGATGCTTATCCCTTGCCGTATGTGTCATCCATTTTGGACCGCTTGCGTGGTGCGCGTTACTTAACTAGTTTAGACATTCGTCAAGCCTATTTCCATATTCCGGTGAAGGAAACCTCTGGCAACCTTTTACCATTCCAGGACGAGGAATATTTCAATTTAAACGTATGCCCTTCGGTTTGGCCAATGCTCCGGCGACTTTTCGGAGGCTGATTGATAGAGTCATAGGTGCAGATCTAGAACCCTATGTTTTTGTCTACCTCGACGACATCATTATATTGTCCTCCAGTTTTGAGCATCATTTGGAGATTTTGCGGAAGGTTCTAGACCGCTTGAAAAAAGCAGGATTTATGTTGAGTCGGAAGAAGTGTCATTTTTGCAGACCACAGTTGAAGTATCTGGGTTATGTGGTCGATTAGGATAGTCTACATGTAGATTCGGAAAAAATTGAAGCTATTTTGAATATTCCCGCTCCCACTACCGATTTTACGGTGTTAACTGATTACCATTCCCTGCTCTGGCTAAATCGGCTGCAGAATCCAACTGGTCGTTTGGCCAGATGGGCCCTCCGTCTCCAGCTCTATAGGTTTCGTCTTGTCCATCGAAAAGGGGCAGAGCATGTTGTTCCCGATTGCCTTTCACGAGCCGTCCCAAGAGAAGTCACCTCCATCGAGACAGATCGAACTAAAACCGGTGGTACGAGAAAATGAAGGATAAAGTAGATCAGGATCCTCAAAAATTTTCCTGTTGGAGGACAGAAAAAAGAAGGCTATACAAATTTTTGCCCAAAAAGTTGGCATCGTTGAGTGGGGAAGGAGATAGTTGGAAGTTGGTAGTTAGTATCTTCTTGTGGTAACTGATGAGTTCAGTAAGTATGTTCATATTACTCCGTTACGCACTAGTACGGCAAAATCTTATGGAGTACCAGAATACGTGATATGTGACAACGGCACATAGATGAAGAACAAAGAAATGGCCAAATTGGCAGAACGGTACGGAGTAACATTGTCCTACACACTAGTATATTACCCGAGAGCTGATCCCACCGAAAGAACCAACAAAGAGTTGAAGCGACTTATTTCCACTTACGTGGGACAAACGCACCGCAGCTGGGACAGGAATCTAAACATGTTGGCTTGTGCTTTGAGAACATCGCGTAGTGAAGCGACTGGATTCACATCTTTTTTTGTTAACTTTGTAAGAGAGTATGTTAGCCATGGTTCACAATTTAAGACGGCTATAGATGATAGAGCCTCCGTGGATGCAAAAACGGAAACCGAAAAACGACTCGACGGATTCCGGAAGTTATTTGAGGAAATAAAACGGAAGTACGCGATTGCGCAAGATAGGAATCGGAAAGTGTACAACTTGCGCCGTAGACAGGTTGAATATTATCAGCCCGGCGATCAGGTTTGGAGGAAAAATAAAGTACTCTCCGATGGTTTAAGCTACTTCTCTGCGAAATTGGCACCGAATTTCATAGGGTCATTTAAAAGTAAAAAGAAGCTTGACTATTGCACCTACCACCTAGAGGATACTTCGGGACCGGCTACTGGAAATTAGCACGTTCAGGACCTTAAGCCGTTCAACGCCATTCCTCAAACTGATTAGCTGACTGTGTCTTTTAGTGATTTGATTGATTGGGCTTGTTGCGGGATATTCCTAAGTTTTCTCTTGAATTGTTGATATTATTGTTGTCGTTCGGATGATTTGTAGGGTATTTCAGTTAGTATTTTCCGTTTGGGATTTGATTTGTCGCGAGACTGTTCCTCGCCGAAGGGAAAATTACTCCTTGGAGGATTTTTCAAGTCCAACGATCATGTTTGCTTTAATTTCGTGACTTTTCTTGGTTGTCTTGGGTGTAATTCTTTTGGTAGTAGTGGTGAAGGGATCTTTGGGGTTAAGCTGGGAAAAGTACATTTGCCGATTATATGGTCGGTCAGCGATCTTCTTTTGTGATGTAGATGTTAGATTTGTCAGCTTCGCCCTGTCGTAGGGGGCGTAAGAATACGACGACCGCGGTTACTGCGTACTCCATCTCAGCATTTCGCTCCCTTGTTGTATTAGTTCGTTGTGATAGACGGCGCATCGCTCTTTAGTCTTCTTGTTGTCTTAGATCCTTCTGGTCTTTTTAGTCTGGTACTACTACACAGTACTGGGTTAGCGTAAAACCCTGGGCTTCTCCCTAAATTATTTTCTTGTTTGTTTACGCATTTATATTTCTTTTCTTTTTTGTCAGGAAGTGCTCCCTATTGAACTGGTCTACTGTTGCTCTTGTCGATATTATCTCCACTCAATCTGTTGCGGACATCCGCGAGTTGTTGTTATTTTTGCTAGGGTTGTTCCTCGGTTTGGCTGCTTAGGCCATACCCATAATAGGGGATTTTCGTAGGTTAACAATTCCTTTTTTTGGTACTGTCGCGGTATTGGTAGTTTGGGCATGACGAGTACCTCCCGGCTCAGGATTAAATAAGAAATATCAACACCGCGCTACTCGATGATGATTACTGCTGAATTTATTTATTAGTTATTCGATTAACATGAAGGGGGAGTGTGACGGTCCCGTTCGGGAAACTGATCAAGTACCGTTGCTGGATGCCGAAACACTTCCAACGGCAAGTAGTACCCGCGCCTGCGTGACCGAAAGTCGGTACTAACGGCACCAGCACATTTTGCAAATTTCCTGTCGCCATTAATTTGTTAAAAACCGACCGACAATTAGGGTGCACGTGTAAGAATTTAAAACCCATTATTATCACACCTCGAATGAGGTAAGTTGCCTTCGCTCTCTCGATGGTTTTAATTACAGCGTCTCTTTCTCTCTAGTTTTTTTTTAAGCACGCATGTAAACCGATGTTAGACGCTATTTTGTGAGCTGTTGTAATGCTGCATATTGTAATGGAGCCGATGCGTCAATAAAGATAACGTTTGAGACCCGCCGACACGTGCACGTTTCCTTTCCGAGGTACCCTAAAGCCACTCCATACTCGTAGAGCGTTGACGGAGGTGAGAAAAAGACCCCGAACTGCAACTTGCCGAGCTGCGGATTGTCATTGGGACGAAGGGGCTTTGTTGCATGTGGCGCCCACCCACAATCGTATAGCACCCACGCCATTTCTCTACTTGGCTGGCGAAACCCCCGGTACCTGCCGCAGGTCCGTCACTCAGAGGACCACCACCAGGTAGCCGTACTCTCAGTTTAGTAACATTGATTGGTAACAATACTAAGTACCTATGATGATGCATGGCCTCAGATTCTGCCCTCTATAAGAAACCAGTTAGGTCCGTTCAACGAAATTCGTTCCAAGCACGATAGGCTTACATAATTACCTAGGACTGGTGCCAGCTGAGTCTTTATATCCCTTCTTGGCGGTCCAAACCGTAAAGAACGCTTTGTTAATTACCGTGCAGACGCAGTTCTCCACTGCAACTTGAGTTAGATGGTTTGGCAGTATAGGGGTTTGTAATAAATCCGTAGGCTTTAAATTGGACGCTTTGTATCTTTGATATACTACATAGGTACATTCAGGTCCAAAAGTACTTTTCCCTGCTTTTGTTCTGGTACTAGCGACTGAGCTTCTTCGGTATCGTCATATTGGGAGTACCGGGAAATCTACTTGGCTGCATCTTCAGGATTCCCGATTTCAATGACATCAATTACCTTTTTGATTTCGAGATCGTCTAACTGTCCCACACGAGTGCTTGCGGTGTTGCAACTTAGAATATAAACAGTGATTACGCACATGGGGTATGGGCTTTCTGTCAATATATGGTTTGCCTCGGCAAATGTTAGTACTTTAGATAATAATTTAACAAAAAACGTAGAAAACTCTTCCAAATTGATGAAATCGCGTATTAAGATCAGATCACCTTGGACTTGTTGCCATGGAGATAATCGTTTAATGTATAATTTATTAAATTACTTCAGAAATGACACCGAGAGGTAGGACAGGCTTAGGTTGATGTAAGAATTCTATAGACTCTATCCTTTACATAACCCCAAACGAAAAAATCTAGAGGCCTTAAATCGGGTGATCTTGCTGGCCATTTACATGACCGCCCCTACCAATCCAACGTCTCGGCAACCAGTCATTTTAATATCTTCTCATATTCTTATAGAAATGTACAAGAGCTCCATCCTATTACAACCACATTAAGGACCACTGACTCTGATAATAATTAATCGTACACCGAAAAAAAAGATTTGTAACGATAACTCATTAGTTAGTACTCCCAACAAATTTTGTTTGTGCAAATAGCCTCAACAAAAAAGTTTGTTGTCCTAACAAATTTTATTTGTTATCAAAAATTTGTTGCGTTAACAAACATATTACTAACAGCAACAAACACAGAATTTGTTGTGTTAACAAACCTATTACTATTAACTACAAACACAGAATTTGTTGCGTTAACAGACATACTACTCACAGCAACAAACACAGAATTTGTTGCGTCAACAAACATTATTACCAACAGCAACAAACATAGAATTTGTTGTATTAACAAACGTATTATTTCCAGCTACAAACACAGAATTTGCAGTATTAATAATTTTTTTAGTTTACATTGTGCTCCGTTATTGAGACACCGTGACCTATGAAATTCTTGAAAAAACTGAAACTAAAATTCCTTTAAGTTATTTCATACTAAAATTGAACAATAAATAAAAACGATCAATTAAGAAACTTTACACTGTATATAAAAATTTAAAAGTATCACCCACTATTGGTGTTGTCACTTACAATCGTAATTTTAGAAAAAAAAAATGTTTTGAAAAAATGTCTTGTCTTTTTTAAGTTTGAGCTCACTTACCTTAAACAGTGTCTTAATTCTTTTAAATCAGCAACTTTGTTGCAACAATAACAATCATATTTGACATTAGAAATAGATATTAGCATTTTCTCGCATAAATAACTTAAAAGTTTTATATTAGCTATAATATATTTATACTATATTAGAAGATGGATTCACTAGTAAAATATGCTCTTTATATTTGCTATTTATTTTATAAAACAAAGATTACAAAAATTCAAATATTGTAATGCAATTATAAAAATGTATATATACATACATAGTACATACCTATAAAAACAAAATAAATCAAAAACAAAATTTTAATAAAAAATCAAAAGAAAAAATACTATAATAAAAAAACTTACTGACTGTTTCTCATTGCAACATAAGAATTTCAATTGAAATAAATAAATTAACTGAAAAAAAATAATAAACTTACTAAACTATAACCTAGTTTACTTTTCAACGCTGGGGATATGTTCATGTAGTCACAAATACATATATTTATATAGCTTAATCGTTGTTTATATGTGTTTTGGCCATTTTTGTATTACTTCAGTCCATGAGTCTATACAATTCATTAGCCACTTCATTTCATCTTCTTCTTCTGTCAATAAACTTGTAATATTATCTACACAAGAAAAAATAATAGAAATAATAACTCGGCATTAAATAATTATTATTATGTACCTGAAGTCGCACAAATTACTTCTCTTTTTCCGAAGTGAGGAGGATTTAGGAATAAGTCCATTGGTGTGTAAATTTCTCCGACTGTTATAGTATCTTCGAAATAGTTTTCAATTTTTCTCCACCCATTATTACTTGTCCTTCTCAGGCTTTGTGAAACATACACTTCCTACAATTTCCGCAATTATTATTAATTTTTTTAAATAGATTTAAATACATACCTTGACTTCTGATGGAAACAGCCCAACTACTGCATTTTCCAGTAAAACAAATTTGACACTCGACAATCTAAAAACAAACAATTTAAGTAGGTATATTGTAGTACTGTACCCTTATTTTTTGCGACCTTCAGGGTGAGGTTTTTTTCTGAACATTGGGTATAAAAATAGTATGTTCATTTTAGAAAGTTTTGCAAAGACAATAATTTTAACTTAATCATATATAATAATAAGATAACAATAGTTATTAAGATACCAAGGGTGTTATAAGGTTGATAACGCCCCAAGGTCGGCAGTGTACAACCCGAAGGCCTTTGGCCCGAAGGAAGTACGCCGACCGAGGAAGCGCGTATCATTATAACACCCGGGGTGTCTTCAACGTTTTATTTTGCACCCCTTTTAAACTAAAAAATGACTTTACTTTGCATGTTTTTTTAGTATTTATTGAATAGTGAGCTTCTATCCAGTTGCTACGGAAAATTTAAGAGGTTGTTTATTTTATTAAACGACGACGCTGCATTTTTGTAAATTGACGTGACTGTTGGTGCTGTAAATTTAAAACGGTTGTGTTTACATAATTATTGTGGAGATTTAACAAAATGTGTTACTACAGGCTGACCAAACCAAAGAAAATTTACTGCCGGTGAAGTCTAAACATGATGATGAATTATTGACACAATGATAGTTCATTCCGAAAAAGAAAATGCGTCCGTTATCGTTCCAAATGAAAACGAATGCAACACATTGAGGAGTTCATCATCGGTCAACTCACAGAACTTCAAACATGGAACTATCTCATCTTTTTCAGGCTCATAACAAAATTGTGATTTTGACTGAAGAGAAAAGAATTAATTAATTTGTATGTATTATAGTAATAAATATTTTTTTTCTAAATAACTAATTTATTTAAACAACAACAAAATAGTTCTTTTTAATTAGCGGGCACTATAATCCATAATGCCCTCGGGAATTATGAGGCTGTTAATAGCTACCGTTGCCAAGGTATTATAAAGCAATAATGGACAGGTGCAAAATAAATAAAATAAAGTTACTTTGTACAAAATGTAAATGCTTGGAAATGTATAATATTCGGGCCAAGTGCCATTGTTCCAAATAAACGGGTAATTATGCTGACTATTTCAGTTTTCCTTTTAGTTATTGCATTGAAAAGTAAACACGTCTTCCGAGAAGCAGAACAAGATAATTTCGTTCTTCCGAGAATATATGCTTGGGGTCGCCTGACAACAAACCGAACGTGATATATCTAGGAACTAATTCCTTAAAAACCAGAAAAGCAAATGAATTCAAATTCAGGAGCAAATTCAAACAAAAGCACAAAAGATAATATGATTGTTGAAAGTTGGGGGTTGGCGCCTGAAAAGCGCCACGCCAGTAGTTTTAATTTCGGTTACATCGAGACCACAAAATAAATTTAAATAACAGCGTCATAATCCATCACCTTTTATAGGTTAATTATTGCACTGTACAATACCTACCAGTTATCACAAAAAAAAAACAAATAACACAACCACCTGATCCGATCTCATGATACTAAGACTAATAAGATATGTTCACGCGCATCTTTATGTCTATCTCTCTTCATTCTCGGACGTCATCGCGTGACAAAACTACACGGAGCTAATAGCTACCTAATTGCAGGTGTATTCGTTCATTTATTTTGTATACATACACTGTTTTAATTTCTGGTGAATAAGTTATTTAATTATTTTTCCATTGTATTTTGTACTAATATTACGAACAATGGTTTATTGTGCAGTGATGGGTTGTACCAGTAACAATAAGAAATGTAAAAACTATTCATCGAGTTATCGATACTTTAGTTTTCCAACTGTGATGGAAATGCAATTTATGGGTGCAAAAATGGTATCAAAAGCATGAATTTAATATTAAAACTGTTACAATATGTTCGAAACATTTTTCGGATGATGATTTTTGTGTTAAGGAAAAACTATGGGAATTTCAATACATTCACTTTATCTAGCCAAATCTCCAAAATCCCAAACATCTGAACAGAAAAATCGTGATGATAGGATAAAAAAGAGGTTAAAAATGTAAATAACTTGTACTTCTTTAATTAATTTTAATACCTGTTTTTTTTTTTGTTTTATTAATGCAGACTTGTAAAATTATTCAATCGCAATTTTGCGCTTAAGACTGTGGACCCAATTTTGGCTTTACTAAAATTTATTTATAGCCAAGAAAAGCACGATTGCACAAATAATAGTAGTGAACTTGAAGTATTGGTGATGGGCACAAATGGTCTTGAAACTTTATGAATAGGTAACTCCAATAATATATTGCAACACAAACTTTAAGGTAGAAATTATTATTATGTTTTTGGCGACTTATGGTAAAAAAAAAAATCTTGCCTGTTTTATTTTCAATATTACTGAATTTAATAATCTTTCAGTTTGCAAGAAGAATCTGAAATTTTAAAAAAGGTCTTTTTGTTAGATGCAAAATAAATTTTAAAATAAGAACACTTAATAAAAACAACATGATAAAGCGCAAAATCATCAAAATTGTAAAGTAAAGCTAGATACACAAGTTAGATTTTATTTATTTTATATTATAACTTATTTGCATTACAATAAAATATTTACTCAAAATAATGTTCCGAAAGATTTTATAAATATATAAATAAATAAAAATACCATGTTGCGTAAAGTGTCTGTTTTTTATTGAGTATACTTACATAATATTTATCCAAAACAGTAAAAACAACAAAAATTGAGAGTTTCTTCTGATATCGCAGTACATCTTTGTCACGGGATGACGTCATGCGCGCACCGGTTTAAAATTCGTTCGACAACAATCATATCTTATTAGTCTTAGTATCATGATCCGATCTAATACTGACACATGGATGCAATCTGCATACGCAACCGAAAACTGGGCAATAGCGGCCCTTCTCTTTCCATTTTAGTAATTCCAGGAAATCTTCTGCAGCTACGCTTCTGATTGGTGTAGATGACCGAGAAGCAACAACAACATCTTTTTTTGTAATGATAGCAAACTAGAATTTGTTGTCACTACAAACGCTTTGTTTCGACATAACAAATATTTATGTTACTTGTGGCAACAAACACGTTTTTGTTAAGTTTTGTTCTCCTAACAAAGCAATAAAAAGAAAATCATTTCAGATAAGAAAGAATAAGTTATGACAACAAATTTTTCTCCTACAAATTAAAATTTGTTGTCACAACAAATTTATTCATAATTTATTTATAATTTTTTTTTTCAGTGTATGCATCCAGTGGGGATTTTCAGTGGCTTAATAGTGCCTTATGCCTCTTATGCCTTATACCTCTTGACATGCCCATTACTCTTAAAGGTCATCACTGAACAAAATTCTATTTACAATACTTCTATTCCTTAAAAATTGGAGTCATATGGGATGGGCGGTAATGTATTGAAATGGTTGAAATCTTACCTTAAACATAGGACACAGAAAGTAGTTGTAAGAGCAACAATTTCAGATGAGATTGAAAACAAACTGGGCGTACCACAGGGTAGCATTCTGGGCCCATTACTGTTTTTATTATATGTATATAAATGATATTTACTTAAACATCGAGTGTGACTTTATTAACCTCTTTGCGGATGATACGTTAATTACATGCACCGCTGTCATATATTGCCGCACTTTGATTTTTGTGCCTCGGTTCTCTATCCGATGAGTAAATAAATCTTTATGCACTACAGAGACTACAGAACAGAGGCATGAGAATTATTTTAAGATGTAATAAGTATACGCCTATAAAAATGATGTTAAATAATCTAAACTGGATGACTGTAGAGGATAGGCTTTTGTATATGTATGTATTGTCATTGTATATGACAATGACCTTCATTTATAAAATAGTCATGTTCATCGATACTCTACAAAAAGTAAAAATGACCTATACATTGAAAAAGTAAATTTGTCAGGTACGATGAAATCTATTTTTTACAAGGGCTTTATTGAATTTAATAAGTTGCCGGTTGAGATCAAAAACAGTACTAATTTAAAACAGTTTAAGAGAAAAATGAGGGCTTATATTTTAGGGAAAGATGGAATTAAGTGTAATTAGTTTTATATTGGGAATTTATATTTATTTTTATTTTGTGAATTCTTAGATTAGTTGTAGTCAAATAGTTTAGTGTTTAGTTGATTTTTCGTAGTTTTTTTGCTTCTGCATGTAGTATACGCATGTATATTAGGTCTCCTATTTAAAAAAAAATTCTATTCTATTCTAAATGCAGTTCAAGATAGTATGGATGCAGTATGGATGCAACCGATGTTTTCTGATCACCCGGTTTACTGAAGATTTCGAAATATCAGATTGGGCAACAATTTCTTTTGTACTGGAGTGAAGATTTTCTTCTAACATTCGTAAAACTTCTAGCTCAGTGTTTTCACCTACTCTTCTAGCAATTAATTGTTTTTTGTTGTAGGCCACGTTTTCAGTGTTTTCAAAAACGTAAATTCTTGTGGGAAAAAGGAATTTATTTCGGCTTCTCCTAACGCATTATACCATATTCATCATTTCTTCTTTCGTAAAATTCATTTTGTAAAAAAATCACAAAAGTCAAATTATATATTTGTTACAGGATAACTTACTGTCAACAAGAACAAACGGCTCCATGGTAATCAGTCTAAGATGATATGATCTCAGTACACGATTTCATTAATTTGGGAAAGTTTTCTGTAAAAGTGTTTTGTAAAAATTATCTAAAGTACTAACATTTGGAAACTATAGATTGACAGAAAGCTTATTAAAAATGCTATTTGGTGGTATAATGGAAAATAGGGTGTTCTATTTAGAAGAAAAGAAGTTATTATACATTTTGCGAAACCGTACACCCTGTATAGAAATATCCATTTAGATCACTTTCAATCAGTTTGTATTAAAGTTTGGGTCTATAAAAAATATTTACAGAAAAATATTCAGTTATCTTTGTTGAAATGGTCTCCGCACTTTTTTAAAAAAGAACTAATTACGACTTAAAATTCTTCAAAACTCAAGAACCATCCATAACAAATCTGTGGTATATTATTTTGCTCAGCATTAATTGCTCTTTTAATTCACCAACTAATATACAGGGCATTCCATTTAACTAACTTTGGTATATTACTAATATTAAGACACTCTGTATATGATTCCTAATAATTTTAAATTGTGAAGGTATCGTGTGGCTATCGTCCCCCGAAAACCCCGTTTTGATATCTTTCAAGATAAGTGCGTAAATGATCCACACACCTCTGGGACACCCGGTATAAGTCAGGTGTTAAGAGACTGAAAAGAATGCTTAACACTTCTAGCAGCGGGCATGTCTTGGATTGCTCGTATCTTCTATGTGTCTATTTGGACCCACGCATTTCAATTGGTTGCAAGCAAACCGGCACTTCTGAAGGTGCTTTTTGAATAATGGTGATAAGATGATCTAGATCTAGATATACGCCAAAAAGATCACTTGGTGTAGTAGTTGTTTAGTAGCTGGAGCGTTTTGGATCCCAAAAGGAAACCTTTTGAAAAGGTATACTCCCAAAGGGCTGATAAACTGTCTTGATGCTCTGGAGCCACTTGAACCTAGTAATATCCAATATCCAGCCTCCAAATAAATGGTGGAGATGTAAGTATCGAGTGCAGGAGATCTTCTAATCGCGGCAGACTGTATACAACTGGATTGGTAATTATTGCATTTAGTTTCCTGTAATCGACGCAAAGCCTTGTTTGTCCTCCCGGTTTTGACACTAATACTACCGACGATGCCCAATGTCTTTGCAATGGCTTTTACATCACTCCACCACGTGTGGGCTTGGGCGTCTAATGGTAGCGGGAGACCCAGTAGCGCGTTTGCGTCACTTATCCCTTCACTGAGTTTGCAGAAGTTGAATCTGGCAGACTTCTTGTTCGATGTCCGCCTGTAGATTTGCGAATTTTTGTAGTGCTGGTGTTAGAAGGCAATGATCAAGAACAGTTGGACGAAGTAACAAACTATATTCCCAAAATATGTGCAGAGGTTGGAGTAAAAGTTTTGAGTAAAAGGTTGTCACCCGAGGATGCAGAATCTATAGTTGAGGGAAGCTTTTATTTTACTGGCTGAAGGGCACGTTTTTTAGTTATCCAAGTCGTCCTTAAGGGTTGAGGGCGCGCGCAGTGGGTGGGAGTACCCAGTAGGAGAGCAGATTCGTGTTTATTGCATTTGTTTTTTTTGACTTGAACAGAAATTTTTGATGTTTGGAAAACGTATGTTTGAACATGAAATTTTGAATAGAGTGTCGGATATAACTTTCCTGTAGACTTATTCTAAATTAGAGAAGATCCATTTTATTTAATCCATATATTGGTCGAACACAATCAGGAATAGTCTGGTGGCAACAGCGGCGGCTACCTACGTAAAAGTGAGGATTTGCTCGATTCTAATCGTGGGACAGGTTGAATAGGTATACAGGGTGTTTCATAAGTGAACGGCAATCTCGAGATTATGAATATCAATGATAAGAGAAATGTCTTGGGAAGTTTTTTTATTTTCTAAACGTCTGGTTTAAAAATGCCGATAGTTTTAAATGGACCAACAGAAAGATAGAAAATGAATTTGCACTAAATAATATATGAAGTTATCGATGGTAGACCATGACGAGAAATTTATCAAATGTGACGTTCACTCAGCGGCGTTCTTTTATTATTACAAACTTGTCTTGTCGTGTTTTACGAACAAAACTCAAAAAAATCTAAATTTGAAATTTTTCAGAAAAAACTGCAGAATAACGTTTCTTTAGCTTCTACGAGTTAATGTATTAAGTATTGCCGTTTACTTACGAAACACCCTGTATATCTCTTATATCGGAAATAGGTCGGTACACAATTTTTGACTGTTGACGAAAAGCACCAGGGCACATGTCGCAAAATTTTTATTTAATTTGTTTTCGAAAGAACCAGTTATTTAAGTTTTATGAATTTTATGAATAAACAGAATAATCAAATGATGGGTATTTCAATATTGTATACTGCATGAAAATAGTTGTTTACTTTATGCGACTAAATATTTATGATGTGTGTATAGCCGAAGTGCTGTCTTAATAGGTAACATCATGCTAGGGAATGATACCTGTCCAGAATGAATTTCAAGGGGAGTTCTCACTTAGTGTCCATAAAAACACTCTTATCCGTTAATAAAAAATGTATTTGGGGTACAGTCGTGGCAAGGGTTAAAGTTTTAAAACGTTTTGTTATAAAAGTTTTATTACCACCTATGCTAAAATAAGCGTACAAAAATAGCCCTTACTGCTAAGTCCCTTACACGATAAAAATTTCAGCTGCTTAATTTTTAACATTCGTCTACATTTCTTTTTCTTCTAAAATTACTTATCGAAATTCACCACATTAAATGAATGCAATGAAATATACAAGCACACGTAACCACATAATCGTAAGGAGTTGCGAGACGCCGAGTTGATGAGCACAACTGTAAAATTCATCTTCAAGGAAAAGCAAGTCGGCGCGGTCTGAAACATAATAAAATGAAATAAACTTTCGGGGGAGCTAAAATATTTAGTCCATTGTTACCTTTCTCAGTGGAACCTATTCGATAAGTTACATCGTTCGCCTCTTTCCTCGGACCTAAAAATATACGTTCTTGAAATAGTTGTAGAAAAAGTTAAACAGTCTTAATACCTTTGCCTTTGAAATGCAATGAGCTGTTTTTCAATGTGGGATTTGAAATTCCTGCAAAGCACACAATTCAACTTAAAAGTCAATAAACACTAAAAGGCTCTCACTATAAACATTTATTGTTCCTTCTATATCACCCAAGGAATTTTTTGATATGCATTTGTAAATTCCATAGTCGTGTGGTCCCAGACGGTTTATCGTTAGTTTCATGTGTACCTTGTAGCCGCTGTCTATGATTTCAGGAACGTACTTCATGCCTGAAAAAGCCGTGCTGCATGAGAGTGAAATTAATGAAAGTGGTCGAAACTTCAATTATTCCAACATTTCGGAACCTACTGTGTGGAATGATTTCTCCATTATCTCTAGTCCAGTAGTTGATGGATTTCGGATATGCTTCGGAATGACATTCGAGGGTGATCTGTTGGTCGTCATATGCCCCCACTAACTGATAGCGAATCCACACGGAGGGTGGAACTGTCAAAAGCAGAATTTTAATATAACTGTTTGGTTAAAAAATTAAGGTATTAATACACAGTATTAGGTCTTCATAAATGATTTAACGAAATAACTAAATTTACAACAATTTACTGGACGTTTGAATCATATATGAAGGTCTTGTATATTGTTCATATGCTTTGGAATGCATTTAAAAGATCTGACAACAGCGATAAAAAAATGTTCAAATAGAAAAGAACGGACTCGGCGAAATAAGTGTTATCAAGCCTTAATACTTGATTAAAAAACCTGTAAGTCACGAAGGAGAAACTCGGTTGTCTACCCGACCTGGGGCCAGTTTGGCACCGACGAAAGAATGAAAATTGGTGGGAGAGTTGCGAACAGCCTGACTGTTTTGTCGTCGAACGAGCAACAACGCTCTTCGCAGCACGCTTTTATCATTTTCTTAAATTTGTTAAATCTAATTTTATTCGCACCACGAGTTTTCATTTTGTTTAAAGTTGGAAATACAGATAATCTCTTTATATTTACCTTTCTAGCAAATCTAGCGTAAGTATACGTCAATGTAACTTGCAAATAATGTATATTGAGATGGCAGCGCGACGGCACCGGAAGCGAATGATGTCATGATGATGTCACCGCGTATGGTAACGTAATTAATCTGGAACAGTCCACATGAGAACGTCTGGGAATAATTGTTCACATAGGATGCTCTCATGAGTCTAGAAGACTCTGTGGCGGTGATCTCATACTATACCACGCTCGTACAAGAGAATGATCTCATTTTTCGGAAATAATCCATTGCGCTGAAAACATGATCTCATGATTCCGGGAATAGAAAGAATCGAGAACGCCACGAGCGGTATAAGAAGGGATCAAACGACAGAGCGAGTCAGTCGATTGGTAGCATCGTGAACAAGTGGTCAGCGCGTGTTATTGTGAAAGTTTGTACATAGTGAAAAGTTAGTCTTAGTAGTATTTTTAATTTAAAGTTTGTAACTACGGTGTGCACCAGAATATTTCTTTAAATTGTCGAACCCGCCCGGCTCAGGCTACGTTACAATAGAAAAGTAGTATAGTTACAAAATACTCAGTGAATGCATCAGAAGAGTTTGATACTGAATATGACTACAACTCTGATAAACAAAATAAAATAAAATTCGCCAAGTATTTTGCAGTTGCACAGTGGAACACCAATGGAAACATGTTTAACTCAAAACTAAATCGATTTTCTCCTCATCAGCAAATCACACCTTACTAGTAAGACATTCTTTAATATTCCATCCAGACGAAACAGCCCAAGGAGGAACAGCAATACTAATAAATAACACCATAAAACATTATGAATTTTAAAACAATTTTTTGCGAGACAGTAGTTCCAATTTTTTTTGTAGAAGGAGACTCTAAATCGAAACATACAATTTCGGGATCCCTCTTAATTCCCAAAATAGGCAAAAGTAATTCAGGAAAAAAAACTATAATTACGCTGTCGGCTGGAACGTCTACGTATTGGCCAACTTACGTAAACAAACTACCTGATTACTCGATTTTTTTGTAATCAATGCTGCCTCCTCACCTTACATTGCCATAGTTCCTAAATTCGGAACCCCATAATTGCAACAATTGCTGCGTTAACAACGGTTGAGCCCACAATGTGTTTGTTTTGCCTGTGACGTCATCGGACTAGTGGAGATGTTTGTGATTGATGAAAATCAGCGTTGCATAAAGTTATAAATTAGTGTATCGTGAAATCGCGTGTAGGTGTCATTGTAAAAAGTTTGCGAAGTACTACAAGTAGTGGGATAATAAAAATATTCGCCGTAATATAAGTCAAAATCGATGTTAAATTAAAAATTACAAAAAAACTAAATATGTCGTAAATATGCTCGAGATTAAAGAAAACGCAAATCAGATCAAATCTCGTGTAAAATGAAAGATTTGGTCAATTTTTTGCTGTTTTACCTCAACCACAAGCTTTCCAAAGGCTCGCCTACTTATAGTCCAAGAGCTGATGACAAATTTTGACTACGGAATGGATACACCTAGTAATAATGCGTAATAGTAGCCTCTATGATAGCTGTAGCAGGTGGACCAGGTACTGTGCAAGGTGAGAGTCGGGTAAAAAAAATGTGTTAAAAAATATTATTGATCCACAATGAAATTATAAAAATTATAATATATAATCAATTATAAACAATATAATTATAATCATCCCAAACCATTTGAGTGGGGTGCCGTGGAACCATACTACCCAAAAGAGTATTTTCACAATATTTTAAAAGCGTGTTAAGTAATTTTTTTTAATAATAATTCCAAACTGCCAGACCGGTCGGGTGGTGTTAAAAAACTGCCAGACGCTATAAAAAACATTCCATGGGCTAAAGTGAGAAAGGCTTCGAGAAAGAACAACTGTGAGAGTGAGTGTTTATCTGCAACTTCTCACGTCTGACAAAATGCAGTGGACTTTTTCGGTCATGTTTACTTGTCAAACAGGGCTCAACGTGTTATCGCTGAGGGAGGTGGACACAATGAACATCGTTTGTAACGAAGCCAACGTACAAAGTTTTAAAGTGCGCCTTTCTGTTTTTGTCAAAACGCTCAATCGCTCTTGAACCCTGCAGTCCCCAAACAACTGCTCACACATGTGAGTTTTAACTCATCGATGACACTCTGTATATGACGCTTTCTCATTTCTCCAAGTTTCTCCGGTGTGCCAACTTCTTCAGAGTTCTAGAATTTCTGAGATATTCTCAGATTTGTTAATTGCTTATTGCTCCACAAGTAGAGCCCTTGACCAACAGTTCTAATTTCCCACGCCTTGCATAGTCAACATTATGGCATAAGTCTATGTGTAAATTGTCATCATCATAATATTAAGTGGCTGCGACAATTTTAGAATATTATAGGCATTTCCATTAAACACACAAATTGCATTGCTGTTCTCGTAAAACATTGCTGCCCACTGAGAATATCGATAATGTTACACAGGTCTCCCCACAAATTCCATTATACAGTCGTGGATCTGACCCGTGTCAATTTATTTCAAGCTAATTAGATGTAGTAACTGCAAGCTCGGTTTATAGGGAATCAATTTCAACGTATTTATGTTAAATATTGAGTGCAGGGAAAATTTGATATTAGAAATTTGACATTTGATTAAATCTGTCAGAAAATTACAATTTAATTTCGTTTTTAGATTAACATACAGAAAATTTTTACAACAACAATTGACATGTAGTTAGAAGCAGAATTTTGACTGTCCACGCTTAGTATGGATCATTTATGAAGATCAGCGGAACACAATTTTTTTTTTTCTTCAAACGTCAGTAATAATAATAATAACATTGTATACGCCAATAATAGGTAATGACAAGTGGTCATTTCACTGTCATGACAGACAAAGTCGTTTAGCGGCGCATAAAGTCAATTGTCAGATTTTCGGCATTTAAAGAAAAAATAGTATGTTTTATTCGGAGAAAAGTGTTTTTTTGTAGAGCGTCGGTATTTTTGTCAAACCTACAGACTTGCAACGAAAAGCCTAACTTTTATAAGTTAAAGTAACCATTTCGCGGAACTAAGAGTGGTCCGCCCTAAGCATAAGAAGAGGTTGTTTTTTTGTTAGCAGTCAAAATAAAACATTCCGGTTTTAAAAGTTCCGACATTAATTACACGCTAATTTGGATTGGATCCGGAGATAAATCAAGAAGTTTAAGTTAGTGGCGTCGTCAGCGATAACTCCTCCTAATAATGGAGATTACAAAATTTATTTATTTTGTAACTTAATTACCTGTAAAAAGTGTTTGAAATTTGAAAATTAATTTTAAATTAGTTGTAGATCAAAGTGGAGTTTCAGTAACAATTTAAACTTCGTTGTTTCAGCTTGTACTTGTGGCTTTCACCGTTTTTGTCTTTTTTTTTTAACAGCACAAAGCTTATTAAGCCTTTTTTATTGTTTTATCCTCTTAAGTAGTATTATAGCCAAAATAACCATTTAATCGAACTAAGCTAACAAGAGCTGTAATTTAGAGGGATCTTGTCTGTTAAATCCAAACGACAATATTTTATCCTATTTTTATTCCCTTCTTAACTTTGTTTCGCATCTCTGTTTAATACAAGGCGTCGTGGATATACCTGCAGTAAATTTAGGGAGAAAATAGGGTGAACCCATTGCTGCAATTTTTTATGCAGAAATACGTCTCCAATTTCGAGAGAAAACATCTTGAAATCTGGCCCTGTTTATCGAAGACGCCAATCTGCTTGAAGCGTTTTCACGGTCAAGACAGACACCTCTAATCCTTTCACAAAAAAAAAGGTTTGTAGAGGTTTAATCAAAATTTGGATTGTACACGAAATGGCCTGTTGGTCCGCTGTGATAATTATTGTCTAATTCTAATTCTAATTTCCAGTATTTTATTTTGCTCAAATTTCGCCGTTTTATACAAACCCAGAAAAACACACAATTTTTAAGCGGGGTTTTTAATGCATTCTGTATGCTTGCATGCAGTAGCGGCGGATATTGTCGGGCACATACTAGGGGATTTTTTTCCAAACGAATTTTGAAAAACAATGTTCACTTTCATAATATTATGTATAATAGCTGTATAATAGCTCTTTATGTAACGAGTCTATAATGTAAGACTCTATTGGCAAACGGCTTGTGATACGAGCGATAATAGTCGCCTTATTCCTTCATCAGATGATATCGATGGAAAAGAAGTGCATATAGTTAAAACGAAAAAAAAAACTGAAAAAATTAGTCAATACATTTTGTTGAAGCTACAATACGTCTCGACCTGCAGCACATACAGATGATCCTGACAACGTTTCGCCGGCGGCGCGGCCGCTGCTGCGCGCATTGCAACGATACCCACAGATAATACAAACAAATCCGCAATTCACCAAAATTCAAGTTTATTTAGCGCACACGTCTCGTAGACGAATCAAGCTGGATATATACATCTGCCGGAATTAAATTCGTCTCCCATAGGGTAGGTCGTTTGCCTCTCTCTATACTGAAGAGGAGATGCGCACGTTTATTTATTGAATTTTACCATAAGTAGCGATATTATGACGGGGAGCGATATACAGGTGTTTTGGAAGTCCTAGCAGAAAATTTAACCACAAGTAGAACTCGTCAAAATAAACATTTTTAGGCGATGATTACGAAAAAGTAAAGTTTTACTTTTTTGTACGCATCTGTCAAACTCTACTTTTTGGGACTGATCTGTCAGAAACTAGAACTTTTGATATTTTTTATGAAATCTGTCGTTTGCTCTTGAGATTTAACCGAAGGATTTAACATCAGCTGTTTTAGGTCGCCGGCTGCTGTCGAAAATCTGCTGTTTTTTGACCGTCTTTGTCATTGTGATAGTCATGTGTACTGCGGCTTTGTGTTATACAATATTGGTGATCCGTGTAATTTGTGTTGCTTTTTACACCGGCGGTCATTTCAACACATTTTAGAAAGTTTTTGATTTACCATGAAGTCAATACTAAATTAATAACATTGTAGAGCATGTATTTAAAACTGTCCACATTACGTAATTACATCCAACTACAACTACCTGGTCGTTCAATGTGGGAAAACAAAAAGAGGAAATCGAATAACAGGTTGGAAAATACTTTTCAATTAATTGAAGGTGATAGTATAAATTATTTATCGTAGGATCAAAATGTCACTCAGTGTGTACCTTAAGACAAGGCTGGAACACAATGTTAAAACATTTTTTCCATTCAAAACACATAACATCTAAACCAACTTCATATGCGTATGAAATGGAACCAGAACACCACCAAGCAGCCCCACTTACAACATAAAAAAATGGGAATTGTAATGTCATCTTTATCCATGGCTAGCATACTGTCCTGATGGTGTTATATTTTATGATGGAAAGCCACAAAGGTTGTTGGAGATAAAATGTCCTTATTTGGGTAAATGTAAATAACCACAATAATCGATATTAACTTTTTATTGATGTAGGAAAAAACAAAGTCCTCAGGCAAAGTCATATCTTCATTGAAATATCTTCGAAAAGATTGCAGTCTCAAAGAAAATCATGCCTGTTCATGATAGGCAAATACAAATTTGCTTGGCTTTATTAAATTTATATTAATGCAAAAATAAAAATTACTATTAATAATGTGAGAAAGAATACCACTTGTTTTGTGAGTGGAGAGTAGTAGTTCCACTTTTTGTATCATAAATAATCCGAAAAATGTCATTTTAGATACCAGCATGAACTCCACGTTTACCAATTTTACAGATGTGTTCAAAAAATGTTGTAAGCCTCACCTTTATAAGGACACGACTGAACTGACTGAAGTTAAGGGACAGAGGAAGCTGCCTGCCCAGGGGCAGGGGGGTGTAGCTAATATCTGAGGCGCCGTGATACCAACTACACTATAGTCGTTTTATTCCCACGCGTCCCTAATAATTATAGTAATCATGTCTTAAAAAAAAGTATATAACCAAATTGAATTCATTTGTGATCATCGCTTAAAAAACGTCGTGGACACCTCGGCCAAAAGTGCTTTTTTGGCCTTATCTGCTTTGTGTCCTCGGCTCACACCTCGGCCACAAACAGCAGATGCGTCAGTAGTTAAGTAGTGCCGGTTCTGGCCCACTTTGACCTGAATTGACCTTTGGCCTTGAGAATATAGTGCCGGTTCTGCCCCAGTTGAATGACCCAGTCGTCAGAGGACAAGTCTGGACTTGAGTGGAGTTTAGCCTTCAGATTATACCGCCGGTCCTGGCCCAGTTTGATGACCCAGCCTTGACAAGTGTTGACTTGTAATTCAGACGGAAACGTTCCGAATTGAATCGAGTATTAGCGAAGCTCCCCACGATTTAGCCTTGAGATTATAACGCCGGTCCTAGCCCAGTTTGATGACCCATCTCTGGCAAGTGTTGACTTGTAGTTCAGACGGAAACGTTCCGAATTGAATCGAGTATTAGCGAAGCTATACACACCCCGCGCCCGCCCTGGCCTTACTCTGTTTTTAAACAGTTTCGAACTGAACCGAGCATTAACGAACAAACTGGGGCGGAACCGTTTCGAATTGAATCGAATATTATTGAAGCTAACCACACCCCGCGCCCACCTTTGTCTTGCTCTGTTTTGAAACAGTTCCGAACTGAACCGAGCATTAACGAACAGACTGGAACGGAACCGTTCCGAATTGAATCGAACATTAACAAAACTCCCTCCACCCCGCGCCGACCCTGGCCTAGCTACCCCCTGCGCCGAGCCTGGCCTAGCTACCCCCTGCGCCCACCCTGGTCTAGCTCCCCAACCGACCGAGTATGGGTAGACATGTTTTAGCTACCTCCACTCCTGTACCCTTTTAATTACAAGCTCTTTTATAAATATGTAAGATTCTTGCTCACAATTTTTTATTTGTAATTTGCTCTTTTAAGTTATAAACTATTAAGCAGAAAACATGGGTGCATTTTTAAAGAAATTAAATAACCATATTTTTTGCAAAAGTTCACCACATCGATTCACTGCAAAATTTACGTCTCAAGTGATAGATGATTTGAATAAGAAAATCAAAAGTGAGAAAAAATAATTATATTTAATTAGTAAAGGTGCAGTAGGTCAAACAATCAACTTTAAGTTTACCAAAGGATGAAGTGTACGAAAGAAAAAGCTTTTAAAATAGAAAAAGATCTAGCCATATTAAAAGTTATAAGCATGTACCAACTACAATATAGAATTTAAAATATAAAAATATTTGATGTAGAACGTTGTTTTGTAGAAAAAAAATATGTATTATTTAAAATTATTTTATCATTTGAATGAGCATGAAATTTGACACAAAAAATTGCAGTCAGTAAAACGTGAAATTTGCCACCAAAAATTATTAAGAAAAGAAAAAAATAAAATTTGAAACCAAAATATAAAATATACTGTTAAAAAAAAAAATTTAACATGAAAATGTGAGGGTTGGTAATGAAACTCAGATATGATAACTTTTATTAATATAACACATACTTTAAAATTATTTACAAAAAAAAAATAAAATAAATTACCTAATATGTACAGTTGTGGCCACATAAATCTCGTACAAAATACATAAATTTTAATATAACATTAAATTAATAATATTTGATACTATAATATAAATGCTGTTTAATTATTACAAATTTCATTTCAATAAAATTTGATAGTTTGATTAACATAAATTCATGTTTTTTTTTGTCAAAATTTGTTTTACAACAAACGTTATTGGAAAAAGAATGATGATGTCATAATGAGGTTGTACGACATTCATATGGCCAAAACTGTACATGCTAACAAAATTAAACATAAAAAAATCATTGCATAAACATTAAATTAAATATTATATGTATATTCTAACACTAAATATGTTATTAACCTACCCAATTACTGTTGTTCCACTCTTTTAAGTACATACTTGTTTTGAACTAAAACACGTATTCTTACAAAAAATAAAAATATTAATAATATAATTTGACACCAAAATAATAAGCTGAGTTAACAAAAAAATTAAATTGCAGATTCGGCAAAAATAAAACTAAAAACATAAAAAAAGTTAAGCAATTACCTAATACTCATAAAATTTATCATATTTTTTTTTACAAAATTATAACAATAAAAAAACTTAATAAACAAACATTAAGGGCCGGTTTCACCAACATCGATTATCTTTAACTGATAAATAACTGCATAGATAAGTTTGTTAAAACTATAGCAACAATGATTAAGTTTAACGGAGATTGTTGAAATCGGCCCTAAATGAATTTATATATTCCAATGCAATTATTGAGCAAAAATAATTATAAATCTACCACTAATTAATGTTGTTCCAGACTTTTAAGAGTTCTTGTTTTAAACTAAAACATGTATTCTTACAAAGAAAAAATGAAATTAGAGAACAAAAATTTCAAATTCGGCAAAAATCAAATTTTAAATCAAAATTGCATAGAAAATATTATTGGTAATGAAACCCAAACATAAAAAAAGTTAAGCAGTTAACTAATACTAATAAAATTTATCATAAAAAAATTAACAAAATTATAACAATAAAAAAATTAATAAACAAACATTAAATGAGTTTATATATTCCAACGCAATTATTCAGAAAAAATCATTGTAAACCAAGCACTAATTTTAATGTTGTTGTAGTCTTTTAAGTTTTTGTTTTAAACTAAACATGTATTCTTACAAAAAAAAATGACACCAAAATAATATGCTGAATTAACAAAAAAAATGAAAATTGTAAACAAAAATTGGAGATTCGGCAAAAATCAAATTTTAAATCAAAATTGCATAGAAAATCTTATTGGTAATGAAACCCAAACATAAAAAAAGTTAAGCAGTTAACTAATAATAATAAAATTTATCATAAAACAATTAACAAAATTATAACAATAAAAATATTAATAAACAAACATTAAATGAGTTTATATATTCCAACGCAATTATTCAGAAAAAATCATTATAAACCAAGCACTAATTTTAATGTTGTTCTAATCTTTTAAGTTTTTGTTTTAAACTAAACATGTATTCTTACAAAAAAAAATGACACCAAAATAATATGCAAATTTAATGAAACAAATTAAAATTGTAAACAAAAATTGGAGATTCGAGAAAAATCAAATTTTAAATCAAAATTGCATAGAAAATCTTATTGGTAATGAAACCCAAACATAAAAAAAGTTAAGCAGTTAACTAATAATAATAAAATTTATCATAAAACAATTAACAAAATTATAACAATAAAAAAATTAATAAACAAACATTAAATGAGTTTATATATTCCAACGCAATTCTTCAGAAAAAAGTCATTATAAACCAAGCACTAATTTTAATGTTGTTCTAGTCTTTTAAGTTTTTGTTTTAAACTAAACATGTATTCTTACAAAAAAAATGACACCAAAATAATATGCAAATTTAATGAAAAAAATTAAAATTGTAAACAAAAATTGGAGATTCGAGAAAAATCTAATTTTAAATCAAAATTGCATAGAAAATCTTATTGGTAATGAAACCCAAACATAAAAAAAGTTAAGCAGTTAACTAATAATAATAAAATTTATCATAAAAAATTAACAAAATTATAACAATAAAAAAATTAATAATAAACATTAAATGAGTTTATATATTCCAACGCAATTATTCAGAAAAAAATCATTATAAACCAAGCACTAATTTTAATGTTGTTCTAGTCTTTTAAGATTTTGTTTTAAACTAAACATGTATTCTTACAAAAAAAATTACACCAAAATAATATGCAAATTTAATGAAAAAAATTAAAATTGTAAACAAAAATTGGAGATTCGGCAAAAATCAAATTTGAAATCAAAATTGCATAGAAGATCTTATTGGTAATGAAACCCAAACATAAAACAAAGTTAAGCAGTTACCTAATACTAATAAAATTAATCAGAAAAGAAAATTAACCTAAACTTATAACAATAAAAAAAATTAAATGAATTAATATAATTATTCTAACATAAGTATTTAGAAAAAATCACTTTAAACCTACCAGTAATTACGGTTTTTTCAGTCATTTAAGTTCTTCTTTGAAACTAAAACATGTATTCTAACAAAACAAATAAATAAATATGTATGTATATTACCCATATCAGCCTTGGGTTCCCTCTGGATCTCACCCTTCTGTGAGTGTTTTTCAAGTGTCAGAGTTAAGGGTACCTACAGTTTTAGGTGGACTACGAACCACAGGAAATAATCCCATTTGCAGCGTAATTATGGGCCATTATACTCTGCAAGTTGGCCAGATCTTGGCAGAGAGAAGACAAGCATCCGAAAAATTCTGATGGTTTTGTCGGGAATTGAAACCAACATTTCTGCGTCAGAAGCCAACACGCCAGCCTCTGTCCTACAGCTGTACCTAAAAAATAAATAAGCAAATTTGACACCAAAATAAACCGATTGAGCAAGAAAAATGAAATTTTACACCAAAAATTGAAAATTCGGCAAATATTAAAATTGAAATCAAAATTGTATAGAAGATCTCATTGGTAATGAAACCCAAGCATGTTAATTTTTTTTACAAATTTTTTTAAAAGTATGTACAAAGAAAGTTGAAAAGTTATTACTAATAAAATTAAATCTATAAAAAAATAATCTGAAATTATACCAATAAAAATATAAATAGATAAATAAATAAACATTAAATTAATGAAGTATCACCTATTCTAACACCATTATTCAAAAATATATTATAAGCCAAGCACTAATTACTCTTGTTCCAGTATTTTAAGCCTTTGTTTCAAACCAAAACACGTATTCTTACAAGCAACACATTCCGCTTCTAATCCTTGCGTCCTTTTTCGAATTTTTGTTAACTGTTGTTCCAGTTTCCCAAATTTCGAAAAAAGGATAATAAAATCTAACTACAAAAAAAAAAAAAAACAAAAAACCTACATACTTGGACGACCACGCAACCTTTGAGTAGTTTTTAATTTAGAAAACTTCTCTTCGACAATTTCCACTATTAAAACAGATCAACAAATATGAAGAGCTTCACTCCTACTAAATTTTACATAAGAATAAAATTAGCAACGCTCTGCAAAAATGATTTCCACAGGAAAAATACAATTTTGCTGATTCACAAGGTAAATGCACCGTAAATCTCATTCTAAAGGTGTGTACATACTGTTTTGAGCAAATTTATTTACACGAACGGTAAAATGTCAAAATGGTCAGATGAGTACGCACGATTTTAATAAACAGATAATTTTCGCTAAATAAATATATTTACGTGTGTTCTTTTTGTGTGCGCACAGAAATCATATGAGTAAATTTGCGCAAATCAGTAGGTACCGGCCTTAACGATAGATATGTGTAACATACGATCTGGAGTGACCTTCACTGTTTTAGCTGAAACAGCGGAAAGGAGAGGTTTGCATTCTCTAAAGCTGAGTAAAGACTTACAGACATTTTTCGCTACTGAAGTTAACCTTTTTGCTTATTACAAAAAGTCTTGATGTTTTTCAATAGAATTTAAAAATCAATGTAATGAAAACTTGTAATAATACAGATATAAAGTTGGAACTTTCAGAGCATACTATAGGATGCTCAGAGGACTGGTGCCTTTTCTCTTAAACTTAAACTTGAACTTAAATTCTCCATAATACGCCAAAAGAACATTTTCGTTTGTAAACTCCACTATTTTTTCGGAACGTCAACTATTATTAAAAAAATTATATTCTTTATGTTTTGATTTAGAAAGCAGCAATTTATTAATTTCAATTTGAGCAGCGACGCGTAATTCTGGAGGTGTCTAACTTAATTCTTCCATATAACTCTTTCACAAAAATATCAAACTTAATTTAATTTGATTTTAAATTTGAAATTTTAGTTTACATATTATGACAGATGACAAATATCAACACAATCAGTACCTAATCGTCCTAAGTCCCTATTATATTTAAAAAGAAATATTTTAAAATTTTCGTAAAACGAAGAGCTCCAAAGTAAAAAAAAAATTGTGTATATTACACTCGTTTAACAAAGATGCATTATGACATTCGTTCTATTTGAGTACTGCTCACTGCACTCGTCGTGCCCCAAACCCACTCATGTCGCAATAAGCCATACTGTTAAAGTTGTATGATAATGTATGCTAAAATGGACCCGACTCAGCAAGATGGAGGTCTGAATAGCTGAAGGACTGTAAGGAAATCTATTTCATAATATGTAGTGGAAAAGTAGATGAGATAATAAGTAAAAGATTATTAGATTTATATTGGGTGTTTATTTAAAGCCATATAACCCCACAACTGTATCACCACATACAGAAGCCGTTTTCCGGAAAACCGTTTAACCGGAAAACCGCTTAACCAAAAAACCGGTTTTCAGGAAAAGCGCTTAAGCGGAAAACCGGTTTTCAGGAAAAGCGCTTAACCGATAAACCGGTTTTTCGTTAAAAGCGCTTAATCGGAAAACCGCTTAACTGGAAAACCGAGCCTTGGTGAAGCATCATATATATGTTTTATGTAGTAACAAATTAATATAAACAAAAATTATAAAAAGCTTCAAACTTTAGTTGATAAGTTCATATAAATGAAGCAGCTTATCTAGCCAATTGTAAAATATTAAAAAAAAATATTGTAGCTTTATTTATAAGAAATATAGATTATAAG
The DNA here is from genome assembly GCA_963583935.1 of Diaperis boleti. Lineage (NCBI taxonomy): Eukaryota > Metazoa > Arthropoda > Insecta > Coleoptera > Tenebrionidae > Diaperis > Diaperis boleti. The sequence goes on along the minus strand of OY757242.1, from coordinate 34,903,815 downwards.
TTTCAACCTTCAAATATACATAGAACAAGATTCCACGATTCGAACTTGGATAAAGAAGAATATTTGTAATTTATAACAAACTCCAGGAAGCATATTGATATCCTAAACTCAGCAAGATGGAGGTCTTTATAGTTCTTGACGTACTTTAGAGAAACTTTTTTTTAAATATCAAAGAACGAAACGAAACAAGTCTTTAAATTTAACCGCTTCATATCTACGTATTGCGTTTTTCAAATAGTTTACATAAACTTTTTCGGAAGAAATTTCAACTCTTACGTTTTCTTCTTTCCCTTAATGATATTGATAGCCCCAAGGTTTTGTATGTCTGTGGAAAATTAAGCATGCGTTTCTCATCATATACGGACTAATAACGATTTATTTTATTTAACGATATTTGGATCTAATGATTGTTCTTTTGATTTCTTTCAATTTCCTCACGATCAAATAGAGTTTTTGTAATCGTTAAATGTAATATTTCTGATGGAAGATCTTGTCGATCGTTTTAATTTTTTAACACTTTTTTTTGGCAATTCCATAGATATTATTTGAATTACAATCGGAAGTATTAGAACGGTGACTATTTTTCGTTAATCTGCTTTGTATTAATAGAAAAAGAGCTGTGTGGTTTACCGGTTTATTCAAGGTTTTAACATTCCAGAATTTATTGTAAAACAATAAACCATTTTTGGTGGATGTATAATAATTGTACATCATAGCGGTTTTCCCGTTTATCAATTTTCCAGTTAAGAGGTTTTTCTGAAAACTGGTTTTCTGAAATCCGGTTAAGCGGTTTTTCTGTTAAGCGGTTTTCAGGAATCCTGTTTGGCCAGATAAGCCGCTTCACATATGAACTCATCAACTAAAGTTTGAAGATTTTTATAATTTTTGTTTATATTAATTTGTTACAGGATGAAATATATTGTCCCTGATGAGGTGATTTTCTCTAGTAAGTTGTTTGGAGAATAATATTTTTGGTCTAGACTGGTTTTGCTTATAGAATTGTAGAAAACTAAAACAGTCAAACATTTTAATCAGACCGTTTTAAATTAAGCGGTATTTTCTTTATTGTTGAGGATATAAACTGATGAAGGTAAAGTTCATACACCGATGAAGGTAAAGTTGCCTAGCAACCTGAACACAGTGGCAGTAACGGCCGATACCTTTTTTTTATATTTTTGTGAAATTTGTTTACAAGTTTTTTCAACAGATAGCGGCTCAATGAACCATAGAAAAATTTTCTTGGATTACGTATCGATATGATACGTCGCGTCGCCAAGACGGGAACATTGAATTAAAAAAAAAATTGCTGACTTGGCATTCCGATTTTTTTTTGACAAAAATGAAGTTTAATAAAATTTCATTGGTAGTCTTTAAGCATTGCTAGGCAATGTTCGGCTTTGAATACTAGATTGAACAAAAAAATTTGAACAAAAATCCGACCCTATTCAAAGAAAAAAGCCCCCTACTAAAACATATCAACTAAGATGTACAATTTTTAATCTTTTTATAAAATTTTGTAATTTTATAAGAAGCAAAACCAGTCAAGCCCAAACATATTCTTCTCCAACCAACTTACTAAAAAAAAATCACCTCGTGGGCACCCCATCTAGGGACATATTGTAAATTATATTGTATTGTATATTAACGATTTTCCGGTTAAGGGGTTTTCCGGAAAAGGGATTTTCCGGTTAAGCGGTTTTCCGGTTAAGCGGTTTTCATGAAAACCGGTTTTCTGGTTAAGCGCTTAACCTGAAAACCCTTTTTTGGTTAAGCGGTTTTCCGGTTAAACGGTTTTCCGGAAAACGGCTTCTGTATTTGGTGATACAGTTGTGGGGTTATATGGCTTTAAATAAACACCCAATATAAATCTAATAATCTTTTACTTATTATCTCATCTACTTTTCCACTACATATTATGAAATAGATTTCCTTACAGTCCTTCAGCTATTCAGACCTCCATCTTGCTGAGTCGGGTCCATTTTAGCATCCATTTTAGCATCCATTTTAGCATACATTATCATACAACTTTAACAGTATGGCTTATTGCGACATGAGTGGGTTTGGGGCACGACGAGTGCAGTGAGCAGTACTCAAATAGAACGAATGTCATAATGCATCTTTGTTAAACGAGTGTAATATACACAATTTTTTTTTTACTTTGGAGCTCTTCGTTTTACGAAAATTTTAAAATATTTCTTTTTAAATATAATAGGGACTTTGACGATTAGGTACTGATTGTGTTGATATTTGTCATCTGTCATAATATGTAAACTAAAATTTCAAATTTAAAATCAAATTAAATTAAGTTTGATATTTTTGTGAAAGAGTTATATGGAAGAATTAAGTTAGACACCCCCAGAATTACGCGTCGCTGCTCAAATTGAAATTAATAAATTGCTGCTTTCTAAATCAAAACATAAAGAATATAATTTTTTTAATAATAGTTGACGTTCCGAAAAAATAGTGGAGTTTACAAACGAAAATGTTCTTTTGGCGTATTATGGAGAATTTAAGTTCAAGAGAAAAGGCACCAGTCCTCTGAGCATCCTATAGTATGCTCTGAAAGTTCCAACTTTATATCTGTATTATTACAAGTTTTCATTACATTGATTTTTAAATTCTATTGAAAAACATCAAGACTTTTTGTAATAAGCAAAAAGGTTAACTTCAGTAGCGAAAAATGTCTGTAAGTCTTTACTCAGCTTTAGAGAATGCAAACCTCTCCTTTCCGCTGTTTCAGCTAAAACAGTGAAGGTCACTCCAGATCGTATGTTACACATATCTATCGTTAAGGCCGGTACCTACTGATTTGCGCAAATTTACTCATGATTTCTGTGCGCACACAAAAAGAACACACGTAAATATATTTATTTAGCGAAAATTATCTGTTTATTAAAATCGTGCGTACTCATCTGACCATTTTGACATTTTACCGTTCGTGTAAATAAATTTGCTCAAAACAGTATGTACACACCTTTAGAATGAGATTTACGGTGCATTTACCTTGTGAATCAGCAAAATTGTATTTTTCCTGTGGAAATCATTTTTGCAGAGCGTTGCTAATTTTATTCTTATGTAAAATTTAGTAGGAGTGAAGCTCTTCATATTTGTTGATCTGTTTTAATAGTGGAAATTGTCGAAGAGAAGTTTGCTAAATTAAAAACTACTCAAAGGTTGCGTGGTCGTCCAAGTAAGTAGGTTTTTCGTTTGTTTTTTTTTTGTCGTTAGATTTTATTATCCTTTTTTCGAAATTTGGGAAACTGGAACAACAGTTAACAAAAATTCGAAAAAGGACGCAAGGATTAGAAGCGGAATGTGTTGCTTGTAAGAATACGTGTTTTGGTTTGAAACAAAGGCTTAAAATACTGGAACAAGAGTAATTAGTGCTTGGCTTATAATATATTTTTGAATAATGGTGTTAGAATAGGTGATACTTCATTAATTTAATGTTTATTTATTTATCTATTTATATTTTTATTGGTATAATTTCAGATAATTTTTTTATAGATTTAATTTTATTAGTAATAACTTTTCAACTTTCTTTGTACATACTTTTAAAAAAATTTGTAAAAAAAATTAACATGTTTGGGTTTCATTACCAATGAGATCTTTATACAATTTTGATTTCAATTTTAATATTTGCCGAATTTTCAATTTTTGGTGTAAAATTTCATTTTTCTTGCTCAATCGGTTTATTTTGGTGTCAAATTTGCTTATTTATTTTTTAGGTACAGCTGTAGGGCAGAGGCTGGCGTGTTGGCTTCTGACGCAGAAATGTTGGTTTCAATTCCCGACAAAACCATCAGAATTTTTCGGATGCTTGTCTTCTCTCTGCCAAGATCTGGCCAACTTGCAGAGTATAATGGCTGCAAATGGGATTATTTCCTGTGGTTCGTAGTCCACCTAAAACTGTAGGTACCCTTAACTCTGACACTTGAAAAACACTCACAGAAGGTTGAGGTCCAGAGGGAACCCAAGGCTGATATGCGTAATATACATACATATTTATTTATTTGTTTTGTTAGAATACATGTTTTAGTTTCAAAGAAGAACTTAAATGACTGAAAAAACCGTAATTACTGGTAGGTTTAAAGTGATTTTTTCTAAATACTTATGTTAGAATAATTATATTAATTCATTTAATTTTTTTTATTGTTATAAGTTTAGGTTAATTTTCTTTTCTGATTAATTTTATTAGTATTAGGTAACTGCTTAACTTTGTTTTATGTTTGGGTTTCATTACCAATAAGATCTTCTATGCAATTTTGATTTCAAATTTGATTTTTGCCGAATCTCCAATTTTTGTTTACAATTTTAATTTTTTTCATTAAATTTGCATATTATTTTGGTGTAATTTTTTTTGTAAGAATACATGTTTAGTTTAAAACAAAATCTTAAAAGACTAGAACAACATTAAAATTAGTGCTTGGTTTATAATGATTTTTTCTGAATAATTGCGTTGGAATATATAAACTCATTTAATGTTTATTATTAATTTTTTTATTGTTATAATTTTGTTAATTTTTTATGATAAATTTTATTATTATTAGTTAACTGCTTAACTTTTTTTATGTTTGGGTTTCATTACCAATAAGATTTTCTATGCAATTTTGATTTAAAATTAGATTTTTCTCGAATCTCCAATTTTTGTTTACAATTTTAATTTTTTTCATTAAATTTGATTTTTGCCGAATGCCAATTTTTGTTTACAATTTTCATTTTTTTCGCTAATTCAGCATATTATTTTGGTGTCATTTTTTTTGTAAGAATACATGTTTAGTTTAAAACAAAAACTTAAAAGACTAGAACAACATTAAAATTAGTGCTTGGTTTATAATGATTTTTTCTGAATAATTGCGTTGGAATATATAAACTCATTTAATGTTTGTTTATTAATTTTTTATTGTTATAATTTTGTTAATTGTTTTATGATAAATTTTATTATTATTAGTTAACTGCTTAACTTTTTTTATGTTTGGGTTTCATTACCAATAAGATTTTCTATGCAATTTTGATTTAAAATTTGATTTTTGCCGAATCTCCAATTTTTGTTTACAATTTTCATTTTTTTCGTTAATTCAGCATATTATTTTGGTGTCATTTTTTTTGTAAGAATACATGTTTAGTTTAAAACAAAAACTTAAAAGACTAGAACAACATTAAAATTAGTGCTTGGTTTATAATGACTTTTTTCTGAAGAATTGCGTTGGAATATATAAACTCATTTAATGTTTGTTTATTAATATTTTTATTGTTATAATTTTGTTAATTGTTTTATGATAAATTTTATTATTATTAGTTAACTGCTTAACTTTTTTTATGTTTGGGTTTCATTACCAATAAGATTTTCTATGCAATTTTGATTTAAAATTTGATTTTTGCCGAATCTCCAATTTTTGTTTACAATTTTCATTTTTTTTGTTAATTCAGCATATTATTTTGGTGTCATTTTTTTTGTAAGAATACATGTTTAGTTTAAAACAAAAACTTAAAAGACTACAACAACATTAAAATTAGTGCTTGGTTTACAATGATTTTTTCTGAATAATTGCGTTGGAATATATAAACTCATTTAATGTTTGTTTATTAATTTTTTTATTGTTATAATTTTTTTAATTTTTTTATGATAAATTTTATTAGTATTAGTTAACTGCTTAACTTTTTTTATGTTTGGGTTTCATTACCAATAATATTTTCTATGCAATTTTGATTTAAAATTTGATTTTTGCCGAATTTTAAATTTTTGTTGTCTAATTTCATTTTTTCTTTGTAAGAATACATGTTTTAGTTTAAAACAATAACTTATATGACTGGAACAGCATATTATTTTGGTGTCAAATTGCATTTTTTTTTTCTAAGAATACATGTTTTAGTTTAAAACAAGAACTCTTAAAAGTCTGGAACAACATTAATTAGTGGTAGATTTATAATTATTTTTGCTCAATAATTGCATTGGAATATATAAATTCATTTAGGGCCGATTTCAACAATCTCCGTTAAACTTAATCATTGTTGCTATAGTTTTAACAAACTTATCTATGCAGTTATTTATCAGTTAAAGATAATCGATGTTGGTGAAACCGGCCCTTAATGTTTGTTTATTAAGTTTTTTTATTGTTATAATTTTGTAAAAAAAAATATGATAAATTTTATGAGTATTAGGTAATTGCTTAACTTTTTTTATGTTTTTAGTTTTATTTTTGCCGAATCTGCAATTTAATTTTATTGTTAACTCAGCTTATTATTTTGGTGTCAAATTATATTATTAATATTTTTATTTTTTGTAAGAATACGTGTTTTAGTTCAAAACAAGTATGTACTTAAAAGAGTGGAACAACAGTAATTGGGTAGGTTAATAACATATTTAGTGTTAGAATATACATATAATATTTAATTTAATGTTTATGCAATGATTTTTTTATGTTTAATTTTGTTAGCATGTACAGTTTTGGCCATATGAATGTCGTACAACCTCATTATGACATCATCATTCTTTTTCCAATAACGTTTGTTTTGACAAAAAAAACATGAATTTATGTTAATCAAACTATCAAATTTTATTGAAATGAAATTTGTAATAATTAAAAAGCATTTATATTATAGTATCAATTATTATTAATTTAATGTTATATTAAAATTTATGTATTTTGTACGAGATTTATGTGGCCACTACTGTACATATTAGGTAATTTATTTAATTTTTTTTTTTGTAAATAATTTTAAAGTATGTGTTATATTAATAAAAGTTATCATATTTGAGTTTCATTACCAACCCTCACATTTTCATGTTAAATTTATTTTTTTTAACAGTATATTTTATATTTTGGTTTCAAATTTTATTTTTTTCTTTTCTTAATAATTTTTGGTGGCAAATTTCACGTTTTACTGACTGCAATTTTTTGTGTCAAATTTCATGCTCATTCAAATGATAAAATAATTTTAAATAATACATATTTTTTTCTACAAAACAACGTTCTACATCAAATATTTTTATATTTTAAATTCTATATTGTAGTTGGTACATGCTTATAACTTTTAATATGGCTAGATCTTTTTCTATTTAAAAGCTTTTTCTTTCGTACACTTCATCCTTTGGTAAACTTAAAGTTGATTGTTTGACCTACTGCACCTTTACTAATTAAATATAATTATTTTTTCTCACTTTTGATTTTCTTATTCAAATCATCTATCACTTGAGACGTAAATTTTGCAGTGAATCGATGTGGTACAACAAACTTTTGCAAAAAATATGGTTATTTAATTTCTTTAAAAATGTACCCATGTTTTCTGCTTAATAGTTTATAACTTAAAAGAGCAAATTACAAATAAAAAATTGTGAGCAAGAATCTTATAAAAGAGCTTGTAATTAAAAGGGTACAGGAGTGGAGGTAGCTAAAACATGTCTGCCCATACTCGGTCGGTTGGGGAGCTAGACCAGGGTGGGCGCAGGGGGTAGCTAGGCCAGGCTCGGCGCAGGGGGTAGCTAGGCCAGGGTCGGCGCGGGGTGGAGGGAGTTTTGCTAATGTTCGATTCAATTCGGAACGGTTCCGTTCCAGTCTGTTCGTTAATGCTCGGTTCAGTTCGGAACTGTTTCAAAACAGAGCAAGGCAAAGGTGGGCGCGGGGTGTGGTTAGCTTCAATAATATTCGATTCAATTCGAAACGGTTCCGCCCCAGTTTGTTCGTTAATGCTCGGTTCAGTTCGAAACTGTTTAAAAACAGAGTAAGGCCAGGGCGGGCGCGGGGTGTGTATAGCTTCGCTAATACTCGATTCAATTCGGAACGTTTCCGTCTGAACTACAAGTCAACACTTGCCAGAGATGGGTCATCAAACTGGGCTAGGACCGGCGTTATAATCTCAAGGCTAAATCGTGGGGAGCTTCGCTAATACTCGATTCAATTCGGAACGTTTCCGTCTGAATTACAAGTCAACACTTGTAAAGGCTGGGTCATCAAACTGGGCCAGGACCGGCGTTATAATCTGAAGGCTAAACTCCACTCAAGTCCAGACTTGTCCTCTGACGACTGGGTCATTGAACTGGGGCAGAACCGGCACTATATTCTCAAGGCCAAAGGTCAATTCAGGTCAAAGTGGGCCAGAACCGGCACTACTTAACTACTTGCGTCCAAAAAAATTAACTTTTACGGCCTAGAAATCCGCATTTCTTTTTGAACATTTTTCTGACCTCTTATTTCACCCTCCGCCTATGATTAAATGAACGTATCAGTATGTTTTTGTCGAACGAGGTATGTTTTTTTGGGACAAAAAAATTGTCGTTGATAGTAAATTTTAGTTATCAGTTGGGTGTCGCGCCGCTATGTTATGATGGCCTGTGCTCAATTCTTAAGCAAATACTAAGAATTTATTCATTGCAATTTCCATGAAAATGTTTTTTTCTATGGTTGTAGGAGGTAATGTTAGTGTTGATAATGAACGTTGATAATGAACGTGGGTCCATAAGCCGGTATTGGTTTTAGGGGTCAAACTATTCTTAATTTTAACTCCGTAAAGTTGCGTATTCATCTGAGCATGAACGGCACCGAGGCGAGGCGTGGCCGAACGAATGCCGCGTTTGGTAAATATTTTGGGCGCGAACACTATCTGCCGAGGCAACGAACGAAGCACCGATCCATCTGTGCGAACCGCAATGCCAACCTAGTTCAAGCAGGATGGCTGACGTCAACCGTGTGATAGTTGCCAGTGCAGCATTTGTAATAATAGCTGGTTTATTAAAAAGAAGAAAAAGGAAACGATGCACGAGCTCCATAATACCGAAATAGGTTGAACCTCGCAGGCTTTCCATTTTTTTTCTGTCATCAAAAATTCCACCTAATTCCCGTCAAGCATCCTCTTTTTTTACTATATTAAAATAGAGTTTGTGGCTTTTTTGCCACAATATTGGTCGTTTTTCATATTCTTTGATGAAACTTGTTGTTTCATTATCCCAAGTCATTGCAGATGAATGTATTCTCTTCTGCACACTGAACTTGACTGATTAATCAAAAGCGAGGCGAGGCAAACTGCACGCTCCAAAATGCCGTCCACATTGAATTGCATTTTCCTTTGAAGTACCGACTTCAATTGGCTCGCTTCCGGACTGCCTCGGACCGAGCATCAGGCAGTTTGCCGCGCCTCGATGACACGTACACATACATATGCTCGTTCGGCCGCGCCTTGCTTCGGTACCATTCGTGCTCAGATGAATACGAGGCTTAAGGGAGCGTTTGCGAAAAAATGATAGATAAAAAAATCTTTATTTTGAAGTGTTCTACTTGTGAGTTCTCAGAATGTGTCTGTTGTCTTTAATTTCTAAATTTCTTAGGTTCTTTAGTTGTCATGCTATTATGTTTTAGTTTGTATAGATTTAAAGTCCTCTGATTCTTATCGTTTTAAGTTGTAAGTCTTTCAGATTTTAAAACCGTTATAGTCCGGGAGGAGAATGACCAAAAATTGCAAGCTTTTACTAAAGACTGATTTTTTGATTTTACGTCACAGTAGTGGAGTAATAATAATTAGTAGATTCCTTAGCGTTTGGCGCTAATTCGTAATTTTATTAAAAAAAATTATACATACCTCGCGACTACTTTCTAAAACCTGAAAATTAATTTGCCAGCAGTATATTAATTAAAAATAAGTTTTACTTTCGTCAGTCAAGTAAATCTTGTAATCGGGCGCGTCAGTCACGTGTTAAAAATGTAAAAAATCGGTACATCGTGCAAGTACTTTATAAAGTCTGAAATTTTGTATACGGGTGAATAATATTATTATAATTACAAAAACTATAGTCAGTCAATATATTTCTGTAACAGATGTCGTCAGTAGCCGATTGAAGGTTGCGTCTTGCCTTTCAATAATACGGCACGCTCGGCCAGAACGTATTTTGGTATAATATTTAAATATTTTGAATTAATAAATAAATTATTATTTATTACATAATTATTATATTAAATAAATAAGTTATTTAAAATATGCATTTTTAAAATAATATACTGTACAGTCTTTTATTTTTCAGAATTTTATGTTCCCTAATAAAAAGCAGGTATGTTGTCGAATAATCTTATGTTATGTATTCAACAAAAATCGACGACGAAGCAAGCGTTGGAATCTTCAAGTGCATTTAGATCAGACGCATGCAATTCTGATAACGGGTAAACAATGACATGACTAAATGCGGATAGGAAAACGGCAGGAGCCTTCACAAGCTCTGGCTTATTGGGGTTTGTTGATATATAATAATATGAATGTTTTAAATGGTGACTAAGTTGACTGTTATTCTCGGTAATCAATGCTCTGCTTTTTCAGAGGGTTTTTTTGAGGCTTCTCTCTTTTGAGTCTTCTCAGTTGATATTGATGTTGCAGCAGCCGTAGAATCTCAACATGCAACAAGTCTTTTTTAATTTCCTCTTTGACGTTTTGGATCCCTAGATCTCGATGAAGAACATAATTTCTTACCATAGTGCACTTAACGGGTGTTTTTTTTGTTTAATTTGGCGTCCAAGTTGACCATGAATGTTTAAGTGCGAACGCTATTAATTTGACAACTGAATCTATATCTAACCTCAATTTAGATCAACACGTTACTGCGATCAAAAGCAGTTGTAGTGTTATAACAAATGAAAAAATAAACTTTAATGAATAAATAAGGTTTATAACAAATAATCAAACTGTGCTCAATCGAGTTCAAGGCATTTTCGGACTCTTGCGGTATTGGCATTCGCCTACACAATTGGCCCAATAATTCTGCGCCTTGAAATTGCCGCTCATACTCCTAGCTTTTTGGGGTGCAGTGGAACCTCTTCGATAAAATTAGGTTCTTCTAAACTCCACATCCGCATATTTTGTGAATTCACATAACCGTCTAAATGAAACCAGACAGAAAATTGTGCTCCGTTCACACAAACTGTTAGTCACCGCCAACTATGACGCCAAATTAAAAAAAAAAAACACCCGTTACCATGCACCTTAAAGCTTTATTTGTTTCTTTTTCAATGTTGGATGGCATTGAGAAATACCAACTACAATACCTGTTGGTATATCACAATTTTGTTGTCTATAATCTAGCTTTGAATTTCTTCCTAGTAACCTATAATACTTTGAACTTTGAATTTTGGCTCTGTCCTTTTTTTCGTAATGTAATTTTTCCCGGAAAGTTTCTTATCAAGTCAATCAAAATAGACACGTTTTACTTCTAGCGCTTTCTCAATTATATCAGATATTCGGTGCTGGTAATAGTGCTGTTTTTCCCTGAATCCAAATTCGTGTTTCTGGATAAGATATTTTTTCTGTTATTGGTTTAAATGTTTTAAAAACTTCTCAAATAGTTTCGAGATTATCAGCAGTAAAGGTGCGTTTACATCTGAGATTTATTGCATGATATTTATGTCAGACAGAAATCCTGACTAATGTAAACAGTGTCGAATTTATGTCGGACATATATGCTCCAACTTCCAGCTATATGTGTCGACACTTCTATACCACCAGATATAAACGCTGATTATTTGCAAATTCCAACTCGCCTGAGAGAAATCGCAAAAGGTGACTTATCGTCTACTTTTGTGCCACTTTCGGGCAATAAGTTTCGTGTTCATAAACATGGGCGACAAGAAAGAGTGGTTAAAACTTCAAATAGATGAACTAATATTAATATGTACCTCTGTAAACCTGAATTATGGGACGTTACATGCAAAGTGTATAAAAATAGTGAAGAACCATAATACCTTAATGGAAATTGCAGAAGCATGTAGAAGAAATTCAATGAAAAATTCATAATTTGAGAAGTCAATTTAACAGTAAATTTAAAGAAAAAAAAAACACAAAATCAGATCAGACCACTGACACAGGCCAGACTATAATTTGCTTTTATTTCTGCAAGGAGGCTCTACGTGCAAACCAGCTATAAGATTTTTTTTTAGTTATTCTAATTTAGTTGTTTACAACATTAACCTGTACTGCCAAGGAACTTAACCTTGGTTGCTAACAAAATATTGCATATACTCTTCTCGTACTTCTTTAGCATTCTTTGAAAGATTATTACTGCCTTGTTGGGCCAGTGGTAGCAACCTATCTGTTGGCATAATATCTTCATTTCGCCAGATTCCATGTATTATTTCGCCTCTCTAAATTTTCGGGGTCAAATGTACATTCTGGAGCGTTTACATTTGCAGAAGATTTTTCAGACAATAACCAATTATGTCAATGTGTTAATTGACTATTGGCACCCAATTTTTCACGTCTCAAAATCCACTCTCGAACCCACACAGAACGTTTTTTCTTCTTTTTTGATATACCTACATTTATTTAGAACAATTTTATTACACTCGATGCTATTTTAGGTTTTGATGCTTTCATCGTGGCAAGATAAAATCGGTAAAATGAACTTTCTCTAGAACGAAAGATGTGTACGACACATGACACATCTATATTTTGTATGTATATGTAAACGGGTCGTAAATTTATTGCAAATTTCACGATTTCGGAGACTGTCATACACATATCCATGACACAAATTTCTTGTAATTTCTGTCGGTATGTAAACAGGCAAAGCGATTTTATGTCGGACACTTGACATATATGTCCGGATATAACTATCAGATGTAAACGCACCTTAAGGATATTGGCCAATTTGATTCCACATTTTCCGGTTTAAGCAATATTATAATTCCGCTTCCTGAAACGTGTGTTAACCTAAACGCCGCATTGATTAGATAGCTGAGCATCAAAATTTGTCCTGGTATTAGGTCAAAGACTGGTGCTTTTTGGAGTTTATGTTGTTTTTAATTTCTTGACCAATTTCTTTCTTTCTTCTTCGACTGGTGTAATTTCTTCTGATTTTGGATTTTGTGCCTTTTTGAGATTGATTGTTACATTATTCTGAGTAGTTATTGATGTTTGGCCTCTTTATTTTTCTTGTGGCCTTCTAGTATTCTGTACCTGCATCAGGTCTCAGATCGTTGATGTACGAATTAAAGGAATCTTCTTTTATTTTTCTTATTTCTTTCTTTAATTCTTGACTATTATTCTTCAATAGGGCTTTGTCTTGTAGATCTCTAGACTGATGGTAATTAATTTCTTTTGTTAAGTATTTTCTTTCTTGTGTGTTATATTTAGTTATAATTATACCCACTCTGTATAATTTGCATAAAGTTTTCGGCTTCAATATCTAATTCCTGAGTGGTTTTCAAGTTTACATGAATTTTTTTTTTTTTTTTTTTAATAGCTTTGCGAATTTTCCCAGTTTGTGCTGTCACTAATTATTGTGGTCAGGGATTTTTCTAGTAATCTTTTCATTAAGTGTCAGCAGCACTTTTTTATCTCTAGAAAATTAGTTGATACTTTCTTTGTCATAAATTTTTTTTGGGGGTCTGTCGGCCAGTAGTTTGACTCACCAGTAGGATTGAAGTTGCATTCCATTTCTCTTATTGCTTGTCTTGGTTTGTGCTCTTTGCAGACAAAATTCCTCAAACTGTTTTAAGTTCTATTTCACTAACACTGTACTTCTTCCTTTCACTTGGTTGTCTGGATGAACCACATGATAATATAAGAAACTTAATCTTTTCTTTTGTTTGAATTATTATAGGTTCTTTATTTCTGCTTATCATTTTTGCTCTTTTTTTTTTTTCTGCAATTATATTACAACGACACAACCTGTATCACTGACTATTAAGTAGCGCTATCAATAGTACGTATTCCGGATTGCCTGTACTATGGTCCATTTAAGAAGGTGTAGAGTTCTACTCTACTCCGTCAGTAGTGCCACAGAATGGGATCAGCAGAGGAAGTCAAAAACTGTTCTACAAAGTATTGAAAATAAAGGACAAAAGTGGCAAAATAATAAGAGAGGAGGTGAATAGCAAGCAAGAATCAAAACAGTACTTCCAAGAATTTTTAAAGGTAACACACGATAAGAAAATGATCTTGAGTCGACCAAAAAAATGAAAGCATGGACTGGGAGTTAGAGGACTAAGGACTAGGGTCGCTGGGACTGCCAGAACTCTAGTGGTATTAGTGTGTTTATTGCTGAAACAACGTATATGAGCGTATTTTAGAAAGCAAGCTATTGAAGAAAATAAAAAAACCAATTAACCAGTGGAAGACCTCAAGGACTTAGATTGCAGAATTGACAGCAAAGGAGAACTCGATTGAGAATTAAGTAAAAGCTTTATAAACAAAAAAGAAGTGTGTAAATCCATTTGTTAAAACCTGCATACAGGCCAGTTTTCCTCTTCAGATGGGAATTCAAGCAAATGCTTGAAGTTTCCTAACCATTCATTTGCACACACAAAACGCCCTTTTGTGGAAACTGAATTCTCTTTCGTTCGCGATATCCTAACATGTGCCCATAAAATATTGTAGTGTAGTTCAAACATTCAAGACGCCTCTTTTTTGATTAGCAGAGACCATCATTTTGGTCTTCTTTCATTAGCTGTAACTGCATTTGAATGTTCATTGATCAACTTTATCACGTCTTTTATCTTTGTTGACATTTTATTATCTACACTTTGGTCCATTATATAGGATCACTGAGTTTGATCCACTGACTCCTGCGGCACCCTGTATAAACGCTTGCGAACTTCAGCACCGATTTTAGCAGATAAGCATACATTAGTGCTCTCCCAATAAAAATTGGTCTCCCTTATCTCACTTGATCCAAAATTTTAAAAATTACAAACACAAAACCAATATAATTAATAAAATAATAATAATTGATAGTAGTCGCATTATGGTATGAAAAGGAATTAAGTATAAAATTGAATAAAAGTTTTCCTATGTGTCATAATCTATTTAGATGATCTGGTGAGCTATTACTTGATAATAATAATTTGTTCCCTTCGAACTGGGTATGTGATGTCGAAATTTATTAGAGTGCAGTATCTGAAAATAACTTTTGTTTCCATTCCTTGCGAGTACTTCTTACACACTCCATAAAGCAAGAAGTATGTCCGTTCAATATACGACCCTCATTTATTTGTTATATCGAACTATACATTATGATTAGATGGCATATCTTTCTGGTGTATTATTCGGGATAGTGGCATTGTGATCGGCAAAAATTATAATAAGTTAGTAGACTCATTTTTTGTTTGTCACGCTGGTTGGACGCCAATTACATAATATATTACCCAAAACTTCTTTTACATATCGCATTTGTGGAGTAGATAGGGTTAAATACGTTTACCTGTCACATTCTGAAACGAGAAGATTAATATAATGTATACTTAGTACAGGTATTTAATTTTTTAGTTCATTCAAAACTTTCAATCAATGCAATGCAACAGTAAAATTTGAGGTTATGATCTAAACATTGTGACGTTTATGTTTATGTTAAATTGTTTTAATTTAAAGAAAATAAAACACTAACAAAGAATGTAGGTTTATGCAGAATTACAGAAAATATTCAAAGTGTTCTCCCCCAGCTTCAATGCAGCTATTAACTCTCCGTTTCGTATTTTCAAATGCATTTTCCAATATCTGAAAGGTTATAGTGTTGCAATAAAAATTGCCTCTTGCAGTTCTTCAAGATTGTGTGGGTTATTTTTAAATACAGTGTTTTTGAGATATGTATGCTCCGCTACAACACACACTAACATTACGAAATCTTGCCACACATTTGTAAATTTGTTGGACCATGTTTTGATAATCTGTAGGTAAATTAGGGTAGGTATTTTAAAAAACCTTTTATTTCATACTGTGTCATATTTGTTAGTTTTACGTCAGTGTTTTGAGTCCGGAAAATGGGACTTTGCAGTACCTGTAAAGTCCTGTAAAAAAATGCAACCAACAAATCAAACTGTTGTCATAGATACTCAATTCGTGGATGTTTAAATTTTGAATTCCAATTTCATTTTTGAAAATGAAAACAATGATTTAGTATCTGGGACATTCCATACCAAGTGAGCCACCTAAAATTTAGATTTTGTTCAAATTTGGCATATTAATAGTACTTGTAAATAGTAACTCCCAAGCGCCATCTGAGATTTTTTAGGCTGTTTGTTTTTGATAGGCATAGAGGTGAATTACATATGTTAAGATAGGACATGAGTGAAGTTAAATCTGTTTTACTCAGTTCCTACTGACATTATTTCCAATTTAATAACGGTAATCGAGGGACATTGAAATACCCTTTCAAAATGACCCCATGCAATTTTGACCTAAACCAATCTTCTGAACCCAACATCTGCCCACAATAAAACTAATGACCACTAAAGAAGAAGTCATAAGCTACATTTTGGGTAACATTTGAAGCAAATAAAAGCAGTCATAAAATGAAAAATAATCATTTTTCGAATTTCTGGGTCATTTTCAAGGTCAAAATATTGGTTTAGGTCAAAATTGCATCGGACCATATTGAAAGGATATTTCATTGTGCCTCTATTACAGTTATTAAATTGAAATAAATGTCACTAGGAACGGAGCAATCAAATGAAAGGTTACTCATGTCCTGTATTTTCATTTATAATTCACCTCCATGTATATCAAAAATAAGCGGCCTAAAAAATCTCAAATGGCGCTTGGGCATTGCTATTTATAAGTACTATTAATACATGAAATTTGAAAGAAATCTAAATTTTATTTTAATGTCCCATCTGTAGCATGAAATAAAACGCATTACGACATACGTCCGGAAACTTTTACAGTAACTTGTCTCAAAATTCCAGACTCGGCTCCTTCGTCGCCTCGTCTGTAAACATTTCGACTCGTTACTGTAAAAATGAGTTTTCCGGACTTATAACGTAAATTACTATAACACAGCGTTCTATAGAATAGTTCCATTCACCATTCTAGTGTTGTTTCTTTAAGTCATTTTGACACTTTTGACATTCAAATATTAAACCAAATTGTCAAGAGTTAGTAGTGCCTACCTGATTTCAATTTCACAGCCTACTCTAATTTATAATTTAAGTGATCTCATGGTACTTTCCGGGGATCTGGAAAATGATCTGTCACGGAGGAGGTACGCCTACAGTCCAGCTGGCGCTCGATACAGACACCACGTGGTGTTTACCTTATATCCCTCTATACATAACAGCCCTACAGGGTTACCGTACACCTCTCTCTCTCTTTCTTACACCTCAGACTGCCTTTTACACCCAGACTGCTTTCCATACGTCGAATAGAACGAAATATAGTGATCGAAATATGTGATAAGGGTAGCAATGTCAAATTTTTACACAGACATCCGCGTGACCTTTATGCTAGGTGGCTTGTCTTGAGCAACCGTCGCGCGAATGGGATAGATTTTCTGGGATTTAACCCAACACGTGAAATTCCACGGCCTTCTCGCACACAATTGACGGAGACGACATGGCGTCAACCTGTTTCCGGCAAAAACAGTGATGTCAATCAATTGAATGTCTTTCCCCTTAACTAGAAGGTTAACTCTCGCATGTAAACAAACACCCTCTGGCTCTGCACGGCCGCCATCAGACCGATGCTGAGCTACGGAGCAATGAGGTAGTATACAGTATGTCCCCGGATTGAGTTTACAAGAGGAAAAAAAAATTTATTTTTGATTTTATGCCAAAACCTCAAAGGAATAAGATTTTTTGCTTGTCCTGAAACCAGCAAATCTGTAATTAAAACTTCATTATTCTGACTCAGTGGAAAGAAAACTTCATTTTTCTCTTAATTTTGGACTTATAAATTTTTTTCTCTGCTCTTTAAATCCCACCACATTGGCGATTTTATTTTTTTGACAACGATGTTACGTTGACAAATGAGTTTACGCAAGTTAAATAACAAAAATGTTTGTGAAAAAAATTATTTTAAATAAATTAAAAATTAATTTAATAAAAAAATGGCAACTCAAAGAAACGCCTTTAACATAAAAAACTAATTTTTAACAAGAACAATCATTATTCAATCCACTTCTGCGCACAATTCTACTCTAAAACGATAGCTTGCCTTCGTGATAAGAAAACTTTAAGATTAAAATTAATCATTACCAAGTCCAAAATCAAGAGAAAAATATACGTTTCTTTCAACTCGGTCAGAATAATGAAGTTTTAATTACAGATTTGCTGGTTTCAGGACAAGCAAAAAATCTTATTCCATTGAGATTTTGGCGTAAAGTCAAAAATAAAAAATATTTTCCTCTTGTAAACTCAATCCGGGGACATACTGTATACAAAATTTTGAAACTTTTTTTATAAATGAAACTGCTTAAAATAGAGGACTCCTATTTTTTCGTTTTGCTTAAATCATAACCGTTTTCATTAGTCATTAGTCATTCTACGTCATTAGTTTCCGAGCATAGAGGGAGTAAGAGCGAAAAGGAGAGAATCACTAATAAAATGAGCGAGAGTGAGAAATAGAAAGACGTATGTCCTCACTTAATTCATATGCCGGCCACTAATGACGTATTTTAAACTAGTACAGTTCTCTCATAAAAAATTAAACGAATTTTAATTAATTTTTTTTGCATTTTCAGTAAGTATAATTTCACCATAATAGCGCTAAACCATACACTTTTCAATGAAGTTTATGATTATTGTATTTTCCAAAAACTTTATTTTTTAGTATACTACCTCATTGTCTGGTGGCAAAGAGTCCGACAAAAAACAACGATGACACGTGTCGCTGTGACGGGTTCCATGAGAACCACCCCGACCGCAGCTCTGGAGGCTATCCTGTGTCTGCCTCCTATGGATCTCTTCGTGGAGAGCATGGCACTTGCCTCCGCTGCGGGAGGGTAACCTTTGGAAAGCTGGAAATCAGAACTCGGGCACACCCGCATCCTGAGCGAGGGACTCCACAGAGTACCTCCCTCGGGTGCGGAGTCGGACAGTATCTGTCCTCAATATGCTTTCGACAAATCCTATGTTATGCATACGGATACAGGAGAATATCCAAAGTTTGATATTTCAATCTTCAGGGATGGATCAAAAACGAAAGCAGGCTCTGGAGCGGAAATTCACATCCCCGAAATCAACTGCAATCTCAGCGCAACCCTAGGGGAATGTGCCAATATCTTCCAGACGGAGATCGCGGCAATTCTAAGGGGTGCCACAGAAATCACTGAACGCAATATCAGTGAAAAAACTATGTGCTTCACTTCATCGGCTATAACTCCTAAATGATGTCCTAAGTAATTTATCTCTCATAAATCTTGTTTAAAAGCTACGGTCCTTTAAGTGAACAAGATCAGACATGCTCAACCTATCCCATAGGTGGGGTAAGTTGAGCAAGGGTATGGGGCACATTGAGCAATTAGAAAATTAAGTCATGTGATGACGTGAATGTTTGCCAGACAATAGCTCTTTTATAATCAACCTTCTATTCATAGTCCCTTAGTGATATAATAGTGAAACACCAACTATTATTTCTTCAAATATTAAATAAAACATTTCTTACTCTTGATTTTTTGGAATAGTCTCAATCTTTCTACTTAAAATCATACTTAGTTAACATCAGTTATGTGACAATAAATAGAACAAAAAGATATTAATGTGATATATAAAATTAATCATCGTTAACATACTTAAGACCAGCATTGCCCAACTAGCCCCAAACCAAATATTTTAAACAAAATTGAGTTTATGAAAAAACGGTTTGAATAAGAACCGAATTCTTTTTAGATATCATAAATATAATAGATTTATGAAAGTTTAACACCTACATGACCGAAAACGGTTGCTTTTTAACGTGCACAGAAGAAATATGAACCGAAACTAGTTTTTTACTCTTTCGTCGCAAAAAAAAACAAAGCATCCTTATACGTCATTTGATCGACAAGTCGTTACTGGTCTGAATTGCCCCTATGCTCAAGACAGGGGCCGCCTTTTGGTGGGCATTTGGACCGAACATTCAGGCTAAATAAACACTTCCACGTGATGGGGGTGGTAAACGACCCAACGTGCAGGGGGTGTTTAGAGGAAGACGAGACTGTCGAACACATCCTACGGGAATGTGCGTCTCTCGCCTCGACGAGAAAGTCCATACTGGGGGAGACATGGCCCAGCTGGGTCAAATTGAGTTGTACCTCGCCTGGAACCATCCTAGATTTTTTCGACAATGTCGGATGGCTGGATGAGAGACAGGAATGAAGGACACGAGGGAGTCACACACTGGGCCCACGGTGTGGTCTAAGTGTGTGTGAGGGGAGAAAATTCCCTCACACCCCTCAACAGCTAATCATCATCATCATCAAACACAACTCACAGTCGGGGTTCACGACCTTTAATATAATAACAACAGTTAAAATCCCAATTATGTAACAATACGTAATGCAAATGTTACATGCGATTAAAATTTGGTAACATAGTAACGTTGAATAGAACAAAAATGAATTGACACCCTACACATTTTTTCAGATATATTTGATATTAAATTTTCAACTATTTATTTGAGTATCTGAGTTCGAAGTTCCATTAAATTGTTACTCAAAATCTTTGAATTACACTTCAAACCAATAGATCCATATGATCGCATTTCTGTCTTTCGGTCCTTGTTTTTCGACGTAGATGTAGTCATCGGAATAACGGAAGCAACACCTGGATTCTTTCAACAAATGTGGTCTTTCCATTCGGACAACCAGTATTATCGATCTTTGCAAAAGATAGACAATATTAAAGTAAACAAGAAGAATGTTCTTAAATCCAAGTGGAGTAAATTTAAATTAAAATTTAAATATATCTATGTCGAACTCCACAAACTTTAATAACTGTAAGATTACTAATGGTACATGTTTCGGCAGAATACTTCTGCCATCATCAGCCCTTAAAGAATATAAAAATAATATAATTTTTTATATTCTTTAAGGGCTGATGATGGCAGAAGTATTCTGCCGAAATATGTACCATTAGTAATCTTACAGTTATTAAAGTTTGTGGAGTTCGACATAGATATATTTAAATTTTAATATTAAAGTAGGTCATAAACTCGATAAATATTATATGAAACGAGCGTATTTTCGGGAATGGCGTTAGATAAGAATGACCATCAAGCGAATACAATACAATTACGGGTTTATTTATTTCTTTCTTTTTGGTCTTATCTAGGTAAATCTAGAAAAGCCAATACATTCTAGAGATCTTGTACAAATCTTTTTTTGTATGTTTTTGTCCAGTCAGGTGCTAAGCATTTTGTTCCAGTACTAATCGTCTTGTAATTACATGAGAACTCCGAAATTATCGATTTGTAACGCGGAAGCTATAACAGCATTCTGGATTTCAATATAGCTAGCAGTAACTTCACACCCGATTTAAAATTTCCACTTACTCTTTTTCTGGTATCGCATCGATGTGCCATTACTTTTCGCAAGAATTTATCTTTTGAAAACAACAGAATTCTGAGATTCTGCTCCCTTTGAGAAAAAGTTTGTGTCTTGCGGGGGAAATTTAGTAAGATGTAATTTGATCAGTGTTTTTGGTTTGCGTCGTACATCATACACCTTCCAGCAGGGGATTATTGACTACTTTCGGGCATGTGTAACAAACAGTTCATCCATGGATTTTCTTGGGCTATCTTCTATCTCTACTTCTTGATACTAGGCTGTTTCGGTGACGTTCTTCTGTCCCCTAAGAATGTAACAACAACTCCCCGCTGTCTCGTACGTTTCTTCTTCTGGATGAGCCGCTGTAGCCGTCTTTATACATTACGTCGTAGGCCTGGACCTGGAGGATTGAACGTCCTCCTGTAGGAATACAAGGTAAGCGCTATACCATTCTCGTCGCACTTTTTATCGGTTTAAGGTGCTTGGGTTTGTGTAATCGGGGCACCTTTGCACATGTGTACGACTGTCAACATCGAGCTGGCAAGGCCTTCTGTTTTCTTGGTCTTGTAAAAACGACGAAGCCGTATGTTTTGTATTCGTTCGGTGTCATCTAAACATGGATGACACACGTCTTCTTCTGTGCTCTCAGTGCAAGTTAGAAATAGACGACGAAAGTAAAGCTTTTATGTGTAGTGGAATATGTGAACATGTGGTGCATCCAACATGTTCTCAATTCAAAAAGGCCGAGTTAAAGCTTATACGTGAAAACAATCTTTTTTGGTATTGTGATGACTGCAAGGTCATAGGGTCAAATGTGACGAATCTAATGCAAGGCCTGAAGAATGCTGTTATCAACTGCCAGAGTCAACTACATCTACAAAGTGGTATAATCGCAAAGCAAAATTCGGAAATGGCAAGTCTCAAAGAAGAGATTGCGTCAATGAAAGTGACAATCAACAAAACAGTAACGCCGATAAACACGAATATCGTACCTACTAAGGTTAAGGAGCAAAAAGCGAGTGATTATAGAAACTATCAGCCAGCAAATGTGGAGCCAAAAAATGGACCTGTGTTAAATACAAAAATTGATCCTCTCGCAAAAATCGATTTTTCTGGGAACATGGAGAACAAGGATGACGGCTTTATACAGGTGGTCCGCAAGAAAAAAAGATATGCCGATGAAATCACGGGCACCGGTTCCAAAGAAACAATAATAATTGATAAAAATATAGAGCAAAATCCAAGTACACAATCTAACTATGAGAAAGTACAAAGAACTAAGATGAATGAACTTATTAATATAAACAAAGACATAGATACTAATAGCCGACAACAAGCTTTGAAAACTATACAAAGCAAACGCTATAAACAGAAGACCATTGTAGGAACCAAGATCAAGGAATGCGAACTAAAAGCGCCCTTAAAAAGAGCATGGATATATGTTGGTGGATGTGAACCTGGCACAACGTGTGAAACAATTCAAACTTACATCAAAGAAGAATGTCCTTCAGCAAAAAATGTGGAATGCAAACAGTTAAATACATTGGGAAAACTGCAAGCTTTTCAAGTTGGCTTTGAGTTTCATTTACATGATGTAATAATTAATACCGACTTTTGGCCCAGCAACATTAAAGTTCGGAGATTCAACTTTAATAGAGGTAACAACGTGGAACAACAAAAAGAAGAGGACAAGGATAAGAATTTTCCCATGAAAGCAGACATAACGCGGCAAGGAACAAACAACTAAAATCAACTCGATATTTTGATTTTTTGTTTTGGAACGTACAATGCCTGAGAAACAAGTTGGACCTAATAGAAGCTTTACTTCATGGACCGGAATTTCAACAATTAAAAGGTATGTTTTTATGTGAACACTGGTTAAGTGATAGTGAAGCTGAAAGTGTAACAGTGGGTGATTTTAAAACTACGTCAT
The DNA here is from genome assembly GCA_963583935.1 of Diaperis boleti. Taxonomy (NCBI): domain Eukaryota; kingdom Metazoa; phylum Arthropoda; class Insecta; order Coleoptera; family Tenebrionidae; genus Diaperis; species Diaperis boleti. Next base: position 34,880,671 of record OY757242.1, on the reverse strand, counting down.
GGTTTGCAAGAAAAGTGCTTAAAAATGGAGGAGTAATCCAATTAGTAGATCCAGAAATTCTGTCGAAAAATCTACCACGGGTAAAGAAATTGTCTATTGAACTTCATTGTGAATTGATAGGTTCTTGCATTATAGAGCTTAATCTTATCATAATTAATGTATACCGGTCCCCTAGTGGAAATATTGATATTTTTATTGATGTGATGATTAAGCTACTAAATGATATAGACATTGTAAATAATCTCGTCATTATCGGTGGAGATTTTAATATAAAGTTCAATACATCAAATTCACTTACGAATCTTCTATGTGACCTGTATAAGAGTTATGGCTTACATCCACTTGTCAATTTTTCAACTAGGGAAAATTCTTGTCTTGACAATGTTTTTACTAACATTGAGGAAAACTGTATTGCTGTCAATCCCTGCAATCTACCTTTATCTGATCATCTGGGAATACTTGTCACCTTCTATTGCCCTGAGGTATCAAAATCAGATGAAATGGTAATACTCAGACCGATATCTGAAAAAGGTAAATGTGCATTTTTTCACTTAGTAGAGAAAATAAATTGGGACTTTGTTAATCAAGATATTGATTGTGATACAAAATGTAATATGTTGTTACATCTATTAATTAATAACTTTGAGGTAGCCTTCCCATTAAAAAAGATTGTTAAGAGGAAGTCTAATGTTATTAATAATGCATGGTTTTCAAATGAACTCAAAGTAATGCGAGAAACTCTAATGTTAATTTATGATGCCCACAAATTATACAGAACAACTGACCTAAAGGAATTGCTCACTAGTTTTAAACTAAGGTACCAAAAGACCATAAAAGAAACAAAAATAAATTTTAATCAAAATTTCTTGAAACTAAATATTCATAACAAGAAAGTTCTATGGAACTTAATAAACAAACATAAACCCAGGGTTCCTAACAATTCAACTCATATCACTTGTGATGAATTCAATAATTTTTTTGTAAATATTCCTGATGAAATTATGAGTGCTTTATCAGGAAACGATGCTGATCCAATAGTTAACATGCAAAGTTCACTATCCTGTCAGAATTACTTTTCTTTCAATGAAATCTCCCCGATACAAGTCAGGGATGCGATCGACTCCCTGAAAAATTCAGGGTCCAAAAATATTTATGGTCTCAATGTACCTCTGTTTAAATGCGTAAAAAACATTTTGATTTATCCCTTAACTCAGCTATTTAACGACTGCATTCGAAGCGATGTTTTTCCTGATGCTTTAAAACTAGCAAGAGTTATTCCAATTTATAAAAAAGGAGATGTGGACGATCCGAACAACTACAGGCCAATATCACTTCTACCTGTCATATCAAAGGTTTTAGAAAGGTTGCTCGCTAAACAAATATTAGATTTTCTTTATAAAAATCAACTGTTTTCTGCACATCAGTTTGGCTTCAGAAAAGGGCTTTCAACTACTGATGCTGTCTTTAATGTAATAAGCGATATTCTAGAATGCTATGAAAATCGAGGTGTGTATGCAGCATCCTTTCTAGACCTTACCAAGGCCTTCGACTGCGTACCACATGACATATTACTGCGAAAACTCTTGTTTTATAATTTTTCACCCCGCAGCACCAAAATGATGATGTCATATTTGTCCAATCGTCGGCAAAGGGTCGCTTTATTTGATAAAACATCTGATGAGCAGTCCATCACTAATGGGGTACCACAGGGCTCAATCCTTGGTCCTTTGTTATTCCTAATCTACATTAATGACCTTTCTGATAATTTATCTTTAACTAGTAACCTAACTCTATACGCTGATGACACCACAATCGGAACAAAGGAAGTCAATTTTGAATCAGCTGTTGAAAAAAATAACTTATCGGTCGCCTTAGCGGAAAAATGGTTTATTGCGAATAAATTAAGCCTGAATAGACAAAAAACAGTAACTATGTTATTCACTTTACGGAATTGTTACAATTTAGATTCTTATCCATCATCTGTGAAGTACCTAGGCATCCATATAGATCGAGGCTTAACCTGGTGTCAGCATGGGGAAGCTGTCGCTGACAAATTGTCAAGGAACATATTCCTATTAAGAAATTTAACTCGAGGATTTTGTTCTGGGGTTGTTCGGACTGCTTACTTCGCCTGGGTTCATTCTCACCTTCAATACGGAATAATGATTTGGGGCCACTCTCCCATATTGCAGAGGCTGTTCAGATTACAACGCCGTGCTGTTCGTATTATAGCTGGCTTAAGGTACCGTGAAGACTGTCGGGATTATTTTAATAAATACGACATTCTCACACTACCTGGATTATACATATATAAATGTCTTCTACATATTAAGAACAATGTTGCTAATTATACAAAATTAAATGTATTCCATAGTTATAATACTCGTACAAATAACATTTATATCAAAAACTTGAGACTTACAAAGTCAAGAATTTCAACAAATTATTTCTGCATAAAATTTTTCAATTGTTTACCTGATAACATTAAATGTCTCCAACTGACAGCTTTTGCATATAAAGTCAAGAAGTATATAACCAAGAAGTCTTTTTATAATTTTGAAGAATTTTTTGCACATGATTTCTCAGATTTTGATTTAGATTAATCTAAAAAATGTTTAATTTTGACGTGTGTAAATACCTTTGTATTTTAACGCTAAATATATATATTATTATTATTATTATTATTATTATTCTTTACGAGCTTAATTACGTGTACTCTAGAATTAGTTTTAAAGTTCAATCTAGCCCTGTAATTGGAAGTCCAAAGACACTGGATGCCACGTGCACAAAAACAGTCTACCCAATGCCGGGCCATTGGGCAGGTTTTAGTTCTTACAGCCGTCAGATCCCAGTTCAAAACAGCAAAACTGTGGAACGAGCCCTGGGCGCCGACCTTAATGGCAAATAGGGTCTATTATTTTTTGCCGTTAGTAGTAGCATTACTGGCCGGTGAGAGAGATAGACATAAAGAGGTCGCTGACCTGACAGCAGTCAGAGGCTCGGAGGTCTCTGCATTTAATATATCGCTAGGTCAACTTCTGTGTCTCTGCGGCTGGTATATCGCCGGTCCACCTATCAAGTCGTTACTCAGTAAAATAAACGTCTAGAACAAGTGTGTTTAATTCCCCTTGGGTTAAGAGGGTGTTTTCCTCGCGCTAGAACCTGGGAACTCCTTCGTAACATTTGTTTCCGTAATTTGCGTTTATTTTGATTTGTAACGCCCTAGTACACAGGCTGCTCCCAACACCTAATTCGATTATATGCAGAGTGGTCACATTAAGACCAAAAAAATTTTGCAGCAGTTTAGTAGAGATACTGTGACACTGCAGCTGCAGTGTCATAGTAATAATGATCAAGGTCCAATACTAGATTCAATCTGTTCAGCTGATTGTTTTTTACACGCTGAATTCCTTTATTTTTATTTTGGTCTTTAATTTTATTTATTTTTATCTACACTGGCCAACACGATTTTTATACTATTCGAAATGTTGGTTTTCCGATCTAATTTAGTCCCCTAAACACGCTGGTGGCCTTGAAATTTTTCCTATACATCCAGCTTTTGAGATATAGTCTAGATTCAGAAAAAAATACGGACACAGAACGGTTGACTGTTTTTTTATGCGTGCGCATGCGTGGGAGCAATGATTCGGTAAGAATTAGCTTGAGAAAAGCATAATAAAATGTTGTAACGGGATTGGATGAAGAGGAATGCGAGAGCGAGAAGAAACTGGAAAAATGGATGAAGGTGGAATTAGAGGTAGAAGTGACTGTGAGAAAAATGTATAAAATAAATGGAGGAAAAATGATTGTGGCGGAACTTGGGAGCTGGGGGGAAAAGAGGAAAGTTATGGAAAATAAAAGAAAACTAAGAAAAAAAAGAAAGAGAGTATACATAGAAGATGATCTGACAAAAAGGAAAGAGATATACAGAAGGAGTTAAGAGCGATAACCAAGGAAGAGCGACAAAAAGGACAGCGGGTGCAAGTGGGTTATAAAAAGATATGGATAGAGGGAAAAGGGCTTAGGTGGGACGAAGAAAAGAGGGAGTTAGATACAGAAAATTTTTGAAAAAGAGCACAAGAAAAAGACGACAAGGCAGAAAAGGGAAAACGAAGACGGAGAGGAATAAAGGAGAAAAGGAGCAAATAAGAATAGTATTCTGGAACGTAGCGGGAATAAAAAACAAAGAAAATGAATTTTGGGAGTATTTGAGAGAATTTGACGTAGTGGGAATGGTTGAAACGTGGGTGGAAGAAAAGGGGTGGGACAAATTGGAAAAGAGAATGCCGAAAAAGTTGAAGTGGAAATGTCAATATGCAGAGAGGGAAAGCAAGAAAGGGGAGAGCTAAAGGTGGGATAATAATGGGGGTAAAAGAGGGACTGGAAGGAGAAAATAGAACTGAAGCAAAAGAAGAAAGAGGGATTATAGAAAAAACGGCGAAAAGTAAACAGAGAAAGTGGAGAATTGTAACAGTGTACAGCAGAAGTATGAAGGAAACGAAGAGAATAATAGAAGAGCGAGTAAAAGATCAAGAAGAAGGAACTTTGATGATTGGGGGGGATTTTAATGCAAGAATTGGGGGAAAAGGAAGACGGATAGAAGAGGAACAAGAAACAATAGAAGGAAGATCAACAAAAGATGGAACAGAAAACGCAGAAGGAGAGCACTGATTAGCTTAGTAGAAGAAAGAGGGTGGAACATATTTAATGGGAACTGCACAGGAGATGAGAAAGGGGAGTACACGTATATTGTATCAAGAGGGGAGACAGTTATTGATTATGTTATGGTGAATGAAGAAGCATGAGATGAAATAGAGAAATTCAAGGTGGAAGAAGAATGGAGTCGTACCATATGCCTTTAGAAGTGAAGACAAAAGGAAGAGAGAAAAATAGAGGAAGTGTGAATGAGTTTAGAAGAAAAATTGTGAAGAATATTTGGATGGAAAAAGGAAAAGAAAATTATAGAGCAAAACTTGGGGAGGCAAAATACGAAAAAAGAGAGATAAACGAAAAGGTGATGGAACTGAGCGATAACATAAGAAACGCAACAGAATAGAAAGAGATAGAGGTAGGAGAGAAGATGGGGCTGTGGAAGAACGAGTGGTGGGATTAAGAATGCGGGGAAAGGAAGCAGGAAGCAAGAAGGAAACTAAGAAATTGGAAAAAAGAAAAAGCAACTAAGGAAGAGTTACAAGTGAGCACGCAAGAGGTACAATTTAGTATGCAAAGAGAAGAAGCTAAAGAAGATGGTAGAAGAGCTAAAGATAAAGGGTATAAAGACGGAAGAAGAGGTATGGAGATACATAAATAAGGAAAAAAAGAAAAAAAGAGAGAGAGTGAGTGATGGAATTAGTATGGAGGAATAGAGAGAGTACTTCAGTGAGCTGCTGGGGGGTGATGAAAACAGACAAGAAAAGGAAAAGAGACAACAAAGAGTGGAAGAAATAGAAGAGATAACAAGAGAAGAACTAAAGCAACAACTAAGAAAACTGAAAAAAAAAGACACCGGGGAGGGATGGTATACAGAATGAAGCGTGGATATATGGAACGGAAAGGGAAGTTGACAGGTTGTTAGAGATAATGAATGGAGTGTGGAAGGGAGAAGGATTCCCCCAGGAGTGGAAAGAGGGGATAATATGCCCCATATATAAGAAAGGAGAAAAGGATACAGTCAGTAATTATAGGGGATCACTCTCCTATCCACTCTCCTACAGCATATAAGGTGTACGCGATGATTGTGGAAGAGAGACTGATGAAGGAAATGAATGAGAGGGGGGTGTTACCAGACGGACAGGCGGGATTTAGGAAAGGTAGAGGGACCACGGACAATGTATATCTTGAATCAGATAGCAGTAAATGAGATAAAAAAGAGGCGTGGCAAGATATATGCATTCTTTGTGGACCTGAAGGCGGTTTTTGATAATATGGAAAGAGATTTACTGTGGGAATGCTTGAGAAAGAGAGGTATAAATAAGCATCTGGTAACAAAAATAGAAGAGATATATGAAGAGACGATAAGTAGAGTGACAGTGGATGGAAGGGTGAGTGAATGTTTTAAAACTTATAAGGGAGTAAGACAAGGTTGCCCACTAAGCCCCAGCCTTTGCAGCTTTTATTTGAGATATAGAGGAAATGTTCAGGAAGGGGCAGGCAGGGGGGGTTGTTGTGGACAAAGAAAAAGTGTGGTCTTTAGCATATGCGGATGATTTGGTGGTGCTAGCGAGAGAGAAGAAAGGTGTGAAAGAAATGATAGGATGCATGGAGAAATATATGAGGGGGAAAAAGTTGACGGTGAATGTAGAGAAATCCAAGATGATGATGTTCACAAAAGGGGGTGATAGGAGAAAAGTAAATGAGTGGATATGGGAGAAAGAGAAAATTGAAGAAGTGAAAGAATTTAAGTATTTAGGTTATGTGATGAATGAAAGAAACACAGCAACAGCACATGTGAAAGAGTTAGTAAAAAAAGCAAATAAGATAATAGGAGCTGTATGGGGAATAGGAGAGAGAAAATTTGGACATGATTTTAGAAGGAGAGTAATGATGTTTGATAGTTTGGTGAAAAGCGTGATGGTGTATGGGGCGGAAATATGGGGGTGGGAGAGCAAGAAGGATTGGAAGGGATGCAAGGAAAATATTTGAAATGGGTGCTAGGAGTAGAGAGAGAGACACCGGGGTATATAGTGATAGAGGAAACAAAGAGAGATGGAATAAGAATAGAAGCAGGAAAAAAAGCAATAAGATTTGAGGAGAGAGTGACAGAGAGAGGAGAGTGCAGAATTTTGCAAGAGTGTTTGAAAGAAAAAAGGAAAGGGGACATGGAAAGAGAGGGAGGCATATTTCGAATGAAACGGGTATGCAGGTGCGGAGATAGAAAGAATGCGAGAGAGAGAGGCAGAGTAATGACAGATGAATTAGTGCAGAGAGAGAGAGAGAGAGAGAGAGAGAGAGAGATGTGCAAGTGCAGGAAAGAAGAACGAGAATTAGGGAGTCTAGTTACAATGGGAAGTATGAAAAAATAATAACGGAAGAACTGCCAAAGTACCTAGGAAGAGAGAGTAGAAAAGAGAGAGTGATAATAGCAAGATTTAGATGTGGAAATGAGGAGAGAGAGAATAAATATTGGAGTGAGGATAATAATAAGAGTATGCAGAATGTGTGGAGAAAAAAAGGAGACGATAGAGCATTTGTTGAAGGAATGTGTAGAATTGAGAGGGAGAGATGAGAGTAGAAAAGAAATTTTAAATGAGGACGGAAGAGGGATCGAATGTATGAAGAAGGTTGAGTGGAGAAGAGGAACAATAAGTGGGAAGGGATAAAAAGGTGCTAGTTATTGTGTTGAATTATTGATTTATTTAGTTTTATTTATTATATTATATTTTATTTTATTTGAGTTACGGATACTTTATAAACCTGTAAAGGTAATAAATATACATACTGCTGCTGTTTGCACTTAGTAAGCACTGCAACAATTGATATTATTTGTCAGATAAATGTCATAGTATTTTTTGAAATTTGTACTTTTACACAAATTAGTAAATCAGACTAAGGGTAATTTGTAATTGCAATTTTGTATGTGTCAACTCTTCACAAATTGCCTCAAGGCTGCAGCAACAGTTGTATGATTGCCTTTATTACCAATCAAACTTTTAATAATAATTTAAATTCGGGTTACCTGGCAACATCAGGTGAGATGTGATGGGAATTGGAGGTCGAGAATTGGTCACTTTCCAACCTCCTTTGCAGTTGGAACGCAGTCTATTACTAACCGATTGTGAATAAATACATTGTTTGTTGAAAGATGCACTTATTCTCCTATAGAGATTTTCACTTCGTTTTAACTATTTTTGATACATCAAAATCATATTTATATATTTTTTTAAATATTTTTGATACATCAACGATACCATTTGACCGATGCCATTTTGTCCCCATCACACTGAACGAAAGAAAATCTCAATTTAGTTCGGTACATCGGAAAAAAATATTATATAATAAATAAAGTAAATTATAGTATGGCCTACTAACATCGTATTATGTCAAGAACAAATAAACTTTTTTGTCGGGATAGTGCTCTTGCATCTAAATATCATGTCATTTTAAATTCTATAGTCTTTATTGAAATCAAATTCTCGTCATGAATTAATTCTACTTACGTAATTACAAATAGCCTTAATATGACAGATTGCAATCGTAACTGTCGGGTTAGAGATTGTATTTTTGTATCTTATACAAAAACATGTCAATGCAGCTTTCAACGCATACTGTACACATCAGCGCCTGCAAATTATTTTCGAATTAGCTCCCGGATTCTGTACAAAACACGTCAACTGCATACTCATTTAGAAACGCTCGTTTTTTACTTTGAACATTGCCGCGTTACCATGGCAAACAAAACGCAATATCGTTGCAGCATTAACCATGTGTAATTTTTATAACAGCCATCTTGGCAGTCTCTTCGACTCTAATACTCGACCGAATGCAATTGCGTGGAAATTAAATAAAGCTCGTATTAAGTACGCGAATGTGAGATCCGAACAAAATTAACTAAGAACCTACTTTTAATTCAATTCGTGTTTTCACAGCAGTTTATGCACACGGTCCTGCTCAACATTTTCTAGTACAATATCTTAGCTAGTTATGAACAAATTTATATAAATCTATCTAATTGTTAACAAGAGCAACAGTTTTCAACTCGCCGGCCCACGTCGAGTTATCGATTTCGCTTTCACCACCATGACTTTGCACCCTTTACTAATAATTTAATACTCACATTGCACTATAACCATGATTCTTTTGCTCACTGAAGGAGGGACACCGTTGGAAGCAATGCAGAGGTATGGTCCCATATGTTCCCTTTTAATTTTGTAAATGTTAAGTGTAGGTCCGCTGGCACTAGCCGCTGTTGGAGAAAGACGACGCGAATTTACAAAATAAAATCGTCCGTTGATGAAACATTTTCTTACCGTCCGCTCCCACTTTTGTCGGAATAAGCTGTCCATCCTCTCTCTTCCACAAAATTGACGGTTCAGGTGATCCTCTGGCAACGCATCTGAGAGCCACGTCGGATCCTTCGTCCACAACGATGTCAGCGCTTGTTGAAGAGTCCAGAATATCAGGCGATACTGGAATTAAAATCAGTTTGATTTAATTCTGTAACAATAAATCAGCATGGCATTTCGTTGAAAACATCAATGTCCGACTCACAAGGGGAGTCTCACAGACAAGATATATCGCCTTGAGCCGACAAAGGCAAATACGATAGAAAGAAGGGAGAAAAACGGTTAAAGTTACATATCCTGAAACGATCGCTGTCGGACCGTTGCATCCTTTATTTTAAAACTACTTTGAAGGATAAGATAAGGGTTTTATTGGGTGGTGTATAGTGGACTTTGTTTTCATTTTCAAAGTAAAATCGTGGAACAAAAAGTACATGGGTGACTCGTCAAAGTTTGGCTTCTTACATATGGTTAGGCTCTTGGAAAAGTTAATAATTTTAGTGATTGGTACTGACATTTAGAGTAAAGTGCATTTGAAAAAATTGCTTTATGAATAACAAAATTAGTTCGAAAGTTGCGACGTTAACACAGGCAAGAGAAGGCCGTGCTATAAGAGCGAAATAAGGCAGACAAGCTATGACCAAAAGAGGCCAACTCTAAAGCTACGGTTTCCTAGGCAAATAATTTTTTTTGCCCTATAAAATATTTATTTAAAAGCCTGAAAAAATTATAGTTCTATCTAGACACTAAGACTTGAAGGAAAAAAAGTTCCGCAGTTAAAAAAATTATTCACAGATTTTTCAAAAAATGAGCTTATTGTTAATTATCCGTTTACATCGGATAATTTTTAGACTAAAGCTCCTAAAATTATTACGCTGCGTGGAGACTTTTTAACAACTATACAATATTTAATTAGATTATTAACTTGCGGTATTTTTAATTATTACAATCGAGATATATTTAAATAAAAAAATTAAAAAGTTAAAAAAGGACCCCTTTTTTAAATTGTACGTTTAATAAAAATAGTTGCTATTACTGTTTTTAAAAACGGGAAGAATCTCGATGAATCAAAGTGGAGTAAATTTAAATTAAAATTTAAATATATTCAAGGTAAACTCCACAAACTTTAAAATTTAAATATATCTATGTCGAACTCCACAAACTTTAATAACTGTAAGATTACTAATGGTACATGTTTCGGCAGAACACTTCTGCCATCATCAGCCCTAATTTAACAAGAGATTAATGATACAATTGATGAATTACAAGAGGGGTTCTTACCTTAAAGAATATAAAAAATTATGACATTGACGTAATTTTGAATTAAATTTGACGTTTTCAAAGGGTTACATGATTTTTAAAAGATTTCGTAAAAACAACATTTTATAAATGTAAAAATTAAAAATGGATCAAAGAGAATCTGGTAAGTTTGTTTGAGTGAAAAAATTAAATAGTGAATTAATAATGGGATTATTGAAGTTATTCTGTTCATTTAAACAAGATCTGTTTTCCAGTTTCAAGGCTTTCCTTATTTCCAAAGTCTCGAGAAAATCTAATTTCCGGCCTTTATTGCATTTATGAATCAATTTGGAATTTGATGGTGAAAAACTATGTTTCGTTATTAATATATGATTGGCGAAAGAAGAAGGTGTTGATGGTGGAGGATCAAGATCTGTGTTGTTATAGATGTGCCTGAAATGTTCTTTAATACGGTCTGATATTTTGCGACCTGTCTGACCTATGTAGAATGACTCACAAGTAGAGCAGCTTAATTTGTATACACCTGATGATGATTTGTAATCTAATGGATCTTTATTTTTAATAAAAAATCTGGATAAGTTGTTATCTGTTTTAAATGAAACTTTAAAACCGTTTTTCTTAAGTATTTTAGAACATTTCTCTGAGACGACGCCAAAATATGTTAATGAATTTGAAAAGGAAATTGTTTCTGAAGGATTTTTAACCAAGTAGTGTGTGTATTTGAATTTGTTACAGTATCTATAGTATAATTTATTTATAGTTTTTAAAGAATATCCATTATTTGAAGCGATTTGTTTAATGTTATTAAGTTCTGTTTGAAAACATGAATCTGATAGTGGTATAGAAAATAATCGGTGGAAAAAGGAATGAAAAGCTGCAAATTTATGGGAAACAGGGTGACAAGAGTCAAAAGGTATTACGCAATCTGTGATACTAGGTTTTCTATAAATGTCAAATTTAAAAGTATTATTATTTCTAGTGATTAACAAGTCTAAAAAGGGGATTTGGGAATTGATTTCAATTTCAACGGTGAATTTAATGGATTGGTTTAAAGAATTTAAGTTGCTGAGTGCGTTATCAAGTTCAGAATCAGATCCTTTGAATAAAACAATTATGTCATCTACATATCTGTACCAAAAGAGAAATATAATATAATAAATAGAGAAATAAATGTTCTAAAATACTTAAGAAAAACGGTTTTAAAGTTTCATTTAAAACTGATCCAGATTTTTTATTAAAAATAAAGATCCATTAGATTACAAATCATCATCAGGTGTATACAAATTAAGCTGCTCTACTTGTGAGTCATTCTACATAGGTCAGACAGGTCGCAAAATATCAGACCGTATTAAAGAACATTTCAGGCACATCTATAACAACACAGATCTTGATCCTCCACCATCAACACCTTCTTCTTTCGCCAATCATATATTAATAACGAAACATAGTTTTTCACCATCAAATTCCAAATTGATTCATAAATGCAATAAAGGCCGGAAATTAGATTTTCTCGAGACTTTGGAAATAAGGAAAGCCTTGAAACTGGAAAACAGATCTTGTTTAAATGAACAGAATAACTTCAATAATCCCATTATTAATTCACTATTTTAATTTTTCACTCAAACAAACTTACCAGATTCTCTTTGATCTATTTTTCATTTTTACATTTATAAAATGTTGTTTTTACGAAATCTTTTAAAAATCATGTAACCCTTTGAAAACGTCAAATTTAATTCAAAATTACGTCAATGTCATAATTTTTTATATTCTTTAAGGTAAGAACCCCTCTTGTAATTCATCAATTGTATCATTAATCTCTTGTTAAATTAGGGCTGATGATGGCAGAAGTGTTCTGCCGAAACATGTACCATTAGTAATCTTACAGTTATTAAAGTTTGTGGAGTTCGACATAGATATATTTAAATTTTAATTTAAATTTACTCCACTTGGATTTAAGAACATTCTTCTTGTCCACAAACTTTGATAAACGTAAGTTACAAAAGGAACATGTTTCGGGAGAAAACTACTCCCATCTTCAGCCCTAATTTTATAAGAGATTAATGATACAATAATTGATGATTTACAGTGGGGTTCTTACCTTAAAGAATGTTTAAATTATCACGTTTTGAAAGATTATTAAATTTGACGTATTGAAAAGGTTACATGATTTTTGAAAAATTTGGAAAAATACTAAATTTTTAAAATTGTAAAAATTAAAAATGGATCGAGGAGAATCTGGTAAGTTTAGACTACATTTGAGTGGTATAAAGGTGATAAATAATGAAATCATTATAAGTGAAAGAAGTGGCATTTGAGGTTAGAATAATGTTGGATGGAAAAAATTAATTGAAAAATTAAAACAGTGAATTGATAATGGGATTATTGAAGTTATTCTGTTCATTTAAATAAGATCCGTTTTCCAGTTTCAAAGCTTTCCTTATTTCCAATGTGTAAAGAAAATCTAATTAACGGATTTTATTGCATTTGTGAATCAATTTGGAATTAGATGGTGAAAAACTATGTTTCGTTATTAATATATGATTTGCGAAGGCGGAAGGTGTTGAAGGACTAGGGTCTAGATCTGTGCTGTTATAGAATGTTCTTTAATACGGTATGAAGTTTGGCCACCTGTCTGACCTATATAGAATGACTCGCAAAAAGAGCAGTTTAATTTGTTTACACCGGATGACGTCTTGTAATCTAATAGATCTTTGAAGAACATTTCGACACCTCGCACTGCTAGAACGGTGGACTTTATGCACCGTTTTCCGTGACGTCATCACCGTCATATGACGTTACCGCTTTCCTAGGAAACCGTAGCTTAACCTAGGCTTTTCGTCGATAACGCAGGGATCTTATTCAGTCAGACCTAATTAAACAGACTTAATTCCAAAGGTAGAAGCTAGCACAAGCTAAGGATCATTGTCACACTCTGTCGACTGGTCGAAGAAAATACATCACAACATTTCCGGGAGCACCTCGTTACAACATTCTGAAATAAAAATCATTCTCGATAAAGACGAATCTGAAATTTCTAAAACTATTTAAAATGCAGCAATCCTATAAATCGGGCAGTCGCAGTGAAGAATGAACCCATACAAATATGCAAATATGCATTTATGCCATCATACCTGCCTATGGAATATGACATTGCTCAACACATAAAGGATAGTTATGGAAACTAGAGTCTGTTTCGTATACGCATGGATAATCCAGTAAAATGATATCGACATGTTGTTAAAGCGCAAGAAGCTTTGAACATAAAATTTCATAGAAGCATTGGCCGATCGCGATGCGAAGGTCCAGAACTTCAAACGCTGATCAACGACAAGTTAATTGAAGATTTTGTTGATGATCGACAAAACATGAAAGAACAAGCAAAGTAATAAATCCAGCAGATTCAGAGCGAGGACCACCAGCAGTATAACAAGAAGAGAAAGGCTGTCCGAGAATATCATCTAGACAACTTTGTCGCAATCGTGAAAACACAATTCGCTCCTTGTTCAAAACTTGTCTGCTGGGAACCGTGATGGACCACAGCGGACTCAAACAGCTGCTGACAAAATGAAGACATGGAATAGTTCTGCCTGGTCGTCAAGACGGTCGAATGTGAGAATACCAGTCTTTTCTTACGAAAATCCACTCAATTGGAGACGCAGGCAACCCGAGGTAATTGTCATCAACAATAATTATCTATAACATCTACTGTTTATCCATATTCCTAAACTTAATGCATATTTCTTAGTAGACACGGGAAGTACTAAAGGTTTTATAATCCATGAGTTGGAATACCAATTTTATGCCCCTTATATCTATAAAGAAAACTTCAAGGTTCAAACAGCTCACAGAACATCAGAACACAAACAAGTTGCAGAAATTCCTTTATTTGCTGAGTTTAATACACCTGAATTTAACATCACAAATTTTATTTGTTTAATTTTTCACCTAAATTCTGTGGAATAATCGGGGCTGACCTGCTGTGAAAACTAAACGCAAAGATTGATTTTCTAAAACATCAAATTGTAACACCCACCGCAATCATCCCAATCATTTATAATCCATAATTTATGGTAAAACCTCAATCTATTATTATTCCGCCTAGGAGTCATTTTGTTTCTAAATTACCTGTCAATTGTCTAAATGGACTAGCAATTGTAAAATTTAAAGAATTAAAGAAATATTGAGATGCCAGAGGCCTTAGTAAATGTTATATAGACAATTTTACAATAACCACATTGGTTAACTGCAACGAAAATCCCGTAAAAATAACCAGTGATAAACCATCAATGCCGGAACAATAAATTCAAAGGAAGTAAATATTTGTAGTAAAAGGAACACAAATGAAAACCTTTCGGATATACATGAAAATATTTTGAAGGCAAATTTAAAAAATATCCGACTGAATCGTTGCAATCCAGAGGAAAACAATTTATTAAAAATTTCGAGATATCTTCTATTGCGATCAAACACCGTTCAAATTTACGAACAAGGTTTAGCATAAAATTAAATTAACCGATAACACACGAATTTTTACGAAAAGTTACTGTTATCAAGATATCCAGAAAATGAGGTCAGTCATCAAATTATTCAAATTCTTGATTATTCAACGATCTCATTCTACTTATTCAAGTCCAATTTTTATTGTGGACAAAAAACCAGAAGCTTCTAGTAAGAGAAAGTGGCGAATGGAGATAGACTACCGTAAGTTAAACGAGAAAAGATTAGACGATAGGTATCTTCTACCTAACATATCAATTATCTTAGATAAATTGGGTCGAAGTCAGTACTTCAGGACTTTGGACTTGACAGGTGGATTCCATCAAATCGAAATCCAACATCTTGAAGGAAACCGATGAATAATAATTGCACCCGAAAAGAAGGTGGCATTTTCAGGCTGTGAAGGGAAGGAGGAAAACCTCCTGATATTTGGTACTGTCCTGGCAGAAATCCCAAACAACTGTGAGATCCGATTGGGACCATACACTCTTCGGACACTCCAGAATCGAAATCCAATTTTTCGACAAATTGTGTTCCCAAAACTTCAGAGACAGTAATTTTGGGAAGATGAAGTCTAAAATTGGATGCCATCGATTTGACCCAAATCCATGGAATCAACGAGGCTCTCAGGATTGAAGAAAAGTCCCTAGACAACATCCATACTGAAGATCACATCTACATCAAACCCAGTGTTTACCATCGTAATTTACGTTTTGATGGGAACAATTGCATGTATTTTGATTCTCAGGTACATTCAGCAGAGATGGTTCAAAACAACGAATGCCCCAACAACCAACACCAATACCCAGCCGAACATCGTAATCTAAGGTCCCATCCGTGCAGGCTACACTGCGTATCGTCCCTTCTTTGTCATTTCCCATGGGAATCCTGGTCAGCATCGACTTGTTTCCTTGATTCTGGAAACCGGTTCACATGGGAAGCCTCCACACTATTGCGATGACCCGTAGTTTATAAATTTGCTTTGTAGTTAACCTTGATTCATTCATAATCCTGTAGTCACAGATACTGTTAGATCTGTAGTTGGCAGTGAAGTAAATTTAAAAATAAAAATCGTGATGTTGATTGAAAATAATAATTGCCAAAACTTTCTATATAAGAATAAAAGGTAAGTGATTTATAATAGTGTTTACGTCCATAATTTTAATTGTTTATTACATAAAATCGCATTTTTAGTCTTAAAATCATTACGGTGGCGTGCAAGAGGGGTGTAAATATGTATGAATTTTATGATCTGTTTCTATATTTAACTTTACGAGTGGTTTATATCACTTAATTACCCCCATTATAACTATATCAATCAAAACAAAATTGTCGGTCGCAATAAAAGTTTCCAAATACATTTTGATATTGTTATTATTATTATTATTATTAATTTGGTGTTTGACTTATTGTCCATTTGCTAGCGGTTGAAAAAACAAGTTTTGTCATTTGGGTGTACAACTAATATATTATGTAGTGATTGAACTAACAGTAAATTGATGTTATGTATTGATACATTACAAAATATACTGATCTCAATTTATATGTATTGTAAACTCAAGATATGTATCGTACGGAGGTGGAGTTTCACTTGGTGCACCGAGAATTATTCCAGAATTTAAGGTTTCAGTAAAAGACATGCTCGATTCTACTAATAAAAGTTTCAATATATGCAGTGCTATTGAACATTGTTTTATTGTCTCAATTTGGGTGACACTTAACTTAAAAGTGTAAATGTAAAACTGCAACTGCAACGATGAAAACTGAAAAAAAAAAGAATTAATTAAAGACGGGCTTGTCACACAATGTCACACCTGCACGCGTTCGACAAGCCAGACCAGTTTTTTATGTCCCTCGAAACTCCACCTCACATACGATATAAATATTGAACTGACAACTGAGGTTGGGGTGGGATAATATAATTAATTGATATCTCAGTCGGAACTGTTTTGTAATAAATTACTTATTACAAATAATTGTAATATTTGCAATATATTTACTATTGTAATATAGATGCATATCTGAACCATTTTCGATTATTATAAATGAACTATTTTATTTTATTATTTTAAGTTGATAGATTAACTTTTGGATGTTTTGTCCAAACTTAAAGAGAAAAAATATTAGAAAGAAAAATGTATTAGAATTTACGATTTTTGCTAAATTGTTGAAGTAAATAATTTAAAAAAAATATAGAAACATCTAAACTTTATACTGTCCATTTTTATGACCATGAGTGTTCAGGTAAGGAGTTTTTGAAAAAAGCAAACATAACCTAAAATACGAATTCTTTAAAATTAAAATTCTTTTAAGGTTGGGTCACGAAAAAGCAGCTAAAAACTGATACGGGTCCAACACAGAACCTACCACAATCATCATTTAGATGCATTAATCTCAAAATGGAAAATCGTCAAGAACTGCCAAGTGTTGAAGCTTCAACTTCAATTTAAGGGGGTTCACATAGCCATAATGCTGTTGAAGGCTTGAAAACCGTCCGCGGGCCTCCCAAAGCATGAATTAATATGCAGAAATATCAGAAATGTCCTTGACCGACAAGTCAACACAAGTTGGACCAGGTGAATAGAAAATAATGGTTGACTGCTTGAAGTTAACACAATTATGAGATTATGCTTACAAAGATGCTGAAGTGCAGGTAGATACTCGCAGTGAGCTGACTATAAGTGATTTTGTGAAAGCTGAAAAACACTTGACCAGCTTGACAGGCATTAATTAGTTTGTATTTTTCTCGACCATTGTAAATTTTGTGATTTTTTTTTCACGTTAAGTTTAGTAATTATACACCAAGGTTGAGAAGCAATTTTTCTTAGCCGAGCTTATTTTATAATTTATAATAATGACAGCAAATGTCAAGTCAAAACTTGAAGTACGGCAGTAACCATACCAACATTGTCAATATTGTTTTTATTATCTACTAGTAGGAGAGAAAAATCCATTATTAGGTAAGGTACAGAAAATCAATTTCTGATGTTTCAAACACGATATATAATGATGTTTTCGGAAGGTAGTAGTGAAAAAAATTGTTTATCAGTGTACAATCGAGTTCTTTTAAGTTTATTGAAAAAATAAGTTAAATTTATTTGTATGTTTATCTCATATTTAACTGTATTATTATATTCAAAAATTATAAAATAAATTACTTTTTTCACTACTAGCTGTAGAATGTACGATTATATAGTTTGTAGAGGAGGTGTGAAGTTGTTTTTCTTTCCTAGTAGTTAATAATTTTTTCATTATTGACCAGTAGTTAATAATTTTTTCATTATTGACCAGTAGTTAATAATGGAAAAAGAGACCGGATTTGATGCAAAATGCATATCGTTTATTATTATTTTATCTTCCTACTTAACAACAGCGCCCTTCGATTTTCACAAATTGCACCAGTTGCAAATATTAGACATTAATTAACTGCAATTCATGCAAAAAAAAAACAAAAAAACGAAGTTAAATTATTACAAAAGCACAGGTATGCATTGTGCAGGTTTTCACGAAAATCCGGTCTCTGGCGGAGAAATGTCAGAGAAAAAATACATAACCTCGGATGCCAGTCACAGTTGATCCTGTCCAAATTTCGAGTTTCACGTACAGGAAAATATGACATTCTTGGAGTAGGTTCCTTTAAGGGGTTGAGCGCGACGCGCGAGCCAAAATTTGCAATGGTCCACGGAAAAAACAAATGTTCAGAGACGTCAACGTCTATTCAGGATTAACTGTGACCTGGCACCCGCTAGACGATTGTATTTTTGATGCTTCATTTATTTAACGATTTAAGCTGCTAGTAGTGAAAAAAATAATATATAAACCACGGTAGAGAAGCCCTTTCTCAGCTTCGCAACTTAATTCCCTCGATGCTTCGCATCTCGGGAATTAATACTGCTTAGCTGAGAAAAATTACTTCTCTACCTTGGTTTATAATATACTATTATACCCGACTAACATCTAGATGACTATTTTTGCCACGCAAAATGAAGGTATAATGGAGTATTTCTCTCACAAGTGATATAATAATAAAAAGGGGTGAATTACTATGGTTACACAATGGTAAGACATGAATAATTGATTGAAACGTCATTTTGACACTTTCATTAACTTTTTTATTTTTAACTTTTAAGAAAAATTACACGTCGGGCATAAAACGTCGTATATTACACGTGACCGAAATGACATTGTAAGCTCGTGAGATGTGTATCACTCGTGCTATCGCACTCGTGATTCAAAGATCTCACTTGCTGACAATGAAGCATTTCTGTCACTTGTAATATAATCTACTATTAATAGTTAACTCGACTATTTCATTTATCCAAATAAATAAAAAAATTAATACAAATATAATAATCAGATTTGATATTTATTGATATCTTGATATAGTTTCAGATATGAAATACATATTTGAATGTCCTGCCACTTATTTCTAAATACAACGTTGCCGCTTTGCTAAAGCTAGATGGTCGATAATTCAAAAGTAGTCATGTTTAATAATTTTTTTCGTTAACTAAAAGCTTCCTAAAAATTGGAAAAAAACATTATCAATTATCGGGAAATATCAATGTATAACATAGTTAATTTTTGTACTGCTGGCATTATTTGTTCATTAGTTACAATAAAAGTTGACAGATTTTCCATAAGACTACATGTAACAGTTTTATTGCATTTACTGCTTAATAAGCTTCCTAATGATCTTGGATTTTTCACACAAAATTGTGTAATGAAATAATCTATTGAAAAAATTTATTTTTGATTTTTTTTATTATTTTTTCCTAATTCGCTGTTGTAACAAAGCTAGTAACGCATTCATTTCGAGTGCATTAATAAATCATTAACGCACTCAAAATCTAGAATTTTTGTTTCCATTGATAACACACACTGAACCCTGCACTGAACGAAATGTCAGTGCGATTTTGAGATTATGGTTCCATGTAAGTCATGTCAAGTAACTTCAGGTACAGAAAAATCAAAATTTAACAAAATTCCCTAAATTACCAAAATTGATTTATTTGTAAAAAAAATAAGTTAATATGCAAATTAGAAAAAATTACATGAAAAACTCGTTCAGCACTTGTTCTTTACAGTCTTGGCTACGACAGTCCTGCTGCAAACCTGAACTCGTGTCTTAATATAAGTTTTACAAAACTAGTGTTTCAATATACTATGGCCTAACGCCCCAATCTCCTTAAGTATAAGTTGCAGATCATCTAAAAAATACTTTATACCCAACAAAATATAAATTTTAATAATGATAAAAACCTTTGACAACAATTTTTGTACATTTATAAATTCTTTGAATAATTAGAAGTGGGCTAGACAATAAGACAGATCCGAGCATTTTTCTTTCATGAGATTTTATTTCCAACATACATATTTTATTTATATTAAACTCATAATGTACCAATTCTTTTTTATAACTGTACTCTGTTTTGAAAGGTGCCGACTTCTTGTCATAGAACAAATTTTTAACGTGTCTAAAGTTACATTTGAAACCCGACCCTGCCTTGCCCAGTAATAAATCTAATTGTTTTTATTCCTTTGTTTGTGCGTTCTTTTGAGTTCAAAACAAAAAAAAAACAGAAATAAAAGCCCCTCATACGACGCCGACAATTTCCGTGCTAACAAAAGATATTTTATACATTAGCTTCGTCAGCAAAGCTGAAAACTTACCTACAATATCCAAATAGGATATTTGACTTTTCATCGGATCTGTGTTGATTTGACACATGTACCACCCCTTATCCTTTTCTCTCACTTCTTTGATATGAAGATACCAGGTTTTCAGTTCACTGTTGGTTACCCCAATCCGGTGATTCTTCGTAACAACGTGATTGTGAATGGTAAGGATCGTTTGAGTGTCGACTTTTAGCCATGCAACCTATAACGAAAATACAGTATGAAAAACAAAAAAACGGGATTCGGAGGGTCGTATTATTTTCGGTCATTGTAAGTTACCCTCGCCAGAATTTAATAATGTCGTTGTGACATTTTCTCATGTGATTAAATAATATTACTACATATGACATTTTAAGGTTGGTATTAATAAGGACAGCAGAATGTGCGACCCCAGGGGTTGGCATCAAATATCACAGTGCGTAATTTAAATATAAATTCATATTCTAGCAAAGAAACAAAACCAACATATGCCACATCCCAGAAGATGAAAATATAAGCTGCTTCCGCATATTATGTCGCTTATGTGGCATACGAACATTGTATGAAATGTTTAATAAACGTTCCTCTTCTCCCAATTATTTTATTAAATCTTAAACGGACAAGGTAATTACTCGTCGACATTTTCAGGTCTTTCTAATTAATTTTTAATAAGACAGCTGTACTGTAAATCATTTTAATTGCAGTTTACTCTAGCAATCGAAGACAGACATTCGCAGTCACGCCATTAAAATAACAATCAATACCATTGTGTCAATAGTACAAATCAATTAATACAACAGTACATTGTACATAAAGAAATGTTTTCTCACACCACACAATTAAATATTCATGTCTAACAGAAAATCCTTTGAGGGGTTTTATTTTATTCTGTTTCCGCTTGCCAGTCGATGCGAGACGAGTTAAATCGCAAAGTACCATTAATCGAAATCCCAGTTTCGAAAGAACATAATTAATGTACTATTTACTTCAGAGATTTCAAAGATTTAAGAACTTTGCATGTTGGCTGTGGAATTTTCTATTTTATTCAGCAAATTAATTATTCAGCGAAGCGTTGTAAAAACTACAAACTGCTTAATTACTTCAAAAATAACTTATATCGTAATATCTTTTATTCTTTAAATATACAACATGGGAACTCGCCATTTCCTCCGCAGGTAAGTACTCAGATACTCAAAAACTAATTAAATTATTCCGAGAAGTTTGAAAAGGATGATCGCTTTACAATCGATGCCTGATTACTTACTTACCAACTTGCAAAAAGTAGTTATAAGGCGAAACTTTAAATATAATTAGAGTAAACAATTTACTGCGGAAAATTTCATGTTTTTCTACAACAATGAACTTTGTGGAAGTCTAATAAATGAAATGGCTTTTTGATGGCAGATCAATGTCACGCCAGGGGGGTGTCGCCGGGGCCCCAGAACGGGTCTATGCACTATCAGGGCTTCGTCGATGGTTTTTCGGGACTAGATGGCCCTTTTTATACAAATTCACGGGACAATCCAATGATCGATCGCGGGTAGCCAGAACTAAATATTATTCAGCGTTCCTTTTTATATTTAAAGTTAGTCCACGACCGAAAGGCGAATCGTTCCAAGACTGGCACCACTTTTATGACTGAACCGTTGCTGACGTGACACGCTCACTATTTTAATTTCTACGCTAAAAACTACGTATATATGTACATAAGCGAGGTTTTCCGCGGAATGGGACCGCGTGTAATAAGAGGTTCAATCGTTAGTACAGTTTCGTTTCTTTGTATTCAGTGAAATATACCGGGGGTATTCAGAAATAAGTGCAATAAATTTAATTGGTCACAGAACTCATCTTGTCAACAATTTTTCTTTAAATTTAAATTTTTGTCCTAAACTCCCTAGTTATCGAGTTAAAATTAGTCGAAGTTTTGACGTTAATTTAATTACCTGCCACTGAACGGCTGAACTGATGCGAACGCACAACAGACTTTAGCAAAACTTTGGGAAATAATATAAACCGCTCGCCGTAAATAAACTAAAAATTACTACAATTACATCAACATACAATTATTTAAAATTTTCGAAACTTTTTTACCCCGCCTCTTACTTACTCTTACTTAATAAAGTGCAATTTCCAAAAACTGAAAGTGAAACACAACAGAAATAAACCACCTAAAAAATTTAAAGCCACTTTTTTAACACTTGTGCAAAAATTAACCTCGTAATAAACTCAAAGCTACTTCTTTTAAACACTAAAATTCACAATAAAGAATTAAACGACTTCTATTCGTGACGGCATCATTCTGTTATTAGGAAATATTAAAACTGCATTTTGTACTCGCTCTTCCGAAACTTCGATTGGCTGCTGGTTTATTTTCTATAAATTAATTTATTTTGTAAAAATTGGACTTTTTGTACGTTATAGGTATACAATAATTGTAGCTCTTTCAGAATTCCAAACTGATTTGCTAACCTTCGTGTACTGGGAGGTTTTCAACATTTTGCAAAACACTAACAAAATACCCAACATTTATTAATGGAAATTAGAGATTTGTACATAAAGTCTTTGTGCTTCTCCGTAAATTAATACAATGTCCGTGTTAGAAAAAGTGGGCATTTTTTATTAAAATTTAGAAAGTTGATAAACACGCTGACTTTTCCGGAGAAAAACAATTGCTTCTCAGTAGATCAAATTAAAATAAATATGCATATGCGCCTTGTAAATTTGTAGGCAAATGCAAAAAAAATGTATTTTCGTAAAAGATGTAAATAGAAAAGTTGTTGCTTTTGACGAGTCATTGGACTTATTTCTGAAAAACCCTGTATACCTTTTGATATGTTAAAGTTAGTAAAACAATAACAAATGTTGCAAACCCCAATTTTAAAAGAATAATTATAATTAAAAATTTAAAACTGATCATTATGAAATTCCAAATTTGAACATGTTTTATTTTAATTCACCGTTGAAGTACGGAACCTGTAGAAACTCGAATTGTCTGCCCGACCTGCGGCTAGTTTGGCAGCGCGATCCAGAGAGGGGGTTGGTACCGGATGCAAGAGAAGGAAGATCGGGCGGGGAGATCCGATCAGCTGCCCATACGGTTTTGTCCGTCGAACTGATAACAACGTTCTTCGCAGCACGATCTGATGATTTTTCTTAAAATTTGTTAAATCTGATTTTATTCGCACCACGAATTTTTTTTTAAAATTTGTTTAAAGTTGTGTTCAATTTAAAAAATCGAATCGTCAATAATTGTTACGAGAAGAAATTAAGTGGTGAAGAAGTAGATTTCAAAAGCCACGTCTTTCGTGTTTGAGTGACCTGAAATACAGATAACCTCTTTACATTTATTTTTCTGTCAAATCTATCATAAATACACGTCAATGTAATTTGCAAACCACTAGTTTTCTGTTTATAAAATTATCAGCTAAATCATTCCAATTTTACCGTTTGTTACAATCATGTGTTCTGGTGGCGTCATGTCATAAATGTCATGTCATCGCTTCTTCTTTTCTACTCGACTTTGTTTAAATATTGCCATGCACTCCTATTTGATAAAACACAAACCTCTTATTATGATAACCAAGTCAATTTGGATTAAAACAAAAATCTCTCAAAAATGGCCCCTCCGGCATTCTCAGTTCAAGCGACGCAAATTACAAAATAAACGGTTCCATATCCTCGCACCCGTCACAGTTTTGTACTTATTCCTATTCTGCCCTGTAGACCAAGGGGTCATTTTATCCTATCTGTTTGATGTGAATTTCTGTAATCATCGAAAAGCTCAAAGTGGTAATAAGATCAGATGACTTAACCTCACTCATATTGTACATTGAATTGTATTAAATGCTCGTTATTCTCTAGTGAACTAAATTCTCCACCTGATGAAACTATTGCAAATTGAAAAATGGAATCTATTGTCTGTAAATTGTTAGTAAACTGTTCAACTGTTACCGACGAAACGACGAAGTCACTAGAACTTGTTAATCACAGTAGAAATTCTCAAGAGTCAAATCAACAATATTGTAAATAAGTACTACGATGACGGTTCATTTCCTAAATTTGAAGCTAACATGTGATTTATCCGTCTAATAATAGTAACCTATCAAAAGAGCAAATGATCAGAACGAGGCTGATTAATCGCAATCGATAATGCTTGAATGAGAATCGATTTTTGTTTTCATCAAAGTTTAATGTATTTATGAACTTATGAACTTCGCCGAAATCATCATTCATTCTCTAAAGGAACCGCTGTTGGATATACATTCACCGTAAAAAATTGGATCAACAATTTTAAATTCATTTTATGGGTAATTTATTGTTTTACGAGTAAAGAAAAATGCTTATTTTCTTTTCGGATCGCGGCGAAGCCCAGATTAGAAAACGCTATAAGGAGTTGTGATTTCTAGAAAAGAAATGTAACTAATTTCCATTATGTGTCCGAAAAACAGAATAGTTTTTATATAAGTTTAATAAGTTTTATAATTAATATTTTCTATGTTCTATAGAAATTTAATATTACTTATTTATAAGCATTTGCGTACCATTTTAGTGATCTTTAGGGCCTCTTAATCGTTTGATAGGTACTTCAATTATCATTTCTTAATTATTTTTCCACATCTTCCGAAGTAATGTCGGAAGAAAGCTATATAGATTTTCCAGCATCTTCTTCATTATATGGGGGCTGAGATTAATAGTGACCTAGCGGACCGTAGAAATTTAGTGCAAGAAGAATTTGCACTAAATCTCAGAGCCTTACATAAAAGACTGCCCATCGTGGGACTTTATAAATAAAACCACTTCACACTTAACACCATTGCCAAAAATGGTCTTTGTTCTAACTGCGACATTTCTATTTTTACGAAATCTTTTAAAAATTATGTAACCCTTTGAAAACCTCAAATTTAATTCAAAATTACGTCAACGTCATAATTTTTTATATTCTTTAAGGTAAGAACCCCTCTGTAATTCAATTGTATCATTAATCTCTTGTTAAATTAGGGCTGATGATGGCAGTAGTGTTCTGCCGAAACATGTTCCATTTGTAATTTTACACTTATTAAAGTTTGTGGAGTTTGACTTAGATATATTTAAATTTTAATTAAAATTTACTCCACTTGGATTTATCGACATTCTTCTGGTTTTTAATTATATTCTTGTCGGTGTTTAAAATATTGGGCATTACAATGGCAGTCGTAGGTCCTGTATCCACCAGCGGCTTCCCATCCAGAAGACCATCCGCGAATGCGCTGTTATATGAATGTTATGTTGATATTATATATGCAACCCTTGCTTTCGGGGCGACAGTTGCCCCCTTGTCGATGGTCTCCTAGGCCTTTCCTTTTAGCGGCTCCTTACATAAACTTCTTCTTTCTTTTTGGAACAATATAGCCCCTCCTTCAACGGGTCGGATTCGGGCTTGACTTCTCAAAACGCCGATACTTTTTTTCCACCGAGGTGAAGGCTCATACTTTCACAGACAGGACACACAATCTGTTGTTTGGGGAGTGTGATACTCCTTTATGCATGGGGAGGGGCTCACTAAAACTCCTCGTGCCCACTGTGCCCCACTTCTGAGCTTGCCGGTACCACCCTGTATTTCTTCAGCTTGCTCTGGGCCGTGTATGCTGCCTATTCGTTCATGCTACCTTCTTCTTGTCTAGACAGTTCGACTAGCTCTTTATGCTGAATTCTTTCCTGCACGTACACCTGGAGATAGCCCAACGTCTTGGCGTCTATAACGTTCTCGGCATTCAAGTGTCCCACCTTGCTTTCTAGCGTTGATCTTTCCCGGGTCCGTCTATCGTGTGTTCCGCTAAATCACTGGGTGCCTGCCAAGACGGCACCTGAATCAGCTAGTAATATTTTTCTACGATGTAAAATTCGACGTCTGGTCCAATCGCCTGTACCTCCGTGCTTGCGCCAAAGTTCCTCTCGGCTGTCCAGGGTATTGATCTTTTCCAGTGCCCTATCTTTGGGACGCGACTATGTTCGTGATCCTTCTTCTATGAGTATTTTAAATGGGGGTACTCCAGCGATTATTTTGAGCCCTGCTGGCGATATCGTAAGGTAGTAACTCTAAGTAGCACTTAGACTCGTATCAACATGTCCTCATATTTTTAACTGCACATAATACGATTGATTGGGCCACTCCGTGAAGCACTGTTCGTTTCCAACTTCTAACGCCACCTATATTTGGCATCACCCTCGATAATGCTACAACCCTTGCCTTTGCTTTATTTGCAGTTCCTGCTGCTGCATGCGGCCCATATTTCAAGTTAACATCTAAGGCAACCCCTAGGTAGATGACCGTTTTCTAGTGAGTGATAACCAGTTGATCCAATCGGAAGTTTATACCTTCCTTAGTTCTGGGGCCGTTGAATACTATTGCCTCAATTTGCTTCTCATATGGATTTGTTTACCCTGTGGTTTAGTTCCTTCGTCTAATGATTGATCCTCTTTGTACAGTTCCTGATGGCGTCTTTGACTATCCGTGTCAAGTGTTCGGTCTCTAAGCGTGTGTTCTAAACTGAATTTGTGGAGGACCACTTTATTGCGGGTCCCAGCTTGGCGCTTGCAATTTTTGATGTTCCTTCAAAGGTTATGTGATCGTCGTGATACGCATTAATCAGGACTTTCCACCTCAAAATTGTTCTTTTTCTTCTCTGATGAATTATTGCATACGTTTACTTACGGGCCCGGATCGACCCAGGTTGGTCTGTAGTATCCTCATTCCTTTGTAGAAGGCCGGCTATTGGCAGGGATGGCCCTTCTCTTTTGTGCGCTGGTCAAAGTTCTGAAATGTGGACCTCTAGTCTTATTCGCCCTGTGACCTTCCGTTTTACATGTCATGCAATGGGGTTCGTTCTAGCAGTCCACTTTGCCCTCATTTGAAACAGACATTGCTCCTACAGAGCCCATTGCAGTATTTCGTTGTGTGATCAAATTTGAAACATCGGAAAAACGTCAAGACTGGCACTCTACTTCTGATCTTACATTCGGACCAGCCTATTTCCAATGTTTCATGGCCGATTAATTTTTGGGTGCAAGTTTTTTGATGGCGATTATTGCTGTTTGGTGACCAATTCTGTTGGGACTCGCACAATGTCTTCCTCCCGCCCGCTTATCTTCTTCCCAATCCCGTCCAGTAGATTCCCTCGTCATTTTTAATTATTACGTTTACGCCTGGAGTATTAACATGTTTTTCAATTGTGTGTCAACAAAATAAATTTAAAACTAAATGGGAAGTAGAAAGTTTAATAATCTCAAAAAAGAATATTTTTTTACTTGTGATTTTCACTACCAAATCGCCGATATTTCAATAGTTCAGATATCTCAAACTTAGAAGTTTTTAGAGGTTTAATAGCACGTCATCGCAGGAATCTCCCTAATTACATAATTTGGTGCCCCTTCAAATCACAAACTGACAACCGATTAATTATTATTGACAGGTTTAAATTCTATCAATTACTTAATTGCCTTTACAAGGTTGCTAATAATATAATTATTATGCTCTTTGGTTCCCATGGATCACTCAAAAACACCCTATATCGGGAATATTTACAAAACCTGGAATAATTTGCTGAATTTACAACTGAAGCAGATTGCTCACAAATGATGTTTTTCATTAATCTTGCGCCGAAATGTTGATGGATAACCGACCAGGTTGTCAACACGTTTAATTTATTAGCGGGATAAACCAGTGAATCAAAAATTTCAAATGTTTTATATCAAACGCAACAATGCCTCTGATAAGTTTGCACGTCAACTCCGCTTCATGGAATAAATGAAATTTAGATAAAACTCTGATTTACAAACAAGCGTTACTAGAAAATCTAAGCGGTAATATTCGAACAATAAAAAGTGGATCTGCTCTTTAATCTTGAGAAACGAAGAAAGTTGCGCCGCCACTTGCCACTTCTTTATTAAAAAGAAAATCTTTTGAAATTGTTATCAAAATTTATATCCGTCCATTAAAATGTCTCTGAAAAAGTTGGTAATGAAAAATCCGCTATGATTTATAAGCATCGACCGGTATGAGTTATCAGCTCGTACCTAATGATATTTCACGTTATTACTATGAACTAAATTCAAACAATAGCTAAGCTCACCGGATATGCATTCATATGAATATGTGTTGTGCAGGTTTCCAAGTAAACTGACAGGTTTGGTCACTTTAAATCGATGAGCCGTACACAATAATATTGAAATCAAAAGCTATTCTGTGATTGGACCGAATGAATTAATTTCACAACTTATTGTCCGTGGAGGCAAATAGCAGTTCTGCAGGTTTTTTTCAGGAAACGTGATGTTAGAGATGATGGATATCACACAAAAATATTGACGTGATATAAATTGAGCCAATAGCAATTACATATTTTACCTAGTTACTACGTATAGATAAGCGTTTATACTCTTGACAACGTTGTATAACCGTTTTTGTGTGTTCGCCTCCTCCAACAATGTGGACTTTGTCATAGTAACAATTTAATGATGTTTATTTGTTTATTAATAAACGTCAGAAAAAAAGTTCCGTAAAATTTTCGGATTTTTTGGATCGCTCTGGTTATGCTAACGCTGTCGTGGTGTTTCGCGGAATACGTCTCATGAATTGGAAATGTATGTGATTATTTTCTATGATATTAAAACTGATAATACGCTCTGACGAAAACGTTTAAATCAATTTTGAAATATTTACCTATTTACATTTTGGAGGCTAATGCCACTAAATAAAGAAAGCGCTAGGGATATAGTGAAATAGAAAAAATAATCGAGTGCAAAATAAAAAACCTGCTTATCGAGAATCAGCGTCGGAATTCTTTGATTGTTGGCGGCCGATCTTTGAATAGCAAGTGAACAAATCGGGGAAATTTTGCACTCGTTTATTTTTTCTATATCACTATATACCTGGCGCTTCCTTTAACAGTGTTATTAACTTTGGACTATATAGAATGAAGATAAATAACATATCAAAAACAAAAAAATCGGAAATACAGCTTTTTTATGGAAATTTAATCAATTACTAGATATTATGAGAACAATAATTACCACATGACTGGTTTTTAAAAATTTTAAGATTTAGTGGGTGTTGTATTTTGAGTATAAATAAATTGGTGTAAACGAAAAAAATACGGTTGGAATATATTTTGCCGTTCCTCCTTTATGTCGCTTTCTACGGTCTGGTTGCCTCGAGCGCCAGTTATTTTAGGTGGTATGCTCCACCGCGGGTAGCTACACCGGAGTACGGTACGCCAGAGGTCAGCTGTCTAGTTTGGCGGGAGGAAAAATAAATGTGACACAGTGTGAAAGTTTTTAATAAATACCATATACAGTGTGGAAATTAAGTAAGGAATAAATTCAGTAACTCCGTTAGTATTTCCGCTAGAAATAAAACTTAAAAAACATGTGGTACAAAATAATTGTGTCTGGACTGCTTTTCTTTATTTAATAATACAGGAACTTCTAAATAACAATATCTGGTTGCAACAGGATGGTGCTCCAACACACTAAGCCCGGTGCGGCGTTATTTGGACGAAGTGTTCCCAAGAATTTGATTTTACATTCGCATAGAGTTTTTTATTCTGATTTCAACGTTATGAAATACTCAGTAGGTTACATAAGGAATAAATAAATAAAAACGGCATTAAATTTCAAATTTGTAAAATTTCAAAAAATTAACAGAGCTATCTAATTTTATCAGAATTTAAGGAAAAAACCATAGAAATCCAAACAAAACAAAGTTCCCAAAAGCAATCCATGAGAAAAAATAAAAAAAAACACCCTAAATTTCGAACTAGGGCTAACAAATTAACAAAATTAACAAAAAGACTATTAAACCAGAAGAATGTTCTTAAATCCAGGTGGAGTAAATTTAAATTAAAAATTTAAATATCTCTAAAATTAATTAAAATTAATATTAAAATAATTTTTTATATTTTTTAAGGGCTGATGATGGCAGAAGTGTTCTGCCGAAACATGTTCCGTTTGTAATTTTATGCTCATTAAAGTTTGTGGAGTTCGACTTAGATATATTTAAATTTTTAATTTTAAAAAGACTATTGATGTGAGAGTTATAAATTAAACATATTACACCAAATGTTTAAACTGATGACCCTGCAGCATCTGACAAAATCCAAGACGTTCATAAAAAGTAGCCAATACGCTTTGAATGGTTTGGGGAGTTATTAAACTGCACTCATGTCGAATTCTTCCTTCAAGATCATCCAAATTGTTGGCTCGGTTTTGATACACCAAAATCTAATGGGGTTCGATCTGGGGACCTAGCCTGCCATTCTATTGGACCTCTTCTTCCATCTTCTTGGGAACACTTAGTCCAAATAATGCCGCACCGGGCTGAGTGTGATGGAATACCATCCTGTTGCAACCAGATATTATTTTTAGAAGTTCCTTTATTATTAAATAGAGAAAAGCAGTCCAGACACAATTATTAAAACAGAACAAAAAACTATATTCAAATGTAAAATAAAAAACATAGGTTGCCATTGAAAAAATATATTGATGACGTCATAACTGTCAAAAAAACTAATAAAAAAAAATTAGTATACGTTCCTCGGATGCGTTATAATTAGCCCTATCACATGCTTTTTAAGTTCTATTTCTAGTTCAAATACTAACGGAGTTACTGAATTTATTCCCTACTTAATTTCCACACTGTCTACAACTATATATTTACACTATGTGCAATGCCACTCTCTACACTACACTCGTCGCGCACTCTTTAATCTTGATCAGGAAATTACCATTAATATGAGAATGGTAAAGTTGTGGTCACCTTCTTGGACTGGCTCTCTTCAACTGAGGGGAGCTTCTTTTATAGAGACGCTGGAGGGGAGATTGTGACGTTGGCTAATACGCGCGGCCTGACGCAATGTGACTGAGCCAGGGATTTATCACTGCGTCCTTTTACCAACAAAGCGGCGGCGGCTCCGGGCAACGCAGCTAGTCCGGGATGACGGTATCCGGATTGCGTTTTCTTACTGGTCAACATGATGCAAGAACAATCCTCCCGTAACGGCGAACGTCGCTTGCTGTATTCGAATCTCGGAAAATTTGGTGACTTTGTTACATTTTTGCTACATCACATAGATCACTATACACGTACAGGGCTATACCTTTACCTTTCACTCAACTCGATATCAAAATCCAGTGCGAAATACCGGCTCCAGTGCCTCTTATAGCTCAAGAGACCTTAAAAACTGCATTGCTGATGTTAAAAACAAGGGCGGAATAGAGAACTATACTCATTGTCTGAAAGGAACAAAAGTGCAAGAAACCAATGGGTCTAATCTTTTTATTCTGAATTTAAAACACTTACATTAGTTTATTATTACGTCGCGAAAATGGGTTTAGTTTTTAAAGTAGAAATTAATTAAAAGAGTGAGCATGTGACGTCAGGTCAAGTCAGGTCACGTCAGTTCATAGAAGAAGCTGCCGTGGGGGAGGAGAGAGCCGTGATGGCAACGAAAGGGCGGAGGGTAATTGAAATATGGGATATAGGGGAGGGGGTGACCTCGAAAGAGGTACAAGAATCACTCGTAAGGGGTGTGGCGGATCTGGTGCCACACACAGACGTCAGGGTGATTGGAGTAAGAGACACTAGATACGGGAAGGCGGCGACAGCAATTACGGGAGACGCCGTCGCCGATTACATATTGAAGAAGAAGAGGATTAGGATTGGGTGGACCATGTGCCTGATGGTCGAAAAGAGAAAGAATACAGGCCCCCAGGCCTGCTATAGGTGCATGTGCTACGGCCACCTCACGAAAGAATGTGAGAGTGGGTCATTGGCCACCAGGAAAGGACCTGTAGGGCCAACCCCAGGTGTAGTTCGTGCTCGACGGTCGGGGAAAACCCGGACCAAATAATGGGGGGCAGGAACTGTTCCTCGTACAAGAAGGAGGAAGCCGCAATGAAGACTACAAAGACGGACCAAAATAGCTGAACCAACTGATTGCCAGAAAAGTATTACAAGTGAATGTAAATAGGAGTGGTGCAGCCATGGATATGATATGGAAAACGATAGGTGAGGAAGGAATTAATGTGGTATGTTCAGAACCCAATTTAAAGAGTATGAGAGGAACGGAATGGCTGCTGGACGAGGGCGAAAACGTTTTGATGAGAAGATGTAAAGGGGCGGAACAATATCTGAAGTGCGGGAAAGGAAATGGCTTTGTGTGGATGGAATTTGAAAAAATGGTGATGTATGGATGCTACATATCGCCCAGCGTAACGATTAAACCGTATAAAGAGTTCCTGGAAGAGCTAGAAGAGAGCATGAGGAGCAAAAGGAAGGAGATCCGTGCTGGCGGAGACTTCCATGCCAAATCACCAATGTGGGGATCCCCAATTGTGAATGATAGAAGAAGATGTATGCTGTAAGAATGGCTGACAAAAATGGGGATGGTGGTGCACAACAAGGGGAATGAACCTACATTTGTGAGTGGCTCAAGGACGTCACACATTGACGTGACTTTCAGTACGGAAGGAATTGCAAGATGGTTAAAGAATGGAATGTTGACGAAAGGGAAAATATGAGCGACCACATCACTTTCGAAGTAATAGCTCAATGTGAAAGAACGCTAGGAATTAAATAAATAATCAAAGGATGCAGGGTGGACAAAGTGCGGATGGGGATAATGAAGGAATGCCTGAAAAAAAAATGAAAGTGCTAAATGAAGCCAAAGATCTGAAGGAAGAGATACGGAGAATAATGACTGAGGCATGTGATGAATGTTTAAAGAAGAAGATGAGAGTGACGAGAAGACGCCGACCTGTCTACTAGTAGAACGAGGAGATTGGAATACTGAGAAATGAGTGTATACGATTAAAGAGAGTTATGGTACGAACGAACAAGAAAGCTAATGAGGCAGATAGAAAAGTGCGGGAAAGAATGATAGGAGAGAGACTGATGAACGAAATCGAGAACAGAAATCGATTATCATTATCGGAAAGACAGTATAGATTTAGGAGTGGTAGATCGACTGTGGATGGTGACATTGGACGTACAGAATGCCTTTAACTCGGCCCCGTGGATAGGTATTCTGGATACGCTGATTGGCAGAAAGGTAGCTCCGTACTTGATCAGGATGGTACGGAGGTATCTGAGTGACAGGTGGTTGATAACTGAAGGAAGCGAAAGATTTGAAATAAGTGCGGGTGTCCCACAGAGATCTGTACTGGGACCGATCCTGTGGAACATATATTATGATGGAGTGTTTAGTGTGGGAGGCCCAGACGGAGTTGAACTTGTTGGATATTCGGATGATCTGGCTGTTGTTGCTGTCGCCAGAACGGAGGAAAGACTAAAAGAAAGTTTGAATGCTGCGCTTGAAGCGATAGCGAAATGTATGAAAGAGAAGGGGCTAACTTTAGCCCTTCAAAAGAGTGAGGCTGTGGTCCTGGTTGGAAGGAGAACATTAAGAAAAATGACAGTGAATGTTGAGATGGCAACGATAACTACCAGGGAGACGGTGAGGTACCTTGGGGTGGAGTTTGAACGGAACCTCAGGGTGACTGGGCAAGTCTCCAGGGTAGCATGAAAGGCAAGAGCGACTGCGGTCGCGCTGGGCCGTCTACTTCCAAACGTAGGACGCCCAACCGTATATAAGAGAAGAATTTTAAGCGCGGTAGTTCACTCCATCATGCTGTATGGAGTGCAGGTGTGGATGGATGGAATTCGCATCGGGAAATACAAATAGCGAATGCTGAGCGCACAAAGATGTATCCTGTTGTGAATTTGTAGGACGTACAGGAGTGTTTCGAATGAAGCAGTGTCGGTGCTGGCGGGTGTGCCGCCGATTGATCTCCTCGCTGAGAAGAGAATGCAAATCTGGAGTGCAAGGAAGAGAGGGAATGAAGCGGTAGACCTGGCGAGCGAAAGAAAAGCAACAATGAATGAATGGCAGAACAGAATATGGGAGAGGACAATGAATGAATGGCAGAACAGAATATGGGAGAGGTGGATGAATGAAGCTAAGAAGAAGTGGAAAGAAGGAAAAGAACTGAGCGGCGTGTGACGACGGAATGACGAGAGGTAGTACCGTTACACGTAAGCACCACCGCTAGCGAAGTGTTTTAGCCGGTAAGAGTCCGACACTACTGGGACTAATTGATCCAAGGTCCGAGTGCCCATGAGAGTTTCCCCTCCCTACAAAAACCAAAAAAAAAGGGTCATGCAAGTGTCTGTCAGCTATACGCCTCTCGACTGTCTAGTTTTAAATTAAGTTTAAATTTAAAAGCAACGCCAAAGAACAGTTCTGGATGCCGGAAAACGCATGAAAAAAATCTATGAAAAGAGAGATGGCTTGGGGAGTGGAGACATATACTGAGGAAGAAAGGGCACCGACAATAACACATCGGCAATCAACAACACACGGAAAAAAAAACAAAAAGAAACAGTAAGATCACAAGAACAAGGAAGCAGTCAAGAATAAATGGGGCTGAAAATGGAAGAGATGATGGAGAAAATGATGGATGGCCTAAAACAAGTAAAAGAAGTTGAAAATGAAAAATGGGAAAGATGGAAAGATGAGAAAATTGTCCTAGAAAAGATAGGAAAAATGGAAGAAAAAAGAAGAGGCGAAAGAAGAAATAACATAGTAATTACAGCGCTGAGATTAAAAGGGTCGGGACAAAGCATGAACAAAACGTCGAGAAGTATGTTGAAGAGGAGATGAAAACAGAAGTGAAGATAATAGAGACTTATGCAATAATACAGAGAGAAGACATGAGAGTAGCGGAACGTCATAAGAATCAAAGAAAAACTGAGAAATACTGTTAGGATAAAAACAACGATTTAAGAAAAAAATAAAGAGAGATGCAGAAACAGATAAGAGGAATAGCGAAGAGTGAAAAAAAAGAATGAAAGACAGTAAGAATAAGGTGTAAAAAATTTCAAGGCGGAATATTTTTGACGAAAAAAAACCGAGAACGAAAAAGAAGAACGCAAAACAAAATAAGGTATACGATTTAACGGAAAATCAATAGCACTAAAGAAATTGAAGTATAAGATTGTTATATTGAAATGTAGCGGGGATAAGAGAAAAAGGAGATGATTTTTGAAAGTATATAATTATATCAAGCAGCAGAAAGGAAAAAAAAAGGAAGAATGAAAGGAGGCATCATCAAAAGAGCAAGGAAAGAAAATGAAGAAGAAATTATTACGAAACAAGAACTAGAGAGGACTGGAATAACAGAGAGGAATCTGAAACTAGGAACAAAGTTATAAGTACTATTGTGTTGTTTCGCGATCTGTTCAAAAACTAATTTATTGAAATTTGTGTCTATGGGCCTAGCTAGTTAAATAATAAAGGATGTTAATTGCTAAAAATTTCATCTTCTTTTTTTTAGTTAATAATGTAAAATACTCGAATTGATATAGCATCGGTATGACGCTTGAAAATAAATCTTAAATACGTAGACCATCAGATTTTTTGTTAGACTAACTTCTCTCATACTCTTGAACGATTTTTGGTTTAAATTTGTTAGAGAAGAATACACAACGCTTTTGTCAATCGGTGTCTAAATCGTCTAAATAATTTGTAAATATTAATGGACTCCCCAAATCATCACCCTTCTCATTAACTTCAACAAAAAATATTGATTATTTGGGTCAACGGCCAATTTGTGATAGAAAACACATCAGAGTATACAATCGTATTTTTATCTAAACCTCTCATCTATTCAGTTTGTATCAGTTTGTCATTTAATAATAAATGAGTGTCTATCTGGGTTTAATGTCAAAAATACGTGTAGGCAATAATAATCAAAGGCCTAATGGAATAATCCAAAACAAGAACTTTTGTAAATATTTACGAATTTATTTTACATTCAAATTTTCAAATCATCATTGGATTTCTAAAAATAATTTACCAACTTTTTAAAAAGACCGATTGCACTAAATAACCACATGCTCGACCACCGCAATGAATTCCAAAATCAGAAAGTAATTTTTCTCGATTCCAATTGACCGTTATTAATTTTTCTTTGAACGTTGCCAAACGAATCTTTGGCAATATTTGCGGGTTATGGACAACGCGTCCTTTTCGCTCTTTCAGTCGTCTCCTAATCGACTTAAAAGCATTTAATATTGACTCTGCCAACACACTAAATTTTAATTACATTTACTGAACGTAGATGATCATTACCAGTGTACGTGAGTTTTCAAACTGATTAAAAATCGGCGGTATTCTTTGATGATAGATCTTGTAGGTACAGTCTTTCTACTATATCTGAACTTCATATAGGAACAATTCGTTATAAGGACTACATTTATTATACATAAAAAATATTATAGCCAATCATAGAAACATGCTATTCGGATGAGAATCGGCAAAATTCAAACTTAAAAATCTAACTTTGCAGAAACACGTTAAAACGAATGGAATAAAGCAAGATTAATATTTATTTTGCAATCGAGTCATCCATGAATTCGAATCCATGTGTCTTTCGCTATTGATATGCTTAATTGTGGCATCTAAAGTTACGTCACTCAAGAAGTTTAAAAAATAATTTTGAGGTTTCAAAAAAATTTGGAAATAAATTTTTAAACAGATGCGAAAAAAATGTTGCCTCCACAACCTATTTTTTTATTAAAATTTAAATATATCTATGTCGAACTCCACAAACTTTAATAACTGTAAGATTACTAATGGTACATGTTTCGGCAGAATACTTCTGCCATCATCAGCCCTTAAAGAATATAAAAAATTATAATTTATATAATATTCTTTAAGGGCTGATGATGGCAGAAGTATTCTGCCGAAACATGTACCATTAGTAATCTTACAGTTATTAAAGTTTGTGGAGTTCGACATAGATATATTTAAATTTTAATTTAAATTTACTCCACTTGGATTTAAGAACATTCTTCTTGTTTATTTTTTTATTGTTAATTTAAATTTTTCGCCAGATCTTCGGTATAACTTGAACCACTGCCATCAAAAGTCATTAACCTCAAATCTCAGTATCTTGCGTTGTCTCAGTTTCGACAAACATCCACTTTAGAAAGAAAACCAGGAAGTGATCGATCAAAGGATAAAAGAACGCCAGAAAACGTTGAGATTGTCCAACACGTAATGGAAGAAGCCCCTAGAACATCCATTCGGCAATTGGCACAGCAAGTGGACTTATCATAGTCATAGGCACATGTGAAGAAATACTTACTACTAAGATTTAGTTTTGGTCTCTGTATGGATTAACATGTGTACAAGAACTGCATCAAGATGATTTTCCATTAGGGGATGCATATAAGGTCAATGGTTCTTGAACACGTTTGACGATGATTTGTTGGAGAAAACGTTCTTTTCAGATGAAGCATGGTTTCATCTAAGTGCATACATTAATGCACAAAATATGAGAATTTGGACCAGTGAAAAGCCACATGTTTATGTAGAGGCCCCAGTACATCCGCAAAAAATTGGTGTTTGGGAAGCAATTAGCCGATGACGTATAATAGGACCAGTATTTTTTGAAGGTAAATCATTGATTATTCGTTATTTAAACCTAAACATTTTTTAATCCTCCTTCAGGTAACCTAACTGCACTCGCCTAACAACAAGTGATTTTGGAAACTTTCATTAACAAACTTCATGAAGACGAACTGGCACACATTTTCAACACCTGCGGACTTTTTTGTGGCCTTATTTAAAAAATTCCATTTACCGAACACCTCTTCATAATTTACAAGTTATTCAAGGGGTTAGACGAAGGCCTCATTTGTCCTTAGACCAAACTGGAGAACATTTTCAGCATTTATTATAACAGTTGAATGAAATAAATGTATTTTCCTTAAAATGTTTCGTATTGTTGGCAATAAAATCCTCTTTGAGAATTTCCACCATTTTATCTTTCAATTGACACATTATTTGAAATTTATAAGTGCAGTTTAAATTATCTTGATCGCTCGATAAATGTACCAATCTTGAAAGTATATTTCGCTGTAGTGTATGTGTTTTAAATTGAAGCATACATACAGGCTGTCGCATTTAAAACTCCCCAGTCCAGATTTCTCCGAATTGATTATTGTGATTGCAAAATCCTCGAACAGGTCGATTTTGTTTGCCAGGGGCACATCTTCTCAGGTTCCTTTCAAGTTCCGGCATTTCGCCCTCTTCGCGAGGGGGCTGTTACCCCCAAAATCTTAAATGGCACTATGGGTCGAGTGATACCTCATTTGAAAGGTATTGGAGACCTCTTTACAACTAACCACTTACTTTTCAATCTTTTGGTGATTTGACCGCAAAAAAACGTTAATTTTCAATTTTCAAGATAATCCACATCTTCTGATGCTGTGTTCCACAGCAACCACAAAGACAAACATGTTATTGCTGAAATTAGGCTTAATGAACTTGTAGCATCACGAACAGTTTTGAAAATCGTCTGTATTTTTGCATGGAAATGAATGGTGGCCATATCCAACATTTATTACGTTAAAATTTAAATATATCTAAGTCGAACTCCACAAACTTTAATAACTGTAAAATTACTAATGGAACATGTTTCGGCAGAACACTTCTGCCATCATCAGCCCTTAAAGAATATAAAAAATTATAATTAAATAGTTTGACTTAGATATATTTAAATTTTAATTTAAATTTACTCCACCTGGATTTAAGAGCATTCTTCTGATTTATTACGTTAATTAGATCATTTTATTGAAAAATAATCGTGTCGCATACTCTACATTCAGTTTTAACTCCTTCGCGCTATTTAGCAATCAAAATCAACAACCTAATGACCCAAAAATTTCAATAAATTTAATTTCAAAATTACATGTTGGTCTTTGTGGTTTCTGTGGGACATAGCATGAGAAAATGTGCATTATCGTGAAAATTAGAAATTATTGTTTTTACGGTCAAAACTGCAAGTAATTGAAAAGTAAGTGGTTAGTTGTAGAGAGGCCTTCAATACCTTTCAAATGAGGCATCACTCGACCCATAGTGCCATTTAAGATTTTGGGGCTAACAGCCCCCTCGCGAAGAGGGCGAAGCGCCGGAACTTGAAAAGCATCTGAAAAGATGTGTTCCTGGCAAACAAAATCGACCTGTCCAAGGGTTTTTCAATCACAATAATCAATTCGGAGAAATCTGAACGGGGGAGTTTTAAATGAGACAGCCTGTATGTTTGCGTTGACCGGTTCACAATCATATTGCACAATTTAAACAAAGTATTACACTTGTCAGTTACAACGGGAACAGTTCGCAGGAATAACACGGATTGTGTAGCTCAGTAGTTTCGACTACTGACTAATTTCAGAGGCCGATTTCCCGGGAAGTGGCTTCTGTAGCGTTCGCTGGTAAAACTACTCCAGAACCAACTCGATCGTATGAGTTGGCAATGTAATCATCATGCGCTTCTTCCAGAACAGAAGTGTCATTTTCCTTAACTCTATTTCAAATTGTATATTTTAATTTGAAGGAACAACAAAACTGAATTGATATTTCAATTGCTAGAAAGCGATATT
Source organism: Diaperis boleti (assembly GCA_963583935.1). Taxonomy (NCBI): domain Eukaryota; kingdom Metazoa; phylum Arthropoda; class Insecta; order Coleoptera; family Tenebrionidae; genus Diaperis; species Diaperis boleti. The sequence goes on along the minus strand of OY757242.1, from coordinate 34,840,777 downwards.
ATACCTTAAAAGTGCCGAGATTTTCAACGATGCAGGTTAAGATGGCCTCACGTCCCACGGCGACGGTGCTGTTAGGTATCGGCTGACTAAATTTAGGCTCGTCTGCAACAGAAAAGTATTTTAATCAAAGTTGCATTTTGGGAGCAAAGCGTCGAATAAATTCAGAGATCAAATTAACTTTGAATATAAATATAAGTGGTAACTCAAAGCGCATTAGAGAGACGCTATTATTTAAAGCAGAATCTACTTGAGCAGTTCATTCGGATTAGCTCCCAATTGCGAATGGGAACCCGGAGCTGACTGCTATACTCACTGCTAATCAGCTTAACGAATTTATTGTTTCCCACGGTGAGATTTACCTAGAAGGGAAGAAACAAACAAACTTATTACTGAGCGAAAAGACGAAGGACGTGCACCCTAACAAATTTCTTTGAGTAAATTAGAATATCGAAATTCTATTCAAAGAAGTAACTTTGTGTGCACCGAAGATAACGTAGGTATAGAAATTCTCTAAAACTTTTTGTGCCAATAATAGAAGAGAATCAATTAATATCTGCAAAGCATATCTGTGCCCGGGAATGAAGAGAAAATGAACGAATAATGCATTGTGCGTCGATATATTCAGAATGGTCTTAGATACAGGGTGATTCAGGAAGCATAGTAGTTATTTACACCTCAAATTATATGACCCCTAAACGTAGGTTTGACGGTATTAACAAACGTTTAATGTAAAGTTGAAAAATTAATGGCGACCACCGATGCACTCAAAACATTTTGATAGTCGCTTGATTTATTTGGGCAAAAAACTTACTACTAACGATACAAACTATTGTAAACATCTCGGTGAAAAACCACTTTTGCTAGGCCAGAGTACAAGATGTTTTATGTGGCCCCACACGAAAAAATGACTTATTCCGATCCACCTTTCGTGTAAATTTCGTGCATTTGTTGTCTTATGTTGCGAATGTCCGCTAAAAAATTACACACTCAGAGAGTTTCACGGGTTTCACATAATATGGTAATAGACATAATCATATCGGTCACTATTTGAAAAAAAAGACATTTTAAAATATTTAGTGTGCACCGTCAACAGTCAAAGTGAAACTGAAAGTAATTAATTGACAGCTGCTCACCGCACTCGTTCCAGCAAAAAAGTCCTTTTTTGTTTAGGCCAAGAGATAATATTTTACTAATGGTTCTTCAATCATGCTAGCGGTTTGAAATAAATAATATGTTTTTTTACAGTTAGATTTTTTTTATATTTGTCTAGGTCTCCTCATATTAGGGACTGTAACAGGTTTAAATAACTACTATACTTCCTGAATCACCCTGTATATTAAAATTATATTTAGAATTAAGTACCGCAAATACCTTTTTTTAAATGGACAGTAGTTTGCAATATGAATAATAATCTCGTAATTTATTGCCCTTTAAACCATAAAAAATGGTTTTCGTTTTGTTCTGTTAATACAATTTATTGTACCTGCATTTTTCCTTCAGTGTAACAACAATCACAGTATAATACATCAGCGCATTATGTAAAGCGCGATCACAATAGGTATAAAATTTCCATAAGCCGTCAGCTTGGAGTGACATGTTTTCAAGTTAAGACCGTCTTTATTACGTTAACCTTTTAAGAAATAAAATTTGTATTGAAACATTATCGAGCTCCAATCTTATTTCTCTGCCCGAACAAACATGTTTTGAGTGATATTAGTGTACATGTGTATACACTTTCATGCCACAACAGCGTCCTATTGATCGCTGTAGTAGTTAAACTAATGGTAAACATGTCAAAGATGTAATCTGTTCTGATCGGATGGTCTGCCTCGATTTATACATTAGTGTGACATGAGCGGAAAATCAGCTCCTTCTACCGAAAACGGGGACAATACAAATCGAACTTCATCATCGGTAACGGTAGGTTAGTACGTGACCGCGAAGATGCTATCAGTTATCTAAGCTAATTCCGATGTGTGATATAAGTCAATATCATGTGATACATGACATACATTTATTGTTGAAGCATTTTAAAACGAGGAAATTTAACAAAAGTACCTACATAATATATATTATGTGTCCCTGTACAGGGTGGAAACTGTAACAGGAATAACTTCGTAGCTTGCTTATATTATAATATTGCGAAAGCAGGTAAATTTTAGTATTTTACGGGCTGCATACTGAAACTAGTGTTTTGTATTTATTTCTATTTTAAAGAGTTAAAACTACCTCAATTTTTATTTTTAAATTGAAGGGTGTCATGTGACACATCGTTGGAAAGCTTATTTCGTGGTATAATTACTCCTTTTCTCTACATTCTTTCTTCTGTCTAATACTCCTTTCATCCAGCCTAGTCCTTTCCCTTCTTCTCCTATCAGTATTTTCCAATCTTTTCTCTCCTCTCTCAGCTCCTCACATTCTTTCATCATGTGTTCTATTGTCTGTGCTCCTTCTCTGCACAGTCTGCACACTCTCTCGTCTCTCTCCAGTGTTTGTTTTCTCTTTCCTCGTTCCCACATCTAAACCTTGCTATCACTTTCTTATCGTTCTTCTCGCTTTCCCTTCTCAGGTATGCCGGCAGTTCCTCCGTGATTAGTGACCTATACTTTCCATTATACCTTGACTTATTTATCCTCGTTCTTCTTTCCTGCTTCTGTACGTCTCGGTCCACCTCAACTATCTCTCTTAGTACATTTACTCCAGTGTTTCTTCGCCTCTCTATCTCCTCCACTACATACCCGTTTCTCTCGTAGTATTTTCTTCTCTCTTTTCCTGCTCTTTCCATCTCCCCGTTCTTTATCTCTTTCCAAATCCCTTGCAAGATCTTACATTCCGTTCTTTCTCTTATTCTCTCTTCAAATCTTAATGCTCTTTTTCCTGCTTCCACTCTTATCTTGTCTCTCTTTACTTCTTCCAGTACGATATATGCTGGCGTTTCCCTGTCCAATCCTAGTAACCATCTCCAGTACTTAGCTTGGATTGCTTCCAGCTTTTCCTGCTCCTTCCATCCCCATATTTCAGCTCCGTACATCATGACACTCTGTACTAGCCTTTCGTACATCAGTCCTCTCCTTCTTATATCTCGTCCGAATTTTCTCTCGCTTATTCCCCATACTTGACCTACCACCCCGTTCGCTTTCTTTTCTAGTTCCTTTATATGACTTTTCTCGTTGTTAGTTTCGTTAAAGGTGTAACCCAAGGATTTATTTCTTTTACTTTTTCTAGTTCTTTTCCTTCCCACTTCCATTCCTTTCTTTCTTCTGAATCCTTTCTGAAAAATCATCATTTTTGTTTTCTCCACGTTAAATTCTAGCTTCTTTCTTTTCAGGTATCTTGCTAGGCATCTTATCACTCCCTTCATTTCTTTGGCCTCTCTCGCTATTGGCACCATATCATCGGCGTATGCCAACGAGTGCACTTTCGTGTTTCCTACCACCACTCCCCCTGCCTGTGCTAGTTTTAGTTTTTCTTCCAGGTCGCTTATAAGGGTGATTTTTTGAAGACGATCTACCCTAAATATGTAGAAAACAACAACGTTATGTGCAAAATGCTGCAACCGGGGCAGCAGCCCCCTCAAAAATCTTAAATGGAACAGGGGGTTAAAAAGTTTATTTTTTAAAGGGTCCATTTGAAGGGACTATGTAGTAGTTTTTTAATTTTACGATTAGTTTTTAAGAAAACGTCACTTTTCTGACAAAATTTGCTAGTTAAAAAAGTTAATCTTTTTCTGAAATATCAAGTATTTTCTAAAATAAAAACTGTTTCTTATTCATTGACATTGACAATTATTCAGTTTTAAAGTAAATTCTCTGTTCGGATGAAAAATGGTCAACTCAGTTGCCGAAAAAGTAGAAATTATTTTTATTTACGGCTCCCAAAACAAATGCGCTAAACATAGTCATAAAGGACATTTCAACAAGATGGAGGTCCACCAAATTATGCCTTAAACGTTCGCAATTGGCTTAACAAGCGATTGCCGACCCATTGGATTGGCAGACTTGATACAATTGAGTTGCCAGCAAGATCACCACACTTGACAAGTTTAGATTTTTTTCTCTGGGGCCATTTGAAGTCAGACAACGAATTGTTGATGAATGCAGGCGAATTCCGTGAGAACCATTCCAATAAGTTAGATTTTGAATTTGAAAACCGGATCTACTATTGCCTGGGATAAAACGCAGCCCATTTCGAGCGTCTCTTGTAAAATTCAACTGTTTTAAAAGATAGGGTTTTTATTTTTGAAGATTTTTTTTTTCATCATTGAAGGTGTGCTTCTTTACTTATTAATTGAAATTTAACTGATTACTTGACGTTAAAATCTAAACAGTGGTTCAAACATTAGTTTTATCAAAACATCTCAATATGTCCTTGATAGTTAACATTCCCAAGCGTTGTTTCTACTAACAATAGGTTCTTAACAACAATGTTGTTCAGGAAAAACATGAACGTGGGCTGTGCTACAAAATAAGCGGTTTTCTCAAAAACTAATAGTAGAAATAAAAAACTACTACATAGTCAAAAAGAGGTTAAATGGACCTTTCAAAAAATAAACTTCTTAACCCCCTGTTCCATTTAAGATTTTTGAGGGGGCTGCTGCCCCGGCCAAGGGGGTGCACCTACAGGTTTAAAACTACACACAAGTCAGTGCCCCCCTCACAACCAAAATTGACCGGTTTCAGCATTTTGCTCATAACGTTTTTATTTTCTAGATATTTAGGCTGGATCGTTTTCCAAAAATCACCCTGTATATGCCGCGAATAGACTGGGACTGAGTGGGCATCCTTGTCTTACTCCTTTCGTCGTCCAGAATCTTTTACTCGTTTTCCCGTTTACTTTTACTCTGTTTCCCGTTTCTAGGTAAATTTCCTCTATTCTGCTCACCAGCTGCTCATTGATTCCTTTCTCTCTTAAGTAGTCCCATAATCTCTCTCTATTTACACTATCAAAAGCCGTCTTTACCTGAAGAAGACGGCTTTTAATAGTGTAAAGAACTCGATAAGAAAGGAGGAAAGATGTACGCGCTATTTGTAGAGATCTTTCCTCCTTTCTTATCGAGTTCTTTATCTCTTAGATGTTTCAAGATGTACACGTTATCGATGGTGCTTCTACCTCTCATAAAACCCGCTGGTTCATCTGGTAACAACTCTTTTTCATCTAGTTCTTCCTTCAATTTCTCTTCATTTCGTAGATCTTGTACGCCGTGTTAAGCAGACTTATTCCTCGGTAGTTCTCCACCTTTTCTCTTTTTCCTTTTTTGTGTATCGGACACACTAGCCCCATCCTCCATTGGCTTGGTAACCCCTTTCCCTACCAGACGTCGTTTACTATCTCTTTCATTATCTCTATTATTTCTTCTGTTGCACAGATCCACGCTTCATTTTGCAGTTCATCTTCTCCCGACGCTTTTTGTTTCTTCATTCTTCCTATCGCCCTCTTAATCATTTCCTTCGTAATGTCTCCCTTCTCTTGTTCTCTTATTTCTTCTCCCTTCTGTCTTCTTTCTGTTTCGTTCTTTCCGTCTAGTAATTCTTTAAAGTATTCTCTCCATTCTTCTATCCTTATTTTCTCGTCTGCCCTCTTTTTCACTTTTCGTTTTCTGTTTATGTATTTCCAAACTTCTTCTTCTGTGTTGATTGATCTAATTTCCTCTTCTTCTTCTCACATGTCTTTGCATTTTATTAATTGCGTCCGGTATTCTTCTCTCGATCCCTTCCCATTTCTGCATTTTCTCATTTGCTTTCTGGCTAGTCTTTTCATTTCTTTGCATTCTTTATCCCACCATCTATTTCTTCCTATTCTTTCTCCCATTTCTACTTCTACTTTCTTTGTTGTCATCGCTTCTCTCATACTCCTTTCGAGTTTTTTCATTCTAGTTTCGGTGTCCTTTTGTTTTTCTTTTTCTCTTTCAATATGTTGTAGCGCACTTCTGTACTTTTGTCTGCTTTCTTCTTCCCATATTGTTTTTATAATCGTGTCTTTCTCGCTTTTTTTTCTTTTTATTTCTTCTCCGGGGATTACTATTTCTAACGGTTGGTGATCTGATCTCCACTCTGTTTCCCACTTCGAATCTTCTTACTTCATCCCATGCATGTTAATTGACTATTTTGTAATCAATCACTGATTCTCCTCTCGGCCCCACGTACGTAAATTCCTCTGTATCCTTTTTCCAGTTCCCGTTCAGTACCTCGTATCCTCCTCTCTTCTATAAATTCGATCATTTTTCTTCCTTCTTTATTTTCTGTCTTGTCCTTCGATGTTCTTTGGCATCTTCTGTCTCATTATTCCGTCTTTCTAATCTTGTCCCAATCCTCATTATTACAATTCTGTTTTCTGTCTCACTTATGGTCTCTTCTAACATTTGTTTTGTTTTACTCATCTCTTTACTGTATACTGTGATTATTTTAACTCTTTTTGTTCCTAGTTTTAGATTTCTTTCTGTTATTTCAGTTCTCTGTAGTTCTTATTTTGTTTTTATTTCGTCCTCAATTTCTTTTCTTACCCCTGTGATCGCTCGTCCTTTCTTGTTTTTCCTTTCTCCTTTCTCCATACATAGTCTCTCGGCATTCTCTCTTCTAGCTTCTTCCACTCCTTTTCACCTACCCACGTTTCTACCATTTCAATTACGTTAAATTTACTTATGTATTTCCAGAAGTTTTCTCCTTGTTCTTTCCCTGTTAGATCGTTGTTTAGAAAGATTTTCGGTCCTGTCTTATTTCTTAGTTTTTCTTTATTTCTCATGACGTTCAGCTTCTATTCCCAACTCTCAGTTTTTGCTATTATCATCTCTTCTCCCTTTATAGCATAGGCCTCTATTATCTTCACTTCTGTTTCCAACTTCTTTTCAACCCATTTCTCGATTTCTTTTCTCATGTTTTGTCCCGTCTCTTTTAGTCTTAGCCCTGTTATTACTATGTTATTTCTTTCTTTTCCTCCATCTTCGACTCCAGTTGTTCTATTTTCTTTTCTAGGAAGCTTTTCTCTTCTCTCTATTTTTCTTCTTTTTCTTCCATCGCTTTCTTTAGTTTTCTTCACTTTTCTCTTCAGCTCTTCCATATCTTCCCTAAGCTGTGTGTTGTCGTTTTTCAGCTTTTTCACTTCTTTCCTCGTCTTTCTTGTGCCTTCTTTGATTTGCTTAAGGTCCTCCATTATGTCATTTCCTCCATCTTCTTCTCCACTTCTTTTTGCCTTCTTTCTTCCCCTGGAGATCTTGCTGTTTTTTTATTTTTTTGAAAGGCTACTGGACTTTCTTCTATGTCTCTTTTCCTTTTAATTTCCTCTTTATCTTCTTGAATTCCTCCTTTGTCTTCTCCGTGTTTCATAGCGGTCCGCAACCTTCTGCACTCTACCGTGTATTGTTGGTTGCCGCCGTTCTTTGTTGTTGACGTTATTGCTTGTTCCTCTGGTTTTCTCCACTCCTCGCACTCTATCTCTTCATACCTTTTGTTTATGTTACTTTTTCCCTTCTCTGCTGTTTTCTTCACTTTTCTCTGTTTTGTTTACTCAATTTTATTCTCGAGACTTCTTTCCACGTACTCTCGTCACGGTCGGTAATATAGGAATCCGAATCTTGAGTTAGCAACTTTCCTCATTTTTCCGCGATTTTCCATTCCCCCTCGACTTTCTTCAAGTGACACCTGGCCTGACCTGACCTGATTCATCATTCCTAATTGCCATATCTTTTCCGTGATCTTTATCACCCTGTGCCCTGGGAAGGTTAATTTGTTTTCTTTGAGAACACATTCCCCGACTTCAAATTAATTTTAAATTAATTCGGACGCTTTACGTTTCCGATCTGCATATTTCTTCCCCTTTTGCTTCTCTGAAGGGTCTCGATCTGCCACTTCCTCATCCAGTAGATTTCTCATTGTGGTAACGCTCGGTAGTTGGTTGCAAGCAATAATTGTCTTACGTAGAAACGCTACCCCGTGACCTGGAGGAAACCCTGTTCCTGCGACACTAGAGTCAATATTCTTTCCTAATACTATGCTTTTCTCCTAGAAGAATTTGTTTCAATTTTGGCCGATTTATTCCCAAATGAGCTAGATCCAGATATACCCGACAAAAGGTTCTGGTTTCAACAGGGCGGAGCTCCACCGCATTATGCTGCAGTTTGTCGTAGTTATTTAGATTAAATATTTGCCAATAGGTGGATAGGAAGAAAATGTCAAATTGCGTGGGCGGCGGGATCACCACTTGATTACTTTTTGTGGGGTTGCTTGAAAGATAAAGTATTTGCAACAAAACCAGATTATCTTGAAAATTTACAGCAGCGAATTGAAATGTTGAGGAATACAAAAGAGGCGTTCCACCATGTTGAACATCTGTTGCATAAAAGACAGTGATCTTAAAATTTTAGTTAGATAGATAGAGTTGGATAGAGATAAACAAAGAAACACTAGTTCCAGCATGTAGACCGTAAATAATATTTTTGTACTCATTGCTTTAGATACCTATTTTCCGTTTATCGCCGATGCGCGGAAACAAGAATTTCCCGCACTGGGGTGTTTTTTACTTTCCACGCCTAAGAGGGACATTTGCTTCATAGGGTAGGTGTTGGTCACTGCAACGAATACAGAAAGTGACAGTAAGACCGAATTCGCCACATTCCACGAACTTTTAAATGTGCAAAATTCAAAATTATTTTAAATTATTTATGTTTTATTTCTTTTCGGCCTTGATTCGTTACAAAAAATATTGTACCTAACTTATTTGGAAGGGAAATTTCTCGCATTCGCACTAAATGCAGCACTCCCTCCGGTCGTGCTTCAAACAAAGTGCTCATGCGGGAAATTTCACTTTCCAAACACGTTAGGTAAATAACTAATTATTATACGAGTTCCTGTGTAGATTGGATGCTTTCCGGCACTAGGGGTTTAAAAAAACACGAGCGAAACGAGTGCTTTTTTAAGCCCCGAGTGCCGGAAAGCCCCGAATTTACATAGGAACGAGTGTAATACAACGTTTTATAGTTCAACACCACCTTGGCAAGTCTTTAAATTGCTTAAAATTCATAAAAACTTGTAAATTCTGACAGTGTCGAACTATAAAAATTAAAGTTGACCTGTTTTCAATGACATGATGTACCTATAGGTAAACAAGTTACAGAATTTTTTCCATCTAAAGCTTATTATCTAGTATCTAAAAATTGTTATTTAACATTATCAGTGCTCTACTAGATTAAATTCCAATTTAGTTTGACGTATTATAATGTAGTTTAAGGCAAATTAACAATATGTTAATTTAAACGGATGTGTACAGTACGCATTTGTGTAGGTGTAGCTGCCTGCATTGCCGGCAGGATGTGGTGTAAATAACATGTAATCTACACGCAAAACTAAGTTGTCTTGTTGGATGTGCAAAGACAAGTTCACCTTAATCAGCAAAATAAAAAGATACGTAAAGGCTCAGTTCTTGTCCGTGAAACAACGTCATAGCTAAACGCGTGTTGACGCTACACTAGTTTATAACTTTATACAACGCATGCGCTTTTTTTTCGACGCTGTCGAAACTCTCGAATTTGCTAGGACCTGGATTTTTAGGTTTCTTGGATTCGTTTTGACGCGACCTTGATCTGATTTGCGTTTTCTTTTATTGCCAACATATTTAGAGTAATCGCAAGGTTTAGATGCGGGAACGAAGAAAGGGAAAACAACTACTGGAGAGAGAGGGACGATAGAGTGTGCAGATTGTGCATAGAAAGAGCAGAATGATGAAAGATGGTGATGACATAAGAGAGGAGAGAGAACACCGGAAAGTGCTGATAGTTGAAGGGAAAGTGGATGAAACAAGTATTAAACAAAAGAAACAAGACAGAAAAAGGCATACGAAACAGAAAGAAATTAAATTAATCCAGCTATTATTTTTGTTTTATGTTAGTTTTAATTACTTAATATTAATTATTGTATGAGAAAAATGAAATTATTTTCTAAGCCGGAACATACACGTTTGTTAATTTCATGTAGATTTTTTCACCATTTTAGGATTTTTGATCGTTTATATCACATAAAACTATTCAAGACACGAGCTTGATTTTGAGATCAGTAAAATAATTATCTTTTAAATAAATAGTCTACCTAATCGACCTGCTTTTTAAGATATGAACTGTTAGGAAAACGTAACGCCACACTTTGTCGAACAGATTTGTTTTAAGAATACTTATTAACTGCCTAATGCTTAATATACTTGAGATGACGGCGACGTTTTGCTTGCAGTAAAATATCAAAAGCAGTACAAAAAAATAAAACTATTTAAATTTTTATCCATTTTGTATTGCATGACTACGAAAAAATAATTTTCCAGGCGTGCGAGTTGACAATTTATAATTTTAAAAGTTATCTGTTGCCTTAGGCGAAATCACCACGCCTCAACAATGATAAATTACCTTATTCCCTTAATACTGATATGCCATTACCGCGCATATTATTTTAATTTTCTCTTGCTATTGTAAAAGAATTTCAGTTATGAACTATCTGCATAATATTAAACATTTCTGACAGATAGAATGTTGAATTCTCGATTAAGAAGACCCCAAAAGACAGGTAAGTTATGTCTACATTGTTGAAAGCATAGAGCAGCAATAATAAAAGTTATGAATATTTTATAAAATAAACCATTTGATTTGTTTTTTAATTCGTTAAAATCGAAGATAGGTAGAGATGCGGTACGTCTGGCACCTGGGAGCGGTTGCGTTTACATGTGCGCATCCCTTTTGTACATGGTAAAAATTGTGAATTTTTAAATCATTTTAAGACAAAAAAATTGCTGAATGCTTCCTTAAAATTTTAGATAAATATTGGCGTTGGAAATCACCAACTATGTATATAACGAGTGAGCAACAAAATTCGAGATCGTAGGAGCCTCTGAATCCAAAATTTTGAGTCGATTCTTGATCGATACGATTGTGTAAAAAGTCATCGAGTAATGTGAATTGACGATTAATGTAAACAGTAAAGTAAAAGAACCGATATACGTTTAGCCAACTGCGATCACAAATTTTGTTGCTCACTCGTTATCAACGTCAATGAATTACATAATATGCTAGGTAGTAATATATTATGTAAAAATGGTCTATATTACCAAGAAGAGTATAATAATAAAATTATAGAGTCCGAGCACTTTACTACAACTTTACTTCAGTGTGCATAATGTCTGCTTGGTTACGAACTTTTTTATTATATTTTGTGCGAAAATTTTGACTTATGCAAGATGCAAGCGTGCAGTTCTAATAAAGAAGTAATCGCAAATATTGCTGCTGTTGCGAAAGATTCACTATTACCAGCAAAATCTAGGCATTTATACGAAGAAACAAACAGTGCATATCGGAAGTGGTGCTCTAGTCAGAAAATTAAAACGACCTGAAAAAGAACAGCATCATAACGTATTTCAATAGCGATCGATGCCACGTGTAGGAATTGACTGGTATAATTCCTTTGTTGAAATGGAAGAATGAAGGGTATAATAAGCCTAAAAAGTCGCTGATATTAGTTAAAGACAATTCTTTATTTTGGATTAAAGCTGACAATCAAAAACATTTATTTAAGAAGGTAAAATTGCTTCAGCTTTTGAAATCTGATAAAAACATAATTTGTTGCGGGTTATTCTTATATTTGGAGTCGCCGGTGCTTGCAGACGGCAGGAATTAATGATATTAAAATACGAAAATTACTATTGCGAATAAGATCTTGGCGAGATATCTCATGAGGAACCTGGTGAGGAACCCGTGACTTGCAACAATAACTGTGTTATAAATTCAAATAAATGAATACTTATTTTGACAGTATTAAAAATAAAGTTACTTTATTTTACTAGTACCTACTATAAAGAAGTACTTTATTGCCGCAAAATTATAACGTTTTTTTTTTTAATTTGTTGTGATAGTTGGCGCTGACTATGAGTTTATGTGAGCAGGCCACAATTTTTTGCCTGGTTTCATCTAGACGGTGATGTGAATTCACAAAACATCCGGATGTGATGTTCAGAGAAACCTAATTTTATCGAAGAGGTTCCACTGCACCCCGAAAAGGTAGGAGTATGAGCGTGTTGAACTGTCGCTTAATTAAATTAAAAGTGAGGTTAGATATAGATTCAGATGTCAAATTAATAATTGTCAGTTCGATGGCACGTTCACAGTTAAACATTAATGGCCAACTTCGACGCCAAATTTAAAAAAAACACCAGTTACCATAAGGCTAACTTTATCATTCAGTCGGACATAATTATATTTTTTCTATCATTCTCAACATATTATATATTAACAATCAAATATATTTTTTTATCAGTGTTTCTTATTTCATTTTAGTCTCATTATAATTTGGTCTATTCTTTCATGAAATTCTAACCTATATAAATTAAATGATATTATAAATAATTATAAAGCATTTTCTGTCTGTCGCTAACGCCCTTTGCCGCAGCTATCTAGGTATATTAGGTATATTTTTTCTTTAAAGAACTATATCATATAAAAATTTAAGCTATACTAAAATGGTTATGGAAAATTATTATTATTTAATTACTAAAATTACATCTGTCGCGATGTTACCAACGACAAACTTGTCTGCCAAATATAAATTTATATTTGTATTTTTATAAACAAAAATTCTTTGTCTTTAAATGATTTGAAAATTCACAATTTTTACCTGTACAAAGGGAATGCGCACAGGCCAGACGTACCGCATCCCGACTTAACTTCTTTAGGAAAGGCAATTGATATCAAAAAATCAGTCGATGTAAAATTCTAGCTCTTGTACTAATATAGCTCTACACTTTGAATCATATGGTATTTATACTAATAGAGATTTTTACTACGTCAATAAACCATTTTGGTACAGAGGACTCCTCTAATTAAATCAGTGTAATTTTAAAGAAACGCAAACGGCTGGGTTTGCTTATAACATCTAGGAGAGCTCCGCTTCAGGTTAAATACAGACGAAAGTATCTCCAATTACAACATATTCTGTGTTATTAGCCTCTTTGCATTGCTAATGAGACACTCGGGGAAGTAAAATTGCAGTTGAGATTAAAAACTGCGCTACCGTGGTTTGGATTTTGCCTTTAATTTAAATGAAACACAATGGGAGTTCCTTTGACTTATTGCTTTGTTGTTAGGAACCCTGTTATGAGGAGAGGGATCCTCCGAGATCTCACCTTGGCATTACTATTTCAATTCCATTGTTGGCTCGCTTAATAACTTGTTTTCAGTGGAAAAAACCTCTTATGTAGGTTCTGGTACGCACTTCACAATTTCCGCTCTCGTTATGTTATGCGCAGATTAAAAAGAAGCAGTCGTTGAATTTTGCAGTTGGAATTAAAACCGCCGTAAAAAATACTACAGTTTTAAATCATGCTGCAAATTTTCCTGGTTTCATTTTTGCATGGCTTGCACAAACTTGTCATTTATTTAAACGGTTCTTCGCAATGTCAGTTGTGGGAAATGAATTATTTCTTTTATTCGCATAGTTTAAAGCTAACATAAAAAATACGACACGGTTTTCCTTTTTCCAGAAGCGACTAAAAATTCATTTTCTGCAAAAAATAACTGGATGTTTGTGGAGCTTCGTGAATAAATAACAAAGAGCCGTTATCTGAATTCAATAAATCCACCATGTGATATTTTTAATAAGAAGCAGACGGTAAAACACATATGGTGTGCACATCTAAAAGATGTTTTCTTGCTTGCGATTTTGTATCTTTATTTATAATATTATGAAAGAGGTAAAGTTCAACAGTATTTTCCTCGGTTGAGAATTTCGACCGTAGTAATTTCTTAATGCTTACTTCGATGTATTGGCTTTGACAGAACTTTACGTATGTCTATGATGCTACTATGTCTTAATTTGGTTAATTGATGACGTTTTGAAATTGAAAAATAATTTAAATGGATTTGAAATAATTGCGCTAGATGGATTGATGAACGGGGGGGGGGGGGGGGGGGTATCGATAACAGATTAGAAAAGGATTTAATAGTCTTAATATGTCCATATAAAAAACGTCTACCGGAGTTGCAGCGTTCTCAAATTGCCTTCTCGCTAGTTAAAGTTCCTCTCATTCCGATTTGGCTGAACTTGACCAGTGTCTCTAGTTTTCACAAGAATGTCCACAATAATTTTACGGTTAGGATGAGGGCGACCTAGGAAAGGTTCTGCATAATATGATAGATATGAATAAAGAATCGCACTAACTAAACATGACGTCTCGTATGACATTAAATGTCATGTCACAATGTCACAATGACATTAAAATCTTTCAAAATTGTACAAATTTTCTTGTTATCTACACTTTGGCCTTCAAGGTGGCTAAATGAAGAACTGTGAAAAAATGTGTAAGTGTGCACAAAACTAATAATAACTAAAAAGGACTTTAAAGTGGGAAAGCTAAAAACTTTCATGAACTTGTGTTTGGACGTTTTAAGAACCGGCTGAAAAGTCTCAAGTATCTCAAATTCTATGCTCGCATATTGACAGATATTGTTACGCAAGGGATGTAGGATATACAATTCTCTACAAGTACGTAGTCTAAACGAATTCGGAATAAACTGCTCTTAATTTTTTATTCTAAAACGGCGAGATCTGAACAAAGTAAAGCATTAAAAATTACAATAAATTAATGATTATCGCAGCACTTCAACACGATACAGAAATTGGTGGAAAATTTCGACGGTAGTTTCCTGTATATTAATTGATAAAAATACGGACCGCACAATTGCTCCACTCCGATAAACAGGGTTCAAGTTCTTTTCTTTCAAAATTGGATATGTGTAGGGTTGACTCCCACCAATGCAGATAGAATAAATCAGTGTTAAGTTGAACGTCGTCTGACCTCCTCAATACCAGACACGACGGACATCACAATATGTATTAGACAATAATTGGGAAAATACCTCTACCTTATTTTTTTCTACTATATAGCCCCTAAATTATATTTATTTTAACTATACATTATAAAAATGAATCGCCGTTTGTTAGTATCGCCAAAACTCAAAAACGGCTTTACCAATATTAATTTTTTTTTTGTTCGCTATAATGTAGGGATGGTTTAAAACTATTTTTCACATGGACATGAGGGCCCAGGGGGCCCCTTTGGGCTGGACCGATTTTTATGATCTTTGATTTGTCTCCGCCCCGAATAGCAGAATAACCATGAAAACATGGATTTGGAGTCGCAGGGGACCTCCTTGTGTTTATAACTCAAGAAGGGCTTTTATGGTATTTGATTTGTTGGATTTGTTTCCGCCCCGAATAGCAGAATAATTATTAAAACATGGACATGGGCATAGTACATGGGGGCCCAGGGGCGCCCTCTTGGGTTTCAAGTTCGGCTGAAAATTTTAAAAATTAAAAATAGGTAATTTTGTATGGGAATCGTTACTTCAGATTGCTTTTAATAGATGGCGTTCGTGGTGGACCTATCAGACGATATACATTTCTTCTTGAATCGTTTCTTGGGATTACATTTAATAGAACGCGATTGTAGGTGATACGAAGATCACCGGGTCGGCTAGTTATTATATAAACTTTTGCGGTTTTTGAACAGTTGACACTTTTTTCCGCTAATCAAAGTCACCAACGAGCCAGTCTCAAGGAGCCCCTTACTATCGACTTTGATATTTGTAGCCAATGTTAGATTAGACTAGATTAGGTGTTGAGGGGTGTGAGGGAATTGGCTCCCCTTAGTGACACTTAGACCACACCTCAGGCCCATTGTGTCACTCCCTCGTGTCCCTCATTCCTCTCTCTCTTTCAGCCATCCGACATAATCGAAAAATGCTAGGATTTTTCCAGGCGAGGTACACCTCAAGTTGGCCCAGCTAGGCCATGTCTCCCCAGTATGGACTTTCTGGTCGAGCCGGACATTTTTGTAAGATATGTTCGATAGTCTCGTCCTCCTCTAAACACCCCTTGCACGCTGCATCGTTTACCACCCCCATCACGTAGAGGTGTTTCTTTAGCCTGCAATTTCCAAAAGGCGGTATGTATACCTTAACAAATGCAGAGAGGACTTGGCTTTTAAAGCAAAGATTTTTGATAAAATCTTACTTTGTCTGCAGCCTGTTGTGGTTTCCCATCTATCGCAATGTCTAGAATGGGTGTCAGTTTTGATCACGTTTGAGAGGTAGCGGTTGGCCGGTCGGATGGGCGGTTCGGTACCATTCGGTATTTCCATGTATCGCAATGTCTAGAATGGGTGTCAGTTTTGATCAGGTTTGAGAGTTAGCAGTTGGCCGGTCGGATGGGCGGTTCGGTACCATTCGGTGTTCCCGTAGCACCCTGTCCAGCCAGCTCGTCGCCCCTCTCATTTCCCTCATTACCGTTATGTCCTCGAACCCACCTTAGCTCAACGACATTGTTTATTGCTATTCTTAACAGTGCCATATGGCAGTCATTTACCACTTGAGAGGTCGCTGAAGTAGCACATTGTTTTATCACTGACATTATGCCCAGTGATTTCTGTGACATCCCGTAGAATGGCCGTGATTTCCGTCTGGAAAATATTGGCACATGTGAATTCCCGCTCCAGAACCTGCTTTTGTTTTGATCCATCTCTATAAATTGAAATGTCAACTTTCAAATGCTCTCCTATATGCGTATGCACTGCATAGGATATGTCGAAAAAATATTGAGGACGGATACGGTCCGACCCCGCACCCAAGAGAGGTATTCTGTGAAGTCCCTGGCTCAGGATGAGGGCGTGCTCGCGTTTTGATTGCCCAGCTTTCCAAAGGTTACCTTCCCGCAGCCTGCGAGCGGAGACAAGTGCCATGTCCTTCAGGAAGAGATCGATCGATGGGAGGCAGACACAGGATAGCTTCCAGAGCTGCGGTCGGGATGGTTCTCATGGCACCCGCCACAGCGACACATGCCATTCGTTGGATGCGTCCAATGCGTACCATCGTTGTTTTTTGTCTCTTTGCCAGAATTGTTCCGTAGCTCAGCATCGGTCTGATGACGGCCGTGTAGATCCATAGGGTAATCCTGGGTGTTAGACCCCAGGATCTTCCCACCGCTCTCCTACATTGCCACAGCGCGACACTCGCTTCGTCTATTTTGCTCTCCAGGTGCCTTTTCCAAGACAGCTGATGCAGTTGTTTTGACTTTTTCACATACTGGTCCTGAGACATCGCGTCTCTGAAGTGCTCGCACAACACTATCGAAGGTGGTTTTCTCAAATGCCCCTTCGATGTCGATGAATACTCCTAAGGAGAATAGTTTGTGCTCCAGGGCTCCCTCAATCCGCCCTACCACGTCGTGTAGAGCGGACGCGGTAGATTTCCCCGGAACATATTATGCATGTTGGTTGGGGTGTAATGGTTTGGTCCTTAGCACCCCATTCCTTATTTGGTGGTCACACAGTCTCTCCAAGCTTTTTAGCAAAAACGATGGTGAGACTTATGGGGCCGAAAGATTTCGCGAGAATGTAATCTCCTCGACCTAATTTGGAAATAAAGACTGAAAACTCCCACCTCCCTCCACATTTCCAGTACGAATGTGAGTGCAATAATACATGCCCGAAAAATGTTCACGAGGTTGTCCAGAATCTCCGACAGTCCCCACTGTAGCAGGGCCGGGAAGCTTCCGTCCACGTTCGCAGATGTGAAGGGTTTGAAAGTTCTTATAGTCCATTCTGCGCTAGTGTGGTTCACAATGCCCACAACCTCAGCCCAGTCCTCCAAGGAAGGGGTTTTCAGTCAGCTTTTTATCGGATTCTCATCAGTTGTGACAACACAGTCCGAAAAAAGTGCAGCCAATGTTACATCCATGTTGGTGGCGAGCCGACAGTGAATGCTAGGAGAAAAAAATCTTTTTACTTCTCGCACGAATTGGAACCAAGCTTTCGCGGCAGGCTGATTGTTATTCAGCCACTTCAACCACTAAGGGCCGATTTCACCAACCTCCGTTAAACTTACTCATCTGTTAGGAACAATTGTCGCTATAGTTTTAACAAACGTATCTATGCAGTTATTTATGAGTTAAGTTGATCGATGTTGGTGAAACCGGCCCTGAGCCATTTGTATTTTATTATTAAATTACAGGTATGTTCATGTACTCATGTACGAACCATGAGATCATTATTTAAATTATAAATTAGAGTAGGCGGGTTATTTTTTATGCAATGACCCAAGTCTGCAAATTGACTGACCGTAAATTTTGTGGTTATGGTCTAAACATTGAGAAGTTTATGTTTCTCATGTTAATTTGTTTTAAGTTAAAGAAAATAAAACACTAACAAAGAATGTAGGTTTATTGAAAATTACAGCAAATGTTCAAAGTGTTCTCCCCCAGCTTCAATGCAGCTCCGTTTCATATTTTCAAATGCATTT
Organism: Diaperis boleti; assembly: GCA_963583935.1. Classification (NCBI taxonomy): domain Eukaryota; kingdom Metazoa; phylum Arthropoda; class Insecta; order Coleoptera; family Tenebrionidae; genus Diaperis; species Diaperis boleti. The sequence continues at coordinate 34,822,464 of OY757242.1, read as the reverse complement.
TCCAAAATCTGAAAGGTTATAGCGTTGCATGCATTAAAAATTGCCACTTGCAGTATTTCAAGATTGTGCGGGTTATTTTTAAATAGGGCATTTTTGAGATACGGGAAAATGAAATAATCTATAATTGTCAGGTCCGGACTTCGAGGCGGAAATTGAATCATCATAAAACCATAAAACTAACACTCGCTCCGCTACAACACACGAAATATTGCCACACAATTATGAATTTAAAATTTAAATATATCTAAGTCGAACTATTTATCGACATTCTTCTGGTTTAATTATGAATTTGTTAGACTAATTTTTGATAATCGACAGGAAAATTAGGGTAGATATTTCAAAAAACCTTTAACACAGCGTTCTATAGAATACTTCCATATATGTACTGTTACAATTTAATTTTTGCCGCGCATTTACCATCCATGCGCAGGAACGAATCAGCATTTAGAGATAACTGGTATATACAAAAAACACTAAGTTCTTGCAGTGCCGCGCTACCGACCTACCCTCTTCTCTTTTTTGTTCGACATTTGGCGTAGTAACATCTCAGTGAAAATTTTGCTCCTGGACAAGAGATAGCTCCAGAGAATCGCGTTAGCGGATAAAATCGTTGGGTGTTCAGTTATTTCAATAATAAATGGCGTTAGCGGATAAATTCGTTAGGTGTCGATTCGGGGAAAATAGGTAAGAAAAACTACTTTATTGCGTGCAGACCTTGACTATTCTCTTTCAATCAAATAGATAGATTCACCAGCACTTTACCGAGGATCTTTCTTGTAATACCTTCTTTGGAATAATAGCTGTAATATTCTTTCCTGGCCGCACGAAGTTTTCACGTGGAATCAGGCATAATTTCCCAGGAAATTACAAACCCGAAAGATTCTCAAGAAAACAGTACAGTAAGTTGTCAGGACAGCTCTAAAAACCGTCAGGAAAGCGTAATACTGTTCAGAAGATAAGATAATAGATAATTTTTCATTATATATTTTTTTATGTTATCAATTCATCTAGTTTTTTATATGCATTTAAAAATTGTAAACTTCATTTCACATCATCATTTTAATGTAATTTAAACTTTGAGTATAGTGCAATAGTCATAATTTAACTTGTCACATTTTTATTTCATCGTTCATTTAGTTATTTATTTCACCAACTTGTTACCAGTCATTATAATTTCAATCTTCACCACGTTATTTTATTATTGTTTAATTGTAGAAAGTTCTTGTATTTAATTTAATTGTTTATTATATGATTTTTGGGGACATAGCTGTATTTTTGTGTCACCATCCACACTTCACAATTTTGTTAGGGCGTTACAATAATTTAGGTTGTAATAGTACCCATGTAAATATCAAAACTGATAACCTATTTTAGTATAATATCAAAATATGATATCAAGACGGTATTAGATATTTAATGCAAAGAAATTAAGAGAAAAAAGATACAAACCAACAATAGAGATAAGTAGCATTCTTGAAGATACAGACTGATCAAATATTACTATTTCATTGCGAAATGTTTTTTAAATGTTTTGAATGTTTTTTAAATGAGAAACAAAAAACGCAAAAGAGGGGAAATACTGTATGATGACTAGTTTATAAGGCATTTTGCCGCACTTAAAACCGCGCGCGCGACAAAATGCTTCTTATATAAAACTTATAACATATACTATACTTCGACAGTTATCACGAAACGTATTTGAACTTGAATGTGTAATTTACTATATAATCTCTGATTATTATGGAGTCAGATTGCTAGTTTTATCTTTCAGTAGTAAAAACTATATTATATATCTTAGTGTGGGTAACAACTCACTTTGAATTGAACGCATAAAACTTCTGTAGATATGATTCCGTCTCGATTGGTAGAAAGTTTTGTAATAAACTTTAATTTAAGTGTTTATTCACAAACCGTCAGTAATATACGACCTTCCAATTTTTAATAGTATATTACATTATAAGTGCGGTAGGTTCAATTTTACATCACGAAGTTTTAATAATTTAAACAAAGTGCTGTAAAATTCGTACCCAGACGCATAATGTATAAAACTTTTTAGCCTACGACGAAGCTTTCCACTCGGAGCCCCCATTTTACAAAAATTAATTGCAATGTTAATAAATACAAGGTGATTATAAATGATGTGGCTTTGGAAAATATGCCAACGTATTTTTAACTATTTGCCGCTTTATTAATTAAAATAAGCCGCAAATGGTCATTAAAAATACGTTGACATATTTTCCAAAGCCAACTTGATGGAAAATCAACCACCCTGTAGTTACATTCACGTTATTGACATAAAGACAAGTGCAGGACAGGACGTGGATTTTGCCAAAAAGGATGCGGAAGTTGTAGGAATGCATAATAGCACATAGGGGGCAATTCTTAAAAATATGGTAGGTTATATTTTTGGTATCTTTTTGGATTATTTTGTTAACTTACCTTAACTATTTCATTATCATATTGTTGACGTGTTTTACTTGCAGTTTAATAACCTCATCCATTTTGCCATATTATTGTATTTATGAGAGATATTGGAATTGAAAAATAATCTAAACCGCAGTAAATTAACATTTTTACCAGATTGACATTTTTGACATTTACAAGAGTTATCAATTTTTGCAATTTTCTGCTCGATACGTAATCAATATACATAGTATTGCAGCTTTGATTTAATTACGTTTTTAGATTTTTTTAATCAACTTTTTGCCTGCTATAATAGCGACGTACCTACTTGAATGTAGATGAACTCACATTCGATTGGCTGTAAAACGAAGGACCTGAAAAGTAAAACATTCTCCTCTGCACAGAAACGGCAGTTTCTTTGTCGTAAAAGTCAAATTAAATACGCGGGAAAAGTTACAAATTCTTCCAGTTAGAAATTAATAGCACAATACGCTCTGCTCCCAATTAAGCTATTCGTGAATTCGAAACGGGCGCATTACACTAAACCCCTTGCCTCCACCATTTGATTCTTTCGCATCGATGCTTTCTCCAAACATGTTTACGTTCATCACCATCAGCAACCTTCATTTGCATCTAATCCGTTTAATAATTGCCAATGAAGTCAGAACTGCTTTAAATTGCTAATATGAATGTAATAAAGCGGAAATTCTTTCCACATTTAATAACAGTTTCAAATGTTCATAAATCAAGAGCGATGCGTCGGTTCCGTTAACAGTTACGATCACGAGTGATTAACGAATAAATATTTAATAATACAACTTTACTTAGTGAAAGAGAAAGTTTAAAGCTTTCGTGTTTCTATTCTGTTTCAGTACTGTGAATAATTGAAACGAAGTAGGGGAAAGCGGTTAAGGTTATCTCTTAAATGTCAATGATTGTTTCTCATTCACTGTAAAAACGCTGATTGTCTTTGTATTCTTTGTACGATAAATTAGGCTGAAAAAAGGGCTAAAGGTGACGATAAAATAGTGCGTATCCGGCACGCAAGATCCCGCTGAAAGAATTCCCGCATTTAAAATAAAACTCATTGTTCAATTCTGGAAATAAAATCACCACTGTCCCAAGAAAATACGTGTAATTCACACTATAGTGAAACTTTTACAAAAAAAAATAAAAATAAATAAATTCGAAAAACTTTTTAGTTTTTTGCTTAACTTTGCATAAATACCTTTACCAAGTCCAAGGGCAGTTGCACCTAACTGAAAAGGATTTTTGTGATTTTGTCGTATGGACAAAGAAGATTGTTTATCGAAAGGATATTTAAAGATAATGGCCTCTGGGAAAGTAAAATGACAGAAAAACTTATTTCTTTTTAAACAATTTCTTTTACCGGAAATAGTAGACCCTCGCTCCAACACCAATATGGAATTGAGGCGCAAAGATGAGATAAATAATTTAAAGTCAACATGAAAGTCGTAGGTCTTGTATCATCTATATATTATATATACAGGGTGTTATGGAACTCCTAGCAGAAAATTTAACCACAAGTAGAACTCGTCAAAATAAAAAAAAATTATGTAGCATTTTTTTCGCAAACGGTTTGACCCCTAAAACCAATACCCGCCTATGGATCCACTATACCCGCCTATTGATTGTCAGGAAGGCACGATAAACGAATCGAAATAAAAACTGTTTAAACAGAAACATGTACTCACCTACCATAATATGCATAATATTGAAGTAGGTTCGCATTTAATAATAAACTCTCTAACTTTTAATCCTCGTTGTTAAACGATAAATGTTGACACACCGACAATTCGAATACTTAAAAATTTCTGATTTTGTCGTCAAAAACGTTCTGACGCGTTCAAGTTCAAGTTGGCATTGGCGGCGGTGAAATAAGGGGTCAAAAACGGATTCAGCAAAGTGGTAAATAGAAAAAATGCTTATTTTGACGAGTTTGACTTGTGGTTATATTTTCTGCTAGGACTTCCATTACACCCTGTATAAAAATGTGTATGTATGTATATTCCCTATGGACTCCAAAACGGCTGGACGGATTTTGATGAAATTTTCAGGCAATCTTCAGATTAGTCCGGCGGGTGATCCTCGATCTGATTACAACCAAAAAAGAAATTGAGTTTTTTCGAAAGTGACAGTTTTAGTTTTGAGCAGTGACAGTTTTAGACATAAAATGTCAGTTTACTTTGTGTAACAACGCGCGCCGGGTATCAGTTATGAATGTATAATAAAGTAAAATCACCGTGCGAAGCCGTTCAATCGAAACGAGCCACCCTCAATAACTGAAAAGTTATTTAAGCAAAATTAACGATAAAACGCTTATAATAAACATTATTAGACAATTTATTATTGATTAGATTAGTACTAAATTAATTTTGACAAGACAAGAAATAAAACAATTATCAGACTGTAATGAAGTAGCATTAAATTTATGTACTTGTAATTTTCTGTAACAGTGCTTGGAAATCGATGGGAATCATTTTGAACATTTTATATAAAATCAAATTTAGTGTTTAATGGTACAGTTGCTTTATGGCTCAGTAAATTAAACACGACTATTTTGTTTTCATTTTATTTATTCACTCATTGTTAAGAATTGGTATAAATGGGTATTGATGACGACAAATTTGATTAGAACTTTATTCAAATCAATAATAAATTGTCTAATAAAGTTAATAATGTTAGATACAAAACAAATTAATCCATTAAACATTTGTGTGTTTTTTTTTAATTACTACTTATAGACTATGTAATTAAAAAAATTATTATGTGGTTGAAAAGGCAATGAAAAAATCTTTCAAACGACAAGTTACTCAACTCCTATTCCCTATTTAAAAAATAGGGGTCGCTTCTGTCGTTGCACCAAGCGTGCCTACTATTGCATCAGAACATGTCCCCCTCGAGATAAAAAGTGACCGGTTTTGTATCAGTTATTAAGTTCTTAGTTCAGAAATATATCCATTATAAACTTTGGATCTACATGTTTTTTAAAACGCATCTCTAAAAGTAAAAATAATGTGAATAAAAACATTTCTATCAAAAAATACGCGCTTTAAAAAACTTCGTATGACGGCCTAGGATTTTGGCCGCGGAACAACTTATTAGAGTTGGTAAACCGTAAGTTTAAAAATTGATAACTAGTAAACTGCAGGTCCAAGGTTCATAACGGCCATAATTATTTCTGGATTAAGAATTTCATAATCAATACAAATATGCAAAAAAATGAGGAGTTATAATAATAAACTTTCAGATAAGGTGTTTTCGCTTATTGCTCGTATTATGTGTTGCAACATAAGTGGTAGAATAACAATGATAACAAACGACAGTATGCCAGTTTTACTGACCGACTCCTTTCGTCAATGCAGCAGTTGCGGTGCGATGTGGCATCGGCAAAGAAAAAAGGAAAAATTTGATCTTGCCTCTTTGGCGCTTTTTTTACTATTTTGTCTGTTTAGTTTCATGATCCTCTCTGTCCTTTTTGGTGATTTCAATCTTTTGGTCCATTTTAGACACTTTTAGTTTCTTTAGTCTTTTGGATTTGTTTGATCTCTTTGGTATTTTATATTTACCTTTTGTCTTAAATCTTTGCTTTCTTCTATGTTTATGGTATCTTTGGTGTCATTAGTCTCTTTTTGCGTTTAACCTCTAGTCTTTTCGGCTTCGGTATGTTTACCCTGTTTAGTCTTTTTGGCCTCTATTTTTAGTTTTTGTGGTCACTCTGGTCTCTTTTGTGTGTTTTGTCTCTTTAATTTCTTTGGTCACTTTATTGTCTTTAGTCTCTTTGATATTTTATATGCTTTTGCCTCTTCTCGTTTGACAATTTCGGCTGCCTTATTTCTTATGTCATTTGCCTCAATAATCATTTTAGTCTCTTTGTTCTCGTTTGTGTTATCTTTCTTTTCCCGTTTGTTCTTTTTAGGCTATGCTCTTTTTGCTATTTTTCGTTTGTTCGGTGTAGTTCTTCTCGATAGTTTCTACGGTTATTGTCCCTTTGTCTCCTTTGTATATTTCTTCTCTTTGATCTTTTTAGTATCTATTGTCCCATTAGTCTCTTAGGTTTTCTCGATATCTGTTTTGTGTCCTGTGTTGATTCTGGTTTCTTTAGTCACTATACTAACTCTCGTTCGTGTTTGTTTCTTTTTGGTTATAATAAACTCATCGAAAAAAGTTTGAGATATTAATTAAATTTACACTTAGGGCTTTATAAATTAAACATTAACATAAAAGTTAACAGAGAGTGAAAGAAATTATCTCAAAATGCAAAAACTGATTGGTCCGTTTTGCCAGTGCTAATAAGTTTATCGTTGGAAATAGAATGCATAAAATGAAAATAAGACATTTGTCCCAAGATGCTGCCAATAGAGCAATTGAAATGTTGGAAGGTGCTGTTCGCCAGGCTAATGTCGCTGCAACCTTTCAAGTGAGTCAAAGTGTAATTTCTAGACTTTATCAACGGTATCGAGACTCTGGAACTGTTGAGGAAAGACCACGACATGGTCGACCTAGACTTACAACAGTTCAGGAAGACCGACTATTGATCCGGGAAGCACGCAGAAACCCTACAGCTCAGAGTACAATGGTGCGAAGAAATGGAAAATTGGCAAAATGAATGGGCAACCGTAATGTTCACGGATGAGTCCCGATTTGGAGTTTTTTTCTGACAGACGTTCTGTTCGTGTGTGGAGACCACCAGGTACTCGATTTAACGACAGGTATGTCCAAGAGGTACATTTGTTTTACGGAGGAACCGTATAATATAACAAACTTCATAATTTGAACCAATGTTATTTTTTTATTTTTTCTTGAAGCGTATGATTGTTTTTTAAACAATTTTTTTATAAATCTCTTTGGAAATGTTGTTAGTTTTTATATGTATTAAAAGTCCAGAAAAAATTACTTTGGATTTGTAAATTTAGCAATATCCGTAATTTCTTTCGCTGAGTTTATTTCGTTTGTTCCTTTTGTCTGTTTTATCACTTTTGTCGATTTGTCTCTTCATTCTCTTTGGAGTATTATTTGCTCTGTTTGTCACATTTGTCCCTTGGTCTTTATATTCTTTTACGATCGCCAAAAAAGTTTTCAATTCAGCCATGTGGTCTTAGACACATCTACAATGTTTAGTTCTTCTGATTGCTTTGGTCTTTTTAACGTCTATGGTTTCTCTAGTCGCTGAACCTAGTGTCTTTTCTTGTTAGTTGATTTCGTTCCCTTGTATTACATTTTTGACCCCCTCCCTCATGGTGAAATTTGATGAGATTAATACGGACCCCCTTTTTTCCAAATTTTAAACAATACTCGAAGAACTGACGTGAGATGGGCCTAGACTCCTTGTCCCATTTGTTTGAATAATGTTTGATTTGTTTTTTTTTGCCTACGGTACCTTATTTTAAGTCATACATGGTTACTATAAATATTACCGAAGTTGCGGTTGCAATTTTGCTCTGCTCCAAAAGCTACCCTCCATTTTTGACACCCACTACAGAATTAGTAGCATAAAAAAACACAACGTCTAGTAATAAAACATTTACTTACAGCCCATGGAATTGCCAGTGGCTGTGGTAATTAGTCATGTATTCTTCCTTTAGTAGGTATAGTTATTTAGTTTTTTTTGTCGTTATCGATCAGTTGTGAGTTCACAGAGACATGACATTTTTTATTTTTGGTATTTATGTGTACTTGTCAATAAATTGATTTTTAAATTAACTAAGCTTTTACAAATACGGAATAGTCTACTTTGTATAGGATTTATCAATCATATTTGTACGCTGTTGCAAAAGTAAGACCATTAAACACTCGAAGTTCCCCAATCAAGTTTTATTTTTGGTTATTCCATATCCACTTTAAATACCTCTAGGTCTAGGCCTAGGGATTTTTTTTAAACAAGCGCGTCTTCTCAGCTTGTGTTAAACAATAATCAACCTGCTTAATTGATTTTAATCGGGATGCAGTGTAATTAATTTTTTGTGAGGGTTGACCGCAGATTTCCGGCCAAAATTTCCTCGCACCCTCCGGCGATGCGACGCTCTAATTGCAAAGAGTACCCTCATCTCAGAGTCCGGAGGAAAGATTTAATTATAAAGTATGTCTTAATTAAATACTCAGAGAAATCTACGCGTGCCGTACCAACTTTACCATCCTCCGTCGAAATTTATTTGCTTTTATCAATCCTGCTCTCTAATTTGTAGCCTTTGTCGAAGGATTTATACGGAGAACCATGCCGTGCCGCATTTCGATTTAATAAACACTCCGTGCCGTCGATAACGTAATTAAACGAAACTAAAATATTTAAAGAAAAGCTAGGCTTGTTGGTGAAAAGCAGAGAGATTAAGTATTTTTGATGAAACGAAGGTCGGCATTATGTTTGCTTTAATTTGATGAAATCAAACTCCAAATTAAATTAAACAACTGTTGTATTTGTTAAACCTGCATACCAAAACATAATACAAATCTTTAAGTGAGATTTTTAAATAAATAAATGCTTCTCTTTTAAATATATAACCTGCTGCTTTTATTACGTAGTGATTGGTCCATCATTAATTTTTTTTATATTTGGGAATAATTCCAGTTTTCATCACATTATGTATTACGGAGCGGGTTATTATTTTCAAAAGATAAGTATGAAATCGGCAATTATCAGAATTTTCACTTAATGAGCCTCAACCACAATAGGAAGCTGAAATTAAATATTAATAGATCCGACCTTTCATACATTTTCTTTCCAGAACTCATATCACATTTTTACTAGATAGTAAATTTAATTAGCCCGAAACTCGCGTATGAATTTTACATACCATACGTTCGAAAACAAAAATTCGTGATTACAACAGCTCATGGATCGACAGTACATGACGAAATCATCAAAATTCCACCCTTCCAAATTTTTAATACGAATGGTTTACACAGATTGCATCTTTTTGACTTGACTCTAAATGAGGTAAAGTCAATTTCAATTAAATATCACAATACAGAATTACCCGAAATTATCGACGACATATGTGAACTACTGAACACTAACCAGTAACACTAGAAATTCCGCTTAGAACCCAATTAATCGCGCAAATACCTGTTGATATGTCAGAAGATAGTGCTGTCATTACAAATCCCTCAAGCTCTTGTAAAATTAAAAAATCATATTGCGACCACAGTTTTAACAAATGCTAATACTAACAAATGTAGATGTAAACAGATCGAATATTTTGAAACAAATTATCTGGAAACTCCTATTGAACCCGAAATTAATCATCACAATTTCACTCTAAACACTGATAAATACCTTAAACAAAATGAAAAATTTACGGTTAGACCATTGCAACCTGGGAAGAAAAGCGCGAACTTATAAAATTATGTTATGAATTCCGTGATATTTAACACAGTGAAAAAGGCCTATTGACATTCATGAACCAAACTGAACATCAAATTAAATTTACCAACGATTCCCCTATATAGGTACACGAAATGTATAGATATCCAGAAATTCATAATCGAAAAGTAGAAGATCAAATCGCGAAAATTTTAATTTAACAAATTATCCAACTTTCGAATTCGCCTTGGTCAAGTCCCATATGGATTGCACCTAAATTGTAGCGCAAATGGCACATGGGTATCGACTACCGAAAATTGGAAGTCAAATTTTAAAGTAATTTTTACTAATAAATGTTTGCTTTTTAGAAACATCAGTCGTGTTGTCCAGAATTTAACTAGCTGTTTAGTTACAGCGCCACCAATTTTTCGGCCGTAATTTTAAAGAAATAAATAATTCTAAATTAAGGGCAAGTATTTAGTTCTTCGGCCATTGGAAACGTCAGTAAAGTTCAGAAGGCATTTCTTTGTGTACACTACTCTTTTCAGCAAGGCACTCAGTATCACCGTTCTTAATTTTCTCATCAAAGGACGAGTTTTCGGTTACGTTTTACAAAGCTATGCACGGCTGACTGCTGGACGAACAATCGCAAAAGTATTTTTTTTCTCCGTGATTTTAATTAAAACTTCAAAGCGACAAAAATAATAATTTTTCCCTGGTAGAATAAAAAAGAGAAGTCGAACAAAGTCTCGATTTAATTGAGATTTTTGACGAAAAATGTATTCGAATTCAATAACACAAATCCTCATAAAATTTCAATTTATTGGAAGCTTTGACATTGAACAAACATTGATCAATTCTTGTTTCCGTTGTTTTAGAAACGGAAAAACTACATTTGTTTCGATTCTTATGCAATGATTTAAAAGCGTTTTTGTGAAGTCAAACATCTATTGTGTTATTAGATAATTAAACCCACTACTGACTGATATACACTTGACTGTTGCAGAGTGGAAACGGGAATGTGCTAATTGTTTGTATTTAAAACTGTAGCGACACGTTGCTCAGAAAATTATGAGAAATTATTATTGCTGCTATTTAAAAAAAAGGGTTTTTTGAACTTTTTTACCAAGGCCTAATTATAAAAAATAGAAAGATTTAATTCTAAAAACGTTCGAAATTAAAGGTATTAGTAGGAATTATTCTCCCAAAGCATGGGAGATTTTCACTGGATTTCACTGTCTGATATAATAGTACACAAAAACCTTAGTAGGGATTATTATACGATTCATAAAAACATGTTTGTTTATGCCGGCTCACGCTTTTTGAACGGCTGAATATAACCAAAATATTACTTTGAATTTATTTTAAACTGATAAGCTATTTAAATAGAAACTTCATTCAGTAAATTAATAAAATTCTTCCAATATCTGTTTCCCGGAAACTTACCGCATTTGTTAATGCAAGGTGTTGCAAATCATCCCTATTTTTCATGAATCGTTTGAGGTTCCAAGATGGGACGCAAGTTCAAAGCCACAATATCTGGCAATATCTCTGTTATTCGTAACATATTAAATTGTAGTTAGTCTAGAAGCGAGAGACGCACCGTGGGCCCAAGAGTTATTCTTTGTGCTAATACCACGTCAGGGGCTGAATTACAAAACGAGAACTAGGTCTGAAGCAACGACGGTACTGTCTTTCTAGGCCATACATCGAAAACCATATACCGGTTTCCGTCTTATTAGACCTCAGCAGTATGAATGGAATGCTAGCCTCATTTAAACACGGAGTTGAGCAATTTGTAGAAGCATGGTTAGTCTAGTTCGAAAAGGTCTAAGGTGAAATACAAAACTGAAACTTTAACGCCCCTTTGGAACAGTTAATGAAACCAATAAAGCCGACATTGAAACTGAATCGAGCGTTTTGGCTACGATACAACCTACAGCAGAAAAAGTTGATCAGCTTAAAAATAATTGAGATAAGTACCACGAGCGACACTAGTTACCGGGAGATGATCAATAGCCAGCTTTGAAGACTGGTTCGCCACCAAATAATTCCCGTTGGTCATCTAATAAAGTCGCTAAAGGGGCCGCGCCGCGCTGAGCCAAGAAGTCCTGTATATGAGAAAAGGTATTATTACAAGGGAAAGTTGCATCCAGGCACTAACTTGAAAGCACTGGAGTCAAAAAGGGAGCACACCACTTTGTCTAGAGTTCGAACCGAAAAGTCGAGACAACATCTCTTCACTACATAGAGAAGAAAACGACCTCTTTTCTGAGAGGCTCTCAACGAATCTCCTCTTCACTACAGAGAGAGAGACAAGCAACCTCCTCTATGGGCAACTTTCATCGCATCTCCTTTTCACTCCAGAGAGAGGAAACGACCTCCTCTCTCTGTAGTATATCCCCGAATTCCATTCCGGAAGGTGAATATATCCAGCGTGACACGTCTACGAGTCGTAAGTAAACATAATTTCGGAGAATTTCCAATTTGTCTGTATTGTTTGTGAGCAACGTCGGCGGAACTTCAGAATCATGTGTATGTGCTACAGGTCGAGGCGTATTGTAACGGTGGAAATTACTTCAACTAAATTTATTTTGTCTCTATAAGAGACATGCTCAACCGTTACACAATGCGCTCAATTCAGCTACTTTTTATTACTATTGGAGCTGTGTCAGCGTCCCATAAGCGCTGAATAGGGGGCAGATTTAGGTGATTTTTATTTTACACAAATATGAATCAAAGTTTCGGAAAATAATTTTTAATGACCGTGTAGATTAGGTAGGTTAAAGGAACGGCACATGATAAAAAAACACCCTTTATCTGTGGTGAATCTACAACAGCAAAACAGAGACCAGATATCACAGAATTTGTAACGGAGCTTTGGAGCTCGATTCTTCCTCTAGGGTGGGGTCGGCTCACTACTTCCTCCTGGAATAGTCGGCCCACCACTTCTTCATCCAGGGCTGGACTTCGCCAAAGAGGGACTTCGCGACTCGCAACTCGCGTTTCAACTGAGCGGAGCTTCTTTTATAGAGACGCTGGAGAGGAGATGGTGACGTTGGCTCATGCGCGCGGTTTGGCGTAATGCGGCAGAGTCACGTCTTATCACTGCGTCGTCTTCCCAATGGAGCGGCAGCGGCTCCGGACAACGTAGAGAGTCCGGGGTGGCAGCATTCCGAGTGCGTTTTTTTACTGGTCAACGTTTTGCAATAATCATTCCGGTCCGTCACCGGGAAGCATTTATTCTCGATAGGTTACTTGTTCGATGCGAAGGACGTAGTCCCACGCGAGAAGGGGCTGTAGCTGATAGTGGTCGAAGGGACTCCGTGATAGTTTCATTCGCAGCGCTCTGTTTTTTTGATTACGGGAGTGAAAGAGGGCGTAGGGTACGTGGCCGTAGCGGCGAACGTCGCTGGCTGTATTGGAGTCTCGCGAAATTCAATAACTTCATTACAGGTTTTTTAATAAGGTACGTAAACTTTGTATTGAGTTTTAGCACTTTATAGTTCTTCAGTGTTAGGGCCTAAATAGTAAAAAGTTTTTTATCAAAATACAATTAATTATATGTACGAATAAACAAAGAAACAGTTGATTATAATCAAAGTTCAAAAATACCGTAGGTACTAGGTGTTTGTTGTTGTTAGAGGAAACGTGTGCGTTTCAAATGTAAAAACGTGTTTTATTATGTTATATTAGATTTTGAACATTACATGCTAGAAAGAAATAGTTATTTATGTACCAAGTCAGTAAAGTGAGTCTTTATCGAACGAGCCTGAGATTATGAGCCGAGCGAGCAAAGCGAGCGAGGCGAGTAACAGGCGAGTTCGATAAAGACACTTTACAGGTATAAATATGTGTCGATTTCCGATTGTGAGGCAGTCCTATTCAGCCCTCGAAAGAGGCGTTTGAATAAAAAAGACAAGCAAAAAATGACAGACTTTTCTTTTAAGAAAACACAAATAAAAATGTGATACTAAAAAAGAAAGACGAACGACCCAATTCTCCTACTGGCCTGTGGACAACATTTTGGAGAAGACATCACCAGGTGCGAGTTCCACTCTCACCAAACCCTCTTCGACGTCTGTGGTGTACTTCGGTCCCTTTACCTCCAATGGTAACCGCCGCCCCCGTAACAGTATGTTAATCTGCCAATTTTAATAGTTGGGGCGGCCGCACGGAAGGATTAAAGATGGAAAGATACTCATAGGGGATGTTAAGTAAATCCGAAGCAAAGCTCCTTTTCAAAAAACTAACGATTCGGATGTGACGCAAGCTAGTGGCGGCTTTTTGTAAATGCCAAAAAAGTCGCCGTTTTGAAATACTCGAGCGCCTCAGATTTTCGTACAGACGATTCAGCTTAATGTGCTGGTCTGTTTTTTTTTTGTAAGTTTGTGACTCTCCCACTCCTTAAGTCCCCTTAAGTCACGCTCAAATCGTCATATTAGTGAAATGCATACACTTCAGCATGATTGTAATTAATCCATCATAACTTAATTTTTTTACCATTTTGATCGGCTGCCCTACGCGCACGGCCCTATATTATCCCATATCCCGTATGTTAATTTGCCGCGCTTGAGTAAATTCCAAAATCCCCTCTTGGGCTCCTCAATTATTATATTGATTGCTCTAATAATGTATAACACCGAATGCGGCAGAAATAATTAGTTTAACAGGATTACATATTTATGAAATGTCAGGTTAACAATATTAAATTTTTAGTTAAATGACTAATTTAATTTTCGCTCTCTGTAGGTATTTGTTTGTGCCGCTTGGGGGAAAGCCCAAGGTCTTAATAGGCATAAGACATGGGATGTCCTGATTTAGAGTCTATAATACATCCAATGGGGCAAAACAAAAAACTACCTTGGTGTATTTACGCCTTACAGCGAGACTCTTTGGCTTCAGACGAAAAGGAGTTATGAGACTCAATGAGTTCAATCTAAAAGTAGAAGCAGTGAAAGTGAAAATACAGGAAAAATGTCAGTCGAACAGTAAACGACCCTTAGAAGCGTTTCTTACAAGACTCATTTCTTAAATTTTGTAGTCTGATTTTGTTCTCACCTCGAGTTTTGCTTAAAGTTGTTTGTGTTAAATTTAGAATCAATTGAATGTGAAGTATTTTTGTTCACCGGAAATACAGGTAACCTTTTAATAGTAGAGTAAAGTTGTAAACGATTGGTTTTCTGTCGTATATGAAATTCTCCATTAAATTATTCAAATTACCTCTGGTTTCGACAAACTTTGTTTATTGTCCCAAAAACTTTGGTAGTTGCTAGAATTTGAGTAAATCATGCCATACCATTATCCAATTGTCACCTTACCTAACCTTATAACCTTACATGGCTGTGCGTATATTATGTAAATTGCCTTTTCTAGCGTCGTTTGTTTGAAATCATGACAATTTATGAAGTTTTCGAATTTGTTTTAAAAATGTCTCCATTTATCAATCCACATTCACAAATTTTTCGAAATTAATTAATAATTTCAACCGTCGTAATACGTCATAGAGGCCTTGCCAGCTCTCATGATCGATGGCTGTACTACTCGTACTAAAAACATCGGTACCATTTTGTCATTGTGTTATCCGTTCTTGATGAGTGACCTCCGCTGTCTTTGTGTTTGCTAACCTTTTTTTATTTTGGTTCCATTATTATTAGTATTCCGAGTTTAGAAATAATCTTTTTCAAGGGCACCATTATTCTGCATTATTGCAACTGTAAGTACAACATAGCTACTTGCGTTTGTGACTTGATTTTTAACCTAAAATAAGTGTACTCTTTCCAGAGTCTTCAAGTGTCATTCATTAATTTAAGGTTGTGAGTTGTTGACTTAAATAAATACAAATCTTTTAAAATTTTGTTTTCTTTACAGACTTTTTGCAGATTTATTATTATACAAAAGATACAGGATATGCTAGGTGTTGCGAGACTTTACGGACGGAATTGCAGAAAATTGGGTTTAGGTAGGTGATTTATTACTTTGCTGTTATAATATCAGGAACAAGGTGATAAAATCCATTATATAACATCAATATAATTATGATATAATTATTTAAATATTATTTTTGAATAATACTATCTGTATACATATATTTTAAAATTTGTGGTCATAAGCACACAAATTTTTGTATCTATTGGGTGAAAAAAGTGTGGGGAACCGTGTGGGAATAAAGGTCCGTTGCGTGTGGTGGAAAAAAGGTACCGAAAATTTTCTCTTTTTGTTCACGAACGCCTCAATTCTCGTCGAGACTGACGGAATCACACCGTCCGCGGACGAACGCTTCATTTCCCCTTCGCGCGCGATAAACGTGGGTGGAGCCACGTGAGAGTTTAGTTTCGTTCACTGTTCAGAAAAAACGTGAGGTGCAAAAAAGAAGTTTTCACTTCAAAAACTTGGAGCAAGGAAACCGATGATGGTTAATCGTGTCCCAGCTTTAGTGCCTGAAGATCTTCCAAGGAAGCAGCAGTTTTGTGAATGGTTGTTACAGAGGAACAACGAAGATCCCCGATTTATTTCAAATTTGTTTCACGAATCAAACTTTTCACGCAATGGGGTCTTAAACCTGAGGAATATGCATTATTGGTCCGTGGATAATTATTTACTACAATTAGAGACCAACAGCAGAAATTCTCAGTGAATGGGCTGGAATCGTCTAAATGGAAATAATTGATGATTTTTTTAAAAACTGAAGTAGAAAATTTCTTAGACGAATTGCTTCTACAACAGCAATTCCAAATGTAGTACATGCAAGATGGCGCCCCCGCTCATACGCATGGAGATGTTGTAGAATATTGAAACAACGCATTTACGGACAGATGGATTGGCAGACGTGGCCCGTTTCCGTGGCCGGTCAGGAGTATGGATTGAACTATCCGTTAGATTTTTATTTCTGGGGGCATGTGAAATCGGTTGTTTATGCCACCAATATTCCTGATGTGAACGAATTGCGAGACAGAATCCTACTAACGTCTGATCAAATCAGGAATACCCCAGAGGTTTTTGAAAACGCTAGAAGTTCGTTGTTGAGACGGGCCCGTCTTTGTATACAGAACTATGATCGCCGATTTGAACATTTATCTATCTATATATATATAAATAAATCGCCGTTCGTATGTCACGATAAAACTAAAAAACGGCTTTACCGATTTGAATAATTTTCGTTTTGTTTTGTTCGACATAGTCCAAGGATGGTTTAAAATTATTTTTCACATGGACATGGGGGCCCAGGGGGGCCTCTTTGGCTGAACCGATTTTTTGGCTAGACCGATTCTTATGATTTTTTGTTTTGTATATTTGGTAGGTATGAGAATAAGTGGTAAGCTATTTTTCACATAGACATGGGGGCCCAGAAGGGCCTCTTGGGCTGGACCGATTTTTTGGGTCGACCGATTCTTATGATTTTTATTTATTTTTTTGTATATTTGGCAGGTGTGAAAATAGGTGGTAAGCTATTTTTCACATCAACATGGAGGCCCAGGGGGCCCCCTTGGGCTGGACCGATTTTTCGGGTCGACTGATTTTTATGTTCTTTTTTTATATTTGGTAGGTATGAGAATAGGTGGTAAAGTATTTTTTACATGGACATGGGGGCCCAGGGGAGCCCCTTGGGCTGGATAAATTTTTCGGGTTGACTGATTTTTATGTTTTTTTTTTCTGTATTTTTAGTAGGTATGAGAATAGGTGGTAAACTATTTTTTACATAGACATGGGGACCCAGGGGGCCCCCTTGGACTGGGCCGATTTTTCGGCCCGACCGATTTTTATGATTTTTTTTTTGTATATTTGGTAGGCATCAGAATAGGTCGTAAAGTATTTTTCACATGGACATGGGGGCCCAGGGGGCGCTCTTGGGCTGGACCGATTTTTCGGCTCGACCGATTTTTATAAAAAAAATTTTGTATATTTGGCAGGTATGAAAATAGGGGGTAAGCTATCGACATGGGGGCCTAGGGGGGCCCCTTGGGCTGGACCGATTCTTATAAAAAAAAAATTGTTTACTTGATAGGTATGGGAATAGGTCGTAAAGTATCTTTTACATGGACATGGAGGCCCAGGGGGGGCCCTTGGGTTTATAACTCAAGAAGGGCTCTTATGATATTTGATTTGTTGGATTTGTCTCTGCCCCGAATAGCAGAATAATTATTGAAACATGGTCAGGGGCTCAGGGGGAACCCTTTGGTTTATATCTCAAGAACGGCTGGACCGATTTTTATGATCTTCGATTTGTTGGATTGGTCTCCCCTTAACCCCCCCCCCCCCGAATAGCAGAATGACTATCAAAACATGGAAAGGAGGCTTAGGGTGCTAACTTGGGTTTATAACTCAAGAGCGGCTCTAACGATTTTTATGATATTTAATTTGTTGGATTTACCTACGCCACGAATAGCAGAATTACTATTAAAACATCGGAAAAATTACAGGGGGCGGGCAGCTAAGTACAGGGCCACGACAATAACAAAGCTCCCTGGTACAGGGCAACAATAACAAATAACGCCGGCCACCAAAATTTGTATTACCTGGATTTAAAAATGAAAATCGATTTTTAAGGAGTAAACTCCAAAGTTTCACTTCTATTGCGCGTGAACTCCACACACATTTTTTTTATGATATCTCGAGAATGGATTGACTGACGTTTTTCGAGGGCGAATAACTATTAAAACATCAGAAAAATAAAAGAAAAAAATTTTCTCAAACATTTTGTATGTAACGCCATCTTTGATACATGACAGAAACAAAAATGAACATGGCGTTATATGCTGGTTCCGGTAATGCCAGTAGATGGCGTTGTGTGCATTATCCTTTTATATAAAAAAAGAATTTTTAATTCAGCTAATAAGTTGCCACAACATTTATTGATTCTGAGGCGGTGCAAAGTTCGCCGGGTCAGCTAGTTTTGAATATTTCTTATAGTTATAAATAGTTATTTTGTTAGTATCCTTCGGAGTATACGCCACCGATTTTTGATGCACTTTAGCCGTCAACTATGACAAAGTCTCTTTTTTTTGCAAGAGAATACTTGATTCCACAGAACTGGGGCTGATGAAACCATTTCTCTGATTGGCCTATTTAAAATCCTTCTAGTTTTTTATCGGATGTTAAAAAAAATTGCAAAATAGGCTTTCTCTGAATGCTGTGAGGCCACAGTAAAGCGATGGCTGTCGAATTACCGAACACCCTGTATACAAATTGAACATATCGAATCACTCCAACCCTTTTATTATTTTATTTCAACAAATTATTTTCGTGCGAATTAAAAATTGAAATTAAAATAATTGTGTTAAAAGTGCCAACATCAACTTCTAGACATTGGTAGAAAGATTTTCTCATTTGAATAAACATTTTTATACTAAAACTGTTATGCAAATGAAATCTTGGTGAGTTCCACATTTAATGTGAATAAAAGCTTTACGACGCTAATACTAAACAGAGGGCGATAAAAACAGAAAAAAAGTAGAGTGTACTTGGTGGACCACACAGCAGAAGTGAAACTAATGCATATTAAAAGATTTTAAACTGGTTTCGATTATGAAGTTTTCTAATATTTGCTAATAGATATTCCAAGTTATTTTCATTTTTGGACACATCTGAATTTACTTTTTGATTTTAAAACAGAAATAAAAGGCCGATGATAAGAGAAATAAGAGGACCAATAATGAATCACACACAAGCGTAACGTATTCACCGTTTTACTCTCCAAGTTCACTGCGCGCTACCGGAAGCGGTACGCGTCATAGGCCGAGTTGCCACGGATTTCGTAACTCAGGTTTACGATGCAACTCGGAGTCCGCGTATAGAAGATTCCCTTCAAACAAAAATCGCTACCGCGATAGTATAACAACCTGATAATTTGCGAAGGCCTTGATAATATTTTTTTCAGGAGCAAAAATAAACGATTTCAAAGTCATTCCATATCAACGACACGCGATGATGCGGAATTAGTTACGTGGCATCCACGAAAAAATTTTGATTAAACTAACCCTCTGTTGGGAGCGCAGATTTTATAGAATTTCTCTTTGACGTCAATATTTACTACCTCATTCCCTTTTTAAGGAAACAACGGGCACGGCATTTGATTTTGATAGCCGCCTATCCCCGATTAAATGAAAATGCACTTTAGTTATGGTGAAATGTGTTAATTTCAAGGACCATTTTGTGTTACATTGTCCATCTAAAGAAGATGATAGAACGATGCATATAAAATAGGGTTGATTATATACATTCTTTGTTCATAAACAGGTTCCTGCAATTTCATATTTTAAATTTCTCAGCAGATATACTTTAAGAAAATAATCCAGAATAAACCTCTATTCAAAGCAGGGTAATTACGCCACCTCTTACTAATCAATCAATCAAACTGATAATATATGAATGTCTTCGGGCTCTTCCAGATTGAGGCTTCCTACATAGTCTATAACTATATAAGGTTTACACAATTATAATGGTAAATTATTTGCCTTCAGTTTATTAACATTCTAAATGACAATTTTAAGGAACTACGTCAGTTGGAGCGGAGATTTTTTAAGCATTTTGTAACTGTGACCATAATAAGATGCACTGTTCAAAATAAGTGTAGTTGACGCAAAAATCGAAGAATAATTCTAGGCCTCCATTACCTTTACTGAACGTCACTTAACATAACTTAACATAACAATACAAGCAAAATTAAAATGAAAAGAAAAATTCGGAAGTAAAGCAGCAGCCAAATTTATATTTCCGACGGCGACGGTACAATACAATAATTATTGTTCTAGAGGTCTTTAACGCATTGTAATTTTTACATCGTCTATGATTTGATAACAATAAAGTTGAAATTCGAAATATAAATATGATTTTTTTTTATATACGATAATTAACCAAATACGAAGCCAATAATATAATTTTAATGCTCAGAGATTTATCGATGCATATTGTTTGTTTTGTGATTTTGTTACAAATTTTCAATGGAAAGTTTATTTTATATTAAATCGGAAACAAAAAGTTTTCATTAGAAAATAATTGCCTGATCTTAAAACTACATGCAACTCGGCAGTGTATTCTACAGAATTGAAATTCATATTCTACTACTTAACGCATCCAGTGTAATTTTTTTAAGGTAATCTCAGTTTTGCAGAAAAAAGTTCTAGAAGGTGCGATCTAAACTCGTGCAAAAATTACCACTTGTACGAAAGCATACCTAAAATTTTTGTTGAAACTGTCTGCAGCAGCAAAAACACTAAAACTGTGATTCCGAGTATCACATCGGTACGTGTTTCGGCCATAGGGTACAGCATTGGCCTCCTGCAGCATGTCGACTGACGCTAGCGTCGGGACGCTCACGCTACGGACAGGAGAAATAGCGGGAACGCGTGCGCGAAACTTTACGTTTTGATTTCTTACAGGATAAGTTATACCTGTTATTCAGATGCGGGCAAAGGGTGCGTTCTGATGATCCTGCGAGCCTAGATTTACGCAGCGATTTGTTGACGTCGATAAGAGCAACATTTGTTTTAATTCATTTACCTACTACTGGTGGATTTGGGCCTCTATATTTAAGAATTAACAAATATTTTTTAAAGTTCTAAATTAACCAGAAAATCATTTAAGGATACACCAATTTTACATGAAAAAAGCTGTCAAAAGTGACAATCTATAATTATGGGCTGTCAGAAATGTCAATATTCTGATTTTATTTATCCATGGCCAACTAATTTGTTGGTTACGATTTATCATTTAACGCAAAAAGTTTTAAATTACATTGAATCTTAAATGTTAAATTATTTATGTTCGTAAATGTAAAATTTAAAATTTAATCTTAAATGTCGAAGCATAAATGCACCATGTCGTAAATGTGAAGGTCGCTAATTTGCTTTACTTACTTAACTGCCAAGTATCTTCAGAACAAACAGTTTGCTCATGTCAATATGTCTAATACGTTATATCAAAGCACAACTTCTACACTATATCTAACTAGTATCGACACACAAATGAAAAATATACCAACTTCGGGCGAAGTTTTCAAACGGAACCAGCAACTCCGGCGACCTGTTGATGAAGCGCCACCTAAACAGTTTCCAGCGCAACTACGTCGTTTCCCTTATAACAGAAAACTTTAAAATGCAAATCATTTAAGGAAAACCTAATATTACTAAGTGTTCAAACAAATATTGAATTTGAGCTTGAAGATCCACAGTTTGACGCAGCGCTCAGAATACAAGTTACCTATTTGACGGAACGTTTCGTATGCTGGAGTTCAGGTGATTTATTTAGCATGTAAAATTCATCATACTTGCACCCACTAATGTACATGATAAAATATGCACTTTGCAAGTATTTGCATAAAACAAGCAAGTGGCGCGGTTAAGATAAAAGTGGCGTGGAAGCAAGTTAAGATGTGTAGATATAAATTTCGTAAATCAAAATTTAATTTAGTACCCTTATTTGAATATATACAGTTGTGTTAAAAACCATAAATAAATGTTTATTCGGTTTTAGATAACACAAGTAAAAATAGATTTCACAAATATGTGATCGTCGTTATCGCGCGCCATCTTTCATTGTACGCTATCGTCTGGTAACTTTTTGGATTTGGTGACGCTACCAACCTTACATTTAAATTCTGGTCTCACAGTTCGGCGGCGCTACCACTGGATTGTCGTCGTCTTCATCGTCGGATTCGTCTTCTAACAGCTAGCACCATGGCTGCATCAAATCGGTGGCGAACACAGAGTTGAACGAATGTTGTGTGCGCTGCGCTCCAGGAATGTCTGTTAAAAGATACCGGTCGTTGTCGTATTTCTTATCAACCATATGTGGCGAGGATGATGTTTCGTCGATTGTCCTGTAGCCACGGGGTTTCGTCGGACTAAGACAAAGTCTCCTTCTTCATATGACTTCGGGCGTTTATGCTTCTTATCTGGTAACTTTTTTGATTCGGTGACGCTGCCAACCTTACATTTGAATTCTGGTCTAACAGTTGTATCAAAACGTGTGCACTAACTGTTCAGAACAAGTTTCCTTGAGCTCCCCGGACATCGAATTCACTGGAAGAAGTAGTTATTTCACAAGTGTCCTGGAATTAACCAGGTGTTCCTTCCTGTGTCATTGTGTGATTGTTAACCTGGTGGGAAAAATCTTACAGAGCGAGGGAACAGATAGTAGATAAAGGAATAAAAAATATAATATTAATAATAACAAGGGCTAAAAATGAACTGGAAGTGAATTAAACTGAAGCGATTTGCAAATATCAGTAAGGTTAAACAAGTATTTATTGGGTAGTTCTAAATGCTGGTATGAGTGCTGGTCCCATAAATTTCAAGATTGGAACACATTTCGTAAAGACTTTCTGGAGGCATTTCCGCAGAAATCTTGGCCGTCTGTTTGAAGAAGTTTAATAGTTCTCGTGTGAATACGTACGAAACCTATGTCCACGAGAAATTGTCCATGTTAAAAAATCTCCGATGTCCATGGAACGGACCTGATCTAGTGGAACTTATTGTTCATGGAATATCAGAAATGGATATATGTAATGTTGCAGCAAATCGGAATTGTGACACCGTGAGTGAATTGCTGGTTTAATTGTCGACATTCATGAGTTACAGGAAACCGCGATTTGAGAAAACTGAAAAACGTTCCTCGTCAGTTTGATGCTTTATTTGCGGTCGATTAGAACATTTCCAAGCCAATTGCCATTCCCGTTTTAGGACTACAAACAAGTTTCGACCGAATCCTGTCCAAACGAGAACTCCAAACGATGTGACTCCCTCAACTAGTAACCAGTGTGACTTTTGTGGAAAACGAGGCCATAATGTTTTAAACTGTTTTACTAAGGCTGCGGTAGATAAGCACAAGAGAGATAACTTTTGTTCCGTAGGAGTACCACCTGTGGCAACTCCAACAGAACTTGATGGACATGAGTTCAGAGGATTTATCGATACAGGTGCAGATGTGTTTCTCATTCCTGACAAATTTTCTAGTCTGTTTCAGGATAAGCTTGAGTCCTATTCGTATCCACTAAAAAGCGTAGTTCCAGGCACTCTTCATGTTACTAAGAAATTTACTGCTGAAAGGGAGATTACTCGACAAAAATTGTCTGCTACCAATCAGAGTAGAACTATGGTTATTCGACAACCCCTGCAAATGAGCCGAGTCTCTGGAAAGGAGAGCTTTGTCGACGACATATGTGTGCCTGAAAAACACCCTAACAAAGTTCAAAATCTTTGCAACAATTTCCTGAGGTGGTCAGCCAAGGGAATCAAGTCCGTGCAGTCAAGAATGTGAGCCGGATCATTTGACTGACCAAAGATGTTGTCAATCGTTCTCCTTACCAATTGGCTGCTACTGAGCGCGCCACTGTTGGAGAAATTGTGTCGGGAAAGTGAGTCGCCTTTTGCAAGCCCTATTCTGCTAGTTAGTAATAAAGAAGGGACTTATCGTATGTGTGTGGATTTCCGAGAACTTAACCGATATAGAGTCAAGGACCGATTTCCGCTACCTCTAGTAGAAGACCAGTTAGATCGATTGGGCGAGGACGTTGTTTTCCCTCTCTGGACATGGCATTTGGAGTCCACCAGATCTTGATCAAGGGCTTTTGTTACACCGGTTGGTCATTTTGAATACGTAAGAATGCCATTTGGTCTTGCTAATGCCCCTGATGTTTTTCAGCGAACCATAAACCAACCTTTGAAGGATTTAAGATATACAGTTGCTATTGTTTACGTTGATGACATTCTTAACCCTTTGGAGACACCCGAAGAAGGATTAGTTTATCTTTCACAAGTTTTAAAATCCTTAGATGAGGCTGAACTGAACATCAAAAAGTGTTTTTGCAAACTTCTGTTGAGTATCTGGGCAGAGCAGTTTCTGCTGAAGGTATTAGACCAGGGAAAACGCAAAATTGAGGCACTAGTGGATTCAAAGGCACCTGTTAATGTCAAATAAGTTCGGCAATTCTTACGCTTAGCTGGGTATTTCAGAAAATTCGTGCCTGAGTTTGCTACAAGAACTTCAGGTTTAACAAAGCTCACAAAAAAATACGAGAAGTTTTAACCTGGACGAACAAACATGAAGATGCTCGAAAATAGATTGTCGAATGTCTGACTTCGGGACTGCTTCTTATCATTTTTAATGCAGAATAAGCATGTAAATCCTGATGGTTCCATAAACATGCAATGGTGCGTTCCAAGGCAAAGCCGATTGCGTCTTCTGCGAATTTACCATGATGAGCAGTGCCACATAGGAGCGGACAAAACGTTCCATTCTATTTTTCAGAATTTTTGGTTCTCTCCTTCCTTTGTAAAATCCAATGTGAAGCATTGTTTGATTTGCGCGGTTAAGAAAACGCGCATTGGACCGTTGCAAGGTTACATCGCCAGTATCAAGAAATCCGAAAGCCCGTTTGAGACAATCCATGTAGACTGTTTGGGACCTTTGCCATTTACTAGTCAAGGGCACAAGCACGTATTTGTCCTAGTAGATGCGTTTACGAAGTATTGCCTACTTTTGCCAATAAAGTCTGTAACTGCACAAGAAACGAGAGAACAGTTGCACCTTGTGTTGTCATTGTTTGGAGCTCCGAAAAGGGAAATTTCCGATGCTGGTTTAAATTTTAAAAACACCACCATCCCAAAATTCTTAAAGCCTTAAAAATTGAATGCCATTTTGTGACGCCCGACTTACATCTAGGTAATGGGCAGGTTGAAAGTTACATGCGCATTGTTATGAATTTGATTCGTATCGAAAAGTTGAGGTCAGAATGGTCGAGTGGTCTTTGGAAGATTCAGTTGGTGTTAAGGAGAAATTTGGAAAGTGTAAAGGCCAAAGGCAGAAATAATCAGAAGTTTTCAGTGAGAGACTTTGTTTTGGTACACCGTGACTCGAAAAGGCATGTTAGCAAGAGCAATAATTATGAGTTTCTTGGCCCGTTCGAAATCATAAGCAAGTTTGATGGTGAACGTTATGAATTGAAGATGGTTGGCAGCAATGTCATAACGAAAGCTGCTAAAGAGCAACTCAGGAAGTGGCCAACCGACTGGTCCTTGTGTGGGGAATTGAGCGATTTGATAGCAGATTTAGATGAGCCCGATGATTCGTTAAGGTAAATTGAAAAATATTAATTTGGGCTTCGAGTTGGTCTCTGTCCCCTTATCGGCAAAGCCAAGATGAAGGGTGCGATCTTACGAGGTTTCATGTGTGATATAATTTTGTTTGGAGTTGGTCTCTGTCCCGTTAGCGGTCGAGCCAAGGTGAAGACTGCGGTCTTACCAGGTTTTGTGTTATACGTTTCTGTTTAGAGTCGGTCTCTATCCCGTTAGCGGTAGAGCCGAAGTGGAGGCTGCGGTACCACAAGTTTTGTGTTTTGGAATAATAAAATCCTTGATCAGGAAATTTTGACGTTGACTGAGATTGCGAGATTGCCAGTTATGTTAATTCTTTCTATTTTCCTGGGTAGCGTCCCTATCTAAAACTTTGCAGGTTCGAAGTCCCGTCAGCGACGACCATCAAAAAGCGACTCCCTGACGTCACTGCCGCACCCAAAGGTTAAGATGACGTATCGAGGTCTCGTTCCCGCCAGCTCCGAATGAGATGGCGTGATCAGGATGAGTCAGTTGAGCACAGGCCGTTGAGTGCATTACATTTAATTTGTTAACGTTGGAGTCGTGCTAATTATTATAAATTGATAATTTTGAATTAAAATTTGTGAATCGTGATTATTATTTCTATCAGTCGCAAAAGTGGCAAAAGTCACACCATCGATTGGAAGCAAGAAAGAGATCCACCTAGGTGCTGCCACGAAACAAACGCAGCAGCCCCAATTAGAAATGTTGTAATTGGAGATCCGTCCGCTCCGGCGGTGCCCAAACCTGCTGAAAGTCACAACCCAAACACAAATAAAGCAACCTATAGTGAGATACTAAAAGGAGCAAAACCGATTACGACAGATCGGATGCTAAAAATAATCTTACAGAGATTGGAAAATTTTGAACAAAAAATCAGTCATAGCCAGTACACTGCGCATAATTGAATGGAACGCCAATAGACTTCTTCAACATAAAGAAGAACTTCAAGCTGTTCTGAGCACAGAAGACATTGACATTTGTCTTATTGCCGAAACCCACTTCACCGAGGAATCCTACATTCAATTCAAAAACTACTCTACATATCATACTGTCCACCCATCTGACAAAGCGCGCGGCGGAAGTGCAATTCTGATTAAAAGCAGTATCCAACATTACGAAGAAGAGAAATTTGTGACTCGGGACAGTCAAGCAACAACAATAACGACCACCTTAACAGACCAACTTTGGACGGTCAGCGCTCTGTATTCACCTCCAAGATTACCATATCAATAGATGAGTATATAGAATTTCTAAGGACGCTAAATGACCTGCTAGATTTCTTCATTGTTAAAAATATTTACTCCCTCTGGAGAACCACACGATATTTGAAGCACCCAAGCAAGCATGTACTCCTTATCCGACTGCCGGATCGAAACTGGGCTCGCAACAACCAGGACAAAGTAGACGTCTTGAAACTCGTTTTCAACCAAATCCTGGAACTGATAACAAATCAGTATGGCGACACAATTACACCAGTTACAAGAAAAGAGGTCGAAGAAGAAATTCGAATGCCAAAAAGGCTCCCGGGTTTGATTTAATTACAGGCGCTGTTCTCAAAAACCTGCAAAAAAGAGCGCTGATCAAACCAACCAACCTGATTAATGCATCAATACGACTTAAACATGTTCCAGACGCTTGGAAAATATCAGAAGTTATTATGTTACCAAAACCCGAATGTGTTGGCGTGCCTCAAGGAAGCGTACTGGGATCTAAAAAGAACATAGAGCTCAAGATCATCTCTAACGATGGAGTGCGCCTACCACCCGCCAACTCTGCCGAATATCACGGCATGACACTCGACGTGAAGCTCCGATGGTGTGAACACGTAAAGAAGAAATGCAAACAACTAAACAAAACATTCAAGAAAATGTACTGCCTCCTCAACAGATATTCAGAATTATCCACCTACAGCAAATTCACCCTGTACAAACAAGTACTACGTCCAGTCTGGTCCTATGAGTTCCAATTATGGGGCTGTGCCCCTAAAGCTCACATCAAAAAAGTTCAAAGTTACCAAAATAATGTTCTGCGCAACATTGTTGGTGCACCTAAATACATCCGTATGACTGATCTCCATCGCGAACTTGGGGTAGAGATGGTTGCCGACTTTATAGAACGACAAGCGGTCTCCCATTCCGATCGCATCCATCAACATGTGAATCAAGAGGCATCTTGTCGCAGACACACCAAATCAGCATACAGACGGTTCAAACGAAAAAAGCCGTTTGATCTGACGACATAATCTAGACCATCTACTAAGTGATCCGATGGGACCATGCTTAGTTTTATTATACAGAGTGATCATTAAGTTCCGCACAAAATTCATAATTTAGTTATGTAGTGTTTTTGCGAAAAACGCTCGAACCGGTCAATTTTTGTTTTTAAATTGCCATCTTTTGACTTAAAAGTTTTGTTGATGCCGTCATCTGTTTTTGAACTATAACACCGTTATACATTTTTTTCAATGGCAACCCCCAACTGTTTTTTGGCTTTTAGATACACTAAAACATTACATAGCTAAATTATGATTTTTGTGCTGAACTTTATGATCACTCTGTAATTAGTAGTATATTGTTAAGGGGATTTCAGTCGCGACGAGAAAACACAGTTTCAGGGGTGTCGCATGTAAGATCTATGTCTTTTTCACTTAACTTACAAAATATATTTTATAACGATTAGATTCAGAAAAGATGCATCTACACAGCTCTTGGCTTCGTTTTTGAAAATTTTGCGAACAAATATATTTTTTTAATTGTTGAAAATAAGCAATCTTCGTGCGTGCTTTGTAAGCGCCGTCGAACTAAATTTGTTCAAATTACACAAGAGCTGTGTTAACAAGATATTTTACAGTTCATCTACGGCAAAATAATCCTATTTAAGAAAAATATGACTTTGTGACTTCTTATATTCAAAACTCTTACATTCTGCTTCTTGCCAGAATTTCACCAGTTTGAAAGCCCCCTACTTCGCAGGCCAGGGCGTGGAGCAAGTTTTCTATGAGATAGAGTGATACAGCAAGTCAAGTAAGTCAAGCGTGCGTAGTGAGGGCAAACCTGTGTAAAATTTGAGTGGACGATTGTTTTGATTGGAATACTCTGACAGGTTTTTTTATTTCTGAACTGCAATCGATTTAGATTTTTGTTTTAGTCGATATTTTTATGAAATGATATTATTACTATTCCTTACAAAATTAGAGAACGAATATTAGTCCAGTCAATCCAATTTTTGTGGGTATATGTGGGGGACGACGGTGTCCTGAATATTGTGTCCCGAGCGATTCCGGTTCCGTCGCCGGCGGGAGCGGAGGTCGAAGGTACGATTTTGTGGTTTTTCGCCTATACATATCTGTACCATTACAAATGTTAATATGTCCGTATTTTTTGTAAAAAGAGGTTTTATAATTTATATGTCAGTTAGAACATTCAAAACAAGTTAGCAAAAGTTGATATGTCTCCCATAATAATTGGAAGGCGGTTATATAAATTTATTATAAATTAACACGTGTGTTTATGAGATTTCAAAACTACGGCATCGTAGGCAAAATTTTCTTTATCAAAATGAAAAGCCTATACAATTTTCTATAACTTTGTTCCTCCAATGAATTCGTACTATGTATATCCGTAAAGAAATAGTAATTTATGTATCGAGGCCGTAAAAATTATCTTTTTTGGACGCATCTGTTGAAGAAAGAATTCAAAAATTTGTTCATATTTGTTTTTTGTCGATGATTACCAAAAAGGTGTTTGTATGCTCTCTTTTTGTTTGTGTGTTTTATTTAGCTTGCCTTATTTGTGTCTTGTGTGGTTCAAATCTAGTACTATCCATTTTTTTTATAAACAATTGTCAATGTCAAAATGCAATTAAAGACCAGGCTGTATCATCTAAAAATATGTCCTTCCGTACCGAGCTTTATAGTAGACACTATTGAGGTTATGTTCATAGATGTCAAAGTGGTTGACGACTTATCATGAAATTGCATGGTGCATAATATGACCACGACGAAATAAATGTCAGAATTTGACATTCAATGTGACCAACCAAAAATTACTGTTGCTTAACATGACCACATTTTGACAATTGTTTATAAAAAAAAATTGATAACAATTGAAATTCTACCGCCTTTCTGTTGACCGATTGATCTAAAATTTGGTACACACCTTTAGTTCTGATGACAATACAATTATGTATATTCAGTGTCATTGTAAATCAAAAATGGCCGCCGATACAAAACGGCGGATTGCATTTTTTGTCAATCCCCTCAATATGGGTATCAAATGAAAGGGCTTAACTACTAGAATACAGTACACCATGAAAAAAATCAAAATTCAAGATCGCCGCCACCACAAAATAGAGGATTACATATACATATTTTTCAATCCCTTTAATATGGATATATCAAATGAAAGGGCTTATAACAAGTTGGAGACAATACACCATGAACAATTTCAAAATCCTAGATAGCCGCCACCACAAAATGTCGGATTTTTTGTTTTTTTTTTTTTGTTTTCAATCCTCTCTTCTGTTCCCCAGCCTCAGGTATTAAGTGGGTGTTATAAAATATTTGGGCGATTGAACTGGTCTTCGTAGGGTTCTTCTCAAATGATTTGAGCATTGCCATTTTGCTGTGGTTGTAAATAGCAGAACTAGTGTCACACCCCATGAAGCCATGTATGAACAGAATGTTCCCACTAGATTGCCTGGACTATAATAGCAATTTTTGGTTTCGGTAATATAACTGGACCGACGAAACAAGAAGAAGTACACCATTCTCAACAACATATTTTTCTTTACGAATATACATAATACGAATTCATTTTGGTTCATATTACTAACGTTCACTATCAATAAATGTTTAAAATTTTGTAGTACTTGTTTGATTAATAACTCACTCCTTGACTCCATATCTTCTTATCATAAATCAGCTTACATTGTTGATGTGGTCGTATATACATGATACTTATGAAGTATAATATAGCTCATTTATACAAGAATACATGATATCTTTGTTAAGAAACATTTGCAGCAGCCGTCGTGTCGGCTAGTTAGGAAACCCAAAGGGTCGTAAAACCTTTACCTGACTGGCGGCGCTCACGCCCGCAAGTCAGTCGAAGACGAACTCTCAATCAAACATCAAGTCAAAATCCAACTCTCAATCAAACAACAACTCGAAAACGAACTCTCAATCAAACAACTAGTCGAAAACGAACTCTCAATCAAACAACCAGTCGAAAACGAACTCTCAATCAAACAACAAGTCAAAATCCAAATTTCATTCAGACAACAACTCACTATTCAACAGCCGCAAGGGCATAATTCAATCTAAAACCAGGACACGGTTCCTTTATTCAAATTCAGGACAAAACCAACCCGGGAGAAGAAACGTTCAACATCAATTTGCAACTATTCGTAATATACAAGTTTATTAAGTTCGCGAGTGTTTCAATACAAATCCAAAACATATGGTCCTTCGAGTAACACAAATTTACCCCAATTCATTACAATCTTAGTGTGTAATCTTAGAGAAACGTCGGAGTTGCTAGAGAAAAGTGAAAAAGATATTTATCAAGAACTTCAAAATTTAGTCAAAGTTTTCAAAATTCCATAACTTTTTACCGATTGAAGATAAATTAGAATAAATGTATCACGAATCTTGAAGAAAACATAATTATACACTTTTCGTAAAAAGTGAAGAGGTAATGAGCTAGAGTGAAAAGTTTGGCGGAAAACGTGAGATGCCACAAAGTTTCTCTAAAATTGCTCACTTTCAAGAGCCCGCAGCTCGAAAACGGTTCGAAAATGTTTAGAGGCTTTTCATTTTGATAAAGCAAACTCATAGCAACCTTTTCCGGATTATTTTTGATTAAATATATTAGGTAGCTATATTTACCGATCCATTTGAGCGACAACAAATTTCCTAGAAAAAGGACCGTTTTCGGAGGGTGTCAAATTTTTTTCGAAAAGTTTCCGGAACCAGAAATGGGTTCTTTACCTTGATTAGACGTCAGTGTGACTCAATGTCAAACTTTAAACTCATTGCAGAAGAGAACTGAAGGCCCAATCCCAGCGTTGGGGATACGCGGCGAAAAGACGGAAGAAAAAGTCGACTCTAATAATCACAATGAAATATTCCTTATTTGGGGAGCTATAACAAAAAAACATTGTTTGTTACACGTACCGAAAAAGTTTTTGCGGAAACAGCAACCATTCGTCAGCAAAAATAGCTATTCTATCTTAAAGCTACGAATATATTTATTTAGGTATTTACAGTATTTACAAAATTCATAATTTAGTTATGTAATGTTCTTGCGAAAAACGTTCGAACAGGTCGATTTTTGTTTTCAATTATGTGGAGAACGAAAGGTGCCGAATCTACTAGAACTATTCGTTCTGCACCGTCAGGCAGATATCAGCAAACATGCCTGACGTGGTTCTCCTGGACCACTCCTCCAAGCAGATGTTTGTAATTTAATTCTCGGCTGCTGCCGAGAATAACATCTGCATCATGGAGGAGGAAAAATTGACGAAATATCAAGACCTGATGCTGTTGAATGCGGTGAAGCTGGTCCTTCTGGTAATTGGGTGCATGGGAGGCATCAAGGGTTCGTTCTAATCTCAAGATAATATCGGCCTGCCGAAAGCCGGCAGTTATCTTGGGGTCGTTGCGTTTGTTCAGGACACATGATTCTCGGTATTCGTAGTTCATCACCTCATTCATGGTTTTGGGGAGTGACTACGATTTGTGATTAAAACATCTGACGAGCAAGGAACTTCGTGAAGGTCGGAATCAATTTAAAGAAAAAAATACAATCATGTCGGGGTCGGTAGGAAAACATGATATGTCAGAAAGTCATATTTAGGAGAAACATTACTTAAATTTGTTATTAAATTTATTTAAACAATATTGATATCGAATAATCAAATTAATTTGTAATCGAGTTATCCATGACTGTGTGTAAATTTGGAAGACAGCAATGTATTTCGATAGAACCCAAGGTTGATTACGCCCAGCTAGAAATGTCCAAAAATATACATATATTTAAAAGAAATATACTTTATTTCTTACTTCTAAATCTATTAAAGTGTATATGATATGTATCATAGTATATATATAGTATATATATATATATATATATATATATATATATATATATATATATATATATATATATATATATATATATATATATATATATATATATATATATATATATATATATATATATATATATATATATATATATATATATATATATATATATATATGTATATATATATATATATATATATATATATATATATATATATATATATATATATAGACATATACGGCGGCAATGTCAAGCCCAAAATGCTATGTTGGAAAGTAATACCAAGCCCGACACCTACTCACGAAGCCCGACTTTGGGCTTCGTAAAATTCACGTGTATATCCGAGTTATTTCTCATTGATACGACTAAAGCCATCTACTGGCAAAATTTTCATTTGGCGGGTAAAGTCACCATATATCGTAAAATACACACGTTTAGTTTTTGAAGTTCACTGTAGGGGGCGCACGACAGATTTGTATTAAACTGTATATCTACTGCAGATACTTTGTCGATGATGCCCGACCTTAAGATGTTTAATGCATAATAGGAATCCCGTTCATGTGACAACAGCGCATTCACTCGATTATTCATTTAATGTAATATTGGAGATATTTAACGCTACGAGCGAAAAGATGATTTAGCGGTAACAATTCAGAAAGCTCTTATCTGAGAATTTTAAAATTATATTTTAATGTCAAACCACCCTTAAACCGTTTTTTCAACTCTTAAATACTCCGTTTTTTGATTACAACCAAATTTCTAAAACGTTTTTTATAGAACAATTTAAAAATTATAAACAGTGTCAGATATTTAAAAACGCCCTTAAAACGGTTTTTGAACCCATCATTCCAGTCACAAAAGGTTTTAGGTGTCCTGCTTAACAAATTTTCTTCTAGTTTTGGGTTTTTGATACTTTATGTTTTTTGAGGTGGAATACGAATTGGGTCTAACAGGTCTAACCTACCATATTTTTTTGTCGGGTGAACCGTTTAGGCGCAACAGTGCGTTGAAATGGGATATTATTGCCTGATTTTTATTTTTCCGGAGGCGGATTATGTTAATTTTGTGTTTTTTTGATTTAAAATGTTGGTACCCTTTTACCCTTTTAAATTAGGTTTAATATTTGGTTGTAATAAAAGCAAGGGTGTATTTATGGTTGAAAATAATTATAAACAAGAAGAATGTTCTTAAATCCATGTTCGACTTAGATATATTTAAATTTTTTAATTGAAAATAATTGTTTTAAGGCTGTGTTTTACACACACTGCTTTAAATTGTGTTGTGTTTTTAATTTGATTGTAAAGCAAAGGTGTATTTATGGGTTAAAGACTTAAAAAAAGGTGGTTTTTAAATATTTGACATTGTTTATAATTTTTAAATTGTTTTAAACAAGGCCAAATTTTAAAAGCATCCTTAAAACTATTTTTTAACCCTTCAATACACCATTGCTTTAATTACAACTAAATTTTGGAGACATTTTTTATGACAACTTAAAACTTAATAATAAATAATAATAAAAAAGCTCACATCTCGGGAGCAGAACGAACAAAACAAAAAAAATAGGTCTTTCCTATCATCAGTTATGATTGAGAATGCATACAAATATCATGATTTTGCAGTATTTCCTAATTTTCCGACTTTAATTTATAATTGGCTCGAACTTTTTTTTCCGAAAACTTTTCCAGGACCATAACGAACGAAACAAAAAAAGAATTAGGCATATCCATCGTTCGAATCGTGAGTTAAGGTTGTGAATTTATATAAAAATGCCATAGAAAAAATCACTTTCAGTTTTTCCCGAATTCTCCAATTTTTCGGGCAACTTTTACAATTTTTATTTCCGTAGAAACCTTATCTGGACTATGATGAATATGAGGAAAAAATTATTAGCGAAATGGGTTCATCTGTTCTCAAGTGATGCGCCTACAAATACACCATTTCAACATTTAGGCACGTGCAGTGTATTTCAGTTTTTCCCGAATTTTCGAATTTTCCGGATAAATTTAAAAAAAAAATTACAGCGAATGACAGTAATCTCACTATTTCCAGCCAGCTGTTGACACGTCACTAGCACGTGCGTTTGTTTTGAAAAGTCCCCACTCTCAGTGACGTCACGACTTTTCCAGTCTATTATATAAAAATGAAACGCTATTCGTTGGTAAACGCATCACTTGAGAACAGGTGGACCGATTTGGCAATTTTTTTTTTCTTGAGTACCTATTCGTAATGGTCTAGGTAATGTTTTTATGGAAATAAAGATTTTCCAATTTTCCGGCAAACCTTTCCCAATTTTTATTTCCGTAAGAACCTGACCTGGACCATTACGGGGATTCTAAAAAAAATTGCCAAATCGGTCCAGCCGTTCTCAAGTGTTGTCAATTGTGTTACCATCGTAGGTACAGCATTTCATTTTTAGGGTTCCGTACCCCAAGAGTGCTATTACTAAGGCTCAGCTGTCCGGCTGTCCGTCCTTCCGTCTGTCACAGGGCTGTATCTTTTGAACCGTAATAGTTAGACACTTGAAATTTTCACAGAATGCGGACAACTATGGCCGCAATAACAACAGATAATAAAAATAATAAAAAAATGTAGTCTTTAATAAATATTGTACGGTGGTACGAAACCCTTCGTGTGCGAGTCCGACTTGCACTAACACGACTTTTATTATATAGAGATGTAAACTACCAAGTCCCTACAAATTTAATGTGGTATAAATAACCATTCTGGGACTGTAATAAACACTGTTGTCAAATGTGCAAATACGTGTCTTTAAAATAAATAAATAATAGAAATTTCAGCCAAACGCTTCAGTTCCGATTTTTTTTCTGTTTCGACAGTTGAGGATTTTTAGTTAAAATATCAATAGTATTTTACTAAAAAAATAGCTTAACTCACAGTAAGTTTTCTATAAAACGCTTGTTTGTACTGTTTTCTTTGTACGGACAAAAGCTTGACTTGATTTCCACGCAAATAAGCGCAGGAGAGTTGTTAAGAACATATTCTATTAATTTTAGAATTTAGGGTATTGTTGGAGACATCAAACCACCTTGACTTTTAATTGAGCAATAACATGTAAGAAATGTCTTTGTAAGTATTTTAGCACAATTTGGCTGTAAATAGGCGTTATAAAACGCCGATATATAAAAATTTTACCGAAACGCTTCAGTTTCGAAATTTTAGCAATAATTTTGTTTTTAAGAGCTTGTTGTCTAAACTTGACTTAGAAAGTAGTTTAAAGTAGTATTTAGCATAAATCTCAAAATTAAACAAAATATTTTGTTCTTACAGGCCTCACCCGTGCGACAAGGTAACTTGTTTGCACCAAAATTATTCCCTTTTGAAGCCTTTATTGAAGCTTCATTTTACCCTAAATTATCGTAATTATTTTTAATAAATAACAGTTCTTGGACGGTAGTAATAGTATATTTCATACGAGTGCGCTGTCATTACACTTTTCAGGGACGAGGGCGAATTTTTGCAGCCCGAGGCGAATGCCGAGGGCCGCAATGAGGCCGAGCCCCTGAAAAGTGACAGGGCACGAGTATTGAATAGTGTTTCTTTTTGTATTCGTTCCCGCAACATGAGAAAAAGTACAAATTTACATCAGATTTTGAGGTTAGGTTGACTGCTGCCAAATTAAATACATACGATGCAAAATTTTTGTATGTTGCTATGTATTTCATTACGCATTATGTGTTTCACAAAACGAATACAATAGTATATTTTATCCGCAAACGTCACAAAAGTGACAACTTATGTGCCTCCATTGACAAGGTAAAAGTGTCATTTTATGTGATTAGGCTCATAAAGTAGCCAACAGGTGTTATTTTATGTGCTTAATCACATAAAATAAGTGACACTTGTACCTTGTCAATGAATTCTTTCAAATTCTTACTAAATTGTTGTTTTCTAATTTATTGAAAGTGAACTAGTGAGGTAGTGGATGGGGACGCGTGTAAATGAAACGACTAGCTCCTCCCTGTTCTATTTACAAGCGCCCCTGACCAAGGGGGGCCGAACACGGGTGCTCATGACCAAGGGGGCTCCCGGACAAGGGGGCTCCCGACCAAGCGGGCTCTTGACCAAGGGGGCTCCCAACTAAAGGGGTTCCCAGCCAGGGGGCTCCCGGACAATGAGCTCCCGACCAAGGGGGCTCCCGGCCATGGGGGCTCCCGGCCAAGGGGGATCCCGGCCAAGGGGGCTCCCGACCAAGGGGGCTCCCGACCAAGGGGGCTCCCGGCCATGGGGGCTCCCGGCCAAGGGGGCTCCCTACCAAGAGGGCTCCCAACCAATGGGACTCCCGGCCAAGGGGGCTGCCGATCAAGGGAGGACTCGACCAAGAGGGAACCCGAACAAGGGGGCTCCTGACCAAGGGGGCTTCTGAGTAAGGTTTGCGGATAAAATAGTATATATCATTCAGAGCATAAGTCGCTTTATGTGCTTCGTCTGGACTTAACCGACTCACTTCGTTCGTCGGTCAACAGTCCAGGCTCAGCACATAAAGCGTAACTTATGCTCTTAATAATATAATCTACTATTATTACAAGGCCAGAAAATGTAATTTTGCAAGTGCGAGCACAGTTTGTGGAGGCGAGGCGTAGCCGAGGCCGCGTGATAAACGAAACTTTTTCGGCCGACAAAAGATTTTCATTGTTCACTTTTGTAGGGGGGTCTCATGCCTCATGGGGGCCCACGTGTCTCAAACAGCCCCTTTGGGCCCACATGTTGCAGGGGCCCCCACAAGTCTAAGGGGGGCTTCATAACACATGGGGGCCCTCGTATCTCAAACAGCCCCCTTGGGCCCCCTATTTCAAGGGCTCCACATGTCGAAAGGGCCCCCCCATGTCTTAAATGGCCCCCTTGGGCCCCCCTGTTAAAGGGGGTTTTGTTATGGTCGTTGCCCTATACCAAGGGGCCCCCCCTGTAATTTTTCCGATGTTTTAATGGTAGTTATTCTGCTATTCGGGGCGGTGACAAATCCAACGAACATGCGAAAGCTTGCATTGAAAAATCCCTAGTTTCTATTTTCTAGCCTAGGCTGGCAAATAGCGTTTTCAAGCCGATTTGGACGACTGGAAAATAACTAAATTGAGACGGAGGCCGAAAAAATAACTAAATTGAGACCAAGGCCGAAAAAAACACAATATTTGCTCCGAAAAATTCGTGAGATGGTATGAGGGGAGGCAGAAATAGAATTCCCTCAAGAACAGCAGAAACAAAAGGGGATGTTGTAAATAATGTAACAGGCACAAAACTTTGGACTTTAGTAAGTTGTTAGTTTTATAAACAGTACTTTTATAGTTTACAAATGACAAAGGCCTATTTAAAATTGTTTACCCAGTTAAATATTATAGCAATAAATAATTTGTACTTGATAGGCCTCACCAGTTGGCTCCTGTTATTCTGCACCTACCTGTGGGACGACGGGTAAATAAAACAAATTGGAACTACCTTTATGAATAATTTTGCTGTCATTATCATTCATTATTATTATTCATTATCAATATATTGCCAAGAAAATACAGGTGCCCGATTCCAAACAAATAATTTAAGAAAAACTTAAAAAAAAAATACAATTTTGTTGAATAATAAGTCAGCATACAATATTAATTTAGTCTAAATTTGTGGTCGAAATGCTGGCAACACCGCTTGGCTTCGTATAATACGTGATATACATTTTTTTATACAAACGGGATTGTTATAGTAAGCAGAGCATGTGTGGTTTCGTAAAATCTGAGAAACATAGAATTATTTGTATGTCAACAAAAAGTTACCCCTCTCAGGTTGCGCTGATTAATGTGGTGATATAAAACAATCATAAACTTGTACCTATGAATTTTCCGAATATCCAACTTTGTGGCACCGGTTTTACATTAAAATCTGGAAATGTCTTTTCAGACTGAGGTAACTTATACTGCAGTTTTTTTTTTTGTCGGAAACAATCAAAGAAGATAAACAGAAGTAGCCGACATCGAGAACAGTGCAGTTAGCCAGATGCAAATAAGGTAACTTGTAGCAGTGAGCTAGCGTCACTTGGACAACTGAGACGCAGATTTTTCCAGTAAATCAAATGTATAATGAATACACACACACGGTAATGTCAGCGTATTATAAATAGTTGGTCAGATAGAAAATGCAGACAAAGACAAGATATTGAGTTGCTTATAGGCAAAACAGAGGTAGAAGAAAATTTGACACGCCCTTTAGTTGACGTGCAAATTTCAGATAGGATGGGATCCGATTGTTTGAGTGGACTGAAAATGCCCTTAATGCAATATAGATCGTTAGTTCTAGTGACTATTTTCTATGTAAATTATTAAATAAAAAAATATAAAATTCTATCAGTAGTGTAATCATTGATATTTTATATCTTAGCAAAAAAACACAAATTGCTAACCATTGTGATGCAATATAATATAAGGCTTGGGACTGTGGCGTCTTACAACGCTCTGCTTTAGTCGCGCGGTTTTATCCTGTGCTGAGAGCGTAATACCTGTTTCACAATGATGTTAATGTTAACGTGATGTTAGTGGTAATGACAATGACAGACTAGCGTGTTCATAATGAATGTTAACTAGCACTAGAGAATTTTTGTTTTTATTTTTACATTTGTAGGGTTCTAATGTTTGAGCTTTGTATTAATTGACAGGTTGTCGACTATGACCTCTAAACAGTCTAAACTGAAAGTGCACATAATAAACGCTAAAAAGAGTTCATACTGTGGCGGCCTGAGATTCAAATTACCGCCACACTGACGGAAGTAGCCTGGAGGACCGGAAACCGGACAGATCCCGAACGCGCTCTTCGGCGTTCACTCTCACTTCCAAACGGTCTCCGCGAGTAACAACTTCGTGTCGCAACTCTCACGCGCTTCATTTATTTTATGTTTGTTTTGTTTATAATATTCAGTTGTTAAGTTTGTATTTTTATAATAAACGTGTGGAATGCTCGTGTCTGTGTACCAACTATAGACCCGCATAAACCCACAATTGGTGACCCCGGACAAGAAACAAACAACAGACGCTATCGCCATGTCAGAAACGGAGCAACAAGCAGGAGAAGTCAACAGGATTTCAACATCGAGCGTGAGGTTGCCCCCGTTTTGGTCAACAAATCCAGGACTATGGTTCGCCCAGGTGGACGCTCAGTTTGAAACGAACCACATCAAGGCAGACAACACAAGGTATTACACAGTAATCGCCGCGTTAGATGGTTCTACCCTTCAACAAGTTTCGGATCTGATATTATCACCACCAACGGATAATAAGTACCAAACGCTGAAGCAACAGTTGACCAGTCGATTTACTGAATCGGACGATAACCGGCTACGGAAGCTCCTTACGGAAATCGACTTAGGAGACCGTCGCCCTTCCCAGCTGCTGAGGGAAATGAAACGCCTCTTTGTGACTGACAGAATAACGGGCGCGCGGTTTTTAGTTGACTCTGGTGCCGACGTTTCAGTGCTACCCCGAAACACAAACGCTAAAGCAGGAACAATGGAACTGTTTGCAGCAAATGGATCGAGGATACGCACTTTCGGTACTAAGTTGTTACAAATAAATTTAGGTTTAAGAAGACAATTAACGTGGAGGTTTATTATTGCGGATGTGTCGCACGCCATTATCGGAGCTGACTTTTTATTTCATTTCGACCTTCTAGTGGACCTTAAACGAGGAGCACTCATCGACAACACTACGAGACTTTGTAGCATAGGTAAAGTGTACGCATGTCAGACTCCTAATATTACTATAGTGGCCCAAGGTTGTAAATATAAACACTTGTTAGTGCAGTTTCCAGAAGTTACGCGAGAGACAATAGTATGCCAAGACGTTTTACATCCGGTCGTGCATCACATCGAAACGCGCGGAGTTCCGATTGCAGAAAGACCTCGACGTTTGTGCCCCAAAAAGTTGGCAGCAGCTAAACTTGAGTTTGAGTTTATGTTGCAGCAAGGCATCTATCGTCCTTCCAATAGTTCATGGGCGAGTCCACTGCATTTAGTACCCAAAAAGGAAGAAGATACTTGGCGCCCTTGTGGAGACTATCGTCGGTTGAACTCTGTCACCATCCCCGACAGATACCCCATTGCCCACATCCAGGACTTTGCACACAAACTTAATGGTACCAGCATTTATTCAAAGTTGGACCTAGTTCGAGCGTACCACCAGATCCCCATAGCCGAAGAGGACATACCAAAGACTGCAGTCACCACCCCATTTGGTCTCTTTGAGTTCACCCGAATGACTTTTGGTTTATGCAACGCTGCCCAGTCTTTTCAGCGACTTGTCAATATAGTGTTACAGGGACTAGACTACTGTTTTGCATACCTCGACGACATTCTTATTGCGTCCGCAGATGAAAATACCCACGCAAAACACCTGAAAGAAGTCTTCGAGAGACTAAAGAGGTATGGGCTCGCAGTAAACCCGGCTAAATGCGTTTTTGGGGTACAGGAGATCGAATATTTAGGGTACCAAATTACTCCTGAAGGGACAAGGCCACTTCCTACAAAAGTTGAAGCCATCCAGAAATTTCCAAAGCCAGAAGTCATGAAAGAACTACGTCGTTTTATTGAAATCGTAAATTTCTACCGACGTTTTATTAAGAACGCAGCCAGGAAGCAAGCACCGTTGACCGAACTATTACGAGATGTAAGGAAGAACGACAAAAGAAAAATAGTTTGGACTCCAGAAGCCGAGAGCGCCTTCGAGGTGTGCAAAGATGACTTGGCACAAGCAGCTCTTCTAAGTCACCCAGCAGACAACGCACCCCTTTTATTGACAGTAGATGCTTCCGACACTGCTATTGGTGCGACATTGGAACAGTACGACACTAACAACTGGTATCCAATTGCCTTCTTTTCCAAGAAACTGAGTCCAACCCAGCAGAAGTACAGTACCTACGACAGAGAACTGTTAGCAGCATATGAAGCTGTTAAATTCTTTCGGTACATGGTAGAAGGCAGACACTTCACAATTCGTACTGACCACAAGCCACTAACTTTCGCTTTCAAACAGAAGTCCGATAAAGCCTCACCGCGACAATTACGACAGTTAGATTTTCTAGGTCAATTTACCACCGACATTGTACACATTGCAGGCAAAGAAAACACTGTGGCAGATGCGTTGTCGAGAATAGCAGAGATCTCAGCCCCCACTGTCATCGAGACAGACAGGCTGGCTGCGGCACAGCATCAGGACGAAGAACTTCAGCGATTGTTACATAATTCAACTTCACTAGACCTGAAGTTGTTTGCACCACCGGGACAGAACACAGAAATTTACTGCGACGTACAGAACGACAGAATTCGACCATACATACCACAACCATTACGTAAGCCTGTTTTTGAGTTAATACATAACTTGTCACATTCTAGCTATAGAGCTACAAGTAGACAGTTAAGGGAGAGATTCGTGTGGCCTTCCATTAACAAAGACAGCAAGAGATGGTGTAGAGAATGCATAGCGTGCCAACGAGCAAAAATACAACGACACACCAGAGCACCGCCCCAACAGTTTTCCGTGCCCAATGAGCGTTTTGAGCACGTTCACCTTGACATTGTAGGACCACTACCAACCTCCGAAGGCTATAGGTACTGCCTCACGATGATCGACCGCTTCAGCAGATGGCCAGAAATACAACCTATCGAAGACATCACTGCTGAACAGGTATCACGCGCATTTTATGCAAACTGGATAGCACGTTTTGGTACTCCCAGAACGATCACAACAGACCAAGGACGACAATTCGAGTCTGCACTTCTTCAGTCGCTCACAAGGATGACAGGTGTAAACAGATGTCGCTCTACAGCATATAGGCCACAAACAAATGGTATACTGGAGAGATGGCATCGAACAGTCAAAGCTGCAATAATGTGCCGTGGAAACGAAAAATGGACAGAAGTTCTACCTACGGTATTGCTAGGGTTAAGAACAGCTTTCAAAGAGGACTTACAAGCATCACCAGCCGAGTACTTATATGGAACTACCTTACGGTTGCCAGGAGAATTTTTCACTCGCGGCGTCGCAGATGGCTCAGAAGACCCGACGGCTTTCGTTGCTAGACTTCGGACATATATGAGTGAACTACGCCCTCGGCCTACAGCAGACCACAGCCGACAAACATTTTTCGTACCTCGTGAACTTCAAACGTGCACACATGTTTTTCTGCGGGATGACACCGTGAGAAAACC
Source organism: Diaperis boleti (assembly GCA_963583935.1). Classification (NCBI taxonomy): domain Eukaryota; kingdom Metazoa; phylum Arthropoda; class Insecta; order Coleoptera; family Tenebrionidae; genus Diaperis; species Diaperis boleti. The sequence goes on along the minus strand of OY757242.1, from coordinate 34,779,366 downwards.
ACTGACACCACCATACACTGGTCCCCATGAAGTCATCGAGCGGCGCGACAAATATTTTACGATAAATGTAAATACGAAACCAGTAAATGTTTCTGTCGACAGGTTGAAACCAGCGTTCATATGTCAGGAAGCGACTCCAACATCGCCCCCCGCAAAGGCGACAGAAATTCCAGCTACCCCTCGAGCACCCGCCCCCATAACTGCATCGAAGACAACGCGAGGACGCGAGGTCAGGATGCCAGTCAGATTTCGTACCTAAAAGTACTGGGAGGGGAGTACTGTGGCGGCCTGAGATTCAAATTACCGCCACACTGACGGAAGTAGCCTGGAAGACCGGAAACCGGACAGATCCCGAACGCGCTCTTCGGCGTTCACTCTCACTTCCAAACGGTCTCCGCGAGTAACAACTTCGTGTCGCAACTCTCACGCGCTTCATTTATTTTATGTTTGTTTTGTTTATAATATTCAGTTGTTAAGTTTGTATTTTTATAATAAACGTGTGGAATGCTCGTGTCTGTGTACCAACTATAGACCCGCATAAACCCACAATCTCAAGTCCGTGTTGTACATTGTCGTGCCTTTATTACAGAAGAAGCATTAAGTAAACACAATTATTAAATTATTGAAAACATTCTGCTTTTTATTATAAAAATATGGGTGATTTTGCACTAATTCAATTAATAATTCAATGTCAATCATGTTTATTTCAAATTTCGCCTCCACAAACTTGTCAAAAAACTTGTTCGACGCATGCGCGTAGGGCAGCAATGTTAAGAGTGATGGTAGGATTTAAAATATTTTTGCTTTCTAACATGATGTTATGTTCAGGGTTACGTACTCTTTAACATTACCATTGATGTCAACATCATTGTGAACAATTCCATTTTTTTATTAGGGTTTTAAATATTACGTTAACATTACCATCCTAACATTAACATCATTGTGAAACAGGTATAAGTGTGTAGGTACTGTTACAACATATTGCGTAATTGGTCCAAGGTTGCACACTATACCTCCTAGTTCGTTGAAGGGGGGTCAAGAACACTCTCTTTAAGTCTTTAAACTATATTAAGTGATGTACAATAAAGCTGGACAGATGTGGTTTCAGCTGTCAGGAGTGCTCGCTCTCCTGAGGATCAAAGATGGTGAAAATGGTGTCTTGGGGCTGGAGCTTCTTGGGAGTCGTGCACTCAGTGTCCTGATGGTCTAAGGTTAGGTGTAAGAGACCTTGTCACTGCAAAAAGCGGGATGACAACGTTCGCGCAAAGAGATAAGGATTACTCACATTCTTCCCTGCTTGCAATAGCCCAAATCCGCAATTTGCGTTTCGTCTTTTGTGCCGGGGTTTATTCGCCCTACTCTGGCGTAAGGATTTTACGATTCCAACTCCCTGGCACAAAAAGAGCTTGGCTAATTTTCGCAGCGATGCGAATGGCTGGTTGGTGGCAGTACGAAAGAAATGACAATAGAATGAGTGTATCGTTTTCACGACGGTGGCGCGCTAATCGCTCCAGGTACAGGCTGGTCTGGGGGAACTGTGGAACTCGCTGTTCCAGTGTTACGGTATTTAATACTAGGGAGTTTTTGCACGCTTACGATAAATATACGGTAACGCTAAATTCTCTCAAGGGTTCATTGCGCATGTGCACAACTTACCGTAACACTATTTGAATAGCGGGCCACGGTATTTCTCTTGGTTTAGCGGAGCACGTTAAATGCTTTACCGTATTGGTTCTGATTGGTTAAGACGTGTTTGAGCACATTGGTAAATCGTCTTTTTAAACCTAAAGATAGAAACACACTCTTCTGCAGTCAACATTATCAATTTAACCGATAATATTTGGTTGATCTTATAAATGGAACCTGTTTGGGCACTGACAACTCATTTAATATGTATTGCATCTTCAATTACATCCATATTATCAAAATGCACTAACACATTTAATAAATCTTCGATACTTTAAGCTTTGAGCATAAATTGCTTCGCAGCCCATTTCAGTTCTGTGTTTGTTAGAGATAGTGACTGTTATGAGAGTGATACTAGCTGTGATTCTTTCTGTGATATGCCAAACGTTTTACATAATTTTGTTATAAATGACAATGATATAATTGGTGCAGCAAAAAATTATCACTAGTTGCAGAAGCAAAAACTGTCACATTTGCCATGCCGCTATTTTCTTTACCGTATTCAATCACGTGGTTTTAACGTTTACGGTATTTTTAAGGTGTGGCGTGCAAAAACTCCCTACTCACGAAAATTAAATACCGTAACAGTACCTATTGGGGAATAACCGTTTGGTTCCCCGGAATCCACGAGTGCTACATTAGCGGCGAGGATAAAGAAAAACAAAACCTCGAGGATTCTTCTCCTTTATTGTTCTAGATCTCTTCCTCGCCTCTTACAGCCATTCTTTCCACATCTTTCAAAACCTCTTCATTTCATATATTTTGGGTCGTAATTTTCTCCTTCATCGCCAGACTCTTTTTTTTCTGTGTAGTTCACTAAAAGCTCCCTGTTTATTCATCGTTTCCATCTTTTTTTTTCTCATAGAACTTCCAGGTTAAAATTTCAGTTTATCATTAATTAAATCAATTCAAGCAATTCAATCACTTCGATCAATTGGATCAATTGGATCAATTGATTAATTAATTGAAATTAAGTAAAGTTACTGCCTGTGAATAAGTCGTATACTTTTAATATCGCAAAATATAGAAAAAGTTTCAGCCACTGTACTACTCTCTACGTATTTCTGACAGTTGTAATATGTATTATACCTGTTTATTCATTTACAGATTTTTGTGTCCGAACAGGAGCAAAATAATAAACAAAACTCAGAAGCTATTTGCTCCCCAGTAAAATATGAATCTTCAAGAAACACACTGTCCTATTTAAACCTGTCGACGTATAATTTACCAGAGTGGCTTCGTTCCACGATAAATATGATGTATGACGTTGATTATAAACCTCGTGCATGCTTCTCATACCTTACATTTTGAGCCAATTAGGGGATAAAAATTACGAAGGAGTGTACTTACATTACTAGATAACTTGTAGTTTTATCTGAGTAGTAATTTGCGGATAATTAGGTAAGGCAGACGTTGGCTTTATTAAACCAAATGAGAAAAATTACCTCTGCTCCAATTAAAAAATACATTTTAGTAATTACACTAATTTTGTAGTTATAAAACAAGGGTCTCTGATGTAGGGTTGCAGTCCATTTGAAATGCAAAGCTGGAATCGGACTCAAGATCGATTTCGCTTATCCACGTTTACGTAGGTAATTATGTGGAAAATACCGCCAAGTGACCGATTATATTATGGATTGGCGATTTGGAATAGTTTAGATTAGTTGAGTTTAATGATAATAACAATAACGATAATAGTAAATTTAAAAAAGTGAATTACATAATTGTAACATGAATTTAGGGAAAAATTATTATATCCATGCATAGTATCTGAGAAAAATAGACATTAAACTGCTGGAAACACTACCAGTGCAAGAACTGACTGCAAAAAAAACAACCGATAATGGAACAGAACAAAATGTTACATTGTGACAATGCAAAAAGTCAAAAAGTAGTTAATAATATTTTTTGTAGTAGCCACAATCAACAAACTGTGAATGTTCTTAAATTAAAGCGTAAACATATATCGGCAAAAGTAATGAAGAATGTAACGTTTCTGAAACAGCTGGCGACCGCTGAAATCCAAGGCGAAGACTTATTTTGATATATATCCCAGTTTCATCCAAATAAATTTAATCTGTTCACTAGAATTTAATATTGTATATCCTATCTAATAAATTTAATTTTCGCTGCAATCACGTATTTTCACCAAACATTGTACCTACTTATAAAACAAGTTGTTAACATTAGAAAAGTAGATTAAGCTTGTTATTACTATTATGTGCATTTGCTGTAGTGGTAAATTTTTCAATGATTAAAGTTTTTAAAAAGCTGTTTTCTAATATCGAAAACTGAACTGGCGCAGTTGGTAGGATTGCCAAAGTCACTGAAAAATGTGCTAACATCGGGTTTTTTCGTGATTTCGTTTCAACGATTTATTTATTTAGTCAATAAAGGCATTCCTAAACTGGGTGACATAATCAATAATAAAAAAAAACTAATTCACGTCTCACCAAACCACCATGGTCGAATAGAAGTATCCCAAATTCCTAGATTCAATAGATAAGCTTTCTGAGCCTCTATCGTCGTGTGTTTAAGGTGGAGTGAGAGTAAAGAGAACGCATTAGACGGTCGCAATCCCGTCGCATTGCAAGCTCAACTGATCGCGGTCTCAGTCGCATTTGGCAATTGCGCACAATCCTGCTAGCGCTCTTCTTTAAGTTTAATCAACCAATCAATCAATCAATGTATTAATTATTCACTCTTCTGTTTGAAAAGGAAGAAAAGCGCCAAAGAAAAAAGCGCCAATTAACAGAAGCAGGTAAATAGAGGGTGAATTTCAAACTTTATTTAAAAAATTATTACTGGACGAACAGCGATTTTGCTTGCTTGCACCGTCCCGTCGCGTCGGCGCCATATGGATCGCCGAATGCAATCCAAGCATAGTACGCGATCATCAAAAACGCGCGCACTAGACGTTCCCGATCTCGTCTCGGTCGCATCGCGGTCTCCGAGATTCTTTAGAAACGACCGAAGGAGACCGCGATGCGATCGAGACGAGCTCGGGAACGTCTAGTGCAAATGCATGCGTTATAAAACATGGTAAAGATCTTCACTGAGCGCGGTCGAGACTAGCTCAGCTGGCGATGCGACGGGACCGCGACCGTCTAATGCGTTTTAGCCTTAATAGTCTCCATTAAAACATCTTTTCTATTTTACACTCTAGGGTGTACTGACCCCCGATGGGATGACAAACAACCCTAAATATAGTTTTACATGTACGGCGGTCAGTTTTGCCCTTCGGTCAGATTTTCCGCCCAGGTTACACAAAAAAACTTATAGCTAAATTTATAAATATAGAAAAACATTAATTTGCAATATAAAATTACAATAAAAAAATATATACAGGTGTCCCAGAAATAAGTACATTAATTTTAACAGCAACAAAATAGAGTGAATAGCAACAAAATTTCTCAATACTTTTTTCTCTAAACCCTCTAGTTTTTTAGTTAAAATTGTGTAAAGATTTGGTATGAATTTCGTTACCCGCTACTGGATTGTTTTTCTATCAATCCCCACTGATAAACCAAGCACACAAAAAATGCATTTACTTTCACTTTGTTTTTGTTGCTATAAAGGCAAATCTTCCTGTAAGGCACTAAATTTCAAATTAGTAAAATTTCAAAAAATTAAGAGAGCTGTTTAATTTTATCAGAATTTAAGATAAAAAAACATAGAAATCCAAACAAAACTAAGTTCCCAAAAGCAATAAAAAATAAAAAATAAGAAAACAACCCTAAATTTCAAAGTAGGCCTAACAAATTAACAAAAATAACAAAGAAACTTAGAAGAGTTATAAATTAAAGATATTACACCAAATCTTCCAACTGATGATCCTGCATCATCTGACAAAATCCAAGATCATAAAAAGCAGCCACTACATTTTGAATGATTTGGGGAGTTATTAAACTGCATCATGTCGAATGCTTCCTTCAAGATCATCCAAACATTCGACAGTTCTGTTAATTTTTTTGAAATTTTACTAATTTGAAATTTAGCGCTATTTAAATTCATTTTTTCCTTATCTAACCTATTAAGTATATGACAACGTTGAAAACAAAATAAAAAACTCTATTCAAATGTAAAATAAAAAACATAGGTTGCCATTAAAAAAAATATTGATGACGTTATAACTGTCAATAAATACGAATGAAAAAAAGAATAGTATACGTTTCTCAGGTGCGCTATAATTTGCCCTATCATATGCTTTTTAAGTTCTATTTCTAGTGCAAATACTAACGGAGTTACTGAATTTATTCCTTATTTAAGGAGGTTGGGGTGGGATAGTAATTACTTACTTATTACAAATAATTGTAACATTTGCAATATAATTACTATTGTAATAAATGCATATCTGAAACTTTTTCGATTATTATAAATCAACTATTTTATTTTATTTTATTATTTTAAGTTGATGAATTAACTTTTGGATGTTTTGTCCAAACTTAAAGAAAAAAAATATTACAAAGAAAAATGTATTACAATTTACGATTTTTGCTAAATTATTGAAGTAAATAGTTTAAAAAAATATATAGAAACATCTAAACTTTATAGTTCAGTAATTAAAAAATCATAAAATTAATTAAAAATTGGGAATTGAACAGTGTTCAAGCGGCAACGTTGCTTAGAATTGAAGAGTTGGCAGCTTGTTGGCATTCATTCTCTATATTATTGGAAAGTGTCATTTTATTTCTGCGGCAATGAAATTAACCCAAAAAGGTCATTTGGAAATGATAATTGTTGCGTATTCAATTGCCAATGCGTGAGAAAGAAAAATCCTGAGCTGAAAAAGGTGATTATGAGCGTTCAGGTAAGGAGTTTTAAAAAGCAGGAAACATAACCTAAAATACGAATTCTTTAAAATTGAAGGTTGGGGCACGAAAAAGCAGTTAAAACCTGATATCTGTCCAACACAGAACCTACCACAGATGCAGTAATCTCAAAATGGAAAATCGTCAAGAACTGTCAAGTGTTGAAGTTTCAACTTTATTTCAAGGGGGTTCACAAAGCCATGCTGCTGTTGAAGGCTTGAAAACCGTCCGCGCCCCCCCAGAGCATGAATTAAATATGTAGAAACATCAGAAATGTCCTTGACCTGCAAGTCAATACAAGTTGGACCAGGTGAATTGAAAATAATGGTTGACTGTTGGAAATACAATGATGAGATTATAGGTACTTGCAAAGATGCTGAAGTGCGGGTGGATACTCGCAGTGAGCTGACTATAAGTGATTTTGTGAAAACTGAAAAACACTTCTCCAGTTTGTATTTTTCTCAACCATTGTAAATTTTGTGAGTTTTTCTTTTCACCTCAAGTTCATCGTTTATCAGTGTACAATTGAGTTCTTTTAAGTTTATTGCAAAAATAAGTTAAATTTATTTGTATGTTTATCTCATATTTAATTATTGTATTTATTATATTCAAAAATCAGATAATAAATTACTTCAATAGTTAACTCGACCATTTCATTTATCTAAATAAAAAAATTAATAGGAGTTTGTACTTGTAATAATATAAAGCTTGATATTTATTGTTATCTTGATGTTCGATATGAAATATTCGAATTTCCCGCCACTTGTTTCTAAATACAACGTTGCCGCTTCGCTACAGCTAGGTGGTCGATAATTCAAAAGTAGTTATGTTTAATATTTTTTTTTCGTTAACTAAAAGCTTCCTAACTGTATCGGAAAAAACATTAAAATTATCGGGAAATATCAATGTATAACATAGTTAATTTCTGTACTGCTGGCATTATTTGTTTATTAGTTAGTATAAAAAATGTACCATTCACATGTAGAGTTGACAGATTTTCCATAAGACTACATGTAACAGTTTTATTGCATTTACTGCTTAATAAGCTTCCTAATGATCTTGATTTTTTCACAGAAAATTGTGTAATGAAATAATCTATTGAAAAAAACATATTTTAGAATTTTTTCATTATTTTTGCCTAACGGCCCAACCTCCTTAAGGGCAAATCCTACAACACTTTAATATGATTCAAAATCAATAGATGGCGGGCCAAACAGGCCAAAAGTTTTTCCAGTTTTTAAACGAAGTTATAGCATTTTTTGAAGATCCGACGGCGGATTTGCGTTAAGAAATACAAATTACAGGGAGTTAGTTTTCAGTTTTTCAATTTATAAAAAGAATTAACATTTTTTTCTTTTTCTTTTGGTGATGGTTTGAGGAATTCGAAAATCTAAGGTATACGTTTATTAGAGCTGTTTCAATAAAAACCAACACTTTTTTTAGATCTAAAATCGGCCGACAAACGGCGTTCGAAAACGTGTTTGAAAAAACGTCCTTGACGCATCGTAACAACAATGACATCCTTTGATGGGTATGGGATAAGGTGAGATCATAAATCCAGTCCGCGATAAAGTTTTCACCAAAATCAGATCTTATTGTACATTCAAAATATAATAATTGCTTTTTTATATAATTATTGTTCTGCCTTTCAGAAAAGGAAAATACACGATTTCAAACAGCGGTTGTATGAATATTGTTACAATTAAAATAAATTGATTTTGAACTGCTTTCATCATGTAGGATGCAGCGTCTGACAACATAAGTAAAATAAGTATAATATCCAGAAGACAGCAGCTCTTACTATTAGACACGCTGTTGCGACGACAGTACCAGCAGGCAATGATTGATAAAATTTATTTTGAAAACCAAATGAGAAAATAAATTACCCCATTTTTATTTATCTTATTTTTACGATATTATTTACGATGATTTACTAGGAAGCATTGGCAATGAATAAGATAATAAGATTTGGAAATTTCTGCATTTGGGAAAGCAGATGGAGCAGATCTGTGACTGTAGCAAATAAGTTTGTGGTTGGTGGGTATCTACTTTTAATCAGTTTTTCCCTAAAACACCAAAAACATTTTTATTATAACTGCCAACGCACGTTTCGCCAACAATGTTGGCATCATCAGGGCGATGAGTAAACTGCGTTGCGTTGGCAGTTATAATAAAATTGTTTTTGGTGTTTTAGGGAAAAACTGATTAAAAGTAGTTATCTACCACCAAAAGTGATCCAGACAATTGTTTTGTTGTTGGTCGGTATGTTTTTCCAGATATAAAAAACAATATAAGAAAAAAATTATATGACTTAAATATGCAATAATATGCAACTTTTGATGAAATATGCATGCGTATAGCCAAATGTGCAATCACTAATTAGTGTTAATTAACTCTAATCAATGTAATTCGTCCACATAATTGAGTATACTTATAGACACTATCTCAACGAAAATTGTCCACTTTAATTTACTCCACTTACAAATATTTTCTTCAACTATTTTCCCCTGACTCAAAAACTACGTGTAAAAAAAATGGCATCATTGGAAGTGTTTGTGCCTACAAAAATGCAAATTTGAGCAAAATTGATATTCCGAATATATCTTCAAGGAAAAATATTTTTTATCCCGCAAGAAGCAAAAAATACACCACTGAATATGTTGAGAATCAAAAGATCTTTTAATGATATGTCGCATGCCCCACTTTCCCTATTTAAAATTTAAGGGTGGGAGTCAGTGCGGAGATAGAAGTTTAAAATGTACCTCAAAGTAGTCCCCCTACAGATAAAAATTTTTTTGCTAAAATTTTTGTTGGTCAAGCGAATTCAAGTGGAGAATTTTCGCTGACAGCCTGCAGAAAATATGCAAAAAATAAAATATTTGCGCTTTGCATATAATCTGCCCTTTATTTATTGTTTCAATACAGATGGCTCACGTATAGACATATTGCTACAAAGCGAGCGAGCATCTATAATTTCAGGAAGTAAAACATTTAAAAAAAATGACAGCTGAACCTCCATTTTATCTGTCCAAAAATTTTTCTTGGAATGCGTTCTATATGAAAATCTTTTTTCGTTCACAGAACAAATATGAAGATGAATATGAACGTCCAGTGATACGAAGCCGGCCTTGAATTTGAAAAAAATAATTATTCAGAAAGAGCACTAAAATTTCAATTTCTATACTTCCTTATGTAAGCTGGGATTGAAGATGGTGTTTTCCAGCAAGATAACGCCTGCCTCATATTGCGCGAACCTCTATGAGGTTTTTAGAAGAGGAGCTTGACCACCTAGGTCGTCAGATTTATCGCCCATCGAAAAAGTGTGGGATTGGATGGGTATCCATATTCAGAATTTTCCGCAGCCCCCGACGACTTTCTTATAAATTCTAAATATAAGAATTTTTTCAAAGAGAATCCGAACACAGCATTAACGAAGTGACATTTTGAAAACAAAAATTAGGAATATAAGTATAGTTTTCAGCGCGAAGACAACTCACGATTTTTGCGGCGATATTATTTCGAAAACCATTGGTGGGAGCAAAAATGTATAGAAACAAAATTGTAGAAAAGTTTTTTCTGTACCAGTTCCATATTGAATAAAACATTTGCAATAAATTGCTATTGGTCAAAAAACGGGGGTGGACTAATTTTTGCCTTCGCGCTGAAAACTATAAACATTTTCCAATTTTTCATTTATGAACGTTGGGTGGGAGTTAGCCAAAAGCTTCATGAGATCAATTTCATGCAGAATTGAATGCAGAACATAAATCCGAAAACATTTTGTCGTCGGAGTAACCGTTTACCAGAAAAATGCATAAAAGCTTCATGAGGTCACGATCGGGGGCGTTTTTTTGGGAAAGAGGGAATGAAGCTCCCCCGGGGGAGTAGAAACTCTTCGGATCTTTATTTGGGTCCCTGTTGGGAGTTTAAACAAAAATTTCAATATTTTATAAATAGTTATTTGCTTGGACTATTATTTTACAATTGAGGAGTGATTCAGCAAAAACGGGCAAACTTTTTTTAATTCTGTAATCCACAAAATGTTGCCACTCAAAGGCCGTTTGACATAAAAAAACACGTATTGCATATTATTACGGATATTGGGCACTAGATTCTTAAGTTGCAGTTTCAAGAAAAAATAATACATATTTTCAAAGTTATTGTTAAAAAAGCATTGAATTTAACTCATTTTGGCACGTTTGGGTCAAACCTTGGGTCAAACGGTATATGGATTTAACCCGGTTTGTTGCTTATTTTCTTTACCTTTTGGTGTGTGGATCAGTGCTTTATAGAAACTGCCAATTTTTAATAAAATTTTATTTCTTGAACTTAAAAATTAATACATTGGAAAAGCGGTGTTAGAATAGCATAATATAGAACCATACGCATATACGAGTAAAAGTGTTTATATATGAAGACCACAATCCGCGTCTAAACAATTACATTGCTCAGCAATGTCATCAACTGGTTCATCACCAGGAAGATCTTCCTCTTGAATCTGCTCGAGGTTATATGGATCTGGAAACAAGATATTCTTGTACCAAGACAGATTATCCGCCTTCGACTCAGATGTTTCCAAATTATTCTTGTTGTAAAAGTTTTATTTTTGTCAGGAATAGACTGCCTCAGTTCCACGTCCTTTACAGAAGGATTTTTGTCGGTTTTGCCTCTGTTCAGAATACTCTTCGATACCTTAAATTCACTTTCGTATCTAAAGTTATCAAAACACTTCTCTTCGCCAGTAGGTATACTTGTTTTCTTTGTTTTAGGTATACTTGGATAGGTTAATTCTCTTGCAATCGGATATTACCACTATTTTCTTTAAGTCATTCTCCAAAGATGTATTTCAGGTTCCAATGGGTTCCCAGTTCCTTCACTAAATCAAATTGCTTGTATATGTTGATGTAGTCTTCCTTATTTGTAATGGATTCCTTCCGCACATGTTTCCACACGGCCGAAAATACTATCGACCGGGAGGAAACTGTGTTCTCCTACAGGAAACGTAATCCAGATTTTTTTATTTTAAATAATGAAATACAACACAAAAGTAAAAACAACTGTAATTTAAGCTGGGATGCGTCTTTCCAGATTTTTCTCTAGAATTTCCCGTTTTATTTATTTATTTTTTTTTTTTTTTTAATTGAAAACATTCAATTGAGTTATTTCCATAACGGGAGCATAGCGAACAAAACAAAAAAGAATCAACCAAAATTATGTTATGATCGGGTGACGCTGTTTTAAAAAAAAACACATAAACATGTTTTAGAAGGGTTTCCCTTGTCGGTTTTTCAATTTGTAAAAGGTAAACATTACTTATTTTTAGAGCTCTACAAAATGTATACCTTCATTTTTTCAAATTAATTTTAAAAAGTGCTTTTCTTGCAGTTATTTTCTTTTCTTTTATCAATAACCAAAATATGAAAAACTAGTTCCCTGCAGATTACCCTTCTCTATTGAACACCGTATTCAGAATTGTTATGGAATTAGCCATTTCCTCAAAAATTGAGGAAAACTTTTCCGATATTTTGTCTCTCTCGCACACTTGCCTATTAAATGTTGTCGGCTTTGGCCTTAATTTCCTCACTGTATGTACCACTATTTTGCCCTATATTTTTACTTTATCAGCAATTAACATGTTGGTGCATTTAAAGAAACCGTCAGGGATGTAGTGGTATCGAACAAATAAACGAGTGCAAAATAAAAAACCTGCTCTCCGATTTGTACACGTGCTATTCAAAGATCGGACGCCAACAATCAAAGAATGTCGCCGCTTCATTGTCGATGAGCAGAGATCGAATCGCAACGTCTCCTTTGCCCCATACACCACTGGTCACTGCACCCATATGATGTGAAATGGAATAAGCGAAACGTTAGAACTTCTTCTTCGACGTTGCCATTTAGCAGAGGTGGTAAAGTAATACTTGTGATACAAAAAATAGATTTATATAGTTGGAGGCGGCACGGTGTCCTCGCTCCTCGCTATATATTTTGTGGAACACTAGCGCCAGCGATATATGCTCGAACTAAAAAATTTTCTTGTAGGTAACGAGGCGACTTTGTGGCGTCCAATGTAAATTTTAATGTATGACTCTAAATGGCTCCCTGATGCCAAAACCGATGAGAAAATGGAAAAACGTTATCGCCTCCGAAATCAGAGGCGATAACGTCATATACGAGGCGACAACGTTACTTCGGTATATACTTTTAAGGCGGTAACGTACCCTTAACCAATATATATATATATATATATATATATATATATTATGTATATATATATTGGTATTTATTATTGGTATATATATATATATATATATAGTATGTAGTAGTGTTACCGGAGATCATACGAGGCGACAACGTTACTTCGGTATATACTTTTAAGGCGGTAACGTACCCTTAACCAATATATATATATATATATATATATATATATATATATATATATATATATATATATATATATATATATATATATATATATATATATATATATATATATATATATATATATATTGGTTAAGGGTACGTTACCGCCTTATATATATCCGTTATATATATATATAAATATATATATATATATATATATACATCCTTAGCATGATACTGCGTCCGTACATTGCAAAATCGCATTCAATGCTGCGTCCACGACCATACTGCGTCCGTATACGGACGCAGCAAATCTAACCCATGTAGTTTAGTTTAAAGGGATGGGGGCAGTCCAAAACCGAATTCTTAGAGGGACGTCTTATCGTGCGTATAGTGAACATGCACCGTATATTTTAGTTCTGCTCCGTAACGTGTTGGGGGCGCTGCGAATTTTTCAATATACGTTTCTGGAATATACGTTCTTTTATGCTCTCGCTTTTGCTGCGTCCGCACCGTATATCAGTTTTTATTATTTGACGTTTGCTGCGTCCTGCAAGTTTGGCAACGTTGTTTCAATAAAATCCAACGATGATAGCGAAAGCGGTGAAGCGTGGAAAGGAAATAATGTTCCAAATTCGGCATATTGGAGAGTCCAATTTCGGGCGGGGAAATTTAAATTGAGTTTCTAAATAAAACGATCGTAATTGTGCTGTTTTATTTTTTTATATATTATAAAGAATAAAGATAATTTGAATAGTATATAACCTCAATTAGAGGATGAAGTTAGTCTTCGCAATAGTACCATTTCTAAACAAGAAGAATGTCCTTAAATCCAAGTGGAGTAAATTTAAATTAAAATTTAAATATATCTATGTCGAACTCCACAAACTTTAATAACTGAAGGATTACTAATGGTACATGTTTCGGCAGAATGCTTCTGCCATCATCAGCCCTAATTTAACAAGAGATTAATGATACAATTGATGAATTACAAGAGGGGTTCTTACCTTAAAGAATATAAAAAATTATGACATTGACGTCAATGTCATAATTTTTTATATTCTTTAAGGTAAGAACCCCTCTTGTAATTCATCAATTGTATCATTAATCTCTTGTTAAATTAGGGCTGATGATGGCAGAAGCATTCTGCCGAAACATGTACCATTAGTAATCCTTCAGTTATTAAAGTTTGTGGAGTTCGACATAGATATATTTAAATTTTAATAGTACCATTTCTGACAATACTCTTTCGTCGTGTGCCTTTCTCAATAAATTTATTTGATTCTAAATCAGACAACGCTATTCCTTCCAAGGAATGAGATCAATTATACTTCCGAGTCATGAGACGGATTCCGCCGAAACACCACGACAATACAGCTGAGGTGGTGTTCCGCGGAAAACGTCGAATGAGGAGGTTAGTATAATCGGATTATTTTCGTTTGCTCGTTTCATTATATAATCAAATCGATCCAAAAGATTTTTTTCTGACGTTTAATAACAAAGCGTGAGAAAATTGTTACTATGCCAAAGTCTAATGTTGGACCCAGCGGAAAAACCGAAATGATTGTACCACATCGTCAAGAGTATTACCGCTTATTTATACTGTAAAATTTGTAATTTTTATTGGATCAATTTATTATGTGTTATACAATCTACAATAGATAATAATCTAGAATGTCAAATCCCGAACCTGGAATTTTGTGTCTGCAATGTATAATGTAGAATTCCAAATTTGGATGCGCAGTCCTAGAATCTCGAATATGTAATCTCTAATCAGTAATCTCGAATATAAAATTTCAAATCTAATATCTGTAAACCTAAAATACCCTCTAGAATCGGAAAGCGAAAATCTGAAATTTGGGAATATAATCTCGAAAGTTGAATCTCGAATTTTCGAATATCGAATCTTGAATCTTAAATCATAGTAAAGCGATGGTCTCGATCTCTTTGACATTCATTTCTTAATTTATTTAACACTTACATGCTCTCAGACCCGACAATCTATTTTCGCGCTCCTGTGGACTTTCATTCATAATAATTGTTTCAAAATTTCTGGTTCTATTTTTTTAGCGTTTTTGTCCTTCATCTTCCTTTTACGCCAGTCGTCGTTTTCTCATTCGAAAAGCGCTTAACACTTAACACTAAGTTAGTTTACGGGGGGTGGAGGAGGGCTTGGTACAGGGCAACAACAATAACAAAGCCCCCCTGGTACACGGGCCCCCCTTGGAACAATTGGGCCCTCCTAGGGACCCCTTTCGACAGGCGGGTCCTCTTGGGACAGGTGGGCCCTCTTGGGACAGATGGGCCCTCTTGGGACAGGTAGGCCCCCTTGGGAAAGGGAGGCCCCCTCGCGACAAGGGGGCCCATGGGACAAGGATGGGCCCTTGGTATAGAAGTCCCCTTGGACAGGAGCCCCCCTTGAGACAGGAGGCCCTTTGAGACAGGTGGGCTTCCTTGGGACAAGTGGGCCCCCTTGGGATGGAGGCCCAAAATTTTTTGTCGGCCGAAAAAGTTTTGTGAGTTTTGGCATTTAAAAGAAAAATGGCATATTTACTTTACGTGGCATGTCTGTAGTTACCAAACATACAGACTAATCCAAAGATTTTTTTTGAGACGGGTTCGAAGAGCGAGTTGAACAATACTGCCGAGGTCATATAAAACCCAACGGCCGTGTATACGAAGGCGTTGAACAGACATGGATGGAAAAATAAATGACAACGTTTTTTTTTCTCGCCGTTCCAACTTTTTTCTGGCAATTCCGACTTTTTTCTGGCAATTTTGACTTTTTTCTGGCAATTCCGAAATGCGCGAGGCACCAATTTCAATGATCCATGAAAAAATTAATTTTCACAGACGGTAACTTCCGTGGATCACTGAAATTGGTGCCTCGTGCTACGCACTCGACCACTTAAAGAAACATACTCTAAAAATTTCATATTCCCCTGTACGTGAAACTAGAAATGTGGAGAGTATCTGATATTTTATGATTTTATGAATTTATAAACGGAAAATCAAACTTTCACGGAGGATAACTTCCGTGGATCACTGAAATTGGTGCCTCGCGCTACGCGCTCGACCCATTAAAAAAACAAATTTCATATTTCCCTGTACGTGAAACTCAAAATGTAGACAGTATTTCATATTTTAAGTTTGGGCAACAAAACAGCACCATCGTCCTACCCCTGCCGCTATTGCCAGAAAAAAGTCAGAATTGCAAGAAAAAAGTCGTAATTGCTAGAAAAAAAAAATCGTTTCAGTTATTTTTCCTTTCATGTCCGTTCAGCGCTTTCGTAGCAAAATAGTTTTCTTCTAATAATATTGAAGAATTTACAATTTTCCTGTTTATTTTCACGTCCTAAATCCTGTTCAATTATTAATTGACGTCAATGTCATAATTTTTTATATTCTTTAAGGTAAGAACCCCTCTTGTAATTCATCAATTGTATCATTAATCTCTTGTTAAATTAGGGCTGATGATGGCAGAAGCATTCTGCCGAAACATGTACCATTAGTAATCCTTCAGTTATTAAAGTTTGTGGAGTTCGACATAGATATATTTAAATTTTAATAGTACCATTTCTGACAATACTCTTTCGTCGTGTGCCTTTCTCAATAAATTTATTTGATTCTAAATCAGACAACGCTATTCCTTCCAAGGAATGAGATCAATTATACTTCCGAGTCATGAGACGGATTCCGCCGAAACACCACGACAATACAGCTGAGGTGGTGTTCCGCGGAAAACGTCGAATGAGGAGGTTAGTATAATCGGATTATTTTCGTTTGCTCGTTTCATTATATAATCAAATCGATCCAAAAGATTTTTTTCTGACGTTTAATAACAAAGCGTGAGAAAATTGTTACTATGCCAAAGTCTAATGTTGGACCCAGCGGAAAAACCGAAATGATTGTACCACATCGTCAAGAGTATTACCGCTTATTTATACTGTAAAATTTGTAATTTTTATTGGATCAATTTATTATGTGTTATACAATCTACAATAGATAATAATCTAGAATGTCAAATCCCGAACCTGGAATTTTGTGTCTGCAATGTATAATGTAGAATTCCAAATTTGGATGCGCAGTCCTAGAATCTCGAATATGTAATCTCTAATCAGTAATCTCGAATATAAAATTTCAAATCTAATATCTGTAAACCTAAAATACCCTCTAGAATCGGAAAGCGAAAATCTGAAATTTGGGAATATAATCTCGAAAGTTGAATCTCGAATTTTCGAATATCGAATCTTGAATCTTAAATCATAGTAAAGCGATGGTCTCGATCTCTTTGACATTCATTTCTTAATTTATTTAACACTTACATGCTCTCAGACCCGACAATCTATTTTCGCGCTCCTGTGGACTTTCATTCATAATAATTGTTTCAAAATTTCTGGTTCTATTTTTTTAGCGTTTTTGTCCTTCATCTTCCTTTTACGCCAGTCGTCGTTTTCTCATTCGAAAAGCGCTTAACACTTAACACTAAGTTAGTTTACGGGGGGTGGAGGAGGGCTTGGTACAGGGCAACAACAATAACAAAGCCCCCCTGGTACACGGGCCCCCCTTGGAACAATTGGGCCCTCCTAGGGACCCCTTTCGACAGGCGGGTCCTCTTGGGACAGGTGGGCCCTCTTGGGACAGATGGGCCCTCTTGGGACAGGTAGGCCCCCTTGGGAAAGGGAGGCCCCCTCGCGACAAGGGGGCCCATGGGACAAGGATGGGCCCTTGGTATAGAAGTCCCCTTGGACAGGAGCCCCCCTTGAGACAGGAGGCCCTTTGAGACAGGTGGGCTTCCTTGGGACAAGTGGGCCCCCTTGGGATGGAGGCCCAAAATTTTTTGTCGGCCGAAAAAGTTTTGTGAGTTTTGGCATTTAAAAGAAAAATGGCATATTTACTTTACGTGGCATGTCTGTAGTTACCAAACATACAGACTAATCCAAAGATTTTTTTTGAGACGGGTTCGAAGAGCGAGTTGAACAATACTGCCGAGGTCATATAAAACCCAACGGCCGTGTATACGAAGGCGTTGAACAGACATGGATGGAAAAATAAATGACAACGTTTTTTTTTCTCGCCGTTCCAACTTTTTTCTGGCAATTCCGACTTTTTTCTGGCAATTTTGACTTTTTTCTGGCAATTCCGAAATGCGCGAGGCACCAATTTCAATGATCCATGAAAAAATTAATTTTCACAGACGGTAACTTCCGTGGATCACTGAAATTGGTGCCTCGTGCTACGCACTCGACCACTTAAAGAAACATACTCTAAAAATTTCATATTCCCCTGTACGTGAAACTAGAAATGTGGAGAGTATCTGATATTTTATGATTTTATGAATTTATAAACGGAAAATCAAACTTTCACGGAGGATAACTTCCGTGGATCACTGAAATTGGTGCCTCGCGCTACGCGCTCGACCCATTAAAAAAACAAATTTCATATTTCCCTGTACGTGAAACTCAAAATGTAGACAGTATTTCATATTTTAAGTTTGGGCAACAAAACAGCACCATCGTCCTACCCCTGCCGCTATTGCCAGAAAAAAGTCAGAATTGCAAGAAAAAAGTCGTAATTGCTAGAAAAAAAAAATCGTTTCAGTTATTTTTCCTTTCATGTCCGTTCAGCGCTTTCGTAGCAAAATAGTTTTCTTCTAATAATATTGAAGAATTTACAATTTTCCTGTTTATTTTCACGTCCTAAATCCTGTTCAATTATTAATGCTAAAAAACAAAATTGTTAGAATTTCGGAACTGAGGCGTTTCGGTTGAAGGTTTTAAATAAATACCTTGGTTTAGAACGGCTATTTACATGCCAATCGTGGTTAATCCAGTCTTTTATACCTTTAAAGACATTTTTTAAGTGTTATTGCTCAATTAAAAATCAAGGTCGTTTTTCATGTCTCCAACAATACCTAAAATTCTAAAATTAATAGAGTATGGGTATAACAATTCTCCCACGCTTTTTTCTGTTGAAATCAAGTCAAGCTTTTATTCGTAAAAAAAAAACAATACAAACAATCGTTTTATAAACAATTTAATGTAACTTAAACTAGTTTTTTAGTAAAATATTGTTGATATTTTAATAAAAAAGTCCTCAACCGTCAAAATAATAAGAATAAATCATAATTAGGAACTGAAGCGTTTGACTTTTTTTCGGTTTTTCGCTTATAACTCGAAAAATATGCGTCCTACCTAAAAAATAGTAGGAACCAAAATTAAAGCTGATAAATTACTTTATAAGAATCACTCCAGAATAGGGTTCCAGGTTGAATCGTTCTCGAGATATGTGCCTATGAAATTCTAGTTCAAGAAAAATAGAGTATTTAGAAGAAATAATTTATGAAGTTTTGAAATGTTGGTTATGAACTCCCAGAAGGCACCCAAACAAAAATTCAAAGAGTTCCCACTCCCTCGGAGGGATCTTCATCCCTTTTGCCCAAAAAACCGCATCTGGGCGTGACGTCATGAAGCCTTTCAGCAATTTTCTCGCGGTTCAGATTATATATACGCCACCTGTCCCAAAAAGACTCCCCTGTCTTAAGCTCTGTCTCTGTGCCAAAAGAAACACCCTGTCTCAAGGGGGGCCTCAATATTAGCATTTCTTTACAGAATTGTACAGCTAATTTTAATTTTCATTGATTTAATTCCTCTTGTTCATCTATTTTCAATCATGACATGTTTTGAAAACAGAATTCAATTATTTGTTGTTATAAAATAACAAATTGGGAAATTGAAGTAAATAATTTTTGCCCGAACCTAAAAGAAAGAAAATTCACTGCGACTATGTAACTTAAGTCATACTTACGTTTGATAAAACAAGTTGCAAGCCTGTTCTATACATAATTTTTCAGGTAAACTTTACTCCAAATTTGATTAATTGTCTTTTAAAGCTATCATCAACATGGCAACGTTGCGGACGCCGTATGTGTTAAAAGATGAAGAGTAAATATACAACAGGACGCAGCATAAGCTGGATAAAGTAATGTGTATATTCTGGATGCAGCAACGTGCTATTAATGTAAGGACGCTCTATCATGCTAACAATAAAAGCACATTGGTTTTCGTTATTTTAAAAGATATCTGTAAACACAATAGATTCTTGGAATCTCCGTTTGAATATCTAGAGGTCGCTGATTTCTAAATTAAATATATACGTTTCCTTCTTGTGGACGCAGCATGTGTTATTTCGTGAAAGGACGCAGCATTGATAGCAAGATGTAAATATATATATATATATATATATATATATATATACACTACTAATTACAGGACCTTTTATTTATACTTCTGTGATGAATTGTACGAAGGGAAACTCTTGAGGTAACTACGTCCCAGTTGTTATAACTGAATTGAATTTTCTAAGAACTGTAGACGCATTTTCTAAATTAGCTCAAGCTTTCCCAATAGATCGCAAAAGAGATACTTTTAATCTGTGTTTACACTAAAACAGGAACAATAATTTTATTTATTTGTTACTAAATTGTAAACGTCATTTATTCGAACTGTCACTTGACGTTGAAAAGTCATTTTAACTGGCTAGTAGTGGTAAATTGACTGCAGACCAGTTATGAATTTAACAAGTTAGTAGAGAAATTTTAAATTTGAAAAAAAAAGTAGCGTTTTTAACATTTGAACATTTTTATTTCTTTGTTTCATACAAATTAAAATTAAATTAACAATTAGAATTTCCGCTAAAGCCGAACATTCCTGAAGCGGAAGTGAATTCGCTCGTCATTGGACAATTAATAATTGTAGAACCTCCCGAAGTAGAAGCCACATTTATCGAAGTGGAAGCCTCATCTGTTGAGTTTCCTCCAGGAAACATTTTTTTCGCAATTTCAATTTTTTTATTGTTAGAATCATCCACATAACCTTCCGCAATTCCACTACTTTTCCATCCTCCCGCCCGTTTTAGTGTCAAAATATCTCCGCCGGCATCCACAACCATCGTTGCTGCTGATCGGCGAAATGAGTGACCAGTGTATAATTCAGGTTCTTGTAGCCCTAAGTATTTTTACCCGATTCCTTTTTGAACAGAGAGGCTGTAAAAGGGACGTAGACGGCTGCAAGGAAAACCTGCTGATCGATAGGTGCGTCACGCAGGAAGACCTCCAATATAAGCGCATCCTATCGATTATCCTAAGACATTCGACACAACATTTTACGAGCTGATTTTTCAGTTGCTCTTATCACTCTGTTAGACTCGCTTCTAGATAACATCCCGACAGGACCGAGTTTGGACAGGGTTGATATTATTCAGAAGAGGAGTATTCCAAGGGGATTCCTTGAGTCCTCTTCTGTTTTGCATCTCTCTGTTGCCGCTCTCCGTAGACTTGCGTGGTGCAAGAGGTTGTAGCAGTGGTACACCCGGTGACCGGAAGCATAAGATCACTCAACTCACCTGACACATCTGAACGCTGGAGAAACTTATAAGTACTTGGGTGTGGAGGAATGCCACATCCAAGCGATACACCAAGTAAAGAAGTCTCTATGCGGCAAGTACAAAAATCTACCTCGACGAATCTGGTCGTCAGAGCTTTCGTGGAAGAACAAGATTTTTGCCACAAATGTGCTTGCCGTTCCAATCCTGCTCTACTCAGTTCGAACAGTGAAATGGTTAGTAGATGAGTTGAAGCAGATTGATCCCGATACTCCAAAAATGATGCATCTAAAGCGCAGTTTGCATCTAAAATTATTCAAAGTTCAGATCCCCTGTTGCTTCTTGTCAGGGATCACGAGAGGCATTTTTGTTTAGGGCAGCACAACGAGCAGAAGATGAACTCGGTCTTGACTTTGACGTTGAGAGAGCTCGGCCACACTCTATTACTGAGCTCAATTAGTAATGTCTTACAGTCCACATCAGAATCTCTGAGCAAGATAGGCTCATGAGAAGGCAAGAAGGTTTTCTTCAAGAATATTGGAAACCTTGGCTTATCCAAAAGGCACACATTTATCTTTCTGAGATCAACTGGACTCAAGTCTGAGAATTCATTTACTCTGCACAAGATGGTGTAATTATCACCTCGATCTATCGCATCTGTGTGATGGGTATAGAGGTGCCGAATGTGAGCTGTAGGGCTTGTCACAGAGCCCCTGAAACACTAATGCATATATTGGCGGTTTGCCCGGTTTATGCAGTTTCGGCCTATATCCATTGCCACAATGTGGCGTTGAGAGTGGTATATTCTCACTTAAGACATTCTTATGCGTTAGACCAGACACCACTGCTGCCTGCTATGTTCCGAACGATATTGAGTCCGTTCTGAAGACCGAAAGGTGCCAAGTCTATTGGAACTATTCGTTCTCCTCTGTCAGGGAGATAATAGCGAACAAGCCTGACGTAGTTCTATTGGACCACTCCTCCAAGCAGATGTTTGGTATTGAATGTTCGCCTCCTGCTGAAAATAACATGTGAATCAAGGAGGAGGAAAAGTTGACAAAATATCAAGACCTGCTCTTTGAACTAGGGGACTGTACTCAAATTATTCAGTAAAGCTCGTCGTGTTGGTAATTGGGTGCATGGGAGGCATTAAGGACTCGCTCGTTTCTAATCAGAAAATCATTCCTGGGGACATGATTTGAGATTTATAGTTGCTAACCTCATGGTTTTGAGGAGTGGCTATGATGTACGATATGGACCTGACCAGCAAGAAACCTCATGAACGTCGGAATCACGGGGAGCTCCTTCTAGTCAAGACGAAAAAAAAAAAATACGGTAATATAATACCTTTATAATCACAAAATCATAAATAGAAAAGAAAAATACAACAATAGGACTAACACATAAAAATATAAAGTATATAATTATTATACGTCTTAACAACAGTTTTAGTTGCAGCTTATTCTTAAAAACAATAAGTTAATATCGTGTTTACTGGCGAGAATAATGGATACGAATGCAAAGTTACATAAATTTTAAGTATAAATTTAGTAATGTGCATTCATACATGTTGTATGAAATGTATTTGCTATTTATGCTGTTAAGATAATTTTAAATCTTTTCATTAACCTTACATATTTAGTTACTTTTTTTCGGTTGGATTTTATATCACTTCGCTGTGAAGGGGTTGCTGTCTGGGGCATCCTAGAGCATTTTACCAAAAAAGGGAGATGGTATTCGGCGTACCACACTCTTGAGTTTAAGCCGCTGTTTTCTTCGTACTATTTACTTTATACTAGCTCGAAATAATTTCTAGTGTAAACCGTAATTGTGCTCGACATTACGGAATGTTACTCTCAATGTATCGTCTTTCTTCTTCTTTCTTCGCTGAGGTGGTGTTATCTAGCTCGACCTTTCGTTTTGGAAGTATGCAACACTTTTGCCACTGCCTAAAACGCCAAGGGGCTAAATTACTGAAACCTCGACTGGGTAATACCTACACTTAAAATTTCTTTGTGTCTCGTCGGGAAATAATGAAGAATTTCTCTTGTTTACATCTACATAACCTTACACCTGTCAGTGCTGGAAAAGAACGGTACGTCATCGTCACCGCGTCGCAGGTACGCAGGTTCTTGGAGAGGCCTTCTTTCGGTCGGAGTGTCTGTCAAAAAGAGACATTTTTGTTGGGTGGCGATGAAACGTGGTTTTCGTACAATTAACTTTTAATTATCCGTAAGGGATTAATGCATCCGTTTCATCTAAGAGTGTGATTCTCGTCCCATCGAAAATCATCGCAAAACGACGGAATCATTTTTCAACCTTCGGGGATTCAAACCACCGAACAAGTCGTGCACGTGGTGCGTCCACATTTCGTGTCTATGGAAGTCGTCCCTCATTGGAGGTAAGGGCCTTTCTGTTCGATAAATGGGGTACTTAAAGGGGGAATCTTCTTCATCAGGGTACTGGTTCGGGGTGAACCCTAAAACCTCTCACCACCTAAGCGGAAACTACCCATCGAGAGAGGGTATCGTGATATTCCGTGGAAGTTCCAGCGTGGACGCTTCTATCGAGGATTCGTTGGTGTCAGGGGCTAGAGAATCGTCGTCGTCTCCCTCTGGAAGTCCTCACACACCCCAGACCAGAGTTCCAGGGCCAAATCATCTCCATAGAGCTAGATTTGGGGCGGTACCAATTTACCATCTAGGGTGAAGCCGATCCAACCAGCTACACAATCTTCGACTATATCATACGATCTAAGCAGGGGGATGATCGACCCCACATCAACGTGTTTTGTTGTGGCGTACAAATGTTGGCTATACTTGATTCGGGTGCTAGTTGTACTGTTCTAGGGGGTGCCGGTATCTGTTTGTTGAAGCATTTGGGGTTGTCGGTTGATACAGAGTCGCTAAATGTGTTGTGGCTGATGGGAGTTCCCATCCTACGGCGGGAACGGTGACGTTACCCATTCGATTATTACAAAAGGTGGTGCTGCTAGATGTTGTGTTGGTTCCGGCCCTACCTCATACTTTGATTTTGGGAATCGATTTCTGTACTCGAATTGGGATCGTCCCGGACTTGCGTAGTAAATCGTGGCATTTTTCGCCCATTTCCCTTGACACAGTCGATATCTCTTCTGACTTCGTAGTCACTGCAGAACAAAAAAGACAAGTTATACAAATGGTCGATAATTATTTCGCGGGTCTTTCTTCTCAGTTAGGTTGTACTGATGTAGTGGAACATCGTATCGTTACTGAATCTTCTCCAATAAAACAACGAAACTATCCGGTGTCACCAAAGATTCACGATGCCATTAATTTGGAGTTGGATAAAATGTTTGCCGACGGGGTTGTAGAACCTTCCTCTAGTGGTTGGTCGTCTCCGGTTGTGATGGTTCAGAAGAAAGACGGATTTTATCCGTTTTGTGTAGATTATCGCCGTTTGAATAAGGTGACACAGAAGGACGCCTATCCATTGCCTCGTATCTCCGCAATTCTTGATTGGTTGAGCCAAGCTAAGTATCTCAGCTCGCTCAGCATAAAGTCCGTTTACTGGCCGGTACCAGTAGCTCTTGATAGTCGTCCCTTTACTGCTTTTGCCGTTAGTGGAAGGGTTTTTTTTTCAGTTTCGGCGCATGCCATTTGGGCTGACGAACGCACCTGCAACCTTCCAACGCTTGATCGAAAAGGTCGTTGGTCACGACCTTGAGCCTTTCGTTTTTCCCTATCTTGATGACAATATCGTAACGACACCCACTTTCGAAAAACATATAGAAGTGTTGCAACAAATTTTCGAACGGTTATCAGCAGCAAACCTGATTCTCAGTCAGGAGAAATGTCATTTTTGTTTACTTCGTCTTCGGTACCTAGGGTACATGATCGATAATGGGGGGTTGCGTGTTGATCCAGAAAAGGTTTCGGCGGTCGTGAACATTCCTAGTCCCAGTAAAGTGCGGGATATTCGTCAGTTCCTGGGAATGGCATCGTGGTACCGTCGATTTCTTCCAAATTTTTCCACCCTCATCGCGCCTATCGCTGCTCTATTGCGGAAAGGTGCAAAATTCGATTGGAACAAGCAGTGTGAAGAAGCTTTCGTGCGTACCAAGGAGTTGCTTATCTCCGCTCCTGTTTTGTACTGTCCGGATTTCTCTCGTCCTTTTACTGTCCAGACAGATGCTAGTGCTTATGGAATCGGTGCGGTCTTGGTTTAGGACTATCCTGATGGGGAACACTGATCAGCTATATTAGCCGATCTTTGAGTCGCCCTGAGCGAAATTATAGCACCACTCAGCGTGAGTGCTTCAGTATATGGCTTCAACAGCTGCAGAACCCCACAGGAAAGCTGTGTCGTTGGGCTCTTCGACTTCAAGCGTTTGATTTCGATATCGTGCATCGAAAAGGAAAGGAGAATGTGGTACCTGACACTCTCAGTCGCTCCGTACCCAATTCGTAGGCTTTGGTGGAGGCGATGGAAACTGAGGAGGTTGATCGAGGGTTGATTCGTGTTACGGAACCCGTGCAGGACAGGTGGTACTTGCGAATGCTTGCAGCCGTACGGGATAATCCACTGAAATATAGTAAATGGCGTATTGAGGATTACCAACTGTTTAAGTATCCGCATGCAAACGATTCGGGTTTGGATGTGGATATGTTTTGGAAGCGCGTCGTTCCTAAGGATATGCTATTGACTGTGTTGCAAGCGAATCATGACGACCCTATCGGTGGTCATTTGAGAGTCTACAAGACATATAATCGTCTCAAGGAAGTATATTGTACATCGATACATACGTGGCTGTGCTACATGCCAGGCCTCTAAGCCTGAGCAGTTGGCTGCAAAGGGTTTGATGTCCAGGAATCCTCGCGCAGATCGTCCTTAAAAAATAATATCAACCGATCTAGTGGGCCCCTTACCGCGTACAAAGCAGGGCCATACTTTCATCTATATGGTGCATGATATATTCTCTAAATTCTGTAGATTGTTTCCGCTTCGTAAAGCTACAGCTAAGAACGTGTCGCGTGTCATAGAAGACCAGATTATCCTTTTGTTTGGCGCTCCACAGCTAATCCTCGCTGACAATGGTGTTCAATATAATACGGGTTGACAGTTCACGCAACTCGCGAATCGGTATGGTATAAAACTTCGCTTTAAGGCGGTATACCACCCCCAATCGAATCCAACAGAACGGGTGAATAAAACCTTGAAATCTATGTTAATTGCTTTCGTCAAGTCGGATCATCAAAGTTGGGATATTCATCTTGGGAAGTTTGCTTGTGCTCTCCGAACCTCGAAGCACCAAGTAACCGGATTTACTCCATATCGACTTAATTTCGGTCGTGAATTCGTTCGGTCCGGAAAACTTTTTGGGGAATTGGAATCTACGGATGAGGTCGAGCTTGGTGATCGGAGTGTGGACTCGAATGCGTTCGATACGCTCTTTACCACTGTTCAACGTCGATTAGATGAGGCCTATAATAAGAGTACCCAGCACTATAATCTTCGGCGTCGCCATGCGGAATTTGGTCCTGGTGACTTGGTATGGCGTAAGAATTATCAGTTGTCCAACGCCACTCGGCACTTTTCATCGTCTTTGGCGCCTCGTTATCTTGGTCCGTTTCCCATAAAAAGTAAGTAATGTCACCTATATTCTCGAAGGTGATGAGAATAGGGGTAAGCGTCGGTGGCACGTCAAGGACCTCAAGAGGCTTGTCCCTGGCAAAACGTTCGAATAGTAGAGTACCAGAATACTACTCGTTTTGTGTCGTATGAGTAGTTAATTCGTCCTGACGTTCTCGGAAATTCGTCAATTTTGGTTGTGGATTTTGTTTTCTTCTTTGATTGTCGGAATAGACTTTGGGCTCAAGTAACCAGACTCCAGGCGTAAGCCTAAATCACCTAAATGAGTAAAACCACTAATGGTTACAGTGTGGTTGTTATCAGTCAAACAACACACGATTGACACCAAGTCAATTTCGTTTGGATTCGTATCTATGGTTTATTTTTCTTTGAATTCGACTTTGTCGTTTGGGCTCAAACAACCTGACCCCTGGCTTAGGCCTAAAAAACCGAGATGAGTGAAACCACTCATGGTTGTAGGGTCACTGCTGGCAGAAAAACCCGATTGACGCCAAGTCAATTTTATTTGGATTTCGAAGAGTTCGTGGACCCTGAGAATATTGTCGAGTTGTGTTTTTCGGTGTCCGTGGTCGTGGTTAATCGTATCGTATTGCATCGTATCGTATCGCATCGTATCGCATCGTCTCATATCGCATCGTATCGTTGGATTTATGGGTTGCCACGTACCGTGTCGTAGGTTAGAAAACCGTATAGTATTTAGAATTCTCAGGGGATGGTCTTCGCTTCACCGATTTTGACTTTGAATTGATGGACTTGCTTCTCGTGGAGAGTTTAGTTCCATCAATTGTACCGATTGTAAGGGACGTTTACTCGGAGGGTAGCAATCCCGCAAACTCGTCTATTTGCGAGGCGGTCGGGTGTGCATTGTGTGGGGGCCGAAGGAGATCGGGGTGTGAAAGGAGGTACGTGTGGAAGGAGAGAACGAGGTGTGAAAGGAGACAAGAAGAGACTTGGGCTTTGGTTCGGTGAGTACGCCGAGGGGTGCTCACCCCAGTCTCTTCAGCATGATTGAACGTGGGTTTGCCGGTCGATCTGCGGCCGTACACTTTGCACCATCGTTATAGTTTTTTGATTAGTAGTTCGTTGTAGTTGGGTCTGCGATGGCGGACTCAATGGCGCTTTGGACCTGGATGAGGTGTCCTCGGCGGTGCTAGGGGAGGAGGACGTTCTGCACCGACGTGAAAATGTCATCTTACGCGACGCAGGCGTTCTCGAACTGCTATAGTGCCAACAATTTTTGTGCATTTCTTTCTCGTTTGGGTTGTTTTGGGTGAAATTTCTCCGGAAATTTCCTATGGGGAGAAAGGGGAGTATGAAGATAATTTTATCTTTTCATTAACCTTACATATTTCGTTACTTTTTTTCGATTGGATTTTATATCACTTCGCTGTGAAGGGGTTGCTGTCTGGGGCATCCTAGAGCATTTTACCAAAAAAGGGAGATGGCATTCGGCGTACCACACTCTTGAGTTTAAGCCGCTGTTTTCTTCGTACTATTTACTTTATTCTAGCTCGAACTAATTTCTAGTGTAAACCGTAATTGTGCTCGACATTACGGAATGTTACTCTCAATCTATCGTCTTTCTTCTTCTTTCTTCGCTGAGGTGGTGTTATCTAGCTCGACTTTTCGTTTTGGAAGTATGCAACACTTTTACCACTGCCTAAAACGCCAAGGGGCTAAATTACTGGTACCTCGACTGGGTAATACCTACACTTAAAATTTCTTTGTGTCTCGTCGGGAAAGAATGAAGAATTTCTCTTATTTACATCTACATAACCTCACACCTGTCAGTGCTGGAAAAGAACGGTACGTCATCGTCACCGCGTCGCAGGTACGCAGTTTCTTGGAGAGGCCTTCTTTCGGTCGGGGTGTCTGTCAAAAAGAGACATTTTTGTTCGGTGGTGATGAAACGTGGTGTTCGTACAATTAACTTTTAATTATCCGTAAGGGATTAATGCATCCGTTTCATCTAAGAGTGTGATTCTCGTCCCATTGAAAATCATCGCAAAACGACGGAATCATTTTTCAACCTTCGGGGATTAAAACCACCGAACAAGTCGTGCACGTGGTGCGTCCACATTTCGTGTCTCTGGAAGTCGCCCCTCATTGGAGGTAAGGGCCTTTCTGTTCGATAAATGGGGTACTTAAAGGGGGAATCTTCTTCATCAGGGTACTGGTTCGGGGTGAACCCTAAAACCTCTCACCACCTAAGCGTAATTAATTTCGTAACCATCCTTTTTTGTGGTAAAAACTGGTGGCGTCCATTTAAGTAGAAAAAAAAAAGTAATAACTAGACCGGCCCATCTCCATAGAGCTAGATTTGGGGCGGTACCAAACCACTCTGGGACACTCTCGGTCAAGTCAATTGAAGGTTATGCGACAAAATTGCAAGAATACAAGACTCAAGTAGGGTATTACATTTACATTTATGTATGTATGTAACGAGTGAGCATTAAGATTCGTGATCGCAGTTGGCTAAACGTATACCAGTTCTTTCACTTTACTGCTTACATGAATTGCCAAACTTTTAATCTATTTTCTCTGACTGTCAAAACATTGAATTTCTGCGTCAAAACTGTTGTCCCTTTCAAGTCCCGTTTCCACTAAAGAAACATTGAGGAACTATGTGTTACCCTTTGTCGCGTGTTTAGGTAATGTTTGGCAACCACTAAGGAATTGGCAACATACATGAACTTTGTGTTTCCATCTGAGCCACTCAAAGTCGTCTATAGTTGTAGCTTGAGAAAGCGCAACTCAGTGTTTCCACTGATGTGAAAAAGTGCAGCAAAATGGAGGAGGAAGACGTGTTATTATCGCGTGTCGATTTTACCTTTGACGTTAACGCTAGAAATGGGAACAATTAACATTTGTTTCCGAAACATTGAGGTAGATTCAGAAACATTTGGGAACTTTTAGAAACATTTTCGGAAACAATCAACAGAAACACAAAACTTGCTCATTGTTTCTTCAGTGAAAACGAGGCTTTAGAGAAGAAAGTTAGGACATTATAACTGCATAATGTTGAAATAACAAGTGCCTAATTCAAATTTATTCCCCCCTTACAATACTCAAGATACTCTATTTCAAGAGGATGTAATACAGGTCCTGAAATGATGAGAGAATGTAAGGGTCCCCCCAAATCCACCTGAAACTTCAGGTTCAGAATCTTCTGAGTTTCAGATCCTACTCTAGCAAGCCCAATGCAAAGGGTGTTTTTTACACCATTTTGACATCTGCCTAAATTATCCTGTCCCTTGTTCTTCAGTATATCCAGCAGTTGCTGCGAAGTCTCACTCACAGACATAAATTTAGGTGACTCCTTGTACTCCTTCTTCTTCTTTGTTAAACTCTCTAATGTGGGCTGCTTGACCTTTATATTTGCAGCATTTCGCTCCAGTACATACCGTCGTTAAAACCCGAAATTTGTGTAACTCCATTCTGACTAGTTTTACAGGAGAAGCAAAAAACTGTTTTCTTTCGCGTTGCGAATAAATATATTTCAAAACTTTCATTATCACTATATTCGTATCAAAGTTTTGAATTTACCGATAATGAAAGTTTTGAAATATATTGACTCGCAACGCGAAAGAAAACAGTTTTTTGCTTCTCCTGTAAAACTAGTCAGAATGGAGTTACACAAATTTCAACGACGATACTCTGTCACAATACTGAACAGACCTACCAAACAAACACAAGGTGTGCAACTTATTCCTATAAATAATCGTCGTCTGATTTTCAACCCTCAGTCCAATAGGGAATTGAGACAGTCTCCTCAAAAGGGAATTAAGACAGTCTCCTCAAAACTGTACAACTACAATCCACAGCATTCAAAATGGAAGCACTGTGGACCACCCTCGTGTCAACCCTACGCTCTCTTGCCCTCAACACCAGGTCCGTGTGGGTCGTGGCTCTCCTTGTTCTACCAAGTCCCGGTCTACTACCATGCTACCATGAGTTCCACAGGTTAGGATCGACGTGTAGGCCTCTAGATAGACTTTGTCGCAACGTTTTATGATTTCCAAACCTTTGGCTGTGATGTCTTTGCAGTCGCCGATTATGTAGAACATTTTTATAATGGAAATGCTCGTAGTTTGAATGTGTGCAAAAGCACTAAACTGGCACTGAAAAATTGAGGTTAGAAAGGGGTCATGGGGTGATTATGGTTGCCTGGTTTTAGGGGCAATGCTTTAATATTCTGCTAATAATTCGTTTATCAAAAAATTCTCTTAATAAGTTGATGGAAGCTTTTGTTGTGTGCACTGTAGCTTCATCCTGCTTGAAATAACCCATCGTTAGTTCGTCATCGTGAAGGTCTTTCGGGCTTCTTCCATAACTTGACTCACTCTTTCAATCGTTTCAGGTATTCGAACTTCCAGTAGCTCCGATTTAGAACGTTTCAGAAATTACGGTAGCTTATAACAATATCACGATATTCACTTCGAAATTCTTCCCAGATATCCGGAATAGAATGTTTCCAAATCCCGTTTACTTTTGTCGCATTGTGAAAATAAGTTTGTACGGGTCTCACCCAAGTGAACTTTTGCAAAAGAACAGATTTTTATTTCAAATCAGATTCGACAACTCGATGACTTTTTACACAATCGTATCGATCAAGAATCGACTCCAAATTTTGGATTCAGAGGCTCCTACGATCACGAATTTTGTTGCTCACTCGTTACATTACATACGACAAACTTTATGTAGGTAGTGCTATAATTTGATTTTGTCACGTTTAGACATCGAGGGTTCAGGAACTATAATCAGTGAAGTAGAAATAACCCACACAAAAAGCACGTGAAAATTTTCTTGCATTCAACGCGACGAACTTGCGTCTTCCTTTCCGAGTCGAGACCTTATTGAGATAACATCTTCACCACATTGAGGTCCTATCCAAGGAATTAGTGTTAGGAATTACGTTCTGGGAACGGAGTAAATGGTGGAGATGTCCAGTTGTTTTTAATTGGAAGCGCTTTAGCGGATCATATCGATTTAAGTGTCTAACTCGGGAAAGAGGTAAGATAAAATTCTTTATTGCGTGTAGACCTTGACTATTTTTCTTTTAATCAAATAGGAAACACCAGCATTCACCTAGGGTATTGTTTCACTTCTGTTTCACATGGTTTTTCATTGAGTCGTACTGTTAGAACATTAGATGTAACGTTTTCCACACGTCGACTCCCAGAAAAATCCACAGAATAGGTCCGGTGAAGTGGAAGGTGTCGTGTTGTCCACGGACCAAGGGTCTCATAAATAAGAAAACGTCAGCTTCAAAACCCGCGGAAAATCGATCATCTATAAGATAAGTAACACAACATTTTTTGTCAAACATTCCAGTGTAATTTTTTTGTCTTTGCGTCAAACGTTAATTCAAAATTTCAACTTAACTTTGCTAAAGCTTGTAATATAACCGCTTAAGATTTTGTACGATAGTCGCATTAAAAATTGTCACATTTTTCTTCGTCAAACATATATTTTTATTTTACAACTTTGTTATATTATTTAATTAATTTCAATCATCTTTAATTTATGGGTGATTATGTGCATATTTACTGTTAATTTATTCATTATATGATTTTGGGACATAACTGTAATTTCACTGTGACCTAACCATACCTCAATTATTTAACAGGGAGTTACGCCTTATTAGGTTGTAATAGTATGTATATAAAAATTCCTTGAAATATTAAATTGGATACCTATTTTTATTTCAATTTTATTGTTTAGTTCATTCCTCGTGGTCTCTCTACAATCCAGCACTCTTGCTAATCTGGGACTCTCTTGTGCAAGGAATAGCCGGATTAGCTAAGAAAAACATTATTAAGTCCTTTTATCTTTTAAATTAATTTATTTACTATAGACTAATCTTTCCTACCTCTTCATAAAAGGTTGTGACGTGTTGTTTGGATAGCAACCTAATGGAGTCAGCGGTGAACAACAAAGCACGAGCAATAAACTTAGAACTAACAATGAAAATGTCTGAGAAACCCTGTTTATGTTGAGCTGAAATGAAAAAGTTGCTCCGGGCAACATTTCCACCAATAATACATGAACTCCCAGCAGCAATTTTCATAAAATTTTGTGATTCTAGTTTCACTATGTTTAACGATTTCAAGTTAGGTCTTGGCGTCATTAGCCCTGGAAATAATTTTATTTCTCGTATCTGAAGCGAGAAAAATTTAATTATTCCTTTAAAGTTTGGTATATCAAAGTTTTTCAATACTGCCGTACTTATGTTTAATTAAACTGACGTTATTAAAGTAAAGAAAAAGAATCCACTTTAACGTTCGTGCCATCGAGGCAAGGCTAAAGTTATATGGGTGTTTGAAAATTTGACGCAGTCACCAAAAAGGAAGAATCTTATTAACTCAATGCTCATCTTTTGCGACTAGAGACTTCAATTTCTAATATTAGGTGAATCACAAAAGGCAATTAAGATGAAAGATGATGCTACTTAAAGTTAAAATCTCTTTAAGATCGATAATAATTTAATCCGAGGGGCACATAGTTATAAAATGTTACTGGTACAAATGCGTAAAAATAACATACCTACACATTAGAAATTTGCATCCAAAGAGTTATGAATTCGACAAACAAAAAAAGTTAATAAACATATTAACAGAAGTCACTGAAACCCGCCCAGAACTTTGAACCTCTCTCTGTATCAATAATTATGTAAATCAGTATAAATATTTACATACTCATTTCCAAAAATACCAAACAGTATCAGATCATAAAGCATCCATACAATAAATTTCGTAGGAAATTATGCGGCTTAAAGTTAAAATGGGAATTTCTTTCACGGTCGATACTCTAATCCGAGGAGCATGTGTTTTCCTGAGAATATTTTCGCAATAAGAACTCAACAGGTACACGCCGCGTCATAATTTATTGCGCAGCTCTTGAAAAATCTGCCGGTCTTCTATCGGTGAAGCACGTCCACAAATCATCCAAAATAACAAACAAGAAGTATTTCCCTGTGACATTTCTCCCCCAACGGCTCATGAATAATACTCAACATCTTACATCATTGTTTGTGGATATTTGCAGTGAGGGCTCAAGATGGGTTGTCCTTTTGTTATTAATTTAATTATTCAGGATAGTCCTAAATCACGCCGACCCGTATTGTTTTCACAACAATACTCGTTGAATTTATACGGGAATTCTTGGGTTACTTTTATTTGTTACAATAGAGCTTAATCAGGTTCCTTCAACTACTTCTGGAACGGAACGTCGGTAGGAGGCATGACATCTTTAAATGACTACATATCGGCAGCGATGCAAATGATATTTTAATGAGTTCGTAACAGGTTCGAACGAAATGGTTTTGTCATTATACGGCCAAATGGAAGCATTTTGAGCGAGTAGATGTATATATTGTCAACACAGAAGCGACATTAATGTCTTTAAATTTGAAGTAAAATTAGTCACATTCGGGGCTTTAGTTGAACGACCTCTTCAAATAGACACTTTTTTATAAACCAAAGTCTTCATCATAACCTATTTAAAGAATTGATCAAACTTATAGAGTGCAGAAAAACCATTATTAAATAAAAATTAATGGGGGATTGAGAAATTGACAATTAAAACTTTAGTATTTAGGGTAAACACACCATTGATTGACATCTTAAGCGGTTTCTCATGTTCTAAATTTCATAATTTTCTGATGGCTATATTAATAGAAAATTGAGCAATTTATTAACATCCTTGAATGTTCTACAACATTTTGTTCGTCACTGACTGGAATAAATTGCTTGGAATAGGTTGAAAATTAAATAAAATTATTGTGTTTGGGTTTGAGTGATTTATTTGCATTATTGGGCGTTAATACTATATCACAACTTAAATCATCATCAGTAACTTCAAATCCCACAATAATAAACTTAGCATTATTTTGCTGCAAAACTTGTTTATTTTAAACAGAAAGCGTAATTGTAATTAAAATTTAAAATTGAAAACGTAAAAAAAATTAAATGAAATAATTGCACCCTTTTCAGTTATACTTAAAGTGACTTCATAAAATGCATTTTTTCGTTCGACACTGTCAGAATTTTGCTCTGTCATGAAGTAATGAAAATGTCAGATAAACGCCACACTGTTCTTATGGAATTTAAGCAATTTAAAGGCTTGCCGGGGTTGTGTCGAATCATAAAAAGGGGTATTACATTCGCTCCTCTGTAAATTGGGCATGTTGCGGCACTCGGGGCTCAAAGAAGCCCTTGTGCCGGAAACCGCCCAATTTACACAGGAATAAACGAGTTTAATATACTATTAAAATTTAATTCAATACATTTAATTCCTAAATTGGTACCATAAATTTTGTGTACGCAAAATATAGTACATTCCCCCTCAAACTGTTATATTGTTTTCTAAATCAGCCTTAATTTTACAGGA
Source organism: Diaperis boleti (assembly GCA_963583935.1). Classification (NCBI taxonomy): domain Eukaryota; kingdom Metazoa; phylum Arthropoda; class Insecta; order Coleoptera; family Tenebrionidae; genus Diaperis; species Diaperis boleti. The sequence continues at coordinate 34,744,102 of OY757242.1, read as the reverse complement.
TTCTTTTTCACCTTCTTCATCTTTTTTAAATAAATCCCGCACATGTGTTCCAATACTTCGCGTTCAATGAGGTACAACGTTTTTATTTATCGCAGTTTTTTAACAGTCTTTATTGCAGGCTTTTTGTTACGAATTGCAGTATTTTAACTAGTTACTGGTTCTTTATTTTTTACCTAACCAATAATTTTTTTGAAGAATAAAAGTACAATTTGTTAAATATTAAGAGTATGGAAAAAACCACTATAAGTAGTGCTCGACGTGACAAATACAATACTGAAAGAATGTCATTCCATCGCCGAGTTATATGACGTAAAATTTGACAATTTTACACACAGCGAAATGCGAATGTAGCGATAGGTATTATCTCAGGCTTCATTACGGGACACGACTAATATAATGGTACAATCAGTGAAAGTGCAAAAAGTAGGATCAATCATAACAAAAAGCATAATAATTCAAAGAAAGAGATGGGATAAAACGTCATTAGAAAATGAATTATTCAGATTAATACATCACATCTACACACTTTTTTTTCGGTCCGATCATCATAAAATTTGACCCCTGCAAACGAGACAATCCCGGAGTCGCTACGACCGCTCCCAGTTTTCGCTCTGGTAACCCCGAACCACGCCCTTCTCATCACACCGTTTAAATGTAAGAATAAATGCTTAACGTTGACGTATCGGGATGATTCTTTGACTCCCGTGATCGGAATGAGACCGCGCTCCGGGCCCCATCGTTCCGGAGTCTGTGTACCGCCCGGATTCACCGCCGTTCCGGGAGAATAGGATGCCGAATCGTACAGCGATGATACCTTGGGTGAGTCACCCACGCGCGGCCGTTCACACAGGGGAAGAACGTCACCGTTTCATCACAAGCACCCTATAAAAGAGCGAACAGAACCCAGCAGAAGACAGTTGGTGACAACTACCGTTCCAGTTATTGTTTCCGCGACCGTCCAGTTTGGTGACAACCCTTCAAGTGGTGACCGTTCCGGTAGTGAATTATAGTGACCAGTGAATGAGCTCCCCCTCCCGTCCACCAGCAGCAGACCAGAAGGACCGGACCGACCACCGTAGGAAATATATTGTAAGGTAGGGGACCTCCTGCTGCCCGCTTGCCGTTTCCTTCTCACCGACCTAAAGGGGCCAGCCCTGGTATCTTTGGTGCCGACCTGGTGCAACTGGGTTAGAACACTTGTGGTGACTTCTTTCGAGAGGCTGTCCAGGTGTCTGGTTTTCGGTGCACCTGTCGGTTGACCACCGAGATACCCGGACGGGTGCTTCTAGGAATCCTCTCACCCGATCAGAAGGGGCTAGCCTTGGTATCCTTGGTGACGACCTGGTGCAACGGGGTTAGGACGCCTGCGGTGGCTTCTTCCGAGAGGCTGTCAAGGTGTCTGGTTTTCGGTGCACCTGCTGGTCGATCATTGGGATATCCGAGCAGGTCTCTTGCTGGGACTCCCGTCCACCGACCGAAAAGGATCGGTCCTGGTAGCTTTGGTGTCGACCTAGTGTAAGGAGGGCAGGGCGCCTGTGGTGGCTTTTTCCGAGGGGCACCTGCTGGTCGAAAACCGAGATATCCGGACAGATTTTTTGGCGGCGTTTCCATCCGCCGACCCCGTTCTACCCCACCTCCTACCTCAACCCAGGGCACGACTGTTTGGGCCCCGGAAATCGTTTCCGTGATATTGTAAAAAACCTTTGTAGATAAACCGCGCATATGTGTCACCCCTGTATATATTACTCTTGTAAATATTCAGTGTAAATTAAAACCTGTAATAAACCGTGACCATTTATTTACCCTCCGCCAAACTCGACAGCTGACCCCTAGTTCACCCTTGGTTCCACTAAGCTACCAGTGGACACGTGTGGAGCATACCACGATAAGAAACTGACGCTCGAGGCAACCCGACCATAGAAAAGGTCACACCCCATTAAGCATCTGTGGGACGAGCTCCAAAAGAGAGTTGGAACCAGAGTTCCTCTTGGGACGTCCATCCCAAAATTAATGGTTGCGGTGGAAGAAGAGTGGCATAACATAACATTCCACAAGAAACAATGGAGAATTTGATTAGATCAATGCTCAACCGAATGCAAACTGTTCTTAGAACAAGGGTAACTAACACGCGATACTAAAATTAGATAATGGGCTCGTCCCCCTCAATTGAATTTGACGAATTCGCCTATAGCATCTCGTGGACTATATAACATGAGGCCCTAAAACGTGTTCTGTTCTTTAATAAAGTTGTTTTGTGAGATTACAGAGCGTATCAAAAATCGCAATTTCGGCTAACATTTTCAAACGCCGTACATTTACCGCCTCTTGTGACGTCATCTTGGGGGACCCTTCTTATTGGTTTGTGCGCTTCTCATTTGTCCGCCCATCTAGTAACTTTGAATTTTGTTTGGTGAATTTTTCCCCGTGTTGACGTCACAGAAAGGCGCGCGTTTCAAATAAGACAAACGCATGAATTTGAATAAACAAAAAAATAGAGGTATAATATTTTTCCGTCTAGTTTCTAGAACAGCTGTTTTTGAAAATTGTGGGACGACCCCATTGTTGCAACAGTTTTGTTTAATTTCTTCAAGCCCAAATTTTTCACCTGATGATTTGGTCAAGGAACTTTATTTCAAGGTGCTACACTTGAAAGGACATAAGCAATTATCAGATAATGTAGGCTCATTGAAAACGTTAATAAACAGTCTTTGAAACGACATATTGTTTTTTAATTCTGAATAATTCTGGCGACTGAAAAAAATTCACTTCAACTGTGAGGTGGGCCGATTTCTTTGCTTGGAAGTGTAGTTTTATTAGAAGCAAAAGTGAAGCTTTTGGTGTCAAATACAGATGAGCCACGAAAAGTCACTTTTCTCCGAATAAAACATGCTATTTTTTCTTCAAACTCCGAAAATCGCCCACGAAATACAAATCTGATAGTTTACTAATCTCAATGTACACATTAATTTCAGTTTAAAATTGAACATTTCACTAATTTCACGATTATCTTCTAGAACGTCATTCAAGTTTTATGAAATTTTATTTTCTTCAAAATAATTTGCCAATTAATAATTAGTTCACGTTCTTTTCACTAGTTTTGTTTTATTATCCCATATATTTTATAAGAATTTATAAGATTATGTCACACCTCCAAATCTGCTCTAGTGCAGTTCAAAACATAACCAAAGATTTGGCGATCCAGTTTAATTAGTTGTTGGAACAAAATGCCAGTGAAGATATTGTTGATTGAAAAAACCACCATTCCCTGTGAACTTATTCCTCACTACAAGAACAACACAAACATGCGGCATTTCGATATTTGAATGACAGTTCGAGAAAAGTCCTCTTCGCAGGGTTAGTTTACCGAGACATGAATTTAGGCCGTTAGACGACACATAATACAATTGCACCATAAATATTTAAAAAACAATAAAAAACACGACTCCTTCTAAATATATTAAACTTCTAAACAATGGTATTTCCCAAACACTAATACTGTCAAAATTCGCTGCCGACTTTACAGGTCTCTCGAAATTTTCAAAGCACACGATTGGTCAATTGAGCGGCAGACAAAATCTTTGTCAGCCTAGGCAGAAAAAATGGTCAATTAAGTGGCAGACAAAGTCATGGCAGAGAAATGGTCATTTGTCATTACCTATTGACATATACAATGTCACGTTTTTCTGGCGTTTGAAGAAAAATTAAAGTGTCTGGCCAATTGTCTGGTACATAATCCTGGATTCTCTTCCGTTGCATATCAAGTCTGCTCTTCAACATTTAAGACGCGATTTGATCGTTGTTTACAAAAGTCACAAAAGTTTGGCGACTGGATACTATTCGATTAGGAAACCGAGCACGATATAACCGAGCCGCTGTAGATGCATTTCCGCGGCTTTCACCCTAAGAAAGATGCATATCCGCGTACTCAACATTTCAAAAAGGCATAATTTTGAATAGATTTGTTACCGACAATGTGAATTTCCAACTGACTAATGTAACGAGTGAGCAACAAAATTCGTGATCGTAGGAGCCTCTGAATCCAAAATTTTGAGTCGATTCTTGATCGATACGATTGTGTAAAATGTCATCGAGTAATGTAAATTGTAAACAGTAAAGTAAAAGAACCGATATACGTTTAGCCAACTGCGATCACGAATTTTGTTGCTCACTCGTTATGTTCTTGCAGCAAATTAAGGTAAAAGACGCTTGATATTGATAAAACCTGATCGGCAAAAAATGTCGAATTCACTTTTGCTTTTCAACAAAAGTGCAAGTGAAGCAATGGTCCTCAAATACGGCATGTCGGCAAAGCCCAAAATGCCATAAGGCTTTTTTGTATAGTTTAACGAGATGTTAAATGTTAAATGAGATGTGTGCCAAGTATTGCAGGTTATACATCAGTCACCGTGTATAAAATATTTTAGTGAGCCTTCATCTTCAATATTGTTTATGGCGATTTTGGCATACCAATGTTTTCATGTTACTGACAGCAGTTTTAATTCATTCAAACTAAATCTGCACATAAACTGGGTATGTTGCTTGATATTTCTCGTTATGCTTGTTTTGATTACTGTTTTAATTATTTTTCCGGTACAAAATAAAACAGACAGAAAATATAAATGTGAGTTAGGTATATGCGCTAATTTCGCTATTTACTGCTTACGTACTTTATGTTAATCTTCAACCTGACTGTCGCCCTATCGATTCTGCAATTACAGAAAACTGGAATAACATATTTCTTTCCAAAAATTGACATTTACCGTGGCAATAAAAGAGAAATAACGTCGTTTTAGTGCTCTGTAAAGTTGGGATGCATTTCAGTTGCGCGGCCGGTTGTTAATGACTATGATCGTACAGCAAGACGTACCAAAAAAATAAATTTTATTTTTTCATACTATCGTCTAGTTGAACTCTGGAACATTTAAACGACAAATCTAACTTCTTATTTTCAAAATGTACTGAATGATTGCCATTTGAGGAAATTATAAGAAGTAGACAATTTTTACGCAAATTTTAACTGACTAAAAGAGAAACTCAAGTCACTTCAAAATCGTTGATTTGTCACCATCGATATTCGACAAGCGGGCACTTTCGGGGGTAATTAAGAGCTCATTAAGTACTACTAGTAGTATGTATATTTATTACCTTTACAGATTTATCATTTCAGATTAATACATTTCCAATAACTCAACAAAATAAAATATAATATAATAAATAAAACTAAATTAATCAATAATTCAACACAATAACGAGCAACTTTTTATCCCTCCCCACATATTATCCCTCTTCTCCACTCAACCTTCTTCATCCATTCGATCTCTCGTCCGTCCTCATTCAAAATTTCTTCTCTATTCTCATCTCTCTGTCTACATTCTACGCATTCCTTCAACAAATGCTATATCCTCTCCTTTTTTTCTCCACACATCCTGCATACTCTATTCCTATTCTCACTCCAATATTTATTATCTCTCTCCTCGTTTCCACATCTAAATCTTGCTATACCACTCTCTCTTTTCTACTCTCTCTTCTTAGGTACTTTGGCATTTCTTCCGTTATTATTTTTTCATACTTCCCATTGTACCTAGACTCCCTAATTCTCGTTCTTCTTCTTTCCTGCACTTGCACATTTCTATCTCTCTGCACTAATTCATCTGTCATTCCTCTGCCTCGCTCTCGCATGCTTTCTATCTCCGCGCCTGCATACCCGTTTCTTTCGAAATATGCCTCCCTCTCTTTCCAGACCCCCTTCCCTATTTCTTTCCTTTTTTCTTTCTAACACTCTTGCAAAATTCTGCACTCTCCTCAAATCTTTGCTTTCTTTCCTGCTTCTATTCTTATTCCATCTCTCTTTGTTTCCTCCATCACGATATACCTCGGTGTCTTTCTTTCTGCTCCAAGCACCCATTTCAAATATTTTCCTTGCAACCCTTCCAACCCTTCTTGCTCTCTCCATCCCCATATTTCCGCTCCATACATCATCATCACGCTTTTCACCAGACTATCAAACATCATTACTCTCCTTCTAAAATCATGTCCAAATTTTCTCTTTCCTATTCCCCATACGGCTCCATCAAGGACTACTAATTACCTTTTTCCACTACTAGTTTTAGAAAACATCTTTATAATTATTATAACGTGTTTGATGCTTGAGAAATTGATTTTTTGTATCTTATCCAATAATGGATTTTTCTCTCCTACTAAGTAGATAGTTAATAAAAACAATTGACAATGTTGGCATGGTTACTGTCATAGTTGATGTGTTGACTTGACATTTGCTGTCATTATTAATGATAGCTGATCAACAATGTAGAACTGGGGAGTTGAAATTTCTTACGAAATGTTAAATTTCACCACCTGGACCACACCACCAACATGGCAACAAAAAATAGAAATGACAGGTATTGATTTAATTTCATATGCCACTTGTTACTTGCATTATCATTTGAAAAAAGTTAAACATCGCATTATTATTCCCCGCAATGCTTCGCATCTTCGGCAATAAATTGGCTCGGCTAAGAAAAATGCGTTCTCAAGCTTGGTGTATAATTACTATTGAATGACCGAGCACTTTCCAGGATAATTAAGTAGTCATTAAAGACTTTCTAATTACCTTGATATTGACCGATTATTATAATTACAAATGACTAATTATAATTACCTGTGATATATTAGGACACTTTCGAAGGTAATTTAGTTGTAGTAGTAAGCAGGCATATAATATCAGCTCTTTATAAGTGATTCGAAATTTATGATGATGAATTTACGATGATGTATTTTTCGAGACCTAATAATGCCTGTTACAACTTAATTACACTGAAAGTGACCCAATGTTTTAGAGGTAATTATCAACATGATTATAGGTAATTATAATCGCTCGGTATCAGGGTAATTAATAAGAACTAATGACTGTTGGGTGTAAATCAAATTTGAATGATGGAAATCTGAATATTGAAGGCCCTCCAGACCGGTAAGGCACTCAGTTTACACACTGATCGTTTTTTTGTTTGGACTGATATAGTTCGCACTTTGATATCGCGTCCAGGGTGCACTGTCTCGATGACCGAGACTCCAGCACAAGGTGGTATGTTGGTTGTCTTCCTGAGTGATGACATCACCTACTGCTGCAGGGCGAGTTGGAACGTCCAATTGGAACGTTGATGTAGTTCGACAATGTACTCACGTCTGTTCCAAAAATGTTGGCGTAATTGCTGAATCTTCTAATTAGTGATCATCTAATCGGTCGATCCTGATATCAGCATGTCAGATACGGCCGGTGCAGTTATGAGTGCAGTTCCAATTAGGAAGTGGCCGGGTGTAAGTGCGGATAAATCATCGGGATTAGAGCAGAGAAGAGTGGGTCTTGAAGGCAGGCTACAATTAATGTGAGATGTGTGTACATCTCAGCATAAGTAAACATTGACTGGCCTATAGTTCTTATTAAAATGAAATTTTATTTATTTGATGTCTGTTTGCCAAATACCGCCCACATGTGGGGAACGAGGAGGTATAAAATATCAATTAAAATTTTTCTACAGTAATAAAATTTTGAAACAGGTCCGACTTTATAACTTTGCTACTAAATTATGACGACGTACAGTCGGTAACCAATTTTAGAAGAATTGCCTTCGTAGGCCAATATATGAATAAACAAATATACGCTTCTATAGAACGTTTTTCACGACCTTTCCCAGTTCAGGCGTGGACAAGGCACAAAGCTATTTAATATTTTTCTGAAGGTATTACGGCCGTGCAACTGAAGCTTTACTTCCTTAACAGATAGTTGTCATGTTATTTTCTCATCTTTAATTTTTTTGTAAATTCGAGAGTAGAGGGCAATAAAGTTAATTAATGTTTTAGCAGATAAATATTTTAACAGCAATTCAGAGGATTCGCTATTAATTATTGCTTTTGTATATACTATTCAACGTCGTTCTTCCGTTTCTATCCATAATCTTGCTAATAATATAAATGCGAAAGTTTGGATGGATGGATGGATAGATGGATGGATGTTTGTTGCTCAATCACGCCACAACGGCTGAACGGATTTGGATGAAATTTGGCACAGAGATAGAGTATAGTCTGGAATAGCACATAGCTACTTTTGATCCCGGGAAAATGTACGGTTCCCGTGGGATCGATTTGCTTTTGTTTTTCACAGAGCAAGGGATCGATATGATTTTTGCAAAGTGTATCATAAATGTATGCGGATGAATGAGAGCAATGGGTATTACGGCGCCGGCGGTTCACATGGTAGCTACGCCCCCCTTTCCCAAGCGGCGCCCGATGGTAGCTACGGCCTGGTCCCAAGGGGGTTATGCTGGTAGCTACGTCTTCTTCTCCAAAGGGGGCCCCGATGGTAGCTCCACACCCCTTATCCAAAGGGCCTCCGATGGTAGCTACGCCCCTCTGCCACCAGTGGGCTTCCAAGGAAAAACGCGATAGTTGCTATGCTCACTTGTCGCAAGGGGGACCAGATAGTAGCTAGGACCACCTCCCCCAAGTGTACTATTGGTATCTATGCCCCCCTCTCCCAAGGGGTCTCCAATGGTAGCTACGCCCCCCTGCTACAAGGGGGCTTCCAAGAGGAAACTCGATAGTTGCTACGCTCACCTGTCGCATGGGGGCCCCGATGGTGTAGCTACGCCCCCCTCCCCCAAGGGGTACTGTTGGTAGCTACGCCCCACTGTTCTAATGTGCCCCCGATGGTAGCTACGCCCCACTGTCCTAATGTGACCCCCAATGGTAGCTACGCCCCCCTGTCCTAATGGGGCACCCGATGGTAGCTTTGCCCCCCTGTCCCAAGGGGTCTCCGATGGTAGCTACGCCCCCTTTCCCAAGGGCGCTTCCAAAGGAAACCCCGATGGTAGCTGCGCCCCCCTGCCCCAAGGGGTTCCAAGAGAAACCCCGTTGGTAGCTACGCCCCCCTGATCTCCCGTATCCCCCCCTTATGGGCCCTTGAATTACATTTGCTTTTACTTCTGGGTTGTTTATTGAAATTTGGACAGGACAGCGTCTGTCGGGTCAACTACCTAATAATTACCCAAATCTAAACGCTGGTATTGTCAAAGCAATTATTGGAGGTCTAATTCAGGAAACGCCGGGCATTCTGCTAGTTTACTATCAATTTATTGTTGAGGACTACAACCTCGATATTTATTACTTACAACCTCGTTTATCCGACAGTCACCTAAAGCCTAAATCACATCGAAATTTTCAAAACTGACGGAAAATTGATGTCCCACTTTCTTTGCTCGGAACTGTACTGCTTTCTTTAGTTACACCATGATGAGGTAAATAATAACTGGAAAGATTATCGAGTTTGTTTGAAAGTACTTGTTGGGGGTAATCCTAATTACTTCTGTATAAGCCAATTTAAAGCCTTCGAGAGGTAAATAAAGTAGGGATTTCTTGTCCAAATGGTAAAGGGACCACGTATTTATCAGTTTTCGAGCGTTTATGACCCTCATTAAATATTTCTTCACAAAGAGCGACATCTTGAGTTTTTAGTGTTTCGTTTTTAATAGAGTTCAATTTAATGTTCACATCGTTTTTCTAAAAAAATTGTTAGTTCTACCTATTTGGGTAAATTATTCCTTGTTTTGATCGACTGGAGCTGAGAAAGTGTCGTAAAAAGAGGTCCAATCAGAATATAAACCATAATGTTAATTCTGGTAATTTAACTGGAATTGACTTTATATCGACTTCATTAGAATTTCAAAAATATTATTTTGTTGATTTTGCTATCTTTTGATCTATCTGATCTATGAGCTAACGTCAATTTGCCTTTTATATCTCATCGCTTTATAATAGACAACTTGCATAAAATTTGGTCATAACCTTGAAAAATAGAGAAAAAAAATACAATTTTAACGGTGTTTCATTTATGATGATTGGTTGCCAAATAACTTCACAAATTAAAGTTTAAAACACGGCTGTGAAAAGCGTCCGGCAAACGTTAACAGAGCGCAGTGAGAAGGTGACGTCACGCAACAGTAACTGCCGCGCTAGAAGAAGTACTCGTTTGGTTTGTGTTTAAATTAATACGCTATGGCTGAACCCGACAGTAAATAATATTAAGTATGGAGTTTTTTGCACGATTGGAGTATGAATAATAATACTCCTACAATTTTTTGATAATCGGCGCGAAGATTGAAACTGAAGACATTGGGTGGCTTTTCCATGGTTTCTATGGTTTTTTCCCAAACAAGTAAAATTGTGTTTTTTGGTAGAATCGTTCATAGTTTTGTTTTCGAAGCAAAAATTAGCGATTCCGATATCGATAGTTATAATCTACCGAATGATTTCGATATGAACAGTCATACAAGGTTTGTAAGGAATGGCGTGGAGCAAAGAAGATTGCTTCAAATGAAAAGGGCTTGTTAGCGTATTTTGTGGTGAAAAGTGGACAACTGAAGACCCCGGGCAGTTTATGAGCGGAGTGTTCAATGCTAAAGAGTACAATTTATTTTTCTCTATGATGCTATCGGCATTCCTAAGTTTGCTACAATAATTACTAAACTTATCTTAAAATAAAAAAAAATTGGATATAGACCTAAGAGTTTTCACTAAAGAAGACATGGAAAAATTCTTGAATGAAGCACCAGACGAACAATTTTTAATTCAGAAGGTATGTTCAGATGATGAGCTGGCAAATTTGGGTTCTAATGAAACATTATTCTTGTATATTTGTAGGTAGTAATGATAATATTGGGAATCTCGGGCACTTGTAGACGAGAGGAATTATATAATATCAAAATATGAGTGACAGAATAAGATCGTGAAGGAATGTTTATTGTACTATAGGGATAAGATATTACAAAACGGGTACAGGTTAGTAGCAACTTCAGCAGTTTGTTGACCTGAAATAGTGCAATACCCTAAATGATTGATTGGCATTTCCGCGGCGACATGTCCATATATGGTCATGTCGAGGCGATAGGTTAGATTGTATAGAATAAGCATATTGTAAACGTTCGATAAGGAGTAAATGTAAAGACAGTCTTGGTTGGGACCACGAAATGCGCGGTTCCAAATAAATCACACTTTAAAGTAAAGGGATGTATATACTTTAATCTACCCCATCATCACATATAGTAAATGTTCCAAATACAAAAACGAATATTCAGCGAACGTTCACAGTTATTAATAGAGAAAATAAAGCAGTTCATTATTTGGAAATTCTGCAAAAATACATCGATACTTCGATCAAGCAACGCAAGGTCAGATTATTTATTTCTGAACTACCGAAATGGCAAATGCACTGCCCAAGTCGTAGGAAAAGGCGCAATTGGAGGCTGGCCCTCAAAAATTGCAAAGTATTTAAAGCTGCAAGCAGCTGAAGCTTTTACTGAGCACTGGTTTGGACGCACATCGGCTACACTTTTAGTCAATAAAGGAGTTGATGTGCTGGGCTAAAAAGACATGACGGGTGGCGTTCGTCGACGGTGGCAGAAAGTTATGTGGAAGATTCCCTCCATCACTTCAGCGGAATACTTACCAGTGATTTCATTTTTAGAATTTATACATTTACTCATTGCTTTTACAGATGCAGGACATTTTATTTCAAGATCTGCGTCATCCGAAATACCATCGGATGAAGCTAGAATGAATGGATAATGCCAACTTAATTGTAAACCACAATTTCTACATGTTTCCAATTTCCTCTGTACCTCGCTTGTAACTTGAGATTCGAGGACAATGCCCCTTTGCGTTGCTTCTGAAAATTTGGAAGCTCCATAAGCTCGTATTTTCTACCAATGTTCCAGTAAAGGTTTGACAATGTGCAGCATCATAAGCTTATGATGCAGTAATTCGGGCATAATGTAGTTCATACCACAACGGGTTTTTAGACTGCACCATCGTATGTTTTGCTACCTCCATGCAAGCTTCTTCACACATTTGTAACCTGCAGAAATTTAAAATCAGACGCATACACGTCAGAACTACATTGTGCAGCTCGCACGGCGGAGCGCTCTTACCGTCGCGTGACGTAATTTTTTGATCGGCCAATCACACTGCGTTTTAGGTCGCGTATGAAAGCGCTGACTTGCAACGAAAGTATTTTATTTATTATTCGATTACAGATGAACATTGAAGAAAAATAAATTAATTACGGCTTTCTGTTACCGGATAGCTTTATTTGGAGAAAGTTTCGAGGTAGAAAAAAAATCATGCAAGTTCCTCATTATATATAAAAGTGCTTCGACCGTCTTTGTTTATTTATAATTCTAATGCCAATACTAAACATTAATTAAAATAGGAAAATGTATTTGCACCGCACATACTGGTATAAAGTCTTATGTCTTGGTTGTAAAGTTGTTTCCTGATGTACACGCTGCTAAGGTTGCCCCGGTCGTGAAGCTGTTTGACAATGTTCACGCTTCCTAAGGGTGGAGTTTTTGATGATACGTTGTAAAAACACGTCACTATGATGATAACGCGCGAAATTCGACTCGAAGGACCAAAATGTTGCGTTTAAGTTAAAGTTGAATGATGATCTAAATATTTATTGATCACACACTGTATTTTTTGCCGATCTCTCGCATACAAAAATGATATGAACTTAATATGAAGTCTCCAAGCTCTGAATAAATTTATTATAATTGTCGAGTTTACTTTAAAACTACCACTAACATAAATTAAGACGTTGGAGTGGTTTGTAAAACGGCACACGCCTCAACCAAGTTCAAATAAGCTGAACAATCGAATGTGCCCTAATGCCTAAAAGGTAATTATAATTGGTCATCATCAGGGTAATTAGAAGGTATTTAATGAAATGAAATTCGTGTGACGGTTGAAAACGCTACCGCTGCGTTGCATTAATTACACTCAAAAGCGCCCTAACACTTAAGAGATAAATCGAAATTCATTAATTGGGTCTTAATTAGCCCTGAAAGTGCCATAATGAGTACTTAATTACCGTCAAAAGTGCCCTTGTCATTAAAGGGTAACTAGTAGTCGTTAATGAGCTCTTAATTACACCCGAAAGTGCCCGCTTGTCTACTCACGATAGTCATCATAAAACATGTTATTTATGTAGATTCGGTAGGCCTCGTATGTTTGTTCTATTACAGTATGGTCGAAAACAACAGATACAATAAAAACTTATGTTGGGGTAATTTATCTTGACATGCGGTTCTAAATTACGGCGTGATGTAGGATTTACAAAGCTAAAGCTCGAGAAACGATTACTTAGGGCGATAAGCTGTACTCGGATTAAGTACATATAGATATCATTGTTATATCAATCTCATCTTTCGGCCACTTTTTAATCACTTCCTATTTTAAAAGAAGCCTAAACCAGGAGAAAAATGTATACATAGACAAATAAGCATAACAAGACCAAAATTTTACAAAGCGCTGTAATTTCAGTATTGAGGTTGAAATATTTCGCGGATGATGTGAGGTAGATTACAATATTTTCCTTTGTGCAAAGTGTCCTAGTCAACTGCTTGGTCCTATTATATGCTTATAGGGAAGCTCGACAGACTGGCTTACAGAGCTTATCACAGCATTCACAGCTTTCCCGTCTCAACAGTGCAGCATTCCCGGAATGAGGCGTCGTTATTCCATTATCATTCAAATATACCAGAATTTAAATTTACCCGACTTAGTTGCAAAAGAGAGGAGAGCTTTTAAGAAACGCAAAATGAATATTAAAATTTATTATTAATGAAGAGTGAGTTCTAATCTCCAGAAAACTTTCTAACTTTAATTCCGAACTAGCGACATTGTTTTCAAAATTTCAATCCGGATTTCACTGGTTCCAAAAATTAACGTTATAGACCAGACTGTAATATTTTAACACCTGACTGGAAATGAACACTAATGAATTACTAGTTTTTAATAATTTTTACGAATTTCTGATTTAAGACTTGATAGATAGATCTTGATAGATCTCTTATCATCTTGGTTTCTAAATGCCGGTTGTAAAATGTCCAGTTAAACTGAAGGTTGTAGGTTAACCTCCAGATGCGCCAAAAGACTGCTTGTACAAATACCGTTTAGACCGAAACTAGAGGGTAAAGTTCAGGTAGATTTTCACTGGTTAAACTACATATTTGCAATTTGCATTGACGTCTTGGTAGAAACGTGATTATTAGTGCTCAACTTCTGTGAGCGAACGACCACTACTACCAACCACCAAATGGTCACTATCATTTCTAGTCCTTTCTGCCTATCCATATCCATATCAACCGAAGGTAACTTTATCACGGCTAGAATAGTATATTATTATACAAGTTTCACAAGACGGTTGATTGTAGCACGAGTAGTTTGGGGCACGACGAGCGCAGCGAGAAGTGCTCGAAAGGCACGAGTGCTGCAATTTCGGCTTGTGAAACGCGTGTAATATACTATTTTTTCGAATTTGGCTTTATTTAATTAAGAAAAACTGAAAATTTGTGCTAAATTGATGACTTTGGGACTTTTGAATAACACGAGTGGTATTTCAGTATAATTGGTATTTCTGGTAAATGACGTTTCTGATTTGGAGGTTAGATTTGGAAACTTTTGATTATGCAGACACAAGCTCTACCTCACGTTTGATTGCCATTTTTTCAATTCTTGTTTTTACCAATGTTTACATCTAATCATGGAACGAAAGTCATTTACTGCTCTTTGGTTTATTTTCCTTCACATCTGGTTCACATCTGTCATATGGCGCTATTAGTTGACGTTTATAACGTCGTTGTCGCGGTCACATTGGAGAACAGTTGCAAAGTTGCAGGCAACATTAAGACAAGAAAAGTTACCAAAAACAGAATTATAATTTACATCATTATGATTCTGTTTTTGGTGTTATAATTTGCAAATTATGAAACCAAATTCGAGAAAACTCATTATAATACTCGTTTTTGTCAACCTAAATTTTGAACTGAGGGTTGATGGTTAAGTTACCTAGCAGTTTAATGCTACATTGTACAACAGGCCCTTAGAGTTACAATTACTGAGAAACAGCTGTGGCCCAATAACTGCCACCACACAAGTTAAACTTTTAATCATCCGAATTTAGAACGACTTTCAAGCTCCCACCCCGTATCAAACAAGTTAGTAAAAAAACAAACCACAATAGCAGTATGTAGCTAACATTTTCTATTACATACTTGACCTATTTTTCAATGGATTTTCCGTTTTTATAAGTACAGAAACCACTTTATATTATTGACTTTCTCTGTTGTTAAATTACTTTATCTCTGTACATTATGTGTGATCATTTTCATCTCTAATAGGCAATGTAGACCATTTTCTAGAAATTTATGGCCGGGATATATTTCAAGTCATTGGAAATGCGTTATTTAAATATTAGATTCATTCGGAAAATATAGCTTAAATGGTCAGGTAGATTGAGTTAATATATCTCACTGAAAAGGACAAGTTGAGCGGTCACTCGGGACCACCCTTGGGAAAAGTTCAGGTTGCGGTCTTAGAAAAGGAAAGATTAATATGGTCGTAAAAAATCGGTCAGAATAACGTTTAGAAGTTTCTGATTAGGGAATGGACTCAGATCCAATATGTACTGGAGAACTGTCATTTCGTAAATCGTTAGATGGATATGGGGGCTTCATTATGTAGCATTCACACCCGGTATTATGACCGGTTATGATTTTTCTCTTGAAACTTGTTTCCAGCGATAAAAATACATTTCGTTTAATGTTGTACTTTTCAATTACGGAGACTTTCCATGATTAAAATTTAAATTGAAAATTGAGAAAGGAATCAAACTGTTAAATGACTATTGATTCCTTTCCATGACCCGCTCTCATATTTCCGGATTATGGACGACTAAATTAACTTTCAAACACTTTGCCAATTTTTACGTGGAGGCGTTCAGTCGAGAAGTAACAAATATTAAAGACAGTAGTTATCAACACACAGATGTAGAGTGCGAGTAAAAGAAAATACCCTCTATGAATATATCACATTTTTTGGTTTCAATTTGCAGGTAACGTGCTGATCACATGTGCAATAAAATGATTGTTTCCCGACATTTATGTTATATAAAAAAGGTGACAAAATAACAACTCATATTTCCACCATTAAAAAGAATAGAAATGCCCTATAGTAAATTCCGCGGTGTTCTGTCCTCAAAATAGACAGATACCGTTAGTGCGCTTACCGTAAACTGTATTGTATGCGCATGCGCAGAACGTAACGTAACGCTATCATAGCGTCGACTGTTTATTGTGCTAATATATATATACAAAATGTTTACACTCGTCACAAACTTAGTAATATATAAGATTTTATAAATTGAAACCAAAAAACTCTTCTATACTGTAACATGGAATAATTAAAGTATTTTTAATATATTTATATATTATTTTTAATAAATAAGGCTAAATCTAGATTCATTCCCATTTAATTCTCCGCGAGTTTGTTAAAGTTGTAAATTTGATTTGATACATAAGGCAATACTAATTATAAACACAAGGTATAGTAGGCATTATAAAGTTATTAAAAAAATCATTACAATCATATTTGAAGCCTTATTCTTATGGCTTTTCTTTGGATGTTGAAAACGCGTGTTGCAGAGGCTGACAGTACACAGTATGGCATAATATGTTAATATAACATAAGCAGAACATTTTCAGACAGTTGTCTGCTCAATGTGTTAAGAAGTTGTCACCACAGCTGGAAATATTAATTGAGAGACATGGTAATCAGGGTTTTGAACTTCGTTTAAATTACGTAAAGAATTTTTTTTTATTACATACTGTTTTTGATTTATTCAAATCAAGGGAATTCCGATTGAACCAAGCTTTAGTTCTTCTTGAGTATTCCTTAGGAACTGCTGTGGGGCCATTATATTATTATGTCTTCAGTGAAAAGTAAAAATTTAGGTTCTGTTAAAGTTAACTGGATATCTAATCTAATATATAAAAATCAATGTTTGTTTGTTTGTTTGTTCGTATGTTATGGGCGCCTAAACCGGTAAACAGATCGTCATTAAATTTTGATCACAAATAATATTCACAATAGGGAGTAACATTGGGGGGTTCACGACCCCAATGTGTCACCCCCTTTTGGTAAAAAAATATTTTAAGTTCAAACCAGGCGAAATTGAAAACTGTCAGATAAAAATGTCACAGTGACAGTTTTAGACATAAAATGTCACTCATCAGTTTTCGTCAAAATCAGGGAGGAACAGTGTGGTGAAGTCGAGGGAGAAGTGCTAAATTTTATTGTGGATGTGTCCAGGATTGCTTTCGATGTGGGCGCAACTTTAAATTTTTGTTGGATAGAACGTGCAATCGTCATGTAACGTTAATCAATTTATAACGCTATTCTGACGTAATTATTGGGTCTATGTCTAAAATTTGTTGTTATTGTAAATACTTTCGATGGAAAACAGAAGGGCCGGGCATGTGCTGCAATAATGGCCAAGTAAAGCTGGAACCTATGAGTTCCAGCCAGAATCACTAAGAAGTCTTCTCATCGGCACAGATATTAATAATTATGGGCCCTATTCTTGAACATGTGAGTGCGTGAGTGAGTGAGTTGTAACGTCACGTCGAGTAGTTGAGTATTTAATTTAAAGTAAGCGCTCGTCTCATACCGCTCGAATCTGGAGTGATTGTGAAGTGCACTTACTTTAAATTAAATACTCGACTACTCGACATGACGTCACAACTCACTCACTCACGCACTCACATGTTCAAGAATAGGGCCCTGTGTTTCTTTCATCAGTTAGTTACAATGCTTTTCAAATGATATATTTGGGGAAACAAAAATTTTATCTAAGGCTAATTTAAAGTCCAAGTTCAAGTCTATCTTTTACGTGGTTCACTTTTTCCCGAATCTGGCGATCCAAATTTTCTACAACTCTATTCGATAGAATACAATGACGAGGAGACGACATTAAGATGTACCTAAGAATTGTCCAAATCTAAATGCTGGTATTCTCTAAGATTTACAGCAATTTTTGGTGGTCTAACCCGGGCAACGCTAGTTATTAATATAAATAAGGATAAAAATACGTCCCAATTCTGAACCTTGTGGAACACCATGATACATAGGAAAACACACCTTTATTTCAACATTTTGAGATCTATCTCGTAGAAATGAGTAAATTCACAGATGCAAGTAAGAATTTATAAAACTCAAGAAGCGAAGGTAACTGAGCATGGGAAACGCAATCAAAAGCTTTTAAAATATAACAAATTCATATAAACCTTCTTCGAAACTAGTTGTAATATCAATAATTACTGTTGTTACAGCTGAGCCCGTCGCTCTTCTTTTTCTAAACCCAATTTAAAATATATTGAAAATAGTTTTTTGGCCTCCCCCAACTGTAAAACTCATTTGAGGGATGCCTAGTAAGCTGATTTTTACAAACTATGTGATAAAAATATGGCAACTATTGCGTAAAATCAGCGAAAAACTCTTGGCGGTTACAAATATTTAAGAAGAAAACTATCCTCACCATAATTAAGTTTTTCGAATTTGGTTTCATAATTTGCAAATTATAACACCAAAAACAGAATCATAATGATCTAAATTATAATTCTGTTTTTGGTAACTTTTCTTGTCTTAATGTTGCCTGCAACTTCGCAACTGTTCTGCAATGTGACCGCGACAACGACGTTATAAACGTCAACTAATCGCGCCATATGACAGATGTGAACCAGATGTGAACGAAAATAAACCAAAGAGAAGTAAATGACTTTGGTTCCATGATTAGATGTAAACATTAGTAAAAACAAGAATTGAAAAAATGGCAATCAAACGTGAGGTACAGCTTGTGTCTGCATAATCAAAAGTTTCCAAATCTAACCTCCAAATCAGAAACGTCATTTAGCAGAAATACCAATTATACTGAAATACCACTCGTGTTATTCAAAAGTCCCAAAGTCATCAATTTAGGACAAATTTTCAGTTTTTCTTAATTAAATAAAGCCAAATTCGAAAAAATAGTATATTACACGCGTTTCACAAGCCGAAATTGTCGCACTCGTGCCTTTGGAGCACTTCTCGCTGCACTCGTCGTGCCCCAAACTACTCGTGCTACAATCAACCGTCTTGTGAAACTTATATAATAATATACTATTTTAATCCTTACCTATACTTCGCTGTCAAGTCCAAGTTGCTGTTAACAGCTGTCAATGTGAATTGGCATTACTACTGTTGGCACATGTTTGGGGGTGGCTTGACGTGCATTTGGGGCACGCAATTTTGTTGGGGCATTCTGTCTGGGGGTGGCAAGCTGGTAACACTTGGCGCATTGGAGTGGGATGGGGGCTGTCGCCTTGACTTTGTGTGCTGACGCCATCAGGACAGTTTTTAACAGTATAACGGAACGTCGGTCGTGACGTTGCAGCTCAAAATAAATAAATAGTAAAATGTTCTCGGAAATCGTAGGGATCCTGTTTTCCTTGCGCCAATTTTCCAATTGGGCGTATTTGTTTTCATATACCTAGCGTAACATTGAAAGTAGCAAATTGCCCTTCGTATCTTCGCCAAAGCCCGCAGTTCTGGAGGCGTACAATGAAGAACTTTGGAACTCATTTGTGGAATTACTAAAATACGAGTATTTACGTTTCAAATTGATTCTCTTTCATTGCCGCCGTTAATGCACCTCGCAAACGTGGCCAACCGCCGCGAAATTCCCTAAACCCGTGAAACGGATTACTTTTGTGACATTAGCTAGTGAGAACTGTCAAAACATTTGTCGGTCAGTTGTCAACCTCCAATTTTTTAATCAAAATTATTTATTATTATGAGACTTTTAAATATTTGTCGACAAAAAAAAGTAACACAAATCTCGTGGTAGATCTATTACATTGTTCGGTGTTAATAAAGCACTCGGCGATGCTTCGTGCTTAAAAATTAAAATCTCACAATGTAAAATTTGGCCTACCGTACTCGATTGTAAATAACTATTGTTTTAAAAATGTACGGATATTTGTTTCGCTTAAATTACTATTACGTTATATGTCCGGAAAATTCATTTTTACAATAACGAGTCGAAATGTTTACAGACGAGGCGACGAAGGAGCCGAGTCTGGAATTTTGAGACAAGTTACTGTAAAAGTTTCCGGACGTATGTCGTAATGCGTTTTATTTCATGCTACAGATACTAAATCATTGTTTTCATTTTAAAAAAATAAATTGGAATTCAGAATTTGATCATCCATGAATTGAGTATCTATGACAACAGCTTGATTTGTTGGTTGTATTTTATGTACAGGACTTGTACTGTAAAGTCCCATTTTCCGGACTCAAAACTCTGACGTAAAACCTACAAATATGACACAGTATGAAATAAAATATTTTATTTCGCCCTTCTAAGTAAATGACACATTACAGGTATTTATGTAACTAAGTAAATGTCTAATTACCGAAACAGACCTGTAAAGTTTTACGGGCTTGTAGAAGAGACCTGTAAAGTACAACACCATGACAACGCATCGTCACAAACTGTCCTGCCGTCAGATTACAGAATCTATAAAAATTTAAAAAAAGTCGTTTGAAGGTAGAAATAAAAGTTTGTACTGGATTCGCCTTGCAATTAGTCTTTACTGGGCTCGCTGGGTTATGAGTCTCGCTCCTTCGTCGGCTTTGTCGGCCAGCTCACCCGTAAAGACTAATTTACAAGGCTTTTCCCGTAATGTGGGGAAAACCCTTTCTTGATTAGTTTTAGAAAAAAGGGTAGAGGAAATTTAAGAGAACAGCAAAAAAGGAGAAGATATATACCAACAAAAAGTAGGACGAGGATAAAGGGGTTTAAGAGAGAAAGAAAAAATCCTGCGGAAAAAGACGAGTTAATATTTTTATCAATACATAATACTAGAATAGCAGAGACATTTATGAGGCATTAGAGCAAGCCATGAACAAAGAAAGTAGAAACCGTCAAACAGGAAGACAAGCAGAGGTAGAAGGGAAGAACTGCAAGATAACTAAAGAAAGGAATCAACGAGATAAGAAGAGAAAACAGAGAAATGAAGACAAAGATTGAAAGAAAAAGAAAATAATTTAAGGAAAAAGAGAAGAAATGAGAGAGACAATCAGGTCGAGAGAGATAGAGAGAAACAGAGAGATTGAGTTAGAGAGAGAGAGAGAGAAAGACAATGACACAGCTGAAACAAAAAGTAGAGTATGTTGAATGGAGAAAAAGGAAGAACAATATCATGATAACAGGATAGGGTGGGGAAAGGAAAAATACTAGGTACACATATCGTAAGAAAGGTACATGTAAGCAATGAATGATGGAAAAAAGTGACAGTATATAGCAAAGAGCTGAAGGCAACAATAAGCAGGAGAGAAGAAACATTAAAAGACAACCCAAAAGAATGAATACCTCTTGATTTAAACGGGGGAATTGTAGAGAGTGGAGCCAAGGATAGGGAAGAAGAGAGAGTGGATGGACATCCAAAGACAGGGTAGAAAATGCGGCGGGGAAGAATCTGATCGAATGGAGTGAAGAAAACGAGTGGTAGGTGTTGAATTGAAGTGGACGAAGAGAACAATAGAGTCTGCCGACAGAAATAAGTATAGGAAGAGGGAGACAACAGAAAAGAAGAGAAGAAAGAACAAAGGAATCGCAGAAGAAGGTGATGATCAAAATATGGGGGGTCCAGGAGTGAAAGAGTACAGAAGAAGGCTAGAAAATAAAGGATTTGAAGAACAAGAAATAGGGAAGATGGAGAAACAATTGAGAGAAATATTAGAAAAAGCATCAAAAAACGAAAGTAAACAAAATCGGATTTCTGAAGGCGAAAGGAAAATATAGAGAGACATGTAGAGAGAAAAAGAGGCCGAAAAAGGAGAGAGAAGAGGGAGAGATAAAAGCTATAAGAACACGGAAGGGGGTGAGGAACTCTACAACAGAAACGGTGAGTGGGAAGATATGATGATCGAGTAGGAGGAATAGTTCATGAGGCTGCTGGGGGGAGAAACGAAAAAAAGAAAACAGAAATAGAGGATCGACAGAGTAGAGATTACCAAACAGCACCAGAAAGAGAGGAAATCATGCTGGTAGAAGTGGAGAGGCAACTGGAGAAAATGAGCAAGAGGAAAGGGCCGAGGAGGGATGAAGTACAGAACGAATCGTGGAACGAGAAGAGTGCCAGAGGAAAATGGAGCAATACCAGAGAGCCAAACAGGATTTAGAGAGGAATTCAAACTATGGATAATGTATACATTCCGGACTTTTTGACAAGAAGCCAACTACAGAAGGAAGGACAGACTGTGTATGCATTATTCGTAGACTTTAAGGCGGCTTTCGACAAGGTTGATAGAGAAAGGACGTTCGTGTGTCTGAGAGAGAGAGAGAGAGAGAAGTAAAATTGCTGGTAAAAAAGGTGAAGCATACGAAAGAACAAAATGTAAAGTGAAGGTAGGGAAGAGGAAAAGTAAATGTTTTGTAACAACAAACGGAGTGAGTCAAAGTTGCCCGCGTAGCCTCTTGTTGAATTAGTGTTGGAGAGAAAATAAGAAGAACGCAGAAGGCAAAGAAAGGGAGAAATATTACTAGAGGAGTGGGAACGCGATCAAAGAAATAGAGAGTCTAAGAGAAAGAGGCAATGTGGATGAATGTAGAACTGAGCGAAAGGGACAAGAATACGGACAGCCAACGAAAAAGGAAAAGAGTAAGATCCGGGACAATTAGACGAGCTTTAGGTGCAGAAATGAAGACAGGGAGAATAATTTTTAGTTGGAAGAGAAAGGAAGAAGGTGTAGAATGTGCTATAAGATGAGAAAAATTGGAGAAAGGAAGTAGATCAAAGGGAAATAAAATGGATGAAACAGGTATGGAAGAAGAGGGAAAAGACAAAAGAGGAGAGGAGAGGGGAGAAAAAATGAATATGCGTTGTTTTGAAGTGAATACAGAATATAAATTGTGTTGTGGTTTATGTTACGTAATTACAGTTATGCAAAAGGTCTCACTATTGCCTTGAAGTTTCTAACGATATTCTAGATACCAAACTTGCCAATTTTCAAACATTTTTGTCAAATAATAACACTTTTTTTTTTAAATTTGCCACTATAGGTAGAAATCAGTATTGAAATCGAGACATTATTACAAAAATATTGTTTTACATCCGTACTTCAACTGACTTAGAAGTATCTTAATCAGAAATTATACCGAAATAAACCGCACTAGCTAATCGACACTTTCAATTTTCTGCAAAGTTATCTTTACCGGGGAATGCTCTTGTTGAGTGACCCTATTAGGTAGCTTCATTATCAAAGTACATAGTCTCGAATAGTATACGTAGCGTACAATACAAATAGAAAGTGACTAAACTGCAATACATTTATAAATGAAGCAACAGGTAATAAATGTTCAATTGAAGTAAGACATTGATATGGCACATTTACTTAAGGTGCATTATGTCAGGTATTGGGACCAGAGGTCCGCGAGCTTATCTAATCTGGTCAATAGGTGCTACAACTTCCTACCTTTGATGTGACGGTAGAAGACCGACAACTCGTGGGATGCTGTGATGTTGCGATGCTGCCCCGTGTACACAGTTTTTAAGAATTTTGATTAGGACCTTTACTTCTTTTCTTTTCTTTCATTTTTCTTATTTGAAGGCCAGGTCAATAATTAAAAATATGGTTTAATATATTTGGACAGTTTTATGTTCAACTAGAATCCCTTTTTTGGCGTATAAGGCCATACATCCTTTTTGCCATGTTCCATTTCCAGGTCTGTTAGATATGTATACAAATTTTAATTAATATAAATTTGTGCTTTCTATGTTTTTTAGTGTAGTTATATTAGAGATTGCCAAATGGCAAAGTCATAACAACTCATTAGAACGGATTTATAAATTCATGTAGTCATAGATAACAAATATAAAATATAAAGTTGATCAGGTCTCAAACAGAAAACGTTGGAAATTTAAAACTGTCCTTCGCTTGGATTTTATCAGGTTATCAAGGTTGGCTGTTGTGTTCTTTTATGCTTGCGAAGATCATAGATGTGAAGATAATTTTATCTTTTCATTAAGCTTATATATTTCGTTACTTTTTTCGGTTGGATTTTATATCACTTCGCTGTGAAGGGGTTGCTGTTTAGGGCATCCTAGAGCATTTTACCAAAAAAGGGAGATGGTATTCGGCGTACCACACTCTTGAGTTTAAGCCGCTGTTTTCTTCGTACTATTTACTTTATTCTAGCTCGAACTAATTTCTAATTAAACCGTAATTGTGTTCGACATTACGGATTGTTGCTCTTCATGTATCGTCTTTCTTATTCATTTTTCGCTGTGCTGGTGTTATCTAGTTCGATCTTTCGTTCGGGAAGTATGCAACACTTTTCCCACTGCCTAAAACACCAAGGGGCTAAATTACTGGAACTTGGACTGGGTAATACCTACACTTAAAATTTCTTTGTCTCGTCGGGAAATAATGAAGAACTTCTCTTGTTTACATCTACATAACCTCACACCAGTCAGTGCTGGAAAAGCAAGGTACGTCATCGTACTGTTTCGCTTGTACGCAGGTTCTTGTAGAGGCCTTCTTTCGGTCGGGGTGTCTGTCAAAAAGAGACATTTTGTTCGGTGGTTGATGAAACGTGGTGGTTCGTGCAATTAAATTTGAAATATCCGTAAGGGATTAGCACATCCGTTTCATCTAAGAGTGTGATTCTCGTCCCATTGAAAATCATCGCAAAACGACGGAACCATTTTTCAACCTTCGGGGATTAAAACCACCGAACAAGTCGTGCACGTGGTGCGTCCACATTTCGTGTCTCTGGAAGTCGTCCCTCATTGGAGGTTACTGGCTAGGCGTGAACCCTAAAACCTCTTACCACCTAAGTGGAAACTACCCATCGAGGGAGGGTATCGTGATATCTCTTGGAAGTTCCAGCGTGGAAGCTTCTATCGAGGATTCGTTGGTGTCAGGGCTAGAGAATCGTCGTCGTCTCCCTCTGGAAGTCTTCACACACCCCAGACCAGAGTTCCAGGGCCAGATAAGAAATTTTTCGTTCCCGGTTCTTATATCGTTTTTTTCCTTTTTTTTTGTTTTGTGGTCATTGACCAAGCAATAATTTAAAATATTAATAATTTCAATTCATAATTTAAAGTCACAACTTAGTTCAACTCTATTGTTCTATCGTGTAACGTAAAATTAATTAAATCGTCGAATCGTCGTTGTCACACACAAGTGGGTTACACTATATTTGCTCGAACTATAGCTATAGCTCGACGACGTTTAAATTCAACTTGGTATATTAATTTAAAAGATTAGTTTTATGAGTAAGTTCTTATTTCTTTTAAGTGTTTTGTATAACTGAATTTTGCGGATGATTTGACTGACTATTCTATTTAATTTGCTTAATTCATAATTAATAATTTATTTTCATTTAAATTCAAGTCTTTATTAAAGTTTTCCAGTTTTTCAACTAAAGTTTAATTTCGTAACCATCCTCTTCCGCGGTAAAAACTGCTGGCGTCCATTTAAGTAGAAAAAAAAAGTAATAAAATAGACCCAGCCCATTCTCCATAGAGCTAGATTTGGGGCGGTACCAAACCAATTTTTGGTACGTAACATAGACCAATTAAAAAGTCTTTATGTTATGTTTACATGTTAAAACAGTATTATCAGAACTTTCTGCAAAATAGGCGTCTACTTTTCAGTATCATAATAGTGCATTATTATACGAGTTGAACAAGAGGGTTTATTGTGACATGAGTGCTCCAATAGAACGAATGTCACAATCCCTCGTTAAACGAGAGTAATATACAATTTTTTCTACTTTGGAGCTCTTCGTTTAAGGAAAATTTTAAAATTCTGCTTTTTAAATATAGGGATTTTTAGGATCATGTAGTACTCGTTGTGTTTACTGGCTGATTACTTCAAATGTAAATAAATAAATCTAAACGTTTCTGACGGATCGAGAAATATACAGTCCAGGTAGCAGAATGACGTTCTGAAACGTCGTTATGATGTTGATTTTTGGTGGTTATTGGTCGACGACGTCGTCAACCTGTAGGTGACGTCGAAAACACGTCATTGTTGCTACCAAATTTTCACGTATTTTATGTCACGGGATATTGACGTCTTTTTCACGTTTTTATAACTTCAGTTGAATATCTTGAAATATTTTGGCGGATATTATACAGTGACTTTTTTTGCGTTGGGAAAAATCATTTCCAAAATTTTATTAGTGTACCATAGACAAAGTAAGCTGACTGGGTACGACTGCCGAAGTACTACGCAAGAGCCAGTTCGGTTTAACGATTTTTTACATTACCGGTTTTTGCACCGCCTGGCTGCCATCAAAAGGTTTCAGTTCGGCTGTTTGTTGTCTGTTTCAGGGAATCTTTTAGTAGGTAGTTAAATAAGTTCTTCTGAAATTAGTATTTCAGTACCGCTACAACTTTTGCTTCAACGTCACGAGGCAGAATAAATTGTGAGGCTACTGAGACCAGACCGGACGAGTATTTAACAGACGCGAATCTTGTGAGTTTCTTCTAACATTGCAGTAACACCAAGTTTTACTGCAACTTTACGAACCATAATAAATTGTGGGGTTAGCAGGCCCACAACCCCAGAGACCAGAAAGGACGAGAGTGATTATTAGTAAGTGGACGTATATGTGAATGCTCTGCATAAATGATATTTTACTTACCTTTTTTCTGTAAAAATAAATATTATATACTTTGAGAATTTATTGTTTTTTTTTTACCTGCGACCTGTAGTGTTTTTCAGGTCAGCAAATCACGTGTATTTCACGTCAAGTGAGACGAACAGAATATGTGACATTTCTCCGTCATTTTTACGTCACTGTTACGTCGAAATATTGGTCTATAGACGTCATCGAACCATATTCACCTGCGTCTGCTATCTGGGAGGGCTTTCGTTTTATTCGCTAACGCCTGCCAAATTTTAAATAGGCAACACATAATACTTTGTAATAGTTACTGTTATTAGTTTTCAAATTAGTTGGTAAGAATTATGTGTTGCCAATTTAAAATTTGGCAAGAAAATAAAAGACCTCTATACAATTGTTCTGTATGTAAAAAAAATGTTTGCAGCGCTGCCAAAAAGTGTTATTTCGTCCTGATCTTCTTTCTGATTAAAATTATTAAAGTCAGACTTGTCAGAAAGAGAAAGACTTTTTGCCCTTGGTACACAAATAAATATTTTGGACTTTTTGTTTTCTAATGACCCTAGTTCATACATTCTATTGGAAGGGCAGTGTATTACTCACCGAGGAATCTTCCCCGGAAAATTTGTAAGATTTTTTGCATTAAAAAGATGGGGTCTATGCGGAGGCGTCGGTTATTTACTACCTCCTCCACCTCCTCGTTCCCGTATTTCTTTCTTGTAATTGAATTCAGTTTTCAGGAAGCAGCCCCATCATATTTTATTGAAATGAAGTCGCAGGTGGCCAAGTTCGATTTGGTGCAGGTTATAAAGCTAGTAATAAGTCACAATGATAACCTAATGGCTGTTATGAGGTTCGCGCTAGATAGAACAAAAGCGAGAAAAGCGGCCGAGTTTTTCAAATGAAGTGTCTGTTTACATTGTCTGATTTACGACCTCGTTTAGAAAACGCTCACTTCACTCCCTGTTATCGCCAACATCGTTACTGGTTCTGTAATCGGCATTACACTGATATCCTGTCGATTCGTTCATTAAACTGAACTTTCCAGGAGAGAGGACGATGGAATTAATTTTATTGAAATCAGAAACCCCTGTTGCGTAAAAACGGAGTAGAACAGTTACTTTGCATCCTCTTTTTTTCTACTAAAATACGCAGCTCCAGATATCGGTTAAAACTTCCGAGATTTACCTTCATTTTGGGCTTTTTTAAAACGAGCAGTTCCCTTGCTTTCGCACAGGTGGCGGCGTTATAACGTTTTTCAGAAGGATATCGTAAATTCGCGCTCAGCATACCCAAAGTTTTCCCTTTTTAATTTAAGTTGAATTTATAATCGTTTCTTCAGTTCACTTTATTTTCTATAAACGAGGGATGACATAAGTATTTCAACTTAATAATGACTTTTTGATGTAGGTCGCTCTTCAACGACTCTTTAAGAATTAATGAATAAAACGTTCAAAGGCATGGTATGGAGACCAAACTGTTTTATTATGTAGAAATTTTGGAAAATTTATTAGAATGTTTAAAAAAATTGTGATTAGTATCATTAATACCAGATTTTTGCTTGGTGATGGTTTTTCCTTCAAAAGAAACCATGCGATAAAGCTAGAGATGTGTAGACTATCTAGTGTAAAATAATTTCGCTTTTAAAAATGAGATGTTCCCCGCTTGTGACCTCTTAAATATTTACATTAGTACGAGTTTTTTACACTGTTTGAATAAGGTAGTAACTAAAACCATGTTTGCTTGTTTTAGTTTTCAAACTCTTCTGTGTATAAAAGCAAATTTATTTTATATCGGTTTACTTTACATAAAATATACGGAATAGCTACTAAATTTGCTTAGGTTTTTTAAATTCTGTGAACAGTAATTGCAGAACTTGGCATTAATACCTGGGTGTGTTAATTTGATTGATTTGTGCGTTCTTGTCTAAATTTCGTAACCTAGAGAATAATCTAAAGAAGACAGGACTTTTACCATTCCAACATTAAGAAGGATAGTTTTAACGAAATTAACAGAATTAATTGAAAACCGGAGATAAATAATAGTGTATTAAAGTATGAGTGGATAACAAGGTCTTTAAAACACGCGCGAGTTTTCGAGCACGACGGCGTAGCCGTGAGTGCTCGAAATAGAGCAAGTGTTTTAAAGACCAGTTATCCACGAATACTTTACGCTATTTTTTATTATACCAGCAATACTGGAAACAAATTAAGCACTAAAAACTTAGAAATATTTTTTGTCGTGATAAATCAAAATGGCGTAATAATATTGACATTAGTTACGACAATGATTGTTTACGTTTTTCTCGCGTCCACGTCTGTCATTGTATTTAGTCGTGTCAGCAAAAATCGAGGAAAAATGAGTTAAAACGAGATTTCACCCGATATAGAAGCATTGGCCGAACAAGCGGAATCCAAAATACTACCATCGAAGTCAAAAGACCCATACCTGAAGGAATATGAAAAGTTTTCAAATTTGATGAAGTTATAATGATACCTATATTTCCTTGACAACCTTTAAAGCTCGCCGTGCTTTAATCTCCTGTATTCGTACGCTCAGGCGTGCTTTAAACGGCGATTCTGATGCAGGTATAATAAAAACACTTTTTGTGCATAGTAGCATAGTTTTTGTGTACCCTGAAATTCAATTATGTCAATAATCGTAGAAGGACGATATTACCTCATGGCACAAATAAGGTAGTGTCCCCAATAGTTTTTAGTAAGGTTTCCTTTTCCGAGTTGAACGAATAAAAATCGATAATTCTCCACAGAATGTAAATAAACGGTTTTTCGCTAATGCGCTCGATTCTGATACATTTCATTGCTAGTGGAATAGAATGGGGACCAGAAATCACATAGTATGTGACGAAGCTTTATACGGTTTATTTGATATAGCAAATAAATTATGAGTTAACAATAAGGTTTGTAAATTTTGAATTTGAAGTATTTGCGCTTCGGGAGGAAGTAGACCACGTAGGCCACAAGTGTCCTTCATATGATGTGTATTACGATGCCACTGTTGCTGCAGCGGGCGGCGACTACCACTGGAGTCCCCGGTTAGCAACCATGAAAGGCAGAGAATTAGAAAACCATTAGCTTATACTACTATTTCATTTGAACGGGTACCGAATCTTGACTTCTCTTTTGACCGCTCTCAGGTAATAGGAACAGGAAAAAGTAGGAAAAAAGACCATTCAGATTACACAACCGAAAAACAGACTGGAGCAAACACCGCTGTGAACTTGATATTAACATTGTGACGCTCGTTACGGTTGGAATACCTCGAGCGCCAGTTTATTACGTGGTATGCTCCACGTGATCACGGAGACCGGTAAACTGGGAGTCAACTTAATATCCACGCGGTGTGTCCTTCCGTTGTTCTTTCCACTATCCGATATCTCTCCAGAATCGGTCGGCGCCTTGCGGTGCGGCGGAAAGACAACAGAACATCCTCGCGCACGAAACTAGTTTCAGTTTAGAAACAGTTATCCAATTCAACAACTTTCAGGCAGAGGTAGCCCAATCGGCCACACCGATAACACAACCAAAAAATTTATTTCATTGAAACATTCCAGCTGAAATTAAGGAATTAATAGTGGCAAAAATAAAAACGAATGAAAAGTGGCACCAAACGCACTATCCACTAGAAAAAAAAACAGTACTAAACAGAACCACCAATGAACTGAGAAAAACTCAGGATGAACGCAAAAAGTCATTTTACGACTGCGCCGCTACTATGAGTACATAAATTATATACAGGTGTCCCAACTAAAAGTTGTACCCCTTTAATAATTCCAATTTCGAAAGACCTAGAAGAAATTTGGAACAGGTAAATTTTGTTATCAAGAGGGACCAAATTTTATCAAACTTTCAAGTGTTGGATCCTTTTAGAGAGGGGAGCCACCCACCTTCAATAGGATCGCTCTATTTACAAAAAGGGGAAAATAATAACGAGCGTTCAAAAATAAACCTGGTTAGAGGAGGCTGGGCATTTTTATAACAGTGTACATTGCAATTGTTACAAAAACTAACTTGTCATTTAATTCAGTTTAGGTTAGGCAACCAGCACTAAATTCGGACAAATTATTACTGAACCTTGTTTGCAAGTACGAAATGGTACGAAAACATGAATTTAAGGTGGTCCCAACATATCAGAAAATGCGTGAGTTGTGCCAAAGCTGACCGGTAGGTGAAAGTGTCATCAAAGAAAGAATGTCTGAAGCATGGAAGTGAAGTGACATATTATGCTCTACACTTTCTTAATGAAACTTAGTGAATCGCACCCTGATTTAATAACAGCTGCAAAAGAAAAGGTTTGTCTTTTGCTTCTGAAACTCAAGAGTTAAAACTTCTACCTAACCATACTTTTCAGATTTGCGCATTTAAGAGAACAAGATTGAGTGTGAAATATGATATAGTAACAAGCGAAACTGCAAGTGATTTCTTCCTTTGGCCACATATTAAAAATTTCATGTACCAAGCATCCATAGCCGATGTAAGAAAAATATGAAACTGAAGATTTTGCAAACTGTTTTTAATGGGATCAAAAAACGAGCACAATTCTCTACAAGAAATATCGAAAACATTTTCACCATTAATTTGCTGTAACTGTTTTGTGTCCTTCTAAGGGATTGTAAAATTCTCAATAAACATTTGTAGAAATTTGGTTAGAAACTGTCAGTTGGTCATATCCTTTCGAAGAGCGTTTTAATTTCTACATTTTAAAGAAATAAAGGTGTAAAACCAAATCATAAAATGTCCGATATCTAAAAATAACTCCATTAACATCACACCCAAAGGTCTGAATGCAATTTACTCTTACCTTTTAACACTTTACCAACCGTTATAGGAATCTTGCGAGATACCTGCAGGACATTGCAGCCCAAACCCCCAAATCGTGTCGGTCTATATAAAAACGCTAACTAATACTGTAAAACACTTGCCAACACTTCTTTAAGATGCATAATAATATTAATTATTAATATTAATAATATTGCAGCTTCTCTGAGATTTTGAGGTTATGTTATCTGTCATGGAAAGTTTCGTGTTAATCAGTCAAGTTCTACACTGTAAAAAGATAAAACAAAAAGGCAATTTCAAAGCCTACTTTAAGCAGGTTTTTTATTGAACGCTCGTTATATTCCAATAGACGAAAACACACTTCTCGGTACATTTGCAGACGACACTTATTATTATTATGGCCGTACATGAAGACCTATTACCGCTTCCACTGCAAGATCAATGACAACAGATCGCACCATGGCTCCAAAAGTGGAAGTTAAAATTTAATTAAAGCAAGTAATTTTATATTAAGAAAAGGGCATTGTCTCCCAGTAGGGTTAAATAATGTAGTAATACCAGAATCAAAAAGCACAGGATACCCACGCATTCATCTGGATTGCAAACATTTAATCAGAAACGCAAACAGATGAACCAAGAAAATTTTAATATGATTAATATGATTATTGATTAATCTCTCTCTAATAAGACCTTGATCTTTAAGACCAGCATCAAACTTATTTGGCTATATGATATTGAGCTTTGGGGCTGCGCGAGTAAAACTACCAGGTCAATTATCCAGAGAACCCAATCAAAATTAATAACCAACGCGCCTTGGTATATCACAAACCAAACACTACACGACGACTTAAGATGTAATCAAAGAAAGAAGTGTTAAGCGCCACAATAAACTCCAGACTCATCCCAGCATACTAACACAACTACTTCTAGAACCCCATCTTGATCGAAGACATAAAGCACTTTTAATCACAGAACTCAAAAAGGACTAAAGAGAACTCCTCACAGAATCAGTAACTTAGTTTTCTCTCTCTGTGTATATCATGTTTGTGCTGCCTGGGAGAACGCCCAGGGGCAGACTTCTGTATAGCTGTGGTCTGGAAGGAGCCCAAAAATCATCTCGATGATTTTAACTAGAACACGCAAAGGTCTTAATAGGCATACAACGTGAAGATGTCCCGATTTCGAGTATATAATAAAACATCCAATGTGGCACAGCTTCGGTCTATTTACGCCTTCCGAGACCCTTCGGCCTCAGAAGAAATGGAGTTACCAAACTTACTCAGTTCAACGTCAACGCCGGTATTTTCTAAAAATGAACAATTTGATTAGAGATTTTATTAAAGCAGGTGTCGGTAGTGTTACCGTCAAAATTAAAGAAAAAGAAAAAAGTGGTGAGGATGTTAAGCTTGTCAATTGTAACAATGAACATTGTAAAGAAACTTGAACTTTTTGTATTCGGAAATGAAAGCAAATTTTAACAATAAATACTACTTCTTAGAGTGTGATATAAAAAGAGGATGTAAGATCCGGATGACTTTTACAAATTTGCAAAGTAGTACGAAACCTTTAACCCACGAAGAAGAAATGCGGATTGCCTACCCGACTACCATCTAGGCTAGCGGAAAATTGAAACTAACCAAACAGATATTTTTATATACTTTTAATAAACAACCATCGCGCAGTAAACGACCCTCAGAAGCGAGCTCTTATCGTTTCATATTTTTTTTACAATCTGATTTTATTCCCACCAGGAGTCTTTCGTTTTTAAAGTTGTGTGTGTTCAATTTAAAATTAATTCCTCCGTAATGCATTCTGATAGCGTGACGGGTTAAAAAACAGCTTAATAAACCATGTGATGAATTTTTGATCACCGGGAATACAGGCAACCTTTTTATCTGTATATATTTTTGCTGGATCTATCGTAAGTAAGTGCGTCTAAATGTAAATTGTAGACGATGGTTTTTCTGGTTGTATATGAAATTTTCAGCTAATTCATTCAAATTTTACCTTTTGTTTAGACCATGTGACAATGTCTATGTCTATGTCGTAAATATGCCCACAAAAATGCTGTTTATTGTCCCAGAAACTTTGATAGTTGCTTGTGTAGGGTTTTAGGGTAATTCACTAAAAGTTGAAAGTAAACGGATTTAATGGATAAACGAAGTAAAGATAAATCAATGTCAATAAGTATGAATTTAGTCACTGGCTCGGTTGTTGTCTAGGGCATCACCGACACGCACTGGAAAATAGAATTTTAGACCGGATCGACAAGAGTGTGTGTTTACTCACGAACGCCTTAAGTCCAACTGCTGCTGGGTGGACGCCCCTCCACTCAGGACAAGATGGTTCTTGAAAATCCCACAGATTCGGCCCTCCTGATCTTCGTCTGCCTCAGATGAACTTGCGCTGTCCGCACTTTCATAGGCGGCGGCCTCCTTTCGCTGACGGTTGGGTAAATCCAAACAAATTTTGAAAATAAATCCACTATTACAAGAATATTGTTGTAATTTTTGTTCGTAGACGCCAGTGGAGTGTGATCTAAATGATACGTTTGAAGTGGAGCGTCTCTTTTATCCAAGTTGTTGAGGAAACCTTCCTTTTTCCATTCTTCCGGTTCTGTAGGATGCACTTGATGCAATTCGCTAACACTTTTCTAGCTTTGTCCTTTAGTTTATGGATGAAGTATTCTTGTTTCAGCTGTTCCGTCACCGCTCTCTCACCATAGTGACCAACTTCGTGAGCGTTTCTAATTAATTCATTCTGCATTTTTCGTGGGACTACAAGTAATTCTCGTCCTTCCTGACGTTTGGAAAGTATCCCGTTTCTTAAAAAGTAGTCGTCGTGAGGCTTTAAAGTCACCAATTCCTTTAATGTTTTTATTTCGTCGTCATGGTCTTGAGCTTTTTGAATTTTACATGAAACCGAATTCTTAGTCTCGACGATCATCACTGGGTTTCGACTTAAACAATCAACATGTTTTATTCTGCTCCCGCTTCGGTGCTCCAGAACATAGTCGAACTCGGTCATGGCAATCGCCCATCTAGCAACTCGTGTCTTCAAATATCCGTCTTCTTCATGGTCTGTTCAAAAGCTGCACAATCCGTCACAATTTTAAATGATATACCAAGCAGATAGCTTCTAAACTTTTTCAATGCAAAAATAATAGCCAGAATAGGATGTAGTTCATTATTTTGCTCCGATCTCTGTAGAAGCATAGCGCCATAACCATCAATACATGCATCCGTGTGAAGTTCGGTGTAGCGATTTTGCATACAAATTTTCAAGATTAGATCTTGACACAAACAATTCTTGAGGGTTTCAAATGCTGTCATCTGCTCCTTGTCGAAGTGAAACAACACATCTTTTTGAACACATCTTGAAGGCTGCACTTGCCCATATTGAACCACGTGTCCTAAAAATTTGACTATAGGCTCCATCAGCTGACACTTCTTCTTATTCAGTTCTATCCCGTAATTTTTGGCTGTCTCTAAAACCATTTTTAGATTGTTTATTGCTGCTTCATCATTCAAACTGGGTATGATAACGTCATCCATGTAGATAAGTACTCGTTTTGCAATCAAATGTTCCTTCAATGCTTCATTGATGTACCTCTGAAAGCCGCTTGGGCTGTTGCAGAAACCAAAAGGTACTCTCTTAAATTGATATTGACCGCTTGGAACGACAAAACTCAAAAATTTTCTGCTCTCTTCATCTACTGTTACGTGGAAAAATCCGTTCTTTAGATCTAGGACGTTGAATATCCTGGAATCTTTAAGTTCGTCTATAATTTCTTCAATTAATCCCAAGGGGTATTTGTCCTTCACGACCAGCTTATTTAGTTGCCTGTAATCGATACACAGTCGATCAGATCCATATTTTTTCTTTGTTACCACCACAGGACTGACGTATTCTGAATAACATGGTTCAATAATGTCCTGTTCGATCCATTCCGCAATCTGGTTCTCCACAAATTCCCTCTCAGGTAAAGGTAGTCTTCTTATTTTGCTTTGGACTGGCTTTTCTTCCTTCAGCACAATTTTCATAGTGACATTTGTGTCCAGAGTTTTTTGTGGTTCATAATCAGCTACCAATTTATCTGCAATTTGTTGTGTTTCGGTTCGTTTTATCGTCGGCCCATCATAGCTTGTGGTATGGATATGGAGTAACTCAAGTGCCAACAATTTCTTGACAACTATCTTGTCTTCACAAAAAGTTAACTCCGCTTGATTAAGTATGTCACGCCCAACAATTACATCTAAGTCAATATTTGTGAATT
Organism: Diaperis boleti; assembly: GCA_963583935.1. Lineage (NCBI taxonomy): Eukaryota > Metazoa > Arthropoda > Insecta > Coleoptera > Tenebrionidae > Diaperis > Diaperis boleti. The sequence goes on along the minus strand of OY757242.1, from coordinate 34,708,464 downwards.
TGGCAACATAGATGGTTAAAGGAAATCGTTGCCCATCTATTTCAACTTCTGTCTGGAAATAACCCTTTGGCACCATTGTTCCAGTACCGACTCCAACAAAAGTCATCGAAGTTTTTCTCAATTTTGGCGAATCAATTTTTCTGTAAGCATCGTCTCTTAACAAGGTTGCTGAACTTCCGGTGTCCATCAATGAGTTCAATTCTACGTCGTTAATCTTAATTGTTTTCTGTGGTGCTCGAGTTGGCTTTGGTAAACAAAATCCGACTGCTGCAGGTGTTGAAGTTTCAGGTTTTCTCTCTTCTTTTCTCTTTGTCTTTTCTTTACATTTGAAAGATTTATGGCCATAACTCTTGCAGGAAAAACATCTGGGTCCTTCATTCTTCTTTTTGCAGTCTACCGACAAGTGTCCAATATTTCCGCAGTTAAAACAAGTTTTCATTTGTGGTCTTGGTGCTATTCAGCTTTTTTCCAGAACGCTGTGATGTAGTTGCTTTATTATCTTTTACAACTTTTTCATAAATGTCGAGTTTTCGTTTGAATTCTTCGATTGTCAAAGCGCCGTATAATACCACTTTGTTCGATGAATTGTCTTGAATGCCCCTTATCACATATTCTATGAGAGAGTCGTCTTCAATCTTTCCATTTTTTACAATGTCTTTCATTCGCAAAAAATATTGCTGCACCGTTTCATCACGTCTCATTTTTCTCTTTGTTAGCATGTCGTGAACTTCGACGCTACTCATCTTTTTTTCCATATTCCTGGAGCTTTTATTTTCTCCTAAGAATTAACGTCTTTCTCGCTCTTGATGAATTCCGCTGGAATTCCTTTTAGAGCACGTTTTCCGATTACAAATTGGTCGAGCTCCAACAAGTCCATCATTTTGAAAAGGTCTTCTGTATCCTCAATAAATGTTTCCACCGAATAGGCCAGATCATTTTCAAACGGCTTTATAAGACACTCTATGTCCCTAAAATTCATTGTCAATCTACTCTTCTTTCTTTTTTCGTTAGTCCTAGTAGATTCTCTGTCTTCATTGTCAGACTGTTCAAAAATCTCTTCTTCTTCGCTCTCTAACTCTTCTTCAATAAAGTCGTTGATATTAGCGAATCTTTTGCATATTAATTCCGCCAAATCATCAATCGTCAAATCATCATGATCAATTTTGAACGACGTCGCAATTCTTGTTAACTCGGCGAGGGTGCAATTTGTTTTGACGTAGTCGCGTCTTTCATTAAATTGTTCAGTCCCCGTCGCAAACGTAAAGCCCGAAAATTTGAGGCATTTGCTGCGGCCTCTCTTATCGCTAGGTATGCCAAATAAGATTTTGTGCAAAATCTTGATGTCCACAAATGGGCAATTTCTCAAATTCTCATTAACAAATTCTATTTGCGACAAACACTCCATTTTCGATTTAATGAATAATCACGTCTGTTCCTCGAACCTCTAAATTTATGGCATCGAATTTTAAAGAAATAGCTCGGCTTGTCGCTTCCCAGAACTTGGTCTTTGTGTTTGTATTTTTCCAAGCTTCTTTGTGTGAGCGCGTGAGCAATGCACACGTGCGTTTCTCCGCAGTACAAACAAAAGAAATGTACTTACGATAGCGCTCTTCTGATCAGCTTCTGATTTGCGCACTCAGCTGTCTTTCGTCTCGGCAAACGGCTTCGTCTAATGTTTCGAGAAATACCAATGGGGCTGTCCTTTTCCAAAAACACACTTCACTTTTCGCGGCGATAGTTTTGATTCAGTTCGTCGAATTGGTCAAGCACGGCACAGCACAGGTCGGTCAACTTGGCCCCCGACTTTTAATTTTTTAATATTTTATTATTGTAATCAATTGTGCTCGTTTTGTGCCCAATTGTGCCGCTGTTTGTTTCAATTGTGCTCCTCTCTAAATAACAAAAAAACGCGAAACAAATCCGGGGGCCAAGTTGACCGTCAGCCCCCGGTTTTTTTACGTTTTTTAAAAAATATTAGGCTTATTCAATTGTGCTCGTTTTGTGCTCAATTGTGCCGCTATTTGTTTCAATTGTGCTCCTTTGTAAATAACAAAAAAAACGCAAAACAAATCCGGGCATCAAGTTTTTTTTTAAATATTAGGCTTATTCAATTGTGCTCGTTTTGTGCTCAATTGTGCCGCTGTTTGTTTCAATTGTGCTCCTCTCTAAATAACAAAAAAACGCGAAACAAATCCGGGGGCCAAGTTGACCGTCAGCCCCCGGTTTTTTTAGTTTTTTTTTTAATATTAGGCTTATTCAATTGTGCTCGTTTTGTGCTCAATTGTGCCGCTGTTTGTTTCAATTGTGCTCCTCTCAAAATAATAAAAAAACGCGAAACAACTCCGGGGGCCAAGTTGACCGTCAGCCCCCGGTTTTTTTAAGTTTTTTAAAAAATATTAGGCTTATTCAATTGTGCTCGTTTTGTGCTCAATTGTGCTGCTGTTTGTTTCAATTGTGCTCCTCTGTAAATAACAAAAAAACGCGAAACAAATCCGGGGATCAAGTTTTTTTTTTTAATGTTGGGCTTATTCAATTGTGCTCGTTTTGTGCTCAATTGTGCTGCTGTTTGTTTCAATTGTGCTCCTCTGTAAATAACAAAAAAACGCGAAACAAATCCGGGGGCCAAGTTGACCGTCAGCCCCCGGTTCTTTTACGTTTTTTAAAAAATATTAGGCTTATTCAATTGTGCTCGTTTTGTGCTCAATTGTGCCGCTGTTTGTTTCAATTGTGCTCCTCTCTAAATAACAAAAAAACGCAAAACAAATCCGGGGGCCAAGTTGACCGTCAGCCTCCGTTTTTTTTACGTTTTTTTCTTTAATATTAGGCTTATTCAATTGTGCTCGTTTTGTGCTCAATTGTGCCGCTGTTTGTTTCAATTGTGCTACTTTGTAAATAACAAAAAAACGCGAAACAAATCCGGGGATCAAGTTTTTTTTTTTTAATGTTGGGCTTATTCAATTGTGCTCGTTTTGTGCTCAATTGTGCCGCTGTTTGTTTCAATTGTGCTCCTCTGTAAATATCAAAAAAGAAACGCAAAACAAATCCGGGGGCCAAGTTGACCGTCAGCCTCCGGTTTTTTACGTTTTTTTCTTTAATATTAGGCTTATTCAATTGTGCTCGTTTTGTGCTCAATTGTGCCGCTGTTTGTTTCAATTGTGCTCCTCTGTAAATATCAAAAAAGAAACGCAAAACAAATCCGGGGGCCAAGTTGACCGTCAGCCTCCGGTTTTTTTACGTTTTTTTCTTAAATATTAGGCTTATTCAATTGTGCTCGTTTTGTGCTCAATTGTGCCGCTGTTTGTTTCAATTGTGCTACTTTGTAAATAACAAAAAAACGCGAAACAAATCCGGGGATCAAGTTTTTTTTTTAATGTTGGGCTTATTCAATTGTGCTCGTTTTGTGCTCAATTGTGCCGCTGTTTGTTTCAATTGTGCTCCTCTGTAAATATCAAAAAAGAAACGCAAAACAAATCCGGGGGCCAAGTTGACCGTCAGCCTCCGTTTTTTTTACGTTTTTTTCTTTAATATTAGGCTTATTCAATTGTGCTCGTTTTGTGCTCAATTGTGCCGCTGTTTGTTTCAATTGTGCCACTTTGTAAATAACAAAAAAACGCAAAACAAATCCGGGGATCAAGTTTTTTTTTTAAATACTAGGCTTATTCAATTGTGCTCGTTTTGTGCTCAATTGTGCCGCTGTTTGTTTCAATTGTGCTCCTCTCTAAATAACACAAAAACGCAAAACAAATCCGGGGATCAAGTTTTTTTTTTAACATTAGGCTTATTCAATTGTGCTCGTTTTGTGCTCAATTATGCCGCGGTTTGTTTCAATTGTGCTCCTCTGTAAATATCAAAAAAGAAACGCAAAACAAATCCGGGGGCCAAGTTGACCGTCAGCCTCCGGTTTTTTTACGTTTTTTTCTTAAATATTAGGCTTATTCAATTGTGCTCGTTTTGTGCTCAATTGTGCCGCTGTTTGTTTCAATTGTGCTCCTGTGTAAATAACAAAAAAGAAACGCAAAACAAATCCGGGGGCCAAGTTGACCGTCAGCCTCCGGCTTTTTTCCGTTTTTTTTTTTTAATATTAGGCTTATTCAATTGTGCTCCTTTGTAAATAACAAAGAAACTCGAAACAAATCCAGGGACCGATTTGACTTTCAGCCCCAAGTTTTTTTTGTTTTTTTTTTCTCATTCAAAACAATTTAAAACACGTTGCGAGGACAAATGTGTTTTATTATTATGTAGATGTTAATTAGGAGAAAAATGATTGGGTCTTTTATGTTGGCCCTCTTAAAGCCGAAATTTTATTTTTTAACCTATGCACCAAATTGTGTTATGATTGTGCCGAATTTTTCTGCAAATTTCATAAATTGTGTTGTTTTGAGGTATGCGATCTTAAAGGATGAGCAATTGTCCCGAATTGTGTCGTTTAAACGATACATTGCGCTATTTTAATTACAAAGTTAAAGCCAAAAACCTTGGGGTGGATTAAGACAACATTCACCTGTCATTAACTTATTACTTTAACTAATAAATAATTTGTTTGTTAAAACTACAGTAACAATTGTTTCTAAGAGATGATTAAGTTTAACGGAGGTTTGTGATTTCGGACCTAAGAAAAAATTACGAGAGAGAACAAAGAGGGGTGAATTTTATCAATACACCTTTTTTTTGCTGTAACTTTGTTACTAAAATATCACAATTGCAAGTTTGTACATTCAAGTTGTACAATTTACCACAATTGCAATGATTTCGAATGAAACATTAAATTTTTGAAAAAAGAGTAAGGGATGAATTTGGACTTATTCAATCCAACGTTTTTTTGCTGTAACTGTGTAATTAAAATGGTACAGTTTTATCAGTTTATCGTTCACACGGCACAATTCAGAACAATTGCTCTCCTTATTTTATATACAAAGCTTGTTTATTTCAAGTGTGAAGAGATTGAAAGATGTTTATATTAGATCGTAGTTTGTTAAGTGATGCCGGTCTGGGTCTGATTTCGTTTTGTTTGTGGCTTAGTCTCCAATTATGCTTACTTTTAATTCTTTAAATATTGGAACTGATGTAGAGGAGAGTAGGATAACTTTGAATATTCGTTTTTTAAATTTCATCTCATACCTAAGAAAAAAAAACAATTAATATACTACATTGTTAAATTAGGGCTGATGATGGCAGAAGTATTCTGCCGAAACATGTACCATTAGTAATCTTACAGTTATTAAAGTTTGTGGAGTTCGACATAGATATATTTAAATTTTAAATTAATATACTAATTAATAATTCAAGCCAAAGTCAACTTGGCCGCCAATTTTGTTTTGAGTTTTTTTGTCATTTACAAAGGAGCACAATTGAAACAAACACCGGCACAATTCAGCACAAAACGAGCACAATTGATTACAGTATTAAAAAATTAAAAGCCGGGGGCCAAGTTGACCGACCGGACTTCAGACAGGTTCAGTAAATGTCTTGTGGATCCAACACGTTTATTAAAATTTGAAAAACTACGTACTACTTTGAACAATATCGGTATAAAACATTAATTCAAGATTAAACTGAATTAAATGGTGACCAAAATCTGCTTTTATATGTCTGTTTTACTTTCTTATAACCTGAAAAGATATTAATTGATCAACATGTGATTTCGTATTTAGGAGAATTCGCGAATATTCCTAATATCATATCAACGCGGAAGGAGAATCAATGATATTGATAAGGATGATGATAAAGAGATGATTCGAACTAAGACCAGGCGCTGTACGAAAACATAATGACTGTTACATAACTAACTATAGAATTCGATACCTAATTATTAAAGCAATGCTCATTATTGGACTCGTTGTTAATTACATATCTAACTATATAAAATATAGTAAAAAAATTGACGCTCAGCCCAACCAAAATTTTCGATATAAACAAAATAATTATGCGATCTTAAAGAAAAGCAGTTATTCTGAATTGTGCCATTTGAACGATAAATTCTGCGACTTTAATAACAAAGTTAGAGCAAAATACCTTTAATGGATTAAAATAAAATTCACCCCTCTTTGTTTTTTTCTCTCGTAATGTTTTCTTATGAAATTGTATTTTTCTGTTATTTTATGCTTTTTAGACTCTAAATAGATTTACATGTAAGAAGTATGCATATGCCACTTTGTTATGCTCACGTTAAAAATCATTAAAAACCAAAAAATACAATTTTCTAAGAAAATGTTACGACAGAAAAAACAGATGGGTGAATTTTATCTCAATCAACTTTGTTTTTCATTAAATAGTACAATTTATCGTTCAAAAGGCACAATTCAGCATAATATTGCTCTCCTTATTTACTATACAAATCTTGTTTATTTCAAGTGTGAAGAGATTGTGAAGTGTTGAATGTAAAGTGATGCTGTCGGTGTCTGATTTCATTATTTTTCGTCGTCCCCAAATTTGCTTACTTTAAATTCTTTAAATATCGAAACTGATGTAGGGGAGAGTGGGATAACTTTGAATATTCGTTCTTTAAATTTCACGTAATAACAAAGCAATGTATCTATCTGTATCATAATATTCTGTGTTAATAGTTCTCAAACATCAAGTTGACAACAATGTTATGGTCATAAAATAGACAAGAAATTGACAGGTTGTTACCGCTTTAACTAGCATGGTTACGAATGAAAAACGGTTTTATCTCAAATTTCACAGAAACCATAAAGTCTTGAACTGTTATTTCAAAAGATGACAAGTTAAAAACAATGAAAATCTTGAACGTTGCAGAACTAGCAAAAAATTTATGGAGGGGGGCTGCTTCAAATAAGTACGAATTTCTAAATTTTTACATCGATAATAAAAAAAAGCATAAAGCTTGGAAACACTGGAGATAACTGTGGCAACTGTGGGTTACGGCTAAAAATTTCATTCAAACTTACTACATACGTAATAATATTTTACATTACGAGTGCCGAAAGAAACGAATAGCACAAAACGAGCACAATTGAATAAGCCTAATATTTAAAAAAAAAAACGTAAAAAAGCCGGAGGCTGACGGTCAACTTGGCCCCCGGATTTGTTTTGCGTTTCTTTTTTGTTATTTACACAGGAGCACAATTAAAACAAACAGCGGCATAATTGAGCACAAAACGAGCACAATTGAATAAGCCTAATGTTAAAAAAAAAACTTGATCCTCGGATTTGTTTTGCGTTTTTTTGTTATTTACAAAGTGGCACAATTGAAACAAACAGCGGCACAATTGAGCACAAAACGAGCACAATTGAATAAGCCTAATATTAAAGAAAAAAACGTAAAAAAAACGGAGGCTGACGGTCAACTTGGCCCCCGGATTTGTTTTGCGTTTCTTTTTTGATATTTACAGAGGAGCACAATTGAAACAAACAGCGGCACAATTGAGCACAAAACGAGCACAATTGAATAAGCCTAATATTTAAGAAAAAAACTTGATCCCCGGATTTGTTTTGCGTTTTTTTGTTATTTACAAAGTGGCACAATTGAAACAAACAGCGGCACAATTGAGCACAAAACGAGCACAATTGAATAAGCCTAATATTAAAGAAAAAAACGTAAAAAAACCGGAGGCTGACGGTCAACTTGGCCCCCGGATTTGTTTTGCGTTTCTTTTTTGTTATTTACACAGGAGCACAATTGAAACAAACCGCGGCATAATTGAGCACAAAACGAGCACAATTGAATAAGCCTAATATTAAAGAAAAAAACGTAAAAAAACCGGAGGCTGACGGTCAACTTGGCCCCCGGATTTGTTTTGCGTTTCTTTTTTGATATTTACAGAGGAGCACAATTGAAACAAACAGCGGCACAATTGAGCACAAAACGAGCACAATTGAATAAGCCTAATATTAAAGAAAAAAACGTAAAAAAACCGGAGGCTGACGGTCAACTTGGCCCCCGGATTTGTTTTGCGTTTCTTTTTTGATATTTACAGAGGAGCACAATTGAAACAAATAGCGGCACAATTGAGCACAAAACGAGCACAATTGAATAAGCCTAATATTAAAGAAAAAAACGTAAAAAAAACGGAGGCTGACGGTCAATTTGGCCCCCGGATTTGTTTTGCGTTTCTTTTTTGATATTTACAGAGGAGCACAATTGAAACAAACAGCGGCACAATTGAGCACAAAACGACCACAATTGAATAAGCCTAATATTTAAGAAAAAAACTTGATCCCCGGATTTGTTTTGCGTTTTTTTGTTATTTACAAAGTGGCACAATTGAAACAAACAGCGGCACAATTGAGCACAAAACGAGCACAATTGAATAAGCCTAATATTAAAGAAAAAAACGTAAAAAAACCGGAGGCTGACGGTCAACTTGGCCCCCGGATTTGTTTTGCGTTTTTTTGTTATTTACAGAGGAGCACAATTGAAACAAACAGCGGCACAATTGAGCACAAAACGAGCACAATTGAATAAGCCTAGTATTTAAAAAAAAAACTTGATCCCCGGATTTGTTTTGCGTTTTTATGTTATTTACAAAGTGGCACAATTGAAACAAACAGCGGCACAATTGAGCACAAAACGAGCACAATTGAATAAGCCTAATATTAAAGAAAAAAACGTAAAAAAACCGGAGGCTGACGGTCAACTTGGCCCCCGGATTTGTTTTGCGTTTCTTTTTTGTTATTTACACAGGAGCACAATTGAAACAAACAGCGGCATAATTGAGCACAAAACGAGCACAATTGAATAAGCCTAATGTTAAAAAAAAAACTTGATCCCCGGATTTGTTTTGCGTTTTTTTGTTATTTACAAAGTGGCACAATTGAAACAAACAGCGGCACAATTGAGCACAAAACGAGCACAATTGAATAAGCCTAATATTAAAGAAAAAAACGTAAAAAAAACGGAGGCTGACGGTCAACTTGGCCCCCGGATTTGTTTTGCGTTTCTTTTTTGATATTTACAGAGGAGCACAATTGAAACAAACAGCGGCACAATTGAGCACAAAACGAGCACAATTGAATAAGCCCAACATTAAAAAAAAAACTTGATCCCCGGATTTGTTTCGCGTTTTTTTGTTATTTACAAAGTAGCACAATTGAAACAAACAGCGGCACAATTGAGCACAAAACGAGCACAATTGAATAAGCCTAATATTAAAGAAAAAAACGTAAAAAAAACGGAGGCTGACGGTCAACTTGGCCCCCGGATTTGTTTTGCGTTTCTTTTTTGATATTTACAGAGGAGCACAATTGAAACAAACAGCGGCACAATTGAGCACAAAACGAGCACAATTGAATAAGCCCAACATTAAAAAAAAACTTGATCCCCGGATTTGTTTCGCGTTTTTTTGTTATTTACAAAGTAGCACAATTGAAACAAACAGCGGCACAATTGAGCACAAAACGAGCACAATTGAATAAGCCCAACATTAAAAAAAAACTTGATCCCCGGATTTGTTTCGCGTTTTTTTGTTATTTACAAAGTAGCACAATTGAAACAAACAGCGGCACAATTGAGCACAAAACGAGCACAATTGAATAAGCCTAATATTAAAGAAAAAAACGTAAAAAAAACGGAGGCTGACGGTCAATTTGGCCCCCGGATTTGTTTTGCGTTTCTTTTTTGATATTTACAGAGGAGCACAATTGAAACAAACAGCGGCACAATTGAGCACAAAACGACCACAATTGAATAAGCCTAATATTTAAGAAAAAAACTTGATCCCCGGATTTGTTTTGCGTTTTTTTGTTATTTACAAAGTGGCACAATTGAAACAAACAGCGGCACAATTGAGCACAAAACGAGCACAATTGAATAAGCCTAATATTAAAGAAAAAAACGTAAAAAAACCGGAGGCTGACGGTCAACTTGGCCCCCGGATTTGTTTTGCGTTTTTTTGTTATTTACAGAGGAGCACAATTGAAACAAACAGCGGCACAATTGAGCACAAAACGAGCACAATTGAATAAGCCTAGTATTTAAAAAAAAAACTTGATCCCCGGATTTGTTTTGCGTTTTTATGTTATTTACAAAGTGGCACAATTGAAACAAACAGCGGCACAATTGAGCACAAAACGAGCACAATTGAATAAGCCTAATATTAAAGAAAAAAACGTAAAAAAACCGGAGGCTGACGGTCAACTTGGCCCCCGGATTTGTTTTGCGTTTCTTTTTTGTTATTTACACAGGAGCACAATTGAAACAAACAGCGGCATAATTGAGCACAAAACGAGCACAATTGAATAAGCCTAATGTTAAAAAAAAAACTTGATCCCCGGATTTGTTTTGCGTTTTTTTGTTATTTACAAAGTGGCACAATTGAAACAAACAGCGGCACAATTGAGCACAAAACGAGCACAATTGAATAAGCCTAATATTAAAGAAAAAAACGTAAAAAAAACGGAGGCTGACGGTCAACTTGGCCCCCGGATTTGTTTTGCGTTTCTTTTTTGATATTTACAGAGGAGCACAATTGAAACAAACAGCGGCACAATTGAGCACAAAACGAGCACAATTGAATAAGCCCAACATTAAAAAAAAAACTTGATCCCCGGATTTGTTTCGCGTTTTTTTGTTATTTACAAAGTAGCACAATTGAAACAAACAGCGGCACAATTGAGCACAAAACGAGCACAATTGAATAAGCCTAATATTAAAGAAAAAAACGTAAAAAAAACGGAGGCTGACGGTCAACTTGGCCCCCGGATTTGTTTTGCGTTTCTTTTTTGATATTTACAGAGGAGCACAATTGAAACAAACAGCGGCACAATTGAGCACAAAACGAGCACAATTGAATAAGCCCAACATTAAAAAAAAACTTGATCCCCGGATTTGTTTCGCGTTTTTTTGTTATTTACAAAGTAGCACAATTGAAACAAACAGCGGCACAATTGAGCACAAAACGAGCACAATTGAAAAAGCCTAATATTTAAGAAAAAAACGTAAAAAACCGGAGGCTGACGGTCAACTTGGCCCCCGGATTTGTTTTGCGTTTCTTTTTTGATATTTACAGAGGAGCACAATTGAAACAAACAGCGGCACAATTGAGCACAAAACGAGCACAATTGAATAAGCCTAATATTAAAGAAAAAAACGTAAAAAACCGGAGGCTGACGGTCAACTTGGCCCCCGGATTTGTTTTGCGTTTCTTTTTTGATATTTACAGAGGAGCACAATTGAAACAAACAGCAGCACAATTGAGCACAAAACGAGCACAATTGAATAAGCCCAACATTAAAAAAAAAAACTTGATCCCCGGATTTGTTTCGCGTTTTTTTGTTATTTACAAAGTAGCACAATTGAAACAAACAGCGGCACAATTGAGCACAAAACGAGCACAATTGAATAAGCCTAATATTAAAGAAAAAAACGTAAAAAAAACGGAGGCTGACGGTCAACTTGGCCCCCGGATTTGTTTTGCGTTTTTTTGTTATTTAGAGAGGAGCACAATTGAAACAAACAGCGGCACAATTGAGCACAAAACGAGCACAATTGAATAAGCCTAATATTTTTTAAAAAACGTAAAAAAACCGGGGGCTGACGGTCAACTTGGCCCCCGGATTTGTTTCGCGTTTTTTTGTTATTTACAGAGGAGCACAATTGAAACAAACAGCAGCACAATTGAGCACAAAATGAGCACAATTGAATAAGCCTAATATTTAAAAAAAAAACTTGATCCCCGGATTTGTTTTGCTTTTTTTTGTTATTTACAAAAGAGCACAATTGAATAAGCCTAATATTTTTTAAAAAACGTAAAAAAACCGGGGGCTGACGGTCAACTTGGCCCCCGGATTTGTTTTGCGTTTTTTTGTTATTTAGAGAGGAGCACAATTGAAACAAACAGCGGCACAATTGGGCACAAAACGAGCACAATTGATTACAATAATAAAATATTAAAAAATTAAAAGTCGGGGGCCAAGTTGACCGACCTGCACAGCACGTCGTTATTCGAGTTGTTTTTACGTCCGAAAACAAACTCAGAATTCCCGATTTCCGTCTAATCGTGTCCGAACTTGCCGGTTGTCTGAATCGAAAATTTTTCGTCAACTGCCTGGCGAAAATCGTCAATAACACGTCAAATTTGAATTGGACTCACTACACATCACACAGTCTAAAATGCCAAAACTGCCACGTTAATCCAATCGCCAACGAGTCTCCAATTCTTTGTAGGGTTTTGGGGTAATTCACTAAAAGTTGAAAAGTAAACTGATTTAATGAATATTAAACGAAGTAAAGATAAATCAATGTCAATAAGTATGAATTTAGTCACTGGCTCGGTTGTTGTCTAGGGCATCACCGACACGCACTGGAAAATAGAATCGACAAGAGTGTGTGTTTACTCACGAACGCCTTAAGTCCAACTGTTGCTGGGTGGACGCCCCTCCACTAAGGACAAGATGGTTCTCGAAATCTCCACACTTGAGTTTGACTAAAAATTATAATTAACCAATTGTGAAATAAACCAGAAGAATGTTCTTAAATCCAGGTGGAGTAAATTTAAATTAAAATTTAAATATATCTAAGTCGAACTCCACAAACTTTAATAACTGTAAAATTACTAATGGAACATGTTTCGGCAGAACATTTCTGCCATCATCAGAAGAAATTGTGAAATAGTATATTGAAACACTAGTTTTGTAAAACTTATATTAAGACACGAGTTCAGGTTTACAGCACAACTGTCGTAGGCAGGAGTGCCTGTAAAGAACGAGTGCTCTTAAGTTTTGCAAAACGAGTTTTTCATCTTATTTTTCGTAATTTGCATATTAATTTAATTTTTTAACAAAAAAAATCAATTTTGGTAATTTAGGAAATTTTGTTAAATTTTGATTTTTGTGTACCTGACGTATACTTGAGATGACCTTAACCACAAAATCATTAAACATTTCGTTCAGTGCAAGGTTCAGTGTGTCTAACCAATGGAAACAAAAATTCTAGATTTTGGGTGCGTTAATGGAATATTAAGGCACTCAATATGAGTGCGTTAATAGCTTTGTTACAACAGCAAATTAGGAAAATAATCTTACCTGGTTGGGTGTATATTATTATTATATTTTATTAACTTCTAGCGTCGTTTATTATAAACTAGATGGCCCGTCCCGGCTTCGCACGGTGTATTTATTTTATTATTTTACTAAAATAGGGAAAGGTTTCTTAGTGAGCACCCACGTGGTAAAATAGTAAGTGTGCAAAATTTCATTGCAATCGGTTCAGTGGAGATTTCGTGATGAGTGATACTACTTTTGTATATGTTACAGTCAAAGTGTTCATTCCGTTAATGTATACACTGACTAGTCAATGTATACATTGACTTATTTGATTAGTAAATGCGTTCACAAAGAACACAATGTAAGCTTTCACTAGCTGATGTATACATTAACGGATCTCACGTGGCTAAAGTGTAAACAAACGAAATCCCTAACATAACGTAAAAAATTGTGGTGTCTGATAATAATAAATGTTCCAGTTAATATACATGGTTTTGGACACAATATAAAGTATTTGTTATATATTTTTGGTTTGTACTATTTTTTAAACAGGTATATAATTATTTTTAGTATATCATTCAGGATATAGAAAAACGAAATGAGAGCATCGAAAAAATACCACAAAAGAGCAATATGAAAATAGTTGTGAAGTGCCTAGTTCACAATAGAAAATAATCTAGATTCCAGAAGTTGATAGAGGTAGAGGGGACTCACGTTCAGTATTAGGCTGCATCTTGAAAAAACAGGATGGCTGTTTTCAGATTTAGACGGAAAATGGCACATTAAAGTATGTACACGAGGTCGCAATTTAGTATATGCCCGGAAAAAATTATCACAAGGTAAGAGATTCCAACAGAGGAAGGATTGACTCTTCGGAGTGTGGCAATAGAAGAATTTATAGGCACTGGGCAAGGGTTTACAAAATGCCATTGCCAAACAAAATGCAATTCAAATAGATGTAAGTGTTTAAAAAGAAATGTGTTGTGTAACTCACAGTGCCACTAAAGTTTACCTTGCTGAAATAAATCAACCATATAACACTATTTGTTGCTATTACGCAATATTTTTTATAATATTTTATTTTTTATTGTTCCTTTTATTTTTTTATGTAATAGAATTGTTTTTTGTTAATATATTTTTAATCTACTTCTGGTGTTTACTTTATTGAAACTTTTACTAACATCTTGTAGTAAATGCTTACATTGCCTAGCTGATGCATACATTACCTAGTAAAAGTATCCATTTCTATACTCAGTTAACACTCTGACTAAAGCCTAACGTTAATGTATGCATTAACTAGTCAGTGTATACATTTCTTGAAATGTACGCTTTGACTGTAACATATACATCTAGGTTTTTATTGATTAACCTTTTCTGACTGACAGAAACCACTCTTGGTTTCAATTGAAAAAGATAACGCAACCATTTATAAAAATTGTTCAAAATGACGACCGTCCTGGACTTTGAACTATCTTTCGCGTAGGTAACTGTGGCCCCACACGAAAAAATCATTTATTCCAATACACCTTTCATGTAAATTATTATCTAACCAGCATTGACACTATGCGTGCATTACACACTCAGAGAGTTCCCATGGATTTCACCGTAGTTGGATCGTAGTTCATAATAATATTGGTCATGTAACTATTTGAAAATAAAGGCATTTTATTTGGTATACCGTCAACAGTAAAACTTATATTAATTAATTGGCAGTCGGTCATCGCACTCTAGGTCTCCTCATATTAGGGACTGTTGCAGGTTTATCGTAATTTTGACATTATATTTATTTTTTGTTTCCCAATAATGTCTGACAGTGTTCAAGTCATTTTGTGAACGCAGTTCTAATTTGGTGAAATGTTGCGTTTTGCGAAGAACTTATTGTATGCTGTGCTGACTAACAGCCTGATTTTACATTGAGTTTCGACTGGTCTTAAACGCCGGTTGCTCTGGAGACGTCTTATCTAAAGACCCGGCAGTAAAGATCAATTTCATGTTACAACGAGATAGTATACGTATAGATAGAAGTTGTTAAAAGCTCAAAATGTTGTTTTAAGCTCAATAAATTTGTTAACCACTGTTGGGTTGAATGCGGGTGAATTCTGATGTTGTACGGATTAACTTGTAGTCTGTTTTTAACTACGTTTATTTTGTTGATTAATTACAAACGAAACTTAGATTATTGTATACGAACGGCGTTACGTAGCCGTCGTACTTGTGAGTCCTTACAAGACTCGTGCAAAAACTATTTCCTAACATAAAATTACAACCTTTATACAATATAAAACAATAAGCGTCCGGTGGTCGCAGGGCAGGGGTCGGAATTCCCCATTGATGGTCAAATTGGCCGGGGTTGCCGATGGTCGGAAAAACCGTCTATTTGCATTCATAAGGCATAATAAAACCCAGCCGAGCCCCGACAAACCGGCGACATATTTACATTACCTAACATACTGCCCCCTTGAAGTTGTTAAACTTCAACAATTACATCATTGATCTAAAAATTATTTACATTACCTAACAAAATTGTTGGTCTTTCAGCAATATACATCCAAACTTCTCATGCGATATACATATAGAATTTAATGCTTTGTAAGTTCTATAATTATTATATTCATAAATTACTCAACATTTTATATTGCTTTTTCTGCTGTTTTTTTTTAATTATATTTCCTTTTGATGGACGAGCTGTTTAATTATCTTCTGATCGTGTGTTGTCGATTGAATTTACATCTCTGCTGTAAATTGTAAAATGCTTCCTTCTCTATTTTGCAATCAATTATACAATAAACTCTATAAACATATGATACGAATTAATTTACCTCACTCCAATAATAATTTGACTCGCTTGAAGTGAAGATTCGCTACACTCATATTCAGATTCTGTTTTGCTTACGAGGCTAGGTGAGTTATCGTATCTTTGACTTTTACCGCCCCTGCCTTGTATTCCTTGTGTTCTTCGCACACCGGCAACGTCGTGAACACTTTGTGTCAATCTTCCTTCTCCCAATTGCTGCTCGGAGTTCTTATCTAATCTTATTTAAACTATTTGCTTTGATTCGTATCTTTCGTGACAAATTTTCATTTCTTTTCATTCTTTCAGATTATTCCTTCTACTGTTCTATGGGTGTCAGTATTATTCCCTGCTGCAAATCTCGATTTTCGGGTACATTTCATTCGGGTTTCATAAAATTCGACCTCGCTGCCCTGCCACGCTCCAGAACATTATTGTTAAACTAACAATTGACTTACTCGAAGTTTCCAAGCATTATTTTTTGATGCATGTACATTGTAAAGCTCCACTCTGTGAATTGTAACGGAAAAAAGTAAAATGTGAGCTTGAATGATTTACAACAATATCCAATATGATTTTCGTACTTAACGCTAAACTGATTGTGACTTGACACAAGTAAATGGCATGGTAACTCGTTATGTCCATGTAGGAAACAGGAAGCAACATTTGCCTTTACACCCGATGCGAATAAAACGGAATGGAAGTGGCTTTATGCCCCACACATCACTTATATGCTCAATGGTTTCGGGCTTGGCGCAAAGCTTTTGTTTAAAAAATAAAATAAACAGCTTTATGCTTGGTCGGCAAATATCGCGGGTGAATCAGCATTGTTAACTCAATCGTCCAAGTTCGATCAATCGTTTATCATGAAATAAGCAAATTTTGTGTTGCGGAATTAGTTAAATCTATGAAAGTCTAATCTAGATGAAAGTGATCGAGTTTTAAATTTCTGCAATCTTTCAAGTTTTGAAGTGAAACTTCTTTTCGCGAGTGTAAGTTTAAGCCTAATTTGCTCCCGACACAGAAATTCGTAACGTTCAATAATATAAGTGAGGGATATATTTTATATTGTACCCCTTCGCCTAAAATGAATCCTAATAAAGACTCACATTTGTTGTTAACGTTCTTGCTTCCCCATACCGTGTGGCGAGCGTTTGCTTCGCACCTAATCACCAGTCGGAGATTCCTTGTTCCGCAGTAGGTGATAATTTCCTTCAAGAACTGCGGTGGATTGTTCCTTGTTATAGTATTTAACATGCTTTTTACTGGAAGACAGAAGGATATGACCGGCGAGTCGAAAACGAGCCTGTCACCTTCTGTAGCCAGGAAAATCCGTAACCTTACGAGTATTGTTATGTATTTTACTGGTTATTCATTTGTAAAAATATTGGATACATATTCGATTTTCGATTACAAAAAAATTCTCAATAATTTGTCGTAAGGTTTGGAAGCGTTACCGTGGACAGGTAGGTTATTTACACTTCGCAAAAAATAGTTTGGGATATTGGAGATGTGATGTATGCCGTGGTTTATCGGTCATTAGATCGAACTTTATGTACCTTTTACATAATTTTTTTGAAACAAAAACTTATAATTTCTTACCTAAAGGTCTTTTCGTGTCTTTTAGAAGAAATTAGATGTTGACCAAAGCAGTATTTCCACCATTTCTGAAGGTAAAAGACGTGTTATTTATTCACGATGGAAAGAAGGCGTCATTTAGGTGAAGAAGAGACTAACAGAGCTATTGGTATGCTGCAGGCTGGTCTGCGTCAAGTTGATGTGGCAAAAACCATGGGTGTGCGGTAAAGTGTCATAAGTCGTCTATGGAATCAGTTTCAAGAGACAAAATCTGGCGAGAAAGAGCTAGGACGACGATGAGCGACGTCAACCCAGGACGACCGTTACTTGTTGTTAACAGCTCGCAGAAATATCACGTATCCTGCCGTTAGAATAAGAAATGCTCTACAGCAAGCTGGTGGTCCGGTAATGAGTTCTTAAACTCAAAAAAATCGCTTATGCGAATTCCAAATAACAAGCCACCCTACATACAAAGCCCCTATATTAAGTCCAGCGGACCATGCAGCACGCTTACACTGGGCCACACAACATCAATTTTGGGATTACGATTTTGTTCTGTCATTATATTATTAATTAGAAGTATACCACGACAAATCCGTAAAGTGATAAGGCAGAGGGGTAGAAATACTCGATATTAGCCCCTCGGTTTTTCTGATTTTTAAATTTATTTTGAAAAATGTGTCTTTAACTTTGATTTTTGTTTTTGTTGATTGCAATATCAATTATCTGTTGTTTCGTTATTCTTCACAAAATGGCAAATATCCTTAACTTTTTTTGCAAAGTATATTTTCCTGTTTGTTTATTTTGGCAAAACTGAATGTGCCAGAAGGAATTATTAAGGAAGTCGTCAGTGTAGATTTAAGTTTATTGCCAGAGCAATCATCTTCAAGGTACGAGCCAGAATATAACGACATCAAAAACTGTCAGAAAAAAAAATTATTGGCGTAACAGAAGATGTTTTTTTGGCTTATATGAATCAACAATCTGTTAGATTCAGTCCTAATTTATTATGGTCTA
Organism: Diaperis boleti; assembly: GCA_963583935.1. Classification (NCBI taxonomy): domain Eukaryota; kingdom Metazoa; phylum Arthropoda; class Insecta; order Coleoptera; family Tenebrionidae; genus Diaperis; species Diaperis boleti. The sequence continues at coordinate 34,690,136 of OY757242.1, read as the reverse complement.
TACTAAAAAGTTGTTTAGAAATGAAGGCAAATATTCAACTTTGCAGGTTTGTTTTTTATTGAAATTTGTATGAAAAAAATTTGACGTTTGGTTGACCTTTGTAGATTTCAAAAGATCATTTTATTTCCTAAACGAAAAAATGAGTCTTATATTCCAAGAAGGCCAAGGTTTTAACTCAAGAAGAGCTTCTGGTCACCATTACAATATTCGGGATTTTTGGTTGTTATAAATGTAAAAGTTTTACAAGTTAGTAACTTGTAAAAATTAACATTCGTGATTAATACTGTTTTTTGATAAATTGACGTTTACAAATAAGTGTAACTATTTTCATAAAGCGGGAATTTTTTATTTTACATGGAAAATGTACAGGCGACTAGATGGAAATCATTTTATAACACCTTGTACTATACATGCCCGCGGTCTCAAGGCTTTTGTGCAGTATAGCAACTTACCTCCTTTATGTCGTAAGTCGAGAATGGCTCCGACGTTGGAGGGTTTTTTGGTCCTTCCTTCTTTGGTCCTTCCTCTATCTCTATTGGAACAGAGTTCTGCTGCGAAGCTTTCAAGAGCATAATCAGCGGACTTGTATGTTCTACGGGAGAGGTTGGCATTGGAGTGGCCTGTAGTTCCTTTTTCCTTTCAAGCCCTTCTTGTCTTTCCTAGTGGACTTTTTGCCCGACGGGAGTTTCCTCTTCTCTCGCTGGCTTTCCTTTGTTGTTGTGCTAGAGGAGGGGACCGTTGGGATGACAGCACCCCTCCCCTTCTCTCCCTCCCCACACTTTTCCTCGTTCCTGATTTGGAACTTAATGCGTCCCATGCGAAATAAAGGGCCATATCGAGCTTCCTTAGATGTTGAAAGGATTCTTCATCCATGGTGAATGTCCCTTTGGCATCCGGTATTACCAGTGGTAGACGCCCACATATATGATAACCGTACTGCGGCGGGGACAAAGGTCTTACAGACAGTATAGAATTGTACAGGCAGAATAAAATTAGTATGTTAAATTTTGTTCGAAAAGCATCTTTTCATGTGAAAACACAATAAAGTATACTGCTATTACACATTAATAAATAAATGTATAATATTTTTTTGTGCATTATTATAGCAATCCGACTGGTTTCCTTTTATAGGGGTGCTTTTTGGCGGCCCACTACCAGCGAAAGCTGTAGCGCCGCAGTCCGGCTGTACCCCATCGTCCTTACCTGCTATGTCGAATTTAATGGTGTACCCGACTGCCGCAATACGGTACTGTCCTTGGCATCTGCCTTTGTGAAGGTCTTAAGAAAACGGCCTTCCAAGGTCTCAAGGTGTTGAAGATTCCCATCAGCCAGCCCGCACTGCCTTCGTTGGTGCAGGTCATCAGTATGCACCCTGGCCTAAAGGTACACTTATGATTTTCGGGATTCTCCTCTTCCAGCTTTGGATAGCTTCAAGCCTTTCCTTTAGCATCTGAGTCGTGGGGTATCATTTTTACACTACCGCTACGTCCCACTGCGGACATGGCTTTGCTATAGGACTTTGCTATAGTGGGTGGAGTGGTTCAGTCTGATCTTTGCCTTTTCATTGGCGTCAATGTAGTTCTTGCTTTCATTCGTGAGTTTCTGGATCCTTGCAGTTGAAGCTCCTAAAAGAGAGACAACCCCGACTTCCTCATTGTAGAGGAGGGCAACTTCCTCTAGAGATTTGACTTATATACTGACCTTCGGTGATTTTGGGTTATCAGAGGCTTTTGAAGTCCATTGGTTTGATTTATTTTATTTTCGTTTTTTAAATGCAGTTTCCATTTTTGGTCCAACGAGTAGCTAGGGAAAATAAGGTCCGTCCAAACAGAGCCTCGCATGGCCGGATAAAAGTCGGATACAAGGGGGTGTTGGTAAACATTTCCCTGGTCCCCTTAATTTACCCTTGACCGTCATGACTAGGTCATACCGTTGTCCAGGATTAATTACATGGAGGTGAGATAAGCACTGGGATTGCTTGGGAACCCTTTAACAAATAATTAATCACAATTAATCAATTAATCTTGGCTTTAGAGTTCAGCGGTTGTCAGCTGTTCCAGGAACGTAACTCTTCCCTGCCTAAGAAGAGACTGTATGATACACGTCAGTAGATTTTGAACTTCATAGCTTTCAATATCCTGCAACTGTCCTCATCTTGTATATGCACACGCGGGGTGTAGACCAGAGGGATTGTGCACCTGAACTGTTGAATTGTATTAATGCTGGTTATTCTCTGTAGAGCTAAATTGTCGACCTGATGAAATAATTGAAAATTGTAAAATGGAATTTGTTGACGCTAAATTGGGATTAAATTGTCAAATCGTTGCAAACTCAAAGTACACAATCCCAAAAGTTAAATCAACAAGCCAGTAAACGTTCTTACGTTTTTACACTTTGAGTGTGTTCCCGCTCTTGCAAATATGTTTCCAAACCACGAAGATTTAAACGAATTTGGTTCCAGCAAGATTAAGCACCTCCGCATTTTGGTTTGGAAGTTAGAGTGTTTCCTGACAACATATTCCAGGGAAGGTTGGATAAGACGAAGTGGGCCCTTTGAGTCGCCGGCTGGGTCGCCAGATTTAACTCAACTATATTTTTTGTGGGGGTATCGTAGATAGAGAATTGGGTTTCAGAAATTTTTCATATATTTAAGTCGAACTCCACAAACTTTAATAAACGCAAAATTCAATTAAATTCAAAATAACGTCACAATTTTAAATATTCTCTAAGGGCTGATGATGGGAGTAGTGTTCTCCTGAAACATGTTCCAATTGTAATTTTGCGTTTATTAAAGTTTGTGGAGTTCGACTTAAATATACTAAGTGACATAGAAAAAAGAACATGTTAGGTAATGTAAATAATTTTTAGATCAATGATGTAATTGTTGAAGTTTAACAACTTCAAGGGGGCAGTATGTTAGGTAATGTAAATATGTCGCCGGTTTGTCGGGGCTCGGTTGGGTTTTATTATGCCTGATGAATGCAAATAGACGGTTTTTCCGACCATCGGCAATCTCGGCCAATTTGACCATCAATGGGGAATTCCGACCCCTGCCCTGCGACCACCGGACGCTCATTGTTTTATATTGTATAAAGGTTGTAATTTTATGTTAGGAAATAGTTTTGAACGAGTCTTGTAAGGACTCACAAGTACGACGGCTACGTAACGCCGTTCGCATACAATAATCTAAGTTTCGTTTGTAATTAATCAACAAAATAAACGTAGTTAAAAACAGACTACAAGTTAATCCGTACAACATCAGAAATCAACAACATTCATCCACCAGTGGACCACATATGGTCCTTCGAGCCGGATTTCAGTGAAAACAAAGTAAAAGTGAAAATCAATCAAGACCTGATTAAGTGAATCAGGTATCAGCAAAGTGTGCTTCAAGTAATAGTGAAAATCGATCAAGACCTGATTAAGTGAATCAGGCATCAGCAAAGTGTGCTTCAAGTAAAAGTGAACATCAATCAAGACCTGATTAAGTGAATCAGGCATCAGCATAGTGTGCTTCGAGTAAAAGTTTTTTGTGCGAAATCAATCAAGACCTAATTAAGTGAATCAGGCATCATCAATCCAGACCCGTTCAGTTGATCCAGGCGTTCTATCAAGACCCGTTCAACAGATCCAGATGTTCGAAATCAAGAAAGAAACTCATCGCCGCCGCCGTCCAGTGCAGGAACTCCAGGGTAAAGGTTAGTGGCCAGAATTCCCGTTTGTTCTTTCAAATCCATTTATGCAATTATTCGGTATGTACTAAACGGCGTGGACGGTAAAATCAAATCAAATCAAAACCAAACGAAACTTAAAAAACCTAATCCTTAAATGTTGTACGGAAAAATCATTAAAACGTAATCAATCATTAAAACGTAATAAATCATTAAAACGAAATCAAACTATAGTTAATGCAAATCAGTCAAAAAACATATTATAAAAATCATAATCGTGTTATTGATAATAATAATTCTTATTTATTATTATTTTTAAATCAAAACAACTCGCATTTATTAAAATGAAGTTTTAATGCAGAAAATACCAACATACTTCATATAAAGGTACGAGCAGAAATATTGCAAGATGCACGAAAAGAATTTGTAAAAAGTCAGTACGAATTGATGAAGGCTCTCGATTTGAAAACAGAAGAGTCCTTACAAATTCACAACGACGCGCGTTGTAAGTTCGACGACAAATATTGTGATCTGTTATGTGACATGTTTTGCATTATTGAAAAAGCACAAGGTGCAAAGTCACAAATCAAAAAAGAGAATGTTAGTGAAAAAGCTGAAAGTCACCCAATAGGGCAAGAAACCGCGGAAAGCAATAAAGTTGAACTTTCAGTTCAAAACGAAAAAGAGCCAGAACCTGCTGCTATCCCAAATGAAACAGAATCAATCAGTCCAATCTCTGAAAACCAATCAGAACAAGTTCCTTTAGATAAACGTACCATATCTAATGTAGCATCTACGCGGCCGAAACTTATCAATTGTCATTTTTGTAAATCCGCTGAACATCTAATTTATAAATGTCTCGAATTCAATAATTTATCGGTTGCCAGTAGATGGGAGAAAGTAAAAATTATGAAACTTTGTGTAAACTGCTTAAGAGATAATCATATTTCTAAGGATTGTCGGATAAAAATGAAATGTTGAAATTGTAATAAGGAACATCATACGCTACTTCACGCTGATGAAGTGTTAAACGAACCACAACCGCAAAATGTTAGTCTAATTAATCATGCACTAAATAAAAATCAAAATTCTAGTACAGTGCTATTGTCTACGGCAATAGTCTTAGTTAAAAATTCAAAGGAAAGATTTCAATCATGTCGCGCTTTTTTGGATCCTGGTTCATTGTCACGTTGCATTACCAAAGACATGTGTAATAAGTTGGGTTTACGGCGCTCTAATGAGACTTTTGAAATCAAGGGTAGGAATGGCATAAGCAGCAATTCAGCAAAGTCGGTTGAAATTGATATAAAATCTAGTTATAATGCATTTGACGTCAATAATATGAAATGCATCGTTGACAAAATCACGGAAGAGTTACCGTTAGTACCATTAAATTCATCCACTTTGGAAATTCCAGGAGACTTGCAACTAACAGATCCCGAATTTTACAATAAGTCTAAGATAAACCTCCTGCTAGGTGGGGGGCGTTTCGGGGCCTTATTAGGCATTGGCCGAATTTGTTTACCGACAGTTATAATACCGCAGAAAATTCAATTTGGGTTCATTACCGCTGATCGAAAATACATTAATAGTACACCGAGGAACACAGTTACCTGCAACGTTGCAGAAACAAGGGATGAATCATTAGACAATACGGTTATGGAATTATTTGAAATAGAAATTGACGGTCTCAATAATGATAAAAAACAGCAAATTATCTCGGTTAAAAAACAAGATCGCGAAAACAGTTTAAAACTGTTCACAGAGCATGGTGTTGAGGGTCGCTTTATAGTAAAAATACCCAGAAAATCAAATCACATTAATACTAGCGAGTCCAGGAAACTAGCCTACAGACGGTTTTGTAACCTAGAAAGGGAATTTAATAAAGACGCGAAATCTAAAGCAACTTATTTAGACTTTATTCCGGAATGTTTTGGTCACATGCAGTTAATTAACGATAAACCTAGTCAAAATACTTCGTATCACCAACCAAACGCGGTTCAAACCAAACAATCAAGTACATCAAAATTATTAAGGGTAGTGTTTGACGCGTCGCCGTCGTCAAATAATTCTGACTGGACTAGTTTAAATAATAATAATCAGCTATTGCGTGGACCAATCAATCAACGAGATTTATTTTCCATCATTTTAGTTCTCAGAACTTTTCAATGTACATTAAATGCCGACATTACAAAAATGTATCGCCAAAATCTAGTTGACGAGATAAACGGTAATTACCAATTAATTGCTTGGCGAAATGAACCGAATCAAACTTTACAAACAAAATTCTTAACGTTAGCGTACGGGACAAAACCGGTTAATTTTTGTTTAACCGAACTGACAGAACCCAAACCTGAAAAATATGCCGAAACAAGTCAGATGATTAGTGATAATATAACGGATAATAATATACCAAATCAGGCAAAATTTGGATTAAGTAAATTTCATTCAAATACTATCGAGGTGCAACCTAAAATTGTTGCAGATAACATTAATATCAAAGCGAGCCCTTTAAACAAAGACGAGGAGACAAAAATTTCAGATCTCTATTTATTTAAACAACATTTAAAGAGGGTTTTGGGAAATATTCATTGGACGCTAATTGAAATGTATACGCTCTTGGTACAAATCGAAATCTAGCCCTGTAATCCCTTTAATGTCAAACCCAACCCATTTTCAACTCCTATCCTCTGGCCTTGCCCTGCCGCCTTTATCCTGGAAGATCGGATGGAGTTGTGACGTTCATCCTGGAAGCGATGGAAACATGGAGGAGTCCGGGAGTCTTCAAAACGTCCGTCCGGATCATGGGTGTTCTACCCGTCGACAAGGAGGGATAGTGAGCGTAGTGAGTTCACTAGTGTTAAAAGGTGGTTAGAAAAGTCACTAGTGCTAGTGTTACAACTGCCTTGTATTGTGCTGAATCCGAAACAATTTTGGTGTTAGTCATTTAGTCCATTCATTAGTGGTTTTGTTATCATTAATATTAATTGATGTATTATAATGTTCAGCTTAAATTTCTTACTAGATTAATGATGTAATTGTTGAAGTTTAACAACTTCAAGGGGGCAGTATGTTAGGTAATGTAAATAATTTTTAGATCAATGATGTAATTGTTGAAGTTTAACAACTTCAAGGGGGCAGTATGTTAGGTAATGTAAATATGTCGCCGGTTTGTCGGGGCTCGGTTGGGTTTTATTATGCCTGATGAATGCAAATAGACGGTTTTTCAGACCATCGGCAACCCCGGCCAATTTGACCATCAATGGGGAATTCCGACCCCTGCCGTGCGACCACCGGACGTTCATTGTTTTATATTGTATAAAGGTTGTAATTTTATGTTAGGAAATAGTTTTGCACGAGTCTTGTAAGGACTCACAAGTACGACGGCTACGTAACGCCGTTCGTATACAATAATCTAAGTTTCGTTTGTAATTAATCAACAAAATAAACGTAGTTAAAAACAGACTACAAGTTAATCCGTACCCGCATTCAACCCAACAGTGGTTAACAGAACACCTAGTAATAATGAATATTTTGCGGCAATTTTTGGTATACATGTGCATTAGGGTTAGCTAAGTAATCGATCAATCTTTGAGAAAAATCAAACAGTTAGATCAAGAATAAACTGAATAATGTGTTGTGCCTCCACGATGTCTTATGCGCTCATCAACACGTTGGGGAATACTATTAATGAGATGATCAATTTTCTCCTGAGATACCTCATCCCAGGCTACCTGTACCTCATGCCAAAGTGCCCCTAAAGATTGTGGAGGATGGGGTAAGCGGACTAATATTCTTCCCATAATATTCCAGACTTGTCTAATGGGTGAAAGCTCGGGAGATCTTGGTGGCCAAGGCAAAAAATCGACTTGATTGTCTTCAAAATGAGTCAACGTAACTCTGGCTACATGTGGTCGACCATTATCTTGTTGGAAAAGGCGGTTGGGGAGCGTCCGAATGTAGGGTAGAACATGTGGTTCTACCACCCCCTGGATGTAACGCACGGCGGTCATATTGCCTCCGATGAAGATCAAAGGTGACCTACTTCCATAGGCAATAGCTCTCCATGCCACAATTCGAACGGTGTGGTGCACATGCCGTTCCACAGAAAATTGAGGATCTCGTCTTTCACCGCTTAGCCTCTTCACCCTTACACGGTCATCATGCATACCCAAACAGAATCTAGATTCATCACTAAAAACAACCGTATTCCATTCTAGATCCCAATTTAGCCGTTCTCTGCACCACGCCAGACGATCACACCGATGTCCGGGAGTGAGAGAGAGGTAACAGAAATTGAGTATGGTATGAAAAAAGTACAAAACTTCTGATCCGGTGATAAACAGTTCGCATCCCAATAGGCCTTCTACGTTCTTCAAACCACTGGTCCGCAATAGCCTTTGTGGAAGTCAAACGATCCCCTAGAGCCAAAAGTCTAAGGCGGCGATAATCACGTTGTGTAGTTCTTCTGACACATCCTGTACCTCTCGCTCTTCGTATACGGCCTTCCTGGTTCCATGCCCGACAACATACTGCCACCATGTGTAAACTCCTTTGCGTCCTAGTGGCTATTTCTCTAAAGTACAACTGAGCCACTCGCAAGCTCACCATTCCCCCTCTATCTAACTTGCAAAGATGGCGAAAATTTTGGCGTCTTCTAGCTCTACTCATAATGAACAAGATAAAGAAGCTCCTCAAAATGTACTGCACAGCCTAAATGAGAAATGTAGCTAGAAAAGACCATTAGCGTCTAATGGATTTCTTTTGGAAAGATACGATACCACAAAAACCAGTGGATCAATATGGCTGAAAAATTGATCGTTTGTCATCTTAACTTAAACAAACATATTGCTAGAAAATTGCCGCAAAATATTCATTATTACTGGGTGTTCTTTTTTCTATATATATTTAAAGTTAAATTTTAATTTTTTTATTTTATTAATTAAGATACTATTGGCATTTCAGATGGCAATTTTCAGATCACTACACACCTTCGGGTGCTCATGTCAGTTACATGTCTTGCATTCGAGGTATTTGTAGTTTCATCTCGTTAGTATTATCTGTTTTTGTGGCCCTCCCACTCTTTAATTTAGTTAATTAGTTACCTTCACTTGATGGTCGTGCGAACCTTATAGAAACGTTTTATCGCATATAGATTTTTATATTGTATTTATACATTAGTTGGTGATGGGACGCTACTGAGGTGACTCTGTGTTGAAATGTTGTGTTTCGTCGTTTGCTTTTGTGGAAGTGTATAGAAACTCCTGGCACATATCGGGGAACTGTCGATTTTCTGAAATGGGCTTTGCACGTTAATGGCTCGGGATTTAATTTCGTCCTAGTATTTCTTTCCCAGGAATACATTAAATACACACTTTCGTTTGAAACGCCTATACTCGTGCTTTTGTGTAAAGTTTCTGTATGATTCTCTTATTCAACTCCCACGAAACTTCTAGTACTAGACTAAGTCAGTTATTCGACTTCCAAAAAATGAAATTCAGCCTGGTGTGAATCTGTTACATTATGTAAAATAGATGAAATGTAATATCCATGCCGGAGCGTCGTTGTATAGGTCAGGATCACGGGCGCAAGCGCTTTCAAGTTGGTCACGTCGAGCGTCGCGACGCTTCTCGTCAGTCGGCATGCGGCACGCGGTCGTAAAGCCTATACCATGGCTTCCCGTTTCTTTATTTTCGCGCTCTCTTTGCCGGCACTCGTCGCAAACGCGGCTATGGACATCACTGCTGGTAAGTTTTTCAATGTTCTCCCTCTACATCGGGCATATCGAAAATAGAACTAATCAGTGATCTACAGGTAATGCTTGTAAACTTTAGTCACGCAATTTTGATATGAATGGTTTTTCGAAGAGTAGGTACACGCAAAAGCTCTTCATGGTTGAATCAGATTACAGTTTTTACGATGGTTGTATTATTGTTTTCATGAATGTTTTAATAATTTGCGTCATACTTTCCAGTACGTTGAGTGGCATGCTTAAAATTCATTTGTTACGCCACTATTTGAAAGTTGAACGTGTTTTAATAAAAACTTTAGTTACTAGATTAGCCCGTATTTTCATCATTGTTAGCACTTTAACCGTTATAAATGATGAGCAGTTTTCCTGGAGAATATTTCAGTTTAAAATCCCGCATTTCGCTACTACCAAAAGTCTGAACATGTTTCATGGCGAACGTGTTTTTACTCTTTGTTGAATTTAATGCGATCTGTTACAAAAAATGAATCTTTTTGTAACCAAGAACTTCAAACTTGGAACATTTATTTTGCGTATTGTCGCAATAATACCATTCCGACTTCTGTACATCTACGTAAATCAAGAGTAGATAGTCATAGTTTCGGCTTTTGTATTTTGCTCGACATTCTGGAATGAGTAGTCAGTAATTGGACACAGGTAAAATTTCAAGCTCCAGTTATCGTTTTAAGTGCAATGGAATGAGTTCCATTCGACGTTTGATTCCAACTTTGCTCTTTGAAAAACTTGAATATAATATACTTTTGACAGATACATTTCCAAGTAGGAAGCTAATTAGCAGCGGTCTTAAATATGATTGTGTTTTGTGTTTACTCACAAACAGCTTCAGGATCCAAGTTAGCTTAGTCAGTCTTACTCTTAGTAATTTGATTTTGTCAGGGATAGGACTCATTTAGTTATCGCTTTCGATATCAGCCTCCAGTAAGATGGTTTGTTTTAATTTTCGGTATAACGAACCACACATCTGCAGGGAAATTGCGAGGTTCATGTAAAATCTAATCGCCTGTATTTATGAGTCAGTCACACTGTTATTTTCATCGCCATGATCTTCACATAGTGGTTTATCTAAAGTTGATAAGGATGATGTTTACGACCACTGAACGTTTAGATCACCATTACCATAGAATGAACCGTATCTCAAGTTACCCTAAAATTCTAACTCTTTAATTAACTCTTTAATTCTAATAAAATATAAAAATGCCATATAATTATTATATTATTATTATTATTAAAGCAGATTTATTTTTTCGTAATTAAAATTTGACATTTTTGTTGAATTTTCAATTATTGACTAAGTGAGTTTTTTGTCACCTAGCTGCGAAATACTTTCATGTCCTAGAACGCCAGTCTAGAAGTCTTTTGCGTTCTAGAACATCAAACAAAACTATTATAAACAGAACGATTACAATTTATTTTGTACTACATGTAAATTGAAAGTGCCGATATTGCAGTGAGTTAAATTTATGCCAGATCCAGTGCTGTCAGTTATCGTAACTTTTAGTTCTGGGTGTTCAATGCGGCTGCTGCTGTAATTGTTTAAGTTTAATGCGCACGTTGTATTATGGACAAGTTCCGTACGCTCTGCTGAAGATGGTAACGATTTATTTGCGATTGAAATTTTATTTGGTATAGAATCTTCTATATTATACAGGGTGAGTCAATAGTGCGAAGACGGAAGATGGTGACTTTACTAATGAAAAAAAAAAAAATTTAATGTCATATAGTACCATATAGTACCAGCATCAAAGCTGCACCGACTAAAATTATTTTCAGCTATATTTGGTGTTTCACTATTCCAGGGACGTACCCAACTTAATTTTTTTAAATGGAACCCTTATTTGTTTTTCATTTTCTGATTTGCTCTTCTAAACAACAGCATAGATACCTGTGTTCTAATACGAGATTGCCAAATTGTTAATTTTTTTGAGAATTCTGTATCAGCCTTATTATTAAAAATTTAATATTGAAATTTGGAATGTCGATAAACAAAGCTTGGGTCTTTCAGACGTTGCTAATACAATTGGATGTTATTGTACAGGTGTACACCCCATATTTTTCTAGGACTTTGGATAGCCCTATTAATTATCTTTCACTTTTGTTAAACATATTAGGGTATGTCTAATAATAATAATGTTCTTATTGAGATAATTAGAGCTATTTGGAAATTGCGACAATGTCTGTCATTGCATTCACAAAAAGAAATCTTTGAAAACATTTTTATAGCAATACGAAGTGTCAAATAATGAAGTTTTGATCTCCTTATTTCGTCCGTTAATAATGTGTTTTGGCGAACGATTTTCTAAGAATCTATTATTTCTATTATTTCACTGGGGAAGAGGACGAAATTTCTGTTTTGTTGAAGGTACTTGACTTGTCTTGTTCTTTCAAATCCCTCTGAAAGTTTTTCGAATGTTCAAATCACCCAAATCCAGAAAAATTTGCAATTTTGAAGTGCCAGAATTCAAACTTAACTTTTCAAAGTTTTGCTAATTTCCGAATTCGGGAGTGGATGAGGTCCATGATTCAAAATTTTCAACTTCAGACTCCAAAATTTTTTAATTCACTATTTCCTAAACTCAAAATTTGCAGAATTTAATATTTCTAGAGCTAATTTTAGGTTTAAAGGATTCTAATTTTACAAATTCAGGAATTCAAGATAACGATTCGATTTTTCGAAATTTACAAATTCAGGAATATATATCTACATGCGGGAATTCCAGCCTTTACCACAAATTTAAAATTCCGAATTCAGGAATTGAACTTTTCAAATTTGAGAATTCAATTCACTATTTAAAAATTTAAAGATGTTGGATTCCGGCGATTAAAACTTTACACTTTACACAATTTTCAAAATTCTGGATTTTAAGGATTTTTAATTCTCACACTTTTGAATTTTCTTCGAACTGCACCACCCCTTGAATTCGTATTGTTTCGTCGATTTTTTGGGGAAGAATTATTGTAAAACAGTGCTTTTTGCTGCTTCAAATACTTTTTTGAAATACTAATAAATAAATACTCTACTAATTTTTGAATTAAACACTTAGAATATTAATTACAATAATTAATAGTGATGAAACTAGTTTTAACTGATTTTATTTTTTATAAGTTCCTACGGTTACTATGGTCACCGCGCCTAAGCCCTCTTCATTCAAACGATTTAAAAATATAAATTATTAATTTCAGTTTTTGAAAAAATATTGTTTGTAACTGGAATGCGAACTGCTTTTGCGTTCTCTAATATATATTTTGCATCGCTAGCGCTCGGGGAATGTAACTTCTATTCTTGAACGCAAAAGTATCATTTCGCGTTCTGTATACAAAAATAACAATTGCAGCGCTGTAACTCTCTATTATAGCTTCATTCATTAATGGAAAACTTTCCTAAAATAAAATTAATTAAAGTTAAGGTACTGTAATGATACCCAATAAATAATAATGTGAAGGGCATTATGAGATAAAATATTTCTGTACGGGCAAATAAGTCGATAACAAACGGCAATTAAATCTACCCTATTAAATTAACTTAATGAGGTAACTTGAAATGTCGATAAACCGTACATACCTGTTTGAAATGCTATAAAATATAATAATAAACATTTTTTTTTTGTTGAACGTTTGTCAATGTTAATATTAATGAATGATTTTGTCTAAAAAGGGATGTATTAATGGTCGTCATTAATATACTCTTTTTGGTATGGGTATAGGCAAACAGATATATGCATAGAAACAAAAAAACAATGACAATGATACATTTTAATACAATTACCTATTAAAGGCACTCACTCGCTATGGCTCGTTAGTGCTTTAAATAGTCTCGAGTTTATAAAATAACTATTTTATAATCCAAATCTTCGTTCATATTGGAAGTGGTAAATTGTTCAAGGGCGTCTATGGAAATCATTTGTCTGGAAAATTTGGAAATTCCAATTCTCGTTCATTCTTCTTTAAAAAGGCCTAAAAATCAAAGTCCAAGTTGAAGCAACAGAAACGCACTTTATTTGTCTTCAGATTAATCAAGACTGACTATTTTTGTTTCCTCCAACAACCAACGGTAGCAAAAAAAAATTTATATAACGGCTTATGAGCCAGGTATCCGATGCTGCTAGCTGTGTCATTCTTTTAATCACAAAATGATCAGCCACATCCTTTCCAAAAAATTGATTTCGATACGTACCCTTGTTGAAGTTAGTGGATCGTATAATTTTATACCAAAATGTATAACAAAAAAAAGTTTATTATAAAAATATGTAAGAATTACATTCGTAATGTTTTAAGATGAACAATCAAAGTATAACATGTAATTATAGATTGTTACATTTCATCTGTGGACAAAGGAAAGTAGTAACTTGATCATTGATCATCAATAACCTCACGGTTGAGACAATTTTGTGAGCAGTTGCTTTGTTGTATTGGAAGTAATTATGCAAGTTCCTCATTTTGACTGGCAAAAGCCAAAGTTCAAACTGTAGTCCTTTATCTAGCCGACGTATCAATCGTAGCGCTAATATTTCTCTATTCAATGGATCGAAAACTGAATTTAACCGTCTCGAATCGATAGATTCATAATAATGTTTTCGAGACTGTATATCCGTCATTTAGATTTTCAAAGTTGTTTAACATTGTACTAACTCAACTCGGCTGCTTTGCTGTTTTTATTCATTTTAGCTTTATTACTCCAGTCTCAAAAGCTTAATTTCGAAGCTATTATTGCACAAAATAAGTCTTGTAAAGAGCGAAATACGGGATATTATAATATGATAAATAGATATAAAAAAAATATTCGTTATGGTAGGTGATGCTGTTTGTAAAGGTTGAATATGTAAGCTGATTAAAGTTGATATTAAACGGCAACAACTACCGCTGAAATCTCGTTTGATGTGATATTAATTAAAATCACTATACGGGTTATTTGGAACATCATTAATTAGATGCACTTTGGAGTAATTAGTGAAATGGTGGTAATCTCCATGTTCTATGTTCCAGAAATCTGAATTATTTCTCAATTTTGTATTTTTCACCTTTTCTGCATTTTAAGTCACTAGTTCCAGTATTAATGGTATCACTTCTCTGATAAGATTCTTTGGCGCGGTGGTCTGAACTTATTTTCACATTCATCGATCTCCACGTATCGCCTATAAATTAGTATTGGCTACCGCCTTTGCCCACGTTGATTGCTGTGTAAATATTTACTACATCCCACTGTTTACAAATATGAAAAATATAAATATTTACATAACTATCGAATATCGTTCTTATTATGCTAAATAATTCCAGTTAAAAACACAAACCAATCAAATGATTTTTGTAATATCAATTACAACTCCTGTCTTGTAGGTATGTTACGTGTATTTTTGAGAAACTTAATTGTTAAAAAGTAAATTCTAGAAATAATCTGTTGTTAAACACCCCTATGGCACATTTGGATGTCGTACAATGATACAAATACCAACCATTTAATCAATATTATGTTTTGATACCAAGTGGACGTAGTCATAGCGATAAACAAAGAATAGTTTGTAGTTTGTAATGATTTGCGAGCACAATATGAAATCCATAATTATATAATTTTACAGCATTTCAGTCTCCTAAACTATTTAACCCACGTACTACTCCTGTTATCAATAATTTCGTGTTCTAGGTATGTTATTTCAAATTTGTTCTGCAGCTGTATATTTTAGTTCAATGGAGTTTCGTGTTTAAAAAAAAGTGGCTGTTTCAGCAATAGATGTCAAGGATTTACGGTTTTTCAGTTTGGGAATTCAAGATAACGAGTCAAAATTTACAAATTCAAGATATTAAGGTTCCAAGTATACAAATTTATGATTACAAAATTTACAAATTCAAAAATTTTTCAACTACTAAAACTTCACGAATATTAGACAATTTCCAATGACCAAATTCCCGAATTCAGAAACACAATGTTCCAAATTTTCAAATTTGAGAATTCAATTCATTACTTGCAAATTCAAGATTTCGAACAAAAAAAAGTTACACTTAGGGAATTCAGAAATACTAAATTTTAAGGATTTACGGTTTCTAAATTTGGGAATTCAAGATAACGATTTCGACAACTCAGAATTTCCAAATTCAAGAATTCAAGATAATGATTCGAATTTTCCAAATTCGGGATTTCAGTTATTTAAAATTCACAAATTCAGGAATTGAAGATTTCGATGGTTAAAATTTACAAATTCAGGAATATTAGTAATTTGAAAATGCGGGAATTCGAACTTCACTCAAGGATTTAAATTGTGTATGTTTAGGAATTCAAAACATCAACGATTCTAAATTTGAAAGTTCAGGAATGAGGTAACGATTCAAAATTTGCAGATGCAGGAATGTAAGATATTAGGGGACCAAATTATCCAAATTCAGAAAAATGCTCGAATTTGAAGTACAGGTATTCAAAGTTAAACGATTCAAAATTTACATTTTCAATTCAGGAATTGAAGACTTCAATGATTTAAAATTTTCAAATTAAGAATTCAAAACTTCTCAATTTACTATTGTCTAAATTAAATTTTTTGAATAATTTAAGGTTTCCAATTGAAACATTTTAGATGTAAAGGATTACAATTTTACAAATTCAGTATTTAAAGCCGAAATTTAAGAGTTCAAAGATTAAATTCAGAAATTCAGGATTTCAATGTTTCACAATTTTCAAATTTGAGAATTCAATTCACTATTTGCAAAGTCAGGATTTCCAACATTAAACAATTTGGGATTTCGGAAATTCTCGATTTTAAGAATCTACGGTGTGTGAATTTGGGAATTCAAATTCTAAATTTGGAAGTGCAGGAATGAGGTAATGATTCAAAATTTAAAAATCAAAATTTGCAATTTCCGAATTCAGGATTTGAATTTCAAGGATTGACAAAATGAAGAAATCAAAATTTCTTAATTCATTCACTATTTAGATTAAATTGATATTTTACAAATCCAAGATTTAGGTAAAACTGGGAAAATTAATAGTTCAAAGATTCAATTCAGAAATGAAAGATTTTGACAACTCAGAATTTAACACTTCAGGAATCAAGATAACGATTAAAATTTTCCAAATTTGGGATTTCAGTTAGTTGATATTCAGAAATTCAGGAATTGAAGATTTCAGTGTTTCAAGGTTTGGAAATTGAAAAACTGGAGAACTTATCGGTGCACTGTTTGCAAATTTCGGAACTCCACCATTAAAAATTTTCAAGGATTTATGGCGTGTAAATTTAAGAATTTAATATATCAGCGATGTTAAATTTGTGAGTCCAGGAATAGGGTAACGATTCAAAATTTACAAATTAATAAGCAATTGAAGATATTATTTAATTTCAGGAAAATGATCAATTTTGAAATTTCGGGATTTCAGTTATTATTCAAATTCACAATTCAGGAATTCAAAATTTCATGTTCAGGTATATTAGCAATTTCTAAATGCAACAATTCAAATTTCACTCATTTTAAATTTGTAACATCCAACATCCATTTAAAGTTCATTACTTTCTGTTATGCTGTTAAAGATGTTCAAAAATGTCAATGAAGACTTTAATATTAGCCTACGTTGCATTTCCGTTATATTGCTTGAGCTCAGGTTGATTACATCTGCTTACCTCAAGGCCAAGGATCAAACGCGCATCTTTTTATTTCATTTTGGATGAGGATAGAAGCAATTAGCGCAAATTGTATACTCTTTACGTAGACATTAAATTAAACTTTGATAGAGTGGCTAGTGCTTTACCCAAGAACCACGGAGCAAGTTAAATTAAATTAAGATCTTTCAGGCAGAAGCTTCCCTTTGATGCAACTCAATGGAGTACATTTAAAGAAATCACCTTTATTAACAGTCACAATTAACTTCAGAGGGACGACGGAATGAAATAAAAATAAAAATTAATAAAGCACTTTGTTTCTTTATAATTACGGAATTTTGTCGTTTTGTTTATTTTGTGATGAACGCTAACGAACTTTCTCATGACTACCAAATTTCACCTAAGACAAGATTACGTCGCTGGCTGCTAAAAATTTCGTACAAAAGCAAAGCTCAGGGCAAACTGCGGATACTTTAGTTGGCCGTTGAAAAGTAAAACTTTTTATGCAATTATCTGCTCACCGAAAACTAAAGTTGCCGAATGATAAACTAAATTTTATTAGACGAAAGTTGGATTCGTTGTGCGAGCGGGAATTTGCTCAAATGTATTCGTTACTTTTAGTATTATTTCTGGCTGTAATGAAGTAGCATTTTTGTTTCGACAAAAAATTGCAACGTGAATTTTCAATGTTTGCACAAGTAGCTTTAAACACGCTTTTGACAACTAAAGAGTGCCGGAAGGAAATCGCATTTCCTCCCAAAACAAATATTCTTGCGTCGGCACTGAAGTGACATTTGATCCACAGTTGCAACTTTTATAACAACATGAATACAATTTCAGTCTGCCTTTGAGGGTGTAATTTGTCGAATTTCTCATAATTACATGGCGACATTTGAACGGGTAAAGATAGGGTGAAAAATGGAGTATTCGCCCCCTGAACGTTCACGCCATTTTTTGAACATGATATGAAATGTATTTAACATATTTAAAATAAACTCTATAGGAAAGTTTTACTGAGGCAGGCCATAAAATATAAAGCATTGGCGGCTACGTTACGGCTACGTATGACGTGACGCCACCAGAACACATGGTTTAAAATCAACGGTAAAATTTCTATATCTAGGTCCCATGAATCTTCGGTTCCGACAGTGTGGAGCTATCACGGAGGGTTTAAATAGAGTAAATCATAAACTTTTCTATACCAATACCATTTTTAAACGATTATTCAGTATTTTAAACGTACATTAAACATTTTAATGTTGTTAATAATTAAAAAAATAATATAATGCAAACATAGTTTGTAATTAATGTTTCTGTGCTTAAAAAAGTATTTTTTAAATCTTGCTGCTGTTAATGTCCTTCTTAATCGTCATGAAGTTTAACGTGAAATTCCTAGTGCTCGCACAAAGTAATGCAGAAGGGAATCGGCCTTCCTCCCCAAACAACTTTTCTTATTGTTAGGTGACATCTGATCCGCAACTTCAACTTTAAATTTTTCTTTAAATAAAATAAGGAAAATTTTTCAACTCCCGGCGTGACCAAAATACCAACGGTCCGAAGAGACGACACAACGGATCAATTCTCGAAAAGTCGGCTCTTTGTCATTACGCGATCTTGGTAGTACTTGAGATTTCCTTCGGTAATTGATTTAGAGCCGTCCCTGGAAACTGCAGCGAATTCTTTCCATTGCAAATTCCGTTTGACTCCAATCACGAGAATTCCCAAACAAGAACCGATTGACTTGCGGTGTCGTCCCGTATTAAATTTCGACTCGAGAATGCAAACCGGTCCTCCGCCGAAGGAGGATTTTACGGTTACTACCTATAAAAGACCCGGAAATCTCACCGTACAAATCACACGGAGCGAATGTTTGTTCTTCGACCATTTTGCACCGAACGGATTTTAGACCGGTCCTTTGGGTGCTATTCTAATATAGTTTTCTTAAAAGTTTCTATTTTATTTTTGGAGATACAGGTAATTAATCAGGGAATCACCCATGCAGTTCATCATCTTAAATCCTATTTTCTCAATGTGTTATAGGGTGAATCTTTAATAGTTATTTACATAAAAGTCAGGAAAATCTTACATTACTGAAGAGGAGCTAAATTGAAATACGTGGCACTTTGTGCCAAGTATTTTAAAGCTCCGAGTCAAGTAAGAGATTTTACTGACGTGTTTTGTATTGAAATCGTAAAAAGGACGAAATTTACAAATTTCAGAAAAAAAAAAATTAAATTCTACAAAAATCAAGTTTGTCAATTTTGTTGGCAACTATAGTTACAAAATAAACAACATAGAAAAAATTTCATCAATTTTGTGCGTGTGTTGTAAAATAATGTGTTAATTCATAAAATAAACATGAAAGAAGACGAAAATCATTGTGAGGGCATTCCATTTGATGTGAGTGAAGTTGCGGCTGCTGCTAGTAACGATCTATTACCGTGTAAATCAAAAGGGTTTACTTCACTTACCGAAGAAGTATTTCTTGCGTATTTTGCGGAAAAAGCAGGTTTGCAGAAACCATCAAGTCTTTTTCTATATTAAAATCCGTGTTTTTATTGAAGCAGAATTTGGACGTTTTATAAGCTTATTGCATACTTAAAGCGAAAATTGACTGGTTACCGTATAAATATTTCTAATTAATAGTTTTGAATAAATTATTCTTTTCTAAAGTATCTTTTTTATTTTGCGTCTTGTAAAGTCTTTACAGTACTACTCCGAAAAATTCAATTTTTGTATTCGTTTTGTGAAATACATAAATATTACATCATAATATGTATTTAATTTGGCAGCTGTCAACCTAACCTCAAAATCTGATGTAAAATTGTATTTTCTGGGTGAACGAATACAAAAAACGCTGTTCAATCCTCGTGCGCTGTCACTTTTCAATATTCTATTTCCTGCGCGTAAATAAGCAGGAAAATGTGGTTTTCAAGACGATTTCCAGAAAAATATTATACGAAGTGACCAGCAGAATGTTTGACAGGTACCACTGAAGATGAACTTAAGTTAAATATTTTTTATCAAAACGAGAAGAGGTTTTAGCATGTACTATTGAAACAACATTGACATTGCATATTACAAATTATGAGGAATCAGTTTGCTCTTTCGTAACAAGATTTGAAACATTAATTTGTCTTAAATATTAGTCACTTCTTCAAATTGATGTTGTTGAACATTTTTTTGAAGCATAGGACTATTGCAGAAAACTATTTAAGTACCTTGCAAAACATTCTGAGACAAGCCTTAATTGAAAAGTCAATAAGCCAAGACCAATGTGATACATTTTGTCAACAATATAATAAATAATATCTGCTTTACAAACCGCATTTACTGATCTCACACATTTTTATAACAAAGAGCAATTTTGTTCATTGTTAGCGTCTGCTTTACGTATATTTTAGGCTTTTGCCAAAAGCACACAGCGAAAAGCAAATTTCATTAATATATAACATTTATGGCCTATAAGCAGATTTCGGTGGCAATTTCAATTCAACAAGCTTTATGTATGCTTTTATCCCAACTCAAGCACCCACAGTTTCCTACTTTAAAAATTCCTCATGTACTTTTTACGTATTTAATTACACGCAAAAACTCCCTTGCAAATTCAAAATGTCATCCTTTCACATTATTTCCTAATATAAGTTGAACTCGAGACGTTTGTATGTTTAATTTAAATCAAACCTTATTCCGATTCGAGCAGTTGAACCGAGCGGACGTTTTTTGCGGCGCTCGATAAGATAAGCGGCTAAAAAAACGTGAAAAAGTGAAAAAGAGGTAGAATGAAAAAAAAATGTTAGTGAGAGCGAGAGAGACGAAGACTACAAAAGAAAAAGAGAAGATGGACGAGAATCGGAAGAAAGAATTAACCCCTTTAGAAAAAGCAAAAAGTTGGAAAGGAGGAAATGAAAGATGGCGAAAAAAATTATGGAGGCTGTAGGGGAGATAAAGGAAGAGAATCCGAAGATGAGCCGGGAACTGGAACACTTGAAAATTATGATGCGTGAAAAGGAAGAAAAATGGGAAAGAGAAAAGATGGAACTAAAAGAAAAAATGAAAAAATTGGAGGAGAAAATGGAAGAGCAGGAAAAAAGAGTGAGAAAAAAGAATCTTGTAGTAACGGGATTGGACTTAGAGGAATGCGAGAACGAGAAGAAACTGGAAAAATTGATGAAGGTTGAATTAGAGGTAGAAGTGACGGTGAGAGAGATGTATAAAATAAATCCAGGAAAAATGATTGTGGCGGAACTTGGGAGCTGGGGGAAAAGAGAAAAGTTATGGAAAATAAAAGAAAACTAAGAGAAAAAAAAGGAAAGAGTATACAAAGAAGATGATCTGACAAAGAAGGAAAGAGATATATAGAATGAATTAAGAGCGATAGGCAAAAAAGAGCGACAAGAAGGACAGCGGGTGAAAGTGGGTTATAAAAAGATATGGATAGAGGGAAAAGGGCTTAGGTGGGATGAAGAAAAGGGGGAGTTAGATACAGCAAATTTTTGAATAAGAGCACAAGAAAAAGACGACAGGGCAGAAAAGGGAAAACGAATACGGAGAGGAATAAAAGAGAAAAGGAGCAAATAAGAATAGTATTCTGGAACGTAGCGAGAATAAAAAACAAAGAGAATCAATTTTGGGAGTATTTGAGAGAATTTGACGTAGTGGGAATGGTAGAAACGTGGGTGGAAGAAAAGGGGTGCAAAAAATTGGAAAAGAGAATGCCGAGAGAGTTAAAGTGGAAGTGCCAATATGCAGAGAGGGAAAGCAAGAAAGGGAGAGCTAAAGGTGGGATAATAATGGGGGTGAAAAAGGGACTGGAAGGAGAAACGGGAACTGAAGCAAACGAAGAAAGAGGGATTATGGAAAGAACGGTGAAAAATAAACAGAGAAAATAGAGAATTGTAACAGTGTACAGCAGAAGTATGAAGGAAACGAAGAGAATAATAGAAGAGCGAGTAAAAGAGCAAGAAGAAGGAACTTTGGTGATTGGGGGGGATTTAATGCAAGAATTGGGGGAAAAGGAAGACGGATAGAAGAGGAACAAGAAACAATAGAAGGAAGATCAACAAAATATGGAACAGAAAACGCAGAAGGGAGAGTACTGATTAGCTTAGTAGAAGAAAGAGGGTGGGACATGCTTAATGGGAATTGCACAGGAGATGAGAAAAGGGAGTACACGTATATTGGACCAAGAGGGGAGACAGTTATTGATTATGTTATGGTGAATGAAGAAGCATGGGATGAAATAGAGAAATTCAGGGTGGGAGAAAGAATGGAGTCGGACCATTTGCCTTTAAAGTAAGACAACAGGAAGAGAGAAAGATAGAGGAAGTGTGAATGAGTTTAGAAGAAAAATTGTGAAGAATGTTTGGACGGAAGAAGGAAAAAAAATTACAGAGCAAGACTTAGGGAGGCAAAATACGAAGAAACAGAGATAAACGAAAATGTGAGGGAACTGAGCGATAACGTAAGAAACGCAACAGAAAAAAAGATATAGAGATAAGAGAGAAGATGGGGCTGTGGAAGAACGAGTGGTGGGATAAAGAATGCAGTGAAAGGAAGCAGGAAGCAAGAAGGAAACTAGGAAATTGGATAAAAGAAAAAGCAACTAAGGAAGAGTACAAGAGAGCACGCAAGCGGTACAAATTAGTATGCAAAGAGAAGAAGCAAAAGAAACGGATCGAAGAAGAGCTAAAGATGAAGGGTATAAAGACAGAAGAAGAGGTATGGAGATACATAAATAGGGAAAGAAAGAAAAAGAGAGAGAGAGTGAGTGATTGAATTACTATGGCGGAATGGAGAGAGTACTTCAGTGAGCTGCTTGGGGGTGATGAAAACAGACAAGAAAAGGAAAAGAGACAACAAAGAGTGGAAGAAATAGAAGAGATAACATGAGAAGAACTAGAGCAACAACTAAGAAAACTGAAAAGAAAAAAGACACCGGGGAGGGATGGTATACAGGATGAAGCGTGGATATATGGAAAGGAAAGGGAAGTTGACAGGTTGTTAGAGATAATGAATGGAATGTAGAAGTGAGAGGGATTCCCCCAGGAGTGGAAGGAGGGGATAATATGCCCCATATATAAGAAAGGAGAAAAGTATACAGCCAGTAATTATAGGGGATCACTCTCCTAAATACAGCATATAAGGTATACGCGATGATTGTGGAATAAAGGCTGATGAAGGAAATGAATGAGAGTCCATGTTACCACACGGACAGGCGGGATTTAGGAAATGTAAAGGGACCAAATAAATAATAGGAGCGGTATGGGGATCGGAGAGAGAAAATTTGGACATGATTTTAGAAGGAGAGTAATGATGTTTGATAGTTTCGTGAAAAACGTGATGCTGTATGGAGCGGAAATATGGGGATGGAGAAAGCAAGAAGGATTGGAAGGTGTGCAAGGAAAATAAATATATGAAATGGGTGCTAGGGGTAGAGAGAGAGATACCGGGGTATATAGTGATGGAAGAAACAAAGAGAGATGGAATAAGAATAGAAGCAGGAAAAAGAGCAATAAGAGTTGAGGAGAGAGTGAGAGGAGAGTGCAGAATTTTGCAAGAGTATTTGAAAAAAAAAAGGAAAGAAATAGGAAAGGGGATATGGAAAGAGAGGGAGGCATATTTCGAAAGAAACGGGTATGCAGGCGCGGAGATAGAAAGAATGCGAGAGAGAGGCAGAGTAATGACAGATGCAGTGCAGAGTGTAGTGCACAGAGATAGAGATGTGCAAGTGCAGGAAAGAAGAACGAGAATTAGTGAGTCTAGGTACAATAGGAAGTATGAAAAAATAATAACGGAAGAAATGCCAAAGTACCTAGGAAGAGATAGTAGAAAAGAGAGAGTGATAATAGCAAGATTTAACAAGAGTATGCAGGATGTGTGGAGAAAAAAAGGAGATGATAAAGCATTTGTTGAAGGAATGCGTAGAATAGAAAGAGAGAGATGAGAATAGTGAAGAAATTTTGAATAAGGACGGAAGAGGGATCGAATGGATGAAGAAGGTTGAGTGAAGAAGAGGGACAATAAGTGGGAAGGGATAAAAAGCTGCTAGTTATTGTGTTGAATTATTGATTTATTTAGTTTTTATATTTATTATATTCTATTTTATTTTATTTGAGTTATGTGAAATGTATTAATCGGATACTTTATAAACTTGTAAAGGTAATAAATATACATACTACTACTACTACCTATAATACAAATAACTATTTCTAAAGTATCTTTTTTATTTTGCGTCTTGTAAAGTCTTTACAGTACTAGTCCGGAAATAGTATATTATTTATCTAGAACGAGACGTGAAGTTTAAAGTACGAGCAAGTTGTTTACGGCCGAGGCGCCTAGCCGAGGCCGGAATTACTTGTGAGTACTGTTACAATTTGATTTTGCCGCGCATTCACCACCGCAGGAACGCATCTACGTAGAGATAACCGGCATATACAAAAAACGATAGGTTTTGCAGTACCGGGGAGATTCTTTCTTTTTCGTTCGAGACTTTAACGAGTACACGTTCAACGAAAAATTACTCCTGGTAAAAGGGATTGCGTCCAGGAAAAACGCGTTAGCGGTTAAGTATCGTTGAATGTGGGTTATTTCTATAACTAATCGCTTAAGCGGATAAATCGTTAAAGGTTGAACTTTCGGAAAGAGGTAAGAGAAACCATTTTATTGCGTGCAGACCTTGACTATCTTCTTTAAATCAGATAGGCAAATTCACCAGCACTTATACTAGGATTATTGTACCACCATCAAGGGATTTTGGCTGTGGAAATTCTTTCCTGAACGCACATAGTTTAGTTCACGTGGAAACTGGTGAAATTTCCCAAGGACCCGCAGGAGTTGCAGATTTACAGACTCGCAGGATACGCCAGAAAGTAAAAGTAAGGTGTCAGGACAGCTCCAAAACTAGCATATTAATCAAGAAGATAAGTAATAGACGATTTTTTTATTGTATTTTTTTGTGTTATCAATTCACCTAGTTTTTGTTATATTAGCGTTCACTTAAATTTTGTAAGTTCAGTAATCTCCTTAATGTAATTTTAACCTAGGTAAAGAGTCATAGTCACTATTTAACTTGTCTTATTTTTAATTATTTTCAACGTTCATTTCGTAATTTATTGTTTAATTCAACTTGCTATTCTATTCAGTCATTATAATTTCTATTTTACCACGTTATTTAATATTGTATAATTGTTGGAAGTATCTGTATTATTTTTATTTGTTCATTATATGATTTTGGGGATTTAGCTGTATTTCTTGTGTCACCATCCACACTTCTCAATTTTGTCAGGGCATTACAGCAATTTAGGTTGTAATAAATTGGGGGCTCGTCAACCGGGATAGTGTAATAATATTGTGAATTTTGGATAGTCCCTACAAAACTTTGAAGTGTGGAGGAATTGTCAAGAATAACTTGCTAATTACTTATCTTCTTGATTAATATGCTAGTTTTGGAGCTGTCCTGACACCTTACTTTTACTTTCTGGCGTATCCTGCGAGTCTGTAAATCTGCAACTCCTGCGGGTCCTTGGGAAATTTCACCAGTTTCCACGTGAACTAAACTATGTGCGTTCAGGAAAGAATTTCCACAGCCAAAATCCCTTGATGGTGGTACAATAATCCTAGTATAAGTGCTGGTGAATTTGCCTATCTCTTTCCGAAAATTCAACCTTTAACGATTTATCCGCTTAAGCGATTAGTTATAGAAATAACCCACATTCAACGATACTTAACCGCTAACGCGTTTTTCCTGGACGCAATCCCTTTTACCAGGAGTAATTTTTCGTTGAACGTGTACTCGTTAAAGTCTCGAACGAAAAAGAAAGAATTTCGCCGGTACTGCAAAACCTATCGTTTTTTGTATATATCGGTTATCTCTACGTAGATGCGTTCCTGCGGTGGTGAATGCGCGGCAAAATCAAATTGTAACAGTACCTTTAAAAACACTTCTTCGTTCGAGGTAAATACAACGTTTTATTTCATACTGCAAGTTTAATGAACTAAGTCAAAATAAAAAGAAATGTTGTGTGTTTATCTCGCACAAATTATTCGTAATAATTAAATATGCAGCAACTAACATTCCCATAGTAACAAACGTTTGTCAAAAATAACAACGCAAAAACTGGGTCACGGTGAATGGTTTTGGATATTTTATTCGATTATTCTGTTTAAAATGGAGAAAATTGAGGTGCCTCAAGACATTGTATATGAAGCAGATCACGTGAAGAACAATTTGATGCCACAAAAATCTCGGAAACAATGTAAGAAATGATTGACGTATAATTTTAAAGTACTACGACTTTAAAATTTTTCTTTAAAGTACTAGGACGATAATGTTCCACTTTTGGTATCAAAAATAATCCGAAAAATGTAACTTTAGATACAAGTATGAAATAAATTCAATTTTTGTATTCGTTTTGTGAAACACATAATGCATAATGATATACAACATACATAAATATTACATCATATGTATTTAATTTGGCAGCTGTCAACCTAACCTCAAAATATGATGTAAATTTGTATTTTTTCGCATTTTGGGTGAACGAATACAAAAAACATAGATATATTTAAATTTTAATTTAACAAAAAACGCTGTTTAATACTCGTGCGCTGTCACTTTTCAGGGGCTCGGGCTCATGGCAACCCTCAGCGTTCGCCTCGTGCTGCAAAAATTCGAGCTCGCCCCTGAAAAGTGTCATAACAGCGCACTCTTATCGAAATATACTATTTTCTGCTCGTAAATCAGCAGGAAAATGTGGTTTCCAAGACGATTTCCGGAAAAATATTATATGACGTGACTGGCAGAATGTTTGACAGGTACCACTGAAGATCAACTTAAGTTAAATATTTTTTTCGTTGACCGATTATTAAGAGCCAATTTAACGTTTGATTTTGACTAACAAATCGATCGTTAATGGACCTCATTAATGCACGATTTTACATTAATGCATGATTTTTCATTAATGCATGATTTTTCATTAATGCACGATTTTGCAATAATTAATTCATAGAAAAAATTTTTGCCTTGGCGGGATTCAAACCCGCGACTTTTACGATGGGATTTCGCGCTTTTCTCCTTTCAGCCATTTGCGTGTGTCAGTTTTGTATGCAATTGTGGTACTTATCTTAGTCGCTACACATGAATTTGACATAATGACAAATTTTTGGTTTTATTTATTTTTATGTTTTCGGAGAAAACTGCTCTGAATATAAAGTTGAAAGTACCCATCTCTTATAATTATGCAGATGGTGTATAAGAAAATACTTTCTTTCTGCTGTCAGGCCTCTTTTGGCAATGTTTGAAAAATACGCCAACCACACAGTTTCGGTGTAATTTGTGATTTCTTGTTCTGTACACCAGGTAACAAATTCATTGTACGTTTTTTCGTAGAGGCATCGACTTTTCGCCGGCAACAAACTTAAACATGCATTATTTGCAGTTTCCAACACCGCAGACGGTAATAATTCTGGATTTTCTATCTCCATTTCTAAAATTTCCACACATTAACGGCACTTTGACAATGGCGAATTATTGTTTATATGGCGACTTCATTTGTTTACAGAGACCACTGTGTTTATTGGCATAAGTGACAATTATTTAATGAATTGAAATTTCAGAAACGGATTTTTATCCCCAGATTAAAAGCCTTTCGGTCAACGAAAAAATATTGTAATCAACTCGTATGTTAATGTGCGATTAATAATCTCGACAATTAAAGGCACTCGCTCTCTACGGTCGCTCGTGCTTTAAACAGCCTCGATTATTAATCGCCTTTATTAACACACTTGTTTATTAAATAACTATTATTAAAACGAGAAGAGGTTGCACCATGTACTATTGAAACAACATTGACATTGAATATTACAAATTATGAGGAATCTGGTTGCTCTTTCCTAACAAGATCTGAAAAATTAACTTATCTTAAATATTAGTCACTTCTTCAAATTGATGTTGAACATTTTCTTAAAGCATGGGACTATGGCAGAAAACTATTTAAGTACCTTGCAAAACATTCTGAGTCAAGCCTTAATTGAAAAGTCAATAAGCCAAGATCAATGTAATACATTTTGTCAACAATATAATAAAATCTCTGCTTTACAAACCGCATTTACTGATCTCACACATTTTTATAACAAAGAGCAATTTTCTTCATTGTTAGCGTCTGCTTTACGTATATTTTAGGCTTTTGCCAAACGCACACCGGGAAGAAAATTTCATTAATATATAACATTTATGGCCTATAAGCAGATTTCGGTGCCAATTTCAATTCAACAAGCTTTATGTATGCTTTTATTCCAACTCAAGCACCCACCGTTTCCTACTTTAAAAATTCCTCATGTACTTTTTACGTGTTTAATTACACCAACAAAAGCTCCCTTGCAAATTCAAAACGTCATCCTTTCCTAATATAAGTTGAACTCGAGACGTTTGTATTTTTAATTTAAATCAAACCTTGTTGCTTTGATATGTCGTGACGTTTTTGAAACTGTACCACAAAAACCTCACGGATTAAAAAATCAATAACAGTGCGTCATGAGACTAATGCACAAGAATAATCCTCTACCAATTGATAAAATGCATTTTTATTTGTTCGCTGAGCTTTTCTTCGTCCATTGATGTCATGAAAAATTACAGAGGATTCGCGTTGTACCACTGCACCTGAAATATTTTTCACTTT
This sequence comes from Diaperis boleti, assembly GCA_963583935.1. NCBI lineage: Eukaryota > Metazoa > Arthropoda > Insecta > Coleoptera > Tenebrionidae > Diaperis > Diaperis boleti. The sequence goes on along the minus strand of OY757242.1, from coordinate 34,661,443 downwards.
GCTGTGTCATCAACATTCATTTCTATTTCTAGATATGCAATGAAAAGAGTAATCCAGACACGGTAAGGCTGAATTTTTAAATCGTGTGTTAATTAAATAAAAGTTTGCCTTTAGTGGAAGCTGCCAGACGTCTTTTCTACAATCGAAAGAAGAGCTTTCCTTAGAACATTTTATATTTAGTTTTAGTTTTATTTCTTGCCTTTAAGTAAATGTAGGAAAATTGAATTCGGTCTTCTTTCTCTGTTTTATTTATTTAAAGTTAAGTGTATAGTTTTCCGAGGCAACAACTATAGTAAAAGAATAACAAGTGTGACCAAAATGTAAATTATTTTAAATATTGGGAAATGTGACCTTACTTGACCAGTTTACGTTCGAACAAACAATGAATTTCTGATTAAACGATCTACCTCGGAACGTATCGGTTGTAAATGCAGGACAGAACGTATTTATCGCTTGTTTTATGATCTATTTTCATGTAATTTGGTACACAATTGAATTGACTGTTAGCAAAGCTGCAAATTATATGCAATTCCATGTTTTTGGATTTAGGACACGGAATAATATATTATCTCGACTATTTCTGTACGAATTATGTAAAAAGTGAACCAAAGCAACTATACTCGAGCCGCTGAAGAGATGGAGTTGTAAAACGCGTGATCGACACGTGATCGCTGGCTATTGGTTCGCGAAATGAATGAGGTATTAGAAAAGTGAGGTGGGAATGACCCGTTGCACACTAGAGTGCAGCCAAGACATAAGCATCGACTCATTCGCAGTGGTAAAGTTCTCTCGGTATGAAAAAAAAAAAAACAAGGAAATTGAAAACAATTTTTTTTGTCTTCCTTCCATGGATGTCTGAAATTGTCTACAATTACTGAAGATTTGCCGTTTAGATGCCGAAGGTATTATTGCGTGTAAACTTGGTTAGGATAGACCCAAAATCAATCGTTGTAGATGGTCATTCATCGGATAGTCGGCTTGAGTTTTATTGAAGGTCATTGTGCTGCCGTTCTCGTGCAAATCTTCTCTTACGTTGGTCTGGAGCCGCAGTAAAACCTCTGTTCAATGAAAAAGCATACACTTACATCTTATCTTTGTGAATTAGTTACTGTGCATTATAGTAGCAACTCAGTGGGACAATAAAATAGCATTTACGTCATCGCAGATATAACGTAATTGGCAAAAATTGTTCTCATAACTTTTTTTAAGAACAAGGGTGTACGAATAGAAGCCGGTTAATATTATCTTGAAATGTGGCATTAAGGTTTTCACAAATTTGGTTTAAACATTTTTCTAGAAAGCTCCGGATATTATAGTAATAATTAGGTTTATTGTCTTGGTTGACCTTCATTGGTGGTTTCTTCTTTTTCTTGAATTACCGTCTTTCCACGCCTTTATCACTCTCGTCTTCAGCACCGTCCTCGTGACTTCCTTCTTTGTGTATGTTTTTGTAGTTAGTTTTTGTGTGTTGGTTGACTGGCATATTCTCATATTTTGGAAACAATTAATACACTTGACATTTTGCTTTTTTAAGGACACAAACACAACTGTCCTTTTAAAAGGAAAGTGGGCATAAGACTATAATTAGATATAGGAATCTTGCCACCCGAAAATCCATGTGAGCCGCTGATAGACGAGGATTCCGGGACTGAAGACAAAATCACCATAAACAATTTACCAGGAAGCCAACTAAGGGCCACAGCTGAGGTGCTTGAAAAGAATAAAGTTGTAATGCTTCTTACGGTAGGGTTGAACCGAGCGCCAGTTTCTTTTTGTGGTATGCTCCACGAGATCACGAGTAGCTAAATCGAAGTACGGTCTAGTTTGGCGTTAGGGAAGCAAATCAAATACGGTGACGGTGGTTAAATTTTATTTGCAAAATATATACAGGTGGGTCATTATATACAGGGGAATATTTACAAAATATATCTATATACAGTCTCGGGAGATCGGGGCGTGTTCTCGCTGCTCGAATACTGCGTCGGAAAGTTGATCGTCGACCGAGGAGCTACTGGCACTCCTCAGTGTGCAGCGCCTTCCTCCGCACGGACCACAAGAGATGGGTCGGCTAGGGGGCTACGAGGGTTCCTCGGCTTCAACCTTTCCTGGACCAAGTTGGCACCGAAAGTACCTGAGCTGATCCCGTTTTGTTGGTCACGGGAAGGCAGTGGCAGGCGGCTGGAGCTCCTACCTTGTTTTCCTTCAGGTGGGTCTTATCCTTCTTCGGCTGCTCTCTGCTCACTTCTCACTGGTCACTGTTCCGATTCACTACTCACTGGTTCTTTCCCGGATGGTGGCTGTACACAACTGTCACTGGTAACTATTGACTGTTCCGGATCGGTGCACTGGTAACTACTCACTTTTTCTTTCTTGGGTGGTGGCTGGTGCACAACTGTCTACTCGATTAGAACGGAGCTTCTTTTATAGAGAAGTGATGGTGACGTTGGCTGATTCGCGCGGTCTGGCGCAATAAAGTACCAAACAATAATAGTAAACAATAAGTTTAGTCAGACTTCTTAAATCAGGGAACTATGCAACGAACTCAAATCTCCAAAACAACGCACACCTTTGGTTGATAACCATGTGACTCAGGAATCGTTGACATCTTGAGGGATTACCACATATTCCCAATTTCCACACAAATTAAAAGAATAACAGCAAGTCCACATACAAACACCCGATATATGGAATGTCGATACATAAAAAAGTACATACATAAATGAATTGTTGTGTGCAGATTTTTTTGTGGTGGAGATAGCTTTTTATGTCCGTTTTAGTGTTTTTGCGGTTTTATTTGTCTTTTTGTTTTTGTTTCTGACTACTGTAAACAGATAAAGGTAGATTTAAATCTAACGCGAATGCTATCGATCAATTTGAAGTCTGTTAAATTCCCGTTAAAAAGGTGGAAATTTATCAGTAACTAACGAGACATCATGTGAATTCGCAATTTACCTTTATCTTTAGTTTTAGTACGATATATTTCAACATTGACAAAATTTATCGAAAAACTTCATAAATCGACAAACAGCATTAGTTTTAAACACAGACTACTTTCTACAAGTGTAAATTACTTCGCGAGCACATGAACTGACATAAAATTTTAAATTTTTTACGTCGATTTAAGAGATATGACGCGAGAAGGCAATTTTTAAGATGTTACATGATGTTATATGATATCAATTTACATTGTTAGCGTAACAATTGGATCATATTTTCACATGTTTGTATAAAGACATGGCAACACTGAAATAAATTCTGCAACATATTAAAGTTTCTGGTACAAATAGACACGCAGGTTTCACAAAGGCAAGACCATAAAATCAAAAATTACGGTGACATTTACGACATGACGCCGTTATCACAAGGTCGAAACAATTTGAATGATCTAGGTGAAAATTTCATATACTAACAGAAAATTAATAATAATTTGCAATTCACATAAATTTATGTGTAGTAAATTAATAAATTAATTAATTAATTAAAACCTAATAATAAAACCTAGTATAATCCCATGGATGAATTCCTCCTTTTGGTTGTTAATTTTTTATTCTTGCGCAATTTATGCAACTTCTTGCAACATTTTCAATATCTCCATCTATGTTGTTCCACCAGACTAAAGCTTTAAACTTTACAATTACCATGTGTGCGGTGTGTAGTCCTTCCAACATTTTGTCGTCTCAATTTCTTCGGAATAATTACTCGTATTCCTTTAAATAAACAAAAATCATGTACCGTAATTTCTGTTTTTGTTTTTAATGTTTAGGTAGTTTAGTTCTTCTTTCGACAGCTAAAAATACCTCCCATAATTCTAGATGTATTAATGTTTCTTTCTTGATATATTTGCGTAATCGCTAGAAACCCTTTTCTGCTCTTAGCGGAATTCTTGAAGATTAATCAGCATTGCTTTATGCTCAGTTCTTCTATACTGGATTTCATAATTAAAACCTGATTGAAAACTTGCGTAATGTGAGTACTGAAGAGGTGGTTGGTAAATTATTGTCTGGATGAAAGATGCAACTTGATGGCTTATTGTCTGTAATAAATTAATATAAGTTTTCTTCCGTTACCATATTGAAAACATTTCTTCAATCCCCAAACTATGGCTATAACTTCTTTGTCAGTTTGACTGTAACCATTCTCAGATTTTGTTAACGATCTTGAGGCAAATGCAATTGGTCTTTCGTCTCCATTTTCCATCTTATGGGAAAGTACAGCCCCAAATATAGGTGAAGCATTTGTCACCAAAACTAATGATACGTTTTCGGTGAATGGTGTCAAAATTTTCGCATTTCTTATCCCGTTCAAACGTTTTATTTTTCTGCAGCAATTTATACAGTGTATTTAATTTCAAAAATAAATTTGGTAGAAATTTTTGATAGTACCTAATTCACAATACCAAGAAAAGTTCTCAGTTCACTTACATTTCTTGGACGTCGACTGTAATGGATTCAATTTTCACATTTGTTGCATATAAACCCATTCCATCTATCTTATAACCGAGGTATGTAATTGAATTTTCAAAAAATTTGCATTTCTTCCTATTTACATCTAAGTTATTTTCTTGTAGACGAGTTAACACGTTTCTTAATCTTTCTAACCGTCCTTCAGGTGTTTCTCCATGTATTGCAATATCATCGAAGAAACAAAGTACTCCATCAATATCTGCCAGAGACTGATCCATGGATCCCTGCCACATATTTGGAGCTATTTGAACATTAATCTTTTCACCTTGAACTGATCTTTGTGTAGTAACTACTTGGAGCATCTAACTATCTTCATCCATCCCCATGTGTAAATATGCTTGGTAGATGTTCAGTTTGCAGAGATAATACCCCAGACCTACAAGGCTTGTACTGCCAAATAATAATCAAGCAAAGGAAAATGTGTAAAAAATTTATTGATAACTAGCAGGTACCCGCGGCTTTGCCCGCGTAGGTTGGGGTCGGCTTTACTGGCGCTTATATTTGGAATTGGTACAACCGCTTAAAGCAGTATTTAATAAAAAAATAATAAAAAGTAATTTTTTTTCGTCAATCACGGGCCCAGTCTTTTTAAAATGAGAATCTACACCCAAATTTTCACATATTATAATGCTATACTGTTTGTTTTGCAGTTAGGATAATTCTGGGGAAAACTACCCTCCCCATTTATGCCCTTTTTTGCGGTTTCTAAATATTTTCTAATTATTTTTAAAGGAAAGTCCAAGTGCCAATTCTCATGCCTGTAACATTGCCGATTTTCAAGTTATAAGAATTTTGAGAAAAATCACCCCCAAATCCACCCTCCCCTTTTCTCGCCGTTTTTAGAATCTAGATCCCAATTTTCACGTATGTAACACTATTTGTTTTCCTGTTATGAGAATTCTCAGGAAAACTACCCTCCCCATTTACGCCCCTTTTTCGGTGTTGGTAAATATTTTTTTGGAAAATCGTCAAACACGGGTCCGGTATTTTTTAAAGGAGAATCTAGATCCCAATTTTCACGACAGCAATACTGTCAGTTTTCAAGTTATAGGAATTTTGGGTAAACCACCCCTAATTTTTTCTCGGTCGGTAAAGAAATTTTTGCAAAATCGTCAAACGGGTCTAGTTATTTTCAAAGCTGAGTCTAAATCCCAATTTTCACGTTTTCAGCATGCCGAGTTGTCGAGTTATGAATTTTTTTATGAAAACCGTTTTCCCCTTTCCCCCCCTTTTTCGGCGTCTGTGAATAATTTTTTTGAACATTGTCAAAAAGGGGTCGAGTTATTTTCAAAAGCGAGTTCGGGTACGAATTTTCACTTCTCTACCGTTTTTCGTTTTCAACTTAGTTGGAGTCTAGAGACACCAATTAACCCCATTTTCACCCCCTTAGAAACGGAATTTTGAAAAATCCTTTCTTAGTGCGCTTATACGCCCTAAAGACTACGTACCTACCAAATTTCACATTTCAAGACTCAACGGTCTGGGCTGTGCGGTGATCAGTGAGAAATCAGTTTCGCATTTATATATAGAGATAAGGCCTTTCTAGATATGTTTAAAAAGAAGGTGTTCTACATGTATTTCACGAAGACTAGAATTATTATTAGGGTAATAAGATCTGCTCTTATATCAACGTCCATTATATATTTATATAAATAAACATGAAAGATTTAATAGAAAACTTAACAAACCCAAAGTATTTTTTTATTAGGTTGTATGGCAATAAAAGTTTGTAGAAAATTGCAGTTCTCATTCTACGTTAGAGGTAGGTTGCATTGGTGTCATAGAATAATCAGTAACTGCATTATAATAAAACTTAAGTCACTGAAAGCGTCCTTAAAGCGGTACAAAAAAATTAATCTTGCAGTTTACTACTGCTACTATTTTTAGATATTTCTAGTTTTCGACATGTAGTACCTATGTAACATGCAGATAGTGTATTGACCTTTCATTAGAGGTTCCAACATCTAGTTAGCAACATACGCAGAAAACAACCCTTCCAAAGCAATTGATGAGGATCTATAAAATCTTTTATTTTTGTTCTTCAAAGACCAATCCCACAGGGTTTCTCCGCTGTGGACATTAAAAAGTTTTTCTTACCCCCTTTTAAAACTTGGTTTTACTAGTTTTCCTAACACCAGTAGCTTTTAAGAAATGCTCACAATCAGCCAACACAGTAAAGGAAAATAACTCTCTACAATATAGGTCTTTCCAATAACAAAATAAACATGTAAAAAAGGCACAGACTCGACTTTACTAATGATCAATACCAATACAGAATTGTATTTCACTGTAATGAAATTATTTGCCATAAGGCAAATTGCTCCTTTAAATATTTCACATATTTGTACTCAAAGAAACATGTTTGTTTGAAAAATATTCAATTATTTGATATTTCATTTAACTGGTATTGCTGTTACAGGATTCTTTTTTACTTCGTTTATGGAATATTGCATTGTTAATGGAGAATTCAAACGTTTATAAAATTTTGATTATGTTGCATGTAATTTTATGTTCAACATGCAATAAATTCGGGATAAGTGGATAATTGGAACCAACCGTAGTTGCAAATTGGTAACGATGGATGTAGTACACAAAAGAATAAACGTTACAGGTTTAAAAATGTTGTTATTTTTAGAGAATTAATCTTGTTTATTGTGATAAAAGAAATAAATGCTGGGAGTTATAATTTTTTTTAAATGAGACTATTCTTTCAGATAACAATTTTCTACCGTATTTCAGTTTATTTCATTACGTGTGAGGCCTCCGAATGTGCTTCCAATAAAAAGATTGAAATTAGGTTGACAAACTTAACTATTCCACTTCTTGCATTTCCTGATGGTAGCTTCGTTGTGCAGAGGTGTTTAATTGTCCTACACCATTTATTTATTTAGCTAAAATAAATAGTTCGGTAATTCATTACTGCACAAATCCTAAAGTTTGTTGGAAAGGACATAAAGTATAGTTTATGCAGTTACCATTATGCATTCAGCTTGCTAACTGTTCGCATAAATGTGAAATGGAATTCAGAACAATGATGAACGTGGTGTTTAAAATTTTTAGGGTCGCATAGTTCTACAATCGATGTTTTGTTAAAAATGTTAACTAATAATTTCTGATAACTTATTTTAGATTTACTTTTCCACATAGTGAATGTTAGTTGTTCTAGAATTTGTGTAGGTAATTTTTACACTAAAACAAAGAAAATTTAGATAATTTAGTGTCGTTTGTCAAACAGTCAATTATGTCGGACAACCCGGATGAAACGGATCGCATCGATTTAAATTATGGACTGTAAAACCATTTTAGCGCTAAAAACAGCTTTATGTTTACAATGATATATAGAAATGACCGGCGAGAGTCGTATAATTTATAGATGAGGGCAGTGTCGCAACGGAACGTCACCAAAACTCCAGTGCTTTTATTTAGCAATAATGGAAGAGAAGTCGAGGTGTTTGTTCGGTATATTTTTATTGACGCTATTTGAAAAGGCGCGTCTGTCTAAATGGCAGTATTTGTATTCAACGAAATCCACTTAAACGGATGGAAAACAAGTTCAATTCCAGTATACTTTCTGTGGTTGTGTTTCGAAGTCATTCGAAATTCGTTAATCAAAAGTTTCAGACCGTTGCATTGCGAATGGGGAGTGACTCCATGTATTTTTCAACAATCTTTACTCGGGATCTAACACATGTTTTTAAAGCCTGGAGCAGGGGAGTATTCCAGGAACATACATAGGGGCCCATATAGTCGAATGTGTAGAAAACGTAGTATAGGTTTACTTTTGGTCTTAAATCGAGTAATTGAATAATTAAAATCCTTTTGGACCAATATAAAAATTGTTTTATAAAAATCCCAATCAAAATATTATGCTTGTTGCATTGGTAGAACACACATACCTGTCAGCCAAAAAAATTGTTATAGCTTACCAAACACAACATAATAAATGATTTTTATCCAACACCTGTTTATTATGGAGTCATAATAATGCCGATTTTAAATATACCCATTTAAAACTCCCCAGTCCAGATTTCTCCGAATTGATTATTGTGATTGAAAAATCCTCGAACAGGTCGATTTTGTTTGCCAGGGGCACATCTTTTCAGGTTTTTTTCAAGTTCCGGCAATTCGCCCTCTTCGTGAGGGGGCTGTTAGCCCCAAAATCTTAAATGGCATTATGGGTTGAGTGATACCTCATTTGAAAGGTATTGGAGACCTCTTTACAACTAACCACTTACTTTTCAATCTTTTGGTGATTTGACCGCAAAGAAAAACGATAATTTTCAAGTTTCAAGATAATCCACATCTTCTGATGCTGTGTTCCACAGCAACCACAAAGACAAGGATGTTATTGCTGAAATTAGGCTTATTGAACTTGTAGCATCACGAACAGTTTTGAAAATCGTCTGTATTTTTGCATGGAAATGAATGGTGGCCATATCCAACATTTATTACGTTAATTAGATCATTTTATTGAAAAATAATCGTGTCGCATTCAGTTTTAACTCCTTCGCGCTATTTAGCAATCAAAATCAACAACCTAATGACCCAAAAATTTCAATAAATTTAATTTTAAAATTACATGTTGGTGTTTGTGGTTTCTGTGGGACCTAGCATGAGAAAATGTGCATTATCTTGAAAATTAGAAATTATTGTTTTTACGGTCAAAACTGAAAGATATTGAAAAGTAAGTGGTTAGTTGTAGAGAGGCCTTCAATACCTTTCAAATGAGGTATCACTCGACCCATAGTGCCATTTAAGATTCTGGGGCTAACAGCCCCCTCGCGAAGAGGGCGAAATGCCGGGAGTTGAAAGGAACCTGAAAAGATCTGCCCCTGACAAACAAAATCGACCTGTCCGAGGATCTTTCAATCACAATAATCAATTCGGAGAAATCTGGACTGGGGAGTTTTAAATGGGACAGCCTGTATTATGGGGTCTATAAAAGACTAGTGAACTTATCAACCCATAATTAAACTGTTTTCTAATTCGTCATAGCAACCAGTTCATAAATTACTAGATTTTAAGCTATAAAATTTTTGGGTTTTGACGATGCTTTAAGAACTGTTACAGAAGGAGGTGTTGGATAACAATTTATTGTAATTATACACCAAAGGTTGAGAAGACGTTTTTCTTAGCCGAGCTATTTATTTAATAATAATGCAATAATAATAATCTACCAGTAGAAGAGAAAAATTCATTATCGGTTAAGGTACAGAAAATCGATTTCTCAAACATCAAACAAGACATACAATGAAGTTTTTGAAAAAGCATAATTGATTGAAAAAAGCTTGATCCTGCACATTAATAAAATCCGTAGACAAAATGTCCCCCATTAAAGCTATCAAAATTGTCTAGAGCAAGAATTTTGTGGAAACGCATGATACGCATTTAATGGTCAAAGCGAAACCACTGATTGTAAATGGCTATGTGATTGGGGAGACATCCTGAAGTTAGCTCAGTGCACTCAGCAGCAGATGTCGCAGAGGATACTCCACCGTCAGCTAATGTGGAAATTCCAATTTTAAATGAAAATGAAAATCTCTGAAGAAGTTACAAATTGAATTAAAAGCGTTATATAAGGCGGCTATGAAAAATTAAGCCCTCACGGGCCGCCCGGCAGATGTGAAACATCGAAATTGATGGTTATTGAAAGAACTTATAATTAAAGAAAACCAATAAATAAATATGGAGTAAAATAAACATAAAAATAGTTTTATTAATAATATAGATATATTTTTTCTAACTATTTCATATTATTCTTATATGTATTATAATAATATTATTATATACAGATTATAAATTTATACATACAAGACAAATAAATATACTTTATTCAATCTTTTAAAATGTTAAAATCCAATTTTATGGTCTAGAAGATAACCTTCCATGCCAACATCCATTGTTCTATTAGAGTCTAACGTTTTTTTTTTTTGTCAGTTGAATTTTTGCACGTCAAAGAATTAAATCCACGTGGCAGTAAAAACGATGAAGATTAAATAAAATTATATATTATACAGGGTCTATCAGAACTGGCGGACCGAAATGACACGGTGAATTCACGATCTTCTGGGACTAATTGGATGTGTACTTTTTCTCATTTTGCGGGAACGAATACAAAAAACACTGTTCAATACTCGTGCCCTGTCACTTTTCAGGGGCTCGAGCTCATTGCGACCCTCGGCATTCGCCTCGGGCTGCAAAAATTCCCCCTCGCCCCTGAAAAGTGTAATCACAGCGCACTCGTTTGAGATAACCTATTTCCTGCTTTTTTGTAACTATGGATGCATTTTAAATATTTTTGCATTGTTGTTGCACTGACGTAAGTTTTTAGGTTAGGTATTTCTCATTAAAATTATTGACAAGTTTATTTAGGACCAAAAAAATTTTTATTTTGTTTTACTATTTTTAGTAAACTCAATCTTAAAATTAAGACAATCTGAAAAACAAATTAGTAAATAAATACGGAAAATAATAAATTTGGCTATTCAATCTGGCGGGAAATTCATATGGGCCAACCTGAAAGAATGTGATGTTGTATAATTGCTTATAAGTTGTTCTCAAAACAATTTATTATGGCGTTTCCTAAAATTCCAGCCCAAATATTAAGAGAAAATCTTTGCTGTGTATTACTTTGCCTAAAAACATGCGGATTATCTCGGCCTTAAACATGATCATTTCTTGTATTGAAAAATCCATCTTTTTGAAAGCAGGATTCGTCAGTAAACAATATGCTTTTGACAAAGTTTTTATTTGCTTCATGTTCCCGCAGAAGCCAAGTACAAACTCCACTCTTAGAGGATAATCTTCCGGCGTAATACATTGCACTTTAGTATAATGGAATAGGTGCATTCTTCCGTCTTTAAGAATACTTTGAACAGAAGATAATGCTCATTTCAGGTTCCTCTTCAAAAATCCCAATAACTGCTTGCTTCCTCGTGGTTAACGGTTCTCGCAGTTCTTGGAGCACCCCCAACCTCCATTCTGCATACTTTTAAATTACCAGATTCTCTTCCTCGTGTAGACGGTGTCTCTTGGTCGTCACTGTCACTCACATTTAAACTCAATAGTAGTACTGTTACTGATTTAAAATCTTTAATCACTTCAAACAATGTTCTTTTGAAAACAATAATAGAAGATTTCGGAGAGTCGGCTTCTCACTCTCGCAGTATTCGTTTTCACATAGGAATAGTTATATCGAGCGATCAAGTTAATTTGTAATCGAGTCATCCATGAATTCGAATCCGTGTGTCTTTCGCTATTGATATGCTTAATTGGGGCATCTAAGGTTACGTCACTCAAGAAGTTTAAAAAAGGTTTCAAAAAATTTAGGAAATAAATTTTTAAACACATGCGGAAAAAGTGTAGCCTCCACAACCTATTTTTTTATTGTTAATTTTAATTTTTCGCCAGATCTGCGGTGTGACTTGAACCACTGCCATCAAAAGTCATTAACCTCAAATTTCAGTATCTTGCGTTGTTGATCCCTGTTGTGTTATTTTTGTCTAGTGAAACAGTCTCTCTACTCTATAAAATCAATTGTTTTAAGAACTTCATTTGTTCACTGCTTAAAAATGGCATTTTCATTAGAACACAAAGCGTTTATGGTTGAGTCGTATTTTCGAAATGGACAAGGATAAGATGCATGGACAGAATTTCGTGAGCAGTCTCCCAATGATATCGTCGATTGTGCTAATTTCTCCAATACATTAAATCGTTGTGTTACCCAGTTTCGACAAACATCCACTTTAGAAAGAAAACCAGGAAGTGATCGATCAAAGGATAAAAGAACGCCAGAAGACGTTGAGATTGTCCAGCACGTAATGGTAAAAGCCCCTAGAACATCCATTCGGCAATTGGCACAGCAAGTGGACTTATCATAGTCATAGGCACATGTCAAGCAATACTTAAAAAAGATTTACTTTTGTCTCCGTATGGATTAACATGTGTACAAGAACTGCATCAAGATGATTTTCCATTAAGGGCTGCATATTGTCAATGGTTATTGAACACGTTTAACGATGATTTGTTGGAGAAAACGTTCTTTTCAGATGAAGCATGGTTTCATCTAAGTGGATACATTAATGCACAAAATATGAGAATTTGGAGCAGTGAAAAACCACATGTTTATGTGAGACCCCAGTACATCCGCAAAAAATTGGTGTTTCGGAAGTAATTTGCCGATGACGTATAATAGGACCAGTATTTTTTGAAGGTAAATCATTCATTATTCGTTATTTAAACCTAAACATTTTTTAATCCTCCTTCAGGTAACCTAACTGCACTCGCCTAACAACAAGTGATTTTGGAAACTTTTATTAACGAACTTCATGAAGACGAATTGGCACTTGGCTATTTTCAACACCTGCGGACTTTTTTGCGGCCTTATTTTAAGTTATTCAAGGTGTTAGACGAAGGCCTCATTTGTGCTTAGACCAAAATGGAGACCATTTTCAGCATTTATTGTAACAGTTGAATGAAATAAATGTATTTTCCTTAAAATGTTTCGTCTTGTTGGCAATAAAATCCTGTTTGAGAATTTCCACCATTTTATCTTTCAATTGACACATTATTTGAAATTTATAAGTGCAGTTTAAGTGCACGACATACGTTTTCGGATTCATGGATGACTCGATCACAAATTATCTTGATCGCTCGATATTTTATCAGTTTGTGAATTAATCTTAACATATAGATATATGTCGTCGCGGACTTTTTTATGGGCCTTTTTAAGCTCTGCAACTTTTGTATAGAATGCATTCGTATATCGGCCTGACGCCGTTTACGGGACTACATTCGATCGGTTTTACTCCCATACCGCGGTTATAAATTTTACACATGAAAAATTTAAATAATGTATTGGGAGAGAGATTGAAAGGCAAAGAGAAGAATTTAGGGAGAAAGAGAAGAGATGGGAGGGCGAGAGAAACTCGTTGGGTTAACTTAGATTTGCATGATGGGTTAGTTCCCAGCTAACATAGTGACGTGATATTCACGTCTCTTTTTAGTCAGTCATTACGTCATATGACCAATAAATTTGACGTGATAGTTACGTAAAAATGACGACAATATGAGATAGCCCAACGACGTCATTGAATGACGTTTTCATGACGTGATCACTGACCAATATCTGACGTATCTAGATGGGCATAATGGCCCTAATATTCACGTCTAATAGACGTCATTGAATGACGTTTTCATGACGTGATCACTAACCAATATCTGACGTATCTGGATGGGCATAATGGCCCTAATATTCACGTCTAATAGATGTCATTATTGTCGTCTAGTAGACCTTGTTGCCGACTTTTATTTTTACAATAGAAGCAGAATAAAAAACAAGACAATAGTTTAACAAAATTTATTAAAAAATTAAAACAGACAAACCATTGTAAAAAAAAACACTTACTCTTTTTTTAATTTTAATTTAATTTTTGTCCCAACACCAACAGCTTTCTTGTGATTGCACTTTTCAAAGAAATATATGGTATATACAATAGTAACATACTTCATATACTAAAGTAAACATTAAGAGTATTATGTGGTATGCAATAATGGAAATGAAATACATGTTTTTCCATTAACCTCAAAAACTAAACATTTTGCTGAGATATGAACAATGGAAAAAAAACACTAAAATTTATTGAAGTTAAAAACATACCAGAATTTATTGGTGTTTGTACACTTGGAAAAGGCGGTGAGGACGTGGAACTGGAAGATTCTTAGAAAATGTCCCTATCCCACCATAGTCAAAACATGAAGAATAACGGGTTTATTGGCCTTCTCTAAAAAAAGTGTCATGTGATTTGGCAGCAATAAATTTTGTAACAAAAAATTGTACTTACCAACTGATTGACTTTCAGTAAAATCATGTGATGGTCCAAAATTATAAATCTCAAAGATCCTAGCAGAATTTGTTTGGTCTGTAAGATATTTTCGATTAGTGATACCTAACTTTCTAACCTCACAAATTTTCATTGCGCTGCGACTACTATAATATGGCAACTGTGATACATTAACACTATGTAATTTTATGACCTAATATTCTTGAAATAAATAACTTACCGTTTTTGAACATAAAATAATGCTAAATCACCATCGCGATGCCATTTTGTACCCAGGCCAGCACAAACACGAAGGCCAGCCATGTTGGAGCCATGCGATTAGAATGCGATCACGGGTAGAGGGCGAAGCAGGGCAAAGTCTACACCTGCGCGCGAAATTCAAATTTAAAAGTTCATTCGGACTATGTAATTCAAATTTGGCAAAGAACTGACATAAAAATTGTCTTCACCCTCAAAGAGATGTGTCAGTACTGTACATCAGTGTGAAAAGTTTGCCGAACATGTCGGTAAAGTTAACATGTCCTAAGGTTGAAAACTGCGAAAAGTAAGATATTCCTATATACACTGACCTTCAAAAAAATTGGGACACCTCAAAAATTTGTGATAAAACTTTATAATTCTAATTTTTAAACATGTTGATATTATAATATACCATATCATACATATTGCCTTTATTCTAGTTCACTTTATCAGCTCCAATTTAATATAGGTCGTTAAAAATGAATTTAAATTATACTATAAGGGTTTTTTTAATAATCGAACATAAAAAACAATTAACAAAAAATTAAAAAATTGAAAAAACCGTTAACACTTAATAATGAGTATGGCCTCCTCGGGCCTCAATTACTTCTGCTAAACGACGTGGCATGGAAGAAATTAGGTCAGATACATCTTCATGGGGAATCGCTGCGTATTCTTCTGCCAATGCATTTCTCAGGTCTTGCAGAGTCTCTGGACTGTTCTGACAACCTCTAACTCGTAACATTAGTTGGTCCCAAAGATGTTCTATCGGATTGAGGCCCGGACTACGGGCGGGCCATTCCATTCGCGGAATACCCACTTCATTTAGGTATTGGACTACTGCTTGTGCTACGTGTGGACGAGCATTATGTTGCATTAGCTCAAAGTCATTTCCTATAAAGTGTGCATAAGGAACCACTGCTTCTTTTAGAACCTCCCTCACGTATCTATCAGCGTTCAGACGGCCGTTACCAATAAAAATAAGTTCCGTACGAGCATTCGTTGAAATCCCAGCCCACACCATAACTGAACCTCCGCCATATGGGACCCGCTCTGACATGGTACAGTCAAAATATCGCTCATTTCTACGTCTCCATACTCTTTCTCGTCCATCGGAAGATTGTAGGCAAAACCTGGATTCATCAGTGAAAAGTACACTACTCCATTGTTCCAAAGTCCGATTCACATTTTCATGAGCAAAGAGCAATCGGGCTCGTCTATGATGTAAAAGTAACTTTGGACCAGTGGCGGGTCTGTAAGACCTCAAACCAACTTCCTTAAGTCTTCTCCTTATCGTGCTTTCACTGATCACCACTCCACGCACATTTCTGAGATGTTGTAAATCAGGTGCCGTACAACGTCGGTTTCGCAATGTGTTTAACGATAAAAACCGATCATCTCTAGCAGTTGTCGCTCTTTTTCGTTCAGAACCTGGTCGCCTAACAAATGTTCCAGTCTCTATAGAACGACTCCAAGCATTTTGTACTGTGGAGCGGGGTATGTTGAGAGCTCTTGAGACGCATCGCCGACTTCTACCATCTTCAATTAAAGAAACGATTTGGCCTACTTGAAATGCAGCTAAAGGCATTTTTAAGAAAGGGAACTCTTTTTCATTAGTTGACAATACCCTAGTCACACCAAACATTACAAATCCACAGCAATCTTGATGAAATTTTATAACCGCCGTTAATCGGAATGTGCTATTTTTACTGTTAAGGCGAAATACCTCAACCAACAAAGAAACTATCAAGACCAAATGCTAAGCTCACGTGTAGAGAATTGTTTAAGCTTAACATAAAAGCGTTTAAACAAATCTTTTAGCTAACCAAGTTAATTATTTTTGAAAATATTTATGTGTCCCAAATTTTTTGAAGGTCAGCGTATTTTAGAATGATGCATTTAATAAAAAATATAATATATTTTTTTATTAATAAATGTGTGATACAGAAAACAGTTTTATAAAACCCAAAAATTTGTATATGTACTAAAAAAGACGTTCTTGGTATGTCTAATTGACGTCATTACAATGACGTCATTATTTGGACAAATTTATAACGTCAAAAACACGTCGAATTTTAGTCATATGACGTCGAAAACGTAATATCACCAATAAATGACGTCAAATTTAAGTGAGTCTTCTAGCTGGGTTGATTACTTCGATGATAATGATGATGTTGATGATAATTATAACCCAAATTTATTAGGTAAATTGGCATATTTATACTTAACATTAATGTTGTATAAAATGCTTTGTTGTTTAGATAATAATCCACGAGTACTTGAGTTGGGAAGAAACGCAAGAAATAACTACATCAGAGAAAATATGTAAACAATTGTTTATTACTATTAAGACTTTTTTGTATTATTTTATTACTTACAAGTTTAATAAAAAACATACTATAATTTAATTCGTTTCATATCTATTATCAGTGGTAGATCACTCAAAATTAAGAGGATCACAACACAACATGAAAAACATAATGACTTTTTTCATTAACCCTTATTGTATAACAAAATGTAAAAAACACTTCACACAACAGTAACATTCTTTACTTATTTATTTCAATTCAAACTCAAAATCAGGGTGTTCAAACTTATACTTGCCTATTTCAAATCTTCAAGTCGCTTGTCTTCTAGATTTCCCTGATACTCCAAGGATATTTTATTGTTTTTGTAAGTATTTAAAAGTTCCTCTCCAATTGCTTTGATTGTTCTCCCTTCGGTTACTTTGGGCCTGGTATTGGGCTGAAGAAAAGTAGGAGCTGTGGTGGGTTTCCTTTTCAGCTGCTTTCTATCTGGTGTATTAATTACAAGAGGTTCCGTCTCCAGGCGATTCCCTTCTTCATCTGGATCAGCTTCTTCAGCATCTGGTGCTGCTTCTGCATAGGAACTTTCATCAGCAGTTTCCTCGATTATCACATTCCTCACTAGCTCTGTAGGATAATTATTTTTGCTTTGTCCTGAACCTGTAGCCGAATCTGTAATGTGTTGTAATCCTTCATACACAACAACTTTAGGAGAACCAGTCAAGGTCACTCTTCCCCATATATTTAAACCTTCTAATGCAGTTCATTTTATGTCTGCTGCTGGTCCACCACCAGTTTTTTTAATATCCATCATCTTTGTGCGATACTTGGCACGGGTGTTGTTTTTTCAGTTTGTAAAACGCTACAAGCACAATAATAATTATTATAAATCGTCGGTTTTTTTAATTATACTACAATACTTACAATTTTCCACATATTCCACGCCAAAACTGGCCCTGAGTCGCAAGAATTCAGACGATTTGCTAGTTTTTTCCAGACTGTATCGATATAGTCAGGTGGAAGTTTGGGGTTGAGGGTTCCTGTACGAAATACCTCGTCTGTTTACATTTCTTCAAGGTATATTTCGTACTGTTTCACTGAGGGTCTTGATTCGCGTTTCTTCTTTAACACCACATTCATTGTAATAATATTAATTACTTGCAAATAACAAGAAAAAAAGATCTTATGTTCAAAACCGGTAAACAACAAAACACAGTGAAAGGTAAAAACACAGTGATCCAAATTCTTCTATCCATGCTTCTACCTCAGCTCAACGCTGCCAACACTACAACCCGAAGAGCACTATTTTCTTAGATTATTGCGCATGCGTCTGTTCTCATTACATCAAAAAAATAACATATTTGAACAAATGACAAATATGTTATTCGCCGACTAACATTTTTATTTAGCGAATACCGATTCCACTATATAAGTTTACATACTGTTAAATGAACTTTAACATAGCAATGTTATTAGCATAATGTTATATTAACAGAATGTTAATCAGTTTTTAGAGAATAGCACCATAATACAGACTCACTGTAGAGTGGGATATAATAAAGATTTATTTATTTGAAAATTGGCTTGTAAAAGGTCGCAAAGTATGGGCTAATAGAAACGTTTTGCATTTAGATTTGGGAAGTTATTAGGTACATCTTAACGTCGTCTTTAGAGTTGTAGAAAATTTGGATCGCCAGATTCGGGAAGAAGTTAACCAGGTAAATGATAGACTTGAACTTGGACTTTCAATGTTGGTATCTAGTTAGCCTCAGATACAATTTTTGTTGCCTCTACTGATATCATTTGCAAAGCATTGTAATTTCTAACTGATGAAAGAAATAGGTTCCAGCTTTACTTTGCCATTATTGCAGCACATGCCGGGGCCTTCTGTTTTCCATCGAAAGGATTTGCAATAACAACAAATTTTATATATAGACCCAATAGTTACGGCAGAATAGCGTTATAAATTGATTAACGGTACTTGCCTATTGCACGACCAATCCAAGAAGAATTTAAAGTTGCGCCCACATCGACAGCAATCCTGGACACATCCACAGTAAATTTTAGTACTTCTCCCTCGACTTCACTACACTGTTCCTCCCTGATTTTGACGAAAACTGATGAGTGACATTTTGTGTCTAAAACTGTCACTTTCACATTTTTATCTGACAGTTTTCAATTTCGCCTGGAACTTTAAATATTTTTTTTACCAAAAAGGGGTGACACATTTGGGTCGTTAAACCCCCAATGTTACTCCCCATTGCAAATATTATTTGTGGTCAAAATTTCATGACGATCTGTTCATCGGTTTAAGCGCCCATAACATACGAACAAACAATGAAACAAAGAAACAAACATTGATTTTTATATATTAGATAACAGTTTGTGATTTATTTGGAAACATTTATTTATATGTAATGTAATGTTACAGCGAAACAAGTGTGTACACAAATTCGAAGATTCGAAGACTATCATTATCATTTAGATATTAAATAATTATGTTACTACATCGTATACCCTTGTCCCTTGAAAAGGTGAATTTTTTTTTTTTTTTTTTTTATTTAAAAGTTTAACGTCGCTTCAACCGCACTGGGTCATTAGCGACTGGTCCAATAGTTATTCAATTAGAATATGTACATTACAGTACATTAGATAATTTCGTAGCTACTAGGAACTTCACTGTTGCCTCAACTTCCTTTAGATCTTGGAGGGCTTCCTTCAAATTTGTTGCCACTTGGTATTGCTGTCTTTCCCGGCTGTACTTGGCACAGGCGAGAAGGACATGATCCGTTGTGAGGGGTACTAAGCAGGTGGAGCATATAGGTGCTTCTTTATCACGTGTGAAACGGAAATCGTGGGTCAGCCTAGTATGTCCTAGCCTAATCCGCGAGATCAGCACCTGTTCCCGACGGGTTTTGGGATTTGGTAAGCTTCCTGTGACGATTGCTTTGATCTTGTGTAAGTGGGAAGGCTTGGAATCCCACTTGTTTTGCCAGGAATCAACGAGTCTTCTTTTACATATTGATTTAACATCTGTATGTGGTACTGCTGGTATATGTTCCGATTCTTCAGATCGGAGTGCTTCTTTGGCGAGAATGTCCACTGCCTCATTTCCCGATATACCAACATGTGCGGGCACATACACAAACTGGATCTCCTTATTGTGGCAACAGAGTTGGTAACATTGTTCCTTGATGTCGATTATTACTGGATTTGACGGGAATTGCGGTTTTAGAGCTTTAAGAGCGCTCAAGGAATCGGTGAATATTACAATTCGTGACTCTTGGGATTCTTTGGTGTATCTTAGAGCTTCTAGGATAGCATACAACTCTCCAGTCAGGACACTGCTGTGTGCAGGTAGCGCGAATTGTAATGTTTCTGTTGGGGAGACGATCGCTGCTCCAACTCCGTCCGGTGTTTTTGATGCATCCGTGAATAGAAAGGTATGATCTGGGTATTGCGCTGCTAGGGCCTGGTACTCTGCCTGAATCACAATTTGTGGAGTATCAATTTTCTTGTACCTAGATAATGATGTATTGATATGGAGTGGCGGATGTAGCCAAGGAGGGCTAGAAGTGAAAGTGACTGGAAGAATTAGTGGCAGAATTGGCATCCCAATTTTTTGGAGATCTTCTTGAATTTTTCCTTTAATAGATGTTGGTGGCTGATGTTTCTCATGTTCTACTGTTGGGGTTGCTAGTCGTTGGTACTGAGGGTTTCTTGGATTTCTGGCCAAATTTGTCTTGTAGCTTAGTCGTAAATACTGGAAGCGGTCCAAAATGGGTAGTTTTCCAGCTAGACAGAGTAAGCTGTTGACTGGTGATGTTCGGAACGCACCGTAAGCCAAACTAAGGGCGGTACTCTGGATTGTGCAAATCTTAGATAGATATGTTTTGCGACACGTAGAGTATGCCACTGCCCCGTAGTCTAACCTGGGCCTTATTAACATTTTGTACACTTGGAGGAGAGTAACCGTGTCCGCTCCCCAATGATTGTTGGCCAAGACTTTCATGAGATCAAGTAGTTTGCTGCAGGTTAGTTTGAGAAATTCTAGTTGTGGTTTCCATGTTAGATGCTGGTCGAAGATGAGGCCTAGAAACATAATTTCTGTGACATAGTCGAGTCTTTCATTCCCTAGTCTTAACTGTGGTTTCTCTACTACTTGTTGTTTAGAAAACATCATGCATTTTGTTTTTGATGTTGAAAATTTGAGGCCGGTTGTTCGTGACCACCCCTCGAGGTTGTGTAGAGCGGTCTGCATCAAGTTACTCATAGATGCAAGATCTTTGCTTTTCGTAAAGATAACTAAGTCGTCGGCGAAGAGGTGAGCTTTTACTGGCGACTGAATTTTCTGGAAGATGTTGTTAACGGTCACCAAGAAAAGTGTCACGCTTAAGACCGAGCCCTGTGGTATGCCGTTTTGAAGAACTCTTGTAGTGGACATGGAATTATTGATACGAACATTGATGCTTCGATGTCGAAGAAAGTTGCTAATAAAATGTGTGATGTTACCCTTCAACCCCAAATTAGCCAGTGTTCTAACAATGTTGTCTCTCCAGGTCATGTCGTACGCTTTTTCAAGATCGAAGAACACGGCTAGGAGTTTCTGTCTGTTTTGAAAGGCCGCTGATATCTCCGATTCCAGGTGCACAATGCTGTCAAGAGTGGATCTGAGTTGGCGAAAACCACTCTGACATGGGTGCAGTTTCGAGCTTCCAACAAAGACGTCTGTTGATTATCTTTTCCATTAGTTTGCATGTACTGCTGGTTAGTGAAATTGGCCTATACGAATTGGCGTCGGTTTTTGATTTCTGGGGTTTTACAAATGGTAAAACTATTGCTCTCGACCACAGTTGGGGAAATTGATGTGTTGACCATATGTGATTATTAAATATGTCCAATAAAATTTGTCTACCATTGTCGGGAAGGTGTTTTAAGAAAATCAACGGGATGTTATCTGGCCCTGGTGCGGAATTTCGGCTGTTTATTAGAGCTTCCTCTAATTCTGTCATAGTAATTGGCGTATTGATTGCACTGGTTGATTGCTCGCCTAGCGATAGAGGAAGAGATTCAATTTGAGTTTTATACAAGATAAAGTTTGGATCGTAGTTTGTATCATGTGAGGTCTTCTCAA
This sequence comes from Diaperis boleti, assembly GCA_963583935.1. Taxonomy (NCBI): domain Eukaryota; kingdom Metazoa; phylum Arthropoda; class Insecta; order Coleoptera; family Tenebrionidae; genus Diaperis; species Diaperis boleti. The sequence goes on along the minus strand of OY757242.1, from coordinate 34,639,458 downwards.
ATATCTCTGCAAACATTTCTGTTAGCTGTTGCTCGTCGCTTATTAAAGTGTTGTTTTGCAATAGTGTATGTGGTCTCTGGTGTGTATCGACTCCTTTCATATTTCTAATTTTGTTCCAGACAATCTTGGAAGGAGTGGTTGGGTTCAGAGTAGCCATAAATTCGTTCCAGGATGCTTTTTTCCTCTGTTTCATTACAAATCGTGCTATGGCTCTACGTCTTTTGTATTCAACTTGATTAACTATGGTATGGTGTCGCTTCCATCTTCTGAATGATCGTTTGCTTTCTTCTATTGCTTGTTTACAGTCAGCGTTCCACCAGGCAACCTGTCTATGTGCTCCACTTGAGATTTTCTTTCCCACATGCTTATGAGCCGTAGTTAATATGATGGTGTTAAACTGCTCGATGGTTGTGTCGATATTAGGCGCAAGTTTGTATGAGCGCAATTTTTCAGAAACCTCTTCTGTATAGGCGAACCAATCGGCATGTGCGTAATTCCACCGGGATTTGTTGCAAGCCGCACTTGTCGTACTGTGTTGTAGCTCATTCTCAATCTGAATTGGCAAGTGGTCGATCCCATATGGTTCGGAAAAAGGTGTCCATGTCAGGAAAGGTAGCAGCTGCGGATCACACAGGCTTATATCGATTGCTGACATACTACCGGATGCCAGGTTGATCCTGGTTGACGTTCCGTTATTAAGGTCTATGAATTCTTCGACTTCAGTCCCGGTTGGTGTAGAGGAATTGCTGCCCCACAGAGTATTGTGTGCATTGAAATCCCTTAGTATGATGCAGGGGTGGGTTAGTTGTTGATACAAGTCGCGCAATTCTTGACTATTGACCGCTCTCGATGGTGGAATATATACATTACATATTGTGAACTTTTGTTTCATGTGAACCTCAACTGCGACAGCTTCCAGGTTAGTGTTTAGTGGAATTTCGGAAGACGGGTATACGGTATCAATATAGGTTGCTACACCTCCGCTGGCACGCTGGTCTGTTTGTCGATTCCTGAAGTAACAGGTATAATTCTTGATCTTGTGATGTCTGTTTTCTTTAAGGTGAGTTTCTTGTAGACAAAAAATTTTTGAAGGGTTCTGTGAGAGTAAGACTTGTAGGTATGGGAGGTGGGCATAAAGCCCATTTATGTTCCATTGTAAAATGAATTTTAATGCAGGCTCAGTTGGGACGATGAGTCTGAGTCATCTTCCTGTTCTGATGTTCCACTATCAAGTCCTAGTTTGTCCCTAAGTTTTTTTTGAATACGAGTGAATTGATTCTTCAATCGCCTGCTCTGCAAAGAGGGGTAGAGATCATGTAACATCTTAACGAGACCTGTCACGTTGTCCGTATAATCTTGGGCGACTGGTAATGGATCGAGTTTACCAAAAGCATTGGCGAGGAAGTCATAGAGTTGATTATAGTTGAGAACGTATGATGCATTTGTGTCCTCAAATAGGGGTTTTAGCGGTTCCAGCTGCATCGGAACGGCTTTCTGTTGACTCTGATCGTTGGTGCGTGGTGTTATCTTTGATCAATTTTTTCCTTTTAGGTTTGTGTTTGGGGGTCTTAAACTCAGTATTTTCTTTTTCCTCTTCTCTTACCCGTTCTGATAGTACGGTTTGTGAATCCGAAGTTTCAGATTCCATTGGTCGTATGTTGATATTTACTGGAGGATCATTGGTTTGTGTATCTTGGCGTTTCGTACATTGGCTCGCTATGTGTCCCAGTTCAATACATTGGAGACATTTGAGTTCGTCAAAATTTAAAAATATTCTGTAATTTATATCTTCATGTTTTACAACAACCGATGATGGAAGGTCTTTTGTGGGATCCGGTAAAACGTAAACTTGCCTGCGAAAACTTAGGATATGACGGTAGGCTTCATCCTGAATTCCTACCCTGAGGAAGTTTATAGGTGATGCAGTTTTAAAACCAATAGTATGAATCATATTTTGTATTATATCATTAGGTATGGAAGGGCAGACGTTTGAGATTATCACTCTCTTTGCTTGTGATATTAGTCGTCGAATCTCCACGTCATTATTTTGAATCCTGATATGAGTATGTTCAGTTAGAAGTTTATCAACGATTTGCACTGAAGAAAGATAAATACATATTCGCCCATTTGAAATTCTAGACGCGAAGATGATATTTTTAGGTTCGACGATATCTCCAACTGCTACTATGTAGTCCCGTAATTTTAAGTCTGCTTCTACATTCATAACTACCGCTTGCTCTTTTTGTGGGAGGACATTTTGATTTGCTTGAATAGTTGTGGTTTGATTTTGAAAGTGTGACATTTTAGCTCCTGTAGTCAGAAGCTGTGTGAAAATTAAGGTTTATTTCGGAAATTTATTGCCGTGATATGCTTTGTTTTGCATTATGTCTCGCGATAAGGTAAGTGCACTTCTTACCTGTGCGATAGCGCCAGGCGCCGAAAAAAGTTATCAGTGTTTTCAATTCCCGATGTCTGCTTCGTCACTTTCTTGCACTATAACTCACTCAAACTACGTTATTTAAAGGCTCGTTTGATCTGTTTCGCTATATTATTCTCAGAGACTAGGGCACACGTGTGTCTCTTCCACTGTCTCGCTCGAGAATCCAAAAAGGTGAATTGTTTACTAATGATAATACAATTTTCAATTCATCTTTAAACGAACGTGTTCCATTTTTCTTATCTTTAGCTGTCCTCTTTGCTTCATCGCATCTTCTAGTAACTTTTTAACTTGTCTATCCCATGTTATCCTCGGCCTTCCTCTGGTTCTTCTGTACTCTGGTTTCCCATAATTATAGTCTTCGCAAGTTTGTTGTTATCCATTCGATTAAGATGTCCGAATCATTTTAGTTTTTGCGTATCTAAGGTCTCTAGTATACTCTTCACTTCTAACTTATGACTTATTACATTATTAAATTTGTTATTTGATCTAATTTCGTTACTCCCTTTACTCTTCTGAGTTATTTCAATTTCGTAGCTTGTAATCTGCTTTTCTGTGCCCGGTTGAGGGTCCAACTCTCTGCCATTATGTGAGTATCGGTCTAACCACTGTTTTATAAATTTGTTATTACTGTTTTTTGATGTATTTATTTCCACAAAATTTTATCACAAAATTAAGTTCTTGTTGTAAAGAAAATTGTGTATCTATCGAAAAAGATTATCGAGTATGGCGTTTTGATACCAATTGCTTTCTTGTCGTTCTCATGGTGTTCTCTCAATAACAAGGAAAACGTACTTACCATTATTTTGACTTGATTACAGCTTCTCAGTAATTTGTTTTTTAAACTTCTTTCGTACAGTACAAAATAAAGAAGTATGAATGTTCGCAGATTCAGAATCTCAATTTAAGTATCGAAGAAGCTGTGCGTGCAGAAGAAGGTAACAGTCAGCGTTACATCGCTCAACATCTTGGTATTAATCAATCCATTATCGTTGTTGCGGTAGGTATTTGTCTTTCTTCTAGAGATTTAATTTTTTTTTTGTGGGACTCCAGGCCGGGTATGCATTTCTTATAATTTTTTCTATTACTTTTTTTGATGTAAATTTGAGATCCTGCGTATGTCTGCCCCTTTGAAAGCCACACTGCGCCTCATCAAGTTGTGATTCAATTATCTTTGTTGCTGTGGACATGAAAAAATTTTTGGGAACACTACAACACGGTTCATTCTAATAATATGAACTGATAAATGTGGTAATCCGGATTAACAAATTATTACAATTATTATTACCAACCTGCATCACTATTTTAATTTTCAAAACGGCATTTTCTGTTTCATAGCTACAGCACATACCTGCATCCATGAAGTTCTCGTATCAAATAAATGGATCATTTTTATCGTTCGCGAAGCAATACATCTCAGCTCTTATAATTGATTAGGTACCTCGAGATGGTTGCCGAGATCCTTGGAACATTCTGAGAGTTACGGCAGCACAGATTTTTTTCATTTTTAATATTTCTGAACGAAAAACTTTTAGTTCGCTTTAAAGGTGAGTTATGTACAAATGAAATTTTATTGCAAGTTGTGCAAACACCGGTTTACGGCTACTCCGAAACCGGCTAAAGCGACAAATACAAATTAAAAGCGTTATTCTGTGTCCAATAGTAAATGCTGATGCAAAACTAAAATGAAACGAGGCGGAATGTGTTACGTATTTTGATTTTTAAACGGTTGTATTAAAAATTCAACTCAACTAATAAAGTTGACGCCATGGGAGCCACTGAATTCGTTCGGTCGTTTTACACGTAGGTAGTGACACTTTCTTTCGCAAAGTTACAATTAAAATTGCATTGTTGGATTGTGTCGCGAGATTGAAATCCTTTAATTCAGTTATTAGAACAACACAATTAATTGAGGGCAATCTACGGAGATTTTATAAGGAGAATATTTATTAAATAGAACTGACACACCAGTGAATAATAATCTAATTAATTTATTGGTTTCGAATACCAGTAGTTCTTATTTCCAAGTGTCATTATCAAGGGATTGTGGTGCAAAGTGCTATTCGTCTGACAATACACAGTTATTCAGGTGATTCCAGAATTCGTATAAAGTCAATATCTCAGAAAGTATTCGTAATTCGTATATCAATCTAAAATGGTGTTATTTATGGAAACCAACTCAATTAATAGTACCTATATTATTTATCTATAGAACGAAAAGTGAAGGTTAAAATACGAGCAAGTTGTTTACGGCCGAGGCGCCTAGCTGAGGCGCCTAGCCGAGGCCGGAATTACTTGTGAGTACCTTTAAAAACACTTCTTCGTTCGAGGTAAATACAACGTTTTATTTCATACTGCAAGTTTAATGAACTAGGTTAAAATAAAAAGAACTTTTGAGTGTTTATCTTGCACAAATTATTATTAGTAATAAGTAATTAAATATGCGGAAACTAACATTCCCATAGTAACAAACGTGTGTCAAAAATGACAACGAAAAAACTGGGTCACGTTGAATTGTTTTGGATATTCTATTCGATTATTCCGTTTAAAATGGAGAAAATTTGATACCACAGAAATCTCGAGAACACTGTAAGAAATGGTTGATGTATAATTTTAAAGTACTAGGACTTTAAAATTTTTCTTTAAAGTACTAGGACGTTAATGTTCCACTTTTGGTATCATAAATAATTCGAAAAATGTCACTTTGGATACAAGTATGAAATAAAAATATTATAATGTACTAATCTGTATAATCTACTATTATAATAAACTAGAAGAATGTCAATAAATCCTATTATTAAATAGGATAAATATTATTATAATGTATGTATACATATTACATAAGAAGTTTCACTTCTGGTGACCTTTAATTAATTGATTCTTTAATTACCTCTAGATCTCCAAATTTTCAGATTTCCACCACAAAATAGATATATTGACCGAGATTTTGTCTTTGCGACTATGCAGAACAAATAACATGAGTCGAGGAATAAATGAAGCTAACATTCCATTGTCAAAGCAATGTGAACTCATCGGGAGTAGAAGTCAAAGATTTGTTTCAGGAAAAGGGCACACTGGGGTTATACATTTTGTATCCATTTCGATAGGATCAGGTAGAATGTGAAAACAGTTCCATAATTTACAATGATCGCTCGGAAGTTTTTATCGATAATACGTATTAGAGGAAAAATACGGGAGACTGATAATAAAACTTTGACGCTGTATATTGGTTATTATTAACCCAATTTTTTATATCATACCGAAATAAATGATCGGAGATTAGCATTATACATGCAGTTTTCGAACCAGAAGAAACGGTTTATTCTTTTCTTAGGATATTATTTATTCTTATTTTTTTTGTCCAAAATCATTTTATTAATAGTAGATTATTATACGAGTTCCTGTGTAAATCGGACGCTTTATGCTACAAGGGGTTTATACAAGCACAAGTGAAACGAGTGCTTTTGTGAACTCCGGGTGGCATAAAGCGTTCAATCTACACAGGTACGAGTGTAATACGACGTTTTATCGTTCGACACAACCCCGGAAAGCCTTTAAATTGCTTAAAATCCATAAAAATAGTTTGACGTTTATCTGTCATTTTCATTATTTCATGACAGAGAGTGTTTACACAAGCGAAAATTTGAAAATTCTGACAGTGTCGAACGATAAATATAATTAACTTATTATCATAAAATTAAGTTTTCTTGTTTTTTTTTTTATAATAATTTCATATTTCAAACTTCATACGATTACGAAAAAAATATATATACAGATTGTATTGTTTAATTTTAACGAAACGAAATAATTTTTTTTACGTATGAATTTGAATATTAATAAACGATAGTCAAATTTTATTTTTAAAATGTGAGAGTATGCATGTTATAATGTTTTAAGGGGTATGTTTTCCTAAATTCAAAGTTGTTTTTGATGTATTATGGTGTACCAAAAGAAAATTTTTGAGAGAAACTTCTGCAATATTTATTTATAACTAACCCACGTGTTCATTTTTCAACGTATAAATGGTAAGGAAATGACTTGCGTAATCCAAATTGTCATTTCCAACAAAATATGTCATAAGAAACTTGAGAAATTGAATGAGTCGGTTGGATATAAATAACACTGGGCAACAGCCATTTTGTTTTCTGAACATAAGTAACGAATTCATACCATGTGTACCATGTTAAATTCAAAAATGACAATAAAAAATGCTCATTGGTTACCGTTTTTGAGATGCAAATATTTTGGGTTTTTCCTTTTTTCATATTTATCATAGGAGTCTAACGACCATTGCAAAGATCTAGCAACCATAGAAAACAATTTTTGGACAACCAAAGAGCTGAAAATTATGTAGGTACATTTGGTGGAAAATCTCTTGATGGTCTGCAAACCCATGGGGTGCAATATGTCTTTGAAGGTGCACCTTTTACATTCCCATGTTAACTTTTTCCCCATGAATTGTGCCGCCGTTAGCGATGAACATAGTGAGCGGTTCCACCGAGATATTTCCTCAATGGAAAAAGGGGTATCAAAGAACTACCATGTTGGCGGATTACTGCTGGATATCTATTCGCGATGCAGCAGACGCAAAATTCAAGCGACAAAGCAAGAAAAGAAAATCTGAGTGTTTTTAAAAACTGTAACCAACTGAGTATTTTTGTTATTATGTACGTGTTTAGCGAAATTAAATGAAGTAGAAATGGTGTCAATTATGCATAAAACAGGCAAAAAAAATTTTTTGTAGCCCAGTGTAATTAATTATAGTGTGTGATATATAAAAACGGATCATCCTATAAAACTCCTATAAACTAAAACTATTTTAACCAAAACTTATAAATTTTTTTCTTATCTTCATAAATACAATTGATGAGATTCTCAACAAAGACTAAACATTCTATACCAAATACACTTAACAATGTGTTGCGCATAAGATCACATCAGTCTAGAGAATTTTGAAGTAGTTCGTGTCCCACCCATAGTCTATAGGCAATAGAAGAACATTGATGTTGGTAGTAAGATAATGTACAGGCTCTGCTGCCACATGAGGATGAGCACTATCTTGTTGGAACATATAGTATTGCAACTAGTTCTAGTATCTTATGAATATAATCTCCCGCATTCAAACAGCCGCGCATAAAGACTAAAGGAGTGCTATTGCTTCCTAGAAACCAATGCATTTTTTTAGGTGGTCGTCTAAGTTCATGCCCAAATATTTGACAAAATTGTAATTTGGTGACATAAAAAATTCACCGCGACAGGCTTTACCTTTTGTTTTTTTTTTTTTTTTTGGTTAATTTTAAGACCAGTTAAGAATATGGTAACCGATTTGCGTAAAAATTTAAATGAACGACAGTTTTGGTGATGCTGACCTGTATTATGGTACACCCACCAATTATACACATGGTTTTTCTGGAACGTCTTCTTAAATAAACGAAAGAAATCTAAGTTGAACAGGATGTTTCTTTATATCTAAGTCAGTTTTTATATATTCTTTTAAGGCATTGATGGTTTTGGACTTAAATACTTGAACTTCTCCAATTCAGGCCGCCGCCATACAACACGTGCTACCCAATGTTGGCGATCGAAGGATCAAATCATTCTAACAAAATCTGCCTCTATAAACATTTTCCCCTTTGGTTCACTTCTAAAATAGATCAGTTTAAAGTTATCTTCACATTTATTCAAAACTAGCTGACCCGACAGACATTGTCGTGTCCAAATATTTTTTTGAACAGATTGCGTTTTTCCAGATTTTTCTCCGTAACTTCCAAATTATTTTTTTTTAATTGAAAACATTCAATTGAGTTTTTTCCAACGCGGGAGGATAACCAACAAAACAAAAAAATCAACCAAATATACAGGGTGTTCGGTAATTCGACAGCCATCGCTTTACTGTGGCCTCACAGCATTCAGAGAAAGCATATTTTGCAATTACTTGATTTTTTTAACATCCGATAAAGAACTAGTAGGGTTTTAAATAGGTCAATCAGAGAAATTGTTTCATCAGCCCCAGTTCTGTGGAATCAAGTATTCTGTTGCAAAAAAAAGAGACTTTGTCACATTTGACGGCTAAAGTCAATCAAAAATCAGTGGCGTATACATACTCGGAAAGATACTAACAAAATGCAAACTGCAGCATTTATAGTGGTTTATTATTAAAGAAAGGTAACTTAAATATTTAAAATAAATGTTCAAATCGGCGACCATCGTTCTGTATACAAAGACGGGCCCGTCTCAACAACGAACTTCTAGCGTTTTCAAAAACCTCTGGGGTATTCCTGATTTGATCAGACGCTAGTAGGATTCTGTGTCGCAATTCGTTCACATCAGGAATATCGGTGGCATAAACAACCGATTTCACATGCCCTCAGAAATAAAAATCTAACGGAGTTAAATCCATACTCCTGGCCGGCCACGAAAACGGAAATGCATTGTTTAAATATTCTACATCTTCATGTGTATAAGCGGGGGCGCTATCTTGCATGTACCACATTTGGAATCGCTGTTGTAGAGGGAATTCGTCTAAGAAATTTGCTACTCGGCGATCTTTGTTGTTCCTCTGCAACAACCATTCACAAAACTGCTGCCTCCTTGGAACATCTTCAGGCACAAAAGCTGGGATACGATTAATATGGTATGGATGCAGATGTTCCTTCGAGATTGTGTCTCGCGCACACTAAGAGTGGGTTCAGCAGCTACCATATCCAATATTTGTTCATCCCGCGCTACAGCATTATCGGCTACAGGTCTACCTCTGTCTTAATTCATAGGCCTTAAATTTCCAAATTCTTGAATACGCCGATCCAAATTGGAAAACACCGCGATATGGGACGTGACGATTTGGAAATCCTTCTCGGTACAACCTCACTGCCGCTCTACTGTTGGCACTGACTTCACCGTAGGTGCATGTCGTCTAGTTCATTAAAGGTATAAATTCCACCCATTTTTGAAGTTCAAATACCACTATGAACACCACTGGCTTCAATTAATCAAAATTGTCACAATGACGGTAGCCGGTTTTTTTTCAAGGTAGCTTGGATTCATGATCACAAACTAAATTCTGAACTAATCTCTGATTGGCTGAACTTTGAGACCTGTAGCTTCTCAAGGAGTGAAAGTGGAGAAAGTTTAACAATAGATTGGGACTCAGGGCGGTCGCCCCTACGATTCCTAAAGAGATGGCTGTCGAATTACGGAACAACCTGTATGTCGTTCCTATCGTCACAAACTTATAATTTTTGCAGTTCAGTCTGTTCGAATTTTCTTACATTCCTTTTTAACAGTCTCGAACTTTATTCTCCTGAAAACTTTTCCAGGACCATAACGAACAAAACAAAAAAGAATTACGCAAATCCATCGTTCTGATCGTGAGTTATGGTCTTGACTTTGTACAGATATTATAAAATAGAAATTATAAAAATGAAGTCTTTATTATTATTCTTATCTCTATCTTATAGAAATTTTGTTGTCATGTTGTCATTTTATTACCGATCGCGCAAAAAGGTAAAACTGTCATAATAATAATAATTATCCGTTGCGGGATTTCTTCGTAGTTTTAACATTTATCTTAAGATCTGACAACGTCGCCTTTCATGCTGCTCAGATTTATGTAATTTGTGTTAAAACTTTACATCAAGTTTACCTCACCCACCCTTCTTCTTTACACTGTTGTTTTTGTGCTTCAAATTTGTTTATTTCGCGTGCTTTTTTATTCAATGCTAATCTTGTTTAATTGTTGTTTTCACACATAACGGTACGTTGGCATCCACCATTCGTAGTATATTTTAGCCGAAAATATTTTAGTATTGACAAGAATTTAATTATGGAAAATATAGGCATGAATAGGGATATAAGCCGTTATTTATATATTTTGTATGTAGAGTGGCTTTTTAAAGGGGTGACAAAATTTTACTGGTGATAGATTAGCCTTATTAGACCTCGACTACATTTTAATTTTTCCACAGTTAGCACCTGCAGACTTGCCCTTCAGATTGGAGTACCCCGGTTGCGTTGTTGCGTTGTTTAGCGCATATTGACCTGCTTAACTTATGTATTAAGTTCCTGCAACTCGTCAGTTTCTTTCGCGATATTTGGTGATACACTATTATACCCCGACATACACAACGTTTCAGTGCTCCTCTAGATCTATGTTATTTCTGCTTTATTTCTCTTTCGGACGTTAAGGAAAATTTCTAAAAACTGATATTACAGTTCAGCATTATTTGGACCTATTACCAGTAAACTTTTGTCACCCCTTTAAAAAGCCATCCTGTATGTAGAAGAAAAAAATTCATTCCACAGAAAAAATATTGACAAAATGTCAGGTTTGAAAACTAACAGGCTACAATCTTTTTATTTCCATCAAAAGTCCCAACTATGGAAATCAAACAGAAATTTGCAACCTGGTATTCAAACGTAAAATTCAGCTTCAATAGAAGATGGAATATCGTTTTAATCCCCGATCGGTAGTAGATACAACCCGTTTACGGTAATTCACGCATTGCAGATAACAGTTTCAACCAAAGCATTCATTTACGTTTTAATTTAGAATTGATCAGAAAGGGGACGTGAGTAATTATTTTTATCCGTTTAAAATTGGTTTTCATTCGATCGCATCAATAAAAATTAGGTCTACTGTTGCACGGAAAACCAATCCAGCTCATTCGACAGCTTTGAAGATTATAACTTGTATAGGCATTATTTCCATAAAAAGTCTGTAGTCACTTTTTAACTTTCATTTTAAAAAAAGCAAACACCGTCTCTGGAAAAACTTGCAAACAAATGAATAATAAAGGCAATTTCCGCAAAAGCAGCTTTGCGTGAAAGCTTTTCATAAACTTGTAACTAGTTTTCCCAACTACAAAATGCTTACTATTTTTTTTTTGACGGTTATTGTGTTGAACCTTTGTTATGTACTTCAGCAAAAGTTGATTTTTTCCAACGTGGAAAGTTTACTTGTCATACTCTAACAAGTTAACCCAGTTAATTCCGGAAAATTGCATTGGTGTTGTAGACAATACTGAAACAAGGGAAAACTGTGAACCAACCTAGCGTTATTTTTTCTTATACCTTAACGAAGACTACATTACACAACAAGAACTTTTTTATTTCAACTGCAAGAATTGAATAAAAATATTGCTTTTATTTCGGTATACTCTTTGGCATTTTGTCACTAGTACTACACTTCTAATCTCAGCTTGTAGTAAGTTTATCTGAATCGATAGTGGCAGATTTCTACACGGTTTCTAACCTTAGTAGAAATTGTTTCGTGATGTCTCCCACACATCTTCAATAATATTTAGGTCGAAACATGCTGTATGTTTCTTGAAATTTGTGTTCTTTCCAAACTGTTTCGCTAGACGGTTATTCAATTAATATTAAACATTTTTATAAAGTTCTATTTACTTTCTACTACTTACTTACTTGTCTTACTTTATGTAAAGCTTTAATTATTCTTCATAGCTAATTATCTTTTTGCTACGTTTAACGCGTTCGCCAATTTCTTGCGATTGTGGAGGCTGCTTTTAGTGAGTATGATTTGAAAAGTGTAATGTTTTCCGAACACCGGTAAACGAGAGATACAATTGTTAGACAATGTACATTTAGTGGACTATACGACAGTTGCGTTCTTCGCAAAATCAGTAGATCTTCACGGAGGAGTGCTGCAACTTTTAAACAGCAATATTAATTATAAAACTTTATTATGGATATCGGACAGAGGAAATTGTCTGCAGAATGTCAGGTATGAGACTTTATAGTTATAATATAATATAATAATTGTGATCTCGATCTACCACTCTCCAAACGGCTTTAATACGTTTATCAATATTACGTCTAAAGTCTTAGACTAGACTCTAATTCTCAAAAAATATTATTGGCAAAAATCACGATTGTCAGAGGGCGCTTCAAAATGACAGTTGACAGTAGTTGACAGGTCAAATAAAGGAAAACAAATGTTACGTTTCTAACATTTATTCACTTATTACTGCAAACTGTGAGAGGAAAACTATGTATAAACTCAACAACAAAACTTAAACCAAATGGTTTTACTACAATATTTCAAAATGTTTTCCTTCATTCGAAGCTTATAAAATCTAACAACAGAGGTCAGCCACTTTGTTGCCTATTTTCGCCAATAGGACGCGATTTTAATGTACACTTTAAAGTAAAGAAAAAAGATACTTATGTGCCATGTTTAAAAGCTATGGGCTAAAGCAAATGATGGAGTTTCCAACCAGGCGAAATGAGATTATTGATAATATTGTATTCAGTAATATATTCCAAATGTTAAAATGAACTGTTGAACCCCTAGATTTATACTTTTTATTCCTTTCTGTTTCTTCTGCCCTTTTCTTTATGTTCACCTAACAGCACTTTCCAGTATTATCTCTCCTCTCTCATCTCATCACATTCTTTCACAAACCAGAAGAATGTCGATGAATCAAAGTGGAGTAAATTTGAACTAAAATTTAAATAGTTTTAAGTCAAACTCCACAAACTTTAATAAACGCAAAATTACAATTGGAACATGTTTCGGCAGAACACTAATTAAATTTGACGTTTGAAAAAGGTTACATGATTTTTAAAAGATTTCGTAAAAACATTTTATAAAATGTAAAAATTAAAAATGAATCAAGGAGAATCTGGTAAGTTTGTTTGAGTGGTAAAAAATTAAAATAGTGAATTAATAATGAGATTATTGAAGTTATTCTGTTCGTTTAATAGTATATTATTATACAAGTTTCACAAGACGGTTTATTGTAGCACGAGTAGTTTGGGGCACGACAAGCGCAGCGAGAAATTGATTGATTGATTCAAATGAGCTCCGCTGGAATCTGGTTGCTCTATTATAGCGTGCTCGTGACGGAATAGTGACGTTAGTCCCATGCGTGAAATGCAGCGTGTGGGCGACCTATCTAAGGTTCTCATCGCTAGACGATGCGGCGTCCTGTTCTCACTAAACGGCGGTGATTCCGGGAAGCGTAAATACTCCGGGATAGCGGTATCCGGAACGCGGTCTTATTCTGATTAACGGAGTGAAAAAATGATCCCGATCCTATGTTAGGAAGCGTTTTGTTTCGTTATATTAATGGTTGGATGCAAACGGTGTGGCCCAAGGTGACAAGGGGCGGCAGCGGGGGCGGTCGTAGCGGTTCCTGGACAGTTGCATTCGCTGCGCGCTATTTTTCTCATCACCGGAGCGAAAGAATCAGCCCGAGCCGATGTTTAAAAGTATTTTCCCGGATAGATTAAAGATGCCAGTTTGGGCGTAGGGTGTTCGACCTTGTGGTGAACCTCGTGAACCTTTTAAAAAATCTTTAAGCCAGTCCCTTGGCGGAATAAACTATTTTGGTGTAAAATTCTCCATCGCACAGAACCGAAATAGTGCAAAAGAATTTCTACTCAATTGCAGAATTTTGAAATATGACAAGTGACGAGTCCAAAATACTGCATGTTTTATAGCACGAATAAATTAATGTATAGTTTTTAAGCTGACCAGAAGCAGATCCTCGCAATTCCGATCTTCACGAGGTTCCTTGCTGGTCAAATAATTGAATCGCGCATCCTAGCCACTCCCCAAAACCATGGGGTGAGTAACTACGAATACCGAGAAACATATCCCCTGAGCAAACTCAACGACCCCAAAATAATCCGGCCGCAAGAGCTCTTGCCGGCTTTCGACAGACGGGTATGTTCTTGAGATTACAGACGAACGAAGCCTTGATGCTTCGAATTACCGTGCACCGAATTACCAGAACAACAATTTTTGATGTTTCGTTCATTTTTGCTCCTCCTTGATGCAGATTTTATTCTCAGTATGAGCTGAGAACTCAATTACAAACATCTGCTTGGAGGAGTGGTCCAGCAGAACGACGTAAGGCTTGTCTGCTCATATCTGCCTGACGGTGGAGAACGAATAGTTCTAGTAGATTCGGCACCTTTAGTTACACAACGGACTGTATATCGTTGAAAACCTAAAGCACATTTTTAATTAAGTAATATTACATCCGAAATTATTCCATGATAAATTGTTATCCAATTGTAACACGTAAAAGTTTTTGTTGAAAAATAAATTGAAATTATTTTATTTGATTATTGTTTATTTTTTATTTTGAATACAATAAATTCCTTTTATAAAACGTTACACTTTAAAATGGGATTTACAACCAAATTGCGTCGAAAACTACATTTATTTACTGTTAAAAAAATTCATACAATTGTGCATCATTTAATTTGAACCCTTTTATATTGAAAGCAAATATTTTTTGACATTTTTAAAATTCTATTCGTTTAGGAGGTATTATGTTTTAAATTTTATTTATTGTTAGCTGTTAGCTCAACAAACTCTCTGAATATAAGTTAGGTGTCCTCAAATATCGCCAACGAACGTGATACTAGACAAAGGCTTTGTGTCGTACCTTCATGAGTTTCTTAATTAATCTGAATTTATAAACAAAATCAAAAATTTATATTCAGGCCGTTTCAATCGAAACGACCCACCCTCAATAACTTTTTAGGAAAAGAGATTTAAGAAAAATCTAAAAACACGTCAATTTTTATCTCGAGGGGGACATGTTTTGATGCAATACTAAGCAGGCTTGGTGCAACCCCATATCCCTGACAGGAGCAACCTCGATTTTTTAAATAGGGAATAGGTCTTTTAATTGTCTTTTCAGCAACATAAGTATTTTTTATTTACATAGTATATAAGTCAGTAATTAAAATAAAACAATTTTTTAACGGATTTGTTTTGTATTTAGACATTCCTGCAATTATTAACAATAAAAAGCTTGCAATCAACAATGTTAAACAATCTGTTTTTTTTGTACAATTATTTGCGGTTTTATTATCTTAGTATCGGTTTTTGGCTAGAGCTAGAAAACGCATTGGTCTTTCAACAGGATGGAGCACCACCTCATTATACTGCGCCAGTACGGCAGTTCCTCGATTGTTAGACAAGGTCCTGTAGAATGGCCAGTTAGATCGTCCGATTTGACTCCCCTAGATTTTTATTTGTGGGGACACCTCAAGTCCAAAGTTTATGCGACAGAACCAGCTTCTCTGGAAGATTTGCGACAAAAGATTATCCTGGAATCTCGACAAATAACACCGGAAACGTTGCGTAACCTAAAAAGCGTAACATAATCGTCTGTATGAGTGCATGGAAGTCGATGGGAATCATTTTGAACATTTGATATGAAATCAAATTTTGTGTTCAAGGCTACAGTATTGCTTTATCGTACAGGAAATTAAACACGACTATTTTGTTTTCAGTTTAATTATTTACTTATTGATAAGGATGATGAGTATAGATACAGGGTAGCGCAAAAGTATGGAAACGCCTGAATATCTCAAAAACTGTTAGTCCCATCTAAACCAAATTTTGCAGGTATATAGGGGTCTATAATATCTACTTGGTGTAATTTTTTCATAGTTGCACTGTCATTTGTTTTCGAGATACAAAACCAACTTATATTTTTTTAAATAGCAATATAGGGTGAAAATAACCTTTTTGGAAAAAGCATTTTTTTCTGAATTTAATGATGTGCTATAATAAATCTACTTTTGGCATTTGTTTGCAAAAAAAAAAAAAAATTTATAAATTATTATTATTATTAAACTCACGGCTGCAAATATGATTATATTTGTGCTGTAAGAAAATAATATGCCATCAAACCTAACAGTATTACTAAAAAAAACAGTCTTTTACAGTAAATGTTCAAAATGGTGACCATTAATCTCCCACTCACCGCTCATCAATGACGTTGGAAAATGAGTTTAGTTTTCAGCGTGAAGGCAACTCCCGTGTTTTGTGGCGATTATCTCGAAAGCCACTATGGGAGCAAAAAATGTATAGATACAGAATTGTAAAGCAGTTTTTTCTGTGTAAGGTCCATATTAAATAAAACATTTGCAATAAATTGTTATTGGTCAAAAAACGGGGGTTGACTATTTTTTGCCTTTGAGCTGAAAACAATACTCATTTTCCAATGTCATTGATGAGCGGTGGGTGGGAGATAGGCAAAAACTTCATAAGAGCATTTTTATGCAGAATTTAATGGAGAACATAGGTCCTAAAACATTTTCTCATCGGAGTTACCATTTACGAGGAAAAGGCAGAAAGGCTTCATGACGTTACGTTCGGGAGCGGTTTTTTGGACAAAAGGTGATGAAGTTCCCCCAGGGGGAGGGGGAACTCTTCGGATTTTTGTTTGAGTGCCTGCTGGGAGTTCATAACCAAAATTTCTAAACTTTATAAATGATTTCTTCTAAAAAGTCTATAGTCCAGGCAATGGGTACAAAAAAGGGTGTTTTATTCGCAAAAGGTTGGACAGAAATGAAATTTGGTGAGATGGTAAACATCCACAAACTCGGAAAGCATTGCTCTTTCAGAAAAAAAATATTGCAGGATTATTTGAAGTCGATCTTCGTTGTAATCCGCGCTGAAAATTTGATTTTGTTGGAATTTGCAAATCAACCCCAAAATTTGGCGCCCCGTAAAACGGAAACAAAAAGTGAATAGAACCAAAATTATGCACAATTTTGTTCTCTACATATTTTATTTGAACTTTTTTTCGGTAGCACTTACAACAACGGCGTTATTTTCCTAAAAGCGTCACGGTGCAGAGTTTTCACCGTCCCACCTCTCGAGCGGCAAGCCCCTGAGGTCGCAAACTCAAGTGTACTATCAGGAGACCTATGTCTACCATCCCACCAAATTTCATTTCTGTCTGACCTTTTGCGATCAAAACCCGCTTTTTTGTACCCATTGCCTGGACTAATATACAATTATTCTAAAATGACTAAGTGTTTGGTTGGATTCAAGAGCATGTACTTGTCTTAGACTTAAGTACAAATACTATCAAAATTTCTTTGCAATTATGTTTCTAGAACAATCTGCCAATCTAATCAAAAACTACACAAAATTGTAATTTTCTCTTTCCTACACGCTTGTTGGGTGACAAACTATTTGTATTATTCGTGCATAGATATAAAGCATTTTACAAACATACTATGCGACAAAAACCATAACATACAAGTGTCCAAAAGTAAAATATTATTATCCCGGTTTTCCTTGTTGTTGTTAACGTATTTCTTCTAATCTTGTTGATATTAGTATACAAATTAGAATGTTAAAGTTGTGCACAAGAACCTTTTCGCCAGGAACTAAGAGACCAAGGAACAAACTCATCTAGATAAATTGATAACTTTGAAACGAGCGATTATGTATACACACCTAGTCATTTTACCTACTTCAGGTGGAATTTTAAAAACGTTTGAACGTGTACAGCTGTATTGATTGAAATCTCCACCAGTGCAGAAATGTTTCTTTCGATAGTAACGTTTTGAAACCGTATGCTGCAATATTATGTAGGCAACAGCAGTACAATATGAAATTATGCGAGGACAACAGTCAGGTGCGGTGAATTTCTTTTTCCTGCAGGATAAGCGCAAACCGTCGGCTGTCTGCAGCCATCTGTCTCTAACAATATTCAAAGACCGAACAAAAGACTCTTCGGTAATCACGCTCCCCCATTCAGCGAAATATGCACAAAGTGCTGGTTCACATCCTACGCGACGTGCTTTCCTCTAGACATATAATTAGGGTTTCCACGTTTTAATCTTAGACGAGGATGGTATTACGTGTGTTTGGAAACTCAAGTGATAGTGGGGGATAGCTTTCACACTTGCATGGTATAGTTCATAGATTTAATACGTGCTTTCAGAATAGAACAAACATTTTACATATGTTTTGGATCTTAAAAACAGCTGGTTATTTCAGGTACTGGGGATAACGGTTTTTCTTCGTAACACATTTTGCATAAAAGATATTACGGGTAAATTCCACACGTTGTGTCACCCTTTTAAAAAAGACAACTAATGAATTGGTGGAGAGAGCCAATAATGTTTCAAAAACGTCGTGAAGCAGGACATGATCATTGAAACTATATCGCTTACAAATAATTTATCTCCTAAATATTTCACCAAGAACAACGCCACAATAACCTAATTATATACATTTTCTGGACCATAAATTGAATACTGAGGATTCAGCTGTGAGTGATGTTAAGACAGTTATAAAAACTATTGGTAATGTAAATAATAAAACAGCATAATTAAATGCAAATACAAAAGTCACCGCAGGACACTTCTCTCAGGGTTCTACTTATTTTAAAACCATGAAGAAGAAGTATAATTTTCTTTTCTTTCATTATCTGTAGGCGTTGTCACGGAAATACTTACGGCTGATGAGACAACCCACCTGTTTTTTCTGTTCCTGCCTATATTTCATTCTTTTCTGTGTTATCTTTACATATTATGTTTTATCTATTTGTATGTGTCGCAATAACTCCAGTACTATTCTACCTAGCTGGCCATCCTGTTTTTTGTACTTGTATGATGAAGAGTACTGTTAAATCTAAAAACTAATAGTATTTATCCGAAAGACATATTGTAGAACTTCTTTGAATCATACAGTTTTCGGAGTAAAGACTTTTGCTAATGTGCCAAGCATTATAATTGCCAAATACTTTAATATCCTTGCTTTAAAAGAACGGCAGTATCTGACGCAGGTCCTGATATCTTACACCTTCAGTGATAACATGAAAAAAATTATCCATATGAATGATAAAATCAGTCTGACGGACCGCATATAAATGTGGATTTCTTCGCCTATTATATTCTATTATGAAGAAATATAAATGGTGACAAGTAAAAAAATATGTATTTAATTCTAGAAGGACTTCTATTTTCAACATAAAACTTTGGTTTGGTTTGGAGCTAGAATTCGAAGCGAAATATTTCATAAAAATTCGGACATTATATTCGGCACATTCTTTGCAAACTATTCTAAGCAGTACACCAGGGATATACACTTTTCCTTTTAGACTCTTTATATTTTTTTTTTGTTAACTCACTTCTGCACAAACTTCGTTAGTTGTATTAATTTTGGCATTTTTCTTTTTATATGTAGACACTTTTTATATGTTCATTATACTTTGCTAAAGTGGCAGTCGTCTTACCGGACGTTATTTGCAGCTATACGTGGCGAATTACTTCAAGTGTAAATAAAGAAAATATAAACGTTTCTGAAGGATCCATAAATATATACAATAATTGTTGAGTTGCTATAAATAGTTAAGTCAATAAATCATAAATAAAAATTAGCAAATTTGTAAGTTTTATAATGCAGGTTTATAATTGTGTGTGCACCACCGCCAACAAATTGTGCTTGTTGGGCTTGGTACACATAACAACTATTTTATCTGCAAAGTTAATATTTTACAAGGCCTTTGAACGATTTGATATTCTAGAGGAAGTTTTAAAATAAACTACATGCTAAATAAATTGCAGCACAAAGAAGGAGTAAAACTACATCAAACAAATGATCACAAAAGTGTATAAACAAAACACCGATTGGGCATTCTCTCAATAAATTAAACGATATTCTCCTGAGGTATTTTATTCCAAGCTTGCTCTGGGTAATGACTCAGCTCTTACAGTGTGTTTGCCGGATGGGGACTTTGTCTTAAGTGAACAGCCATATGATCCCAGACATGTTCAATTAGGTGGTAGACTGTTGTTGCATCAAGTTGTCACACATGTGTGCAATATTTGGTCTAGCAATGTTACCATCGTTTTCATTTAGATTGGGAACAATAATCGGTCTTAATTTTTAGGGCTTTGTACTCAAAGGGCAAAGGGTGCCAACGGGAACTTATTACCCTAGGCTCCGCTGTCTGTCCGTCTGCCTGTCTGTCACAGGGCTGTATATTTTGAACCAGGTGGACACTTTTCACAGAGTGTACCACTAAATATAAATAAAGTTATTTTTATACTATAGTATTTTTTAAAAATATGTACAAACGAATGCAGAATTCATCATGGAAAAACTCCTCTATCTAAGGCCTAGCCGGAGCCAAAGGAAGACCTCTAGATGGTCGGTACGAGTGTAGGCCAAATGCTGTTACATCACCACACAAATAGTCTTAAAATCTCTCACGTTGTCTGTTCCAACTGCAAATTAAGGACGAAACCGAGCTCTTACAGCAAATTGGCGGAGGCGCCGATGTTCTCGTTCGTTAGTCCTCCGGGGACATCCAGGACTTCTTTATACCAGGCTCTCTGATCACTGAACAATAATTTCGACTTAGTCGACACGACGTAAAATTGCATTAAAAAAATAAAAAAAAAAAACAACAAATTATTTAATAATGTGGTGGTCCTCCACGATTTCTTATGCATTTGTTTACTACGTTGGGCATGCCGTCAACGGTCTATGGCCAGTTGTGGTATCTCATCCGAAGCTTTTTAAATACCAATTCGAAGATCATTTAAATTGCATGTATGGGACATGTTCGATGGGCGACAAATCCGGAAACCGTGAGGGCCAAGGAAGGATCTCTACGTTAACTTCTTCAAGAAAGTGACAGGCATAGATATGGACAGTAACTACGATGTCCAAAACTACGAATACGCCTATATACGGATGCCATTGATGGCCTTTGCCGTAGACAACCGATCTCTCAGAGCCAAAACTATCATGTGGCGTTGTTCTCAGCCTGTCGTACTCTATGGCCTTCCAGATTGACGTTGCTGACGATTTTCTTCAGACCATGGCCTCCAACACAGTACTTACATTATAAGTCCACCCTCTCGCATGCCAATAATACGACCTATTTCAAACTGAGTTAAAATGGGAATGCTGACGCACTCAAGTTATTTTTAGTAAGGTTTGTTACGTACCAAAATTTATTTTTGGTACCGCCCCAAATCTAACTCGATGGGGTGGGTCGATTCTTTTTTAATTTTAAGCGCCTCCAGTTTTTACAGTAGGTAATGGTAACGAATGATTAAAAATTGTTGATAAACTGGAATTTTTTTATAATTTAACTCCACTTGGAACACGTACGCCCAATTATAGCTACAATCCGTCGTAGAATTGGTTTAGTTAATTTAACTACTGATGAACGACAAGAACGACAATAAGGATTATTTTTGTTACACGATCAGATACTTACTATCATTGCGATGGCGAATAAACCCAAGAGAAGAAAAACAGAATGTAACGAAATAAATAACACAAGATGGCTTATCTGGTATGGGGTTGTCCCACAATTTTCAAAAACAGCTTTTCTAGAAACTAGACGAAAAAATATTATACCCCTATTTTTTTGTTTATACGAAATCACGCGTTTACTAGGTAAAAAAAAATCCGAAACATTTGTCTTATTTGAAACGCGCGCCTTTTTGTGACGTCAACACGGGACAAAATTCACCAGACAAAAATTAAGTTACTAGACGTGCCGACTAATGAGAAGCGCATGAACCAATGAGAATGCTCCCCCGAAATGACGTCACAAGAGGCGGTAAATGTACAGCGTTTGAAACTGCTAGCCGAAATTGCGATTTTTGATACGCTCTGTTATCTTACAAAACAACTTTATGAAACAACAGAACACGTTTTAGGGCTTCATGTTACATAGTCTATGAGATGCTATAGTTGAATTGGTTAAATTCAATTGAGGGGGACGACCCCATTGAGAACGTTGGTTGGTGCGATGGGGTGTCAGACGATTCTCCAGCCCCTGGTAAGAATGAATACTCCCAAAGGTCTTCGGAAGTACCTAAGGGATCTCTAACAGGCACACGCACTGTATCACAAATCCAGATCGGCCTATTGGTGACAAATTTACTGTACATCTCAATCCAGGACCCTAAGATGCAGAGAATCTCCTTAATCGACCCCATCAAAAGTTAAAAACACCCTTACCTCCAATGTTGATTAATCTGAAGAACAAAACGTGGTCGAAAAACGAAAAACGGTGGTTATTTAATCCCGAAGGAAGATGACTTCACCAATATTATTACAAATCTTGACGAAACGAAATCACCTATTTTCGTAAACGGATGTTTTAATACCTTTCGGATAAGTTTAGAAATTTACGCCATTACATTTTACTGTCCACTCGAACAGAAGGTCTTCTTCGACGGAAAACGGAAACCGGAAACGACCTTTTTGAAAAATCCCAACCATGGCGAAATGTTCGGCGCAAGCCTGGTATTTTGGATCAACTCTCGAACAGGAGGATGGGCATTGAGAGTAACATTCCGTAATGTCGCTTCCAATTAGTCTAACCGAGACACGAAGAAAACAGGGGCTTAAAATTCAGAATGCGGCACGCTCAATACGCACATCTCCTTGGTGGCAAGTGCTCCAGGATGCCCCAACCCAGTAATCCCTTCACGGTGAAGTGGTTCACTCCAAAGGAACTAATCGAACGACAAAAATAAAAAAGATAAGTAAGTAGCGCAATTGCATACAAAACTAACACACGCAAATAGGTGTATTGTGAGAAGTGCGGATTCACAACGGATAGGACGCGGGTTCGATTCCCGTTAAGGCAAACATTTTTTCTATGAATTAATTATTGTGAAATTGTGCATTAAAGAAAACTTCCGTTCTCTGCACCCGATCACACTTTTCGTAACGCTCTCGTCACGCATTCACCAGCTTACTCTCCAAGTCAAGTGTCCGTAAAGAAGTTTTACTTCAAAAAGTAATGAAATGCGTAATGTTATACAAAAGATAAAATTATCTTCTCTTTGTTAATGTAGCGAGAAAAATAATAAGTCGGTGTGTGTGTCGGTAAGTCCTCATCTGAGTGATGTTTATTCTAGAACCCCCTGATTTGCAAAGGCCACAAAAAATTAAATCTTATTTAATTAGTGTCGGGAATGAGGTTTCAGGAAAAATCTTGCATTTTCGCCTAATCCCAAAGCGTTATCTGCACTATTTTTTTTTGTAACCAACACTTTCACTTTTGGCGTGAAAAGGTCCGGTCGCTCGTCAAGAACAGCGAGAGCCGATCACACTTTCTTGTGTTACAATTATTATCGTCGAATTTGAAACGTTAATAACTACGAGACTAATAATGCGTTAACAACGGTTGAGCACACAACGGGTAAGGCATGTCTGTACGTGTTTGTCGTGTTGCATTTGTTTTGCCTGTGATGTCATCGGACTAGTGTCGATGCATGTTTGTGATTGATGGAAATTAACGTTCAATAAAGTTATAAATTAGTGTAGCGTGAAAACGCCTTTAGCTAGACCGTTGATTCAGGTGTCATTGTCATTACTAGCATCTAAATTGAGATTTTATCCTGACGTTTTCATGTGAAAATCTACAGCACGCGCCCGAACTCTTTATGTACCTTTTTTTTTAAATTTATTTTTATTAAAAACGGGCTTGAATTTACTAAACAGAAAAAAAAACTGTTCACAAAAAGATAACCAGCCGGAGATTTTTGCTCATTTTTTTTTTTGTTTGGACGGGAAAACATCCGGGCAGAAAATAAGCCAAATTGCACAACGATTTCGGGGTGTTTTTTCCTCAAATCGGTATATAATAACAAAACGATTCTACGAAAACACCCTTTTCCGCAACATAGACAAAGCAGGTACCGGTCCCTATTCTATAAGGACATGTTATCTTCCTCGACATTATAATTAGAACCTTAACGTTTTAATCTTAAACGACGAGAACAGCAATACGTGTGTCTGGCTACACAAGTGCTAATAGGGTATAGATTTCACACTTGCAGATTCTAATCCTGATACGTTTCGGTGAGACGCTGTTTTGCTAAGGCGGAAATATTTATAACATAATCCTGCAGCCGGCTTTCTTGTGATCAGCCGATGTTTTGTCTCACTAACTCAATCCTCTACCCATGTATGCAAACTCCGTTGCATAATAAAGGGACTACGCGCCGAGATCTTGTCTTGCGACATGCATGTTTTTATTGTTATTAACTGCGGCACTGGCATTATCTTAACGAACGTATTTGATGTTACAATAAAATTTTGTGCGAACATTTAATTTATGCATCACGGTGGAAAACATTACGGGAAATTTTAAGAGAAACATTCATATTCTCCGGGTGGAAATTTCACGCCTGTCAGCACAGGTGTTAAGCGCAAAATACTAAATTAATAAAATCTCTAATTTACAATTTACACCTTTTTGTGTTGAGAACTTTTGTAATATATTTTTACGAGGAGAGGTATTTAAGGAACAGAAAACACTACTTGCTACTTTAAGACATGCTGTGGTTAGTGGGCTATAACTATAAACAACACTTTATGCTTTTCATTTTTAAAACTAAATTCCACTTGTTGAAACATTGTTTATGTAATATTATGTATTCTGAAATTTTTCATGACGCCGTTCGCGAGGAGAGAGGCAGTGTTTTTCATTATATGCTTGTTTTTCTTTAAGTGAATTTGAAATTATTGCGAACTTATACTTGAAGTTCTTCTTCATTGAGGGAATATGATGATTTTGATTTTCAAATACTCGTGCAACTGAATGCGAAATTATGGAATATCTGTTTGTGTACCAAGCCTAAAACGTTGTCTAAAAAACGTCCTTGCTAAACGCGTTGTCACGCTACAGTAATTTATAATTTTATACTACGCTAATTTACATCCATCATGAACATGCGCCTACACTAGTCCGATGACGTCACAAGCAAAACAAATGCAGCACGACAAACCCGTTCAGACATGCTCTACCCGTTGTGGGCTCAATCGTTGTTAACACATTATTAGTTTTGTAGTTATTAGCAATTCAAATCTGACTATATTTGCAACGCAAGAAAGTTCGACCGGCTCCCACTGTACTTGACGAGCGAGTAGACGTTTTCATGCCAAAAGTGAAAGTGTTGGTGACAAAAAAAAAACAGTGCAGATAACGCTTTGCGATTAAGCGAAAATGCAAGAGTTTTCCTGAAACCTCATTCCCGACACTAATTAAATGAGATTTCACTTTTTCCGGCTTTTGCGAATCGGGGGGTACTAGAATAAACGCGGCATCACTTCCTGGGGGACGTCGGCGGGGGCAGCGGCCTTCGTCACTGCCTTCTTTTTGTTCGACGGCTGTTGCCACTGGTTTTTGTGAATCGGTTGTGTCCACAGAATCAACGGCCCTGAAGTTGCAGTGTTTGCAACAAATGGCTTCGATTTACAGGTCCTTCGACAGTTTCTTGAAGATCTCGTCCACGATCTCCATCTTGATGGATTGAACCTCTTCTTCTATGAATCTTCTTATTGTCTTCACATTGATGGCCGACGTCGCTGACGCCGCAGACAGGGCCGAACGTCTCTGCTCCTTTTTCTTCTTTGAGAAGGTACAGTTCTATAAGAGCTGAAAACCTTAAGCATTTTGGCTGCTCCTGTGGGAATGTCTTGCCGCATCAGTCGTCGCGGTGTGACCGGATGGCTTCACGTCCAAGTATGACACTAGAGCGCAGTGGATTAGGACACGTGACTTGGTCGCTTCCATCGCATCGACTTGGAGCGGACCGCAGACAGAACCTCTTGCTTGGTTGTTGTGTGAACATGGCCTTGATTCCGCTAAAAACCAAAGCAAACAATATCAAGAAGAAATAAAACATGGAAAGCTAGCCACATTCAACCTAAGGATGACAAAGAAAATTTTCAAACAAATGTCAACACACGAAAACAAACTCATCAAAGAAACTACTGATTACGAGGAAAACAAATAAAGGTAATATAGGTGAATAAAATCGGGGTAAAAGAAGGTAAGGCGATGGAATAACGCCAAAAAATAACACCAAACTTGAAACAGACACAATAAAAAATGTTGTGTTTTTATAAGCACACGACTGAAGTGAAAAGACTTCATGTAGGAATCGAGTTTATTTCATATTTTCTGATACAAATGTTACAGGTGGTTTATGGTAACTAAAATGCGATATAAATACTCGTGTGTCTACCCTGTGTAAATATCGAGTTATTCTGAAGGCTCGATAAAAATTCAACCCAGTATACTGTGGGTCCTAGTAATCTTCGTAATGGGGGCCCCTAAGGGGTCACCTTGCGACAGGGGGGGGGGGAGGCTGAGCTACCATCTGAACCTCCGTAATACCTATTATTGCCAAAGGTTTTTCGGTCCTGGTTTTAACTTTTTTAACCAAAATTGAAAAATGCCATGGCTTTGGAATTTATACTATTAGTTGTTGGTTAATGTGTTTGGAATGTGTATTTAGAACAGCAATTATTTGCTTTCAAAGAAAGTGCTAATTTTGTGATAAAACTCCGGGGGCTGTAATGTGGAACATATATATTTGTAAACCAAAAGAATGTCGATGAATCAAAGTAGAGTAAATTTAAATTAAAATTTAAATATATTTAAGTCGAACTCCACAAAATTACAATTGACGCAAAATTACACTTGGAAAATGTTGCGGGAGAAAGGAAATTGCTCAAATACACACACCACTTTGGGGTCGTCTCAGAGAAATGTTCTAAAATACTTAAGAAAAACGGTTTTAAAGTTTCATTTAAAACAGATAACAACTTATCCAGATTTTTTATTAAAAATAAAGATCCCTTAGATTACAAATCGTCATCCGGTGTATACAAATTGAACTGCTCTTCTTGTGAGTCATTCTACATAGGTCAGACAGGTCGCAAAATATCAGACCGTATTAAAGAATATTTCAGGCACATCTATAATAACACAGATCTTGATCCTCCTCCATCAACACCTTCTTCTTTCGCCAAACATAGTTTTTCATCAACAAATTGCAAATTGATTCACAAATGCTATAAAGGCCGCAAATTAGATTTTCTTGAGACTTTAGAAATAAGGAAAGCCTTGAAACTGGAAAAAAGATCTTGTTTAAAAGAACAGAATAACTTCAATAATCCCATTATCAATTCACTATTTCATTTTTTTACCACTCAAACGAACTTACCAGATTCTCCTTGATCCATTTTTAATTTGTACATTTTATAAATTGTTGTTTTTACGAAATCTTTTAAAAATCATGTAACCCTTTCAATACATCAAATTTAATTCAAAATAACGTCATAATTTTAAATATTCTTTAAGGTAAGAACCCCTCTGTAATCCATCAATTGTATCATTAATCTCTTGTCAAATTAGGGCTGCTGATGGGAGTAGTGTTCACCCGAAACATGTTCCAATTGTAATTTTGCGTTTATTAAAGTTTGTTGAGTTCGACTTAAATATATTTAAATTTTAATATGTATTTGTGTCTAAAATTACATGAAAATGTAATATAGTAATAGTAACTGTCAAACATGATGTGACCACAGTAATTTTTCTGCAGTGTTTATTATTTTACAATAAATTTTCGGTGTTTTTAAATTTTGTTGAATTTCCAGATTAAAAGTTTTTACTGAAGCTTTTTCCTTATAACAATAAAGCAATTAATTTAAAGTAAAAGCACAATACTAAACAATTCTCAGCATTAAAACTTTTATGAAGAAAACTAAATTTTGTTGTATGCACCTGTGTGATGCAGCGCGGGTAGATTTGCTAGAAATAGCCGCGTGGGTAACGGAAGGTTAAAGCTGCCACAGTTTCACCGAATTTTAAATTGATCCAAATTTTCTTTCATTTCTTCCCCAACTTGTATTTCTGGGTTTTATTCTTTCATTTTTATTCTCCTTCCTACTCAGCACTGTCACTCAAATTATTTCGCGGTTCATTCGCTTCACGCTTACCCTACTAAAAAAACAATATGTCTCATTTACACAGCCTTAAGTATTTACGTGACAACGCCTATAAATACCTGGTGAAAAAAAAGAATATTATATGTCGGGATATTGTGAAACGCCAAGTTGGTTGCATACTTGGGTGAAATCGGGGACAGTGCTTGGAAGATCACGTGACGCAAGGAACAGTTAGTCACGAGCTCTCGAGGGAAGCACACCCGGGATCACCTGTTTTGCAGTATCTCTCGGTTTTTGTTGTTATTGTTGTTAATAAAGTGCGTGGTGAGCCAGCATAGAGGGGGAGGGTCAATCTCCGACATCAAAAGTGGGAAAGTGACCTAAGTGCCTAGTGGCCGTGTTGGTCAGTTTATTTAGGCTTTTAGAGCTGGAAGCTTGGGTAATTCTTCCTGACTGTTTGAAAAACGAAAATCAAGGTCGAGCAGTCGCCGTGCCGAACGACATCATCGGAAAAGGGATGAAAGAGCTGAAAAACAACTTCCAAGAGGTCGTGGGCAAGACCACAGGGTTGGCAGACATGGGGGCAATAATTTTATTGTCGCCGGGATAAATAAACTAGTTGTTAGGAATCCAGAAGTACCAATCTTTCAGTTACTAATAACAGTCGCGTCGCGGAATTCAATCCTCTGGAAAACGACATGGGGGAATGGATTCATTCCATTGATGAGTATGTGGTACTTATAATTGAGACGACAAAGTAAATGCGCATTTGGCTGGTGTCCAACCTATCGTCGCATTTGTTTTCGTGGAAAGGACTGACGTAGTAATACAAAGTCGAGGTTTGAGAGAAATAGAAAAGGGTTGAATTCAAGGGTTTGTCGTAAAACATATTGGTAAGTGTTTCCAGTACATTAATTTGATCGGTGATAAATTATCCCGGTAGGGATAGATTTTGAAGATGACTAGGTACGTGCTATTCAATGAAAACGACAATGTTGGTATAGGTAATTACAAATAGACGAGCAAAATCAGAGCAATAAAAGATCCAAATAGTACGCAGTTCGAAATCGGTGACGTGTCATAAACATGTCAACACATTGGGAGTGACAACCGAGAATGAAAACAAAAAATAAGCTTTCGTTGGGATCGAACAAAGAAACCGTGGAAAAGAAACGTAACAAAAGTTGCAACTTCGATGCAGCCGCATCATTTTTCAAAATCATTTTTGTAGAAATTGGAACAGTTTAGATTGTGAATTTCATTAAAATTTGGTTTGGGGATGTCATGGGTTGAGGTTTGTTTAAATTTTTCCTCAACAATGAAGAACGATGTTGTTGGTCTTGTCGAAGAGTCGTAAAGTACTTGGAGTTATTTTCGGAGAGTTGACGGGCGCACGTAGTCCAAATAATGAGACACACATGATTGGTAATTGAATATCAATGATTTCGGCACATTGTTTTGAGGGCTGGTAATCTTTGATTGAGTGTAATCGGCATGATTTGTGAAGTTGTAAATGCTGTATCAAGCGGTTATTAGTATCAATTCGCAGATATCTCGAAACTTTGAAAGATGTAGATTCGTTGATTGATGTTTTGACGTGGCGGTGGTAGAGGAGAACGGGACCAGGTGGTGCGGGTGTTTTAAAGCACAAGGACAAGCCGAAAAGTCACAATGGTCAGCGGTGTAAAATTGCACACCTATATTCGTGGATCTACTGGCGCACTTTTTGGACAGTAAGCAGTAGGAAGTATGTAGTTGTCGGAAACTGTGGTGCAAAGGACAGAAGGGGTTGCAGTTTGAGGTGGATTTCTTGAAAGAAATGACTGTTTTAACAGTCTCCGACGACAAACAGTAACATACAACTGCCTGAATTTGATATGGACTGCAGATTTATGTGCGTGGGCTACAAGACAATTATACAGGTGATCGCCTTGAGAAGGGTACTCAAAAGTCGAGCATCCACCTGGCTGTCGCACATTTCATACTCTAGAATGACGTGGGACGAATTCAAAGAAATCTGCACCGCTAAGTATGATTTTCCGCAGCTTTGATGCAATTTAATAGCACCGAACCAAAAGAAGGGAAGTGCGTCGCGGCGTATGATGACGGCACTAATGTTGAAATTTCAACCAAAGAAGTTTCTAACTTGAACCACGAATGGCACTTACAAGTTCGTGGCATTAAATCAAGGAACCAATTACAGCAGAAATTAAAGGTGTTTTTGTTCCTTAAATGAAAAAGTACAATTTAATGTAATGATTTGGAAGCGAAACATTTCAAGCCGAAACCACCCTCGATGAAATGTGAGAAACTGGGATACAAGGCATCAGTATGCCGTTCCAGACATGAGAAGACCGACCGATGCGAACCCCAGCACTTCACGTGGAGAGTCTTCGCCGAAGACATCGACAACCCCAAACTCAAAAGTGACATGTTTCAAATGCTTCGTGTTGTCTGAATTCAGGTAACCCGAGAGGTCGAAAGGGTGGAGCAGAACGACAAGTAGGTTTATGTTTAGGCAATGCGCCATCAGGTACCCTATGTCATCAAGATAAGAATTTTCCATTTTTGATTCGGGTGCCGAATGCTCGCTGCTAACAGAACCTATATCGTCACAGCTTCAGGGTAAACGATTCGACAATGTTGTTGATATGACTAGCATTGGACAAACTAGCACAAATAGCTGTTAGCAGATTTTAAGTAGTGTAGTCGCAATTAACGAGATAACTTTTGAAATGACAATTCATGTTTTACCTGATTATTATTTACGTTATGAAATAATGGTTGGTCGTGAAATTTTGAGCCGGAACATAGCAATTCACATAATGTCCGGCGAAATAAATTTAACCAAACTTGACCCTAAATATAAAACCCCTTTAAGATGATTGAACAGTTAGACGGTGATAGGTACGTCTTGAAAAATTTAAATTCGAACCGTACCCACAAATATGCTCACGATCCTATCAGGAAAATGCCTGAAGGATACGTTCCTGACGACAAAGATTTGATTTAATTGTGATCAATGTTTGTATTTAAATGTTGTCTTCTCTGACGAAGTTAATTTTGTTTATCACTGGAAAGAAGTGATGTTAGTTAATTTTCTTTATCGCTGGATGTAAGTGATAAAGTTAATTTTGTTTATATTTTGTTTATCACTGGAAAGAAGTGATGTTAGTTAATTTTCCTTATCACTGGATGTAAGTGATGAAGTTAAATTTGTTATCACTGGAGAGAAGTGATGCAGTTAATTTTCTTTATCGCTGGATGTAAGTGATAAAGTTAATTTTGTTTATATTTTGTTTATCACTGGAGGGAAGTGAGGTAGTTAATTTTCATTATCACTGGAGAGAAGTGATGTAGTTAATTTTCTTTATCGCTGAATGTAAGTGATAAAGATAATTTTGTTTATATTTTGTTTATCACTGGAGAGAAGTGAGGTAGTTAAATTTCATTATCACTGGAGAGAGGTGAAGTAGTTAATTTTCATTATAACTGGATGTAAGTGTTGAAGTTAATTTTGTTATCACTGGAGAGAAGTGATGTAATCAATTTTCTTAACGCTGGATGTAAGCGATGAAGTTAATTTCCTTTAACGCTGGATGTTTGCGATGAAGTTAATTTTGTTTATCACTGGAGAGAAGTGCTGTAGTTAATTTTCTTTATCGCTGAATGTAAGTGATAAAGATAATTTTGTGGATGGAAGTGATGAAGTTAATTGTCGTGTATCACTAGAAGGAAGTGATAAAGCCAATTTTGTTTTCTGAGTTAATAAAAGTAATAATTTTTTTTATCACTGGAACGAAGTGATAAAGTCAATTTTTTTTTTCGAGTTAATAGAGTAATGATTTTTTATCACTGGAACAAAGTGACCGAGTTATTTTGATGTTAATAGCAGTAATAATTCTGTTGTATCACTGGAAGGAAGTGATAAAGTCAATTTTGTTTTCTGAGTTACTTGAAGTAATGATTTTTTTTTTCACTGGAAGGAGGTGATTAAGTCAATGTTACTTTTCGAGTGATAGAAGTAATAATTTTGTCTTGATAGAAATTACACGTGAAGAGTCAGTTCCCTCTAATAATCAGAATGGCCGAGTGGTTTATTAAGTTTTATTTTATATAGTCATCACACGAGGACGTGTGATATGTCAGAATGGCCGTGTCGGGATATTGTGAAACGCCAAGTTGGTTGCATACTTGGGTGAAATCGGGGACAGTGCTTGGAAGATCACGTGACGCAAGGAACAGTTAGTCACGAGCTCTCGAGGGAAGCACACCCGGGATCACCTGTTTTGCAGTATCTCTCGGTTTTTGTTGTTATTGTTGTTAATAAAGTGCGTGGTGAGCCAGCATAGAGGGGAGGGTCAATCTCCGACATATACATCTATAATTTGAAATAATGGCTTACTTCATCCACATATAACTCCGCAATGGATTGCGGTAACTGCGTCATTTTTACAGCATCATATTTGTCTTGTCGAGCTCTATTCGTTATGTTAAAATCATCAGTATGATTTTCGCCAATACTTGCAATAGTCTTTAAAAAATGCTTATTAATTAGAAATTCACTAGAAAAGAATTATGTGTCTTCACTATATTATTTTTGATTTTTGGGTATGTTTCTGGTTACGCACAATCGGTACATCGGTTTTAAGCTTACGAAACTTTGAGAAAACAAGGCCATACAAGGGGGCTGCCAGCGCTGCCAGAACGAAAACCTTTTGCAGGAGGCATAAATGCGAATGTTCGAGCTATAGTATGGTAGATTTAGATTGAAAGTTCATGCTCACTGAGTAATTTCCGCTGAGAGCAAAATTTCGGGACACTCATTTGTTCAAAAGATAGGCCAATGAAATGTAAAGTGTTCGATGCATCCGAGTAAATACAAATGGGTCTATGCAGCTTTATTTTAGTGGAACAATACAGCTATTAACAATATTTTTCTCGCTTCTATTATAATCTTGTAAATACTGTGGAATTTTGGCAGCTGCTTGTTTTGGTAGTTGTATAATCCGTCGCTTTGTCTGTGATAAAAACAACGCGGCGACAACGAGAGTGTTTCTTTTAGAACTAAGCGTTCATGAATCGGATTTGCCAGTTGATCAAGAGTTAAACGGCATTTTCCAGGTCAAGGCTATCACTCATCACACCAATTATGATGTTCAAAATGATTCTGTCCTTAGTCAAGTGTAAAGAATAAAAATTAACACGAAATGAATTTCAAAAAGATAAAATGAATTAGTGTTTACAATTTATTAATGATTAGTTCCGTCCACTTGTTTTCTACCAACAGGTAGCTCCTCACAGCTCCAGATGTCTATGATCACTCTCCATATTCATGGAGAAAAAATACTTCAATGCTTAAATTGAAAAAAAAATGAAATAAAATTGAACAGTTGAAATACTACCAATACTGCACTTTTTTTAAATTAGGAAACTTTGTTTCCAACCAAATGAGCCCTAGGCACTGTAATTCGAACTATGAAACAGTTAAAAAACGTAATAAATAAAAATGCTTTTCATATCCTATGAACAGGATCACATTCGTTAGTTGTTGGGTGAGTTTTACTGAAACGGCAGACACATGTCTGCCTTTGTGCTCTTCTTCTGTTCATTGAGTCAATATTGTCCATTATTTCCTTTGGCGGGTAATATAGACACCGCTTTGTAAACATACGGAATTTAACACGGAATAAACTCCATAACATAAAAATGATGTGTGGCATATTAAATTTACGTAGACAGTGATACCATTCTGCGACTTCAATTTGAAATTCCTTGAAGATCGTTCCGATGATGGCAAAAGTAATTCTTTTATTTGGAATTGGAATTGCGACAACTCGATGATGTCATCAATAAAAGTATCTGGATATATTTATTGGGGGCCGTCATAGCCGGGAACCAGTCACAGTTAGTCACAGTTAGAGACTTTATCTGTCCGGAGTGCTGCGTGATGAGTAAATAAATAGACGAAGTTGCTTAGTAATTTATATATAGTGTAAATAATATAAATACATAATTATAGTGTGTAAATAAATAATTAAACCCAGAAACTTTACATTAATTTTAACTCGTGTGTTTTAACTGTTGTGCTTGTTAACGAGGCGTATACTTAAGCTCATTGAACCCACCAAAATAAACCGCATTTGTTTAATGTTAACCCCATGTGAAAACGATAATTTCTCGGAAAAGGCATGATTAGGATTTATGAACTCACGACTGTTTATCCTCGACACAATGTCCTTGACAAACGGTCTTCTATTTGCAACAATTGTTTCGTTATCTAAAATAGTTTTCCCTCAGCCGCTACTCAATTAATTATGTCCTTTCACTCCCTGTCTCAACTGAACTGCGTGAGGTTATCGGAAGTTTTTCGTGCTTTATGCAAAGTTTTCGAACAAGTTGATTGGTGTGATTGTTGGCTGCGCTGTTCCATCATCGGATTAATTATGTATGGAGAAGAGCAATTAGTGTGCATGTTGAGTGTTAGCGTGACCCTTCCAGCCCTTTCAGCTTCGAACCAGAACGCGGTGTACTAAAATACACATGTCACAAAGTTAAATGAGCTGCATGACAACTCAATGTACAACACATATTGATTAAGATCCCGCGAATATAGCCTCACTCCAGAGCTGTTTTAAAGTGGTATTTAATTCTCTCTACTAGAAGATGGATTTTTTTTTGGCAGGCATTTTTATTTACACGACTTTTTAAATATAGTTTTAGAAATTCATCTCTAAGATATCCCAATGGAAATTGTAAATTTGTATTTAGTGAAGAGTCTCATGTTTAAACGAATTCAAGTTTAAACAATGTAGGTGTAATTTTTTTTGTTTTAATTTTTTTCTTAAGTTCAAAAAGAAATTTGCGAAGGATAATTTAAGGGATGTCTTTCTTACGCTAGGTATTGCAGGAGATAAATGTTAGGCGCCAAATTTACATACAGCCCGATGACACTAAAGACTAACTAAAGACACTAATGCCCGGTTGCACCGCACATAACTAGAATTTTAGCGGAACATAACTCCATAGATACTATTGTTGCAACAATAGTTGCTATGATGTTAATCTCTACTTAAAGTTAAATTTTGTGCGGTGCAACTGCCCATAAGACTACTAACTACCCGATATTTTTGACGATGACCCGAGGTGTTGCCTGTGTAAGGCAGACGGGCACATCGCTAACTTACTTATGTCCAATGCAAAATAAAATGTTCAATCTTCAGCATTCCCAATACTAATTAATCCAAAATCTCATCAACGCCTAAACAGTCCATCAGACTGAACATCAAGTTAAGAAGAAGGCTAAGAAAAATGATTCACTAGAAAAACCCCAAACGAAGACTGAAGGACAGCTATTACCAGTCAAAACATTCACAACAGACAAGTGCGAACAGCTACCATTAAACTTTGACCAGTTGATGGCTTTTTAAAAAACACTCGGGGATCAGCAGACCCTCTTAGTATAGCTAAGGATTTCTGTAATGATGTAGAAGCGTTAATAGAGATGCTTAACACGGTATATCGACAGGTAATCCATTGGAGTATGACTAACCGAGGACTTCTAGATTACCGACCGACACGAAAGTACGTTTAGAAAAGTGACCGGAGGAAAATAAAGTAAATAAAACGTATAAGCAAAGGAGAGAAAAGAGGCACTGATGAAAGGAATGAAGAAAGAGAGGAGGAATTGAGGAGTGTAGAAATATAGAGATTCAAGAAGAAGATAAAGAGCAAACTAAAAGAAAAACAAAACTAGAAGAAAGCCTAGAAGCATTTTAAAAAGCAAGAAGTCGGTGCGATAATCATGACAAAACAAGCAAAAAAAGATACAGGTGTAACTAGGAACGAGATTGGGGAGCTCATAAATGACAGCAGCACAGAGAAAATACGGAGAGAAGAGAAAATATTCTCAGAAAAGAAAGAAAAGAAAAGAAGAGACGGGACAAAGCATCAGCAAAAAAGTCGAGAAAGAGAGATGCAAAAAAAGATAAGAGCGACAGGGAGGAGGGAGAGACGTAAGAAGTAAGCTATAGGAAACTTCGTGGAGATGGAATGACGAAAATGGACGAATGGAAAATTGTTGAAGGAGAAAGGAAAAAAGCCACGAAGGAAAAATAAGGCAGAGTGCAAAACGAAATGAGGTGTTCAATTTAACGGAAAAGCAACAGAAGGAAGCAAAAGGAGTAATAGGAATGTTATCGCGGTCGATAATGTTGCGGTTTCTTATCGCCTTATGTAGGAGAATATTTTTGGACGTATATAAGCGAATTCGACATAATTTGAATGGTATTAATGTGGTTAGATAAAAGGGAATGGAAGAAGATAGAAGAGAGAATGCCGATAGGCTACGTATGGACATGTAGAGCAAAAAAAAAAGGAAAAGCAAAAAAAGAAGAGCGAAAGGAGACAAGGAAAAAAATTGAAGAAGATTAAACGAGGAAGAGGAATTTGAAATTAAATAAACCAACCTGTCCAACGATTTATCAAGAAAAGGTCAGTTTACGTAATTATGAATTTTGTGCCGAAACGAAGAATCAAGTGGAGAATCGGAGAAAGAGGAGCCAAGGTTTGAGAAAAAGAGAGATGGATTGGAAATAGAAAATTTAAAGACAAGGTAGAAAATGCGAAGGAACGCATCTGATGAACAACGGCTAAAGGACACAATAATGGTGCTAAGAGAATCAGAAAAGATGAAAGCAAAACGAGGCGGATTTCAAATAGCGAAAAGAAGAAGAAAGAAGAAAAGAAGAAGATATGGAGAGACGTGGACAGAGAAGAAGAGGTGGAAGAAGGAGACAGAAGAGGGAGAGATAAAAGTTATAAGAACAGAGGGGGAGGTGTTGATCTAACTATATTAATATAGAGAGAAAGAAAAAAAAACAGTGAGTGAGGAGATAACGATGAACCAGTGAGAGAATTGACGCAGGAGGGGAAAAAAGGAAAAAAATAGAGATAAAGAGGAACCAAACAGCACCAAAACGAGAAGAAGTCACGCTGGAAGAGATGGAGAGGCAAGTGAAGAAGGGAGGGACGTAGTACAGAACAAGTCGTGGATATATGGGACCGGAAGAGTGCTAGGGAGACTGGTTAAGGTAATGAGTGGGGTATACCTCAATTCCAAATGAAAGGGTGGAAAGAGAGATAGAGCAAAAGGCAGCAATACCAGATAGCCAATTAGGAATTAGAAAAGGGAGGGGAACTACGTATAATGTATACATTCGGGACCATTTGACAAAGAGCGAACTAAAGAAGAAAGGGGAAGGGTATATGCATTATTCGTAGACTTCAAGGCGGCTTTCAAGAAGGTGGATAGAGAGAGGATGTTAGAGTATCTGAGGGAAAGAAGGGTAAATGAACGGCTGGTAAAAAAAGTGAATGTATTGTGACAACAAAAGGAGTGAGGCAAGGTTGTCCGTTCAGTCCCTTGTTCTTGATGAAATGTTAGAGAGAACGCACGCTGGGGGTGTGTAGTAGGCAGAGTGAAAGTGTGGAGCCTGGCGTTTGCTTAGAAATAACAAAGAAATCAGGAAGAAAAAGTTAGAAATGAATGTGGAAAAAACAAAAATGTTGGTGTTTATGAAAATAATGAAGAATGAAAATAATGATTGGAGGTGGGAAGGAGAGAAAATAGAGCAAATTAAATGCAGGATTTCCTAAGGAATGGGTAGGCGAGCAAGGAGACACAGAGACTGAGAGAAAGAGGCATGTAGATGAATGTAGAACTGATTGTGAGTGAAAGGGACAAGGATACATAAAGAAAAGAACGAAGGGAAAAATCAGTTGTTCCAGGTACAACTGGACTATTTGGAGAAGTAGAATGGGAAGGAAAGAAAGATGATTGGCGTGGTTTAGATGCGGACAAGAGGAGAGAGTGAGACGATTGACGATACTTATGTGGAATCAGTGTAGTGAGATGAGCGAAAAAGAGATAAAATAAACTGAATGTATATGTTAGGAAAATAAAATGCATGAAAGAGATATGGAACACGAGGGAGAAGGCAGAAGAGGAGAGTGGAGGCGAGCCGAAATGAAAATACGTTGTTTTGAAATTAATACAGAGTGTAAATTATGTTATGGGTTATGTTATCTAATCACAGGAATTGGAAAGCCAGTAAGGCAAATAAAGATTTATTTAGTGGTTAGTTAATTTTTATTTGTTTGAGACCGCCATTAATTTAGAGACCACGTGTATTCTAAATAAGCCATTATGTATCTTCTGTCAAATGTGTAATAGAGAATTAATTTTACTTCATATATTCTGAAATTATATTTCAGTGAGGACGCACAACGTTGCAATTAATTAACTCCTAACTCGAAACAAATACCAAAATACATTTCAATGCAACATTCCAGTTCTTTTGACTTCAAAAATATAAAAAGCATATTGAATAGAATCGTAACCGATGTTTCCGAAGCGGCAAGGAAACGTGAATGAAACCAAATATTTAATGTATTTAATGAATTTACCGAAAAAGGAATTTACACGAGTTCGGTTTCAAAGGTACAATATACATCTTATGGAGTTTCATTACTTTTAAAGTAGGAATGGGAATTTCCTGTGCTTGACGTTGCAAAAGGCTTGCAGCATCACTTTGTTGATAATTCACGTCAAGGCATTCCTTTACATCTGTCTTAATATTCGTTAATAAAAATTACAAGCAGTTACTCACCGTAGTTTCATTTACAAATTATTTTAGTTCGTTTTTCATTCCATTCCTCAATTTTGGCGTACAAAGTTAGAATTGTATTGCAGCTACAAATTACTGACTATGGAGAATATGCGTATACTTTTCACTTGATTTAGAATCATGAAGTTTCCGTTAAATGGTAACTATATCTAAACATGGACTATTTTTTTATAGAGAGTCTTAGTTTATTCGTTGATGCAAAATTTGTTTTTAATTCCGTGTAACTTTCTTCGCACGCAACCTCTCCCATGCTTTATTCTGTTAAAGAGGGAAAGAACTTCCACACAGCACAGTAAATCTCTTAAGAAGCTTGAACCTAAGCAAGAAAAATTATTACGGTCTAAAATAGGTCGCAAGTTAAAATCAAAACCGTTTTGACGACACGCTAAAAACTTTAAACAAAGATTCACAAACAATTTTTTAAATAATTATGCAGTTTCAAGGAAACAAGTGACTTCTGTAAAACAAAATCTTTTATGTATTTATTCAAAATTATACAAATTTTATAAAAAGTAATGAAAAATATTGCATAGTTAAAAAGGGAGTTGCCACGAAGACCGGAGTCTAATAGCCATTTTTGCAACTAGTTGCTAAATGATACTTTTACGAAATGTGAAGTTCGTCATCACGTCGCGTGCGTAAGATCTATTTTGCAGTGGTAGCAAACAAGCTTTTTTCTACATCTGCAGCGGAATTTATATAATTATAAATATTTCATGTCACAGTTCTGACAATTATTTTAAAATTGACACTTCACTTGACAATATTTATTGAGGCACTTTCTGGAAATTATTTATAAAAAAATGTGCCATTTGTGGTATTGATGGAATTTAATGTATTATCTGATCAAAGAAATAAGGAAACATAAAATTGTATATATAATTAAAAATTTTTCGTAAAGTATTGTTTACCTTCAATATCAATGCCTTCAGAAATGAATGCCTTCTTCAGAAAAGCCATAAAAACATCTGGACCGCGTCAAAAGCACATCAGATTTCCTTAGAAGCCGATGAGAACAAAAAATTGATCACTTCACGATCTATAGAATATTTTGTAAGAATATGAGCAGTTTTTACATATTTTTGGAGTTTACAAATTACAAAGCTCTTACTCACACGTAATACTGCATTAAGATTATTACGGCTTGTATTTTGAGAAGTAAACACGTAGTGGTGCTGAAGAAACTATTCCATGCACGTTTGTCCTTGCTCTGATTGTATCTTTACTTCTCCTACTCGTGTTGCACAATTTTTATAGTTTTTTTTCTTGTTTCAGGTAAGTAAGGCGTGCGGGTCGCATTCAACGCTCAAGTTATACTCAGTTCGCCCACAGTATGTACTACACATGTGACACATCCGATGTCTTTCGAAGAAACTAACCTCTATAAACATTTTTTTCTACTCTCATAATACTATGAAGGCAAGAACGCAGTGATTTGTTTGATCAGTAAGTATGGATTTATAAATAAATGCACATAATGAAAAAGGGAACATAATTAGTACGTAGCAATTATGAAAAAGTGTTGAATTATCACGTAACCTGGTCAAGAGAAAAAATAATTTGACATTTGACGTTAAGCCCACAAAGCGTTATTTTAGTTCGTTGAACTACATGCGGTATTTATAATAATTAAGTAATTGAAAGTGACTCCGAAGAAGAAATTGTAGGCACCTGGCAAAACACACCACGGCTAGTTTTCTCCCGGGGAAGTCCAAAGGCCGGTACGAATTTATGAAGTTGCGCTTAAAAAGCAGTCCTCAGTCTTTTTCTGAAAACGTTTTATTGGCCTATTTTGGTGAAATAGGCAAGCAATTCAAACCTTCGTCTCATTGAGCCATGTATTCTATGCCGCAAAGTGTTTTAACAGCAAAACATAACCTCAATATCCCAAATTAAGATCTTTTTTGAAAAGACATCTGATAGGTTTAGAAGCAAAAAATGTAAGACTTTAAAGGTTGCTCAAGTTGATAAATTTATGGAAGACGCTCCGGTCTCATTTTTTTGCTTACAAAAATAAGTGATTTAGACAAACAGAAGAAATCTTTTTCCTTTAATTATTAATATTTATTGCAGGCAGTTCCAATTATCGGAATAAGCGAAGCCTGTCGCAAACAAGGGTTAAAGAATTTGGAAATTACAAAAGATGTCGAAGATTTAGCCAAATTTCTTGTAAATATCCCCACAAGCAGAACAAAAATTGAAAGGTCATTTGTTATCTCTGTAGCCTTCTACAATGTCTGTTAAAGGTGCTTTGAATTTCGTCCTAAGGACGCAACCATCACAGAATCCTTAAGGCGACTGGCCCGTTTTTGTTTACTTTACTATTTTGTTATCTTTTTAAGAACGAGCTGCGGCACACACGAAATATAATACGGTCAGCCGTCGACACGTCTGCCTGCCGCTGAGGGGCGGGGCCTGTGTTACCTTGAACCACGCCAACATTGCTTGAAACTAGCGAACTTTGGGGACAATTTGCAAATTTATTTTTCAATATTTATAAAAACACCTTGCGTTTACCGAATACAGAGATCAGTAAAAATCAAGCACCAACACGTTTGTTAAAAAAAAAAAAAAATTGGCTTCTCATTTTGGCAATAATTTTTTTTTCTAAACAAACAACGTTTTGCCGTGATGAAAGTTTTTTTTTACTAATTTTGATGCCCAATACGTTAAGATAGCCTAACAATGAAAACCGTAATTCGGTTCCAAAGTTGAGGCGACTGAGCGTTTCGCCTTAATGAATTACCAAAAATTAAGGTACACGAAGCAAATTGCGGGAATAAATAAAATTGGCAATGGCCCAAAGCAAATTGAGCAGCATCTGAAGCTAGAAATTCCTTCTGAGTATACAAGTCATTGTTTTCGCAGAACATCAGCCACGTTGCTTGTAAATGCTGGTGGAGATCTACGTGCCCTCAAGCGCCATGGAGGATGACGATCTTCGTCGGTAGCGGAGGGTTACGTAGATAATTCTCTTTACAACCAAACTGAAACCGCGAATAAAAGAATGGAGGCAGTAGCTTCAACCTCTACACAGCAAAATTTTGAGTATACTGTTGAAAAAACAACATCTACAACTGTTCTATCACATAATGCTTTATCTAGACTCTAGACCATA
The DNA here is from genome assembly GCA_963583935.1 of Diaperis boleti. Taxonomy (NCBI): domain Eukaryota; kingdom Metazoa; phylum Arthropoda; class Insecta; order Coleoptera; family Tenebrionidae; genus Diaperis; species Diaperis boleti. Next base: position 34,597,708 of record OY757242.1, on the reverse strand, counting down.
AATATTTTTAAAAATCTGAAGATGTCACGGTCAATAATTAGAATTAATGATTCAGTTAATAAAATATGGATTAAGACATGCTACGTATAGAAAAAGTATTGGATGTATACAACTCTCATTATGAAATATAATATTATGTACAAAAATTAACACTTTGTATTAGTTATGTAATTCTACTTGTAGTAATTTAATTGATAGGTACTTGTAATCGATGAGTATTTCCCATAGATTGTAAACGTATAGACTCCGTATTTTCACTACCTGTATAATGCGTATGAATAATTTATCGTTTATTTTTAGTTTCTTTGTACGGCCTTATTTCATTGATTTAATCCCAAATTTAATACTAGAACTCCAAAGCGGTACAAATTTGTCCCATCGAAGATTTGAAGCTCTCTATTTCATATGATTTTGAATTATACTTTTGAGTTTGTACAAGAACCTCCTAAAATTTGAACTTCGTATAATAATATTGTTGCGAATGTGGGTTCCGTTATTTATTTAAACGTTATTTACATTATTTACAAATTACTACTGCGCCGGCACGTTTCGTGTTTTTTATTTACACGTCGCCTGGCACTTCAGAGCGATAAGGGCACCTGTCCGAATCGACTGACTAACTGAGACTGCTGCGATTGGTTAAACGACTGTCAATAAATATATCGGATGAATCCTTCTAGGCGGCTCGACTAATGACATCATCGAACTCTCGATATACATGGAATCTTCTCGATAATTATAAAAGACTTCCATTTCTAAACATGATGTCATGGTCTCGATGTGTGCGGAATACTCCAGAAGTTGATTTCACACTATATCGAGCACGGAGTCATTGAGGGTCCACGTGCGTTACAATAATAATAAAAATTGTTAGTAAAAAGTAACCACAAAATATATGTTAAAATTTAAATATATCTATGTCGAACTCCACAAACTTTAATAACTGAAGGATTACTAATGGTACATGTTTCGGCAGAATGCTTCTGCCATCATCAGCCCTTAAAGAATATAAAAAAAAAATATTCTTTAAGGGCTGATGATGGCAGAAGCATTCTGCCGAAACATGTACCATTAGTAATCCTTCAGTTATTAAAGTTTGTGGAGTTCGACATAGATATATTTAAATTTTAATTTAAATTTACTCCACTTGGATTTAAGGACATTCTTCTTGTTTACAAAATATATGTATTGCTGTATATGATATCCTGTGAAGAAAATTTCTTGAAAGAAATATTTGTCCGGATTTGAACAGTGTCATATTTGAATTTTTTTAACGTTTCCTCCACTTTTCTAATGATACTCAAGGTATCGTCCGATTTTGCGAAAAAACTTGCCAAATTTAATTTCAAATATGAGGCAATATGTGTAAAGTTGAGGAAAGAATTACCTTAGACCCTAACCTTGTCATAAGATGCGACAAATAAAAACGCAATCATACATTCTTCTAAAACTGCATTTAAAATGGTTACCCTAAAACACCTCGATAATGCAAACGGTCATTTATCGAAAACGTTTTTGGTAAAATTAATCTTTTATTTATTCAAAAAGATGAAGAATGTGCGAACGGCATCTGGTATAGTGTTTCTACATAAAATTATTGAAATGAACAATTTAATACACAAGGAAATAGGTGATTCTAGACATACAAAAAACGTCTACCATACGTCTAACATACGTTTTGAACCATGAATTTACTATTGAACTCGAGCAATCTTTGGAAATTGGAATTGTTGGGGGGTACAAATTTTAGTTGGGACACCCGATATATAATTTAGACATAACACCGTGCGATCATTTTAATAATAAATTAGAGTAGGCTGTGAAATTTAAATTGGGTTTGCACTACTAACTTTTGACAATTTCATTTAAAATTCGAATGTCAAAAAAACGGCAACAGAATGGTGAATGGAGTTAACAGCTGAATTGAAGATGTGGGAGAACACTTTGAAGATTTGTTGTAATGGGGTCATCCCACAATTTTCAAAAACAGCTTTTCTAGAAACTTGATGCAAAAATATTGAACCTACCCTTTTTTTTTGTTTGTTCGAAATCACGCATTTTCATATGTCTTATTTGAAACGCGCGCCTTTCTGTGACGTCAACACGGGAAAAACATCACCAAACAAAATTCAACGTTACTAGATGGGCGGACAAATGAGAAGCACACGAACCAATAAAAAGGCTCCCCCGAAATGACGTCACAAGAGGCGGTAAATGTACAGCGTTTGAAAATGCTGTTATCCTTGATAGTCTTTTATTTTCATGAAAAACATAAACGTCAAGATGTTTATGATAACCTCAAATTTTACTGTCAGTCTAAGCTGTCACTCAATTTGCAGGCTGGGCCATTGCATAATAAAAAAGCCGCCTAGTCTAATTTATAATTTAAATCATCGCACGGTACATAGTTATACGTATAAAAGCCAGATTTTAATACCACATAGTTAACGTATATATAGGTTGCAGTTACAATTAACTTAAGTTAAAATAAGGAGATAACAAAACTTCGTATGTATATACGTATACATATTCCTGTGTTAATTTTACACCAAGGTTGAGAAGACAGTGAAACTAAGTTTAACATGTGGCGCTTCTATTTTAGAAACAATATTGTCTTATTGATACTACACATTGATATGTATGAAATATTCAATCTCCTCAGGAGTGACAAGGCAATTCTCTAAATCAGGTAGTATCTTCCTGAACATGGCATAATCCAATTTTAGGGCGTAGTGGTAGTATCGAGCAATTAGCATTGTGAGAAGTTGGTAAAATAATAATTGCTCTAAAGTTGTAAACACGATAATTGGTTCGGCTGTAAAATATAGGCCAAAGTCGCGAATCTAAAACTAATCGATGCAAGAATCCGAAAATCCTCCCTCGGCTATAACTTAAACACTATTGGAAGATAAGGGAGTGAGACTCTTCGGTACAAAATCGGATTTTGGAAATTGAAAACGGCATACCGCCGAGCTTAGGGTGTGCTTTGCCGATATCTTAACTGCTATTTCATGATCGACAAAAACTATTTCGGTGTAATGAGAATTTGTGCATGCGTATAATTAACTCAGTTTGTGTGTTTTCCTTTCATCGATCCACGAATAAGCATGAAAATCGCAGGCACGTACCAGATACGTCTATGGTATAATCAAATGGTGAAGTTTACCAACTGGTTACGTGTTGTAACGATATCATTTGGAAGGGTTTTCAGCGGTCTGTTAATTTTCTGTGATGTATGGATCACAGCATAATGCGGACTCTTTAATCGAAATATTACATGGAAAGCCCGTACACATAATCATGTGGTAATTATAATGAAAGGAATTTAACTGATTCTGAATATAACTGCTGTGTTATGTATGAGCTTTAGAGTCTATTAACGGTTCATTAATGCCGATAGAAGCGGACGGAATATGAAATATTTATATAGTGGTAGAATTAGGTAGGTAGCCTGTGGAAGTTTTGTGACGACGGGACGGAATGGAAAAGAAAAATGGTGAATGCGCCGGGACACTAAAAACATGTTAATTATCGTTTTCACTTCTATACATATTTTCTTTAAATATTAAAGAATGATTTAAATTGGCTTTTGATTAATAATACTAACTTTCCATTCCAATATTGGTTCAACAACGGGAAAGTATTTTTGCATAATAAATGTTTTCCTGGCGCTCGTAATAAATATTACGATACATTATATTTCCGATTTATCTCCTCTTTTTTAATTTTATTGGCTTCGAAACGTCCATTAAGCGGATTGAATATAATTACAAGCATTTGTTCGGTTGCTACCAACTAACTCACAGAACGCCAAATTCGAATGATTTTCATTACACAGTGATCTGTCTATAGAGGGTGAGTTATTAATGTAGGATCGGTCTCTTATGCCTTTACTATTAATTTTTAAGAAAATTGGTCAACGCAATAAAATTATACATGAAAAACTGCATTTACTTAGAGTTACCTAACCGGACCCAATTTTCCAGGACCGTATTCAACTTTTTTTTTAAATAGATCCTCCTGTATATATATTTATATTATTGTTTGCGGGAGTAAATGCTATACAGCTGTGTAATGTTTTTTAAGTTTTATTGAAAAACAATGCAGTTATGATTTTTTTTCAAAAAATGGTTAAAAGCACAGCTTTGCAAAAAAATTTATAAAGGCTTTGCTGTTAATCATAAAATTATAATATTTTGTAAGTAGATAAAAGAGGGTAAGAGACATCGTGTGTCGCCCATACTTTTAGATTTCAATGTAGTACTTAAGAGAAAAAAAAACTACTTTTGATATCTTTCCATCGCCAAAACTTTATTTTTTCAAACCTCAACACCTTGCATATTTTTGCACTATTATGTTACTGTTATTCACCGCTTTCTTTTTTATTAAGCATTACCTACTTAAACCTACAAAATTTAAAGTTATTAAAATTTTTATTAAAATTAATCGTAAAATTTGGTATTATCATCATTTACCCATTGATAGAGTGCTTGGAGTCGATTTTGGTTACAAATGATCGATTAATATTTCTGAGTATGTTAGGACCGACTGACTGAAAAACTCTTCTTATTCTGATTTTCATGTCGTTCTTCGATGTGGGAGGATCTTGGTATACTAAGTCTTTTACATAACCCCATAACAAAAAAGTCTAATTTTGTGAGGTCTGGTGATCTGGTGAGGGGGGGCCATCTAGTTGCCCCCCACCCTCCAAACCAATGATCATCAAATTTTTCGCCCAAATGCCTACGTACAGTTTGGCTATAGTGGTATGGCGTCTTATCTTAATTGCGCAAACCAAACAATGCTTCATATAGGATTTTACAAAGTGTCTCATGAGAGGGAACCAAAAATGCTGAAAAATTGAGTGGAACGTTTTGTCCGCGCCCATATGGCACTGCACATAATAGTAAATTCGCAGAAGACCCAAACGTCTTTGCCTTGAAACAAACCATTGCATTTTTATGGAACCATAAAAACTTACATGCTTATGGAACAACAAACCGTCCTTCTCAGCATATTGGTTACGCTCCAACTTTCCATCTCAAAGTCTCTCTCAGCACTGCTTCTTTCTTCAAAATGAAGCATGTTTTGTAGTCGACATGTGGAATAGAGCTTCCCTTGCGTTACACAATGTCAAACTGAAATCTTGCATGTAAACCCACCAACCTACAGAAGATCTTTCTTATTAGCACAGCATTATAGTCAGTGTTTAAAGTAAATTTTATATAATAAGGTATGTTCTAAAGTGTTTCAAGGCGTTAACTAGATAGCAAAGGTTTCCAACTCATACAAATGGTAATTCTCTCCAGTCTTACTCGTGCAACGGCTAAAGTAAGCAATAACTCGTAACCCTTCAGGGTGCTCTATATCCAATGCTACTCGCACCATTGTGTAGCTCAGTGGTCAATTCTGTATTAACAATGAAAAAAAGCAGTCTTGAAGTGATACAGGAGATAATGTATGTACCAGCATTTTCATGTTTGTTCGTGCAGGCAAACTTCTCGTCCTTCTTGGTGAGCTTTGTTAAAACTGAAGTTTTTGTAGCAAACTCAGGCACAAATTTTCTGAAATACCCACCAAACAAAGAGCCTAAGAATTGCCGAAATTGATGTCTTTGAATCCATTATTGCCTCAATTTTCGATTTTCTTGGTGTAATAGCTACAGCAGATATTTCTCTGCCCACACACTCAACGTAAGTTTGCAAGACTTAAACTTTTTGATATTTATTGTAAACCCAGCGTCATCTAAGGATTTTTAAATTTGTGCCAGAGAAACTAAGGTGTCTCTGAAGGGATGAGAATGTCGTCAACGTATACAATAGGAACTGTATCTTTTAAATCCTTCAAAGCTTGGTTTATGGCAACTGGCATTCTTACATAACGAAAATGTCCAGTGTAACAAAAACCGTCTTAGAATGTGAATCTGTTGCAGTGCAATTTCCGTTGTCCTTCAAAATTTTCTTAATAAAATTTCATGTAAACAGTACAATCAATGCTATTCTGTCAACTTAGCGTCTGAGCAAGAGGAAATCACACTCAGCAACTCAGCAATTCCCAGGCAATTCTTTGTTCTTCCGTAACTTAAAATACGAAGAGAGATTTTTATATTGTAACGTTGCCTGATCCGGGCGGGTTCGAGGATTTAAAGAAATATTCTGGTGCACACCGTGGTTACAAACTTTTATTAAAAAGACTAACAATAAGACTAACTTTTCACTATGTGTAAACTTTCACAATAACACGCGCTGACCACTTGTTCACGATGCTTCCAATAGACTGACTTGCTCCGTTGTTTGATCCCTTCTTATACCGCTCCCTTCATTCTCGATTTCTTCTATTCCCGGAATCATGAGATCATGTTTCCGACGCAATGGATTATTCCAGAAGAATGAGATCAGTCTCTTGTACGAGCGTGGTATAGCATGAGATCACCGCCACAGAGTCTTCTAGACTTATGAGAGCATCCCATGTGAACAATTATTCCCAGACGTTCTCATGTGGACTACATATTCCAGATTAATTACGTTACCATACGTGGTGAGATCATCATGACATCATCCGCTTCCGGGCCGTCGCGCCGTCGTCTCAATATTATCTACCTAGCCATGAAGAAAACAAGGGGCGATCACAAACTTTTCCTATCAAGTAGCTGTGACACTTTAATGCATACTGACCAAGTTTGGTGCAGATGCAGATGCAGATCCAAAGTGTCTTGTTGTTTTTATGAAGCATTAGCTAATAAAAAATGAGTGAATTTCATTTGGAACATAAAAGCGTGATCAAATTCTTGATGGACCCAAAGATATTCATCAGAGGATGATTAACGTGTATGGGGAAGATGCGTCATCATATTTTACGGTTAAATTTTGGTCTAAAGAATTTCAATGGGGTACGAAATGAACTCGAGTAGATCCAAGATGCGGAAGACTTGTTGAAGGAAAAGATCAAGAAAGTCGAGGAATTAGTCTTAGCCAATCGAAGAATAAGGATTTCAATAATTGTGGGGATATCAAAAGCCACAGTGTTAAAAATTCTACACGAAGATTTTGGAATGACTAAAGTGTCAGCGCGTCGGATTTCCAAATTCGAAGTAATCAACGAATGCAACTCTATAGAGATGAAACATCCGGGCCAAGCTTGGCACCGTGATTGGCACTATTATCTCTTTCCTAATTTAAGAAAGCAGTTGCGTGGACGTCGTTTTTTTTTGGATCAAATGCCTGAAAGAAGCGGTGGAGGTGATTTTTGAAGACCTTCCGAAAGAATTTTTTTTGGAAGATATGCATTGGTAAATAAGAATGAAAATTCATTAACCTACGATCAGAAGTCAGAAGTCAAGTAATTTGAAGGTTACTTTATGCTCCGCCAGCTGACTTTATGCGCCACCAGACTACTTTATGCCCGTCATAGCAGTGAAATCGCCATTTGTCATTACCTATTGACGTTTATTACAATATCACGTTTTTCTGACGTTTGAAGAAAAATGAAATTATAACTTTTTATTGTAGCTGCTATAATTTGCAGATATTTTTTATTAGTGACTTTTCGCAGATTTCCATGGCGATTTTATTAAAGATTAGCAATATTGTTAACCTTTGTGGAGTAGGTTAAAATGTTTGTTATGGATACGAAAGTGGGGTAATACGATCAGGAAATAATCTTGACTAACGATGTACACATTTGAATAAAAATCCTGTCTGGTATGAAAGTAACTTCAACCCTTGGGCATACGTGTGAATTTGAATGAGGTCGACTTCAAAACAGAAGAAATATGAATGCATTCCGTAAAACGTTTCACATTGTCGTCGTAACTACATTCAAACAACTTAGAGTTTCTCAAATATGAATAAATAGGCAAGCTTGGTGATCGCTGCAAGTCGGTATTTAAAAACCAACATTGGCATTATATTATATTTAAAGAACAAAGGATCTCATTTGCTCTAGTACCTATATGATCGTGATATAAAATAATATCTTTAACATTTTTTGTAATTTGAATGTTGTCATTTTGGTAATTTGTAGTAATTTCACCTGTTCCGAATCTAAAATCTTATATTGTTAACTATATATTATGGAAAGCGAATTAGATGATACATTTGAAACATTGTGGCCATGATTTTATGCTTACCATTCATGAATGCAAAGAGAAGCAGCAGTTTCACGTCCAGGAAAGACACTTGCGAGACGCTTTTTTGTAAGGATAACATAAATTATATTTCAAAAGCGGACAAAAATAACCGTTTTTTGTCCTATTTCATTATTATCCATTTTAGCGTGGCGCCGTATACCGATGATCTTACACATTACATCAGGATACCGACTTAGCTGACCCACGTGCTAATATCTTAACCTTAATTATGTTAAATTATGCTGAATTATGTTGAAGATTCGTTATCCAATAAATTATCAGTTCCGGATAAGATTTTAAATAACAATAATAATAATAATAGTAAAAATACTGAAAATAAAATTGCTGCTGCAACAACATCAAATACCACGTTACAGGTTGTTCATACAAAATATAAATAAAAGGTTGCCTAAAAAATTTTGTGTGCACGACTGCCAAAAAGTAATTTCTATAAACACTTTACACAAATAACTATTGTGTCGGATTATTTTACCAAAAAAAAAATTAGATCGAATTTGTTCTTACTCGAACTCGTCAGCACTATAATCCCGTACAGGCTAATCCACAAAAAGACTCGTCACAGTTACAATCAACAACAGGACATTAACCGTTGAATAAAACAATGAGCCCTTCGCTCTATTGTCTGATTTTGGTATTATTTTGCTGTAAACATGCAACTCTGTTGGCAATTTTTCAAACTGCTATAGAATCACGAAACCGTGTACACCCAAACGAATCTTATTTCTTGCAATTAAAATAAAAGAAAGCGCATTCCCTGTCACATTAGTTGCCTGCAGCACGAGCAGGATTTCCATAAATATATCGCACACGAGCGCTTTACGGCTAACAAAATAAACGCAAAAGAACTGCTTTTTAGTGATGTTTGCATAGTCCATTGTCCAGCTTTTGAACCAAACAGTGCATTTAATGTTATTGTTTCGAATCAGAGAACATACCGTTGACTGACAGAGATTTACGACGCGGGATATTACGATTTTTCATGACATAAATGACGCCAACAGAAAAAGATTGTCACTGTGACACCGAAACGTTGAGGAAGAGTTATGGGAACGGTGGAAACGGCACGGAAATGCATTCGCTCCGGACCTCATAGTAAAAAATTTGCATTTTCGTTAGCAACGTAGGAAACGTTTCTTGCGGGAATTAGGTGTAACATTTCTTTCGTAGAGAGGCCCTTAGTAATGTTTTTTTCCTCGATCAGAACCTAATGACAAAAAATGGAACAAGGCAGTCTTCTTTTTTCTTAGTTATTACCCAAAGCCTCATTAGCGTTAATAGAATCTACAAACACAAATTGGTATCATTGGGACAGCACACACATTAGTATCGTATTTTGAATGGAGGTTAGGATTAATTATCTTAAACATTACATGCCACCATAAGCACTAATGTTATTGGATTGGTAACAACTTTAAAACATTTTTATACATTTAAGTAGCCACTTGCGCGCTCAAATTTGTAAGTAGTCTTAAAAATGTAATATATGAATTAATATATTATACTGTGTGTTTTTAGCAACGCGCGATAGGGATTTACGTGTTATAAATTTAAAGTAATGTTAACACTTTTCCTAATCAGACAAAACCATAATATGTGACTTCAGATTATTACTATTCAATTATTATTATTATCGTTCAGTTGATTTAGTTGTTTTATATGTGTAAATATTTAATATGTCGTATCTGTATCCACAAATTGTTTCACACAGTTTTGTAATACAGTTCTCAAACAAAATCTTCGTAAATGTATTTACATTTATACATTTCTCCCATTGCACGCAACACATTGTATTGATCATTGACGTCATTCGTATCAAATATGCTTGGAGAGGTATCACATAACAATGGGGTCTCTCACTTTCAATTTATACAGCCCATAGTCAACTACATCAATGAGTTTTATTGTACATTAACCTAGTGGACTATTGGTAGATATGAATTAAACAGTAAACTCTTGATCTACTATAACAAAGCTTTCATGTCTTTAAATGTGCACATGAATTCAATAATGCGTCATTTCAAACAATAGTATTAGAGATTAACAACTAAATATTAATTAGAAAATAAAAATTTATGTTACGAATCGTAATTGTTTTCTAAAACACTGAAAATACATACGTCATAATATGGAATCGGAATGCAAATAATACTGAAAATTAAATTTGGTATTTGTATTGTATTTGTAATTTTGTGCTTCCTTCAAAGAAACAGTAATATTACATTCTGTTTAAAAAGAAGTAGTTAATTTAAATAAAATGGAATTTCTAAAATAAACAGAATTTTTTTTCACTACCCAATAATGGATTTTTCTCTACTATAATAAAAACAACTGACAATGTTGGCATGGTTACTGCCGTAGCTGATGTGTTGACTTGACATTTACTGTCGTTATTAATGATAGCTGATAGCTCAACAACGCAAAACTGGGGAATTAAAATTTTTTACGAAATGCTAAATTTGCCACCTGGACCACACTATCAACATCTTAGTTAAATTCGTTCCGACCTTTCGCATTATCATGATTATCATTTGAAGAAAAGTTAAACAAATGTGAAACCACGGTTGAGAAGCCTCGTATTATTATTGCCCGCGATGCTTCGCATCTTGGTGTATAATTACTATTTGTATGTGGTACTGGCTTCATTATTGTATTAATTTAACATCAAAATATGTAGTTCCTGAAAGACTGTAGGAATAACGAATTGAAATTAACATAGGAAGCAACTAATTTCAATTTTACATCCGGCCTTATGGCAGAAGAAAATTACTATCTCGCAAATTGCAAGCAGAGCTTAGACCACTGCAGAATACGTACAAATTACACAAAATGGATCTACAGTCATTATCATTAAGTGTGTATATAACTTTAATAAATACAAAACACGTGCCGAAGGTAGTAAGTGTGGATATTTGTTATCGAACTAACTGATAATGACGAATTTCATAATTATATCACAATTATGTATCGCACATAATCGTGATAAAAATAATTAACAAAAAAAAAAACAAAAAGGAAGGAGCACACTTTCCAAAGATATGTTTGTCACCCGCAAGAAGAAAGGCATTTTCTCTGAAGATATGGTAATTAGATATTGTACAGTGTTCCAAAATTAACGGAAAAATGTGAAACGTTACACAATAAGCCAGAAATAGCAAAAAAAAATAAAAACAAAAATGAATAAAAAGTAATATTAAAAAATCATCTTACAAACCAAAGTGTAATGCTATTTGATGCACAAATACCATAATTTATAATTACGTTTATCGGGATATAGGAAGATTTAATTTCACGAAAATTCACAGTAACAGGGAATTTTAATTTTTGTTTCTAATTTTTACCACCTTATACCTTTTCAGTTAAGTTAAGAGTGTATATTTTTAAAGCATATTATTCCTACATGGGAAACCCTTTTTTTTGCGTGCCATTTTTTTTTTCGTTAATTTTGAAACAGCCTTTATAAGAAAGGAATATAATTTCTAGGGAGATATTATCAAACCAAAAAAGACAATTTTTGACAACATTTTGTAGAGATAAAAGGGCAGAAAGTTTTCAAACCAAAAAAAGACACTTTCTTAGGAAATGTTGTCAAGGCCAAAATAAGGAAAAACACTTTCCAATGACATGTTTGGTACTCGTAAGAAGAAAGACATTTTCTCAGAGAATATTTTTAAAACAGAAAAGAAAGAAGATACTTTCCAGGCAGATGTCAAAGGAAAAAAGAAATATACTTTCTTAAGGAATGCTGTTACAAGAAAGAAGAAAGACACTTTCTCAGAGGATGTTGTCAAAACAGATGGGAAGGAACAGACTTTCTAGGGGGATGTTGGAAAAGCAAAAAAACCTCTTTAGTAGGTACATTTTGCCAAGATGAAAGGGAAGAAAGACACTTTTTCGGAAGTTCTCAAACCAAAAAAGAAAGACACTTTCCAAAGGTATGATTGTCACCCGCAGGAAGAAAGACATTTTCTCAGAGCATATTTTCAAAACAGATGGGAAAAAACATACTTTCTAGGGGGATGTTGTCAAACAAAAAAAAAAAACATGTTTTAATATATTTTGATAAGATAAAAGGGAAGAAAGACACTTCTTCTCAAACACTTTCTTAGGGAATGCTTTCAAGGCAAAAATAAAGAGAAACACTTTCCAAAGACATATTTGTTACTCGCAACAAGAAAAACACTTTCTCAGAAGGTCATCGGGTTAAAATCTCCCTTTGAGTGGTAGTAACGCTTCGCAAGCTCTTCACAATCGCACCTGAGTCAACGTTCCAACCGAACGTCCTTTCACCCTACACTAATTTATAACTATATACATTATAATTTCTATCAATCAAAAAGCACCTGCACTAGTCCGATGACAAATGGCAAAACAATTGCAGCCCTACAAACACGTACAGACGTGCCATACCCGTTGTGAGCTCAATGCTTGTTAACGCATTATTAGTCTCGTAGTTATAAGCGATTCAAATCTGACGATATATTTGTAAAGCAAGAAAGTTTGAGGCACTGTACTTGACGAACAAACAGACGTTTTCACGTCAAAAGAGGACCCCTACAGCATTAGGGAATTTGTCAACTAACAAGAAGAAAAAAATATTTTCAACCCTAGCAAAACACTTGTTTGTCTGTGCTGTTCACAAAATCATAATTTATTTCATTACTGAAAATTTCTTAATTTAATGGTGTCAGACAAAATCAATTCTGCACAAACCTATGTAACAATAATAATTGTTTTAGCGATAATAATTTATAATTGTATTTTATTCGCCACTGGAGGTTCAATATTATTTTGACAATAACGCTCACTCCAGTCAAAGTTTTTATTCTAATGGGTACCGGTTTCAGCCGTTACGGCCTTCTTCAGCCCTGCCCTGAAATTTCGTTTTTTAGTTTTAAAGTGTAATTTTTAATTGTTTTAAGACACGGATTATGTGCAGATTGAGAATATTTAGGACGCAGGGCTGAAGAAGGCCGTAACGGCCGATACCGGTACCCATTAGAATAAAAATTTTGACTGGAGTGAGCGTTATTGTCAAAATAATAATCATTTATGGTCAAGTTGTAAATCTGAATATCGATGTGAAACTTGTAAGGAACTGCATTAGAATAATAATTTATTGCATGAAAATCATTCAAGTCAAATGAATTAGCAAGTACAAGTAATCAACAACCACCAACCGTTTTAAAAATAACTCTCATCAACTATATTTTAGCAATATTATACTTCCCACTGAAGAAGTCTGAGTTTGCGATCATTTAGGTAAAAATTACATATTTCGAGCTCTTCTGGATAGTCGCTCTCAATTGAATTTGTATCAGAATGGGTAGCAAAATTGTTAGAAGCAAATTACAACCCATTGTTCTATCGTTGTTCTATCATTGTTCAGTTAGGGGATCCTCCTTTTCATATAAAACGTACAGTACTTAAGATTTTTTCAAGGTTTGAAACCTAATCGCGAGTATTTGGCAGAAAACTTTCTTCTACTAGAAACCAAATTCGGTTGGATTCTTGTAAATCCCTCTTACAATAGACAGGAAGTTCCAATTCTAGGTTCATGCTACTTTGTACAACCCACACTTGAACATAATGGTCCACAAATTCTGAGAAGTTTACTCTTTTAAAAACGTAGTAATAACTCAAGATCACTGTGAGCCAATGTTTAATGACGATCATAAACGTTCTAAAATTGGTAAATTCGTGGTCCCTTTCCAACTTTAGCAGGAACTCTTAGTTTAGGTACTTCTCGAGAGGGTGCCATAAAGCATCTTAAATCATTAGAATGTAACTCCAACAAGGACATGTTGAGCAAGTACTTTCAAACAAACTGGATAATCCTTCCAGTTATTATTTACCTCATCATGGTGTTACTAAGGATGGTAGGATAATATCAAAGATATCATAAATCCTTCCGAAACGGAAGAACGACGTCGAAGTTTGATGCACAAAAGCAATAATTAATAACGAATCATCTGAATTTCTGTTAAGATATTCATCTTTTACAAAATTATTTGTCGATTGTTTTCGATTTCAGAATAAAAATAAACGTGAGAAAGATCTGTCATAATGTTATTCTATAACTACCACAGCAACAATCCTTTGCCGACGAATACATCTGCCTCGTAGAAAATAAACTATTGCATTTTTAAATGAAAATTCAATTAATCCAGTAGCCAGCAGATTGGTAAATACAAACCTATTATACGATAAAAAATCCCATTTTTTGCCTAAAAGGCATCGGATTTCAAAATTAATTGTCGAACGATAACACTTGCGTCAGTTTCACGCTGGACCTCAAGTCACTCGTAACTAACACTTGTAAATTTATTAATGCCATTTCGCAATTTATTGTGGAGTCGACTACGTAGGACATATTTGAATAAGAGAGGGGAAGGACGTGGAAAATGGTCCACAAAAGCGTCTATTTGTTTATTCATGTTTGGCTACGAAAGCAATTCATTTAGAATTTGTTACGGACTGTCATCATTCCTAAGAGCCTTTAAAAACTTCATGTACCGCAGAGGTAAACCATCAAGCATTTACTCTGATAATGCAACAAACTTTAAAGGACTTGAGATTTATTCATCAGTAAGTTATAGTCAGACCTGTTTAAAAAAATTTGTTATTGTGATTTTTGTTTTTAAATTGCCACTTTTTAGCCTAATCAGCTTTCTTTTGTTTTTACTCAGGGAACTGTAACGACCCTTAAGTTTTTTTTTTCAAATGGGAAGATATGTCAACCGACACAACATTGGAAAGCTCATAGAAAAAGGAATACAACGATGTGTTTTGTTTTATGTATTTCTATCTCATTTAAGAATAAGACCCTAAAAACTGTTTTTTGAATGCTTCAGTGTTTTTCTTTTTCTTCCTGCGAGTCTAATAAATTTAATTTTCTTTGCAAACTTTGTTGCTTTTCATCATTTATTTGACGAATAAGTAGTGATAGTTAATAAGAATAATGCACCATCGCAACAGAAAAACTTAATATTTAAATTTCTTTAGAATGCATTTTTTATCTGACGAAAGCACATTCACATTAAAAAAACATTATACTTACCTAAAACGAGATTTTTTAAATTCAAGTCCAACAATTTTCAAACAGTAAACCTACCAAGAAAGAAATAGATTAAAGTTGTTTTTATTTATTTCTTCTTACATTATCAGCTGGAAAAGTAAAAAAAATATATCGTTGTACTACTTTTTTTATAAGTTTTCCAACGATGTGTCGGTTGACATATCTTCCCATTTGAAAAAAAAAACTTAAGGGTCGTTACAGTTCCCTGAGTAAAAACAAAAGAAAGCTGATCAAACTAAAAAGTGGCGATGTAAAAATAAAAATCGACGTGTTTCAAGAATTTTTTTCAAACTCAATTGCAGTGAAGATACTGAATTTATTCCAGTTAAACTTTCCAGCCTGTATAATGATGTTTTCTAAAGGTAGTTGTGAAAAAAAATTATTAATGGGTCCGAACACATAGAGCATCGGTCAACCAGATTTCTATTTGTAAAAGTAAATTTATGTCAGCACCGAATCGAATTATATTTATAATACTGAAAGTCCTTCCTCCAAGAAGAAAATCAATTTCACTGCAGAGAGCGAAATTGAATGTTTATGCCTGTCTTAATTCCAATATTATATGATACAGTACCAGAAAGATTTGCGTAATTTAGTAAAACATTTTAATGCTAAATAATGCAAATTCAGGCAAACAAGTTGATGTTAGGGCTTTTCAGAGGCAATTTCACTCCGCGAAATTCATTCGAGAAGTTGCCCTAATTCCAAATCGGAATACGTAATGACCAAGAAGAATTGTACTCCTGCGACAGTCGAAGATCACTTTAATACTAATGATTTATGTTACGGGATAATGACTGTAGGTATTTTTAATTCCGTTTTAAACTAATACAGTTTGCAAGTTCTCTACAGAGCGAAGCAGCAAACGATGTGCTTCATTAATAACTGGTTTTGAGAGTTTAGCATCAGGAAAGTTTGTAAATTAAAATTGCAAAATCTGTTTGCCAGTGCCAAACAGTTTACCTTCACTATTTTAAACGGCGAATTATAATTAAGTTTTACTTGGTAGTTATATTGCCGAAAGTTTGCAATATTATTTTAATCATAAACGGGTTTAGAGAAATCAGTAAGAACTAATTCTGTACATTCTATACGCACATCCTGCTTTTAATTAATTTATGCAGCACTTTGAAACTCTAAAATACAACGTTTCCATGTCGCCTAAGCATTTAATCTTCTTAACCCTTATTAAAAGTTGTAATTTTTTCCAACAACCCTTTCTTCCGAGTCGAGTCTTTGTTCTGCTGCATCAACATTTACAGGTACGAATAATTTTAAATCTCAAGTGGGAAACAGAATACGAAAAGCATTTAGATTGTAGAATAATTTTGTGCCACCACTAATTGATCCAATAATGTTAAAATGTGCATACAATGTGCAGATTTTTTTTACACATAACCACTGAGTGCAGTATGGAACGTACTAATTAGATATTTTAGACTCAAGAGACTGAGACAATTTTCAACTTTCAGCTACAGGATGAATTCTTCAAAACAAGCCATTTTATTTTTTACACAATTAGTTACTTTTGAGGTAAAAACAGCTAACTAATGATGTGTAACATAATTGCTTGTTGTGTTGAATGTAAGTTATAAAAAAAAATATTTGAAATTTATGGTAATGACTCGATTCTAACAATGTTCAACACTGAATTGGGTTGATGCCCGTTTCGAGATCTCTCACGATCGCATTCTGATTTATTACAGCTATTAGTATAGGTTTATCGTATCGTGGATCTTGTCAACACGTTCTATCAACAATAATTTTGGTTTTAACAGTGTGACCAAGAGAATTTGAATGTATTCGAAAAGGAAATATGGATAATTCCTGAAAAATTGTGAACTTAAATAAATGTATGCATAATTTCAGATCAGCCTTACTTACACAAAAAAAATTATATTGGCAGAAAAAAATCTGAGGAGTACTTTCATTTAGATTAATTTATTATTATTATTTAGATTTAGATTTTTGGCCAGTAGTTTAGATACACTAACCTCTTATGAATCGAATCAACACAAACTAATTAGACGAAAGCATTTTGAAACGAGGAACAGTTTCCTGTGGTTTCACAGAAGTGTTACTTTCCATACGAATATCTTGATAGTTGGGAAAAATTACAAGATATGAATCTGCCAGCACAGCAACAGTTTTTCACTACACTTAGCAATTCCAATATATCAGATGTGATTTATGCTCATGCATTTAAAATTTAAAATACCTTCAAAATTCAAACTCTTCAGCAATATTCTGAGCTGATTTAAAAACTGATGTTTTGGATGATAACTTTAGAGATACTTGTATGAAAACTTACATATTAGACAGTCCCCATTATTATACATTATTATGTGTTGAAAAAAACGAAACTAGATCTTGAATTATCAACTGATGTTGACATGTTTATGTTTGCGTAAAAAGGAATTCGAGGAGGAGTATCACAACGCTCAAACAAATATGGAAAAGCGGATAACAAATATATGGGAGATAAATATGACTCAAATTACCCTTCTTCTTATTTGATATATTTCGATGTGAATAATTTATGCGGAGCAGCAATGCGTCAATCTTTACCTTTACCAATTGTCACTGCGTTGAAGATTTCATGACTATTTCCGATGAAGTGGTATTTTCTCGAAATTCTTCATTATCGCAAAGAACTTTTTGAAACCGTGGAATTACAATTTTGTCCAGAACATTTAATTCTAATGAGCCGAAATTAATTAAGCAATCTCCATGGTTTTGTGAATTAAAACATGATAATTGTTTTATTAACTGAAAATTTCTTTACAAATGAATCAATTTTCTTTGGAGATGACACCACAATAACTTGCAAAAATAGTGACTATGGTGCAGTTAATGATCAAAATGAGTGAAGATTCAAATGACTGGTTTTGGCCAATCATCTAATCCAGAAAATCTTTTTATTATTAAGAGCACAACTATCACAAAATCCCGAAAATGTATTTTTTTAATGTGACTATTTAATTAAAACATAATATTTTTTATTTATCGTCAAAGGCTTTAATAAATGCTTTTCTTGTATGATCACCTAGCATAAGAGCTTGTAACGTCGCGAAAAAGTTGATTTTGGGTCGGCTGGTTTTTTCATATTTTCTTTTTTATCGAACCTAGGTAGCGATGGGGTAGGTCTGACACCTGGGAGCGGGTGCGTTTACCTGTACCTTTTGAAATAATTTTAAGACAAAAATGTGTTTTTTCATAATTTGCTATGACCGTTTAGCAATTCATTCTTTTAGCAATATAAATGTATAATAGTCCCCAGACAATTTTGTCGTAGCTAACATCGCGCCCGATGTAATTTTAGTAATTAAAAAATAATAATTCTTAGACCACTTTAGTATAACTGAAATTTCAACGCTATACAGTTCGATAATCAAAGAATATAAAATATAAATTTTCCAGATCGAAATTCGGTTGTTTAATTAGGAGTCAGATTAATTTAAGTATGGAGGAGAAAAACGCAACTAATTCGTTGATTGTGTGAGAGAGATAGCTGCCACAAAGGGGATTCGCACATGTAAACGCATGCGCTCCCAGGTGCCAGATCTACCCCATCGCTACCGACCTTCGATAGGAATGGAAATATCAAAAAACCAGACAACCTAAAATTCTTTCTCGAAAACTTTGCTAGCTCTCGTACAAACCGTATTACGTTTGTCGTGTACTTACTGAGGAGCGAATTTAACTAATGTTTTTTTTTAATTTTCAGTTTTAAACTTACAAATACTTATCCAACTTGCAACTTACATTATAAGTAGCTTTTGGATGAATACGACTTACGATACGAATACGATCTCTAGAGCACCGTCGTATTGTTCATGATGCTTGGTTCATGTGGCAGCCGGTACCCGGTCGTCTGAACTGTTCCAGCCGTTTGGGGAAAGCACAATTTCATGTTCCCAGGTTAAATTCAAGAGATGCATGTACTTTTTATCTCCCAAAACCTAAGACAACGACATATTTTTAAATCAAATGCGTAAAAATTAAAATATTGGTTAACTTCTAGTTTTAAGCAGCTCGTTCCTTTAAAGCTTTGATGAATAAAAATAAGCACTGTCGAATGGGAGGTGGAGTGGCAAAGACGGAAAACACCGACTCTTTAGTCGGCTAGTGTGCGCACCTGCATGAGACTCAACGCTCATATCACGAGAGCTCATGGGAATCGGGGCCCATGATCCCTTTTGATTATTATTTAATCAACCAACTTTTATTTGCGCATCAACAATAACTAAACTATCGGCCGACAAAAAGTCGACAGTGTACGGTGGACGTTAACGTCTAAACCGATATTAATAAGATATTTCATAAGTCGTCTTTCAAATATATGAGGTTTCGTTCCTAGATAAATATATGTACTCAAAGGTGTTCATTGAAATTGTATGAAGATCTTCGTAATTATTTTCTAGCTAAGGTATTATTAAATTTTGTATGGATAAAGTAAAGACAATGATATTTGATGATACAGTGCCGAGGGTTTGTGGATTTTATGCATTGTATTGATAACTTAGTTGATATAAAATATAGTATATTGATCTGTGCTCTTCCAGGTAAATATTATATGACTTGTCTTTTGCAGTGTCAGATTGTCTATGAGATAGTGTTTAAAATTTCAACTCCATTTCTTCGAGGCTTCTTAAAAAAAAACTGTCATATTAGTTCCTGAAGTAGCTTGACCTCTTGCAGGTTTCACTCTAATAAAGACGGTATTTGCTTTGCGTGGGTTTACACTAATCCAATGTTTCGATTAAATGTATAATTAGAACCAACTGAACAAATATATGTGATCCCGACCACCCAAAGTCATTTAATATTTTCATGACTTGTCATATTGCGAAACGCTTGCCGGAGTAAAGATAAACTTAAAATTTTCTTGTTGGCTTGGGAAATAATTAGATAAATTAATTTTATTTTGTCAATTTTGTTCCCTAAACGTTGAATGCTACGAAGGACATATAAAAAAGTAGAGCGTGCTTGGTGGACCACACACAAGAAGTGAAACCTCTTATGCGATACAGGTATAAGTACAATAAAGTTAACAGTATCCGGAACGCGCTTTTTTACTAGCCAATATGATCATCCCCGTACGACAGCAGAAAGCATTTATTTTTGACGGATTACTGATTCGCTGTGAACGGTGTGGTCCGATGTGACAAGGAGCGGTGACTAGGGGTGGTCGTAGCGGCTCCAGGATAATTTCATTCGCAGCGCGCTATTTTTCTGATTACGGAAGTGAAAGAATTACTCCGCTGCGACGCCGGGAAGTATTTTTCCGCGATGTTAACAGTTTGAATTAGGGCGTAGGATGAACTGACGGGATGGACCGACCGTGACGGCGAACGTCGCCGGCTGTATTCTAATCTAGGAAAATTCAGTAACTTCGTTACGCAGGTTATTTTATTGTTTGGTTTAACTCTACAGTCGAACTCGATGTTCTTTTCTGTTCTGCCAGTAGTGCTCAGGTGCTCAAGTCCGGGAGACTTATCCACAGTATATCTCAAAAAACAACAATAACGAACCTATGAAACTCAAATGATCACTCTTGTAAATTCTTCGAATCCTTTCTCGGTGGATTACTTCGTTTTTGAGAGTCTTCTTACTTGTTACAGATATTCGTATTTTGTGCTGCCTGAACGGTTATTTTCCTCCATTCTTATTTCGATCTATGTTATTATCTCTTTTACTATTTCTTTAATTTTCTCCAACCTCATTCTTTCACTCCAATTACATTACATTTTCTTTAATCCGTTCTTTCCCTCTATTTTTCTTTCTGCATTTTCTGCTTCTAAATCTTCATATTTGTTTTGCATGCTTCTTTGTTTATCTGCTATTTGTTTACCAGTTGTTCTTTGTTTAATTTAAATATTATTATTGGTCTTGCCCATGCTTGACTTATTTTGGGGTGATTTATGTTTACAGTCTTTTTGGTTTTTCATTTTTATTTTGTTTAGTCTTCCGAAAATAAATTATCACGCACAATTTATGACAATCGTTTTCATACGTCCTCTGGATAAATACGCAGATATTATAAATAAGTTAACACGTGATTACCATAAGCACCGTAAACCCTGTTATTTACATTCACAAAAAAAAAAACACTACAATAATAATCATAGTAATATTAGCAACACTTTACATTACAACAACAATAAAATGTTTCAAATAGACCACCTTTTCAAGTGAAACATTGTAATTAAAAAATAAAATTTCGTAAGTTTATAGTCAGCTTTATATAAACGTTTATTAAAAGAGTTTTATTAACGTGTTTATAACGTATTCATATACATTTATTACACATTTTTAAGAAACGTGATCTATTCCTGCGTTTCATGGGAGCCCACATAGCTCTTATGCCTTGTGTCCCAATTTTGATTGTGTGGTTCTTTTTCTCTAGGATTAGATCGGAAAGAAAGCAAAGCTTAGTAATAATGTGTTCTGACTTGGCTTTGACTATACCCTCGCGATAAAATTAGACTCATAGCATCCTCGATCTTTCGCCACTGTTGTGTTGGATTTCAGTCTGCATAATTATGTGTTGTTTCCAACGCTACATGCCGTCCAGTATTAGTGAAACTCGTGATGTAGAAAATAGCGCTTACGGATCGATTAGGGCTTTGATACCCAACATCCGAAAACCTTGCTGTGCCAAGTTATTCATCAACAATGTCAGCCACTTGAGTCACTCTTCACGGAACGTGTTGAAATCTCGTGTTAACCGATCACGCCAATCGCAGACACTTCGTGCAGTTTATTAAAAGCAGATGCCTGCAATAAGTTTTAAAATAAATTCAGCGAAGACACGAACGCGATTTATATTTCAAGTTATTGGAACTTCTCTTTGGCATCGCATGAATACCAAAACCCCACCTAGCGGTCATCAAATATTGAAATTATTTAATAAGCGAGGGATTTTACGATCCAGTGATTTCCATCCAATGTTTGCAAACGACTGGCGTGGGAGAGACACGTACCTAACTTTTGGGATCAATAAATTAAGATAAAAATGCAAAGCTATAGATTAACGCCTTTAATTAAAAAATTGCGCTTTGCTCAATGGAGGTCTTATAAATAAAGCAAATTACTTTCTTATTCTTTAATTAAAGCAGTTCTTTTCGTGCTTGTATAACTTTGGGATAAAGGATAACGGTGCTAGAGTGGGCCACGAATCAATAAATAAAGCAGGATGGGTATTTAATTATTGCTTTATTCATTAGGTCGTTTTTTATGCCTAATTGATCAACATTTTTGTACTAATTAAAACATGCACCCAAAGTTTTGATAGATATACCTGACGCTTAACTTTGATGGTGTAAATAAAAAAATATATTTACACGTTTCTGAAGGATCCATAAATATATATGTGTATATATACAATTGTTGAGTTGTTATAATTAATTATATAAGTAAAATCAGAGTCATTCGAAAAAGAAACACTTTTTGGCTTTGGTACACAAATAAGTATTATACAATAACATGGAATAAAATAGTTTTGTGCAAATCCCATCGTTTGAAAGCTCCAAATTAATTCAATCACATTCACTGCCCCTATCGGTATACAATACTTACTTCTCGGAACTTAGTAATGATTACACTAAAGGGACGTGCAAATCCCTTTAAAGTAGACATATATAATAATTCCGGGTTTCAGACCCCCTACAACGCTCTTTGTCCTGTACATGCTAATTTATTAACCCGCTTTGATGTTAAATGTGAGAATCTTTATGACTGGTGACACCACCGACGTCATAAAAGTACAGCTTTGTCTCATAACTAGTCCAACAACCATTTTCAATTTTGGGCGAATGATTTCAGGTCCGCTCTTGCGGCAGTCTATAAAAACGGTTAGACGTCTGATGACGAGTACATTGATATTTGTAAATCATGGTTCTCCAGGGACCCACCAAACCACATTTGGTCGAGTTAAAACAATTTTGGAAATATATTATATCAAGTTAACCTGCAAGCTAGAAATGCGAAATCGATATTGACAGGATTTATGGCACACCCGAGTCTGGCCGCAACGAAGAGAACGACCACATAACAGCAAAAATATGTGCAATGAAGCAATGGATTTGTATCTCAATCGAAGGAGTTTGAGAGTAAATCGACGACTGAAGAGATATACTGCGGGATACCATTGTGTGTTCACCCACATCGATTACTTCAACAAAGTGGAAGGTCGTTTCATTTCACTCTATCAACAAAATCTTGGAAATTAAAAGTACTTCTTTCTGAAGAAAATAGAGGCAAAGAGAACAAGTGAAGTAAATTGAACTAACACAGAGTGTAAATGTTTTGCGATCAGAATTGATCCCACGTATGGAAATCGCTACTAAACTTCAAATAAAATTCAAAAGTCTTTTAAACTGGATGTCTCGAACGTTATCGAGTGTCGTTAGTTTGCTCCACATCATTATAGAATATTTCCATAACTGAACGTAATGCTGTTAAAACTAAAAATTGGGATAAGTTTTGGATAAGTAGAGAGATGTTGTCAGATTAGAACGTTACCTAATTTTTTTTAATCATTTTATATCAAATACCTTTAAACAGGGTGTTAATAAACATTTTTTTCCGCAAACGTTAAAATTAAGAATAGTTTAACCCCTAAAACCAATACTCGCCTATGGTCCCACGTTCATTGATTGTGAGGAATGCACAAAAACTTTACCCGATAATCGAATCGAAATAAAAACTGTTTAAATAAACATGTACTAACCTACCATAATATGCATAATATTGAAGTAGGTTCGTTTGTAATAATAAATTCTTTAAAATATTTTCGTGGAAATTACAATGAATAAATTCGTAGTATTTGCTTAAGAATCGAGTACAGTTCATAACATAGCGGTCGGACACAACTGATAACAAAAATTTATTGTCCCAAAAAAGTTAGAAGGTGTTTATCTCGTTCGGCAAAAACTCTTTGATGCGTTCAAGTTCATTTAGTAATAGGCGGAGGGTGAAATAAGGGGTCAGGATTTCAGCAGTGGTAAATAGAATAAATGTTTATTTTGACGAGTTCTACTTGTGGTTAAATTTTCTGCTAGGAGTTCCATAACATCCTGTATAATATAATAACAATACGTGTAATAATAATAGAATATTTTAAAATATTCAAGCGAGAGTCTTGTTACTATAAGGTTGAACTCAGTTAAATTTTTACTCCTTCCGTACCTGCGTGAGGCTATAGGAACCACCGGTCAGAATACAGAGTCCCCATTTCGTGTACGGCAGGTATAAATGAAAAAAATATAGGGTTTGTTAAAATACCGTCTGCCGGCCACTTCGACTATTACGTAATTTCTCTTAACTAATTATGTAAATAACTACGACGGCAACGAACGAATCTTAAATTAGTCGGTCAAAGTTGCTTATAAAAAACAAAACTTAGTAAAACTAGTGTGGAAATGCTACTTCTTATTTAGATTTGTACTGTTTGCGTTTGTAATTTCAGTCCGCTTTTCTTAAAGCTATTAAAATTATCATTATGCATTTATCTTGGACATCTGATGTATTGTTGCTGATGTAATATGTGGAACCCATTTATAGTCGCGTCATGGGAGTAAAACCGACTCGAATGTCGTCACGTAAAACGGTATCACGCCACCTCTCTGCCGGTGTTCTCTTCTCCCATGTGTGTGTGAGGCGTCCGTGTCTAAGTAATCTCCTAAACTTCCACTTAGCCGATTTAAAAAAATTCTTTCACCAATATTTAGAATGAGACTACACTTTTCGCAAAGTAAGTCGACGAAAATACTGTTGAGACGCTGTATGAGACTTAGCGATATCCTGTTGGAAAAATGAATTTTATGGTGTTTCTAGGTAAGGCGGTAAAACTGGTTCTACAATACCCCGAATAAATACACATGTGACGGGCTTCCATGAGTGATAGAGCCCCATACCGTAACTCAGACAGTGCTGTGAACAGCGAATTGGATATTGCATTTTAAACAAGGCGACGAACTGAATAATTGCTGTCGTATTTAACATCAATTGAAGAAACGTTTATTTTAAGCGCAGTTTAAATCAACGTTGATTTAGGGTAGTTGTTAGAGTATATTTAAACTGTTGTATTTTAAATCCATCAAAGAAATGTTTATTTTGGACGCATTTTAAGTTGACCTTAACTCAACATAAGTTTTAGTCTTGGAGACTGATATGTTGTGCCTAAAGTTTGTTTCAAATCGTTTATATGTTCGCTTTTAAACATTTTAGCCATGCTACAATATCATAACTATTATTGGTTTTACGACAAAATTCTTAATATTTATATTGATTAATTAAAACTTGGCTATTTTGGTAGTTAACTCATCTTACCAATACTTTCATAGTTCTTAGATGCAGTAATGGTGCCATTTTCCTAACAAGGCCACATGGTGGACCTCACGGATAGAAACATCGAAGATGATATTAAAGAGTAGATTAAATTAGCCAAAGACGGATATGAAAAAAAAAACTTAAAAGAAGCACTTGGAATGTGAGATTAATTTTTTTTATGTTTTGTTCAATTTCTACTTTTAATTTGTGGTTTTCTATTGTTCTTTTATCGAATTATATCGATAAAATTGATTTTTCAAAATCGTTTCTTTGCCACTCACCCTTAAAAAAAAGATCGCTCTTTTCCTAATATGTACCTATCTTTACTTGAGAAAAAAGGAACACGTTCAAAACAACGAAACAGCTAACATCACCCATTTTAAATTGTGCCGTTCATCCAGCAAAGAATTTATAATTTTAGCTTATTTAGTTAATTCTCAATTTTGATCGTTCTTTTTCCTTGTAGGGCGTCTTTTTATGTCTTATATGTAAAATATCGTACAGAAATCTTCTCCTGATAATCGATAACATAATTATACTGTTAAGTCAAAAGTTTCTTTTAGGAAAAACAAGAATGTTTCCTGGTTATGGGGAAGAAATTTTATTACAATTTATTATATACTCCTAAAATGCGCATATCATAAACGTATTATAAACGCTACTGCCGAAAGTTTTTTGTGCAAATTTTATAAACAATTGGTAAACTTATCTCCTATACGTTTGAACAAGATATTGGGCTGCCCATATTTCTACGTATATGGTAAATCCGATATAGTCGTTTGCGTCGCGGACATTCCGCTGAATAATCAACGTTTATCATCAACCTTATACTTGGAGATCTTTTCTGAGGAAATTAAACGTTTATTATACTTACTGGTCTTGCTTGGGATATATATTTTGTAAGATTATTATTATGAGTAGTTTTGATATATTTTTGGAGCTCACAATTCCGCCAATCCTGAGGTAATTCCAAACTCAGTGGTACATTAATTTCAGCTTGACAGATTGCGAATTCATGGTACAAAATACGTTGTGCGAAATGTTTCGTTTTTAATTCATAACCGCGTTCTCTACAGTCCATTTATTATTAGCGGAAAAAATCAGTCCGGACATCACTGGCTTGTGCCAAAATTTCAAAGCTGTTATTGACACGTAATCCCGCATTAAAATTAACGCATCACACTGTACACTCCTACTACATGTTCTTGCTCTGATTGTATCTTTAGCCTTTACTTCTCCTACTCGTGTTGCACAATTTTGATACAGTTTCTTTGTTTCAGGTGAGTAAGGCGTGAGGGTCGCATTCACCAAAACGGGCAAGTTATACTCAGATTGGTTAATTTGCCCACAGTATGTGCTCCATGTGACACATCGAAGAAACTAACATCTGTAAATAATTATGTACATTGCAATATTATGGTCGTTATGTGAACTTTGTATAATTCCACTAGTAGTAATTTAATTGCTACTTGTAATTTGATCTGCTCAAATATTTCAGAAAATAGGAAAATAAAGACGGTTCTGAATGGTTGTTTGTTAAGTAAGAAGGGGTAGTTTTTCGTTGGAACGAAAGTAGGTCGGGGATTCTAAGTCGAACCTTTAACGAAAAACATCGTTTCTTGAGATCCCAAGCAACACAACAATATACCGCCAAATGTCCTGGCGATCAATGAGTATTTTCTGTAGATTTCAAACGTATAGACCCCGTATTTTTACTACCTCTATAATTCTGATGAATTATTTAACTTTTATTTTTAGTTTTTTTTATACGTTTTTATTTCATAGTACACAGATGCTATTGGCATGGAGTTTGCCCGGGAGAAATGTGCCGAGGTTCATGATGTTGAGTACAGAATGCAGGATCATCCAAAGTTCAGATCCTTTGTTTAATCTTTGGAGACTGTACTCGACTTATACAGTCAAGCTGGTCGTCTTGGTGATTGGGTGCATGGAACGTATCAAGGATTCGCTCGTTTCCTATCTAAAAATCATCCCTGCCTCCCGTAAACCGGCAGAGACGGTTGCGGCTGGAATGCAGAAGTCAGTCGTCTTGGGGTCGTTGCGTCTACTCATATGATTTACGGGATTCGTAGTCACCAACTAAATGGTTTTGAGGAGTGGCTATGATGTACGAAATGGACCTGACCAGCAAGTCCGAAACACAAGGAGGAAACTTCTTACATAAAAATGAAAAAAAAAAACTGAAATTTTTCTCTATAAACTTTACCTATTAACTTAACTCTATAAACGTTTATTTTATTTTATTTTATTTTAAACGCAGTTTAAATCAAAGTTGATTTAGGGTAGGTAGATGTTAGGGTATATTTAAACTAAAATAAACTTAAATAAATTTCATAAATAAGAATTAAATACAAATCATGCAACATCTGTATGTTACTGAATAAAAATTAAAAATACAAATAAAACGTTAATTATGTATTTGCTGAAAATTCAATTTTCATTCGTTCTCTCACAATGAAGACACGATTTGTGGAATTATGTTGAAGTTACATCAGTTATTTCCATTAGCTGTTGAATTGAAATTAATAAAACATTTACGACGGTATTTTTGCTGAATGTACAATTCGTATTTCCTAACAAATTAGATTGATCGAACATTACCTCAACTCATATTTACGTAAATATATTTGGAGAACGTTAGGTACATAGATTTTCGATTTCAATTTATGTACTCATTACGACGTTCCGATTGTAAATTTGTTCAACAATTACACAGGCCAACGATGAAAAAACTTTTCCAATAATTTTACCTAATTTCCGTGTTGTTTGGTGTACTGATTCCGAAAATAATAATAAAGAAGTCGTATCACCCAACAATTTCTCACATTTTAATACTAAAGAAAATATTTTAGAAATATGTAATGTGTACAAAAGGAAATTAGGGTTGGGTATTATTTAAAGAGGTTGTGTCTAAGCATTTGGGCAATGTGAAAGCCCCTAACTATAAACTTATCGTAGTTAATATTATCATAGACGAGTTCAAAACTCTTGGTTGTCTGATGAACATTAAAGTCCACTTCTTACACAACCATCTTGACATTATTGTAAAAATTTGGGTAAAGTGAGTGAAAAGCAAGGGGAACGGTTTTATCAGGATATAGAAAAGATGGAGAAACGATGCCAGGGACGGTGGAATATCAACTGTTGGTCCCTTCACAGAGAACAACAAATTGCATTAAATCGAAGAAAATGTTATCCAAGAAACTTTACAGAAAAAAGGGAAAAGGAATACAAAAAATAAGCATCTAAAATATTTGCATTGTAGTATTTTAATATTATCGCAAGTATAAATTGCAACCTAATAAAAAAAAACTATGATTTTTTAATTTTTATGTATCAGATTTCCCCTATTTTGAAATATTTATAATCGATGTCATATTGTGAGACAATTGAGGGTGATACTGATGCCAAATACGGTTTCAGCACCCAAAAATACATAAGATTTGGGTGAATTGCTTGAAAAAGTTTTTACAATTTTTTATTTTTTTTTGGTTGAGTTATTTGTGTACGCTGGGTTAGTTCTTCTACATTGTTGACTGTTGCATACACTAATTTTTTTACCCCACAACAAAAATCACAAGGATTTAACACAGAAAGCGAGTGGTGAATTAGGCACACTACGTTAAGGAATTATAACCTTATAAAGCCCTTGGCTTCAACGTACATATCTGTTAATTCAGATAACCAAACATACATAAATTAGCCAAGTAGTTATGCCGACAGGGGACAGATTAGAACTGATTGTTTACTTAGCGAAGGTACTTTTTTTGCGATAAGAACGCTCGATAGCTTTTACTAAGATTTTCTATATCAAATTGAAGGGAGCAATGTTTGTAAAACTAGTAAAAATAAGGGGAGATTTTTTATTTTTTTTTTAAATGTGCGACAAATAAATAACAAATAAAGTTGCTTAAAATGGCGACTTATTCCGCTAATATAATTGGTGCGGTTTTTATGTCTTATGTTTTTATGACTTATGATTAGTAATTTCTAAATTTTCAATCAGTCAATTGTAGATGCGGTAATCGGTAATATGTTTATCGACTACCATAGCGAAAACACAATTTTGACGTACTAATTCGAATAGAGAAAGTGTCTCTTTGTCTGTCAAGGCAGGTAAAGTGTTTTACCTGACTCCAACTGGCCCTACTTACTACAAATATTTTGAAGTGTAAAGACGAATTAATCGGTTCCATTTAATTACCATTATCTACTCGTAAATAAGAAGAAATTTATCGTTTTATGTTTCATTATCTTTTAATCCACAGTGCTATTGGAAGAGTTTATATTTTGTAATATTAATTAAATTGAAAATTTGTAAAACGAGTTGCCTACGCGTAAATCACATCGTTGATCACATCAAACAAATGTAAAAAAATATCAACATGGTATCGGCAGTCTCAGGTTGTGATTATTTCTAAACTTTAGACGGATAAATTAAGGTAAATGGAACGCCCACATTGTCCAAAATGTTATAAAACGTGTTTTCATTTAAGATTGATCAAAGAAAATGAGTTATCTTGAAGATAATCGATAATCGATTCTTATTATACATATCACAAAATCAAAAACAAATAAGTCTAGGACCTTCATTGTAACTGCTGATTTTGAAGGAGGAATCAAACCTGTTGAGTTATACAAGAGATATCTAGCTCTGCGTCCCTCGCATGTAGACAATACAGTTTTTTCTTTCATATAGACAAGGAAAATGTACAACACAGCCAGTAGGCATTCATAGCATTGGTGGTATTCCAAGGAAAATTGCAAGTTATCTAAACTTACCTGATGCTGCATTATATACTGGTCACTGCTTTCGCAGAACATCCGCCACCTTATTTGCTAATGCCGGTGGCAGTAAAGAGAATCTCAAGCGTCATGGTGGATGGAAAAGTGATTCAGTTGCTGAATCCTACGTGGAAGAGTCGGTTTTGAATAAAACAAAAATTGCAAAAACAATTCTTGGCGGTTTACAAAATTCTGAATTGGAGAAAAATCCAAATACTTGTTCAATTGGCGAGGATATGGAAAAGAGCAATAGTCATATTAACAACATAGTAACAAACCCTTCCAAATATTTTTCAATACCTGCTCCTTCAACGTCTGGTATCAATTTTAACAATCCATCTGGTTGTACATTCACATTTAATATAGATGTCGGGATATTGTGAAACGCCAAGTGGAATCGGGTAGTACTGGGAAGACCACTTGACGCAACGGACAGTGTCACGAGAGACGTGCACCCGGGATCACCTGTTTTGCATATCTTTGGGTTTTTGTTGTTATTGTTGTTAATAAACTGCGTGGTGAGCCAGCATAGAGGGGGAGGGTCGATCTCCGACATAGATAATAAATAATAATGTTCTAATATTGAAATACGTAATTATGTACTTTCTAAAATACAAATTTCGTAAATGGGGGTGTGATGGTAGTCGATAAAATATTGTATGTAACATGGCAGTAAAGTGTCTTTATCAAACTTGTTTACTTGCTCGACTCGGCTCCGCCTCGTCTCGCAATCTGCAAACTCGTTCAACAAAGAGTCACTTTACTGCCTTGTTACATAAATAGCTATTAATAAATTAAAATTAATATTTCAAAATTTATTTCTTCAGAAATTCTGTTTTCTATGAAAAAGGCTCATCTAAAATTGAATTACTTTTGCGTTAGATTTTATTGCTAGTGCTCAACGATCTTTATTAAACAGCGTAATAAAACTAAGATATCCAACTAGAAAAGATTTGTGTTTCGGCGTTTACTGTTATAGCTTAAGTTTATTGTTTTTTTGATTGTACGATAAAAATCTTATTATTTGTATAAGGGCTATATAAAGTATCATTACAAATTGAAATTTGAGGGCAGGTTGTGAAGCACAAATAGATATATAATTGATCAGTGAGTTATAGATCAAATTGTGGATAAAATTGTTTGCCTATTGTTGATTGTCGGAGAAAGCAATCCATCTTCTAACGATTATGTTTTGTTAACTTGATAAATTGTTTGGTATTTTATTGACAAAATAATTTAAAACAGTTCAATTTTAGATGTTAGGATTTCGATTATTTACTCATATTTTGTAATGTATACATATTATATACAATTTTTTGCCTTCTTGAATTGCTATATATTTACATTATGTACACTATATGCAAATTACGACTTCCATTGCACTTCTTATATGTATACAGGGTGATTTTTTGAAAACGATCCACCCTAAATATCTAAAAAACA
This sequence comes from Diaperis boleti, assembly GCA_963583935.1. Taxonomy (NCBI): domain Eukaryota; kingdom Metazoa; phylum Arthropoda; class Insecta; order Coleoptera; family Tenebrionidae; genus Diaperis; species Diaperis boleti. Next base: position 34,565,900 of record OY757242.1, on the reverse strand, counting down.
AAACCGTTATAAGCAAAATGCCGAAACCGGTCAACTTTGGTTGTGAGGGGGACACTTAATTAGTGTAGTTTTAGACCTGCAGGTGCAGCCCCTTGGCCGAGGCAAAAGCCCCCTCAAAAATCTTAAATGGAACAGAGGGTTAAAAAGTTTATTTTTTGAAAAGTCCATTTAACCTCTTTTTGGCTATGTAGTAGTTTTTTATTTCTACGATTAGTTTTTGAGAAAACCGCTTGTTTTGTAGCACATACCACGTTCATCCATTTTTTATCCATTTATTTTTTTTATCCATTGTTGTTAAGCGCCTATTGTTAAATCAACGCTTGGGAATGTGAACTATCAAAGAGATATTGAAATGTTTGATGAAACTAATGTTTGAACCGCTGTTTAGATTTTACCGTCTGGTAATCAGTTAAACTTCAATTAATAAGTAAAGAAACACACCATCAATGATGAAAAAAATCTTCAAAAATAAAAATCCTATCTTTTAAAACAGTTGAATTTTACAAGAGATGCTCGAAATGGGCACCGTTTTATTCCAGGCAGTAGTAGATCCGGTTTTCAAATTCGAATTCTTTTTGAAATCTTTCTCGCGGAATTTGCCTGCATTCATCAACAATTCGTTGTCTGACTTCAAATTAATGGTCCCAGAGAAAAAAATCTAAACTTGTCAAGTCTGGTAATCTTGCTGGCCACTCAATTGCATCACTTCTGCCAATTCAATGGTCCGGCAATCGGTTGTTAAGCCGATTGCGAACGTTTAAGGCATAATGTGTTGGAGCTCCATCTTGTTGAAATTTCGTTTAGGAATATGTTTAGCACATTTGTTTTGGGAGCCATAAAAAAACTCTTTCAACAACTGAGTTGACCAGTTTTTCATCCGAGCGTATGCAAATTTACTTTAAAACTGAATAATTGTCAATGTCAATGAATAAGAAACAGTTTTTATTTCAGAAAATACTTGATATTTCAGAAAAAGATTAACCTTTTTAACTTACAAATTTTCTCACGAAAGTGGCGTTTTCTTAAAAACTAATAATAGAAATAAAAAAACTACTGAATACATAGTCAAAAAGAGGTTAATAGTCGCGTAAATGAAGTATTTTTCTCGGAAGTCCTCAGAAACAGCTCCGATTTTGATGTTTTTTTTTTTAATATTTGCTTTTTTTATATTATTTATAATCAGAAACCTTTTGGAGCGGGGACAATATGTATGATATTTATTAAAAAAAAAAATAGTTTTGCGTTTTTTTTTTAAGACTTCAAAAAGGAAGGAAGTTATCAATTCGGTTGTATGTTTTTTTTTATTGCTTGTTACCTCAGAACATTTATATATTTATATTTCATTTATGTTCACCGATTTCTTCGTCAATTGTGGACCGATTTACAAAATTCTTCTCTTATTTGAAAGGGTATACTCTTAAGGTGATTCCATTATCAAAAAATTAGGATCTGACCAGGGAATCCCATGGAAATCGAGAAAAATACTCAAATTTTCACTCCCTTTTATTAACCGACTTCATGTATGTTCACCGATTTCTTCGTCAATTGTGGACCGATTTTCAAAATTCTTCTTTTATTTGAAAGGGTGTACTCTTGAGGTAGTTCCATTGTCAAAAAGTCAGGATCTGATCAGGAAATCCCATGGAAATCGAGAAAAATCCTCAAATTTTTGCTCCCTTTTATTAACCGACTTCATGTATGTTCATCAATTTCTTCGTCAATTGTGTACCGATTTACAAAATTCTTCTTTTATTTGAAAGGGTATACTCTTGAGGTGGTTCCATTGTCAAAAAGTCAGGATCTGATCAGCGACTCCCATGGAAATCGAGGAAAATTCTCATATTTTTCCTTCCTACAAGTATTGATGAACAATTTTTAATTATTTTATTTATACATGTCTAAAATAAATAATCCACAATTCATAATAATTTTATAATTTACTTTCGTATATTATTTGTAGAATAAGTATTGAAAAACTAATTTTTTTATATAAATATAATAAATAGTGTTTAAACAATATAAATAATTATTTCCCCACTTCAAAAGGTTTCTGATTTTGAATAATATATAAAAACAAACATTCACAAAAAAAATCATTAAAATCGAAGCTGTTTCTGAGGACTTCCGAGGATTGCCTGTTTTATGTATTTATTGACGCGACTATAAATGGATCTTTCAAAAAATAAACTTTTTAACCCTCTGTTCCATTTAAGATTTTTGAGGGGGCTTTTGCCTCGGCCAAGGGGCTGCACCTGCAGGTCTAAAACTACACTAATCAAGTGTCCCCCTCACAACCAAAATTGACCGGTTTCGGCACTTTGCTCATAACGGTTTGGTTTTCTTGATATTTAGGGTGGATCGTTTTCAAAAAATCACCCTGTAAATATTTTAACACATCGCGCGACACCCGAATAGATAACGGTGCTGTCTGACTGCATGTTCACTACTCTTCGATTGACTGAGCACATTTCACACGACGTTGTCTAAACCATCTATTTCCTATACTCCGTGTCTCAAATGTTCGATGCTCCATAAAGAGTTCAAATATGCCGAGCTCGATCGCACCGTAGGGAATACTCTGAAATACATTATTCTCTTGCATACATAATTCTCTAGATCATCCCTGGCTTTAGTAACTAGATCGGCCACACCTTTCTAGATGGTTCTCGATTCTTCTCTTGATGACATCATACGGATACAATATTCCAGTGGATAAACGCAGACTTTTCTCTAAAACGGTATTGTTGACGTTATTCAGATCTACATAATCGTTAGATAAAACAATGAGTATAAACAATCGTACCAACTTTCCTGGAAATTACGTCTTGTAAGAACCACATTTTTGTCTTATGTTCAGAGAAACGTCCTTTAATAAATCTCACACTGACATCTCCCGAACCGCAAGAACGTTCCCACGGGCTTTACCCTACATCGTTTATGTCAACATTTGAAAACTAAAACATTTTAAGAGAATTGAGCGCACCCTCAAGCAGTCAAACTAGAATTAATTAAGTGCAGTAGAACTCAATGCAAAAAAAAATCCTTTTTTCTTTAGTCAAAAAGATAAGGGTTTATTTACCAATTGTTCTTGAATCATACCAACGATTCTCAATCAGCTTTCGCGTAAATTTTAAAGCCATTGGTTTAAATATTTGCATAACCTCGTGAATTACTCTGTATATAGTATTTAGTATACAGGGTGTTTCAGATAAAGTGCAATAAATTTAATTGGTAATAGAACATCGTTTTAACAATTATATAAAAAACATTTAAAAAATATATACGTGAGATGTATATTCAGCACTTTAAACTCTTCATGTTTATCACATTTTTATTCGAAGAAGGATTTCATTGCAGACCAGTGAAATTTGTCGTTGGTAGTAAATGTTGGTCATCAGTTGAGTGTCGCGCCACTATGTATTGTTATGTGTGCTCGATTCTTGTACTCCCAGATGCAATCGCGTTTTGGAAATTTAACCTGAAAGTTTTAAGTATTCGAAGATGTGCTTCGAAGTGTATTCGAACCGTCGGTGTCTCAACATTTATCCCTGATCAAAGTTAGAGAGTTTATTATAACATGCTAACCTACTTCAACATTATTCATATTATGATAGGTGAGTACATGTTTCCATTTAAACAGTTTTTATTTCGATACGTTTATCGGGTAAAGTTTTTGTGCCTTCCTGACAGTTTTATTTTGATGAGTTCTATTTGTAGTTAAATTTTCTGCTAGGACTTCCATAACACCCTGTATACCTAGCGTTAAGCTGATGCGACCAGGCATAAATAATATAAATGATTAAAGATCATAGTCTCAGCAGGGAAAACTATACCAAAACGTTAAAAACCACAATGTTCTTAAACCTCTCCAAATATATTTAGTAAATATGTGCTTAGGTAATGTTCCGATCAATCTAATGTTTTGGGAAATACGGGTCGTCCATTGAGCAAAAATACCGTCATAAATATTTTATTAATTTCGATCCAACAGCTAATGGAAATAAAGATTATTGAATGATGTAACTTCAACAGAATTCTACAAATCGTGTCTTCATTGTAAAAGAATGAATGAAAATTGAATTTTCAGCAAGAGAGGGAACTTTAGCTGAAACATTAATTAGGGAAGATCAATAGACGTTCGCAGCTAAAGTCTGTTCAGGATGCAGGTGCCTTCCATTTAACCGCATGGTCCGGCGTTTCACTTCCGAACGGTGTGTCGTAACAAAGCATACAACTTACAAACTATGTAGCGCAGAAGTGCAAATATTTGCATACTTAAACACTCCAAGTACAGCTAACAATCATCTTGGCGGGGATTTACTGATTTATGCGAGACGCATGGCGTACAGTCCCTCGCTGAGAAATGTGAGTAAAAGTAATGACACTTTGGTTAATGAGCTAAAATCGATGGTACTTCGAAACAATGGAAAGAGGGAAATTCGAAAAGTGTAAGTGGAAATTTGATACTGACGCTGAAGCTCAGGGCTTGTTCAGACATATAAATACTCAAAAACACATAGGACAAAACATATTTATCCCTACTTATTATAGACAGAAATCTTCTTAAAAATATACTGAGTGACTGAGAATTAAACCGACAACGCAATACCGGAAATAACATAAAATATTTCTAAACTTGGAAACATATATAAAAAAATCTATGAACCAGAAGAATGTTCTTAAATCCAGGTGGAGTAAATTTAAATTAAAATTTAAATATATCTAAGTCGAACTCCACAAACTTTAATAACTGTAAAATTACTAATGGAACATGTTTCGGCAGAACACTTCTGCCATCATCAGCCCTTAAAGAATATAAAAAAATATTTTTTTCAAAAAAGTATTTTCAAAATAAATATGTAATGGAAACATAATACGGCAAAATTGCTACATTTTTGCATAGGTCCTTCTTACGTTTTCTTTATACCTATCGTTGGTCATCAAATAAATAAACATAGAATTAAAGTTTTAAAGACAAAAAAATGGAGAACTGTGGTGCAATAGCATTGCTATTTTGTGTAGAAACAAAAAATTTAAAAGTTACACGCAATACAACGTAATGCAGCACGTTTTGTACACCATGCTTTTAATTCGGCCACCACACAAAAGAAGATAGTACATGTAACTTAACTTTATATAACATCTTAATATCTAAAAAATGACCTTTGTTGAATTATATGATAAAAACCCACTTATTAAACAAATGTCACAATATTCAACGGTGTGGAGCAGCTCCTCTGGCATATTATACGTAATTATAAATATAATACAATTAATGAAAATTAAGCTTCCTTCTTTTATATTTCTCACCATTATTACTAGTTTCACTACACAATCACCACAAAAAGTTGTTTGTTGACGTGGTGACTTGACCTTTCTTTTTTTCACTGACCTGTCACTCATTTCACGCACCGCGTTGTAGTAAGTTATGAAATGTAATTTTTTTCCTGACTACGCATGGGATTTTTGATCGATGCGAAGCCGAGCTTAAAAACATGCCGTTTACGGAAAAAAAAATATTATCTACGTGTTGGATACATACTTTTTTTTATTTGAGTTTGGAAGATAAATTAAATTTAGTTATTTTTACCATTTTACAGCTCTGCAATAAAGATGAAACTCTTTTTTTGCATCAAAAATTGTTAGTTTACTTTATAATAATGAAAAAACCGGGTAGCTTTTGTTTGTAGTTTTTTCAGAAAACATAAGTACGTTTTAGTTTAAGATTAGAATAATAGTGTTTAATATTTTACTTACTGCTATTGGTTCATCACTTTACCAGTCCTTTGAATTTTTTGAATGTGGAGCTGCATTTAAATTATGAAGCTGACCCATTTTTGCACCAAACTCGGAGAACTCATTTACTTTTTCAAAGTAAAACTACTCTTAACAAAAAAATATTTATTTCATAATATTAAACATCAACATAATCGTAATTATTGCTAATATACTCGTTTGTTGAGTTAATATTTTCTAATTGTTTACAATACCACACATATTCACTGGTACATATTGTCGGGATAATTATTATTTAATGTTAACAGGTAAGAGGGTAGGCAAGGTCATTACGGCTCGTAAACACGCTACACAGTCTTGTTTCAACAATTGAAACTTTTTAGGCTGTAGACGCGTGTCCTCTGTACGCAAAATTTCATATTTATAATTTTCTACAAATTCTATATTTTTGAAGCGGGAATTTTTTAGTTGAAGTATTTTAACATTTTTTTAAAGGGAGACAATATGTTTTTATAATCTAAAATTATGTGTTGTCTAACTTCGTCATTATTCTGTAGACTTTACAAATATTCCGGATCATGTTGGCCCATTCTTTTGATAGCAATTTTTTTTATTGGGAAATAGTGTAGTTTATTTATAACATTCTGTGACTTCTAAAAATTGCATCTTGTTAAACAAGTGTTTTAAAATCTGTAAAATCCCATTCCCCAAAATTTAAAAAACATTAAATCACATTAATTAATGGCCACCCGTTACGATACGGTTAATTGTTTTTGCGATGTTTATGCGGCTTTTTCGTGCGTGCGATAAACGAGTCGAACCACCTGCAGTCGCGTAAGGTGATTTTTGTGCTAAAGTTTAATACATTTTTAACTCCACAACCATAGAGGTTATGACAAAAGTGTATTGTTGCTCTTGTCAAGTTCTGTTACCGGTTAAAATGTTGATACACCAACATTATCCGCCCTGCTATAATGTGAAATTCTTCTCGGTAAACTCTATTAATAATAATTATGTTTTTTATCTTATTCATAGTTTCTTCTGATAGTCTATTAGGTATGCTGCTATGTCGTCCACGTTTGTCTCTAGCAGGTGTTATGTTTTTAGTTAATGTTGAGTAGTTCTTTAACCCGACTTTTCGTTATACCATGTAATGACTAAAATACTCTTTTACAAATTAATGGCAGTTTTATTATTATGTATTTATGTATTTTAAATTATGTATGTTCGGGCATAACTTCTTTGTTTATGAACCGATTTCAATTATTCTTTTTGGGTTGAGTTCAGGATCGTTCCAAGGTGATCCCATTTTAATGTCATTGCTATTGAACCCAATAGTTCGAAGATGTACCAGGGAACTCCTAAAAATGAAATAGGAAATATACAGGTTGATTTTTTGAAAAGTGAACACCTTCAATAATTTTGAACAGAAACGAAATTTGAAATTTTCCAAAAACACTCCAAGTTTTATACAGAGGGAGACAAATTTTGAGATAGGTTTTTAGATGACAGCTCTCAACCTCTTACCGGGGTGGACAGCCCCTTAATAATTTAAAAAAAAAACGACTCATTTTGTGACATCATTTGAAAACTTATGTATTCGATTGCAGAGAGGGTGAAATTAATTTTTCTTTACGGAGCTAAGCATAATTGTTCTCGTGGTACTTCAAGGGAGTTTAAGGCAAGACACCCTAATAACAATGTCGGCGCAAATTATGTTATTACATCGGTACAAAAATTCCAAGAAACTAAATCTGTGTCAAACAAAAAAAGAGAAGGAAACAGGCTGGTTAATAAGATGGCCCAGATTGAGGTTCTTGGTCATTTTGCTATGGATCCAACTCGCTCCTTGCGTCGCGCTTCTGGAGCTACGGACGGGTCTTTCTAATTCATCTATCTGTACGTAAAGTCACAAAACTGTACGAATTTCATCCTTATAAGATGAAGACTCTTCAGGAACTAGGCAAGAACGACGAGTGCTGCGAAATTATGACCGAAATAATTTATTAAATTAAAAAATTTAAATATATCTAAGTCGAACTCCACAAATTTTAATCAGCGTAAAATTATAAATGGAACATGTTTCGGCAGAACACTTCTGCCATCATCAGCCCTTAAAGAATATAAAAAAATAAATAAATAATAAATATTCTTTAAGGGCTGATGATGGCAGAAGTGTTCTGCCGAAACATGTTCCATTTATAATTTTACGCTGATTAAAGTTGGTGGAGTTCGACTTAGATATATTTAAATTTACTCCACTTGGATTTAAGAACATTCTTCTAGTTTAGAAATAATTTATTATTGTGAACCCAAATTTCCTCAAAAATATCTGCTTCCGTGACGAGTGCACATTTGTTTTTAATTGAAATGTGAATAAACAGAATGTACAATACTGAAGCGATGAAAACCCTCATATTTTTTGAGAATGTCATACAGAATTCTCTCAGAAACTAAATTAGTTTATAGGCTGGAATACTTGGCGACGCAATTACAGGTCATTTTCATTAACGAGACGTTGAATGGCAGAGTTTACTTGGATATGCTAGAAAACGTAATTGATCCTCTAATCACAGAATAATTAGAAAACCAGTGCGACATTGAGGAAAATCAAATGTTAGACGAGTATGACTTATTTTTCCTAAAGGCTGGAGTCCCACCACATTATGTCGTCAATGTGCGAAATTGGATTTCTTTCTGTGAGGTCATTTAAAATCGGTGGCTTACAAGAAACCACCTGCTAACTTGGGGGATTTACGCCAAGGAATAATTAACAAGTTCAGGAGAATTCCACGTGAAACATTCCAAAAAGTGCGGCAAGAGTTCGAAAATCGCCTATTACTGTATGGAAAGGGATGGTGGACATGTTGTAGCATTTGTTGTAACCTTATGACCTAATGCAAACGCTTTTTGCATAGTTACGATTAATTTCTAACGAGAATTTAATTTGTTCAATTGTGTAATACCGTAAAAAAAATTAAATTATTTTATATCTCACATGAATATTATTGATTATTATCGCCTAGGATACGAATTATATAAACCATAACCATAATGATAACGCCAGTTCATTTATACTAAAACTAACAAATAAAAGGAACCGTGATCTAGGGAAACGTTTTAATGCGAATTAAATAAATAGCTATTCTTAACACTAGTGAGCAAAGTATGAGTGTAAAATATGAGTTTTTCCACAATCAAAGTAGAAAACGGGAAAAATGTGGTAGTTTTCTCCCGAAACATGTTCCTATGGTAATTTACGTTTATTAAAGTTTGTGGAGTTTGACTTCAATGTATTTAAATTTTAAAATACAAAACATTATCGAACACAGTTTATTTATTTAAAAAAATTATTACATATTCAACATTTTTCCCCCAACCAAAATACAAAACATCAAATGCAAAATACGTATTCATTTTACATTATTATTTTTTAACATTTTTTATTTGGGTGGGTTCAAATTAAGTGAATAGTTATTAAGTGTACCAAAATGCACGTGAGGAGTATTTGTTGTGATATTTTCCATTACTATTATCTACATGTTATAATCACAATGTTATAGTAACAAATTAGTCCAACAAGAGCAACAAAACATACAGCAAGACTTAACTCTTCTATGTAACCGAAGCCCTACGCCGGAGAGGTTAAAGTAACAACATCATTGACAAATGACAATTGACATCAGACAATTGTGACAGATTCAGTGTCAACACGGTTTACCCTGAATATCCTCAATAGTTTCAAGAGACATTTTTTTTTCGTGAATTAAAATGTGACATGACAAGTTGTACATTTTATGAAGTCGTAAATTAAAAAACGCAATTATTTTAATATTGCAAAGCAGATTTATTCAAATTTCGCTTCTGTTCAGTTACTGAAGGTGTTCACTTCAAGAATCAGCCTGTATAGTGATATAGCCATTTAGGGATTGTAAGTTTTATGACAATCCCAGAAGCTTAGTATGGTCAAGGAGGTGCTGCACAACAGAACTCTAACAACAAACAACATGTGTAGATTGAGGTATTGTAGGTATTATGTCAATCCTACTAAAGGACTAAGCAGAATCACATCGGAACTCTCTAGCCATAATATCATAACTACGGTGAACTGATTTATTGTTTGTGAATTATTTTAGAATTTTTATATAATAAGGATAATTAATTAATATATCTATATATAATGTTAATTAGAGAATGAAGTTAGACTTCGCAGTCGTACCATTTCTGACAATGCTTTTTCGGCGTGAGGCCTACTCAATCAGGCAATGCTATTCCTTCCAAGGAATCAAATTTTTTTATGAGACAATCACTCAAACTAAGCCAATGAGCACGTTCTCCATCCGTTTAATTTTCCAGTCGCATGCGAATTAAACTATGTCGTTGAGCACTGAATGTGAATATCCAAACTTTCAATATCGAATCTTGTATGTCGAATATCAAATCTTGAATTTGTTATTTTGAATCTCTAATCTCTAATCTCTAATCTCTAATCTCTAATCTCTAATCTCTAATCTCTAATCTCCAATCTCCAATCTCCAATCTCCAATCTCCAATCTCCAATCTCCAATCTCCAATCTCCAATCTCCAATCTCCAATCTCCAATCTCCAATCTCCAATCTCCAATCTCCAATCTCCAATCTCCAATCTCCAATCTCCAATCTCCAATCTCCAATCTCCAATCTCCAATCTCCAATCTCCAATCTCCAATCTCCAATCTCCAATCTCCAATCTCCAATCTCCAATCTCCAATCTCCAATCTCCAATCTCCAATCTCCAATCTCCAATCTCCAATCTCCAATCTCCAATCTCCAATCTCCAATCTCGATTCTCTTATCTCCAACCTGGAACCTCAAATCTCAAATCCCGAATCTGGAATTTTGTATTTACAATGTGTAATGTAGAATTCGAAATTTGGGTGTCTCAGAATCTCAAATATGTAGTCTCTAATCCCTAATCTCGAATATCAAATTTCGAATCTAATACATATTTGCAAATCTAAAATACCCTGTAGAATCGAGAATGGAAAATCTGAAAAATTAATTAGGAAATTAGAAGTGACTAACTAGTTTCACTTGGCGTTTTGCTTCTAAATTCCCCTATACGATTTATTCCTGAAATTTATGTCTTGAAGTGTCAACTGTTCGTGCCCCTACCTTATTTCTGTATTATGATATAATAGTATATTACAAGGTAGAGAAGTTGTTTTTCTCAGCTGAGCAGTATTAATTAAGTTGCGAAGCTGAGAAAAGGCTTCTCTAGCGTGGTTTAGGTATACAGTGGGCGGCAAAAGTATGGAATAAATTCATTAAAAATTAAACAATTTTTTTTTCAAATTTTTTTTACGGGTCAATTTTGGTTTATAAAATTGAATATTTTTATCCCAAATTTAATTTCAAGCAGTCATTTGTTTTCGAGTGATGAAGTCATTGATATTTTTTTTAAATAGAAACCCCCTATTTTGTTCTTCATTCAGTTATCATATTTTTCTGCCCATTCTTGTATTTATAATTACATAAACAATTTCACCAATATTCTGTCAAATTCTAAGAAAGAGTCCTACCTAACTAAGGTATTAACACATTTATTAGATATGCATTTTGGATGAAATCCGGTCTCTTCATTATTAACTACTACGAAAGAAAAACAATTTCACACATCCTCGACAAACTATATAGTGGTACATTTTACAGCTGTAGCAGTAGTAAAAAAAACAAAATTACCTCAGCCTACATTCTGTTAAAATTTCCGGGCCATACCATTTGTTTTTTATGGCATAAATTCTATACAGTTTCGACAGTATTGATATTTCATAACAAAATGAAACCTGTTGTTTCTTACTTTTTTGTTCAACATGATCAAAAATATCAAATCCTTAAAACCGCATTTCCATTGTTTGTTCGAACGAAATACGGATGTAAAATACGCCAGAATCACTTCAACATTTTATCGAAACGCCAAGTATTTTTCAAATTCTCCTGCCATCCAACATTTTGCTTTTTTCCCAAATGCAGGCATCCGACGCAAATAGCTCAATCATTTGCGAGTGAAATACTTCTCTTCCTACGATTCCAATAATTTATGCATACGGATCAGGAAAGTTTGTTCGTTAAATTTATTTCCTTCGGCATATGACTTCGATCAGACCAACATTTCCATCAGTCAACGTACATATCCGCGTTTTTCGTACACTTTATTAGTACATCCAAGTTTACCGTATAAAATTTTATATCTTTTCCGAAACTTGTCAAACTCGTAAAGTCCAGTAAAGCCCTCGACAGCGAACAGGTGTCATAAAGAGAATTTTTCGCCGCGAAACTGCCCCAGCTGAAAATGTTTTAAGCACAAAATTAGTCGGACTCAAAATTAGAGAAAGAATTAGGCTAAATATTTGTTTCAGTTTTCAGATCATACCACTATATTGACAATTATCTTATTTTTACACATTTTTCGTTTCTCGTCAATCATTTAATGATTAGTGCCGTTGTAGTGATGGCGAATCATTTATGTAACCCTTACGAATTACAATTAAATATAAATTTTTACTTAATTTTTACTTTATTTTACAATGATACCCAAAATGTAAAACAGAGCTAAAGTTCCAATTATTATTATTATTAGCGTCCAACTGACAAAAAGCCACTTTACAGTATATTTGAAGGTATAATAGCCCCAACATTCAAACCAACCACTCTGCAGATCGTAACATCCAATTAATGATTTCACGGCAAAAACCGAGCGTCTGGGTTAAAGAGCGTTTCTACGATTAATTAAATATGAACCGAAATTTGTCTTTTCTGATTGTTTACGACGCATAAAATAAAAGATCAGTTTCAATTAACAGAAAGCAACTCAATTTGCTCTAGTACCGCACAGAAAGTCATGTGTAGGAACTGCTGAATTATATAAGGATTTTAAAACTTCATTATGTCTTTCTAAAACCCAAAATACAGACAAATTAGTTCAATTAGTATACAATAATGTCAGAGTCTGTTTTGGTCTAAAATAAATATTTTTCCTACGACCACGAACCTGAAATTATTACTGTATCATGTTAGGGATCTGTAGCTCTTCGACTACAGGAGTATGACACGCTAGGTCACGCTACGTTACTTTACTACGGTTTTTTCATTTTGGTTTTCTTATTTTTTGTGCTGTAATCTAATTTTAAGTTTCTGAGTTTCTGCAACTCGTCAGTTTCTCTCGCGAGGTTTGGTGATACACACAATATTGAAATTATGACAGGGCAACGTCGGTCGGATCAGCTATAGTTGTAAATAAAAATGTAAATGTCCGTCTGTTCAACGATTGCTTTGAAATTTTGACATAATTTCCTATTGGAATACGGGAACGGGAAAAAGTAATTCCTATGTGAAAATGAATACTGCATGAACAAAGCCGTGGCGGGCCAGCTAGTAACAGATAATAGATTTAGGGCACACCGCCGAACATAGTGGAAGCTGGAAATTCAAGTACAAATAATTTTTACCTGAAGAGTGTCGTTCGAAATATGAACTTACATTTCAAAAATTGATCGACTGGCGTAGTAAAAACTCAACTGATTTCTTTTCTGAAAATGTGCTATTAGCCTATTTTGGACAACTTACTATTTGCAAATTTAAAAGGGTAATTAACAATTTTTTTTTATTATGGCCGTTTTTTTCAGGTGGGACTAATTGTTGGGGTGATGGGGGCATGTCGTAGGCAGGAACTCAGAAATATAAGAATAAACTATATTAAAGATATGGGCACCGCATTCTTGGTTACCATTCCGAGCACAGAAGCATTTACCATAACTGGAACTTTGGAATGGAATTTGCAAAAAATATTTAGATATTGTTCGAACGTGTACGAGCGGCTTTATCCCTAATCCGGGAGTGCCCGACTATCGTCGTAACACGTCGTTCTTTTAAACTAACAATAATTGGTAACTGTACCAAGCAAACTGTTGGTACAAATAAGTTACATACGAAATTACATACCGGACATAGTTTTAGAAAGACTTTTGCAACCATCTTAGTGGGCACGGGGGCTAATCTACGACATGGTGGATGGAAGTCAGATAAAGTTCAGAAAGATATATTGACAACTCACTTAATAATAAAAACATTACGACTAATAAAATTTTCAATTCCATCGAAAATATACCTTATCTATCCTCAAGAAATTCTATTGCCGCCGCTTCATTTAACTTTTATAAATTTAACTCAGTTGTTAATAGTTCTAATTGCCAAAACGTGACAATTTATTTGTATTTAAATAGAAATGATCTAAAACGTTCGTTGGGGTATTTTATTGTGTGGGCGTAGAAAAATTATAGTGTTCAACGGGTGTGGAAATCACTTTTCTCACTACTTTTCCACACTAGTTGCACAATACATAATATACTATTCTAATCGTACGCCTTGATTTCTTGGAAAGCAATTTAAATTGAAATGATCGATGATCTTAATTTCTCACTCAATTAATTAAGTGTAAGATGGATTCAATTTGTACTACTGATTAATGAAGAATACAGATTAATTATAAATTATTTGAATTTACGGTTACAATCGCACCGGCTTTAATTACCCCAACTTTAATAACGACAAGGTGCTTTGGTATACCCGTTAATGACAGGCAACTACTTTTGCTGTAAATACAGTTTTTAGGTGTCTATGTGTAAGCAAATCTAATAGTAATACACCGCAACCATATTTGCACACTTTTAAACAAATATCTACCTGAAAGCTGACAATTACCGCAGAGTATCTTTTTAAGTCGTAGGTGTGTTTCTTCGTCCAAAAATAAACACTAAATTTGAGCGAACTCTTCTATATCATAACACGACACTGTCGTACGATGGTTTATGGAGTGGCGCAGATTAATTTTTCGTTATGGCGCAATTGTATATAGTAAAAGCTGAGTGGATGAGTTTGGTTAGTGATGATTTACGGTGCCATGGTGCGAATTGGGGCCGTATGTGCTAAAAGGCGATATAGTAATCGATTGCGGTCATCGGAGACCGCCCACCCCGAGACAGCTTGGACATCTCTGGAGAAACGACACTATCTGATATCGCACCCTGGGGTTGTTTTTATAGCTGGCAGTCGCGAGTAACAAAAACAAAAAACTTCATTTCTGCTTTTCACTCGGGCAAAAAATAAAATATATTTTTGAGCAATTAATCTTCTCTCAAACGCTCCTCGTAGGTATTGTTTGGTAATGGAACCGAATTTATGGGCGAGCCGTCATCTGAAAGCGAAATTATAGGCAGCAGTTATACGTTATTGTGATTTAATTTTGTAGTCCGTTAGGAGAACTGGAATTCGTTCATTATGAATAGTATTTAGTACAATAGTACCTACCTATACTAAAAAAAACACCCACTAAATTATAAAATTTTTTATAACTAACTCTATCATAATTGTCTTCATATTAACTATTTTTAATCAATTAACTAATGTAATATTTTTGGCTTTGGATTTGTTATATTATCTAGTGCGTTTTCAGAGCTTCATTTATCATATCTAAATGTGCTTAATAAAGTGGTTGATGAAGTTTTAATTGCTGAGGTCGTGGTTAAAGCTATGTGTGATTTTCACTTATATTCCGGCGAGTATTTTTATTATCACACTTTGGCTCCTTGTAGTGCTTCGCAAGCTTTTCGCAATGATACCTGAATCAACGTCCTAGCCAAACGAGTTTTCCCGCTACACTGATTTATAACTTTATACATCAATGAAAAACATGCACCTACACTAGTCCGATAACGTCACAGGCACAACAAATGTAGCTCGACAAACACGTACAGACATGCCCTACCCATTGCGGAATCAGCCGCTGTTAACGCATTATTAGTTTCAATTCAAATCTGACGATATTTGTAACGCAAGAAAGTTTGACTGGCGATAACTGTACTTGACGAGCGAATAACCTTTTTCAAGGACTTTCACGTCATATCAAATTAGTGCGCATGACTGTACAGTCGTCAGGATAGTCGTCAAACACATGGATTGAAGTGTTGTAGTTGTACGTTTTTGATTAGTTTTACGTATTATTATATCTAAAAAGGGTAGATATTACTGTGTGGTGGGTTCGTGAAACTGTATGAATTATGCATATTGATTGGTTCAAACAA
Organism: Diaperis boleti; assembly: GCA_963583935.1. Classification (NCBI taxonomy): domain Eukaryota; kingdom Metazoa; phylum Arthropoda; class Insecta; order Coleoptera; family Tenebrionidae; genus Diaperis; species Diaperis boleti. Next base: position 34,550,047 of record OY757242.1, on the reverse strand, counting down.
GGAGCGACAAAACGATGCGTTTTCGGTTGTTGCAAGATCGACAGCAAACGTCATTTCTTCCATTTTCGAAACCGTGTTTGGCAGTAAGAAAGGGCCTTGAAAGCGAAGGAAAAGGGCACCTGAAGGAGTGCACTTTGTGTAATAAGTGTAAAATGTGGTTGACGAAATGCCGGTGCAAAGATGATGCAATCCTAACTCATATCAATAAATGACATTACATAATTGTGTTTTACACTTCGTGAATGAAAGAAGTCCTTCGGTCAGCCACATTTTACACTTATTACACAAACTAATCTCTTTTAGGTGCCTTTTTCCTCCGCTTTCAAGTATCTTTCTTACTGCGAAACACGGTTTCGGAAATGGAAGAAATGACATGGAATCACGTCTGCTGTCCATCTCGCAACCACCGAAAAAGCACCTTTAAGTCGCTCTTTGTTTGAACCGATCGAGATCCATAATTCCTACAGTTTTACGAACCCACCACACACACACATCTACCCTTTTTAGATATCATAACACGCAAAACTAGTCAAAAACGTAACAAACCACAACACTTCAATCCATGTGTTTGACGACTAACCTGACGACTGTACAGTCATGTGCACTAATTTGATGACGTGAAAGTCCTTGAAAAAGGTTATAGACGTTTTTACGTCAAAATAGGACAAAGGAATGGCATAACCTATAAACAATTGCATGAAAAAAAGCCTAACCCTATCATATTGCCCTACGAAATTCTAACTAATAAATATCAAGACAATAAAAAAAATTCTATTATTGAAGTTACTAATAATATTGTATTAAATCTTCGTACCACGTGGGAAATTAACCGCTCTTCCCGATAGAGTTTGGTAGCCATTTGAATGTAGCTGGCCACTGGTCTTCTCGAGTTGCGGAATTTTGCTGTCATCACGAAGTTGGAGGGCTGAAGATGCTTTGATGGTCACCGCGTTCTGTCGTCTTCATGAACTGGATCTTTTGCATGGTGTTTTTAGGCCCTTGGCGAACTCGGAAATTACTGGATTGTTTGGTGTGGGTGTCTCAACGAGGTCTGCAGGAAGACGGAGGTGTGTACCGTACACGAGTTCGGCTGGTAAAACTCCCAAATCTTCTTTTTCATCTGATCGTAAGTCTTACATCACTAAAGGAAGTGCTTGCGTACACTCGTCTTGGCATTTCAGGGTCCCTTCTAGTGTACCGTAGATCCTCACCCAATCTTCACTGGAGTGCCAACCTTTAATTAAATTGTGTCAGCTATCAGAAGGTAAAATATGTGAAATCTCAGCTATTTATATCAACAAAGCAAATACGATTGTAATCTCATTATATCGGCCCCCGAATGGGGATTTCCAAACTTTTCTTAGTATATTGTCGGAGATCTTAGGCTTAGTGGATACTGTTAACAAAAACATTGTTATAGGTGGGGATTTCAATGTGATATTTAATAATAATAATAACAAATGTCAATTAGTATGTAATTTACTATTAAGTTTTGGTTTAAAACAAGTAGTCTATTTTCCAACGCGCAATGTTAACTGTATCGACAATATTTTTTGCAACGTGGATTCGTCCAATTTCAAGATCTCATTTATTAATCCTGGTCTCTCTGATCACTCAGGGCTTAATTTCTGTATGTACCATACTCACAATGCACCTGCCACTTCCAGTAATAAAAAGATTCATAGACCTATCACCAATTCAGGAAAAGTAGCATTTTTTAACTACGTAGAGTCAATAGATTGGTCCTTTATCAACTCGCTTGAATTAGATATCGAGGCTAAGTTCATGACGTTTGTCAATGTTATTCAAATAAAATATTGTCTTTCGTTTCCTGAAAAATACTTGACAAAATGTAATAATAACAACAATGTATTAATCAATTGGTTTAATACTAATCTGAGAGACATGAAAATTCGAGTTGAGATTTCGCTGGAAAAATTTACCAATTGTGGACTCGAGTTCTACAATTTTGCTCATGACATGATCAAAAATCACTCAACTGCGTTTCGTCATTCGCAAAATTGCTAGGCGAACTCTCGTAACAATCGGTAAATTTTTCCGACGAAATCTCAACTCTTATTATATTATAACTGAAAATATATTATTTTTGTGTTGTGCTGCAGTTTTGTGTGTTTATTGTACTTTTCGTAAAGCGCTATTATTGTTTAAAGTTGGAATATTAACGCATGTTTAAAATAAAAACAAAAAATAGACGCCTTCCTCAAATTATCTCACATTTTAGATCTTCATCTTCGGAGAGTGAAAATAAAATAAAAAGTGTTTTGGAAATCATAATAGACCTAGGCAGTCCGTCTTCTGTTTTTTTTGTATGAACAAAATGAACAATTTTTTCCAATTTCAAATTGTTCCACTCTAGTTTGGGCAGTCTGTAGACCGACGGCATTCGTTTATCACCGGTGCACAACACTAACTGTACGTCTGGGAGACGGCTAAACAATTTTCAGGCAAGATAACCAAGAAATGAATTGTCCCAGGCTTAAAATTCGTGGAATACGTGTTCAGTACCTGATGGTGCAAAATTACATAAATGGTCGAGCGCCACAATTGCATGTGGGGGATTATACCTGGACTAATATCATATCATGCCGTCTGTGAGACGTATGTCTAGTAGTTAATATTATGATACGAGTTTTATAAGAAGCATTTTGTCGCACGCACGGGCAAAGAGTAAGTGCGACAAAATGCCTTATAAACGAGTTATCATACAGTATTTTTTCTACTTTGCCACTTTTTATACAAAATAATCAAATTTCACAATCTAGGGAATTTCGCGGTGGTTGGCCACGTTTGCGAGGTGCATTAACGGCGGCTATAAAAAAAGAATTAATTTGAAACGTCGATTCTCGTATGTGACTTGTATTTTTGTTTATGCTTTTGACGTGTATCAAAAACGTGGTAGTGAATTTTAACCCATCTGAACGACCACCAAAAACGTGACTGAAGCCCCTAACCTCACAATAACCTATATAACAAACACCCCCCAAACAACTCGCACAGGCCCGTTCTTTCTTTTCCTTTGTGATCATCGGTGTGTACCTTGACACGAACGCGATATCCTGTCCCTGGAAAATCTCAATCTCCCCATCTACAAAATGTTTAGAATCAAATCCCGCCGCACAAACAAGTGGACCCCCTTTATCCGCCAAACACCCAGTGGACTTGCTTGGATGGCTCAAAACCAGCCCCGTCCCACTCCAATGCACCACCCCCACACAGAATGCCAATTTACATTGATAGCCCCTTGGACTTGACAGCGAAGAAAAGGTTAGGATTTTCTTGGGATTACCAAAATAAAAAAAAATATAGTATTTTTGGTAGGATTATTATAACACCGCTTTTGCCTATTATGACACACAAAAGCGTATCGTAATAGCCTCAGTACGAACGCAAAGTAGAAATAGTATATTTCGATACGAGTGCGCTGTCATTGCATTTTTCAGGGGCGAGGGCGAATTTTTGCAGCCCGAGGCAAATGCCGAGGGCTGCAATGAGCCCGAGCCCCTGAAAAGTGACAGCGGACGAGTGTTGAATAGCGTTTTTTGTATTCGTTCCCGCAAAATCAGAAAAAGTACAAATTTACATCAGATTTTGAGGTTAGGTTGACAGCTGTCAGATTAAATACATATGGCGTAATATTTATGTATGTTGCTATGTATTTCATTATGCATATTGTGTTTCACAAACGAATACAAAATAGTATATTACATAACGAGCACGAAAGTGATAAATAACGCACAAGCGGGAAAGTTGCCCACGAGGCGTTAGCCGAGTGCAGGCAATCCCGCCAGTGCGTTAGAAACTTTCCTGCGAGTTTTGTACACTATTTTTCCCACGACCATAAAAATTTCATTACTAACTCAAACAATAAGTGAGCATAAAATAATGCACCCATAAAGAATTAGGCCTAACCTCCTCAAAGAGTTCTCCGAAATATGCTAAGAGCACTTTTTCCGAATAAGAGGACAATCCATGAACTCCTTAATATGCTGTTTTATACCTCGCGAGATTTTTCTCGGAGTAAGTTTGGTGGCGTGCACTCCAAAGGTGAATCACTTTTACTATATTTTTCTTTTTTGCAGCAATAATTGAATTTTAAGGCAACTTTGCTTGAAAAAAGCCACGAAAGCTCACACATGGTCAATATTTTAGAACTGTAAAAAATCAAACAAACCTACTAAACAGTGAAGTGAAAATTTTAAATCTATAACAAACACGTTTGTTATAATATCAAACAGGTGAATGATATTATCAACTTTCGTGGATACTTGATTGTACGGAAACTGTCACTTTCTTATATGGCCGTGTAAAAAAAATATTTATCGCCTTGTATCTTCAAAACAAAAGGCGGTTTTTCGGAAATCACCAAGGGACCAAATAGTCTTGGAGTGGCCCAAGGAGGCATCTCTTTAATTTTTGGCCAATGTTTAAAATGCTCCCTGTATATTGTATCTTTCAAAATAAATTATGTTTATTCTTAATGTAACACGATATAATAATAATTGCAAGTTCATTTATTAGGGTGTCCAGAAAGTTCTGAGCGTTTTTTAGACAAAGAAATAAATAAATATTTATTACTAACTTATAGCTTTTTATTATAGTGTTATTATTTTTCTTGAGTGACTTATTTGCTGTTAAGACGCGTGTGTAATACATAGGTTTATCCAACACCCCCTTCTGTAACAGTTGTTGAACATTCATCAAAACCCAAAGAATTTTGACTTTCATTTGACGTTCAAAACGTTGAATTATTTTTTCATAAGTCACATCTGTCTTATAGACCTCATAATTCATTCAAAATCAGTTATTGTCAACGACTTCCAACTAACTTTGTCTCAAAAGCAAGCACCTTCAACGTGGTAGATATCTTCAAACTCCCGTCCTCTTAGGAAGTGTTCAATTGGGCGGAACAAATGATAATCTGAGGGTACAAGGTCTGGACTACAGGGTGGATGAGATAGAACTTCCCAGCCTACTTCATTCAGCTTTGCCCTTGTTAACAGTGCGGTATGCGGTTTTTCGTTATCTTGGAAAAACACTACCTGGTTTATGTTAACAAATGCAGTATAATTGAGACGCAGATAATTGGACTAGGAGGTTATGCTGCGACCATTTGGAATTATTTCAAAATGAAAAATTCCTTCTGAATTCCACCAAACACTTAACATAACCTTTTTCACAGAAGATTTTTTTTTACTACTGGTAGAGCAGGTTGACGAGGTGTGATCCATTGACTAGCATGATCTGGGTGTTGAAAAAGGATAAATTTTTCGTTGTATGTAATGATTCGCCGATAAAATAGTCCATCAAGTGCATTTTGGCGTAATTGACGACACAAGTCGATACGTCGTTGCTTGTGTTCAGCCGTTAATTTTCTTGGAACTTGCCGGGGCCTTCTGTTCGCTTTTCCAATGCGAATTTCCAATCTTGACACCTGAAGTTCGGTTGCCAATCTCTGAACAATAGTCCTTGGATTGCCTTCAATGGTTTATCGGAAGTGTTTAAGATTGTAAACTAATGGTCGTCCCGAACGAATCTTATTTTTAAGACCTTCTTCCCCATTTTTAAATTTTGCAAACCATTGCCGACAAGGAGACTCTTTTACCGTTACCGCACCTTCAATTCTGCATATATTTCTTGTGGCTGCTGTCGCTGAATGTCCACATTTAAATTGATATAACATTAAATTACGATTTCGTTCTTTTTCCATGGTAAACAATCAATTACCAGAATGTAACCAATTGAAAATTATTTACTGAGAATATATATGGAGAAGTTTAGTGTACTTGCTATTTTAAAAAACTAGCAAAGATTACCGATTGGTTTACTTTTATTTTATATCGTGAAACAGAATACCACAAAAACGCTCAGAACTTATTGGACACCCTAATATTATAAAACAATACATGGACGGTTAAATCAATGCTATATATATTTGAGTGGTTTTGGTGAAATTTATTTTGTGCTATCCGGGTTGAAAAGCTATATATAGGTGTTGCCAACATTATTGAATAAGAGACAAAGAGAGGACGAAAAAACATGGGAATAGAGAGGGAACACAATAAAAAAGGTGAGAACCTGACAGAAAAAAAGAGATAATAGGAAAAAAGAGGAGGGACACAAGGAGAATACAAAAGATTGATAAATCGTTTAAGACAGATGTAGGGAAGGCAAATCAAAAAAAAAAGAAAATTCAACAAAATTAAAAGAAAAATAAATAAAAACAAAATACGAAAAAAATAGAGAATGAAAGAAGAAAAGCACGAAATAAAGAAACAGCACAAGAAAATAGAAAAAATGTAACAAAAACACGTGAGATTTAATTTATTATGGAGATTACTTCAGAGCATAACAATGAAGGAAAGATAATACACGGAAAGAAAGATGCAAACATGTATTGTATGTACATAATATACATAAGAAATGAAACACAACTTTGTTATGTACACAAATAAAGTAGACAATTTAAAGAGATAATATGACAGAACGAGAGAATGTTTACGAGGCAAAAAAATTAATGAAGAGATAACAAAAGAAGTAGTTAACAGAATAGGGATCGTTAATTGAGAAAAGTCAATATGATGAAAGAGATAGAATAAGGGGAGAAAACCTCAGACGGGCGAAGGTATAAAAACAAAAAAAAAGGTTAAGAATTTGTGTTGTCGCCACTTTATGAACATGATAACATCAACATGAAATTAAAAAAAGTCAAGGAAAAGTAAAATTAGAATTTTTTTAGCATTATGTGTTAATTTATTGTTAAATCAATGAGTGATAAGTGTTTTGTCGCATATGAAAGTTTGTAGATTGCATTTGTAATTGATTTCTTAAAATTTATATTTCCGGGCATTAATCTTTTCCCGTCCAAACATTTCTTCTACAGATTTCTCTGGAAGTGAATTTATAAGTGCCCTGTCATTTAAAAGCGAAACTCTTGGAAGAAATAATGCATCATTGTGATTTGATTATGAGGCGGGTTACGAGAGAATGACATATTGATCCCCAACGATGGTCCTCGGTGACAGCTTAATATAATAACATATTCAATTTCCCCTGTTGAATAATGATCTCTTTCCATTCGATAAAGGTTTACGAATGACAGACAGGTCTTTGGGTTTTCCCGGGCTCGGGCAGTCTCACTCAATTGACGCAATCCGGGTTAACTGCCTGGTGGGCCGTGATGCAAACGGAGGCGATTGCTGTCAGGATGTGGAATTCGTCCTGGCATTGTCCTGTCGCTGATTGTTATGTGCGATAGGTGATTCAAGAAGCTTGCTGCGGTCAGCGACGGATTAACGGCGAAACTCTCGCGGGACCGACGGCACGCTATCGTGACTGCTCAAGGACCACCGACCGACCCTCTCGAGACCCATACTGCCGAAACCACAATCACCGTCGAGGATTTTAAACAGATACCCTACCCCCGATCGTCCCATTCGCCCGCAACAAAAAACCAAATCGAGAAAAACTGTCTTTCCACTTTACCATTCTCACTCGCTTCCCACAAACAATGCTAATCAAAACGAAGGACCCCAGACAAACATAACGGAATATTCTTTATAGAGTTAAGCTACATAACTACAAGGGATTTAAAATAAATTAATATGCAACAATCTTAAAATATTTAACTAGGACGGATTTTTCGTTGTGGAGATCCATTAATTATTTATATTTCTTGGCATAATTTGATTCTATACAAAAATACTCTCATTTTCCTATTATTCCTTTTTCTAATTTTGTTGAACCGTATATTTGGACGTCTTAAAATTTAAGCTCAATTATTCAAAAAGTAAGAGCCACGAAAGTTTTCTGTAATGGCAATGACAATTAAGTATGAGCAGCACATTAAATTTAAATGTATGATGGTATAGGTCGCAGCAACGCTAGAAGCAGGCTTCACGCTTCGGTATGCTTTAAACCGATGTAGTCGTGTCAGTGTGTGTGTAAAGAAACAGAGTGACAAGAAACATAATATCCAAAAGTCATAAATATTAAGCACATATAGTAAATTTCTAACCAGTTTGGCGAAAATCACACTGATGATTTTATCATTATGAATAGTGCTTGATAAGACAATAATTATAATGCTGAAAGAATGACTTGGTTACCTCAATGTAGTGCGGAGTTATATGAGGATGAAGTGGACAATTCTTCCAAATTTCAAAATCCAAATGTGGCTGTTGCGCCATTACCTCACCACAAGACACAACCAACAGAACAACCAAAGAATGATACAATCAGTGGAAATTCAAAAAGGAAGAAACAAATATTTATTATACATATTATAATGTTTCAATTTCCAAAACTCATAATTGGAGCAATTTAAAATTGGGTGCAGGTAAACTTGTCCCCGAGGCTACCCATTCAGACATTTTATTTATTTATTTACTTAGCGAGAGCATAAACTTTTTGTTTCCCGGGATACCAGCGTGGGAGGGATAGCAGAATTGAATTTCTTTGTTGAATTGGTCGGGACCAAACGCTTAGGGATGACAGATTATAGACAAAAGATGCGAGATAAGAGAGAGGGCAGAGGAAATACGTGAGATTAGGGAGAAGAGACAATATGAGACAATAATAAATATGAAGAATGAAAAAAATAAAATTAAGAAAGACAGAGGAAGGGCCAAAAAGTCTTTACAAAAAATAGAGAAGTGTAAAAATTTATAAAACACTAGCTGACCCGACGGACGTTGTCCTGTCCAAATTTCAATAAATTTGTTTTCGGACAGATTTTTCTCCAGATCTTCCCTATTATTTTAAAGTGAAAACATTCAATTGAGTTGTTTTTATCCCGCGGGAGCATCACGAATAAAAGAAAAAAGAATCCACCAAATAATTATGTCGTTCCTATCATCAGTTATGATCGAGAATGCATACAAATATTATTATGATTTTCGCATGAATTTTCCTTCGTAAGCTTTTCCTGGACCATAACGAACAAAACAAGAAAAGAATTACACATATTCATCGTTCGAATCGTGAAAAAAGCACTTTCAGTTTTTCCCGAATTTTCCAATTTTGCTGGCAGAGTTGAAATTTTTATTGCCATAAAAACCTTATCTGGACTATTACGGATATTAAAACAAATACCCAAACCGGTCTAGCCAACAAACAGACCCAATTTCATTTTTTTTATTATGTATATGTATAGATTTGCTGAAATCCGCATCACTTCAGAACGGTTGGACCAATTTGGCAATTTTTGTTTAGAATATTCGTAGTTTCCCGGAAAACAGTCTTACGTACCCGGATTTTCACGTCAATTCTTATTTATGATGGATAATGTTGTTAATGGGAGTAAAATTTTACTAAAATGACGACATCACCCTGATATTGTCGTTATTGACCACTTATCACTGGACAATGTTGAAATATAAAAACAATCCTATTATGTAATGATTTACAAGCACATTTTTTATTGACAGCGTCTTTATCCGTGAGAACCTGATACGCTACCGATAGCAGATACTTGGTTGGCTGCAGTAGTTCTTCATTTAGAACATTTTCTTTATCAACATAGGGTATAGGAACACGTACAGTTGTCCCCATTTTAACGTGAGAAGATTTTTCGTTGGATAACTTCATCATCTTCTGTGTTTCTTTTTCTAAACATTCTCTGAAAACACCCTGAAAAAATTATTTTATTAAAATGAAATTTTGGTTAAATATTGGGGGTATCGTCCCTAACAAACGATTAAAGTTTCGTATGATTTGGACAATGTTTGCAATTTTTTTAAAGAGTTATGTTTTCAACAGTTGAAAAAAAAATTGAGGTTTTTTGCAAACTGATAGACATTATTACTGCAAAAATGGCTGTTTTAGTTCTAGTGGGGTTCAATCATGCCTCACAGGCGACAGCAACCAAACTTTTGAAAGAGGTCGGTGAGTGAGACAGGGGGAACGTGGTGGTTTGTACCGCGCAATCGCTGCAACTATGGGGCGCAGTGTGGCTTCCGTGATGCCAGCATGGCAATTGTAGTCTGATAGAGGGCGAACGCAGCGAGTTAGAGTCACAAGAGCTTCCAGAAGAACTACTCAACGGGAAGATCGTCATCTTCAATTAATGGCCCTACTACTAATCTACTCTACTTCGTCGATTGCTGATGCTTGGTTTGCAGCAATAGGAAGGCCCATTCGGATTCCTACCGTTTACAACAGAATACGTTCAATAGGCCTAACTTCTTACAGTCGGCGTCTCGTCCTCCCCATAACACCTCAACAGCCTCGTCAGCGTCTGGACTGGAGCAACGAACTCAGAAACCGGGGCAATGAATGGCATCACAGGGTCTTTTCTGACGAATCTAGATTCTGTTTGGGGGTCATGATGCTAGAGGGCGAGTCAGGGGACGACGAGGAGAACGGCGTTATCTCGAGTTTGCTGTTGAGCGTCACATCCACCGTACTATCGGACTTATGGTTTGGGGAGCTATTGCTTTTGGAATCAGGTCTCCTCTAATCGTAATCCGTGGCACAATGACATCCGCGCGTTATGTTAATGATGTGTTAAAGCCCGTTGTTCTTCCTTATGTAAGGGGGATTGAAGATGGTGTTTTCCAGTAAGATAACTCCCGCCCTCATATTGCGCGAACCTCTATGAGGTTTTTAGAAGAGGAGCATATACCAACCTTACCTTGGCCACCTCGGTCGACAGATTTATCGCCCATCGAAAAAGTGTAGGATTGGATGGTTATCCATATTCAGAATTTGCCGCAGCCCCCGACGACTTTAGATCAACTTCGTCATGCAGTTGAAGATGCATGGGATGCTGTACCCCTAGACTTACTTAACAATCAAATTGATGGCACCCGTCGTCGACTGCAGGAGTGCATTTGGCTATGTGGCGGCCACACAAACTACTAGTTTGTTTCAAAATTATGTTTCGTTTTTGATCGTTTCTACTTATTTTACCTTATTTAAGCACTCTTTGTACAAAATTTTGTTAATAAAAATTGTTTCTTTTTTTGGGTGTTCGGATTTCACTTGCGGCCAGTATATTACATCTCAGCGTACCTCGAGAACCTATAATATTTACCAAGAGGTGTACATTTTGTGTATCTAGCAAATTCGAAGCTAATAACTTCAATATAGCCAAAGGACCATTTCTTGCAATAATTACTTTCAGCTATCCAAGCAGCCAACATTTCTTCAATATTCCTATTGGCGCGTTCCTCTGAACCTTGGCTTTGGCTGTCTTGGCTTCCCATGTACAATTTTAATGTCACTCCACATATTGTGATGTTCCGTTAAAGCAGAATTTACAAATTCTCTGCCATTGTCGGAATGCAGGATGGTGCACCAAATGTTGTGTATATTACGAGGGAAGATATTTATATTATCTACCTAGCCATGAAGGAAAAGAGTTGTTTTCGATATAAGATCCACTAACGGTCACATACTTATTTCAACGTTTTTCCAATACGGCTATACTCTTCAAAAAAAAAATCTTTCTGAAGGTTCCAAAAATCACCTCCACCGCTTTTTTCAGGCATTCATCCGAAAAAAAAACGACGTCCGCGCAACTGCTCTTTTAATTTAGGAATGAGATAATAGTCACAGGGTGCCAAGTCCGGACTGTAAGGTGGATGTTCTATAGTTGCACTCGTTGAGAATTTCTTGGACTTGGCAATTCTCAATTTGGGAATCCAACGCGCTGATCCCTTATTCATTTCTAAATCTTCGTGTTGAATTTTTAGCACTGTGGCTTCTAATATCCGCACTTCAGGGGCAATTATTGAAATCCTTATTCTTCGATCGGCTAAGACCAATTACTCAAATTTCTCGAATTGATTCCCTACCCCATCGAAATTGCTTAGACCAAAATTCAACCGTAATATATGACGGCGCATCTTACCCATACACATCATCTTCTTATGAATATCTTTGGGACCACTTCCTTCTTTCGTGAAGAACTTGATCACGCTTAAATGTTCCAACAAAATTTCACTAATTTTTTGTTAGCTAAAGCTTCATTAAAACAGACACTTTGGATCTGCACCAAACTTGGTCAGTATGCATTAAAATGTCACAGCTACTTAAAACTTGATAGAAAAAATTATATGTCTAGAAAATTATATGCTACTTTTTCGGCCCATTTACTTTTCAATGCTCTAAGAAGAACAATATGTTGTGTATAACATCATTAGCCAATACACTCGGATATTAACGTTAAGTACCGGGTAGTAACGTCAATATCCATCGCAATAGGCTGATAACGTTATTACCCGGTATATAACGTTATTTTCCGTCTTCACGTCTTTTACCGTAACATATATATTAAGATCTTCAGGAAGACTTCAGGAATGGCAAAGAGCTCTCCTGTCAGTACGCTAATGTAGCCCGATAAGGAAATTTGCTTCTCATACTATGGCGTCAACACTGCGGCACCCACTCTCTCTGTTGACTTTGATGCGTAGATTCCAAAGGTGTAGTTTAGGAATTGGGGTGCTAGTACTTGGTGTCGTGCTTGGATTCTATACTGAGTGGGAGAGTTTTTTTTGTATTGGAAGGGGGGGATTTTGCAACGTTTTTTTAGGACTGACTTTAGGGACGTGTGAAATGTTTGAGCGGGATTTTGGTCTAAGAAAGCCAACGTGTTGTTGTAAGGTTGATGGGGGTTCTTGATTATATATATATATTCGCAGTATAGAAGACTCAAAGATATCGAAAGCGGTCCAGACAGACATTGTAGACTGGTAGCTGGCGACGATCGACATGCACCTAGAGCTAATCCCAGAGCAGTATTCTGAACGGAGAATATAGGAGAGAGATGATTTGCAAGCTGACGACTAGGCAACCACTGCGTAATCTACTATTGATCTGATTAATACCTGTTTCACAATGACGTTAATATTAGGATGGTAAAGGCTATTTTTTTATTATTTGTCTACCACTTGTTGCATTATGTTTGTTAAAACAAAAAACCCTATATTGAAGTAAATAAAAAATTGTGTTGGTAATAACTTGGATAACCAAACATAACATACCTTTTGATGTTGGTTTAAAAAAAACAGTTATGGGCATTGATAGAACCGACACAAATATCACCGCAAAATATGAAATAGATACAATTTGTCATAGTCACGGTATTGATGTTTTGCGGCTCCTTCTCTATCATTGTCAGTATAACCCCATCGAACTGGCTTGGGATTTTTGCAAAAAATATAATAATCACAATAATTTAACAACAAATGACAGGGAATTAACAATGAACTTGTGGGCAAAGGCAATATTTAAGTACACTCCAATTATTTGGCAAAATAGTATAAAGCACTGTGAAGATAACGAGTGAGCAACAAAATTCGTGATCGTAGGAGCCTCTGAATCCAAAATTTTGATCGATACGATTGTGTAAAAAGTCATCGAGTATTGTGAATTGACGATTAATGTAAACAGTAAAGTAACAGAACCGATATACGTTTGGCCAACTGGGATCACGAATTTTGTTGCTCACTCGTTATCATCACTGCAGAATGTACAAAATATTCCACCAATAATCAGAAATCTAGCTGAAGATTCAGAAACTGATTTTGATAGTGACGTTTCATCTGATCACATAGATGAAGATTCAGAACCTACAATGTAACAATAATTTTGATTTATTATCATTTTCAACTTACTCACCTTTCCAAACAAATATATTTGACTTAAACAGGTGTTAAGCTAGAAACAGACTTCTCTGATGTGTTGTGTTGTGTTGTGATGCAACGCAACGTTGCATGGATCAGACAGAAGTTTTAGCATGTAATCAAATGAGGCCCGTGCACACTGTTCTGATGGCTTCTGACGCGTTGTGATGTGTTGTGTCGTGACGCTATGCAATCCCTCGATTCCGGATTTTCGTCAGATCGCAACACATCACATCACATTGCGACACAAAGCGTCAGAACGCATCAGAGAAGTGTGCACGGGGCAGAACGTCATAGCACTGCATCAGATAGCGTCAGTTACCACCGAAGGAGTGCCATTGCAGGTTGCGACACATTTACAATGGATGAAGCTACTTTAATCGAAAAAAATTAGAGAGCATGAATGAGTCTATTTAATATCAAATTCGAATATTATCGAAACCAGCATTTATGCGATATGTTAGCAATAAATTATTGTACACATTTAAGTACATTTGTATTGCCTGTTCATTGAAATGTAGTGTTTTTCTTTTGACAGGAGGAGAATTAACGTCATCGGAATCATTAATCCCTTCAGCTTGTTTGCTTGTACTCGGGACAGGTTCCTAGGGACGAAACATCTATTCACTAATTTCGCTTACAAATCTATATAAAAAATAAATATTTTAATTAACAAAATCACTAGTCGCATGAATATAATAAATAAAATAATACGTCACTTAACACGCAAGAAAAACGCTAAGACTGGCAACAAGAACGAGATTAATATTCGAGGACACGACACATCGCGTCAGACAAGTGTGTTCATAGCGTTCTGACGGCGCATCACAACACACAACGACACAACACAACACAAGGCGTCAGACAAATGTGTTCATGGCGTACTGACGACACATCACAACACATCACGACACAACACAACACGTCAGAAAAATGTGTTCCCCGCATTAAACAGTACGACGACGTTGCGCTTTGTCGCACTGTTATTCGTTTGCTGTTCATATGAAGTCACTACAGACAGAGAAGCACACTTTATGTTGCATTTGTTGCTGTTACACTGTAGATTGAATAATTAATTTTTAAATTTATTACAATTTTTGAGTGCCTAACCTAATGTTTGTTTACACTGACAAAAAAAACACCATGTTGCCACTTGTATTTTCGATCGAGGTTACCACATGAGTGGACAAATAATAAAAAAATTGCCTATAATGTTAACGTAATATTTAGAACCCTAATAAAAAGATGGAATTGTTCACAATGATATTGACACCAATGGTAATGTTAAAGAGTACGTAACCCTGAACATAACATCATGTTAGAAAGCAAAAATATTTTAGATCTTACCAGCACTCTTAACACTGCTGTCCTACGCGCATGCGTCGAGCGGTTTTTTGACAAGTTTGTGGATGTGAAATTTTAATGCGTGGAAATCAGTGGCAGAAACGTTAAATGTTAAGTAAAGGTGCCCACAGACTAACATACATGTATATCATACATGCGTGACAATAGTACATTATTATACGAGTTTAACAAGCGGCTTCATTGTGACATGAGTGGGTTTGGGGCACGACGAGCGCAGCGAGAAGTGCCCCAATAGAACGAATGTCACAATGCCTCGTTAAACGAGTGTAATATACAATTTTTTCTACTTTGGAGCTCTTCGTTTTATGAAAATGTTAAAATAATGCTTTTTAAATATTCTAGGGATTTTTAGGATTAGGTAGTACTGGTTGTGTTTGTGGTAATATTTTTTTATCTAAAAAGTTAACACTTGGCTTGACCTCGACAAGAGTTGGCTAGAAATGCTCAATACCAACGTAATACGTATAAAGAAAAACACCAAAAACAGTTTTACAAAAATTTCCTTTGTGACACTACTTTTAGTTTCACAAAAACTCAATTATGACACCAAAGTAGAAAAACATATACATATAACGCGGGACACTGTATGTTTGCGTCTTTTGGACCACACACCGGCAAACATCAACGCGCAAGCACGTATGACGTACATATATGGCACACATGTAAGCTGGTCTGTGGGCACTTTAACGGAAGCAGAAACAAGGTACAACAAGGCATTTAATAATAATTTCACTATTAATTTGACAATTTTATTCAAGATAAACCCTACATTATGTAGAAATAAAAACAAAAAATTCTCTAGTGCTAGTTAACTTTCATTATGAACACGCTAGTATTAACATTGTCATTACCATTAACACTACGTTAACATTAACATCATTGTGAAACAGGTATAACGTCTTGTATACCTAAAGAAGCGTAACTGTGTCTGCTTTCCAAATGGTATGCGATAATACCTTTAACAGAATTAATTGTTTTGCTTATGCGGGTTTAAGAAAATTGAGATGAGTTTTCAAGTAATCTATTGGTCAAAAATAAGTCTTAAAACTTTGATTTCGTCAACAAAGTCGAGCCAAGACTTGCAGAGATAAGATTCTACTTTGAATTCAAAATTGTAATAAGCAAATTGGTTATGGGTTTCTTGGAGTCGCGGTCTGTGCTTGATTGAAATAGACCCAAATGTTCTGATATCTCTTGAGCATAAGAGGTCCGGTCTATCCAGTTTCCAACGATGTCTATTTGGAGAAAGCTGTATCGACTCTGGTTACAAATCATTCTCAATTTGCAAACTGCTCCACAGAGGGTTGTGGGCATTGAAATCTCCTGAAATAATACAAGGAATGTGAATAGGTATACCGATCGCACAACTGGTCCACATTCAGTAAATATTCTTTGCATTGTCGTAGATAACAGCATAATTAAATGTAAACCAATAATTGTAAGTAAATTTCAGAAAATATACTACTATTTGAGCTAGATGTTTCACAATCGGATACTGCAGATGTATACCACCTCACCACCTATTATAGGCGTTCTCACGTAAATACTTACGGCTGTATAAATACGACGGGCCACTTCCATTTTTCATGTAAATCTGTGTCACAATTGATTCTCACAAATTACAAATTAGACTATTAAATGTAACATCAGAAATAAGAAGTCAAATAATTTGGAAGATCTCCAAGAAATATCTAATGTGGTATTTAAAATGCAAAAATTGTGGAAGATTCCTCAGAGACCGCTACAATTGGCTCATGTAATACAATACTAGGAGCTGGCTTAATGCCCTTTAGTTAAAGCGTATTTCGTATCGGCTGAATAAAACACTCCGAGGTACCTAATGCACTTAGAGTGTCTATTGGATGGCTTTGAAAACTACCAGTATTTTAAGTATTGTAAAGGTCCCTATTAGCCGATATTGTATGTTTAGATAAAAATTTGAATTTGATTTTGTGAGTGGATCAGATGATGGACAATTTTACTAAGGATTTTTATTTGATTAAATGATCAGTTAGGTGTTTATAATGTAAACATTATTATATCATATTCTATTACATCGTTTAACTGGACGTTTCGTCAATTTAGGAATCGCGATTACAGGGATAGAAATTTTCAGTTGTAATATTTTGAAATTTATAGTGCGTGCGTGGTCTACGATCAATGACGGGGCTTTTCACGAAATGTCTAATTTCACCAATAGTTTCCGGCATGTAGACTTTGCAAAAAATACAAGATGGATATATTGGAAATATATATTTAATTTTTTATTGTAAATATTCTTTACACAAATGATGTTTTTTTTTTCAAATCGTCGCCATTTTACAATCGTGCTTTCTTCATAATATGTTCTTTTTGTGCATTTCTGTTTCTTTGAAATTTTCTGTTTTTTTTTCTTAAGGAATAGTTTTCTTATTGTTTTCTTATTTTTTGTATTCCTTTCCAAATCTGTATCACCGTCGCACACTGTCGCAGTATTGTAATTTTTTCGATGAGTATAACGTTGTACTAGTCTACCGCCGCTGCTTTAAATATTTTTTATCTTAGTGTCGGTTTTCAGTGAGTTAGTCTTCACTACCTAAATCTAATCGTCAGTAAACCCTCAATCTCCAATTCTTCCTGCTACATCACTGTTAAAGTCTGCTTTTACAAATCAATCTGTTTTGAAAAATATTACGGAATATATTTCCAATGCACCAGTTTATAATTTCAGTAATTGTACAAACACTATAAATTGATAAATATTATAATGGTTTTTCATCCATGTGGAAAAAATACAGTCTGTTACTCCGTTAGAATATTATACTATTCACTTCATTTAGAATAACATAGGTATTAAAAATCCACTCTAGCAAATTAAGAATAATACTGTTTCACTATTTTAAAATTTCGATTTCAAGTTATATTATGGAAATCCAATTGAATGTTAGTTGCCAGCTTTAGACACGTACCTAAGTTATTACATTCAAAAACTTCTCTCGCCTCTAATGACGTAACTTGTGAAATAACTTTCTCGCAAATGTCTTCATCATTCGTTTGGAATATGTCTCTAAACGACTTGATCTTTGAAAACTTATATCCTTCCTGACCACTAACATATCATATCTTAAGCGTCCAGAACTTTGCGAATATTCCGAGAATGTGAAGATACTCCGACTATGCCACGTTTAAAATGCCGCTATATAAACCGGTTCAGTTTAGCAGCAAGAACGTACTTAGGAGTAAAGTTTGACAAGAGTTGCACCTCCACACTGCTTGGTGGTGTCGAAATTAGCAAAAAATAAACACACTAACGTGCAGGAAACCGTTGTGGTGCCCCACTTTATTTTGACCATTATAAAGTAGATTACGAAACCAATATAATATCAATTATATCAGAATTGTTAGAAATATGGGTGGATATCAGAAAATGTGTGAAATTTTATGGCTATCATTGGCAATTTAGCTTTATTGTTGACTCTACATTATTGCCGACCATTTCACAAGCAAGTATTTGTATGATTGGCTTTTCTTTAAATCGATTGTGAAGTTAGAAGATAATACGGGCTGGCAGTGTCGAGCACGTATTCGGCAGCTGAAACATTATCTGAGTAGATGGTATGTTTGAGCTGCTTTCAGCATTATTTCCAATATAGAGCGACCATTAGCATTTGCTCTAATGATAAGTTACTGCATTCACGGTTATGTTTACATAGTCCAAACGAAGTCTCCTGCTGCTGAGGATAAGCTTGCTGTAATAACCTTAGGGACATAGAAACTTTTTATGGCATATTTAACTAGGTGAAAATTTGATCCTTAACGGATGAGTCTTATTTAAAACAGGATGTTCATGTTGTAATTTTTTTTCTCTATATTTACTTTACTTTTATCTATATCTTAATCCGTTGGTAATGCACTCTTTAATAATCACATTGTTAAAATCAGAGAATTTCGAAGTAAGTTATTGTCATTCCAAGAAACGTGAAAATAAATTAATAACAGAGTGCGTAAAAATTACAAATTCTGTAAATTCGAGAATATGGGAAAGTTGTAAATCACCAGCAGATGCGAAGCACCGCGGGAAATAAAAGTGCGAGGCTAAGAAAAGGCTTCTCAACAGTGGTTTATGTACTTTTTTTTCACTACTAGCACATTTGTTTAACTTTTCTGCAAGTGATAATCATGATAATATCAAAAGTCCGAACGAATTTGAGGTTATCTATTTTTTGAGACATTTCTCAGTCTGAGACCGGATTTTTCTGCAAAATTAGACAATTCATTTTGCAATAGTTTAACACTCCGTTCTTTGTTTTTTACATGAATTGCAGTAATTAATGCCAAATATTTACAACTGGTGCAATTTGTAAAGATTGGAGGGCACTGTTGTTAAGCTGGTAGATAAAATAATACCCGATATGCATTTTGCAAAATGCTGCTTCGAATTTTCTACAATCGTGTTTTCTAATTTTTCGATTCTACTTAGGCGAAGCAGCGCTGTGGAACAAACCATTGTAAAATTCTTGCCACTCTGCTCACTATGCTCTGATTTAGTGGGAATAGCAAGATTAGCTCTCGTATTTAAATTTCGTAGATGACGCTTCAATTTACGAACGCTCGAACTGCATTTTCGAGGAGTTGTTCTCCAATTTTTTTATATTTTTAGGCTTTTAAAAAAAGATAAGAGCGAAGTCGTTGGTAAAAAGTATCCTATATCGTTTCTCGAGGTTCAAGCTATCCCGATACCAAATTTAATTAAAATCGGTTCAGCGGTTTAGCCGTGAAAGCGTAATAGACAGACAGAATTACCTTCGCATTTAAAATATTAGTATGATAATTTATTATATTATGGATCGATTTTAGTTCAATGTCAACAGAAAAATTTCTGTTATAAACCTTCTAGTATCCTCGTTCCAGATGTCCACAAGCTGGTTAAATTCTTCTTTCTTAAGTGCGGACCAGCTTTGTTTTCTCTTTTTTATGGAATGGCCTGCAACTTTTTTCTTTTGGAATTTTTGCTTCTCAACCTTTCCTAACTTCTGCACTTAAAAATGGAGCGAGTTTTCTTCCAAAGCCAGCATATTGTTCTTGAATTTGTTTTGCTGTTACGTTCCACATGGTTTTAATCACAGTCTCTTTGTAGTCCTTTCCGTTTTTCTTCCGCATATTCTACGTTCAGTCCTTTAAAATGGTTGCAAGTTGCTCGTCGGAAGTCGACTCGTTCAACCCGTAAGATCGATTAGCACAAAATTCAAAGAATTAATTCCATACCGTTTTCTTGCATTTGATAGTATTTGTAGAAGTGTTGTGTCGTATAACATCATTAATTGCGCGTCCGGAATGTTCCCCAAAACGATTCATGTTGACATTGAGATCTATACAGTGAGCGGCAAAAGTATGAAATAAATTCATTAAAAATTAAACATTTTTTTTTTCAAAGAAATCTTTAGACGGGTCAATTTTAAGTTATAAAAACACATATTTTTATACCGAATAAAATTCCAAGCAGTCATTTGTTTTCGAGTGATGACGTCATCGATATTTTTTTTTAAATAGAAACCCCCTATTTTTTTCTTGATTCTGATAGCCCCTTTAATTGTCTACACGACAGTGTAAAAATTTTGTTATCTTACATAAGGAAAGTTTTGAGAAAAAAAAGATGGAAAAAATAAATTTTATAACGGAAGCTTGTTGACAATAAGCAAGTCTATGAAGAAATTCATTTTGGACATTATGAATTACTTCTTCACTAATTCTACTTATTTCGTATCGAATCCTAATTTTTAAATCTTCTAGATTCTATGGTCTAACATAAATCTTAGACTTTAAATAACGACATAAAAAATAAACAAGGGGTGTGAGGTCTGGAGACCTTGCAGGCCACTCTATCGGTCCTCGTCTCCCAATCCACCTCCTAGGAAATCAATTGTTCAAGTAATGGCGAACAGGAAGTCCAAAGTGTGGGGGTTCAGCGTCTTGCTTGAACTACAAATTATCATAAGGTCTGATCATTGCCATTTGGAAAATTTTCTACAAGGACGTATCTTTGTTAATTTTTCGACGACCCGGTCTTCTAATCGCTTTAACATGCCCAGTTCTTCTAAATTTATTTTCAATTTTATTGACTGTAGATTGGCTGATGAGTCTATCTGGATGCTTTGCATTGAACAAATTACAAACTTCTTGTTGGGTTCTAGTTTTATCATCGCACCCAATCAAAATTAAAATTTCTATACGTTGTGTTTCTGTTAAATTAACCATTTTCGGAAACGTTTTGTAAAACAATTTACACATACAAATGAAACTGACAGTACTATTTGATTGTTTGATTTACCTTGATTTTTTGACTTGTTTTTGTTTGTCATAAAAAAATTCAATTTTTTTTTCTCAAAACTTTCATGTAAGATAAAAAAAAATTATACTGTCGTTTAGACAATTAAAAGGGCTATTTGAATCAAAAAAAAAATTGGGGGTTTCTATTTAAAAAAAATAACAATGACGTCATCACTCTAAAACAAATGACAGCTTGGAATTTTATTTGTGATAAAAATACTCATTTTTATAAACCATAGTTTACCCGTCCAAAGATTTTTCTAAAACAAATTTTGTTTAATTTTTAATAAATTTATTTCATACTTTTGCCGCTCACTGTATATACAGGGTGTATATTAAACATTGACCAAAAATGCAAGGGGCGACTCCTTGGGCCTCTTCAAGACTATTCCTTCCCTTGGCGATTTCCGAAAAACCGCCTTGTTTCGAAGATACAGGGCGATAAATATTTTTTAACAAAAAAAATTGAAATTTCCTAAAATTTTTTGTATTCACAGCAGGCTAATGCCCACAAAGTCAGATTGTCATTGTTTGTGAGAGTTAAATTTTTGTTCGTAAATCTCTCCATCATGAATCGCCATAGAAACGCCGAAATGACTGACATGCATTTTATGTATGGAATGGCTAATGGAAATGCGTCAGAGGCTAGGCGGTTGTACATTGAACGATTTCTTAACCGTAATGTTCCTGACAGAAAGATCTTCCAAAGAATTTATCAACGTCTTCATGAGACAGGAACATTTAAACAACACGGAGGATCAGGGAGACCTATGACTGTAAGAACGGTGGAATTGTTGGTAATTGTTTAAATGGACCGGTATTTCTACCTGGAAGACTCACTGGCGAGGTCTACCAGAACTTTTTAGAACAACTGCTACCTCAGTTTTTGGATGATGTACCATTAGACATAAGAAATGCTATGTGGTTTATCCACGTTGGGGCACCACCTCATTTTAGTTTGGTTGCACGTCAGTCCATGAGGAAAAGATTGGACGCATGCATTCTAGCTGGTGCTAGTCATTTTCAGCAGTTTTTGTAGATTTAGAAAACTTTGCATGAAATATTTAGGTAAAAAAATATTGTTATTGTAAAAAATGTGATCCCACTGTATCTTTAAAACTACGCGGCCTTCCAAAAATCACCAAAGGACAAAATAGTCTTAAAAAAACCCAAGGAGTCGCCCCTTGGATTTTTGGTCAAGGTTTAATATACACCCTGTATAAAATAAAGTCGTGGTAGTTACACTATTTATAACTCAAGAACGGCTGAACCGATTTAGCTGAAAATTGGTGAGGAGGTAGCTTAGAACCAGGAGACGGACATAGGATACTTTACATGGACCTGGGGGCCCAGGGGGGCCCCTTGGGTTTATTACTCGAGAAGGGTTGGACCAATTTTCATGGTTTTTGATTTGTTGGATTTGTCTCTGCTCCGAATAGCAGAATAACTATTAAAACATGGAGATGGGGGCCCAGGGGGGGCAATTGGGTTTATTACTCGAGAACGGCTGGACCGATTTTTATGATCTTTGATTTGTTGGATTTGTCTCCGCCCCGAATAGCAAATAACTATTAAAACTTAAACACGGGGGCTCAGGGGCCCCTCTTGGGTTTATAACTCAAAAACGGCTGGAACGGTTTTTAATTTTTTTTTTGTATATTTGGTAGGTATGAGAACTCTTAAAATACTTTTTACATGGATATTGGGGCCCAGGGGGGCCCCTTGAGCTGGACCGATTTTTATGATTTTTTTTTGTATATTTGGTAGGTATGAGAATAGGTGATAAAGTATTATTCACATGGATATGGGAGCCAAGGGGCCTCCTTGGATTTATTACTCAAGAACGGCTCGACCGTTTTTTATGATTTTTGATTTGTTGGATTTGTCTCCGCCTCTAATAGCAGAATAACTATTAAAACATCGGAAAAGCTACTGGGGGCTTGGTACAGGGCAACGACAATAACGAAAGCCCCCCTGGTACAGGACAATCATAACAAATAACGCCGGCTACCAAAATTTGTCGTACCGTGCTTTAAAAATGATAATTGATTTGTGAGGAGTAAACTCCAAAGTTTCATTTCCGTTGCGCGTGGACTCCACACAATTTTTTTTTATGATATCTCGAGAACGGATTGACTGACTTTTTCCGAGAGTGAATTACTATTAAAACATCGGAAAAATAAACGAAAAAACTTTGTCATACATTTTATATGGAAACCGTATATAAAGCTATCTTTGATACATGATAGAAACAAAAATGAACATGGCGTTGTATGCTGGTTCCGGTAAAGCCAGTAGATGCCGTTGTGTGCATTACGCTTTGATAAAAAAACTGAATTTGATTCAGCTAATAAGCTAACACAACATTTATTGATTCTGAGGCGGTACAAAGTTCGCCGGGTCAGCTAGTTTGAGATAAAAGAAAAAAAATATGACACTAGTATTCAGCGTTGCCCTGAAAGTTAAAAGAGAACATAAAGGATTATCGAATAATTATGAAAATCAAAAAAATTAAGTCGTACAATTGGTCGAAAACGATGATGAATGAAATCATCAGAATCATCAGACCATGAATCAAATAAATCCACTATATCGAAAACCCGAAAATTTTTAATAAAGTTTTTTTTGCATTTGCACAGGATAATTTTTGACGAATTCGGATTTAATATATTTAGGGCATTCGCCTTCATTCCTGAAAATTCTAGCTTTGTGAATTGAAAGGCCCACAGAATCATTTTTTGATTTTTGAGCGACTTATCGGTCCGCGAGCACTTCACTTCACAATATTATATAACCGTGCGAACTCTCGTGGGCGTTGTCGGAAAAAGACGAGAAGAATTAGTCGGTGACGTGAAAGTGAACGTGAAAGGTTTTGACCCATCCAAAAATCGCCCAACGGCTGTATAGAAGTTTCCACTTCGAAAATTGTACTGAAAAATAGTTATTTGTGTACCAATGCCAAAAAGTGAATGAAGTAACAATTTTTAGCAGTGGTGCAAACAAAATTCATAATATTTTAAAATTCATCGTTGGACGACGCCACTCTAAAACGGATAATAATGGAAACGACCAAAAAACGGTATTTTTTTTGGTTGGTGAAACTTAAATTTTTTGTTGGAGTCGCCTAAAGGCGACTTTTCTTTGCTCACAGAAATCGCATTGCATCGCACATAAAAACAATCGTCAATAGCGTATTAGACGCCACATCTATTTACATAATTAAATCATCACACCATCCAACAGTTCCTACAAAATAATTTTATGCAAATATACTAATAGGGGAGAAAGACGTACTTAAATACAGTATAACAGTCTAATGTACACCGACTTATTTTTTAACGACAACAGAACTCCTCGCCCAATGTTTTCTTTTAATTATTTCACCTGTTGTTCCGCAAAATCTGCTCACCACGGGAGAAAATAATTTATTTTCTTTAAATTGGTTCAAGTCCCGCGGCAGTTTCCACAAGAGCCAGAGCTTAAGAAGGTTATTATGCAAATAAGGCATTTTGCCGTCCTTATCGCGTTCTGAACAGAAATAAAGCTGTGCGCCTGAGATTTAACGGTAGGAAAATAAGCATTGATTAGAGGAGTATTCGTTAAGGGTCCGAGTATGAAATGTGTTAGGGAAGCTGCTGCGGAAATAATACATTGCGTGTCACAGGGGAGGAATTTGATATCAATGATTGCCGGTTGGCTACATGACAAGGGGATTTGATGGATCGCTGGTAGGATACGATCTGCGGTGGAGATGTCAGTTACAGCATTATGTGCGTCATGTTGTATGCAAACATGACAGACTAGGCCGAAATCATGAATAAAAAAACAAGACTACTAAACGTTAATTAACAGGTTGAAATTGATTCTTCGGGGGCGTGGGAGTGATGGTCTTTGCGTAGGCAGTCAAGCAAATTAATTAAAGAGCATATTTAAGCTAATTTTAGTAATAATTGTCAGAATCATAAAGTGTCAGTTATATAATTAATTGCATCTATGTATGTAATTGAACAAGTCGATGGAAAATCTATGGTGAATTGACAAGCGTTATATAGATCACCTATTTGAAGAAACCGTTTCATTCATTGTTAAATTTAATCAAGTTTAAGACGTTTGTTATATAAAATCTAACTTCAATTTTATTCTGACTATTATTTTTTGCAGAATACTTATGCTCAAAATTATGATAGATTGTATTGAAAACTTCTTGAAAGCAAAGTTACTTTTCAAGTAACTTTCCAATAATAATATTTAATTCTAGTAATTATTATTTGTCTATTACTGCCCACTCTAAAAGTACAACGCATCGTTCAGTGCAATTTCCTAAAGTGCACTTGTGGCACAGGTAGCATCATGGCCTCCTCCAAATATATTTTCAATTGAACACAAGTTATATTGGGTCTCGTGTCGCTGATTTTGTCCTAATTTTTGCTTTGATTTTGACGAAATTACTGTCATTTAATATTCATTTGTTTCAATGGAACATGGCGGTCAGAGCACGTGCTTAAGCTCCATTGTTCCAGCTTTTTTTTATTTTACCGCATTAGATGATAGTAAACTTTAACTTTACAGTGGTTTTTTGAGTTCACTATTGTTTACATTTGTAAAATTAAAAAGTAATAATTTTGATGCAATCGTTGTTAACAAATTTTTGGCATATACTCAAAGTTCCGGTACAACAATGTGAACGAATTTGGGAGTCTTAGGGATAAGATATTTATATTACTTATTTTGCGAATTCCAATTTTACTCAAAGCTAGCGAACTCTCTTTTCCTTTACATGGTCTAGACGTGCTCCTTTGAATTAATTCCGTATCACTATCGATCCGTTAGTTTTTTCATATGTATTTCGAATGTATTCCTTTATTCAACTCTTTTTAAGCTCAGAAGAAATTAATTCACTAAATTTAGCAAGCTGATGAAAAATAAGTCTGATTTCTGTGTGCCGGATATACTTTTATCTACAACTGATTAATAATTGACGTATTATACTTGTAACTATGAAAACTTAACTAGGTCTATTAAACACAGACAGCCAGGCTCGGTTTTTAAGAATTATTATTAACTAGCTATGAAATAATCAATATTGACAACTGTTGACATTTCTTCTCTACATCAAGTTTTTCAGAGGGTTTGTTTTATTCTTTCTTTATTTCTTTATCTAGAACCGATTTAATTGACGTATTATACATACATGTAACCTATGAATACTTAACTAGGTCTATTGAACACAGACCGTCAGACTAGGTTTTTAAGAATTATTATTAACTGGCCATGAAATAATGAATATTGACATTTTTTCTCAACGTCAAGTTTTTAACAAGGTTTAATTTCGAGTCTTAATTCTAAAAGTGCAGTTGTAGATAAAACGTCGTATTAAACTCGCATATAATGGTATATATATATATATATATATATATATATATATATATATATATATATATATAATAATCGAATGGTTAAAATCCTCGCCTGCGGCTTGTATTTTAATTTCCATTCTCGTGTATAATAGCCACCATTATATGCTCATTTAATAATCTACTATTATTAATGTCGAAACTGTTTATTCAGAAGAAAATAAACAATAATATAATATTATATTATTTATTGACATAGGTATGCTTTATCGGATATTTGAGGGCAGAGCTATGAACAACAAACATTTGCCTACTAGTACCTGCCATTACTACCACATTTGTTTAACTTTTCTTCAAATGATAATCTTCATAATGCCAAAAGTTGAAACGAATTTGAGATTATCTATTTTTTGTGACTGACATTTCTGTCAGAGACCGGATTTTCATACAAAATTACACAATGCTTTTTGTAATACTTGTATGTATGAATCATTTATGAACATTCTATATTAGGACTACCCCACTGCGACAGTGGCTAGCGGTGAAAAACGAGGCATGCCGATTCTACCGTAAATGACCGAGATATAAATATGTAATATAAAATTCCATACGGTTTGCCCAATAGGGTCTAAAAACTCCCATACATACAAACATACAAAATACAAAATTGGACGCTTGAATGGAGAAGGACAAAAAAATTCTATGTTGTCCAAAGGGGCCCTAAAACTCGATTGAGAGAACTTCGTGGCATTCTACGTCAAAAATGATTGACTTGAAGCGAGAAATAGCAATGACATGAACGATAGAGCATCATCTAATTTTAAGCTTAGCAATTTATGCGTACTTAGATTAGAGACGAAACCGATTTTTGACAACATTTTTTCAATACGAGGTGGCAAAGTAAAAATTCGAACAGAGCAACTCAAAATCTATAAACCTGCCGAAAATTCCGCAAATCTTTCCAGGTAAACCCTCATTTTGGTATAGATTTTTGGACCTAACCTTGATTATTTTTTGACACTGTCACTGACAACGTTCTTACGAAAGAAACCTTGCATAACAAACTTTTCATAATTGGGTGTGTTGATTTTAAAATTTTATTTATTCAATCTTAAATTGCATATTATCTATTCTTTACTGGATGTTAAAATGCAATTTTATTAGTATAAGAGCTAGAGACGTCGCGTCGTTCCTTTCTTATAGAAGTTAGGTAGCGATGGGATAGATCTGACACCTGGGAGCGGGTGCGTTTACCTGTGCACATCCCCTTTGTACAGGTAAAAATTGTGAATTTTGAAATAATTTTAAGACAAAAATTTGTTTTTTTCATAATTTGCTATGACCTTTTAGCAATTCATTCTTTTAGCAATATAAATTTATAGTTGCCAAACAATTTTGTCGTTTCTAATATCACGCCAGATGTAATTTTAGTAATTAAAAAAATAATAATTTTCAAACCATTTTTGTATAGCTGAAATTTTAACACGATACAGTTCGATAAATCAGAGAATATAATATAGGTTTGCCAGATCGAAATTCGGTTGTCTAATTAGGAGCCAGATGAATTTAAGTATCGGGGAGAATACGTGAATTAGAAGAGTACGGCAACTAATTTGATGGTTGCGTGAGAAAGACACTGCCACAAGGTTGATGCGTACAGGTAAACGCAAATGATTTGTCATGACGATTATTTTCGGCTTCTGAATTGTCTTGAAAGTGAAGTACCGATTTCAGTCCTAAATAGGTGTTGCGAGTCATTGCATTTCTTACCAATGGTATTCCCAAGTCCTCTTCCTCGGACTAATAGTCGCGTTCACTGGACAATGTATGGTATCCCGCAAAAATTAGGAATCCAATAAAAATTTTAATTTCATCCCTAGTTGTTGTGAAATTATGTTTATTTTTTGCTTCTCTTGCATATCTAATAGTTCCTGTCACAATTAGATCATAAATCTGCTCATTGAAAAATTGCTCGAAATATTCTAGTATCGTTTTTCCCCTTCATTTCTCGTTAGATTTTCTTTTCATTTTCTTCATATACAGTGTTGGATTCTAAAGTAGCGTATTGTGGAGATATATTTTTCTGACAATTTGTTTTTAGTTTCTGCGCTTTTGTTTTTCTTTTTTTGGTAACGGTAGTCAATGGCCCAGCTTGTTCAAAACTTCATCACTAAGATCATCTTGATTTAAAATTTCCACAGTCCCAAGAACATCGACAACCTCTGTAACGCCAATTTCATCATCTGGACCCTCGTCTTCATCAGTAAGATCATCTACTTCCGGAGGAGACTTAAAATTCTTTCTCGAAAACGTTGCTAGCTCTCGTATTATATCGTTTAGAAGGTAAAAAAAACTTCTATGCCAACATCCATTGTTGTATTAGTATGTAACGTTTTTTTGACATTTTGTTTGACAGTTGAATTTTTTCACGTCAATGAATTAAAACCTTGTAGCAGGAAAAACGGTGAAGATTGCATAAAATTTATATACGCCGATAAAATTGCTGATTATCTTTTTGAGTGACTTTAATTCTCCAAGCACTCTCAAAGATAATATTGAATTTTACCGTCTTATATAATAAATAACTATTACATCAGTATATTTAGTTGAGAAATGATTACCTCAAATTCGACAACAAACAACCTACGTTTACTCACAACTACTTAATCATCCAGTATTAAATTAATAATACCATATCACATGGTATCAACATATTAAAAATATAGTTATTTAAATACATAAAAACTTGTTTGTAGTCAGTGATGAAAATATGATAAATCCAATAATCATTGCGGTTTCTGCGTACCTATACGAAAACATGCAAAATGCGTGGCGGTCGGAATGTACAAAACAACCCCTTTTTTAACGACGGATTTCCGAGGAAACGAGGTTAACGTTGAAACGAATATAAATGTTGACCCACTTTATAAGGCCCTAATAAATATAAACGACACCTGACTCTATAACAAAACTATTGCCTTAGTACGAACGCCAGTGATGAAAACCAGATTAAAGTTTTACCGAATTTCAAATATAAATGATTACCTAACTGTTCTACTGAAACTTTATTGACTTGTAAATTGAACAGCCGTTTCATCAGCGAGATCTACGGTAATTTGCAGCGCAAGTCAGCGATAGATCAGGATCCAAGAAAAGTTGATTTTATTAGTATTTGTGATGAGAAACCGTAAACCGCCATCAAGATGGTCTATTTTATTACTGGGGGTGAGTCGAACTAAATTTCCCTTTGCAGCAAAAGTAATTTAATTAAATGCAATTAGCCGACTTACATAAGTTTAGCATTTCAACATAAAAATGTCTGAAACAGATTTCAGTTATTCACCTTGACATAATCGATAATCACACAACATTTACAGGCAGATATTTTTTGTGCAAACTTCAAATCAAAATAATAATATATCGTATGACATTACTCGACCGATTGCAGGATATAGCAACATCGACATGGTTAATATACGCTAACAAAAAATATAATTTATAAGAATGTTTTTAAAATGGTATAGGCATAACAAACATGCGTTTATGATATACTCTATTTAAACAACCTTTGCATTAAAGGTTTTAAAAACGTTTATTTACCGTGAACAAGTATATTTCAGCGTCTAATTTAAGTAAATCATGAACGTATTTCCGGCGGTTTTCTAAACGTATACAATAAGTTACATTTAAATTTTAAATATATATATATATGCATTTTGAACTCTTGGTTTTACATAAACCGAAGAAATACGTTTAAATTTTATATTAATGCATGATTTTTCATTAATGCACGAATTTGCAATAATTAATTCATAGGAATTTCTTCTAGGTTGTGAATTCGCGCTTCTCTCCAAACACCCATTTGCGTGTGTCAGTTTTGTATGCAATTGCGCTACTTATCTTAGTCGCAACACATGATTGCCGACTTTTCGCTGACAACAAACTGAAACATGCATTATCCAATACTGCATCCAATAATTCAGGATTTTCTAGCTCCATTTATAAACTTACGCAAATTAACAGCACGTTCACAATGGCGAACTGTTCTTTATATGGCGACTACATTTGTTTTCAGAGACAACCATGTTTGTGGCATAAGTGACAATTACTTCAGCAATTGAAATTTCAGAAACGGATTTTTATCCCCAGATTAAAAGGCTTTCGGTCAACGAAAAAATATTGTAATCAACTCGTATGTTATTGTGCGATTAATAATCTCGACAATTAAAGGCCTCGATTATTAATCGCCTTCATTAACACACTTGTTTATTAAATAACTGTTATTAATATTTTGTCTATCCTTAGGAGCAAAAATCTTACATAGTAAATAATATCCTTTTTTCTTCAAGCGTATCAGAATGTTTATATTTTGGTATTTCACGCACTACCACAACGACATCATTGTGTTACTAGTACAATAATGAACTTCATTATTTTACTAGTAAAATAATATGACAGAAATAATGCCAACATAGAAATTTATTGTACAACAAACAGTGCAAGTTACGAAGCAATCTGATTGAGTTATGAACATCGATGGTAGCTACGCCTCCCTGCCTCAAGGACACCCATTGGGGCCTACTGTCTCAGGGGCCGCCTCAGCCCCTTGTCTCAAGCGCCCCCCTCGGCCCTCCTGTATCATAGGGGCCTCTTGCCCCCCTGTCTCAAGAGGCCCCCCTCGGCCTGCCTGTTGCTTGGGGGGCCCTCGAACGCCCCTCTCTCAAGGAGCCGCTGTTTCAAGAGGTTACCGTAACATTTGTATCAGAAAATAATGAAATAAACTCGATTCCTACCATGGCAAGTTTCACTTTCAGTCGTGTGCCTTATAATTTTTTTTATAAATGTTTCTTTGAAAGTTTTTGTTAAAAATGCTTATATGTCACTCGGAGCAGAAAGCTTTTTTTTGTGCTTCGCCCAGATTACTTGGCCTCGCCTAAAGCCTGGGCCGCAACCTTCTGTGCTCAGCACAAAATGTGCGCGTTCTACTCCTAGTAACATAATATACCATTTTAGACAGTTTTTAATGGAATTGTATCCTACTGTTCCTATTGCTGTTTTCTCTGTAGCTTTTCCACATTTCTTCAACAGTTGCATCTGTCATATCGCTAACCCTTTCCCAGTTACCTATGTCTCAAACACTTTTTGAAATCATTTTCAACTTCACTTCCTTCTTTAATCCAATGAATATTTAATCTCTCTGCCCGCAATTCTTTGTGCTACTGCTCGTAGTTTTATTCTAAATTTCGCTTTTATTAACAGGTGTTCTGATCCCAAGCATAGTACGGCAGCTAGCAACGTTTTCGAAAAAGAATTTAATTCGGCTAGTTTTTTATTTCCTTTATTATCGAAGTTAGGTAGGCATGGGATAGGTCTGGCACCTGGAAGCGGTTGCGCTTACCTGAGCGCGTGTGAGGCGGCGATATTTGTATCGTGTGATCTTTCGCGTGGCCGAAATCGGAAAGGAAAGATGTTTAATGTCGCAGTCAGTACGAGCCCGCTTGTTTTTGCAAGTGTCACTTGATGTCCCTATGCGTGTCCATACAGGAGACGCGCGAATTTTTGAAATGTAACAGTATTTGTTTCGTACTACTTGAACACTGCCGGTTTCATTCTATGGTGGTATGTTTCTTATGTTACCAAGGAGGCGACGAGGCGTCCCTCGCCATGGCCGACTAAAATCTACTACGTATCTGGCCGGTTCACGGACCATGACATTTTGATTCTTGAAGCAGCGGAAGCAGCCGCCAGGAAGCGACATCTGTTATTTATAACATGTAACAAAACGCGCGAAAATTAAATAAATTTAGTACGTTTATGTCCTATTCAAGTCAAAAGTTAATCTTACAAGTTGCAAGCTAGTTTATCCACTCGATTTTTTAAATTTTGTAATTCTCGCTGTCTCTTTTTTCCCAGATTTAGAAATGTGGAAGGTACCATTTGTTTCATGGAGACCATGTGTAATTTTTTCCAACTACATAATATAACCAACAAAAGACTTTATTATCAATCTTTGGACAGCAGTGTTGCGCCATCTACTATTGTCTCTGATGAGCGTTTAAAGTGGCTGGAGGGCGAATTTCCAAAATACATTGAAGATATTCAGCAGACATCAGAAAATGTTGACAAGTCGGGACTAACTAAGGAAACAGCCCATGCGCTGCAGTTTACAGCCAAAAGCACCTGTTTATGCATTAAGTTTTTGCTGCAACAAGTTGGTTTATATTATGTATTAACGAAGTTTTTAGTTCTGACCCTGTGGAAGCTATGTTTTCACATATTCGGTTAAAGGGTGGATCCAACGACACAACAGATGTTAGAGCAGCGGAATACGCTTTACGGCAAATATTGCGGTGTGGAATTCTTAGAGCCTCAGCTTCTGCAAATGTAGCTGAGGTTGTAGAGTACACAAGTTCGGCCACACTAAAAGAAATTAGGAATCAAAGCGAGTCCGTAGCTAATAGCAATAATGAAGTTAGTATTGATCTTACCTTTTGATATAACACTCAAAATTCAAAATTTCCGATTGGAGAAAAAGAACCAAATCCTGCCACTATTTATTCAGCCTCAGTAGCATTTGTTGCTGGATTTATGATAAAAAAAGCTCGATGACAAAATTAATTACTATCTTACACTACACCTGGCCCTTTAATGAAACTATTCATGCTTCAAGATCGAGGAAATTTAAAGTATCCAAATTCAAAATTTGTTGAAATTGCCAAAGAAATTGCTGATCTTGTATATTCACTCCTTCCGCTTCTAACACATTCAAATTCTTGTTGTCGTTTGGTAAACCTTCTTCAACCGTCCCTATCGCAAAATCCAATATTTAAATGCCCATTTCATATGGACGAGGTCTGTGAAATCATATTTAATACCACTATTAAACCGGAACTAATAAAATAATGTTCTTAAGATTTTTATACCTACATATATATAGTTAGTATATAATTGTGGGTGTTTACAACTATTGTCGTCTACCGCATCCTAGTCTCCGTCTTGATCGATTTGTTACGTCTTGTTCCTGCAGGTTTCTAGAGTTGCCTGTTCTACGTTCTTTTTCCACGTTCTTCTTGGTCTATCCTTAAGTCGTCTTTCCGAAGGCTCCCAACGCAGCATTTTCTTTCGACAGTTGTAACAGTCCATACGACTGACATGTCCGTACTACCGTAAAGTTTTTGTTTTTACTGTGTCTAATATTGTGGTGTTGATTCCCATACGTTGTCGTACTTCTGTATTTCGTATTCGATCTCGGAACGTTAGCCTGCAACATCTACACATCTACGCGAGATACCCATTTTTACTGCGGACAATAATTGTTTCCTTTTGCCTTTCTTTGTGCTTATACCTACATCTGTACCTTAATATTCGGATTTGAGATCATTGCTTTGGAATATCATGCAATTCTATGAGACCTTGACGTATTTACTCATTCACTTTGGCGTTAACTAACCTAAAATAATTTTTATTTAAAAAAATGTCACAAGACTTTTCCGATAATTAATAATTCTGCGGTAGAGGTCACTTTGTGGCGAGCCGTATAAAAAACGTCATTCGTAATCAATTTCAACAAGGAGCTGAACCGGCCAGATACGTAGTAGATTTTAGTCGGCCATGTCCCTCGCTCCTTCAACTCGCCAACTCCACGGTGTCTTTGTAATTCAGCGCCTGTCCGAGTGGGCCATGGTCCGAGGAACTGTTGGTCGCACTAGGAGTTCCATCCATGGAGGTAATGGCAACACTACGACATGTCTATTTCTCTGAGTACGTTTCTGATGCTCCCAAAAACAGAGAAAGCTTGCATCACATAGACTGCTTGCTATAGACTTCTAAGAAATATGTATATAGCATATCGGCGCCTAAGATGCAACACCACATATCAACCATTTTCGAAAATTAGGTTTGTACTTATTCTTCTTCAAATTCTGAAGCCGCATAGGCTGCTTAGCACAAATTGTTCTAACTAATGTATAGAAAACATGTTAATTATACACTAGTGGGAACAATTTTATGCTAACCATCCTATGCGGCTTGAGAATTCAAAGAAGAATAAGTACAAAGCAGATTTTCGAAAATGGTTGATATGCGGTATTGCTTCTTAGACGACGATATTTACATCATAGGGATACTCTACTTTAAACGTCTAATAAATATCCACTGTAGATCTCATATAAACGCGTATTATAAAGATAGTTAAAATACGGAGTATATACGCTTACAATCTACGGGAAATCTACTAGCGTGACAAATTGTTTAAAATGAGAAAAACTGTATTTATTTTGAGTATTTAAACTATATCCATCCAAATCGTTGGCACTCTTGACATACACGATTAGTTATCTTGGTTTGACCTTTTGCGTCATACACATTGATTTTACAATTTCATATGCTATCAGCCAACAGATTTGCTGGTCAAACTTTCCTAATACATAATTATTTGTTAACAACGACTTAATTTCAGCAAAGTCAACACAAAAAATTACATATTTTTTTCTTAAAACTTTCCACGTAGTACGTTGTAATACGTATATTAGGATAATATATCTACGAGTTAAAAGCTAGATTTTATTTTATACCTTTTGATACGATACTCTAGTCGAGACATGTTTGAAATCCTGCAAATATAGAGATAGAACTGAAACTAATTCTGACAGTTTAGAGTGGCAATTAATATTTAATTTGATTAAAAACTTTTAAAAATATATCATGCATCTACGAAACCGCGTGTCCGTAAATTGCGTTCTAAACTTAAGGTAGCGTGTACAATTAAATTTCACAACATAAAAAACTATTTTTAATAAAATATGGAATATACAAGCACTTCTTAGTAATTTTCCTTGATGCCTTTTGTAAGTTCGTCCCAAAATTTCATTCTGTTAGAATCTGGATTTATTCCAGGTACTAGACTTGTGTCTATATCCAAAAAATGGATTTGAGTTCTAGTCAGAGGCTGCCATTTGATGTTGAGAAATGAATCGTCTTCAGGTGTTGGATTGCCACTTTTGGCAAAGTTAGTCCAAAGTTTGACGAATCGACGAACAAATAAATGTTCAACTGAATCCCTTTTGAAACTAACGTTCTTCATTTTAAAAAGGTACGCACAATCATCAGCGTGACATACACCTACAAAAGCAAAGATTTATTTCTCTGAAAAGTAATAAAAAAGTAAAAAGTAAATGTCATTCAAAAATATTTTCGAAACTATTGAAACTATTCGAAACTGTTAATGTTAAATAAAAATTATTGTAAGAAATCATAGTTAAAGCAGCTTTATACCTTTTTTTGCGCCAACAATTTTTTTGTAAACGTTTAGTTGAGCATCCAAAGACATTCTGTAATAATAGAGCGGACTCGTACTGGTTTTGGCATGAGTTATTGTGGTGAGGTATATGGCTCTAAGAAACGTAACATCAGTAAACATCTGAAATAAACGTTTGAAAAGTTTCTGCTTAACTTGGACTTAAACGTATAATACCATATGAAGTTCATCCTTCTTTTTACAACTCGGTGAATTTTTGCCAAAATAAAACTGAAATATCCTTTTCTGCATATTTTTGTACTCAGGGCTATTTGGGGATAATCCGTAATAAAATGGAAAAACTCTCTTGAGTTTTTTTCGGTAAAAGCACCATCCACCAAAGGTTTCAATTATCCCTTCTCTTGATGTGTATCCAATCATCAATGGAATGTGGTTGTACGTACCCGAATTCATTATTGCTAACGGTTCTTGAGAAATTAGGGCACCTTTGCATTTTGCTTCAACGGTTGGTCCATAAAATGGTTTGTAACCCGGAGCCAGTGACTGTAAGTATTAACTGCTTCTTTTAAATTTGAAGATCAATCATAATTTCAATAATAAATCTACTATTTTTATCATCTAATCTTAATTGAGGAACTAATATTAGTATATACAGTGGTAATTCGTTAATACCGACCAATCATATCCACTCGATCCGAACACTAAATCGAATATTTAAAATTTTTAAATCTTCTGAATCTTTACATATACTGTTCTTCCTTTGAATATTGTTGGTAGATTTAAAAATTAAAGAGACAAAGAAGACTACAGTGACGAAAGACAGAAAAGGGAAAACAGAAAGTAGAGATATCATAAAAACAAAAGTGTTTAAAGTCGTTACAGACATTTTAAAATAATAATTGTTTCACTTAATATAATGATGCATGGGAACAAAAATTAAAACTCAAAGGAATTAAAGGACTATATTTTCTGAAAAGGAAAGTAAAGATACACTCCTTTTAATTTCTTCATCGAAGTGGATTTGATAACATAATGTCAAGGAGACTCGAATATGGCAAAATAAATAGTCCAAGACTGAATGAACCAAAAAAAACAAAAATACAGAAGAAAGAAGTGAGAAGAAAGACATAAAATAGCAAAAGATAGTACTAAAGCTAGTAGTAAAGATACTAAAGAGACCGAACAGGAACCAAAAAGACGCAGGAAACAATTTAAAGTGACTAAATTAATAACTAATAAATCAAAAATCCCAAGAAAACAAAAAGACAAATAAATGAAAGAATAAATAGACAAAATAGATAAAGAGACAAAAAAGATGATAGACACCAAAAAGAGCAAAAAGAACAAAAAGGTAAAAAAAATAGAAACGAAAAAAACAACAGAGACTAAAAAGACTAAAGCGAGCAACGAAGTAAGACACAAGAGGCAAATAGACAAAAAGGATAAAACAGCAAAAAGGTAAAAAGGAGGCAAAACGAACAGTAGAGCCGAAAGAAATAAAAGAAACAAACAGACCAATAAGAGATGAAAGAAGGTATAAGGAGTAAAATAATCAAAGAGACAAAAAAGGATATCAAAGAAACCTAAGAGATTAAAGTTATTAAAGTTAAAGATACGAAAGAGAAAAAAGAAACGAAGGAGGCGAAAGAGACAAAAAGACAATGGCGACAACAGAAACACAAGAAACAAAAAGAAAAATAAAAAGGGTGACGAACGATACAACAAAGAAACCAATGAGACTTCAGAAACTAAATGAATGAAAAGGATATAAGCATCAAATACAGTAAAAATTTAATTTAAATTACTGGAGCAGCCGTAGATATTAAGGAGAAAAGACGAGAAAAAAGACAAAAAGGACCGAGGAAACCAAAGAGAGCAAAGACACTAAGAAAAACACCACAGACCAAACAGAATTAAAGGACAAAAATAAAAAAGACGATGTAGACAAAATACACCAAAGAGATAGATACCAGAAGAAGCCACATATCAAATAGTTCAAAAAGACAAAAAAAAAAATCAAAAGGGACAAAAAAGACCAATGACATTAGCGAGATCAAAAAACATAGTGATTTAAAAAGCTAGAAAGACGATATAAAAAACTAGATAGATCAAATAAACCAAAATTACCAAGAAAACAAAACGACAAATAAATAAAAGAATAAATAGACAAAACAGATAAAGGAATGAAAGACACCAGAAAGAGCAAAGAGAACAAAGACAAACAAATAGAAACGAAAGAGACCAAAATGACTAAAACGAGTAAAGAGGTAAAAATGTAAAAGAGAAAAAAGGCAAAACAATCAGTAAAGCCGAAACAAGAAACAAACAGACCAATAAGAGACGAAAGAAGCTATAAAGACTAAAAATAAAATACCAAATATAGTACTAAAGTTAGTTGTAAAGATACTAAAGAGATCAAAAAGACCAAAAATACTAAAGAGACAAAACTGATCAAAGAGACTAAAAATACTAAATGGACATTATAAATGAATAGAGAGAGCAAAGGAACCAAAAAGACGCAGGAAACTAAGGAGGCTAAAGTGACTAAATTAATAATTAATAAACCAAAAATCCTAAGAAAACAGAAATAATAATAATAATAAAATTTAAGGGCTGATGATGGCAGTAGTGTTCTGCCGAAACATGTTCCATTTGTAATTTTACGCTCATTAAAGTTTGTGGAGTTTGACTTAGATATATTTAAATTTTAATTTAAATTTACTCCACCTGCATTTAACAACATTCTTCTGCTTTAATAAATAGATAGATACAGATAAAGAGACAAAAGAAATGAAAGACACCAAAAAGAGCAAAGGGAACAAAAATACAAAAAATAGAAACGAAAGAGACAAAAGAGACCAGAATCACTAAAACGAGTAAAAAGGTATAAATGTAAAAGAGAAAAAAGGCAAAACAATCATAACATAATTAAACAAAAACACCGAAGAGCCCAAAGAGGCAAAACAATCAGTAAAGCCAAAAAAAAATAAAAGAAAAACAGACCAATAAGAGACGAAAGAAGCTATAAATACAAAAATAATCATAGAGGCGAAAGAGACAAAGGCAACAAAAAATATTAAAGAGACAAAAACACAAATAAAGAAGAGTGACGAAAGATACAACAAAGAAACTGTCGAAGGGGGTGCAAAGGGGGCCCCGAGCAGAAAGGGTGAAGTCCCCTGAGCCCCGATCGTCGGGTGTTTTTTGGTGATGGTTAAAAAGTCGAAACTAAGAAACGTTTTCTATTTCACACTCCGAGGAGCAAATAACCACCCTAATAGTTTTACAATGTACCGCTAGAATTACCGTTAGATGCGTACACCGTTTCGCGGTCAGTTTTCTCCTTCGTCAGCTTTTCGTTCAACTTACAACTAAATTTGAAACTACATAAAAAACTTACAATATAAAATTACAATAAAAACCTAATATTCATATAGCGATAAAAACCGCCTCAAAATGAGCTCCGTTAACAAAACCAATAGGACTAGTGAAATAAAGGGATATAAGAAACCAATGTACTAAAATTTTAATTTAAACGACTAGAGCAGACACAAATATTAAGGGGATCTAAATCCTAAATATCAGGTTACAATAAAGCAACATAATAAACAAAACATAATACTATAAACAAATACACTACAGGGACAAGTGCGATCAGAACGTCTAAAACTAAAACTAATGATCAAAAAAATGAAGGAAATTAAAGTGGTTACAGATACTGAAAGAAGAAACCAAAGACTGAAAGAAGCGAAAGAAACCAAAAGCACGAAAGATGGAAATTAAATGAAAGACAAAAATAGCAAAAGATAAATATTATTCAAGATACTAAAGGGACTAAAAAAACTATAGAGATTAAAGAGAGTAAAGATACTAAAAAGACCGAAGAGACCAAAGTGATAAAAAAAAGAACAACTAGATTAAAGAGGTTAAAGAGATTAAAGAGAGTACAGAGATCAAAGAGACCAAAGAGACCAAAGTGAATAAAGAGACAAAAGGGACAATTTAAAAGACTAGATAGATTAAAGAAGCCAAAAATAATAAGCAAACAAATAAGGATAAGAAATAAAAAACACCAAAAATAGTGAACCGGACAAGTAAAAGACTAATATAAAATATATATAAAAACTTAGATAGATCAAATAAACCAAAAATACGAAGAAAACAAAAAGACAAAAGGGCAAGATAATCAGTAGAGCCACAGGAAGTTATAAAGAGACCAATGAGACTATAGGGAACATGAGGAAATGAGACCAAATATAATCAAAACAATTTGAACGTTTAAAATAAATAGAAGGACAACAAAACAACATTATAACAAAACATCCAAAAAGGAAAGAAACTACAGAGACCAATGCGATCAGAACGACCAGAAACATATTAAAATCAAAGATACTGAACACACTAACAGCTCGATTTCATGTTGATTTGCGACTTGTCGCAAGTGCCGGTTGCTATGGAAACGTCTTAACTAAAGACCAGGTAGTAAGGCTCAATTTGTTTCATTTCACATGAAATTGATCCTCACTAACTGGTTTTTAGTTACGACGTTTCCATAGCAACCGGCACTTGCGACCAGTCGCAAATCAACATAAAATCGTGCTGTAAACTGACTACAATAACCATAGAAACAATAGAATATAAATACACCAAACAAATGAAAAAGAAAACAAAATCATAGAAGACCAAGTGGATTAAAAAGACAGGAAAAAGCTAATGGGATAAAGAAGTTAACAAATAGAAAAGAGACCAAAGAAATAACACAAAATAAAGAAAGTGAAAGGGCAATAGGAACAAAAGAGGGAAATAAGAAATGAGACGAAAGAAGCAAAATAACCAAAAAAGACCAAGAGACCAAAAAGAACAAGGAGATCGTAGAGTGAAACAAAATAAAAAATGTCAAACAAAAGGCAAAAAACTAAGGGACAACAGAATAAGGAGACTTTCTTATGCTATCAATAAGAGAGCTTAAGCGACTAAATTAGCATAGACGCTAAGGAGATCACAAACCAAAACGGACAATAAAAAAAAAGAAAGAACAAGGTTACAAAGACGATCAGAGGGACCACACGGATCAAAAGTAAACTAAAATGCCTAACACATAAGAGTGTAAAAATTAAGTTGATACATTGATTTGCATTACATTGTCCATACTAATTTTATGCTCTATATTTTCTAATTATGCATATTTCATGTTCAGTCTGGTCTTCGTAAATGATTCATACATCATGTTACCTGTGGAAAATAAAATTTACATGTGTTGATGGATGGAAAATTTTGACGTACAAAGCTTACTGGATATTTACATTTATGAAGACCACATGATTCGCATTTTGCATTTCACGTTTCATATTATTATTGTATCGCGACGCCACTGTATATATTTATTTTATTATTTTCAAAATCAAACTGTGCGTAATTCTGTTCTGTGATTGAGTTTGTGTAGCCTAAAAATTCTAAGAAAAATCCAAACCGGTTCGTTAAAATTAATAGGCTATTTCATGCGATAATTTTGCACGTCCCTTAATCACATAAAAAATATTGTAGTTACCGTGCCCATAATTTTGTGTTGAGCTTTTACAAGTTTCCTCACTGGGACGTTTTGTAAAAATTCCAAAATTTTTTCGTTGCTCGTTTCTGTACATCCTAACTTTTGTGCCAGCTGCTTTGCGTTATTGATACCCCGAGAGAAGCTGCATAACGCCGTTCCACTTTGTAGAATCGCTTTGTGAAAAAGACCTAAAGGTGAGTTTATTATTTTATTACACTAACAAATTGTTTCCGATGAAGACCTTTGGATGACGGCGATAAAAGCAGAAAATGACAAGAGACACTCCCAGCACTTTGGCCGAAAATTGTTACGTTGGTCGGATCACCACAAAACTGTTTAATGTTTTGTTGCACCCATCGTAAAGCCTGTAGCTGATCTTTCAAGCCAGCGTTTCCTGTGATTTCCAATGAGGGATCGTCGATGACCAAAAATCCTAATTTATGCTTGCTTTGATTATATTGAGAGTGGATACACACCTAGAGCACCAAGTCTGTAATTAACTGTTACTAAAACTATATCTTCGATCATCAAATGTTCTGGACCACAGTAATCGCCGTGAGAAGATCCGGTGCAAAAAGCGCCTCCATGAATCCAGACCATAACCGGTCTTAGAGTACTTTCCTCTTCGTCTAGCTGTAAATTTAAATAAATATACTATGTACAGAATTAGAAGAACGTTTTAACGAAACCTGATGTGTAAAAACGTTTAGAGAAAGACAGTCTTCTGATCCCATCATAATAAGTCTAGGAATCTAATGATGTTTTGCATTACTAATTGATGGAGAGATTTGATTGAACTTCTTACTAATCCTGTTAGTTCCATCTGCAAAGAAAAACAAGGATTCCCGTAGTCAGTTGCCTCACGAATTCCGGACCATTTTTCTGGAGGTTCAGGAGCCTTGAAACGTTGCTTTCCGATTGGCGGCTTTGCATATGGTACTCCCTTAAAACTAAAAAACGGATTTCCGTTTATGTCAGTCTCATTTTTTCCTCTCAATTGCCCTTGTACAACTTTACATACTGGCCCAGGCACGTTGGTGATCATTCCTGAAGAAAGACTTGTGTGTACTAATCCGTTTGTATTTTTAAAAATAAATAAATAATTAACCATTAAATACAATTTCAGAATTGATACTTTTAGGAACAGGTCATTGTCACTGTAAATTTGATCATTCTCAGCGATTACTGACAGCTGACAATTACTTTCTATTTGTCACAAACTTGACATAACACTAGGTTTCGAGGCAAGTTAACTAAAAATATTTGGGGGTAAATACACAAGAGCTTGATTTTTAATCGGATAATTTCATTTTTACACGAAAGTTTTGTTGCTACGAAGAAAACTCGAGATTAAAACCATGACATAATCGCGACAGCTTTTTAGCTGGAGCGATTTTGTCTAATGGTTTTAATCGATAGTTTTTTTCTGAGGGCAACACAAGCTTGAGTGAAATGAAAATAAAATTATCCCGAGTAAAAATCAAACTCGAGTGTATTTTAGGGAGACTAATTCACGACAAATTCCACAACAAAATTCATTAAAAAAAATTCTTGCAACATTTTTGCTGCAATGTTGAAGAACATTTTTACAACACTTTCTTTATAAATCTCTCCGTTACCTTTGCGCATGTTGTAGGCCCAATCTTTTAAGATTTTACCCAACTGTTCCTTTAAAGTGGCGGCTAGAATGCTGTAATTCCGCTCTGCTATAATCTTGCAATACTGAAATTGTTTCCACACTGATTTCTTGGTGTTCGTATGGTGCTCTTTGGGACACATTTATTCACTGCCCCCTCTATTTCAAAGTGAACAGTTTCCAAACCGGCTTGAAGTCATTTTGCAACAAAAATTAATTTGACAGATAATGACAGAAACAGTTCTCAAAGCATACTGTTTACATGAATTGTTTAGAGCTAGACGCATTTAAAAAAAAAAACTGATAAAAAGCTACGCATGAAAATAACCGATTAAATTTTGACGTTTTGTCAAAATGTTTTGCTTAGAAATATGTCGAGTAAATTTTCCACGTAACAAAATCTCGAATGCGTAGCATGAGGGATTTTGGGTGGAAAATTTACGAGAAATATTTCTGAAAGCAAAACGTTGTGACAAAAACGTCAAAATTTAATCAGGTTATTTTCATGCACGCGGGATATTCGACATGATGATTTCCTGAATAAATAATAAATTTTGTGATATTCCACATTGTCTTCTTTGCAATTCTCTCCATTTAGTTTTTGCATGTTGTAAGCCCAGTAACTAATAAATTCAGAAGCGATTAAATTTTGACACATTTTTAACCGCGGCAAAATTTTGACATTTACAAATAATCGCTGTAGAATGGGCAAAAACCATAGTAATTATAATTTTTTGGTTGCATGAAGGAAATAATCAGTTATAAAACCTACCTAGCTTTTAATCACTTAGCAACTTATGTCATTGGTCAAAATTTGAAAATATCATCGCGATGATTGGTCGATTATTCATGGAGTGTATTAATCTCTTAAAAATCCTAAAACAGTACCAAGATATAACAGGGTGGTTCGGGATTGGTACTGGATGTGCGCTGCGACAATGCTAGTGCCCCAAAGGACGTAACTTATTCCGGCCCCCTTGAAGGCTACTGGGCTTCAATTAACCTAATATTAAATAGCAGTTTTCACACTGATAACACGCATTGTACTGTTGGGACCTGGATGCGTGCCCCATCTTCCATATCACTATATTGCACCTCACTTCCTAACAGTCGGGTTCAACTGGCGCTAGTAGGGCCTCTCCAATCAGGAATTGACAAGCTGTCATCACTCATATCGCTCGGATTGGACGATGAGAGAGACAGAGGTCTGGAACTCCTAGCTGGCCAGAAGTGCAACTGTATATTTTTGTCAATTAATGTTCTGAATATCCCATTAGAAAATTCGAGTTCTGCTAACTAAACTTTTTTTTTTTCGGTATTAAAAGTAGTTAATTTGACGCCCATTTATGCAACTAAATTTATAATTGATTTATAATCTTAATTAATTGATTTTGTAATTACAATCCCCTCCAAAGTGTCATATCGCACACCAAATCATGCATTATCAAGCAGATCTGTCGCAGTCATTGGATAATTATTTCGATTTTCAAATTCCAATTGTTTCAAGCAGCGCATTGGTAAAAGCGGAGTAGATGCCATATCATAGGTCACAGGCAATAATACTTAATTGAGGCCCTTTATTCCGAAACTTAATTCTTTCGGTTCTAAGCGATTTTTGGCAAAACGCGAAAAATTGTTTACCAAAAAACTTGAAGGTGTATTTACTTTTGACTACATCTATATATACAGTGTGGAAATCAAGTAAGGAATAAATTCAGTAACGCCGTTAGTATTTGCACTAGAAATAGAACTTAAAAAGCATGTGATAGGGCTAATTATAGCGCATCCCAGGAACGTATACTAATTTTTTTTCATCAGTTTTTTTTGACAGTTATAACGTCATCAATATTTTTTTAA
This sequence comes from Diaperis boleti, assembly GCA_963583935.1. Taxonomy (NCBI): domain Eukaryota; kingdom Metazoa; phylum Arthropoda; class Insecta; order Coleoptera; family Tenebrionidae; genus Diaperis; species Diaperis boleti. Next base: position 34,505,079 of record OY757242.1, on the reverse strand, counting down.
TGGCAACCCATGGTTTTTATTACACATTTGAATAGAGTTTTTTATTCTGTTTTCAACGTTGTCAAATACTTAATAGGTTAGATAAGGAAAAAATTAATTAAAACGGCGCTAAAGTTCAAATTAGTAAATTTTCAAAAAAATTAACAGAACTGTCTAATGTTATCGGAATTTAAGAAAAAACCATAGAGATACCAATACAATGTTGATAAGTTCTGAATTGGTACAAAATAATTGTGTCTCAAATGGTTTTCTCTATTAAATAATAAATGAACTTCCAAATAATATTATCTGTTTGCAACAGTATGGTGCTCCAACACACTAAACCCGGTGCGGCATTATTTGGACAAAGTGTTTCCAAGAAGATGGAAGAAGAGGTCCAATAGAATAGCAGGCTGCGTCCCCAGATCAAACCCCATTAGATTTTTTTCTATGAGGGCACTTAAAAAACAAGGTGTATCAAAACCGACCCAACAAATTAGATGATCTTAAAGGAAGAATTAGACATGAGTGCAGTTTAATAACTCCCCAAACCATTCAAAACGTATTGGCTGCTTTTTATGATCGTCTTGGATTTTATCACATGGTGCAGGGTCATCAGTTTGAACATTTGGTGTAATATCTTTAATTTATAACTCTCATTATCAATAGCCTTTTTGTTAATTTTATTTTTGTCAGCCCTACTTTGAAATTTAGGGTTGTTTTCTTATTTTTTCTCATTGATTGATTTTTCCTTGAATTCTGATAAAATTAGACAGCTCTGTTAATTTTTTGAAATGTTACTAATTTGAAATTTTTTGCCGTTTTTATTTATTTTATTTATGTAACCTATTGAGTTTTTCATAACGTTGAAATCAGAATAAAAAACTCGAATGTGAAATCAGAATAAAAAACTCGAATGTAAAATCAGAAACATAGGTCGCCATTAAAAAAAATATATTGATGACGTCATAACTATCAAAAAAAGTAAAGGAAAAAAACTTGTATGCGTTCGTCGGATGCGCTATAATTAGCCTTACCACATGCTTTTTAAGTTTTATTTGTAGCGCAAATCCTAACGGAGTTAATTTATTCCTTACTTTATTTCCACACTGTATATAAAGAAAGTCGTGTTAGTCACACTATTATAACTCAAGAACGGCTGAACCGATTTGGCTGAAAATTGGTGGGGAGGTAGCTTAGAACCAGGAGAAGGACGACTTTTATTATCTTTGTTTTGTTGGATTTGTCTCCGCCCCGAATAGCAGAATAACTATTAAAAATTGGACAGGGGGGCTCGCGGGTCCCCCTTGGGTTTATAACTCAAAAACGGCTGTACCGATTTTTATGATCTTTGATTTGTCTCCGCCCCAATAACTATTAAAACATGAACATGGGGCTCATATTTGGTAGGTATGCGAATAGGTGGTAAACTATTTTTCACATGGACATGGGGGCCCATGGGGCCCCTTTGGGCTGGTCCGATTTTTTGACTCGACCGGTTTTTATGTTTTTTTTTTTTGTTTATTTGACAGGTATGAGAATTGGTGGTAAACTATTTTTGACATGGATCCCCTTAGGATGGACCAATTTTTATGATATTTGATTTGTTGAAATTTCTGGAAACTAGGTTTGAAATTCTTCTAAACAGTCATGCATGGCATAAGACCATTCTCCATTTATTCTTCGCCGGTTCCGGAAATAACTTTCAACCATGAATATTATTTGTTCAAGTGTAAAAGGCATTTTTCGATAATTAAAGAACTGAAACTTTCATTTTTGACACTTTAACATTGACATTGGCTACCACTGATTTTGGCTACGACGAATGTTTCATGGCAATCTTGACCAGATTTTTATTTAGACACCCGATATATTTGGTATATTTGTATATTTGGTAGGTAGGTCGTAAAGTATTTTTCACATGGGCATGCGGGCCCAGGGAGCCCCCTTGGGTTGAACCAATTTTTATGATCTTTGATTTGTTGGATTTGTCTCAGCCGCGAATAGCAGAATAACTATTAAAACATGGACATGGGGACCCAGGGGCGCCCTTTTGGGTTTCAATCCTAAAGTTCAGCTGAAAAATCGAAAAATTAAAAATTGGTAATTTTGTATGAAAATCGCTACTTCAGATTACTTTTAATAGATGGCGTTCGTGATCAACCTATCAGACTATATACAAAACTGCCATTTATTCTTGAATAACTACTTTGAATTACTTTTAATGGAACGCCATAGTCATAGTAGGTGATACGAGGGTTAGTTAGAAGAAGTTAGAGGGTCAGCTAGTCATATTGATAAAATGAATGATGAAACAAGTTTTGGAAGTAAGGGCCTCAATTTAAAGGTCTGCGATTTCTATTTTAACAAGTATTATTAGTAACTACTAATTCAATCAAAATCAAACACGACTCTTAGTTTTGTGGAAGTTCCGCTTCCTTGATGATCGGGTCGTATGGCAGGTAACACTTTTGTTTATAATTTAAGTCGTGTTGCAATACCGGTTCCATGTGGCCTAGTTCAACTAAACAGATATACGGGCGGTTGAGATGCCCCCCACCACCACCACCATCCCCACCACTATCACTCTTCCACACCAGTACCACTCTGAGTCAGCGCGATGATCCGGTCTTCTAGTTTTGCTGTTTTCCAGTCTACCGGTTTTGCGGTTTTCTGGTTTTTCGGTTTTGTTTTTGAAATCCGAAAAACTCTTATTGTTTACCGCACGTTACACGAAAAACGATTGCATCCCTATTGTAAGTTTCCATTTGTGAAGATAATGTTATCTTTTTTATAAGGTTTCGTATTCCTTTACTTTTTTTCGGTTGTTTGATTTGTTGTTTTGGGTATGAATCAATTTGCTGTGAAGGGATTGCTGTGTTGGGAGTATTTTACCACCAAGGAGATGTGCGTATTGAGGCGTACCACGCTCTTGAGTTCAAGCCGCTCTTTTCTTCGTGCATTTCACTCTTTTCTCTTTCGGGCTATTTGTACTGTACACTATAGTTGTGGGCGACATTACGGAATGTTACTCTTAATGCCCATCGTCTTTCTTCTTCATTCTTCGCTGTACTGGTGTTATATGGTTGGATCGTTCGTTCTGAAAGTATTCGACACTTTGCTCGACACTTTTCTCACTGCCTAGAACGTAAGGGGTTAAATTAACGGAATCTCCACTGGATGATACCTGTCTTTCATACTTTCTTTGTGTTCTGTCGGTATATTTTGAAGAAATTCTCTTGTTTACTTCGTACATAACCTCACACCTGTCAATACTGTCAGCCAGCGGTGGACTGTAGGTCTATTTGTCACCGCGAGAATAGTTACAACACACCAATGCTTGCGCAGTATCGTATCGGCGTGGTTTTGAATCTCGAACCTTTTTTACTATTACCTGTACTAAAGGATTTATGTAGTGTTGTGCTTGATCCTAATTCTACTTTAATTTAATTTTTTAAGACCTTTTCCGGTGGGAGTTTCCGTCGAGAAGACATTTTTGTTCGAGTGGTAAATGTGGTGGCGTGTGAAAATCATGAATCGACGAAATCATTTTCTACCTGCGGGGATCAGAAACCACCGAACAGAGTTCCTGTTGGTCTTGGACCACGTTCTCGTTGTCTCGTCGAAGTAATCAAAGTCCCTTCTTAGAGGTAAGGGCTTTTCTGATTGTTAAATGGGGTACTTAAATGGAAATCTTCTTCATCTTAGGGTTCTGGCTTGGGGTGAACAATAAATTTGTCACTAATTAGCTGATCTGGATTAGGACTACTTTATCGCGTGTGGTGTTTGTTAGAAATCCCTAGACGATTGAGGAGGATGCATTCGTGCCAGGGTCTGGAGAATCGTTCATTGTCTCCATCTGGAAGACATCCCATCGCCCAACCAACGTTCTCAAGGCCAGATAAGCCATCTTGTGTCGTCTTGGTTCATTACTTCTTTCCTATTTTGGTGGTTATTTACCACCGCAATAATATAATATAGTATAAATATTAACCTCATTGTGTAATGTAAAACTAATCGTATTGTCATATTGTCGTTAACTGATAAGTAAATTGTTTAAACCATTTATAGGGCGAATTATAGCTATAAATCGGGCGTACCCAATTCAATTCGTGTTATTTAATTATGCTATTTAATTCGAGATATTAGTTATGTGAGGGTAAAACCTTATTTGTTGTGTAGAACTGAATTTTGCTGATGAATTCTCCTATTTACTAAGACTATTTAATTTCACCTATTTCAATTGTCAACTCAGTAATATGTTTAGTTGAATTAAATTATTTATTAAAGTTCTCCAGTTTTTCAACCACATTCTAATCAGTTGTAACCATCTTCTTCTGCTGTCAAAAATTGGTCACGTCCATTTAAGTTTAAAAAAAATATATACAATTACAATCGACCCAGCCCATCCAGTCCATCGAGCTAGAGTTGGGGTGATCTCAAAGTAAATTTTGGTACGTAATAGATTAAAAAACATTATTTTGCCTGGTTTATCGGGTAACTTTTTTGTGCATCCTCTTTATCGAACCCATAGGCGGGTATTGGTGTTAGGTGTCAAATTATTCTTGATTTATAAATGTTTATTTTGACGAATTCTACTTGTGGTTAAATTTTCTGGTAGGACTTCCATAACACCCTGTATGCTGCGAAATTAGAAACAAAGTAAATTACAGTAGTAATTAATTAAATTACAATAATAACCACAATGGCATAACATGCTATGTCGCATACAATTAAAAACCTCCGAAAACGTCCGGAAAGTAGCTTTTGCGGTACGTCCACCGGCTACAAATTCCATAAAGAATTACCATATCTCTATTTCGAAAACTACCTTTGTGTGCTACATACAGGGTATCATTGAAAACCTCCAATAAATTTAAGGGGTAACAAACATGCAGGAATGCGTGTCCAATACCGCAAAAATTTTACTTGAAATCTAACTCTGTTTACCGCGCACGCCACTGCAATGAACCTTACGTGTTTTCACGGTCAGAGCTCATTGCGTGTTTCCGATTTTAATAAGATTATGTTTAAATTCTGAAGTGGATTTTCTGTACAGCAATTAAGCTATTTTTTATTTGTTGTCATAGGTATTAATATTAATTAAGCAAACGAAAATATAATTATATTTTCTTTAAGCAAACAAAATACGAAACTTATACTTTTGATGAAAGTATTATCAGTGTATTCGAGTTGAAGTAACAAAATATCGGGCATAATTTTTATTCGAGATTTTACGGTTATGCTTCTAGCACTCTAAAAACTCAATTTAAATTAATCCTAGAGTAAGTAGTTTATAACAAACTTTCAACACAAGAAAGAAAAGTTTAAATTAGAGTTTGACGATGGCAGTCGTTTATGGAAAAAATATCGAAAGAACTTTGCAGAAAGGTACATTTCAAATGTCGATGGCGTAGAAGAAATTAAAAGTTTGAAAGCATTCGCGGCCAGCGACAAGTGAACTAATAGCTTGATTTTATTTATGTCAATAGCGGTGGACTGCTGCAAATGTTCTAATATAATTGGTTTTACTTTCTTCTACCGACACTGGAACACTAAGTAAAGAATAAATGGCGCCAAGTTGGGGGATTTGTCTCAGACATGTCCGAGCATTTTTGTGGTACCTTCCGAAAACAAACATCCAATTATAATTAAAACTTTTAAACGAAATTGTAACAATTGTAACGATTTATTATCCTCAACATTATAGTACACTTCATTTGCGTGGAATATTGGACAGAGACAACTTCCTTCACTTTTAACACTAATTCACTTATTTTACTATTGGTTTAGCATTAATTTACTACACCCGGGATGTTAATTCAGTACATTACTCTAATAACTAAATTTGGATTGAAACATCAGTAATTTGTGGTTAATATTCTCTGATTTGCAACCATAATGAAAGTAACGTTGTTTATCTCTCAGAGATAAATAGGCAACATCCAAAATGCAAGCAAAAATTTAATTATCCCGGCGCATCCACCAAAAGTACATTTTAAGTGGTGTGCTCGCTTATCGTATTAAATGCAGCGTATGTAGTTCATTGTGTCATTGCCTGTCCAACTTGTATTAACTTGATTAGACAACAGCTGGGTTATAAGTTATGTCAAATCTGTAAAATGACAAAAAATAGAGTGACATTTACATGCAGAAGAGAACAATGGCGCTCCATTCCTGCAAATAAAATCCTGTTGTTAACGAAATTTATGAATACAACTCCTGAAATGGCGCAATTAATTAGTGCGTAAACTTTTCGACAAAATTTTACAAATACGGAAATTAGGCAAATGTTCGGAATTATTGTTGAATAAAATCCTACCTTTGTCATCCCATTACGTCAAACGCTTTACTGGTGGATAAAAGGTTTATCGGCCTAAATAAGTTTGCCGGATATTGAAACAGGACACCGGAAATTCAGTATACGGTATAAATAAACTTTATATCTTAATGCTATCAAATCATTTCGTAAACTGGGGTCATTACCCGGAAACGAGACGTTGGAGTTTTTATCAGCTCTGACTACAATACACGTATTTTGTTATTTTCAATCGGAAACGTAATGGAAAACTGATATATTCGTTAATGACGTTTAACAGTGATCGAAGCACTGTTTTCAGTTACGGCAACATTAGCCATATAAAGTTAATCATGTATTAACTACACCAGCCCTGATTAGCTTTCGGTCTGGAATCTTTGAATGCATTTGCACATCAAACACCAAATTAACATATCCAATATGAGAATTTTAATCGAAACCGTTGGTCAATAACACGATTTATGTTCTTCAAGTCGGTCAGAATGCAATTGCCACGCCCGCATCCGCTTTAAATAATAAATATGCTTGGTAAATAGTCGCTAATTAAACAACAGTACAAATATTTGACGACCACTGGTCGGTTAATTGCAGCGTGGGTGCAAATGTGATTAGGTCGAATATTCGTAAGTGAAATCGGCCGTAAATATCTAGATTAGGTGTGAATTTATGTCATTTTTATTAGTTACGTCGTGTACGTAAGAAGAACTTTTAATATAAAATTGAGTTCCTTGTTAAAAAGAAATATAATAGGAAAGCTTTAGAGGAATGTAATGAGTAAGTAAGTAATAAGTACACAATACACACTCTGAAATGTAATAAACGTGATATAACTTTTCTTTTTCTTTTTTTATAGATCTACTGGACTAACTGTATGTCTTGAAAGGAAAAGTATACATTTTTGGTAGTCGTTTACTTGGTATAAAGCCATAAAAATATCTCGGCCGCGTCAAAGTTGCTTTAGTGTCCAACGGACACTTGAATAATAATATTGTAAGGTGGCCTGAGACAGCCGGGTTCGTGAATTTAAAGAACAACACAAATTTTATTAAAATTAATTATTTGAACTAGAACAATTTGCTCTGCTGATTATTTACAACAACGTCTGGTTATTTACTATCTAGCTACGCTTTCTTCGCTGACTGACTTCTTGTTTATTAGTTTCCCTGTACACTACTGACTCGTCACGTTGTCCACCCCCTTTTTACATAAGTGTATTAGACTTTTTCTGTCAACAGAATGTTCCGGAATGATGACCTCATCCGCTGCGAACTTTCGGGCAGGTAGTTGACCTTTACCGTCGTCCCCATATTACCGTTGTGAATCAGGGCTCTGTGACAGTGCTTTGCACCTTGGTGCCCACCGGGTCGAGCGAATACTGCACTGTGCATCGATGCATCTATCTCTATGTCTGGTTGATGAGTTATACAGCTCTAACAGAGGAATTTTTCTCTTCCGGAGTGAACCCAGACTATTCAAATAACCTGCCTAACGTTTCACTCTGTTGTATAGTATGTTGTGTAACAAGTGTCGAAAGTTGCACCTTAACGCGCAAGTGGCACGAGACGAAGTCGAAGGCACGTGTTACACACTATACTTTTTCTACTTGTTCTATAAGCTGTTGTATTTATTACTTCTGTTATAATTTATGTTTCACAGTATCAGGTGAGCAATAGTCATTAAAAATTATAATATTTAACACTCTTTGTTCTGGTTCTTTTTCTACAGTATATTAGGCACTATTAACTTTTATTGATTTCTCGTAATAAACCGTTGCGGTGGTGTGCAAATTAATTTCTTCATCCAACTCACTCAGTTTTAATAGAAAAACGAGAACTACGCGAAACATTTTTGCACAGGTATCTAATTCATCCATCTATAGCACCAAATAGCGCTACGATGATAAAACAAAAAATAAAATCCACGATCACTTAGGTAGTTTGCCGTACCATCGTGGTCAAAATATACTGGTACAGCAAAATTTTAATTGCTTCCATCTGGCTTGAAGGAACATAATTAATTGCGTTAGCAAGTGATAATTTGTAAAAATACAAATCGGAAACGGCATGCCGCGTCTTACAGGAACACATAAAAGAATAACAACATTTTGTTTGCGAGATGTACGAAGCATTCGGCAAATTCCTAATAAATTAAATATTGGCAAAAGTATAGTTTTCTATAGTTTTGTTGTTAAACGAATATTTGAGGAATTTGGGCGTATTATAAGAAAACCCGGTTCTGGACGTCATAAATTTACAACGCTGAAGAACATAATTTACTGGTTGATTTTCTCAGATAAAATCCACAATATCCGCAAAAGAGGAAACAAATTATCCAGTATCAGTTGACACCGCTCGTCGAACAATTAGAGACACCGAGCTAAAAAGTTGCTGTGCCGCAAATAAAATCTTTTTATCGGAAGACAATAAACGAAGAAGATGTAGATGTTTGCCCAAGAATATTTGAATCAAAATGTTTTGTGGGAAAATGTCAGATCAGTAGGATCCAGATATAATAATCCACGATACACTCGAAAGTAAACCGAAGTGGTCATTGTTCAGTGAATTCACGGGGTTGGATGTGTATTATTAGAGGTCCAGGTAAATCCGTAATACTTAAAGAGGGACTTAATGCCGTAGTTTATAGTCGGGTTCTGGAGGAATGTATATTACTTTCAGTTCTGCCAGTTTTTGGGGAAAATTTTTAATTTTAAAATTAAAGGACAACTGTCCAGTTGATCGGGCAATAATCGTTGAATGAATATTTGGAAAATGAAGAAATTAATGTTGTGACGTTTCCTACGGTCGGGTTGCCTTGAGCGCAGTTTTTTTCACGTGGTATGCTCTACGGGACCGCGGGTAGCTACAACGCACTACGGTACGCCAGGGTCAGCTGTCTAGTTTGGCAGGAGGGAAAAAATAACTTAACACAATGTGACAATTTTTATACGCTATATACAATGTATTTACAACACCACTATCTTTACTATCCTTGTCGCTCCCTCTTCTCTCAATGCCGGGACGCCCTCCCGACGGTGGTAACGGCGGCGAAAGGTGTCAAGGGTAGGGATGGTGAGGTCCAGATTTCCGGCGCGCGACAGTTGGCTGGCTCGCGAGCAGAATGCCCCCGCCGTTAGACAACTGTAAGATGCCGGAATTTCACACCGGCAAGCGACGACTAGAAACCGGAAACACAGACCGGAAAGACCCGTCCGGATGCTACCAAAGACGCGGACGATTGGCTGGCTCGTGAGCAGAGTGCCAGGAATTTGGAGGATGGTCGGCTGGTGCTCACCTTTGTAGGCTGGGACTTCCTTCTCGGTAGAGGTGCGGCTCACATCTCTTAGGTTGAGCGGAGCTTTTTTTATGACGACGCTGGAGGGGAAACGATGACGTTGGCAGACGCGCGCGGCTTTTTGCAATGTAGTAGGGAGAAAGTCTTATCACAGCATTCTCTTCCCGCCGGAACGGCAGCGGCTCCGGGCAAAGTAGCGATTCCGGAGCGCGCTTCCTTGCTGTTCAAAATGATGTCCCATTCCAACCCGATAATGGAAAGCATTTTTTTCTAATCATATTAGGGAATGTGTACATTTCTGATACGTTTTTAATTGAGAAAGTTGTTCAGTCTTCAACTGTGGAGAAAATTGAACACTTTCTGGACGGGTTACTGACCAATGTGACCACGTGATTTTAGTTTTATCGACGGGTTATATTTATCGTTATCTATCGTTTATCGTTTATCTAAACTGTTGCAAATCTTTTTTTGTAACACTAAAATTACATCTTTTATATCGGTCCGATGGTCAAATTGGCCGGAGAGTCGGAAAATTCGGCTATTTGCATTCATAAGGGATTATGAAAGCCAGCCGGGCCGACAAAACGGCGACTATATCAGGCTTACATAATTACATAACATACTGCCCCCTTGAAGTTAGCAAACTTCAATAATTGCATCATTAATCTAATTATTTACATTACCTAACATCCGCCAAATGTGTCGACCGATTTTTTTTCTAAACTATAAAAAAAAGCAAATGCACTTCACAAAATACAGGCGTCAACAAGATATCCAAAATGGGGCGAGAAATAGCCAACTATTTAAAACTACCAGAAGCTGAAAAGTATACTGGACACAGTTTGCGAAAATCAATACAATACTAGTGGATGCAGGTGCCGATATAACGGCTTTGAAAAAACATGGTGGATGGAAGTCCACATCAGTAGCCGAAGGTTATATAGACACTTCCATTAATAACAAGATGGACTCGGCCAACAAAATCATCAACGGAGATCAAGCTTCTAGCAGTAGTGTACGTAATGCAACGGATAATGAAAATATAACTAACAACAAAAACTTAAACATTGACACTAGTGTAGATAAAAAATCTTCTCCCTTTACTATCTTTAATTATGGTACGGTTAATGTATATGTTGATAATAAAAAATAATTCTTTAATATGATTAGACAAAGTATAGTATTGAACTCGTGAGAAATGGCGATTTCCACTTGGATAAATTACTCCACTCGCCTTCGGCCAACTATCTCACTCGTTGAATAATATACTATTACAAAACGTAATAGAAAAAAAATGGAGAAATTATGACGAAGTACTGATTTCGCGCCAAATACTTTCAAAAATGAAATATTTTCTAATTAAATAAGTCAATCTTCGTTTGTCCTTTCATAGTATTTAGTTAAATTGGTCTCTATTTCGTCTTTGTACTCTTCGTTATGTTATAGTTTAAGTAGAAAATGTAGGCTTTTTTGAATTTATGTTTTATTCGTGTGTAATCTCAAAACTGCTTCAACTTTCTCAGACTTCGCAATCTATCACAAAGTCTCAAATTTATCATCCTATTTCTAAAGTTTAATGCCTATCTAAGAATCATTTGGGTGCTTTTTCATTGAATAAGTAATTTATAGGTATATTTCATTGCTGTTTGTGTGCTTTCTAAACCCTTACTCGAAAATCATGACAAATCCGACTTACATACAAAAATAGTGTCTACATGAAAATTTGAATTTTAGAAGTGTACATTAACACACTGTACCAGTATATTTTGACTGCGGTGCATCCTCTGCTGACATAATTATGCACTTCCGTGCAATTTAGATTTTCGTGAAACGTCACAAAATGTCGTTTTGGTAATAGGCGTAAAAACGTGAACTAATGTAACCGAGGGGTAAATTTTAAATTGGGTCAGAACAAAATATTAAATTAACTGGAATAATTTGTTAATAAATAATTGAAAGGTTTATTCACATTATTCCTTTATTTTTCAATTCCTACTGGTATAATGTCCTTTCGATACACAAAGTACAAAAAGAGGTCCTTTTTACCACTAACTAACTTAAAACACAACAACGAAGAAGTGTTATTTCAATTTTGTTAAATAAAAAGCAACATCCAAAGAAAAGGGTGAAATGGGGGGCCCCCCTCACATGTACACAAAGAATTCCTTGACAGCTAGTGTACTTAGTAACTGTAATTTTAATTTTACAGCTGTCAACCTAACCTCAAAATATGATGTAAATTTGGCTAGCGCTTCGTGTTGCAATTTTCATGAAAAAGTCTTGAACGGATCCATAAACAATGTTCAAGTCTTCTGATGGTCAATTTACCGTTTTCGGCCAACATTTCTTTGGGTGTTTCGATATTTTCGTCCATTTTCGAAGTGTTCACGACCAACATAAGAATTGCCGAAACACTTCTCCAAAATTTCCAAGGTCTTCCCATCGTTGATTCCGTTTTTAATACAACATTTTATGCAAACTTGTTGTTGCAAAGTTGATTCCATTTTTAAAATCGTAAGAAACAGAAAACACTGACGGAACCAGTTGTACTCTTGACGGCGTAACTTTTACAAATGTCAAGCTATGACGCTGAGATTTGGAGGGAATGTTAATGACAGATGTGTCAATCGAGTACAAACAGAAAACTCTAATTGTGTGACTAAAAACGCCACATTCCTGAAACTTCTTGATCATCATAGTATAAAATAATGTACACATTTAAACCTGGTTAGGGGTAGCTATTTACCACCGGTTTAGGGTATTATTGTTTGGTTTGGTTTGCTTGTTGTTTCTAACTACGACAAACAGATAAAGATAGGTTTAAATGTAATGCAAATGCTGGATCAACTTGAAGTATATTATGTTTCGTTATTGACAAAGTGCCACAAAAATTCTTATCACTCTCGCTCCCAAAAACATTATAGCCAAAAACAACGTGCAATAAATAGGGTATCAGTTTCGAGACTTTCAGCCCGATTTCATATTAATTTGCGACTGGTCGCAAGTGCCGGTTGCTATGGAAACGTCGTAACTAAATGTGAAATGAAACATTGTGCCTTACTGCCTAATCCATTGCACCTAATCGCAAATTACGACCCAGAACATGAAATCGGGCTGTTTATCAGTAACTAGCGAGACATCATGTGAACTCTCAATTTCTCTTTATCCTTAGCTTTGGGCAGACAGCCTCGTTAGAGGATGCTGGGGATTTTTATAACAGTGTACATTGCAATTGATACAAAAACTAACTTGTCATTTAATTCAGTTTAGGTTAGGCAACCAGCACTAAATTCGGAAAAAGTATTATTGTTGTTATTAAAATTTATATTTGAAAAGTTGCTTTGTCAATGAAAGTTCTTTCGTCGTAATTCGAGTATTGCAACTAGCAAGATGGCAAGTGATCAAAAGGCGCGGAAAGGTGCTACAAAACACTGCTGTTGCAGTGACAGTCGCTACAGCAGGGAAAATACGTTTTACTATTTGCCGTTCCCTAAACCTTGTTTGCAAGTACGAAATGGTACGAAAACATGAATTTAAGACGGTCCCAACATATCAGAAAATGAGTGAGTTGTGCCAAAGCTGACCGGTGGGTGAAACGGTGTCATCAAGGAAAGAATTTCCGAAGCCTAGAAGATATCACTAAAGACACTTACATACCGGGTGTCCCAAAGGTGTGTGGACCATCATTTACGCCATTATATCGAAAGATATCAAAACGGGATTTTCGGGGGACAATAGCCACACGATACCTTTACAATTTAAAATTATTATAAATCATATACAGAGTGTCCTAATATAATAATAATAATGCTTTAGTGCTTTATTAACGGATTCTCCATATAAGTAATATAATTTATACCAAAGTTATGTTTTTTAATGGAATTCCCAGTATATTAGTAGGTGAATTGAAAGAGTAATTAATGCTGAGCGAAATGATATAAGGTACTGAACGTTTATTATGGATCGTTCTTGAGTTCAAAATCAACGCTTTTTAAAAAATTGCAGGGACCATTCCAACAAAGATAACTGAATATTTTTGTATAAATAATTTTTTATAGACCCAAATTTTAATACACACTGATTGAAAGTCATCTAAATGGATATTTCGATACAGGGTGTACGTGGAACACCCTATATTTTATTATACCATCAAATAACATTTTTAATAAGCTTTATGTCAATATGTAGTTTGCCTCGGCAAATGTTTACTTTAGATAATATTTACAAAAAACGTAGAAGACTTTTCCAAATTGATGAAATCTCGTATTACTTAGGTTTACGTAAGAATTCGATACTCTATACTTTACCCCGAACGAAAAAATCTAGACTAGAAGCATTAAATCGGGTGATCTTGCTGGCTATTTGACAAGACCGCCCCTACCAATCCAACGTCAACGTGGACAGTCAACCTCTACACTGTAAAAAAATTAAACAAAAACGCAATTTCAAAGCTTGCTATAACCAGGTTTTTTGTTCAGCGCTCGTTACTACTTTCGTTTAAAATTGCCTTTTAAATTGATTGACAAATGGAGCCATTACTTAAAACACATTCGAAATATATATGTATAATATACTGTATGTCCCCGGATTGAGTTTACTAGAGGAATTGTAGCAAATCTGTAAGTAAAACTTCATTATTCTGACTAAGTGGAAAGAAAAGTTGATTTTTCTCTTAATTTTGGACTTAAAAATGACAAATGAGTTTACGCAAGTTAAATAACAAAAATGTTTGTGAAAAAAATATTTTAATAAATGGCAACTCAAAGAAACACCTTTAACATAAAAAAAAAATTAACAAGAACAATAATTATTCAATTAACCCATTTCTGCGCACAATTCTACTCTAAAACGATAGCTTGCCTACGTGATAAGAAAATTTTAAGATAAAAATTAATCATTACCAAGTCCAAAATCAAGAGAAAAATATATGGTTTCAGGACAAGCAAAAAATCTTATTCTTTTGAGGTTTTGGCGTAAAGTCAAAAATAAAATAAAAATTCTCTTGTAAACTCAATCCCGGGACATACTGTATATATTTATATTATATACGGAACCCGTAACAGAAAAATTTGAAATTTGCGTTGCTGTAACTAGAAGTCATTTTTTAACACATTACATGATATACCCACAATTAACATATTTATCCCAACAAATGGTTTATATTTTCACAAATAACATTGCATGACAATATTTAAAGGAACAAGCGAGTTTTATAGAGACAGCCCACAAAATACAAAGCGATGGTGGCTACGTTTACGACATGACGCCATCAGAACACATGGTCGAAAGAAACGGTCACATTTGAATGATGAATGTTTGCAAATTACATTGTCGGCAGAAATAGAAATATAAAGAGATTACCTGTATGTCCGCTGACTGAAACAGGCTACACATGGTTTTGGAATCCGTCATAGTCTTGTAAAGTGAATTATTTACGATTCGATTTTCACAATGAACACACGCGACTTTAAACGACATGAAAGACACGCGGTGCAAATAAAATCAAATTTAACAAATTTTAAGAAAATTTATAAAAGCTATCAGATGCTGCCAGATTAGCCCCAGGTCGGGTAGGCAATACAAATTGCTTTTTTGTCAGTTACAGGTTCCGTTTAACAGCGAGTTAAGGGCATGGCCATGTTTGGGATTTCTCAACATCCAGTGTGGAAATTAAGTAAGGAATAAATTTAGTAACTCTCTTAGTATTTGCACTAGAAATAGAGCTTGAAAAGCATGTGATAGGGCTAATTGTAGCGCATCCGAGGAACGTATACAATTTTTTTCATTAGTTTTTTTTTACAGTTATGACGTCATTAATATTTTTTTTAATGGCAACCTATGTTTTTTTATTTTACATTTGAATAGAGTTTTTTATTCTGTTTTTAACGTTGTCAAATACTTAATAGATTACATAAGGAAAAAATCAATTAAAAGGGCGCTTAAGTTCAAATTAGTAAAATTTCGAAAAATTAACAGAACTGTCTAATATTATCGGAATTAAAAAAAAACATAGAGATACCAATACAAAGTTGACAAGTCCTGAATTGGTACAAAATAATTGTGTCTGTACTGTTTTTCTGTATTAAATAATAAATAAACTTCTAAATAATAATATCTGGTTGCAACAAGATGGCGCTCCAACACACTAAGCCCGGTGTGGCGTTATTTAGGCGAAGTGTTTCCAAGAAGATGGCAGAAGAGGTCCAATAGAATGGCAGGCTAAGTCCCCAGATCGAACCCCATTAGATTATTTTCTATGGGGGCACATAAAAAGCAAGGTGTATCAAAACCGACCCAACAGTTTGGATGATCTTGAAGGAAGAATTTGACATTAGTGCCATTTAATAACTCGCCCAACCATTCAAAACGTATTGGCTGCTTTTTATGAACGTCTTGGATTTTGTCAGATGGTGCAGGGTCGTCAGTTTGAACATTTGGTGTAATATCTTTGATTTATAACTCTCACATCAATAAATCTTTTCGTTAATTTGTTAGCCCTGCTTTGAAATTTAGGGTTGTTTTTCTTATTTTTTCTCATTGATCGCTTTTGGGAACTTTGTTTTGTTTGGATTTCTATGTTTTTTTTCTTAAATTTTGATAAAATTAGACAGCTTTGTTAATTTTTTGAAATTTTACTAATTTGAACTTTAAGTGCCGTTTTTATTTATTTTTTCCTTATGTAACCTATTGCGTATATGATAACGTTGAAATCAGAATAAAAAACTCTATGCGAATGTAAAATAGAAAACATAGGTTGCCATTAAAAAAAATATATTGATGACGTCATAACTGTCAAAAAAAAAAACTAATGAAAAAAAAGTATACGTTCCTCGAATGCGCTATAATTAGTCCTACCACATGCTTTTTAAGTTTTATTTCTAGTGCAAATACTACGGAGTTTTTGAATTTATTCCTTACTTAATTTCTACACTGTATATCAAATTAGTTAAAAAATATATTAAGCTTCCAAAGGTATTGCATTTTGATTTGCCATTTCCTTAAATTTTGCTTAATACGCACATTTTCTAAATTTAATTTTAGCACCTGCCCCCGAACAAAAACCAAGACCCCAAACGCAATGCAAATTTATCCTATTACGACAATGCCACTCATGTTAACGTCCACAAAAAATTATACTACTGTCCAGGAAAAATTGGCGTGTAATTACAGCCAAATCCCTATTTTAATGAAATATGACGTTGATGAATTGACCATCACAACAGATGAAAAGGATTTTTGTATTTGTGACGAGTCTCGGAAAAAAGACGCCGGATACTGTTAAATCAGCGTAAGTGATAGATCACGCGATCTGTCTCTAGAAGTTATCCGTAAAGTTAGCACAAGACGATGCATCATGGACCTAGACACCTTAACAAGATTATGGTTCCTATTTTAAGCAAATTAACTTACCTTTGGACTGATCCTTGACCCTTTCGTTTCAAGTTTAACCGGATATAAATTATTAATTAACAAAATTTGTCTTACATGAGGATGGGTGCCGTGTTTTTAATATTATTCTTACATCTACTATATTATATGGTTTTGTATACTGTTTAACAGTCCAGACTTTTTTTTGTGAACATCTCATGTGTTAACATTAAGAATAACTTTGAAACCCCAATGCTGTCCGTTGAATAATAATTAATAATAATTAGTTTGTTGCCTTAATCAGAGAGATTAAATTACAGATGTAATAATTCCCGATATTGCAGAGAAAAACTTCATGAAGTTTGAAAATCAAAGTGAGTTTACATCCCGTAATTAATAGTTACAAATTTGCATATTAATTAATTTACATAAATTCAACTAGATTACCTTTACTTAACAGTCAGAACTGGAAACTACAGACTACATTTAGAATACATTGCGAGGTGAATTAATAATTTTAATTAACAAATATTTAGCCTAAACTTACTTTTTTAACTTGAGTTAGTTCGTTATAGCTAAATTATTAAGAATTGTAAGATATTGTAAGCTCAGAATTTTATACAACCAGTTGACACCCGAATACGTATTCGCGGACACGGTTTCTGCATTCTTTAGAGAAACACAATCCATCCGGTTAAAAATGAAAATATTGCAGCATTTTTTTCAATAGATCTTTTTATATTCAAGCTTTCCACAAACATAAAAGACGCCATGAAACCGAATGTGGTATTGAATGAATTAACACAAAGAGATAAGTGCTCCATGAAATATCGGTTGGAAGAACAATTTTCATACGATTCGGCGGAAAAATTCACTTTGTGTATTAGTAGGTCTTTTTGTTTTCAATTAGGTCGGATAAGTGAATTTTGTAATCACGGTCGCCGTTACCCAATTGAGTTACCCAGCTCTTACATGTATTACTCGTGTTAGGTGAAGAGTTCCGTTTCACTAATTCCACCCTCATCGCTGCTGATGTTTTTAAACAAATTTCGGAGATCTCTCGGAAATTCCATTAAAAAATATTTAAATTTTTTTGCAGCGAAAAGCTCTCAGTGTAGGTAAAAGTTCTTTCAGCATTCTAATCCACGCCGCATTCCATTAACTGACTCGCATTGCTAATGAACCACTTAAAGATAGAGAATTAGCGAAATAGAGGTTTTTACATGGCCGGATTATACCTCAATTAAAACTTAAATGAGAGGCTGCATATTCTAAATAGAAGTCACTCCGTTTAAGTGAGCAACTTTGAAAACACAGTCACCCAATTTACTTATTATAGCATTAATAAAAAATCTCGTTTTTCGGAACAAGCACAAACGTCACATCTGCCGACTCAGAAAGTTTGTGAATTAATTTCAAAAATGTATTCACAAAACTACGTAAAGATACGATTTTTTGTACACGCTCTCCAGAATTACAATAAATGGTACATTTACGGCTTAGGCCCTAAAAGTTGTCCTAGCAACCTTTTGCGGATTATTTTTGATTAAATAGATTATATAGCTATTTACCGATCGATTTGAGCAAAAACAATTTTCCTAGAAAAGGGTACCGTTTTCTGAAATACCCAAATTTGTTTTCCAAAAGTTTCCCGAACCAGAAATGGTTTTTTTACCATGATAAAGTTTTTAACATAGTAGTTTGGATGGGCATGAGCGCACCGGTATACTAGAGAAAAGTCAAAAAATTAGACGTCATTGTCACTAAATGTCAAACTTTAAACCCATTGCAAAAGAAAACGGAATGCCCCATCCCAGTTCTGGCATCGCGAGGGGGCTTGAAAAAACACCCTCGATTTGGGGGATACACGAACAGTCGTAACAAAAATGTAGACAGCTCCAAGAATCACAATGAATTTTTTGTTTAAAAATTTGGGAAGCTATAACAAAAAAAAACATTGTTTATTACACGTACCTAAAAAGTTTTTGCGGACTCATCTGCTATTCCAGACTCGGCTCCGACTCGTCCAGAAACAGCAATGATTCGTTGGCAAAAACTGTATTTTAAGTACTTATAACAAAAATAGCTATTTTAGGAATGAAAGTAAGTTGGCAATATCACTTCATTGTCCCTCAATTCTAAAAAATACGTGGATGACTTCAATTTGTCACAAGCAGAAGACTTTATTGCCACTGAAAATACAAAATTACCGTGCAAACGTCGATAATAATTACGGTCTTGAAAATTCAAATGCAGACCGATAAAATTAAACCTTTCGTGCCAATGGCAATGGAATAGAAGGTGCATGGGGTACAGTAGGGTAATAAAAATCAATCAATCAAAATTCATATAATCGCAGAAATGCGGATTTCTAAATTAAAATGTACCGGCTTGTGAAAACATTTCATGCAATCATTTTATAACGTTTTTTGTTTCTTTCTATATTTAACGATTGGAGACTAATGCGATGAAATAGAATATGAAATGTAGCTAACGGAATCGTAAAGACGTTGGCGTGGAAAAGTCTAAACTTTTATATTTACTTATGTATATCCATAAGTTTATAAACAGCAGTCGCTTTTGTAAGGCCTACCCAAGCAACACCGTCATGTTTAATATACGTTTATGATATACTTCATATATTAAAGGTGTAAAATTGTTTATTTCCCGTGAAGTTTTTTTCAACGTTTAATTTAAGTAAATCATAAACGTATATGCCGCGGTTGATTCAATTTAAATGAAACGTCTATAATAAATTAGGTGTATATGAAAACTGTTAATACTAGGTTTTTCAGCAACTATTATTATTATTATTATTATTATTTATTTATTATACGCATTCTCAATTCCTGGTAATAAGTAAGCCAAAAAAGTATCTGTTTTAAGCATATATACAATATACATAAAAAATATTTTAACTTTTGGGGACCGATATAGGTTCACAATACTGAGCTCTCATCATTTTAATAATATATTTTTTATTGAAGTTTTCCTAAAAGTCGGGAGGGGAAACGCTCAGATCTTATGCGCGAGGAAGTATGCAAGGCACCAGTTTATGTCGCCTACTCCGACTCTTATCTTTCACGTATTTCTCCTTCCTCTGTACCTGCACCTCTCTTCTCTTTCCTTCGTCCTCAATATTGTGACCACCATTTCTGCAATTGTCCTCCACACTTCTTCACTCCACAACCCACACGCCACACTTCTTCATAATATCTATATCGTATTTTCTTGTTCGATCTTCTTTACATCTTGGGCCTTCCCACCTTTCACACTTGGTGTCCTCCGTAGCATCCACCTGCCCAGAGTAGCCACACTTATCATCCTGCCTTTTTTAAATCTATTTAGGTACGCGTTTAAGCAGAGGTGTGTGTAATGTGTAGTACCTCTTTAGTACCATTTCTTCACATCAGATGTTAACCATCTTGTCCACTTTGTCTTGGATTCCTCCATAACCCACCCTATCTTGCCCTTAGCTAGGGCATTGTTCTCCTCATCTTCTTTGCTCTTATACCATTGTACTGTCTTCTCCAGCAATAAGTACATCGGCCTTACGCCTGCATGCACTACATATCCTTAGGAATATTTTCTTCCAAGACCTCTGCATGATCTGCCCCAGGAGGACTTTTCTTTTGCTACATCTTGGGCCTGCTATGTTTGGCATTTGTCTGCATAGAGCCCTTCCCGTAACATGTACGATAGATTTTCTCATAGTGAGGTTACCCCTACGTACTTATTACTTTCTATGCTCGTCACCTTCAAGCCCTCAACCTCTACTGTTACTTTCTTGGGCTTCCCCTGAGCACGACCACTTCGGTCTTGTCTCTCGATAGCTCCAGCTCCATATTCTCTGGGCACAGTGCCACTATGCGTGTTGTTTCATTTTTAGCCGTTGTCAGTTTTGCCACCGTTACAAACGCGACATCATCGACGTAGACTATTAGTCTTCATTGATATTTTCACGACATCAGGCGTTTTAATGTCTAATGTTACGAGGACGCTGAATACCTTGTTCCTCCAGGTCATTCGGTCCGCCTCTGCTGCCGTATTCTTCACCATCATTATCACATCCAGCGTGTTGCATCCTTTTTAAAAACCATCCTGGTTTTATCTAACCCCTCTTTCATTAAGAATTAAGTACTGTTTAGCATACACATCGGTCTATACTTTTCCCTTTCTTCCCCAGGTTTTGTTTCCCTTTGCAAGAGCAGCATTTTATTAAAAATTTGAGCAAAGAACTCCGGACATTCCTTTATCGCTGCTTTGACTACTTCTGAGGGTACGCCATCCGGTCCTGGCACAATTATTTCGTTTGTTGTAATTTTTTTACTTCTCCATCGCTATCAATGCTTAGCTTTGTCTTTCTCTTTTCTTCTGGGAATAGTTTTTGGCCTCTGCAATCAGATTCTCCTCGCTCATATTTTCAGTGGATACCACTCTCAGCTTCTACCTTGTATTCTATTCCCCATACGTCGTCAGGAGCCTACATAATTTTTTTTTTACTCTGTTATTATCTTTACAGGGAGGTCCCCTTGGTAAAGAATGAGGCAGGAGCAGAACGTCGGCAACCAAAATTTGTCGTTTCACTTCTGTCGTGCGTGGCACCACAAACAATTTTTTTTTATAAATTCCTCACTTTGGTTTCCCTTTTCCTCATCACCGACAGCCCTTGTCTTGTTTGCTCTAATCAACGCTCTTCGTTTCTCTATGCAGCTTCCGTGTAGTTCTTGTATCCTAGCACTCTACCAGTCCATTTCCTTTGCCCTTCCAATCGTAAAGTTTCTCACAAACTTCTTGCAGGATTTTTTAACATTTTTTCATTTCCTTATCTCGACTGGGTTTTAATATTTCCCTCTTCCTTCATTGCTCTGTTGTGTCAACTTCCCCTCTCTTAATTCATAAGTCATCGATATATCGATAGTCAAGCCTTGTTCTCTTCCTACAAAGCTTTTAGCTCCTGGAGTGTTGCGAAAGATTACTACTTTTGTCCTCCTGGTCCTCCTCCTATATCTGTGCTTAGGTACTAAAGTGACCTTCCACTAGAAGTAGTTTATTATCGCCTGTTATAATAGAAGCATTCAATCTTGTTAGAAACTCTCTAAATTGTGCATCCATGTTTGGACATATTTAACAACTAGACGGGTGGTGTAGTTAGAGTGTCCGGTTAGAGTCTGAGTCAAGTGGAAATTGACCTACTCGTGACCCCGCTCAACCCACAGCCGGACGTCCTTCCTCCCTTTTTCTGCATCTTCTCCAGGATCAACAAATCGGGGGGCGGTAGTCGAGACCGTCCTATACGCTAAGGCTACACGCATCCCCACCTTTCTCTGCACTCTCTCAAGTACATGTTTCCATGAGCAATGTCTTTCCACACGATCACTCCTTGAGTTATTCTGGTATGATCTCGATGAATAAAGTCAGGATTTTGCCTTTCACCCCTACGCCTTCTCACCTTTACACAACCATCTTATAATCATAAAGACAATTTCGACTTCCATCCAACAGTGCAATCCAAACAAATTCATTTTGCCATAAATCGTTGCCATCTATATGGGTTGACTCATAGCAGCCATCCAATGCACTCCAACCGAACGTGTTCACGCAGTGCCAGATGTTATTCTTCACAGAAGTTAATAGCTCTAGGACGTCCAACGTCAGATCGACGTTTGTTCACTATTTCTTTAGGTCATTACCTGCAAATCCTAACTACTGCCTAGACATTGCGTCATATTCTTATAGCAATGCCAAACATGCGACCCAGTTCAAATTGGGATACTTGATGAAATTGTTCAACCCTACGCGACGTTCACTACGGTCGCAAATAACTCATCAACCACTTTAAAAAGCACATTGATAAATAAAGCTCTGAAAACACACATAAAAAACTAAAATTTTGTAGCTTTTTTTTCTTCTGAAAATTTACTGGGTTACAAATTTTTGCAAGTGGGTAGGTATCTGTTTCATACTACGTGAACACTGCTGGTTGTATTCTATGGTGCAATGTAGTTCTATGATGCTTCCAAAAACTAGAAAGTTTGCATCCTTTAGACTCTTTGCTATAGACATAAGTTCTCATCGTTCCCTCGTATATTTTGACGCATGACCGTATTCATAAGTATTCACTCTACTAATAAACGTATTAAATACCAAATGGTATTTCTTGGGTAAAGGCCTTGAGTTACAAAATGCACAGCCAAAATTCAATTTCTCTATTATAAAATTTTTAAATGTTTGTTTAATTTTTTTCGCAAGAAAACATCACAAAAACTCCTGAACTTCTGCCCACATCCCAACTTCATAATCAAGCTTAATTTATTTTATCTTGTGGAAAACAAACATTTGTTTTTAATGTTTTAATAAGCTGTCAACCTACGCTCATATAACCTCAAACATCATGTACAAAAGTGAAAATAATGCTATTTATTATACGTGCGATTTTTTAAATTTCCATTCTAGGTAAGTCTTGGAATTTGAACGTAGGTCCGAATTGTTTCGTCTGCTTATAGCTGTCATAACATAACATGACATTTAAAAAATTAGCTATAATCAAAGACATGACAATTTTTTTGCACCGCCTACTCAGAATGGAAATTTAAAGTATCTCACGTTACCAAATCTACAATACAAACCGAGCAACCATACAAACCTGAACCAAGTCTACAAGAATTTAGATATCTGTAAAAAGTGCAGTTTAGACAGATGGAGTATAACCTAAGGCAGTTTCTTTGGATACTTTTCTCATGGGGTCGATGCTAACACAGCGGACGTTTCTGTATGTCAAGAAAATTTACTGGTCGCTTGTGTTTTTAGACCAAAGAGCGGCATAGTTCTTGACTAAATTCATCCGTACCCATCAGTTATTTCAGTACAAATTACGAATTAAAAAGTACTGTAAATTCAGTAAAAATTAGTAATAAAACATGAAATTTATTAAAAGTTATAAATACAGTATACCCATTGAAGCGCCCTTTGCCCTTAGTTACCTTATACACACCGAAATGTTGTCATTAATTTTTCTCGCGCAGTAAATTATTTAGCTTTGCCAATAAGTAAAAAAGTGTCACGGAAATTGCAATTAAAAGTGTTTATTTGGATTTTCAGGCGGCAATTTGCAATAACTACCGTTGCCCCAATTTCACATGGATTTTTAAAAAAGCCAGTTGTAATAACAAAGCATCATAAAGTTTCATTATTCCTGCTTTAAAATTATTCCCGGCTAAACCTTTCTGCATTCGTTAAACTTTATTTGTTTGTCTTAAAGATGAAAACCACCGTTGTGTACGTCGCGTTAACAATGGAAATTTGTAACGAAATGAGATCGACTGAAGCAAGCTTTTACGTTTGATTTACATCAACAGAACGTCAGACGGTGATTTTTTTAATTTCGAAATAAAATCTGGCTCGGGTTCACGTAATATGATCACCGGTATATCGCCAGGAATCAATAACAAAGCCAAGTATCGGAATATGTTTTCGATTCACTGAACATTTCTGGTAGCTTCTGGTTGTGTACTTTTATTGAGAAATAAACAATCTCGGATTAGATCTCGTGCTATTGACGTGCACGTATTTACACAGACTCGGTCGAAAATCAAGCAAGATCATCCGGGGATTTGTTTACCTTGTAGATAGATTTTTCCCATGATCTACAATAGATACACAACTGCGAACAAGAATCGAGTTTGCGGTTGACGTTGCTGCGATTTAATTAATTACAGTTATGCACCAAAATAGTAAAATAACTGAGTTATGAGTCTAACAGTATTAAGTTAGTAAAAATGTAGGTATACACAATGCACTAAATCAATAATAGTGTACACGAATCTATTAGTCCAGTCAAATAAGCGTTCAACCTCATAATGAAAGTAAAGAAGCAGCATTTTTGCAGAGACTTTTGTTTTGGCATTCTAAAGGTTGTCTCAAAAGTCACATAGAATCTCATATCCGAGTCTTAAGATATTCGAGGCCAAAGGTCACAAAAATCGATTTTTTACCAGCGCGTGTGTAAACACTTTCCCTCCAATAGTATTTGGGGTTTTATTTCTCATTTCTATTCGAATTTAAATCTTCAGATCGTCAAAATTGTTTGGTCTATTAATAAAAATCTGACCAATGAGCCATTCAAACGGTCCACGTCGCCCTATCCATCTTTCTCAGAAAATGTTGCTATCTCTGACTTCCAAGCCAAAATGCGAAGGTGCTCCATCTTGTTGCAAACAAATTCTTCGTTGGGCACATCACCATCTTAGTGCTTCATAAACATAGCTGCAAAAGCGGGAACGCACTCAAAACGTGAGAACTCTAAATAGCGTGCCACTGTTAACGTTTCTTCAAAAAATGGGATCTTATCAGATTATCTTTAGTTTGCTGCGATGCTGAGTATGTAATTCTTCTGTGCAATGAGGCTTCTATAGTGACCAGTGCCGACACTATGGCGATTTACTGTTCCGTTCAAAGTAAAGGTAGCTTCATCCTAAAAGAGAATATTATTTAGAATATTGGGGGTTTTATCACAACGTAAGATCAACCGTTCGCAAAAGCCCGGTAAGGATCGTCTTCGTTTAACGCATTAAGTGCACTTTCTACGGCTTGTTTTTTTTCTTTTTTAAACAATTTTCTAACAAAAATTCTATCCAGTGAAATATTTAATTGGGGTAACCGACCATACAAGAAAAGGAGTAAATTTGAAAAAGTGCTGTAAAAGATTACAACCCAAAAGTCAAGTAATGTCAGTAACTTTTCTTGATAACAATTTAGGGAAAACTTCTTAATTCTGGAGACAAAATTCAACGTTCAACGTTCAAAGTTCTCGCACGCAAACGCGTACCCGCTACTGATTTAGCAAACACTTTCTCTTCGAAGAACTTTCGCCAAGAAAAACGTTTAAAATTCAATTCAAAACATGCTTGTTGTGTACAAAAACTATGATAAGAGGTTTTGCGTGCTCTTTTAGTAGTGTTTCAAGAATTCTCACTTAATGCATCAAACGACTCGTAAATATTAAAATGAGATTTCGAAAAAAGTTATTAAGAAAAGTTTCTCAAACTGACAAATTCTACCCCCACCTAAAATATAATCCATTTCCAAAACACCCGGTATAAACAACAAAAATAAAACTGTAGCATTGCAGTGAGGGCTAATGATCCAATGAACTACACCGTACTAATATAGTAATGAGTTCCGAATATGCAGACTTGATTTACATTAATGTTGTTTCCAGCATTACTGTTGTGGTTTAATGATTGAATTGCGGTTTGCAAATCTAGCGTTTTAAGGCAAGTAAACAAGCGATCCGTTACCCCTAGTGAAAATATTTTTTTTGTTTCAAAATCTCAACTCTGCGGATATTTTTGCACTCACAATTGCAAACATAGTGCGCCGAATTAAATATAAATTTTAAATATCTTTATTTATTTATACCACTTGCATGTTCGTTACGTACTGGGAGAAATTTAATATCGGTTTAGATGAAATGAAATTTGAAAGTCGGTCTTTTTATGAATAAACACAAATTGATTTCGATTATAATTTCAATCAATGCTGATTAAATAAATTATTTTTTGGCCTCGTGATATGTAAACAGGAAAATCAACTGAACTGTAATTAGGGAGGTGATGGTTTTTACGTGCCACAGTGCGGTAAAAATTCACACAAATTTTCGTTCTTAAAATACGTTTATAAAAAAGAAACTGCTTGTAGAACGAAAGCATACTTAATAAAACGCCATTTACACAAGTTTTTAATTGTTGAGTGTTTGAAAAACATACGAAAAAACACAAAGACAATTTCAATGTTTCGACGTTTTGACGTTTCAAACGAATAGATTCGGATTCATGGGCTGCCCGATACTTGAACTGTCAACATGACATTGCAATTTTTTTTTTTCAAATATCGTTGAATTAAGACTTGTCGTCGGCCAAAAAGTCTAATACAAATCTTACGCGTTAAGCATTTTACAGAGCTCAATCATTAAAGCACTCCGCTGGCGCGTCGTGCTTCAAATTGATTTCGCCCTGTAAAATGTAAGTTACCGCACACGAATGTAAATAACTATTTTGTACTCATTCCTTATAGATGCCTTTTTTCCGTGTATCGCTGATGCGCGGAAACAAGAATTTCCCGCACTGGCACTGGGGTGTTTTTTACTTTCCACGTCAAGGAGGGACATTTGCTTTAAAGGGTGGGTGTTGGTCACTGCAACGAATATAGGAAGTGACAGTAAGGCCGAATTCACGAAATGGCTCGCCACATTCAACAAACTTTTAAATGTGCAAAATTTAAAATTATTTTAAATTATTTATGATTGATTTCTTTTCGGGCTTGATTTGTTACAAAAAATATTGTACCTGACTGATTTGGAAGGGAAATTTCCCGCATTCGCACTAAATGCAGCACTCCCTTTCACTTTCCAAACACGTTAGGTAAATAACTATTATGCCCTACCAACGTCGAGATGACCTATTATTCCACGAAAATGGAACGTATAATGTAGCAGTTTACTCACAAGTGATATAATATTAAAAGGGGTGAATTACTATGGTTACACAATGGTAAGACAACAACAATTTTTTGAAACGTCATTTTGACAATTACATTTTTTTTTTATTTTTAACGTTTCACAAGAAATTACACGTCGAGCATAAAACGTCGTATCTTACACGTGACCGAAATGCCATTGTAAGCTCGTGAGATGTGTATCACCCGCTGAAAATGAAGCATTTCTGTCACTTATAATATAATCTACTATATCAAATCGAATAGTGGACATAGATAGATAATTAACAAATAATTGCTATACATATTGTTGTATTAGGCATAAGGTTTTAAAGAAATCATTTAATTTAGTTGTCCGTAAAATAGTGAAATTAAAAGTTTTAAAACGACACACTTCAATAGAACGTTCCATTTTGAACGGTTTGTTTTAGATGTATGGCTTAGAGAAATGTTAACTGTAAAAACTGTAAAATAACGGGCGTTCAACTAAAAATGTATTTGGAGTAAATGAATTGTAAATGTCATCAGCCATTAGGTTGACTTTTAAACGCATCGTTCAGTGTACTTAATTACCTAAGCTGCAGCTATGACGTAATAGTGCATCATGGCCTTCTCCAACTATAACAAGTTACAAAAAGTTCATAAGACATCTTTGAAAATATGGATGTTTGGACAGTTTTTGGGGAAAGTAAAAATTTTGGAATTGGATCGAATGACGAGTCTTTAAGAACGATACCATTTTGTTTCTGAAATGTCGACTTGAAAAAACATATTTGGAGATTAATAGAAGAAAGTAGTCTTATGAACTTTTAGGTGTTAAAAACACTTAAATTAAAAAAGTTAATTTAATTTAATGAAGTATTTAACTAACAATTTAAATAACAAATAACAAATTAACAACATCATCAAATTAGCGAAAGAACAAAATCTAAAATTAAAGAAATGGTAATAAAACGTCAAATTATGGAAAGCAGATTCTAGAAGGTATCAAAATTAAACAACCCCGAAACCTCAAAATAGCGAAATATCAAAAAAATTCACGAGATATAAAATATCAAGCAATTTATAAAGTATCAATATTAAATTTAAGAAAATAGAAAATTGTCTAAATATCAGATCAACGAAAAATCAAATGTACGAAATATCGAAGCATCAAATCATAGAAAAATTAGTTAACGATATATCATCCATCTAAATATCAAAATAACATGTATGAGGAAATTCATAAGGAATCTGAGAATTTCAGAAAAGTCGCTCACATTCCCGCTTGTTGTGGTATTCGTTACTTTCGGCACTCTCAATGTAAAATACTATTGTAACGAGTGAGCAACAAAATTTGTGATCGTAGGAGGCTCTGAATCCAAAATTTTGAGTCGATTCTTGATCGATACGATTGTGTAAAAAGTCATCGAGCTGTCAAATCTAATTCTAATTTGTGACAGTCAGAGAAAATAGGTTAAAAGAACCGATGTACGTTTAGCCAACTGCGATCACGAATTTTGTTGCTCATTCGTTATAATATCAAACAATTTATCAAATATTTTTTCGTAAATTTAATTAAATAAACTAATACTAACTATCAGATTAACGTAAGATCAAATGTACGAAATATTGAAGCATCAAATCAATGAAATGTGAGATAACGGAATACCAATTATCTAAATATCAAAATAACATGGGGACGAAATCACATCATAATTTAACGACATTTATACTTTATCGAAGTAGTAAAATAATAAATTAATGGAACAGCAAGTAACGATATATCAAATACAGTTAATCGCAAAGTATCAAAATGTCGAATTCTTAGTTCAACGAAATATCAAAACTTGAAATAAATAAAAAATAAAACATCTTAATAATAAAACGAAATAGGATAATATATTAATGAAATATTAAAATATCACATTAACGAAATAGAAACTAACAATATAACAAATTGAAAATGAAATTAATGAAATATCAAATTGACCAAAGAAAAACTGAAAATATTTTTAGTACTGAAATTGTAAAACATCAATTAACGAAACATATTGTCATAAAATCAAGAAAAAAAAAGTCAAATGAAGCAGTTATCACAATATAATATCCAGCGATATACGTATTGAAATGGCAAAATCTGAGATAAACAAAAAAGCTACAGAATACATTCGAAACATCAAAACATCAAAACTTAAGATCGACGAAATACCTGATTATCTAAATATTTAACCGTCGGGGTGCGGTCGGGTTAGGAAAAAACGTCGTATGAGCACAGCAATAATTAAATTTATTCACGTAGACTACTTAGAGCTACCAGATCTGCAGAGCAAAGCCGAGTAGTCAACTCTAATTAGATTTTACTCCAAGCAAGCATCTAACAAGAAGATGCCTTCCGGAGCGTTGTCCGCCGTTTTATAGGGCCCAGTTTTTGCAACGGGTGATACTTCGATGGGGTGTTTTTTTTTACCGGAGTGGAGTGAGACCAGGTCCAGGGTGGTGGTGCAGCAAATTTAACAAAAATTCGACTTTTAAGTTAACGAAACACCTATCTACCAAATTAACAACTTTCAGATCCGAGAAATCATCATATCCAGAAATTAGCGAATTAAGGAATACCAAAACCTGATATTAACGACATAGCAAACTAACGAAATGCCAAATTAAGAAAATGATAAATTAACGAAAAATGAGTTCAAGGAAATATGGACGAAATTAACAAAATGGCAATATAAAATTTACAAAATACTCACATTTATGGTAAAATATAAACTTCACAAAATAGCCAGATGTACAACTAACGAAATATCCAAATTCCAAATTATCGAAACACCAAAATATCCAAATAACGACATTAGAGGAATATTAAATTAGCGACACGGAAAAATGTGAATTAAGGAAATTGTAATATTATTATATCAATATTATTATATCAATATATCAATTGATCAAACATCAAATCAGCGAAACATAAAATTAGCGAAATTATTAAAATAGAAAAATATTATATTAACCATATTTTATATTAAAATGTCAAATTAACAAAATTGTAAAATATATATTATACTGATGAAATATCCAATTCAAATAAGTATGTTACCAAAATGGCAAACTAGGAAAAAACTAAACTAAATTAACGAAATATAAAAATGTCAGTCAGTTCAATGCAATAAAATATCACAACGATTTACCAAAATATTGCATTGGCCAAAAAACAGCTAAAAAAATAACAAGAACTGACCACATAAGGTCCACCTAATGTTTAGTATTTTTTTATAACAAAAAGGACTATGTTAGTGTTGAAACAATTTATAGTGGGGTGTAGTGCACAGATTCTACGTATTAGTAGGGTGCTCAGGGTTGTGGAGAATTTAAAAATCTTTGGGAATCATTTATAAACAGTGTTCTAATGTCAGTAATTCGAACTAAAAAGTGTGTTTACATTGGCATAATATATGGAAATGTTATTTTTAAAGAGAACACATACAGCATATTTTTAGAATTTAAAATCTATGACAGTCATATACAGTGTTGTGGAAATAAATTGACGGAAGTCGAAGCAAATGTTATTTCTTGCTAGAGAATTAAATCAGCTTTAAAATAATATCACAGGACCCCCCTTGCCATTTTTTTTTAGTAGGGTGACCCCGGGCGGGGTCATTGATGAGATGTACGAGATGTACTTAAAAGTGAGATACAGTTTCCTCCCCATTCGTATCAAAATTGACCTCTTCCAGCATTTTTCTGTCAAATTTTAATTGGGAGCTTCTATTTCAAATGTGTCTTTTTAATGTTTAATGTTTAGTTTTTTATTATTTTGATATAATATTTATCATCCTCCGATGCTTCCAAGGATTGTGCAATTTCTGAATTTTATAAGAAGTTAATACATTGTATAAATGTATAAACTAATAGATTCAGAATGACAAAATTAAAATATGATTGTAAAATAACAATAAAATATAGATAAAATATATAAATATAGTAGTAGTATATTGTGAAACACGTGTCGAAAGTTGCATCTTATACTCGAGTGCTGCGACACCCAATCGAGTGAGACTTGAGACCAAAACAAGGACCAAAGAAGCTTAAGGATCCTGAGCAGATTTAATTTCAGGAAAGGCAACTCGTGCGAAGGGCGAATAGCATAACTCGCTCACATTCGCGTTTGTTATGCTGTTTGTTACTTTCAGCACTCGTAATGTAAAACACTATTGTATCTACTTCCTTTTTGGCTTAATAATTTTGTTTTATTTAAAAGGATGCCAATTTCTTTTAATAACACAACAAATTTTGCTTGCATTCTGCTACAACTCGCTCAAAAGTCGATTGTGTTGTCAGCATGCTATAATTAAAAAAATTTCTCGTAGTTTATGTAATTGCTGCCAAAACTAGAAACTAGTCCGATTTCGACTGAGCAAACATCAGAAAAGTTTAAAGCAGGGACAATAACGACGCCGTGCCATAATTAGCAAATAACACGACGCGAGTTAACAGAAAGTGAACTTTGTAATTGCCCCGATGATTATCATCTGGGCAAATTACTATTGACTGTAAATTTACTTTGATGGAGTCTTATCCCATTCAGAGTCCTTATTAATTAAGTCTGCCGGTTCGTAACTTTCAGTTAAGCACAAAGAGTCGTGATTGCAATTATGATGTACGAGACGAGACGAGGGAAAATTCATTTTAGACGCACACACGAAATAAAACGAAATTTTTCCATCAATAAAAGAGAGAAACACAAATAACCAAGTGAGGCGAACGGATTTTATTTAAGCACCCTGTCAAGTCGAAGAAGCGAGTGGTTTCCTTGTTCATTTACTCGAGTTAAGCACGGGTAAAAGCGCTAAGTGATGAAACATAAATGAGAATAAAACACTCTGAGGAGATATTCCGTTGTGTGGATGAGACTTTGGTTTCGGTTGTTTTATTATTGAAGTAATTAGAAATTGTTATAGAACATAACTTGTTTCAAAGATGTTCACGTTGTACGGCTAATTGTTAAATGCACTTGTGATGGTCAAACTAATGTCCATTAAGACCTCACTCATGATTGCTCACAAACTTGAAAGATAGTTTGTGTGTAAACTGCGATCTTAGAGTGGGAAGGTTTTAAAAGTTAATTGCTTTTTAAAGGATAATATTTGTGTTTACATATTAAATCAATCTCTAAATATGTACGTTATCAGTATAATTATGGTGTATGGTGCAATTTTAATAAAAATATGTAGCTTCAGCAACCTTTAACCGATACTGTCAAAATTCGCCCCCTAATAATCCATCACTTAAGATTAAAGGGCTGGAAATTCACGTTGCCAATATTGACGTTTTTTAAGTGACAAGAAATAACACCTTGAATCCAATTAAGTTATGCTAAAGATACACCGCTGCAGGTTATTGATAAGTTCAGATAATAATAATGTAATTAATCCGGTCAAGTTAGCTCGAAAAAGAGTGGTGATTTTACAAAAATTTGCGTACAGCTGAGAATTGGTAAAAATGTTGGGATCACCATTATAAACAAAATGTGGAAAGTCCCCGTCGATCCTGTGGGTGTAAATCCTGTGTGTTTGGTATTTCTCAGCCAAACGGTACCTTTTATCATAAAAATACTTCTGATAAAAATTGTAGATCACATATTTAATTCTCTACAAAAATCGTCTTTACACTTTTTTCCTAAGTATCTCCACCTTTTAGATATAGTCCACGTACGACGGATGTGAATTTTTTTATTGAAAGCTATTCATATAACATCACTTACAAGGATCCCACCGGTACACCATCCATGCACTCAACACCCATTAAATTAATCCATGTGTAATTTACACTCTGAATCTACCTATACTTAATTTAGATCACAATCAGTTTAAAAGGAACAAAAGTCCGAGTCTACTTTGTTCATTTGGTTGGCAATGCTTTGACAATTTAGTAACAAATTTTACCAGTTATTTCAATTGCCATAATTCGGTAATTTCAACATTCCATAATTGTGAAATGACAATTTCGTAATTTCATATTTCAGTAATTTCCTAATTTCGTAACTATGATTTCCAAATTTCTTATAAGTATTTTTAATTCCATAATTCCGTAGCTTCGTAATTTCGTGGTTTTTATCCCGTAATTCAATAATTTAGGCCTTTTCATTTTGTAATTCCCTGAAAATTATAAATTTATAATTTCATAATCCCATAACCATTACTGCAATAGTAATTTACGTTATAAGTCCGGAAAACTCATTTTTACAGTAACGAGTCGAAATGTTTACAGACGAGGCGACGAAGGAGCCGAGTCTGGAATTTTGAGACAAGTTACTGTAAAAGTTTCCGGACGTATGTCGTAATGCGTTTTTTTTCATGCTACACATACTAAATCATTGTTTTCTTTTTAAAAATTGAAATTGGAATTGAGAATTTAAACATCCATGAATTGAGTATCTATGACAACAGTTTGATTTGTTGGTTGTATTTTTTTTACAGGACTTGTACTGTA
This sequence comes from Diaperis boleti, assembly GCA_963583935.1. Classification (NCBI taxonomy): domain Eukaryota; kingdom Metazoa; phylum Arthropoda; class Insecta; order Coleoptera; family Tenebrionidae; genus Diaperis; species Diaperis boleti. The sequence continues at coordinate 34,471,157 of OY757242.1, read as the reverse complement.
AAGTCCCATTTTCCGGACTCAAAACTCTGACGTAAAACTAACAAATATGACACAGTATGAAATAAAATCTTAAAATTTCGTAACTTCTTAATCCCGCAAGTTCTAAATTCTATAATATCTAAGTTTCATACTTCCTACATTTCGTAATTCAGTAATTGCATGATCTCCTAAGTTCATAATTTTACAATCGCATAATTTCCCAGTTCTGAAATTTGAATATCCTGTAATTCCTTATTGGGTGAATCCGTAATATCATAATTACGAATTGTGACACTCTGTTCCAAATTCCATAATTTCATACTTCACTTACTTTGTTATTCCGCAATTCTATAATTTTCTAATTTCATAATTCTGAAATCCCTTGATTTCATAGTTCCGAAATTCCCTATTATTTGGTGCATTCAAATTCGTAATTCCGCAACTTATTATTAATTGCGTTATTCCGTAAATCAGCAATTTCATAATTCCATCATTACGTAATCGCTATTGCGTAAATCCATATTTTCATACATTCTGTAATTACGTAATTTTATAATTCAATGATAATTCTGTAGTTAAATAATTTCGCCATTTCATAAATTCTTAATTCAGTAAGTTCATAATACCGTCGTTCACAACTGAAAAAGTCCGGAATTTCATAATTTCGTAATTCCATAATGCTTTAATTTGAAAATTTAAAATTCCCTAATTCCATAATGGCATAGTTTTCTAAATCCACAATTTCGCAAATCCTTACTTCAGTAATTGCATAGTTCGTTATTTTCATAATTTTCGTAATTCCATCATACAGGGTCAAAAAAATACTTGAAATGCTTAATTCCATAATTCCGTAATTTTAATATTCCAAATTAAAGTAATTTCATAATTCCATAACATAAGTATTCCATAATTTCGTAAAAAATTCCGTAATTTTTTTTATGTAAAATGTGAATGATGTTAAGAGGGTTCTCCAGTGGCATGTACATTTCTGCCGGTCGATGTACGTTTTCCCGCAATATATTTTTTTTAATTGACAAATTTCAAAAAATCGCTCTGTAGCTGCAAAGATTTTTATTTTATCAACATGCCCACAAAGTTTCAACGAAAAATCTTCAAAAATAAAAAAGTTACATTCAACGGCGGGCAAAAATGTCCAACAATGTGCGGCGTTGAATGTAACTTTTTTATTTTTGAAGATTTTTCGTTGAAATTTTGTGGGCGTGTTGATAAAATATAGATCTTTGCAGCTACAGAGCGATTTTTTGAAATTTGTAAATAAAAAAAAAGATATTGCGGGAAAATGTACTTCGACTGGCAGAAATGTACCTACCACTGGAGAACCCTCTTAAGCTTGTTAAGCTTAAGTTATAAGGAAAATTTAAAAAGCCCAGATTAACCTCTAGTAGACTTCCTTGTCAGTGCTTCAACAGCGTACCAGAAACAATAATGAGTCAGATTATTTAGATAAGGAAGTTATGCAGCCAACTCAAATCCCCAAAACACCGTACACTCGTGCTTCAGGACCAGGCGACCCAGGAAGCGCTGGCACTTTGGGGAAGGGCCAGATGTTCCCAATTGCCCCATGCAGAAAGAGCTAATCGAAAGAATAGTATCAAAGCCTACATGCACACACTCGATACAAACAATGGGCGCATTTCGTTCGTGGTGGAGATAGCTTTTTATCTCCGGTTTAGTGTTATATTTCTCTTTGGTTCGGTTCTGACAATTTTGTGTTAATAACAACTATATTAAGGAATTTATCTTCATCTTTAACTTTGGTATGACCTTGGTAATTATGAATTCTGTACATTATCTGATACCCACGCCCGTTCTCCCTATAATAATAAGTGTGTTGATAATTTTGTTCCACTGCCAGATTTACCTTGAATGTCTAAAACATTTGGTTTCACAAACACCCCTTTAGCAGGTGTTTAAATTATTTGGTTCCGCTGTCTGTCCCCCATTAGTAAGTTTTTTTAATTATTTAGCTCCGGTGCAAGATCCCTTGAGTGTTTTAGACATTTGGTTGAGCTGCGCGTTTTTTCTCTAGTAAGTGTCCGCTGCATTTCTTTCCTTTATTAAGTGTTTTAATTTTTTGGTACCGTTGCCCCTTCTCCCTATGGATATCCTTTGAATGTCTTAAACATAAGGTTCCCGTGCATGTTTTCCCTTCATTGAGTGTCTTAATTATTTGGTTCGACTACCTGTTCTCCCTTTAATGTCTTAATTAGTTTGTTTCGCTGCCCGTTCTCGCTTAGAAAGTGCCTTAATAATTTTGTTCCGTTTTTTTGATTTTTACAGTTTTTCAGAAAAGCGATTTTAAACTGTACCTACTGTAAAACGGTGTTATATTGAGGTATTATGCCTCTTTGTCAGATCATTGAAAACACCTTCTCATGTCTTTAAAGGGGCATAACTCATTTTCACAAATAATCTTGATAAGCTCCTTCGTAATAACAGCGACGTGGTTCCGCTGTCAGATAGATGCATTTTCTTCTTTTAGTAAGTGCCTTAATAATTATATTATTAAGGGTGCAACTTCTAACTAAGTAGTCCAAGCGGCATTTTTATCAACTTTTAGAGTTGACACCAAGAAAGTAATAAGCTATTGCCAGCCTTCTCGTAAGTGTACTAACAACAAGAGTGCCAGTACTGTAAGAACTAATATAACACTTAGGTTCTAGTTGGTGGAAGAAGTCATTGCTTGATTATAATTTATTATTTCTGTTGAAAGTTTTTAAAAGGTAAAGGCTTCAATTAGGGAAAATGCACTTGGTTGCTAATTTACCATTTCTAAGACTGGTTACAGAGACACTTTTTTAACAGTCGTTTAACAATGCTTTTATCGTCTTGAGTGAATTCATCTCCTTTCGGCCTTCAACTGGTAAAAATTGCCTCACAATTTCTTCTGAGTTAAGACTTACTTATGAGACTAGATGTGTAATAGTGTAATCGTTATCAAATCTTTTCGAATTTTGATGCGGAGATTATTAGTAAATTTTTTAACAGATTTCAGCTAACAGGCATCTAGTTTTCTGTATGTTGTTTTGAACTTCCCTTAAAAACAATTTATTAAATTTGTCGCTGTCAGAGTTGTTCAAACTGTTCATCTTGGGGTGTGTATTGCCGGAAAGCATTCTGGGCATGTTCTCTTAAATATTGCACTTTATAATAATTATGATAGGACGCAATTGTTTTTTAGTTCAATATTTAAAAAGATATTTTATTTTAGCGAAGTACTAGAATCTGTATATTAATACGTGAAGAGAAGACTTTTTACCCCTTTTTAAGCATATTTCGAGCACGGAGGACTGTGAGATTTGGCATAGTTAAAGTTTATATGGAGAAGAAGTGCACAAAGCTAAAATTTATATTTAATATGCGTTACAAATACATAAAATTAATATTATATTATTGTAATAAAATAGTACTCTGAGCGCCCGATAGACTAGCGCTCGCTAGAAAAACTCTACAGCAGTCAGCAAAATTGAAATCAAGTTCTGGGAATAAGGGATCGGTTTAAGAGCGCGAAGGTCGCGAAATTTTATTCCATACTTTGTATATCACTACGTGAAGAGAAGCTTTTCTACCCCTTTCTAACCATATTGCGCGCACGGAGGAGTGAGATTTAGCATAGTTAAAGTTTATATGGAGAAGGAGAGCAGAAAGCTAAAATCTATATAATGTAATATGTGCGAGCTGTGAATTTTGTGATTTCAACTGTTCCTTTTTCATTGCAGGGAATTAGGGCAAATAACACATGTTAATGACGTATTTGTACACGCTCGCAGCTGACTTAATAAAATAAAATTTAAAAAAAATATATGCAAAATTATATGTGTACTATTTGAAAAAGTACCTTAATAACGTTCAAGTTTTCAAATTTAATTAATTACGGTCGAATTTCGACCACTGGGCAACTAGTAGTTGTTAATGGGGTAACCGAAACTATTTTTAATTACACAGTTTAATCCAGTAAGCTTTGCGGTTATGGAAAAGTCTAAAACCGTCTTTAGGAGTGGATGATTTAAGTGTACGTGGCTTGTGGCTTCCACTTTGAGGATTGTGTATGTTAAATTTTGTTGGTGCATTGTTGCAAGATATTATCGTTGCTAATCCAGCAATAGAGGGCCTACACGTGCCACTCTGCTAGAGCAGTATGGAATCGTTTGCAATTTTGATTATTGTTCTCTCGATAGAATGGCTCTCGAATATAACAATGTCAATTTTATTTTAATTTTAATGAATGCTCCAATTAATTAGTGTGTTAATTCCAATGGTCAACATGGCTAGAACAACATTGTAGAGATTTTTATTTTTTTTGCCACTAACAGGCTAATATAATATATATTTTTTCACATTTGGTTGATGTTACCTACTTTCGCCTAGTGGGGTGCTGCAGTTTTTTTTTAATTTTAAGTTATTAAACTTTTGTAAATGGATGTTAGTAAATGATTTACGCAATACGTTCTTAAAATTGATGTTGCCTGAGCTGGGCGGGTTCGTAGATTTAAAGAAGCACGTGCACTAGCACTGATTAGCACTAATTTTATAAAATTAATGATCTCAACTATGTGCAATTTACACTGCTAATTCTTCGCTAACTGACTTCTTGTTTGACTCGTCACGTCGTTCATTTCTTTTTTTATATCCTTCCAAGTGTTTCGTTCCGGAATGACCCAATACGACTTCCGGGGCAATATTCGAATTCTGCTTAGATTTTCACAGAAGTATGGATATTTGCATCCTATATTGAGTCAAAACGTAATTAAAAAGCTGATTACGAATCAAGGTCTAAGTCTATAGAAACTGAATACTCTCTACAAGAGCAGGCCTTCCAACAAATTACTGATGTTTTGGGTATTGCGGAGATAGATTTATTCGCCTCAAAATTTGAACAACAAATGCGTTCATTGAAGTGAAACTTCTTATCCCACGGTGTAAAATTTTTGTACGGGTAAGCAACCCGACACGAACCCGAGACGAAAATGCAATATATAAGTGGGGGGATATTTTAGACCGGGAGGGGATCGCAAGGGGCGCCTTTGGTAAAAGATGACCCACTTGGTATAGGGAGGCCCCCTTGGTAAAAGATGCTCCCCTTGGGACATGGCGGCCTAGGTGGGGGCCCTTGGTGCAGGGCAACGACAATAACAGAAAACGCCGGCAACCAACATTTTTCGTTCCGGGCAATGAAAATCGATCCTTACGGAATAAACTCCAAAAGCTTCACGTCTGTCGTGCGTGACACACCATTTTTTTATGTTTTTTGGAAATGTGATCCGGATTCAGAGGCAGTGGATGCATTTACAATTAACTGAGATAACAATTTTTTCTATGCATTCTCCTTTTTTTTTATATCGAAAACTCTTAATAAAATGTTAGTAGAGCAGAGTGGAGGTATCATTGTGGTACCAAAATGGGAGGTACACGCTTGGTACCCTTTATTCATGAAACTTCTAATATCAGAATTGGTTATTCTTCTGCCAAATAAATATCTATTGGTATGTCTCTCTCTGGAGGTTTCAACTATCAACTCGTTTAGATTAGCTATAAACTTAATAAAAATAAATACTTATGATGAACATATTATAAATCATTTTATGATTGGAATCTTTAAGCAAAGACCATTCTCAAATTTGGAATCCTCAGAAAGAATTAAATTTCTTATCTATCTGACACCCTCTCGAAAACCTATCACTAGAGCAACTTACATTAAAATCAATTACTCTATTTGGTCTTTGTACAGCTCATAGATTGCAAACTTTAACTAAGATTACAATAATTAATATTTCAGTTTTCAATGGCAGATTAGAAATCCTTATTTTTGATATATTAGAAACTTCATCCCCTAGCTCAACACCAAAACTAATTGTTTCTTTTTCCTGAAAAAATAAATATTTGCTTAGGATCAACTTTAAAATTTTATATTAAAAAAACTTGTGTTTTAAGGGGCGGAATAAAAAATTTATTTATCACTCATAAAAAGCCTTATCAAGCTGCTACTTCTCAAACTCTTTCTAGGTGGATAAAAACATGTATTAAATAAAAGTGGCATCGAAGTTAAAAGTTTTTCTGGATACAGTATTCGACACGCAGCTTCCTCAGCAGCCGATAAGTCTGGAATTAGTATAGACACTACTGGATCTAATGCAGGTTGGTGAAAGGAATTTAATACCTTTTTTAAATTTTATAACCGACCCCTAGTTGATAATACTGTATTATACTCATCTGCGTTCTTTTAACAACTACCAGGTCTGCTATGAGGACCGGACTTAGAAGTATAATTTAAAATTAAACGACTTACCTTGTAATTACACGATTGCATAGTCCGGTCCGAGATAGAACACCCTTCCCAGATTCGCGACATTTATTCTCTAACGTAATGGGAGTAAATGGATCCGAGCTGAACCACGGTGTTCTTTTTTTCTTCTTTAAAAATACAGTGCACCCACGCACGGAAATGTGTTACTACCAGATGTTCTATCTCGGACCGGATAATCACGATTCCTTACAAGGTAAGTCGAAATTATTTTTGAGACTTTAATTTGAATTGCATACGAATAATTTTCCAAAAATACTGATATTTTCATTGTTTTATTTATTATTTTGAAACACTAAGATCATTAATTCATATACCCTAAAGTTTCACCATCTTTTTTAATGCAGTAGTGCATTTGTGTTGTATGTATACATATTCATATCATCTGTTTCCTATGGGTGGAAGCTTTAGGGTATACTTAACTAAACTAAATTGTTTCTGACAAGTTTGTGTTTCAATGTTGATGGAGGTCAATTAAGTTGTGCTTGTTTCATGTGAGGTAATCTCGTTTGAATTAGCTACAAATACCTTTAAACAGAATTCAACACGTTTCGGTTTTGAAGTAGAAAAATAGTAATTAACCAGATTGTGCCACGAGCGCTTCAAAACAAAAAAGCTAAAAATCAGAAAGGGGTGTTGATTGTGTTCAGAATTAGTAGAATATCATTGTCTTTTAGTCTATATAAAAAATTGTTGAGTTTAAATTTGGTCGTAAAATCAGATATAAAAACTGCAGTTTATAAAACTAACTATTAAAAATCGAATACAGTTCATTATTTAAAAAAATGTCCAACCGAACCTCATCGCGAAAAATTTGTTGTTCCATCCGTCTTAAAGCGCATCAGGTCGGTGCAACGTCGTCGCGTATCGGTCCTTTGATGTGACGGCAAACGACCGACAACTCATGGAGCGCTGTGATATTACAATCTTACGCTGTCTCGATGCCTGATTATGTTACGCAATGAGTATTGAGTTACGTTGCGAGATTCACAGACGGAGAAGATTTTGAGTAATTAAAAGTAAAACAAGCAAAACTCTACTGTTTTCTCCTATAGAGTTAAATTTATATTTAAGGGACGCTTATTTACTTTATGCAAATAATAAGCAATATAAAAAAGCCACATAACATGCCACATTAATATGAGTGTATGTAAATTACAATATTGTGTTTATTAAGCAAGTATATTTAAATTCTGCCATTTTTACCACATGTTGCCTTTTTATAGCTACAGCCAAGTTTATTTTTAATTTTCCAAAGAATAACTCACAGTAATTAGCTGTTATAACAGGCAAGAAATTACCATAGACACGCACCATTTGTACAGACCTTATGGTAAAGCAAATCTCATATCACTTACATAATAATATACGTGTGCTTATCAGCTTAAGTTACGTTTGTTCGAACTTGAAAAAGTAGAAAAATAAAAAATAAATTTAGACCCTCCTCTAATAAAAGCTCCATAATTTCTGTATATTATGGTGCTTCCTTTTTGTCTGAAAGTTCCGCGTAAACATTTATTTTTACGGACATCCAATGTTGAATGGACTCGACCTATTTTAGGGGGTTCAATTTTCCATTTTGTAAATGTTTTATAACGTCCTGAAGCTTTTACAGTTTACAATTTTTGAGAAGTTTATTAATTATGACTGAGTTTAATAAAAAAAATTGCCCCAATGTGCTCTTTAACGTTCTTTATGATATAATTTTAATTATTTTGTAATCGGAGTTTTCGAGTGTGATGTTTGACGAACGAGGCGAAACCGAGTCAGGAAAATCATACGACAATAATTAATGTTCATTGTGCAGATAAATAGTTATAGTCTGGGTTTGGATGAAAATTATGGAGGTCTCGCCGGTCCAAGCGAATACGTTTTTTCGTAGTTATGTCAATATTGCACCAAGAAAATCACTACTTCGATTGCCTTAGGCACTGCCATAACTAACAAAATTAAAACAAAAATTAATCAATAAATGGGTAGAATATATTAATTTATTTTTGCGCCGTACGAAATAACAAGTGCTCCATAAGATATTTTTTATTTTTTTATGCCCCACTAATATCTAGATAAATGTTTTTCTACTTTGGTGTCACAAATTGTTCATTGTGACACTAAAAGTAGTTGCACAATGGAACTTATTATGCAACTGCTTTTGGTTTTTTTATTTGATACGCATTACGGCTATTGAGCATTTCTAAACAGCTCCTGTCGAGGTCAAGCCAAGTGTCAACTTTTCAGATAAAAAACATAACCACGAACACAACCAGTACTACCTAATCCTAAAAATCCCTAGAATATTTAAAAAACATAATTTTAACATTCTAATAAAACGAAGAGCTCCAAAGTAGAAAAAATGGTATATTACACTCGTTTAACATGTCACAATGAAGCCTCTTGATAAACTCGTATAATAATGTACTATTTTGCCACGCAAAAAAAAGTGATATAAAATGATAAAGGGGTGAGTTAGTATGGTTACACGATAGTAATTAATAATTTTTGGAAATTTTGACAATTTTTTTTTTTATTTTTAACGTTTTACAAGAAATTACACGTCGGGCATAATCTCACGCGTGACCGAAAAGCCATTATAAGCTCGTGAGATGTGTATCAAAAATTCAAAAATCTCACTCGCTGACAATGATGCATTTCTGTCACTTACAAAATAGTAGTCTACTATTCTCAAATTTTCGCAGGGAGTAAGTAAGCCTTTTCCAAACTAATTTAAATTTGAAATCAATTTTGGAATAATCAGCATCAAAGACTGTTTTATAAAATACGTTGTGTGGAGAGGCGTTTCCCATTTTGATGACCTGAATGTCATCCCATACAACCTTCTCGTTTTCTGCATTTTCGGTAAATCCTTTGGACGGTCTTTTAAAGTGATGAATTCGTCAGTGGCCCTTTCACGAACCATGTATGCTTTGCCTACTTTTCGAGCAGTTGTCAAAATAAAATAATACTATAAAATACTACTAATAAAAGCCTTGTAAATAGTCAAAAAAGAAGATGGCAATTTCATTCCAGAAGAAGCAATAACCGTTTTTACTAGTGATTTAAAATTCAAACAAATTAATCGGCATTTATAGAAAAATGTATAAGCGTTGTCACTCAGTTTCCGAATATCTCCTTTCGATCTGTTTCTTCTATATTAGAACATTTTAGTTTGCACTTTATCACGCATGATGGCTTAATCGCTTTTGCTGCAATAGATATTCTGCATTGTCCAGAATTTACAATTTTTTTTTGGATCAAAGTTCGTTAACGCGGTTTGTGCGGTTGCGGCGGGTGTGTTTCTTGGGGGAAATTGTCACGTAACGAAAACATGTGCGTGTGCGGCGCGACGTACACACATGCGCCGTACCGTAAAGAACGAACAGAGGAAGAACTTGAAGCATTCGAAAGATTCTTGAATCGCAAGCGCAAGCCATCCGGAAGCCACCACTTCATACCCACAAGTAGTTTTGCACACAATAAGAAAATTGATCCACAAAGCCGATTTTATAGTATGAAAAAGAAAAGTGGAAACTGTAGATGCAAAAGCTATTATTGCAGTTAAATTAATAAAATCTGTTGAGTGACTGATGTGTTCTAATTTATTTAAAAATTCGTTTTCATGTTGTATCGTAGTCTGTGATACATACAGGGTGAAATCAAAATGTATGTAAAAAAAATCTGGTAATACCTTAGGATGAGTAGAGTGCAACCCCCTTGGTTTGGGTTTTCCAGTCCGTCCCTGTATCGAGATAAAATTCTTTAAAGTTTAGTTTTAAAAATGGAGCAAACCACTGTACCATTTTTAGTCCATCAAATAATATAGAAAAACTGTCATCCTTTTTTTGATTCACCTCGGTTAACTGACCTCAGTTCTGATCGAGCGTCGAAACCGAAGACGTAGCACGCGTCTTTTAACAAAAATAATTATTGTACAAAAGGTTGTTACCATGTTACCCCGTCGAGAGGCGCGAAACTTTTTAAACATTAAAAGTTGTTGTCGGATGCAAATTTTACGTGATGGTGTGCAAAACAACAACAGTTCCGTATCAACGTGTGATGGAAAGTGTCGTGGGTGTGATTTTTGAAACAAAATAAGGACGTCATGAGATAATGTTATTGTGGCAGGTAAATCAACTTCAATGTTAAGTCGCCATTTAAACCTTATCGCTGGGACTCGAGCGTATGCCTTTTTTTGTCTGGTCGACTTCATAAACGGCGGAACTAAGATGGGTTAAAAAGTTTACGCCGTATGAAAATTTTTGACTCAAATTTTCACAGTTATGTTGTACTGGACCGTATGATGCACTAATTAGAATTTTTACACATATTTCAATTTTACCCCGTATTTTAGTAATTAATGTTTGCATTGTGTATATCAAATTAAGTTAATAAAATTAGATAACTTGGTATTTACTGTTTACATAGGTTTAATGTACATGTGATTCGAGTGTTTATTTAAATGTTTATGTTTATGTTTATTTAAATCATTATTACTTGTTATCTGCGCAAGACGAGACTCGAGAGTTTCTATCTGTGACAAAGAAAGGTAAGGGGTTGTACAGTAAGCGATGACTTTATGTAAAGCTGCATTTACTGTTGACTAAACGATTGATGTATCGATCAATGAACCAAGCGCCTATTAAAAAAAGATATAAATTTATACACAGTGTAAATAATAATTATATCGATAATCAGAAAAATATACATGGGTAATTGATTCACCAATAATTACTACGATCCGAATGGTCACTCGTACTTTTAGATTGCATCAGTATGTTTGCAACGAAGCTAATTACCCTCTGTTGCGCTGATGTTATAATTACCATAATCAGTACAACCATTCGGCAGTAAAATATCAACATGACAGAACTGCACTCCGTTACTTTAATAAATAATTAACCAAACCCGAGTTTGGTTTTTGAAGTATAGTGTTGAGGTCGATTTCCCATTTCATTAATTCGAGGGGCCATTAACCGGTGACAGTGGGTAAAGATCTGTTCTTGAGCTAAACGGTAATCTATTAAAAGTTGTTGGGCTTTTTTTAAATGCTCCACGGTGTTTACGATTTCGGGCTGAGCCTCGCGTCCAATGAAGTTCCCAAAACAAAGAAAATTAACACCACCCCTTTACAACCTGAAACAAATTACTTTGCCAACAACCATGAACCCTTCAAGTAGATTAATCAATGACGATAACTTGATATATGAACGCAGTTGCCTATGAGTTATTACGGGGCTGAAATCGGCGGGGGGTGATCATTTCAAGTTCCTGAAAGGCACGGGTGACAGCATCTAGACAGCTGCGGTCACGCAATCTGCGCCCTTCAAAAATTAAAATTTTCTAAGATTAGAGAGAATATAATCTGCATAACGGCCCGCTCAGTTGACGACGGACCGGTAACACAAAAGCAGAGAAATTACGCAGCTCTCGGAAGCTCATGTGTAAATCTTAAAATAATAAATCTCCTATTTCGCTATTATAACTCTTTCGTCATATTGTTAGGCTCTTTCCGACCACGATATTAAAATTTCCGATGGGATTTGGATTTAAAAACCTCCTGGTCTTACAAATCGAATATTGACATTTAACGTTATGGCAGATTACTTACATTCGACAAAGGCGACCGTGCTTAATGTACCGAGAATGACATTGTTATTCATGTTCTAAAGGTCTTACTTGGAATAAATGTCATTACGAGCATCGTAAAATGTGATTCCGTATAAATGAAGTACGTGCCTTTTGTACTATGCATCTAGTAAAATGCTATTTTCGTGTTTAAAAGGTATCGCGGACTCAGTTGCATCCTTTAATTAAAATTATGTCTTTTGACTCGTTACAACCATCGTCCATTGCAATAACGTTTCCGATGAAAATCTTAATTAGAATTTTCAATAAAAGGAATACTATAAGCTTTGAATCATATCGGGCTTTGATTTAAAGATGTTACGGCAGAAGTTTAGTGCGGATCTGGACTGATATTAGATTAGAACTTATCGACGTTTCGGTCGGTTTTGTTAGGGCCATCTTCAGACCAGTTATGCGCGTCGCAACTCCGCTTGTCAGAAATAAAGAGGTAGGTCGTCTCATTTAGACTATATATGATAAAAGAAAAAAAAATTTTTTTCGTGGTTTTGAAGTAAGTAGAACCCTGGACGTTTGGCTGAGAACAGCGTCCGGCTGCGATGTATCTGGCCGAAATGTCATTAATATATTTTCTTGGGGCTTCTTTCTCTGCATTTAATTGTGCTTTTTGTTATAATGGATCTTACTTGTTGCATTTCAACTGATATTGTTATTCTTGATAGATTTGTCAACTTTATCGTCATACAGGGTGTCCCAACTAAAATTTGTACCCCCAATAATTCTAATTTCGGAAGAAAACGCTCGAACAGGTCAATTTTGTTATCAAGGGGGACCAAATTGTGCCAAACTTTCATGTCTTAAATCTCACCCCTTTAGCCATGGGAGCCACCCTCTTAAAAAATTTAAATAGCATGGGGGGTCGTGTGATACATCATTTTAAAGCTTATTCAATTCTTTATCCAGACCTACATTTATCGATTCCTTTGTACAAAAAAAAAACATGAAATCGATATTTTCTAAATCTACATAAAATGCCCAACCAAAATTTGTACAGCCCAACCATTTTCAATTTCGAAACACTTAGAAAAAAACACTCGAACAGGTCAATTTTGTTATCAAGGGGGGCCAAATTGTACCAAACTTTCAAGTCTTAAATCTCGCCCCTTTAACCAGGGGAGCCACCTTCTTAAAAAATTTAAATGGCATGGGGGGTCGTGTAACACATCATTTTAAAGCTTATTCAGTTCTCTATTCAAACCTACTTTTATCGATTCGTTTCTACAAAAAAGAACATAAGAATTTGTTATTTTCCAAATCTACATAAAATACTCTTGATTTGTAAAATAATAAATTCATGCTTTTTTTGTAGAAACAAATCGATAAAAGTAGATCTAAATTTTTTAAGGGGATGCCTCCCCTGGCTCAAGGGGTGAGATCTAAGACTTGAAAGTTTGATACAATTAGGTCCCCCTTGATAACAAAGTTGACCTGTTCGAGCGTTTTCTTCTGAGTCTTTCGAAATTGGAATTGTTGGGGGGTATAAAATTTTAGTTGAGGATTTTATGTACATTTGGAAAATATCAAATTCATGCTTTTTTTTTGTAGAAAGGAATCGGTAAGTATAGGCTTGGATAGAGAATTGAATATGCTTTAAAATGATGTATCACACGACCCCCCATGCCATTTAAATTTTTTAAGGGGGTGGCTCCCCTGGCTCAAGGGGTGAGATCTAAGACTTAAAAGTTTGGTACAATTAGGTCCCCCTTGATAACAAAATTGACCTGTTCGAGTGTTTTCTTCTGAGTCTTTTGAAATTGGAATTGTTGGGGGGTACAAATTTTAGCTGGGACACCCGATATAACTCCGCAATGGAATGAGATAGCTAAGTCGCTCTTGCAGCACGATATTTGGACTATCTATAGTGATAAAATCATCAGTGTCATTTTCTTCACTCTTAATATTTAACAAATTTTATTTTTAGTCTTTAAAAAATGGTTTATTTGTTAGAAAATCAAACAATTTTTTTTTTTCAGAAGAATCTTTGGACGAGTCAATTTTAGTTTATCTAAATAGATATTTCTATAGCAAATAAAATTCTAAGCAGTCTTTTGTTTTCCATGATGACGTCAATATTTTTTTTAAATAGAAACCCCCTTCCTTATTTGATTCTGATAGCCCGTTTAATTGTCTAAACGACAGTATACAGTTGTTTCTTACATAATAATTAAAGTTTTGAGAAAAAGAAGTTGAGAAATAGTATATTATTTATCTAGAAAGAAAAGTGAAGGTTGAAGTATGATCGAGGCGCCTAGCCGAGGCCGAAATTACTTTTGAATACCTTTAAAAACACTTTTCGTTCGAGGTAAATACGTTTTATTTCATACTGCAAGTTTAATGTACTGGATTAAAATAAAAAGACATTTTTGGCCTCCTGAACTGTAAAACCTATGTAACGGATGCTTAGTAAGTTGTTCTTTAGAAACAATGCGGTAAAATCAACGAAAAACACTGGGCTGCTACAGATATTTAAGAAGAAAACTGTCCTCACCATAATTAAGTCTATGTAACAGAATACTTGTTTACATAAAATATTTGCATAAATTGTTTTCCATTTAATAGATTTTTGCAGTTCTTGTTCGCCAACTGATGACTTTTGTGACATTAGCCGATAACAACTGTCACAACAGCTGTCAGTTAGTTGTCAACGTCCAATTTTTGAATCAAAATTACTTATAATTGAAAGTTTTAAATAATAATTGTCGGTCAAAAAACGTAATGCAAATCTCGTGGTAGGTCTATTAGGCCAGGCGACAGAGCGAAAAAAAGCCTCAATAACGAAATAATTAATGGAAAGCTGGAAATGGCCTTAATCTCTTTATTTGGACCCACTTATTACTGTCCTAAGTTTTCCCCCTCGAGCAAAGTCGGCGTTGGCCCTTATGGCCCTAAGAAGGTACAATTTTTCAGTTTTTTGCAAATATATCTTAAAGCATCAACTTTATCAACAAAATACTTATTAGCAAAAATAATCTAGAGTAAATTTTCAACAAAAAAGTTCTTTACCGTTTCTTTCTAAAGTTAATCGTTACGATACTACGGCCATTTAAATTGGAGCCCTTTTTGGTCCTTGCGGAAAAGTTATAGAAATCACATGCTATATCAAAGTTTCTACATGTTATAAATAATTTTCAACATCCCACTTATACAAGCTATTAACTTGTTACAATTATAACTGCGATATAAGACAAACAGTTGGGGCTAATTATAGTCCAAGCGAATTATACGAAAAAACGACGAATAGAAGAAATAATTTATAAACTTCTGAAATTTTGGTTATGAACTCCCAGTACGGACCCAAATAAAGATCCGAAGAGTTCCAACCCCCCGGGGGAGGTTCATCCCCTTTGGCGCAAGAAACCGCCCCCGAGCGTGACATCATTAAGCTTTTCTGAATTTTTCTCGTAAACGGTTAAACTCCGACGAGAAAATGTTATCTGACTTATGTTCTTCATTAAATTCTGCATAAAATTGGTCTTATGAAGTTTTTGTCTATCTCCCACTCAAAGCTCCTAAATGTCGTTGGAAAATGAGAATATTTTTCGCCGCGAAGGCAACCCCCGTTTTTTGCGGCGATTATCTCGAAAACCACTAGTGGGAGCAAAAAATCTATACAAACAAAATTGTAAAGCAGTTTTTTTTGTACAAAGACCATATTGAATAAAATATTTGCAATAAATTGTTATTGGTCAAAAGACGGGGATTGATTAATTTTTGCGTCTATACTAATTTTCCATCGTCATTTATGAGCGTTGGATGGGAGATAAAAACTTCATGAGACCAATTTTATGCAGAATTTAATGAAGAACATAAGTCAGATAACATTTTCTCGTCGGAGTTACCGTTTACGAGAAAAATGCAGAAAAGCTTTATGAGGTCACAATCGGGGGCGGCTTTTTGTGCCAAAGGGGATGAAGTTCCCCTCGGGGGGTGGGGACTCTTCGGATCTTTATTTGGGTCCCTGCTGGGAGTTCATAATCAAAATTTCAAAACTTATAAATTATTTCTTCTATTTGTCGTTTTTTCGTCTAATTTGCTTGGACTATAGTTAGCCCCAACTGTTTGTCTTATATAGCAGTTGTAATTGTAACAAGTTAATAGCTTGTATAGGTGGGATGTTCAAAATTATTTATAACATGTAGAAACTTTGATATAGCATTTGATTTTTATAACTTTTCCGCAAGGACCAAAAAGGGCTCCACTTTGAATGGCCGTAGCATCGTAACGGTTAACTTTAGAAACAAACAGTAAAGAACTTTTTTGTTGCAAATTTACTCTAAATTATTTTTGCTAATAAGTATTTTGTTGATAAAGTTGATGCTTTAAGAGCTATTTTCAAAAAACTGAAAAATTGTACCTTCTTGGGGCCATAAGGGCCAACGCCGACTTTGCTCGAAGGGGAAAACTTAGGACAGTAATATGTGGGTCCAAATAAAGAGATTAAGGCCATTTCCAGCTTTCCACTAATCATTTCCTTGTTGAACTCTCTGTCGCCTGGCCTATATTACATTGTTCTGTTTTAATAAAGCACTCGGCGATGCCTCGTGCTTCACAATTAAAACCTCACAATGTAAAATTTGACGTACCATACTCGATTGTAAATAACTATTTTAGTTCTTATCTTGAACGGGCACTAACATTCCCATAGTAACAAACGTTTGTCAAAAATACCAACGAAAAATCTTTGGATATTTCTTGGATATTTTTTATTCGATTATTCCGCTCAAAATGGACAAAATTGAGATGCCTCAGGATATTCTGGATGAAGCTGATGGCGTGAAGAAGTTGCTTAAGTTACTGTGCAATTAGGATTAGGACTTTAAAAATCATACTTTGAAGTACTAGGACGTTAATGTTCCATTTTTGGTATCATAAATAATCCGAAAAATCTCATTTTAGATACCAGCATGAAATAATAGTGTATTATTTATCAAGAACGAGCAGTTGAGGTTAAAGTACGAGCAAGTTGTTTACTTGTTTACTTGGAATTACTTGTGAGTACCTTTAAAAACACTGTTGGTTTTATTTCATACCGCAAGTTTAATGAACTAGATTAAAATAAAAATAAATCTTGAGTGTTTATCCTGCACAAATTATTCGTAATAATGAATTATGCGGGAACTAGCATTCCCATAGGAACAAAAAATGACAACGAAAGAAGTGGGTCACGGTGAATTGTTTTGGATATTTTATTCGATTATTCAGTTTTTCTGGATAAAATTGAGGTGCCTCAAGATATTCTAGATGAAGCACATCGCGTGAAGAACAATTTGATGCCACAGAAATCTCGGGAACAATATGAGAGATGATTGACGTATAATTTTAAAGTACTAGGACGTTAATGTACACATACACTTTTGGTATCATAAATAATCCGAAAAATGTTAGTTTAGATACAGGTATGAAATAAAATAAATTTTATAAACAACAAAAACCACTCAAAAACTGTGTTAGCAAGTACTTAAATTACCTTAATTACTTAAATTATCGAATTAAATGTTCGAATTGCCATCCCCCAGCTTGTAAGTCTATGAAGAAATTCCTTTTGGACATTATGAATTACTTCTTCACTAATTCTGCTTATTTCATATCGAAGTTTAATTTTTAAATCTTGTACATTTTGTGGTCTGTTTACATAAACTTCAGAATTTAAATAACACCATATAAAAATAATCAAGAGGTGTGAGATCTGGAATGGTTGCAGGCCACTCTATCGGTCGTCGTCTACTAGGAAACGAGTTGTTCAAGTAATGGCCAACAGGAAGTCCAAAGTGTGGAAGTGCACCGTCTTGCTGAAACAACAAATCGTGACCTACTATTGTCATTTATAAAATTTTCTACAATTGTGGGTAGAAGATCATTTTCAAAAAATTCCAAATATATATCCCCTGTTAGGGTTTCTTCAAATAAAAAAAGGACCTATGATCTTACTGTTGGCTACGCCTGCTCACACATTTACTTTTTGACGATGTCCAATGATTTGCAAAACTGCATTCGGCGATGGGAGTCATTCTCGTTAATTCCTGCACTAGTTAAATTTTGTACTTTTCTATTTTAAGTAAACGTAATACGCTAACTCACACCATTTTTTGATGCAGCTGATCGAGAAGTACTATGAGAATTTTCTTCCATATGTACCAAAATGTCGATTTTCGTATTCTCGGGTGCTCTAAATTTACTTTCAATTTTACTGATTGTGGATTGACTGATTTTTTGGGTTCTAGTTTTAGCCCCGCACCCAATCAAAATTAAAATTTCTGTAAGTTGTGTTTCTGTTAACTGAGAAATTTTTGAAAACGCTTTGTAAAACAAATAACATACGAATGAAACTGACAGTACCATTTCACTGTTTGATTAACCCAGTACAATTTTTTTTTTCAAAACTTTCCTTATCTAAGAAAAACAAAATTTGTATGCTGTGGTTTAGACAATTTAAAGGGGCTATCAGAATCAAGCAAAATATAGGGTGTTTCTATTTAAAAAAAAATATCGAAGACGTCATCACTCGAAAACAATTGACTGCTTGAAATTTTATTTGGTATAAAAATATTTAAAATTAAAAAATTTAAATATATCTAAGTCGAACTCCACAAACTTTAATCAGCGTAAAATTATAAATGGTACATGTTTCGGCAGAACACTTCTGCCATCATCAGCCCTAATTTAACAAGAGATTAATGATACAATTGATGAATTACAAGAGGGGTTCTTACCTTAAAGAATATAAAAAATTATGACATTGACGTAATTTTGAATTAAATTTGACGTTTTCAAAGGGTTACATGATTTTTAAAAGATTTCGTAAAAACAACATTTTATAAAATGTAAAAATTAAAAATGGATCAAAGAGAATCTGGTAAGTTTGTTAGAGTGAAAAATTAAAATAGTGAATTAATAATGGGATTATTGAAGTTATTCTGTTCATTTAAACAAGATCTGTTTTCCAGTTTCAAGGCTTTCCTTATTTCCAAAGTCTCAAGAAAATCTAATTTCCGGCCTTTATTGCATTTATGAATCAATTTGGAATTTGATGGTGAAAAACTATGTTTCGTTATTAATATATGATTGGCGAAAGAAGAAGGTGTTGATGGTGGAGGATCAAGATCTGTGTTGTTATAGATGTGCCTGAAATGTTCTTTAATACGGTCTGATATTTTGCGACCTGTCTGACCTATGTAGAATGACTCACAAGTAGAGCAGCTTAATTTGTATACACCTGATGATGATTTGTAATCTAATGGATCTTTATTTTTAATAAAAAATCTGGATAAGCTGTTATCTGTTTTAAATGAAACTTTAAAACCGTTTTTCTTAAGTATTTTAGAACATTTCTCTGAGACGACGCCAAAATATGTTAATGAATTTGAAAAGGAATTTGTTTCTGAAGGATTTTTAACCAACACGTAAAAGAAACACTTGCAGTTGAAACAGAAATCATCACCAATCATTATAATACACCATTGATACCCGATACCATTCCATCACTAGTAACTACATTAACTACCTTATCTGAAGACCCCCACAATATCACAAAGAACATTTCAGATTCAAACATGATTAAAAGCTTAAAAACAAAAATTAAAGAAAACAACATTTGTATTAGTAAAGCTGACAAGGGTAATTGTTTGGTAATACTTAACAAACAAGATTACTTAAACAAAGTAAAGAATTTCTTAAAATCTGGTGACTTTACAAAACTCAAAAAAGATCCTACTTCAAAATTTGTTTCCAACCTTAAATCTACGCTCAAAGACCTTTCAGAAACTGTTAAATATTTTGACCCGAAAGCTTTCACACTAATACCCATGAATCCTTGCATATCTAGACTATACGGTCTACCTAAAATACATAAAACTCAACCTTTTCCCATTAGACCAGTAGTTTCCTTTGTCAATTCACCTGTATCAATACTTTCAAAATGGCTTAATACAATTCTTAGACAACATTTAGATTTTAATAACAAATTTGCAATAAAAAACTCAATAGATCTTTGCTCCAAAATTAGAAATTTCCAAATTCCATCAGACACTAGACTTGTTTCATTTGACGTAGTTAATTTATTCCCCAGCATCCCACCCAAATCTTGCTTATTAATTTTAAAAAACCTACTATTTAATTCTAATATGCCAACCATACATGCACTAAATTTACATTCACATTGTGAGACTGTCCTAGATCAAAATTTCTTTCAATTTAATAATAATTTTTATTCACAAGACTCAGGCTTAGCAATGGGCTCTAATTTGTCACCTCTTTTAGCAGAAATATTCATGAATAACTTAGAAGATCAGTTTTTAACTTCTTCACCTTTTAAAGATCATTTTCTCTTTTGGTACAGATATGTAGATGACATAATTGTTTTATTCAAAGGATCTGATTCTGAACTTGATAACGCACTCAGCAACTTAAATTCTTTAAACCAATCCATTAAATTCACCGTTGAAATTGAAATCAATTCCCAAATCCCCTTTTTAGACTTGTTAATCACTAAAAATAATAATACTTTTAAATTTGACATTTATAGAAAACCTAGTATCACAGATTGCGTAATACCTTTTGACTCTTGTCACCCTGTTTCCCATAAATTTGCAGCTTTTCATTCCTTTTTATTATTATTATTTTCTATACCACTATCAGATTCATCTTTTCAAACAGAACTTAATAACATTAAACAAATCGCTTCAAATAATGGATATTCTTTAAAAACTATAAATAAATTATACTATACATACTATAACAAATTCAAATACACACACTACTTGGTTAAAAATCCTTCAGAAACAATTTCCTTTTCAAATTCATTAACATATTTTGGCGTCGTCTCAGAGAAATGTTCTAAAATACTTAAGAAAAACGGTTTTAAAGTTTCATTTAAAACAGATAACAACTTATTCAGATTTTTTATTAAAAATAAAGATCCATTAGATTACAAATCATCATCAGGTGTATACAAATTAAGCTGCTCTACTTGTGAGTCATTCTACATAGGTCAGACAGGTCGCAAAATATCAGACCGTATTAAAGAACATTTCAGGCACATCTATAACAACACAGATCTTGATCCTCCACCATCAACACCTTCTTCTTTCGCCAATCATATATTAATAACGAAACATAGTTTTTCACCATCAAATCCCAAATTGATTCATAAATGCAATCAAGGCCGGAAATTAGATTTTCTTGAGACTTTGGAAATAAGGAAAGCCTTGAAACTGGAAAACAGATCTTGTTTAAATGAACAGAATAACTTCAATAATCCCATTATTAATTCACTATTTTAATTTTTCACTCAAACAAACTTACCAGATTCTCTTTGATCCAGTTTTAATTTTTACATTTTATAAAATGTTGTTTTTACGAAATCTTTTAAAAATCAAGTAACCTTTTGAAAACGTCAAATTTAATTCAAAATTACGTCAATGTCATAATTTTTTATATTCTTTAAGGTAAGAACCCCTCTTGTAATTCATCAATTGTATCATTAATCTCTTGTTAAATTAGGGCTGATGATGGCAGAAGTGTTCTGCCGAAACATGTACCATTTATAATTTTACGCTGATTAAAGTTTGTGGAGTTCGACTTAGATATATTTAAATTTTTTAATTTAAATTTACTCCACTTGGATTTAAGAACATTCTTCTTGTTTATAAAAATATTAATTTTTTTGCACACGCTCCTCAAAATTACAATTTTACGGATCTATTTGAGCAAGCTTTTGCGAATTATTTTTGATTAAATAGATTAAATAGCTATTTACCGATCGATTGGGGAGAAAACAATTTTCCTAGAAGAAAGGACGGTGCCAAATTTTGTTTCGGGAACCAGAAGTGGGTTTTTTACCACGATAAAGTTTTTAAGAAAGTGGCTTGGATGGGCATAAGCACCTTTATACTATAGAAAAGTCAAAAAATCAGACGTCAGTGTGCCTCAATGTCAAGCTTTAAACTCATTGCAGAAGAAAACGGAAAGACCAATCCCAGTTCTGACACCGCGAGGGGGTTTGAAAAAACAGCCCCAATTTAGGGGATACGTGAAAAGTAAAATAAAAATGTCGACTCAAGAATCACAATAAAAAATTTGAAAAATTTGGGGAGCTATAACAAAAAAACATTGTTTGTTACACGTACCTGAAAAGTTCGTGCGGACTCATCTGCTATTCCAAACTCGGCTTCGTCTCGTCCGGAAACAGCAACGATTCGTCCCCAAACTGTATTTTAGGTACTTATAATAAAAATAGCTATTTACAAACTAAAGTTGACCCATCTAAAGATTTTTTTGAAAAAAAAAATTATTGTTTAATTTTTGAT
Organism: Diaperis boleti; assembly: GCA_963583935.1. NCBI lineage: Eukaryota > Metazoa > Arthropoda > Insecta > Coleoptera > Tenebrionidae > Diaperis > Diaperis boleti. The sequence continues at coordinate 34,448,912 of OY757242.1, read as the reverse complement.
GAATTTATTCCATACTTTTGCCCCTCAATGTGTATATTTTTGCTCTGCATTATAATATTTATACATTTTATTTTACACTTTTTGGAGTCATAACCTTCCTTATCTGTTTTTTTCTAATCTCAATCTTTGCAGGTGTACACAACTGCTGTAATTTTTTGTTCATTTAGTCGAGGCAATTTGGGGTTTTTGATCGCAAAGGGTCAGACAGAAATGAAATTTGGTGGGATGGTAGACATAGGTCTCCTGATAGTACACCTGAGTTTGTGACCACGGGGGCTTGCCGCTCGAGGGTTGGGGGAGTGAAGACTCTGCACCGCGACGCTTTTCGGAAAATAGCGCCGTTGTTGTAAGTGCTATCGAAAAAAAGTTCAAATAAAATATTTAGAGAACAAAACTGTGAATAGTTTAATTTTGGTTCTATTGATTTTTTGTTTGCGACCAACACTTTCCGTTCTACGGGGCGCCAAAGTTGGGGGTTGATTTGCAAATTCCAACAAAATCAAATTTTCAGCGCGGATTACAACGAAGATCGACTTCAAATAATCCTGCAATATTTTTTATCTGAAAGAGCAATGTTTTCGAAGTTTGTGGATGTCCCATTTGTTGGATTGGGTTGTATATTACAAAAGATATTACTTTTTAAATTGTGCCTCTCCCTACTCCAAAATAGGTTCAAAGTTGAAATATTCTTACGTTTATCGCTTATAACTCAAAAACTATGTGTCCTAAGTAAATAATCATTAGAACAAAAATTAAAGCTGATCTAATTTACTACAAAAATCACTCCCCAAGAAGGTACTAGATTGAATCGTTCTCGAGATATGTGCCGATGAAAATCTAGTCCAAGCAAATTAGACTTTTGAGAAGAAACAATAATTTATAAAGTTTTGAAATTTTGGTTATAAACTCCCAGCAGGCACCCAAATAAAAATCCGAAAAGTTCCCACTCCCCCGGGGGGATCTTCATCTACTTCTGCCCAAAAAGCGGCTCCCGAACGTGACGTCATGAAGCCTTTCTGCCTTTTTCTCGAAAACGGTAACTCTGATGAGAAAATGTTACAGGACTTATGATTGTTCTCCATTAAATTCTGCATAAAATTAGTCTTATGATATTTTTGCCTATCTCCCACCCACCGCTTATCAATGACTTTGGAAAATGAGTTTAGTTTTCTGCATTTTTATGCAGAATCTAATGGAGAACATAGGTCCTAAAACATTTTCTCATCGGAGTTACCATTTACGAGGAAACGGCAGAAAGGCTTCATGACGTCACGTTCGGGAGCGGTTTTTTGGACAAAAGGTCATGAAGTTTATTATCAGTCCAAATGCTTTTTTTTTGACCTTGGTAATCTCACTCAGTCATTTATAATACTAATAATAATAACATTTATTTCCAACAGGTTTACACCCAATTACATTAAATATAATAAAGAGAAAAACACGAAAATGAAATAAAAATGAATACTAAAAAATTAAACATTCAATACTATCACTAACTTAGTACAGATTCCAATTTTAATCGATTATACAAACACAAAAGCATATAAATTAAAAGCTATCCTACAAAGAAAGAAATTAAAGAACAAACGCAATCCGCAAAGAATAAATAAACTTGAAATTAATAAGAAAAACAAAAGCAGAAACTCTGAAGTCAAACAACCAAAAGCAGGTAGAATTGCTGCTGTACCCTTAAGGGCAAATGTAATTATAAATTAAAGGTATTTATAAATATTTATAAATAAAAAAAAACACTAATTGAATAAGTGAAAATTTCTTTTATGAATATTGCATTCACCACACATATTATAAATTGGCGAGTATTTACTATATTATTGCGAGGTGTGGGTAAGTAGAAAAAGACAGAGTCACAGGATCCCACCCTGGGCTCTAAAAAAAGAGTTTACGAACCAGAACTGGGCAGTCAGTTCGAGAGTTAATCAGCTTTTTGAGAAAGTTCAAAAAGGTCTGGGTACGTCTACTATTCAAATCCTCGAATTCAAAACGGTCCAAAAGTGCAGCATGAGAAAATCCTCTCATAGGATATATATCATCAGTTCTAAATGCCAGAAATTTCAAAAAACGCCGTTGAATCTTCTCGAGAGCATCAACATGAACTTGGGAAAACGGGCGCAAACCACACATAAGTAAAATATAAGCACTTTAAGCAATTAAGATCTCTAAAGTCTCTAGCAGAGCGTAGAATATATCCCAAAAACGACAAGGCACTAGAACAAATGTTACCAATATGTTTTACGAACCGCAAACGCTAAGCCCTGATTTTCATTCTTCAGTACCTACTGTTTCGTCACCTCAAAATAGCTCTTCCATCTTTCCATTATCCTTGCTGGTTCGCTCAACAGTTCACCTTCTTCGTTTTTACTTTGTGCTAGATATTTTTCAATTTAGTTTGGTTTATCTTCTCTATCTTTTTTTTGCTGCCTACTCCATGTCTTCTTCATTTCTTCTCTTGATTTGCAAAAGTGTTTCTCACACTTAACATCACACCAATTTTTGCTTTTTCCCCATGATACCCATGACTCCTTTTTCTGCCATTATTATAGCCTATTGCGTGTTTTAACTTTCAAGGCATAACAATCTGTATTGCATTCTGTTCCCATTATATTTCTAACACGCCCTATAAAATTCATACATTCTGGTTCAATCTTTCGCATCTGAAAACCTCCATGTCCACTTATGAATTTCTTTCTTACTTCTAATCACTACTGTGTACCTGTTGATCTTATATTATCCTTTCGTATATTTCTTCCTTACCCACCTTTGCGTTGAAGTACCCCATTGGTATTCTCTTTCCGAAAACATCTTTTCCGTTTTTATCCGTTTCTTCTGTGGGATCACGTACTTTTATTATACCCAGAATACCCTACGAATCGTTTTCGATAACAAGCGACTCAGCTGCACAATCGATTGTGGAGTGCTATAATGATGAAGTTGACAATTTCAAGAAACACCAATATGCGAACGTGGCTATCGAATTCATCTTCTTCATCTCATGACGAGAATAATACAACAACAAAACAATGACACAAAGAATTGAAATGTTAAAAGGAGCAAGATACACAGATTGTGAAAAAAACAAAACGAAGAAAGAAGTAGGTAGAAATGTCTCCAGCCAAACGGCCCGGAGAAAGCTGTATAATTTTCTTTCACCACCTATAGGCGTTGTCACGTAAATACCACTACCTGGATCAGGCAGTTGAACTCTTTTTTCAAAAACAACAAACAAATACAAAAACTCTAAAAGAACGGACATTTACTAGTATTTTATGATTCCAAATTTCATCATTTTTTCAAATTCCCACGGAAGAAGTAATGCGGATTGCTTACCTGACCACCGGCTAACGGCAGAGGGAGGAGGAAATCGTGATAGACGAAACGGAAATCTTTCCTTTTGATAACTGACCACAACCTTCAGAAGCGAGCTCTGATAATTTTGTAAAATTATCCTCACCTCACCACAAGCCTTTCGTTTCGTTTAAATTAGTGTGTGTTAAATTTTAACCAATTCGTCAATAACTCTTTTTGATAGCGAAAGGAGTGGGAAACAGCTTCCAAATATAAAGAATATGACTAAGCTTTATTCTATTGAGCAGTTTATACCGAAATCTCGTGGGAAAATAGAATTGGACATTTTCGGTTTTGGATGGAGGCTTTTTATATGCACACATTTGCCAACTTAATTTCGTTAATAGCTAAATATAACCCCAAAGCTGTTTCGAATTATCCGAATCAATGCATAATGTGATGAAAACTAACTTTCTTTCTCCATTTTGGCCTCCTGATTTTAATTGAGTGTATTTACATTTATATTTGAATTACTCCCGTATAGTTTGGTTTCTCTTAATTTGAAATCTAATACAAATATAATATACATTTGAACCCTACTGGTTTAAGATAGGAATGGGTTGCCTACTAAAAGTAACTTTTTTCTTGAAACTGGATCCAGCCAATTTACTTAAATACAACAAAAATGCCTCGTGGAATGTAATAAAATTTTATTCCCTGCTGGCGTTATTTGCATTTGAAGCCAATCTACAATCCTTGGCAATTTCAAATACAAGCCAAATAAATCTTTCTTGACATGAAGAGCTTTATTAACAACTGCACTTGCCATTGAAATTAATTTCAATTTAAAAATTCATATCAATCTATAATGAAAGAATTAATATATTATGTATATTTGAACTACGCTCTTGCTGTAAGTAATGTTCGGTAATCTGAAAGTATTAAATTTTTTAACGTGAGTTGTTTTTTTCAAACTGTCACTGTAAATGTTCGTCCCAACTTTTATTGCACACTTTCAACAGGATCTTTTGTTTCAGACATTCCAAAGTTCACAGGACCCATCCTAAATGTAACAGTTCCGGTCGGCAGGGAGGCGGTCCTTGAGTGCGGCGTCGACAACTTATCAAATTTTAAGGTGAGCAGCAATCTCATGAATTTATCTCGCTAATTTGCTCCAACACCAGACGAAAAACCAGAGTTGAGCGCTCTAATTAAAGAACGAACTGGAAAAAAGAGAAGGGCCAAGACAGTCGCTCCTGTCGTAAATTTAAAAAAATGTGCCAAGAACATTTCCTTAAATTAAAATTATTTACCTGGGAAAGTGACGCCTGGCTTGACTGATTCGCTTTAGAGCTTCATATTATACACAGTGATTTATTAAAACTGCCTCACTAGAATTGGGTGTATTAGTAATTTTCTTTTTCTCGTGTTCTCTAATTATAAATTGTAAATGTCAGCTTCATTTCCTTTATCACTGTTTCTTTTTTCATCACAGACGGAAATGTTCTGACTGCAATTATTTCTAATTAATAAATTGGTCTCTAGCAATATTGCTCTGAGATGAAAGTCCATGGCTGAGAGAAGGTATGAAAGAAAGTACGGCGTGTTACAAAATGATTTTCATATAGTTAACTTTGGAATTTTTGATGTGAAACATCGGTATGCGCGCTTTGGGGGTAAAACTGATTCGTATATGGCGTGACGCAGAACGGTATGACACTCTAACGCAGTCATGCCCCCTCTCCGCCGCTGCTCCCCTTGTGTGTGCGTCGCGTGTATGTTTATTATTATTATAAAGGGGTAAAATTTGTAAGTTTGTATGATTTCAAAAATTCTTTTACCAATATTTAGAATGGACCTTCAGGGAGTACATAGGCTATATATTATATATTATGACTTTTCGTGAAGACGAATTTTGCAACGAAAATGGACGAAAAATCGGTCGAGCGAATGCATTTCTTACAAACGCTGCCTTAACGGTAAGAGATATAAGAATGCTTTTTACAGAAAAGTTGTAAAGCTTCAATAAGTAACGCCAGATACAGAAAAATCAAAATTTAAGAAAATACCCTAAATTACCAAAATTAATTTATTTGTAAAAAATGAAGTTAAAAATTGGTTTTCTTTACTTATAAATTCTTTCAAGAAATCATCAATTGAGATTGCATTTGCTAATTCTGTCAATAACGCATTGGTTGTCAAATGATAAGCAACGTCAATTAATTAAATTCAAGGAAGATACGGGACTCCGAGGTGGGGTTAGCTGGGAGAACGGCCCGACTCAATCCCACCGCGGTGATCTTCATTCACACTTCATTGACACTTCAGGCCCGGAAAACACGGTCGCAAAGGATCCTTCATCGGATTGTTCCTCGATACATGATTTAATAACATTTTAAGTGTATATTGATTTTTGTGGTTATAACTATCGAGCGATCGATAATAATTTGTAATCGAGTCATCCATGAACCTGAAAACGTATGTCGTGCACTTAAACTGCACTGATAAATGACAAATAATGTGTCAATTGAAAGATAAAATGGTGGAAATTCTCAAACAGGCTTTTATTGTCAAAAATACGTGAAATTTTAAGGAAAATACATTTATTTCACTCAACTGTTATAATAAATGCTGAAAATGTTCTCCATTTTGGTCTAAGCACAAATGAGCCCTTCGTCTCACACATTGTATAACATTTCGTAACATATCTGGATTACTAGTTATTTCATGATTTTTTTCGGTGATTCTGAGCCTTAATTCTTGTAAATTATGAAAAGGCGTTCGGTAAATGGAATTTTTTAAATAAGGCCACAAAAAAAGTCCACAGGTGTAAGGTCACAGAGGTGCTGTAGCCTCATCTTGTTGAAAATAGCCAAGTACCAATTCGTCATCATGAAGTTCGTTAATAAAAGTTTCCAAAATCACTTGTTGATATGCGAGTGCAGTTAGGTTACCTGAAGGAGGATTAAATTTTTTTACGTTTAAATAACTAATAATGAGTGATTTACCTTCAAAAAGTATTGGTCCTATTATACGTCGTCCGCTAGTTGCTGCCCAAACACCAATTTCTTTGTGGATGTAATTGGGCCTCTACATAAACATGAGGCTTTTCACTGCTTAAAATTCTCAGAAAAACCATTGAAAATATGCAGCTCTCGATGGAAAATCATCTTGATGCAGTTCTTGTAAACATGTTAATCGATATGGATATAAAACTAAATCTTTTTTTAAGTATTGCTTGACATAAGTCCACTTGCTGTGCCAATTTCCGAATGGATGTTTTAGGGGCTTCTTCCATTTCGTGTTGGACAATCTCAATCAATTTGGTGTTCTTTTATCCTTTGATCGACCATTTCCTGGTTTTCTTTCTAAAGTGGATGAAACTGGGCTCGAAACTGGGTAACACAACGCTTTAATGTATTGGAGGAATGAGCATAATCGACGATATTATCGGGAAACTGCTCACGAAATTCTGTCCATGCATCTTGAACAGAATATTGCCACACGCGGTCTACTTTCTGCCCATTTCGAAAATACTACTCAACCATAAACGCTTTGTGTTCTAATGAAAATGCCAGTGAACAAATGAAGTAGAGTAGAGAGACTGTTTCACTAGACAAAAATAACACAACAACCAACATCAACAACGCAAGCGGCAAGATACTTAGATTTGAGGTTAAGTTAATTCTTCAAATTCATTTGACATTTGATGGCAGTAGTTCAGGTTACACCGAATTGGAATTTCATTTATATACAAGATCTGGCAAAAAATTGAAATTAACAATAAAAAATAGGTTGTGGCGGCTACATTTTTTCGCATCTGTTTAAAAATTTATTTCCTAATTTTTTTTAAACCTCAAAATTATTTTTTACACTTTTTGAATTACGTAACTTTGTTAGATGCCACAATTAAGCATATCAATCGCGAAAAACACACGAATTCGAATTCATGGATGACTCGATTACAAATTATCTTGATTGCTCGATATTTTCGGAAAGCATGGAAAATGGAAAATGCACAGGCCTCTAGATGAAAATCATTTTGTAACAATAACTATGTGGCGTGATTGTGATTATGATTGTGTTTACTTTAAATTAATTACTCGACTACTCGACGTGACCTCACAACTCACTCACTCACGCAGTCACAAGTTCAAGAATAGGGCCCAGAGTGACACAGCTGGAATGGAAAGTAGAGTATGAGGAAAGGAGAAGGAGGAAGAACAATTCTGCGATAACAGGTTGGGGTGGGGAAAGGAAAAGTAAACAACAGGACAAAGAAGGGATAGAGGATTTTCTGAGAAAAAAATGTATCAAGTCTGTTACAATATAAATAGAGATCGAGGGCACTATGTTGGAATGTAGCGGGACTGTAGAAAAATGAATGTAGAAAAAAAGAAGGACAATTCTGGGAGGAGGTGAGGCAATTCGAGATGGTGCGTTTAACAAAAACATGGATAGAAAAACAAAGCAGGGAAAAACAGAAAAACTGCTACCAAAGAATTCAAGTGGGAATGTCAGTGGGAAGAAAAGGAAACAAGAAAGGAAGAGAGGCAAAGGCAATAACAACGCTGGTAAAAAAAGCAATAAAGGGGAGAAATCGGAAATAACAGGGAGAAGAGGAAGGACACAAAGTGAGAGACTTACCTACATATAGGCAACAGCTGCCTGTAGAATAATTATAGGAAAGAGACAAGAGAAAAGAGGAGCGGAAAGAACAGAGGAAGCGCAAAAGAAGGTGACGATCAAAATATGAAGAAGAAGAAGAAGAAATTTATTTGTTAAGGTATACAACAATGTAACACGTCAAAAAATACAATAGAAAAGTACATAAAATCTATTAAAAATTAGCAAAGAGAAGAGAAGTATATAACAATTTGTTGGCGAATATTTTTAGAGCAAAGCATTTTTAAGAAAACAAAAAGAGAATAGAAAATTTCCTTACAAAAAGAGAGATTAATAATAAATTATTTATATTTAATTTATATTTAAATTACATTCCCGGAATTAGTCAAAAGAATAAAAAGCTTTTTTGTTTGAAAATCTTTTTACAGTTTTTAAAAACCCTGTTGTATCTTTGATGCGGTCTAGCAGTGCGTTGAAGAACTTTATGGAAAAATAGCTGGCTGCAGTTCTCGATTTAGTTAGTCACAAATTTTAGGAGCTTAATATTGGATATTGATCCAGCTTCTTTGTAACGTGCTTTAAACAAGTAAACATGTACAGAGAGGGTTAGGTCAAAATTTTTACTTCGATAAGTTTTTTCCTGCAATTCTCGCGGTGTCAACCAACATTAGCAATAATTCTAATGGTCTTTCTTTCCAATTTAAACAAACTTTACAGAGAGGACGAATGACCCCAAGCAAGAATAGCGTACCTACTCAAAATGACAATTTAATATTCCAAAATAAATAGTGGTATAATAACAATAAGAAGTAGAGAAGCAATAAAGAAATGTGAATGGTGGGACAAAGAACCTAAACAATGGAAACAGGAAGCAATAAAGGAGCTAAGAGAATGGAAAAAGACGGAAGTAAACAGGAGCGGCATTGTAAAAGCGAAAAGAGAGCCATGTGGAGAGAATAAGAGGCAGGAGAAGAAGAGAAAATAGGGAGACAAAAAATCTATAAGAACAGAGAAGGAGATGTGAAACTATATCAATAGAGAAAGAAAAAAAAAACAGTGGGTGAAGAGATGATGATAAACGATTGAGAGGAATATTTCATGAAACTGCTGAAGGGAAAAAAAGAGAAAACGAATATAGAACTAGACATGAAAAGAACCCAAAGAGCACCAGAAAGAGAAGAAATCACACTCGAAGAGTCCAGGTACACCCAGAACTACGAGAGATGTATGATTGAGGAAATACCGAAGTATCTGGAGACAAATAGCGAAAAAGAAAGAAAGATGATGGCAAGGTTTAGATGCGAAAATGAATACAGAGAGAATAGGTATTGATTGGAAGAAAGAGGAAGAAGGTGTAAAATGTGCTATAATGAGAGAGCGACGATTAAACGTAATGTGGAATGAGTTAATTATGTTATGGGTAATGTTATGTTGTAATCACAGGAATCGAAAAGCCCGTAGGGCAATTATAGATTAATATGACCATTCAGTCCACCTGCCAAACTGTGACAAACATGAATGGAACCATCTTAGAAATTGTCGACTCAACTTTGACTACGAACCGTATTCGGAGAACTATCCAGTGAACCAAACCATTTTTCTTAAAAGTACTAGTCCGATTGGTGGCGGCAATTTGTACTAGTACAATTATCACCGCAGTTGATTTTGATTGGCCAAAGTTTTGAAATTCTACGGCTGTTATTGGTCGAATGTCACAGTTTAACCGGTGAACTGAATAGGCAACATAACTTCGACTACTTATCGTATTATAAGTGGTAATTTTATAGTTATGTTTTTGTAATAATTTATAAAGTGATATTTCTCACAAGAACGTGAAATGTGTGTATGTAATTGGTTAACTGATAGGTGTTTAAATTAGTCACTAAGTTGCTTATGATTTTTTGAGTGACGAGGACGAATTAAAAAAGGCATGTCAATTCAATTTCAAAGTTCGCAACCAGCAATACACACTACACTTTATACTAACAATAAATAAATTTTTATCTCAAAGCAGTCAATAATAACAGCGACTCTATTAAACTCTCGAACCAATATTAAAAAAAGAATATTAAAACTATTAAACCAATATTAAAAACATAACCTCCAATTCCTCTCGGTTAGGACGCCAGTTTTCACAAATTCGTTATTGGTTGTTACCATTGGAGTGCTTTACAACAAAAGCGTATACCTTTATATTATTCCACAACTACATACACCACACAATATCCCCTTCGATTAGAATTATTATATTCACCTAAATAAAGATGTTCCATAAGAATGTGAAACAGAACCTAATGTTAACGAACTGTTTGGGGCTTCAGTCTCAACTCCTCAATTTTCTTCCATTCATCCAAATGTGAAACATGTGAAAAAGACGACATAAAAGTTGTAGGCTTAACACGATCGGTCTTCAACTGCGTGCTGCGCTTGTCTTCGCACATTTACCATCAGGTAGGTATATACAGGCTGTTATGGAAGTCCTAGCAGAAAATTTAACCTCAAGTAGACCTCGTCAAAATAATTTTTTCTATTTACCACTTTGCTCAAATACGCAATTTTTTTGAACATTTTTTGACCCCTTATTTCACCCTCCGCCTATGACTAAATGAACTTGAACGCATTAGACGGTTGTGTCGCGCCGGCCGGTATTTATGAACTGTGCTCGATTCTTAAGCAAATACTAAGAATTTATCCATTGTAGTTTCCACGAAAATGTTTTTTTCTATGGTGCAGTTTCTATGGCGTTAGTGGTGATGCAAATGAAATCCGCCGCTTGTCTGTGTCTCGGACGTCCCAGATGTAATCTCGTTTTGGAAACTGAACCTGAAAAATTTTCGAAGTATTCGAAGGTGTGTAGTGTCGGTGTGTCAACATTAAATGTATCGTTTACCGCACCCAAAAGAATTTATTTCTGATGTAAGTTAGAGGGTTTATTATTACATAAAAACCTACTTCAATATTATGCATATTATGGAAGGTGAGTACATGTTTCTATTTAAACAGTTTTTATTTCGATTCGTTTATGGGGTAAAGTTTTTGTGCCTTCCTGACAATGAATGAACGTGGCTCCATAGGCGGATATGGGTTTTAGGGTTCAAAATAGTCTTAATTTTAACTCCGTTAGGGAGCGTTTGCGAAAAAAATTATAGATAAAAAAAATGTTTATTTTGACGAGTTCTGCTTGTGGTTAAATTTTATGCAAGGACTTCCATAACACCCTGTATGTATAACTGGGGTAACTAAGTAACAGTCTATTTTTTTATTTTAATTAATTAAAATTTTGCTGAGTGATATGATTGTCGTGAACCTTTCAGGATTATTAAAGACTGCTGGCTCAAGGAATGCAGAACCGGAAATAATATATAAATATATAGTATAAATGAACACCATGGCCAGGAAGAATTTCAAGTGTTTATGGACAGTTATTACGGAAATCCACAGGTCAAATTTTACTCCAAAAAACTGTGAAAAGAGATCTAGAATAACACTGTATTTATTCCATTGGGAGTTTTACAATGCATGTATATTAATCGTTTTTTGTGACAAATTAGCTGCTATTGTTTTTTAGTTTTTTTTAGATCATATTTGTTTAGACCCAAAAGCACACAAAAGTAATATAATTATTATAGCCACCCTGATATTAAAAAAAAAATCCCATTAGGAATTATGTTTATTCAAAGGTTCGCACTAACTCCTCAAGCAGATCATAACAGTACCCAAACCGTTTATGTAACATTCCAGAAAGCAATAGTTTGTGAGCAGCAATTCGAGTTAAACCAATTTAACCAATGAAATGCCTCCATTAATGTTGCTTCAAAGGCGATTCTCAATAATTTTGTGCTTACTAAGTAACCCATCTATTGAAAATTTAATAAAAACTATGCTGTCCAAAGAAAACAAAACTGAATTTGATGTTCAGGAAACTCAAGGAAACTAGTTCTGCAGAGTTAATGCGCACCTTTTATTACACCCTGTATAAGTGTACGTACATAGTTTCTCACTTAAGTATACAGCAGAGTCTAAAAACAGCTGTGGCATAACTTTGATGCTTCTGAAATCAGAGTCTAGACGTCGTGGTAACTCACACCACAAACTAGACCAAGAAGACTCCATTCTGCAAAACTTTTAATTTCCACTCATTTTCAATAGTTTTATTAAAAGAGCATAACTGCTTTTAAGTGTCTCAACTTTAATGAAACTGAATATATTTATTAGGAGTCGTCATCTACCGAGTAATATCGGAGTAATAACTTTCCTAATAGACGTTCCAGATACGGATGCTCAAATCAACATTTCATTATTCGTGCACTAGAAGAGAAATCTGACCTGAAACTAGACGTTAATATCGCTCGAATCCGAGCGAAGTACAAAGTCAGTGTAGTCTTGGTGCAAATAATAAAAATAATTTGGTGAAATATACATTTTTTTTATAATAATGATAAGAAACTCGGAGAAACATCAAGATACTGCCAGTTTTATACATCTCCTGGAAATCATTTAGGACTTGTTCTACCATCATTTACTGAAGTAAATTTATATTATCAATAATACTCCTTTACAGCAAAGAACAACGGACCCTACCCCTATCTATCTCTATAACAGAACCGGCAACCATTATACCGATCATTTCAATAGATAAATGCGAGAAAACTACTTTAGAATGTAGGTGTCTTAAGCACAAAAGCATGTTTCTTCAGAAACCAGGAATATCTCCTTATTTGCACCCCTTCTTAAAGAAATTTAAAGAATTTTATTTCGATTATTTTATATTTATTGGTCTGGATCCTAAAATTAGCCCACTGGCTCATACAAAACATTCCGTGGCTGTCAAAATTAATTAAATACCTGTCCGTGCAACTACCCCGAATTTAATTCAGGCTGTTTAGTGACATAAATACAAGCTCACCCGATATTATTCGTATCACATAAATTATTAACAACCTCATAAATATTAAAGCTAAATTCTATAAGAGTAGCGGTGGATTTTCCACAATACTGTATTCTGTTTCTCATTTCTACGTAAATTAGTTAATTTTAGGTCTATATTTTATATCAGGTGGAAGAATCACAGTGACAATATAATATAATGATCTGCTTGTTCTCTATAATTTATTAAAGTGAATGAGTAAGGTGCAAAATTTAAATTATTGTTAATAATAATAATATTAATAGTGTCAGCATTAGTTGTTTTCCATTGTGGGTTGAATGCTGCTGAATTCTTAATGTTGCACCTATAAAACTTGTGGTCTGTTTTAACTACGTTTGTTTAAGATTATTAATTACAAACGAAACTTAATTTGTATACGAGCGGCGTTAGGTAGCCGTCGTACTTGTGAGTACTTACAATATTCTTGCAAAACTTGTTCCTAACACTAAAATTACATCCTTTATACAACATAGAACAATAAGCGTCCGGTGGTTCGGAATTCCCGATGGGTACGATGGTCAAACTTGGCCGGAGTTCCCGACGGTCGAAAAATCCGGCTATTTGCATCCATAAGGCATAATAAAACCCAACCGGGCCGACAACCCGGCGACGACTATATTCGGCTTACATAATTATTTACAGTACATAACATACTGCCCCATGAAGTTATCAAACTTCAATAATTACATCATTAATCTAATTATTTACATTACCTAACATTAGTTTCAATCGAATTTAGGATAACGGGTGTTCAACTGTAAATAGAGATAGAGGATGCTATGATGCACATTACTTTTAATAATAATAGGTCATTGTTATTAACAAAATTAACTAACGGTTCAAAATTGTTCTAACGGTTCAAGTAAATTTTGAATCGTAAGGCATCCTAAACCGGCAGAACTTTCATCGTTTACCTGTGTTCTTACAGGTTGGTTGAAAACATAGATAATAATTAGTTTTTTAAGAGCTCTTTTGATTGGCCTAATAATAATCATTTCTCTGCTTTTGGCATATTTTTGGTTATACCTAACCTCAAATCAGTTTAATCCTTTGTGGTAAGTCGAAAAAGAAGCCTTTTGATGATTTTTCTGTTGTCAGTTGTTCTATGATCGATAAATATGACTGATTGATTAATGGCGTACAGTAAAGTAAAGGGAAAATAAAAACACAAAATGTTCATGATCGAATCTTTCTTTCGCATAGGTAGAAAATTTGAAGGACAGAGGCAATATTCAGTTGGTGATTGTTTTCGCATTGAGGCTCCAAATCGAATATCAAATTCACCATCAATCTCTGTTCATCGTTTAGCCCAGGAACTTGAATTGTCTACTGTAAGTGCTCACACAATACTTAAAAAAGAGCTCCATTTATATACATATCGGATAGTAAAAATAATTACATTAAAAATTTTCTTTTTGAAGTAAAACTTCTTTACAGACACTTGACTTAGGGAGTAAGCTGGTGAATGCGTGACGAGAGCGTTACGAAGACTGCGATCGGGCGAAGCGAACGATTTTACAATAATTAATTCATAGATTTTTTTTTGCCTTAACGGGATTTGAACCCGCGTTTTATAGGTTATGGATCCGCACTTCTCTCAATACACCTATTTGCTTGTGTCAGTTTTGTATGCAATTGCGCTAGTTATCTTATCTTATCGCTGCACATGATTGCCGACTTTTCGCTGACGACAAACTTATTATTTAATATTAAACAAAATTATTCAATACTGCTGACGGTATTAATTCAAGATTCTCTACCTCCATTTATATACTTACATAAATTAAGAGCACTTAGCACTTTCACAATGGCGAACTGAAGTTTTACTGCAGTCGTATGGTCTAAAGCGCACTCGTATTTTTTTTTTATTTAAATATTTTTTGTCAACTGGTACTAATTGTCAGCTAACATAAATGCTCGAAGATATTGTGAAGAAATTTTAAGTTTGATGACGACGAATTACTGTATGGATTCTTTCAGCAAGACGGTGCCACTTGTCATAAAACTGGTGCCACGTTCAGTACATACATTTTTTTGACAACAGAATAATTAGTCGAAACAGAAAACAATTGGTCCCCCAGATCTTGCGATTAACTTTTTGTACCTGAGCTAAATGTATTTTGCGAATGCACTATCCTGAACCAGCTCATATAATTGCTGTAGAGGATCAACTACTGCCTTATAACTTATAACATACACATTTTATACGATAAAGCTGGTCGTTCTGGTAACTGGGTGAATGAGAAGCATCAAGGATTTGCTCGTGTCAATTCTCAAGATTATTCCGGCCTGCCAAATCCGGTGGTAAACTGCGGGATTCAGAGTCACTAACCCTAAGGAAAATGTACGATATAGGATATCTAACCGGTAAGGAATGTCAGAATCATGAGGACTTCCATTTTCTTAATGTATAAAGAATGGTGGACAGTCTCAGCTCGGCTGAAATGTATGTTTATTACTTTTTATAATATAATTTTACTAGCTGACCCGGCGAACTTTGCACCGCTTCAGAATCAATAACACAGGGGCCCAGGGGCCCCCCTGGGGTCCACGAAACCCAATGTGACCTCCCTAGGCCCCCATATCCATGTTTTAATAGTTATTCTGCTATTCGGGGCGGAAACAAATCCAACAAATCAAAGATCATAAAAATCGATCCAGCCCAAGGGGGCCCCCTGGGCCCCCATGTCCATGTGAAAAATAGTTTACCACCTATTCGCATACCAACCAAATATACAAAACAATCATAAAAATCGGTCGAGCCGAAAAATCGGTCCAGCCCAAGGGGGCCTCCTGGGCCCCCATGTCCATGTCAAAAATAGTTTACCACCTATTCTCATACCTACAAAACTTATAAAAAAAAAATATAAAAATCGATTGAGTGACCGTTCAGGGGCTAGACGTTAGTCAGGGCTACGTTCGAGAATTTTACTATTCTGCAATTGTAGCAGAATTTATCGTTCGAAAACATAATTCCGTACACAGCAGCTAACTCACTGAAACGTTCGAAAACCGTAAAAGTATCGCATCGAAAGTAACAAAAATGCAATGAAAATTACTTACGCAGTTGAGTTGTTTACAGTTGACTGTCATCACAACCCGCGTTTTTTGCAATACTTACTTAATTTACCAAAATGGAAACTACTCTCAAAAGTGTAAAAAGGGATTCATTTAATAGGGGAACATTAACTAATGAAATTTTTTCATTTCCATTGTTAAACGCAATTATAGTTCTATTTTTATAAAAACGGGATATGAAAATTTATTAAAATCAAACTTTTAAGTTATACCGCAAATGACATTTGATTCACAAAAACCTCGTTCGAAAAGGAAAGATCACTTGACTTTACTTTATACCCCCACCACCAACTGTAACAATTACTGATAAAGTATTGTTCTCGAACGCAACCCAGATCAGGAAGAAACATGAAATAAATGATTTAATTCTTTGTCGTTCTTAATGGGTGTGTTCGCGCATAATTTCTACTTTAAATTAGAAATTTCGACTTCAAGTGGTTTATGGTCAAGGGAGTCCCCTTGGGACGGGGGTAGGACGATGGAAGGAACCAAGATTATTTTCTGATGCAGAATGTTAGACGACGGTCACGATAACTACCCCATCGAAGCGACAAATTTTCAATCAGAATTCCTACTTAGAGAGGCTTTTTATGAGTTAAAATGAAATAAAAAAGCGGATGAAGAAGAAAATTGAGAAAAAAAATATTTAAATTTTTATTATGCAGGATAGCCTGTTGTGAAGTTATCGTTTGTGAAAATTTGCTTTTCCGTGGATCATACTTCAAGAAAGTCATCCCTGAACGTGAAACTCGAAATGTGTTAATGAGTGTTCGCGCGCATAAAAAGTTATAATTATGTCCTCTCTGGGCCTTCGTAACATGGATAAAAAAATAGATTATAGCAGTAGTCACGGCCCCCAACTGACATTTCATTAAAATTTAAAATTTAAATATATTTAAGTCGAACTCCACAAATTTTAATAAACGCAAAATTACAAATGGAACATGTTTCGGCAGAACACTACTGCCATCATCAGCCCTAATTTAACAAGAGATTAATGATACAATTGATGAATTACAGAGGGGTTCTTACCTTAAGGAATATTTAAAATTCATTGCCGTGACCATGTGAAGTTTTATCCTTACAAAACGTTTTTACATGTTTCCGTTATTTTGAGACTCGTTTTTGATGTTCGTTAAAATTTCAAAGCCAATCCAAGGTTATGAACCATATCAAAATCGCCAACAGGTGGTGGTTTTTGACTTTGAAAAGGTTTATACCAACTAAACGACTTTGAGTTCCCCGTAGACCCCTCTGCATGTTTTTCTAAGTGTCAGAAAGTAGGTGGTACCTACAGTTTTAGGTGGACTACGAAACCAATCCCCAAGTAATTAACACATTATACTCTGCAGGTTGGCCAGATCTTGTGAGAGAGACCAAGAAATTCCAATGCTTTTATTTATGTGGGCGCTACTGCTTTCCCTGAATCTAAGATGTATTTGACTGAAATGCAAATCATGTATTTTCTGGAGACGTCTTTCCTCGTTTTGTCTTGAAATTTATCTGGATATTTTTTTTTATTTCTACATATTGTGTCATTGTTCGTAACATTCACATTTCGGTATTGCGTAGAATACAGTAAACCCTCGTTAACACGAACTCTGTTAACTCGAACACCTCGATATGACGAACTAAAATCATGGGCCCGAGCGTCTCCAATTTAATTTGTACAGGAAGCAGTTCGGTTAACACGAATTTTCGTTAACACGAATCTCGAACACAATTTATGAACGAAATAACCGATTTCCATAAAAAACTCCTCGGTTAACAGGAACAGCTGAAGCTGCGCGCGTTGTAATGACTGTTTACTAAGAATTTATTGGTGGCAATGCAATTCTAGTTAATTGTTATTAGTTACGTCTCAGAATTCTGTCGAGTGATATGTACGTTCCAGATTGTTTACATAATGGCAGAGGCCGATCGGAAACAAAAACGTAGTCAAAGATCAATAATCGACATTAAAGAAAAATGGCAATTCTGAGTGAAATCGACATGGGTGAAATTAAGAAAAACTGTAATACATAAAATTTTGTAATACCCATTTTTTCACAAAAGGGTAGGAGAGGTTATGATACATAATTTTGATTTTTTATCAACATTTTAATAAATGTGAAAAATCGGATAACACGTACTTCGTTAACACGAACACTTGATAGAATGGTCCCTTCAAGTTCGTGTTAACGAGGGTTTACTGTAGTCAACTTTATCGTCATATAACTTTGCAGTGAATTGGAGTAGCTGAGTAATTCTGTCAACATTAGATTTGGCATTTTAACTATTTTGACTTTTAGTTTAAAAAAAATCTGAATATTGGAATATTATAACGAAATTGCTTCGGGGTCGATGTGAATCTATCATTTACTTTGTATATAATGTTGAATTTATTTTCTTTCTTCCATGTATGTATATTATATTCCAAAATTAGCGCGTAAGTTCAATAACATGCGGACAACCAAGGAATCGGTAATAGAATTCATCATTGTGAACAAGTTTTCTTAATAAGTTTTTGCCCTAAATTTTTGTATTTATTGAGTTTAAATTAGTAAAAGTTTTCACGTTCATTTAGTTACCCGCCACTGAACGGCTGGGCTGATGATAATAATCAAAACAAAAAACTTTAGTAAAAACATCCAAAAATAATCTAAACCGCTCGCCGTAAATAAACCAAAAATCGAAAACTCACCTACTAAACGTCAACATCCGTATTCATCTGCCCATACGTGCGTATTATTTAAGTTGAAAATGCCTCGCAGTTGAAAGAAGAAGAGATAGAAAATTTGGCTGCGGGTTTATTTTGGCCAGGGCCCATTCACAAAATTGGTAAATCCTATTAAAAAAGCTGTTTTACATTTAGTTTTTCTATATCCAAATAATATTAGTATGCAGAAATTTCACCACCATCAAATGGACCATCGTCATTAATTAAAGTTAGATCACCTTTGCTTTGAACAATTAAACGTGCCATTTAAAGATAAGAGGTCCATCTTAGACGATCATGTAAAATCTTTACCTATTCAAAGTGGTCAAGCTATAGATAAATTTCACAATAGAGTTTTAAATGACAGCAATACCTTATTTTCAGAGTCTGAAATTAATTTTCTTTCCAAAGGCCTTATATACAATGTCCAACCATTAAATATCCAACACGTAAAAGAAACACTTGCATTTGAAACAGAAATCATCACCAATCATTATAATACACCATTGATACCCGATACCATTCCATCACTAGTAACTACATTAACTACCTTATCTAAAGACCCCCACAATATCACAAAGAACATTTCAGATTCAAACATGATTAAAAGCTTAAAAACAAAAATTAAAGAAAACAACATTTGTATTAGTAAAGCTGACAAGGGTAATTGTTTGGTAATACTTAACAAACAAGATTACTTAAAGTAGAGAATTTCTTAAACTCTGGTGACTTTACAAAACTCAAAAAAGATCCTACTTCAAAATTTGTTTCCAACCTTAAATCTACGCTCAAAGACGTTTCAGAAACTGTTAAATATTTTGACCCAAAAGCTTTCACACTAATACCCAAGAATCTTTGCATACCTAGACTATACGGTCTACCTAAAATACATAAAACTTTTCCCATTAGACCAGTAGTTTCCTTTGTCAATTCACCTGTATCAATACTTTCAAAATGGCTTAATACAATTCTTAGACAACATTTAGATTTTAATAACAAATTTGCAATAAAAAACTCAATAGATCTTTGCTCCAAAATTAGAAATTTCCAAATTCCATCAAACACTAGACTTGTTTCATTTGACGTAGTTAATTTATTCCCCAGCATCCCACCCAAATATTGCTTATTAATTTTAAAAAACCTACTATTTAATTCTAATATGCCAACCATACATGCACTAAATTTACATTCACTTTGTGAGACTGTCCTAGATCAAAATTTCTTTCAATTTAATAATAATTTTTATTCACAAGACTCAGGCTTAGCAATGGGCTCTAATTTGTCACCTCTTTTAGCAGAAATATTCATGAATCACTAGAAATAATAATACTTTTAAATGTGACATTCATAGAAAACCTAGTATCACAGATTGCGTAATACCTTTTGACTCTTGTCACCCTGTTTACCATAAATTTGCAGCTTTTCATTCCTTTTTCCACCGATTATTTTCTATACCACTATCAGATTCATCTTTTCAAACAGAACTTAATAACATTAAACAAATTGCTTCAAATAATGGATATTCTTTAAAAACTATAAATAAATTATACTATAGATACTATAACAAATTCAAATACACACACTACTTGGTTAAAAATCCTTCAGAAACAATTTCCTTTTCAAATTCATTAACATACTTTGGCGTCGTCTCAGAGAAATGTTCTAAAATACTTAAGAAAAACGGTTTTAAAGTTTCATTTAAAACAGATAACAACTAACTTATCCAGATTTTTTATTAAAAATAAAGATCCATTAGATTACAAATCATCATCAGGTGTATACAAATTAAACTGCTCTTCTTGTGAGTCATTCTACATAGGTCAGACAGGTCGCAAAATATCAGACCGTATTAAAGAACATTTCAGGCACATCTATAACAACACAGATCTTGATCCTCCACCATCAACACCTTCTTCTTTCGCCAATCATATATTAATAACGAAACATAGTTTTTCACCATCAAATTCCAAATTGATTCATAAATGCAATATAGGCCGGAAATTAGATTTTCTTGAGTCTTTGGAAATAAGGAAAGCCTTGAAACTGGAAAACAGATATTGTTTGAATGAACAGAATAACTTCAATAATCCCATTATTAATTCACTATTTTAATTTTTCACCACTCAAACGAACTTACCAGATTCTCTTTGATCCATTTTTAATTTTTACATTTTATAAAATGTTGTTTTTACGAAATCTTTTAAAAATCATGTAACCCTTTGAAAACGTCAAATTTAATTCAAAATTACGTCAATGTCATAATTTTTTATATTCTTTAAGGTAAGAACCCCTCTTGTAATTCATCAATTGTATCATTAATCTCTTGTTAAATTAGGGCTGATGATGGCAGAAGTGTTCTGCCGAAACATGTTCCATTTATAATTTTACGCTGATTAAAGTTTGTGGAGTTCGACTTAGATATATTTAAATTTTTTAATTTAAATTTACTCCACTTGGATTTAAGAACATTCTTCTAGTTTATCGTCATTTATGGCAAAAAACGGGATATCATCTTATATGCAATCGCAAATTACGCCATAACGTATTTTGTAACAAGGACCATCATTGATAACTGTTGTAAGACTTATTGGTGGCTTCAAAATGTTCGTACGTTCCGGTTTGACTGCATCAAATCTTCGGACAAGGTGTCTCGCATATTCTCCTATTCTCCTCCTTCATATAATTGTTGTGGATTTCTGTATTTATACCAGACTTCCCAGCGGCACGGCGTATTTCCAGGGCATTTGTCCGCCACTACGCTGGGGGGTAGGGGAATTGTTAAAAAAAGTGTGTTTTCGAAAAATGGTGTTAGATGGAAATTTTGTTGCTCTTGTCAAATTCTATTGCTGGTTAAAATTTTGATACCTATTTCTGTTTCACCCTGTAAACATGCTTAAAGGGTGATTCACAAAGTTATACAAATATTTATCCTGGGGCTAATAGATTGACTTGGCACCAAAATTGGTTTTCCATCAAATCAAAAAAAAAAACACGGTCGAAAATTTTTGATGGCCGCTGGAATTATGAACCGAACAAAAAATAAGTTTAGGTTCGTCATAGTTCCATAGAAGATTGATATTTACGCATGTACATTTTACCTTGAATTCACAAAAATGCTCGAAATGTCGTCCCTATTATTTATGCAGGCCCGGGCGCGACGTGTCCAGGCCTCACGCACTCGCTCAAAAATACCTGGCATCAATTTTACTACCAGGCTCCGCGTACACAAGCTGTTTCATGTTGACAAATATTAACAGATTTTTTTTCTTGAATGTTCCTTTCGACAACAGCGTGCAGGTTCTCATCGTTCCACACGTGGATATTATGAGCATTATAGACACCATCTTAGTAAATCCTGCCTCAAAACAGTAGTTTTAAAAAGTTGTTGTGAGAGCTTTGATTAAGTAACCATTTACAAAATTGCACTCTGCGAAGAAAGTATTCTGGTTTTAGGCACCCATAAACTCCTCTTAAATTTCTAACCAGCGATCACTTTTGGTGCGGCCCATATCCCTCCTGGTCATTTTAAAAGAACCGTGCTCCCGTAATCTTTGCATTATTCTTGTAAAAACAACTCCAGAGCCGCAAGAGCATTCCCACGGGATTCACCGTAGGCCATAATCATAGTGGTTACTTTGAAAATAAAGGTTTACCGTCAAGCAGTTAAAGTAATTTAGAATGAAAGTAACAGCCGGATTTCATGTTGGCTTGCGACTGGTCGCAAGTGCCGGTTGCTATGGAAACGGTGTAACTAAAAACCAGTCAGTAAGGATCAATTTGATGTGAAATGAAACATGAAATTGAGCCTTACTGCCTAATCCATTGCACCTAATCGTCAATTACGACCCAGAACATGAAATTGGGCTGTTAGTTACTAAAAGTTCTTAATTAAATGTCAAAAAATGTTTCGAAGCAGAAAGTGTTGAAGTGTTACTAGGATAAGCAGGCCACAGCAGCAAAGGTCAAACATTGCTAAAAGTTAATGTTATGATGTGTTCGTTGTGAATTTGTGAACATGCACATGAATATAAATAGACATAACGTTTTATTTTGATTTACGTTAAAATGTTCCACATTAATTTCCTATTTATTAAAATGTTACTTATTTAGGTCGATAAATTTAAAATCGTACCTATTGAATATTATGAACACGTCCAGTTTTATGTAACTTTAATGGATATTTACTATATAACGTATAAATTGCATTTTAAAATGAAAATATTTTTTACATGTGTGCAACAAAAATTATTTAAACTTTAAACTAGTGAACGAAAACATTTTGGGATCATATTATATTAGCTTTATATTTGATAATAAATTCATCTATTTCAAAATAAAACTGGTGACTAACAATACATCAATAACTGACAGAATATTTAGAGATCGAACAAAAAACCTCTGAAACCTTTTGCAAAACGAAAACACAAAATGAATTTACGTGTACGTCTGAAATGAGATTTAGGTATTATGACCCGAAGTTATTGTTTCTTCAAAATCCATAAAAACCGCCCTGGCAACACTGTGGCAAGTTACACATTTTTCCGGTAAATTTGATACCATTATTAAAAATGCAACACGATGTAAGGATAATAAATCCTGTACGACTTTAGCGCACGTTCAGAGATTAAGCAGCGCAGTCTTTCCTGGTTACAGTATCATATTTGCTTTCCCCACATCCCGAAAGCTCGGAGGGTGAGTTTTAGGGGGAAAGTACAATGTTGTCGTGGGTCATCTAATGACTTAGCGCTCGTGCAGTCAATACAAATAATTGATTTTCTGTCATACGTTACTAATAGTCGGATTTCAGTCATTATAATGTACTAATGATGCTAATGGAATAAAGTTATTAGGTGCATAAAATTCACTTAAACAAGTTTGGAACTTCCATTTTAAATAATGATATATGATTCGCAAAAGTGTTCTTTAAGGGTAACTGTTTATAAAACGTGTCGTTTACTATTAGCCCAAGAATATAAGAAGTTTTCTTGGGACTTTGATATTTTGATATTATAAATACATATTATGTCAAAAGTCCCCAGTAAAATCGCTTGAGGTAGTTGATTTTATAAAATTTATCCCCGAGAAAAAATGACAAAAAGCAACAGAAAAAGTCAAAGAATATCAAAGCTATAAAACCTCCACCAATAGTAGTGCGAATAAGGGCCGCACCGGAAGTCGCATGAAGAATTCACAGCGCATGATGTCATCTGTGTCGGGACAACTACCTGCCGAATGTTCACATAGGAGGATGTCATTACACTCAAATATTATGTATTGGGCAAAATTGACAACTTGTTAGATAAAAATGTCATAGTGACAGTTTTAGACACAAAATTTCAGTCATCAGTTTTCGTCAAAATCATTTCACAAGGCAGGAACAGTATGGTGAAGTCAAGGGCAAACTGCAAAAATTTGTTGTAGATGTGTCCAACCTGAAAGTCGTCTGGACGAAATGTGGTTAAGAGATTTCCGATCAAAAGCTGCTGAAACACCTGAACAACATATTTTTTGGACTTTTGTAGGCTCAGGTTCTGCTCGATCATCAGATTCATCAGCAGTCACGATATTCCAAACCAAATTTGAAATGCGGGCTCAGAATTTTTCTGCGCTTTGCAATGCGTTGTTGATCTGATCGCGAGTCAGTTTATGTGGAATCTATCGAAAACAACGTTTCCTGACGTCTAACTGTTGACATAAAACAGCGACAACATTCTCATCAGTAACAGCAATTCTTGAGCGTCCTTCACGAAATTCATCCGTTCATTCATTCATTCATTAAAAAAAAACGGTCTCTTTTGAATTCGCCGTACCATTCATAAATCGTTTCCTTAGATGGGACTTCTTCGCCAAATGCGTTTCTAAATCAATTTTCACATTGTTTAGGCGTTAAAGACGATTTAAAATCGTAAAAAGTCATACTCCAGAAATGTTCTCTAGGCAAATTCACTTTTGACTGAACACAAAATGTTTAAATTATGATAATTAAAAAAGTATCACTTGTAATTACATGAATGCTCCAAATCGATTTCTAATACAAAAGTTGATTATCACCTACGAGTGTAATTTTTTGACGTTTTAATTTGTCAAAAAAATGGCACGGGTATTGCGTTTTAATCAACCTGAGTATTTTACAACAGATTGTTTCAGAAACACGAAAGTAATTAGGTAAGATTATTTCATGAATAAAGTTATTTAAACATCAAAGAATGTTCCCCAAAACGATTCATGTTAAAATTTAACATAAAAGTAAAAAATGTGACTAATAGTATTCAGCGTCGCCCTGGAAATAAAAACATTTGAAAAAAGAACATCGATTATCGAATTATCACTATAATTCAAAAAATAAAGTTTTACGATTGGTCGCAAACGATGATGAATGAAATAATAATAATCAGAGCAGATCAATTAAACGGCATTCAACTCGCAAAACATTTAATAAAAATTAGGTAGTTTATAACAAAACTCATTTGTTTTTAGGAACATGCAATTCTAGATATTTTTAATGTCGCCCTGATATAAAATTTCTATTTGAATCATATTTTTTATTGGAAAAACGATTTTCTGCTCCAGCGTGAAATCTATAGAATTAACTGATTCTAAATTTAAATCTTGATGTCTATAATGTCGACGAATAATCCGATCAATGCGTCCTTAGTCTTCAAATTTCAAATTTAATCTCAAAATTACATATACCTATAAAACCAATACTGAACATTTCGTATCGAAATAACGTGCTTAAGTGAGGCCAATAAAACGGGTGAGAAAAATATTGTGCTATTTCTGTTCCTATAGGGAATCTAATTTCAAGCGCATGCGAGTTGGTAACCACAACGAAAAAGATGACGAGATATTGTCGCAATCGTACTACTTGGTCCACAGCCTGCATTCCCATGTTCAGTACTAGTTTTTTAGGTATATGCAAAATTATGTGCGCGCACACCAATTAACACATTTCGAGTTTCACGTACAGGGAAATATGATCTTGGAGTATGATTCTTTAAGGGGCCGAGCGAGTAGCGCGAGGCACCAATTTCAAGGATCCACTGCAAAGTAAATTTTCACAAACGGCAACTTCACAACAGGCTATCCTGCATAATGTAACTTCAAGTAGCTTATGGTAACTAAAACAAGGGGGCCCCCTTGGGACAGGGGTAGGACGATTGTAGGAATCGAGTTTATTGCATTATTTTCTGATACACATGTTGACTTCAAGTGGGTTATTGTGGCCGTTTGTGAAAATTAGCTTTTCGGTGGATCATTGAAATTGGTGCCTCGCGCTACGCCGTTTAAAGAAACATACTCCAAGAAGGTCATATTTCCGCGTACGTGAAACTCGAAATTTGTTAATGGGTGTGCGTGCCAATAATTTTCGAAATTAAAGTCATAATTTGAAATTTTTAGATTGAAGACTAAATTTCGAGTTGAAAGTCAAAATTTCGAGCTGAAAGTCGAACTAATGAAAAAAAAATTATACGTCCTCTCTGCGCCTTCGTAACATACAATATTAATACTTACCAAAATTAATCTTATAAATTTGTGTATAAAGAATACCTTCAATACCTTACCACAAAATATATTAGCGGTGTTAAAAGCTATTACTATCACATAGTTCTGATTTTTGCAGTAGATTTCTGTAGAATCAATTTCTTCAGATGTAAAACACTCAGTATTTACGTGCCTGTACAAACTGAAAATTTTTCGCTTATATTGGTTTTCTATTATATTATAACACTAGCTGACCCGACAGACGTTGTCCTGTCCAAATTTCAATAAATTTATTTTTGGACAGATCGCGAAACAACATAAAAGTAAAAACAAATGTAATTTTATTTTAATTTAGGCTGAAATGCGATTTTCCAGATTTTTCTCCAGATTATCCCGATCTTTTTCAATTGAAAACATTCAATCAAGTTATTTGCATCCCGGGAGCATAACAAACAAAACAAAAAAAGAATCAACCAAATATGTCGTTCCAACCGTGAGTTATGATCGAGAATGCATACAAATATTATGATTTTTGCAGTTTGTCCAAATTTTCCGACTTTCCTTGTAATTGTCTCGAATTTTATTTTTCTGAAAACTTTCTGGACCATAACGAATAAAACAAAAAGAAGAATTACGCATATCCATCGTTCGAATCGTGAGTTATGATCTTGAGTTCATACCAAAATCCCATAGAAAAAAGCACTTTCAGTTGTTTTCCAATTATCCGGTTGATTTTCCAAAAATTTGCTTAAATACAGACCTTGTTCTGACAAATACGAACACAGCAAAAAAAAAAAAAAAACAGACAAAGTTGAGTCGTTCTGAAGTGATGATCTTTCATACATGCGGCAATTGATATTTATTTATATAACGGGCGTTCAAAAATAAACCTGGTTAGAGGAGGCTGGGCATTTTTATAACAGTGTACATTGGAATTGTTACAAAAACTAATTTGTCATTTAATTCAGTTTAGGTTAGGCAACCAGCACTAAATTCGGACAAATTGTTATTGAATTTATATTTAAACCTTGTTTGCAAGTATGAAATGATTCGAAAACATGAATTTAAGACAGTCCCAACATATCAGAAAATGCGTGAGTTGTGCCAAAGCTGACCGGTAGGTGAAAGTGTCATCAAAGAAAGAATTTCCGAAGCATAGAAGATATCACTAAAGACACTTACATATTATGCTCTACATTTTCTTAATGAAATTTAGTGAGGCGCACCCTGATCTAATAACAGCTGCAAAGGAATAGGTTTGTCTTTTGCTTCTGAAACTCAAGAGTTAAAACTTCCACCTAATCATACTTTTCAGATTTGCGCATTTAAGAGAACAAGTTTGAGTGTGAAATATGGCAAACTAACAAGTGAAACTGCAAGTGATTTCTTCCTTTGGCCACATATTAAAAATTTCATGTACCAAGCATCCATAGCCGATGTAAGAAAGAATATCAAACTGAAGATTTTTTGCAAACTGTTTTTAATGGAATCGGAAAAAAAGCACAATTCCCTACAAAAAATATCGGAACCATTTTCACCATTAATTTGCTGTAACTGTTTTGTGTCCTTCTAAGGGTTTGTAAAATTCTCAATAAACATTTGTAGAAATTTGGTCAGAGACTGTCAGTTGGTCATATCCTTTCGAAGAGTGTTTTAATATCTACATTTTAAAGAAATAAAGGTGTAAAACCAAATCATAAAGTGTCCGATATCTAAAAATAACTCAATTAACATCACACCCAAATGTCTGAATGCATTTAACTTTTTACCAATCGTTATAGGAATCTTGGAGATACCTGCAGGACATTGCAGCCCAAACCCCCAAATCGTGTCGGTCTATATAAAACCGCTAACTAATACCCTAAAACACTTGTCAACACTTCTTTAAGATGCATAATAATAATTATTAATAATATTGCAGCTTCTCTGAAATTTTGAGGTTATGTTATCTGTCATGGAGAGTTTCGTGTTAATCAGTCAAGCTCTACACTGTAAAAAAATAAAACAAAAACGCAATTTCAAAACCTACTCTAACCAGGTTTTTTATTGAACGCTCGTTAGAATACTAGCGTTGCCCGGGTTAGACCACCAATAATTGCTGTAAATCTTAGACAATATTCAATCGATAAATGTACAGTTAATTTCAAAATTATCGAGTACATCTCAAAAATCTAGAAGTCGATTTATTACAGTTTTTTCCACATGTGAAGCTGCGTTTTGCAAATTTGAACGTCATAATTTTTATATAGGTTAGGTAATTTTGACAAAATAAAGAAATACATAAAAATATAACTTTATTTGTAGGAGTATTTTATAACTATTCACAACACATTCAATATTTTGTCATAGCACCATTAACTTGAAATACTGCATTAAGCCTTCGGGGCATAAACCTCCCACAAATTTCAGCCCAGAGCTCATTAGCATTTTGAGGCCTAAAGTTTCTTCCTGCGTTTCTTGTATATATCTTTTTCACAAGTAAACCCCAGATATTTTCTATGACATTAAGATTCGGACTATTTGGGGGCCGTGGTATTACTTCTACATTATTGGTAGCAAACCATTGCCTAACGATACCAGCATTATGGGCGGGGCAATTGTCTTGCATGGAGAAAAAGAAAGTTGTTTGCATATAGTTGTGTCTGTGAAAATCACATTGTTCCAAAATTGTGGTTTACGATATATATATAATTTAGACAAAATATAATTCTGGATTGCTTCTGTTGGTCTGTTAGTGGAGGTTTTCTGGTGCTAGGTTTTTCCAACTCTGAAATTCGCCGCCAAACTGTTGATTGGGACCCCGGAAAATTGGTCATGGATGCAGCTTCAGTCCATGGTTCAAAAGGATTTTCCCTCAAACGGTTTTGAAGAGCCTGGTCCTGTTATGCTGTCGACACATTTGGGCGTCCCGCTCCTCCTCTTCTAGCAAAATGTCCACATTCTTGCCACCTGTTTATCGCGCTGCATGGTGCTCTTTGCAATATTATAATGCTGGGTCACCTTCCGGATCGACCACCGTTCTTCTAATTTGGCAAGAATGAGCACCTTTCCGTTTTCTGTTAGTTTAGGCATTTTGCTTGTCAAAACTGACATTGACAAAAAATGTTTAAACAAGTGCATTGCGCTAGTTTCACACGGTCGAAAATTAGGTGTACTCGATAATTTTGAAATTAAGTGTAGGTCTGAATAGAAAATTGAATAACCTTTAAAATGATGTATCACTCGACACCTCATACCATTTCAATTTTTTAAGGGGGTGGCTCCCCTGACTAAAGGGGTGAGATCTAAAGGGGTGGTCCCCCTTGATAACAAAATTTACCGGTTCAAGTCTTTCGAAATTTGAATTGTTGGGGGTACAAATTCTAGTTGGGACACCCGGTATAAAGATAAACCATCACGTTTTGCAATAAATTTTCAAAACAATTCGACGAATTTTTAATCGCCTATGGGACCTTAAATAGTAATAATATGGAACGGACCCGGAATAAATGTCTCATCGGTGACTTTCAGAGAGGTCATTTATGTGAATTTTCAGCTGGAGGTACGAATGTTTTTTAGCCAATATTTTTTTGCAACTTTGAGTTATCTGACGTGTCTTTTGCAGAGGCTTTGAACTAAATCCTTGCAGATGGCACTTCCTGATGGTCCCGCCAACCACCTTTCAAATTTCCAGCCTGGGGTACGATCGTACTACCTTCGCGGCCGCTAGCGCTTAGACTATAATATCCGCCCAATCTGTGAGGTGGCAATTACCCCTAATACACCATCCTTTAAGAGGGTTCTCCAGCGGCATTTACATCTATATTTTATCAACACACCTACAAAATTTCAACGAAAAATCTTCAAAAATAAAAAAGTTACATTCAACGGCGGACAGAAATGTACATTGTTGATACTTGTTGTACTTGATGACATTGTTGTTGGAGTGTTGAGTGTTATTCTCCTTCTTCGTTAAATACAGCGTGATCAAGAAGGACCCTTTGAGTTGGTAATGCTGAATTTCATTTTTAAATGGTCGAATTGTAACAACTTTCGGTTGTTGACGTCTTCACACTGAAAGCCGGCATTGACAACTTACTGACATTTCAAATTTGAAATTAAAACGTTGTGAAATTAGACTGAATGGGGCAGCAGTTTGTGGAGGCATTTTGAGCATTACCTTTGGTGTGATTATCGTTCTGTATTACAAGTTTAATTTCTGCTTAAATTAATAGAATTTCTATTCACCTAACCTACAATTTTTTATCAGTTGACGTTACGTCAAATGTGTATCCGACTGCAGTGTTACAAATAGCCGAACAAAAAAAGTAATACCAACTCAAACAGTCCTTCTTGATCACTCTGTACTGAATTAAAGTATTTGACTTTTTAAATGGTGATTGCACTTGTCTGAACGATTATTTTGGTTTTCTTTGTTGGGAAAACTTCTTGTTAGACAACAGTTTGAACCTGGATGGGTTTGAAATCAAAATTAACTTGCTTTATAACATCCCATTTGAAGCTATTAACTGTTTTGTTCCTAACAAAAAAAAAATGGTAGTAAACACCCCCCGTGCTTTAACAGGTATTTGGTCAACTTATACTATCAAAAAGTACAAGCTCATTTTGCGTTTAAAAGTACTGGAAAGTTTTATGATTATAAGTATTTCAGAAAGCCTAGATCTCAATGCAACGATCTTAATAGACATCTATCGAACAAGTAAAGAGTCAATATTAGTGTTTTCTAAGAAGAAAAGTAATATTGAAATGCCCTACAACATTGGCGGATCTGATCTGGAACCTGTAGATGAAATTAATGATTTAGGTGTTATTCTGACTCTAAGTTAACTTTCATCAAGAGTCATTATCAGTGTGTGGTAAAAATGTCAATGAACTTATAGGGTTTTATATTGAGAAACGGGAAGCACCTTGTGCGTGAAGCTTTGAAGACTTGTTCGTTAGTTAGAAGCCATTTGGAATATTGTTCCAATACTATTCTGGTGACATAATTAATTTAGAGAGAGTTCAGAAAAAATTCTTACGTTTTATGCAAGATAAAATGGGTGTTCGCCATGTACCTGGAGATTACTTTTGGATTATGTCTTCTAGAAATTCGTCGAAATATATCTGACCTAAAACTATGGTACATGGCTTCATAAATGTTCCGAGTTCTGACTGTCGTTCTACAAGAAGTGTTCTAACCTTCAGGATTGCTCACCATTCCACCAATTATGGATACAGCAATAAATGAGATAGGAATAGAAAACTTCGTTTATTTAACACCACAAAAAATGTATTTAGAAGTAATATTATGTTAATTTTATAGTAAAATATTTTGAATGTACTTTTTGTTGCTTGTATTTTAAGAAATTTCAGATAATATGTATTTTGATAATTAAAGAGTTCCGTTAATAAACAAACAAACACTTAAACATGCGTTTAAGGTTACCAATTGCGTGAAAGCTACGAAAAATTTTCTCAACCATAAAACAGTATCTTCATAACTGATTCATAAATCCCGTAGGCTTTGAACCTCAAAACCGGATATAACTTCGAACTTTTCATTTTCGGATTTTGCACTTTGTGTCTGCAAATAACAAGTCTTCTAGGCCCTCCGCACTAATGCATTCGTACAATGGTAGAGAATCTCGAAAAACAATAATCTGAATTTTATGAAATTTGGAGTAATGGGAAGATACGGAAGCTAAATTACAAGTTCATAGGTGTAAATTTTGAACAATACAATATAATAATCCAAAGTGTTCTTATCCCATCTAAATCGACACCATGAAGCTAACTTACTGCACCCCCTATATCCTTCTAAACAGGGCGGTTTCTCAGTAACAACATCCATGTTTAAAACGCCAACTATTATCCCAAAATCAGTGCATACAGCATACAGCATACACTGTTCGAGCAAGAATCGCTCCCTAAGTAATTTCCGCTTTTGGACAGAGACATTATTGCCAATGGCGAAGATAGAGGAAGTTGTTATATTTAATTGATTAAAGTTATAACTCTGTAAATTTTTTTCCTTTATGAAATATCAACATTGTAAAAGACCGTCTCAAAATACTTAACCCAAGAATGATCTTCTTCTTATATTTAGTATCGATAAATTTGTTTACGATCAAGTACCTAGACGCCTTAAAAGTTTAATGACTTTCAAATAGTTTAATCAAACTAAAAATATTCATTCTAACAGCAGATATATTGCTTTCAACAGTTTTTTTAATTAATAGACCATGGAGTAATTAATTTTAAACTACTAGACAAAGTTTCGCCGTAAATATTAGGTCTCAAGATCCGGCTCTCTTTCTTTTTTTCAACTTGAACTCGTGTCCCATAATCCCGAATTTATTATTCGTTTTTAATTAAGGTTTTAAAAGAGCTTATGTAAATTACACCTCTAACCGGAGTACGTTCGGAGAGACGGCGCACATCTCAGCAGTTATTACATGCTCTTATTTAATTAAATGCAATCGTGGTTTGGTAAATGGCTGAAAATCCTACTCCAAACGCTAAATTGGTTCGTTCTAATTCCAGGTGGCATGGTTGCGAGTGGACACCCAGACCATTCTCACTATTCACGGTCACGTAATCACGAAGAATCATCGCATTGCGGTCACTCACAGCGAACACAGAACTTGGTATCTCCATATACGAGATGTACGGGAATCGGACAAGGGATGGTATATGTGCCAGATCAACACCGATCCCATGAAAAGCCAAGTTGGGTATCTAGATGTTGTGGGTAAGTTACTTCAAAGGTTTTTATTGCGGTTCAAGGAAGTAAATACACTGGACACTCGTTATGCCGCTGGAATTTTTTAGGTATAATTATGTAAATCAGAAGACATTGTGAGTAGAGCTACTGTATCACCGCCGCACCGTTGAGTAGAACGCGGATTTTCTTTATCACTTTATCACATTGTAATAACCCCCCGTATGTTCCCGCTACATTTGAACATGAAGTGAAATGTACAAAAGTGTGGCAGGTGCAAGAATATTGAAAACAATGAGCTTATTTAACTATAAATACAGATATGACAGAGACAGATTGGCAATATTTATATCAAGTGAATCGACTAAAGCAAAATTGAAAACGCAAATTTTAAGTGTTACAAGGTGAGTAAAGTTCCACAACAACTAAAATACGCCACAAGGACAACTGGCAATATGTATGACGTTCGGATTATTTTTGGCAAATTACTTTACTTTTATATAGTCGGGAAAACTTGCAGTGTCCAAGCTAAGTATCAACAAAGTACCAACAACTTCGGTATCAGTTGGGAGTTGTAAATCTGGAAGAACTCGGTAACGCAAGAATTTCTAAAACTTTCAACCACAGAATAGAGCTGTGACACACCAAAACAATATCCATCATAACACAAACTATCGATCACGACACTCCGGGCTGGGTTCCTGGTTCACCCTTCCTAACAATATTTGGGAACAAAGCAGAGGGTTCTAAGCACAGAAATAACATAAATATATGGACAGAATGTTGCAAGAGATTGGTTGGATATAGCTTTTTATCTTCGATTTAGTTTTTGGGTTTTTCGTTTGGTTCTCGTTCTCTATCATTACGAGTTAGTAACTATGCTCTTCTAATAGCTCAAATTACTTTTACTTGGCTAACAACTGTATACAAATTAATATTGATCAATTTAAATTCAAAAGCAGCCACTGGAACTCAAATAGCTTTGACGTGCCTTATAGGACAGGACAGGACAGGACAGGACTTAAACACTAATTTCCTGAAAAGTACAAAATAAGCATTTAAACAATAAGAATTGTTTTATGAACGAAAAAAAGTTAAACGGTGTTTAATCAATGATTAGTTCCTGAAAAAGAGGCCAAATGGAGTCGCGAGTACATGAAACCGTTTATTTTGTAATTTGCGTAGCTTTAACTGATAATTCCGAAAGGGCCAGCTTTGAGAGGTTTCCGGTTCTATCCATGTTGACTTGGTCATCATAACAAGACGTTTGTGTTTTATCAAATAGTATATGAGAATATTTAAACAAACTCTAATAAATAGTAAAGCCTCTGGTATGAATAAACAAGCAAGTTTTTATAGAGGCAGACCTTGAAATATACAGCAATGCGGATACGTTTATGACCTGACGCTATCAGAACACATGGTCGGAACAAACGGTAAAATGGAATGATTTAGCTGAAAATTTCATATAGGGAACAGAAAAATTATCGTTTACAAATTACATTGACATATAAAAAGGTAACCTGTATTTTGGATGACTCAATCACGTGACACGTAGTTTTGGACTCGACTGCAACCCGTCATAGTCGCGTACAGTGAGTTATTGAAGATCTTCCTTCTCTTCCGCCCGGTACCAACCTTCTCTGCGCATCGGTCCTGCCAAACTGGTGCTAGGTCGGGTAGGCAGTCCGAATTTCTCTTAGGAAATTACAAGTTCCGTACTTCAACGGTGAATTAAAACATGGTCAAATTTGGGATTTCTCATATATAATATCATAAGTGGTAAAATTTTGTCGGCAAAATTTTCTTATTGTTACGAGCGTTTGTTGCGTAGCAATTTATCGAGTTTCATTGTTATTAAAACCACGACACGACAGTCGAGTGGTTTTTGATCAATGTCACGAGATAAATTGGCAACAAACTCGAGTAAATCAATCGTAAAATTTTGCCAAGACAAAATTTTATCACGAATGATATTCCGAAGACTATTTCATGAATAAAACAAAAAAATAAGTTATTTGTTTATTATATGAAAAGTACAATAATTATTGTAAATAATCCGATTTTTATTGTTTTCTCTTTTCTATTTTTTTTTCTTGCAGTTAGCAGCCTCATTTCCTCTCCAAGCAAGTTCAAATGCACATACGTGGAAACATTTTCTTTGCAAACCGTTGGGCTCTCCCTCATTCCAAACACTTACCATTGCATTAATCTCTTCTGCTGATAACACTTGAGAACTCTGTTTTCTCTTGTCCGCACGTTTTTTCAGATTTTTTTCTTTTGGCATCTCTAGCACGTGGTGCATTCGCAAACAGAATATCTGTGAACGGATTAATTCTTACTTGATACTCGGAAAAAAAAAATTCCACCAATTTGGCAGTGGTGTTCCAATTTTACGCACGTCTCTTTATAGTCTTCACCGTTCTTTTTTCTCTTATTGTATGCCCAGTCTTCTAACATTTCAGCAATTTCTTGTACAGGCGTGTTTGATAGAAGTTGGTACTTTCTTTCATTGCAGAATTGATTAAACTGTTGCCAAATGGAATTTCTTGTTTTAACAGTATTTTGGGGCACATTCTGGGACACTGCATTTCTAATATGTTCTAAGGATTTGTCGCTAAAACGTTTCGGTTCATTCATTTTAGACAAATGTTTGACTTTCAAAAATATTGTTTATTTCGCTGGTATGACAAAAATTTTGCCATTTAAAAACTCTCCAGCTTCCGCGATTTCATTGGAGCATACGGTCTGGCAAAATTTTCATTAGATTAGTTTTTCCAGTTGAAACTTAGTATTCATTGTTGAGTGACGGAATATGATTGGTTCAAACAACTATGAATGAAATAGGCGATAATATACTAGAAATGCACTACTCCCAACAATTTCAATTTAGAGCTAAAAAATCGTCAAATGAATAAACAAGTTTAAAACATAACCACATTACTGTTTTTAAAGGTAGACAATGTAGTTAACAAAATGTAAGCTGCAAATCGTCTTTCTGGCAATTTATGTCACTATGAAACCGTCAGTACGATGACAATATTCGAAGGATGTCATACCCAACAGAATTCATGAATGCTACTCCAATCTTCAATAGAAATGGTTCTGCAACGTTTTAGAGACACTCGTGAATATCATAGAAGACCTGACGAAGATCGTAGAAGAGTGATTTCGTAAAGAATCTAGAATAAAATTACGTATACGTGTTTAAACTTAAACTAGAACTAATTATTGAGACTGCACGTAAATTGTATAAATTTAATATATACCGAGTGCCCCAGAGGTGTGTGGACGGTCCACAGTGGACCATCATTTACGTATATTAGTTGGTGAATTGAAAGAGCAATTAATGCTGAGCAAAATGATATGAGGTACTACAGGTTTATTATGGATGGTTCTTGAGTTATGAAGGATTTTAGGTTAAAATTAGTGCTTTTTTAAAAAAATGCAGAGACCATTCCAACAGAGATAACTGAATACTTTTCTGTCAATAATTTTTTATAGATCCAAACACTGATTGAAAGTCATTTAAATTGATATCTCTATACAGGGTGTACGGTTTTGCAAAATGTATAATAACTTTTTTGTTCAAATGGAACACCCTATATTCCATTATACCACTAAATAGAATTTTTAATAAACTTTCTAACAATGTATGTTTTGCCTCGGCAAATTTACAAAAAACTCGAAATTGTTAAAATCGCGTATTAAGATCTGATCGCCTTAGACTTGTTGACATTCGCTTATTGTATAATTTACTAAATTACTTCAGAAATGACACTGAGATGTAGACAGACTTAGGTTTACGTAAGAATTCGATAAACTATATCCTTTACATAACCCCAAACGAAAAAATCTAGAAGCGTTAAATCCGGAATTCTTGATGTCCAATTGACAGGACCGTCCCTACCAATCCAATGTCTCGGCAACCAGTCGTTTAAATATCTTCTTACATTCCTATTCCTATATAAGTGTACAGGAGCTCCATCCTGTTGCAACCACATTAAGGTTTAAGATTTTCAGTGGCATCATAGTGCATGTTATTCCTCTTGATTATTCCTCCCATTACTCTTAAAGGTCGCCTCAACACTGAACAAAATTCTGTTTTTCTACTTTGCGTTCGTACTGAGGCTATTACGATACGCTTTTGCGTGTCATAATAGACAAAAACGGTGTTATAATAATTCTACTAAAAATAGTATAATTTATTTTTTTAATATTGGCAAACTTGGCAATCCCATCTGTCCCAGGCCAATCCTAGCCTATAATACTTCGCTGTCAAATCCAAGTGGCTGATCAACAGGATCGGAATTGGCATTACTATTCTTGGCACGTGCTTTTGGGGTACGCGATTTTGTTGGGTGGTCATTCTGCCTGGTGGTGGGTGGTGGTCAAGCTGGTAACACAAACAAGACAAACAAGTGCACTGATGACGCTTGCCGAAGGCTGTCATGCTACCAAAGAGAATATAATAGTAAACTGTTAAATTCTCTCTGGATAATAATTATAATACCGTGCGGGTCAGGAAATGATTGAGGGTGTTTGTGTCTCCGATCAGTGACGACGCGGATAAGGGGGTCCACTTGTTTGTGCGGCGGGATTTGATTCTAAATATTTTTTGGATGGGGAGATTGAGTTTTTTGTAGTGCCAGAAAGATATAGCGTTGGTTCGGTGTATACCTCGGGTGACTGAAGGTAGCACATTGCCCATCGTATTTTCGCCAAAGCCCGTATTTCTGGGGCGCACATTGAGGAATTTCAGAACTCATTTATTGACGTTTCAAATTAATTCTTTTTCATAGCCGCCGTTAATGCACCTCGCAAGCGTGCCAACCTCCAACCGATATTTTTTGATCACACGGTTTTATTGAAGATTTCGATATATCAGATTGGGCAGCAATTATTTCTTTGGTACTGGAGTGAAGATTATGTTCTAACATTAGTAAAACTTCTAGCTCAGTGTTTTCACCTACTCTTCTACCAATTAATTGTTTTTTGTTACAGCCCACGTTTTCAGTGTTTTCAAACCGTTGTAAATACTTGTGACCAAAAAAGTATTTATTTGGGCTTCTCTTAACCCAAAATCACAAAACGATGGCTTAACTGCAATACCACGTATCTGCATTTTTATGAGATTTCGGTTCTTAATACCATTTTGCTCAGAATTTCATTGCGCATTGATACGTGGTATTGCTTCAATGCAGTTTTCGGTCAGAAAGAATTTTTTCACAGAACCGTGGTATTGTTCAAACGGTGCGCAATGAAATTCTGCGCAAAATGGTATTAAAACCGTACAAACCGAATTCTCACAAAAATGCAGATACGTGGTATTGCAGTTAAGCCATCGAAAAGTGAAACTATTTGTTACAGGATAACTGTCAACAAGAACAAACGGCTCCATGGTAACCAGTCTAAGTTGATATGATATGATATGTAAAAATTATCTGCAGTAGGTAACATTTATCGAGGCAAACCATATATTGACAGAAAGCTTATTAAAAATGCTATTTGGTGGTATAATGGAATATAGAGTATTCCCTTTATAAAAAAATTATATATTTGTGATTTATAATAATTTTAAATTATGAAGGTATAGTGTGGCTATCGTCCCCCGAAAACTCCGTTTTGATATCTTTCAAAATAAGGGTGTAAATGATGGTATGTATGTTCAAAGTATGGAAAGGAAAGTTTTCCTAGTCGAATCTCCGGAAGGACGAAAATCTTGGTTATTAGAGAACGTTGAGTAGGATTTGAGCAACACTCTCGGAGGAGAGCTCAGAAGCGGTTAGAAGTATTCAGCTCATCTAGCAGGCTTCGATTCGCAGCGGGGTTTGCTTCACCATCCTGTACGCGACCTAGTAAACTATGATATTTAAATCGTTCGCGGCATGGACAAAACGTGCCATATCCCAAATCTGGCCGTCATTTAGGTTCTGTTGAGCTAACCGACCTTCCAAGTAACTAAGTCTAATGAAAATCCGCTTTTATTCACATTGAAATTTTAAGTTTGCCAATTCCAAATTTAACGAATGAAACCAAACTGATTTGAAAGATATTTATTTTTTCCAATGATCTCTTCATAAAGCTGCATTATAGCGAATTGAAATTCAAAATAAATAAAACGTTTAACTGCACGCGACCAGTAAAACGCCAACGGATCTGTCAACGAATCATTTTATGCGCAATCTCAGAATAAAAAAAGTGACGTTGACTGAAAACGTGACGGATAACTTTGCAGCAATAAAAGCAACTTGGACTGTGTAACACTATGGTGAATAATTGAGTCCAAAGTGAACGAAAAAATATTAACAATTTGAAGTTAACTTCTATTTTTAAGTTTTTGGAATGGTTTTGTTGGATTCATCTATTTAACCAATACCCACATTTTAATAAACAACTGGTTATGTGCTTTATGCATTTGTGTCGGCACTATAGTGAAAGATAAACTTGTAAGTCCTTCTGTTTCCCTG
Organism: Diaperis boleti; assembly: GCA_963583935.1. Taxonomy (NCBI): domain Eukaryota; kingdom Metazoa; phylum Arthropoda; class Insecta; order Coleoptera; family Tenebrionidae; genus Diaperis; species Diaperis boleti. The sequence goes on along the minus strand of OY757242.1, from coordinate 34,409,622 downwards.
CAAATCCAGAATTAAGACCGCAATGAATTGAATTAATCGACAAAGTTTGCTTTTTATTTTGCATTTTATTACTTATATCATTTTTTTTTAAACACTAGGAGGGATAGGCCACCAACAAAGTATTCCCTTGTATGTGGTTGCCATTTTCCCAAAGGGTAAGGGTCCCCTGAGGAGTCCATAGATAAAGTTAACACATTTGGCGATAATGCCCTGTATTTGATTATAATTTTCATGGTCTTTATTGACAACCTTATTTTCGTTTTGAATTTGAACTATGTATAAAGTGTTATTTTGTTATTTCACAGAAAGTTTATCATTCTTAAATGGATACGGACATTTTACTTCAATAACAGCATCATGTACGACCATCTAGACTAGCTCCCAAAACACCTGATGGGTGGAGCCAAACTCCTGTTGGGATGCCTTTTAATGTTTGAGCTTCTCCAAAACGTTTAAATGCTGTAGATTCATGTAATTGTTCCCACTCAATTGATTTAAGGCCATCTAGACTGTACATGCCTAAATGACTTGATATTTTAAAGAACATATGTATAACATTCTTAAATTACCAAAATATAGTTTTAAAGTAGTAGCATTGTATTGTAAACGCAAGAGATATATCGTACGGAGGTGGAGTTTCAAGGGACATAAAAAACTTGTCGAACGTGTGCAGGTGTGAGATGGTGTGACAGGTTTTGTTATAATTTTGATCAGATTTGCAATTTACATCTACACTTTAAGTTAAATGTCGCCCAAATTGAGACTTACTAAAACAACGTTTAATAGCACTGCATAAATCGAAAGTGTTATTAGCAGAATCGAGCACGTCTTTTACTGAAACCTTAAATTTTCTGAATACTTCCCTATCGGCACGCGTATAAACCGGTGCCTTTAACAAGTTTTTTATATTCCTCAAAACTCCACCTCCGTACGATATATCTCTTGAGTTTACAATATATTTCTTACCTTTACAGGTTTATAAAATATCCGATTAATACATTTCCCATAAATCAATAAAATAAAATAGGTCGGGATATTGCGAAACGCCAAGTTGGTTGCATACACTTGGGTGAAATCGGGGAGTGCTGGGAAGATCACTTGACGCAACGGACACGAGCAGAGTCACGAGAAGACTCTCGAGGGAGGCACACCCGGGATCACCTGTTTTGCAGTACCTCTCGATTTTGTTCTTATTTTGTTACGAATTAAGTGTGTGGTGAGCCGGCATAGAGGGGGAGAGTCAATCTCCGACAAATATAATATAATAAATAAAACTAAATAAATCTATAATTCAACACAATAACTAGCAGCATTTTATCGCTCTCCACATGTTGTCCTCTTTCTCCACTCAACCTTCTTCATCTATTCGATCCCTCTTCCGTCGTCATTCAAAATTTCTTTTCTACTCTCATCTCCCTCTCTCTCTCTCTCAATTCTACGCATTCCTTCGACAGATGCTCTATCGTCTCCATTTTTTCTCCACACATTCTGCATACTCTATTCCTATACTCACTCCAATATTTATTCTCTCTTTCCTCATTTCCACATCTAAATCTTACTATTATCACTCTCTCTTTTCTACTCTCTCTTCCCAAGTACTTTGGCATTTCTTCCGTTATTATTTTTTCATACTTCCCATTGTACCCAGACTCCCTAATTCTCGTTCTTCTTTCCTGCAATTGCACATCTCTATCTCTCTGCACTAATTCATCTGTCCTTACTCCGCCCCTCTCTCGCATTCTTCTCCGCGCCTGCATACCCGGCATACTCGTTTCTTTCGAAATATGCCTCCCTGTCTTTTCATACCCCCTTTCCTTTTTCTTTCAAACACCCTTGCAAAATTCTGCCCTTTCCTTCTCTCAAAATTCACCCTCTCCTCAAATCTTATTGCTCTTTTTCCTGCTTCTATTCTTATTCCATCTCTCTTTGTTTCCTCCATCACTATAAACCCCGGTGTCTCTCTTTACACCCATTTTAATTTCTAATTAATTTCCAATTTCTTAGTATCCCTCTTGCTTCCTGCTTCCCTTTCCTGCATTCTTTATCTCACGACTCGTTCTTCCACTGTTTACTTTTCACCGTTCTTTCCATAATCCCTCTTTCTTCTTTTAGTTTAGTTCCAGTTTCTTCTTCCAGTCCCTCTTTCACCGCCATTATATACAGGGTTAGTCAAAAGTATGGAATAGGCGGTTTATCTACGTAAATGTGATTTTATTACAAAATGTCTTTAATAAAAGTTGTTTTACTAATTATTCTCTATTTCTTAATCTGCTCGTTGTTTTTATATGTCAACGCATTTCCATGGAAACGTAAATAATTTTTGTTTTTTGAATGGCAACCTAGTAATTTTTTGCTGATTTTTGTTTCTCTTTTTTTATTTGAAATGACTGATTTTTTTAATATCCTTTCATAACAAAATTTCTGTGTAAAATTATAATTTCTAATAAACGACAAAATTGGTATCAAATCAGATTCTCCAATTTTTAGTGATGCTTTTTATTCATGTGATGATAATTCTACAAAAAATTATAGTGGCCTCTGTTCTTTTAATGGTATTTTTCATGTCATTGTGAAGTACTTTTTAATAAGTTAACAAATCAATTTAATAAGGATAGTCTTATTTTAATTTGTAAACATGGTGAAACTTAGTTAAACTGAAAGAATTGAAATCTTCATGATGGTTGGTTATGGAGATCGACAACGTTCACATCAATATGCTTGTCATTTATTTAACAACGTTCATCTTGTACTCAATATTGTACAATTATTTCCGGATGCAGATCGACAAAAATGCCAAACCGAGATATTTGGTTTCAGCACGACGGCGCTCCACCCCATTATGGGGTTGATGTTTGCCTATTTCTGGATAACATTTTTTTACGTCGTTGGATAGGACGTCGGGGGCATATTGAATGGCCTGCTAGGTCCCCCGATTTAAACCCCTTAGATTTTTTCCTCTGGAGTCATTTAAAAACTAAAGTTTACAAAGAAAAACCCCAAAATTTGGAAGATTTAGAACTCAAAATCAGACATGGAATCGCAGAAATACCACTTAACTGGCTACAAAGTTCGTTACGCAATTTTTATGACAGATTAGGTTACTGTCAAGCTGGAGGGGGTTTTCAGTTTAAACATTCAATTTAAGTTAAATATTATTTGATTGAATAAAGTATTATGGCCATTTTCTCTAAAATTTTGTTATCAAACCACACAAAAAAAAATACCAGGTCATTTCAATAAAAAAAGAGAAACAAAAATCTGCAAAAAAATTATTAGGTTGCCATTCAAAAAACAAAAATCAGTTACGTTTCCATGGAAATGCGTTGACATATAAAAACAACGAGCAGATTAAGAAATAGAGAATAATTAGTAAAAAAACTTTTATAAAAGACATTTTGTCATTAAATTCATATTTACGGAGATAAACCGCCCATTCCATACTTTTGACTAACCCTGTATATTGATATAATGCATATTGATACTTCCACTTAAACTCTTTCGGCATTTTCTATTCCAATTTTTTCCACCCCTTTTCTTCCACCCACGTTTCTACCACTCCCACTACCTCAAATTCTCCGAAATACTCCCAAAATTCATTTTGATTGTTTATTATTCCCGCTACGTTCTAGAATACTATTCTTATTTGCTCCTTTTCTCTCTTATTCCTCTCTGTATTCGTTTTCCCTTTGCTGTATCTAACTCCCCCTTTTCTTCATCTCACCTAAGACCTTTTCCCTCTATTCATATCTTTTTATAACCCACTTTCACCCGATGTCCTTTTTGTCGCTCTTCTTTGGCTATCGCTCTTAGTTGCTCCTCTTTCCTTCTTTGTCAGATCATCTTCTAAGTATACTCACTTTAATTTTTCCTCTTAGTTTTTTTTTATTTTCCATATCTTTCTTCTTTTCCCCCCAGCTCCCAAGTTCCGCTACAATCATTGTTCCTCCATTTATTTTATACATCTCTCTCACCGTCACTTCTACCTCTAATTCATCCTTCATCAATCTTTCCAGTTTCTTCTCGTTCTCGCATTCCTCTTCGTCCAGTCCCGTTACGACAATGTTCTTTTTTCTTACTCTTTTTTCTCGCTCTGCCATTTTCTCCTCCAATTTTTTAATTTTTTCTTTTAGTTCCATCTTTTCTCTTTCCCATTTTTCTTCAATTGTTCCAATTCCCGGCTCATCTTCCGATTCTCTTCATTTATGTCCCCTACATCCTCCATATTTTTGAAGTGAAAACTTCTTTAGCGGCGGTGAGCACTTTTTGGGATGGGTAAAAAATGTTAAACTCGCATCAGGACACATGGCCTGATCGAAAATTCGTAAGACGGAGGGAGGGTAGACCGCCGCGCCGGCGCGGCGTAGGAGAGTTTTTTGCGAGTTTCAGAAGAAATAATCGTCCAGCGGGAGGAGTAGCTATTTATCAAAATATGAACACAGTTCATTATTGCACAAATTATATGGATGTGCATGCGAAATACACCAGCATGTTTAATGGTACTTACTGTTTCTGATATCGGCGATATGTTTATAAGTCGTTGCCACTCTGGTGATAATCAATTATTATGGTTGCCGTTTACATTTCTCCTGATTGTCATTGCGTCATCAGTCATTGCGTGCTATACGAGACTTCTTGTATGAAAATTTATTCATTTATTCTCATGACGCATCTGCATTGCTTAAAAAAAAATGGGAAAAGCTTTGATGATTTGCCAATGATTTTGAGTGGAGATTTCAACATAAACTTTGCAGACGATAAAAATCAACAAGTAATTAAATTAAATGTTTAAATAATGAATTTGGTTTAACGATGTCAAATGATCGCAATCTTAGCACAACCAAATACAAAACTACTATTGATGCGGTCTTTATTAGACATTTAAATAGATTCGAATCAAAATTGTTCGTTTCTTACTTCAGCTACCATAAACCTATTGTATCAGTTTTAGATATTGGCGATGATGATGCTGGTAATGATGATAGTGAAAGAGTCGTTGAAATTATGGATGAAAGTTGATTTTTCTGAGAGATAAACTTTTTAATGTAAAATAATTGTAATAGTTCTGAAGTGTTAAATTTTTAATGTAATATAAATTGTAGTGTTTGTGTACGATAGCGCAATAAATGAATATTGTGTTTTACCACATAAATGATAGTACTTTTACACTGATAAATAAAGCAATTCGTGAAAAAATTATTTCCTAACCATTCCAAAATATTCAAAAATGCACAACGTTAATGTTCAAGTTTTCACTTCTGTCGGCACTCCCGGAGTGCAACATGTTGTTTTTTAGTTTTCAAAAGTACTCCCATATTTTTTTTATTTTTATGGCTCTTAGAACACATTCAAAGTTACTAGCTGTAATGCTGTTTTTTTACTAAAAACCAATATGGATTTTATCTTTGGTCAGTGGTAAGTTCTGAAAGTTTTTGAATGGCATAACAATTTAACACCAATTTTCCTTTGATGAATCTATCTTTATCATTGGCTATTTTATATTCTTCGGACTTCAACACACAAACAATTTCCGGAATGATCTCTTGCATTTCTACACTGTATTCTTTTTGCAGTAGTCAGGTATATCCCACAGTCATTCCAAATTGACTTAATTTTTGTCTTAATGTCTCCACTTCCTGTGCTGTGATACTGCGATGTACTGCCCGGTGTGGCTTACTGCGAGGGTATACAATTCCTAAAGTCTTAACTGCTTCAGTTGCACTATTTGCCACATTCCAAACACACTCTTTGTCAGTGATTGCAATATCTTCATATGCAAAAAATAGCACAGCAGCAATATCCACCTAAAATGTACAACATTATAATCATGATCTATAAGTAATACATTTTTCACTCTCAGTTCTGAGTCAAAATACACTTTCATGATATGGCCAAACTGAAATGCTTTTTCGCCCTTGAGAATAGCTTTATTGTCGTTCTCAGAAAGCACATTTATTGTTGTGGGTTTAAGACCACGTTTTCAAGTCATGGTTAAACCAGGGAGGTTAAACCAAACTACACTTGGGTAAAACGAAAAGTAAGAGAACGAAGATCACAGCCAATGATACTAACCTCACTATTTCGCACAGCTGTTGACACGTCACTTGGACGTGGTTTTGTTTGGAAAAGTCCCCACTCTCAGTGACGTCATGACTTTTCCAGTCTATAAGAAGTTTTGTTTTCAGTTTGCACTTTTACTTTGTGTCAATATTATTAAACTTTTAATAAACAAATTATTGTTTTGTTAATTATTTTAATCAAAATGAGCTATCAGTCTTTATCGTCAATTTATGGACTTGGCAAAAAATCCTCCAAAATAAAAAAAATAAAACGATTAATTAAATCAGGTTGATTAAAATGTTTGACTGGTTTAGTTTTTTACAGTTGTAAGATAAGCAGTCTATACCAAAAATATATTTCTCCAAACAACTCCAAAAGTCCTGCAAATTGGACTTAAGTATGTTACTCACGCGAAGGCGAAAATCGCGGATATAAGCTAGTATATCACAATTTACAATTTTTTTCTACGTATCAATCGATAAGAAGGTACACTGTTTTAATTTTTGTATGAGACATATTCGCGAATATGGACAAATTATGTCTTCGTGTTGACAATAAACTTCGTACGTCAATTTCAGTTATTTTCGTTCGCGTGTTCCAGACGTTGATGTAGACCTCATCTCCAAGTTTTCGTGCATGTCGTACCTATAACGGTCTATAAATTCAAGATTACTCGAAGAATAGATAGATCGTTGACAGTTACGACTCGCTGAACAGTCTGTAAACTGCATTCTCGTGGAGGACCCAAAGCCTCACTTTATTTGAATCCTTTATTGTCTTAGTTACTCTGCTACCATTTTGTCGTTACACAAAGCCAAGAAATCGACGCGACGTTCTATCCCGACTTGGTCTCCTGTTGTACCTAATTTAACACTTGTGTTTAAGTCGTTGTAAAGTACATATATCTCTTATTCTTGATTATTGGAAGAATTTTGTTGAGCAAATCTACACCATAGTAATAAATCTTTTCCTAATTTGCTGTTGTAACAAAGCTATTAACGCACTCATTTTGAGTGCGTTAATATTTCATTAACGCACCCAAAATCTAGAATTTTTGTTTCCATTGGTTAGACGCACTGAACCTTGCACTGAACGAAATGTCAGTGTGATTTTGTGGTTAAGGTTCCATGTAAGTCATCTCAAGTATACGTGAGGTACAGAAAAATCAAAATTTTACAAAATTTCCTAAATTACCAAAATTGATTTTATTTGTTAAAAAATTAAATTAATATGCAAATTAAGAAAAATAACATGAAAAACTCGTTTTGTAAAACTTAAGAGCACTCGTTTTTTACAGGCACTCCTGCCTACGGCAGTCGTGCTGCAAACCTGAACTCGTGTCTTAATATAAGTTTTACAAAACTAGTGTTTCAATATACTATTACAACATTATCAACGAAAACGTGAAGTTTGATGGCAGGATCCCTCCTGAAATTAGAAAGAAAAAGGTGTAAGATAAGAATCGTTCAAAAATGCAATGTAGGTATATGCCGGATTACCGCCGATCCCATGAAAACCCAAACTGGATATCTAGATGTCGTCGGTAAGTCAAGTAAATTGCCGAATAGCGAAAAGGTTTAATAAAACGTTCTGAAAACGGACAGTTCTTGTTAACTTTCACTTAACGTCCAAATAAATAAATCCCAATTTTACGTCTCGTTGAGGTAAATTATTATTTGTGAAAACGGTCTCCGAGTATATTTTGAGGAAAAAGCGAATCATTTCCCTTTGTCCTGTCAACAATGAAATATCGGAGTTTAGAAAATTGGAGGAATAAATACGACTCTTTGCAAAAGCAGTGAGATTTACAGTGAGGAGGCAGTGGTAAGAATTTTCCGTAAAGGAGTTATGCCTAACCGAAATATAAATGTAAAAAAATCCCGGCTATAATCTCTATTTTATCTGCTACTAGCTTATAATAAGTACATAGAGTGAAATTTTTTTTTCCTAATAAATAGGAGTAATATTATTAGAACAATTCTATTAAAAAATATGTTGGCAGTCAGCTTGTTACTAAATTTCAAATGTCAAATGTGTTTCAAATATATAAGACATTTGTATCAAACATTTTTTTCCAAAATAAGCAAACCGCAAATTCGTTGCCAAAAAAGTCTAGTGACCGCGTTTTAAATTTCTTTAGAGAGCTGTTTGTTGCAGGTCTACTTGCCTTTGCTGATTGTTGAATATCTCTGGAAAATATCATTATCTCATTTTGATTAATCGTCTGATAAATTTTGGCTTCTAGAGATAGTTAAAGTAGTTGGGAAACAAATATTAGTTTTGTGGTTAAAACAGATCCACGTGCTTTTCCCAATATTTAAACTGTTCAAACAGACAAAAGTAATTGATAAATTTAATCGGGGTAATTGTTCTTTGAATTTAATATTACAAAATTTAATTAAAAAAAATATAATGACACCTGGTTTTGATACTGTAAATACAATTAGCTGTGAACGTTGAATAATAATAATTTTATAAATTGAGTTACAGGTACTGGACTGCCCTTTGAAATTTTTTTAATAAAAATAATTTTATTATATGCATACTATTATAACAGCCCCGCAATGGGGAGTAAAATTTATTAGACAACCCCTTAACAACAAACACGTTCTGTCCCGATCTTATTCGCAATGTCAAAAGAATAAAATTTTAACCTTACATTTAAATGTCGAGCGCCAAATTATTAATAAAACTATAGATAAATTATACTATAGATACTATAACAAATTCAAATAGACACACCACTTGGTTAAAAATCCTTCAGAAACAATTTTCTTTTCAAATTCATTAACATACTTTGGCGTCGTCTCAGAGAAATGTTCTAAAATACTTAGGGAAAACGGTTTTAAAGTTTCATTTAAAACAGATAACAACTTATCCAGATTTTTTATTAAGAATAAAGATCCATTAGATTACAAATCGTCATCCGGTGTATCTACATAGGGCAGACAGATCGCAAAATATCAGACCGTATTAAAAAACATTTCAAGCACATCTATAACAACACAGATCTTAATCCTCCTCCATCAACAGCTTCTTATTTCGCCAATCATATATTAATAACGAAACATATTTTTTCACCATCAAATTCCAAATTGATTCACAAAGGCAATAAAGGCCGGAAATTAGATTTTCTTGAGACTTTAGAAATAAGGAAAGCCTTGAAACTGCAAAACAGATCTTGTTTAAATGAACAGAATAACTTAAGTAATCCCATTATCAATTCACTATTTTAATATTTTACCACTCAAACGAACTTACCAGATTCTTCTTGATCCATCTTTAATTTTTACATTTTATAAAATGTTGTTTTTACGAAATCTTTTAAAAATCATGTAACCTTTTCAAAACGTCAAATTTAATTCAAAATAACTTCATAATTTTTTATATTCTTTAAGGTAAGAACCCCTCTGTAATTCATCAATTGTATCATTAATCTCTTGTCAAATTAGGGCTGGTGATGGGAGTAGTGTTCTCCCGAAACATATTCCAATTGTAATTTTACGTTTATTAAGGTTTGTGAAGTTCGACTTAAACATATTTAAATTTACTCCACTTTGATTTATCGACATTGTGTAGTTTAAATATATTAAGCTGTAAATTACTTCAACAAAATATGGTTTGCCTTTATAAGAGTAATTTCTGCTGAACCGTTACAATACGTAGCAGTAATGTTTAAACTCATTTGTATAGTATTTTATATAATTGTGGAGACCTGCTACCGCCCTAAACTAGGTCATCGATGACGAATCGAGGGTGCTGGCATAATCTTGCATGAATCGGTTCGGATGTTACGAATTGTTAATGAGTGAGTCGGGAATAAAGATCCGAGAGGAGAGTGCTAATAATTATTTATTAGTAAGTATTGTTTACTATTAGTGTGAATCGTTCTCCGCGCCGATGAAATTGACAGTAATACAAAGTCGTACCAATAGAGGTAAAATGCCACCAGAGGGATTTGGATCGCTACTTAATAGAAACTGTAATAAGAACGCATGAAACTCGAATAACTGTCAACCGTTGTCAAAATTGTCAAAATAACGTAAATAAAATAAGAACTTCAATCAAACTATCGGCTCTTTGATCAAATTTAATAAAACTAGTGTTCTATATTTCTTCTGGGTGCTCTTTTCCTTTTAGACTGCAGTTCCTCAGATGACAGCAAAAATAAATAGCGACAAAAAATGTTTAATAAAGATGATTTGCACTATTATTCTAAATAATATCTGGTTTTGAAAAAAATAAATCACACTTTTAATTTTGAGATTGGAATTAATTTATTCCACGCCCTTCTAATTTTTCATTCTGTAACACTATTACAGTTTACTTTAATGCGCGAGGTGGTGACATCTTATCTGTTTTCCAAACGCTAGGTTTTGAGCGATTGGCACGACTTGAAATTACTGTCATCTGCGCGGACAACGGTGTGAATAAACTGGTGTAATTCAGTGGGACAGTGTTTGACTGAAGCTGCACGACATCGTAGGGTACAACATTTATAAATGAGAGAAATGCTACGTTATAAGTGAGAATTTAGAATCACAAGTGCTTTAGTGCAACTGATACAAATCTGACGAGCTTATAGTGGCATACAGTAACAGTTTTTGCATAAAAGTGAGGATAAAAGGACTTTCAATTAAATGTTTAGTGCAGAAATTAATTTTGTTTGCAGTAATTACTAACCTATTATGTAGAACAAGATATTTTGAATCAATTAAATTAACGAGTGAGCAACAAAATTCGTGATCGTAGGAGCCTTTGAATCCAAAATTTTGAGTCGATTCTTGATCGATACGATTGTGTAAAAAGCCATCGAGTAATGTGAATTAACGATTAATGTAAACAGTAAAGTAAAACCGATATACGTTTAGCCAACTGCGATCACGAATTTTGTTGCTCACTTGTTATAAATTCTTAAATATTTTGTCGGCCACCAATAAGTTGTCCAACCATATTAATTTAGTCACTTGTGAGTACTTTATCTCATTTGCTAATAATATTGTTTTTTTTTGTCAAAACAGCCATGTTATCCACTCAAGAACAAAAATCGATCTTGGTTTACTCACTTGTGCAATAAATTACTATTATTCCATACAGTTTAAGCTTCATCAACATTGTACTTTGACGTAAAGTGACGAAGCTAAATTGTTTATCTACATTTAATTGAAACGAGTGGTGGTATTATTATAAACAGTAGAATAATAATCTTATGCCCTACTAACGTCTAGATGACTTATTATTCCACGAAAATGGAAGCATTTTAATGTAGCATTTTACTCACAAGTGATATAACGTTAAAAGGGGTGAAGTACTATGGTTACACAATGGTAATACATTAATTATTATTTTTTATCTTACAGGTGTAGTGTAGAATTTACTAGTGAAATCAAACCATTTTAAAAATTTCAAAAACAAACAGATTTTTGTTTTTTTCTATTTACTTACTTATTGTAATTGACAATCGTTTATGTGATATCTTTTCAGGCCGTAATTTTCTGTACTTTCGAAAAACGTCAATAGCAGAAACAGAGTTACTTCCATTTATGATGGTAAATGTTCTGGGTTTATGAGTCTTTGTGTCCGGAATTTGAACTACAAGTACGCTACAGGTGAACTGGAATTCTGAATCCTGTAAAAATTCTTTTATTGCAAAATTATTTTTTGCAATAAATATTCATCAGAAGCATTATCTAAGAACCTCTCCATTTCTTCGAGTGTGAACACTTTGGATTTCTTTGGCCTGTGCCCTACAGACTGTTGTTTTAGAAAAGCTGACACTTGATGAAATCTGTAACAATGAATAGTTTAAACTTTTTGCAGTCTACACGATTTCTCGATTGATTTTTTTTTAATTCCATTTTGAATTTTATTCATAAAATCCGTCAAAATGGAATGGAAACATAAACGCCTCATGATGTTTGATTCACTTGGTGTTTAATATTAAATTTATTAAAAAATAAATTTCATATTTTTTTTGGTTTATAACGGTTTGCAAGAAATTACACGTCTGGCATAAAGCGTCGTATCTTACACGTGACCGAAATGGCATTGTAAGCTCATGAGATGTGCATCACTTATGATTTCTGTCACTTGTGATATAATCTACTATTTATAAGTGGCCTTTTAGTATTCACGATTTTAATAGTGTATAAATAAACAATATTCCTTTTATTTAGAACACTGTCTTGTTTTTAACTACACATAGTTAATATATGATGTATTTATTTAAAGGCATAAACATTAAATTTGTTTATTAAATTTCATATTTTACGTAACAAAACATTTGATTACTACGGACTTTATTTAAATTCAATTAAATTCAAGCTTAAATTTAAATATTATGTACGTAAACAAGCTTTAATAAAGCTTAACTCTGCTGAAAATAATTTATTAGGTGGGGGTTTAAAACTATTTTACATATTATAAAATATCCCAAAGTGGAAATACATATACAGGGGCGATAATGATTTTCCATCAAGTTGCAATTTATTTTAATTAATTAGTAGGCAACGAGCAACTTACTCCTTGATCATTGTGCACAGTGAATATTGTGCATTTAAATGAAGCGGCACATTTACGTTGAGATATTTTTCAAAGCCAACTTGATGGAACATCATATATAATTACCAGGCAAATAAAATTTATAAATTTATCAAGAGGCGTTTTTTATTTATTTTTATAAACATGAATCTATGATATATATGTGAATATAAAAAATGTTAATACTGTATTCAATATAAATTTGTGTGCAAACTGGAAAGTTCACAATACCACTTTTTTTCTAATTTATTTATTTTACAAATCGTATTTTTGCTTGGTTAAAATACGTCCGAAAATTTTTAACGGAGTTGTCGGGATTGGTGTGGAGTTTTAGTAGACTTATACTTCTCTTACTTATTATTTTGTGCAGTTTGTTTAACAATGCAGAAGAAAAAAGGAAACAAAAAGCGACAAGCAAAGTCCTCACAAGAACAACAAATCCAACAAAAAAAAAAAAACAAGAAGCGAGCACATTAAAAAATTTAGAAACATTGTGTTATGGAAGTGGGTACAATATTTTAGGGGGTGGTAAAATCCGTAAATTTGAGGAACGTTTTCAATAGTATATTGAAACACTAGTTTTGTAAAACTATATTAAGACACGAGTTCAGGTTTGCAGCACGACTGCCGTAGGCAAGAATTCCTGTATAGAACGAGTGCTCTTAAGTTTTACAAAACGAGTTTTTCATGTTATTTTTTCTAATTTTTATATTAATTTCATTTTTTTTTTTTTCAAATAAAATCAATTTTGGTAATTTAGGAAATTTTGTTAAATTTTGATTTTTCTTGTACCTGACGTGTATTGACATGACTTGACATGGAACCATAATCTTAAAATCACACTGAGATTTCGTTCAGTGCAGGGTTCAGTGTGTGTTACAAATGGAAAAAGAAATTCTAGATTTTGGGTGCGTTAATGGGTTATTAACGCACTCAAAATGGATGCTCTAATGGCTTTGTTACAATAACAAATTATAAAAAATCCATTACGATACACTCGTTTAGACATTGTAGACTAGTCGCCTCGTCCATAATGTCTAACTCGTTACAAGTAACCTACCGGACCTGTAACGTTAAATACTATTTTTTTTAAATCGCACATTTTTTAAACATTTTTCCGCCCCTCATTTTCACGGGTCGTTCACAAACATCACTTTCACTGACCGAAAAAATCTTAGTAATAAAAACTTACCTTTTGTATGCAAACAATCAATTCTGATCTGTCCGCTCTCGGCATCTGAATGTATAGACATATAGGATGAAGTGAAGAACCTCGCCAGTAAAACATTTACCTACGTCTTTTCCTGTACAACGTCTTGAATGGTGCAAAGGTGTCTCCGTAAGTTTTTTGTTTTTTTTTTTTTTTCGATCAGGGAATGGTGTCTATCGAATTCCACGACTGAACTAAATTCTCTGTTTTTTTTTTGTTTTTTTTACCGACTTTATATTTTGCACTATCTTTTATAAATTCTGTCACAAATCATCAGTAATACCCGTAAGACATTCGCTTTTCATGTGAACCAGCACCCCAGAATATTCATTAAATTAATATTTACAGTTTCTAGTGGTTGACATTTTCATCTTTTCTTTATTTGTTCACTTTCAGTTGCACACCTTCCTTGAGACATCTCTAAATGTACAGTTATGTTCAAAAAAGTGTTGTACAGAATTTGTTGTGTGTGAATTTACCCGTGATTTCATCGAGTTCAAAAAAGTGTTGTGCAAGTATTGTTGCATAGCAATAATTTTAGTGCCAATAATGCTCTATCTAAATGAATATTTTCAAAATTACAGAACAAAAACATTTAATTAGAAATTAAATATACAACATAAATACAAACCAATACCTCAATATTATTATCAACAAACAATTAAGTAACTAGTCCTCTGGTATGAATAGGGCAGTTAACATTCTGAAATATAAAATTGTTTTCGAAAAAGTGTTGTCTTACTGACCGCAACATAACATTTTCTAAAATATTTCGAGATGTTAAGTCTCTCTTCAATCTCCCAACACATCCCAAGTCTGTGGATACTTATCCATGCTCAACAATTTATAAAAAATCTTCCTGTTCTATCGCTGGTGATAACATATTGCTCATCAAATATGTTGTATTAAGGAAGGGTGAAAAATGGTGGATGCGTCGCTTAAAAAAATGTAAAAAATTCTGCCTGTCTTTGAGGGTGTATTCTGTCAAATTCTGGCATTTTTTCATCATTACAATGTCACATTTGAACAGATATAGACACCCGGAAGTCTATAGAGGAAAATTGAAGAAAGGGTGAAAAATGGTGGATGCGTTGTTTAAAAATTTTTTTAAAAAATTCTGCCTGTTTTTGAGGGTCGATTCAGTAAAATCTTGTATTTAAATATTGACTGAAAACTCTTTTCATCCGTAAAAATTACTTCATTCCAATTTTCACGGAACAAATTGACTTCTTCTTTTCCAGAGTTCCGTCAATTTCTCTCTTTTTTTATATTTAAAATGGTGTTTTCACTTGTCTGCATAATGTTTGCAACTTCTCTGATGGATAATCCATAATCCAAATATTATGCAATAATATGTGCTCTTTCAATTAAATTCATTGCCGGCATTTCGAAATTACTTGATGCGACAAGCAGTGTCAATTTTTTTAACTATGGTGATGTTTATTTTTTTTTAAATCCGATGCACATACATCTAAACTAGATGTACAACACATTAATGAACATAACTGTACACTCTTTAGAACGTCCCGCACACCATTTTGAACAAATTTGAAATTTTTCCATGGAACAATTTTACTCCACAACAACACCTTGCATATGGCCAATCCATCATTAACACACATGCGGAGGTGATACGTCATCACATTTCCCCCATCATTCTCGCAACTATGTAATAACCTCCCAGACCAAATCTTACAACCATTTTATTCGTAAAAACGTTCAGGTCAGCTGATTTACGAGTCTCTCAGGTCGTAATTACCTACATTTTATGCTTCCAGTTCCCCCAGACATCTTGGACTACCCGACAAGCACCGATATGGTGGTTCGAGAAGGATCAAACGTGAGTTTACGATGTGCTGCCACCGGATCTCCAGAGCCGGCAATAGCTTGGAGGCGCGAAGGTGGAGAGCCTATTCCTTTAGGAAACGGACAAGAAGGTAATAACGAAGTAGATATAAGTTTATTACATAATACAGCATGTCGTCTTGAGTACAAGAAAATCAACTAAATAATAAATAATGCGGGTGCAAATATAATTAGAGGCATTCAATTATGCATAAGAATTACTTAACTCAATAAAAATCCGGCAAACGCAACTCAAATTTCAATGACTCTTATTGTATAAACAAAGGTTAACTTAGCTTAGTAATGTAGCATTTTTGATCCATATTCATATTCTCAAATCTGCTCAGAATACATCATTAATTAAAAATTAAAATGAAATAGAAAGGGACCTAAAAAGATACTGAAACAAACCTAATTTAGCAAATGGGAACACAAATATTTAAACAGTCTGAGAATTACATCTAGATCTATGATCTTCGTGCAATGAGGAACACCCTAAATTTTGTAACTGAAGTTTATAACAAAACTAAATCACAGATTCTACTAGATGACATAAAGCAAATGCGCATCAGATTAGCTTAGCCGCTTATGGACTAAATACAAAACAACTTATTAATTTAATAGTATATCCGCTAACGAAACTCATCAATATCTCTATAAATGAGGGTTGTTTCCCCTCTTGTCTAAAATTATCAAAAGTCCTTCCTTTGTTTAAAAAATGAGAAGTTAATGATATCACTAATTATCGCCCTGTCTCAATCCTTCGTGTCATCAGTAAAATTTTTGATAAAGCTCTTCAACAGCAAATTCATGCATACTTTGAAACCTTTTCAATTCTTTCCAGTTCGGTTTTAGAAAAGGAAAATGACGATGTAGTCTACTATTAATTTCATCTACCACAAACGCATTTGAAGATGGTAATCACCTAGGCGCTGTTTTCTGTGACTTGTCTAAAGCATTCGACTGCATTTCACATAATCTGCTAATAGGTAAATTTCAACAGTATAATTTTAATGATCTGGCGGTTAACTTAATTAACTCATATCTCAACGATAGATCCGAATTCGTATCTCTCAATGGCAATAGCTCATCATCGCTCCCGATCGAATTCGGAGTGCCTCAAGGATCTGTTATTGGTCCTACACTCTTCCCTCTATATAAATGATTTATTTACTGCATTTAGTTGCTCTAATTTAATTCTTTTTGCTGACAACACACTGTTTTTTACTGCAAGCAAAGAGGAATATCATTTGAATACTTTATCAGAAACATCTCGTATGTAACTACGCGACTGGTTTGCTTTAAATAATCTAGTCTTAAGGGGCATTTTGCAAGGACGAGCAACTACTGGGTGAGAGTGATCAAAAAGTTCGAAGTGTGACATAAGTAGTAGGACGTAAACAAAAATCCACGCGAGACACAGAAAAAGTACATTCTGTGAAACAATGCTTTCTGTTCAGAAATATTTGCAGCGGCCAGTTGTAAAACCCAAAGCACAGCCAAAGGGTCATAAGCCTTTACCTGTCTAACGACCCAAATACAATATTCTAAATTCAACCACCACCCGAGACTACATTCGGGATTATAAAAGTATTATTGACCATAAAATTACTATAAGCCTGGTCGTACTTTGCTTCTGATGAAACAGTCTAATGAGAACGTGACATCGTAACGGGAGAAACAGTTCAACTATTTTTTAGTATTTTACGGGCCATTACATTTAAATATATATTTTTTAAATTTTGACACAATGTTGTCCCAAAAGGACATAATTATCTTTTTCAATCTGCAAAAAAACATACAAAATAAAATTGCTATGGAATAAATCTTTTGTACTTGTCGACAACAATTCCAATAGATACAATCCATACAACAAAGTAGCACTAATTGTTAGCACCAGTAATTGCCAATTGCCCCTGAACCTGAAAGTAATAATTAGCTTTTTGCTTTAGTTTAAGTCCCCATTTTGGTCTATTTTTAAGTAATTAATTTTTTCTTCATTGACCGCTTGTTGGGGTTTTAAGTCTCAAATGGACCAAAGGCATTTTATTTCCACAATATGATCTTGATCAATAATTCCATCCGGACTGGCACCGAGAAAACAATTTTCCTTGTCAATAAAGAGTCCGCACTCACGCACAAGTACCCCATAGTCTCTTTCAAAATACTTTTGCTTCATGTTCTCTTCGCCACATCATTATAGCTGCGCTTTTTCGAAATTCAGAACAGACAATATTTCGAGCTAGCTTTGACGTATTCCTAATAAATTCGTTTTCATCTATTTTTGATCGGGTGGAGCAGCAGTCTTTCTTTTTTTAATTCGTAGAAATAACTCTGCGAGTTTTATTATATCGCGTTTTCTTTTCAGTCCCGCGATATAGTTTTATATGAAATTGTCCCCTATGAATTTACAGACGATAGAATTATAAGTTATTATGCACATTTTGAACAAGTCTTTTTCCAGACGACTCAATGTCGTCAGAAAAGCCAGACTTGATCATGTCTGGAACTGTGTTGATTTCGCCTTCCTTGCTTCCTTGACAAAAATAGCCTCTCAATTTACTACAGTAGTTACGTAGTAAATGGTTTACGCACTCTATCTTTATTACAGGGAATTTATGGTCGTAGGGCTTCGCGATGTGAAGTTTTTTTTAACACACTGCTGCTTCTTTTGCCAGCGAAGGTTTGTTGCTCTGTTATTAGTGATGTAATTATCTATGTTAATTAAATCGAAAAGAATAGACTCATATTGCAAAGTTTTATAAAAGTATCAATCAACGAATCAAGTAAGATACCAACCGATCTGTTAAAAAAATAGGTGTAATTGAATGCGTAGTACTAGGTAGGAATGAATATTTCGGGTTTGGGACATTTTCAATGCTCATTTCTAGTTTTGAGCATTTTATTCGGACACTGTCCAAATTCGTATATTGAGTATACACTGTATTGTACTATTGTGATCATCGCCTAAAAAACGTCGTGTGCACCTCGACTCATGCCTCGGCCACAAAGAGCAGATGCGTCCAACTTTTACGGCCGCGAAGTTCTAAGACAACAGGGACTCTCCGTCCCGCATAATTTTGATGCTGTGGTATAGGTCTAAGATTTTACTCGGACTGTACACGGCGAATTTGTAGCATGGCTGTATAGGTGGAGCTACATTCTTGACGTAGAAATCAACAGAACAGGGTTTTATTTAAAACATTATTACATAGTTGTATTTGCGCTTCCATCTTCAATAATGTAGCAAACAATAAGAAAACACTATAGGCAAGGCGATACGCATGTTTCTTGGTAGGTTTTAAATTCGTAAGTGTTAATAAAATGGTGACAAAAGTAACGTATGTTCAGTTCGACATTTTTGCATATTTATCAAAACAGTTTTGAAAAAAAATATGTGTAGGTTCTAAAGCAATCCTTTTTCTACACCTATTCAAAATTTGAAGATTATTGATCAGTAATTAACAATACAGCGATTTTTATAAAAGTACACTGCAAACATGGGTGAGAGAAGCGCATTAAATGATTCAAAGACAGAAACTGTTTTTTTCAATCTAAGAAACCTCTGATCTTCTATTGAGAAAAATTTTTTTCATATATGATATAATTCTTTCAGTCTATCGCGCTATTATACATTCCAAACTCATTATGCGATTTTAACTTGTGGTCATTCATCGGCCGCAGGTAGACGACATTACAAAGACGCGTAATTAGAATAATAGCTAACTTGAATTATAGAGAAGACAGCAGGGATTATTTCACTCGTCTAAAGATCCTAACCATACCAAATGCATATATTTATTCTTGCCTATTGTATGTAAGAAGCAATCTCCACGTATATCGCACTCGTGCCGAGTTGAAAGGAATTCAGTCTCTGAGACATAAGGACAACCAACATGTGGACTTTCATTGTACGCATAAGTCCAAATTTAACTTGAATAATTTTGCTCCTAAATTTTATAACTACTTACCAGCTGAGATTCGCAACTTGTCTTTAACATCTTTTAAGAAAACCATTAAGGAATCTTGATCTTAAATGCTTGTTACTCCTTTGATGAATTTATGTGCTTAAATTTTAATCTTAGGGTATAGGTGTATTTAGCCATTATGAATTTGACGTGTGTAAGCATTTTATTAAATTTGTATTTCACACAAATATATATTATATTATTGTTATTATACAGGGTGTCCGTACTAAAATTTCTACCCCCAACAATTTTAATTTCGAAAGACTTGAACAGGTCAATTTTGTTATCAAGGGGGACCAAATTGTACCAAACTTTCAAGCCTTAGATGTCACCATTTTAGCTAGAGCAGCCACCCCCTTAACAGATGACATGGGGGGTCTTGTGATACATCATTTTAAAGTTTATTTAACTCTCTATCCGGACCTACTATTATCTATTTGTTTCTACAAAAAAAATTAATTTGTTAGCTTCCAAGTCCACATAAATTACGCTTAACTGTTATTGTGTGAACCGCGCATTTTGATAATTAAGAAGGTTTAATTGGACTAAGTTTGAAAATTAATGAAAACAGACATTTCAGCGTATGCATTGCCCAAAAAATACGCACCCCCCACCTCCATACAATAATACAAGAGCTGTTCAAATGCTTCCCGCAAGTTGCGCAACATCTCAGGCGTGATCGAACGGCACTCTGCAACGATTCTTGCGCAAAGCTCTTCTAAGGACGCAGGTTTCGTTTCATACACATTTCACGTGGCCCCATAAAAAAAATCCATTGGCGTTAAATCGGAAAATTCGATTTTTTCAACAGGACGGAGCTCCGCCTAATTTTGCTGCAGATGTCTGAGGTTTTCTTAATGAACGTTTTCCAGACCGCTGGCTATGTCGCCGAGGTGCAATCGATTAGCCAGCTAGGGCATCCGATTTAACGCCAATGGATTTCTTTGTGGGGCCACTTGAAATCCAAGGGTGTTGTGACGAAGTTACTGAAGAGTTCCAAAAAAAGGGTGTCGGAAGTGATGCTCAACGCTCTGAAGCGAAAATTCTCCGCAGTCTAACCCACTATTCGACAAGGTCAAGCTCCCTACGCCCAAATCGACATCTTTAACCACTTCTTAAAAATACTTCTGGACCTCCGATCGGGATGAAACTTTCACCGTTGTAACCGGAGAAATAGCGCGCAGCTTATTCAAATTTCCGAAAGTCGCTACAACTATCCCAAGCCGCCGCCCTTGTCACCGAAGGCCACGCTCTTCGCACCGAGTTATTAAAGTGTCCAGGAAAAATGCTTCCCATTATCGGATTGGGATGGGACTTACATCACTTTGATCAGCAAGGAAGCGCGCTCCGGACCACGCCGCTCCGGAATAGCTAACTTATCCGGAGTCGCTGTCGTTCCGTCCGGAAGAGAATGGGGTGATAAGACTTTCTCCCTACTACATTTGCAACAAGTCGCGCGCGTCTGCTAACGTCATCGTCTCCTCTTCAGCGTGTCCATAAAAGAAGCTCCGCTCAGCCGCAGAGGGCAGATGTGAGTCGCACCTCTACCGAAGAGGAAGTCCCTGCAGACCATCCTCCCGGTTCCCGTCCAAGTTCCTGTTACATCCCGGTATTCTGCTCGCGAGCCAGCCAGCCGTGCGCGTTTAGTCTGGACGAACCTCTTCCGGTTGCTACTTCCGGTTTCTAGTCGTTGCCTGCCGGTGTTTAATCCCGGCTGTCTGACGGCGGGGGCACTCTGCTCGCGAGCCAGCCAATTGTCCGCGTCTTTTGTAGCATTCGGACGGGGCTTTCCGGTCGCTGTTCCCGGTTTCTAGTCATCGCCTGCCGGTGTGAAATTCCGGCACCTTACAGTTATCTGACGGCGGGGGCTCCCTGCTTGTGAGCCAGCTAGCTGTCGCGCGCTAGTAGTATCCATGTTTTCCCCAAGGAAAACCCGTACCACACCTTCCTTACCCTTCACACCTTTCACCGCCGCTACAACCGTCGGGAGGGCATCCCGCCATTGAGAGAAAAGGAAGCGACGAGGATGTTACGTACCAAAAATTGGTTTGATACCGCCCCAAATCTAGCTCTATCGAGATGGGCTGGGTCTATTGTTATTTATGCTATATCTTTTTTCCTTTTTTTTCCTTTTACTTAAATGGACGCCACCAGTTTTTACCGCAGAAGAGGATGGTTACGAAATTATAGAGTCTAGTTGAAAAACTGGAAAATTCAGTTAAAAAAAACAAAGATTAAAGCAAATAAGAATTTACTCATAAAACTAATATCGTAAATTAACAGACCGAATAGAATTTAAAGACGTCGATTTATAGGTATAATTCTAGGCATGTATAGTGTAACAACTGTAACGTCAACGACGATTCGACGATCTAATTTAATCGAAAGTTATATTATTGCTATAAATTATTAAGATTATTTTTACGCTAAATTATGACTTTACATTATGGCTTTAAATTATTACTTTGAATTATACCACAGAAACGAAAAAGATACAAGAAATAGGAGATACGAAACAAAAGCACAAGGTGTCTTATCTGGCCTTGGAACTCTCGTTTGGATGTCTTCCAGAAGGAGACGACGACGATTCTTCAGCCCCTGGCACAATTAAGTCCTCTTTAATCGTCCATGCTGGAACTTCCAAGGAAGACCACCCTCGATAGCGTAATTCCAATTAAGATAAATTAAGTGGTGAAAATTTTAGGGTTCACCCCAAGCCAGCACCCTAATGAAGAAGATTCCCCTTTATGTACCCCATTAAACGAACAGAAAGGCCCTTTCCTCCAATGAGGGACCTGGACGACTTCCAAAGAGACAACGAAATGTGGAAGCACCACGTGGACGACTTATTCGGTGGTTTTAATCCCTCCAGGTCGAAAATGATTCCGTCGATTCACGAATGTTTCCAACGAGACGAGTCCCTTGCGGATAATTCAAATTTAATTATAACTACGACCACGTTTCATCAA
The DNA here is from genome assembly GCA_963583935.1 of Diaperis boleti. NCBI lineage: Eukaryota > Metazoa > Arthropoda > Insecta > Coleoptera > Tenebrionidae > Diaperis > Diaperis boleti. The sequence continues at coordinate 34,387,033 of OY757242.1, read as the reverse complement.
CCACCGGGAGGAATAGTAATGTCTCGTTTTGACGGAAACCGCTGACCGGAAGAAGGCAAGTCATGCGCGCAAACGACGCGGTGACGATGGACAGCACTGTTGGACAGCACTGACAGGTGTGAGGTTATGTAGATGTAAACAAAAGAAGTTCTTCATTATTTCCCGACAAGTCACAAAGAAAGTGTAGGTATTACCCAGTCGAAGTTCCATTAATTTTGCACCTTGGCATTTTAGGCAGTGGGAAAAGTGTTGCATACTTCCAGAACCAAAGATCGAACCACATAACACCAGCACAGCGAAGAATGAAGAAGAAAGACGATACATTGGGAGTAACATTCCGTAATGTCGAGCACAGTTACGGTTTACAGTAGATATTAGTTCAAGCGAGAATAGAGTAAAAAGTACGAAGAAAACAGCGACTTAAACTCAAGTGCGTGGTCCGCCGAATATCATCTCCCTTTTTTGATAAATTGCTCTAGGATGCCCCAAACAGCAATCCCTTCACAGCGAGGTGATCGAAACCCAAAACAATTCATGAAACAACCGAAAAAAAATAACGAAATATGTAAGGTTAATGAAAAGATAAAATTATCTTTACAAGGACCGTGAAGATAGTGGTGTTGTAAATACTAAATACATTATATATAGGCTGTTCATTAAATATTGTCACGTTGTCTTAAGTTATTTCTTCCCTCCTGCCAAACTAGACAGCTGACCCCTGGCGCACCGAACTCATTGTAGCAACCCGACCGTAGTAGCGTCACAGTGTGTGAAATGAAAAGTGTCTCGCCAGCAGAGCTGCACGCAAGAATCGTTGCAGAGTGCCGTTTGATCGCGCCAAAGATGTTGCGTAACGTGGAGAAATCATTTGAACAGCGCTTGTATGAAAGTGGGGGGTGGGTATTTTTTGGGCAATAGGTACTTTCGTTGTAATGTCTGCTTTTATTAATTTACACATTAGCTAGCTATAGACAAGCACGCTTTCTACACGGAATCGAATCAACGTGTTATTTTTCTTGTTGTGAATTCGTCAGTCATTGCGCAGTAGAAGGAAAATGTCACATTAGTGGTCACAGACAATCCAACTGAATCTAACTGAATTGAGCAGGAATTTTTAACCTTTAAACCTTACCCATCAAAAAACAAGTGTACCCCAAACAATAAACCCGAAAAATAAGAAAAAAAAACAACTTTTTTTTTAAATAACCGACACTTGTATACGCCTTCTTAATGTTAAAGTGCAGGTGGTGACTTTAAAATCTTCTTTGATCTCCGAAATAATGCGACCAAGACATTGTGGTGAACAAGAGATTGTGGTGAAATTCCTGTACTGAATTTGAGACACTCATAAGTTCTGCCTGTAGCAAGATAACGAAGTGTAGCAACCAGTCGTTCTTCGGGACTAATACTAGTCCTCATTATAGTATCTTTTTTTTTTGTATATGGGGTGTAACTAATTCCAACAGTTGTTTGAAGGTGTCCATTTTTAAATAATTTAAGAAATCTGCTGGGTCCTGGATCCTCAATTCTTTTAGTAGAGTAAGGTCGCTATACAAATTACGATTTCGAAGCCACTTTTTGGTCCACACACGTTGTTTTTTTTCTTTGTGAATAACAATTCCACAGCAAGAGCCACACATGCCACTGCTTCTTTTCTGTTCATCTTTTTGTTTGCTATAAATTTCGACTGCATCGGGATACTACACTGTTTGCAAAGAATTCGCATGGAGGGATCTCAGTCCTCACGGTTTTTGCAAAATGAATAGCAACAGTATATAGTTGTGGGAATTCACGACAAAACAAAGTTAAAAAGGGGTATATTAAAACGAAATTACAAGTCACTAAATAAAATTACTATTAAACACTGATTGGTCCTTCGGTAAAGGGTCGTACGGCTCGACGGGGTAGAATCTGCAAAATTACACGTTTTTGTCTAGGGGAAAAACTAAGTACCGTCACCACTGACCTGCGTCTCAACAACTGCCTTTAGGCGAGCCCATCGCCCTTGGTGGTACCATCGTGTTCTTTGGCTTAGTGGGCTACGAGAAGATACTTTCCCCCTTGTTTTCCCAACGGAAAGAATGACAAGAATAACCGTTCGTGTATGGGTAGCTATTGACTCCGATTAAACCTTATTAATTATCAACATGTTTGTGCGGTTCACAAAATAGCAGTTAAGAGTATTTTATGTAGATTTGGAAGTAAGCAAATTCATCATTTTTCTGTAGAAACAAACAGATAATTAGGTTTGGATAGAAAATTGAATAAGCATTAAAATGATGTATCATACGACCCCTAATGATTTTTTTAAGGGGGTAGTTCTCCTCGCCAAAAGGGTGACATCTTGAACAAAATTGACCTGTTCGAGCGTTTCTCCTGAGTCTTTCTAAATTTGAATTGTTGGGGGGTACAAATTTTAGTTGACACCCTGTATATATAAAATCCAAATACCACTCATAGTTGGGGAGTTTTCCCTTTATTAATTACGTAAGAAAAAGCGAAAATCGAATTTGATTTAAAACTCAAACCCGAAAATCGTGTCGACCGGTGTAATGGGACTGCCTTCTAACTGGATGTTAATGTGACAATTAACTATCGAATAAACACAGCTAACTGCCTGAAACTTTGAGAATTGCCACTCTTTAAAAAGTTATCTCATTTCGAAAAATTCTTCTTTTATAGTTCTTACATTCTCTCACATCGCTTGTCTTATATGAAGGTATTATAATTCCTTAACTCTAGAAAATTAACATCTGCAAAAGAATATCGTGATTATAATATAGTAAGCTCCTTTTGGTTGTAGTTTGCAACATATCCTGTATTGAGTTTTACCTATATAACTCATTTAGAGTTCCACTTCCAGAATACTTAAATATAAAAAAAATTAATTACCAAAGAAAGCTCAATAAAGAGGATGAACTGAATAAATATCAGGCACATTACTAAACGATTGCGTTTAGCAACAATAAGTTTTGCAAAAGTTTAGTAGAGCGTTTTGAGACAAAATTAACAACCCATACAAGTTTCAGACAATGTGAAATTGCCTCGTTGAAAAGTTTTATAACGACATAATAAATGAGACTTTCCAGTAGACTTTAGTAAGTCTAACAGTGAGCTAGTATTCAAACTGTGGTGATCATTTTTGACTTCTGTGTTCCTTCTTGTGACGATGACTTTTTTGAATCAATTACAGCTGCGGGAAATAACTTTCCATAATAATTATGTTGTTGTGACAATTTATCGTTGCAGCCATAAAAATCGTAATAATAATTAATAATTTCCATTCCCTAGATTTAAATTGAGTTATTCATAAAAAGTTGACAATGCAGGTTTTTATTTTTCGAATCAAATAATTTTTTATTGTCTGTAAATCTGCTCCCTGTTGTCACTATAATGGCTGAATAAATTTTTATTATTTTATCGGGTCAGTAAATCTTTTTTAATAGGTAAAAATATGGCACATTTAAAATTTAGTGACATATAACGCAATGCATCAAAATTAGCTAACACGAATAGTAAACAAAATTTACATAAGCCTGTGTATTTGACAGGTAATTTTAAACATGTTAACAGTAGCAGGAAAAACAGCCGTAACACTTCGAAACTCATTAGATCTGCATTTAAATAAACGATGACAGTTAGATCATGGGCTGTTGCAGTTGTTATTACATCTACACTGCAAATTAATTTATGCAAATGCTACGGGATCGAATTATAGCTAACAAGACTACAGAAAAACGGCATGTATTTTTGTGATTCGCCAATATTAGCAATTAGTGCTGCCAGCTTCGTATCCCATGTCATGCCCAGTTTTTGTCGGTCGTTAAACAAACGCATTTTTTTCCACGTTGGGAAATAAACCGACTGATTAAAAAATAAGTGTGACTTTGGGACCAATTAATTACCGCAAATCTCCCGTCGGTGGCGGAAAAAAGGCCCGCCAATTTCACAACTCTCCAGTCGCTAGCCCGTAATTAAGCTCTCTTGCGGCCATAAATTTCCAAGCCACCTGTTAAGTGCGTCCTTAACAAACGCGTATGTTTCAGGACATCAGATCGATGCATTGAAAGTCCAGATTAAGATATCGTTTATTTTGGTATAAGAGTCACTTTAGAATACATTTCCCACTAATTAACAAAGTTTGTGTAAATTTAACTCTAATGAATAAATATCCTTAACGGGAGATTACGCCGCACCCCAAAACATTTCTCATGCATAAGCGTCTAGTTAACGAGATGAGCAATAACTATTTAACACAAAAATACTAAACAACTCTAGTAGTCCCAGAGCCGGCGCCGGCGTATAGATCTATGACGTCACTTCCGGTTGAAGATATGCAGCACATTAATGAAATTGACGTCAAAATGTAGGTGTTGATTCTAACTCAGCCGCAACCCTGTGGCACCCCTGTTTAAATGATGTTATAAGTTTTTCTCCTTTTCGCGTATCTTATCCATTAAAAAACTATACGTCGGCTCTGGCAGTAGGTATAGTTTTGTACACCGATATAATATACCATTTAGTCAAGTCGAGGATACCCGCTATAAGAGAGCGTTTTGTTCCCACCGATAGTCACATCTTTAAAATCGTAAGAGGATTTAAGGTATGACCCATATAAGTAGCTCATTTGATTCGTAGTGACCTCTAGAAGTTGCGGAAAAATTAAATTTGCGCATTATTATCAATTGCAAAAGTCGCCGTATCGACAGTTTATCACAAACATTTTTGTTTGTAATATGTACTATCAAAGATATTGATTCAATAATTAAAGAAAAATTTGAGAATTTTTAAGACACTTCAAATAGTAACATTTCGTGGAGAAAATACAGATTTTTTTAATCATTCCCACTTTTTCACTACTAACTTCAGAAAACATCATTATATATCGCGTTTGATGTTTAAACAATTATGTTGATGAAGTTCTGCATCTTACCCAATGTTGGATTTTTCTCTCCTATTAGTAGATAATAAAAACAATTAACAATTCAATTATATATATTCATAAACCAGAAGAATATTCTTAAATCCAGGTGGAGTAAATTTAAATTAAAATTTAAATATATCTAAGTCGAACTCCACAAACTTTAATAACTGTAAAATTACTAATGGAACATGTTTCGGCAAAACACTTCTGCCATCATCAGCCCTTAAAGAATATAAGAAATTATGACATTGACGTAATTTTGAATTAAATTTGACGTTTGCAATTTGAAACAAATGCCGAAACATATTCCATTAGTAATTTTACACTTATTAAAGTTTGTGGAGTTCGACTTAGATATATTTAAATTTTAATATATATTCATATTAACAAGAATCAACATTGCTTTACAACATTGCATCTACAAGTGAAATAATTATGGTTGTCTGGATGACAGGACGTAGAAGTATAATTGCACGATCAAACTAACTTACCTGAAGTTCGAACGTAATTATACGGGTCGTACTGTCATCTAGACACCCATTCCCCATCCAACCCAAAGAGCCTTTTTAGGACCCATTTCTTTAATTCTTGTTAATATTCTATAAACTTATTGAAGGACGCATATCTGACATATTATCTAAATAATCACCTTAAAATTCATTTATATTTCATATTATGTAAATAGCTGACGATTCAACAAAGTCAATGAATATTTTGTTTTGATAATATTTGTAATACAGCCATAGAAGGGGAAAAAAAGTTATTACGTGTTAAAAAGCACAGAGAGCGATTTCTAGATTACCGACCGATCCGAGAACACGTGGAGAGAAGTGACGAAGGAAAGTGTAGAAAACAGCAAAAAATGGAAATGAAGCATGGAAGAAAGGAAGGAAGAAAGAAGCGGTTGAGGAGTGTAGAAATATACGAATTAAGAAGCGACAAGAACAATAACAAAGAACGTCGGCAACCAACAATACACGGCACAGTATAACTAAAAGACAAAGAGCGCTAGAAGAAAGTCTAGAAGCACTCTATAAACTCAAGAAAACAGTAGAGCAAAGGAGAAGCCAAGAAGGAATGGGGCTGGAAATGGAAGAGGTGATGGATGACCGAAAACGAATAAAAGAAGACTAGAAGAAGAAACCAGGAAAAAAAGCAGAGCGATGAAGGGCGTCAACAGACAGGGAAGAACTGACGAGAGAAATGAACCTGCTGAAAAAGGCGATGTAAGAAAAAGAGAAAAGATGGAAAGAAGAGAAACCCTTCCTGGAAAAGAAGATGGGACGAATGGAAGAAAAGAAAAGAGGCCAAAGAAGAAGTAATATAGCAATAACAGGGCTGGGACTGAAAGAGACAGGACAAAGAATGAGCAAAAAAGTCGAGAAGTGTGTTGAAGAGGAGTAGAAAACAGAAATGAAGAAAACAGAGGCCTCTCCTATAAAGGGAGAAAAAGCTATAATAAGCTTTAATAGAGGGAAATTGTCAAAATTGGTAAAAATGAAAACAACCGAGAAAGAAATAGAAGAGAAAGAAGACAAAACAAAATAAGGCATACGATAACAGAAAAGCAACAGAAGAAAACAAAAGGAAAAATTCGATTGTTATATTAGCGGGGATGAGACACAGAGGTGAAGATTTTTGGAAGTAAATAAGTAAGCGAATTTGGCATAATTGGAATGGTAGACAGGTGAAGGGAACTGCTACGTACGGAGATGTAAAGCAGCAGAAAGGAAAAACAAAAAAGGAAGAACGAAAGGAGGCTTTATTACAGAAGCAACGAAGAAATTGAAAAATAAATAATGACGAAACAAGAAATACACATAACTGGAACAACAAGTGAGGATTCTGAAACTAGGAACAAAAAAAAATAATCACAGTATATAATAAAGAGATAAGCAAGACAAAACAAATGTTTTGTGACAACAAATCGGATGGAAAAAAATGGGGTAGACTTCAATGCGAGAATTGGGACAAGACTAGGAAGACACAACAATGCGAGAAGAGAAGCGAGAGTATCGAAGGATAAAACAGAAAATAAAGAAGCAAGAAAAATTATCGAATTTTTTGAGGATATGGTAAATGGGAACTGGAATGACGATGCAGGGGAATCTACGTACGTGGAGCCGAGAGGAGAATCGGTGATTGATTATGAAATAGTAAACCAAAACGCTTGGGTCAAAGATTTAGTAAAACTCCATTTAATCCAACTTCAACCAAAGAGATATTGTTTCGGAATTATATAAACCAGCAGGAGTTAAATTCCGAAGACCAATAGTTATTGTTAAGGGTATCAACGAAACGTTACAGGCAGGTTTTGTTGAAATTTTCTTTATTTCAAAGAAAAGGATTTAAATATCTACTTATAGTAATAGATTGTTTTTATAAATACGTATGCAATCTTCCTCTCAAATCTAAGTATGTATACAAACGAAGTTATTTCTGCTATGGAAAAAATGTTGATATCGCTTTTGCATTTACCAAAAAAATTTCAGTGACCAAGGAAAAGAATTGTATAATGAAAAATAAAAAAATGGAGGAATATAAAATTAATCATTACAGTGTGTGTAGTTCAAAAAAGCTTCTATCGTTGAAAGGGTAAATAGAACATTAAAATCCCTAATGTGTGGAAGCGTTTTAGTTTACAAGAAAATTGTAAATGACTGGATATGCTAGATATTTTGATGATTTTTGTGCTACATTTTGAAACATTTTTAAGTCTGCAACCATGGAGTTTATGACAAAAGTATATTGAGGAAAATTGTTGCTCTTGTTAAGTTCTGTTACTTGTTAAAATTTGGATATCTAAATATTTCTGTTGCACGCTGTGTTTAGGTATGTTGAGTGAAAATAGCTTAAAAGTGTACCAATGTGTTTCTGTATAATGTTATTCAGTTAACACATCATCGTATTTGTTCGAGAAGGGAATTGACATTTTCATAATTTTGTCTGTGTTCAAATAAAAACCAAACAAATTTTAACGAAAGGATTTTTTCTACTACCTCGTGTCTTGCAAAATAGCAACTTTTCCGAATTAAAATCTAAACAGAGTTTAGTCGTAAGTATTTATGTGACAAGGCCTACAGATGCTGAAAGACGAGGTGATTATATGGTTTTAAAGTCAGTAGAACCCTGGCCGTTTGGCTGAGAGCCGTATCTGGCTGAAATGTCATTAATATATTTTCTGTGGACTTTATTTAATTATGCTTTTTGTTATCAGAACTGATGTTCCGGGAATAAGCCTACCAGTGGTAGAAAATGCACCAGAAGATCTTCATTGATTATTCCTGCATGGTCAGATTTTTAAAGTTAATTTACTCAATTTAGGACTGGCCGCTTAAAATCGATAAATTATATTATAGTATATTATATACCAAGGTTGAGAAGTTGTTTTTCTCAGCTGAGCAGTATTAATTCCCGAGATTCAAAGCATCGAGGGAATTAAGTTGCGAAGCTGAGAAAAGGCTTCTCTACCGTGGTTTATATGTATATAATTTTTTTCACTACTAGCAGCTTAAATCCTATAAATGATGTCCATTATTGTACTTATAATTACATAAACAATTTCACGAATATTCTGCCAAATTCTAAGAAACAGATTTTTTTTCATGAAGTCCTTAGGTATTGCCACATTTATTAGATATGCATTTTGGATGAAATCCGGTCTGAAATCATTATTAACCTCTGTCTCTTCATTATTAACTACTAGTCAATAATGAAATGATTATTAACTACTAGGAAAGAAAAACAATTTCACACATCCTCTGCAAACTATGTAATGGTACATTTTACAGCTAGTAGTGAAAAAATATTATTATTGAACACTGGACACTTTTTTACAAGCCTTAAATTTCTCGCACGCTCGGAATTCAAACTGACATCTGCTTCATTTATGACATTGATTAATGATTACATCCTCAAGATGTATGAACTATTAAATTAAAAATATCCCAAGAATAAGTTCCCGAAACTTTTACAAACTCAGTGACGATAATCAGCTTATTAGCTACATACCAAAATATTTAGATAATATACCATGTTTGGATTCTTTCTTATTTAACAAAAGGGATCTATCAATTATTACTGTTATTGATCGTGAGACTTAACGTCTTATTGTTTTTCTTTTGCTTGCCCGAAAGGACTCAATATTTAAGCAATAAATCGACGATCTCTTCCACAAAGGATAACGGAGAAAATTGAGCAACTTAATAACATTCTCCATGTGTTTCAGATTCTCTTGGAAAGTCCTAAAAGGCAAGTAATAAAGCCTATAAAAGGTAATAGGAAACGTATTCAACAGTTACTGTAATACGCTTAATTGAGACCACGTCAAATGTTAAATTCCAAGAGGTAATACTTATAATATTTTCGTAAATAACATCCCGAGTGAATTCGCGCATTCGAAAAAATTATCGGCAGTTTTAACGTGCACGAGGGGTATTCAAAGGACTATTTCCCGAGCTATATCATCCAAAAATTTATGCAAACGGCTATTTTTTGTAAAAATGCAAAGAAAAAGAAAAAGTTTTTTATTTGGCAATAAATGTGCTTTAAACAAATTGCATGTGTGTGCAATTGTTTCGGAGCCTGTTTTCTAACGGAAATTGACAAACATATTGAGAATCTTACTCCCCTCAATACACAAAGGCAAGGTCTGCAGCATGGGAACAATTTGAGTATTTCTGCTGTGAGATAGGGTATTCTTTAATAAATGGAGCCAGAACTGTAGAAGAGTTGGCTACAATTATGAAGGATTTTGGATTTAATATAATATGTGGAATGAAGATACGCCAGAGGTGCTACAGAGAAAATTTTACCACATAGCGACATGCAAACTGGCTTGGCATGGCGGCGAAGTAGCCAACTGTTTGGTAACATTTTTCAAGGACGAAAGAAATAATGGTGGCAAGCTAACTGAACACCTTACCTATGGTCCTGTTTTTGGAAAAACCGCCCAAGGAGCTGGACGTTTGACCGAAAATAAATGGTAAAAACACAAATTCTGACCGTTGTCTTTTGTTTTTAACACTGTAATTTCTTTACTGACAGATTGTTTCAAAAGTTGATGGATAAAAAGATTATGACCAACCGACTTTTTTTAAGAGTGAATCCCATGTGGAATAGTGGAAAATCTGTTAGGAAGAAACCAAATCTTAAAATGGACAACGTCTGCAGCTTAACAAATAGGATTAGATACAAAGGAGATTAAAGTGACTAATAATTCCAACCGTTCTACTGCGGTTTCTTGTTTGGCTAAGGCTGGCGTGGGACAGCATCAAATAACAAAGATTACTGGACATTGCAGCACCTCTTCAATCAAATCTTATTTGCAACTTGACAGAGAACATCACGTCATTGAATCATTTAAGAAATAATTAACAGCAAGAGACGTGTTCAGCAAAGATAGGAGAAAATTCAATAATTAACTATAACAGTTGTACTTTTAATTTTAATGTAGCTAAAAAAAATATATATATTTTTGAAAAGCTTTTGATCAAGGAAAATATTTATTTTGCACTAGTGCAAATTATCGCCTAAGTCGAAGCTGATTGGGTGAATTTAAAAAAGGATTTAATTGACTTAATTTTTGCGAGGAAAGTAGTTGCTGTTAATTAAGCATCAGTAAAATAATATATTGACTGGGCCCTGATGATTTCGACGTGAGCGAATAATAATAATTTAGCCTTTAATGCTTCCGTGTCAGATATGGCAAATTTGCGGTTGATACCCGTTGAAGAAAAAGTAACGACGTTAAGACGCATCTAACTAGCGACGTTTCCTGAATTCCAATGATTGCGTTAAAATTTATATCTCCCAACCGGCTTAGTATTGGGTTTACGCTCGCGATGGATTAATCCGTCGCTTTTCGTAATATATGCGCGGCATAAACATAACAATGAATGTTAAGGCTGAACATAATGTATGCATGGTTGGTAACATAAACACGGATTCGTGCAACAATACAGACATTTGAGTGGAATGAGTGCGATGATTTAGGACCGGAGCCGGTGCTAGTTCCGGTTGGCCGGCCCGAAGTCTGCCGTTCCGCCTTTAGTCCACTCATTTACACCTCCTTCTCGCACCATTACGTTCTTGTGGCGGTCGGTGCTTCTTGGACGACCTATTGTTTAGAGCATTCATTAAGATCGGCGATAATCGCTGCTGCCATAACTTACCAACTCTACCAGCACGCCTTCTTGTTAATGAAGTACTTAGATAGCGCAGCGGGAAATTTCTACTATTTAAATGAGTCATAAATAAGCCGTTTTAAAATAGCTTACACTAAAGGAGGGGTGCTATCACGACCTGCAGCACGACTCCGACCTCTTTTGTTTTTCGCAAGCCCCATCACAATAACCGGACTAATTTGTAAAGCCACGTGCCACCGCTTCGCCTCAACACCGACGCGGCGCGACGGCAGTATTTAGTACATTAACACCGTTGAAATCTCCTGTGCTTGAATCTACCGCTTTAGACATTATATGCATCGATGACTACCATGCAAATAATAACACTGGAAATAAATATCGGACGTCTACCTACTAAACCTAAATGATACTTAAAACCATGTGATGGACGGCGAGACCGGGTAGAAAAACGGAAGTGTCCAACTAACTAGGTTTTGCTACATTATAACTAGTGTTAAAAATGTACTGATTTTAGTTCGTGCACCTATGATTTTTTTTTACTTTTAGTTGCGCGGACTACCGTTAATACAATGTCAATGTAAAAGGGCCAGCTATTAATGTCAGTAGCAATAATAAAATTAAACAATTTATTTAAATCAAACACTTGGTGTTTTGGTATTTTATATTGGTAGTAGTACACCAAGCTAATTCCTGTCATCTGCAGGCTCATGCTACGCCAGAAATAAAGACCACCAAGAAAATTCAAAATATTTTTTTTCACAGCTTCAGAGTTTGGAATGGTTCTTCAAATGTAACTTTTTTCCCAGAAAACTTAAGTGTTGCGGTCACACATAAAGCTTTGTATGTAATTTGTACATAAACAGATATTATGTCTCTACCTTTCAATTTCAGTCCGCTAAGTAAAACATTACGGGACTGAAATCTTTACCGGACTAGCAACAAAGCTAACTTTCTTAGAAAAATACAAATTAATATACCGGAAGTGGCATTGTGTGGGAACAAATGATCACATACAATGATGTCATCAGCGCCGGGACAACGAAACTAAATTTCGCGGCCTTCTTGCACACAATTGACGGAAACGATATGGCGTAAACAGTGATGCCAACCAATTGGGTGTCTCTCCCCCTAACGACAAGGTTAACTGTCGCACGTAAACAAACACACCTAACATCACATTTGGGGTTCCCGACCTTTAATTAATAATAAAATTTATAAACCCAATTTGGGATGTAACACTTTGTACAGCACGTGTGTATTTGGATTGATAATAAAATAATGTGCTCTGTGCAGTGATAATTATATTTATGCCCTTATAACTTATTATGCCACGCAAATGGAAGGTAAAATGTTAAAATGGGTGAATTACTATGGTTAGACAATGGTAAGACATTGTTATTATTATGTTATTTTTTGAAACGTCATTTGTACAATCTCATTATTTTTAACGTTTCAAAAGAAATTACACGTCGGGCTTAAAACGTCGTATCTCACACGTGACCGAAATGCTCTTGTAAGCTCGTGATTCAAAAATCTCACTTCCTTACAATGAATCATTTCTGTCACTTGTAATATAATCTACTACAAAACGTGAAAAATAAATCTTATTGTAACACTTAAAAATATATGCCAATAAACTTTATTTTAATCCACGCACTTTTATTTATTCATATACACTCCACCAGACTTTTACGTGGGTATCGAGTTGTAAAAGAATGTCGTAACTGTATGAAAAGAAAGCTGTCCGTTCTGAAGGATCTTCCCAAAGCTTAGAATTTATATAAAAAATTATAATAGCCTCAAAAGATTTACTGTCAATCCACAAGCGATCTAGAATTCACCTTCACGATATAGACATAATTCCAAAATAGTGGCAGCGATATCCACATAGATTCACCATTTATACGAGTTCCCAAATTTCTACGAGAATATTAGAACGTAAAAGACTAGGTCCTCTTGGAAAGTACCTCATTCTAAGACCTACTTTTTTTCGTCCTAACACTTTCTAAACCCTCCTCCAAATTTAGAAGCTGTGAAAGGTCCTCCGAATTTCGAAATGATAAAAAAACAAAAAAAAACCTCCAAAATTCTGGTGGAGATATTGGTTCTACGAATTTTTTCTGCGATTTTTTTATCCACAGTTGCATATATACGGCAAAGGGTCATAAGAATCCTCTAGCTTAGAAACCCCTTGTTTAAGGTTATTTGAGTTAGATGGTACAACAGGTTCCTTACGAAAATCTCTACTGATTTGTACACTCTAATAATTTCAAACTCCACCAAATTCCATTTAAAATTCACTGTTAAAATTTGCCTTAGTTTCAAAGTCCACCAAATCTATTGGAACTAATTTTCAAACTAAAAAATTTAAATATATCAAAGTCGAACTCCACAAACTTTAATTAACGTAAAATTAAATGGAACATGTTTCGGCAGAACACTTCTGCCATCATCAGCCCTAATTTAACAAGAGTTTAATAATACAATTGATGAATTACAAGAGGGGTTCTTACCTTAAAGAATAAAAAAAATTATGACGTTGACGTAATTTTGAATTAAATTTGACGTTTTCAAAGGGTTACATGATTTTTAAAAGATTTCGTAAAAATAACATTTTATAAAATGTAAAAATTAAAAATGGATCAAAGAGAATCTGGTAAGTGTGTTTGAGTTGTTTATTTTTAATAAAAAATCTGGATAAGTTGTTATCTGTTTTTTAACCAAGGATTTTTAACCAAGTGGTGTGTGTATTTGAATTTGTTATAGTATCTATAGTATAATTTATTTATAGTTTTTAAAGAATATCCATTATTCGAAGCAATTTGTTTAATGTTAAGTTCTGTTTGAAAAGATGAATCTGATAGTGGTATAGAAAATAATCGGTGGAAAAAGGAATGAAAAGCTGCAAATTTAAGGGAAACAGGGTGACAAGAGTCAAAAGGTATTACGCAATCTGTGATACTAGGTTTTCTATAAATGTCAAATTTAAAAGTGTTATTATTTCTAGTGACTAACAAGTCTAAAAAGGAAATTTGGGAATTGATTTCAATTTCAACGGTGAATTTAATGGATTGGTTTAAAGAATTTAAGTTGCTGAGTGCGTTATCAGTTCAGAATCAGATCCTTTGAATAAAACAATTATGTCATCTACATATCTGTACCAAAAGCGAAAATGCTCTTTAAAGGGTGAAGAAGTTAAAAACTGATCTTCTAAGTTATTCATAAATATTTCTGCTAAAAGAGGTGACAAATTAGAGCCCATTGCTAAGCCTGAGTCTTGTGAATAAAAATTATTATTAAATTGAAAGAAATTTTGATCTAGGACAGTCTCACAAAGTGAATGTAAATTTAGTGCATGTATGGTTGGCATATTAGAATTAAATAGTAGGTTTTTTTAAAATTAATAAGCAAGATTTGGGTGGGATGCTGGGGAATAAATTAACTACGTCAAATGAAACAAGTCTAGTGTCTGATGGAATTTGGAAATTTCTAATTTTGGAGCAAAGATCTATTGAGTTCTTTATTGCAAATTTGTTATTAAAATCTAAATGTTGTCTAAGAATTGTATTAAGCCATTTTAAAAGTATTGATACAGGTGAATTGACAAAAGAGACTACTGGTGTAATGGGAAAAGGTTTTATGTATTTTAGGTAGACCGTATAGTCTAGGTATGCAAGGATTCATGGGTATTAGTGTGAAAGCTTGTGGGTCAAAATATTTAACAGTTTCTGAAATGTCTTTAAGCGTAGATTTAAGGTTGGAAACAAATTTTGAAGTAGGATCTTTTTTGAGTTTTGTAAATTCACCAGATTTTAAGAAATTCTCTACTTTGTTTAAGTAATCTTGTTTGTTAAGTATTACCAAACAATTACCCTTGTCAGCTTTACTAACACAAATGTTGTTTTCTTTAATTTTTGTTTTTAAGCTTTTAATCATGTTTGACTCTGAAATGTTCTTTGTGATATTGTGGGGGTCTTTAGATAAGGTAGTTAATGTAGTTACTAGTGATGGAATGGTATCGGGTATCAATGGTGTATTATAATGATTGGTGATGATTTCTGTTTCAACTGCAAGTGTTTCTTTTACGTGTTGGATATTTAATGGTTGGATATTGTTTTTCACCATCAAATTCCAAATTGATTCATAAATGCAATAAAGGCCGGAAATTAGATTTTCTTGAGACTTTGGAAATAAGGAAAGCCTTGAAGCTGGAAAACAGATCTTGTTTAAATGAACACAATAACTTCAATAATAACATTATTAATTCACTATTTTAATTTTTCACCACTCAAACAAACTTACCAGATTCTCTTTGATCCATTTTTATTTTATTTTATAAAATGTTGTTTTTACGAAATCTTTTAAAAATCATGTAACCCTTTGAAAACGTCAAACTTAATTCAAAATTACGTCCACGTCATAATTTTTTATATTCTTTAAGGTTAAGAACCCCTCTTGTAATTCATCAGTTGTATCATTAATCTCTTGTTAAATTAGGGCTGATGATGGCAGAAGTGTTCTGCCGAAACATGTTCCATTTGTAATTTTACATTCATTAAAGTTTGTGGAGTTCGACTTTCGAATTTACTCCACCTGGATTTAAGAACATTCTTCTGGTTTAATTTTCAAACGTCAAGAAATCCACATCAGCCAATCAGAACGTGAATAAAGCGACTACGTGACTATAGTTGCTCGATCATGTGTATTGTCTGTCATTGTTATTGCCTGTTTTAATAAAAATTCTACTGGATTGCGTTTGTCTACATTAATGTCTAACTATAATATCCGAAATACCAAAAGATATTAAAATTGTGTCTCAAAACAATGCAAGAAAACGGCAGCGAAATAGCGAACTTTGGAAAAGGAATCAGCAGAAAGCTAAAACATTTCGGAGCAGACTGGAAAAGTTTGACAAAACTGAACTATTACAAAAGGGTCTTAAAGCAATGTCATTTCAGTCTGATTTCATTTCGTTTGTTGTTTTTTATGATACAGAGTTTTCTTTTCTTTTTTATTGTTACTAAAAATTTTGTGCCACCTTCTTTTAAGTTGTATTTTGTTTTTTGCACTTTCCCTTTTTTCAAACTTACTTTATTCTGAATCAAAACACACGCAATCCACAACAGTGACTTTCAAATCCAATTAAATCCATTTTTCTTTTCAAAATTGTCGCTTTTCAGTTATCGTTTGTCCGCTGATATTTTAGGATCTAATACTGTAATGCAATATGTAAAAAAGAATCATTAACGTGTTATTGCTATAAGTTAGTTAAACAGTTTTTCTTAATTTCTGAAAAAAATACCAAAGTGGATTTAGGGGGTCTAGAGGATTCAAAGTGGTCGATGGAATTGATTTCAAGAGACATATCCTAGTAGTGTAGGACCAAAAGTGACATCAGCCCAAGACGACCGTTACTTGTTGTTAACAACTCGCAGAAATCCCAGATCTCCTAGGAAGATGGAAGACAAAAAGAGAAAGAAGATAAAATATTTAAAATAAGCAAAATAACAGCAAGATCGCCAGAAGCAGATGAGAAAATTGACAGTAAAATAACGAAAGCCATAGTTAAGTTGGGAGAAATAATAAAAGAACTAAAGGAACAAATGAAGGAAATACGAAGAGAGAACCAAGAAATTAAGAGAGAGATTCGACCATGAGGGTTTGGTGAGACCAAAATGTGGTTTCGATTATTATGGGCAAAGCTTCTTGCAAATCAATAGCTGCCTGTCTAAATCTATATTTGTTATTAATTTTCTGAAAAGGTCTGCGCTTAGTAGTCTTGTTTGTGAAATTGTGGTGAAAATTGAGATACATAAAATTTATGCGTACTGTTACAATCAAAATGGACGTAAGGTCACTGTCAAGGTTGGGGAAGGGTCTAGGTCACAAATAAATGCACTTATATTCCATAAATCCTATAATATACAAATTAACAAAAGATGATAAATTTTTTTAACAATAACTAAATATAAATGGTGATAAGACCTAAATTGATAAGTTGAACCAAAATGTTAAATAAATAAAATATGACCGATTATAAGGTGACAATTGTACAGATTATAAATGTAAAAAAATGACGTTGAACGAATTAATAAATGAAAAGAATGACCAAATTTAATGTGTTGATTTTACAATTATTAATAGTGCGAACAACGACAAGTGTGGAACGTTGACCAAAAATTGAGACTATTACAACAAGAGAATTTGGAAACGCCAATTCAACAGTTACTTTGCTCTACCTTGCCTTACAAATCTCAGAAACCTGTCGAAGCCGTCTCTGTGTGACTACAACCTGAAGACTAGAGGATTGGTGAAGGAGAAAACAACAGTCAGATCTACACAATATATTATATAAAAAAAGTCTTTTTTACCCTTTCCGAGTTACTGACACGTTTAACGAAACTTCCTCCGGCTAAAACCCCTTTCAATTGATAACAATCGAATTTCTTCGCCCTTTTATCCGTCCCCGACGATTTGTTCTAAAATATTCTCCACTTTTAGAATCCACAAAACGCCAAAGACATTTTGTTTCGTCTGTAAGCAATTCCTCGTCGCCCCACGAGCGAAACTTTGCACCCGTGTTTTCGTTTGACTTCTGTTACGCGCATACGTAGTGACGCGCTAAATTTAAAATTGTAACAGGACCTTGAGATTTAAATATTACAAAAAGTGAAATTGAAGCGGTTTGGAAATCTTCGTCTTGTATGTGTTGCAAAGTAGAGACGAGCTATTTTTGGTTTCATAAATCTTTTAGTACTGCCTGTGTCAACCAAAAAATATGAGTCGATTTGGGAGATGTAGATATGTATATGGTAATTTATGATCGAAAATATTCAAGTTGTCAATAATTTGTCTACATCAGTTTCCTCACAGGAATTTTGCTGATCAGCGCTTTGATATTTTAGATATTCCGCGTAGAAGTTAGCATTGTTGTACATAACTGTGGAGTGTTTCCAATTTTATCATTGCAGTAACTATTATAAAATAAGTTAAGAATACATTAAAGTTGTCGTCTTGAGACGGACAGCTGTTTTCTCGCACATGTTCACACAATTTCTGAGGTTCAAATTCATTATTCATAGCCATCAGTTCGCCGACTCGTTGGGGGTATAAATCTTAAAATGTGTAATTTTGTTTCGGTTTTGCTCTCGAATTACTTGAGCTTATTTCCATAGGTTCTGGTACTGATCGCGTGTTTCTAGTAAATGAACTCATTCGACTATTGTTTTTAAAATTGATGGGTCTATTGTTGTCTGTTCGGAACAAAATTTGGTCTGTTTGGTGTAAAGTAGTAATTTAAAAGTTAAAATTTGGTATCTATATATATAAAAGAATTGGCTGAAAATTGGTGGGGAGGTAGCTTAGAACCAGGAGCAGGACATAGGATACTTTTTATCGACATGGAGGCCCAGGGGGGCCCCTTAGGCTCGACCGATTTTTTGGGTCGACCGATTCTTATGATTTTTTTTTTTTGTATATTTGGTAGGTATGACAATAAGTGGTAAGCTATTTTCCACATGGACATGGGGGCCCAGGGGGGCCCCTTAGGCTGGATATATTTTTCGGGTCGACCGATTCTTATGATTTTTTTTGTATATTTGGTAGGTATGAGAATAGATGGTAAGCTATTTTTCACATAGACATGGGGGCGCAGGGGGCCCCTTTGGGCTAGACCGATTTTTCGGGTCGACCGATTTTTATGAATTTTTTTTTGTATATTTGGTAGGTATGAGAATAGGTGGTAAACAATTTTTCACATAGACATGGTGGCCCAGAGGGCCCCCTTGGGCTGCACCGATTTGTCGGGTCGATTGATTTTTGTGCTTTTTTTATATTTGGTAGGTATGGGAATTGGTAGTAAACTATTTTTCCAATAGACATAGGGGCCCAGGGTGCCCCCTTGGGCTGGACCGATTTTTCGGGTCGACCGATTCTTATGATTTTTTTTTGTGTATTTGATAGGTATGGGAACAGGTCGTAAAGTATTTGTCACATAGACATGGGGGCCCCGTGGGACCCTTGGGTTGGACCGATTTTTTGGCTCGACCAACTTAATAAGTTCTTTTATGATATTTGATTTGTTGGATTTGTCTCCGCCCCCAATAGCAGAATAACTGTTGAACCATGGACAGGGGGCTCAGGGGGAACCTTTGGGTTTATATCTCAAGAACGGCTGGACCGATTTTTATGATCTTCGATTTGTTGGATTTGCCTCCGCCCCGAATAGCAGAATATTATTAAAACATGGACATGGGGGCCCAGGGGCCCCCTTGGGTTTATAACTGAAGAACGGCTGTACCTATTTTTATGATCTTCGATTTGTTGGATTGGTCTCCGCCCCGATTAGCAGAATAACTATTATAACATAGACAGCGGGCTCAGGGGGCTGCATTGGGTTTATAACTCAAGAGCGGCTCAATTGATATTTATGAACTTTCATTTGTTGGATTTGCCTACGCCCCGAATAGCAGAATTACTATTAAAACATCGGAAAAATTACAGGGGGGAGCTAAGTACAGGATAACGACAATAACAAAGCCCCCCTGGTACAGGGCAACAATAAGAAATAACACCGGCCACCAAAATTTGTCCGGGCTTTAAAAATGAAAATCGATTTTTAAAGAGTAAACTCCAAAGTTTCACTTCTGTTGCGCGTGGGCTCCACACACAAATTTTTTGATGATATCTCGAGAATGGATTGACTGACTTTTTTCCAGGGCAAATAACTATTAAAACATCAGAAACATTAACAAAAAAAATTTTCTCATACATTTTGTATAGAATCCGTATATAACGCCATCTATGATACATGACAGAAACAAAAATAAACATGTCGTTGTATGCTGGTTCCGGTAATGCCAGTAGGTGGCGTTGTGGGCATTATCCTTTTATGAAAAAAATAAATTTAATTCAGCTAATAAGTTGCCACAACATTTATTGATTCTGAGGCGGGACAAAATTCGACGGGTCAGCTAGCTTGAGGATAATTAAAGTTTTGACAATTTTGTCTTGGCGTAAATAATTCGTTGGTCGAGTTGTTGGTCGAAAATGAATGATGGGGCATGATGTTTTGGCGGTTTTAGATGAACATTTTTTCTGCTCATTTGCGATAGCTGAATGTAACGAGGAGACTACGTGCGTCCTGTATTGTCATACCAAATTGCATTCAAGTTTAATTTTTATATCTTCAATGTGAATTAAGTCTTGAACCAAACAATCTATACTTCTTAAATTCGAAAATGTAATTTTAGACCAGGTTTGAAGTTCGGAGCTGGGGCCAATTACATCAGCTGCACCATCTCGTAATTTTGACAAAACGGTGTCCATTAGACAAATTAATGTGGCATTGTCCACGTGAAATCTGAGTTTTAGGCGGTTCGTAAGCCCGCGATTGTCCGTTGGGAATTTTGTTATCAATATTAATTCGCGATAATTGATTAACTAAATTTTCAATGTCTTGCACAAAACTATTCTATTTTAATCTTCAATTATATGCATTAGAATTAATTATTAAATAAAATAAAACAATGCACGTATTGCATCAATTATTGCCTTAAAATAAAATTAAGAGCTTTGGTTAAAAAGAAGGAGCAGTCACGGAAACACAAATATGCCTTTCATGTCATTCTTTTCGATTTTGGAAGTGTGCTCACAAGATTCTAGAGGTTCTCACTGCACTAATGGGATGACCGACTGCCAAATAAATCGTTGAAATGAAATCACAAAAACAAAACGATGCTGGGAATTTATTTAGTGACTTTGGCAATCCTACCGACTACGCCAGTTAAGTTTCCGATATTAGAAAACGGATTTTTAAAAACTATATAATGAAAAATCTATAACAACAGCAAATGCGTATGATACGAGTAACAATCTTAATCTACTTTCTAACTTTAACAACTAGTTTTATAAGCACATTGTTTGCCGAGTCTTTGCCTTGGAGTTCAGCGGTCCTCAGCTGTTCCTTCTTCACATTACGATCGGTAACCAACACAACGGGCATTAGTTTTTCTTATTCATTAAAAGCCTATGTAATATTCTGAAAAATAAAACAAAAATAGATTTATGACATTTTAGCCAGATACAGCCTTGTCGTGTAAGTAAGACTGCAGTTACCCGCGGATTTGCCTGCGTAAGTTGGTGTCAGCTTTACTGGCGCTTATATTTAGACCATACGTCTGAAGTAAAACTTCAGTTTGCCATTGTGAAAGTGCTCTTAATTTATGTAAGTTTATAAATGGAGCTAGAGAATCCTGAATTAATACCGTCTGCAGTAGACGCGGGTTCGAACCCCGTTAGGGCAAACATTTTTTTTATGAATTAATTATTGTAAAATCGTTCGCTTCGCCCGATCACACAGCTTACTCCCCAAGTCAAGTGTAAAGAAGTTTTACTTCAAAAAAGTAACAAAAAGTATTTTTTTTCGTCAATTACGGGTCCAGTCTTTTTAAAAGGAGAATCTACATCCCAATTTTCACATATTAATGTTACACTGTTTGTTTTGTAGTTAGGAGAATTCTGAGAAAAACATCCCCCCATTTATCTTCGCGGTTTGTAAAATATTGTGTAAGTCCCTGTTCTCATGCCTGTAACATTGTCGATCTTCAAGTTATAAGAATTTTGAGAAAAAACACTCCCAAAACCACCCTCACATGTTTTCGTAGTTGGTAATTTTTTTTGCAAAATCGTCAAACACGCGTTCAGTCATTTTTAACGGAGAATCTATTTCCGAATTTTCACGACTCTAAAAGTGTCACTAAAAGGTTGGTAAACAAATTTTTGCAAATTCGTCAAACGTGGGTCTAGTTATTTTCAAAGCTAGCCTAATTCTTATTTTTTTACGTTTGTTGCATTCTGGGTTTTCGAGTTATGAAAATTTTGAGAAAACGCCTTTGCCACTTTCCCTCCTTTTTCCGCCGTTTGTAAATACATTTTTTGAAAATCGTCAAAAATGGGTAGTTATTTTCAAAATCGAGTTCGAAAAATAAAACATGAAATTGAGCCTTACTGTCTAATCCATTGCACCTAATCGCAAAATTACGACCCAGAACATGAAATCGGGCTGTAAGTCTCTACAGTGTCTCCCACAAACAGGCTCGTATCTAATTTTGGCTGCACTTATGTCCTCCCGTTTGAGGGCCTGGATGCACTTTTGCAACCGTTTAGCCCTAAGGGCACACTCTCTTCCTTTGTTGTGATATTTGGATGGGAATCTAAAAATGGAAATTCCTCTATTACCTTTGATGCCGCAATTTACCACATCACAAAAGGTTGGCATCGCTGGTGCACTGTATAAATAACGTCCATGGTTGTTATTTATTACTAATATAAGTCAAACTCACTTACAAGCTTTAAAGTGCGCTCCATTGCAGCCCAAACCCCCAAATCGTTTCGGTCTATATACTAATCCCCGAAAATACTTGTTAAGATGCATAATAAGAAGCAGATTCTCTGAAATTTTGTCGTTATGTTATTTGTTTACAGGTCATGACAGTTAATCAGTCAAGCTCTGCGCTGCAAAAAAATAAAACGCAATTTCAAAGCTTGCTCTAACCAGGTTTATTGTTGAACGCGCTATATTTGTAGAAATTTAACTATTGTAAAGTATATTTTGAAATGCTCCTGAATTCTCCATAAAAGCTTAAGAATGATGGTTAGTTGAATTGTTTAATTTAATTTGGCCTTACTTCTTAAATATTTGCATTTGTGTTTATTGGCATACATCTGTGTTCTTCTTAAATTTTCATTGTTTGATCAATTTCTTCGAAAATGTAAGCTCCGGTTGAGATGGTAATTTATGTACAAAGTTGTTGAGGTGTCGAGAATCTCTTATCCGTGCGATTCGTTTACGTATTCAAAGGAAAGAAAAGTTCTCATTGGTTAAAAATATAAACGTGAGATTATCTGCTGGGGTCGGAGGAGGTGTGAGTATTTGTAGAAGTATTTGCAGAACCCTCTGTTTGAAGTTATAAAATAAGGAGGTAGTGTAATAAACTTGGGAAAGGATTTTGGTTACGGAAATTGCCACGTAACAGCTATAAAATAATTGGTTGCAGCTGTGCACTGAATCGTTGAAGAGAAACATTAAGTTTTACAATAGACTAAGGTTTTAGTGTTAAGAATTAGAAAAACAGTGAAATTTCCAATGTAGTTAAAATTATTGAAATGTCTCAGTAAAGATTAGCAGCACAGCTGAAGGAGTCAAAAATCTCAAGTTTTCAAATATCAGGTCTTGTTATTTTGTCCGCTTTTCCTCCTTCTTGATGCAGGAGCCGAAAATTCAATAACAAATATCTGCTTGGAGGAGTGGTCCAATACAACAACGTCAAGCTTCTTCGCTGTTATCTGCCTGGCATGGCGGGGGAGAAGGAGTAGTTCCAATAGATTCAGTACCTAGCGTTCTTCACAATGTACTCAATATCGTTTGGGACATACGGCAGCACTGGCGTTTGGTTTATAGCATAATAGTGTATTATGTGAAAGTATAACACTCTTAACGCCGCATTATGGCGATAGGCCGGAACTAAATTATGAATATAGACCGGAAATATATACATTGGGCAGGCCGCTAATATATGCATTGCTGTTTCGGGGGTCCTGTGGTAGGGTCAAGTCACGCGGCTGCGATAGACCAAGGTGTTAATTACACCATTTTGCGCGGCGCAAATTAATCCTTTAATCTCAGACTTCAGGCCACTAGATCTTATAAAGGCAAATGTGTGTCCCGCGACTGAACGCTGCAAAGCCCAAGCCTTTACTGGAAACTGACCCATCTGCGTAGCTGTTGATCCAGTACCCTAGGTTCATGGCCCCTATCTGTTCATGGCCCTCCCTCTGCTTCTTGACAAAGCAGTTTTTTTTTTCACAAAATGAATTTTACGAAAGAAGAAATGATGATAATGCTAGGAGAAGTCGAAGGAAATTCTTTTTTGGCCACAAGAATTTACAACGTTTTGAAAACACTGAAAACACTGGAAACGTGGCCTACAACAAACAACAGTTAATTGGTAGAAGAGTAGGTGAAAACACTGAGCTAGAAGTTTTACTAATGTTAGAAGAAAATCTTCACTCCAGTACAGCCAGAAAAGTATTCAGTTATCTCTATTGGAATGGTCTCTGCAATTTTTTCAAAAAGTACTAATTTTGATCTAAAATTCTTCATAACTCAAGAACCATCCATAATAAACCTGTTGTACCTTATATTATTTTGCTCAGCATTAATTGCTCCTTCAATTCACCAACTAATATACAGGAAATTCCATTAAAAAATAATAAACATAGCTTTGGTATAATATTACTAATATTAGGACACTCTGTATATGATTTCTAATAATTTATAATAATGATATCCTTCAAAATG
Source organism: Diaperis boleti (assembly GCA_963583935.1). Lineage (NCBI taxonomy): Eukaryota > Metazoa > Arthropoda > Insecta > Coleoptera > Tenebrionidae > Diaperis > Diaperis boleti. Next base: position 34,362,603 of record OY757242.1, on the reverse strand, counting down.
AGGGCGTAAATGATGGTCCACACACTTCTGGGACACCCGGTATATACTCACCCCAGACCATTTGAGTGAGATGACGTGGAGCCAGACTACCCCAATGAGTATTTTCACAATATGAAAAAAAAAAATTAAATAAAATTGATGCACGCTGAAATTTTAATAGCGTGTTATGTATTTTTATTTATTTTTTCATTTAATCTATATTATTATAATATACATGATCATAAAGTTCCGCACAAAATTCATAATTTGGTTATATACTGTTTTTGCGAAAAACAGTCGAACAGATCGATTTTTGTTTTTAAATTTCCATCTTCTGAGATAAGAATTTTGTTGATGGCGTCGTCTGTCTTTGAACTGATATATTTTTTTATAAATGGCAACCCTCAATTTTTTTTAGATACACTTTTCAATTCTCTAGTCAACAAGAGTAAAAAAAGTGATACTTTGCATAACTTTTTTTTGAAGTTCTCGCATCGCTTTCTTCCTCCTTTCTTAAATATTGAGATTATGTAGAAGTCCATGCTTTTGGGAGTTGCTTTCCCCTTATTGTTTTCTGGAACATCAGTTGTATCATTCGGTGGATTATTATTATTCCTGCTTTCATTAATTTATGAGTCAGGTCGACCATCGTCTCCACCATTCAAATCTGACTGGTCCGAAAAAGATACACTATTTAGCCTTGGTACGCAAATAACTATTGTCAGTTCAAGAGCGTGTAAATTTTCTTATCCCTGGGTTTAACAATAAATTTCGGTAGAATGGATTTAAAAATATAGTAATTAGAAATATCATTCTAAAATGGCGTTTCTGCGGAAAACGACTACGTCACTTCCCCAGACACAAGTCGTAACGCAACATTGAACACGCATTTAGGCAATTTATTATCTGTTTGCAGTTCTTAGATAAATATATAGTTTTGACGAAGGGGAATGTACGCGATCCCCCAGCACAACCACGACTCTTATGATTGTATGACGTAATCTATTTGACAATGTGCGTTTCGGTTCTTCGGGGTGATTAAATGTTAATTAATTATTTTCGTTAAAAAGCATCGATCTCCTTTGCTATGTTTGAAGTTCTAAGTAAATACATCAAATAAACATTTTTCTCGTTTTGAAGAAACACAAATTAATATCCTCAGGTGGGTTTTAAAAATACAATTAAACTGAAAGGTACACAAAAACACTAGCACACGGATTAGTGTAAGCTAAAATACTTTCATAACCATACCATCCAGGAGATTACATTTTATCGCAGCTACCTAATGGTTACTTCAAGAACAAATTTAAACTTGCTTTATCTCAATTGGTTTTTTGTGCAAGTACTGGGGCCATTATTATGGGAGTTTACGAAAATCGATTCATGCGTTAGGATTACATTTTGAATTTCTTGTACCTAAACCTGTTTAACGTACAACAAAGTAATGTCTTTATTTTTATTTCCACGAAGTATAACAGCCATAACAGGAACAAATTTACAAGAGGCCAAAGCTTGGAACGTAACACAAAGAAATAAAACATAAAACACATAAAAACTACCCTCTTAACTCCAGATGGACCATCTCCAAGATACTTATTATGTGAATTATGTTTATTCTATTGCCTACACCTCCCCAGAAAAGACATTTTGTTTCTACTGAGATGATGGGAAGCGTAAGGAAGTAATGTAAAAATGTTAAAAGGATGTATGTTAAGGCGTTAATTAGTTCTTAATTATTTTAATTAAGCTGTTCCACGAAGGTCGTAAAGATAAGGTAAGAGTTTTGTTTAATTTAAACTGTAGCGCAACCGCAAGCATGCTTTTAATAGACGGCTCATGCAAATGTAATGCGGTGGTGAAAAATACTGTGAATTTGATATACAAGACAAAACTTAGGAATTATCTAGGCCATAACATCAAATGAATTTTAATATAATGGCTTAGCAAGCTTTTTGTAATCACAAGTTATATTGTATAAAGTTACTTACCGTGGCTTCTGAATGAATGACATGAGAAAGCGCAAAAAGTTAAAAGTTAAGAAAGGCCTGTTTAGGTATAAGTGAAACCAATGTGCTTTTTATTGTGGATTAAACTGTGGTTTACGTCTGGTAACACAAAGTCGTGTGAGTAAAGAAAGCGCCACAGATATAGTAATATAGGGAAAATAAACAAGTGCAAAATAAAAAAAACCCTGCTCTCCGACTTGTACACGTGCTATACAAAGTTTGACCGACAACAAACAAAGAGTGCCGCGCATTTTTCGATAAGCAGGTTTTTTATTTTGCACTTGTTTATTTTCCCTACATCACTATATGTTCATTTAAACTAGTCATCAAGTTGCTTATGATTTTTTGAGTGACAAAGACGAATTGAAAAACGCATGTGATTTATTGCTTCATATAATTCATACTAACTACTCACTAACTAACTAACTGGATAACTTTTGCTGGCGGTTTTATTCAACGTTTTACTTTTGACGAATTGTTAAACAATAAAGGCCTGCTCAAACCAAAGCGGGACTCCGGAACCGGGATCGGGACCGGGAGCGATGCGAAACGTGCGGGAGCGGGACGATACTTGCCATACACACCGACGCACGAAGCATTTACGAAACAACGTTATTTGTAATGGTTTGGTAGCCTTTAAACCTAAATTAGAAAATCAGAAAAAATCAATTTTCAAAGGCAGTTTTGGTCAGAAACGTCGTGAATGGTGTAAGATGAATTGGGGGTTGATTTTGATTTAGAGAGGTTTGAAGCTCTGGTCGATTTGGTTTTAGAATTTGTGTGTTGCTTGAAGGACCATGTTTTAGATTTCGATTGAAACACTCGCGAACTTATACACTTGTATATTTCGAATAATTGCAGATAGTTCTTGAACGTTTCTTCTCCCGGTGGGTTCTACTTAATTTTAATAACCGAGTCTTGGTTTTAGATTGAATTTTTGTTTGAATAGAATGAATGCGAGTTCGTTTTCGACTCGTATGAATGATTGGTTTCGACTTGTATTTGAATGAGAATTGAATTGAATTTGAGTTCGTTTTCGACTCGTTGGTTTTAATGATTGAATGCGACTGTTTTGAATAAGAGTTCGAATGCGACTCGTTTGAATGAATGTTTGATGACGACTGGTTTGCGATCGTGAGCGGTGCCAGTCAGGTAAACGGTTTTACGACCCTTTGGTTTTTCCCAAACTGGCAGACGCGACGGCTGCTGCAAATATTTCTCAACAAATGGTATCTAAATGTTTTCTTTGCATTTTTGTTTAATTCTTATTCAATTTCGTCATAAGCCCTTTTCTCTATTATTTTTATTTTCCAGATGTGACAGATCGAACAAAATAGGATATTTTTGTTTCACTAAAATAACCTTTTCAGTAATTTCTTTCAGTATTTTTTACTATGTGATCCCAAGTAGCTACAAAGATAAAAAATTGCTTTAAAAAAAAAGAGAACCGACTTCAAAAAGTAAAAAATAATTGAATACATGTATTATTACATGTACTACCCAATGATCTGTCTGAAGTCGGTGCCAAGCCAAATAGGTTACAAATTTGTAACATATTGTAATTATACAAAAATATCAACAACGTTATAACGCATACAAAATTCGATATCATTCGAGACGACCGTCAACGAAGTCTGCCGTTTGGGATGTTTTGCTCAGTACGAGCCCCCCACCCACGCTTAGGCATTCCGGTGCGTTCGCCGGGAGACCTTCGATGTGGCTGGAGCAGGCAGCCTATCTATCTACTACCTATTTGGCTTAGCACCGACTTCAGACAGATCATTGGGTAGTACATGTAATAATACATGTATTCAATTATTTTTCACTTTTTGAAGTCGGTTCTCTTTTTTTTTAAAAGCAAATTTTTTTACAATTTTAAGTGATAAGTTAGTGATACCTAGTAAAGACGCTTCTCCAATATTGAGGTCCTCAATAAAGTTGACAAAGAATGAATATATGAACATAATTATATACATAAAATGAAGAAAAAATATGGTGATTTTTCTCGATTTCCATGGGATTCCCTGATCAGATCCTGATTTTTTGACAATGGAACCACGTCAAGAGTATACCCTTACAAATAAAAGAAGAATTTTGTAAATCGGTCCACAACTGACAAAGAAATCGGTGAACATACGAGCATGATAAGTCGGTTAAAAAGGGAGCGAGAATTTGAGGATTTTTCTCGATTTCCATGAGATTCCCTGATCAGATCCTGATTTTTTAACAATGTAACCACCTTTAGAGTATACTCTTTCAAATAAAAGAAGAATTTTCTAAATTGGTGTACAATTGACGAAGAAATCGGTGTACATACATGAAGTCGGTTAATAAAAGGGAGCGAAAATTTTACGATTATTCTCGATTTCCATGGGATTCCCTGATCAGATCCTGATTTTTTAACAATGTAACCATCTTTAGAGTATACCCTTTCAAATAAAAGAAGAATTTAGTAAATCGGTCCACAATTGACGAAGAAATCGGTGAACATACATGAAGTCGGTTAATTAAAGGGAGCGAAAATTTGAGGATTTTTCTCGATTTCCATGAGATCCCCTCATCAGATCCTGAAATGGTGACAATGGGACCAATCTGTAAGTATACTCTTTCAAATAAAAGAAGAATTTTACAAATCGATTTATAAATGACGGAGTTCTGCGGTAACAAACATTAAAATAAAAAAAAAACATACAACCGAATTGATAGCCTCCTCCTTTTTTGAAGTCGGTTAAAAATGCATGCGAAAACAATGCAAACTGCGGGAAAAACGCTGCATGCTGCGAACCGAAATTAAGGCCTGCTCAAACCAAAGCGGGACTCCGGGATCGGGACCGGGACCGGGGGCGATGCGAAACGTGCTGGAGCGGGGCGATACTTGCCATACACACCGACGCACGAAGCATTTACGAAATAACGTTATTTGTAATGGTTTGGTAGCCTTTAAACCTAAATTAAAAAATCAAAAAATATACATGTAGGTACACAAAATCAAAGTGTTGTTGTTGAAAGCAAAACTGTCATTAATTTTCAATTGATCAGAAACGTCGTGAATGGTATCTAAATGTTTTCTTAGCATTTTTGTTTAATTCTTATTCAATTTCGTCATATATCTTGCCCTTTTCTCTATTATTTTTATTTTCCGTATGTGACGGATCGAACAAAATAGGATATTTTTGTTTCATAAAAATAACCTTTTCAGTAGTTGCACTCATTACTAAATATTATCGCTTACTATGTGACCCCACGTAGCTACAAAGATAAAAATGCATGCGAAAACAATGCGAACTGCAGGAAAAACGCTGCATGCTGCGAACCGAAATTATTTCGCAGACATCCCGTATTCTGCCTTGCAAACCGTCGCAGCAGTGTGTACAGTTACATATCCCGCAATGAAATTATGTCCCGCAATGGATTCGCTCCCGATCCCGGTCCCGGAGTCCCGCTTTGGTTTGAGCAGGCCTTAACAGTTGTTTTCATAGCGATAGAAAATTCAACACTTCAACAACAAACGAAACGATGGCGTACAGTTTAGAACAAAAAGAACTAAGAAGCTATTTCCGAAATGGGGCTGAAGTGGATTGAGTTTGGGTACAGTCGCTACAGGACTGTCCTAATTTTGTCGCGGATTATAATGTGCAGTTAAAAAACATTGGACAGAATACTGAATCAGTTTACTAGTAGTCTTTTACGAAAACCTGACAGTGGGGCCCCAAAAAAATGTACAGCAGAGGTTATTGCCCAAGAGGAAAAAATAATCGAAAATAATCCAAAAACATCTATCCGACGACTACACCAACAAGTGAATCTTTCCATTGGAACAACACAAAATGCTACGCAAAGATTTAGAGTTGTATCCATATCGTGTTTCGCTGGTAGAGAAATACCATTACTGGAGGTGTATACCCCATTTTCTGCGAGGGATCATCAGCAGAACCAGGGCTTTCTGTAATATGCTGTACTGTGCCCGACTAGCAGCACAACTAAGTTGCGAGTAGTATTCGATGCTTCGTCTAAAGTTGATGGAAAATCCTTAAATGATACTCTTCTCGTAGGAGAAAAATTGCAAAAGGACCTAGCTAGCCTGGCTCTTGCGCTTTCAGTTGCATCGCGTAGTTCTTACGGCCGACATCAAACAAATATACCGACAAATTTTGGTAACACCGGAACATAGAGAGTATCAAAAATTGTGTGGCGCTTTTCTTGTTTAGAACCGCTCCGGGATTTCATTCTAAACACGGTTACTTATGGAGTGACCTTTGCTCCTTTTCTTGCACTACGAACTTTGTTGAAATTAGCCGATCGAGAAAAATCGCGTTATCCTAGAGCAGCAAAAATCTTGTCTGCAGATTTCTATGTAGACGATCTCGTCAGTGGTTGTAATTCAGTTGAGGAAGCTCAACAAATTCAAATCGAACTCCCATAGTTACTAACACTTGGAGGTTTCGACATTAGAAAATGGGCTTCAAATGTACCCGCGGTATTGTCAAACTTACCTGAATCGTTGTGTCAATCTCAAGCTCTTCCATTTGACGATGACAACACTATCAAAATCCTTGGGTTCAATTAGAATCCATCTAATGACATCTTTATACTCTATTCTGATTCTTTCGTAAATTTCACGAATATTTGACCCGCTTGGATTGGTAGCTCTTTTAACTCTATTAGCCAAGCACCTCATCCAAAAACTATAGGCACTCGGTTTGCAGTGGGATGAGACTGCCCCTCCAAACATTGTAGAACAGTGGACGAAGTACTTGCAAGATTTGCCTTCATTAAGCCGACTTCAAATCCCTAGGTTGTTGTTGCCCAACTATTACTTGTCGATTCAGTTGAAAGAATTCTGCGACGCCTCAGAATTAGGATATGTAGCCGTCATCTACTTTCGTTTTGGTACTCCTGACAATTAGATTGTTGTTTCGTTGATTTGCGGAAAATCAAAAGTTACTCCATTGAAGCGAGTCACGCTTCCTCGCTTAGAACTTTCTGCTGCTGTCTTGTTAGCTAACTTGTTCAAATTCGTGAGCGATACGATCTTTACCACCTCAAATAATGTGGAGATTTTCACCTCTCCACATCGATGGAAAACTTTCATCGCTAACCGGGTTTCTCACGTGCAAGCAATAATCCCCCCTTCTTGTTGGCACTACGTTTCTTCGGAAGAAAATCCTGCCGACTGCGGATCTCGAGGACTTCTTCCTTCCAGTTTAATCGATCATCGCTTATGGTGGACGGGTCCTTCTTTCCTTAAAAGCCCTGAAGTGGAATGGAACTTACAGGAACAGTTTCAATCTGATCTGGCTTCAGCAGAGGAAAGAGTCGTTAAATTTTCTGGGCTGAGTATAGTTTCTCCAGACTTTGATTTATTAATTCAACGCCATTCCAATTTGGACAAATTGTCACTTATTGTCGTCGCTTTATTCACCGCCTAAAAAGCCCAACACAGAAAACTCCTGATGCCTTTACCGCTGTAGAGCTCCACGAGTCAATTTTACTATTAGTAAAACATATCCAAAAATCAGCGTTCTCCGAAGAAATTGATAAATTATCTATCTTGATTCGAAGGGATTTCTCAGGGTGGGCGGTCGTTTGGCCCATTTAGAACTTTCTCATGACCATAAACACCCTTCATTGCTTCCAAGTCAACATCCATTGACTAATTTAGTGATCTTAAATTGTCATCAAAAGCATCTTCATCCAGGTCTTCGCACTACCCACTTCTTGCTTGCTCAGCATTATTGGATTATCGGTGCCAAGCGTGCCATTCGTCGTTGTATAGGAGCATGTCTTCGCTGTTTTCGTTTACGTCCAAAACCTTTAACCCCACTCATGGGAGAACTTCCAAAATCTCGTCTTATGCAAGTCAAGGCTTTTCAGTGTACGGGCGTAGATTATGGTGGCCCCTTTACGATCACTATGAGCAAAGTCAGAGGTGAAAAGACTCTTAAAGCATACGTCTGCCTTTTTGTTTGTTTCAGCACCAAAGCTTTACATTTAGAATTAGCATCTGACTTATGCACTGAAGTATTTCTCGCCGCTCTACGCAGATTTATCGCTCGGAGGGGTCGTTGTAGTCACTTCTTTAGCGATTGCAGCACCAATTTTGTGGGAGCCTTGATGCAACAAGCAGCTGAAACCGAACAAATTCAGTGGCACTTTAATCCTCCCTCCAGTCCACATTTCGGTTGTCTTTGGGAAACAGGAGTGAAGTCGGTGAAGACTCATCTCTCTCGAGTCATTGGCGAGCAAATACTTAGTTACGAGGATCTATACACGGTATTGACCCAAATTGAATCTATGTTAAATAAACTAGCGCCCTCTTTGCGAAATAAGCACAGACCCTAACGATTTAGTTCCTCTCAGTCCTGGACATTTTCTTACATTAGAGCCTTTAACGGTATTACCAGATTCGGATTTGACCACTTTAAAGATTAGTCCTTTAGGACGTTGACATTTGCTCACTCGACTCCATCAAGATTTTTGGAAGCGATGGAGCCAAGAGTATCTCTACACGCTGCAGCAGCATCCAAAATGGATTAAAGAAACTGAGTTCATTAAAGCCTGAATGTTAGTTGTTATAAGGGACGAAAATTCCCCACCTTTGCATCCGAACCAATCAAGGAATTTTTAAAAAGCCAGTGGTAAAGATATGTCCACTCCCTACGCAATAATTCTCATTTTGTTTGCACCTCAATTTATATGTAGCCTTAGATAACCTTAATCTTAAGTAACTTTATCAAAGAATATGTCATTAGTTTCGTTGAATTTCGTTTAATTTTGTCTTACTTTCGTTTAGAAAATACCGCCTCTTATTTTGGTGGGCGGTATGTTCGGTATTGGTCCCTAGCTAGCTTGGTGCCCTTTTGTATCTTTTTGGCGCCATGAGCAAGCCTGTCCCCATATCCTCCCTTCCAAAATTTCAAATTTGCGAGTGCATACATAATTATACAGTCCACCCCCGTCGTCAACTTCCAACCAAGAACCAACCCCAGAGAACCAGTTAGGTATCACAAAAAGTTATAATAAAGGTCCACTTGTACCTGTTAAAAAATGACTGAACACACTGACGCATTCTTTATTTTGTCTTCAGTTAAAACAGCTCGTCTAATGACTATTAACCAACACTCGCGTTGTTTAATGTCCTAAAGTAAATCACGACCTTCGATCTCGCACTGAAGGAGACCAAAAAAATTTTTATTGTCTTCCCAATTACCTCTGTTACTGCAACCATAAACTGCACAAATCATGTACCTGCAATGAAATCAGAATGGTAACTGAGTAAAAAAATTTTTTTATTTCATTTAATTCAAATTTAATTATTGGAAGTCCAACTGTTAAGTTAAAAAAAAAACAATCAAATTAAAACGTTAACATACGTTTTGTCAAATTCATAGGCGACTTGATGACTAATTTAAATGATCACCCGTTATGTATGTATGTTCCCTATGGACTCTAAAGCGGCTGGGCCGATTTTCATTAAATTTTGAGGCAATCTTCAGATGATTGTAAAATTTGGTAGCGATCGGATCGGAAATAAAAAAAAAAGAGTTTTTTTGAAAGTGACAGTTTTAATTTTCAGCAGTGACAGTTTCAGGCATAAAGTAGCAACGCGCGCCGAGTACTTGCTAGTTAACTATATTTGTAATAACTAAGCAAACTAACATTAAATTTTTTATTAAATTTGAATATTGCACGAGAGCAGTGATTACATTATTTAATCACAAACTTAGCTACACACAGAAAACGTGCAAGAACACATTAGTAGATGCAAATTGGAACTGAGTGTGCAACGTAGATTCAAATTCTAAGCGTAATTTGAGAAAGTTATTTATGCAATAGATTTAATGCAGGTGTACAACCTTAATACCAACTATAACAAGTGGGTTTAGAGGTATGTTTGTTGGTAAACTGGAATTATACATCAAATATAATGAATTCACATTGGAATGAATAATTTCATACAGTCGTAGTTTTTATTTAATTAAATATGTAAACATTAGGTATGAAATCTGCGAATACATGCAAAACATGTCCCTTCGGCTTAATGTTTTAAATAGTTTTCCACCAAATACAGCGCATGGGATTATCTAAATTTAATGAATTTTATTCTATCTGCATTGAATAGTTTTTAGCTTTTACAATGAGGTCAATTAAAAATTGCCACGATGGGACCCCTAGAGCATTAGTGAATTTGTCAAGTAACAAGAACAAAAAAATTTCAACAATAAAAAACACTTATACTTGTCCGTGCTGTTCACAAAATCACAATGTACCCATTTTGTGCAATCAAAAACCAATGAAACTTTTTTTTTCGCGATAATCATTTATCGTCAAGTTGTAAATCTGAATATCCAAGCAAAGTTTGTAAGGAACTGCATAACAGGTCTTCTCTATTTCTCATTTATTTTTAACCAACGACGTATGTTGCCACCTGCTAACGAAGTGACGCTTTTAGTAAGCATGGCGCGCAAAATTTATAATCAAAAAAGCGAACAAACCCCACCATTGAACAAATTCTGGGAATTGAACTCTTTTAAAAACGAAACAGTAATAACTCCAGATCACGTCCTTTGTGGGCGAATTGTTAATGACGGTCATAAACGTTCGAAAACTGGTAAATACGTGGCCCCTCTACCATTCACCGCCTAAAAAAGGTTTTTTAGTTTTTGAGAAAAGGTGTTGTACTCGTACACAATGGTGATGGTTTGTTGTTTTAATTAAGAACACAATTAAAAAAGACGAGGACTAACATCTGCTGTCATGGAATAATTGTCAAAAAATGTAATTTGATCTCGTAGTGTTGTCACACTGAGAAAATTGTTTACGAATTGTAGTCCAAGCCGTCACTTTCTCAGGTGGGGGATTTTAATAATATTTCTATCATTGGTAACATCTTCTTTTAGACTCCAATAATATTAACTTAAATATTTTTGGTAACCAATTGTAAAAAATATCTTTATATCATTTGAGCGATTGTAAATAGATGGTAATTTTTGTGAGACATATCGAGACTCATGATACAACTCAAAAAGTGGGTAGAGAATCATGTGGCGACTATTCTTTCTTTAGGCGTTGTAATTATTATTATCGATTAGTTTGTTATCCCGGTCGGGTCGCTTAGGAGCAGCCTCTATCCTTTTTTGGATACACCTTGGACTTTTTGTAGTAGCAATGCCACTTAAATATCATCTTTCATTTGAAGATTGATTACTATAACAACGAAGTTCCATCAGTTCTGGTATCTACTGGTAGATCTATTGAAGCCAGATCGTCTTCATCAAAAATTTTCTGAGGTGTTTGGCAGCCAACTTTCGAGGGAAAAAAGGCCATCGAGCGAATTTCTTCAAATTTTGAAATCTTTGTAAGGTACTATTACAACCTAAAAAGGCGTAATTCCCTGTCAAATAATTGAGGTATGGTTAGGTCACAGTGAAATTACAGTTATGTCCCAAAATCATATAATTTTTTTTTATTAACACTTTATTATAGAAACTATTTCTATTTGAAATAGCAATCAATTTTGGTATAAACTTAATATACTACTTAAAATGCCTAAGGTTCTCCCATCGGATCTTCTTAGTCGTTTGTTGATGTCAGCTCGAACGGTTTGATACGTTTGAGTCTTCGGAAAGTGAATTTAGCCATCAGGAGCCTGAACGCCTCCTCATTGATGTGTTGTTCTAGCCTTTTCTTATGGGAGTTTGCATGCTTCTTAACTATGTCTGCGACCATCTCAACGCCAAGGTCTCGGTGGAGATCGGTCACTCTTACGTATTTTGGAGCATTAGCAATGCTCCTCAAAACTTTGTTTTGGAATCGTTGGATCTTTTTGATGTGGGTCTTTTTGCACATCCCCATATCTGGATTCCGTATGTCCATATTGGTCTAAGCACCTGCTTGTACAAGAGGATCTTGAAGTCTATTGCCAGCTCGGAGTGTCTTCCGAAAAGCCAAAACATCTTTCTGAGCTTTATATTGCGTTCCTCGGCTTTTTTCTTGACGTGCTCACTCCAACGAAGCTTGACGTCAAGAATCATGCCTAGGTACTTTGCTGTGTTGGCCGGTTGTAATCGCACGCCCTTGATTGAGATCAGAATTGGGTCGATTCTCTTGTTTGTGAAGTTAATATATGTCAACTTGGTTTCGTTTAACTTGACCCGCCACTTCTTAGTCCAGGTGATGACGTTATCTACTGCCTGTTGTAGTCTTTCCTTCGACTCTTCAGGGGTATTTCCAACTGCTAGCAATGCGGTATCATCTGCAAAGGTCGCGATCGTGGTGTTGAAAGTTTTGGGCATATCATTGATATATAATAGATAGAGTACTGGACCTAGTACACTACCTTGTGGAACTCCGGCGCAGATATCTCTGAGCTCGGAATTAGCGTCTTCTTGGTGGATCCAAAATTTACGATCCGTCAGGTAAGATTTTAGAAGTAGGTAAAACTGGCTCGGAAGAATTGATTACAATTTGTGTAGCAGGCCTTTGTGCCAGACACGGTCAAAAGCTTGCGAAATGTCTAGGAAAACTGCTCCGCAGATACCTCTTTTTTATAACGATTTCTCAATGATGTTGGTGATGCAGTGCACCTGATCTATGGTCGAATGTTTGTTTCGGAACCCAAATTGGTGTGATGGGATCAGCTGGTATTTTTCGATAACTATCTTAAGTCGTTCAAGGAATAGTTTTTCAAACAGTTTAGACATGATTGGTAATAATGCAATAGGCCGATATGATTCAACTTCTCGATGATCTTTTCCAGGTTTTGGCAGCATTATTATCTCGGATACCTTCCATGCCTTAGGAATATAATTAAGGCGGATTGATGCATTTATCAACGTAGTTAGTTTTACCAAACCTTTTCTTTGTAATTTCTTTAGGATTATGCCTGTGATTATATCAAAATCATATAATGAATAAATTAACAGAGTAGATATGCAGATAATCAACAATAAATTAAAGATGATTGAAATTAATTAAATAATCTAACAAAGTTGTAAAATAAAAATATGTTTGACTATCGTACAAAATCTTAAGAGGTTAAATTACGTTAAACAAGTTTTAACAAAGTTAAGTTGAAATTTACATAACGTTTGTCGCAAACACAAAAAAATACACTGGAATGTTTGACACAAAATGTTCTGTTACTTATCTTATAGATGATCGATTTTCCGCGGTTTTTGAAGCTGACGTTTTCTTATTTACGCGACCCTTGGTCCGTGGACCACACGACACTTTGTCTTCTACTTTAGTGAACCTATTCTGCGGATTTTTCTGGGAGTCGACGTGTGGAAAACATTACATCTAATGTTCTAACAGAAGATTCAGTAGAAAACCATGTGAAACAATCGTCTAAGTGAATGCTGGTGTTTCCTATTTCATTAAAAGAAAAATGGTCAAGGTCTGCACGCAATAAAGAATTTTACCTCACCTCTTTCCCGAGTGAGACACTTAAATCGATATGATACGCAAAAGTGCTTAAATTAAAAACAATTGGACATCTTCACCATTTACTCCGGTCTCAGAACGTAATTCCTATCACTAATCCCTTGGATAGGACCAAAATGTGGTGAAGATGTCACCTCGATAAGGTCTCAACTCGGAAAGGAAGACGCAAGTTCGTCGCGTTGAATGTATGAAAATTATCTTAAGATAAGTGCTTTTTGTGCGGGTTGTTATCTCTAGTTCGCTGATTCGTTCCTGAACCCTCGATGGCCAAACGCGGCAAAATCAAATTGTAACAGTACATACAGGTGTTCAAAACCAAACTCAAATAGAATTACACGAATTTTGTGATTCTTAACAGCTAGCATATGGAGCTTGTATATTTGTCAACTCATATAATGAAAACGGACATTACTGACTGCTAAATCTAGAATTGCTTCAATCAAAATCCAAGCTCTACCAAGATTAGAACTGTGTGGTGCAGTCTTATTAGCTGAAATAATGATAAAGCTTAAGGAATAACCGTGCCAAGGAATGGTGTGTTTTTCATCCACTAGATGGTGTTGAAATTACATTACTATTATTTTGGACATTATAAGAAAAAATCAGAATATGAAAAGTGGAGTGTATGTACAAAACTCATAGAATCTGCGCTACGAATTCTTTCTTTTAATAAAGCCCTCATTAACAAAACTTTTTTATTTTTCTCCTACACAGAGCAAAAAAATCAAAATTCCAGGGTGCACATATACAATGAGCGGCAAAAGTATGGAATAAATTCATTAAAAATTAAACAATTTTTTTTTCAAATTTTTTTTTGGACGGGTCAATTTTGGTTTATAAAATTTAATATTTTTATCCCAAATTAAATTTCAAGCAGTCATTTGTTTTCGAGTGATGACGTCATTGATATTTTTTTTAAATAGAAATCCCCTATTTTTTTTCTTGATTCAGTTAGCCCTTTTAATTGTCTAAACGTCAGTATAAAAAACTTTTTATCTTACATAAGGAAAGCTTTGAGAAGAAAAATTAAATTTGATTTTTTTATGACAATCAAAACAAGTCAAAAAATCAAGTAGGTAAATCAAACAGTCAAATGGTACTGTCAGTTTCATTTGTATGTGTAAATTGAACATAGAAATGAAACTGATAGTACCATTTGACTGTTTGATTTACCTAATTGATTTTTTGACTTGTTTTTGTTTGTCGTAAGAAAATTAAATTTTATTTTTTTTCTCAAAACTTTCATCAAAATTTTTATACTATCATTTAGAGAATTAAAAGGCCTATCTGAATCAAGAAAAAAAATAGGGCGTTTCTATTTAAAAAAAATATCGATGACGTCATCACTCGAAAACAAATGACTGCTTGAAATTTAATTTGGCATAAAGATATTAATTTTTATAAACCAAAATTGTCCCGTATAAAAAAAATTGTTTAATATTTAATGAATTTATTCCATACTTTTGCCGCTCACTGTATATATTTTTTAAAAAACTATTTTCACTTTGATAAAGCCGCCGGCCGCCGTCTCATGTATTCATTCTATCTATGCCTCTTGTCAAGGTCAATTATTGTGAAATTATCATGTTTTTCTGAAATGGAAACAACATCTATTGACCAGTCAGGCTGTTTTTACGTTTAATCAAGCACACATTGCCTGTTGGACGGTTTGCTTGCATCTTTTATATTAGCCACAAAAATCTCGGGAACAATATGAGAAGGAATTAGATTAGAATTTAGCCGAAATTAGACAATAGTATTTTAATAAGAGAAGAGAAAAGTTATGGAAAAAGGTCTATAAAGGCGTATATTTGTTTGTTCATTTATTTGACTACCAAAGCAATTCATTTAGGATTGGTTACCGACTGCACGTCATCATCATTTATAGAAGTCTATAAAAGTTTCATGTCCCGCAGGGTAATGCAACAACTTTTAATGGAAGCGATCGTGAATTGAGATTTATTCGTAAACTCAGACCTGTTTCAAAATTTTATTATTGATTGTGCAGAGAACAATGGTAATTTGCATTTTATACCTCCTAGTTCCCCAAATTTGGGCGGTATTTATGAGTATTGAATATCTACTTATGAGGAGATGTACACATATCTCAGATTAATTGAAGCCTTACGCTGGGCCCCTTCCTAATTGGACTCACTGCACCGGCCTAACCTGACAAAGAAAACAAATATGTATACGTAAATATTTACACAAAAGTAACTAAACGAAAAGCCTCTGACATATTAAAGTCAGTGAATACCATGAATATTCTTTGATAAATATTCATATTAGAGCGGTATAAAATTCAATTAGGGTCAAATAGAACCCAACAGTACAGCAGAGTTAATATCTATACAACGAAGAACGTTGTCCAAAATTGAAAAACCATTGTTAAACTAGACGTAGAACAAGTAAACATTTCTAAACGATCGTAGTTTAACGTTATTAGTCTGCTGTGAAAATCTGTTAAACACGAAATCAAGCTTTATACAAATTCCGAATTTCGTAGACTCGTTTTCGTTTTGCGCAAATATGAATTTTCGTTTTATCGCTACGATATTTGACTGGTCGGGTAGGAATGTAATTACAATTAATGATCACACAGAGTCTGTTTGTTTCTGGATATGTAAAAGCGTGATATAGCTATCCAATTGGCTAAGAGCTCGTACTGCTTTGATCCTTTGAAGTCGATTCGAACAAACGTCAGGCATCCGTACATCGGTTAAGTGCATTCATTCACTATGCGAATCGGCACAACTAAAAGCCAGATGAAACACCACCGAATCCCGAAATTAATGCATGGCGAATGTAGGAAAAAAGTTCGCTCGTATCGGGTTTAAATCTGATCAACGAGGAATTAACTCTGCTTTACATATTAAACGAAACGGCAACTCATCATCTAATTAGAAATGGAGAGGAACCTTTTGGGCTATATGCATAAAAATGAGGATTTACTGAAATATACATATTTTCCAAAACAGCTTGCAGTGATTTGTAGGGGAGATTTGTCCGTAGATTTATGCTAAAAAAAATATATAAATAGGTCATATACACTCCGGTTTTTAATGAATCGTTTTGCTACCGATTCCAAGTACGTAATAATCACTTACTTAGACCACATGTATCTACAGTTTAAATTTAACGACCTTCACGCCGCTTTTAATTTAAAATGCATGTGCGACCTAAATGGGGTAATCTATCTTCCTTTTCCTCTCAAAAATTAGCACTTCGACTTTAAAGTATTACATATAATTTTATTTCCCCCTTCTAAGTAAATGACACATTACAGGTATTTATGTAACTAAGTAAATGTTTAATTACCGAAAGAGACCTGTAAAGTTTTACGGGCTTGTAGAGGAGACCTGTAAAGTACAACACCATGACAACGTATCGTCACAAACTGTCCTGCCGTCAGATTACAGAATTTTATATCTATAAAAATTGAAAAAAAGTCGTTTGAAGGTGGTAATAAAAGTTTGTACGGGATTCGCCTTGCAATTAGTCATAAAGACTAATTTAGGCTTTTCCCGTAAATAACTATTATTTTCCCTGAGGTGTTGTTGGGTTTATTTATTTATATTATTTACTAGCTGACCAGACAGACTTTGTACTGTCCAAATCTCAATAAATTTGTTTTTTATACGCGCTCCCCAAAATTACAATTTTAGGGATTTATTAGAGTCCGTAAAATGGTACATTTACGACCTAGTCCCTAAAAGTTGTCATAGCAACCTTTTACGGATTATTTTTGATTAGATAGATTAAATAGCTATTTACAGATCGATTTGAGTGGAAACAATTTTCCTAGAAAAAGAACAGTTTTCTGATGGTGCTAATTTTTTTTCGAAAAGTTTCCGGAACCAGAAATGGGTTTTTTACCATGACAAAGTTTTTAACATAGTAGCTTGGATGGACATGAGCGTACCGGTATACTAGAGAAAAGTATACCCGATTTGGGGTATACGCAAAAAGTTGGAAAAAAATTTTGACTCCAAGAATCACAATGAAATATTCTTTATTTAAAAATTTGGGGTGCTATAACTAAAAAACATTGTTGTTTCCCAAATTTTACAATTTTCTGGGCAACTTCCTGGGCAAACACGTTTGTTGGTACGTCAACAGCTTAAAATTATTTCTTGCTCTAACAATGATTTCATGTTTGGGTGACAGCTGCGCGCCACCAATTATTTAGCAGGTAAACAATAAACTGAAGCGTTCTGCTTAGTTGATTTTGACGTTTGGTTGACGCAATGGCCGATTGAACAAAAGAACATGCAATGGAATGGCCGTATAGGATTGAACAAAAGAAATTAACCCATAATATTGCCACATTATAATTTTATTTTTATCCTTATAGCATATCAACAACAACTTGGCCAAGTTTTAGTGAACCAAGTCGACTTGGTTATTATAAGTAGAAGTTTGTGTTTTTAGTTTGTTTTTAGCAAATAGTAAAATCTCTGGTACGAATAAACAAGCAAGTTTTATAGAGACAGGCCATAAAATATAAAGTTAGGGCGGCTACGTTTATGACCTGACGCCACCAGAACTCACGTAATGATTTATGTGAGAATTTTATATATGAATGAAAAAATAATCCTTTGTAAGTTACACTGACGATTTGGCTGGAATATACATATAAAGAGGTTACCTGTATTTTCGGTGACTCAAACGCGTAACACGTGGTATTCAAATTGGCTGCAACCTGTCAAGTCTGGTTACTTTAAACAACAGGAAAAACTCGTGGTGTGATTAAAATCAGATTTAATAAATTTTAAGAAAATGATGAAAGCATGCTGCCAGGAACGTTGTTGTTGGTTCGATGTTAAAATAGTAAAGGCTTGAAATCACTCTTCCATACGATTTTCTTCCCTCTGGATCAGTGCTCCCAACCAATATCGAATAGTCAATCCGAATTACAGGTTCCGTACTTCAACGGTGAATTAAAATTTCAGGCCTCGTGGTAGAACATATTTTTATATTTTATTTAATAACACACGTAAATAGTATATTATTGTACGAGTTCCTGTGTAAATTTGGTGCATTCCGGCACTAGGGTTTTAAAAAAGCACGAGTGAAACGAGTGCTGTTTTAAGCCCCGAGTGCCGGAAAGCCCCTAATTTACACAGGAACGAGTATAATACAACGTTTTATAGTTCGACACCACCTTGGCAAGTCTTTAAATTGCTTAAAATTCATAAAAATAGTGTGACGTTTATCTGACATTTTATTTTTACATGACAGAAGAGTGTTCACACAAGGGAAAATTTGAAAATTCTGACAGTGTCGAACTATAAAAGTATTTATATTATAATAATACAGGTACCAACTATATTTGTTTTATATTTTTTATTAATTCTGTTAAAACAAAAATGCTTCATTTTTGACTATTCTTTCTAAAATGATGTAGTTGCCAGAATAAAGTTTTAGTTTATAGTGATTAAATTTGTTCAAAATGTTCATGAGGTCAAAAGATGTGAAAAACGTTTCAAAAACTACTCAAATGTTAGGTATATGAAATATAGTGTTTGTTTTTACAACATGCGGTAAATAATCCGCTTTGAATACACAGAACGCTCAACGGAACCGCTTCTGTTTGGTTTAACATCAAATTCTGGCTCGTAAAGTCGGAATAAGGCAATCTAATAATGTTGCGACTTTAGATATTTAAAATAAAAAATTCACCTTTTGAATCCAAATCTGTGCAAAATGTTATTTATACAATAAGTTTAAAAAAAATCAAGTTTGGAGGTAATACATTATCTACAAAGCAATATCAACATTCGCATGTATGGTATACACAATGTTGATAAAGGTCAACACAAAATTGACGTCTTCTTGAAACATCCTCCGACAGAAAATTTCAATTTTTAAAATTAAACGATCAAACCAACGAGATTGTTACAAGCTAGTTCCCTCCTCTCACCTTCGTGATGTCCCTGCCTGGTCGTGGATAATTTTTTGTATCGTCCGTAAGATTAATGCAAAAAAAGGAAATGTATAAAAATTTAAATCGCTGGGGCCAAAATAAAGGCATGTTCTGAAAGCCCTCATTTGGTCTCAGGTCGGATAGTACAGCATTCACAGTCTGTGTCACAGTTATCAGTTGACTGTATACAGGCTGTTTCAGAAATAAGTGCAAAAATGTCAACCAGTGGTAGAACTCATCAAAATCAGCTTTTCTATAGACGACTTTTTCGAATATACATTTTTTTTTTCGATATTTATTTCAACTTGACCTACTGAGAATCAATTGTTTTTGTTCGGAAACACTCGGCCTTCTTAATGTTATTGTGTTTTTATTACGACCTACTTGTAAAATACGAAGCGCGCTAATCTTTGTTATCGAAAACTACAAATTGGGCATAGCAAATCGGAGCATAAAATATGTAACAAATCAGTGAAATAAGAAAAATTAAAGTCACGACAGCTAACGTCAAAGCACTTCTTGTAGTGATTATGACCTGAAACCGGTGATAATGGTGATAAATATAAAGGAACGAAGCTTAATTTTTATTTTTTAATTATTGTGATTACGAACGTACCAGAGGAGCTGCTTCACACCGTTGAATATTGTGAGATTGGATGCGAAGGTTACAGAGTCACTTACGGAATAGCAGAAGTAAAATGAATTGTACCGAACACATTGCAATTATTAAGTGGTTTTTTATCAAATGATTCAACAAAGGTGATTTTCGAGATATTAGAATGTGTTATGATTACAATAAAATGCAGGTATATGTACTTTTTCTTCTTCTTTTGAATGGTAGTCGAAGGAAAAGTATAGTGTACAACACGTGCTGATGGATATTTCAAACTGGTGTGACTAAGCCACTCGCTACGTTCGTGGCTCAATTGTCACAACACGTTTGACATATCCGTTTTCAGCTTTTGTTGTACAATACGCTATTAGTTTCGTTTTTAAAGTTATTAATCATAAATATGCCGAATTTCTCTAACAGTGAATACATTATCAATGACATTATATTAATTTAGGGAGGAGGTCAAGGAAGTTTCGCCGAAGCACAAAGGCTTTATGTGCGACGCTTCTCAAACCGCAGTGTGCCAAATTTGCGTTAATGTTGTGTGCATTGTGTTTTGTGCCTGAGGATTTTCTATCTCTTATCAACTGGTGAGGCGAGTTTCACCAGAGAAGGTATATCCAACTTGATAATACGCACGTAAGGGCAGACGGAAATACACATGCTGTTAGGCCCCACAATTTTCATTTTTCATCAATAATGACATTGTATGTTGAAGTAATGACATTTAGTAGGTGAGTTTTCTATATTTAGTTTATTTACGGCGGGCGATTTACATTAATGTTTTGCGAAAGTTTTATGGTGCGTTATCAACCAGCTGAGCGGTTACGTGGCGGGTGACTAAACTAACGTCAAAAATTCCACTAATTTTAACTCGATAACTACGAGGTTTAGGGCAAAAGTTTATTAAGAAAAATTGTTGACAATAAATTTTGAGTTCTACTACCGATTAAATTTATTGAACCCTGTATAGGAAGCAACCAGCTGTATTTTTTGGAACTCGCACCACTGCCATATCTGCCGGACCACATTTAAGATTTTTGGAAAACTAAGCCCATACGGCTGACGTATAAAATGGCAGTTGTATTGTCGCAACGAATAAGAAGAAGCAAATTTGTCCTGTGCATGCATATTGAAAGAGTTCTAGACAAATATTTTCGTTAGTTGTTGTTGATGATGGTGTCTGCGGTAGTTAGTTCAAGGTGGTTGAGGTGTGTTGGTAGATTGTGTGGGTTGGAAGGAATATTTATGTTGCTATATAATAAGTGCTGTGCCACGGCGGTCAGCCATGTTTGGTGAGGGTTTGTGATTGCATAAAATGTTTTTGAATTTGATAGTAGAGGGACTGAAGATTTATGTTAGTGCTAGGATTTTTGTCTTTAAAGCGTGAGGGGGGGGTCCCCTTGGAAGGATGGGGGGCGGTACAGCCTGGAAAGAATTGAGGACAGAGGAGCGGAAGAAAGTGAAATATATTCCGGTGTGGTATTTTTTTGCCGTTCTTTCTACGGCCTCTTCGATATGGGGGCGTTGGTGTGGTAACAAGTAACACAGGATTCTTGTGTGAATCCTATGGCATGTTTGGTTGTTATTTTGGGGGCGTTCGGTGTCGTTTTCGTCTGGAGTTTCTGGATCTGCGAATTCCAGGATTAATTATGTTTACTAG
Source organism: Diaperis boleti (assembly GCA_963583935.1). NCBI lineage: Eukaryota > Metazoa > Arthropoda > Insecta > Coleoptera > Tenebrionidae > Diaperis > Diaperis boleti. The sequence goes on along the minus strand of OY757242.1, from coordinate 34,340,971 downwards.
GACAATTGATGTTTCTTCGGTTATGGGGGCAGTCTGCATTTTGGGACAGGACCTGGACCAGGCAGGATGTTTTTTTTTTATATAGGAGACAAGTGACCTCGTTGCAAGTACACTTGATTGGGGAATGTGTTCCCGTGCATTTGAGTCATGTGTTATTGTTGGGGCAGTCGGTCTGGGGATGACCAAGCTGGTAACGATTGGCACATTGGAGTGGGACGGAGATTTTTTGGGGCATTTTTATCTCACCAGATGTTACTTTTGCTGGACGTTGTTAATATGTTGGAAGGCACACTTCTGCTTCTTGTTATTTTCTGAGTCATCGGGCGGCGCACAATGGAATAGTATAAAAAAATTTAAACTTTTTTTGTAAATAAAACTGCTTAAAATAGGGTACTCCCATTTTTTCATTTGGGTCAAATTATAACTCTCTTCATGAAATAAATGAAGTGTGAAGGGAGTAAGAGCGAAAAGAAAAGCATTACAAAGAAAGATTAAAAATTAAAGAAATTACAAAGAATTAAATGAGTGAGAATTGGAAATAGAAAGGAGTAGGTCCTCACTTAATTCATATGATGGCCACTAATGACCTATTTTAAACTCGTACTCTCTCTCATAAAAAGTAAAAGAATTTCAATTCAATTTTTTTTTTGTATTTTTAGTAAATATAATTTCACTATAATAGCGCTAAACCATACACTTTTCAATGAGGTTTATGATTATTGTATTTTCCAAAAACTTTTTTTTTTAGTATACTACTCCATTCACAAGCAGTAGACAGAAGGGAGCGAGATGCAGCACGATGTTCACTCAGCGGAGTCAACACTCAAAATGTGGGGCGATGTCTTGTTATATTACGGGAATAGGTGTGTGTCCCCTAATTTTTGCTTCGGCAGAATCTCTATTTGACTGATTTAGGACCGAAAAGCCAGGAGGGTTGAGAATTTTTCCAGCATATTCCAGATTTTTGTTTTTTGAATTTTTCCCCCCAGATCTTGCCCAAATAAAAATGCCCCATACTGTATCCTTTTGACTAAGGTTCCAACAGTTTTATTTAAAATTTTAATACTGGGTCGGAGAGACAAGCTGCAATCATGAAAAGAATTTGGGAGGAGGTGGTTCAATTTATTAATAGATCTGTTTTGTATTTTATCAGAAGTTTTCCAGAAAACATCTTATCTAAGATACGGACGTTTTTCTAAAACGATTCTACTAATAAAAAGACCTAAAAGAATCCGAGAGATAAACTGCTTAACATAATGTCTAATTTTAAAAACTAAAATTGACCTGTCCGAGGATTTTTCAAGAACACGTCAATTTTATTATTAATGGTTTGGTGAATTTTGTGCGGAACTGATTACAAGTATCAAACTGCGGATTACGGTTTTGGTAAATATTTTTTAATTATTATTTTATTTTATGCAGTTAAAGTAGTAGTTCTCTTATAGAGAATAATATAGACTTTAACTATTATGGTCAGTACTAACAACAACTAGATAACAATCAAGTAGGTAAAATACAATTAAACTCTGTACTGTATTTTTATAGGCAACTGATAATAGCACTTTTCATAAATATAACTAAAGTGGTTAACATTATAAATGGTAGGAATTACCAGCACAAAAGTTTCTTGAGAAAATTTAATGTACTCAAATATTACGTCTAAATATAGTTTTAAGACAATACCTAAAAAACTTGAAATCTTGAAGTGTAGGAAGATATAAAACGACCCAGAAATATAACAAGATAACTACTAAGAAGTTATGATCATGAACTATTACGTACGTGCATAATAACCTCGTGACTTTAATGTACTAGAAATGTCCATTTGCCAACCGTACCATAACCGTTACTGGTATGGAAAGCTTTTCTCATTCTACTCATAATAAAGTTTTGAAAATGTGGAATTAAGCTTTAGTTATTATTATTAATATTATGAACGATCTTTGATAATATGAAAATTTGGAATAATGTTCAATAAGGCTTAATGAATACTTACACTAGAAATCTAAATTTCTAAGCAAAAACATTTTTACACTGTTCTTGATATTATCCACCAAATTATTTATAAACTATCTAAATCCTCATCTTGTACAAGATGAGTACAGTACAGACAAAAAATTGTAAATTGATACAACACCTTTGTTTTGTCTAACAATGACTAAAACTGAGTTTACCACCAATAATAATTAGTTTACTAAAGTGCTTTTTACATGAACAGTAGGTACTTTATTTAAAGTTGTTCCACCCTAATGCGGTTTTCACGGCCCATATTATTGTATCAGAAATTAATAATAGTGTCAACAATAATTTTCGTGACGGTTAAGAGTTAAGCCTATTTTTAGTTAAAAGATACAAATTTATAATTCTGAAATGTACATAAGCGTGTGAAAAATTCACGCCGGAAATTTTCCCCGTTTTTAATAGGTGGTACAATCGTCAGTTTCTTTCTAACTCTTTTTTAATTAAAATTTAAATGCTGGCGGGTAATTTATCGTCGTAATTTATAGCAGAACCGCCAAGGCGATAACAAGATAATATTTTAACACTTTGCAATTGCGTGAGGGCGGCTTGCGTGCACGTAGGTGCGTGTAGTGGCCTCCAATTACACACATGCTCGTGTATCAAAGTGACACCATCACTTCAATTTTATTACCGGACTGCGGTAATGACCAGCGGAAAAATTATAACCCTCCAGTGGTTACGCCAACGATACTGTAGTACCTGCATAATTGTCGTATCCAATATTTTATGTGATAAGTGGATATGCTGAAATATTTAAACATTCTGAAATTATTTTCTTTTTATAGCTAATTTATACAATACAAACATGAGAAGATCTAAATTTTAATTAATTGCTTCTTAGGCGACCAAACAAAAATTGAAGTTTCAGGACTCAAAAGCCGACAAAAATTTACTATTTGGCCGCTTTCATTATTATCCGTTTTAGACCCGCACCATCTTTGAGTAATTTTTCCCCTTACATCATGATACGGAAATTACCCACAATATCATAATAAAACGAATTATTTTAATCTTGCCATAAATTGCAATAGATACGTGTTGGTACTTGAATTGTCTAATAATAATTATTATTATCCATAAACATGACGAAAGTGATATAGAAACATTCAAGACCCCTCTTGAAATAATAAAGAAGCCAACACTGCTATGTATTATTTACTCCCTAAAAAATCGGCAGAACTGTACGAGTAACATGATAATACAGTGGAACTCCCTTAAATCGAATTCCTATAACTCAAAAATCTTTCGAATCCCCGTTTCTTTTAAAATTTACGTGTATTTTATCCTCTCTAACTCGAATGTTTCCGTGAAGTTACATTCACAAACAATATCAAATCCAACACAGATTTGTAAATTGAATTTTCCAATTTGCTCGGCCCGTCTAGCACCGCCTAAGCCGAAGTTGTTGACTAAATAATCGATATTTGAGTGAACTACCCCTGATGACAAGTCAACAGCCCATCCAATACTACAAATACAGCACAACAAAACAATAAAAAAAACACTCTTTCGCTAGCTCTGCAATGTCTGCAATCAGCTTTTCGCCTCGTCTACTTTCAATCGCCTCAAAGTCACCTAATGCGCATGTCTACTTCGAAACTTCAAATTCAGTGTTTGGAATCTGCAGCCACTCTGGTTTACTTCAAAGTGTCGAAGCCAATTCAAGCGTGGTTGTGAAGCCTACGAAGTAAGAACGCATGGCAAATGCTGCCTTCACAATTCGAATTGGAAGTATTGAGGCTTTCAGAGTGGTTGTGAATGTAACTAAGTCGAAAAGCAAATGTGTTCCTTTACTATAAAATACTAACTCGAAATTGCTAGAAAATGTACATTATAGTATATATTATATTATACAATATATTACATCAAGGTTGTGGTGTTTATAAATGATTTATACATCATGTTGCTGGCAGAAAAGATAATAGAGCATTTTGATTTTTAAACCCTGCAGGATGTATGAATCATTTATGAAGACCTTGTATAATAAAAGTCTTATAGAGATTATAAAAAAAGGAGAGTGTGGAGCCCACATGAAGATCGCCGCCGCTGACCGCAACATAACGGTGAATTATTATTTTAGTGTGTGTAGTAAAACATACTACTACGATTAATAATAATAAATCGTATATTCGCGATTTTGACTCTTTTTGTATTTTTCTTATTAGTATTTAGGATTTTGTTCTTAAAAAGGTTTGTGCATTTCGGACTAGCTTAAAAAGATAATCATAAATTTGTGTTAAGCAATGTTATCGAGGCTTATAATTTTATACATACAGGGTGTTCGGTAATTCGACAGCCACCGCTTTACTGTGGCCTCACAGCATTCAGACAAAGCATATTTTGCAATTACTTGATTTTTTTTAACATCCGATAAATAACTAGAAGGCTTTTAAATAGGCGAATCAGAGAAATGGTTTCACCAGCCACAGTTCTGTTGCAAAAAAAAAGAGACTTTGTCACATTTGACGGCTAAAGTCAATCAAAAATCAGTGGCGTATACTGGGAAAGATACTAACAAAATAACTGCATCATTCAAAGTGGTTTATTATTAAAGAAAGGTAACTTAAATATTTAAAATAAATGTTCAAATCGGCGACCATCGTTCTGTATACAAAGACGGGCCCGTCTCAACAACGAACTTCTAGCGTTTTCAAAAACCTCTGGGGTATTCCTGATTTGATCAGACGCTAGTAGGATTCTGTGTCGCAATTCGTTCACATCAGGAATATCGGTGGCATAACAACCGATTTCACATGCCCTCAGAAATAAAAATCCATACTCCTGGCCGGCCACGGAAACGGGCCATCCATCTCTCCGGAAATGCGTTGTTTAAATATCTCCATGCGTATAAGCGGGGGCGCCATCTTGCATGTACCACATTTGGAATCGAATCTCTGATTGGGTGAACTTTGAGACCTGTAGCTTCTCAAGGAGTGAAAGTGGAGAAAGTTTAACACTAGATTGGGACTACGATTCCTAAAGAGATCGAATTATCGAACATCCTGTATATACATATTTTTTTAAATAAAAGTAACCTTAAAATTGCGACAACTGATTGACCTCATGCGTAAAATTTTTATAATAAAGAATGAATTGAAAGACCAGTTAATGCTGAGCAAAATGATATAAGGTACTACAGGTTTATCATGGATGGTTCTTGAGTTTGAGAATTTTAGGTCAAAATTAGTGCTTTTTTAAAAAAATTCAATTCACCAACTAATATACAGGGAATTCCATTTAAAAAACATAACTTTGGTATATTACTAATACTAGGACACTCTGTATATGATTTCTAATAATTTTAAATTGTGAATGCATCGTGTGTATATCGTCCGCCGAAAACCCTGTTTTGATATCTTTCAAAATAAGGGCGTAAATAAGGTCAAAATTTTCACTCGCTAATAATAATGATGCATTTCTATCAAATCTTCTTCTTCATTACAAACTAGGCGCACAATTTGTCAGACAAGATGATGTGGCCGTAAAGTGCGTGTTCCAGAAAGATTATAAAAGAAGATATTATGTATTATGTTAGTTTGTATTTTTGAATTATTATTAAATTTGGAAAAGGGAGATGTCATAAGTATATGTATATATGTATTATAGTGGGAATAATAAACCAGTATGCACTGAGACATGACTGTGAATAGACGCTCCCCTTCCAGCACTCCCTTGGACATCCCTTACATCCCTTATGTTACTTAGAAGATTACATGTACGTTATTAATAATAGATATAAATAAAATGGAGGCGTCGGTCTAATTTGCCCTCGTATATCTATGGGGGTAAAAAAATTCCATCGACGCAAAATACTAAGCATAGTTCAAAACTTTTGATGGTCACTAAAATAAAAAAAGTGAAAAAACTGAAAAACCAAGTGTAGGTTCTTAGTAGCTCGATAAAATCTTGATATTTACTCATAAAAATCCTACCTTGAGTTCATAAAAATTGTTCGAATTGTCTTCCCCCATTGTCAGTGCAGGCCTGGGAGCGACGTGTCCAGGACACGCACTCCACAGGCTCCGCGTACACAAGCTGTTTCATGTGGCCTAACACGATGCGTTGCGCTGTTTGTCCGAGGTTTTAAGTCAGTGACCTCTAAACCTCTATCTTTTTCGCCGGCCGGCAATGATTTTACAGGCGGCAAAAAGTGATAGGCCCCGTTTGCCGAACCATCCACGTCACCGTTGTGTGACTACGACAGGCCAGCGCCCAGGACTGGCAGTTTTGCTGTTTTCGGACTGACGTCTGGAATGGAGGCAATGGGTACCAACATAACGAGAACGTCGGATTCCTCTTTTTGGACATCGGAAATGCACAGAATAAGAATGAAAGAAAGATTTTACCTGTCCTGAGGCCTGAAAGAGAGATTAGTACCTGAGGGGTGTCGCGAATGGAAGGGTAAGTGACGCTGTCACCCTTCTAGCAGCGCCATTCTGGACCGCTTTCTTTTTGATTTGGAGAAATTTGTTCTGGAGAACCTGCAACTTACACATGTTTGTCTAAGAGGGGGCGTGTGCCCAAGCCGTCGAAGCATATGTTAGAGTCGGACGAACGATTGTTCTGTAAATCAACAATTTGTTCTTTACCGATATCTTATTGCGCCTGCCGACCAGCGAGGAGAGCTTGCCTACTGCCATTTAGGTATTATACTGACACCTAGGTATTTTGCCTGGTTTGCCCAGGGGATGACCCGGTCGAACATTTCGATTTCTCCCTCAGGCTGGACGACTCGGCGTGTCACGAGGACGACTGTGCTCTTCTCGGGATTGACGTCGATCATCCATTTCTGGCACCGAGTTTGTCGATGACTTCCTGCAGGTAGCGGGTCGCCAGCCATGGCTGTTTGGATCTGGTGAGGATTGCTGTGTGGTCTGCGTAGATGGCGAGCGTGGTGTTTGCAGTCTTTGGGATGTCCGCGGTGAAGGCCGCGTACAGGGTTGGTGAGAGGACAGATCCCTGGGGGACGCCCGCTTTGATGTCGTGGGGACGGGACAGAGTGTTTCCGATGCGGGCACAGAAGGACCTGTTACGCAAAAAGGAATTAATAAGTTGAATCAATTCTAGGGGCACGCCGCACGAGTGGAGCTTGAGAACAAATTCATCATGCCACAATGTGTCGAAAGCCTTGGCTAAGTCGAGAAATATTGCACCGGTCACTTACTTACGGTGGTGGAGTGCTTTGGACGGAATCCAAATTGTTTGTCTGGCAGGGTGTTGGTTATCTTGATGCAGTGGGTGAGTCTCTTCTGTATGACTTTTCTCCAAATTATTATCTAATCATTCTGACACAATGCGTGCACAATGGGAAGAAGTTCCATTTTGCAAGAACCACAATAAATAAATAATAAGCCGCACACTGTACAACTGTACTGTACAACAACAACCGAGCCGCATGAACGTTCTCACTGGTTTCACCATAGGTCAAATCGGTCGTATCACTATTTGAAAATCAAGGAGTTTAAAAAAAAAGTGTACCGTCAAGCCGTCAAAGTAAAACTGAAAGTAATGACAGACTTTGTGGGGCAATGGGAACTCATTCTGCATAATAGTAGAGTGCCAGTCTCGCTTAAATGTGTCACCCTGTGGGCCTTTCAATTCACAAAGCTAAAATTTTCAGGAATGAAAGCTAATGACCTAAATACATTACATATGAATTCGTCAAGAAATCGTCCTGTGCAAAAAAAAGTTATTAAAAATTTTCGAGTTTTCGATATAGTGAGTTACTTGATACATGGTTTGATTTTTCTGATATTTTTTCAAAACATTCTCTGTAGCCCTTTGACCAAAAATAAATAAAGAGTTGTTGCAAAAGCATTGAGTTGCCCATCTTGTAGCAACTTTAAGGTCATTTTTCTCGACTTTACGTCCGATGAAAAGTAATTACTTTATGCCATTTTTGCCGTTTCTCACCCGTTATCCTCAAATCTAAGCCCTAAATCAAATTTCTCTTGTAAAACTATTGCCCCATTTATTGTGATTCCTACAGTACCACTTTCATATTTTTGTCGTAAATAATAAACTAGAAACAATTATAAATGTAGAACGATGTAAAATTTGTAAATCTGGAGACCGCGCGAACCCCGATCACCCTCTCTCTCCCCACTGCGTCCTTCGCCCATCGTAATTGCATCAGGCAGGTTTTTAAAAATATACGAAATTATTCTTACGTGTTTATTCTGTTTAATATTTTTGATAATTTTGTGGATGCCAAACATATTCACATAGGAATTTAAATATTGGAAAAGAATAATTCTTAGATGCGTTTTTCTTTATAGTATGTATAAAAGTTATATCAAAGTTATTAGCCTTTTTTGGTTGAATAATTTCGATACAGCTCTCAAAATAACACTGTTTTTTTTTTCAATAGGAATTAACAAAACAATGACAATTTTTAATTAAGACATAAAATAAATCAACCAAAATAAAAACAAAAATTACTTTATATCAATATCATCTTTTTCTTCAATAATGGTTGTTGTTGTGTTTGGACAAGAGTCTATACAAGTAATGTAATTTTTGTACAACTACACCATTTAGCTTTGCAATATAGAAAATTTGTTTATGTAATATTTGATTGAACAATTACATCTATGTTTATTTTTTTTACACTTACATGTTGTTGGGAATAATGTTACCTCTAGAAACGGGTGTAAAGTATGATAAATTGGAACTATCTTAGAGTTAAGGGTTTTCCATCCATAACGTAAAGACTGTTGATAAAGACTTATCTAGTGTGCCAAGAACTCTGAAATCATTTGGGAGTTAAATTTGACGAAATTATTTAATAATTATTCTATATAGTATGTATAATAATACAGCTATTTGGATTATGAATGGAAAACCCTAAACTCTAAAATAGTTCCAGTTTTTCAAACTTTACACCCGTTTCCAGAGGTAGCATCATAATTAATGACGCATGTAAGTGTAAAAAGGTAAGCATAGACGTAATTGTTCATTTCAACTATTACATAACCAAATTTTTTTTAGTGCAAAGTTAAATGGTGTAGTGGTACAAAAAAGAAACTTGTATAGGCTTTTGTCCATAGGTCCACACACATCAACAACTATTATTGAAGAAGAAAATGCTATATTAATAGCGAGTAATTTTTGTTCTTATGTTTGATTTTGTTTTATTCTTTAATAAAAAAAAATGTGATGTGTTTTTTTTTTAATTCCTACTGAAAAAAAGAAGTATTACTTTGAGATCTGCAATTGTGTATTGGCATCCACAAAATTATCAAAAATATTAAACAGAATGAACACGTAAGAATAATTTCGAATATTTTTAAAAACCTGCCTGATGCAATTACGATGGGCGAAGGACGTAGTGGGGAGAGAGAGGGTGATCGGGGTTCGCGCGGTCTCCAGATTTACAAATTTTACATCATTCTACATTTATAATTGTTTCTAGTTTATTATTTACGACAAAAATATAAAAGTGGTACTGTGGGAATCACAATAAATGGGGTAATAGTTTTACAAGAGAACATTTTTTTGATTTAGGGCTTAGATTTGGAGATAACGGGTGAGAAACGGCAAAAATGGCATAAAGTAATTACTTTTCATCGGACGTAAACTCGAGAAAAATGAGCTTAAAGTTGCTACAAGATGGGAAACTCAATGCTTTTGCAAAAACTGTTTATTTATTTTTGGCCAAAGAGCTACAGAGAATGTTTTGAAAAAATATCAGAAAAATCAAACCATATATCAAGAAACTCACTATATCGAAAACTCGAAAATTTTTAATAACTTATTTTTGCACAGGACGATTTCTTGACGAATTCAAATGTAATGTATTTAGGGCATTAGCTTTCATTCCTGAAAATTCCAGCTTTGTGAATTGAAAGGCCCACAGAATCGTTTTCTGAGCGACTTAGCCGTCCGCGAGCACTCCACTATAAGGCTGTATATCACGGCAGTAAGGGTGCTCAGGGTTCATCGTCCAGAGTTTAAAATCTCGGAAATAATATATAGAATGTCCTTTTGTGAGTAACACAAACTAAAAGGTTTTTTTGCATTGGAGAATATGGAAATGAATATCGGTATCAACCGAAGGAATAAAGACAGGTGGATCAAGACGAACTTGGAGGGACGATATAGATTTTAAGGATCCATGTTATGACAGAGCAGAATAGAAACTAGGGACCAAAAAGCGGCATAGGCCGTAGAGAACCTGTTATATACAGCGTGTCATGGAAACACCTGCAATAATTTTAATCACAACATCAGCAAGTAGACCATATTATCAAAGTGAATTTATTTTAACAATTCGCTTATGGCAAATTCTCCTATTACCGCATGTATGAGATGGTCCGGTAAGGAAGAATGTAAGCAGACAAAATAGCGCCTAAAATAACGGTCAAAAAACTGTGTGTGTGTTTGTTACGGCGAAATTTAAACAAAATAATGTACTTACCCATTACAATTACAATATATAGAGAAAAATCATCTCAAATCATCATACCAAAGTCACAATTTCGACCTATCCAACTCTTTTCAAACTTTTGATCAAGCCATTGAGTCACTTTCGTGGTATCTCTGCGATCTAAAAATGCCATAAAGAATTACCATATCTGCATTTTAGAGAAATCAGCAATGCGTTTGTTTTTGGCAAAAGTTCGGAGCTAAGATGACCGTGATAACGCGTAATGTTAATGGGAGACGTATTGCTACATAAAAATTGCAGGAATGTTTTTACCCTATTTTTCTCTATTACCCCTTTTTAGTTGCGCGAGATAGCTAGAAAATGGTATGGGTTGGAATGGTGCAATAGCATGGTCTAGCACGTTGTGATGATTATTGTGATTTAATGTTTAAGTATTTTGTTTTACCGGCTTTTTATGTGTCTCCTTGTATGCTTCTCTGGCGAGCCGAGTCTCATTCAGGTGCGGCAGATATTGGCTGGCTCTAGGGGGTTTTACTCCAAGCGAATTTAAAAAAAAGAACTTTCATAATTTGGTCTCGCTCATGTTGTGGTTAAATTTATTGCCGGTGTTTCTATGACACCCTATATAAGTATTTTTAAACGATCAGTCTTAACTGATCTCAAAAATTTACGCAGTAGAGGTAGCAGTAAAATATTTTTCGAACCTTATTAAAAGAATGACATTTAAATGCTGTGCACAATTCCCTTTGGACGCAAACCTTCCAAATGAACAAACAGAACAGTTCCCTTCATACCATGCCTACTTCCTCGATTTCGGCAAAATTCATTCGGTGTTACATATACGCCAAAAAAAAACAAACAATGTTAACATAATTCAAAAACATTTTAAAACGTAACGTTATACAAAAATACTAGTAATAATATTAGTTTTTTAAAACTTATATTAAGACACGAGTTCAGGTTTACAGCACGACTGCCGTAGGCTGAAATGTCTGTAAAGTACGAGTGCTCTTAAGTTTTACAAAACGAGTTTTTCATGTAATTTTTCTAATTTGCATATTAACTTCATTTTCTATAAATGAATCATTTTTGGGTAATTTTGTTAAATTTAGATTTTTCTGTACCTTACTTGACATGACTTACATGGAACCATAACCTCAAAATCACACTGACATTTCGTTCAGTGAAGGGTTTCAGTGGGTGTTATCAATAGAAACAAAATTCTAAATTTTGGGTGCGCTAATGGCTTATTAACCCACTCAAAATGAATGCGTTAACAGCTTTGTTACAACAGCAAATTAGAAAAAGATCTTGAATAATCATGAAACTCTTTCTACAGAAATAATGTTCTCCAGTAACAATAATATTGCCGTGCACGACTCGGTAATCGGGTCATCTTCAAAGTCCGATAACAGCGTAGGGAGCGTCTTTAATTTATTTAGTACAATAGACACCTAAAGCTCGATAAGTACTCATAAAATTTATTGAAGTGCTCATCTAATTATTGGAACATCGGTAGTTTCAACTCGATACGGATCTAAATGGAATTTCGATAAAACCTTTATCGGCAGTTCTGCTCCGATGAATATGTAATAATGTGTTGCTTCTTGCAGTTCCCACCATCGATGGGACGACTTTCAACATAAGCAAGGTGAATCGTCTGCACATGGGTCCATATCTGTGCATCGCTTCCAACGGTGTTCCGCCATCTGTCAGCAAGAGGATTATGCTCCGAGTGCATTGTAAGTATATCAAACAAACAAGAGCTTATAGCGGGTGTGTTGTATATCACAAATAAACACTTCCAAACAGTAATTTATAATCTGGAGATAATTCTTGTACTTCTATGTCAGTTTTCTAATTCGAATTCTAGTTGTTCTAATATAGGTACATACATTCTTCGACAATGGACACCGCGTCAAAATAAATACTTACGCCTGTGCATGCAATTATTGTGTTTCTTAGACTGGGCCCCCTCCGTAAGAATTCGGAACGCAACAATGTCGTGCCAGTTTGCTCTAATTAAAAATATCATTTGAATCGTAGTTCGGAAGAAGATTTATGATGAATATGTTTTTACTGCTGTTGTTTGAACTTGACAACAACCGCTTTTCGTGTTTCTGTTTTGACGCGGTGACTTCTTACCATACATAATATATTATATTAGATATACTCATATAAATATAATTTATATAAAAAGAGAAATGTGGACGTTTCAAGTCATATATAGAACACGTATTTGTGTTTACAAAATTTTTGCGTGGTGTTAGTGTCTATCAGTAAAGTTCGCTGCTTTTTATGGATATTAGCCAAGAAGCTGAGTTGGAAACTTGTTATTTTGCAGTTCCGCCGATGATCTGGATACAGAATCAACTAGTCGGAGCTATGGAGGGCCAGCAAATAACTTTGGAGTGCCACTCCGAAGCGTATCCGAGATCCATTAATTACTGGACTATGGGTGATGGCAACATTATTTCAGAAGGTAATATTTCACAGGAGCTAGTCGTGTCGATGAGTAAGCTATTGTTGACCAGCCATCAGCGATTATTGATGGAAAAAATATTGAAAATTTTTAAGGGATGCGAAAATACGTTCAAAGCCACGTAAAGCTTTCCACTGTCTGCTATTAGGATAGAATGCCCTACTTATGGAAATTTTACAGCATTGAATTTGGAACAATAGCTTACAACAAATAAGAAGTAATAGTCGAAGTCTCGGCTGAAATGTCTATAAATGTGATGCAACAATGTTGTAAAAACCTTTAGAAAGAAACGCGAATAAAAGTTTGTTTTATGAGTTTTTAATACTCTTTGGTATTAAACTTTCACAATATCGCAACATATTGGATCTAATTTCCATGAAACCGTAAGTTTCTACCTTTCTGTCTCAATGGGTATTCTTTGATAAAATATTATTTATTTTATTTGAATAGAGCTTGATGCTAAAGCGAAATGAATAATTTTTTTCACGATATTACGGTAGAAATGCGTGTTGACTATAAGCTAAATTTCCACACACCTGTTAAACATCAAGCAAACGTAGGGTTACACAATTTATTATTTTGATTACAAATTAGGTCCGCAATTTAAAAACAGAAATAGTTGTTTTGCAGCAGCAGACAATAGCATTTTGGACTATGGGCCATGGGTGCAAACATCTACTAATGGTAATATTCAAATCAAAGTAGAACAATACCTGAAACAGATGCGTTAATTATATATTTTGAAATATTTGCTCCACATTTACTACCGCTCTTGGTTACTACAATTACACTTAGCAAGGATAAGAATTTCAAAATTGTACTAGTGATTCTATGCAGTGTGCATCCTAGATTTTTGGACATTCTGAATTTTCCAAATACAATTTGGGCGATTCATTGCACCCATAATGCAATCAATCTTTACTCCAAAGGATACAAAAATACCCCGTCAGTGGTATTTCAAACGGAAAGGCTACTACAGTATAAATTAATGTTCAAACCCAATGCGTGCAAAATTACAAGATTGGTGCGTTTTTTACTTGCAATTATTAGTAAATAAAAGAGTAATTTAACCTAGATAACTAACCAAGTTAGTATTAATTTCTGTCACTATTAGGTAGTTTTTAGACAATACTATCAATTAAAAATTAATATTTTAGTTTTTTTTATTAATTGGACTTTTCTTAGCCTCGCATTTTTATTATTATTATTTTATTTAAAATAGCTCGGCTAAGAAAAATGGTTTCTCAACCTTGGTGTATAATCACTATTTTCATTAGTTTTTTTTGACAGTTATGACGTCATAAATATTTTTTTAATGGCAACCTATGTTGTTTATTTTACATTCGCATAGAGTTTTTTATTCTGATTTCAACATTATCAAAAACTTAATAGGTTACATCAGAAAAAAATAAAAATAAAAACGGCGCTAAAATTCAAATTAGTAAAATTCCAAAAAAATAACAGAGCTGTCCAATTTTATCGAAATTTAAGGAACAAAGGAAATCCCAACAAAACAAAGTCGACAAAAGCAATCAATGCGAAAAAAATAAGAAAACAACCCTAAATTTCAAAGTAGGGCTAAAAAATTTCCTAAAAGACTATTAATGTAAGACTTATAAATCCATCAAGTGACAAAATCCAAATCGAGCATAAAAAGCAGCCAATAAGTAAGCTTTGAATTTTTTGGGAAGTTATTATACCGTACTAATGTCGAATTCTTGCTTTAAGATCATCCAAATTCTTAGGTCGGTTTTGATACACCTTGCTTTTTAAGTGCCCCCATAGAGAAAAGTATAATGGGGTTAGATCTGGGGACCTAACCGGCCATTCTATTGAACCTGTGTTCCTTGCCATTTTCTTGGGAACACTTCGTCCAAATAACGCCGCACATTAAGGGCGTACTGTGGTGAAGCACCATCCTGTTGCAACCAGTTATTATTATCCGTCCGGCTTTCTAATAGGCAGCTTTTAGCGATTGTAAACGATTATATATTTCAACTTGAAGCATCTCCTAGCTATAACCTAAAATTAAAATAATAAAATAAAAATAAAAATTGTTTTGATATCAATTCTGTATATTTTGTATAATTCTGTTCTTTTTTAATTATTGGAAATGACAATAAAATCTTACCGTAGAGCGTTGTACGGTATTTAAGTGTTTCAATTTAAATTAGGTATAAATCACAGAAAAATTATAATGAGGAAAAATTATATCTAATTTGTTTTTTTTTACTACTAGCTTCAGAAAGCATCACTATGTATCGTGTTTGGTGCTTCAGAAATTGATTTTCTGTACCTTACCCACTAATGGGTTTTCCCTTCTACTAGTACCTAGATAATAAAAACAATTAACATCAATGTTGGCATGGTTACTACCGTAGTTGATGTGTTGACTTGACATTTGCTGTCATTATTAATGATAGCTGATAGCTCAACAATGTAGAACTGAGGAGTTGGATTTTCTTGCAAACTGTTAAATTTGCAAGCGGGAACACACTAGCAACATAGTAACAAAAAAATAGAAATTACAGGTATTGATTTAATTTCATATGCTACTTGCTTTTTGCATTGTCATGATTATCATTTGAAGAAAAGTTAAACAAATGTGCTAGTAGTGAAAAAAATAGTATATAAGCCACGGTTGAAAAGCCTTTTCTTAGCCTCGCATTATTATTGCCCGTCATGCTTCGCATCTTGGGCATTAAAATAGCTCGGCTAAGAAAAATGTCTTCTCAACCTTGGTGTATAATTACTATTATGTCACGTGTAACAAATAAAAAAATGTAAGAATGCGGAAATTATATAGTATAACAATTTTGTAGCCGAGCAGAACTAACATCAAAGTAAATCTCTTATTATTTAAAGCGCTGTTTGTAAACGCAGTATCAAAGCTGATGGATCTGCCGACAAAAGAAATAAAAAGCTAAGAGTCGCCATCAGAGACAATTTTGAAATCTAAAGCTTTGTCTGCCAAAGGTCTTATTTAAGAAACCTTTTTATTCTCTCTAACAATATCCTATACAAACTGTGAACGCTTTATAAGGAACCATCACAGAAATAAAACTATCCACAAAGCTACTCTTTTATTTTTCTAGACCGAACCGAAATTATTATAATATGATGTATTCACAGAATGTAGGATATAAATTTCCGGGTGGTTTAAAGCAATTCTCTGAATTATTCAACCCCCCAAGAAAATGTAAGCGGTATCAAGCCGTTTCAGTCGCGAAACGTCAATGCGAATTATATTAAATTTGCTGATCTCACATGATTTACGCGGAAACTTTGTCTATTAGGGTCTACGAAATCCTAGTAATGAAGCAAAATAATTGTTTGGTGTCTTGTACTAATAACTTAATAATAACTTTAATCCCAATTTTCATTAATAAACATTTTGATTCAATTAAATTGCACTGTCTAATTAAAAAAGAAGTTGAGAAAGTAAAAAAATATATAGTGACTAATAAAAAACATTTGAGGCTGTATCTTGTATAAACCCTATTTCAACTAATGATACGTCAAATGAAACATTTTTGACAGATGTCAATCAACTTTATTTTTTCAAATTACACGGTACCTATTTCCATTCGTTCTTACAGAGAACATTTTTTGAAATATGAAGACAAGAAAAAAAGAAAAATATAAAAAACAAGAGTAACCTAAGAAAAGAATAGAACATCTATAGGCGTCTTCTAGAGACAACTTTCCTTGCGTCTAATAAAATATCATCCGTCAAAAATTGACAAGAAGAGAAAATTAAAACACTCATTTTAAAGTGTTTTAAAAATGAATTTAATTACATATCATTTGTTCAAATCGGGTTAATAATAAAGACAAGATGCTGCGTGGAAGGTCACCCAGTATATTCATTTAATTATAATAATATAGAGAAACTGTTTTGAGAAAAGTATTACGTAAGTATATTGAAATAAATGGATACATTTTTATAAATTAGTGATATCTACAGGCAACATATTAATCATTTTACAGATCACTTTGGGTAAACTATGTAACTGTGTCTGAAATTAAACTCAAAACATCGATTGAAAGCAATATTTGAATCAAATCTGAAATGTAAATCCTTAAAAAACATAGTTGTTGATGAAGTGTTTAATATGTTGCCTACTTCTGAATCTTCAGGCGTGAACATATAAAATAGGCACCCTGTATAGCATTATTACACCTTAAATATTAATGTATAATTACTTCTGGCTCACTTGCGGTACTTGACCAGACTCCTAAAAAGTTGCGAAAATAGTTCTCTTTGAATTAAAGTTATTATGTTTTAAGTTATTATGGCCCTAAATTGCTGGGATTATTAATTAAAAAATTGTACTAAGGCTGCAACCAAGTCTCGTTGTTTGACTTTAGAGTTTAGCCAATTAGTGCTGTTTAGTTTGATAAATATTTCATGAAATGGATCTCCTAATTCGTCACTCGATGACGTAGGAAGGCAGGTAGGTATGCCGGCAAACACGAGAAGGGTTCACTCATTCCTGAAACACCTAACACGTTACACAAGCAAATCTCACGGTAAACAAGAGAATATCTTGTCATTTACACCACATTTACTCGGAGGAAATGCTTTAACGTTAACGCAAATCATTTCTTAGCATTTAGTCCGGTTGTGTTGACAAGAAGATCTATAGGCAGCACTTCGGATTAGCTAATTTAATTGCTCTAATTTATTGCACTCTGACGACATTGTACATAACAAGAATCGAAATTAGCTTCGTTTCGTGTGAGGACATTTTTATGGTTATCAGTGTACGAATTCGATTTTCTGATTGCGTAAGCAATTCCAGAAAGAGGGTCCAGAAAATATATTTTCATACTAGCTTGTGTCATAAGATCATGTGAAAATAATTATTTGGATTATGTATTAGAAAGAAAAAACAGCCTAATCCAAAAATACCAAAAATATTTTTTCTTAAAACGTCAGAAGAACATGACATTGTATACGTCAACAGGCATTGACAAATGGCCGCTCAATTGAAAAAACGTGTGCTTGAAAAATTTTCATGTCATTGAGGTTAGTAAACTGTCAAATTTGTATTTCGTGGGCGATTTTCAGCGTTTAAAAAAATAGCATGTTTTATTCGGAGAAGAGTGGCTTTTCGTCTGTATTTGCCGTCCTTGCGGGCTCGGCCGTCAAACCTACAGACTTGCCATGAAAAGTCTCGTTTTTACTCCTAATAAAACATCTACTGTTATCCCACAGCGATATGTCTCATGCGGATAGGGTGCTTTAGTTAGAAGTTTGAAATGTACCTCAAAATTTGTCCTACAGATAAAAATTGACCTGTCTCGGCGTTTTTCAGTAAAATATTTGTAAGTCGAATAAATTCTAGTCGACAATTTTCGTTGAGACCACCTGTATAAACTTAGACTGGAATGCAATTTTCCACTTTTTTATTTTCATTTTAAAACAGTCAATTGAGTTTTTGCAGTTTTTTCGAATTTCCCGACTTTTCCTTATAATTGTCTCGAATTTTATTTTCGTGAAAAATTGACCAGGACCATAACGAACAAAAAAAAAAGGATTACGCATATCCATCGTTCGAATCGTTCGATTTCATAGTACTTTCAGTTTTTTATGAATTTTCTAATTTTCCGAGCAACTTTTCCATTTTTTCTTTCCATAAGAACCTCATCTGGACTATTGCGAATATGAAAAAAAAAAGAACGAAAAGTTGCCCCGGATTTTCCAATTTTCCGGGAAAACTTTCTAGTTTTTCTTTCCGTAAGAACATGACCTGGACCATTACGAAGATTCTAAAAAAACGTACATCATTTTATTTTTATTATAGAGATGGTTCTTAAGTTATGAGGAATTTTAGGTAAAAATTAGTGTTATTTTAAAAATTTGCAAAGACCATTCCATAATAACTACTAAATACTTTTCTGTCCATATATTTTATAGATCCAAACTTTAATACACACTGGTTGAAAGTCATCTAAATGGATATTTCTATAAAGGGTATACGGCGGCTTAATAAATTTTGTTCCTGGTGTTTTAGGAGAAATTACTTATTAAATTAACGGACAATCTTCTAGAAATAAATAGAAATATTTTAAACAAAATTTTGGTCAGTTTTTGTTCAGTTTTGTTCACATCAATACGCATAACAAGCAGTAGTATATGCCACTGAAAATTCCCACTAGAAGGGGACGATTGATCATCGGAATCAGTGGTCCTTAAATGTTTATGATGGCATTATTGGGGATCTTTGTGGAACTGGTGAAAACGGGGCTTTATTACGGCCTCATCCTTCCCCTTTTCCACAATACTGTCCAGAATCGCCTCCTGAATGATTTCTAATTATTGCTCCATTGTCAGAAGTGAGTCTTGACAGCTTAAGGGTATTATTCCAACCCTTACTTCAGCTGGAGACCGTCATCACCTTTTTGGCCTGCATGTTCAGCCAGCTCCATAGGCTCTTGACGGTCTCCCGTGGTTGAGAAGCTTTCTTCAGCCTCTTTATTTGACCTTGTTAAGGGCGAGTTCCTCTTTCCTTTCTCGTTGTCCACAAAAATCTCCAACGAGAAGCAAGGGAGAGAAAGGTCATCTGCAGCAGAGCCCCGCATGCCACAGGAGGCTAATTAAACAAGTTTTAATGACCAAGATCACCCTCCTGGTCATGTATGCTTTGGCATATGCTGTTTCACCTTGACTTTGGGGTTATTTATAGAGGTTTACTCCTCGTGGAACAGGTAGTGAAGTCAGTTCCCCCGGGGTGTTTGACAACAGCGTACCACCACTACGCCTTGTGGTGGTTTATGTTGCAGTCGACCCCATTACGGTTTTAATCAGATGAGCGGCGTAAATTCATCTGTGCCTCGGGCACCTCGGGTTTGTCCCACCATCTCGGATAGGTGGTGTCGCCACTCCCTAAGGCTTTAGATATAGCCTGGCTGCCTCCACAGGGTTGTAAGAAGATACTTAAATGACTGGTTGCCGAGACGGTGGATGTTTTCTAATAAATTTAAATTGTGAAATTATTATATCGTATTCCAAAAACCCCGTTTTGCTATCTTTCAAAATAAGGGCGTAAATGATGGTCCACCTATCTGGGACACCCAGTATATTAGGCAGTAGAGTAGAAATCACAACATGTAACACTGAAAGGATCAAAATGATTCCCCAGTGTAAAAGGTGTCAAGGATTGGCAATGTGCCGCAAACATAATATTATTACATCAAATTGTCAAAAAGTTAAAATTGAGAAACCAAAATGCGTGAACTGTGAGGAAGAGCACCCTCCTAATTATCGAGGTTCTATAGTCGCAAAAGAACTACAAAGAATTAAGAATGAAAACGTTTCCAAAACCAACCAAAAATAGTAACAAGAAAAAAGAAGTGTTCTATATTTGAAGCCCTTAATTCCAAAACTTGTTCTTTGGAAAATTTATGAAAATCAAGCTGGCAGTGGATTCTGATAGTGTTTACCGAACCGGTTCTATATCTAATTTCGGATAGTGACAAAAGTGGTTCTTTCTAGGCGATAAACACATGTAAAAACACGTTCAGTTCCAAAACTCGTTCTTTCGTAGAGTCTCTTCTGATGATACTTACATTTTTTCAATTTCTAACCTATAATAAGTATTCTGGATTGATAAACAATTTAATTATTTACCTAATATTGATAATTAAACAGTCTAGACAAATAAATATCGAATATCAATATCTAGTAATAATAAATAACAAGAGCATAAATTTGATGTTTCATCATTCATGCAGCATGTTTTATCAATATAATGTAGTCAAAACTGTTTTTTTCGAGTATTAAGTAACAAACGCGTTTTGCCAAAAATCGCTTAGAATCAAGTTTTGGAATTAAGGGCCTCATTTTAAAAATGCAAATTTCTTGCTGAACTTAAACTTCTACTAAACCTCCCTGCAGGTGTATTTTCTGTTGCATTTAAATTAGGTATAAGCAAAAAGAGCTGTAGTGGATAAACAGGGTCACCAATCATCCACGCATCCCGTTCGCAATTTCGGAAACGGTTCTTTAATTCCTGATAAATAATACTCATCATCCAAATAGCGGAATTGTGGGCACTTATGGATGTCTGATGACGCAAAGACCCAATATTTTTAGATTTGAATAACAAATAATTTCGCAATGAAGACTATAATAGTTTTTTTTTGTTAAGAAACTCTTGGTGGAATTCTGCCAAAAACTGGAAGTACAATTGCAATGTGAGTTCCATCTACAACTCCTATAATTCCAGGAAAATTAAATTTTTGGAAAAATTTGACAGTGACATTGAGCGACTGTTGTCTGCAGCTACAAATTTTTGAAAAATTCCAAGGTAGGGCTATAAACCTAACATGGGTATTTTGGTATTTATTCTACCATTTTCTAAAAAAAAATCATGGGCCAAATTGACAGGAAAACGATAACTTTTTAAACACTTCGTTTGGCATATCAAAACGATTACTGGCATCTCAGGAAGAGTCCATTGTGTGTATAAAAGAATAGAATGTGAAAATGTGGAGTATTTGTGTTGATTTTACCTTCTTTGCTGTTCCGCGTCCATACTGTAAAAGAACTTACTTAATTTTACAAAAAAGTCAAGTAATAAAGTTTATTGATCTAAAAGTAAAAAAAACACAAATGAATAACAAAACATTTGGGATATGTCAAGTTTATAACGACGTGAACGACATCTTTAAAGGTGTCGTTCGAGAACGACAGCATTCTAACCTGAAAGTCATGAAACAACGACATCGTTGTGAGTTACAAAATAGGAAACGTCGTTCACAAACGATGTTCAACTTCCAACGACATCGTTACAATTTACAAAATAAGGGTGGTAGTCTCAGCCCTGTTATCATTATGTTATTTCTTTTTTTTCGATCTTTGTATCCAACTGTTCAACAACTTCTTTTTTATGAAGATTTTCTCTTTTCTCCATCCTCTCTCTTTTCTTCTATTGTCGCCTTCTTGGCGTTGGTCCATTTCTCTCTTCACTTCTTCCAGATCTTTCCTAAGGTGTCGCTTGTCGTTTTTCAGCTCTAACAAATTTGTTTCCTGGTTTCACCTGTATCTTCTTTTACTTATTTTAGGTCATCAATTATTTTTCCCCCATTTCTTCTTGATTTCTTCTTTGCTCTGGTGTTCTCACTGTTTTTATATTTTGTTTTTATATTTGATAATCAAAACTTGATGCAATGGTGCGGTGTCGCTGGAGCCGCAAAAGGAGGCTCTGGTCTCAGGAGGTAGTGCCACGCCGGCCGATGCGTAGGTACTACCAGGGCTTCGGCCTAAATGGACGTCCCGTCGCTGTGGTAGAGAAGGGGGCTCCCATAGAGATGTCGAGGGGGAGGGGGCAGGGCGATGGGGTCTCGAGTTAAAGAATGCTGTTTAAGGATGGGGTCCTTGTTGAATAAACCTAACATGCGCCTGTAGATGGCACTTAAATCGGACTTTCAGTCTGTTTAAATTTGTCTCCTCCCCCGGGTACCTGCTAACTACGAAAATTGTAGAAGCCATAAAACCCTCAAACCGTGTTAAAAATTGAAGGGTCTGTCCTGCATAGGAACTTTGTAACTCTAGCAGAAGCTGGTAGCACTAGCCGTAGAGGGTTTTAGCAAAATCGGTACTCTGTAACTGCCATCGTTTATGTTCGTCTAAGCCGACAGTGAGCCGATCGCACTAGCATTAGCAGGAACCTTCTTCAATCTGCTAATTGTTTGTTCTTTGTCAGACTTACAGTTATCGGTATTTACTTTCTTCGTCTATGGGTAGTACCCATGGAAGTGCCAAACGGTATTCACTAAAATGTAACAGATATTTTTGTGGAGTTGACACAAATTCATGAATGCATAATTTCAGTATAATTAGGACTGACATCCAGGTATAGGAGGTTTGGAGATTTGTATATGACAAATAAATAGCAATGACCTCCCCGAATATTAGATTTTCTCGGATGATAGTTTATTTTAGATGGGCGTAGATATTTTATATTAAATTTTATGGTAATGACTAATGAGTGAATCATAAACTAATTACTATTGGAATACACGGTCGGCGAAGTAAGTCTTTAAGACTGTTGCCAAATAATTGCGTTTACAATAAAATTGAAACTAATAAATCCCTATCACAAATAATTTTTTTTAATGTCTGAAATGTGTATTAAAATATGCATGCTCTTCAACACTCGCTTCTTCGAAAATGTATTTGCTATAGCTTGTTGACTCATTCTTCCCCACTATAATTACCAGTGGCAAAAAATATAAAGCTGCAAAAATTCGGAGGTCAATTCGTATTTTGCTTGATCTGTGACCAATGTCCATATTTGGTCCAAGTTTTTTTATTAAATGTA
This sequence comes from Diaperis boleti, assembly GCA_963583935.1. NCBI lineage: Eukaryota > Metazoa > Arthropoda > Insecta > Coleoptera > Tenebrionidae > Diaperis > Diaperis boleti. The sequence continues at coordinate 34,317,747 of OY757242.1, read as the reverse complement.
GAAACTTAAATAATTAATAATAATTTGAGGTTGATTACGTCCTACTGTTTATTTTATATTTGATTTACTTTTCACGGAAAATGGACAGACTTAATGACACTCACAAATCATTTTATTAACACCGAAATACATAATTTAAACAAATAATTTTGGTAATCATCTGGGTATCAAGATGCATTTAAGATGGTGAAAAATAAATCAACTATTAATAATAATAATAATTCATAATAATTTAAGTCTAATATACAGGGTGTTATTGAAATGCATGTCAATAAAAAATCTAGGCCATCTAGAGGTTTAAAGAAGCCCCAAGAGCCCATTTTTTAACATCTAAAACGATGGGGATAAATTAACCATTTCCACGCATAGTCCACGCCACTGTCGATTGCATTTTCAAGGTAGATGCAATAATTACATTTTTGCAGTTGAAACCTAGCAACATAAAGTGACAACCAATGGTTAATAAATTGTCAATTAAAGATTGACAAGTGTAATGTCAAAATTTTGATCAAGCCAGGTCCGCACCTCGCGAGCGTGATGAGAAGGGGCTCCATTATGAAGATACCACATACTATCACGTCGAGTAATCAGAGGTACATCTTAAGTTTCTTAGCTCCATATTTAAAAAATTCAAATGCACGGCGCCACTTAAACGAGGGGGAAAAATGGATGGAAATATCAAATTATTGCTAACCACCCCAGCCCACACGTTGACATTAAATCGGTCCCGAAAATGGCTCTCTCGTACTTCATGGGGGTTTTTGTAGCATTAGATATGAGTATTGTGTGCATTAAAATAGGCATCTCGCGTAAATGTTGCCACGTCGGTTGATAAGATTTTATCAACAACACGAGGATCTTGTTCATTTCTTTGGAGTAACCACTCACAAAAACTTATTCTTTGAGGGAGCTGCTCAGGTTTTGAATGCCTGCAACTTTCGGATGTTCTTCATCAACAAGGTCCAGAGTATCTGGCTCAGCGTCCAGAATACGTTCCACCAGCTCTCGACCGCGGTCGTTTGAATTAGGACGAAATTTTCCGTTTTCTCTGAGTCGTTGAGCAATAGGGCTAAATGTGGGACGATCCGGAAATCTACGTTCTGGAAACATCTCATGATAGAGACTTTGTACCTCACAAGCGTTTCCTAAGGCTCTTCTATAAAACAAGACGTAAGCTGTGACAAGACCATGTCGATCAACTCAGCATTTGTATAGACTTCCATGTAGATAGAACAATTATGACGGTAAACTGACACTTCAAAAAATTCAATTTTCCTTTCTATTATTGTTGCTAAGCAAAGGAGAGTACATTTTTTATCACCTTTAACGCAGTAGCGGACGGCAGATTTTGACCAAATTTTTAATGATTTTTATCTCGAAAAGGAAAAGACTTTTATTAAACAAAATTTTGACAATGACTTCCTCTCATCATGATCAATTACCGATTTTATTTTTGACATGCATTTCAATAACACCCTGTATAAATAATAATTTTTGCGATTCAGATACGAGTTTCTGTTGCGAGCAAGCACTCGTCATCATTATCTGAAACAGCAGAAACGAGTCAATCTGAAGAGCAAAAATCAGCGGCAATATTTAGACTTCGAGTCCTATTTGGCTTGACAGTTTAACTTAAGCAAATTGTAATAGCAAATATAGTTACAAAAAAAATGTCGCTGAAATAAAGCTTAAAATTGACACTAAAATAATTGTCCTATTGGTTGTTTATTTTGAAATTGAAACAAAAACACAAGTTAAATTGTCACAATAATAATTTAATTATATTAGTCCAGGCAATGGAGGGTTTTTGATCGCAAAAGGTCGACCAACAGTTTCCGTTCTACGGGACGCCAAATTTGGGGGTTCATTTGCAAATTCCAACGAAATCAAATTTTCAGCTCGGATTATAAAAAAAAGATCGACATCAAATAATTCTACAATATTTCTTTTCTGAAAGAGACAATGTTTTCCGAGTTTGTGGATGTCTCATTTGATGGATTTGGTTGCATATACATATTATAAAAAAAAGATATGATTTTTTTAAGTGTGTCTCCCTACTCCCTCCCCCTAGTCTAAAAATTCTGACTTTTATCGGATTTTCGCTTATAACTCGAAAACTACGTGTCCTACGTAAAAATCATTGCAACAAAAATTAAAACTGATAAAATTTGCTACAAAAACCATATGCCTAAGAAGGTACTAGGATGAATCGTTCTCGAGATATGTACCGATGAAAATCTAGGCCAAGCAAATTAAACTTTTTAGAAGAAATAATTTATAAAGTTTAGAAATTTTGGTTATGAACTCCCAGAAGGCACCCTAATAAAAATCCGAAGAGTTCCTACTCTCGCGGGGGAAGCGTAATCCACTTTTGCCCAAAAAACCGCTCCAGAACGTGACGTCATGAAGCCTTTCTGCCCTTTTCTTCTAAACGGTAACTCCGATGAGAAAATGTTATAGTGTATAATAAAAATAATTTTAGACTTTCATAGTAAACATTTTTTATAACATTTATAATAAAAAATATTATTAATTATGGTATTTGTACCTGTTCACTACCAAATTTGAAGAAACCGTCAAATCTTGAATGGGAAATATGTATACAGGGTGTTATTGAAATGCATGTCAAAAATAAAATCGGTAATTGGTCACGATGAGAGGAAGTCATTGTCAAAATTTAGTTTAATAAAAGTCTTTTCGTTTTCGAGACAAAAATCATTAAAAATTTGGTCAAAATCTGCCGTCCGCTACTGCGTTAAAGGTGATTAAAAATGTACTCTCCTTTGCTTAGCAACAATAATAGAAGGGAAAATTGAATTTTTTGAAGTGTCAAATGCTGAGTTGACCAACATGGTCTTATCACAGCTTACGTCTTGTTTTATAGAAGAGCCTTAGGAACTTAAAGGAACTTGCCTGAATCTCAATAATTTATGGCAACCCCAATAAACAGTAGGTAACGATAGACGCAGTAAAGACGATTGGTTGACCCAGTGAAGTAAGTTCACGCCTACGTCTCTATTGGAAACACCCTCTTGATCCTTATTTTTTAGCTCCATTTTAAGTAAAACCAAGAGTAAAAATTTATTTTGGTTTTCGGATTCGGAATCAGCATAACGGCTTTCATAAGTTAAGTCTCAATCTCATAATTTTTTTCCAAACTTGACTGCTTTTTAATTGTTTTTTGAGAAACCACTAGCACTAGGATTTTCAAAATAACATAGAGTAAAAAGTGTGTCCTGTTCTTTGTTGTGTCAAAATTTCATTGGAATTGCTTCAGCCGTTTTCCTCAAATTGGTTCTCAAATTTCTTATGGAAGAATAAAATGGAAGGATCATACCCTTAATATAAAATGCAGGCAAGGCCTTTTTAACTCTCTATTTTCGTCTGACGGAATAGCTCTCTACTACTTTCAGACAGACATAGTCTTTTATATCATTACTGTGGAAAATTCCATAGCCTGATGAGAATTGTTCCCCTTACAATTAAAATAACCTAAATTCATAAAGCTACAGGGTCGAGAGACGTATTGGCGCCAGAATGGCAACCTGACCAGGATTGACGTCACACGCTCCATATTAATAATAATCAAGGAAAATAAAAACTACAAAAAAAAACTAATTTGAAACAGAAGATAATACGTCATTCAGACTTCGGTATGTACCACAACTTTGGAAGGAGGCTGAAGTAATAATTATGGTAGCAAAGCCTAGACAACCATTCCACGAGGCAACGTCATATCTGCTAATATCACTACTACCGATCATGTCTAAATTATTATTCGAAAGACTTCTGCCCAAAAAGAATAAAAGCAGTCATAGAAGAATAGAAGAAAAGCGTCCCATACATCATAAAGTCAAGAGTGAACGATGGATCATAATTACAGAATTACTAATATTATCGAAAAGACACTGGAATAAAAAAAGCCTGTATAGTAGCCTCAAGCTTAAATTGTCACGGGGTTGGGAGGGGAAATTATGCAGGGCCAACTTATTTATGAACGTCCTAAACTGGTTCTGAAATAAACATTCTACTCTTGATCGACTTTTCGGCGAAGATGTAAAAGAATGGTGTCAGGACCGTATTGCCAAAAATGTAAATTGAGTTGATCACTTCCCTCAGTACGTGTAACAAATTCATATTTTACTGTTCAACTTTAGAATACATTAAAAGTGCCAGCCTTAGAAAACATATTCTGGACCAAATAAATAAAAACAAATACCCCACTTTAGCTAGTAATAATTCATAACAAAATATTAAATACGTGTCTGGACAAGGACGCGTGCCGCCGTACAGAATCTTGCAATCGAGTCGACCAGTTGCAACAAGACAATCAAAACCGGTTAGAGTCCATATGGTATCGGTTACGACTTACTTGTTCCGCAATGTCTCGATTCCGATAAAAAATTCGATAAAAAATTCGTGACAATTTAAGGTTGAGGCTACTATACAGTAGTGTTCTTGGATATGGCCCTGGCTTTAGATAAAGTTTAACATGAGGGCCTCAATCATAAGCTCAAATGCTCCTTCTGCCCGATATTTAAAAAACGAGCGATTCTGTAGGATTTTACAAGAAAATACAACCAGAAGTGCCACACAAGGTAGTTTATTGGGGCCAGTCATTTATCTTCTGTACACTAGTGCTAGATTGAATCAAATCTCGCTGCTAATTTTTTTATGCCATTGAATTGACAAAGTGCAGCGCAATACAATTATTAAATAAATAGCGTATTAAATCAGTACACATCGATTTCACCAACAGACATGTCGAGCATAGACCAGTATGCATTAACGACCAGGTTGTGCAATACAACAACACATCTTGCCATGACTCCTGATGCAAAACTCATCTGGAAACCACATGTCAAGAAAAACCAAGAAGAATTGAAAATGAAGTAGAGAAAGATGTACATAACAAAACAAAAAATATGTTTAATTATTTAATGAGTCAAAAAATCATTTTAATTTAACAATAGGTAAGGATTTTTTGATGACTGATTGATCAGTGTGCGTCAGTCTATATAAATTAATTGGGCTGACGCACACTAATCAGTGATTTAATTTACATTGAAACATCAACATTGTTACGCGTCGAATGTCTTCGATTTTTGTTTTGGGTAGTGATAAAACACATTTGACGGTTCTTATTTTCGTAAAAACATAATTTTCCAGACTTTTGCAGTGACTAAAAACACAATTTAAATGTGTACCATCAGTCAGTATTTGTCCGCAGGAATATGCTTTGACTGTACTAATCTACCAGTCCAAGTCTGGACGCGCGACCAGAATTTAAATGAAAACTGTGTTCGTCGCTCAGGTGTTATCACGCGGTCAAAGTTTCCACTAAACTTGGGTTACGCAGATATATAGCGGCAAACGCTATCGTGTTCTGCTTCCAAATTATTGCTTCCAGGCATAGCTTTAGGATTAAACTCGCGGGGAGTACCGAAGTCATAACATTTACCTAAAACGAACCGCCAGATATTTATCGGTTTAATTATTATTAAACTGAGTAGGTACTGCGGAACTAACGGATCAATTTTCTGAACCGACGAGCAGCGAATCGTACATTTGTTGCAAGTTCTCCTTGCAACAGCAGATACGAGTTGAGATGAAGCATGCAGTTTGGAAAGTTTGAAGTTCGGAACAGAAACGTTACGTTTTTAGCTCACCGTTATAATACTCATTTTAAAAAAATTGTTCGGTATAAATATTTTTCATTTCCTTAAGTCTTTCCTTTACCTACAAATTAATGTCCGTAGTATTTATAAAAAAAAAAACGAAGATTACAATTTAGTGGTATTAATGTCGGAGCATCTCTCTTGGTAATGAATTTTCTTTCCATTTAGCTAAAAGCACGCTTTCTACAAATCTGCAATAATAAAACATTGCACAAAAATAACTCAATCCTCTATTCCCAACAAAATATTTTAATTTTCATTATGAACTTGCTTCTACGATTAGCACTCAACGTGCTACACATTATCACGTTCCTGGAGACTTACTGTTCTGTGATTTATTGCAGTGCAATCCATAAAGGTATTTATATAAAAATAAAATTAAGTTCTTCGTAAGTCCTTAATTTATGAGGTTTTAATCAATTATTTTAATTTTGTAACTGATGGATATTTTTATTTTTTTTTTTCAAATGAGGAAAATCTGATTTCTTTACGAATCATTAGGTGGACTCATAAAACACCATATTTTGAACAATCAAAATTTTGCCGGGTCAGAGCACATCTAAATTTCCCCTTTGTAAAGAAAGTGTCTTTCAGCTGCGAAAAATTGCTTATGATTTCGATGTGAAATCATCCTAAAATTTGTATCGTTCCGAACGTCCGTCTATTGGCCACGATGCTCGTATTTTCTTATCGTTTCCCATTACCCGGGAAATGTGAAGAAATTCGTAAGCAACTCGCCGTTATGAATATTTCAAACGATTGTGCAATAACGTCGTTAATGAACAATTCATGCGAGGTATCACAAGATTGGTTGGAATTTCATGTCACATCGAACATTCACATAGCGTTTCTTGGCCAATCTTGAGGGGCAATCATGGCAGGAGCTTAGGAGCGCCCTTAAAACTTTCTGGCTGTACACCGGCCACTTAACAATATTCATTTACGCTGCATGTGAGCAGCTATCGCACCATAAATAACATAACTTTGATAAGAGGGCTCGCAGAAACTTTGATAATATATTAAGAATGTGTCTAGGGTTATCTATTTATCAAACTTTACAAGTTGGTTTGATTTAAGACCTAAAAGTGTAATATTTTTTATAGTTCCAAAAACAGTTCAAACAATATACAGGGTGTCTCACAAAGTGTGGTAGAAATTCAAACACTTCATTCTGTAATTCCTGAACGTAACTTTAATCGTAGTAAAAAATTTAATTGCCTACATTCAAAAGAGAGTAATGCACTATTGAGATGAATGAAGTCCAGAAAAGAACTACACAAATAACGTGTAATATACAAACAAAAACTTTTTTTGTTGGATGTACAAATAACGAGGAGGCTTGGAAACTCAGTTATGCACAAAGTCTCCCAAAGAAGTTCCTCAAGGAACTGTTGCTCACTGCTGTGTCATTATTAAACTAAGTTGACGTATTTAAAGTTCAACTTCTACGCCGGTGACACTATAGGTGATTAGGCGTAGTGAAAAGTAACTTTTGCTGCCGACGATGGATTGTCGCTATAGAAACAGTAACTTTTGCCACCGACGATGGATATTATAATGAAATAGTTAAATTTGATTTTACGTTTGAATAAAAAATTGTGTTCTTTATGCGGCGTCAAAGTTTACTTTTGTGGCTTATCTGGGTTCGTCCGTCACACTAAAACAACCACAGATTCGGCACAAAAAGTATAACTTTTCAGCCTTATAAAGAAATATACTATTTTGGCTTTTTTTATATTTTTCGGTTTTAACAAATAACTTTCTCTATCTGCATCTCCCTGCCACTGATCGAACTGCTCTAACAGAAACTTTATCTTTTCAGGGGCAAAATATGAACCCATTCTAGTCGATAACGCCTACAAGGTACACATGAAGCTGACCATTCGATCTGTGAGCTTCACCGATTATGGATCATATAAATGTGTGGCGAAAAACTCGCTTGGAGAAACAGACGGCACCATAAAGCTTTATCGTAAGTATAATTTCGTCTCGCATGCTTTTTTTTATCTGTCTAAATCTCGTAAGACTTTTATCATAACATATTTACAACTTTTACGATTTTCGTGCAGAAACACGACAAAAATAATAATAGTAATAATAGGATTTCGGGTTGTGCTGCCAAGAACTCGTTTCACGATTGAAATTGCTGCACATTGTCGCGTTTTCGCACATTTTAATGTTTCAAAAACAATGTAAACGTTTCTTGTAATTAGGTTAATCATAAATATTGCTAATGGTTATGGAAAACGGTTTTCAGTAAAACTATTTTTATCTTACAGGTGTAGTTTTTTAGGTAACTTATACCATTGTTTTCGGTGACAGAAATCAAATCTTAATCACAAGAGAGATAAAGCTGTCAGTTCTACTCACATGTGAGTGAATCTGACAGCTGTCAGTTGTAATTCAAAATTTTAATTATTAATTGTAATGTAATTACATGCGATGTAATGTAATTCTCTGCCTTCCACTTCACGAGCAGATCATATTCTTTCTCGTACATGTGTCTCGACCTTACCGGAAGCAAACTGGGAACAGCGGCTTCCACATCTAGTTGAATATATTTCAGTAAAAAGTCAATTTTTATTACTTTAGTGAAAATTGTGAAAAACAACGAGACTGTTTATTTCATAACTATAACAATCACAGGTTACTACGAAAACTGATATTAGAACCATTCTAATGTTACAGGCGGGTATTTACTTGAATAAATATTTCTTGGATTTTTATACAATGCACCTGTAAGATAAAACGTCGTATATCACACGTGATCGAAAGCTCGTGATCGCAAGCGCACTCGTGGGTCAAAATTCTCACTCGCTAATAATGATGCATTTCTATCACTTATAATATAATGTACTATTATGCCCGACGAACATCTAGATTTCTAATTATGCCACGCAAATGGAAGATATAAAGGAGAATTTCTCGCACAAGTGATATAAAATGATAAAAGGGGTGAATTATTATGGTTACACGATTGTAAGACATTAATTATTTTTTGAAACGTCATTTTGACAATTTCCTTAATTTTGAAGTGAAACTTCTTATCCCACGGTGTAAGATTTTTGTACGGGGTAAGCCACGGAATATACATTGGAAGGCCAATCCTCTAAAGTAAACGTACGCTAAGTAGAGCATCGCGCAGGGATGGCCAGACACATGCGCATTTTGTCTTTTGTCAAAATGAAGTTACGAGCAAATCATAGAACACTTCAATATGATAACAGGTCAAAAGTTTTCGTGTATGAGACACGAAATTACGCCAAATTGAAGTGAAGTAAACACAGTCCTTTTCTTATTTTCTGGTACAGAAATAATTTGTCATTGTTGTTGTGTTTCTGGAACGAACCCGGGGGGATGTTGTGTAAGGAAAGGAGCTGTCGTGTGAGTTCTGCGGAATTCTTTAAAGAAAAGGGTGAGCTGTAATTGAAATTATGTCTAATGAAGTAGTTCAAAAAGGACGCTATGTAGTAAACTGGGGAGTTGATAAAGGATACTATAGGTCGGATTGGGACGTTAGGCTTATGGATCTTGGGGAGGCTGTATAGGATTGGGGTTCTAGGATTGGAGGGTAATAAAGAGAAAGGGGTCTTGTTAAATATGGAAAGGGTAACAGTGCATTTGTTGACAATGGATCTAGTAAGTTTCATAAAAGGAAGTAGGGGGTTCTTGGTGGAAGTTATAAAATCATCAGAAGAAAGGAATTAATTTTTACACCTTGTTAACCTCAACCCATATTACACCTTTGTATTTTTAATTTTCATATTTAGCGCCAATAGCAACTTTTCTCTTTTGTTGTATTTACGCTGGTTAGTGAACTGTCAGATAGGTCCATTTCCGTTTCAATTTTGATCCAGTCGACGACCATGCGGTCGAAAACTGGCTTTCATCTTTTATATTTATCTACCACCATCCAACTAGTATGTAGTTAGTTTTGTTAAATTCTCTTTCGTTTCTTTTATTTTTATATAAGGGTAAGTCATTCCACCTTGTATTTTGTCAACAATGTAATCTTTATCTTATCTTTAGCTTGAGAATGGCCATTTATTTTATTTAAGATGGCCGAAACCTGCATGTAGGTCGCATTAAATTTTAATTTCATTTTGGGAATGACTGTGTTTCATTAATTCATCACCTCTTCATAAGTAAAACCATTATGATTTCATAAGTTATACATATTTGCCTCTCTATCTACAGGTACTATTTTTTTTTGTAGATTTACAATATGGGCGACAATCCAACTCAAAATGTAACAACCAATAAAAACGGTTTATTTTCTGAATTTGAGCCAATTAGGATCTGATTACACTGGCAATCTTTCAACACTAAGGAGCAGATGATTATAGCGATAATTTCCGTCATTTTCTTTGGATTGTCTTGACGAATACAACTCGTGTTAGGAATCTTTTGGTAATTTTTGTCAGTCAGTACCACTAATAGTTGTTTTTAAAAATTTAAAATTAAAATCGTTACAACTATTCGTAATCTGACTGACAAACATTATTACCGGCAATATTCCTACCACTTGTATTATATACGAAACTTTTGCTCTGTTTGGCCCGCCATCTATAAATCTCGAATCATATTAACTTACTGTTGTAGGATTTGCCGTTAACTTGACGGACGTCGTAAATCACAGCGTCATGTCCTCTTTCCACACCACAGCGCATGCTCCTGGCCCTCCCGTCAAGCAATTGTCGACCTTAATGTATTTCTTCAAATGGACGTAAAATACGCGCATGTCGTATCACTGGCCTTCCATGGGATAAGCGTGCAACCCGACACGAACCCGACACAAATACAATATATAAGTGGAGGGATATTTTAGACCGGGAGGGGAGCGCAAGCAGCAGCTAGGGTCCAAGAGGGCCCAAGGGGTCCCCTGTCCAAGGGAAGCGTTCTTTGTTGATTTCGACGGCTATTTTCGCAAAGTATACTCGCACTTTTGTTCCTTAAAAATTCATTGTGATCAGGTAGATTCAGACCGAAAATAACAGATGGACTAATTTAATGGGTGTTTGAGTGCATGGGATTTTGGTGATTTTCTACAGTTTTCAATAATAATAATAAGATATATTTCCCTGCCTTTCGGCTTTGAAAAGGATTCCTATTCCCATACAATGCTAAATAACTAAACACTGATTAAATACAACTATAAAACATAAACATCATCAATAGTTAAATTAATTTTATTTTCCTTCCATCTATTTCCCCTTTTCTCTACATTCTTTCTTCTGTCTAAAACTCCTTTCATCCAGCCTAGTCCTTTCCCTTCTTCTCCTATCAGTACTTTCCACAATCTTCTCTCTCCTCTCTCAGCTCCTCACATTCTTTCTCTATTGTTTCTGCTCCTTCTCTGCACAGTCTGCACACTCTCTCGTCTCTCTCTTTCCAGTATTTGTTTCCTCTTTCCTCGTTTCCACATCTAAAGCTTGCTATTACTTCCTTATCGTTCTTCTCGCTTTCCTTTCTCAAGTATGCCGGCAATTCCTCCGTGATTAGTCAACCTATACTTTCCATTATACCTTGACTCATTTATCCTCATTCTCCTTTCCTGCTTCTGTACGTCTCGGTCCACCTCAACTATCTCTCTTAGTACATTTACTCCATTGTTTCTTCGCCTCTCTACCTCCTCCACTGCATACCCATTTTTCTCGTAGTATTTTCTTCTCTCTTTTCCTGCTCTTTCCATCTTCCCATTCTTAATCTCTTTCCAACACTCTTGCATAATCTTACATTCCGTTCTTTCTCTTATTCTCTCTTTAAATCTTACTGCTCTTTTTCCTGCTTCCACTCTTATCTTGTCTCTCTTTACTTCTTCCAGTACGATATATGCTGGCGTTTCCCTGTCCAATCCTAGTACCCATCTCCAGTACTTCGCTTGGATTGCTTCCAGCTTTTCCTGCTCCTTCCATCCCCATATTTCTGCTCCGTACATCATTACACTCTGTACTAGCCTTTCGTACATCAGTCCTCTCCTTCTTATATCTCGTCCGAATTTTTTCTCGCCTATTCCCCATACTTGACCTACCACCCTGTTCGCTTTCCTTTCTAGTTAGTTTATATGACTTTTCTCGTTTTTAGTCTCGTTAAAGGTGTAACCCAAGTATTTAAATTCTTTTACTTTTTCTAGTTCTTTTCCTTCCCACTTCCATTCCTCTTTCTTTCTTCTGCCTCCTTTCTGAAAAATCATCATTTTTGTTTTCTCCACGTTTAATTTTAGCTTCTTTCTTTTCAGGTATCTTCCTAGGCATTTTATCATACCCTTCATTTCTTTGGCCTCCCTCGCTATTAACACCATATCATCGGCGTATGCCAACGTATGGACTTTCGTGTTTCCTACCTTCACTCCCCCTGCCTGTGATAGTCTTAGTTTTTCTTCCAGGTCGCTTATATATGCCGCGAATAGACTGGGACTGAGTGGGCATCCTTGTCTTACTCCTTTCGTCGTCCAGAATCTTTTACTCGTTTTCCCGTTTACTTTTACTTTGTTTCCCGTTTCTAATTAAATTTCCTCTATTCTGCTCACCAGCTGCTCGTTGATTCCTTTCTCTCTTCGGTACTCCCATAATCTCTCTCTATTTACACTATCAAAAGCCGCCTTCAGGTCTACAAACAGCGCGCACATCTTTCCTCCTTTCTTATCGAGTTCTTTATCTATTAGATGTTTCAAGATGTACACGTTATCGATGGTGCTTCTCCCTCTCCTAAAACCCGCTTGTCCATCTGGTAACAAATCTTTTTCATCTAGTTCTTCCTTCAATTTCTCTTCCAGTATCATTGCGTAGATCTTGTACGTCGTGCTCAGCAGACTTATTCCTCGGTTTTGTGTATCGGACACACTAGCCCCATCCTCCATTAGCTTGGTAGCCCCTTTCCTTGCCAGACGTCGTTTACTATCTCCCTCATTATCTCTATTATTTCTTCTGTTGCATAGATCCACGCTTCATTTTGCAGTTCATCTTCTCCCGCCGCTTTTCGTTTCTTCATCCTTCCTATCCCACTTTTAATCATTTCCTTCGTAATCCCTTCCCATTTCTCTTGTTCTCTTGGTCCTCCTCCCTTCTGTCTTCTTTCTGTTTCGCCCTTTCCGTCTAGTAATTCTTTAAAGTATTCTCTCCATTCTCCTATCCTTATCTTCTCGTCTGCAAACTTTTTCACTTTTCGTTCTCTGTTTATGTACTATTTCCAAACTTCTTCTTGTGTGTTGATTGATCTAATTTCCTCTTTTTCTTCTCTTTTCTTTCCTTCCTTCTTCTTCTCACAAGTGTCTTTGTATTTCTTTAATTGCTTCCGGTATTCTTCTCTCGATCCCTTCCCACTTCTTCATTTTCTCATTTGCTTTCTGGCTAGTCTTTTCATTTCTTTGCATTCTTTATCCCACCATCTATTTCTTTCCATTCTTGCTCCCACTTCTACTTCTATTTTCTTTGTTGTCATCGCTTCTCTCATTCTCCTTTCGAGTTCTTTCATTCTTGTTTCGGTGTCTTTTTGTTTTTCTTTTTCTCTTTCAATATGTTGTAGCGCAGTTCTGTACTTTTATATGCTTTCTTCTTCCCAGATTGTTTTTATAATTGTTTCTTTCTCAGGTTTTTTCTTTTCATTTTTTCTCCAGCGATTTCCATTTCTAACGGTTGGTGATCTGATTCCACTCTGTTTCCCACTTCGAATCTTCTTACTTCATCCCATGCATGTTGATTGACTATTGCGTAATCAATCACTAATTCTCCTCTCGGCCCCACGTACGTAAATTCCCCTGTATCCTCTTCCCAGTTCCCGTTCAGTACCTCGTATCCTCTCTCTTCTATAAATTCGATCATTTTTCTACCTTCTTTATTTTCTGTCTTGTCCTTCGATGTTCTTCTCGCATCTTCTGTCTCATTATTCCATCTTCCTAATCTTGTCCCAATTCTCGCACTAAAGTCGCCCCCAATTATTACAATTCTTTTTTCTGTCTCACTTATGGTCTCTTCTAACATTTGTTTTGTTTTACTTATCTCTTTACTGTATACCGTCATTATTTTAACTTTTTTTGTTCCTATTTTTAGATTTCTTTCTGTTATTCCAATTCTCTGTGGTTCTTGTTTTGTTTTTATTTCGTCCTCAATTTCTTTCCTTACTCCTGTGTTAATGCCTCCTTTCGCTCGTCCTTTCTTGTTTTTCCTTTCTGCTGCTTGACATCTCTCGGCATTCTCTTTTCTATCTTCTTCCACTCCTTTTCATCTACCCACGTTTCTACCTTACGTCAAATTCACTTATGCATTTCCAGAAGTCTTCTCCTTTGTTTCTTATCCCCGCTACATTCCAATATACCAATTTTATTCTTCCTTTTATTTTCTTCTGTTGCTTTCCCGTTGAATCATGTACCTTCTTTCTTTTTGCCTCCTGTCTGCATTTTCTTTCCCGGTTATTTCCTTTCTTCTTTAAAAATTTTCCAGTCGCTCGGTATCATCATTCCATTTCCTCCAATTTCCTTCAACCTGCAGTTTCCTGTAGCTTACCCTTACCGTCTTTCCTTCTTCCCTTTCCCTCTTTGCTATCTCTCTTATCTTTTTCTGTATCTCTCTTTCTTTCCTTGTTAGGTCGCTGTTTACAAAGATTTTCGGTCCTGTCTTATTTCTTAGTTTTTCTTTATTCCTCATGACGTTCAGCTTCTGTTTCCAACTCTCAGTTTTTGCTATTACCATCTCTTCTCCCTTTATAGCATAGGCCTCTGTTATCTTCACTTCTGTTTCCAACTCCTTTTCAACCCATTTCTCGATTTCTTTTCTCATGTTTTGTTCCGTCTCTTTTAGTCTTAGCCCTGTTATTACTATGTTATTTCTTCTTTCACCTCTTTCTTTTTTCTCCATTTTTGACTCCATCTGTCCTATCTTCTTTTCTAGGAAGCTTTTCTCTTCTCTCCATTTTTCCTCTTTTTCTTCCATCGCTTTCTTCAGTTGATTCACTTCTCTCTTCAGTTCTTCCATATCTTCCCTGAGCTGTCTGTTGTCGTTTTTCAGCTCTTTCACTTCTTTCCTCGTCTCTCTTGTGTCTTCTTTGATTTGCTTAAGGTCTTCCATTATATTTTTTGTCATTTCCTCCATCTTCTTCTCCACTTCTTTTTGCGTTCTTTCTTCCCCTGGAGATCTTGCTGCTTTTTTACTATTTTGAAAGGCTACTGGGCTTTCTTCTGTCTTTTTTTCTTTTAGTTTCCTCTTTTACTCAATACTCAATTTTATCCTCGACACTTCTTTCCACGTACTCTCGTGACGGTCGGTAATATAGTTTTCAATAAAAAGTTGGCGTTTCACTAGTCCGTCGCGGGTAGACTCCACGCACAATTAGTTTTTTTTATTTTTAACGTTTTACAAGGAATTACAGGTCAGGCATAAAACGTCCTATCTCACACGTGACCGAAATGCTCCTGAGATGTCACTTGTGCTATCGCAAAAATCGCACCCGCTGACAATGAAGCATTTCTGTCACTTATGATATAATCTACTATTCTACTCATGCCATTGAAATCAGTCATTTTCGCATTTATTCCGGTGGTTGAAATCGCATTTTAACTACTAAAGACTGAATTGACCGGACTACCGCGATTTCAACCTCTCTGAGATTTAATTGTTGTCAAGAGAAATGTCACTTTACGTTTATTTTTTTCTAAAGTGCATTAGGGCCCTATTCTTGAACATGTGAGTGGGTGAATGAGTGAGTTGTGACGTCACGTCGACTAGTCGAGCATTCAATTTAAAGTAAGGGCTCGTCTCATACCGCTCGAATCTGCAGTGATTGTGAAATGCGCTTACTTTAAATTGAATGCTCGACTAGTCGACGTGACGTCACAACTCACTCACTCACCCACTCACATGTTCAAGAATAGGGCCCTAAATCTGTTAAAATGAGTGAGTTTCGTAAAAAGTCTTGGGTGCTTATTTTGCAAAATTGCACTTTGGGTCCAGTACTCGATGCTGACGACTACCCTTTAGATCAAAAATAACGTCGATCATTTTTAAAACGAAAATCAGATGGTTGTCATTCAAAAAAATCTATAACCTTTACGAAAAAAGAGATAGCCAAATTTATAATTGAAGCTCCTGATCATGTTTAGTTGTTGACAAAGGTATGTTCAAAACAAGAAAAAATATTTCTTTTAACTTTTTATTTCTTATAGGTAGCACTTATAATTACTAGATCAAACTGACTTACCTCAAGTGAAGTTCGATCTTGATTATATGTAGGTCTCGTCGAAGGAAATAACAACAAATGTAGTACCTCGTTTCCTGACAAACTCACAGTTTTAAAGCACAAAACAATAAAGGCGAAAAGCCCGATGAAGCCCTTTACAACAGTCAAAATAATGCGTAAAGGGTGGTCAGGTGAGTTGTTAGTTATAATTGAAATAATCAATTACAACCATTAAAATAGAAACTTTTGATACTTTACATAAAAGTATGAAATAGTCCATTGAAACCATTGGATTAGTGGTGATGAATTTTTGAGAAAAATTTTCAAAAATGTTAAATCAATATTTAAATATAGTTTTTGCAACAAATTGAGATTTACATTTAATTTTCTTTAATCTAACATTTTAAACACATTGCTCGTATTTAATGTGCAGAAAATCTTGGATAAATGGTTTATTATTTGATCCAACGATCTTTTTTTCTCCGTGTAGATCAAACGAACTTACCTCAAGTGAAGTTCGATCTTGATTATATTGTAGTAGTCTTAGTAGTTTAATGTAATAATAATTGTAATTTTGTAAATAAGTGTAAATTTGTTTGGGTCACCACTTCGGAGAATTATGTAACAGATGTGCGCGCCGGGATGGTGAGTGAGGGTGAAGTGAGTGTTAGTTTTTAGGTAGTCTTAAGTCCGACGTCCTGTGTAAAAGACGTATTTTTGTCCAATCGGATTCTGTAAATTTTTAGTTTAATAAAGTAGTTTAGTATTTGTTTACATCAATCTATACTACAGATTTCAGAAGTGTGATTAGTAATCCACCACCTGTAGTGCGAGTGGTAGATTTATGTTCGGCTGTACGTGAAAGAAAAACAAGCAGAAGTGTTTGTTGCGTATCAAATCAGTGTCTAGTGTTAACGTGAGGAGTCTCAATATCAAAAGTCACGATTAAGGTTTTGGGATCGAAGGATCAAGAAACAAGGATCAGGACTATAGTAGATAAGGAGCAAAATGGCGTCACTAGGAGAGCTGATGAGCGCCGAAATAAAAACGGCACCTGTAAATATAATCCGACTATTACATCGATTCGTTTTCGTGGAAGATGGTGATCGACAAAATAGAAGACGATTAAGGGAGTTTAAAGGATTCGATTTCATTGAAGAGTCGGAAGTTGCTACACAGAAAATCGATTGGGCGATACGACATTTTTCCGTACAAGATTTGACTTGTTTGGCAAGTTTTCTCCGCGTTGATTATGACGGAGTACCGAAGGATGTTGCTACTAGAATAGTATCCAGGCTAATCAACCTCGATTTTACACAGGACGATGATGAGGACGAGAATCCTGAACACGAAGAGGAAGAGTACCAGGACGACGAAGAAGATGTGAGAAGTGAAGCATCCGAAACACGTCGAAGACCTACACAACAGTTCTCAATGAGTTTCCGAGATGTTGAGGACACTCTTCGTGAATTCACTGGTTCATACGATTATCCGGTTGAATCGTGGGTTGAGGAATTCGAGGACGTTGCAAGACTTTTTGAGTGGACCGAAATCCAAAAATTTATATTCGCGAAGAAAAGAATAAAAGGATTGGCACGATTGTTTCTACAGGGAGAGAATAATATCACCACGTGGACAAAATTGAAAAGATCTGTACTAAATGAATTTTCGACGAAAGTGAACAGTGCCAAACTCCATTCCATGTTAGCGACCAGAAAAATGCGAAAGGATGAATCCGTACAAGAGTATTTGTTGGTAATGAAAGAAATTGCAGCAAGAGGTAACATCGAAGAGGAAGCTGTCATTCAGTACATCGTGGATGGCATATCCGGTGAGTTCATTACAAAGTTGACTTTATATGATTCAGAGTCGCTGGGTGAACTAAAGAGGAAGCTCAAAGTGTATGAAAAACACCGTCATCAAAGTCAGAGCTTTCAATATGGTCATAAATCCACGTCGAGAGGAGCACCGAACATGCGAAGATTCCGGGAACAAGCAGATGACGCAAGTGGTTCCTGTCAAAATAGAAATAGTGCCGTTTCTCGGAAGTGTTTCAATTGCGATGAAATCGGTCACGTCGTGTCGGAGTGCACAAAACGAAGAAAACCGTACTGTTTTCTTTGTCGTCGTAGCGGTCACATAAAAAGGGACTGTCCAACCCGTGCATCGGGGGAAGGATCATCATGGGCACAACCTTCGGCGGCCGCAGGTACAAGGGCGAACACCACTCATCTCATCGAGGGGCAGGAACAAGTTGTCAACGCTTACACGGTTAAGGTTAGCTTAGACATTTCATCCGATTTGGTCGAATCAATTTTAGATACGGGAAGTCCAAACTCATTTTTGGATATTTCAATTGTTCCAGACGGTATTCAGTTAGACGCCTACAAAGGTTCTCTTTGTTTTGAGGGTGTGAACAACAGCCGCATCGAAATACTCGGAATTTTAAGACAACATGTTCACATAAATCCTGATGTCAATGTCATAATAAATTTCTTTGTAGTTCCGAGTAGGACGATGCGATTCCACTGTTTGTTGGGAAGGGATTTTATTGCTAACGAAGAATTAGAAATAAGTTTTGGTAAAACTGTGCATATTAGAACCAAACCCAAAGTGAATGTTATCTGTAACAATAATTTGAATGATACCTGTTTAGAATTATTGAATATTGATATTAGCAACGAGAATGACACTCATTTCAATAATTTGAAAATATCTGATCAAATACCTGGTTCTATCGCGAAAGAGCTTTATGAAATAATAGAAAACCATTATGACAATCCTATACGGCCTTCGAGACCCGTAACGAATTTTGAGTTAGAGTTAACATTAAAAGCAAACGCGAAACCATTTTACTACAATCCTCGAAGACTTAGTTACGCCGAGAAAGAAGCTGTGGCAAATATTTTAGATGATTTGCAATCGCGTGGTATCATTAGACCTAGTAATTCGCAGTATTGCAGTCCAATTGTTTTGGTTAAAAAGAAAAACGGTCAATATCGGATGGCAGTGGATTACCGCGTATTAAATAAGCAACTTGAACGCTATAATTTCCCAATACCGAACATTGACGAACAATTAGATAGCTTGCGAAATAAAAAATACTTCACAAAATTGGATATCAAAGATGCATTCCATCATGTGCGATTGAAAGAAAGTAGTATCCCATTGACGGCTTTTATAACTTTTAAGGGAGTTTATGAGTACACGGGCATGCCCTTCGGCTTGTCTTGTGGGCCAGCTGTTTTTATGCGCTACATTTGTTTAGCTTTCGGTAGATTATTGCGGGAAAACAAAATCTTAATTTATATCGATGATATCCTAATAGCTACGGAAACAATTGAGGAAAATTTGAGTATTTTGAGGGAAGTACTTGATGTGTTTGTTGCCAATTGTCTGCAATTGAAATTGGAAAAGTGTGAGTTTTTATTAGAGGAAATTCAGTACTTGGGTTATCAAATTGACTTCCACGGAATTCGTCCAGGTTCTGAAAATGTGTTGGCTGTCACAAATTATCCAATGCCGACAAATTTCAAACAGTTACATAGTTATTTAGGTTTCATTTCGTATTTCCGTAGATTTATTAAGGATTTTTCAGTACTCGCTAAACCTCTTTTTGATCTATTAAAACAGAAAGTTGACTTTACTTGGAATGACGAACTGACTTCGCTTTTTGTGAAATTTAAGAACATATTAATTTCAAAACCAGTACTTGCAATTTATTCCCCCAAAGCAGTCACTGAATTACACTGTGACGCATCCAGTAACGGATTCGGAGCCATTCTTTTACAAAAGCAGTCCGACGGCAGTTTTCATCCCGTTTGTTATTATAGTAAAAGAACTACATCGGCCGAATCACGGTACCACAGTTTCGAACTCGAAACGTTGGCTATTGTTTACGCGTTGGATAGATTCAGAATTTATCTACAGGGAATTAAATTCAAGATAGTTACGGATTGCGCTAGTGTGAAAGCTGCTCTCGAACGGAAAGAAATAAATCCCCGGATCTTACGGTGGTCTTTGGCTCTACGAAATTATGATTATGAGCTAGAACACCGCGCTGGCAATCGGTTGCGCCATGTGGACGCGTTAAGTCGCAATTACACGGTTGCAATAATTAATGAAAACAGTTTCGATCGAAATTTAGCGTTACTTCAAGATTTGGATCCTAATATCAAAAATATAAAGCAAAAATTGGAGAAACAGGAAGACAAAGAATTTGAATTGAATAACGGACTCGTTTATCGAAAATCAAATGGAAATCTTTTGTTTTATGTGCCAGCCTCGATGGAATCAAATGTTATACGGTCCAGTCATGATAATATGGGACACCAAGGTATTAATAAAACGATGGAATATCTATCTCGTGTTTATTGGTTCCCCGATGCGAAATCTAAGATTCAGGTTTATATCCAAAACTGCTTAAAGTGTATCTCCTATGGTACCATTACCAACAGAGTTGAAGGGACATTGCACATTCCGGAAAAAGTTAAGTTACCTTTCCAAACAATTCATATTGACCATTACGGTCCCCTCAAGCGAACTGGTAACAGGCATAAATATCTTTTCGAAATTAAGGACGCGTTTACTAAATTCGTTAGGTTTTATCCGACGGTGACTACTAATTCCTCAGAAGTCATTAAACATCTTCAGAATTATTTTCGTACGTATTCAAAACCCGTCAAAATAGTGTCGGACCCGGGAAGCGCTTTTACCTCAAATGATTTTAAGGATTTTTTGCAAGATCATAGTATACAATTAGTTAAAACGGCAACAGCAACACCTCAGGCGAACGGCCAAATTGAAATTGTCAATAAATCCTTGACTCCGATTCTTGCAAAATTGACATTAGGGCGCAAAAATTGGGATAAGGTTATTTGGCAGCTAGAATTTGCAATTAATAATTCCGTGAACCGGACAACAGGGGAAACCCCCGCAAGGATGCTTTATGGTATTAACCAGGTAGGCGAGATTGATGATGAGGTACGACAATTGTTGATGGAAAATCAAATTGTAGACCGAGATTTATTTAAAATTCGAGAAGACGCGGCAAAGAAAATGCAAACCGCGGATGAATATAATAAGCGCTATTTTGACAAACGCCATAAAAGGCCGACTGTTTATAAAAAGGGTGATTATGTTATGGTGAAAAAACTTCGATGTAACTCCGGGAGTCAATAAAAAGCTCTTGCCGAAATATCGCGGGCCATATGTAATCCAGACTGTCCTAGATAATGACCGTTATATCATTACGGATCCCGAAGGTCAGCAACTGACACAATTGCCATACCGAGGTGTATGTGCACCGGGAAACATGCGTCCGTGGTTAAAATCGGAAAACGGGGAAATGGAACCCATTGATAATAATTTTTCTAATGACGAGTAGTCATTCTCGATAAATAGGTAACCCATAGTTTGTTAATGTAATGCAGTGTAAGCAGGTTTAGTTTTCTTGCATGATTGAGGTCAATCTTGTGTCAGGATTGGCCGAAACTGTAGTAGTCTTAGTAGTTTAATGTAATAATAATTGTAATTTTGTAAATAAGTGTAAATTTGTTTGGGTCACCACTTCGGAGAATTATGTAACAGATGTGCGCGCCGGGATGGTGAGTGAGGGTGAAGTGAGTGTTAGTTTTTAGGTAGTCTTAAGTCCGACGTCCTGTGTAAAAGACGTATTTTTGTCCAATCGGATTCTGTAAATTTTTAGTTTAATAAAGTAGTTTAGTATTTGTTTACATCAATCTATACTACAATTTGTAGGTCTCGTTGAAGGAAATAATCCGACCCTGCCCGTACATCAAGTCCCTATTTGCAACACATGGCTTTAAAGAATGAGATCATGGAGGTAGTACCGGGTGGGGAGACGGCGTGCGCAGCTTACTTTTTATTCTTTTGTGCTTAAAAACTGTGAATTCGGCAGGAAACGAGGTACTACATTTGTTATTATTTGCGAGACGAGACCTACATATGATTGGAATTTCAGGCGCTTGTCGGTGCGACGAAGTTTATAAGTAGAAATTGACAGATAATGAAACCACTGCAGACATAATTGTAGTAATACTTCCAGGCTTCACAAATTGTTCTATTACAATTAATTTATATGAAAAAGAATAGAAAAATGGTTTATGAAAGTTTATTTTAAAAAATCGTAGAAAAAATAGTATTTGCCACTCGTGTTAATTTACCACTCTCAACATTGAAATTTTATTTCAACCACTTATCTGCATTTAATTTTACTTTGATTTTAAAGTAAATATTCTAGTCGTAGCAATAAACTAACCGATGTCTTCACTCAGATTTACTTTTGTGTATAATTTAATGATGTGCATAAATACTACACAATTAATTAAATTTAGTAAACAGATCTGCCTAAGTTTGTATAGAATAGAATATTCCTACACAGTTTAAAATGGCCCTCGAAACCTGTTTTTACCAAATGGGGTATAAACTCGAAATTTATGCTAGTTAAAGTATAAACTGTTATTTTACTCACATCACTCAATATACGGTTTATATGATGGTATTCGAGACACAATATGTGATAAAACGTAATAACATTTTCTAGTTGTGGAGATGACGTCTCCGGAAGATGTAAACTACTTTGGTTTTTTAGTTGTGTAGTGGGACGATAAAGAAAACTATGACATTATTCAACATTAGGTCTCGAATCGGCCCGATAAGTCTGTTTCCTACTGTCCGTCTTGCCGGTATTGAATTATACAGTGTGGTGATAAAGTAAGGAACAAAATTATTTATTTAATTATTGTTTTTTATATATTTTTTAATTAGCCACCTTATGACATAAAAATAATTGGTGCCTTAGATAACTAATTCTTTGATAAAGTAACACTTAAAAATTTAAACTTGTTTTTCTAAACCGATTTTAGTTGATGGATCATTTATTCAAATTTGTTTAAAAATGAGCTAGATAGATACATTTGTTTAGATAAACTGAGAACAATTCAAACACATCTCGATAATAAAAGGTTTTATGCGATTTTACCAAATATGAATCATGTTTTTTTGCTGCGGGATCTATGTATGTACGAAAAATTTTTGCTGACATTTGGTGGAATATTCGATTTTAGTGCAGCTTCATTTCATGCTAATTTATCGATGTCAAAGAGGTAATTGCTATTACAGAATGACAAGTCACAAGGGTGTGCAAAATGACGGCAATCAAAAAGTGTGATTCTAAAGCATTTAAGGTCCGTTGTCATATGACATGTGAGTGAATTAGTATTATGACGAAAGTACTGTTCTCCCGATCATAGAATAATAATCATGCTTGTTTAATAATTAATTTATAGAGAAACAAAATTTTCTACAAACCTTCAGTTTTATTCATTTAGCACAACTTTCACAGGCCAAATAACACAATAAGAAATATTGAACAGCATAATATGGATCTTGATTTCTATAGCGGCAGCAATTCCTTTCAAAGTAAAAATCTTTTTTCGTTGGAGCGTCTAATGTGACTGTTGAAACTTGAAGTGGATTTCAAGGGCTGTCAATTATATTTTTCTTCTATCACTTGCAGCTTCGGGTCGTAATGGAAAATTTGAGAGGGTGGCTCTCAAATTCATTAATTTTGTTTTCATTTTCACCATAATAGTGGACAAATGCCACGTTGCGAGGGTGACTTTTATCCATTTTAATCCATGAAAATGGAAGCTTTCATGAAGCTTTTTTGTACCAATGGGGGAGAATGTGTCTATAGAGTAATGTTTAAAAATAGCCTTGGGACAGAATAACAAAATTAGCTGTGCGAGCTCATAGTTATACATTTCAAAACGTTTAATAAATAATTAAACAAACATTAGTACCATTAATATAGTCCGGGAGGTAGCGTTGCATTTTTTTCTAGGAATTTTATAACGAGTGAATATCAATTTTAGCGGTTGATAGCGGTTCAATAATCAGCAGAATGGGCGACAGTTGCCGCATAGGCGGTGGAAATAAAGTGACAGCATGTGCAAGTTGTTAAAAAGAAAGTGGTTTTAGTATATTCATATGGCACAAAAATTGATTAGATGGTTTTTCAGCTCATTTTTAACTAAAACATTATAATCCGCTGTATTGAATAGAGGGGATTATGCGTCAGTCCCGCATTATGAACCATATTTAAATTTATGTTAAATTAATACATATAATACTGATTGAAAATATGGTGTATTTTGATTTTTAACAAAAATAAAAATCACCGTCAGCTCAATGTTTGACGATCTTTCATTTGCCAAAGAGACTATGCGACGCTCAGATGCACTGAGCGCGCAGCATGTTTATGACAATGATGCTCTTACACCCGTTAAAAATACGACAGACGATTTTCTTTATTATAAGTATAAGTATAAAAATTCAGCTGCATCAATTTCATAAGGTAGAAAATTACTTTATTCTTAAAAACAAATGTAATATGATTCATATACGTGACTGACGTATAATTCTTATCTTCAATACAGCTGATAATAATTTGTTAGTTAAAAATGATCTGAAAGACCATCTCAAACTTTCACATGCTGTCACTTCAAGCTCCGCCGCTACTGGAGTAGCTAACGTTTAGGCTTCTTAAATGTTAGGGGAAAGCTATTATTGTTTTCATTTTCAGACGGTATAAAATGACTTGTTCAAATGCTACGCTACCTCCCGGACTATAATGTTAGTTTGCTAAAGGTATGCAATTTCGTAACTTTAAACTCTAGTTTTACTGTTGTACTATAGTGTTTCTTATAGATTGAAATCAAATAAAATCATTGTTTGATTCACGTTGTCTTACGAAAATA
This sequence comes from Diaperis boleti, assembly GCA_963583935.1. Taxonomy (NCBI): domain Eukaryota; kingdom Metazoa; phylum Arthropoda; class Insecta; order Coleoptera; family Tenebrionidae; genus Diaperis; species Diaperis boleti. Next base: position 34,293,116 of record OY757242.1, on the reverse strand, counting down.
AGTACAAGTATTAAATAGAAGGAACGAAACCGGAAAACCGTTTTTTATGTATAATACCACTAACTGTTTTTCGCTCAGGGATTGGGCGATCAGAAAATCTACCAGGATAAATCCGGCTTCAGTGGAATTTATTCGACATTCCTCAAATATCAATAGCGTATCCATTTCTTCATCATACGAATATTAAAAATAATTTTGTTCAGACAATAAAAATTGTTGCAGAAAAACGTTCTTTTAAGGTCTCTGATGTTCTAGAAGCAAAGTCTCACAAAATAGTATATTACATAACGAGAGTTGTAAAAAGCATATTACGTACATGTATCAATTACATAGGAAGGACGAAGGAGCGAGTAATGTAAATACACGCGTACGTAATCTCTTTAGAACTCGAGTAATGTACTATACTTTTTCTACGAGCATACATTATTGCTTTTAACCCCATCAGTAATTTGGAAGCATACCCTTTAAAAAAAAAAGAATTTTCCAAATACAACCGAATAGAGAACCTCCTTCCTTTTTTGAAGTCGGTTAAAAAGATCTTAATTTGGGATAGTTTGCAATATTGAGGTTATGTTTTACTGTTAAAACATTTCACAGCATGGCCCAAAGAGACGAAGGTAATAATAATAAGTAGCATGTCTTAATCTATGTTTCATTAAATAAATTATTAATTTTAACAGATTATATTTCAGGATAGTATTTATAATTGATCGTAACAGTATACTCCAAATTTTGCTCTGTAGAAGTCGAAGCTACTGCCTCCATTATTTTATCCGCACTTTCAGTTTAGTTGTAAATCGGATTATCTACGTAACCCTCCGCTACCGACGAAGATCGCCATCCTAGGGCTAGTAAATCGGCACCCGCATTTACTAGGGACGTGGTTGGTGTTCTACGAAAACAATGGCTTGTAAAAAAAGCGCCAGGGATATAGTGATAAAAAAAAATAAACGAGTGCAAAATAAAAAACCTGCTTATCGAGAATCAGCGTCGGCATTCTTTGACTGTTGGCGGTCGATCTTTGAATAACACGTGTACACATCGGAGAGCAGGTTGTTTATTTTGCACTCGTTCATTCTATATCACTATATCCCTGGCGCTTTCTTTATACCCAGAAGGATTTTCTAACCTCAGACTGTGTAATTTGCTTTGGTACATTGCCAATTTTATTTATTCCCACAACTTGCTTCGTGCCCCTTACTTTCTGGTAATTTATGAAGAATTGTGTGATGGTTGCGTCCTTAAGTTCAAGGCGAATTTCAAAGTATCTTTTACAGACAATAGTAGTTAAGTAGTGCCGGTTCTGGCCCACTTTGACCTGAATTGACCTTTGGCCTTGAGAATATAGTGCCGGTTCTGCCCCAGTTCAATGACCCAGTCATCAGAGGACAAGTCTGGACTTGAGTGGAGTTTAGCCTTCAGATTATAACGCCGGTCCTGGCCCAGTTTGATGACCCAGCGTTGACAAGTGTTGACTTGTAATTCAGACGGAAACGTTCCGAATTGAATCGAGTATTAGCGAAGCTCCCCACGATTTAGCCTTGAGATTATAACGCCGGTCCTAGCCCAGTTTGATGACCCATCTCTGGCAAGTGTTGACTTGTAGTTCAGACGGAAACGTTCCGAATTGAATCGAGTATTAGCGAAGCTATACACACCCCGCGCCCGCCCTGGCCTTACTCTGTTTTTAAACAGTTTCGAACTGAACCGAGCATTAACGAACAAACTGGGGCGGAACCGTTTCGAATTGAATCGAATATTATTGAAGCTAACCACACCCCGCGCCCACCTTTGCCTTGCTCTGTTTTGAAACAGTTCCGAACTGAACCGAGCATTTACGAACAGACTGGAACGGAACCGTTCCGAATTGAATCGAACATTAGCAAAACTCCCTCCACCCCGCGCCGACCCTGGCCTAGCTACCCCCTGCGCCGAGCCTGGCCTAGCTACCCCCTGCGCCCACCCTGGTCTAGCTCCCCAACCGACCGAGTATGGGCAGACATGTTTTAGCTACCTCCACTCCTGTACCCTTTTAATTACAAGCTCTTTTATAAATATGTAAGATTCTTGCTCACAATTTTTTATTTGTAATTTGCTCTTTTAAGTTATAAACTATTAAGCAGAAAACATGGGTGCATTTTTAAAGAAATTAAATAACCATATTTTTTGCAAAAGTTTGTTGTACCACATCGATTCACTCCAAAATTTACGTCTCAAGTGATAGATGATTTGAATAAGAAAATCAAAAGTGAGAAAAAATAATTATATTTAATTAGTAAAGGTGCAGTAGGTCAAACAATCAACTTTAAGTTTACCAAATGATGAAGTGTACGAAAGAAAAAGCTTTTAAAATAGAAAAAGATCTAGCCATATTAAAAGTTATAAGCATGTACCAACTACAATATAGAATTTAAAATATAAAAATATTTGATGTAGAACGTTGTTTTGTAGAAAAAAAATATGTATTATTTAAAATTATTCTATCATTTGAATGAGCATGAAAATTGACACAAAAAATTGCAGTCAGTAAAACGTGAAATTTGCCACCAAAAATTATTAAGAAAAGAAAAAAAGAAAATTTGAAACCAAAATATAAAATATACTGTTAAAAAAAATAAATTTAACATGAAAATGTGAGGGTTGGTAATGAAACTCAGATATGATAACTTTTATTAATATAACACATACTTTAAAATTATTTACAAAAAAAAAATAAAATAAATTACCTAATATGTACAGTTGTGGCCACATAAATCTCGTACAAAATACGTAAATTTTAATATAACATTAAATTAATAATAATTGATACTATAATATAAATGCTTTTTAATTATTACAAATTTCATTTCAATAAAATTTGATAGTTTGATTAACATAAATTCATGTTTTTTTGTCAAAATTTGTTTTACAACAAACGTTATTGGAAAAAGAATGATGATGTCATAATGAGGTTGTACGACATTCATATGGCCAAAACTGTACATGCTAACAAAATTAAACATAAAAAAATCATTGCATAAACATTAAATTAAATCTAACACTAAATATGTTATTAACCTACCCAATTACTGTTGTTCCACTCTTTTAAGTACATACTTGTTTTGAACTAAAACACGTATTCTTACAAAAAATAAAAATATTAATAATATAATTTGACACCAAAATAATAAGCTGAGTTAACAAAAAAATTAAATTGCAGATTCGGCAAAAATAAAACTAAAAACATAAAAAAAGTTAAGCAACTACCTAATACTCATAAAATTTATCATATTTTTTTTACAAAATTATAACAATAAAAAAACTTAATAAACAAACATTAAGGGCCGGTTTCACCAACATCGATTATCTTTAACTGATAAATAACTGCATAGATAAGTTTGTTAAAACTATAGCAACAATGATTAAGTTTAACGGAGATTGTTGAAATCGGCCCTAAATGAATTTATATATTCCAATGCAATTATTGAGCAAAAATAATTATAAATCTACCACTAATTAATGTTGTTCCAGACTTTTAAGAGTTCTTGTTTTAAACTAAAACATGTATTCTTAGAAAAAAAAAAATGAAATTTGACACCAAAATAATATGCTGTTCCAGTCATATAAGTTATTGTTTTAAACTAAAACATGTATTCCTACAAAGAAAAAATGAAATTAGACAACAAAAATTTCAAATTCGGCAAAAATCAAATTTTAAATCAAAATTGCATAGAAAATATTATTGCTAATGAAACCCAAACATAAAAAAAGTTAAGCAGTTAACTAATACTAATAAAATTTATCATAAAAAAATTAACAAAATTATAACAATAAAAAAATTAATAAACAAACATTAAATGAGTTTATATATTCCAACGCAATTATTCAGAAAAAATCATTGTAAACCAAGCACTAATTTTAATGTTGTTGTAGTCTTTTAAGTTTTTGTTTTAAACTAAACATGTATTCTTACAAAAAAAATGACACCAAAATAATATGCTGAATTAACGAAAAAAATGAAAATTGTAAACAAAAATTGGAGATTCGGCAAAAATCAAATTTTAAATCAAAATTGCATAGAAAATCTTATTGGTAATGAAACCCAAACATAAAAAAAGTTAAGCAGTTAACTAATAATAATAAAATTTATCATAAAACAATTAACAAAATTATAACAATAAAAAATTAATAAACAAACATTAAATGAGTTTATATATTCCAACGCAATTATTCAGAAAAAATCATTATAAACCAAGCACTAATTTTAATGTTGTTCTAGTCTTTTAAGTTTTTGTTTTAAACTAAACATGTATTCTTACAAAAAAAATGACACCAAAATAATATGCTGAATTAACGAAAAAAATTAAAATTGTAAACAAAAATTGGAGATTCGGCAAAAATCAAATTTTAAATCAAAATTGCATAGAAAATCTTATTGGTAATGAAACCCAAACATAAAAAAAGTTAAGCAGTTAACTAATAATAATAAAATTTATCATAAAACAATTAACAAAATTATAACAATAAAAAATTAATAAACAAACATTAAATGAGTTTATATATTCCAACGCAATTATTCAGAAAAAATCATTATAAACCAAGCACTAATTTTAATGTTGTTCTAGTCTTTTCAGATTTTGTTTTAAACTAAACATGTATTCTTACAAAAAAAAATTACACCAAAATAATATGCAAATTTAATGAAAAAAATTAAAATTGTAAACAAAAATTGGAGATTCGGCAAAAATCAAATTTGAAATCAAAATTGCATAGAAGATCTTATTGGTAATGAAACCCAAACATAAAACAAAGTTAAGCAGTTACCTAATACTAATAAAATTAATCAGAAAAGAAAATTAACCTAAACTTATAACAATAAAAAAAATTAAATGAATTAATATAATTATTCTAACATAAGTATTTAGAAAAAATCACTATAAACCTACCAGTAATTAAGGTTTTTTCAGTCATTTAAGTTCTTCTTTGAAACTAAAACATGTATTCTAACAAAACAAATAAATAAATATGTATGTATATTACCCATATCAGCCTTGGGTTCCCTCTGGACCTCAACCTTCTGTGAGTGTTTTTCAAGTGTCAGAGTTAAGGGTACCTACAGTTTTAGGTGGACTACGAACCACAGGAAATAATCCTATTTGCAGCGTAATTATGGGCCATTATACTCTGAAAGTTGGCCAGATCTTGGCAGAGAGAAGACAAGCATCCGAAAAATTCTGATGGTTTTGTCGGGAATTGAAACCAACATTTCTGCGTCAGAAGCCAACACGCCAGCCTCTGCCCTACAGCTGTACCTAAAAAATAAATAAATAAGCAAATTTGACACCAATATAAACCGATTGAGCAAGAAAAATGAAATTTTACATCAAAAATTGAAAATTCGGCAAATATTAAAATTGAAATCAAAATTGTATAGAAGATCTCATTGGTAATGAAACCCAAACATGTTAATTTTTTTTACAATTTTTTTTAAAAGTATGTACAAAGAAAGTTGAAAAGTTATTACTAATAAAATTAAATCTATAAAAAAATAATCTGAAATTATACCAATAAAAATATAAATAGATAAATAAATAAACATTAAATTAATGAAGTATCACCTATTCTAACACCATTATTCAAAAATATATTATAAGCCAAGCACTAATTACTCTTGTTCCAGTATTTTAAGCCTTTGTTTCAAACCAAAACACGTATTCTTACAAGCAACACTTTTTCGAATTTTTGTTAACTGTTGTTCCAGTTTCCCAAATTTCGAAAAAAGGATAATAAAATCTAACGACAAAAAAAAAAACAAACGAAAAACCTACTTACTTGGACGACCACGCAACCTTTGAGTAGTTTTTAATTTAGAAAACTTCTCTTCGACAATTTCCACTATTAAAACAGATCAACAAATATGAAGAGCTTCACTCCTACTAAATTTTACATAAGAATAAAATTAGCAACGCTCTGCAAAAATGATTTCCACAGGAAAAATACAATTTTGCTGATTCACAAGGTAAATGCACCGTAAATCTCATTCTAAAGGTGTGTACATACTGTTTTGAGCAAATTTATTTACACGAACGGTAAAATGTCAAAATGGTCAGATGAGTACGCACGATTTTAATAAACAGATAATTTTCGCTAAATAAATATATTTACGTGTGTTCTTTTTGTGTGCGCACAGAAATCATATGAGTAAATTTGCGCAAATCAGTAGGTACCGGCCTTAACGATAGATATGTGTAACATACGATCTGGAGTGACCTTCACTGTTTTAGCTGAAACAGCGGAAAGGAGAGGTTTGCTTTCTCTAAAGCTGAGTAAAGACTTACAGACATTTTTCGCTACTGAAGTTAACCTTTTTGCTTATTACAAAAAGTCTTGATGTTTTTCAATAGAATTTAAAAATGAATGTAATGAAAACTTGTAATAATACAGATATAAAGTTGGAACTTTCAGAGCATACTATAGGATGCTCAGAGGACTGGTGCCTTTTCTCTTGAACTTAAATTCTCCATAATACGCCAAAAGAACATTTTCGTTTGTAAACTCCACTATTTTTTCGGAACGTCAACTATTATTAAAAAAAATATATTCTTTATGTTTTGATTTAGAAAGCAGCAATTTATTAATTTCAATTTGAGCAGCGACGCGTAATTCTGGGGGTGTCTAACTTAATTCTTCCATATAACTCTTTCACAAAAATATCAAACTTAATTTAATTTGATTTTAAATTTGAAATTTTAGTTTACATAAATAAATAAATAAATAAATAAATAAATAAAGTTTATTTGCAGCAACATATAGTACAAACAATATAAACATACATCAAGCAAAATACATAACAAACATACAAAATACATAACGCTGCAAAAGGGCACGAAGTCAGTAGAAACACTGTTTTTCATTCGAGCCCAGAATAGAATTACATATTATGACAGATGACAAATATCAACACAATCAGTACCTAATCGTCAAAGTCCCTATTATATTTAAAAAGAAATATTTTAAAATTTTCGTAAAACGAAGAGCTCCAAAGTAAAAAAAAAATTGTATATATTACACTCGTTTAACAAAGATGCATTATGACATTCGTTCTATTTGAGTACTGCTCACTGCACTCGTCGTGCCCCAAACCCACTCATGTCGCAATAAGCCATACTGTTAAAGTTGTATGATAATGTATGCTAAAATGGACCCGACTCAGCAAGATGGAGGTCTGAATAGCTGATGGACTGTAAGGAAATCTATTTCATAATATGTAGTGGAAAAGTAGATGAGATAATAAGTAAAAGATTATTAGATTTATATTGGGTGTTTATTTAAAGCCATATAACCCCACAACTGTATCACCACATACAGAAGCCGTTTTCCGGAAAACCGTTTAACCGGAAAACCGCTTAACCAAAAAACCGGTTTTCAGGAAAAGCGCTTAAGCGGAAAACCGGTTTTCAGGAAAAGCGCTTAACCGATAAACCGGTTTTTCGTTAAAAGCGCTTAATCGGAAAACCGCTTAACTGGAAAACCGAGCCTTGGTGAAGCATCATATATATGTTTTATGTAGTAACAAATTAATATAAACAAAAATTATAAAAAGCTTCAAACTTTAGTTGATAAGTTCATATAAATGAAGCAGCTTATCTAGCCAATTGTAAAATATTAAAAAAAAATATTGTAGCTTTATTTAAAAGAAATATAGATTATAAGTTTCAACCTTCAAATATACATAGAACAACATTCCACGATTCGAACTTGGATAAAGAAGAATATTTGTAATTTATAACAAACTCCAGGAAGCATATTGATATCCTAAACTCAGCAAGATGGAGGTCTTTATACCTAGTTCTTGACGTACTTTAGAGAAACTTTTTTTTAAATATCAAAGAACGAAACGAAACAAGTCTTAACCGCTTCATATCTACGTATTGCGTTTTTCAAATAGTTTACATAAACTTTTTCGGAAGAAATTTCAACTCTTACGTTTTCTTCTTTCCCTTAATGATATTGATAGCCCCAAGGTTTTGTATGTCTGTGGAAAATTAAGCATGCGTTTCTCATCATATACGGACTAATAACGATTTATTTTATTTAACGATATCTGGATCTAATGATTGTTCTTTTGATTTCTTTCAATTTCCTCACGATCAAATAGAGTTTTTGTAATCGTTAAATGTAATATTTCTGATGGAAGATCTTGTCGATCGTTTTAATTTTTTAACACTTTTTTTTGGCAATTCCATAGATATTATTTGAATTACAATCGGAAGTATTAGAACGGTGACTATTTTTCGTTAATCTGCTTTGTATTAATAGAAAAAGAGCTGTGTGGTTTACCGGTTTATTCAAGGTTTTAACATTCCAGAATTTATTGTAAAACAATAAACCATTTTTGGTGGATGTATAATAATTGTACATCATAGCGGTTTTCCCGTTTATCAATTTTCCAATTAAGAGGTTTTTCTGAAAACTGGTTTTCTGAAATCCGGTTAAGCGGTTTTTCTGTTAAGCGGTTTTCAGGAATCCTGTTTGGCCAGATAAGCCGCTTCACATATGAACTCATCAACTAAAGTTTGAAGATTTTTATAATTTTTGTTTATATTAATTTGTTACAGGATGAAATATATTGTCCCTGATGAGGTGATTTTCTCTAGTAAGTTGTTTGGAGAATAATATTTTTGGTCTAGACTGGTTTTGCTTATAGAATTGTAGAAAACTAAAACAGTCAAACATTTTAATCAGACCGTTTTAAATTAAGCGGTATTTTCTTTATTGTTGAGGATATAAACTGATGAAGGTAAAGTTCATAGACTGATGAAGGTAAAGTTGCCTAGCAACCTAAACACAGTGGCAGTAACGGCTGATACCTTTTTTTTATATTTTTGTGAAATTTGTTTACAAGTTTTTTCAACAGATAGCGGCTCAATGAACCATAGAAAAAATTTCTTGGATTACATATCGATATGATACGTCGCGTCGCCAAGACGGGAACACTGAATTAAAAAAAATTTTGCTGACTTGGCATTCCGATTTTTTTTTGACAAAAATGAAGTTTAATAAAATTTCATTGGTAGTCTTTAAGCGTTGCTAGGCAATGTTCGGCTTTGAATACTAGATTGAACAAAAAAATTTGAACAAAAATTCGACCCTATTCAAAGAAAAAAGCCCCCTACTAAAACATATCAACTAAGATGTACAATTTTTAATCTTTTTATAAAATTTTGTAATTTTATAAGAAGCAAAACCAGTCAAGCCCAAACATATTCTTCTCCAACCAACTTACTAGAAAAAAATCACCTCATGGGCACCCCATCTAGGGACATATTGTAAATTATATTGTATTGTATATTAACGATTTTCCGGTTAAGGGGTTTTCCGGAAAAGGGATTTTCCGGTTAAGCGGTTTTCCGGTTAAGCGGTTTTCATGAAAACCGGTTTTCTGGTTAAGCGCTTAACCTGAAAATCCGTTTTTTTGGTTAAGCGGTTTTCCGGTTAAACGGTTTTCCGGAAAACGGCTTCTGTATTTGGTGATACAGTTGTGGGGTTATATGGCTTTAAATAAACACCCAATATAAATCTAATAATCTTTTATTTATTATCTCATCTAGTTTTCCAATACATATTATAAAATAGATTTCCTTATAGTCCTTCAGCTATTCAGACCTCCATCTTGCTGAGTCGGGTCCATTTTAGCATCCATTTTAGCATCCATTTTAGCATACATTATCATACAACTTTAACAGTATGGCTTATTGCGACATGAGTGGGTTTGGGGCACGACGAGTGCAGTGAGCAGTACTCAAATAGAACGAATGTCATAATGCATCTTTGTTAAACGAGTGTAATATACACATTTTTTTTTTTACTTTGGAGCTCTTCGTTTTACGAAAATTTTAAAATATTTCTTTTTAAATATAATAGGGACTTTGACGATTAGGTACTGATTGTGTTGATATTTGTCATCTGTCATAATATGTAAACTAAAATTTCAAATTTAAAATCAAATTAAATTAAGTTTGATATTTTTGTGAAAGAGTTATATGGAAGAATTAAGTTAGACACCCCCAGAATTACGCGTCGCTGCTCAAATTGAAATTAATAAATTGCTGCTTTCTAAATCAAAACATAAAGAATATATTTTTTTTAATAATAGTTGACGTTCCGAAAAAATAGTGGAGTTTACAAACGAAAATGTTCTTTTGGCGTATTATGGAGAATTTAAGTTCAAGAGAAAAGGCACCAGTCCTCTGAGCATCCTATAGTATGCTCTGAAAGTTCCAACTTTATATCTGTATTATTACAAGTTTTCATTACATTCATTTTTAAATTCTATTGAAAAACATCAAGACTTTTTGTAATAAGCAAAAAGGTTAACTTCAGTAGCGAAAAATGTCTGTAAGTCTTTACTCAGCTTTAGAGAAAGCAAACCTCTCCTTTCCGCTGTTTCAGCTAAAACAGTGAAGGTCACTCCAGATCGTATGTTACACATATCTATCGTTAAGGCCGGTACCTACTGATTTGCGCAAATTTACTCATATGATTTCTGTGCGCACACAAAAAGAACACACGTAAATATATTTATTTAGCGAAAATTATCTGTTTATTAAAATCGTGCGTACTCATCTGACCATTTTGACATTTTACCGTTCGTGTAAATAAATTTGCTCAAAACAGTATGTACACACCTTTAGAATGAGATTTACGGTGCATTTACCTTGTGAATCAGCAAAATTGTATTTTTCCTGTGGAAATCATTTTTGCAGAGCGTTGCTAATTTTATTCTTATGTAAAATTTAGTAGGAGTGAAGCTCTTCATATTTGTTGATCTGTTTTAATAGTGGAAATTGTCGAAGAGAAGTTTTCTAAATTAAAAACTACTCAAAGGTTGCGTGGTCGTCCAAGTAAGTAGGTTTTTCGTTTGTTTTTTTTTTGTCGTTAGATTTTATTATCCTTTTTTCGAAATTTGGGAAACTGGAACAACAGTTAACAAAAATTCGAAAAAGTGTTGCTTGTAAGAATACGTGTTTTGGTTTGAAACAAAGGCTTAAAATACTGGAACAAGAGTAATTAGTGCTTGGCTTATAATATATTTTTGAATAATGGTGTTAGAATAGGTGATACTTCATTAATTTAATGTTTATTTATTTATCTATTTATATTTTTATTGGTATAATTTCAGATTATTTTTTTATAGATTTAATTTTATTAGTAATAACTTTTCAACTTTCTTTGTACATACTTTTAAAAAAAATTGTAAAAAAAATTAACATGTTTGGGTTTCATTACCAATGAGATCTTCTATACAATTTTGATTTCAATTTTAATATTTGCCGAATTTTCAATTTTTGGTGTAAAATTTCATTTTTCTTGCTCAATCGGTTTATTTTGGTGTCAAATTTGCTTATTTATTTATTTTTTAGGTACAGCTGTAGGGCAGAGGCTGGCGTGTTGGCTTCTGACGCAGAAATGTTGGTTTCAATTCCCGACAAAACCATCAGAATTTTTCGGATGCTTGTCTTCTCTCTGCCAAGATCTGGCCAACTTTCAGAGTATAATGGCCCATAATTACGCTGCAAATAGGATTATTTCCTGTGGTTCGTAGTCCACCTAAAACTGTAGGTACCCTTAACTCTGACACTTGAAAAACACTCACAGAAGGTTGAGGTCCAGAGGGAACCCAAGGCTGATATGGGTAATATACATACATATTTATTTATTTGTTTTGTTAGAATACATGTTTTAGTTTCAAAGAAGAACTTAAATGACTGAAAAAACCTTAATTACTGGTAGGTTTATAGTGATTTTTTCTAAATACTTATGTTAGAATAATTATATTAATTCATTTAATTTTTTTTATTGTTATAAGTTTAGGTTAATTTTCTTTTCTGATTAATTTTATTAGTATTAGGTAACTGCTTAACTTTGTTTTATGTTTGGGTTTCATTACCAATAAGATCTTCTATGCAATTTTGATTTCAAATTTGATTTTTGCCGAATCTCCAATTTTTGTTTACAATTTTAATTTTTTTCATTAAATTTGCATATTATTTTGGTGTAATTTTTTTTTGTAAGAATACATGTTTAGTTTAAAACAAAATCTGAAAAGGCTAGAACAACATTAAAATTAGTGCTTGGTTTATAATGATTTTTTCTGAATAATTGCGTTGGAATATATAAACTCATTTAATGTTTGTTTATTAATTTTTTATTGTTATAATTTTGTTAATTGTTTTATGATAAATTTTATTATTATTAGTTAACTGCTTAACTTTTTTTATGTTTGGGTTTCATTACCAATAAGATTTTCTATGCAATTTTGATTTAAAATTTGATTTTTGCCGAATCTCCAATTTTTGTTTACAATTTTAATTTTTTTCGTTAATTCAGCATATTATTTTGGTGTCATTTTTTTTGTAAGAATACATGTTTAGTTTAAAACAAAAACTTAAAAGACTAGAACAACATTAAAATTAGTGCTTGGTTTATAATGATTTTTTCTGAATAATTGCGTTGGAATATATAAACTCATTTAATGTTTGTTTATTAATTTTTTATTGTTATAATTTTGTTAATTGTTTTATGATAAATTTTATTATTATTAGTTAACTGCTTAACTTTTTTTATGTTTGGGTTTCATTACCAATAAGATTTTCTATGCAATTTTGATTTAAAATTTGATTTTTGCCGAATCTCCAATTTTTGTTTACAATTTTCATTTTTTTCGTTAATTCAGCATATTATTTTGGTGTCATTTTTTTTGTAAGAATACATGTTTAGTTTAAAACAAAAACTTAAAAGACTACAACAACATTAAAATTAGTGCTTGGTTTACAATGATTTTTTCTGAATAATTGCGTTGGAATATATAAACTCATTTAATGTTTGTTTATTAATTTTTTTATTGTTATAATTTTGTTAATTTTTTTATGATAAATTTTATTAGTATTAGTTAACTGCTTAACTTTTTTTATGTTTGGGTTTCATTAGCAATAATATTTTCTATGCAATTTTGATTTAAAATTTGATTTTTGCCGAATTTGAAATTTTTGTTGTCTAATTTCATTTTTTCTTTGTAGGAATACATGTTTTAGTTTAAAACAATAACTTATATGACTGGAACAGCATATTATTTTGGTGTCAAATTTCATTTTTTTTTTTCTAAGAATACATGTTTTAGTTTAAAACAAGAACTCTTAAAAGTCTGGAACAACATTAATTAGTGGTAGATTTATAATTATTTTTGCTCAATAATTGCATTGGAATATATAAATTCATTTAGGGCCGATTTCAACAATCTCCGTTAAACTTAATCATTGTTGCTATAGTTTTAACAAACTTATCTATGCAGTTATTTATCAGTTAAAGATAATCGATGTTGGTGAAACCGGCCCTTAATGTTTGTTTATTAAGTTTTTTTATTGTTATAATTTTGTAAAAAAAATATGATAAATTTTATGAGTATTAGGTAGTTGCTTAACTTTTTTTATGTTTTTAGTTTTATTTTTGCCGAATCTGCAATTTAATTTTTTTGTTAACTCAGCTTATTATTTTGGTGTCAAATTATATTATTAATATTTTTATTTTTTGTAAGAATACGTGTTTTAGTTCAAAACAAGTATGTACTTAAAAGAGTGGAACAACAGTAATTGGGTAGGTTAATAACATATTTAGTGTTAGATTTAATTTAATGTTTATGCAATGATTTTTTTATGTTTAATTTTGTTAGCATGTACAGTTTTGGCCATATGAATGTCGTACAACCTCATTATGACATCATCATTCTTTTTCCAATAACGTTTGTTGTAAAACAAATTTTGACAAAAAAACATGAATTTATGTTAATCAAACTATCAAATTTTATTGAAATGAAATTTGTAATAATTAAAAAGCATTTATATTATAGTATCAATTATTATTAATTTAATGTTATATTAAAATTTACGTATTTTGTACGAGATTTATGTGGCCACAACTGTACATATTAGGTAATTTATTTTATTTTTTTTTTTGTAAATAATTTTAAAGTATGTGTTATATTAATAAAAGTTATCATATCTGAGTTTCATTACCAACCCTCACATTTTCATGTTAAATTTATTTTTTTTAACAGTATATTTTATATTTTGGTTTCAAATTTTCTTTTTTTCTTTTCTTAATAATTTTTGGTGGCAAATTTCACGTTTTACTGACTGCAATTTTTTGTGTCAATTTTCATGCTCATTCAAATGATAAAATAATTTTAAATAATACATATTTTTTTTCTACAAAACAACGTTCTACATCAAATATTTTTATATTTTAAATTCTATATTGTAGTTGGTACATGCTTATAACTTTTAATATGGCTAGATCTTTTTCTATTTTAAAAGCTTTTTCTTTCGTACACTTCATCATTTGGTAAACTTAAAGTTGATTGTTTGACCTACTGCACCTTTACTAATTAAATATAATTATTTTTTCTCACTTTTGATTTTCTTATTCAAATCATCTATCACTTGAGACGTAAATTTTGGAGTGAATCGATGTGGTACAACAAACTTTTGCAAAAAATATGGTTATTTAATTTCTTTAAAAATGCACCCATGTTTTCTGCTTAATAGTTTATAACTTAAAAGAGCAAATTACAAATAAAAAATTGTGAGCAAGAATCTTACATATTTATAAAAGAGCTTGTAATTAAAAGGGTACAGGAGTGGAGGTAGCTAAAACATGTCTGCCCATACTCGGTCGGTTGGGGAGCTAGGCCAGGCTCGGCGCAGGGGGTAGCTAGGCCAGGGTCGGCGCGGGGTGGAGGGAGTTTTGCTAATGTTCGATTCAATTCGGAACGGTTCCGTTCCAGTCTGTTCGTAAATGCTCGGTTCAGTTCGGAACTGTTTCAAAACAGAGCAAGGCAAAGGTGGGCGCGGGGTGTGGTTAGCTTCAATAATATTCGATTCAATTCGAAACGGTTCCGCCCCAGTTTGTTCGTTAATGCTCGGTTCAGTTCGAAACTGTTTAAAAACAGAGTAAGGCCAGGGCGGGCGCGGGGTGTGTATAGCTTCGCTAATACTCGATTCAATTCGGAACGTTTCCGTCTGAACTACAAGTCAACACTTGCCAGAGATGGGTCATCAAACTGGGCTAGGACCGGCGTTATAATCTCAAGGCTAAATCGTGGGGAGCTTCGCTAATACTCGATTCAATTCGGAACGTTTCCGTCTGAATTACAAGTCAACACTTGTCAACGCTGGGTCATCAAACTGGGCCAGGACCGGCGTTATAATCTGAAGGCTAAACTCCACTCAAGTCCAGACTTGTCCTCTGACGACTGGGTCATTGAACTGGGGCAGAACCGGCACTATATTCTCAAGGCCAAAGGTCAATTCAGGTCAAAGTGGGCCAGAACCGGCACTACTTAACTACTGACAATGTAGAAGACTCCAGATATAACAAATGACCTTTTAATTTTTGTCTTGCTTGTGGGGTTATTTACAAGAAATTTGTGGCCTAAATCTGTAATTTTCAAGTTCTTGAACTCCTGTTTGCGACAGGCTCCGCTTATTCCGATAATTAGAACTGTTTGCAATAAATATAATAAGTAAAGTTAAAAGATTTCTTTCGAAAATATCTTTATTTGGGATAGTTTGCAATATTTAGGTCATGTTTTACCGTTAAAACATTTCGCAGCATAGAATACATGGCCCAAAGAGACGTAGGTATGAATTGCTTGCTTATCTCGCTAAAATAGGTCAATAAAACATTTTTAGAAAAAGACTGAATACTGCTTTTTAAGCGCCACTTCATAAATCTGCGATACACAACTTCTTACCGCTCTTTGGACTTCTCCGGGAGAAGACTGGCTGTGCTGTGTACTTCCAGTTGCCTGATTTCTGAGGGCGTGCCTACAATTTCCTCTTCGGAGTCACATTCACTCATTTTAATTAATATAAATAATTATATTAAGGAACTAAAATAACGCCTTGTGGGTTTAACGTCAAGTGTCAAATTAATTTTTCTCTTGACCAGGTAACGTGATAATTCAAAACGCGGTTGTGTTCTTGCCTTTATACTATTATGGGAGTATACAGACCGTTTCAATCGAAACGGGCCACCCTCAATAACTTTTTAGGAAAAGATATTTAAAAACAAGAAGAATGTTCTTAAATCCAAGTGGAGTAAATTTAAATTAAAATTTAAATATATCTAAGTCGAACTCCACAAACTTTAATAACTGTAAAATTACTAATGGAACATGTTTCGGCAGAACACTTCTGCCATCATCAGCCCTAATTTAACAAGAGATTAATGATACAATTGATGAATTACAAGAGGGGTTCTTACCTTAAAGAATATAAAAAATTATGACATTGACGTAATTTTGAATTAAATTTGACGTTTTCAAAGGGTTACATGATTTTTAAAAGATTTCGTAAAAACAACATTTTATAAAATGTAAAAATTAAAAATGGATCAAAAAGAATCTGGTAAGTTTGTTTGAGTGAAAAATTAAAATAGTGAATTAATAATGGGATTATTGAAGTTATTCTGTTCATTTAAACAAGATCTGTTTTCCAGTTTCAAGGCTTTCCTTATTTCCAAAGTCTCAAGAAAATCTAATTTCCGGCCTTTATTGCATTTATGAATCAATTTGGAATTTGATGGTGAAAAACTATGTTTCGTTATTAATATATGATTGGCGAAAGAAGAAGGTGTTGATGGTGGAGCATCAAGATCTGTGTTGTTATAGATGTGCCTGAAATGTTCTTTAATACGGTCTGATATTTTGCGACCTATCTGACCTATGTAGAATGACTCACAAGAAGAGTAGCTTAATTTGTATACACCCGATGATGATTTGTAATTCATCAATTGTATCATTAATCTCTTGTTAAATTAGGGCTGATGATGGCAGAAGTGTTCTGCCGAAACATGTTCCATTAGTAATTTTACAGTTATTAAAGTTTGTGGAGTTCGACTTAGATATATTTAAATTTTAAAGATATTTAAAAAAAATCTAAAAACAGGTCAATTTTTATCTCGAGGGGGACATGTTTTGATGCAATAGTAAGCAGGCTTGGTGCAACCCCATACCCGTGACAGGAGCAACCTCGATTTTTTAAATAAGGAAAAGGGGTCGAGTAACATCTCGTTTGAAAGGTCTTTTAATTGTCTTTTCGGCCCCATAATTATTTTTTTATTTGCATAGTCTATAAGTAATTAAAAATGAAACATTTTTTTTTACGGATTTGTTTTGTATTTAGGAATGCCTGCAATTAACGATAAAAAGCTTGCAATAAACATTATTAGACAATTTATTATTGATCTGAATAATGCTGTAATCAAATTTGTCGTCATCCATACTCATTTATACCAATCCTTAACAATATGTAAATAAATAAACTGAAAACAAAATAGTCGTGTTTAATTTCCTGAGCGATAAAGCAACTGTAGCATTGAACACTAAATTTGATTTCATATCAAATGTTCAAAAGGATTTCCATCGACTTCCATGCACTCATACAGACGATTATGAAATACGCTTTTTAGGTTACTCAACGTTTCCGGTGTTATTTGTCGAGATTCCAGGATAATCTTTTATCGCAAATCTTCCAGAGAAGCTGGTTCTGTCGCATAAATTTTGGACTTGAGGTGTCCCCACAAATAAAAATCTAGGTGAGTCAAATCGGACGATCTAACTGGCCATTCTACAGGACCTTGTCTAACAATCCAGTGGTCGGGGAAGTTATTGTCCAGGAACTGCTGTACTGGCGCAGTATAATGAGGTGGTGCTCCATCCTGTTGAAAGACCAATGCGTTCTCTAGCTCTAGCCAAAAACCGATAACATAATAAATCCGCAAATAATTGTACAAAAACACACATTGTCTAACATTGTTGATTGCAAGCTTTTTATTATTAATAATTGCAAGAATGTCTAAATACAAAACAAATCCGTTAAAAAATTGTTTTATTTTAATGACTAACTTATAAATTATGTAAATAAAAAGTACTTATGTGGCTGAAAAGACAATTAAAAGACCTTTCAAACGACATGTTACTCAACCCCTATTCCCTATTTAAAAAATCGAGGTTGCTCCTGTCAGGGGCCTGGGGTTGCACCAAGCCTGCTTACTATTGCATCAAAACATGTCCCCCTCGAGATAAAAAGCTTAATATCAAAATTTCTGTTAGGCCGTCTGTCATAAAATTTGTACCAAACAGAAATTTTCAGTTATTTTCTATAAAAAATCATATAATCAATACTGTAATCACCATATTTATTATACAAGTGTCTAAAGCAACATATTGTCCATTATAGAAATGGCAACGAACGAAACCGTTAGGTCAAGTTGGTTATTTTTCTTGAGTGGATAATATCGCCTTACTCTCAAGTGTAATACAATTTTTTATCCAACAGCTCAAAAATCCATTTACAGTAACTACAATTAGTAGCAAAACAAAAAATAAAGGCTGTTGTATGGGTGATAAGGTTGGTTGTTTATTGTCATGGGTATTGTTTTTTTACCACAAGATGTAAAACGCACTCGTGAGTTTTAAATCCAGTTTACTTCATTACAAAAAAATATGACAAATTATTTCTTTATTACAATATAATGACCTGTTTCACACACTCAGACACACACACACAGTTTACAAGTTAGTACATAATATCTACTTTCTCATTTCAGGTTGAAACAATGTAATTTCCATTTTCTCTAAGATCTGCCTAATTCACGATCTTAGTCCACTTACAAATTTCTGTATACACATTATAAACTGATCATCTTGCTAAACGCAAACTCATTACAATGATAATTCATGCTTCTGTTAAGACGATATGTGTGCACCTGACATATGGAAAAGGGCTCCTCTCTTTACCCCTAGCGGTCTCTTTTCACCACCCTCAGATGACAGAGGGTGAGACTCACGCTCACAATACCACCTACTAAATCGTACATTCGATTTCTATGAGTCGCTTTATCAGGTTGATGGCACGCTATACCTGACTGGAAAGGAACGTGGGGTCTTCCGAAAAAAATAAATAGGAGCGGAAAGCTTCGATATCCGTTTCAGAATTATAAAAGGAAACGACGGTGACCCACGTAAATACACAATTAAGGAACGGGATCTTTGTAGGCGGTCACAATTAATCATGGAAAAACAGGTTTTCCGTCTTTAGGAGTACTGACACAACCTCATATTATGCATATCGGCAAGTCATTGATAATCGTGATTACTAAGACGTACACTTAGGAGCAAAAACTCGATCAACCTGGCAGTTTTAACTTAGAAGCCATTTTTCTCACTAGATTTATAAAAACAATACACGATTTTAAGGGTCATTTAATTTTAACAATCATTGGCAAATAGTTGCTTCTCATTGATTTTGAATCCATAATAATATGGGTTTTGTTTCATTAGTGTCCAGTGCAGATAACTTATCTACGAATTTCTTGTGCGATTTTTATCCATAGCTGAAAGGCTATTGTGACGACGGCGGGGCGGCACCGGAAGTCGCATCGAGTGATGTCAGCAGATGATGTCATCTGTGTCGGGACAACTACTTGAATGATCACGTACGCTCTGGAATATTCCATAGACTGTGGGAAGTCGCACTATGCGGGAATAGAATACTGTCATCAGTCGAGAAAGTTCTGTCGCGTCGAAAGGATGATCTCATATTCCAATCTATACGACGGTCGCACAAGGTGGATGATGTCATTACTCGAGAAAGTTTTGGTCGGGCCGAAAGGATGATCTCATTATTCCAGAACAGAAGAAATCGAGAACACCAGTTTGGGTAAAAGAAGGGAACGAATGACGAAACGAGTAGTAGTGTACTGGGCGCGTAGTCTGTCAGCGAATAAAGTTATTGTGAATAGGTATCGTGCAAATTGTTAATTTTTAATAAAATTTGCGGTGGGGCACACGTATTCTTCTTTCTTATTCGTTTCCATTTCCATTCCAGTGAAATTTAGCGACATTCCTGGAGCAAAGAAGAAAAAAATGAAACGAACAGGAGAGAACAGGAAGACAAGAAGAGAATATATTTAAAATAAGTAAAATAAAAGATCGCCAAAAGAAGATATGAAAACTGACAGTGGAATAGCGAATGGATAATTTGGAAGAAATAAATAGGGGACTAAAGTAATAAATGAAGGAAATCCGAAGAGAGAAGCAATAAATTAAGAGAGACATTGAAAAGCGATGAGAAAAATTATTTAAGGAGAAACATGGGAAGGAGGGAGTGAAAGGAACAAGTTGAGAGGGAGAATGACACAGCTGGAAGGGAAAGTGAAATATGAGAAACGGAGAAGGCGGAAGAACAATATAGTAATAACAGGATGGGGTGGGGAACCGGAAAGTAAACAGCACCCCAAAGCGGTGATGGAGGATTTTCTGAGAAAAAAATTTTGGAGAGGTCAAAATCAAGAGACGTTACAGGATAGAGATCAAATAGTCTCATAGATTCTCACTGTCTACCCACTAACAGCTACCCCTCAAACATCATGGAGCTGATGTTGAATTTCAACATCGGTCATTCGAAGATTCCGCAGAGATTTTTTGCTAAAACGATTGCCTCTCACGGATGTACATCGATTTCTACCACTTTCTGGTTGCCAAATGAAGGGACTACTCACCTGAAAGCGTTGGATTTTTCTTTGTTCCGCTGATCGTTTTAAATTTTGCTGTTAAGCTACAAACGCTTTTGTTCAACAAAAAAGAAATTCTGAGAATATTACTCTTATTTAGTAGACAATTAAATGATCTTTAAAACCTTTTGAAATCTGATACTCATTTCATGAGAAAAATGTGCTCAAAGTAAAAATTGCCAGGTGGATCGATCTTTTTGCACAAAAGTGTATTATAAATTCAGATGAAAATAGAAATATTAAGAAGTCTTCATTAATATTTTTCATTAATAATAATTCTTTAACGTCTTACTTCAAGCAACCATTAAAACCTCCATACTCATTAAATGTTTAATGTAACAATTTAAATGTAGTTTAGTAAAGCTTTTTTTAAGTTGGCTTTAAAGATCTTTAGAGCAGTGAAGTTGATTACCTGTCGAATTACCTGATGATTTATACAGACATGTAATATTATTTAAGAAAATAAGATATCCTTAGACAAGTTGAAGTTTAATTCTTATTCCATAGAATTGTAACATCTACAGGTGCCTCGCATAAGACTACCTTACTGAAAATGTGAGACAACTATGATATTTTAAAAGGAACAAAAATGCAGTACCATAAGGGCCAGTACGGATAGTATAAGAGCTAGTATTGTATTGTACTCTGGGGTCGTAGGGCTATTCAGCCTGTCAGAACATAGACCATCGGTGATCTTTTTTTTGTTCAACCCTACTCGCATCTGAATCCCACTTTCTTTGCAAAGTTTAGGATGTCACTTCAGGTGTCAGTCTAACAGTTTTGAATTGGTTAAGCCTTAGGTTAGCTAAGGAGTATGTGATTGGCTGTTTCTACCAAATCTGCTTACTCCTCTGTCTAGTAGTCCCATATTTTTAAGGTGGGTCAGTGAGCTGTGAATAGGCATGTAATGAGCCTAATTTCTTTCTTAGGTAAGAAGAGAAGCTTTTTAGCATTCTGTGGCGAGTACTCGATAAATTTCTTCGCTTGTCTTTGACCTGGGACATTGTTCCTTCAAGTGAGACCTTGTTGCCTCTGTTTCCCATTTTTGGACTTCCGTCTTAATGTTTGTCTTGGTTAGGCCACAGAACGGTCTATTCCCGCATGTCCAGGTACCCAACTTAGAATTACTTTGTTGTTTCTAACCAGTTCGTTGAGGGACAGATGCACTGCCAGGCAACTAAGGATTTGATGCTGTGTCCTTTAAGTACCTTAATCGCAGCTTGACTGTCAGACAGTGTATAGATTTGTCTGCCCTTCATGTTCCTGTTTAAGCATTCTTGGGCACAAATATCTATCGCACATGTATCTCAGCTTGCGTAATCGTCGGTCCAGTCGCCAAAGCTATTGATGCCCTATATTTCGGGCCGCCTATGCCGGTACCTTGTTCAGTCTTTGATCCATCTGCACCAGATAGAGGAGCTTCGACCTATCGCTGCTATTTGACTTCTTGCCATGTGGCGGTCTTTAATGACCACTTCATATGGTAAGTCAAAGTCAAGCGTTTTTGGTCTTACATTCAGTGGCTTTTCAATTATGTCTGGCTGTATAAAATCCAGAATTCTAAGGTGACCCGCTCTGTCGCCTGGTTTAAATTTCTTGGTCTGGTTTAGTCTCAATGTACTCTGTAGACCTTCCTTCTGCACATGGAGGTGGTGGTAGGTCTAAGAAGACTTCTAGAGCTGTCGTTGGGGTTGTTTTCATAGCCCCTGCTCTTCCCAGACACACAAAACGCTGTAGTTTCCTCAGTTTGTCCTGTCTCGTTTTCTCTGTGGTTTTCGTTCACCGCACTGGAGACGCATATGAGACAATGGGTCTTACAACCGCTATGTATGACGATCTAATCATTTGCGGTTTTAGTCTTCAGGTTTTTTCAGTCTGCGACAGGCCCAAAAGACCTTAATTGCTTTGGCAATGATTTTCTCAACATGTTCTTTCCAATTTAGTTTAGAGTCCAGGGTGACCCCTGGATACTTCACTTGCTTGAAAACGTGTATGGATATTAGATATGTAAAGAAGTTAGAGATATTGCTGAATTGACCAATCCCAAAGTATTTTTTTCTGGATTTTTAACACAAATAAAAACTAACAACATTGACAAAGAGATTTATATAAAAAAAGTTCCAAAAAAACCATATACTGCAAAAAAAAATTCACATTGTTTCAAATTATGAAGCTGTCTAAAAATTATTATTTTTTCTTAATAATGGGTCCTACCACCCTGATTTTGTAGAACTTCTTGGACTCTTTGGGGCATACTGTCAATTAAGTTGTCCAAAACCTCTTGGTCCAAGTTGTCCCACACAATGGACAAAACACGGCGCAAGACTTGTGTGCTAGTCGGGGCTGGTGGTCAGCCAACGCACGAGCAAACATATTCCATGCATGCTCAATTGGATTGAGGTCGGGGGATCCCGCTGGAAGAGGCAAACGATCAATTTCTAACATTCTCGTCATGGTCCTCTCGCAAATGTACAGTTCTGTGCAACCCCCAAGAAAAATGCCTCCCCATACAATTACGGTTCCTCCTTGAAACGGATGTACCTCTTGGACATACCTGTCGTTAAATCGGGTACCTGCCACCATTGTAATCTGGCACGTCTCCGTAAAGGTGTCAGTGGAAAACTTCTCACCGGCCTTCTACATCTCAGCTTTGTTTCATTGATACGATTTAAAACAGTTCCAGCTGTTATACTAGTGCCAGTAGCATAGAAAAGCTCTTGCCGCAGAATATTGCAATGAGCTGTAGGGTTTCTGCGTGCTTCCCGGACCAATAGCCGGTCTTCCCGAACTGTTGCAAGTCTAGGTCGACCATGCCGTGGTCTTTCCTCAACAGTTCCAGTTTCTCGATATCGCTGATAAAGTCTAGAAATGACACTTTGACTCACTCGAAAGGTTGCAGCGACATCAACCTGGCGAACACCACCTTCCAGCATTCCAATTGCTCTATTGGCAGCATCTTGTGACAAATGTCTTCTTTCCATTTTATACACTCTATTTCGAGCGATAAACTTATTAGCACTGACAAAACGGACCAGATCAGTTCTTGCATTTTAATAAATAATAATGCAATAAATTATAGGAGGGTTAATGGCTCATTTACAAAGCCCTAAGTGTAAATTTAAGCAATATCCTTAACTTTTTTTAATGAGTTTACTTGGCGAGTTTTCAGATTTCGCGCTTTACGTTTGCTAAATGGAACTATGATGAGTTTCTTAATATTTACACTCAGTTCCTCCCTTCTGCACCATCTGTCGATTATTTTTAGGGTTTCCTCTGACTAAAATGACGAGGTCGTCCACATATCCTACTACATCATAAACCTTTTGAATTAATTTTTTAAGTAGTGAGTCCACTACAGCAGAGGCGATAGCACCCCACCTTTATTCATTCATCGAATTGTGGACGTTTCAACGCTGAATTTTTCTGCTGTTCTTTTTATAGACATGTTGTTGTCAAATACACCCTCTACGTCTATAAATATTCCAACATAAGAGCTAGTAACGTCGCGAAAAAATGTATTTCCTTTCTTATCGAAGTTGGGTCGCGATGGTCTGGCACCTGGGAGCGGGTACGTTTATTTGTGCACATCCCCTTTGGACAGGTAAAAATTGTGAATTTTGAAATCATTTTAGGACAAATAGTTATTTATTATACGAGTTCCTGTGTAAATTGGGTGCCCAAATTTACACAGGAACGAGTGTAGTACAACGTTTTATACAGGGTCTATCAGAACTGGCGGACCAAAATGACACAGTGAATTCACGATCTTCTGGGACTAATTGGAAAAATGTTTTAAAAAATCCATCTTTAATGGTGATCAGAAAATGAACAATTTAAACTAGCCAATCGTGTTGCTGATGTTAAGTTACCTGTAAATTATTTTTTCCTGCTTTATTTGTAACTATGGATGCACTTGAAATATTTTTTCATTGTTATTACACATTAAAATTTTGGACAAGTTTATTTAGGACCAACAAAATAAAATAATTAACTTAACCTGAATGGGTGCATTTTTTCGTCTTGAATACGTTGAACAGAAGAGGTGGACATATAAAGATGTCTAGCCACAACACTAATGCTCGTTTCAGGTTCCTCTTCAAAAATCTCAATAACCTCGTTGTTAACGGTTCTCGCAGTTTTTGGAGCACCCCCAACCTCCCTTCTGCATACTTTTAAATTACCAGATTATTTTTCCCTGCGTACCAATCTTAAAATTTCTGCTAGGCTGTTCCCTATTTGGAAAACCAACTGCGTACTCCTGAACAGTCGCTGTTGCACTATGACTACACTCTCCATATAACAGGGCCATATCAAAACATTCCTCCGGATTAAACATAATTATAATTATTAAATGAAATGAAAGCACAAATCAACGTTTTAAATGACGTTTGTAACTGTCAGAAATACTTTATTATGACATAATAGTCATTTAATTATGTTTTTCAACAATGAAATTTGTTTCTATAGTTAAAAATACATTTTTAAGATAATTTTACATCTACAACACGATTGATCAATTAAAAACGTTCTTCTTTTAAAATCCAACGAAGATGGATTTTTTAAAGATTTTTCTCCTCATCTCCAGAAGGTCATTTATCCATGGCATCATTTTGGTCCTCCAGTTCTGATAGACCCCGTAGTTCGACACCACCGCGGCAAGGCTTTAACTTGCTTAAAATCCATAAAAATTGTGTGACGTTTGTCTGACATCTGAGTATAAAACTCACGATTCTTTTGTTCTTTTGTTAATTGTGGTCCTGGAAAATAAAATTCGAGACAATTACATATTAAGAAAAGTCTGGAAATTCGAATAAACTGCAAACATCATAATATTTGTATGCACTCTCGATCATACCTAGCGATAGATACGACATATTTGTTATGCTAGAATGTTCTCAACTGAAAAAAAAAATCGGGAGTTAATAATGCTGTTCGTTAGTAAGCCCATCACCGCAGAACGACTGCACCGATCTGGCCATTTTTTTAATTTTCGTAATAAATAGTTCAAAAACAGTTTTTAGGGAAAACAAAATTGGAAAAGTTGGCCGGAAAAGTGCTTTTTTCTATGAAATTTTTGTATGAACTGACCGTAACTCACAATTTGAACGATGGAAATGCGTAACTATTTTTTTGTTTTGTTCGTTATGGTCCTATAAAGCCTGGAAATTCGGACAAACTGCAAAATACATAATTTTTGTATGCACTCTGGTTCATAATCTGACGATACAGGAAGGACATAACATTTGGTTGTTTTTGTTTTGTTTTGTTTGTTATGCCCCTGGGATGGAAATACGTAACTCAGTTGAATGTTTTCTGGAGGAATCTGGATCCGGAGGAAAATCTGGAAAAACGCATTCCTGCCTAAATTAAATTAGAATTATACATTTGTATTGTTCCGCGATCTGCCTAAAAACAAATTTATTGACATTTGGACAGGACAATGTCTGTCGGGTCAGTTAGTTTAAAATATAAAGACACTAACAAAATGCCCGGCGTTGCCCAGGTTAGACCACCTTTAATTGCTGTGAATCTTAGACAATACCAGCATTAATTGAGATTTGGCTAATTATTATTAGATAGCACACCCGACAGACACTGTTTTGTCCAAATTTCAATAAATTTGTTTTTGGGCAGATTGCGAAACAACACAAAAGTAAAAACAAATGTATCCCCTTCCTTGGGACAGGGGGCTTAGCTACCATTGGGGGCTCTCTTGGGGCAGGGGGCCGTAGACACCATCGGGAGCCTTCCTGGGACTGGGGCGCGCAACTACCTTCTGAATCGCCGGGACCGTCATACCTACTACTCTCATTCATCCGCAATCCACATTTACGTAATCCAAATTGTCATATCCAAAAAAACATTTCATAAACAATGTGATTCTTAAAAAAAATTAATTTAGGGCCGGTTTCACAACATGATAAATAACTTCATAGATACGTTTGTTAAAACTATAGCAACAATTGTTCCTAACAGATGATTAAGTTTAACCATTTTTATTTTCTAAAAAATTTACTTATATTACAATAGATAGTTATGGCGGGGAAAATTCTATTAAAAAGGGCGTGATTAGTGAAAACTCGGGAAGTAAGAGTAGGATTGTAACGAGCAATTACCTCGGTTTGAGGTGACCATAGGAAGCTGCTACCAAAATTTGGTGACTGTGGGACCAATCTGCCCAGACGACCTTGAAAGTTTGTAACTCACTGTTCTTAGAGACTCGTAGAACCTTCAGTAGAGATATCGCCGTCGTTGTGAGGTGTATGTTAATAATAAAGATTGTATAAAGCTAATCTTATAACATATACAACACCAACAAAATTGCCATTTATTTTTTAGGTCAGTGGTCTTTGTTCTCTCTTTATAAATATGTACGCTATAAGATCAGATAAGTACCAATGTTTACCTAATTTTGGCATCAGGGTTACTTTTATCATGGAAAACATTAACGATAATGTTGACGCTTTATAGTTCTTCGTTTTAGTGGGAAAATAAGCGAGTAGGACATTTTCACTGTATTTGCGATTACACCACCGCATATTTCTAATAGTTTTGCCAATTTTTTAAGGAGCATCTTTGGCTTCGTTTATTATTTCAAGAGGGGTGTTGGATTACCAACACGCATCTTTAACAGATTCAAACTGTTTGTTTTTGTTCAGATATTATGACATTGTGGGTAATGTCGGTGTCATCATGTAAGATGGAAAATCATCGATAGATGGCGGCACTTCAAAACGGATGATAATGAAGCCGGCCATAAAACGGTTATTTTTTATTTACGTTTGGGTAACTCCAATTTTTTGTTACTGTCGACAAATTTAGATAAACGTTTTGACACTATTAGTCATAAACACTCCTTTCACTGTTTGGATTTAAGTTTCCAACTGTTCACTTAAGATAATTTGCATGGGCGGCTAAGGTAAAACAGAGAACATCCATTTTATCACCTCATGAAACATCTTTAAAAGAAAATTTATAAAATTGGAAATATTGTGCCACACCATCAATTCAATTTTGCAAACATTCATTGCCATAACGCCGTATATTATGATGATTAGTTTCTAAACTGAAGGCACTTCATACTTCTTGTACACAACTGAACCAAGAAATTGGTTGTTACTTCAACTTAATCCTCAAGTAAATACCATAATTAGGTACAAGCGCTAACACCATGTTACACGTTAAAAATTAAACTTCGTAACGAAAATCTACATGTTAGTACTAGATCATTAAATTCTGCACTTGTATATTTTCCAGACATTCCATCACCTTCTACGCAGGAACCCACGACATCAACTACAATAGCCCCCATTAACCTATCACTGGAAAAAGGTAACGAATTAACGCCATCAAACGCCTTAAAGATCTTAAATATCCCTTGTTCAGTAGACATGTCAAAACAACGCAGTCGATCGAAGGAAACAGCTCCAGATCTCGGAGTCAATGAAATATTCGAACATGAAGCAACAAAAGAAAGAGGTAAATGTGCGAGACATGCTCGAATTTATGTCCGTTTTTCCTTCTTTCCACCGTTTCAGTTGGCATTACGTGTTTTTTATTTGCTTGTAAGTGCTGATACGGCCGTTTAATTTTTATATTTTTCCTAGATCTGCGTCTGCGGAGCAACCCTAGCGAAACGAGCCAAGACCGCAACATCCACGACAGCTTCTTCTTCTCGTCGGCGGTCAAGATCGGGTCGACTTGCCTGTGGCAGGTGGCACTCGTTATTTTTTTTACTTGAAGTGACGTGAAATACGGAAGTTGTAATATAAATGTAAAATATCGTTGGTCTCGGGTCATTTTTATGAAAAATTCCGGTACTGTGTGCATTCCGGTTAGTTTAATCTATATCATAAACAATAAAATACGGTGTTACCACCCCTGTGTAATGTAAATAAACAATTGTAGCTGAAGAGCGTGTTGCCCGGCAAAATACCTAGTTAGATGTAAGTCGTATTTGTTTTTTGTAAATAGTTTCATCGTGTGTGTGTCTCTAGCTTCTCTCCTTTTAAGCGATATAGGGCTAAATAATCCTTTATATTTTTAAACGAAACTTGCATTTATTGTGTACATAATATATATTTCTTGACTGCTGCAAAGTTGAGACTGAATTTATTTTAATGTAGGTTTATGTTGAAATATCTGTAATTATTTTAATAAAATCTTCTAATTTGAGTTTAGTGTTTCCCTCATAAATAACTACCGAACAACAGAGTTTTCTGTAACACATTGGGTTAAAACATAAAAAAAAATCTATACATACTCAAAGAAACACTCACAATAATTAAAACATGTTTTACATTCGGTTAAAACAACTTGGAAATTATATGTGGTTTCAGATCAAACAGGTTAGCATTTTCAAATTCTACAATACAATATTAACCTTAATCCATCATAACGTCATAATAATATGTCCCATATATAACTCACTAGAGTTGAAAGAAAAAACCCAAAAAAGTCAACTCGATACTAACACAAAATCAGTAAAATTTAGTAGCAGATATTAAAGCAGCAGAAGTGTTAAAACCGACAACCGTTAGCTTCCAAAAAAGTAACTATACTAAAACATCCAAACCTCCACCAATAATTTTACAAGGTGTAGCGAACTACAACGATAATATGATAAAGTTAGTAGATTCACTGTTGGAAAAAGAACAATACAGCACGACGAGTAGCGAACAATGTAGTTAATGTAAACTATCTATTGTATATAAACCACGCATCAAAAGTCGAAGACATAAAAGAAAAGCTATTGGGATTAGGACAAGCAGTCTGAAAAAATAAATGTACCACAGAGAAAAAAACACTAAATTTGATCTTTGTTGAGCTAGAACCAGCAGAACAACAAAGATGTCTATAAAATCAGAGGCCGCCAAAACAAAACAATAGTAATGGAAGCACCAAGATCAAATAAAAAAATTATATAGAGCATTCTGTGCAAACAGTATGGCCCGTCAAGGGCTTATTGCAACAATCCTTTTCTTTGTCTCAAATCCTTGTAAAAAAAATCAAGGACCACACACAACGCAATTCAGTACCACCCATAAATACAGACTTGTACAAAAAAAATAGTCCTCAACAAACAAGTTATGCTGAAGATACAATTCAAAACACAAGACCAACAACAGAAGCAGACAGTATTGTCATTGTGTACTTCTATACAAACGAAAAAGACAATTTACAAGAAACCTCAATAAAAGTCTGCAATTTACCTTACAAACGAACAATATCTGAAATCTATTTACCACCAAGACACAATGTCAAGAAAGAACAGTTTACAATGTTCTTCGAGACACTAGTTTCAAAATTCATGGCAAGAGGAAACTAAACTCAAAACATATATATTATAATATGGGGATCTCGGTTAATTGCCACCAATGACAGAGAGCTGGCGCAAAGTGATTCAGAAAAAACTATAATACGCTGATGCCTTCTACGTATTGGCCAAGTAACGTAAACGGACTACCCGGCTTACTGGATTTTTTTGCAGTCAGTGGGGTCTCATCATCTTACACTGACATAGTTCCTAGCTATGATTTAAGTTTGCAACCCAAGCCCATCATTTCAAAAATGGGTTAATTGTAGTACATCGTACACCAAAACCTAGATTGTACAACTACAAAACAAATTGGTACACTTTCCGAGCAATCATACAAGACCTCTCAGCCAGGCTACAAACACCAGAGGACGTAAAAAGGGAAAAAAACTATCTAATTAACCTCATCCAAAACGCCGCCCGACAAGCTACTCCATTAGCGAAACCAAAAGAAAAAATCGTTAATATTCCACGTGAAATCAAAAGAACTTCAGACTGCAATAATTAAGAAATAAAACACACTGAAAGTGCATTTCCAATTTAACTAAACCTGAAAACACAATTTTGAAACCAATCAAAATCAGACACAAACCAAAACCTACAAAACCCTCGTACGTACACTCCATTACCAATCCCATGGGCAAAAGTGATCAAGAAAAGGTAGATCTCTTATAAGAAGTATTTTCACCCTACGGCAAGAACAGTGATGTAGATGTTTATACAGTCCTCAATGAAGCACCACAGGATCAAGGACACTTACGGCTATTTAACCCCAAAGAAATTAGAATAGAGATAGACAAATTAAACAACAAGAAATCTCTTGGAGTTCACAACATTACAGCCAAGCTTTTAAAGGAACTTCCAAAAAATAACTTAGTCGAGATAATGTATGTACATATGAGGAACACTCTACAGTGCAACAGTGCCATGGAATTACTAGAATAATAAGCCAAGCTATGTAGGAAAAAAAATACTGCAAGTTACATAATATAATATGTGGATATTTTTTACAGGCTGTCCCATTTAAAACTCCCCAGTCCAGATTTCTCCGAATTGATTATTGTGATTGAAAAACCCTCGGACAGGTCGATTTTGTTTGCCAGGGGCACATCTTTTCAGGTTTCTTTCAACTCCCGGCATTTCGCTCTCTTCGCGAGGGGGCTGTTAGCCCTAAAATTTTAAATGGCACTATGGGTCGAGTGATGCCTCATTTGAAAGGTATTGAAGGCTTGTCTACAATTATCCACTTACTTTTCAATATCTTGCAGTTTTGACCGTAAAAACGATAATTTTTAATTTTCAAGATAATCCACATTTTCTCATGTTATGTCCCACAGAAACCACAAAGACCAACATGTAATTTCTGAAATTAAATTTATTGAAATTTTGGGTCATTAGCTTGTTGATTTTGATTGCTAAATAGAGCGAAAGAGTTAAAACTGATTGTAGAGTATGCGACACGATTATTTTTCAATAAAATGATCTAATTAACGTAATCAATGTTGGATATAGCACCATTCATTTCCATGCAATAATACAGACGTTTTTCAAAACTGCTCGTGATGCTACAATTTCAATAAGCCAAATTTCAGCAATAACATGTTTGTCTTTGTGATTGCTGTGGAACACAGCATGAGAAGATGTGGATTATCTTGAAAATAGAAAATTATCGTTTTTTGCGGTCAAATCACCGAAAGATTGAAAAGTAAGTGATTAGTTGTAAAGAGGTCTCCAATACCTTAAAAATGAGGGATCACTCGACCCATAGTGCCATTTAAGATTTTGGGGCTAACAGCCCCCTCGCGAAGGGGGCGAAATGCCGGAACTTGATAGGAACCTGAGAAGATGTGCCCCTGGCAAACAAAATCGACCTGTTCGAGAATTTTTCAATCACACTAATCAATTCGGAGAACTCTGGACTGGGGAGTTTTAAATGGGACAGCCTGTATATTTATATAAAATACAAAAAAAGTTTTTACGGTTAAATACTTCAATCTGCTGAAATCATACCTAACTGAATGCCAACTGAAGTTAATAGCGCTATTTCAGAATGCCAGCAAATCAAATCAGGGGTTCCGCAAGGTAGTATCTTGGACCCCCTCCCACATGTGCTCTACACAGCATACATGAAATAGATACCTTTGCGGATGACACAGTTATTCTATCAACTGAGGATGATCCCACATGCACCACATCTACACTACAGAAACGTTTTCTCTTATGAAAAGTAGCCGCCTTTCGTTATATTTAAACGAAGACATTATTTCACAACACGAAACAGTGAAATATCTAGGTTTATTGCCGACAGTTATTACAATCATGGATGGTGTTTGATTGGCTCTGTATAATTCTAAAATGTAATTCGATTTACAATAAATAATTTAACTGCCGGTCAGCTGCTTTAGGCTCATGCCTCTTCAGCGGAGGGAATCCAGGATCTTTTTGGGACTGATTCGTGTGCTTCTGTACTTACATAAGGCTGCGGCCTCAAACGTGATCCCCACACTCGTGTTACAAAACTGGGAAACCGCAGAAAACCACAAAGAGAATCGTCGTCGTGGGTACATCGATTTGGTGAAAAGATGGTTGGTTTGTTACTGCCGCGTTTTGGTGCTGGGGGAGTTCATGTTAGGGAAGCGCCGTGTCCCGATCCACGCCTAACAGAGAGAGAGAGAGAGAGAGAGAGAGAGAGAAGGAAAGAAAGTGTATAGAGAGAGAGAGAGAATGTAAAAATATGCAGTTTTCACTAGTTACTACGTCTTGCTGTTGTGGTTTCGAGAAGGATTTTTTGGTTCTGCTGGTGGTTTTTGGATCGACTCGGCTTCCTTGAGGTCGATCTTGAAAAGAGTTTTTGTGATCAATCCTTCATCTGGTCCCTGATGTCGGTTCTCTTCTCCGGGGAGAGGTTGAGGAGAACCGCCCCCAGAATGTACTGTGTTTTCAGGATCCGTTGGAAGAGGGGAATAAAAAGGTAAGATGATGACCACGTTTTTGGGTATCAGGCCTCAAGAATATCCTCGACCGTGATGTCTGGATCGACATCACAAACCACAAACGAAAATGAGGATTTGAAGTTGTGGGTTTGCGGAAAGCTAGAGTGACACTCGGGTTTGAGGCGTACCTATTTGGTCTAATAATATCTTCAGATGCTCAGTTAGGGAAGTCACGGTTGTGGAAAAAATGTCAGCGTTTTCTCTGTGGACATTTAGAGACGCCACTTTGATGGCCGAGGCTTTAAGTACGTTGGCCAGAGTTTTCGTGGATCGAAAGTTGGCCGCAAGAAATGTAACTTTGAACCTGTTTACCTTCCTACCACTAATATCTTCTTTCCGAGGGTTCCAGGCACTGTAATTTTCGCGGTCTGCTCCCCTCCATACTCTCTAGCCATCGGCCGCTCAACGACCATGGCTCCTTCTTGCTGGACTTCTGGGAACTGGGCCTTCAGCGCCTGCTCAACCTGGCTCGCCGACGTCTCGCAGTCGATGTTGCGTACCGTCAGTGTTACCGTTCCAGCCTTCGTGATTATTACTCCTGCAATCTCACCGGCTGTAGCCCGGATCGTTGATATCAACGCTTCCGTGCCCTTGTCGCCCTTCACCGACACCATGAGGCCTCCTTCAACCTGCCTCATTGACTTTACCTCTGCGTCTGGTTTTCCTTCGACCAGGCCGTTCTTCGCCTTCCCTATAAGCTGCTGTGGGAACTCGACATTATCTCTTACCAGCTTCCTTTTCTTTTAGCTGCTTGTCTACGACGCGGACGGCGGAGCAGCTCCCTTCACCACTGCAGCAGTTGACGTTTGTGGAGGCCCCCAAGGGAAGACAAAGCCGAACCCTCACGGTTGTCCTGCCAAACACAATATCAAGGAGCTTCTTGAACAGCATTACATCCACCTTCGGCGGAATCATAACGCTCAGCTCCTTTTTTCAAATCTTCGACCCGGTTTCTTAGGTCCGTCAACAATCGATATCAACCTTCCACAGATTCGTATCTCTCCTCCGGCTTGGCGTGATATACCCTCATTGGCGGATCAGGCTCCTTTCCTTCTCCGTAGTCCAGAAATGCGCATGTCTTTGCACTTACCACTCCTGTCCTCTCTATGGAACGTGCGAACATGGGGTACCGTTCCATGAGCAGTCTTGCCGTCACCTGGTCCATACTCTCACCAGGACCCAACATAACCATCAGGTTCTTCATCGTGGAGTTTGACATCGGATTCCCCACAACCACCTCTATTCTGAATGCTTTCAACGACCATTTCTGCTCAAGGATGCCCTTGACGTCTTCTATATCTTCCACAGTATCCCTCATCCAGTGCCACTGTGAATCTTCTCATAGGTTTGGCTTCCTCTGAGGATTGGGAGATGGTCTCTGCGATGACCCTCAACCTTTCCCTGAAGGCGTTGCCATCATCGCACGTCCGTTCACCTCTATCTGAGTTGGTTCCTCGGGAGTCAATCAGGGACACGTTGCCTTGGACTTTGTGGTAACTCTAGGAGGAGTGATATTTGTTTCTGCGCTGTAGATTTGTTAGATATTCTGTTTGCCATCTCGAGAAGAAGTGTTGCTTACATGCGAAACATAAGGATCAGTTAATGATTGAGTGATTGGTCTTGAGTCTAAAATACATTCGACTTGAGTTACCGATCGTGTTCTTAGAGTGTAGCTTGAAAAACTTTAGTCCCGCCTCCCAAATGCCTCTGAAGTAAGGAGCTCTCAAAGGAATGTAACCCTACGGTATTCCTTGGATCAACAAAGCTTCTTCAATGAACTTGCGACGCCGGTTTCTCACTTGTTGCTCTAGCCGGTTCCTGGTATTGGGTTGTCTAATCAACGATTGGAACTAGCCACTACCTGGACTGATGATGTATTAATCAGTCACAGTTGACGTTGAACGTCACAGTTGTCAGTCACAGTTGAACGTCATTAACGTTCGCCCTATGATGAAAACTAAAAAAATTATTATCTAAATTACAACAAAGAAGGATTTTGCTTTTGACACTGCGGACGTTACATCAGTTCTGCTTGCTGAGGCTTTACGAACACACCCGATGTCGATTGTGCACGCAATCCTTATAATCCACACATGATCAAATACAAACTACTAAATTGGGGAAACCGTAACAAATTATTGTAAACTGTCAGATATTATTTGAAAATGCAAAAATTAAAAGTAAATTGAACGCAATATATTCAGATTATATTGTATGTCATAGTTAATAACTTTTGGACCTTACTAAGATTCACAATTTTTTACATTTTGACGAATTCATTTTGTTTAACCCATTTACGCCCAAGGTATATTTTATGAAAAAAGCTAGGTAATTTATATATTTTTATTACAAATAACATTAAACAAAACATCTTTAATGAAAAAACAAGACAAAAAAAAGTGGTTATACAAAAAAAAACATGGTGCGTAAACGAACCGCTGGTACAATGTGTGAACTCGGACAAATATTTATTTTTTAAATTATTATCTTAATTACACATATTACATCTAATACATTTTGAAACATCATAAAACTATAATCTACAACAATATTTCCAAAAAAAGATAATTTTTGTCGCTTAAAAACTAAGTTTTATGTTGGTGCGTAAACGAACCACTGGGACAATACATGTTCAAAAATACTGTTACTTTTGGTGGTACTTTTGGAAGCAAGTCACATGAAGGTGGATATTATATTTCTGACACATATATATAGTATGATTTTTACAAATTCTGCATTGTCTGCGAGCTTTAGTT
This sequence comes from Diaperis boleti, assembly GCA_963583935.1. NCBI lineage: Eukaryota > Metazoa > Arthropoda > Insecta > Coleoptera > Tenebrionidae > Diaperis > Diaperis boleti. Next base: position 34,257,438 of record OY757242.1, on the reverse strand, counting down.
TCGTGTGAAGCGAGGCTATGACCTTGGTTGTCAAAACGAAGTTCATCTATTGGTCTATCTGGTTGAGTATTTGCTCTTATTTTATCTGTTTTAATCAATCGCAGAGCAATATACGATTTGAATTCAAGTTGACTTAGCTTTTTCTCATTTGCAATGTTATATACTTTCCAGCAGTTAACAATAACACTGTCTAAACAATTTGTAAATACTGGCCACCACCATTTCTTACCTAACACCCTACATCTATAATTTGCTACGCCGTTGTCGTGCAAGTCGACTCCCCCCATATATTTATTATACTCAGAAATGGCGTGTGGTTGAGGAATTTGCGAATCTCGCTTTTCTTTTCTGTTGTCCCGCTTAGAGTCTTTACAGGATTTACATTGAAATTATTGCTACAAACTGTAACGACAGAGTTGTCATTCCAGCGAACGAGAGATATCTTAGAAACATCATCAAAAGCTGAATCAAATGCTCCTCTATTCTTTTTAGACATAACTTTTACACTGTCTAAAGGACAGTTACTTGTTCGATTATCACGTATGGTTCCAGTTGCAAAATATCCTTTATTTTTTAAATAAATAAATAATTTGAAAGACGAGAAAAAGTTATCAAAAAATATTCTATGCTGGAAATGATTTTTTACAACTGAAAGTAAATCTGTCACAACTTGAGCTCCAAGACCAAGTGTGCTTTTGTCCTTATTTTTTTGTGCCCCTTGATAAAGCATAAAATAAAATAAATATCCATCTGATGAACAAAGACACCACGATTTGAAACCGAATCGTACTGGTTTATTTTTTATAAACATTTTACATGAGTGGCGTCCAAAGTACGGAATCATTTGCTCATCAATGGATAAATTATAAGCAAATATACCCCACTGTAAATTTCTCTTATTAATTAATTCTAGAAATGGTCGCAATTTACTAAACTTATCATTTTTATCTAATAAACAGTTATCCGATAAATGTAAGTTTCTCTTTATATTTAAAAATTTATTCCGAGACATGCACTTTTTCACAATATCGACACCTTTGTCCTCATCGGTTGACCAATACATGCGAATTTGAGGTAATGTATGATATCCCGAAAGAATCATTATGCCCAAAAAATTTAAAAGATCTAACCTGCTAAACTGAAAATCGTGCCTATTATTGTCACAAGCGTATTTTAGTGAAAATTGCACTATTGTATCCAACAATTCATCATCAAAAAATAAAAAAAATATATCCAAGGGAGTTTTTCCCTCAAGTTGATTTCTAATGGCAAGCTGGTCTTGAATTTCATTTGACACAGGTGAATGAGTGTAATCAATTGTACCTTTTTTCCATTTTGGCGCATACGAAGAATCAACGCCTGGTTTATTGTCCCACCTTCTTTTTTTTTGATGCCAGGGTTTCATCTTTAGATGAATCAGATTCAAGTTCCCCCTCATAGTCATTACTGGCATTATGTAATTGTAACTCAAATGTCCCTACAATATCTGTGGGTTGGTTGGATTCAGCATTTTCATCATCGATATTTTCTTCGTCGGTTAGCTGATCAACATCTGGGGGTATATATACGGCATCAATAATATCTAAAACACATAAAAATGTCTATTGAATACATCAAATATATGCATTATATATAACATACCTTCGTTCCGATCAAATTCTAATTCTCTAACCACCTCCTCCAGCGCCGATTGCATTTCTTTTTGCGTTAAAAATTTTTTCGACATTTTTGTGAATTGAAAATTTGGATCACTAGTCACTCTGACAATGTCTGTGAATGTACTGAACCATTCTAACAAAAGCACAGATTGACAACAGATTGTAGCTGAGTCTGTTACAACACTTGTTCTAAGTTACACATGTTCATTTCTTTTCATGAATTATCCCAATGGTGCGTGAACGCACCACCTTACTTTCCCTTCAAAAAAAATAAACTTCTTTTATCTGTTTGATAAATTGCAAGTAGTTATCTTCAAACCACATATTTTCGGCATATGATAATCACAAAATATTGTGCAAATCAACATAATTAATATTTTATTTAAATTATGTGCAGAAGCAATGCATAACTATTCAATTTTATATAACTTTGACCCAATGTTTTTTGCATCTGGTTAGTAATATTTTCATCAAAAATTACTATTATTAACCTTTACTATGTTGTAATAAAACAACATTTTACACACCTCAAATTTTATTACTAGGTAGTTGATAAAAAAAATAAAATGTATGTAGTGCGTAAACGAACCACTGGGCGGAAATGGGTTAAAAACTTTCCATTTTAGTCCACAGTTGATGTGTAATTAAATAAGTGAGTAAATAACAGGCATAATAATTACACGAGTGCAATACTGTGCTGTAACTCCCAAAACACTACTTAATTAAATTTAAGGAAAGGCCACGCAATTTTTCATACTTGCTTTTAGATCATTATATTATATGTTCAAACTACTCTGTTTGTGGTCCCTAAAGTGCGAAACCTGCAGATAAGCACATTTCTTAGGAATCATTACAAAGGTATACAGTGGCTTTACAATATTTTATCGTCAACCGTCAATAGAGCCACATTACTATAGCGATTTGCGGAAGTAAACAAACACTTTATTTTACTGTAAAAATCAAACACTTTACCTGCCGCTAATATGTATGTATCTACATAACCATGACTTTATGACATTAAACAGAAATCGTTTGCCACTGTCACGACTCCAAGAGTAAAAGTTTGGTCGCAAATTATTTATATAAAAAAATGGAAGAAGACATGCAGTGCACGCCGCCTGAAATTCAGTAAAGACATCTTTGGAACCTTTACCACAAGAATGGTGCAAAAAGCATGGAACTATAAAATATAGTGAAAACGCTCCTTCTTCAATGTGGTCGTATTATTCCATGGTGAAAGCAAACCTTTCAGCAAAGAATGATCTAGACATTAGTCAATACAAAAACTTCGGCTTTTTTAAAACAAAAAAAAAGGAAGAAGTCACATTCCAAAGAAGTCTAAAACTCTTTCACAAGAAGACATACTTACATTTTTACTGAATGCACCAGATGAAATCTACTTGATGATGAAGGTAATTTTTGAAAATTGTTCAAAACCAATTTGATATGAATGTAGTAATTATTTTAGATTTGTGTTGTGTTTGGCATTGCTGGGGCCTGCCGTAATGATGAACTTTTGAATTTAAAACTAAATGACATAGAGAACAAAGAAACAATTTTGGTTGTTGGTATAACTAAAACAGAGACCAACAGGCCTCGATTATTTATTTGTGATCACTTTAGAATTTTATGGAAAAGTAAAATCCATAGAATTATTTAACAAATATTTAGCTCTACGTCCTAAGCAGACGCCCCACGACCGATTTTTCCTAAACTATCAAAATCGCAAATGCACAGTTCAACCAGTTGGAATCCATACATTTGGAAGTGTAGCAAGCGAAATTGCCAAGTATCTGCATTTATCAGAACCATCACTTCTTTTTGTTTAATAATTGTACTTGTCATAATGAAATGTGTTATTAACAATAACGTTATAAAACCTTTTTTTATTATAAATGTTTACGGTTGACGATAAAAGTTTGTATGCATCACGTCAGTAAAGTGTCTTTATCGAACTCGCCTGTTACTCGCCTCGCTCGCTTTGCTCGCTCGGCTCATAATCTCAGGCTCGTTCGATAAAGACTCACTTTACTGACTTGGTACATAAATAACTATTAACTGTCTATTATCTTATTCTACATCAAAAAAGCTTCTTTTTCAAGACTTTATTTCTAAACTGAACAGTACATTAGTGCGTTTCTGATTCGTTGCAAAAAGAATTTATAGCACTTTTTGAGAAAACAGTTATTTCCGCGAACTAGTTGATTTTTTGTCAAATGTATGTTTAAAAAAAACTGTGTGAAAGTTTTGGAGTTTACTTCTTAAGGAGGCACTGCACGCATCTTGGAAATCTGTGTTGGTGAGTACCGCAAAGTTCGGAATAAGACATAAGATACCTACGTGCGGAAAATTTTATTGTTGATACTGTTTGATATCTACTACTGCTTGAGTGTCCAGCTACGTCCAGCGCTCGGCTCGATTACTTCTCAGAATAAGATCTGCAGTGAATAATTTAGTTCGGAGCTCATTATCTTCATTTACGGATTGGATTATTATTTGAGTCCACAGATTGTGGATTTGCCGAAATATAAATATGTTTGAAATTAGTTTGTCCTGGACCAAAGGATAAAACAGATAAATTAAATAGAGGGTGATTAAACAAAATAATGTTTTAATGTATCAAATTATTGTGTATTTACATTTCTAACATAATAGTGTTGCACATAATATCACATTTAACACATTAAAAACAAGTACTTGTACCGCAATGTTTTACAATAAAAATCCTACGTTAACAATTTAAAATTAGTGACACCTACATATTATATACCGGGTGTCCCAACTAAAATTTGTACCCCCTAACAATTCCAATTTCGAAAGACTCACAAGAAAACGCTCAAGCAGGTCAATTTTGTTATCAAGGGGGACCAAATTGTACCAAACTTTCAAGTCTTGTATCTCACCCCTTTAGCCAAGGGAGCCACCCCCTTATTTAGATGACATGGGGGGGGTCGTGTGATACATCATTTTAAAGCTTATTCAATTCTCTATCCAGATTTACTTTTATCGATTAGTTTCTACAAAAAAGAGTATGAATTTCTTATTTTCCAAATCTACATCAAATTCATGCTTTTTTTGTCGAAACAAATTGATAATTGGGGGGTAGAAATTTTAGTTGAGTGTTTTATGTAGATTTGAAAAAAAAAACGAAGTCATGCTTTTTTGTAGAAACGAATCGATAAAAGTAAATCTGGATAGAGAATTGAATAAGCTTTAAAATGATGTATCACACGACCCCCCCCCCCCCATGCCATCTAAATAAGGGGGTGGTCCCCTGGCTAAAGGGGTGAGATCTAAGACTTGAAAGTTTGGTACAATTTGGTCCCCCTTGATAACAAAATTGACCTGTTCGAGCGTTTTCTTCTGAGTCTTTCGAAATTGGAATTGTTGGGGTGGTACAAATTTTAGTTGGGACACCCTGTATACATATGTACTACATTATAATTAATGCTTACGTAATATGCCGTGATCGTAGATGCTATACAGAAAAAAATATGTTTCTCTTTCCTATAGAATTATACCTACAAATTAAACACAATAGTCGAGCAGAAAAAATATCAGCTCTTTGTTTACAAGTGGAGCTTGGTTGTTTTAAAAACAGTATCGAGAAGTCAAATACGAAACAGCGTTTCATGTTCCGCGATATTCAATATATCGACTGCCCTACGTCATCTTTGAATTACTTCTCGGTTGCCTATATTAAATTGTTCCAAAACATGGGTTCACTTGAGCCAAGATTACTCGACAACCCTTTGATAAATTTCAAAAATCTTTTGTTTTATGAAAAGAAGAAAGTTCAACGTCGGTACTTACGAAGTCCTTTTTTGATTTTTTCTTTTTGGTACAATCAAAACTTTGATGCAAAAATAACATATGTTTGAGCGTCTTTAGCAAAGTCCCTATGGACTTTTCGAAAAAAAGGACTTCGTAGGTACCGCCTTTCAACCTTTCTCAACGAGTCCTTTTTTTATTTTTTTAATTTGGATCAAAAATAAGGTCAGAATCCTGTCCCACACAACACGTTGCAAATTCATAGCTGCAGTACCCCCTTAAGAATCGATTTTCATTTATAATGCCCGGTACAACAAGTTTTGGTTGCCGGCGTTCTCTGTTATTGTCGTTGCCCTGTAACAAGCCTCCCCTGAGCCTGCCTGGGCCATCATTTGGCCATCTTTTGGCGAGCGGGCCTCCCTATACCAAAGGAACCCCTTGGGGCATGGGGGGCCCTCTTACACCGTTCGCCGCTTCGAGCCGGTATGAATTATTCCAAAAATCGTCCGATAAAAGTGTACAAATTATTTTGGTAGTTACAGTTATACTCGCCAAAACTTACGGTCGACTAGCTGCCACTTGCGCTCCCCTCCCGGTCTAAAATATCTAAAAATCAAAAAAAGTGTCACACAACGACGAAAGAGTGTTTTTTCATGAATTTACAAGTTTTTTGTTTTTAAATCCAACAATTGCAACCCTACCGAAACAGGATTTTTAAGTTTGGCTTTGATCCATCCTGATTTGTTGACTGAATTCACCCTATGTAAATCCTGCACACAAATTGTCCTTACTAACACCCTAGTTTTTGATTCTCGACTTATACATTTTATGTTATACAGGGTGGTCTCGATATAACCTGCCAAAAAAATTCTGGAACATTAGAAGGATACCACGAGTCCGGAAAACCCCTTTTTGTTAGGTCCAAAATAATGGGGATAAATTAACCCTTTTCCACACTCACTCGACGCTACTGACCACAAAAATACATAATCAGGAATTAATTATTGTTAGTGTTTGTAAGGATGACAATATCTAAGCAACCATACCTGTATCGTTTGTGACAAATCTGACAAATTGAATAAAATTAATGGCATTTATTGAAAATGCTGTACGCTGTGTGCTTTACGTCTCTAATGTACACACAAAAAGCTCATTTTGAAGCATGAGATGAATGAGAAATAAATAATAAATAAAGTGGTGTTCGTCAAAGCGTTAAATAAATAAAATAAAATAAATGTAGAGATGATAGTGTGTGCACAGAACCAGTCTTACATAAACGTAAATGTAGTTTCACAAAAGTGCAACGGGACGAAAGGGTTCTTTCGGGAAAACGTCATCTAGCTGCTCTTGCATTACCACTTGTTTAGCCATAGAGTAAATGCATTTCGGGGTATTCTTGTGTTGTCAACTACATTTTGGATTCGCAAATTTAAAGTCAAACTTGACAAATTAATGTTATAGCTATCACAGGTGCCGTTCCTAAGGGAATTGCAATTATTGTTGCAAAGCAACCAAAACTACCTGTATGATCCCGATTCATTCATTAGCGTACAGCAAATTTGGACTAAATTTTCAATAATTTTTATCTGGAAAACAAAAAGACTTTTATTAGAAACTTTTTTTGTATCTAAGTTCTACTCATCGAAACCTTATTACTGGATTTTTTGGCAGGTTATATCGAGACCACCCTGTATATCATTGATCTCCTTGACTCACTAGATTGTCATAGATTAGATTTTGCGGGAGATCTTAAAATATACCTATATGTTTCATGTTTCAGAAAACGTACAACTCCTCCAATATAATCTAGACATAATTTAGAATTTGTCTGTAAAAAATCGATTGGCTTTAAATATGAAAATAATGTTCAATTATAACTTATTCGAAAAAAGCAAATCCAATTGGTAAGAACACATTTAATGAGAGTTCTTGGAGTCTTATTTGATTCCAAAATTATACTGAAAAGACGTCGTGAAAAACAAAGCTTATTACAAGCCATTTGATACCGCTTCAATAAGAAGTTCATGGCGTAATTCTTGACGCAAAAGTTTGTTTTGACGCAAATCCGGTCGACAATCAATCATAAAGTAATATACATCGCGCCACATTCGTCGCTATTGATTATTCAATGAACAAACACATTCAACCTGTAACTGACACAAAGTGACTACACAATCGGCGAACATTTCTCATTTGGCAGCTGACATCACTTGGCGCGTTCAAAGCTGTGACAGTATAAGATAAGCTAATGTAGTCCGGATGCGGTGGCTGGAGGTCACTTCCCCCTCGCTGCTGCCGCCTCCTTCAAACTAAATATACTCCAAGGGCCGCACTATCAAACACATCTAATTACACTGAGGGTTTCATTAGCGCACGCTAAGATTTGCCTGGGGGGCCGCAAGAAATCGTCAAGCAGCCGGAAACTGATGCTAAAATATCTAAAATTGAATATATTTTATATTTAAAAAATCCTCCGTCCCTCATTAATATAGACACACATTATCGGGACTTTATGAATGATTCATCTATCATGTTGCATCCAAAGCCTAGTGGAGACTGCGAGACCAAACTTTGTTCTTCTAAGGTAAGATACTAATGTGTCGATGCTGCTACTTTAAGAAAAGTGCTATTTATTTACATATTAATTCTCTAGGAAGAAACCCGAAAATACTTACTATATTTTTAATTCAGTGTGATAACTCTCGTAAACATTCCCGCCACTTTTTGAACATGAACTTTAAGTGAAATGTCAACGACGTCGACGAAACGTCAACTCCGAAAATTTGAAACAAACCGCGGAATCAAAACTGGCCATTTAAGAAAAATTTGCACCGAATCAATTCCATTTACAATTTGCCATAATTTCATCTGGTTGACCATTTGGTTCTCCAGGGTGTAACATGCATTAATACAATTTAAAAATTCAAGTGTACAACGGAAGTGAGTTGATAAAGTTATCTGATCTCATTACTACTTTTCGATGATTGCAGCAATTTACTTCAAACAAATGAAACAAATGCAACAAAATTGCCTCTCAGTCTACGCCCAGAGTGTGCGTGTACCAGACTGTGACAGATGGAAGGATATTGTAGACTATGAAGTTACTTAACTGTGGATACAGGTATGACAGAAACCGATTAGCAATATTTATATCTGGTGGGAGGATATGCCCAACTTCATAATATTACTTACATCAATAGATAATAATTTAGTTATACATTTTAATTGGTGAAAAGAGATTAATTTAAAAACTAATCCCTTAAGGAAAACTTGGAATTTTATAGTGAAAGAAAAGCTAAAATTCTATTGAAGCTCGTTTTGCATCCGGAAACTGTACTTAGAAAGATTATAAGCGAGCAATTTTTTAATAGCTTCGTGGACCGGTAAATGATTTCGTTAAGGCAATCTGGGAGCGAGCCATATACATTTTTTAAACACCAGATAACATCGATGTTGACGATTATAGCAGACGTTTCCAAAAATTAACCCCGTAAACTGGCTGAAATTTCCTTCTAAATGGAACTGAGCTGCAAATGTAAAGGAGTATTTTTAAACAACCGCTTGAATTGGTAGAAGTAAAGCTTTTATGATACAATGAACGAGAATATAGAAATTCGGATTGAGACGTGAAACAGACTTCAATTAAAGTCTGAAATTGTTTTATATTCGCTTTAATTATGCATACCTACAGTATTAAAGTTAAAAATTACACGCTAGCGTAAAACGAACATCAACTTTCATACAAGTCGAGCAAAAGTTGTTTTGTTGAATCCAGATCTTCTCTGTAGTTCTTTGTGGTCTTGTGCTTGACTCACTACACTTTTATATCTCTTGATTCTATGATACATACATTTTTTGCTAAGCTCTTGTTTGTAATGTTTGATTAACCGTCACAACGATAACTTTGCATTCCTATTATTTTATATGCCAACGGAATCAAAAGCTATGTTGTATTCCTTTTAGTTTTGACAAATATTTGAAAGTTGTAGTTTATAATTTTGGCGTGTATTTAATTAACCGTAAAATTTAGAGTTTAGCTTTAGTTGAGTGCACTCAAATTTTAACGTTTATAATATTCGTTCAAACCTAATTTATACTTCCCTATAATGCTCTCTTAATCTACATATTTAAACAAAACAAATGTGTTAGAATTGGCGGAAAAATTTTAGTTAATATTGTGAAGATAATTTTATCTTTTCATTAACCTTATATAATTCGTTACTTTTTTTTCGGTTGTTTCCTGAATTGTTTTGGGTCTTCACCTCACTGTGAAGGGATTGCTGTTTGGGGCATCCTAAAGCATTTTACCAAAAAAGGGAGATGGTATTCGGCGTACCACGCTCTTGAGTTGAAGCCGCTGTTTTCTTCGTACTTTTTACTCAATTCTCGCTGGAACTAATTTCTACTGTAAACCGTAATTGTGCTCGACATTACGGAATGTTACTCTCAATGTATCGTCTTTCTTCTTCATTCTTCGCTGTGCTAGTGTTATCTGGTTCGATCTTTCGTTCTGGAACAACGAACACTTTTCCCACTGCCTAAAACGCCAAGAGGCTAAATTAATGGAACCTCTACTGGGTAATACCTACACTTAAAATTTGTTTGTGTCTCGTCGGGAAATAATGAAGAACTTCTTTTGTTTACATCTACATAACCTCACACTTGTCAGTAGGTAGGTAGGGTAGGTAGGGGCCTTTCTGTTCGTTAAACGGGGTACTTAAAGGGGAATCTTCTTCATTAGGGTGCTGGCTCGGGGTGAACCATATAATCTTCACCGTTTAATTTATCTGGATTGGAACTACGCCATCGAGGGTGGTATTTCTGGGAAGTTCCAGCGTGGACGATTAATTAGGACTTAATTGTGCCAGGGGCTGGAGAACCGTCGTCGTCTCCTTCTGAAAGACATCCAAGCCAGAGTTCCAAGGCCAGATAAGACACCTTGTGTTTTTGTTTCTTATCTCGTATTTCTTGTCTCGTTTTCGTTTTTGTGGTATAATTCAAAGTAATAATTTAAAGTAAGAATTTAACTTAGCATCAACTCTATCGTCTCTATTGTGTAACATAAACCTAATTAGATCGCCGAATCGTCGTTGACGGATACCTAAGTTGTTTACAGACTACTTACCTCGACTTATAGCTATAAATCGACGTCTTTAATTTCCATTCGGTCTGTTAATTTACGATATTAGTTTTATGAGTAAATTCTTATTTGCTTTAATCTTTTTTTTAACTGAATTTTGCTGATGAATGAAACTTGACTGACTATTCCGTTTAATTTATTTAATTTATGTTGATTTAAATTCAAGTTTTATTAAAGTTTTCCAGTTTTTCAACTAGTCTAATAATTTCGTTACCATCCTCTTCTGCGGCAAAAACTGGTGGCGTCCATTTAAGTAGAAAAAAAAGTAATAAAGATATAGCATAAATAACAATAGACCCAGCCCATCGCCATCGAGCTAGATTTGGGGCGTATTAAACCAATTTGTGGTACGTAACAATATTCAAAATATTGAAAGTAGTATAGTGTTATTTGAAATAGTAGTAGATCTCAGCAATTAGTAGTCTTTAAGTTGTGTTAAAATAGCCTAATCATCAAGAGCTAACAACCAAATTTTGAGAAAATTGGTATTACAACGAGTGTTCAATTAAAAACTTCATCTATGGTGTGATGGTGTGAAATGAGAAATTATGTTCTCATAGAATACGAAAGCATACACATTAATTTGTAGAAGGATAATGTTACGATATGAAAATTTCTGCACATTAAAGAATACATCACTTTTAAAGTATCAAAAAATTTACCACCAACATAAACCCCTGTTTTCTTGCCGTATGGTATGCTTAAAACCGATGTAGCGACGAAACGGCTTATCCGATTTGAGAATTTCCGGTGCCAGTTTGTAAAACAGAGGGATTAGAAACATAACGAAAAATGTTAGACAGACACTGCTCTCAGCCAAACGGCCAGGATTCTACATACTTTAAAACTGAAGAATCCTCTATGCGTTATGCCGTAGAAAAAATAGATAATCTTGGACCGGTTGCTCAATTGGACCATCACTATATCACTATACAGTAGAACCCCTCTATAACAAGTCCCGGTTATAACGAAAAATCGGTTATAGCGAGTACATCGTTTGGTCCCTTGCCGTTTGTATCTATACTCCTTGTAAAATTTACTCTCTATCGCGAGTAAGTTTCTGGCATTTAGGTGGATATAACGGGATTTTTGTTTCGTCCGAGATCGGTTATAGCGAGGAATTGTGAGAAATTTTGGAGATAGATCGGATACTACGAGAGTTCCTGGAAGTTTTTTTTTTTTTATCGGAAATGTATTTTATTTCATACTGTGCCATATCTGTTACTTTTACGTCCGAGTTTTGAGTCCGGAAAATGGGACTTTACAGTACAAGTCCTGTAAAAAAAATACAACCAACAAATCAAACTGTTGTCATAGATACTCAATTCATTGATGTTTAAATTCTGAATTCCAATTTAATTTTTTAAAATGAAAACAATGATTTAGTATCTGTAGCATGAAATAAAAAGCATTACGACATACGTCCGGAAACTTTTACAGTAACTTGTCTCAAAATTCCAGACTCGGCTCCTTCGTCGCCTCGTCTGTAAACATTTCGACTCGTTACTGTAAAAATGAGTTTTCCGGACTTATAACGTAAATTACTATTGGGTCTACTTGTCACGTCTGCATATTTCTTTGTCAGTCTTGAGCAACTTTTTAAGCAAAGAACACTTCGTGTAATATCCTGTGCCATTATGTCGTCCTCTAAAACAGTTTTTGTTAATGGGTGCTTCCACAACTCATCACGATGCCTTTTTTAATAACTTAGCATACGAGATTCCTGTATTACCGAGCTGAAGGTAAACATGTAGTAGAGAGGTTAAGTAGCGAAAAATAGAGAAATAGAAGGTAATATAAAGAAAAAATTAGAGAAGATATTGAAAAAAGCGAGAAGAGGTATTAGAGAAAGGGAGGAAGAAAGAATTAGGCAGGGAAGAGGAGATATAGTCAGGAAAAAGAATAAATCGGCGAAGCCGGAACATAACGACATCTAGGAGGCGCCACAGGAAGCGGATGAACAAAGACGATAGAAACCGCTCGCTCAGTCAGGGAAGCCTGGACTCTTACCTGGAGGAAAGGAAAAGAAAGAAAAAAGGGGAGGGTAGAACAGAAAAACAAGAAGAGGAGGAAGAGAAATTTTTTCAAAAAAGTAAAAAGACTGGAGTAAAGAAAACACAGAAGACATCAGAGAAAGAGAAGGAAACGGACACAGAGATGGAGAAAAAAATATTGGAGATGTTGCAAGAGTTGAAGGAGGAGATGAAAGAAATAAGACGAGAAAACAAGGAACTCAAGAGAGAGATAGAGAGGCAGAGAGAAGAATTTAAAGAGAAGGAGAAGAGATGGGAAGGAGAGAGAGACTGGTGGAAGGAGAGAGTGGAAAAGCTGGAAGAGAGAATGGAAATCGAAGAGAGAAGAAAGAGGAAGAACAACATCGTGATAACAGGATGGGACGGGGAAAGAAAAAGTCATGTAAAAAAAGAGGATGTAGAGAAGTTTTTGAAGGAAAATGTAGAGGATAGTAAAGTAAAAGATTGTTACAGGATTAACAAGGATTAAGTATTGGTGGAGATGGAGGGATGGGGTGAGAAGGAAAGAATAATGAAGCTCAAAAGAAAATTGAGGGAGAAGAGGGAAACAAAAGGGATATACATAGACAACGACCTCACAAAGAAAGAAAGAGATTTACAGAAGAAAGTAAGAAGTATGGCGAAGGAAAAAAGGGAAAAAGGGAAAGAAGTAAGAGTGGGATACAGGAAATTAATAGTGGACGGGGAGCAATGGAGATGGAATGAAAAGAGAGAGAGACTAGAGGTTTTCCAATAAGAAGAAGAAGGGGAGGAGGAAAAAAGGGGGACAACGGCAAAGTAAAAAGGACAATGAAACGGGAAAAAAGAAACAAAGAAGGAAGTAGGAGGGAAACTAAGGAAGGAAGGGGGAAATCAGAGAAGGTAACAAGAAAAACAGGGGTGAGGGGAAAAAAGAAGAATATTTTTGGGACTATGTGAAGGAGTTCGATATTGTTGGATTAACAGAAACATGGTCAGAAAGCTGGGAAAAAATAGAAAAACTGTTACCAAAGGAGTTCAAGTGGGAATGGCAAGGGGCGAAAAGGGGAAAGAAAAAAGGAAGAGCAGCAGGGGGAATAATAACAGGGGTAAAAAAAGGAATAAAAGAGAATACTAAAAAGAAGGAAAAAGAGGAACGTCACATGGTGAGAAACGTTAAAATAGAAGTAAATGGTGGAAAATAGTGACAGTGTACAGCAAAGAGATGAAAGAAACAATAAGCAAGATAGAAGAAACATTAAAAGACAACAGGGAAGAATGTCTGCTTCTGGGAGGGGATTTTAACGGGAGAATTGGGGAAAGAGGAACCAGGGATTGGGAAGAAGAGAGAGGAGAGGGAAAAGAAAATCCAAAGACAAGAAAGAAAACGCGGAAGGGAAGAAGCTGATGGAATGGATAGAAGAAAAAGGATGGGAAGTGCTGAATGGAAATAAACAAGGGGACGAAGAAGGAGAATGGACCTACATAGGCGGTATAGGAGAGACGGTGATAGACTACGGAATAGTAAACGAAGAAGCATGGGAAGAAGTCGAAGAATTCAGAATAGGGGAAAGAGTAGAGTCAGACCATCTGCCTATAGATATAAGTATAGGAAGGGGGAGAGAGAAGAGAGGAGGAGAAGAAAAGATAGAGGAAATGCGGAAGGTGATAATTAAGGTATGAGACGAGCAAGGGGTGGAAGAGTATAAGAGAAGACAGGAAAAAGCAAGATTTAAAGAACAAGAAGTAGGGAAAAAGGAGAAAGAATTGGTAGAAATATTGGAAAAAGCAGCGACAAAAAGAGAAATAACAGTAAGAGGTGGAGGAACAAAAAGAAAGAATAAATGGTGGGACAAAGAATGTGAGCAACGTAAAAAGGAAGCAATAAAAGAACTAAGAAAGTGGAGAAAGACTAAAGGGAACAGAAGTGGCTTTTTAGAAGCGAAAAGAAGATACAGAGAGACATGCAGGCATAAAAGCAATAAGAACAGAGAAGGAGGTATGGAACTATATTAATAGAGAGAGAAAGAAAAAAGAAAATGGGGGCGAGGAGATAACGATGAATGAGTACTTCATGAAGCTGCTGGAGGGAGAAAAAGAAAAAAAGAAAACGGAAATAGAGGCGAAGAGAAACCGAGTAGAACCTGAAGGAGAAGAAATTACAATGGAAGAGGTGGAGAGGCATGTGAAGAAACTGAGGAAAGGGAAGGCACCAGGGAGGGATAGAATACAGAATGAGTCGTGGATGTATGGGACAAGAAGAGTGCTAGAGAGGCTGGTGGAGGTAATGAATGGAGTGTGGAGAGGAGAAGGATTCCCGGTAGGGTGGAGAAAGGGGGTAATTTACCCCATTTACAAAAAAGGGGAGAAAAATAAAGTAGAAAATTACCGAGGGATAACTCTCCTAAACACAGGGTACAAGTTGTATGCATCAATTCTGAATGAAAGGATGAGCAGAGAGATAGAGGAAAAGGGAGCATTACCAGACAGCCAAGCAGGATTTAGAGAGGGGAGGGGAACTATGGATAATGTATACATCCTGGACCATTTGACGAAGAGTGAGTTAAAGAAGAAAGGGGGGAGGGTGTATGCATTATTCGTAGACTTCAAGGCGGCGTTTGACAAGGTGGACAGAGAGAGGATCTTTGAGTGCCTCAGGGAGAAAGGGGTAAATGAATGGCTGGTAAGAAAGGTGGAGGAGATATATGAGAAGACAAAAAGTAAAGTGAAGGTAGAGGAGAAGGAAAGTGAATGGTTTGTGACAACAAAGGGAGTGAGGCAAGGTTGCCCGCTCAGCCCCTTGTTGTTCACGATGTATATGGCAGATATGGACGGAATGTTAGAAAGAGCACAAGCGGGGGGGTGTGTGGTAGGTAGAAAAAAAGTGTGGAGCCTGGCGTTTGCGGATAATGTGGTAATGGTGGCAAAGAGTGAAAGAGAAATGAAGGAAATGATAAAGAGTTTAGGAAAATATGTGAAGAAGAAAAGACTAGAAGTGAATGTAGAGAAAACAAAAATGCTGGTGTTCAATAAGAGAAAGAGGAAGAACGTAGAGAGTGATTGGAGGTGGGAGGGAGAAGTAATAGAACAAGTAAAAGAATTCAAATACTTGGGGTATGTGTTCAATGAAAGAGTCACAGATAAGGCACATATTAGAGAACTGGCAAGAAAAGCGAACAAGGTGATAGGAGGTGTATGGGGAGTAGGAGAGAGAAGGTGGGGAGGCGATTTGAGGAGGAGAATGATGATGTTTGAAAGTCTTATTGAAACCGTGTTGTTGTACGGAGCAGAGGTCTGGGGATGGAAAGAACAAGAAGAGATAGAGAGGGTGCAAGAGAAATATCTGAGGTGGGTGCTAGGGGTGGAGAGAGAAACGCCACATTGTTTCTTGTCATAAGTGTAGAAAACAATAATTTTTGAAGTTTGCAGTGGAATTTGTAGTGCCTTGTTGTAAAGCTGGGCCAAAAATAAATTTTATGACTGATATTTGCTACTTCTATTAAAGGTCTTCTAGCATTATGTTAAAATTATCTTTGTAAAAAGCATTTATTTCCTGTTAGATTTTTGGAGTTTACTCCTTAAACATTGTACCATGTATTGTTGGTTGCCGGCGTTCTTTGTGTTCAGTTTACCGAAACTTGGTTGACGCGTGTGCCATTCTATGTCTTTGTTTATGTTAGTGGTAGTTTTCGAGTAAACCCGACACTTATAACTCAAAGCTTGGAGACTACAATGAATCCTCAAGTCTATCATTTCTTTTTTGTATGCGAGAGTTCGGGAAAATATACAGATAGTGATCAATAAATATTTCAACCATTATTCAAATTTGATTTACACGCAACAGGCTGTGTAATTGACACGCGCCAACTCTTCCTTTTTCTTAAAACAAACCTTTGTAGTAGTTATAAATGAATGCATTTTATGAAGCATTTGACCTCATATTCATTGTTTGCACTTGCATAATGAATTGTTGTTAATTTTCATGTTTTGAGCAAATAGATAATATGTTATCACCATGAAATTAAGTTTAATTAATACACGAAATTCAAGACTGAGTGTTTCAAATTGAAGAGCGATGTGGTTGGTGTTAGAGGAAACAGAATCACTCCTAGCTTAATTAATTTCCAAATGTACAGTTTACAACATTTAAATTAAATAATTTCAACTTGATAATAATCAAAACTCATAATCAATTACTATGTGGCTACCTCTGTTTTATGTTTAACACATCAACTAGAAAGTTTCAAGTAGAAATAGATACGAGGGGAAATTTTTATATTGTCTACCTAGATATGACGGAAAAAAGTTCCAAAAAAAATCTTTAGGATGGTCTTCAAAAATTACCTCCACCGCTTGTTTCAGGCATCCATCCGAAGAAAAACTATGTCCGCGTAACTGTTTTGGCGAGCTTAATGGGCATCTTGGGCCTACTCGAATTTATTCCCTACCCAATCGAAATTAGACCAAAATTTAACCGTAAAATATGACGGCCCATCTTGCCCATACAAGTTAATCATCCTCTAATGAATATCTTTGGGTAAACTTGGTACTGACCAATGCATTAAAATGTCACAGCTACTAGATGGCAAAAAGTTGCTATCGTCCCTTGTTTTCTTCATGGCTAGGTAGATAATATAAAAATCTCCCCTCGTTTGTAGTGGTCTTGTGCAGTGTTGACCGCTAATTTAACGTGCTGTTGAAAAGGTTAATAAATATGCATTTAGGTTGAGGAAATTTATTATAAATCAATAAAACGCTAAAAATAACATTTTATTTATCAGTATGTGGGATATTGGGTCACTTCATTAATTCAATCGCTAATAACAAACTCGCGTTTGGATATTATGTAATTTTCGCATAGAAAGCTCTTTTCAAAATCCTCCGTTCAAAGTGCATTGCTTTTTGATTTACTGTTTCGAGCTGCATTTGCTCTTCCAAGCCACAAAGCAAAATCAAGGAGGCTTTAATTTTTATCCGAATCGATACACTGTATCATTTCAGGTGGAATCCTGCGAGAATGCTAGCAGGAAATGGCAATTGATGATATTATTCGACTTCCGACAGAAAAGTGGTCCGGCTATGAAATGTGGATTGCACACTAAACGAAACACTGTTTAAAACAGTTTCAACAATACGTCAGATGAATTACTACTATGCGAGTTTTTGTCGTCCAAAAGTAGAATTTCTCCTTTTTTAAATGCAACGCATTTTTATTCCAGCCGCGTTAAAATATATTTAGAATTGTTGAGGCGTTAAAATTTGATTTAGGTCCTAACTTTATCCGCCTCGGTGTGCATTAACATTTGTCATTCAACCGACGCGAAGTATTTCATAAATTTTTCAACAAAGCCCGAATTGATCTCGTGTAGTTATAGATAAAGTTTTCCGAAAGCGATTAAACAAAAGCTTTGAATAAAGTCATCTGGGTGCAAAAATCGCTCGACGGTTTTAATATAACAACGTCACGTCAACCTCGTTTAAAAGCACAAAAATAAAACGTATTACACGGAGGATCACAGCATGTTTACAACCGTCGGGACGAACCAGGTCAAGATCTCTTCTGGAGTCTTACATCCAAAAGCTCTGTAATTTGAATTTCAGTCGCTGTTCGAAATTTTCATTCGTTGATCGTGCGGGGACTTGAAATGAGCGATTACAAGATGAGTTTGTTTATCTCGTGTAGCTTACGAAAAACCTGTTCTTCGAAAATGCTTTGCATATCTCGGAGGACGTTACTAAAGACTCTGTTGTTCCATTTCGAAATGTCATGGGAGAATAATTTCTATTAAGTTATTCTGAATGCAAACAAGCGAAATGTTACTTCCTAATCTAATTTAAATCTTAAATTTTCAAGGAAAGACATCCAAGTTTTGTGGACGATTTATTTAACACAGTCTCATCAGTTAATTTATCGATTGATCAAAAATATTTCTCTCCTAAAATTAAAAATACCTTTTATCCGCAAACATCACAAAAGTGACAACTTATGTGCCTTCATTGACAAGGTAAAAGTGTCACTTTATCTGATTAGGCCAGATTAGCCTCATAAAGCAGACAAAAGGTGTTATTTTATTTCGTTAATCAGATACCTCGTCAATGAATTGTTTCGAATTCTTACTAAATTATTGTTTTAAAGTGACACTTTCTTTAGCGAGGTAGTGAGTGGGGACGTGTGTGAATGAAACGACTAGCGTACTAGGTCCCTGTGTCAAGAGGGCCCCCTCGGGCCCTCCTACCTCATGGTCCCCCCTAGGGCCGCCGTACCTTAAGAGGGCCCTCGGGATCCTGTCTCAAGTGGGTCCCCCTGGGCCTTCCTGTCTCAAAGGGACCCCTTCGGTATTTACCCTAACATTTGCATCAGAAAATAATGAAATAAACTCCATTCCTACCATCGTCTTATAATAGTATATATTATTCAGAGCGCTTTATGTCCTTCGTCTATACGGTCCACTTATGCTCTTAATAATACAGGGTGTTATTGAAATGCATGTCAAAAATAAAATCGGTAATTGGTCATGATGAGAGGAAGTACTTGTCAAAATTTTGTTTAATAAAAGTCTTTTCGTTTTCGAGATAAAAATCATTAAAAATTTAGTCAAAATCTGCTACTGCGTTAAAAGTGATTAAAATGTACTCTCCTTTGCTTAGCAACAATAATAGAAGGGAAAATTGAATTTTTTAAAGTGCCACAGTTTACCGTCATAATTGTTCTATCTACATGGAAGTCTATACAAATGCTGAGTTGACCGACATGGTCTTGTCACAGCTTACGTCTTGTTTTATAGAAGAGCCTTAGGAAACGCTTTTGAGGTACAAAGTCTCTATCATGAGACGTTTCCAGAACGTAGATTTCCAGATCGTCGCACATTTAGCCCTATTGCTCAACGACTCAGAGAAAACGGAAAATTTCGTCCTAATTCAAACGACCGCGGTCGAGAGCGGGTGGAACGTATTTTGGACTCTGAGCCAGATACTCTGGACCTGTTGATGAGGAATATCCGAAAGTTGCAGGCATTCAAAACCTGAGCAGCTCCCTCGAAGAATAAGATTTTGTGAGTGGTTACTCCAAAGAAATGAAGAAGATCCTCGTGTGTTGATAAAATCTTATCAACCGACGTGGCAACATTTACGCGATATGCCTATTTTAATGCACACAATATTCGTATCTGATGCGACGAAAACCCCCATGAAGTACGAGAGAGCCATTTTCAGGACCGATTTAGTGTCAATGTGTGGGCTGGGGTGGTTAGCAATAATTTGATATTTCCATCTATTTTGCCCCCTCGTTTAAGTGGCGCCCCCTCGTTTAAGTGCATTTGAATTTTTTAAATGTGGAGCTAAGAAACTTATTAGAAGATGTACCTCTGATTACTCGACGTGATAGTATGTGGTATCTTCATAATGGAGCCCCTTCTCATCACGCTCGCGAGGTGCGGACCTGGCTTGATCAAAATTTTGACATTACACTTGTCAATCTTTAATTAACCATTGGTTGTCACTTTATGTTGCTAGGATTCAACTGCAAAAATGTAATTATTGTATCTACCTTGAAAATGCAGTCGACAGTGGCGTGGACTATGCGTGGAAATGGTTAATTTATCCCCATCGTTCTAGACATAAAAAAATGGGCTGTTTTGGCTTCTTTAAACCTCTAGATGGCCTAGATTTTTTATTGACATGCATTTCAATAACACCCTGTATAATCGACTATTTTCTATCTTGAAATTCATTTATGCACCATTTTCGGTAAATTATCCTTATTGTGCAAGTGCAATAAAAAATATTTTAAAATAGTAATGTAACAATATCTCCCTGTGACGAAGAATCCAGAAAATTGAGTTGTGGGGTGATCGTAGAAAAAATGTTGCATACAACATGATTGTGTGAAAAGTGATATGGCACTTCTTGACGATTTTCACATCGCGTAAACAATCACTCTTTACTCTACACTTAGAAATTAGTAATTACACTAACCGACAAAATAAAAAAATTAAAAAATGTGTGTCTGCTTGAATATGATGTAACCTAAATACTTCTAGTCTAAGATCCGAACCTAAATCGACCTTCACCGAGCTGATAATACAATGAAACATATTTTATAATAAATTTAGTATATTAGAAAATGTATTAAAAATGGGTTGGCTAGAAACATCCTGGACAGACTATTTTTAATTAAAAAAAAGATTTTTAATTAAATGTTGTAACGTCAAGATAATAGGAAGATTTTATTCTGACTTAAAGTATGTATAACACGTATAGAATGTGCAGCCGTTGGGTTGCCTATTATTTACCTAGACGAACTACTCGGTTGCCAGGTATAAACAGGTATGTCGATCCCAGTTACTTTCACTTGATTGGATAATAGAAAAAAATTTAGATCAACATAAGCGCTGTTTTATTGCGAACACGTTGATAAAGGGTTGTCTGCAAAAAAATTGGTCCTCATTGGGGTTTGCGAATTTTAAAGATTTACATTTCAACGCGAGTGAAAATATGTGTCAGAGAGATCCGAGGTAAGTATACCGTGTAATAATAAAGGACCCAACATTGCAGTCGAACGTGATGGGACCCCGAATATAAGAAAGTGCGCATGCTTATGGAGGATACACTGAATCTAGTGAGGAGTCTCTGGAACTCCTTCTAGAGACACACTTTCCTCAACAAACGCAACAAACACTCCAAACCTAGACATACCGATTATCGAGCGTCCAGGGAGGAGTGGAAACTAACCGATAGGCTGGTTAACAAAACAAGACTTGGATAGGCAGTGAAATCTTTCAAACCATTCCAGTCTTCAGGAATCGACGGAATTCTTCCGCTGATGCTTCAACAAGGATTCGAGGAATTAGCCTCCCCCCTGTGTGCATTACTGCGGTCACTCGTGGTGAAGGACCTCCTGGGCAACCTGGACGCACAAGGATATGCGGAGGATAACACCATTCTCGTAAGCGGCAAGTTTGGAGAGAGCTGTATCAGAAATGATGCAGCGGGCTCTGACAGTCGTGGAGAGCTGGTGCGCTGAGAAACAGCTGTCGGTTAACCTCGGTAAGACTGAAGTTATGGTCTTCACAATAAAGAGAAATCTTAACGATTTGTAGAGGCCCCGACTGTGGGGAAAAGAACTGCGGATAGGGAAAGAAGTCAAGTACTTGGGGTGCTAAGGCATCTCGGGCCCTATGGGCGTGTAGAGGCATGGTGGGAAAGACGGGGAGATTAAAACCAGAAATTCCCACGGTATACTCTTCGATGATTTGGTGGCATAAGGCGTCTGGAAAGCACGCCACAAGGCTATTAGGGAAGCTGCAAAGATTTGCCTGCCTTGGAATAACGGGAGCAATGAATACAATGCTTACCGCAGCCATGGAAGTGCTCCTGAACCTGCCCCCGCTTCATTGTGCCGAGGAAATAATGAGGAGGGGCTGTGCAAATAGGCGGATCCACATTATGACCGACAGTCAGGCAGCGCTGAAAGCTCTGGAGAGTGTCGAAACACGCTCCAGAGTTGTGAAAGGATGTCTCGAATCGCTGATGAAACTGACAGAACACAACAGAGTGACTCTTGCCAAAGAGGGAGCGAAAAGACGTTTGATGGGGGAGGTTTCGACACTTTGGGTTGACGGATGTTGAACCGAATGACATAAAACATATGCCTATAGAATCTGTGCTGAAGTTCATTAACAGCAAAGGCCTTATAGAGTAAGCTTGCTAGGTGGGGCACAATAAGCTGAATCTTCAGTGCAGCGGGGTCTCAATCGCGCCCCTCAAGAATAATAATAGGGTCTCTTACCAAAATTTTCCCAAAATGTTTTAAAACAACGGTGACACTAAAGATGAAATATAAATTTTTAACAAACAATCTAAACAATTTTTTTTTTTACCATTCAATGCTGTCAGCCGTTCTTTAAATAACTCCGACAAAAAAAATTGCTTTGGTGTTCACATTACGTTGACTTTAACAATAACAATAACTCATCACAATAAAAAAGCCATTACCCTTAAAAGCAAAGCAGGAATGTGAGTGGTCTAACTTACGTCTGCTTACTGTTGTTTACATCAGTTTCTAAAAATTTTTGAACAGTGGGAAGATTTTGGTGTGGCAGAAATGTGGCTGCTGACGAATTATAACATATAAGTTCCAACGTATATTGAAAAAACAACGGAAAGTCTAACGCCTGCTGGAGGTGGATTTTGGTTAATCGCACATTATATTCTAGTCTTCTAAACAAGACAACAAAAATAAATTAATAATATAATATGATGGCTATTTGTGCGCAGTCGCCAGTGATCGAGGTTCTATCGCAGATCTGAGCCTTTCACAAAGCTCAACAAACTACTGATAGGTACCGTCCGGTATAATTATAATTTCAGCGCCCAAGTGTTCTACTCTTAACCCATTTAGGTCAGGACAAGAGCAGAGAATGTGTTCTAAAGTTTTTACGTCTTTTAAGCACATTCGACATGTCTCATGAATGGTGCACAGGTGTTTATTTATTGCCCCGTAATAATACAACCACTGCTTTCAGGTTTCTTCTGGGGAGCCTCAGCTATTCTTCAGGACGCTTGACTGGACAGTCGTAGGTTTAGAGCGTTCCATTCATCTCTATGGAGCTTCATTATCTACTTCTTGAGTGTTTCCAGCTGGTATCTTATGACCAGAGTGAGCCGGTATCCAACAAAGCACAACTTTTTCATTGCGCCCAGCTGGTCCCTGCAATGCGTTATGGAATCCTCAAACAAACCTCTATGAGTGCCTGTCGATAAGCAACGTCCTCAAGGAAACCTTTCTTTGCTGAAGACCGATCCAATTGCGTAACAGGTTGCCTTCTGCGTCACCGAAAGATTATGAGAGGTCAGTCCCAATTTTCATGGCCGCAGTGGGCTTACGTCCAGAGCTTAGACGCAGATTTCCACCCAAAGGTGGAAACATCCAAAATCATCGACCTCATTATACATGACTATTATTATAGTGAATACATTGTTCTAGGGATCCACGATTTACGAACAGATCTTCTACACGCTCAAAAAACGGCATTAGTTTTCCGTAGCTTGTTCATCACATAGGTTCTCCAGGTAAGTCTAGAAACAAGGTGGGCGCCCAGAGATTTGACCTCTGTTTGAACCTGTAATGACTTTCCAAAGAGATTCGGTGCCATGTATGGAGTTTCATCTAATTTTGGTAAAGATGACATGGTTTGTCTGGATTGACCGGCAGACCAAGACGTACACACCATTTCTCAATAAGCCTAGGAGCCCCTTGCATCAGCTCTTTGGCCACGTTGAGCAGCTTGCTATGAACAAGGATAACTACATCATCAGCATAGCCTAGATCGGAGACACCGGGGTCGTGCAACTGGTAAATTAAGTCGTCCACTATTAGATCCCATAGCTTGACGGCAACCCTGTATGCCCGTAAATTTTGTCTGCTACAAAACAAAGTTTCGCATTAATTCCTCTGTTACTAAGCATGTCTAGAACCCACTTTGTGAGTGTAGGATCCCCGCCGCCACTCTTCCTCAGAGCAGATATCATGAATTTAAAGGTCGCATTGTCGAACGCCTTTTCTATGACCAAGTGCCCAGTCCGTAAGTTCCACTTCTCAGCCCACCTTCAGTCGTGGAAGTGATTTGATGTAAAGCCGAATCTGTTGATTTACCGGCTTGGTTAGCATGTTGGTTTGGGTGCAACGGTGATTTACTGATCAGTTCATTCCTAACATTATCAACATAGATAGACCAATCATTCCATCGCTTTTTAAAGAAACGTGGTTTGGGTATGAACATAGCCTACCTACCTCCTTCCAGTCCCGAGGTATGTAGCCCATAGAGAGGCAGGCTCTGAATAAATAAATCAGTGGTTTAGTCCCTTTTGCAAAAGAGCAGGAAAAATACCACCCAGGCCTACTGATTTATAATGCGCAAACGAATTCACTGTCCATTTTATGCTATCATTTGCCACGACTCCTGAGAGGCTTTAATAGTCGGTGTCGTACTCATCTCAGATCCATTTGACTCAAGAGAGTTTGGAAAGTGCGACTACAGCAAAAGCTTCAGAGTGTCCTCTGAGGTCGTGTAACCTCCCGAGGCGATTCTCAGAGAGCCCATTTTGGCGCTGCTGTCATTTGAGAAAACCTTCTGTAGCCTAGCTTCTTAAGGAAAATCGCTTATTGTTTTACAGTAGTTCCTCCTTCTCAGTTTCTCTACTACGAATAGCAGTTTTAAACTTTGGTCTTTTTTACAGCTCCCAGAGATGAGAAGATTTTCCAAATTTTGCTTACTCCAGAGCTTTCTTGCTTTTGTTCTTGATTGTGAGCTGCGAATTCTACCTCCCTCGTTTTCCGTGTCCTTGAATGAAGTTCTTAGGTAGTTCAGAGACTCTACTTGCGAGCGCCGCTGTATATGGAGCCCAATTTATATCAATGATGAAAAAGGTAGATTCGTTTCCCCTGTTTAGTATATATAAACCTGTAGAAGCAAGACAACTTAGAAGGGCCTCCCTTTCGGGTTCCTGTCGGACCTACTCCGCACCCAGTGGTGCGAATTCGTGTAACACTTAACGATGAGAAGCCGTCCCTCAAACTCTGGTACACAAGTCCTCCAGAGGGAAGACCTCTATCCTGCTTGAGATGTAGAGGTAAGCCCTGAATTTCATCCAGCAGAACCAGCTATTATAGTCCCTCCGCTTGAATATAGGCCACTTACCTCCCCCTGATAGCCAGGTTTCTTTAAAAAGTCCAATATAAATACACCATAGCTTGCGAAACAAGGCGTGGCGGATATTCTATAGGTAAGTACAAACCGGGCAACAAAATGTTGGCAAGTAGTTGATATCGATGTTGGCAACATGTATCGCGTCAACTAGCTACAAGTTGTTGGATACTCAGCAACATCGGTCGGCATGATGGTAAAGAAATTTGTTAACTGTTGCTTGTATCTGCGTTTTCCATTTGAAATGGAATAGATCGCTCAATGTGCACTAGCACCAGCAGCAGCAGTCTCTTTAATTTTTTCGTCAACACTGATTTCGGTTTGGACGAGCAACATTGTTGACAAGTTGCCAAGTCAACAAGTTGCCAACATTTTGTTGGCCGGTTTGTCATTACCTTATGGTGTATATTGAGCTGCAGAAACGAGAGCCGGTCCCTATGCGGTAGCTCCCTGACCCTTAGTTTCTGATAATACATATAATAATATAGTAATATTCCTCCCAAGCAACTCAACGGTCGCCTCAAACAGAAGGTAATATACACGGAAATTGTTTTGCCGTGAAAACGTCTATTCGCTCGTCAAGCACAGTCATAGCCGGTCAAA
The DNA here is from genome assembly GCA_963583935.1 of Diaperis boleti. Taxonomy (NCBI): domain Eukaryota; kingdom Metazoa; phylum Arthropoda; class Insecta; order Coleoptera; family Tenebrionidae; genus Diaperis; species Diaperis boleti. The sequence continues at coordinate 34,231,571 of OY757242.1, read as the reverse complement.
CTTTTTTGTATTATAAAATACCGTCGGATTTGAATCGCTAATAATTACGAGACTAATAATGCGTTAACAGTGATTGGGTCCACAACAGGTAGAGCATGTCTATACTAGTTCGTCGTGCAAAGGTTGTTTTTCCTGTGACATCATCGAACTAGTTTAAGTGCATGTTCGCGATACTTTCGAATTAGCGTTGTATGAAGTTATAAATTTGTGTAGCCTGAAAACGCATTCAGCTAAGACGTTGATTTAAGTGTCATTGTAAAAAGCAATCGAAGCGCAATAAGGAGCCAAACTTAAATAAAAATATATAATATAATCTCATACGAGTGGTAAGTATGCTCGGAATTATAGAAAACGCGAGAGCTACGACAGCGTCGAAAAGAAAATGATTGCACCTTTCTGTATTTTTTCTTAGGAAGTCCTCCGAGGCAGTTGTTGACCCCGAGACCCGAATTCTATCCGTTCTTAATGTCTAGCATCTGTTAAGGCGTTGTTCCTTCTGGCGCCTCCACTTTTACTATGGCGTTTCTTAGCCTCGACAGTTCTGCGGCAGATTCCTCCTGTCGTAGGTTCCTGGGTATGGAAAAGATCTTCCTTGGTGCCGAGCCGGACACCTCCAACGGGTAGCTCAACCGAATGTGAACTCGGCTTCGCCCGAGCGAGTACCTACGAAAAACTCGAAAAAGGCTGGAATCGAATACGTTTTTGACTAACACTAACTTTCGGTGTTTTGAGTCTAATGGTTAATTTGAGCTTCAGGTTAAAAAATGAGAAATTTAATTTGTTTTGAATTCTGTCCATAAAAATTCATTCCTAATCGAAATAGTAGATTATATTGTTAAGAGCATAAGTTACGCTTTATGTGCTGAACCTGGACTGTTGACCGACGAACGAAGTGAGTCGGTTAAGTCCAGGCGATGCTCTGAATGATATAATTATACCATTTTATGCGGAAACCTTACTCAGAAGCCCCCCTTGGTCAAGGCCCCCCTTGGTAAGGAGCCCCCTTGTTTGCCCCTCCCCCCCTTTGTCGAGACCCCCCTTGGTCAGGGGCCCCCTTGGGGGGAGCCCCCTTGGTCGGGAGCCCCTTGGTTAGAGGCCCCTGTAAATAAAACAAGGAGGCTCCAAGGGGGAGGGACCTACTATTCACTTCCAATAAATAAGAACAATTTAGTAAGAATTTGAAAGAATTCAAGGTGAAAGTGTCACTTATTTTATGTGATTAAGCACATAAAATAACACCTGTTGACTACTTTATGAGCCTAATCAGATAAAATGACACTTTTACAGTGTCAATAGAGGCACATAAGTTGTCACTTTTGTGACGTTTGCGGATAAATAAAATTATTATCTAACTTGCTCCCACAATAATACAGAATCGGAGACACAAAAACTTAAGTTAGTCAGTCCACTCAATTAGTGTCGACGTGCAGTACTTATCAAGGCAACCTTGTACCTTATTATCTTTAATTACATTTTGTTATCTCTGATTGTTACAATGTAATATTAATTTCCAATTGAAGCCATTGTGTATGATTTCGGGATCTAGTTTTATACATACAACAAGAGTACAACAAATAATAGCAGTTGTTCTAGGTGAATGCTCATTAAAAAACGATAACACAAACGACTATCCAATTTTCTTCTTCATATTCCGTAGCGAAATGCCGTAGGAGTATATAATTTTCATTAAGTTATTGTGTCTGGGAGCAAAGCGATGAACGCTAACGGTAAATTACTTGTTCCTTCTGCCTAATGAATGTGTAAAATTGTACTCCACAGACGACAAAAACCGTTGTCCCTAGTTTTGTATTATACGTACATAGACGTACATATTAATAATATAAAGTTTTCTTCGCGTCACACCGCATTCATAAAGTCGTTTCAATAGCGCAATTAAGGAACATAATAATTTACGAGTAAAGTTCATTTCAGTTGATGTGATTCTGATTACGTAATTACCAACTTTAACAAATGCAATTTTCAACTTGAAATTCAGTGTACTTGAGAATATAAATTTTTTACCACATTAAGTTTCGAAGTTTGCGAGTTCGTCGGAATAACCTTTATACGTTCCGATGATAATTTTCAGCAATAAAAGGAATTACATTCACAAAAAATCCGAAACAATATACCAAGTTGAATAAAGCACTGGCACAAAATGCAATTTATACGATCTGAATAAAGCTGATGTAATAGGTGGGTTTACGGTAACAGCATATTGCTTCACCATTTACTCTTCTAACCATCTTGGCCTCATGACCTTATTTATGTCCATTTTAAAATGTTTTTTTAATTTAATAACAACTGCTGATGTCACTACACATATGACGTAATTTGAGTTGAGTAACAAACCTCAGTACTCCACTAGTGGAGTGATGAAAAATTGTCAAAGAAAATGTGATAAAGTACGTTCCCGCCACTTTTTGAACATGAAATGAAATGGAATGACAATAACGTCAACAAAGCCAAGACAAAGGCAAACACCAGGTTCTTTGGATGCATGGCGTGAGCAATCGGATTATAGTTTTAAATGTTTTAGTGACTTTACTGTTTAGTTGCTGTAATCGACTAAAGCAAAGTTTCAAACGGAAATTAAGGTTATTAAAGTTCCACAACAACTGAAATACAACTGGCAAAATTAATGAAGTTCAGTTTATTTTTGGCAAATTACTTTACTGATGTAAAATTTGTGATATGATACCATGTACTTTTATATCGTCGGGAAAAACTTACAAAGACCAAGTTAAGTATTAACTTAGAACTCGGTAACACAATAATTTCCTGAAAAGGACGAAATGGCATTTAAATAATAATTATGGTCTGAAAGAAATGAAAAAGGCTAAATGGCATTTTTTAAACGCATTTGTAATTTGCGTCGCTTTGGCTGAGAATGTCGGAGGGGCGAATTTTGAGAGATTTCTGGTCCTATCTAAATTGACTTAGTTATCATAACAAGATGTTTGTGTTTTATCAACTAGGAGTGCCCCAAGGTTTAACAAAACAAAATATAGGATTATTCACGTACCACAAGCCTGAGATAAAAAGAGCCCCCTCGGGAACCCTGTCTAAGGAGGCCCCCTCGGACCCACTGTCTCAAGGAGGCCCCCTCGGGCCCACTGTCGCAATGGGACCGCTAGGTACCAAGGGACCCCCTTGGGCTTACATGTACCAAGGGGGCCCCCTTGTTTTAGTTAACATAACATTAAAACACTTCTGCAAATAAAAATTTATCTGTGGAATTCAAACAACTAATACTTTAGATCGATTACTAAATTACGGACGTGGAGAACTTGAATTTAAAGGTATCCGCAGTACGCTGCACAAAATCCTTTTGTCTATGGGTCCATAATCGCAAAGTTCTATGAGAACGAAAATACGTGACTGCAGCCAAAATAACTGATTTGGAAAGTTAGCCTGCTAAATTAAAAAGTGATGGTTAAAGATTTACGATATTTCATGCCGGATTTTTACCCGGCTGTGACTTACTACTAGACCGTAAAAATAACGACCGCAACTACCACAAGACCTTTTTTAGAGAGTGCACTGAAAAACAGCTCATTCGTGCTTTATCAGACTACATAAAAAAAATTTATAATAATAATTTATGTGGAAAAAAATGTGAAACAAAAATTTTGCCTCTCTGATATTTCACGTGCATCAGTTTGACTTTGCTTCACTCATTCAAGACTATCTTAAGATTTGAGTAGCGTGGTCAAGAAGATTTTCTCAAGATTCCCCTTGAATTTCGTACATATTTCCTCAATACTCTGGCAAAACTTCTACAACGTTCCCTCAAGAATATCTGGGCCCTCAACCTCCCTGAAAACTGACTGAAAAACATCCATCCTACAATTCTGTGTCGACCACCATACAAATTGCATTTTGCTACATTAGGTTGCCACTGCGGTGCGGTGCACAATGAAGATCGAATATTAGGTGCATTGTTGTTGAGTAATGATAAAAGAATCAAAAATAAGTTATACAGACATATTAAGAAAATGGTATAAATTAAGACTTTTCGATTACTTGTTTTCAAGTTTGTGAAGAGAATTTTTTATGTGAATCGAGAGGTGTTCTGCTAGAATCAACATACACATGTTATTCTTTGAAGAGGCACTATTAATTATTGTAACTCAATAACGGCAATAACAAAATAAAAATACTGTCAAATTAATGACAAACCTTACAAAAAAAAAACTTACATATTGCAGGCTTATACTAGAAAAACAAATGAACCAAAAGCTAACGTCACAATTGAAAAGTTGCTCAAGTTATGTGTCTGCTTGATTGCCATAGCACTATATTGTTATGAGGCCTTATTAATCCTGATTTTTTTCTATATAATTATCTCCACCTGCTCTTATTACTACCACGATTGCTCCCGTTATTACCACGAAATCAATGTTCATATACTTTGCCGCATTTTACCGATAACGCCATGAGTAACTTAAAACCGACAGAAGTAAGTGCAAAGTTTGTGCCGAGCGGTTAAAAAAGGTGGAAAATCTTTTTAAGTAATTTTCGATAAAATATCACGATAACGGAATGACGTGACGGAGTTCACATAGAGAGTGACGCACACTTGTGTTTTCTGTTCTCGAGGAGTTACGATCATGTAATACTTAAAATTAACGTATCTTTTCAATAACGTGGTAGTCTAAAAATGATATAAATTTAAAAGTCTTCACAGATATTCCGGAAAAGTGTATAATTATGCTTCTACATTCTTTAAAACCGCTTTGTTATAAACTTGTATGCATCCCTTGCTTTGAATTATTCCCTTACTTCCCGCACAAGGAAATGTAATTACGTTTCAGTAAACGAGAGTCCTCAAGGTAAGGATTCGTTTTAAGTGCTCAGCTTTCTATATGTATGCAGAAAAGCTCCTAATGGCTAAATCTCCATAACGAATGTCTTAGTTTATAATTTGCTATATGGCGTTATACTTGATAAAACAGTACCGATTATTTCATTCGTCATCGTTTTCGACCAATCGTAAGACTTTATTTTTTGAATTATAGTGGATAATTCGATAATCCTTTATGTTCCTTTTGCAAATGTTTTTATTTCCAGGGCAACGCTGAATACTACTGTCACATTTTTTACTTTTATGTCAAATTTCAACATGGATCGTTTTGGGAAAAAATCTTTTATGTTTAAACAACTTTATTCATGAAATAATCTTACCGAATTACTTTCGTGCTTCTGAAACAATCTGTTGTAATACTCAAGTTGATTAAAACGCAATACTCGTGTCATTTTTTGACAAATTTCGCTTTGCTGCGCATCGGGGAATTAAAACGTCAAAAAATGACACTCGTAGTTGTTAATCAACAAATCGATAGTTTTGAAGCACTCATGTAATTACAAGTGAAAATTTTAAACTAGAAATCAATATAATTTCAACCTTATATCAAATGACGACATGCCAACATCCATGCTTTTTACCCCTCACATCTGTCTTATTTTATAAAAACCCTACGATATCATTTTTACCTACCTATATTATGTGTAAGGCGATATATTATTACTTGACTATTTGGCTTAAGCTTATGTAAACCTTTGCATTGCAGCAGTAATTCCAGCGTATAACCTGAACTTGAATTATAATGATCTTCTATTTAATATTAAAGCAACACTCTGTTACCTTGCAAAGTGAAGTTATAACTGATTCTATTAAAGATCACAAGACCAACACGTATTCAACTAACTACTATTAGAACAAAGCAGTTGGCTGCTTCAGGAAATATGCTGTTAAAACATTAATACTTAACTAACTTGTGTTTCCCACTTACTGTTGATAAATTCTTTGATAAGTTGATTTTTCTACTACTTTGTGAATGCATGCAAGGTGACTGAGAGAGAATTAAACCGACAACGAATTAGCAGAAATTATATTATAATAGTATATTATATACCAAGGTCGAGAAGTAGTTTTTCTCAGCCGAACAATATTAAGCATCGAGGGAATTAAGTTGCGAAGCTGAGAAAAGGCTTCTCTACCGTGGTTTATATATTATTTTTTTCACTACTAGCAGCTTAAATCTTATAAATCATTTCTTTCTGTCCATTCTTGTATTTATAACCCTTAACTACTGAACATACGTCTCACAGACGGCATGGTTTGAATTTTAAGCCTGGGACAATTCATTTCTTGGTTATCTTGCCTCAAAATTGTTTAGCCGTCTCCCAGACGTACAGTTAGTGTTGGTGCACCGGTGATAAACGAATGCCGTCGGTCTACAGACTGCCCAAACTAAAGTGGAACAATTTGAAATTGGAAAAAATTGTTCATTTTGTTCATACAAAAAAACAGAAGACGGATTGCCTAGGTCTATTATGATTTCCAAAACACTTTTTTTTTAGAATGCGCGAAAAAATATGTCCAGACTATGCGTCATATCCATAAAATTGACTCGTTGTCATTTTTTTTTTGTTTTATGTTTTTTTCCTGTTTTTTTTACATTTTGCTAAATGCATACCTAATCTACGGTAAATAAAAATTATATGTATAAAATATTAGGGTTTTTATTTTATTTTCACTCTCCGAAGATGAAGATGTAAAATTTGAGATAATTTGAGGAAGGCGTCTATTTTTTGTTTTTATTTTAAACTTGCGCTAATATTCCAACTTTAAACAATAATGGCGCTTTACGAAAAGTACAATAAACACACAAAACTGCGCAGAACACAAAATATATTTTCATATCAAAATGAGCATTTTTGTTTAGCCGTCTGGTGGACGTAGCATTAGTATTGATGTTCCATTTTTGGTACGTTAGTAGTTAAGGGTTAATTATTACGTAAACAATTTCACGAATATTCTGCCAAATTCTAAGAAAGAGATTTTTTTTCCTACTTTCGGTATTACCACATTTATTAGACATGCATTTTGCATGTAATCCGGTCTCTTCATTATTAACTACTAGTCAATAATGAAATGATTATTAACTACTAGGAGAGAATAGTAATTATACACCAAGGTTGAGAAGCCATTTTTCTTAGCCGAGCTATTTTATTTACCGAGATGCGAAGCATCGAGGTAAATAATAGTGCGAGGCTAAGAAAAGGCTTCGCAACCGTGGTTTATATACTATTTTTTTCACTACTAGCACGTTTGTTTAACTTTACTTCAAATGATAATCATGATAATGCCAAAATTCGAAACAAATTTGAGGTTATCTATTTTTTGAGACTGACATTTCTCAGTCAGAGACCGCATTTTCATGCAAAATTACACAATGCATTTTGTAATAGTTTAACACTTTGTTGTTTGTTTTTTTACATGAATTGCAGTAATTAATGCTAAATATTTACAACTGGTGCAATTTGTAAAAATCGAAGGGCGCTGTTGTTAAGTTGGTACATAAAATACACAATATGGATTTTGCATCAAATCCGGTCTCTTCAATTATTAACTACTAGTCAATAATGAAATGATTATTAACTACTAGAAAAGAAAAACAATTTCACACATCTTCTACAAACTATATAATCGTTCATTCTACAGCTAGTAGTGAAAAAAAAAAACAATTTCACGCATCCTCGACATACTTTATAATTTTACAGCTAGTGAAAAAAATTATTTCTAAACTCGGAGAAATATTTTTAAAAATCTATCGTGTTAAATAACGTTTAAGCAAAATAAACCCTTAAATGTAGTCACGGCACTATCTTTTCCGCTAGCTGTGAAGTTTAAACCGTATCAGTAAGTGAAAAGTTGCAGCGTTTTTTTAGTAGTAATGAATCACCAATTCTATCTATTCTCAGTAGCACTTTCGTTTTCATCTTATGCGTGTCGAGGGTGTTAGTTATTCCATAAAATTCAGAGATTTCGCAACCTTGCAATTATCGGAAGGTGTAGAAAACAAACATCACATATAATAATGACTACACCTAAATTATTAAAATTTAAAAAATATAATAAATTCAAATAAAAAAATAAACATTAAAATACACTTTTGAAATAGAGGCAAATTCTGTACGTATCCTAAAACCTTTTATTTAGTGTTACTGAAATTAGAACACTCTGTATATCATTATATGATGCTATGCGTAAAAATGGTGAACTTCTTAAATTTTGAAAAGCCTGACAGTGTGCTTTTGTACGGGGGTGGCAATGCTCATGAATCGCAGCGATAATGGATTCAACTATTCCCGAACCGCGAAGATCTTCGAGTTTATGACAAATTCCAACCTGCACAACATGATAGAGGTCAACAGAGAACGCCACGAATGACACAGGCCGAAGAAAGTTTGGAAATTGTTGAAAACGAACCGAACATCAGCATCAGAAAATCATCGTATCGAGTTAGTGTTTCGCAATTTACCTCGCGGGGAACTTTACATGAAGAGGGTTTACACCCTTATGTTCAAAAAGTACAAGCTTTGAAACCTGGAGATGCTCAACATAATGTAGAATATTATCAATGGTTGCTAAAAAAAATCGTCAAAGTCAAAAATTTTTTTGTGCGATACTTTTCAGACGATGCGTGTTTTACAAGGCAATGTGTTTTTAATTTACATACCTAACACTATTGTCTGGAGTGATGAAAATCCGCATGGCATTCAAGAAACTCGTGATACATCATTTTAAAGCTTATTCAATTCTCTATACAAACCTACTTTTATCGATTCGTTTCTACAAAAAAAGAGCATAACAATTTGTTATTTTCTAAATCTACATAAAATACTCTAGACTTGAAAAATAACAAATTCATGCTTTTTTTGTAGGAACAAATCGATAAAAGTAGATCTGGATAGAGAATTGAACAAGCTTTAAAATGATGTATCACACGACCCCCCATGCCATTTAAATTTTTTATGGGGGTGGCTCCCCTGGCTAAAGGGGTGAGATCTAAGAATTGAAAGTTCGGTACAATTTGGTCCCCCTTAATAACAGAATTGACCTGTTTGAGCGTTTTTTTCTGAGTCTTTCGGAATTGGAATTGTTGGGGGGTACAAATTTTAGTTGAGTATTTTATGTAGATTTGGAAGATATCAAATTTATGCTATTTTTTTGTAGAAAGGAATCGATAAATGTAGGTTAGGATAGAGAATTGAATAAGCTTTAAAATGATGTATCACACGACCCCCCATGCCTTTTAAATTTTTTAAGGGAGTGGCTCCCCTGGCTCAAGGGGTGAGATCTAAGACATGAAAGTTTGGTACAATTTCGTCCCCCTTGATAACAAAATTGACCTGTTCGAGCGTTTGCTTTTGAGTCTTTCGAAATTGGAATTGTTGGGGGGTACAAATTTTAGTTGGGACACCCGATACACTCAAAATGTGTGCGACGGGCGTAGACTTGGTGAGATTTGACTAGACCCCTCCTTTTTCCATTTTTATTCACGTAATTAATGAACGCTCCCTTACAGATCGGAACGCTTAAAAATGCTACGGTTACAAGAAACGAAGCAAAAACAAAAGCAAACGTTAAAAATAGAGTGCTGTATTGTAAGGGACGTGGACCCTCCAATGACTAGAACGCTCTAAAGATACCGTGCAATCATTTAAGTTATAAATTAGAGTAGGCTGTGAAATTTAAATTAGGTTGGCACTACTAACTGTTGACAATTTGGTTTAATATTCGAATGTCAAAGTGACTTTTGCGTCGCATTTGCGATCGAGCCGTCAAGATTTATTCTCGCATTATCCGCTGATCGAACGGGGTTGCACTTTTGCAGTTTTGATAAAATGACTGTTTCACAGGTGTGACACCACCTAGAAACCGTGAAAAAGAATTTTGGAAATTCTCTGAAGACACTTTGACACCTCTGACATTCAAATATTAAGCCAAATTGTCAACAGTTAGTAGTGCCAACCTAATTTAAATTTCACAGCCTACTCTAATTTATAATTTAAATGATAGCACGGTACTACTACAACGTACTTGAGATAGTGTACTATTGCTGTGGTCAAAGACGTCATCCAAGCGTAGGAAATAATAATTGTTATTTTAAACTCTCAAATAATAGAGAAGAAATAAGAAAGAACTCCTAATTGGAATGTAAGTATATTACAGTGTTTACGGGTTCATAAAATATTTATTCAAACAAACTATTTACAATTTATTTCAACATTTGTCTATTTTCAATATTTCTTGGGACGAATCACGATTGTCACCTAGCAGTTCCGACATCAGGCTGACGCAAACGTCAATTTCGCGTTGTGTCTTTCGTTCGCTAGTCGTATGAGTTAGCAATGGACTCAAGTTAATTCCACAACGTAACATTGCCCCCTCCTTAAGGCTGTCGGTTAGCTTTTCTTTCCTATATTTATTTTAGTTTTTATGAAATTTTTCACTACCTAAATGATATATCGATTAACTAATATAATAGAATCATTTTGGGGAAAAATTGTATCTGTATATTTTTCCCGTCGTCGTCATATTTCCACTTTGGTAATAACAAATATATTTCAAGTTACTAACCAAACCATACACTAAACCTAACCGAATCACGATGCGACATTTATGTATGTACTATTTTTATATATCCACATTTCATATATTGGGTCTGCATGTAAGCAAAATGGCCATTATTTTAATTTGTTTGTTCTACATGATAAAGTTGGGAGCTATGTTGTCCTCCCCCATTTTGACAATGCAATGCTGTCGGGGCTCGCCGGGTTTTCCTTCCCGGGGTTGCGGTGACTTGGAGATTTGAGACAATGCATACTCACTGATTTAAAAAGTTTGACTAACAATATTGTTTTCTGGTGCTTGATTAATAAACAGACAATAAAATTCAGGAGATGTGTGGTTAAGTTAGGCTTTTTAAGTACATGGAAAAGTATGACACTTTATCTCTGTGAAGTAATTTATTTTATCCGCAAAAGTCACAATAGTGACAACTTATGTGCCTTCATTGACAAGGTAAAAGTCTCACCTTATCTGATTAGGCTCATAAAGTAGCCAACAGGTGTTATTTTATGTGCTTAATCACCAATCAAGTCAATGTGATTTTATGACACTTAAAAATTATGAAACCAAATTTCACTTCTTAATGTCAAATTCGTAAAAGCAATCTCGACTTTTCAGATTCAGATAGACATTATATTTTGTAAAAAGAATATGCATTCTTTTTTATCTTCTTTGGCAAGTTTTCCGTTTTTGAAGAAATCTTGATGGACGGAAAGCCTTTGTGTTGGATTTCTTCAAAGGGTTGGAATTTTTTTTCGATTTGGCCGGTTGCTACAGTTAGACTTCGAAATAAAAGAAGGTTCATTATGCTCTTTTTTGGATATGTAATTCTAAAATTTTACCTAGATTTTGATATTCCATGCAGAGACAATAAAAATCAAATCGATAGAGCGAGTGATCACCCCAACAAATGAAAAGTGATGAACACGTGACAGCTAGAAGTACTTTTGTCCGGCCCCAAGGACATGCCTTTTTGCATAGAGGTATTCGATGTACATTCAAAACAAATGCAATAACTAAATTTTACATCATAGAACTACTTTTGATTTATGCTTGTAAAGATTTAAAACACTTTGAATCGGAGTAGGCATTGTCATTTGCATCACAGATGTCAAAAATTTAAAAAAAATGTGTGTGCTTGTAACCATACGACAGAAGTGAAAACATGATTTTTTTAATTTTAAAATATTTATATCACCTTGTTTCTAATTCACAGAACTAAAATCCATTATAAAAGTAACGAGTGAGCAACAAAATTCGTGATCGCAGTTGGCTAAACGTACATCGGTTCCTTTACTTTACTTTTAATCTATTTTCTCTGACTGTCACAAATTTGAATCAGATTTGACAGCTCGATGACTTTTTACACAATCGTATCGATCAAGAATCGGCTCAAAATTTTGGATTCAGAGCCTCCTACGATCACGATTTTTTTTTTATATCTATTTATTTTGTATTGGGGAAAAAAGTTTGCCAAACCGTCTGGAAATAAAAGTGCTTTGTGAGTGGTGAAAAATACCCGATTTCAAAAACTATTGAATACAGAATATATACAGAATGGACCTTCAGGGTGGACGTTGGCTGTATACTATCCCGTCAAAATAAAAGGACTTTTCATGTAGACCAATGTTCCAACGTAAGTCAACGAAAAAATAGTGGAGCGAATGCGTTTCTTACGAGCGCTGTCTTAGCGGTAAGGGATATACGAATGCTTTCTATAGAAAAGTTGTAGAGCTTAAAAAACAACGACATAATTATATCTATAATGTTAAGGTTAATTTACAAATTGATAAAATATGACTATTCCTATGTCAAAACGAATACCGTGTGAGTGAAGCCCTGATGCTATCGGTTGTGCAAACTCATAAGATTTTACCCATAAAGAAATCGCTCAACGTTCCTATAGAAGTTTTCACGTTCATCCAGGCTCACATTACTTGAATGCCATTAATTCTTGGATCACACATACCCACTTTGTATGTAAAGTTAGTTAACTGCATAGATTACGACACAATTAATATATACAGCAAATCTTTATAGTTACAGTTTCTTGCATAGGACTGGTTAATAAAACCTGTCTGTCGCGGTTACTTCGGTCATTATTACAATCTTTAGATCTTACAGTGATCACAGAAATGTCTCTCGCAAAATAAGTTCCTTGTGTGCAAGTCCTGTAACGAAATGAACTTCGAACGTGACTTCGAAACTTCATACCTATAATAATAATTATTATGATACACGCGACTTAACCATAACGTAGTTAAGTATAATTTTTGGCTAACATTTGAGTGTTGTTTATAAAAATAAAAAACCAAACCTTAAATTACGCCAAACCTCAAAACTGGGGCCCCAAAGATCCCTGTTATTAAATTAGTTTCGTTTGTTCTTTATGTTTCCTGGCGTGGTGTACTTGCACTAGACTGCAAAGTGTGAGTCGTTTTCACCATTTTCCACATGCAGCAGACTGTCGTATTAAAAAGACTTTGCCTGGATACACCTAATGAAAAAATTCTAAATGTCAGTTCCGATATGTCATTAGTTGAGGTCTCCGTAATGGTCCTCCGATAATGAAGAGTTTGCGCTGCAAAGGCTGTCTAATTATCAGGAGCTCATCGAAAACTAGCGGTCCGCATGTAAACACCTTCATTATATGAGCACTGCGCTTTGTGAAATATCGCAGCTGAAGGGTGCCGTAAAAGGTTAATAGGCAACCTCCGGGAGCCCCTAACAGGCCTCACGAGACGAAGATTCGCGGCATTTACTTCTTACACGCTGCTGCATAAACGATCCAAATCGGGGCGAATTGTTATAAGGGTTGCTGTCAGCGTCCTTCCATCGTTGTACATCCGGGAGGTTTACAAATATTTTCTACCGTTTAATCAATAAACCGCTTGGAAATAAAATACTTTATATTTAATGAATTTTTACATATAAAATACGGAGAAACAAAACAAAGGTTAAATTAATTTGTATTTGTGTAAATAGTACGTGAATAGTTTTTTGTCAACTGGAATACAAATTCATTTCTAGCATATAGGCAACCAATAATACGTGATGATCGTATGGTGTAAACACAGACCAGTATTACTGTATAAACAAAATAATTTTAAGAACTTAGACAATCAGAGAAGATTCATAACGATGCACATTTAATACCACAATATAATAAAACCTTCTAAATGCAATACTAAACGAAAGTATTCTAGATTTCTACAAGATCCTTAGTGTCTGTAAACTAGTTTAGTTAAAACCTTTTAAGATCGGGATCCATTACCTTTCGACAAACAAGGAGAGAGAATCCTTCATTATCGGCGATGGTATCGGTTTAATGAACCGTACTTCTTAGGCTATTTGCTAAGGATGGCGCAACCAACCAAAAACAAAAAACTCTCTAAGTAACGGTTATCGGAATCATGCGGAGGAAAAACGATGCGATTAATTTTAAAATTTAAGAAAATAAGAAGATAGGGAAAATGCTTTCGTTACAAAGAAGAGTATTTATTTGAATAGGAAACAATAAATTTAGTACGTGGAATTTTTTACAATAACGACCAAAATTGCTGGTTCGTTCATTTTACACCCTGAATTAAAAATATAACGATAAAAATTATTATAGTGTGGAAATTAAGTAAGGAATAAATTCAGTAACTCAGCAGGTGGTGGGTTAATTAGAGCGCATCCGACGAATGTGTAGTGATTTTTTTTGTCATTACTTTTTTTTGACAGTTATGACATTAATATTTTTTTTAAATGGCAACCTGTTTTTTATTTTATATTCGGCATAGAGTTTTTTATTTTGATTTCAACTTTATCTAATACTTAATAGGTTACATTAGGAAAAAAATATAAAAACGGTGCTAAAGTTCAAATTAGTAAAATTTCAAAAAATTAACAGAGCTATCTAATTTTATTCATGTAACAGTACTGGAAAACCCCAGAAAACCAGTAACCAGATCGTCGTCGTGGGTATATCAACTTGGTGAAAAGATGCTTGGTTTGTTGCTGCTGCGTTCTGGTGCTGGATGGGTTCGGTCTGGGAAGGGCCGTCTCCGAATCCACGCCTGGTCGCTTGTCCATCGTGCAAAGATGAGGCGAGCAGTATCTTTCCACTGGGGTGTTTGGAAGATGATTAATTGAAGTTGAGGTTTGAACTAAGAACTGTTCTGAAAAGCGAAGAAAGTACACAGAGAGAGAAAGAAATAAAATGAATAGAGAGAGGAAGAGAAAACGTGATAGCAAGAGATATAGAAAGAGAGAAAGTGATAGTGCGTGAAAGAGATTGAGAAGAAAAAATAATAGAAAGTGGGAAATACTTAACAGTTACAACGTCTTGTTGTTGTGTTTTTTGTTGAAGATCGTCTGGTTCCGAGAAGGCTCTTCCGGTTCAGCTGGTGCTCTTTGGATCGACTCGGATTTCTTAACGTCATCCTTCAAAAAGGCTTTTTGAGTTTTCAACCCGATCATTGACCACCGACCTGCACGGAAATGTGCAGGCCGCTTCTCTGTCGAAAATTGTTCTGGTCCAGATTTTCATTTGCTCTCTGACGTCTGTTCCAAACCCCCCACCAGACACTCTTAAAGTATAAAAAATTGTAAGTGTACTTACGTTATTTTATAAAATCTGAATTTAATATATGTCAACTGGATAACTATTTTAAGGTGTTTCCCAAGCTGCCAGACAGTTTCGAAGGTTCCAACCCCCTACCAGACGTAGTTGAAGGTCAGCTGTAGGTACGAGCGCAAAGGAAAGGCAAATGTATATAAAAACGAGTACGAATGCGACAGTTAGGTTTAACGGATAATAATTCATTTATGAAGAAATTATTTATGGATTAAAGATAGATTTTGGAATAATTTGTTCAACAGAATTTTTTTTTTTTTTTGGTTTTTAATTTTGATAAGGCATTATTACTAAAAATATAAATACACAATTTGTCCATTAATTTTTGTAATATCAAACCATTTTTTACTATTACATACATTATTACCTGCTGTCGCAGGAACACGGTTTCCACCAGGTCACGGATGGGGTCCGCGACTCCTCGGTGGCGAAAACGTTGCCGGAGACATCGACCGACGTCGAAGGAGGTTGTCGGTCAGAGCGGATGCTCGACCTGGTGCTCTGCGCCTCGACGTAGTGGTCCACCGGACCAGCAGGGTTTGGGGTCGACGAGTTGTTATTGAGAAGACATCAGTTGGTTTTTTGTATGCACTTTATTCAGACACACGGTCCGAATAGAACTTCCCTCCAACCAGAAAGTGGCCTGCCTTTAATAAACTTAAATCTACTTAAAACTAAACTTAAACTATAGCGCGAGCGCTAAACTATGCTATTACATTACTTATAACTAACCACTCGCGACTCAAAGCGTAAAAAACGCTTTATCTCGAGAGCGCGGAAGTGGGAGGGCCAAGCGGTAGACAGTATAAAGGTAAACCTTCAGCGGCTGGCGCCATTTACCGCTCGACTTCCGCTACTATCGCACGCTCGCTCCCTGTTGCAACCTCATGCTATGCCGCAACAGAAAGCGTGGTGTTTAAATCTAAACTTATTTAACTAATGCTAAAACTTAAAATTAAACACTACACTAACGAGAATCCGGTCGCGAATTCACTCCATACAACACTGCGGACCCGACAGACGTTGTTCTGCCAGAACGTTGGCTTGTCCGCAATTTTTTTCATTTTAAAAAGAAAAAATTAAACAAAAAAGATTAAAAAAATTCTGGAACCCGATTGCAGCGCCACTTACCGGGGTCAATTGTGAATCTAAACCATCCAGGAACCCACCAAAACACACACAAATTGGGTGGAGAAGGTTCATACGCACCGTCCACAGAAAATTAATGTTTGGTGTGGCATCATTGATAGGAATATCGTAGGTTCTTTCTTCATTAATGGCAATTTAACGTCTGAAAGATATTTGCAACTTTTACAAGAACATATTGTTCCACGACTTAGGGTAATATTTCCAAACCACGGCAATCAAAACTTACTAGCAGAAACCATACGGTTTCAAAAAGACGGAGCACCGCCATGTTTTGGTCGTCAAGTGGGCGAATATTTGGATAAAACATTTTCCGGTAGATGGATAGGGCGAAGGGGGGCTATTGAATGGCCAGCTAGGTCTCCTGATTTGACCCCACTTAATTTTTTCCTGTGGGGTCATGTAAAAAAACGAGTGTATGTCAACAGACCATTACAAATCGAAGACCTAGAAGAACAAATAAGAAACGAAATTGCTAATATTTCTCCAAGATGTTTTGATTGATTCTTTGCAAAATTTTAATCAACAATTTCATTATTACCAAGAAGTATATAGAAATCATTTTGGACATCTTTTGTGGCATAAAAATTATGTAAACCAGAAGAATGTTCTTAAATCCAGGTGGAGTAAATTTAAATTAAAAATTTAAATATATCTAAGTCAAACTCCACAAACTTTAATGAGCGTAAAATTACAAATGGAACATGTTTCGGCAGAACACTTCTGTCATCATCAGCCCTTAAAGAATATAAAAAATTATCTTACTTAATATTATATAATTTAATTATAATTTTTAATAAAAATTATGTCTTTCGTGTTTAATTTTTTTTTATTAAAATGTGTTGTTTTTCAGTTAGAAGTGTTGTTTTATCAATCATTATTAATTTTTACTTATTTTTTGATCAAGGTTCAGGCGGCAAAGAGCTAACTATAAATAAAGACAACATTTCCAATGCTAACAAAATTTTACATTTTTCAAAATTTTATTAGTTTGATTAAAATAAGGTATGCATGTGTTGCATCACAGAACTAAAAAAATACTTTTGTTAAAAATATTACCATTTAAAAAATCTGGTTAATCTTGTATCTGAGACGATGGAACTTAATAGTAGTTTATTATACGAGTTCCTGTGTAAATTGAACGCTTTATGCCACAAGGGGTTTATAAAACCCCGAGTGACGTAAAGCGTTCAATCTACATAGGAACGAGTGTAATACAACGTTTTATCATTCGACACAATCCCGGAAAGCCTTTAAATCGCTTAAAATCCATAAAAATAATTTGACGTTTATCTGTCATTTTCATTATTTCATGACAGAGAGTGTTTACACAAGCGAAAATTTTAAAATTCTGAGTGTCGAACGATAAATACTTTTAAGCACATACCAAATTTTAATAAGTTTTGATGAATAGCTTTTTATAATATTTAACTCTATCCATACTATTTAGCGATCCTGTATATAGTTTTCTTACAAGATTTCTTTTGGTGACTAAATATTTCTAACAAATTAATATGTAAATCATTGTATTTTTAACTCTTTGTATTCATTATACGCTTTCAACTTATATGCACGTATAAACTTTTTATAGCCCTTTTCTAATCAATATTCGCACGATATTATCGGCCTAATGATGTGTCGCAGTTCCCTAGCCCAATTGATACGTAAACGTAACGTAAGAAAATCAATAAGCTGTTGGTCACGCGAAAGGTACAACAATCACCGTCTAACATGACTTTAACCGAGGTTTGTTTTCTTGCGTAAGTAAGGGCTTTCGTGCCCGATCATCGACACAATCTGTCACGATAATTCCTGCAAATGGTGCACGGCATTAAACTTAAATACAAATAAAATACTCAAA
The DNA here is from genome assembly GCA_963583935.1 of Diaperis boleti. Classification (NCBI taxonomy): domain Eukaryota; kingdom Metazoa; phylum Arthropoda; class Insecta; order Coleoptera; family Tenebrionidae; genus Diaperis; species Diaperis boleti. The sequence continues at coordinate 34,213,520 of OY757242.1, read as the reverse complement.
AAACACACAATTTTTATTTTTTTTAAACAAGACCAGTAAACAAATACTGTAAACTTGGATCAGTTGTGTAGAATACATAATCGAGAGTGGTACATAACTAAATATATTATAAACTTTTCCCTTTCCTTAATTTAACCTAAAATTTGATGTTAATTAATGTTTTTTCTCATTTTGCGTGAAAGCGTTGTCACTTTTCCGGGGCTCGGGCTCATTTGCAACACTCCACTACGTCTCGCTCCTGAAAATTACATTGACAACCCACGTGTATCGAAAATAACTAAGTATATGGTGTCTCCAACATGAGTATTAGATAATATCTACTATTTATATACTTATACTTATAGTAAAAAACATTCACACCGTAACAAAAACTAACTAACGAGTACTAACAAAAAGAACAAGTTAGATGTTGATTACTGCCAGATTAAGTTTGATCAGCTTGTACTTTAAGCCCATTACGCACACTCGGTCTTTGTTTATGTGCAAAGCCGCTTTAAATTATTTCGTTAAGTCTTTGAGCCGACAGAGTGCGCTTTTATAAAGCCGAAATGCCTCACATTTTGTGTGCTTTTTTGTCATTTTATACCCCATTTAATCACTGTTAAAAATGTATGGAGTTCATTAAGACCTTTCTTTTAACACTACATTGTTTGTTTTAGTTGACAGTATCTGCAAAATTAACAGAATTAACATAACAAAATAATTTAAAGTAACATTCTTTATATATTTCGGAGTTTATTGAAATCGACATTAATCTGCATTAACCTTCCATATGAAAAATAAATTAATCGTTCTGTATTTCTATTTATAATCGAGTGCCTACGTTAATTATGTTTCAGAATTACATTCCACTGCCCGACGCAACCCAGTTTGTTTCGTGTTTGATTGTCGTCACCCATTGATGTCGCGTGAGCACCTTTCTCTTCGATGTGTTTCTTGCGTGTTGAGCGCCGATTTGATTCGAAAGAATGAAATTGGAAGTTCATCTGGTGTGCGTATTCATCAGAGGAAGCGTTAGGCAGGTGTAACGACGCCCCGCAATTTCTTATTCTTTTCCTGGAGAATTATGATGGCTAGAAGGTCTGACAACCGATCTTGTCTAATTTTATTTACGGTAATACTATCCCTTTGTGTCTGAGAGCATCCCATCGGTATTCCCGCCAACTTATTTATTTGTAATGGCGCGCATCAAATGTTCAATTTCAATACAGTCTATCTATAGCAGCTGGATGAGTGCAGACAGGTTTTTTCATTAAATTTTACAATTGGTAGCAAATTTCTTATTTAAAACCCGTTAGTAAAAATACAAATCAATAATAAGTGTTCATACCATATAATTCATTTTTCTACGATTGACGTGTCCAAGAAGTAATACTTTTCGTTTAGTATTTTGGTAAAAATAGTTACGCACCGCACGTCAATGATCGCAGTGTATTAATAAAATTACATAATTATATGTTACTATTTGACTTACAATATAGCTATCCATACATATTTTGGTGCAGTCGTCTAGTTCCTATAGTAGACCGGTGCCTACTACAACGTAATCCAGATAATTCCACTGAGGACATCATCGAGATCTCTCTATATATATTTCAGACTTCCATGTCCAGAACGCTCGGATCTGGAGTATTAGCCAGATATCAAACTATTTCGAGCACGTTGTAGTAGTGAATCATTGATGGCGTCATTGAGGGTCCACATCCGTTTCTCTTTGATCCAAATCGTTGGTCATTCTAGTCCCGTGTAACGGAGGACTTCCTAAAACAGGTTTTTGACTGACAGGCCATCTTCAGGATTGCCAATTCCCTGGGACAAGACACTCTTCCTCAATTCCCGTTAAGTATCCCAATTACCTTGGTAATTGGACTTCTTGTCTAAGAAACTCTACGTAACCACTTCTTCCCGGTTCCTGTCAGGAAGAGCGCGCCTTCAACTTGCGGTCTTTAAGGTCTTCAAGACTTCAAGTCGATAGGTGCACTCTTTGATAATGACGTCAGCAACTGTGGCGGCTTTCTAATACACTAGGGCATTTGGTCCAACCCACTTAACGGACTATTGTAGACTAATGGCGTTGTACTTATTAAAATCTCTTGTCTCGGGAAATTTTATAGACTCTTCCTACTCCACTACTTAATATTCTCCAAGGAAAACTTTTTTCGCAGCTTCCCAATAGACTTCGACACTTTCAGGTGTCTACGAGGTACTCCGCAATGAAGTTCCTCCAGAATTATGTTTATGGGAATCAAATAAAACTTCTTTCATAGGTCCCCAAACATCATTGACGCCCCCAAGTGTCCACCAGGTACTGCCCCCAATGAAGTTTCTCCAGAATCATATGCTCACTTTCCATGTGGCCCACACCCTTCTCCAATACACGTGTCCAGACTCCCACATCCATGCCACTGAGCCACCAGGGTCTTTCTCAAGGTACTTACCGTGTAACTCACTTCCGCCTTTGGCCTTCATTCTTCCATCCCAGCGCCAATCAGAAATCCGGGTCGTTATTCGGGTCTTTCCATATACCTTTGGGGTATCAACTTTCGGTTTAACTCTCTCAAGTAGTCTTAAACTCTTCCTTCTTTCTTCGTGTCCAGCTTCGGATTTCTTCTAAACCTTTATATAAATTTCCTTATTTCTTCTTAATCTTTATTATTTCTTACAAATCTTTGTACCCCACATCTGTCTACTCAAACTGTGACTAACTGCAATCCTACTGCAATGTCTTCCAATAAGTGTACCGGCTACATACTTTGTTGTACATTGCTGCCGGGCGTTGAATGTAACTTTTTTATTTTAAAAAATTTTTCGTTGAAATTTTGTGGACGTGTTGATAAAATATAGATCTTTGCAGCTACAAAGCGATTTTTTGAAATTTTTAAATTAAGAAAAATATATTGCGGGAAAATATACTTCGACCGGCAGAAATGTACGTGTCGCTAGAGAACCCTCTTAATATTCCTCCAAGTGTTCTCGATTTTTTCTGTCTGGAAAACGTTCTGTAGTGATGACATCATCCGCTGAAAACATTCAATACAAACATTGGCTTTGGTACACAAATAACTATTTTACTGCTTTTGTTCATAATTCCAGGACATTCGTCGAAATGTAAAATACTTCTTAGACTACAAAAACTATAATAAAACTTGTATTCTATACGAATATTTTCATATTTGCTAATAATATACACTGCCAGCTACTTCTCCGCAATTACATAATATCATGTTGATGCCATCACGTTCGGAATGTTCTTGAATATTCCTGTTTCAAACAATCAAATAATTCCAATTTTAGGGATCGGACGATTTAATAATATAATACATCTCTTATCCAATTTTCATGTTTTAAATAATTCAGTGATGTGATATTTATATTCAGTGGTAAGAAGGCCGTCCGAACATTTTTACATTAAAATCACTCACCTCCAACACAGTTTTTTTTTAAATATCGATATTTGGTTAAGTACAAGAGAAAACAGCTCTACATAAATTGAAATTTCTTGTCAAGATATGACCAGTGTTTAACGAATTAAGAAACATACACACGAAGGTTCCGAACATTACCGATGTGATGAAATCTTAACTGAAAGCTCCTTTATTTGAGCTGCACTAAAGCTATATCTAAAGCACACAAGATCACATTGCATATCGTAATCCTATTCAAATATGTGCGACATGTGAACCTCAGAGAATCAAGCTACAGTTTGCGAATTTAATTTATTGTCCTTGTAGGTGTTACATTAATAATAATTTAAGATATTCAGACAAAAAATATATTTGAAAACTTGATTTGACCTATTTATTAACCGACTTCAAAAAAGGAGGAGGTTATCAATTCGGTTGTATGTTTTTTTTTTTTTTTTAATGTTTGTTACCGCAGAACTCCGTCATTTATAAACCGATTTGTAAAATTCTTCTTTTATTTGAAAGAGTATACTTGCAGATTGGTCCCATTGTCACCATTTCAGGATCTGATGAGGGGATCTCATGGAAATCGAGAAAAATCCTCAAATTTTCGCTCCCTTTAATTAACCGACTTCATGTATATTCACCGATTTCTTCGTCAATTGTGGACCGATTTACAAAATTCTTCTTTTATTTGAAACGGTATACTCTAAAGATGGTTACATTGTTAAAAAATCAGGATCTGATCAGGAAATCCCATGGAAATCGAGAAAAATCGTCAAATTTTCGCTCCCTTTTATTAACCGACTTCATGTATGTACACCGATTTCTTCGTCAATTGTGGACCAATTTACAAAATTCTTCTTTTATTTGAAAGAGTATACTCTAAAGGTGGTTACATTGTTAAAAAATCAGGATCTGATTAGGGAATCCCATGGAAATCGAGAAAAATCCTCAAATTTTCGCTCCCTCTTTAACAGACTTATCATGTATGTTCACCGATTTCTTCGTCAATTGTGGACCGATTTACAAAATTCTTCTTTTATTTGAAAGGGCATACTCTAAAGGTAGTTACACTGTTAAAAAATCCAGGATCTGATTAGGGAATCTCATGGAAATCGAGAAAAATCCTCAAATTCTCGCTCCCTTTTTTTAACCGACTTATCATGTATGTTCACCGATTTCTTTGTCAGTTGTGGACCGATTTACAAAATTCTTCTTTTATTTGAAAGGGTAATTCCATTGTTGTTCCACTCTTGACGTAATTCCATTGTCAAAAAATCAGGATCTGATCAGGGAATCCCATGGAAATCGAAAAAAATCCCCATATTTTTTCTTCATTTTATGTATATAATTATGTTCATACCGATTTCTTCGTCAACTTTATTGAGGACCTCAATATTGGAGAAGCGTCTTTACTAGGTATCACTAACTTATCACTTAAAATTGAAAAAAAAATTGCTTTTAAAAAAAAGAGAACCGACTTCAAAAAGTGAAAAATAATTGAATACATGTATTATTACATGTACTACCCAATGATCTGTCTGAAGTCGGTGCTAAGCCAAATAGGTAGTAGATAGATAGGCTGCCTACTCCAGCCACATCGAAGGTCTCCCGGCGAACGCACCGGAATGCGTGAGCGTGGGTGGGGGGCTCGTGCTGAGCAAAACACCCCAAACGGCAGACGTCGTTGACGGCCGTCTCGAATGATATCGAATTTTGTATGCGTTATAACGTTGTTGATATTTTTGTATAATTACAATATGTTACAAATTTGTAACCTATTTGGCTTGGCACCGACTTCAGACAGGTCATTGGGTAGTACATGTAATAATACATGTATTCAATTATTTTTCACTTTTTGAAGTCGGTTCTCTTTTTTTTAAAAGCAATTTTTTATTATTTCTCACAAGCAGTGTTTTCATTTTCAGGGGACCGCTGCTAGTATTTCTTGAGGTTTTAACTATAATAATATTACTGTGTTATGTTCGTACTTAGTGATCCAAAATTACGTGCTACCTGCTGCCGTTATTGGAACCACTTTTCAACTAGTTAATTATCACCAACTATTAAATCATTTAATAATTTCAATATGTACGTCCATTACTTGTACGCCTTAATTGAACGCATAATAATATTCTGATAGATCATGTGAAGAATTTTAAGCCTGCAGAAAAGCCATAAAAACATCTGGGCCGCAAATTTTATTACCTTGTAGAATAACGGGTCTGTGGCAGTCTTGCCAACTGTTCCAGATAAGTTTCGAAAACAGCAACTTCTGTAAATAATTATTTATTTGGCGATATGTAATTTAATTGATACTTGTAATTTGATTTGGTCAAATGTTTAAGACGAACAATTTTAGTCGGCGAATTGAAAACAGTTTTAGCTGAGTAGGGACAGGGAACAAAGACGGGTCCTGATTAGTTGTTTGTTAACTAAGAAGGGCTTGTTTCGTTGAAACGTTGGAAGGTCGGGGATTTTAACTCTTGCTTTTGAACAAGTCGGTTGATGTGAAGGGGTTAGTTCTATAATGCGAGATGAAGGAAAGAACGTAAATCACCACTTACTGCATAGTTAGATTTCTCGTAATTTAATAAGCAAATAAATATCAAAGATGTACCACGACAATGTAAAGGGTTGGTTATAGTGATCTAAGGAAAACAAACAACTTGTTATAAAAAAAACTGCTTATTGAGAATAATGTTTCGGTACTATTTGGTTCATCGTCGCCGAACCTCTGTAGAGCACTTGTCCATGTTGGAAAACAGTTTTTTTTTTTTATGAGAATTTGTTTCTTTGCTTTAAATTACTATACAGGTGATTTTTGCTATACAATTATACAATTTTGGACCAGCTTATGATATTAATTGCATTAATTAATCGCCTTTGGTGTTTGGAGTAAATATACAAATGGATCCATAGCGCTAAATTAAATTATGAAATAGAGACCCCAGCTCCCACTACACTCTTCCTGCCACTTAACTCTAAGAGGACGGACCGTATTGATCATTTGGAACTTGGTGCAGCACAGTGCCTCAGTACTTCTACGGCGCTCCTTAATTTTTCTGGAAAGCTCTGTACCTCATCCTAAATAGATCACGAAAGACTTTGTACAATAAGCATAAACTGAATTTTTAATGACACTTTGGCAACACCAATTATTTTTCTTTACAGCAGCCTTTAAAAAAGCCTTAACATTTAGGATATCACCGAACCAAGGGTCTCAGAAAAGAAATTGAGAGACAAGATGACATCATGTTATCCTTAAGTGATCGAATATTGGGTACTAATATGTATTAAAATAGTTTCCTTCAGAATCAGGCTCACCTCCACTATCTAAATCAGAATCACATCAACCAATTATGCAATTTTATGCAAAATTAAATACAGACTCAAACCTATAGTTCAGTTCAGAGTTGAAACCAAATAATCAAATCAGAATTCAAAGTTCTAAATCAGATTTCAAATTCTAAAATTCTGATTTGGATTTTGATACAATTCAGAATTCTGATTTCCAATATGATCTTGGAAGCATTATTGTATTCCAATCACCATCGAGGGCAGCGATGATATCAGAATTAACCGAAGGGAAATCTGTCCTTTTTATTACCTACCTTCGAAGAGTACACAAACCTCAGAAGCGAACTCTTATTACTTCTTAAATTGTGTACAATCTGATTTTATTCTCGTTTCCAAATTTACCACGTGGTATTTGATTGATGATTCACATTTTAGCGTTTGTTTCGACCATGTGATAATAGCGTCATGTCGTAAATTGTGACCGAAATCTTTGCCTTAGTTATTTCACCTGTTTTTGTTTTCACTTGTTTATTCACCAATGACCTTGATATTTAGTAGAATTGATTTAAATATTCCCATGCCACTTGTGAAAACATAAACCAATTGTTACGACAATCATGTAATTGAAAGTGTCCTAAAATGACATACCGCTTATATTTTCTAAACAAAACACGTCATCTATCGGTTAAATGGCCTAGCTTTTTGTCTATTCCTTCATGCATAACATTAGGTTGCTGAGGAAATCTCTAAAACAGATTAAAAATTTCTAAACTTGAAAAAGCGTTTTACCGGAAAAGGCAGAGAAAAAAATAATTCTAGAAGCTAAACGCTAAAATATGACAATTGTTACAGCTGATGTAGATGAGGGGGAACAAGAGCAAGATCCATTTGCCGATGAGCAAGGTGAGGACGATTGTTTTTGTCTATATTGTAATGATGATGCATTTGAAAGCTCAAAACTGGTAAAACTAAATACTTTTTTTTGGATTACTTAAGTCCAGCATATTCTATTTTTGTTAAATACATAGTTGAATTATAGGTTATATGGTCTTATATCAGTCTTATACAGACATATGGGGGAGGGGGTGTTGCGTAAACTAATTTTATTTATCTGTTATAATTTGCTGAAATCATCGAAGGCGCAAAGTGGTAATGAGATTAAATTCATAACCTCACTGACGCCATGTATTCAAAGAACCTGGGATTGACTTTATTTAAGGTAGGTTTAATTTAAATTTCCCGCCACTGCTTTGTCTTGCCAAAAAAAAAACAAAAAACAAAATAGGGTTCTGCGTTTCTTCCTTGTCGGACGATCACCTGGCTAACGGGGTTTGTTCAAAAATTTTTTTTCAACCTACTATGCTATTTTATTGAAATAACCCTTTGCTATTACATAGTAACAAGATGAAATGAAGTTGCTGGTAAATAAAAAAAAAATTATGCAGTCAGATTGAAAATTTTGACGTCTAACGCCTACTTGATATATGAATCATTTAGAAAAACCCTGTATTTCTTAGTATAGGTACTGTTGTGGAAAGAGATGGTCGGCGCCGAAAGGGAGAGATAGAAACAGGGTGATACAGTGATACGCGACACCTATCGTTTTGTTACCGTTAGAGAAAGAATAAACTTCCCGCCACTTTTTGAACATAAAATGTAATGTTATGTCAATGACGTCAACAAAAGTGAAATTTGAAAATTTGAAGCAAACCGCGAAATCAAAAAATTTGGTAAGTGATCATTCGACAAGACCACGCTGTGCTTTTTTTTGACAAGACAAAGCAGTGGCGGGAAATTTTAACCTACCCAAGATAAACCCCAGACTCTTTGGATACTCATGGCGTAACCAATCAGGAGGCAGAATTTACACAGAACTATCGGTTTAAAGGTCTATTGACTTTTTGTTTATTATTTGACTCTTGAGATTGCGTACTGTGATTAACAAGTTTTAGTGAGTTTGTTGTTTCGTTGGCATCGGTTTGAAAATTTAATAACGATTTGCATCCAACAAATTATATCTTACAATTTGCTATAATGTCATTAGGTTAACATGCATTAATACAATTCAACAATTCAAGTGTACAATCTGAGTGAAGTTAATTTATCTGATTTCATTTTGCACCATTTTGAGCTTTTCGATAATTACAGCAATTCACACAATGAAATGACCCTTTGGTCTACAGTCCAGAGTGTGTACATACAAAATTGTGACAGGTGCAAAGATATAGAAAATCATTAAGAAACTTAACCATGAATATAGATGATATGACAGAGACCAATTAGCAATATTTATATCTGGTGAATGGACTAGAACAAAGTTTCAAAGGCAATTTCCACAACAAATAAAATACTCTGTAAGGACAACTGGCAATTGGTATGATGTTCAGTTTATTTCTGACAAATTACGTTACTTATGTAAAATTTGTGATTTGATTCCATTTACTTGACATGGTTATCATAGCAAGAGGTTTGTGTTTAATCAAATAGAAGTACATGACCATGTTTAAACAAACTCATGGCGACTACGTTTATAACCTGACGCCACCTGAAAACATGGTCAGAAGAAACGGTAAAATTGATATGATTTAGCTGATAATTTCATAATTATATAAACACAATTAAATTATATATAATTATATAAACACAAATTAAAATTACGGTAAATTTGGCAGAAATATAAAAACAAAGAGATTACCTGTATTTCCGGTGACTTAAACAGAGGACACATGGTTTTGGAATCAGCAATGCAACCCGTCATAGTCTCGTAAAGTGAATTATTGACGTTTTGATTTTGAATTTAACACACGCAACTGTAAACAACAGAAAAACTCGTGGTACGAATAAAATCAGATTTTGCAAATTTTAAGAAAATCGTAAGGGCTTGCTGCGATGAACGTTGTTGTTGATTCGACGGTGGAAACAGTAAAGGGCTGATCGGATCTCTCCGGTCTCTTCAGCCCGGTACCAATTTAATCTCTGGATCGCGCTACCAAACGCAATCAGGTAAGCAATCCGAATTTCTCCTTTGTGAGTTCCAGGTTCCACACTTCAACGGCGAATTAAAACATACAATAAGAAATTTAAAGATAAAGTAAAAATATTTCAAAACTTTTGAGAAAAAAGTTCTCATCGTTAATCCCTACGAGGTGTAGGTACAACATATTCGGAGCTACGAGTTGTATTTACATACCCGAACTTAAGCCAGTACTTTCCATTTGTAAAATCTCTCAATTAGGAGCTAAAAGAATTTCGCTGCTGCATGTAGTACATTTCGCAGGGTTATTGGATTCTCTTACAATGTCATTCAAACCAATTTTGTATAAAGCAGTATACCTTGTTGATTGCGGGTACCTTTTTGAAGTGAAATTTCCATACGCGGGCTCAGACTTGAGGGGTAACTTTCTACGCGTATCCATGACGCGTGTCGCTGCCGGCCGCGCAGCTGGGAACTTGGAGAGTAAAACGATGACCGCCTTACGATCGCTTATTACTTACTTGTTGTATCAAAGGTCCTTTGATTTCTTCATAATCCAACACATGAGTTTCATCTGTGTTTGAAAGTGAAAAGAACTCTCAATATTAGCAAATAAATAAAAGCTTCATAATCAAATCAAATCTACTCTATTAAAAGCCGTGTGCTCCAGTTTCAACAATTTAATTCAATTTCAGTTCAATAGCGTGCCAAGTGAGAGCGCTATATGAAGCATCTATGAGGAAGAGCAGTTGAAACGTATATTGTGGAACAACTTTGTTTTCACCGTCAAGTTGCCGACTGAGGAAGTAAAGCATTAAATTTGTTCTGTCGATTATAGGCTGCGCAGCCAACACAGAACTCCCATTTCGTTGATTAACTGTGCGTAGGGAACATGTCTTGGACCTCGGATTTTGTGCTCGGATGCTTGATAAAATCTATTCGACCATCTGGGATTGTTGCAATTTTCTATACACATATTGAACATCTATCTATTCTAATAAACCTTTACATTTCTTAATAAAAGCTGCTTTAGGCGACGGTACGATAATTACCCCAACGAAAAACACATCCGATGGTGAAAATAGGTTCACAGTCTAAAAAAATTAAACATTGGGAATCGATTGAGGTACTTACGGGTTTTACCAGTTGAGCGATCTGGGATTGTTGCAATTTTCTATACTTATATTGAACATCTATCTATTCTAAGGGTGCCTTATTTTGCTGAGTTTGGTGATAGCGGGGAGGTGCGGTAAAGGACGCAGCAGTTAGAGCTTAAGTTTCTGGATAGCGCTGTATTTTATCCAAGGAGGTGACTCCGTCCTAACGGGAAGTAGCCCAAGCTTGAGAGGATACCGTTTTTAACTAGCCTGCGCCCGGGCACACTCGGTAAATATCGGCTCTATTCGTCGTTAGTGCTATATCGGTCTACAAGAATACCGCCGACAAGCAAGCAAAAAAAAAACTGTCAACACTGCTGTCCCAGCGAGACCAAACTCTTGACAGGGAACGTGTGAATTTCGGAAAGCACTCTACATTCTAATATAGGTATTTAACTAAAAATGGTATGCCTGAAAAAGAGGTTATTATTTACTTTTAATACTGATAAATAAAATAATTATGGAAATATAAAAGTTCGAAAAAAAAAATTAGATCCCATCGTTATCCCATTATCGGCCCAGGTCTGAAAGTTGCGGAATGAATGACAGTTTAAACAAAAAACAATTTCGTAAATAATATCCCAAGTGCAGGTTAAACTGCCGATAATTTTTTCGAGTACGTGAATCTTTTGCGGCATTTTGTTAAAATCATCACTATAACAAAGTTAGTTAGATAGTTTTGATACGTAACAAATACACAAACGCAACCTTTTGCTGGTGTTTTTCTGTCACGAATCAAGTAGCCGCGTCGGCAGCTTCAAAGATTTTCTTTGTCTTTTTGTTCGATACGCCGACTTAATCCTGCCAAAAATAATTACATGGATCCGAAAAATATGAACGATAGCTCATTCGATTCGGGATTTTATTGTGAGAAAGACTTTTCGAAGTAAAACTTCTTTATTTTGCACCTGTCCATTATTGCTTTATAATACCTTGGCAACGGTAGCTATTAACTGCCTCATAATTTCCGAGGGCACCTTGGTAATAAGCAACATTAGCATTAATCCCATTGGTACACCATAAATGGACTCAACACCCATTAGATTAGCCCATTTGTTATTTTTAGTGTGATTGGGCGTTGGCTCCCTTGGGCCCCCATGTTAGGGCGGAGCCCTCTTGGTTCGGTCGATGATAGCAAATCTTCTATTGAAAACTTAATTTCAATCAATTTTGTAGGATGGACCATTTAACAAATACCGCGTCGGCAGCTTCAAAGATTTTCTTCGATCACCCGACTTACATATTTTCCCTGTTTTTGCCAATCCAGTGTGAATTCAGTCCATATATTATAACGTGTGCCGAACAATTGCGCCACCTCACGTAAAGAAGCTACTCCAGATTGGCTAGTGTGGCACTCTAGAATGAGTCAGAACCATGTCAGAACTTGGTAAAATGTCGGTTCGTGCCTGGACTAACAGACATTGCATCTACACATTTCATTTATTTTGGATAAGACGTTAAAAATATGCCTTGGCTTTTGATGATTTTTTTTCCAGAATGGTTATTAGTTTCTTGAGTTCCTAGGGGGTCTCAAATAGCAATGAATTTTCTCAAACTTGCGTAAAAAATTATAAAAGTTGAACACAAAATACAGTGTTTTAAACTCCTTGTTTTTCCTAATACCAGCTAGCTGTTTCCAGATCTTAAATACCCCCTACGAACTCGAATGAAGTTTCCTGAATCTAACTATGCCACTTATGTATGAATTGAATCAATAGTTTTCATTTCTTATCCAAAAAACGCGAGCGTGTTTTCGGTTCTTACGCCACCTTACAAGACGACACTCTTAAACGAAAACGATATGAAACATCTCTCTGAGGAAGTACAGTTTAAACGTATATTGTGAAACAACTGTTTTCACCGCCAAATTAACGACCGAGAATGTGAACGATTGGTTTGGTCGATTGTGGAATCCACTTGCGATGAGAGTGACAGTCTCTACCTGCTACCTACCGACCCTAACCCTCACGACTACACTATGAGAAGTTAAATTGTTTTATTTAATACCGGGTGACTATAATTGTTTTAAAATTATTTAGTTGTGTTGGATTTAATTTCTGTTTCATTCTGTTGTTTAACGTGGAGCGTAGCCCAAGGGTTTGCCTAGTTGTTTTTATTTATGAAAGCCTAAAACATTATATTTATACGTAGGATATAGCATGAGAAGTTTCACTCCTGGTATCGGTCCACCAAACAGTACTTCTTTACAATTTCTAATTTATTAAATGCTTATGTTCTCAATAGACATTTGAAGCTATGCGGAAATCAGATACAAATTTACCACATTTACTTATTTATTTAATAAATTACGTTGTTAGAACATGAACACTACAATACATAATACAATAAACTGTACAACTTTAGGTCTTAATAATATAACCAATAATATTAATTGCTAGGATCACAGCACCGTCAAATGCAAATATTTCAGCTATAAAGGTCCAAAATTATGAGTGTAGATACAAAAGTTTTGCAGTGCTATTTATGTGACGCCACATAATACAAATTATATACCACTCTTGCAGTTTACTCCGACGTATTTCTATGCACAAGTTCCGGATCCATTACTTCAAATGCTATTATAAATTAGAGAATGTAAACGTAAACACTAATCCTCGTGCAACAAGGAATAGCTGTGTTGTTGCGACGACTTGAACATCGTATTCATATAAACCTATACAGTAGCATGAATTCTCATATTTACCGAGAGTTCTACATTTTGCAACGCATAAACTTTGTGTATAGAGAACAGTCGTCTTAGGAGATGTATTAATGCATATATGATGGAATAAAGTTATTTGCTCACCAACAAACGTCGAGTCGCAATTCCGTAACAATGAGCAAAAACAAGGGGCGTCTATTGATTTTCTTTGACCATTAAAAAACCTGTAAAGCATTTGCAATACGGTATGTATTTAAAACGACGATAGTTCGCTAGATAACCGTATATAAACCGATCTCCTTGCACATCAGTGTTGCTTTATAGATCATAAAACGTGACAGTAAAGTTTGAAACTATCGATTTCATTGAGATGGCTAGGCATCGGCCGTCTTTAGGGTCTCTAGGGGATAAAGGGAATTGATATTGATAACACTGCTGTGAAAACTTCACACATATTTGTTGTGGTAATATTTTGCATGCGGTGCCTCGCTTTAATATATTACAAATTCTGTGTTTGGCATTTAGAATTAGTTTATCCTCGATCGTATTAGTTCTTGGTCCTTTTTATCGCTCTCACTTCCTTAGCCGACAATTTGAACTCCATCTTGTTGTCGCGGTAAGCTAACGGGTTTTCCGACTCCCTCTCCTTCAAATCCGCTTTTAGCTCTTCAGTGCTAACTTCGTCAATCCCTTTGCCCTTGCCATAGAAAGTGTCTTCGGTGTATACTCTGTCCTTCCGTCGATAAGTCCCGTGAAGCTGTAGAAATCTTTCAATATACACTCCGCACGTCAAAGAGAAACGCACAAAACTGACCTTATCCCAATACTCGATATTGAAGGCGAAGTTCACGTGGAAATATTGATGATGGTTGTCGTGAAAAATGGCATCAGGTTGCCACGGCTGCCACCAATATGCTTTGAAATTCACACCAGAATGATCGATGATGCCGTGGTAATATATGTACAAGGCTACCGAATAAAAACTTACTAAAACATCAAATAAAAAGTAAACAGTTATGCCAGAAATGTGTTGCTATTCATCTTACACCAGTGCGTGGGAATTACAAACAAAGGTACCACGGCCACCATCTGGATAGAAAAAGATTCCACAGGGTGGAGAGCAGTGACGGAGAACGCTGTAGGCTGTTTATACTTGTGGTGGAGTTTGTGGAAGTTACGGTAAAAGAACGGAATGTGGTAGAATCTGTGCATCCAGTATGTTACGTAATCCTACAACAAAGGGACATGGATGATTACTCTAAATAATCCTTAAAATTAAAAAGTATATATTAAAGAATGAACAGAATCGATTTCTCATTTTCTCTTATGCAATATACGTTTTTGTGGGTATCGCTTTAAAAAAACGGGTTATTTGAAATTAAGATGAATTAAGATATGACAAGGCAATTCCAAAAGTTAAACAAATTAAGATTATAAATAAAGGGTTCAGTTTTTTGAGCGTAAATATGAAAGAATATTCTGATCTGAAAATTTACAATCCAAGAGTCAACTTTTGGGGCTCTAGCTCAATTATTTAAGACTTGTAATTCCATGAGTGCTTCCATTTTTTTACATTTTAGTTTCCCGATGCGCAGCAGGGGGAAATTTGTCAAAAAATGACACGAGTATTGCGTTTAATCAACTTGAGTATTACAACAGATTGTTTCAGAAGCACGAAAGTAATTGGGAAAGATTTTTTGATGAATAAAGTTGTTCAAACATCAAAGAACGTTCTCCCCCCCACGATTCATGTTGAAATTTGACATGAAAGTAAAAAATGTGACACAAGTATTCAGCGTTTCCCTGGAAATAAAAAAAATGGAAAAAGGAACACTAGAATTATCGAATTATCACTATAATTCAAAATAATAAAGTCTTACGATTGGTCAAAAACGATGATGAATGAAATAATCAGTGTAATTTATTCTGAATATTAACAACCAAACAGCTTCGACATTCTACATGCTATCAAATCTTAATTTCAAAGTTAAAAAAAATATATTAAGACACTTCAAAGCATATTCCGTCGTGAATTCTTTTATCGATTTTTCAACAATTGGGGAACTACGAATTAAGCATTGTTATGGAGCTATAATTATTAACAATTTGTTAAGAAAACTTTTCTGTCTTAAAATTTGTTACCTTGCATGGTCTAGCTAACATAAAAAACATTGTTTCAATTAATAGTTTCATAATATTTTAATAACAAAATCGACTATCAACGTCGAAATGTTAAGAAAGAAAAATTTAATAGAGCTTTATAAACTACTAGCTGACCCAACAGACGTTGTCCTGTACAAATTTCAATAAATTTGTTTTTGGGATAGATCGCGAGGAACACAAAAGTAAAAACAAATGTAATTTTATTTTTTCTGAAACCGGAGTGAAAGTACTATCTTCGCTCCGGAAACGCGAAGCCAAATTTGGATTTCCTTGAGTAGTCACGGAAACATTTAGACATTATTTTCTAATTTCTGTCACCATAGAAACAGAGAAACATACTGCTCGATAGGTACGTAGAAAATGTAGAAAATCGTCCATTCAATTTATTAAATTAATAAATATTAATTTTTATTACAATTGGGGGTTTCAGAAAAAAAATACGACTCTTCAGTAAAATTACTTACTTTACTCGGGGCCAGGTAAAATACTCGACACGGAGTGCCTTGTATCACACTGCGGCTCCTCGTAAGTAATGCATCATTTTCCTGACTGTTCAGTAGATAGGTAAATATTATTATAGGCTGGGATGCCTTTTTCTAGATTTTTCTCCAATCGTCCAGATTTTTATTTTCTATTGAATTTATTTCTATGCCGGGAGCCAAAATAAAAAAGAATCAACCAAATATGTCGTTCCTATCGTCAGTTATGATATAGAGTGTACAAAAATTATGTTTTTTGCAGTTTATCCGAATTTTCACTTTCCTTTGTAATTGTCTGCAATTTTATTTTCCTGAAAACTTTGCCAGGACCATAACGAACAAAACAAAAAAAGAATTACGCATACCCATCATTCGAATCGTGAATTAGTGTGTTCACACAAAAATCCCATAGAAAAAGCATTTTCAGTTTTTCCCGAATTTTCCACTTTTCCGGGAAACTTTTCCAAATTTTATGTCCCTAACAACCTGATTTGAACTATTACGAATATTAATAAAAAATAGCCAGATCCGTCCAAACGTTCTCAAGTGATGTGCTTACCAACAAACACCATTTTAGTTCTATGATATCGATTTAGGCTTGAATGCGATTTACAGATTTTTCTCAATCTTATATATGTATAAAGATACTTTTCTGCTTTACAGCATTTAAATTTAAAAATATTACCGTATGATAGACGGTGACTCAATATAAATAAAGTGGAAGGAAATTTATATAGACTCCGATAGCTCAATTGGTAAGAGCTCTCGACAATCATGTAATCGAAGAATTCTACGTTCGGGTTCCGGTCCGGACCTCAACTATAGATAAGAACCATCCAGGTGACCCCATATGTACAAAAAATTAAGCCGTCACGGGACGCTCGGCAGATGTGAAACAGCGAAATTGATGCTTATTGAAAGAATTTATGATTAAAGTAAACCAATAAATAAATATGGAGTAACAAATAAAAACGTAGTTTCGTTAATAAAATATATATAATTTGTGGTGTTTATTTATTTATTTTTAAATTGACTGGAAGGAAATTCTCATTATTCCGACTTTCAATACGTTTCTTGCTAATCAAATGTTTCAATCGCACATTGTAGCCACTCCACAAATCCATGAAGTATCCACGAATCCTGAGCAAACGCAACCACCCCAAGATAACTGCCTTCTGCATTCCGGCCGCTAGAGCTTCTGCCGATTCTCGGCAGGCGGGTATGATCTTGAGATTGAAGACGAACGAACCCTTGATGCCTCCCATGCACCCAATTACCAGAACGACCAGCTTCACTGTATACGTTGTGTACAGCATGCGGAGGTCTTGACATTTTGTCCATGAGGAGAGGTCCAGCAGAACCACGTCAGGCTTGTTTGCTGATATCTGCCTAATTCTGTCCCATTCTCGCATTAAAGTCTCCCCCAATTCTTACGCTTTATTTTTCTGTCTCACTTATGGTCTTTTTTAAATTTTTGTCTTGTTTGGCTCATCTATACTGACTATTTCAATTTTTTTTGTCCCTAGTTTCAAATTCCTCTGTGTTATTCCAGTTCTATTCTCTGTAGTTTTTTGTTTCGTCACTATTTCTTCTTCAATTTCCTTCCTTGCTTCTATATTGATGTCTCCTTTCGCTCTTCCTTCCTTTTTTTTTTCATTTCTGCTGTCTTCTCCAGACTGCTGCTTCTTCCATTCAATTTCATGTACCCACGTTTCTACCATTCCAATTATGTCGAATTCACCTATATACTTCAAAGAATATTCTCCTTTGTTTCTTATCGCCGCTACATTCCAATATTTTGCTTTTGTTTCCTTGTATTGCTGTTCTGTTAAATCGTATACCTTATTTCTTTCTGCGTTGTCTTCTTTTTCTTTCTCGGTTTTTTCCTTTCTCCTTTGAAATTTTTTAAAATTTTGCATTCGCCCAGTGTCGTCATTCCATGTCTGCTAATTCCGCTCTACGCTCTGAAGCTTCCTATAGCTTATTCTGACCGTCTTTCCTCCTTCCCTTTCACACTTTGCAATCGCTCTTATCTATTGCTTTATTCTTTTCTATGAAAATTTATCTTTTTTCTTTTATCCTCTGCTTGAATTTCTCTTTTTTTCTTCGCATTGTTTCATTTCTGTTCGTAACCCTCTACACCGTGTATTGTTGGTTGCCGTCGTTATTTTTTATTTTCGCCGTTTCTTCCTTCGTATATTTCTTCACTCATTTCTTTCTTCGAGGCTTGCTTTCTGTTCTTTGTTTTTCTACCTTTTATATACGTCAATTTTTATCCTTGCTTCTTTCCAAGTGTTCTCGGGTCGGTCGATAATCTAGGAATCCTTTTGGAAACAAAAATAATTGTGTTTGTTTACACCATGTTTTTTTTTAAATTTGATATCCAATCAACGTCAGAATCGAGAAAAAGCAATGGCGTCTCGTTGAATAATGTATTTAATAGCTTTATTGATCACAAAAAGAAAATAAAAATTAACCGAAAATGCCTCAAATTAATCAAGTCATTCACGTCGAGTGCAATAGACGGTACTTTTTTACACTTGGAGTATAAATGACTATTTTATTTGATTTTCTTTGTTGCCAATGATCTGTTTTAATTAACTTTGCAATGAGGCGTTGGAAGGTATAGGGTCCCCTGTATTTTTACAATATTGGTGTGCAGCTATCAATTTTATCACATTAATCAATCCTAAACAGTTTTGTTTAAAAATTTAATTCGGTTAATTTCGAAATTTACTTAATTGCATGACCTCGTTTGGACTGTCAATAATGCACTTTGTTTTGTAACAAAAAGAATCACACACTATCCTGCCTGAATTCTAGTTCAGGGGGCCTACCACTTTGGTGACTTTGTATAGTTGGTTGTCTAGTTAGCCATTGTGATAACCGATTTGTGGCATGGTGCGTTGTCCTGTTGAAATAAAATTTTCTGTTTGGCTAACCCAGGTTTTTTTTTTGAATTTTGTGGTAGAGTTGTTCCATTTGATTAGCATAGTTTCATTCACTATTTATTGTTTTTCCTTTTCCAAGTTAAACAACCAAAAGAATTCCTTTCGCGACACAGAAAACGGTTGCCATTACCATTCCGGCCGAAAAACTGTTTTCGCCTTCTTCGGAGCCGATTCACCATTTGCTGTCCATTGTTTGGATTGCTGTTTGGTCTCTGGTGTATATTAGTGGTGTGTCCACTTTTCATTCGCTGTTATTAATCAGCGTACAAAATCGATCCAAACATTGCTCAGCTGTGATTTTTCGGGTGAGCTTTTGTTCTGGCGCAAGCAATGCTGAACGATGGCGAAGATTCACCTAACGTGGAATCCAACTTATATTTGATCTCTGTAGGTGTCAAACCTTTAATATAAAAATATTTGATCACGGCTCAAATCTCAGTTTTCCCCATTTTCCAAATACCGACAACTTACAAACTTTGATAAGACACCAAATCAAAACTACTTGACAGACTTGGATAAAATTTTAATGTCAAACTGTGACAGAATGTTACATTAACTAATATTAAAAAGAAAAATTATTTCCTTCTATGGTCGGCCGCCGCGAATTAATCAACCTATTCTCACATTTGATAAGGACCACTGAGAGCAGAAAATATTGGAAGTTATATTTTGGGCTGATTAATTCGTTCTATCTAGCATTTAGATGAATTATTGGCAAAAATTACAGATATTATTTGTGACTAACTGAGAGTTCTGACCATAAGTGACAATTATTGGCAGTTGCATGTCTCAGGCACATGTGAAGTATTATCAACCATGCAAGTAGTAAAAAGTACTGGTATAGCGTCATACTTTATTTAACACTTCCAAAATTTACATGATTCACTAGTGTAAATCAGATTACTAACGAGTGAACAACAAAATTCGTGATCGCAGTTGGCTAAACGTATATCGGTTCTTTTACTTTACTGTTAACATTAATCGTCAATTCACATTACTCGATGACTTTTTACACAATCGTATCGAACAAGAATCGACTCGAAATTTTGGATTCAGAGGCTCCTACGATCACGAATTTTGTTGTTTTTTGGAGCTTTTCCACCGCCACAGTAAAATAGTAGACACCGATTAGAAGAATTGAAAGACCCTCTATACAAACCACCAACAAGGGATAACCCCTCCTGCAGCTAACCATCTAATGGACGTAATTGTTATAGGGAGTCTACACGATATTTATGACGGCAGTTGTGTCAGGGTAAGATTTAATTATTTTATTGACATTTAAAGGTAAACGAGATAATTCAAACAGTGCAAATACCATATATGATTCACAGCATTGTTCATCGAGGGTTTGGGAAACGTGTGTCGTGTATTTTTATGATTGGTGCGTTATATTGCATTTGTCACATTGAGTAGAAATTATAGATTATATCGTATAAAGGTAGAACGTTGCTAATTACAGTAGTCTAATTGGCAGGAAAGTACAGTTCTTCTAAATATTCTTACATCATACTTTACTGTCTGACTATTCAGCAACAAAGTTGCTATCTAACCAATTACCACTCATAAAAAGATTAAATATTACAGAATACAAATGCTGTGAAAAAGTAATTCATTGACAGCAACACCTGGAACTTAAACTAGGTCATTGTTGCCAAGCACTTAACGTTATCATAAAACGGAATTGTAAATGGTAAAACATTCCTAATGAAGTAATTAAATTATGTGATCTCATCAGATGATTAGGGAAACGAGTTCTGTAACTACACTAACCAACAAAAAGTATTTCGGCGCTTCTGGGTATATAAATTATTATTTAACTAACAAAAACTGAACAAGAAAGCAATTTAGCTATTTGAAATCACTCATATTCTTAACACCAACTTCACAATACATATCCTCTATTCTGATAGTAAAGCCACGTCTCTCTGTATTTTTCTATTGTCACGAAGATACTCGGTTTATAAGTAAATTTTCTTTCTTTCGATAGAAATTTATTGACTTTCACAAAAAAAGGAATATATTGAAGTGAGAGTCACAGTTTATAAACCGATACTTCAGCATCGCAGCAACTGTAGATGGCATTATTGTCGTAAACATCATGTGCTCTTCTATTCAAACAGCTCCTTTGAAATGCGATATTAGGGCACGCAGGTTGGAATTAAGAGTGCAAGGAGAGCGACATACTGTTTAGAAAGACATCATCATTGTAAATTGTACTTCTTTCCGGAAATATCAATGTCCTTATTATTAAATAAAATAATTTCGATTTGGTATTAACAAATAAAAAATGCAGTGTAACTTTAACCACAATACAATAATAATTTATGCACTTATATTTGTCACGTTTAGTGAAGTATTCCTAAATTACGAGTGTCGAAAGTGACGCAAAGCATAACAAGCGCTAATGGAAGTGAGTTATGCTATTCGCCTTTCACATGAGCTACATGATTGTACATAGTTTTTTGTGCTACCTTTTCTAAAATTAAATGCGTTGTAATCAATAATTATTAGAAGTCCACCAACAAATATGTTGGTAACCAGTCTGTCTTTTAAATCTAATGTCAATGACGATAAAGATCAAAATCGTATGTGTCGAAGTGTCAACATATTCAGATAAATGTCCTTAATAATAATTAATTCGAAATGACTCGTTCTTTTAAAGTGAATTTCACGAGCAATTAAATTAGGAATATGTTTTTATTGAATTGATAAATTGATTCTGACAAGATAGTTTATCTTATAATGGTATTTTAAATTTTGCGACACTAGATCCTGCAAAGCTTAACAATCCAGTAATGTCTAATGGTATCTGCTACTTACACTTTAGGTGCCACAATAGTATATTGAAACACTAGTTTTGTAAAACTTATATTAAGACACGAGTTCAGGTTTGCAGCACGACTGCCGTAGGCAGGAGTGCCTGTAAAGAACGAGTGCTCTTAAGTTTTACAAAACGAGTTTTTCATGTTATTTTTTCTAATTTGCATATTAATTTCATTTTTTAACAAATAAAATCAATTTTGGTAATTTAGGAAATTTTGTACCTAACGTATACTTAAGATGACTTACATGGAACCTTAACCACAAAATCACACTGACATTTCGTTCAGTCCAAGGTTCAGTGTGTCTAACCAATGGAAAAAAAAATTCTAGATTTTGGGTGCGTTAATAGCTTTGTTACAACAGCAAATTAGGAAAAAATATTTAACGTAATTGTAACGAGTTGTCGTGGTTTTTCAATCAGAATTTATACCCTTATGTTGTGACGCAATATACAAGCGATGGCCCCAAAATGGGAACCTACAGCATTCTACTGCGACTGCGAAACTATTGCAAAGAAAGCGTAATATTCGAATATTATATATATTAGCTATGCATGAAAGATCGTTTGTCATAGTTTATTTATGAACTATCAAATTTAACACCGACAACTTATTCAATAAATAATTCTATGAAACTCCGACGATCGGCCTTTCGTGCATGACCCACTCTGACTAATTTAGTTTTCGATCTCTCTGTAGAAGTTGGAAGTAATGCTTTGGTCTAACCTGATAGAGAAAAATAACCGGCCATTGAAGGAAAAACCACAGCCAGCCATATTCCCCAAATTCGTAGTAGACAGTGCTGTAACCACCATTGGATATGTAACAAGCAAGTACAGCCGAAGTGGAGGCGTTCATGAAGAGCGTCGCGGATCCTAGGATAATTTCGTGTCGCTCCAGTTCCGGCGACAAGAATTTCTTCGGCTGGCATTTCCACTCTTCGGGGCGGTCACGTTGGCGGACGTAGTAGTACCACTGAAAAACAAAAGGGAAACAACGGTCAAATGATTTCGCCTCCATGCATAGAGAACACAAGTCTTAAAACTTTATGGCAGTCCCTTCTGCTTCCTTACCCAGCGACAAATGTTTATGCGTGCACATAAAAAGCAATTTGCACCTCTTCCAGTTTATGTTTCCTTTTTACAGGTTTGATGGAAAAGCTCGGCATAACATTTGCGGTAAAATTGTGAAACATTGTATGAATAGCAAACACAGAGTTACTAACAAGACATAAACTACGTTATTGAATTAAGACTGTTACAATGCCGTCGAGACCCAACTCAAAACGAATTTTATTAGCATCTTGTATGCACTGTAATTGCATAATATTGTGACGGTTTTGTTAAGCTTACTTTTCTTTTTACCACTGTGGTAATTAAATTTTAAACTAACCGCGAAATTTAAAATTTGGCCCAGTGAAAAACAATGGCGGAAAATTTAATCGAAACAACCCCAGTTTCTTTGGATGCGTGGCGTGAGTATTCAGGGGCGGAACATACATCGAAAGCACAAAATTTAGGTTTTAAATATTTATTGGCTTTAACAATTTTGTTGATTTAATTTTTGAGATTGTGTACTCTGATTAACAAATTCTGTTCGTTTGATTGGCAACGGTTTGACAATTTAATAACACTTTGCAGCCAATTAATTCCATTTACAGTTTGCAATAATTTTATCAAGCTGACAATTTAGTTTTCCAGGGCATAGCATACATTAATACAATTCAACAATTCGGGGGTACAATGTTAGTGAGGTTATGATGTTGATTTCATTGCCACTTTGAAATCTTCGATGATTACAGCAATTTACATCAAACAACTGCAATGAAATGATCTTTTGTTTAAGACTGTAACACGTTGAAAGATATTGAAAACCGATGAAATTATTAACCTACGAATACAGCAGAGATCGATTGACGATAACTTTTCAATCGACGAAAGCAAATTAAAGTGTAACAATTTTAGTAAAGTTTCACAACAAACTGAAATGTTCTGCAAGTACAAACTGACAATAATGACGTTAAATTTGTTAATGATGTACCAGAAAATATTAAAGTTAGTCAATGACAAATCTTAAAATCAACTCGTGAAGGAAGACCAAGCGACCCTGGAAGCACTGTCAACACGGACTACATATTCCCAATTTTTTGTCAGAATGTAGACTTTATCGTCGAAATCAATGTTAATTAAATCTTTTTGTCGATATCTAGATTTTCTGGTTGAATCAAATTCCAGTAAACATTTTCTCAGATCGTCTCCAACAATTTGATCTCCTTCCACAATATTATAAATAAACTTTTGTTTAACTTGTAAATGTGGATTGACAAATAAAGCCATTACTCGAAAAGGAATAGTTACTAATTTTTACGAAATTACATGATAGACTCTCAGTTTACACGACTAACAATTGGTTCGTGTTTTAACAAATAGAATGGCCTGGCAATAAATTAGAAACAAAAACAGTGGACTGAAAATATATCCTTTTGTGTTTTCCGTTTTTTGGAGTTTACTTCTTAAGAATCGACTTTTCAAGCCCTGTACGATAAATTGATTGGTAGTAAAATCGAGCGTTAATAAAAGCGTTAACTAAAAGCGTGATGTCTCTCATATTATTTAACACAAAAAACAAACCTTCCATAACCGTAAATACAAAATAGCATTGACGGAACGAGTCACCGCATTGTTGCGGCGTCGACTACTCGATCACCCTCTCTCGTGTGTTCCATCGTCTCATTCTAGGTTTTAGAGAGGGACATTAAAAAATTCCACTCTTAAAAGCCCGATTATTTTCAGAAGTATCGAAAAATTTTCTAGGTTTAGATAGCCTATTGTATATTGTATATTCAAAGACAAACGCACTCCAGTCGCGCGTCGGAGCTGACACGCACAATTACTTTTTTCTGTCTACATTTTGGCATGATATTTTTCAAATAGTAAAATGCCGTCAGACCCTCTTATAATTATAATCTCCTTTGTAAAAAGCCTGTGGCAATGGCTTCTTCTTCTTTGGATTTACAGTCTATTCAGTTATTTTTTATTTGTTGCATCACGAATGCACGTCATTGATAGCCAAATTCATGCAAATATATCATTATTTATACATATCTAGTAATTATAAACGACATTCATCCTTTTAGAAAATTTCTTACGAAATTAACAAAGCGAAGTTAGGTCCCATGAGATCATATAAATTAGAGTAGGCGAATTGACTGACAGTAAAATTTGAGATTATGGTAGTTTTGACGTTTATGTTTCTCATGTTAAATTGTTTTAATTTAAAGAGAATAAAACACTAACAAAAAATGTAGGTTTATTGAGAAAGTGTGATTCAAAGTGTTCTCCCCCAGCTTCAATACTCCCCGTTTCATATTTTCAAATCCATTTTCGAACATCTGGAAGCTTATAGTTGCATGCAGTAAAAATTGCCTCTTGTAGTTCTTCAAGATTGTGCGGGTTATTTTAAAATACAGTGTTTTTGAGATACGGGAAAATGAAATAATCTAGAATTGTCTATAATAATAATCTCAAATTTGTGAATTTGATTCATAGTTTCCCTCTTCCTGTGAGCTGTTGCATTGGCCTGTTGAAAGTACCCATGTCGAAACTCGTCATCATGAAGGTTTTTGAAAAAAAGTTTGAGTAAATTATTATATGTCTCGGCATTTACCGTTCTTTCGAAAAAATCAGGTCCAGCTATGCGTCTTGGAGAGACCCCCAGCCAAATTTTCTGCGGATGGAGAGGCAATTGAACGAATTCATGGGGATTAATTGTAGACCAAATCCGCGCAATATTTTGTTTATTTACATATTCAGAAAAGTGAAACAATGCTTCGTCGGAAAAAAGTTAACTCCAAGATATTGCTGTTATTTAGATAATTCAAGAACCACTGACAGTATCCTATTCGTGCAGGAAACCGACGGTAATTTTATAGAGATGAAAATTTAAATCTTATTTTAATACTTTTTCACAACTTCCATATGAGAGGTCCATCTCTTGTGCTAACCTGCGGAAAGGTTTTTTGGGAGACGCTTCCATTATCTGCCACAATATCAGGAGATCTTTTTTTTGGGAGTTCCGTTACCCGCTTTGCGACCTACATTTTCAACACAAAATCTGCCACACATTGATAAATTTGTTGGACTAATTTTTGATAATCTGTAGGAAAATTAAGCAAGGCATTTCAAAAAACATTAACACGGCGTTCTATAGAATACTTCCATTCACCATTTTGTGACCGTTCAGCGTTCTTAAAATACTTTTCAGTAATAAAATTTGTATGCTCTAATTCATTTTGAGAAGTCACTTTGACATTCAAATTTTAAATCAAATTTTCAAAAGTTAGTGCAAACCTAATTTAAAATTCATAGCCTACTATAATTTATAATTTAAATGATCTCATGGTACTACTGCGCTTATGAAACACTGTGCACGCGCATCGTTGTAGTACTTCATGGTGTAGACTTTGTGTTACACTGTGTGCGTCTAAAGAAGTATAAGTTCTTAAAATAAAAACATAAATTTATTATTTATAACGTTTATAACTTTTCCGCCACTATTTTGATTTGTTTGTACCGCAGGGAATTAAGGAGAACATATGGCCCTCCCCGAGCTGCCAACGCTTTCTGGTTCGCCTGGTGTTCCTTCACGAATCTGCGGTGGTTTGTAGATATGAGTTTTGCTGTATATCTCTCTGGTTGTAAAATTTTTACTATTGTCATGGTTAACTTGGGCTTTTTAGATGTTCCCAACAAAAGTCCATTAACACGTATGACACCTTTATCTTAATAAAGTAATTTGTAAATATTTCAATCAGCCTCTGTCATATTTGAATTTAATAACTTCATGAATTAGTCAGTACTACACACACTGCCAACCAAAGTTGAGCAGAGCTCGTTATCTGAATGCTCACGCCATTTATTCCAAGAATCTGGTACTATCTTTGTTTTGGTGGGGAAGGTTTGATTTAAACTTGTCACTGCTTTGTCTAGTCAAAAAAAAAACACAACTTAGGGCTTTATTTCTATTTCTTGCTCAATTTCATCAATTTGTAACACGAAAGCTAAGTTAGTGACGACGATTGTCACGTTTTAATTTAAAAATTAACCATTACACCCCAACCAACATGCATAATCTACCGAGTCATCTCTACACAAGATGGTGGGGCGGATTGTATTCATCGACATCGAGAGGGCATTTGACCAGACCACCTTCGATAGTGTCGGGCGAGCACCTCAGAACAGTCATGTCTCAGGAACAGTACGTGACTGGATTCAGCGGGTGTTGTAGTGCAGAACCGTACAGGTCAGTATAGCGGACGTAACTACTCAAGGGGTGGTTAAGAAGAGCTGTCCTCAGGGGGAGTTCTCTCCCCATTGCTATGGAACATAGTAGTTGACGACTTTCTATGCACACTCAACGAGGCGGGATTCTACACTATCGAATACGCAGATGACCTGGTCATACTGCTTACTAGTACTATGCGACCTTATGCAGACAGCACTCTGCCTGGTACAGAAATGGTGTAAGAAGGAGGCTCTGGTTGTAAATCCACAAAAGACAGAGCTAGTCCTCTTCACGAACAGAAGGAAGATGTGACACCTAAAGCAGCCCTCCCTCAACGGCGTCAAGCTGAAACTCTCGCAGTATGTGCAGTACCTGGGTGTTATGTTGGATCTTATATTGTGCGTCTTGGAAAAAGCACCTGTCAGAAAAAAAACAACGATGGCACGCCTCGGACGCATCCAACGGATGGCATGTATCGCTGTGACGGGTGTCATGAGAACCACCAAAACCGCAACTCTGGAGGCTATCCTGTGTCTGCCTCCCATCAATCTTTTCGTGGAGAGCATGGCACTTGCCTCCGCTCAAAGGCTGCGAGAAGGTAACTTTTGGAAATCAGAACGCGGGCACGCCCGCATCTTGAGCGAGGAACACCACCGAGTACCTCTTTTAAGTGCAGGGTGGAACCGTATCTGTCCTCAATATGCTTTCGACAAATGCTATGCAGTGCGTACGGATACAGGAGAACATCCTAAGTTTAACATTTAAATTTTCACGGATGGATCAAAAACGAAAGCACGCTCTGGAGCGGGAATTCACATCACCGAAATGAACTGCAATCTAAGCACAACCCTAGGGGAATGTGCCAATATTTTCCAGACGGAGATCGCGGCCATTCTTAGGGGTGTCACAGAAATCACTGGCCGCAATGTGCTTCTTCAGCGACAGTCGAGCAGCTCTGCGAGCTCCGGCCAGTGTCAGGATTATCAAGTGGTACATGACTGCCATCTGGCACTGTCGAGAATAGCATTAAACAATGTTGTTGAGCTAAGGAGTTGACAGGGTGCGACGGGAACACCGGATGGTACCGAACGTGATGGGGGTGGTAAACGACCCAACGTGTAGGGGGTGTTTAGAGGAGAACGAGACTGTCGAACATATCCTACGGAAATGTCCGACTCTGGCCTCGACCAGAAAGTCCATACTGGGGGAGACATGGCCCAGCTGGGCCAATTTGAGGTGTGCCTCGCCTGGAACCATTCCAGCCTTTTTCGACAATGTCGGATGGCTGGATGAGAGACAGGAATGATGAACACAAGGGGGTGACATATTGGGCCCGCGGTGTGGTTTAAGTGTCGGTGAGGAGAACCAATTCCCTCACACCCCTCAACACCTAATCTAATCTAATCTAATCTAAAGTCAGCTTGAGTGTTATAAACGATACTTTCGAGAGTACGAGCTGTAATTCGGTAGGATTATTGTATGAATAAAACTGTAGACTAAGCGACTCATTTATCGGAAATTTTTTTTTTTACTGACTTTGAAAGATAATTTTTTACCTTCCAGGAATCGAAAAGACCAACTTGTATGAAAATTATGAGATTATCACTATAGTTTAAAAAATAATCAGTTATAATAGGCGTAGCTAGCTCGCAAATTTGCATTATACATGATTTTATTTCTATAGCAACAGGTAAATAAATTATTATTATTATACGTTTTTTTCTGAAAGCAGTGTTTCACGAGTTAATTTATAAGTAATAATAATTGCCATTTTGCTATTTACGTGCTTTTCACAATAGAAAGTGTGTCCAAAAGATTTGGACAGACAGCTTATGCAGAAATCAATGTGGATACGAGAAGAAACGTGCCGGAAAATACACAGAAGTCACGAGAGTCGGTATGGCGTCAGTTTTCTCAGTTTTTGGGAGAAAAAGGCTACTCTTTGACATCATCTACCACACCTGCAGAGTTAAATGTTATTCTAAAGAGTTAGGCTAACAATATGAAGAATAGAGATAGGTCGGAATATAAGGAAGGTGTGGTTAAGTATACATGGAACAGTACTGCGAAAATGGTGCAAGAAATGTATTTCAATGAGTGGAATATTGAGATTAACCCATTTAGTGAAGGTGTTTTTAACGCCTAACCCATTTTGGAGTTGTAATGGAAAGAGATATTAGTACAAAAATTCCCCTGTGTGGATAAATGAAATTGAAAAATGGGTGAAAACAGAGACAGAAAAAATTGGGTTGAACACTAAAAAAAGAAAAATACTCAATCATTCGATTAGATCCACTACCGTTTCGTCATTGGCCAAATCACAGGTCACAATAATATTAATTCAATCTACTCTTATTTGCAAATGGACAAGGAACATCACAGGACAATTTTATTGTTGAAAAAATTAGAACTACTGCGTCGACAACGACGACGACTGGATTGACTAACAGCAGGGAGGGTAAAATTTGTGATATTGAACATTCGTTAAAAGAAGGAGTATTTTTTCAGAATTGCAAATTTTTCAGTTAACTTTGTAAAAAAATAATAATTTTCTTAAATAAAAGTAATAATCAACTTTGTTTAAAATATTCGCTGCAACCGCTAGTGAAATACCAATTTATATCTTCACTAGTGAAATACTCGCTGGAATTTGTTGTTGCTAGGATGCGAAAGTAGATATCTGCTATATTATTGGTTAATATTTGAAAAAATACAGTTGAATTGAATAGTCGTTAAAACTTTACATGTCTGTCCATATAGTAGTTGGAAAATGACTTGTGTGAGTTAGGCCTAACACTCAATGTGCCTTTAAACGTACCGGGTGTAGTCTTGCTCCAAATAATTAGAGGAGCATAATTATCTTATCTTAATTATCATATCTTTGTTTTTACATGTAAAAGCCCTATGTCTCAAAATACATTCTCCACCCTGTACATATAATTATGTGCATATTTTGATCATTGATTAATTTTAGTTCGATTCATATAATCGCAGTCTTCATGATCAATTAGCCAACTTACACATGTCAAGATACAAATAATTTTTTAAGAAATGAAGAGTTATCAAGACATGCATTCCTCAGGCACCAGCTCTTTGGATAAAAAATCTATTGATCCAACTGTAATTCGCGGTACGCATAAACAAACACATAAAAAGACATAAATCCCTAAGCTTAATTAGATCAGCAGGATCACAGTAAAAACATCAAGCTATATACGTACATGTAAGAATCCACCTATTAAAATGTACATCGAATATGAAATTATGATTGAAGGTAACCAAAAACTCCATAGATTTTGTAGACCGACGAATTCCAACGATACTTCCGACCACTTTAACGATGAAGTTTTCGGAGTGTCTTCACTACTGCTGAATCCAAATTGTCGTTTTAGATGTACGAAAATATTCACCCATTCTCCTGAAAAGTAATAAGTGGGTAAATAATCGAGTATTTGTTTGAATATAGTCAAGTGAGCAGCTGAATAAATAAATGTTTGTAGATTTAACACCTGTGAATTTAGATCGAATTCGATAAACATAAAAGCGATAAAACATTCATTCTATTCGCACGTTTTACAAACTGTGAAAATAGACTCTTTGAATCTACGTCTAGTATGTGTAAAACAATTATAAGACAAGCGTTCCAAACAACGTATTACCTGTTTTAACAAACATTTTTCATATTGCTAGTTTTTAGTTTTAAAATAAAATTAATTAATCGCAAAATGTTTCATATTAAAAGAGAAAATATTTCATTTTTGTGCTGAATAAAGTAAACACCATGATGTTGCTTTGTGGATGTTATTAAATTTGTAATATTTTTGCTAATGACACTATTGAAACAATATAGACAAAACCCAATCATCACATCATATAAAAATATGAAGTATGTAGCTATATTTAAAAATAAAAATAATTAACCTGACATCATTTGAAGGTTTAGTTTCAAACAGTGAGTAACAATAACACCGGTCGACACGATTTTTGGGTTTGAGTTTTAAATATCAAATTTCGATTTCTCTTACGTAATTAAGTACCTGGCGACCGAGCTTTTATCGGTTCTTATTTTTTTGTAAAATCGTGTTTTTTCAGAAAAAGTATTGATGTCATAATAATTATTATACGATATGTCTCATGACTCGGAAGTTTAGGCAACCCTTGAAACCGGAGGGCCCGAGGTAGCTTTCTTGAAACATGGCGGCCGGAGGCCCCCCCTTTGAAACACGGCGTCCCGAGGGGCGCCCGTTGAAACATGATGTCTGAGACACCCCCTTTGAAACAGGCAAAGCCCGAGGGTCCCCCCCAAAAAGGGAGCCCGAGGAGGGACCCCCGAAACAGGCAAACCCGAGGGGGGGGATCAAATCAGGCGACTCCGGGAAGGGCCCCCCGAAGGAGGCGAGCCTGAGGGGGGCCCTCGAATTAGGCGGGCCTGAGGAGTTCCCCCCGAAACAGGCGAGCCCGAGGGGGGAGCCTAATCAGGCGGGGCCTCTTCGGTTATCAAAATAATAGAAGTACAAGGTTGAATTTGTTTATAGGATTTATGTATGAGACAAATTTAATTGACTTGAGGTTTTCAGACAGGCCCCCTTGAGACATCCTTAGAACAGGGGGGCGTAGCTACCATCTGAACTGCCATAATACTTACTACGCTAGTCGCAGTCGTTTCATTCACACGCGTTCCCGCTCTCATGCATCCCACCAAAGTGTCCGAAATTGTCAGTATGACAGCGGATAAAGGATTTTATCCGCAAACGTCACAAAAGTGACAACTTAAGTGCCTCCATTGACAAGGTAAAAGTGTCATTTTATGTGATTAGGCTCATAAAGTAGCCAACAGGTGTTATTTTATATGCTTAATCACATAAAATAAGTGACACTTGTACCTTGTCAATGAATTCTTTCAAATTCTTACTAAATTGTTGTTTTCTAATTTATTGAAAGTGAACTAGCGAGGTAGTGGATGGGGACGCGTGTAAATGAAACGACTAGCTCCTCCTTGTTTTATTTACAGGCGCCCCTGACCAAAGGGGCTCCTGACCAAAGGGTGCCGAACACGGGTGCTCATGACCAAGGGGGCTCCCGGTTAGGGTGCTCCCTGACAAGGGGGCTCCCGACCAAGGGGGCTCCCGGTCAAGGGGGCTTCCGACCAAGGGGGCTCCCGACCAAGGGGGCTCCCGGTCAAGGGGGCTCCCGAACAAGGGGCTCCCGGTCAAGGGGCTCCCGAACAAGTGGGCTCCCGGTCAAGGGGGCTCCCGACCAAGGGGGCTCTCGATCAAGGGAGGACTCGACCAAGAGGGAACCCAAACAAGGGGGCTCCTGACCAAGGGAGCTTCTGAGTAAGGTTTGCGGATAAAATAGTATATATCATTTAGAGCATAAGTCGCTTTATGTGCTTCGCCTGGACTTAACCGACTCACTTCATTCGTCGGTCAACAGTCCAGGCTCAGCACATAAAGCGTAACTTATACTCTTAATAATATAATCTACTATTAAAAAACCGTGTTTTTTTGTGTAAATTTGCGTTTCTACAAGAAATACAACTACATAGGTAGACTTAAAAAGCAAAACTTGATCTAAATACAAAATTTCATCCAAATCGTTAGAGTCGTTTCTGAGATCCGCGAAATAAATTTATATACATATAAATAAATTTAGAACAATTGCTCGTTTAAATATATTAGATTAGATAGATAAAGGCAAAATAGGCTTTTTGGTCAAAGTTTGCTTTTGTAGAAACCAGATCGATATTTGAAATTTGAAAAAAAATTTAATTGTAGGTCTGGATAGAGAATTGAATAAGCTTTAAAATGATGTATCACACGACCCCCCATGCCATTTAAATTTTTTAAGGAGGTGGCTCCCCTGACTAAAGGGGTGTGATCTAAGACGTACAAGTTTGGTACAATTTGGTCCCCCTTGATAACAAAATTGACCTGTTCGAGCGTTGTTCGAGAGTCTTTCGAAATTGGAATTCTTGGGGGGTACAAATTTTAGTTGGGACACCCTGTATATCGCAATTAACTGGAAACAGCCAATAACGCTACCATTTGTAAATTGAAAGAACGTCTTGTTGTAAAAGTATCCTCTGTACAATAATGTCGTCTGCGTACATTACATAAGGCGATTTTGAGATCTAAGCAACAAATAACAAAGGTCCCAATACCCAACCCTTACTTAGTACTGCAGACCGATTCAGTGACAGCATTAATCCATTGTGCAGAAGACTACTAATATATACTATATATTTGGTCATAAATTATTCCACTACGTTTACTATAAGTAAGGTGAAACTAATAGGTCTATAGTTAATGGGGTCAACTTTATTGCCGTTTTTTAAAATGGGGCATATAAAAGCTTCACGACAGTCCAATGGCAAGATACTGGATCTAAGAGGTCAGTGCCAGAAGGCTTAGATACCACTAACTTCTTTACTACTCTCTGTGGATTTTGTAATCAGCCTCAGATATAATCATCAGTAAATCTAAATCAGAACCGAAGCACTTAGAAAAGTACGTGTATACCGCAGATAAAGGGAGTTAAAAATGAGTTTGGATTAAGATTGAAATAAGATAAAATCCATTGTCTAGTTAAATTCATTGACATGTTTTTTCGTTATCAATCCGCGGTCATGGAATTTGTTCATATTATGTATCATTAATACATTAATACAGTAATTCCGTAAAGTTAGCTTTTGGTTTGTTTTGAGCAATTAACAAAATTTAGAAAGCTCCACAATGTAAAATAACCAAAGGAGAAATAAGTACACAAACCTTGGTTGGACATTTGAAACTTGAACTTGAACTTGAAATTTCAATTGATGTGCTTCTAATCATGTTTACACAGTCTCGAGTATTCTCAAATGTCGATTTGTGCATAATGAATAACCAAAACAAGCTACTGCACTAAATATTCATTAGTATTAAAATAGTATATTTAAACACTAGTTTTGTAAAACTTATATTAAGACACGAGTTCAGGTTTGCAGCACGACTGCCATAGGCAGGAGTGCCTGTAAAGAACGAGTGCTCTTAACTTTTACAAAACGAGTTTTTCATGTTATTTTTCCTAATTTGTATATTAATTTAATTTTTTAACAAATAAAATCAATTTTGGTAATTTAGGAAATTTTGTTAAATTTTGATTTTTCTGTACCTCACGTATACTTGAGATGACTTAGATGGAACCTTAACCACAAAATCACACTAACATTTCGTTCAGTGCAAGGTTCAGTGCGTCTAACCAATGGAAACAAAAATTCTAGATTTTGTTAATGAAATATTAACGCACTCAAAATGAGTGCGTTAATAGCTTTGTTACAACAGCAAATTAGGAAAACTAATTAAAAAACCTATCCTATGCATGAAATTTTATAAACATTCACTGTCCGTTTTTAGACTCAACGGTGAAATGATAGCAATTAATATAACGAGAATATTATGCGATTTATAACAGTCGAGGCCGTTGCCAAGTGACGAGGCGACAGCCGAGCCTCTTTCAATGCCCGAGATGGTTAAGTCGCTAATATCGAGTTATACTCAACGATGAGAATGACGAAATTCATAAAAATTTTGTTCGTCAGTGAAAATGTGTAGCATTATAAGTACATAATTTTATCTACATACCTTTAATAGAGATTCCTACTATAAAAACTGCAATACTGGCTAAAGTTTTTCCTATACTGTCAGGTATTTTTTTCCAAACTGTACTAATCGTCTCACTATAATTTTCTGTCCACGTAACAGCCATTGGATCTTTAACCCAGTCATTTTTTTGCTTCGTTTGGGATTTCTTTCTTCTGTTAACACCCATCTTTGAGATTGTTAGTGAAAGACTAAGAAATATAAAAATTATATCGTCCGCATGTCAAACTCTTATTCATATCACTGATTTAAAAGATAATTTTAAGTGATTTCAAATACATGATACTTTGCTTGGTATTTATCTGCGAACACCTGGATATGCAGTTAAGAAACATCCAATAGTAAGATGAAAATATTACTAAGGATGTGGCCAGACTTGCGGTCTTTTCAAGTGGACGAATTGTGTACCTTTGAGACTATTATTAAGCCTACTCGAATGGTAGCTATAAATACTTCAACAAAAAATTTGCATGTAAAGACGAAAACCACACGAAAACTAAAAACAATATTATTATAAAAATTAAGATTTTTTTAATGTTGCCAATACATAATTATTACAATACATATTTCTACGATTACAACGCGTGACAATTTTATCACATTTCTAGGATTTTTGCGATAACGTCGTCCTGACATTTAATTAAAGCAAGACTATCAAAAAGGCAAATTCATATTATTATACAGAGTGAGTCAATAGTGCGAGGACGGAAAAAAATCATATTTTACCATCAAAATATTTTCAACTCAACAATTTTTTTTTAATAGAACCTTTTTTTTATTTTTTTATTTGCTGTTCTAAATGCTACAACTGCATAATATGCTTTTTCTAAATTTGGAACACAAGGTTGCGAAGTTATTAATTTTTTTGTGAAAATTTTCGAAAAGTCATGTGATCATCTAAAATTCTGTATCAGCATTGTTATTAAATATTTAAGATTGAAATTTGGCATATCGATAAACAAAGCTTGGGTTTTTCGGACGCTGCTAATAAAATTGGATGTCCTTTCGTCCGTTGTCCGTGAATCTATTATTTGATAAAAATGAATTTTTGTCAGGAAGAATCTATTGATATGGTATATTCTTTGTGTACAGGAGACCGAAATCCATTTTTGGCCTTTAAAATGTCTCATCAACAATTTCCTGAGCGTAGGCATCAAATACAAAAAAAAAGATCACGTGAAACGTGTCTCTCGGGAAGAGGACGCAAGTTTCTGTTTTGTTAAAGGTTGACTTGTCCTGTACTTTCAGACCTTTCTTGAAGTTTTTCGAATGCTTCAATCCTAGGATGTTCAATTAAAAAAAATCATAAGTTGAGTACAGTCCTGGAATGGTGAAACACCAAATATGGCTGAAAATCATTTTAGTCGATGCAGATTTGATGGTAATATAATATGATGACATCAGAGCATTTTTTTTATTTTTATTAGTCAGGCCGTCTTCCCTCCTCGCACTATTAACTCACCCTGTACACATACCCATGTATAAGCAGTAGTTATATTATTGATAATTTTATTAAAATAATTGAGTGAAAAAGCATTTCCTAGGTTACTAAAATATAATTACATCATGCATTATTGTTAACCTTTTAATTATGGGTACGTATATTTTATCTTGTTTACGTAACAGCGTTATTACATACATTTCAACATGTTTTGCCGTTAAATTTCCAATTACCTGTAAATCACTCAAAGGTAATTTTATTTTAGTACGGGTTTTGCACATATTTGTAGGATCGATAAAAATAAATTCCGTCAATTTGATTTAATTTGTAATTAAAATTACAATTAATATTGAATTTATTTGATTAAATATTAACTATATTTGGGCTGATTTTCTTTTGATAATCCCATCATTGTTTTGTATACTCGATAGCTTGTTTATTATGTAATACCATATCATTCAAAAGTAATCAAATAAAGTTTATAACGACATTCCAATTCGTAATTTTAGGCAAAATACACAGTTAACTCTAACTTTAGCAATTAACCGTTAACTCTACTATTATTTACCGAATACGTAGTCCAGCATTATGTTTTTCCAGTGCCACCCCACATAAAATATTTTGTGTATTTTAATTTGTTTGAATTTTGTGAGTTACGAGCGCCATCGCGCGTTCAATAGATACACAACGCTGCTTTGATATTGCTTGTATAAGCGGCATCTGTAACATGCCACAATTCAGGACTTAAGTTTACAATGGTCCTACCAAGATGTCGCCACCGACTTCACTACAATTTATTCTGAGAGTTCAAG
Source organism: Diaperis boleti (assembly GCA_963583935.1). NCBI lineage: Eukaryota > Metazoa > Arthropoda > Insecta > Coleoptera > Tenebrionidae > Diaperis > Diaperis boleti. The sequence goes on along the minus strand of OY757242.1, from coordinate 34,176,426 downwards.
GTAGGCACATCAGATGGCACGTATAGTCCAATACTTGCAAAATTATTTAGATATTAATATTGCTTTTTCTAGGACCATATTTTAAGTCACGCATTACATAATAATTATGGTTCATTAAGATACAAGTTCATAACCATAGAAATGTAGCTTGCTCTCATAATATTATATCAAAAGTTGCCATGCAGATTCGAGAAATATTGTTATATTAAAGCAATTAAAACAAGTGGAAATGTCTCTTGATGAAAGCGTTAGTGACAATTTAACACCACCTGAAATTATCGAACACGTTAACAGGACAACAAACGATTTATTACCGTCAAAATCCCGGAAAACGTATGGAAAATTGTCTTCCCTGGATTGGAGAAAGGAAAACAAGGTTAGTAACTTTTCAAAAAACGTTTTAACCCAGCGTATTATTCATCATACATCTGTCAACACGGGCTATTAGTGATGACGTAAATGCTTAAGGTTGTCATTTACTGAGAGAGAAGTTTCTTCCGATGTTGAAGTGAGATCAAATTTTGTGCGTTGGTTGTGAGATGCTGTAACCTCGTGCAGAATAGTAGAACTAAAGTGTCTCGGTGTGATTTCCTTTGTGATATTACAGTATCCTGTTGCTTTTAGGGACCAAGAAAAAACCCAGTTAACCCAAAATTATTGTGTGTTATAAGTGTTATTCCGTACGTTCAAGCTGAATATATATAGGCCTGAGTGACCATATCTCTTTACAATAGGGTCCTTACTTATATCATTTTGACATCACACAACAAAGTAGGTACATACTAAACGTTCGATTTCAGTTAGTTCAGTAATAAAATTTCACCACATTGTCAAGTTCTTTGGAGATGCCATGAGATGTTCAGTTTTTGGGGAGCATTCGCCCAATTGTGATAAAGGTGGCGGTACAAGCGAACATGAAGAATCGCAAGCATGATGTAGAGGTTGGTATTTTCTGTTACCTACTCTAATGTAGCTTAATAAACATATTTGCTTCAGATATTATTTGACTTGGAGGATGGGATCAAGGAAGCAAAATGCAGCTGGCCTAGGTCCTAGAGGTGCTGTAGTTTGCCACCATATGGCTGCACTTTTGTATCATGCTCATATTATAATGTGGGCTCTACTGATGTAGAATGTCCGTCGACTGCTCCACCCAAGAACCCTGTGGATATCCGGGTTGTGACATTACAGAACATTGCAAAACCAAAGCAATTCATAATAAAGGCAATTCTACACACTGAAGAATATTTCTCAGCAGTAGATAAAGGATCCTTGTGTTGTGTGAGATGCAAAGTAGACAAAAGAAACCATAAAGCAAATTAATTCTTTAACTGTTGGCCAACATTCTAATGAGAACTGGCATGTAGCCAGGAAACATCGCCGTCGATTTGGTATGGTACTGACACCCATAAAAAGGGATCAGTTTTCACCATCATGTAAAAAGCCTCACTCAATTTAAACCGAGTGTCAGCTGTCCAATGTGGGAAAGATAACGAAGATACTGCAAGAAGAAAGTTCGTAGAGCACATGAAGTTTTTGGGGGGCGGTCCTGATAGCCTTTTTGAGGAAATTAAGTCGAGTGTCCGCTTAAGTTTTTAAAATGTCAATCATTGCTTGAAGCCCTTGCTGACAAAACATATTTTTGTTGGCAATAGGACGACACATGAGCTGCAAGTTATATCTAAGAAATAGAAGTGTGTGTTATTTTGTAGTTTGGACACCCCAGCAAACAATATTTTTTTCAATTGAGAGTCCTACCTGGGAAGAAAATATTACTTTAATTCAAAAAAGAATATATATATATATATGTTACAAAATATATCCCTTCTATTATATTAAAATAAATTATTAGAATTATTTCTTACATAATTATTTAATCCACACACAAAATAATTGGAGATATGAAGTGCTAGTCTAAGACAGGTTAATTAGTGCTACCACACTGAAGCTTTTCCTGAAAACTTTTCCAGGACCATAACGAACAAAACAAAAGCAGAATTACGCATATCCATTGTTCGAGTCATGAGTTATGGTGCAAAAATCCCATAAAAAAACCCTTTCCGGGAAACTTTCCAAATTTTATTTTACAAAAAACCTTATTTGAACTATTACAAATATTTAAAAAATAGCCACATCGGTCCAGCCGTTCTCAAGTGATTCGCTTACCAACGAACACCATTTTATTTTTATTGTATAGATTTAGGCTTGAATGTGTTTTCCAGATTTTTCTCCACATCTTATACAGTGTGGAAACTAAGTAACGCATAAATTCAATAATTCCCTTGATATTAATTTTTTTGGAAAGGGAAAATCGAGGGGATATAAATAGCGATTTTAACTTCAGCAAATATTTTCGGCCCATTTTCAGGTTCTTATGTCATTTGTTTTTTATGTTATGACGTCATCGACTTTTGTTTTTATATGACAACCAATATTTTGTATTATTGATTTTGGTGGTAGGTACTATTACAACCTAAATTGTTGTAACGCCCTGACAAAATTGAGAAGTGTGGATGGTGACACAAGAAATACAGGAACAAAATCATATAATGAACAAATAAAAATAATACAGGAACTTTCTATTATACAATATTAAAATAACGTGGTGAAGATTGAAATTGTAATGACTGATAACAAGTTGTTGAAATAAATTACTAAATGAAGGATCAAATAAAATTGTGACAAGTTAAATTGTGACTATTGCACTATACCTAAGGTTTAAATTACATTAAAAGATGATTACTAAACTTTACAATTTTTAAATGCACGCTAATATAAAAAAAAAACTAGATCAATTGATAACACATAAAAAATATAATGAAAAATTTTCTATTACTTATCTTCTGAATTTATTACGCTTTCCTGCCGGTTTTGGAGCTGTCCTGATACCTTACTATACTGCTTTCTGACGAATCTTGCGAGTTTGAGATTTCCTGCGGATCCTGGGAAATTACACCAGTTTCCACGTGAAATAAACTCCGTGCGTCCAGGAAAGAATATCACAGCTATTATTCCTTGGAGGTGGTAAAAAAGAAATCCTAGTAAGTGCTGGTGAGTCTGCCTATTTGATTGAAAGAGAATAGTCAAGGTCTGCACGCAATAAAGTAGTTTCTCTTACCTCTTTCCGAAATCTCAACATTTAACGAATTATCCGCTAAAGCGATTTGTTATTAAAATAACTCACATCCAACGATTCTATCCGCTAACGCGATTCTCTGGAGCTACCTCTTTGTCCAGGAGGAAAAATTACGTTGAAATGTTACTTCGTCAAATGTCGATCCTAGAAAGATCGGGTTTTAACTGAAATCGGGTTTTTACGGTAACATATATAAATACATAATATTTAAACGAGTACACGACGAGATCGTATAGTATCCATTTCTCGATTTTTAGCCGGTTCTAAGAGTTAGTAAAAAATCTGCTCGCACAAAAACTGAAGATAAAAATAAACTTGTCCCTGAAGCAAAAGTGACCTACTGAAATAAATCCACAAAAAATGTTAAAAAACCTTAGATTACAAGAGATCTTCAAAATTACGCCCCTCGGTGCCGACAGATGCTGATTTCACGATCAAAACTGAGGACGATAGTTTCAACAACGATTATGTTTTTTTTTTACTACTATTTATCAATTCAAACAAAAGTCACAAAAACTCCTTGATTTAATTGCACCGATTTATTTCCTTGTCCATGGGTGTACCTCGATTTTATAGCAAAACTTTAAATCATTATACATATCATACATTATACATACATTATCATACAGGGGGCAAGTTGAATCCGCAAAGCAAGGGGGTTGTACTGTATTGACCCCAAGGTATTACCGGATTATTTTAATGCACGTATTTCGATTTTACCCTGTACATTCCCCTATGGGCAATGCCATGAAAAGGTTTGCCAGGTTTAGTCTTACATTAGTCTAAATCTACAAAATGTTACCTAATTAGCTTACTCCTATTTTAAACCTAATCACGCCTCGCACGATATTGAATGCAGAAAATAACGCGGAAAATATCTCCAGGAATGAAAAAATTATATGTTTCTGTTTACACCATTTGATCATAACGTATTTTTGATTGTCTATATGTTAGAAACCTTAGAATTAAATTGTGTACTTTAGTTGACAAAAAAACTTCACATATTGTTACAATTTATTCTTTTGTTTACAAAAAAGCTCAAAATGTCCTCCGTTATATTCCAAGCAAAGTCGAACTCGTCGTATTTTCAAAAACATTTACTAACAATGGCTTGTCAAACTTCTGTAATTGCATTCTTCAAATCATACATGTCATTTAGATGATTGCTAAAAACAGTATTTTTAATTTGAACAATATTCTTGATGGTAATTATTACTGCATTTGACGTATGGCAGGTCGCATCATCCTAATGGAGGTATCTATATACAGGGTGTATATTAAACATTGGCCAAATATATCGAATTTAGAGTTGTTTAAAAAACTCAATACACCCAATAAAGAGCTATTTTTTGAGAATGTGACCGAATTTCTGCAAACCGTTGAGGATTTTCAACTGTCCATACACTTATATTTTGGGAATTTACAAAGCCATCCAAATAAATCCACGCTTCACGCGAACTTGATAAGGATACATTAATTTCCAAATTTTTCCTCAAAATTCTCTGGCAACTGGCTCGTTTTAATGAAGTGGAGAGGTGTTCTTCCATTGCTGCTCTAACGCTCCCAACTACTTCTGCAGTTCTAACTTAAAAATACTTTTTCGTTGCAGTAGATCCGGTTTTCCTAAAATTAGGCAAAATAATTTGAAGGCAGCGATCCACCTTTTGGTAATCAGCATCCATTCTTCAACTCAAATTTGTATAGAATAATTATGTACTCCCACTATTCATTGTTTTGTTTGATCCCATTTCGAAAATAAGATTCTAATAAGAACGCCGATAGTGAAAGCTATTTTTGACTTCTTCTCAACAAGAAACGTAACACAAGCATAAGTTAATATGATTTATTAAGTTTTACAGATGACAAGTCACATTGGCGTCTCGTTTATGGGGAGCTTAAGAAGATCAAATGTAGGAAAATCTGTATTTATTTAGTTTAGCAAAAATAATAGTAGATTATTATACGAGTTCCTGTGTAAATTGGACGCTTTAAGTCACAAGTGGTTTATAAAAGCACGAGTGAAACGAGTGCTCTTGTGAACCATGAGTGGCGTAAAGCGTTCAATCTACACAGGAACGAGTGTAATACGACGTTTTATTGTTTGAAACCCGGAAAAGCCTTCAAATTGCTTAAAATCCATAAAAATAGTTTGACGTTTATCTGTCATTTTCATTATTTCATGACAGAGAGTGTTTACACAAGCGAAAATTTGAAAATTCTGAGTGTCGAACGATAAAAAAGTTTTTCGAATTTGATTTCACAATTTGCAAATTATAACACCAAAAACAGAATCATAATGATCTAAATTATAATTCTGTTTTTGGTAACTTTTCTTAATGTCTTAATGTTGCCTGCAACTTTGTAACTGTACTGCAATGTGACTGCGACAACGATGTTATAAACATCAACTAATCGCGCCATATGATGTGAACCAGATGTGAACGAAAATAAACCAAAGAAAAGTAAGTGACTTTCGTTCCATGATTAGGTCTAAAATAATATTGGTGAAAACAAAAATTGAAAAAATGGCAATCAAACGTGAGGTACAGCTTGTGTCTGCATAATCCAAAGTTTCCAAATCTAACCTCCAAATCAGAAATACCAATAATACTAAAATACCACTCGTGTTATTCAAAAGTCCCAAAGTTATTAATTTACCACCAATTTTCAGTTTTTCTTAATTAAATAAAGCCAAATTCGAAAAAATAGTATATTACACGCGTTTCACAATCCGAAATTGTCGCACTAGTGCCAGCTCGTGCTACAATCAACCGTCTTGTGAAACGTATAATAATATATATTATACTACTTATCATAAAAATCCGAACACCAAGAAAAAATTTTTTTTTCGACGAAATTATGGGTATAAGGTTCTATTAGCATGGGTATCATTTGGTTTCAATTTGAAGCAAATCGGTTCACAGATAAGGTTTTTCTTTTCACTAAATTATCGTATTAGTCGGTTCTTGTTTTTCCTTTTTGGTTAATATTGAAGACAGTTTGTCCGGTATCAGTGGTCGTTTGTAAGTGTAGGAGATAAGAAAGATGCCCCCTTTAAGAAGACGTGGTGGTTTTCGGCAATTAAGTTCATTTGAACGAGGACGCATTGTCGGTCTTCGAGAGGGTGGTTTATCATTGCAAAAAATTGGCAGACGACTGAATCGTTCTGTGTTCAAGGTATTACAGTGTTGGAATGCATGGTCTGTAGACAACCGAGAACATCGAACTCCGGGTTCGGGACGTCCCAGAAGAACTACAGACCGCCAAGATCGCCAACTAAGACTTTTGGCACTTCGAGATCGGCGCATCTCTACAAGGGCAGTGGCAACAGCTTGGTACAATGTAGAGGGTCGACTCATTGCAATGCCGACTGTTTAACGCAGAATGAGGTCCTAGGGGCTGCATCGTTACCGTCCGCATTGGGTACTTCCTTTGACGGCAGCACATCGCCGACAACACTTTGAATGGTGCCGTGAAAGAGCAAACTGGCATGAGGAATGGGACACTATTGTCTTTTCTGACGAATCGCGCTTTTGTCTCGGAATGCATGATGGTCGCCAGAGGGTGAGAAGACTAAGAAGTGAAAGACGAAATCCTCAATTTGATGTTGAACGTCACGTGGCTCAAACTGTGGGAGTTATGATTTGGGGGGCGATATGTTATGGAAGCAGATCTCCCCTAGTTTTTGTTCGAGGGTCCATGACAGCAAGGCGATATGTAGATGAAATCCTAGAGCCCGTTGTAATTCCTTACGTTCGAGGTATTCCCAACGCCATGTTTCAACAGGACAACGCTCGACCACATATCGCACATGTGTCTTTGGAATATTTAGAAGAAGCTGACATTACTATACTGCCTTGGCCACCACGTTCCCCAGACCTCTCACCAATTGAACATGTGTGGGATACAATCAAGCGAATGCTCAATAATTTGCCTCAACCACCGCACACACTGGCATTAGACAGGAGGCATTAAGACAGGAACTTCAACTTGCCTGGGATCGTCGGCCCCAGACATTGATGGGCTGGTTCGCAGCATGCCACGACGTGTTGCTGAGTGTGTGCGGCTCCAAGGAACAACTACCCATTATTAATAAAAATAAATTATATCTGACGTTATTTAGCTTCAATAACAACAAAACATAAACTAAATGTTGCTTTTAATAACTGTGACATTCTTCTAAAAATTCGTTTAAAAAAAAAAACTTTTTCCTGGTGTTCGGATTTTTATGATAAGTAGTATATTTTAGTCACTTATGGGATGAGTCTAATTAATGCGGTATCAGCAGTTATTAAAAATATCGACACCACAGTAATGCCTACGCCTCTGTACTTATGGGCAGTTGCACCGCACAAAATTTAACTTTAAGTAGAGATTAACATCATAGCAACTATTGTCGCAACAATGGTATCTATGGAGTTATGTTCCGCTTAAAGCCTAGTTATGTGCGGTGCAACTGGGCATTAGAGGTTTTGTAAACAAGCATGGAAGTCATGTAGGCCCTTTATTGCAATTTTGCAAAGCACTATTTCCTCGAAATCACCCAGTACATTTCCTAGTTTAAAAAAACCTACACTACACTAACACTTAATTACACTTAAGAAACTAGGAAAATACGCACACGTTACGAAACTTCTTGTAATGCGGGTTCCGTAACAGTATGAGTAATAAAAAACTAAATAGTTAAAAATGGATCTTAGAAAATTGGATTATTACTTAGAACGTTAACGGAAATGAGAATGAATTTTAATTGAATTTCAGGGTCAAATACTAAATCAATACTGAGACTAAAAGAAGTTAAGGAAGTTAACGAAGTTACTGAAAGCAGGCTATGAATCATCTTCTGGTAGATGCAACATTGAGTGAAATACTGGAGACTAAAGTAATCTATGCTACAAGGCAACATGAGTACTAGGAAAGTATTAGAAGTTAGAAATTAGCAAATAAGGATTACAAATTTAAATATCAAGTAAAGATTAATAAAATTATATGTAAAAAACAAACAAACACTGGTGAAGCAAGTAGAACAGCCAAAAGATGGGTCGTTACTTCATTGATAATTTTTGATAAAATATGTGTAGGTCCTTTAGTTTGAAACATATGGCCTAATAGAATTACGTGAGCTCAAATGTCTTGTAGAAAATACGCTTGTATTCGTTGTATCAGAGAAATGTAATGTTTGTTATAATTTTAATTGGGGTATTAATTATTGCTATTCTTTTGAGGTTGTGGAACGCTTCCATTTTGTTAAAAAGCTCGTCATTTCTTGCATTGCATTAGAGAGAGGAAAACAAAAACGGGTTAAAATGGATTTTCAAATCCATTGTACATTGAGTCATTTATCTGTAAAACTTCGAGAGAAATACATACCTTGATCATCTGCCGTTTTTAAAATGAATGTCAAAGATCAAGGAAGATCTTTTTAAAAGAAAGTGTTACATGTCTTCAAAAATCTCTACATTACAATAAGTAATATTTTTCTCACATGTGATATTGATTTAGCCTAGAAAATGTAATCCACCCAACTCTTCTACATATAATATGTAATAAAAACAATACGGTTAAAATGGCTAGTTAAATTCATCGGTAACTAAAGACGAAACCTCCAAAAACACTTTTTTCGAGTTTGCCGTCTAAAGCTTGGCGGTCTTTTTGTCCTTTATCACTGCAATAACTTACACAACGCCAGCTCGACCAATCGTGCCATGCACGAAGGAAAAAACTGGAAAGAGCCTTGTCGAAAGGAAGCCATCAATCCAAGCATACCACAAACGGAAATTCACCAACAAAAATCGTATTCCCAAAACGTCGAACGACCAACTGAGTGCGTTAATAATGCATCGAGCGGCAACATTGATGAATGTCCGCCGTTTAAAGGCTTGCAGTCTGAACCGTCTAATTTACATGTTAAGAAGCGCCGCCTCGTATAACGAATTCTGCAGAGGTTGTCTTCGATAGTTGACGTCAAGACAACTGCCATCATCACAATGGAACATCATTCATGTGCCCTGCCTCGTCCTGTCTCCGTCGATAATAAGCAATGTAAATGCTGGTGGCTTCGTATGTGCGACGCGCGGTTTATTACGCACCAATATGCGAACGTGTGCCATTTAAAGGTAACAACAGACTAGGTGTGGTCAAAATCGATATATGGTACAAAGGAAAAGTTTCTTTGCTCAAGGGGTACGACTTATACAGAATACTGTAAAAAGTAACTTTAGGATCTTTATACCTACATACTATACTCTATTAGCTACTCTATGCTAAACGACTAAAATAGTGGTACTTCTAGCAAATATACGGCTTAGCAGAGAAGTACCAAAGATCAGTTTACAATTCGGGTCATGTGGACGTTGTAAAAGCCGAAACTTTAGGCGACATGGTATTTGGGTGAACATTTTTTAGCGAACAAATATTCAGTACCTATAATGCGTGAAATCAAAATACTTTTATTAAAAAAAAGTGGTAATAGTCCAGGCAATGGGTACAAAAAAGGGGGTTTTGATCGCAAAAGGTCGGACAGAAATGAAATTTGGTGGGATGGTAGACAAAGGTCTCCTGATACTACACCTGAGTTTGCGACCTCCGGGGGTTGCCGCTCGAGGGGTGGGGGGTGAAAATTCTGCACCGCGACGCTTTTCGGGAAATTGCGCCGTTGTTGTAAGTTCCATCGAAAAAAAGTTCAACTAAAATATGTAGAGACCAAAATTATGCATAATTTTAAATTAAATTAAATCCTGCATAAAATTGGTCTTATGAAGCTTTTGCCTATCTCTCACCCACCGCTCATCAATGACGTTGGAAAATGAGTTTAGTTTTCAGGGTGAATGCAACCCTCGTCTTTTGCGGCGATTATCTCGAGAACTACTAGTGGGAACAAAAAATGTGTAGATACAGAATTGTAAAGCAGTTTTTTCTGTACAAGGTCCGTATTGAATAAAACATTTGGAATAAATAGTTATTGGTCGAAAAACGGGGGCGGACTAATTTTTGCCTTTGCGCTGAAAATTATACACATTTTCCAATGTCACTGATGAGCGCTGGGTGGGAGATAGGCAAAAACTTAATGAGACCAATTTTATGCAGAATTTAATGGAGAACACAATACTTGTAACATTTTCTTATCGGAGTTACCGTTTACGAGAAAATCGCAAAAAGGCTTCATGACGTCACGATCTAGAGCGGTTTTTTGGACAAAAGTGGATGAAGCTTCCCCCGGGGAAGTGGGAACTCTTCGGATCTTTATTTGGGTGCCTGCTGGGAGTTCATAACCAAAATTTCTAAACTTTATAAATATTTTTTTCTAAAAGTCTAATTTGCTTGGACTAGATTTTCATCGGCACATATCTCAAGAACGATTTAACCAAGTACCTTTTTAGGGAGTTTCGTAGGAAATTTTATCATCTTTAATTTTTGTTCCAATTATTTTTTTCGTGGGACACACAGTTTTTGAGTTATAAGCAAAAAAACCGATAAAAGTCAGAATTTTTCGACTTTCAACCTATTTTGGAGTAGGAGCAGGCACACTTAAAAAAATCATATCTTTTGTAGTATGCAACCAAATCCATCAAATGAGACATCCACAAACTCGGAAAACAGTGCTCTTTTAGAAAAAATATATTGCAGAATTATTTGAAGTCGATCTTCGTTGCAATCCGCGCTGAAAATTTGATTTTGTTGGAATTTGCAAATCAACCCACAACTTTGGCGCTCTGTAGAGCGGTAACTGTTGGTCGCAAACAAAAAATGAATAGGAGCAAAATTATGTACAATTTTGTTCTCCACATATTTTATTTGAATTTTTTTTTGATAGCACTTACAACAACGGCGCTATTTTCCGAGAAGCGTCGCAGTGCAGTGTTTTCACCCCTCCACCCCTCGAGCGGCAAGTCCCCGAGGTCGCAAACTCAGGTGTACTATCAGGAGACCTATGTCTACCATCCCACCAAATTTCATTTCTGTCCGACCTTTTGCGATCAAAAACCCCCCATTGCCTGGACTATAACACCTTATGGTGATTAGAATATCGTCCCATTGGATCTAAACTCGAATGTGCCCCCTGTTAAGAGAAAATAATTGTTAAAGTTTAAATTAAAAATCAATGCATGCCAATGGATTTATTTTGTCGAACGGTTTATTCACAAAACTCGTACCTGAAAAATCTCATCGAAACTTTCTTCGAGGATGGTTTTTTGCCGGCCTTATAAGAAAGGTTTTGCATCGGCTCTTCAGTACTATCCTACTAAGCGAACCGCACCGAACGCAAACAATGCCAGATCCATTCGCTTTTTAGTCACAAACAAACCTTATACCAGTAATGAGAATCAATCCAATTTGAGATTTACACCAAAATATATTATACTCAAATTTATATTTTTGACTATTTCATTCTCAAAAATTTCCTCGAATCAGAGTCCACCATTTTAAACAAAAAATGGTTTCGCATCGACAAAATTTCTAAATTAAAATTTTGCTCGGGTTGTTCAACCAATGGGAAGCGAGAATGAAGCAACCAAGCTGTTTTTCAGCGGCAAATTTTCTTTTGTTTTCTCGCTAACGTAGTAACCGATTTTTATAATAATTTTTGCAAAAGTCAGTTGCAGTCAGTTGTAAGAAATGAGTGAGAATAACTGCTCCAAATATTCAAGATTCGGTGATTTATCAATTGAAAACATTAGAAAAAGCATTTCTAACATTGTTCCTCCAAATACGATTAAAACTAAAGCGTCAGTGTGGCAACAGTTTACCGAATTTTGCGAGCAGCGGCATTATAATTTACTTTCGACAAAACACCTGAAGAAATTGCAAAAATATTGCAAGATTGGGCATTCAACATGAAAAAGAAGAACCGAGAAAACTACAAAGAAACTAGTGTTAAATCAATGTAGAACACAACAGCATTAATGGTCCAGGAAAAATATTTCAAGGATTATAATATCAAAATCAATCCTTTTTCCGATATCTGTTTTAAGGAAGCTAGGAATGCTCGTGATGCCAAGAGAAAACTTCTTCAGGAAAATTCTGATACACGGAAATTGAGTGCCAAAACTCTTGAATTACATGAGATTCAGGCCATGGCATACAGCTGGAATGAAGAAAATCCGGAAGGGTTACAAAGAAAAATGTTTCATGTTTGTTCATTCGAGCTTGCCTGGCGAGGCAATGAAGCTGTAAATTGCAAAATGCACTTTTTTCAAGATGAAATAGATAATGAAGGCCTTTACTGGTCGCATTGAATATAATCCAATTTTTTCAAAAACTACTCAAGATGGCTTTGGCTTCCAGTAAATGGCTTATAAAAAAATAGAGAAAACGTTAGTCTCTGTTCTGTCAGATTATTTGAATTTTTTTTAGAAAATCGAGGTTCAAAAATAACAAGCGATAGGCTGTTCTTGACTGTTAATCCTGCCTGGACCAAAGGTTCGTGGTTTAAGAACTTACCAATAGGCTTAAACACCCTATCGAAATGGACAAAAGAATCTGCACTCAAGATTGGATTAGACGCCAAGAAGTTAAAAATAGCAAATCATTCCCATAGATCTTCTGGAATATCTGCTTTGGCCAAAAATGGGGTTGGAGAACAGCAAGCAATTAAACTAACAGGACATGCAAGTGCTCAGTCATTAAAACCCCACCTTCAGCTTGATGCAGTTCACCGTGGCAATTTAGTTCAAAATTTGAGAGGAAACAGTAATGACTCGTCAAAACAAACTTCGAGGTCTGTAGAATGCAAAAAATTACATGAATTACAAAGTATAGGAAATCAAGGACAAAATGTTTATTATTGTAATTGTTCTTTTCATTTTTTGGAATTGTTAAAATTTGCATTTAATTTAATAATAAAATTGTGTTTCTTGTTTAAATTTTTATTTATGAAATAGTCATGTCGAATACCATTCGTGATATAATTTTGCCTGACAAAATTGAATGATCATTCTACTCAAGTTTGCTGCTTTGAGCAATTTCGCTAGTGACATTGACAAAAAATAACTCGTCTGACGGCTCGTTATTTTTATATGTCGATGTCACTCGCGAAATTGCCAAGCAACAAACTTTCTTAATAATCATTCAATTTTGTCGGCAAAATTCTATCACTTATGGTATTATATGACTAAATGGTTGACAAATTGGTTCGAAATGACAACCATTTTCATATTGTACCCACCAAAAGAGATTTATATCAAAAAAAAGACATATACGGCGGCAATGTCAAGCCCAAAATGCTATGTTGGAAAGTAATACCAAGCCCGACACCTACTTACGAAGCCCGACTTTGGGCTTCGTAAAATTCACGTGTATATCCGAGTTATTTCTCGTTAATACGACTAAAGCCATCTGCTGGCAAAATTTTCATTTGGCGGGTAAAGTCACCATATATCGTAAAATACACACGTTTAGTTTTTGAAGTTCACTGTAGGGGGCGCACGACAGATTTGTATAAAACTGTATATCTACTGCAGATACTTTGTCGATGATGCCCGACCTTAAGATGTTTAATGCATAATAGGAATCCCGTTCATGTGACAACAGCGCATTCACTTGATTATTCATTTAATGTAATATTGGAGATATTTAACGCTACGAGCGAAAAGATGATTAGCGGTAACAATTCAGAAAGCTGTTATCTGAGAATTTTAAAATTATATTTTAATGTCAAACCACCCTTAAAACATTTTTTCAACTCTTAAATACTCCGTTTTTTGATTACAACCAAATTTTGAAAACGTTTTTTATAAAACAATTTAAAAATTATAAACAATGTCAGATATTTAAAAACGCCCTTAAAACGGTTTTTGAACCCATCATTCCAGTCACAAAAGGTTTTAGGTGTCCTGCTTAACAAATTTTCTTCTAGTTTTGGGTTTTTGATACTTTATGTTTTTTGAGGTGGAATACGAATTGGGTCTAACAGGTCTAACCTACCATATTTTTTTGTCGGGTGAACCGTTTAGGCGCAACAGTGCGTTGAAATGGGATATTATTGCCAGATTTTTATTTTTCCGGAGGCGGATTATGTTAATTTTGTGTTTTTTTTTTTTTATTTAAAATGTTGGTACCCTTTTACCCTTTTAAATTATGTTTAATATTTGGTTGTAATAAAAGCAAGGGTGTATTTATGGTTGAAAATAATTGTTTTAGGGGTGTGTTTTACACACACTGTTTTAAATTGTGTTGTGTTTTTAATTTGATTGTAAAGCAAAGGTGTATTTATGGGTTAAAAACTTAAAAAAAAGTGTTTTTTAAATATTTGACACTGTTTATAATTTTTAAATTCTTTTAAACAAGGCCAAATTTTAAAAGCATCCTTAAAACTATTTTTTAACCCTTCGATACACCATTGCTTTAATTACAACTGAATTTTGGAGACATTTTTTATGACAACTTAAAACTTATAAAAAACCTCACATCCCGGGAGCAGAACGAACAAAACAAAAAATAGGTCCTTCCTATCGTCAGTTATGATCGAGAATGCATACAAATATCATGATTTTGCAGTATTTCCTAATTTTCCGACTTTTATTTATAATTGGCTCGAATTTTGTTTTACCGAAAACTTTTCCAGGACCATAACGAACGAAACAAAAAAAAAATTAGGCATATCCATCGTTCGAATCGGGAGTTATGGTTTTGAATTTATATAAAAATCCCATGAAAAAATCACTTTCAGTTTTTCCCGAATTTTCCAATTTTTCGGGCAACTTTTACAATTTTTATTTCCGTAGGAACCTTATCTGGACTATGACGAATATGAGGAAAAAATTATTAGCGAAATGGGTTCATCCGTTCTCAAGTGATGCGCCTTCAAATACACCATTTCAACATTTACGCACGTGCAGTGTATTTCAGTTTTTCCCGAATTTTCGAATTTTCCGGGTAAATTTTCCATTTTTGCTTTCCGTAAAAATCTTATTTGGACTATATTACAAATAGTAACAAAGAAATTAGCCAATTCTGGCCAGCCATTCTCAAGTGATGCGCTTACCAACGAACAGCATTACATTTTTATAGAGTCACTGGTGGGGGAACCAAAACCTTTCCAAACCTTTCCTTTCCATTTCTTGCTTTGAGCATTTGAGGTTATGTAAAAGTGGTTTAAATCAACGTTCATTTTCTGGGTTTAAGAACACATTTTGTAGTCATGGTTAAGCGTGGGTTAACCCAGGGAGGTTAAAGCTAACCACATTACAGCGAATGACAGTAACCTCACTATTTATAGCCAGCTGTTGACACGTCACTAGCACGTGCGTTTGTTTTGAGAAGTCCCCACTCTCACTGACGTCACGACTTCTCCAGTCTATTATATAAAAATGAAACGCTATTCGTTGGTAAACGCATCACTTGAGAACAGGTGGACCGATTTGGCAATTTTTTTTTTTGAGTACCTATTCGTAATAGTCTAGGTAATGTTTTTAAGGAAATAAAGATTTTCCAATTTTCCGGCAAATCTTTCCCAATTTTTATTTCCGTAAGAACCTGACCTGGACCATTACGGGGATTCTAAAAAAAATAGCCAAATCGGTCCAGCCGTTCTCAAATGTTGCGCTTACTAACGTACGTACAGCATTTCATTTTTAGGGTTCCGTACCCCAAGAGTGCTATTACTAAGGCTCAGCTGTCCGGCTGTCCGTCCTTCCGTCTGTCACAGGGCTGTATCTTTTGAACCGTAATAGTTAGACACTTGAAATTTTCACAGAATGCGGACAACTATGGCCGCAATAACAACAGATAATAAAAATAATAAAAAAAATGTAGTTTTAAATAAATAGTACCTGGCGACCGAGCTTCTCTCGGTACTTATTTTTTTGGAAAATTGTGTTTTTTTCCAAAAAAGTATTGAGATACGTCATAATATACGATACGTCTCATGACTCCGAAGTTTAGGCAAACCTTGAAACCGAAGGGCCCGAGGTAGCTTCCTTGAAACAAGGCGACCAGAGGGGCCCCCCTTAAAACACGGCGTCCCGAGGGCCCCCCGTTTAAACATGGGGGCCCGAGGGCACCTTTGAAACAGAGAAACTCGACCCAAAAGGGAGCCCGAGAGGGCTCCCAAAACGGAGCCCGAGGGGGCCCCCGAGAAGGGAGCCCGAGGGGGTCCCCGAGAACGGAGCCCGATGGGGTCCCCGACAAGGGAGCCCGAGGGGGCCCCCGACAAGGGAGCCCGAGGGGGGCCACGACAAGGGAGCCCGAGGGGGGCCCCGACAAGGGAGCCCGAGAGGGCCCCCGACAAGGGAGCCCGAGGGGGCCCCCGACAAGAGAGCCCGAGGGGGCCCCCGACAAGGGAGCCCGAGCGAGCCCCCGAAACAGGCGAGCCCGAGGAGAGGCCCCTCGCATTAGGCGGGCCCGAGGGGGCCTCATCGGTTATCAACATAATTATAGAAGTCGAAAGTTGAATTTGTTTAGTTCTAAAATAGGATGTATGAGACAAATTTAATTGACTTGAAATATTTAGAAACTAGGGCCCATGGGGGGGCCGTTGAGACAGACAAGCCTCCTTGAGATATCCTTGGGACAGGGGGGCGTAGCAACCATCTAAACTGCCGTAATACCTCCTACTACGCTAGTCGCAGTCGTTTCATTCACACGCGTTCCCGCTCTCATTCATCCCCATCACCAAGGTGTTTGAAATTGTCAGATGATTGTCAGTATGACAGCGGATAAAGGATTTTAAAAAACCGTATTTTTGTCTAAAATTGCGTTTCTACAAGAAATCCAACTACATAGGTAGACTTAAAAAGCAAAACTTTATCTGAATACAAAATTTCATCCAAATCGTTAGAGCCGTTTCCGAGATCCGCGAAATATATAAATAAATAAATTTACAAGAATTGCTCGTTTAAATATATTAGATTAGATAGATTGTACGGTGGTACGAAACCCTTCATGTGCGAGTCCGACTTGCACTAACACGACTTTTATTATATAGATATGTAAACTACCAAGTCTCTACAAATTTAATGTGGTATAAATAACCATTCTGGGACTGTAATAAACACTGTTGTCAAATGTGCAAATACGTGTCTTTAAAATAAATAAATAATAGAAATTTCAGCCAAACGCTTCAGTTCCGATTTTTTTTCTGTTTCGACAGTTGAGGATTTTTAGTTAAAATATCAATAGTATTTTACTAAAAAAATAGCTTAAGTCGCAGTAAATTTTCTATAAAACGCTTGTTTGTACTGTTTTCTTTGTACGGACAAAAGCTTGACTTGATTTCCACGCAAATAAGCGCAGGAGAGTTGTTAAGAACATACTCTATTAATTTTAGAATTTAGGGTATTGTTGGAGACATCAAACCACCTTGACATTTAATTGAGCAATAACATGTAAAAAATGTCTTTGTAAGTATTTTAGCACAATTTGGCTGTAAATAGGCGTTATAAAACGCCGATATATAAAAATTTTACCGAAACGCTTCAGTTCCGAAATTTTAGCAATAATTTTGTTTTTAAGAGCTTGTTGTCTAAACTTGACTTAGAAAGTAGTTTAAAGTAGTATTTAGCATAAATCTCAAAATTAAACAAAATATTTTGTTCTTACAGGCCTCACCCGTGCGACAAGGTAACTTGTTGCACCAAAATTATTCCCTCTTGAAGCCTTTATTGAAGCTTCATTTTACCCTAAATTATCGTAATTATTTTTAATAAATAACAGTTCTTGGACGGTAGTAATAGTATATTTCATACGAGTGCGCTGTCATTACACTTTTCAGGGGCGAGGGGGAATTTTTGCAGCCCGAGGCGAATGCCCTGAAAAGTGACGGGGCACGAGTATTGAATAGTGTTTTTTTTTTGTATTCGTTCCCGCAAAATGAGAAAAAGTACAAATTTACATCAGATTTTGAGGTTAGGTTGACAGCTGCCAAATTAAATACATACGATGCAAAATTTATGTATGTTGCTATGTATTTCATTACGCATTATGTGTTTCACAAAACGAATACAATAGTATATTTTATTTTAAGGCCAGAAAATGTCATTTTGCAAGTGCGAGCACAGTTTGTGGAGGCGAGGCGTAGCCGAGACTTCACAAGTGTAAGCACTTGCAAAACAGTTTCGGGTCGTGTGATAAACGAAACTTTTTCGGCCGACAAAAGATTTTCATTGTTCACTTTTGTAGGGGGCCTCATGCCTCATGGGAGCCCACGTGTCGCAAAGAGCCCCCTGGGGCCCCCATATCGCAAGGCCCCCCACAAGTCTAAGAGGGCCTTATAACGCATGGGGGCCCTCGTGTCTCAAAGAGCCCCTTTGGGCCCCCCTGTTTCAAGGGCTCCACATGTCAAAAGGACTCCCACATGTCTTAAAGGGCCCCCTTGGGCCCCGCTGTTGAAGGGGTTTTTGTTATTGTCGTTGTCCTATACCAAGCCCCCATATCGCAAGGCCCCCTGTAATTTTTCCGATGTTTTAATGGTAGTTATTCTGCTATTCGGGGCGGTGACAAATCCAACGAACATAAAAGCTTGCATTGAAAAATCCCTAGTTTCCATGTTTTAGCCTAGGCAGGCAAATATCGTTTTCCAGCCGATTTGGGCGACTGGAAAATAACTAAATTGAGACGGAGGCCGAAAAAAACACAATATTTGCTCCGAAAAATTCGTGAGATGGTATGAGGGGAGGCAGAAATAGAATTCCCTCAAGAACAGCAGAAACAAAAGGGGATGTTGTAAATAATGTAAGAGGCACAAAACTTTGGACTTTAGTAAGTTGTTAGTTTTATAAACAGTACTTTTATAGTTTATAAATAAAAAAGGCCTATTTAAAATTGTTTACCCAGTTAAATATTATATTTAGCAATAAATAATTTGTACTTGATAGGCCTCACCAGTTGGCTCCTGTTATTCTGCACCTACCTGTGGGACCTCGGGTAAATAAAACATATTGGAACTACCTTTATGAATAATTTTGCTGTCATTATCATTCATTATTATTATTCATTATCAATATATTGCCAAGAAAATACAGGTGCCCGATTCCAAATAAATAATTTAAGAAAAACTTAAAAAAAATACAATTTTGTTTATTGTATTTGAAGAACACGGAATAATAAGTCAGCATACAATATTAATTTAGTCTACATTTGTGGTGGAAATGCTGGCAACACCGCTTGGCTTCGTATAATACGTGATATACATTTTTTTATACAAACGGGATTGTTATAGTAAGCAGAGCATGTGTGGTTTCGTAAAATCTGAGAAACATAGAATTATTTGTATGTCAACAAAAAGTTACCCCTCCCAGGTTGCGCTGATTAATGTGGTGATATAAAACCTATATATCCAGCAAATATATCTGTAACTATAAAGGAAAGGGCGGGCTTCTGAGTGCCTGTGGTGTTTGTCGGGCTTGGTATGGATAGCTGGGTATGTATATATATATATATATATATATATATATATATATATATATATATATATATATATATATATATATATATATATATATATATATATATATATATATATATATATATATATATATATATATATATATATATATATATATATATATATATATATATATATATATATATATATATATATATATATATATATATATATATATATATATATATATATATATATATATATATATATATATATATATATATATATATATATATATATATATATATATATATATATATATATATATATATATATATATATATATATATATATATATATATGTATATATATATATATATATATATATATATATATATATATATATATATATATATATATATATATATATATATATATATATATATATATATATATATATATATATATATATATATCACACAGATCGAGAACGTCTGGAGCCTCTAGAAGCATTCATTTAGTGGCTGGTATATTTATTAGAGGACGTTCCAGCGAAGTGAGTCGGGTCGGACAGTTGCTTTTATCTATCCGGAGTGCTGCGTGATGTGTAAATAAATAATACGAGACGTGCCAGTAAAGTAGTAAATTGTAAATAGTGTAAATAATGTAAATCGTGTAATATTAGAAGTATGAATAAATTGTACATAGTGTTTAAATAAATAAATCGAACCCAGAAATGCTACAATATACTCAAAATTACATTTATGACTGAATGGTTGACAAACTGGTTCTAAATGACAACCATTTTCCTATTGCATCCACATTTCGTTTCTTGTATTTCACAATTGTTCTTTGTGACTGAAAACCGTTTCGTTCACAACTGACCGATTAACTAATGGTATTGGAATGACAACCATTTTTTGACTTAAAAAATTTGAATTTGGATTGAACACGAGAGTGAGTTCTAGTTTTTAAAAGAAAAAAAATCAATAAATGGTTGTTATTTTTCATCCATTTAGTCAGTCGATGAGTATAGTGGACAGGGCATTACTAATTTAAAATTAATTCCAAATTTAGAACGTACGGATATAGTAAAAAAGTGCATCTATGTTTGTGTCCAGCTCTCAGCATCTAAAGTGAAACTCACAGAAAATTCTTGGTGGAAAAACAAAAGTGTTTTAGAAACAACCAACTACACCAAACGTTGCAAATTATTTCCCAACGCAAGTAATTTACAACGTTTAGGGTAGTAAAGCGTTCTTCAAATATTTTCGTATCTTAGGGATTACGGTACTTTTCGGCAACAAACACAAAACGGGTCGTGATTGTACCGCTCGAGTACGTGACGCTGAAGTATAAATCTTACAAGTGGAAGCACGCTCCTAAATAAGCACCTGAAATTGGAGTTTCGCAGTTCATCGTACTTTAAAAGAACAAGGATTACATCCATTCCATGTACAAACAGTGCAAGCATTACTTTTTTTACGGACTGCGTTTTTGTGCATGTTATTTTAATCTGTTTTTATATAACTGATACAAAACTGGGGATGATACGAAGGGGTTGTGGCCTATTAATATTTTGAGATGAAAAATTAAAAATTGCGGTATGTTTGATCTCAGGATGTTATTGTTTAATTATATAAAAGTATTCAAATTTCACCCTGTATACATATATACACGGTTGACGTTCATTTAATTATAAGATAGTTATGACAGAAAACCCATTCGCAGCTTCTTTGGTCATAGATTAGCTTTGTTAAAAAGCAAAAAAGAGCATGAATTTGTTATTTTCCAAACCTACATGAAATACTCTTGATTTTGGGAATTTTTTTTGGGATTTTGCTTTTTTTTGTAGAAACAAATCGGTAAAAGTAGGTCTGGATAGAGAATTGAATAAGCTTTAAAATGATGTATCAGACGACTGGCTAAAGGGGTAAGATCTAAGACTACAAAGTTTAGTTAAATTTTGACCCCCTTGATAACAAAATTGACCTGTTTGAGCGTCTTCTTCGAAGTCTTTCGAAATTGCAATTTTTTGGGGGTACAAATTTTAGTTGAGTATTTTATGGAGATTTGGAAAAAAATAGAATTCATGCTTTTGTTGTGTGGAAACGGATCGATAAATGTAGGTCTGGATAGAGAATTGAATAAGATTTAAAATGTTGTATCACACGACCCCCCATGCCGTTTAAATTTTTTAATGGGGTGGCTCCCCTGGCTCAAGGGGTGAGATCTAAGACTTGAAAGTTTGGTACAATTTGGTCCCTTTTGATAACAAAATTGACCTGTTCGAGCGTTTTCTTCGAAGTGGGAATTGTTGGGGGGTACAAATTTTAGTTGGTTCACCCTGTATATTGATCTTAAAAATGTTAAGTTGTCTTCTGTTTCGCTTCTCTGTTGGCGCTTCTTCACCACGCCCTCAGTCATCAAGATTCAACACCACATCCTGTCGGCAATGCAGACGCCTACACCTACACAAACAGATACGGTACATAGTCCCAACCTTGAAAGGCTTGACTTTCAAATACACTTAACATAAAAAATAAACAAACGAAATTAAATTAATATATAAATAACTTGGATAGTATTCTGCACTTCACATTTCATTTGCGCTCTACGGTACATTTTCATCTATTCCTTTGGTGGTTGTTGGCTCACAAAGTAGAGGTAACAAGTTTTTGGACGCACTTTTGAATATTCCATTCGGGGTCTTCACACAAACAACCCGAACTGCGTTGTTTGGACCAGAAAACACTTCGGTGATGCGATCAAGTTGCTCTTATACTGATGGAGCTGTGTCGTTATGTTAACGAAGTTACCGAATGTCGCGAGATTCGAATACAGCCAGCGACGTTCGCCGATGCGGGCGGTTCATCCGTGTCATTTAGCCAGCCGCCGCTTCGTTGGTTGACCAAGGTCCAACACCCTACGCCTTAAATCAACCGACTTATATGCAAATTGAAATACTTCCTGGCGTTGTATCCGGACCATTTTGATATCATAGTGACCAGTGAATTACGACGCTTCCGATGCCGTTTTCCCGGACTTTCTGCACTGCCCGGAACTGAAGCCGTTTAGTGAAAAAGGGCCCGCCGCTTTATTTAGCGATCAGGCCTTGAAATGCCCGTTCACCGCGCCGCGCTTTACCCAGAGCACCACGTCATCGGCTACCCTCCAACTTCTCTATATCTTCAGATCTTGGCCTCCTACCAGCTTGGGAACAAGCAAGAATTAGAGGACGAAAAAGCGCAGAGAGAAACACGAAGAGTCCCAGACCCACCCTAAGAGGAAGAGTGAAGGTAGCAGTTTTGGTATCCAGATACCGGCCGGTTGTACGGTGGCCGGACTGCTGCGGTTTATGGCCCATGTGACCTTCCAGTAGTCTGACTTCCTGTGCACCGCGCGGAAGATGTTTATCTAACACTGCAGTTTATTGCTCATCTGACCTTCCAGCGGTTGATCGATTTCCCGACCGCAGGTCGAAAGCCGGGAGACCCAGACGGGCCTATTCGTAACGATGTTTTCCCCTTCCCGATATCTGTCCGTCACAGTAGCACCGAACAGAGACACAGAGGTTATTAAATAAAGACAGCGTACGTCGAGCAATCCGACGAGAGAGAGAGAGAGAGAAAGGAGAGAGTTATTCCCTTTCGTCAAACTCCGGTTTAGCTACCCACAGCTCCGTGGAGTATACCACGTTAAAAAACTGGCGCTCGAGGCAACCGCCGCCGTAAGTTACCGTCACAATGTATGTTATGTATGTAGAGTCTGATGCCACTTTGACCTTCGTTGCAAACTTTTTCCACCTATTCAGGATCTGTTTAAGCGAGAGTTAAAATACCTTCTACCTGCGTAAACAATGTCGTTAATTCTCCAAAAGTTAAACGTGAAGCACATATGATCCGCTTTAAATGGAATTTTATTCGTTTGACAGCGGCGTGCTAGAGGCCACCAAAATGCGAAAAATTTGGAGGTATGGATGTCCAACTAATGCCCTCAATTAACAATGCATTTGAGAATTTGTGAAACTTTTTTGATATAATCATCTCCCACAAGATTACTACCATTGTCCAAGTACAGTTCTGTTCAAATAAATCTGGGACAACTTTTTAGTTGTGTTGTAATTGTGGCTTTCAGCATGTTAGTAGTTAATAGGGGCCCCAGCCCGGGGGTGTTCCTACCCACGGGCGCCCCAGCCCGAGGGGGTTCCTATCCACGGGGGCCCCAGCCCGAGGGGGCTCCTACCCACGGGGACTTAGACCGAGGGAGCTTCCACCCACGTGGCCCCAGCCCACGTGACCCCAGCCGGGGGGGGCTCCTACCCACAGGAGCTTCAGCCCGAAGGGACTCAACCCGGGGGTGCTCCTACCCACGTGGCTTTTACAAATGGGGGCCCCAGCCTGAGGGGGCTTCTATCCACTGGGGCCCCAGCCCGAAAGGGCTGCTACTAAAGGGGCTCCTACCCACGCGGGCCCCAGACCGAGGTGGCAACCACCGGGGCCCCAGCCCGAGGAAGCTCTTATGGAAAATGTAATTAGACTTTTGCACTTTGACAAGAAACTCTGTCATTTTTGCTGACAGTATGAAAACCATGGGAGCATTGTTCAACTTATCATCCACATTTACATTAGAAAATTAAAATTGTCCCAGATTTATTTGAACAGAACTGTACCTATTTGAAGAGTTTCCTCGTCTCGACGTGAATCTCTTAAATGTGGCAATAAAAACTTTTGTTAAGCTTAACAGCTAAGCAAACCAGAACTCCAATATAGGGTTTTGTTGTGCGTTTATGAACTGTGAGTCTACTATAATGCCGAGCAGTATCCAATATCTAATATCTGTCGCGAATTGATGCGAATATCAATCGAGGACAACGTGTTGTAATTTAGATGTTCAGATTTGAACAAAACACTAACGATTTCGTTGTCCTGATCGCCTATAGCTAAAAATAAAGCGTAATGAAAAATCTAGTGATGGACAAATCAATGCGGCGTTGCTGTGGCCAGTTATCTTAATCAATTCATGTTCCGATACGCCGCCCTTTGCTAGTTTGGTAACCGCAGTTGACTTTTTAGAATGATTTGTGACCTTAATCCGTTTCATATCGAGTCCTGCTTTCTCGGCACTTTGTTTTGTCCATTTGGCGATTTCATTAATGCGAAATTCTTAAACCATCCATTCCCATGAAGTTTATTCCAAAAAAAAAAAGGATTTTCAGCCAAGAACCATATATCAGTTTTTCTAAAAGCCTAACGGAAAGAAATTAAGTAACGAATTAATGCAATTCTAATAAAAACCTCACTGGACAAATATTCGGATCCTCGACATTGGGTATCCACCATTTGCTGTCAGCAAGACGACACGTTTTACGGAATATCGAATTATAGTCGAAACGACCAGTTGGCATTCCACTGTTGTTTAACTCTTTCTTGAAGTGATGGGTTAAAGAACTAGATCTCTCTCCTCCTCTTCATGCAAGCTCTCTTGCAGCTACTAGAAAAATCTGAGTTGCAGTCCAGAAGGAGTATTTTTGTCCCAGCAATTAATCATTTTGACAGATTCCAAATCTGTCAATGCTACTGAGCTTACTATTCTTTTTTCCGCTTATGCTTGAAGTTCTTTTCTTTTACTGTTTCTGGAAGCTCTCGCGTCCTTGAAATCTTTTCCAGAAAACGGATCCATTTTAATTTTAAATTCTTTAAAATACTTTTCTGTAAACAAACAGCTTTGCGGTGGTATTCCAAATAGTCTTCACAACCCTTTCTTTATAACCGCTTCCGTCCAAATAAATATAAATTAAATAAATATAGCATATTAAATATGATGACTGATGTCTGCAGGCTCTTCTAAATAAAAACTCCTTTCTTGGCAAAATCGTTGAAGTTGCAACCAAACTGAGTTTTGGGAGAGCTTAACCGTTTTTTTCTTCATTCTTCTTAATTTCATTTCGTACCCATACTTAATAAACACATGCATTGTGCAAATGTCTAAAGTGCTGGGTTGAAGTGAATATCGGACATGATTTTCCATAAATTTCAACTATATCCATATATTTGTATCGAATAAAATTTACGGAGTGTTAAACGGCTCTTCGAAAATAAACAATATGTAAGTTTCTTCAACAAATTATAACATCCATAAAGTTCAAATATAAGTTACTTATATTTATATGTTGGATGTTTATTAAAAAACAATCCCACGTTTTCGTGGACGAGGTGGAAATATTGGTCGACATACAGGGAATTCACAAAATTCACACCCGTTGGTTACACAGAACAGCAAAAGATCAATTAACGAGCAATGCAAATTTAAGAGACCAGATTGCAAACACACGTGCAAATGAAAGTCAAGAGCAACGCAACGAACGACTTCCTGCTAGTGCGTTGAGATAAAGACCGGCGCGTAAATTTTTTTTTGCGATGAGACATATCCAGCTGGACAGATTAGTTGAATCAACTTTATTGTATTTGTTGTGGTAAAAAACGAGAAATATGTTGTTTTAGATAAGCCAGCCGGAATGTAACAGGGCATCTTTTATTAAGACACAACGAGCTTGTCAAAAATTACTCTTTGAGGGGTATTTTTATAATTTGAAGACTTTCGGCTTTGATGTTGGTAATTTCCTTCGAGCATGTAGCCATTATGTTCACTTTACATAATAGAGAAGTTTTGTTATTTTTGAAGATTTCTTTGAGTTTTGTTTTTTTATAAAAGATTTTATAAAAATTGATAATGACTGATAAAATATTTGTTGTTTTCAAATTCAATATACTTGGGTACTATAGTAATTAGTCAATTCCTTTTTTAAAGCGGCAATAGTTACAATTGAATAAAAAAAAATTATTGTAGGTTTTTTGGTATATAATTAGACCTAGAGAAAAATAACCAGACTAAAAACCTTAAATACACTCCTGTCTACTTTGTGTACAAAACATTTGTTCAACCAACACCAAAGTACCAAGACGAATATGAACAAAGCACCATTGTGGTATATAAAGTCATTATACTTTATATATGGTTATACCTTGCCCACCTTTATTGTATCGAAAGCAGGTCGTTGTAGATGCGGCCACATTCACAAAACGATCGTGTTTTACATCAAAGCTTGACAATAAGTACACCATTGGTCGACTTGAATTTATTATGAAGCCTGATTTCTATTTAAGGAAAGGAGAATGGCAAAGAGCTGCTTACAATTAAGCAATTTAATTAACTGTCAAGACGAGATTTGAATAAATAATATATTACCTCAAGAACGACATTATCAGTTTAATGAAAAGTTTTATTACTGCTCCTGATAACATACACGACGAGCTTTTATTATTTATTGCGGCTTGTTCGAGGCTACAAAAGCAATAAAACGGAGCAAAAGTAAGATACAGTCTTTCAGAAGTGTGGAATATTGCAATAAATTATATTATCATGTAAATTACAAAAATTTACTATATATGTATTTTAGAATTAATTTAATTGATCTTAATTACAAACCTTTTTAAGAACATACCGATGAGCTGACGGTGAGTTATGTGTTATTATAGTAGATTCATCATACAAAACTAATTACCGCCATAGGAACCGACAACTCCTTTAGAAGGTACTTTCGAAATTCGGTTTTAAACATGTGTATGCCGTGTATCGTTTTCTACATACCCAAACATTTTTCCACTGAGCAGCAGCGATGATATGTAATTTTAGCCGTAATTACTGTACAATTTCAGAGTGTATGATAATAAATAATGGCGAAATAATTTATACACTTGCACAGCTTACATGTAATTTAAATGTGTTTACAGTGGTTTTTAAATTAATTTCATCACTTGTCTGAAACGATGTTAACTGTGCTCTTATGGAAGCATGTAACATTTAATTAATTTCAGATTAATAATACTTATACGGATCACACCAGTTTTACTAAAACTTGCTTCAAAGTTTTTTATTTCCCCACTAATAATTTTATATTTGATAGATGTCAGAGAGATAGCGGGATATAGTAAATAAAGCTTAGATGTTTTCTAAATAATTAATTATTGAAAATATTGATTCATATTCATACATACTGTCCACAAAGTTTTCACAAGCTTTCACTAATCTTTTCTATTTTCTGCTTTTTCTTTAGATGAATTCCCGTTTCACCTTCCCTCTTTCAGCAATGCACACACTGCACTGTTCCATGTACGTTTCGAATTCTTCAGCCTCCCATATTTTTTTTAAACCAAACCTTCTGAGGGTACGGTTCTCCAGTTTCCAAGCAAAATACAACCTCCGTCAATATCTTCTATGTCTACTAAGTCACTCCGATATGACATTTTAAGATCTCGTTGTGAATGACAGTTACGTCGCAAGCAAATTTAACAAAGATTTATTACCCAATTGCCCCATAATTTATTACCCCACTTGATGTCCGTGATTGCCCTACTAATGTGTGGTAAACACGAACATTAAGGATTTTCTTTTTGTTAAAAAATTTGATACTCGGCGTTAGTGTGACATCATTTTTCGTTCTTCGAAAGAGCGAACATTTAACACCCAAAAGTCCGATGGAGATGGTGAAATATAAAATCACATGTTTTTGTTTATTATTCCTAACCTCAAACGTTACTATAGACCAATAGGAATGTTTTCACTGATTTCAGACAAGGGACGCATGTGCGAAAAACGTCGGACAACTACAGAGTTATGACAGTGTCAAAGTGGTCAAGCGGCTTGTGTTTAGGTACCATTACACTAGCGTTCTATCGTACATGTTTGGAGCTTCCCGTGCTAATCACACAGTCTTTCGACGCGCCAGGAGTTTGAAAACTGTGTGATCACATGGCACTTACTTTCACACGCTTTTGCACGTGTTGGGAACGGGACACTCCAAACACGTACAATAGAACGCTAGTGTAAAGGAACCTTTTGTTTGTCCGACCGTTAGGAATTGCCATGTTAATACGCATGCGCAATTACAGTTGCTATTATTGTATTTTAACATATTTTGAAAACTTAAAAATGTAACAAGAGGCATGTTAGTATTCGAAAAGCAGCCCGCTAGGGGTTCCACCGGTGAAGGCACTTCGGTCTAGCTTCGTCCAAGGGCATGGGGGCTTCGGACTGGGTCAGGATGCGCAGTAACTTCTTGAAGTCCTGGTTTTTTCGCGCGGTGGGATTCACCCGGGCGTGGTAATTCGCGATCAACTAATGATGCTTGAGGTCCGTTGTCCGATGGTGTGCGGGTACCCGAACCTCGAGAATACCTCGTCTTCTAGCAGGCGTGCCTTTAGTTTGGCTGTGGACCTGCCCATCCAGAGTGCTTCCACCCACTTGCTGAACAAATCAGTCACCACCAGCAAGAAGTGGTTTGCTTGTGAAGTCGTTATGTATGAACCTATGGAATCAATGGCGATTGTTTGCCATGGTCTTCTCTCACACCAGATCATGCAGGACTTGATGTGAGTGGCCACGTCGGCCATGAGGGAGGGCGATCGCCTCATACTTGGAGCCCGTTCTGGCTCCTCACCTGCCAGGGACACGAGTTCGATGGCGGCGAAAATTGGTCCTATGGTAGCAACCGGAAGCCCGGTCGGTAGTAATAGACACAGTACTCGGGGTGGCTTCCGGATGTCTTGACAGGAGGTCGGGTAATTGGTTCTTGGTTCTCCTTCCCTGGGCAGTGCTCCACGTCGAAGTTCAATTGCTGAAGTACCAGGGACCACCGTGTCAATTTTTTGTTTGACTTATTTCCTGTGTTGAGCCACAGTTGAGCCTTGTTGTCAATTCTACGGTTGAAACGTCGATCATCCAGCAAGGCTCCGTAGCGTTTCACCGCCCAGGCCAAGCATTCCCGTTCGTTGCAGTGGTATAGCTACTCCGTTTTATACAGCTTCGTGCTCCATGAAACCACTTACCGTCGATCGTCGTCTTCTTGGAGAAGACTCCTGCCATTCGGACCCCGCCTGCGTCGGTTTGCTGCATAAACATCCTTCTGAAGTCTGCTGATTTCGGTTTTTAGTTCCTCGAACGGGTCCCCGACGATCTGACTGAGGTGGTGTTTATGGTGCCTGTTGCAGACCTTGGAGATGACGTGTCCAAGGTAGGTCAGCTCACCCATCCCGAAGCTGCACTTACTCCTCCAAACGCTCGAAAACGACGCGCAGGTGCACCAGGTGTTTGGCATGATTGGACGAGTAGACGATGTTGTCGTCCAAATATACATACACAAGCTTCCCGACGATGGCATTCAATAGTTTCTGAAACGTTGGCGGTGCATTCTTAAGGCCGAATGGCATAATTCGTAATTGGGGGCCTATTCTGTAATGTTTAGAGGGGCGTTAAAATTTTAGCGTAATTTTTTTTTTTTAAATTCAAAATTTCA
The DNA here is from genome assembly GCA_963583935.1 of Diaperis boleti. Classification (NCBI taxonomy): domain Eukaryota; kingdom Metazoa; phylum Arthropoda; class Insecta; order Coleoptera; family Tenebrionidae; genus Diaperis; species Diaperis boleti. The sequence continues at coordinate 34,146,615 of OY757242.1, read as the reverse complement.
AGCCCTGATTGGTCATTGCTATAACAACATTTTATTGCAGTTACAGAATACGCCACTTGGTACGTCGCGCCGTCTGGTCTCGAAACAGCCGTGAGACATTTGCTTTGGTCGTCTAGAGGGATGTAACCTGACTCCAGGACGGAGAAAACCGTGGCGGTTCCGAAGTACCCTAGCGAGTGTTTTTGTTAAGTCGCCGAAAGTCTATACAGGATCGCCATCTCCCGCCCTGCCTCTCCGTAGGCGAGCATTCCGCGCACGATCTCGTAGACTGCCGGTTGTTGTTCGTCACTCATAGGGTACGTCCGGACGTTGAAGGGCTCATCCTTTTCAAAGCGGATAGTACGTTTCACTGTCCGAACCATACTTTTCTTGGCTTCTGGCCGTTATTAAATCACTTGTTAATTTTCAATTATCTTTATTCGGTAACGCTTCGCTGGGTTGCCCTCAGCTTCTTCAGACATTCATCTAACATACCGTTAATAACTCTCTAATTCCCTAATTGATGGTCAGACAAAATTTCTAAAAATTAAAATTAAAATACATCACACACAAATTAAAAACGTGCCGTCATCTTGTTCATCTGTTGACCAACAGAACAACAGGGTCGCTTGTGTCTTGATGATCCACTCTCGTCGTACTCGACCGATTTTCTAACCAGTGGATTTGGACGTTCTTCGGCGTTTTTGGTTGACCGGAAGGCAATCTCACGAAGGAACTCTTTCAGCAACGGGAGCTTCACCTCCCAGTGGAGTTGTTCGTTCTCGACAAATTTAAAATTTGTTTTAAAGGACCCGCAACTAACACATGTTTGTTCTTTAGGGGGCTTATGTCGAAACCACGGAAGCATAAATTATCGCTGGATGAACAATTAACCGATAAATTAACAATTTGTGTTTTACCAATATCTTACTGCGCCTGCAGACCAGTAAGAAAAGCATTACAACTACCATTTTCTATTTCCGCATGGAATACTGCAGGTGCTGGCGGAAGTCGAGCTTCTTGTCGATGATGACACCTAGGTACTATTACAACCTAAATTGTTGTATCGCCCTGACAAAATTGTGAAGTGTGGATGGTGACACAAAAAAATACAGTTATGTCCCCAAAAGTCATATAATGAACAATTAAATTAAATAAAAGAACTTTCTACAATTAAACAATAATAAAATACGTGGTCGAGATTGAAATTATAATGACTGGTAACAAGTTGGTTAAATAAATAACTGTATGAACGATAAAAATGGAAATATGACAGTTAAATTTTGCCTAATGCACTACTTACTTAAAGGTTAAATTACAGTAAAATGATTATTGAAGTTACGATTTTAAAATGACACGCTAATAAAAACTAGATTGATAATACAAAAAAATATAAAGACAAATTATCTATTACTTATCTTCTGAATAGTATTACGCTTTCCTGCTGGTTTTGGAGCTGCCCTGACAATTTACTTTACTGCTTTCTTGCGAATCCTGCGGGTTTGCGATTTCCTGAGAAATTAACCCAGATTCCACATGAAGACTTCGTGCGTCCAGGAAAGAATATTACAGCTATCATGTGTTCATTTAAAAAAGTGATCAAGTCGTCTATGAATTTGACATAACATTTTAACGTACGTCTGTTGCCAAATTAATAATAAATAATATGTATTGCTGGTTGCAGACTTTCAACTTGTAGATGAAGCAATAAATCACATGCGTTTTTCAATTCGGATTGGTCACTCAAAAAATCACAAGCAACTTGATGACTTCTTTAAATGAACACCTTATATTATTTCAAAAGAAGGTGATACAAGAAAGATCCTCGGTAAAGTGCTGGTGAATCTGCCTATTTGATTGTAAGACAATAGTCAAGGTCTGCACGCAATAAAGTCGTTTTTCTTACCTCTTTTTCCCGAATCGACACCTAACGATTTTATCCGCTAACGCGATTTAATTATTGAATAACTGAACACCCAGTCGTATTATCCGTATTTACGTGATTCTCTGAAGCTATCTCTTGTCCAGGAGCAAAATTTACGCTGAGATGTTACTTCGCCAGATGTCGAACGAAGAAGAGAAGGCTGTAGGTTGGTCGCGCGGCACTGCAAGAGCTTATAGTGTTTTTTGTATATGCCGGTTATCTCTAGATGCTGATTCGTTCCTGAACTTGGATGGTGAATGCGCGGCAAAAATCAAATTGTAACAGTACCTTCTGGATGGAGAAGTCGGCGCGTCGGGTTTACCAGTCTCGCAGTTGACTGGTGGCTTCCTGTCAGGTAGGTCTTGTCGTACCTACTATCACCAACTTTAGATATGCCTCTTTTGATATGTTTCTGTTTCTCTGTTTTGACTTTATTAATTGTTTCTCTATTTGTACGCAGGTTAAATATTTTACACATTTTGATATTTTGGGATTGCTTCCTTTAAACATGTATTATTAACCACACACGTAATAAAAATATAAAAAAACTTTGAACTATTTACACACTTTTGCAACCATATTGATTCACTAAAATATACTTAAAAAAAGTCAATTAGGAAATTATTATGGCTTATATCGCAAATGTATACTGGATTTTTCAATTTAGATGATGCAAATTATTAAAATACACCAAAGGCAACACTCGTCTACCGGTTACTACGGATCAGTGTAATTTGAATTTTTAGGAGTTTACTCCTAACAAAAAGCGTTTAACCCTCTACACTGTGCCATGTATTGTTGGTAGCCGGAGTTCTATGTTATTGTCGTTGCCGTTTCTTCCGCCGTATATTTCTCCACTCCCCAACCCCTTTCATTTATTTATATATTGATATTAATATTTATATTATTATATACAGTGAAGTGAATAAAGGTATATTAAATTAAAATTTAAATATATGTATTTAAGTCGAACTACACAAACTTTAATAATTACAATGGGAACATGTTTCGGCAGAACACTACTGCCATCATCAGCCCTAATTTAACAAAAAAAAAAAAACGTCATAATTTTAAATATTCTTTAAGGTAAAAACCTTTCTGTAATTCATCAATTGTATCATTAATCTCTTGTTAAATTAGGGCTGATGATGGCAGTAGTGTTCTGCCGAAACATGTTCCCATTGTAATTATTAAAGTTTGTGGAGTTCGACTTAAATATATTTAAATTTTAATTTAAAATTACTCCACTTGGATTCATCGACATTCTTTTGGTTTATAAATAAATATGAATAATAAAATTATATACATGGTTTCAATATTATAAGAGATGCGTTTATTTACCCCCTTTGTCTATTGTATAGACAATCGCACTTAAAGAGTAAAATCCAATCGCGCGTCGCGCGCTGACACGCACAATTATTATTTATTTATTTATTTATTTATTTATTTTATTTTTTTTGAAATACGAAGGCACATTTTCACAAACAAAATATGTATTACCAATCATTTGATAAAGATAAAGGTGTTTAAATTGTGAGAAATATTTCTCAAACATTTGTTTCAAGTCACCACAATTACGTTTTTCTTTTTTTTGTGGCAGTTTTGATGGAAAGAATTAAAACTGTTTATTGCTTTGCATGTTTGCAGAATAAAGTCATGTACACAAAGAAATTATTTAAAAAATCCTTTTTAAAATATGTACTGTAACGATAAAAATTTACGTAACGTTCCAGTCAAGGTTGGGGTGGGGTCGAGGTCATAATTAAAATACACTTTTATCCCAAAAGTCCTATAATGTAACTTTAACAATGACAAAATGAAATTGGAAACATTTAAATTTTGCACAGTACAAAAAATCCATCCTTACCCTTTTTTCCCGAGTTTCAACCACGTCACACGGAACCTAATCCCGATATTTACAGCTTGCAATTATTCACAAATTGCGATATCTGCCGCCTCTTAAATCGATTTGTTTCAAACTCTCTCTCTCCTAGTTAGAAACCAAAAGTTCAGACGACGATATCTGTACCGTGTTACAGGTTGGAATCGAAAGAAGGTTCGCACCATTCTAGACAGAAACAAACCCCGTTCTCCTGTTTTTGTAAATACATATAACCTGACGACCTTTTGTGCGCGGATTTTAAAAATGTAACACTAGTTAAATATTTTTCATAATTCTATTTGATTAATATAAAAAATGTTTTCCAAATCAATCAGAACTAATTAAAACTGAGTTCAAGTGTTTAATAGATTTAAAAGCAATAAATCATCAGAGCCCGGGAGGGCTGACGTACTGACACAAAAAAAACAAACATGTGTTGAACTCTCTTATAACAATAATTGTCATGCAAATGTGTCCCACACCCTGCATCGAACGCTGAACAAAAACACATTAATAAAATATATGACCTGATTAGAATATATGTGCATGTTAGGTGTGAGAATATATGGCAGGAAGTTAGCTATAAATCAAAAATAAACTGTATATCATTGCTGATAACATGCATGTTTATTACTTGTGGGGCCATTATGAGAGAAAGGTATTAATTAAAACATAACAAGCCCACTGTTAATTACAGTGCCTGTATACATATCCATAACATTAATATTCTAGGCAGACTAATTAACAGATTTAATTATCGTAAATTATGTTATAACCAATTCTACAAGTATCGTATTATTCATGTGTTTGCGCTCGAATTAATTTTAAATGATATAGATTTTACATCGGACATATTCATCACGTCATTTTTCAAAGTAATTAATGCGCCATCGGATCAAACCGGTTCGATATGTCTCTCTGCTGTGACATTCATCATCAAAACGCGACTTCAAAAGACAATAAAATCACACCAGGTGCGCAATTTCCACAGTTTGTGGGGTCCGGTGAATCGAGCAACGCCATTTATGTTGGGATTTCCTTCCTTTTTAGCGTTTCATAAACCAAATTTTTATTATTGTCTCTTTAAAACCTCTAGAAAATTGGGTATACTGAGTAGTATTGAAAAGTATTAAAAAATATTTTCTGAAAGAAAAATTTCCAGACACAAGTTAACATTATACTTACTTTCCTTACTTAAGCTCTAAATCAAATGACAACAATCTTAATTAATGAAATCTTTAAAGTAAAAAGTTCAGGGACTTTCTTGAAAATAAAATAAATTTTCGGCGGTAAGTAAGTGCCCCGACTCGACTACTAAATTACACGCCGGTTAGCATGAAAAACGCCCGGAGAACTTTGTTCCTGACACCGGGCCTTTAAAAGCGCTCATCAAATTATTTTTTCTCGGCATGTACTGAAATCGCATTGAATTTAGTGTAGTGTACGCAGATAATATAACAAAAGGAATCGCAACAATAACACAAATCCTCCAGGGGATTAGAAGAGCAACCAGGATGTCTCAAACAGAATTATTACTTAGTCAGAAATTCCTTTTTAGTGAATTCTTCAAGTGGAAACTAATTGCTTGATGTTTATTCTCTGCCAAGTCTACTGAAACTCCCGCAGGTGTTGTATTTGCAAATTACTCTTACATGAAGCACAATAATTTAGTATGAAATTCATGATTCGAGTTTTCTTTCAGGGAGGTTTGAGACCGGACTAGTTTCCCAGGAGAATTCACAGATGACTCCACCTTGGTAATGTTCTAAATTGCACAAAGTGTTTCTAGTTCCTCCATTTATTTAGCGCCTGATTGCCTCATTTGGGGTGACACGCAAATACGGACAGCAAAGAAAAATGCGACCCCATTAAAATTCGACAGCTATCTGGACGGCTATAATTTGTTTCATTTCGTAACATTGAGGGGCCAGATCAAACACATTAATCTCCATGAAAGGCAGTCATAATTTCCTTTCAGATGATAAAGACATCTATTTATCAAACGCTGTTGTATAAATTATTAATAACGCGTCAAGAACTGCAAATGATTTCCGTAGTTGGGATCATAAATAACGGTGCATTTGCATTTTGAGTGGAGCTGGCTTTCATGGATTTTTTCTTCTACGTATAGCCTATATGTTGCACACATTCCGTGATGAGAAAGGCAGTTATTGTTAAGTAAAGAAGCTTTTACTTCTCTCAAAATTTTATTAAAAATAACATTTTTTGTCAAACTTAATCAAATTGGGGTGGACAAAACTATTATTTTTGAGACCACACTTAAATATTAAATTGCGACGTATAGATTTTCCATGGATAAAATAAACATGCACCTTTCATTTGTCTCTATTCCGGCATTACAATGAAATTGTCGTCAACATGTAGGTTTGAATATCTAAAATTAAATAAAACTGAGCTGCTGCATCCAACTCAGCAAAAACCCCGTGGTATCCCTATTTGAATTATTTTTTTTAAACATGGGTGCCATGGGGTTGCGGCTGAGTTTGATGCAGTATTCTAACATTACATGCAGACATACATTTTGAAATCAATTTCATTTTTATGCTGCCTAAAAAATCGGAAGTGACGTCGGAGGTCTATGAAGCGGCCAAAATACAGATAAAATATCCATTAAAAATTTATACGTCTTTCGGACTATAAGCTTGATATCGGCCTCATGTCGTTAATAACTGCAGGTCCCGTACGGTGAAAAGCCTGACCAGGTAAAAATGCAACACAAAATACTATTTATAAAGTTAACTGGATTTCTATTGCATTATCATAATCCACATAAAACATCGATAGCTTTTAACGTCAGCCTTATAGACGTCAAAATATGTATGACAGAAAAAATACCTTTCTTAGCAAAATTTAATAAGAATAAATAATTAAAATCACAAAATAAATAGGTAGGTACGGCACAAATGCTTAACAAATTCTTAGAGTAAGCGTTCAAAATTCCTTCCATTGTTACGTTCACATGCTGCAATTCGACTTATGAATGAGCGCCTTACTCTACGTAACAAATCTGAAGTTACAGGTCTGCAGGTTTCCCTCTAAATCTTCGATATTCAAAATTGGTGTCTGGTAGGCTCTCTCCTTTACCATACCCCAAAGAAAGAAATCTAAAGAAGTCATATCAGGACTAGGAGGAGGCCAAGCGTGTTTAGAACCTCTACCAATCCACCTATCTCGGAAATTATCATTCAAATATGCTCGAACTATCCTATGATAATGTTCAGGTGCTCCGTCCATCTGTAACCACAAAGGTTGTCTCGTACTTATCAAATGTTTTCTCGTATCTCCCATCGCTGAACAAAATAAGATTTATAAAATCTGGGTCTAAATTAATGTGTGTTCTCGAACTAATTAACAAAACTGAAGCCTTTTGGGGTAATCTGTTGGCTTTAACTTAAAACTAACTAACTGACGACTGACTTATTCCAATTTGCCTTGATAACTCCATGTGGCCGATATGTGGATTTTCAGTTACAGCTTCGATAACTGCTTCTACATTTTCGGGACAAGTGGCAGTTCTAGTCCTTGCTCTTTAAAATTTTCTCCCTTAACATGGTTTCTAGTCTTCTAAAAATTTTGTCGCTTGGAGCTCGACGTTCGGGATACGCTCTCGGTATAAATTTGCTGCAGGAACACAATTTTTTTGGCATTCCCCAAAAGTCAGAATCATAACCGTTCTCTCATTGTTTAAATATGACACCTTTCAAACAACTCAATACCTACTTGGATTCTTGATTTAATTTTGAAATAAAAAAAAAACAATGTGTGTTTAGTAAAAAGTATTTTGGGTTGCATTTTTACCTGGTCAGGGTCGTCACCGTACAGGCATAACCCTGTATAATAACTGTCAAATCGCGCCAAGGTTGTCTAATTAAGTATATTATGGCCCAGCTACCCTTAGTTAAACAATGTAGTTTCATTACTTTGTCCTTTTTTATTTCATATTTAAATTTCTATTCCGTCTTGACGAACAACCTCCTTAGCCCCACGACTAACAAATTTAAAAATACCAATTGGGCAATAATCGAAGACCCACTCACCGACGCTAACACATTTACCACTCTCTCGCAGACCAAATCAATTGCTTCGCTTCACTCTTCGGCGAAGCAGATCCATATCGACGCCAATTTAAAGGATAATTTCTATCGGGTCTTCATAAATGATTGATTGATTATGATTGACTTTTTGGAATTAAAATCTAAAAATTTGTCATTGTTAGTGTGTGAGTCAGTGTCAAAATGACAAGCCTTTGACATAGTAGAAAGTTGGTTACGAATACCTAAGGGTCCCCTTACATCTTATGACAATAAATTATAAGTGACGGCCAAAATTCCGTGGCCGTAACTGTACATCATGTGACCTGTGACAAAAAAAACGTGCAATTACAATCCTGTACAACCAAAACCTTAACCTCACAGCATTCACGACCTTTCCACTCGTCGAACCACTACCTTATCCCATGTACAGTCGCGGTCACAGAATTTCGTCAGTCACTTTTATGTCATTTCAAAAGAAAGGGATGTATTCCACATTGTATTCTATGCTTTATTGTCATTATGACGTTTCTAAATTTTCGCCTGTCACGTTGAAGTGTTTGTCAAAATGCCAGCAGTTTCTAATTTTAATAAATTTATAATAATACACCTCGCGAAAGATGGAGAGTGTCTTCAACAAACATTGCGGCAGAATTAGGCATACCCCGACCCACAATAAGGTTATAAATAATTAAAGACTATTTCACAACAAATATCAGATGAGACGAAATTCTGTGACTGCAACTGTACAACAAAATAAGTCAAACTGATCCCACGACTGTAGGTACAACAAGTAAGAAAAGCTCCGGGTTTTCTAAAAGCTTCCCCGAGTTATGGTTCCTAGCACTAAACGATATCCACAACTGCCTAAAACTTCCTCTTCTTTCACCAGGAAAACCGTGAGTACGATTATGATACCCAAACCTGACCGAATGATCAAAGATCTCACAGGCCAACTTCTCTCCTGAATATCACCGGTAAAATCTGACTAAACGCTTACTCAACTCCCTTGAAACCAATAACATCTTCCCTCCCGCCCAATTCGGTTTCCAAAACTAACGTTCGACACAAAACTTCAATCTGAAATTCTAACCCGATATAAACCGATATTCAAACCTCAACGAATGCAGGTGGTGGTGCACCGAAACAAAGAATTAAAAACATAAAATCACAATGCAAAATAGTAGATGTAGTAAAGTGGACAAAGAAGAGAAGAAAACAGTGGAATGAACATGTTGAAAGAATTGGCGAAGAACGACTAGCCAAAATATGCAAAAATTAGAAACCCACAGGAAAAAGACCTCCCGAACGACCGCCCAAAAGCTGGATGTCGTCACATCGATGGAGTATAGGCCGAACAATGGCCTAGTCAAGGGTGGAAGAAAAACAACGTACGTAGGTCTTTTCATAGATATTTAAGAGCATTTGCTGCCTCATCCAAACATTCCTAAACCTCGGCACTGTCCACCTGGAAGCAAGTGTTCTCCAGGACTCCCTGCTTAATCCTTCTTTCAGACCACAGGCCAAAAAACAAATCGACATATTTTCCAAAACACAGCTAACCTTAAACAAGCCTGCAATCCCGAGAACTAATAGTGTAAGATAGCTATCTCCTCTACCTATTTGGTGGTCTTCTCCTGATCTACAACGCATTAATTCACACCGTCTTTGAATACTGTGTCCCTACTCTGCTTGTCTGCATAAAATCTTCAAATTCACTCAGAGAAAGATTTATAAAGGTTTAAGAACGCTATGTTCACATGTAACCCAGGCGGCACACTCCCGTCATAATGTCGTCAATTATTGGTCATTAGCGACCAACTGGGACGTCGTAAAATGACACGTGACGTCAAAATGACCTGTTAATGTCCCAGCCCAGCGACGTCAACCTGCGACCAATCTGGTACGTCACTTCAGACGTCAAATTGACGTGCCGTGTGACGTCAAATTAACGTGCCGTGTCACGTCAAATTGACGTGCCGTGTCTTGCCATAAGTGACGTATATAAAAGCTAGTCAAAAAATAAAAATGCAGCGTAAGTTCAATAGTTGGTGTTTTATTAGGTACCAATATAAAATAAACTGAACATTCAAATACACTACTTATTATTAACATAAAAATAAAACTTGTTTTTGCATGTTATAATATAATAAATTATTATGTTACTAATATAATAACTAATTAGTTATGAAGTAACGGTAAAGACACCCAAGCTTGATCCTGAAGGGGGAAAACAACACATTTTCAAACGATTTGTTCTCTTAGCCATAATTCTACATCTTGAAATAAATCCTGTATATGGTAAATATTTAAGAGAAACATAAAACTGAGCCTTACTGCCTGGTCTTTAGTTAAGACGTTTCCATAGCACCCGGCACTTACGACTAGCCGCAAATGAACGGGCTGTTATTCTAGTTCTTAGTAAATTTTGCGCTTACCTTAAGGAAATTATGATGACGACAACACGACGATAAATCAACAAATTATTACAAAAGGTTTAACACCTGTTGCAGTCACAAAACAAGAATAAAATTGTCTGCAACACAAGGGAGCAAGGCCAAATGAAGGCAAACTACCTGCACCAGCCTGCACTGCAAAAAAGGCAAACACGAACGACACGAATCGACACGAATCACCACGAATCATGCACGTCGCACGGCCATTTGTAGTACTTGGAAATGCGCGTAATTCAAATATGATGGGACTATTTAACTTTTTAATATTTAATTCTATATTTTCTCAAATTTTCACACCAATTTGTTTACAAAGGTATCTTCAGAATTACACATTAGAGACAGGATCAAGACAAACCAACTTTTCAGAATCTAACACTCGCCCAGATCTAACACAGACTGTCACTGAGACTGCGCGTTTATAAAATAAGTAAATAATTATAAAATTATAAAGTAAGGAATTGGTGACTCTCTAATTGACCCATAAAAAAGGCCGCACATGACCAAATAAAAACCTCCAAAAGACGTTCTTTGCTGACCTGTCCTGTCACGGTTGTCACGTCATATGTACGTCAGTTATTGGGCCCATGACGTCGCCGACGAATAATGACCAATAATTGACGACTTTATGACTACAGTGTGCCGCCTGGGAACGCTTGTTATAGTCGGAATGCCTCAATCGCCAGTTTTTTTAACATGGTATGCTCCACTTGACAACGGGTACCTTAATCGGAATCCAGTAAGCCGAGGTCAGCTGTCAGATTGTGCGGAAGGGAAACAAAATAGATACAGGGTCAATCGTACGGTATTTATTATTCACATTATCTACACGGTCTCGCTCTCTCAATTTCTCAGGTCCCTAAATCTGCTATTTACACGGTGTGGGGGAGCGGGAACGGGAGCCGGAGCGGGAAGTGTCTCTCTCTCCGTTTAACCCTTATCATGTACGCGGCCTTTATTAGTTACACTGTGTTTCTCGCTCCAACGGGAAACCGGAGACCGAAGGGCTGTTAGGCTCTCAGCGCAGACTAACTTCCCGTGCAGCCAGTCGGCACCGGGATCTTCAGGCTTGCTGAGTCCTATGGGTGGCTGGGAAGCGGCGGCTGAGCGGCAGGTGCTTCCGGTGGCGGTCTCTACCTTTTCCTCGGCCTGGTCGAGTCCTCTTCAACGTCTCCCTCTCTTTCTTCGGCTCCTCTTCTTCCCAAGTGAGCTGGTGAACTTATCCTAACGGAAGCGGTCGGCGGTGGTCTTTATATAGACCATGTAGTGGGGAGCACTTGCGTTGTTGTGACATCGGCATCAGGAACGCGCTAATTCACTCAGTGACTATTTCGGTGTATGGGTCACCACAATGTCGGAAAACATTGAAAATTTGGTAACACCATACCCTAAACATTACTGAGAATACCTCATTCAAACTAAAGCTTAAAACTAGGCTAATCAATCACATACCAACCCAAAAACCCGAAAAACATGATCAAATTAATATCTACCAAAACTTGATACGTTTTGATTTCACCCCTGCTGATTTTAGCAGTTCTACCTGGTTAAGCATACAAAACCAAGTAGAGCGTTTTTTATATTTGTTACTATACAGTTGGTTAACACTTTTTGATTTTAATTGAATTGAGTATTTTGAATCCGTTTGCGGTAAGAGGAGCGGATAATGCATGGATGAAAAAAAACTCGCTGGTTGAGCGATCGGAAAGGGGTATCTGCTGAGATTATTTGTGAGTTTTAAGGATATGTTTGATAATTAGAGATAGTTAAAAATTTTGGAGCAGTTGCTAGAATGTGCGGTAGAAGAATTGGAGTTATTTTAGACAGAGACGTGTTGGGGTTTAGTAAGGACGGCTGTGAAGATATTGTATGGAAGGTTGTTGATGGTGTGCGTTTTTTCTTCTCGTAAATAGGCTGTTTCCGGCTTTTCTCTAGAGGTTTTCCTTGTTCTTTCAGAAGATCCACGAGTGAATGGTGTAGTTAAGACACGGCAAGTTCTACTCTTCTTGGTCCTGACATCTGCGCCGCGTCCTTCAGGTCAGATCTGTCCATCTTTCATATTCTTCAATTGCGGCATTGTGTAATAGTATCAGTAACTGTAACTGTCACCTTGGACCTTCAGTTCTTCTACTTTGTTGCTTTCTTCCAACTTTGTTATTTTAATTCATTTTAATTTTTCAATTGTGACGCTCGTGTACCTTAATACAGACTGTCCCATTTAAAACTCCCTAGTCCAGATTTCTCCGAATTGATTATTGTGATTGAAAAATCCTCTAACAGGTCGATTTTGTTTACCAGGGGCACATCTTCTCAGGTTCCTTTCAAGTTCCGGCATTTCGTCCTCTTCGCGAGGGGGCTGTTAGCCCCAAAATTGTAAATGGCACTATGGGTCGACTGATACCTCATTTGAAAGGTATTGGAGACCTCTTTACAACTAACCACTTACTTTGCAATCTTTTGGTGATTTGACCGCAAAAAAGCAACAATTTTCTATTTTCAAGATAATCCACATCTTCTGATGCTGTGTTCCACAGCAACCACAAAGACGAACATGTTATTGCTGAAATTAGGCTTATTGAAATTGTAACATCACGAACAGTTTTGAAAATCGTCTGTATTTTGGCATGGAAATGAATGGTGGCCATATCCAACATTTATTACGTTAATTAGATCATTTTATTGAAAAATAATCGTGTAGCATACTCTACATTCAGTTTTAACTCCTTCGCGCTATTTAGCAATGAAAATCAACAACCTAATGACCCAAAAATTTCAATAAATTCAATTTCAAAATTACATGTTGGTCTTTGTGGTTTCTGTGGGACATAGCATGAGAAAATGTGCATTATCTTGAAAATTAAAAATTATTGTTTTTACGGTCAAAACTGCAAGATATTGAAAAGTGGTTAGTTGTAGAGAGGCCTTCAATACCTTTCAAATGAGGCATCACTCGACCCATTGTGCCATTTAAAATTTTGGGGCTAACAGCCCCCTCGCGAAGAGGGCGAAATGCCGGAACTTGAATGGAACCTGAGAAGATGTGCCCCTGGTAAACAAAATCGACCTGTTCGAGGATTTTTCAATCACAATAATCAATTCGGAGAAATCTGGACTGGGGAGTTTTAAATGGAACAGCCTGTATATCCTTTGTACTTTTGAAAACTTACCTCATTCGTGGTGAAAAACGCTAATCAAACTTAGCGAGTCTATGGGACAGATTCCGCGTACCTCTCTGCAGCACGGTATCGTGATGATCGATTTGCGTTTTTTGAAACTAAAAATATTTTTTTTAAATATTAATAATTTGGCGAAAACACTGATGATTTTATCACTATGAATAAATAATCCACAAGACAAATATAGTAAAGTGCAAAATATTCTGACACCCATAAAACGGGGTCTATTGCCCACAATTATATTAACAATAGAGGACTAAACCCAGCCATCAATTTCCGAGACCAAAGTGTGGCTCACCCCGAGAGCTTTCTTGAAAGCGTGAAGCCACGACCGTACTCGAAAATTGTGTATTAATGTGTTTAATATTAATGTAATTAATATTAGTGATCTATTTTATTTTTTATATTTCTGCAGATATTAAAATGCAAAAAATATGTACTTATTATTTATTAGTTAGACTACACACAGCAGAAAAATCTAGGGATATTGCTTTAATTTTACCAATTTGATTTAAAATCACTTATAATATTGCAAATTTTTATACAATTTGGTCCTTTTTTGTGTATTAAAGAACTGCTTTAAAATATTTTACCTTGTTTTCGCATTTTTTTTTTAAGTTTTACACCTTTATTTCGTATACCGATATCAGAGTCACTCTTTTTCTTCAAAGATAATTCTGATAAAAATCTAAAACTCATGAACATGATACCATTAGAAACAGATTACGGGAAACCAATTTATACTCTAGAAAACCCTGGAGGACTCCACGAGTAACAAGACGCAATCGCGGAGCTCGATATCACTGGGCTCGGGAAGATGTTGATTGGAATTTGTATCAATGGGCAAACACTCTGTTTTCGAGTTCCGGTTTGGTATATATATAATACCCATATTTCAAAAGAGTCTGCGTGTGGAGAGAGCCTGGTGGTGCAAACCGCTTGCCACATGTGCAGGAGGTCCATCCTAACCAAGATAGCAGAATCATGGTTTGGGGTGGAATACAAATCGGAAGAAAAACGGATCTCGAGATAGCTAACTGCAGCCCGTTATAGGGATATTGTTCTGGCACCTGTTGTCGTGCCTTATGCCAATAAGTATGGCGACAACTTTATGTTAATGCAGGATAATGCAAGACCATATGCAGCAAGGCTATTCACTGAATTTTTGGAAGAACACCAAATTTCGGTTTTACAGTGGTCAGCCAAGTCGGCTGATTTGAATTAACAGGGGAGAACAGTTTTGCGTATGAGCCTTCCCTGGAAGAATCGACAGGACGTAGTCGCAGCACTAAATTTAGCTTGGCAAGAAATTCCACAGAAGACCATAGATGACATGGTAGAAAGCATGCCTCGACGATGCAGAGCTGTCTTAAACAATAGGGGTGGACATAATATTCTGTATTAGGGGCAATAAAATAATTTTTATTTTGCTTTTGATAAACATTATTTTTTTAAATTAAGCTTATTTCGTACAGAAATTAATCAAATGGGTTAAAGTATATTAAGTTTATTTGAAGTTTTATTTGAAACTAGCTGTCCCGGCGAACTTTGTATCGCCTCAAAATTAATAAATGTTGTGTTAACTTGCTGAATTGTATTAATAGTTATTCGACTCCGAAAAAAAAAAAGAAAAAATGTGTGTGGAGTCCACGCGCAACAGAAATGAAACTTTACTCCTTAAGAATCGATTTTCATTTTTAAATCCCGGACGACAAATTTTGATGGCCGTCGTTATTTGTTGTTGTCGTGCCAGGGGGGTTTTGTTATTGTCGTTGCTCTGTACCAAACTCCCCGCCCCCTGTAATTTTTCCGATGTTTTAATATTTAATTTGCTATTCGGGGCGGAGGCAAATCCAACAAATCAAAGATTAAAATAATCGGTCCAACTCAAGGAGCCCACCTGGGCCCCATGTTCAATGTGAAAAATACTTTACGACTTATTCCCATACCTACCAAATATAAAAAAAAAACTTCATAAAAATCGGTCCAGCCGAAAAATCGGTCCAGCCCAAAGGGGCCCCCTAGGCCCCCATATCCATGTGAAAAATACTTAACGACCTATTCCCATACCTATCAAATATACAAAAAATAAAACATAAGGTTCGGTCGACCCAAAAAATCGGTCCAGCCCAAGGGGGCCCCCTGGGCCCCATGTCTATGTGAAAAATAGTTTACCACCTATTCTCATACCTACCAAATATTAAAAAACAAAAACATAAAAATCAGTCGACCCGAAATATCGGTCCAGCCAAAGGGGGCCCCCTGCGCCCCCATGTCTATGTGAAAAATAGCTTACCACTTATTCTCATACCTATCAAATATACAAAAAAAAAAAATCATAAGAATCGGTAAAGCCGATATATATTATATATATAGATAAGATTAAAAATTGGAAAACATACTTTAAACTAAATATAAAAAAATATAGCATAATATTGTAACTGTATAATATTCAGTGTGAAACGAAACTCCAATTTATAAAATGAGAAAATAATAATCACATGCACAGGTCAAATTTCAGTTAAATGTGTATTCAATTTTAAATAAAAAATTCTAGGAATTGAAAGGACTTAATTCCTCTACCAAAAACGTCACAGTATGATTTGATTAGTTGGGAGATTAAGTTACATACACGATATATAGGAAACCCAAGTACCAGTTTGATGTTTTTCTTGTTCCGACACTAACGATACTGTAAATAAGAAACAAAACTTGATTTCTGGATGAATTGCAGTCATTAGAGAAACGCCACAAAGACAACCCGAGATATTATTTGGAATTAAGTCAGACATATGTAAATAGGTTTTGTTTTACAAACTCTAACTAACATAGTTTGCAAATTCGATTACCTACGTTCGTAAGAACTAGTTCTGAAACACGATGGTAGATGAAGAATCGGCATTTTTAGTCTAGAATGTTATAACTAACGACGGTTAGCATGTAAATTAAAGGTGATTAATATTCCTTTATGCTTTATGCTTTCCGGTGTGTAAGTAGCCTCGCCTTTATTATTAATTGGCTTATTAATTATAAAACGCATAAATAAAGAGTATACATATCAAGTGTGTTATTAATAATTAATTAACGTCATATTTTTGACAGCAATCTATCCATATGTTCTAATTAATGTTGTAAAAATAAAATAATTCAACGCCTAATGCACTATTGCATCATTAACGATTACTATCAGTTAAATGGGACAAATAATTTCAATATTCTTATTCGACATTTTCATCGTTTACCACATTGTTATATAAAAATAATGGTCAAATAAGTAATAATGTTTAGAATGTAATAACGCCCATGAAATATATATTTTAATAGTGGGGTAGCAAGGCATTTGTATTGACTTAATATACAGGGTGTCCCAACTAAAATTTGTACCCCCCAACAATTCCAATTTCGAAAGACTCAGAAGAAAACGCTCGAACAGGTCAATTTTGTTATCAAGGGGGACTAAATTGTACCAAACTTTTATGTCTTAGCTCTCACCCCTTTAGCCAGGGGAGCCACTCCTTTAAAAAATTTAAATGGCATGGGGGGTCGTGTGATACATCATTTTAAAGCTTATTCAATTATCTATCCAGACCTACATTTATCGATTTTTTTTTCTACAAAAACAAAATGAAATCAATATTTTCCAAATCTACATAAAATACTCAACTAAAATTTGTAGCCCCCAACCATTTTAATTTCGAAACACTTAGAAGAAAACACTCGAACAAGTCAATTTTGTTATCAAGGGAAGCCAAATTGTACCAAACTTTCAAGTCTTAGATCTCGCCCCTTTAGCTAGGGGAGCCACCCCCTTAAAAAATTTAAATGGCATGGGGGGTCATGTGGTACATCATTTTAAAGCTTATTCAATTCTCTATCCAAACCTGCTTTTATCGATTCGCTTTTACGCCCCTTGATAACAAAATAGACCTGTTCGAGCGTTTTTTTCTGAGCCTTTCGAAATTGGAATTGTTGGGGGGTACAAATTTTAGTTGGGACACCCGATATTATAATAAGGTGTTCATTTAAAAGAGTCAAGTTCAAGTAGCTGATAATTTTTTGAGTGAGGAAGACAAATTGAAATAGGGATGTGATTTATTGCTTCATCTACAAGTTGAAACTCCGCAACCAGCAATACATACTTCATTATTATTTTGACAACAGACATAAGTTAAAAAGTTATGTCAAATTCATAGACGACTTGATGACTTTTTAAATGAACACATTATATATATCCCCCATAAGGAGACCACATAACATACAATGAAAAACCACATTTGGAAACTACACGGTGATTATAAATGATTTTCCATCAAGTTGGCTTTGGAAAATATGTCACAACGTATTTTTAACGACCATTTTGCCGCTTCATAGCTAACTTTATTGAAAATCATTTATAATCACCTGTATGGAAGATGCTTCTGAAGATGAAGATAAATATATACAACAATTTGAAGATGAATGAAGATACAACAATTTATTTCTACAGAGAATAACATGCATTTATACAATTATTGAATAATAATTCAGGTTAAAATTTAAATATATTCAAGTCAAACTCCACAAACTTAAATAAATGTAAATTACAATAGGAACATGTTTCGGAAAAAAACTACTCCCATATTGTGCAGTTTACTTGAATGTATTTAAATTTTAATTTAAATTTACTCCACTTTGATTCATCGAAATTCTTCCCGTTTAATCATTCAGGTGTACAATATGAGTGAGATTAAGTTATCTGATCTCATTGGCACTTTGATGTAGGTTAAATTGTATTTAACCGATGATTGGTTCCTGAGAAAGCCTAAATGGAGTCGCGTGTACATGGAACCATTTATTTTATAGTTTGCGTCGCCTTTTATCCAAGTTGAGTTGGTTAATATCATAACAAGAGGTTTGTGTTTTATCAAATAGGAGTATACGACAAACTCTAGCAAATAGCAAAGTCTCTGGTACGAATAAACAAGCAAGTTTTGTAGGGGCAGGCCATAAAATATAAAGGATAGCGGCGACGGTTATGACTTGACGCCACCAGAACATGGTCGAAACAAACGCTAAAATTTGAGTGATTTAGCTGAGAATTTCATGTATGAACTGAAAAATTATCCTTTACGAATTACATTTACGTGTACCTACTTACATAGATATATAATGAGGTTACCTGTATTTCCAGTGACTTAAAAATGATGGTGCTTTTGGGTACTACTTCACCCCCTCACAGTCTCGGAATGTAAATTATTGAAGATTCTACTCTTAAATTTAACACACGCAACTTTAAACAAATTGAAAACCTTGCGGGGCGAATCAAATCAGGTTTTACAAATTTTAAGAGGGTGACACAATGGGCCCGAGGTGTGGTCTAAGTGTCAATTAGGGCAGCCAGTTACCTTACACTCCGCAACACTTAATTTGTCTACCTAAATTTCAAGAAAACGAGCTTAGTATAGAAGTATTAGCAAAAATTTATTCTATTTACCACTTTGCTAATATCCGCAATTTTTTTGAAGATTTTTCTGACTCCTTTTTTCACCCTCCGCCTATGAGTACATGAACTTAAACGGATGAGAAAGCTTTTGTGCGACCTTGATAGTCAATTTTAGTTGAGTGTTGCGCTGTGTTATGCCTCTGCTCAATTTTTAACCAATTAATATAATTAAACCGCGAAATTCCAACTCACGTGCTTTTGTGAGAACAGTACAACGTTTGTGTGATTTAAAATTTGCCAAATTTGAGTATTGGAAGACTCGCTTTAAGTGTCGGTGTGTTAACTTTTATTTTATTTTATTTTATTGTTCACCGCACATTACACGAACAAGGAGTGCTTTGGTGACCCCTCTGGAAGGATTGTCTTTTGCCAATAGCTTATTCAGAAAATTGATGAGGTCCCAATTTTTTGAGGCGTTTATTGACGACTGATGAAGCGGGCTTCACACGAGATAGTGTGTTTAACATCCATAATACACATGTGTGCTCTAATGAAAATACTCATGCAATCCAGGAACGCAATTTTCGGAGATCATTTATAAATAAAAAATGTTTTTCTTTCTACTTGTGATTAATTTTTTGCTAGGACTTCCATAACACCCTGTAGAAATATTCCACACCCCTTCTGAAATAATGAACGAAGCCATTGCGGGCAAAAGCTGTAATCAAGCTAATGTTCCAATTATTATTGCTAAATACTTAAATGTTCCAAATACAAGCAGCTATATACACAGGACATTGCTTTAGACGAATGTCAGCATCTTTCTTTACCGACGCAGAAGCTGATATCTTAACCTTGAAACATCATGGAGGATGGCGGTCTTCAAGCGTGGCTAAAAATTATGTTGAAGATGAATTATTTATCCAATAAGATATCAATTGCTGACAAGATTTTAAATAGCTATAATAATAGTAATAGTATATTATTTATCTAGAACGAGAAGTGAAGTTTAAAGTACGAGCAAGTTGTTTACGGCCGAGGCGCCTAGCCGAGGCCGGAATTACTTGTGAGTACCTTTAAAAACACTTCTTCGTTCGAGGTAAATACAACGTTTTATTTCATACTGCAAGTTTAATGAACTAAGTCAAAATAAAAAGAAATGTTGTGTGTTTATCTCGCACAAATTATTCGTAATAATTAAATATGCAGCAACTAACATTCCCATAGTAACAAACGTTTGTCAAAAATGACAACGCAAAAACTGGGTCACGGTGAATGGTTTTGGATGTTTTATTCGATTATTCCGTTTAAAATGGAGAAAATTGAGGTGCCTCAAGACATTGTAGATGAAGCAGATCACGTGAAGAACAATTTGATGCCACAAAAATCTCGGAAACAATGTAACAAATGATTGACGTATAATTTTAAAGTACTAGGACTTTAAAATTTTTCTTTAAAGTACTAGGACGTTAATGTTCCACTTTTGGTATCAAAAATAATCCGAAAAATGTAACTTTAGATACAAGTATGAAATAAAAATAATTAAAATAAAATTTCAACAACATCAAAACACGACAAATCACAATCATCAATTTCTTCAAGTGTAAATTAAAAAAAAAAGTTTGTAAAGCAATTTGTAAATTTTATAATGAAGATCGCCTAAATCATATCCAAAAAGTGTTAATTTCGTCTTCGCCTTCGGGTGTTAAAATAAGACTCGTCCGAAGAAGAAACGCTTTTTGGTCTTAGTATGCAAATATGCAACCATTTTAGAGAAATGTCGGTAAACATATTGCACATTGTAAAAATTCGTTTTAATTAAACTTCAAATTGAAAGATTTTTCGCCAGACTATAAAAGATTACTTTTCCTATCGTATTTAAAATTATCTGTTTGTATAATATGTAAATTAAAAACTATTCTTCAACGCTTACATATAATAGGCGAAATGTTGACATCAAGACGATATTATGCAGTCTTGAATATTGCTTTACTTGGAATTGCTCTGTAGACTAAATATGAATCAAACGCAAGAGACCGGCAAACCATTCAAAAAATGCCAAGAAGCGCAGCACCATTCCAATATTCCGTGACGGCATGTACAAGGTGCCGCTTTTATTTTAACAATTTCGGTAGCCACCATGGTAAATCAACCAGATTCAGGTGCGGGGTGCGACGTGGCGGTGCCACTACACCGGGCAGTCAATCATCGCAAACAATAGTTTAGCGAGATCAGCACGTCTGTTCGAAAACCTGAGATATAATCGGGGGAAATTAGTTTAAGAGTTGATCCCGTCGGCGTTCTTTTAGCCGTCATGTCCGCGTGTCAAAGCTGAATGGAGTGCCGTATCACGACAGGTAATTGACCATTGTGTGCCGTAATGCCGCTGCGGAAAGGAAGCATACAATGCGCGTTTATTATCGAGCTCTTTCAGCAGCCGTCACGGAGCGTACAGCCACGTCATTGCACGTCACACAGTCACAAAGAGCACACCGTAGATGGCGCAAAGTGTCTGACAACTTGACAGAATAATTAAGACCCGGCACAAAACGACAAAACAAATCCACACTCTAATTCATTACACGAGGCCGTGGCACACATGGTGCGGTGGGGGTGGCATTTGGCACCAAATCCTTTGGCCCTTTACTTGTAATTTTCTACAGACAACAAACACATTTCAATGTTTCGTAGTTTGTACATGAAATAACAACTATATTATGCTAAATAAAATAACCATTTTTAATACTTGTTTCTTTCTTCAGGTCATTGACACATCTGTATTTCAAATAAAAGTTAGAAGAATACAAATAACTTTTCTTAAGCGTATTTTGCACTTTGGTGTAACAGTAAGGATACAATTTTGGTTCGATCAACATTAGGTGAATCATTACGAGAAGAAAGTTTGGGTTTTAGGCACCAAATTTGATCAATAACATTGGGTGAAAAGAAGGCATCATAAAATGGCAATTTCAACAATTTATTGACAATTTGGGGTAAAACTTATTACAAACGTTCATTAAGGTACATGAGTGCAATAAAGACAAAATAGGAACACGAAAATATGCTGACACAAAATGAAATTTATTAGTTTCGGCTAAATTGAGTTAGCAGGTCATAAGTAAGATAAATCTGCGTATCTGCATCCAGGCGTTTATGTATATTAAATATTTGGGATGGATTCCGAAAGAATAGAGGGTTGTTTTTGGTAGCGCGCCGTGTTGAAGATCATGGAGGCCACGGTGAAAACGGGATAAAACAAATCAGTGTGATTTTAACAAATGATGATTGATTGCACCCATTGCCCCCATTGGATCCGCGTCTGCCAAGCACCCTGCCAAGCCCCAAAATTCATTCTAGACTCGGTAGGTAGTTATGGACAATCTCCCGGATATGACTTAATAAATGGATCAGATATGATCAGCTTTTGTACCAACATAATATAAGCTAAGTAATGTGGGGCCACATATCTTGAGGTTTTACCTATGAGTTACCGGATAAGAAACATTACAAACAAATGGTGAGGAAAAAATTTCGTTCTACCTCCTGCGCCTGCGTCTTATAAGAAAACTTTCGTGTACACCCAAACTGAACCCACTAGAAAGAATATTTCTGCTCGGCGACAAAAAGTAAGATACCACTGATAACTAGAAATTAATACCATTTGGTACAGATTTTTTTAGAACATAGATTGCCAGTTCTAGAGGACAGCCTAAAATTTGAATTCCACTCTAAACATAAATTCTACTGGACTTCTTGATGAACATTCACACATTTTTATCATCAAAACGATCTTTGTCATGGACAATACTATAGAGAGACTTTTGCAGGTGTGTTTCCTGAGCATCCGGTTTATGAGTTTCGATTGTTTGGACGTAATAAGCCACTTACAGAGGCAAAGTCGTAAAGTCGAGTTATCTTTTGGTCACGTCTACCAATGCAACAGTGTTTTACATTCACTTGAAAATAAGTACGTAGTTATACGCTGTTGCAGTTAGCACAACATCCAATTATTACGTTATTCCGGACGTGAGCGAATAAAATTAAATAATTCATGGTACGCCGTGCATTAGCTTGAAACTCTGAAATAAATATTAAGTTTCCGTTTATGTGCTTTAGCCATTTACACAATCTCGTAAGGGGAACAAGAGAAGTATTAACTTCACGAACATTAAACTCTCATAAGCATTTTATTTAAATGCACGGTTGATATGGTCAAAAAACTTTATAAACCAGCAGAATGTTCTTAAATCCAGGTGGAGTAAATTTAAATTAAAAATTTAAATATATCTAAGTCGAACTCCACAAACTTTAATGAGCGTAAAATTACAAATGGAACATGTTTCGGCAGAACACTTCTGCCATCATCAGCCCTAATTTAACAAGAGATTAATGATACAATTGATAAATTACAAGAAGGGTCCTTACCTTAAAGAATATAAAAAATTATGACGTTGACTGAAAACGTCCAATTTAATTCAAAATTACGTCATGTTGGCAAATTAGATTACAAATCAACATCAGGTGTATACAAATTAAACTGTTCTTCTTGTGAGTCATTCTACATAGGTCAGACAGGTCGCAAAATATCAGACCGTATTAAAGAACATTTCAGGCACATCTATAACAACAGAGATCTTGATCCTCCACCATCACCACCTTCTTCTTTCGCCAATTATATATTAATAACGAAACATAGTTTTTCACCATCAAATTCCAAATTCATTCATAAATGCAATAAAGGCCGGAAATTAGATTTTCTTATGACTTTGGAAATAAGGAAAGCCTTGAAACTGGAAAACAGATCTTGTTTAAATGAACAGAATAACTTCAATAATCCCATTATTAATTCACTATTTTAATTTTTCACCACTCAAACAAACTTACCAGATTCTCTTTGATCCATTTTTAATTTTTACATTTTATAAAATGTTGTTTCTACAAAATCTTAAAAAAAAAATCATGTAACCCTTTGAAAACGTCAAATTTAATTCAAAATTACGTCAACTTCATAATTTTTTATATTCTTTAAGGTTAAGAATTGTATCATTAATCTCTTGTTAAATTAGGGCTGATGATGGCAGAAGTGTTCTGCCGAAACATGTTCCATTTGTAATTTTACGCTCATTAAAGTTTGTGAAGTTCGACTTAGATATATTTAAATTTAAAAAAAAACGTTATAACTAATACCGACTAATAATGTGGCGAAAACAAAATCGCATCATATGCCAACTAGAATAAATTTTCTCTTATTATTCGTTATCGCGTATTTATTGGAACCACTACTGTCTGTTTTACATCATATTCTGTTTGAATCAACTTGATGGAATAAAAAAAAAGAAAAGTTTAACAAATTATATTTCGTAGTTCCGACGCATCCTACCTTCGGATGGTAACTATGCTTTATAGTTTAGAGAGAAATTTATCATTGCACTTGTTCTTACATGTTTATATCGACAATATATGTAATAATATTACCCTAGTTAGGTTGTCGTTTTTTTTTTGAACTATTTTAAACTAGTAGAATGTCAAGGTCAATATTCTGAAGTCCAATGTAATTATAACGGTTTTGTTGAAGTAATTTCCACCGTTACAATACGCCTCGACCTACAGCACATCCAGATGATCCTGACGTTCCGCCGACGGCGCACCCGTTGCTGCGCGTATAGCAATGATACCCAAAGACAATATAAACAGATCCGCAATTCACTGAAATTCAAATTTACTTCAACAGAGGGGCGCACGCCTCGTAGAAGGGTCACGCTAGATATATACACCTGCCGGAATGGAATTCGGGGAGATGCGCTGAGCGTCTCCTAGAGAAAAGGTCATTTGACTTTCTCTATAGTGAAGAGGATATGTTCTGTGGACTCTCCAATCGAACTTGAGACAAGGGGGGCTCCCGTGACTCCAGTGCTTTCAGGTGTGCCTGAATGCAATTTTCCCTTGTGGCGATACCATAGGAAATTTTTGGGAAGACCACTGAATTATTGGGGGTGAACCAGTCGTTTTAGTTTTAGGAAGACCACTGAAACCAAGCCCCTTCGTTCTTCAAGAGATCGTTTGTTCATAGAAATTTTTTTTTCTTTTTGGTATTAATTTTGATTTATAGTTTTGCAAATTAATAAATTTTGGTTTGACATGTGATTAACTTTGTTATTTTAATTATCTGTCAATTTAAAACCAACACATTAGCGTATCTTCACTGAAAGTTACCTAAAGCTACATCTACATCAGCTAAGAAAAAAATCTAGATGACGTGATGTGGATCAAGGACAACTTCAACACTCTTCAGCCCGATGTATGTCAAGTAGCCGATGCTAAAATTTTTGCTGTTCCTCTCGATGTCCTGTATGTCAGGACTAATAAACAATCCAGATGACGTTGTTTATATGGTAAGGGCAATGTCGGTTCCCCTTCGGACATGGAAGTCGAGGAGTCGATACTCAAACTTACTTTTTCTCTTGATGTATGTCAGGACTAAAACAACTAAGGTGGTATACTGCACCTCAAGGTCAACTTGAACTTCCTTGGTTAGTCGTTTAACCTTTAAATTTATTTGTTTCCGTTGCTCTCTCATTTTGAGTGTCCCAAACTATCGGTCAAGGAATACTGTTCCAGACGCAATAGAACCAATTGTCCCCTCTTCTACTGCCACTATCCATGCCGCTACTACTGCTACTGCCCTGATGCGGAGGACAACTATGGGCTGCATACAAACATTCACCTGCCTTGATGTTGCCACAGCAATAAAATAGACAGTGCGAAAGGCAAAAGAAATGACTAAATGTAAACGGGGTATTACATTACATAGTTTGTCCTTTCGCCTTTGGTTCTTTAACGTTTCGTCTTTTATTCGTTCGTCCTTTGATCGTGTCACTTTTTCATACTTTCATGTATCTTATACCTTAATGTTTTCGTCATTTAGTCCATATCTTATCCTTCCGTTCTTTTGTTCTTCGTTTGCTATACTTTCCTCTAACAATTTAATTTTTCTCATAATTTTATACTTCGATCCTTTCATTTTTCTTAATCATAAACAATAAAATTTATACCTTTTTACACCTGCCAACCCGGTGTCTTACCAAGAAGAAGGTAGGTAACCCTATTCTGCCATGTTCTGTTTAATGTTCCACTATTTACAAATTAATTACAAAATATTTACACAGTTCAGTGACTTGGTCGATGGTAACTCGGTGACGAAACTTAACGCCCCTGTCGAGTTACACCCTGAATACGGCGGTTCAGAATCTGCCCGTTTCGGTTTCTGAATCGTTGATGACAAAAGTTGCGGGTCGCCCTGTAGACGTCGGCGTACCTGCCCCCCGTATACGGTGGTTCGTTTAGTTTCGGAACCCAAGCGGTTAGTGACACAAGTTAAACCCTCTTGATGTCGAGGTAGCCGCCCCTGAATACGATGGTTTGGTTGGAGTGAGTTTCGGAACCCGAGGGGTCGGTGACAAAAGTTATAAGACACCCTGTAGACAAGCGTACGAGACGTTTCCATGTTCTCGGTTGACCCATCTTTCTATGCTGGGTATTAATGTCTTTGTCCATTGTGCTTTGTCTTGTATATTGTCCCATCTGGATTGCCATTTTGCCATTGTTACTTTTCTGGCATCCCACCGTTCTGTTTTCTCTTCTTATATATTTGATCTTTCTTCTGCCAGGAGGTCAATCGGAATCATGGCAGCTATCACCTGAATGGCCTCCGTTGATGCTGTAGCGTATGCGGAGCATCCCCTAATCGCCACCTTTCTCCGTACTTTGGCAATCAGCTGTCTGTATTTTTTGTATCTTAGGGCACTGATCCAGATCGGACCTCCATACAAGAGTATTGACTCCACTACTGTAGCCAGGATTCTCCTTTTTGACGTCTTAGTTGCAGCCCAATTTGGCATCATCCTGCAGAGTTCTGCTGCAATGCTTTCAGCCTTTTTTGCAGTAGCCTTTAGATGTTCGGTCATTCTAGTCCCTTCATCGAAGTATACTCCCAAGTATTTTACTCTTCTCTGCGGTTTGATGGTCATTCCTTGCACTTTTTTTAGGTCCCTGACTTTCCGTTTTGCAATCAGCATCACCGCCTCTGTTTTCTGAGGAGCTATTTCGAGCCCCTTTTTGTTGAGCCAGCTTATTACTTTTCTTATGGCTGTCTCTGCTGTTTCCTCCACTTGTTGCTTTGTCTTAGCTGATATGACCAGCGCAAGGTCGTCCGCAAATCCGATGAGTTGCGCCCCTTTAGGAAGTTTTATTTCGAATACTCCATTGTACTTAATATTCCATAGAGTCGGCCCTAGCACTGAGCCTTGGGGAACTCCGCACGTAACTGTCAATCGTTTGTTCCCGACCAGGATGTTTCTGTCTTGGAGGTAGCTTTTGATCATTCTGACTGTAGTGGGTTCCATTGACCACGTGATCTCCACTTCATGGATTATCTCTCTCCATCTGGCCGTGTTAAAGGCGTTCTTAATATCCAGTGTTACTAAACAGCACAGGCCCCTGTGAGTGTAACTCTTCCTTTTTCCTTTTCGACGATATTCATCAGGAGCTTCATGGCATCCACCGTCGATTTTCCTTTCTGAAATCCTCGTCACTAGAATCTTCTCTAGGAGTTTGCCCATAGAGTTTAGCACACATATCGGGCGGTAGTTCTCATCATCTCCCTCGTTTACTTTAGGTTTCTCTACCAGGACGAGTCTACCAGTTTTCCATTCTTGTGGAAAGTTGACTGAGTTCAAAAGTTCGTTAGCCATGTTCACCGTTGGTTGAGGATCGAGTCTTATAATTTCCTTGATGATCTCTGTTGGTATCATGTCTGGTCCTGGTGCTTTTCCTGTCTTTAGACTTCTGCTAGCCTCTTTTATTTCTTCTTTGGTCACAGGTACTCCATTCACGCATTCTCCAATCTCCCATTTCTCAGGTTGGTCAGTTGGAAAGAGTTTTTTTGCCTGTTCCATCTGTACATTTACAGGCAGTTTCTCAGTTTTTCTTATTTTCTTACGTATTATTTGGTATCCTCGGCCCCATACATCACGTTCCAGATCGTCGATTATACTCTTCCATTCCAGATCTTTACTTCTTAAGATTTCGGTGTTGAGAGCTTTCTTAGCCTGCTTGTAGTTCTCGTGTAATTTTTCCTCATTGCTGTTTCCTCTTGCTCTCGTCGCCTCTCTTCTTTTTCTAGTGCAGTCCTTTCGGAGCCGGGCTATGTTACTATTCCACCAGTATACCGGCTTTCTTTGTTTTCTTATATCTCTTTTCCTCGTAAACACCTGGTCCATAGCCTCTTTAATTGCCTTTGTTATATTCAGTGGGTAGCATTCTTGGGAGCTCTCGACTTTTTCCTTATATACTCTGATAAACTTTGGGTACTATTTTTCACTGATTATCCAGCCTTTTTGCTCGTCTCCACTCTGAATCTTCTTCTGGTTTCTTATTTCGTACCTTATTGTGCGGTGGTCAGAATAGTTTTCCGTTTCTAGTACTGGCCAGTTATCGATTTTGGCTATTGCCCCGGGGGTGCCTAACGTTATGTCGATGAAGGACTGACTTCGGTTTCTGCAGAAGATGGGTGTTGAACCTTTGTTGGCCGGGTTATTTTGGGCCATCCACTCTGCCACTATCTCTCCTCTTTTGTCTTCTGTGGGTGAGCCCCACAGCCGCGATTTTGCATTTAGGTCTCCCGCAACAATTATTGGCTTTCCGTCGGCGTTTGATCTGATGCTATCCTGTATGCTTAGTAGTAGCTGTTGTAGATGCTGCATCGTCTTGTTGGGTGATGCGTAGCACGCATACAAGATCACCTCCTGGATTTCGGCGAATAGGTATCCTTTTCCCTTGATCCGTTTCGATACGTTGGTATCCCCCACGGGTTGGATGGCGACGTCCTTGTCGAGATCGTACGTTGCAGCATTTAGTTTCTTGATGCTCCTGTTGGGTTCTATCATGAGTGTCACGTCGTAGAGACCGGTTTTACTGTCCTGTTCTATCAGGTCGTGTGCCCTTCTGCATCGATTCAGATTCACTTGAGCAATTTTGAGGCTGTTGCTAGTTGGTTTTCGGCTGCCCATTCTTTTTTCATTCGAAGTATCGTGATCTAGTCATTGTGGATGACTTAGCGCCTCCACGTTGTCGTCAGTCACTGCCATTTGGTCCATTACTACAACTTCTTCTTGATCTTTTTCCTCCGTCACTTCTATCCTAGGTCTGGTTTTTATTACTTCCTTGTTTGTCTTATTTTTATCTTTAATCTGTTTCCTCATTTCGTAGACTGACATCTTTCTGTACTGTTCACATTTCATCGTATCCCCCCTATGACCACTTATTTTGCAGTACCCGCAGAAGGATTCATTTTGGCAAGAGTTCGCTTTGTGTCCCTCTTTCCAGCAGTTGTAACACCTTGTCGGCCTTCCTGTGTCTTTTTCTTTACATTCCGCGGACGGGTGTCCGACCTGAAGGTATATATAGCATATAGTTGGTATTACTTTTTCCCAAACTCGGCATGTGTTCCAGCCGATTCTTAGTTTTTTATTTTCCAGTATTCTGTTTGCTTTCCTTTCAGGTATTGTTACTTGTGTCGTGTACGAGCCTCCCTTGCTTTTCCTCAACTGTCGTATATGTATCTCTTGTTCTAGGATATCATACTTCCGCATTGTTCCAATAATTTCGTCTCGGCTAGTAGATTCGTCCATATCTCCTATATTATTTTTCTTTTTCCAGCAGGCTGAGGTTCTATCTTTGTGTTTGTTTCTAGAATCTTGCTTATTTCCTCTTTAACCCTGGGATCCCCCCGCGTGAACCCAACCTTCCAGAGACCAGTAAAAGCCGAGATAAGGTGTTGCGATGGCAAAACGTGGGCGGGTGTGGGGTAACTAGCAAAGAAAGAGAGAGACGGGTCTGGTTGGTCTGGAAGCTTGGCCAGCGTTGAACCCTGAGATCCCCCCGCGTGAACCCAACCTTCTAGATACCAGTAGAAACCGAAACAAGGCGTTACGTAGGCTAGTTACCGGAGAGGAGTAGGAGGGAGGTGGGAAGGATAGTTGGAGCCCCTCACCTTAGTCAGCTTCTTTCTCCTGGGCGGCTTCCTTCTGGCAGGTCTTCTTCGGAGCGGGCACCACTCATTACTGTCGTTCTAAGGGAGTGCAGCCTCTTTTATAGACCTATGGTGGGGTGATAATGACGTAACACGATGCGCACTACTTGTCGGATGAGTGAGGGTCTTATCATCGTGTTATCTTTCTTCCGGAGTAAAATCGGTTCCGGGCATCGTATTGGCTCCGGTACGCGCTTCTCCGCTGGTTAAGATGATGTAAAATTCAGTGCGGTGCGATAACGGGAAGTATTTATTTTCGGCGATTTCCGGTTCGATAAAAGGGCGTGGTCGGGCGTAACAAGATCGGGGGTTGGGGGTGGTCGTAGCGACTCCGGAGTAGGCTCGTCGGGAGCGCGCAAATTTTCCGGTGGTGATGATGAAAAAATTATCCTGCTGTGACACCGCAAACTATTTTTCCCGGCGAGTTATAAGTTAAATTTTCAGGTGCACGGTCTTGTTTAAATAGCGAATCGCGCGCATCGTATTTTTTTTTTATAACGCACCTAAAAAAGTATAACTTTAAAAATTAGAACATATTAATTATTTAACTTTATTATATAAAAAACGGATTGTGCGTAGAGTCCACGCGCGACAAAAGTAAAACTTTTTATTGAACAAGAAATAATAATTATTGAGAATAGTAAGAATGCGGGTGTGATCTCCAATGAAAAATACTCACCACTCTCAACGGAGAGAAGAGGTATAATATAAAATATTCCCCTCTTATATTATTAAACGTTACGTATTTTTGTGTCGGACGCGAATTAGGTTGACACCGCGTCAAAAGGTTACACCGTGCAAAAATAAATTTCACTTAAAAATATTTGTAGATAACTTTATACCTCCGTCTGCTGCTTCAATTATTATGTTCAGTTTAACGGTTTTAACGTTTTGGGTTTGGAAGTTTTGTTTTGTTGCATTAACAATAATTGATTCATTGTTTTCTGACACGTTATATTAATTAGTCACATTATATTTAGCATTCCCATATTAATATCATATTAGCTATTTGCATAATTATAAACTCATTACTAATATAGTTCTGTTATTCTTCAACTCATTAAGTCATTATCAATTGCTTATCATTATTCAACAATGATCTATTATAAATTCTTGTACTCAAAATTATTCGGCGCTCAGATTTGAATATAAAGGGAATAAAACCACATCACTAAAAGTTTCCAATAAAGTGGAGCAGTAGGTCAACGATACCTAATTAAAGAAGACGACAAGTGCAGAAGATCAGACTAAGACTCCGTGTCAAAACTCAAGACTTCTGTAAAAATTCGCGAAAAATTTTATAAGCCACATGAAACATACCGGACGTCTTACATTAAATTTACGAAAGTTAACAGGACTTCGGCCTGTTCAATTTCCTAAAATGCAAGACGGCCTTACGTTCCTTGTGGCTTAAATAGCTAACACCGGCTAATATTCAATGTGGCGGAATAGCAAGTTGTTGCTGTCAGCTGTCTGCGGCGCGCAGTCGAGCTGTCAGTTAGCTGTCTGGTTTACATGTCTGTCGGGTGTGAGCCCGTCGTCGTGATTACAGTTGATAGCCGGCAAAAATTGGATCTGCATTTTATCAACTTGCTGATTTGCATACGTAATGGAATGCGCAATCCTATGAAATTACCCTCTATGTCGCGTTGGCCTTAATAACGGCTCCGATAACATGCGGTGCTGTCAAGATAATGACTGCTGACGGATCCCATAGAACGAGACGACTAATTAAGATCATTTGAATGGCGTGAGTGACAGCTACAGCCGCCCGAGCAATTACACGCAACACCGACGAAGAGCCACGGGAAATCGTTAACGACACGCACTCGTTACGAACCTACTACTGACTATAAATATACATGCGAATACGACGCTTGGCGACATCAATCTGACTACATGTATTAATTGTCTCCTGTCCAGACTGGCGACAAGCAGACACCAAACATGAGAAAAATTAATAACCTGGCGAATGTGGCGAGCTAGATCAAAAGCCTTCCGATTTATTATATTCAGATACATTTAACAGGCATCCCAGATTTCAAAATAAAACAGACAGCTTTCACATGTTATCGATCGATAGAGCGGTATTCTAAACCAAATAAAGACGTCAACGTATTATTTTTATCCAAAAGTATTGAGAGCAACTAGTTAAAGAACGCACACAAATTAGATGAAGGAACATATCGGTCGGTAGATCAATATCATTTTTGCATGGTAAATTCAGTAAACAGTTAATTTCATATAAATTCCTTTAATTTCATGTACATAATTAAAAACACATTATAGTCCATATTCCAGACTCAAGTGAGTTTTAATGTCCTGATTTCCGGGTCCAGGTAGTCCTTCCTTCCCATACTTGATAGATTTGGTACAATATATTTGCTTTGGAATTTTCTACGTACTAAAATACCACATTGGCAGTAATAATTGTGAAGTTAATTTTGTTTTTTTGACAGTTTAATACGGAATCAAATCACCAGTCTTGCACAGACTGTGACCGTGTGTTTGCATTTTACGTTTTGATAAGTGGAAAAAGTAAGAAAACAGGTGTTTCTTAAATTTTGAAAAATACAATACATATTTTATTACACATTGAAGAAAAACATAAAGTTCAAATAGATCGGTCAATCAGTAGTTTCAAGTGGAAAGTTCTGGTGTAATTAATTTTAGTGGCCCACTTTGTGTTTTTTGGGGTAGTTAAAATGAAGTTGGCTTTACCAATTCGAAATTTCTTGGCAGATATGCGTAATTAGCAAAACACCACTGAAAATCATGGTATTTCTTAATAATGTGCTTACAATGTGGAAGGCAGGCATTTTCTGAAAAATTTTGAGCCATGGCAAAATAAAGTAAAGAAAATAACTTTCAATTTATATTCCTACCACATTTTTGAGAAATGTATGGTTTTTGCACAGGCGCACGTTGAAACAGTGAGAAGATATAGGACTTGGATGCACAAGATGCACATATTCACAATAGATGACTCCCTGTAGATGAAGCACCAAGATGATTGTCCCCAAAAAAGCTAAAGGTTGCCAAAGCCAAAGAGTTATCATACATGTTGGAGCAAAGATGGTCTCGACCGTCAAATAGCCCCTGGGACAGCTCTCTTTATCTCGATGAAAGATATATAAGATGAAGGGACCAGAAGAATGACGCTACTGCGGGGATTACAGGCAGCTAAAACAAGTGACCATCCCAGATAGGTACTCCATCACTCATACTCATGCTCAGAGCCTTAGACTTCTATTTCGCGTACATAGACGACATAATATTTGGCCCACATAATTTCAGATCAAGTTGTTCGTCCCTCTACAGCAAAAGTCGTTACTAGCCTATTTTAAGAGATGCTGAACTCAGCGTCAATCCAAGCTTCTTTC
Source organism: Diaperis boleti (assembly GCA_963583935.1). Lineage (NCBI taxonomy): Eukaryota > Metazoa > Arthropoda > Insecta > Coleoptera > Tenebrionidae > Diaperis > Diaperis boleti. Next base: position 34,113,255 of record OY757242.1, on the reverse strand, counting down.
CATGGGTATTTAAAACGACAGGACACCTATTGAATGGACACTAGAAACAGAGAATACTTTCAATAACTGGAAAAGAACTCTTGCCAAAGCTGCTCTGTTAGCACATCCAACAGAACAACCGAGTTTCCACCTTACAACAAACGCCTACGCTTTCGCCATGGGTACACCCCTAGAACAGAAGGTGGGACAACACTTGAGTTAATGGCTATTTACGAGTCAATAAAGTTCTTCAGGCACATATTGGAACGCAGAGCATTTTTTGTGCAGACAGAACACAAACTGCTTACATCCGCATTTCCGCAAGACTCTGGTAAGGTCACACCAAGGCGGCTGCGCCATCTTGATTTCAGTTGCCAATTCACCACTGAAAGCGTACACATATCAGAGGAAGTCTGCTTCTAACATCCGTATTCGTATCTTATTCTCTTCTTGTTTTAGCTCATTAGGAGATAAAATGATTTAATAACCACCCTCATTTAAAACTTAGTAATTGATACAAACGGACCGAGCTCGGGGGCGAGAGGCTGTTAGTGGTGGTGCTCACTGCCGGACTATTGCATCAACGGAGTCCGGGTGGAAGGATGGGAGGCTGTCGTCCGGGTGGCGGCTTCTGGGGCGCTGGAGCTGGTGCTGGTACTTCTACCTACCTCCTATTGAAGTGTTCACGCTTCCGCTCGATATCTTCCTTTCCAAAATGAGGATTTCTTTGTCCGGCCACCAACCCAGGGTCCTTGGGGTTCAAGGGGTTTTGCTTACAAGCAATCCCAACGCTTCTCTCACTTACACGTGGTGAACCCTGGGCAACGGCATGACCTAGTCATGACGGCTAACGAGAGTGAAGTGCCCAGGAGAAATCCTGGTTCATTACAGGTCCGTAACGGGACCATAACCCAAGTCAAGGTGTAAGGTAACGTGCCGAGGACTGAATGGCCGCAGGGTTTGTGGTGCGGTCATAAACGTTCCCCTGGGGGCACCAGGTGACACCCTCTTGCATCACAGCCTTATCCGGCCATGCGGGGCTCTGGTCGGACGGACCTCATTTTCCCTAGCTGCTCGTGAGAACAATATGGACAACAACAAGCAAAAAGAAAAAGATAAGGAATTGGACCAAGGGACTTCAAAGGCCGCTACTGGCCCGAAATCCGTGAAGGTCAACATTAGAGTCAACTCCCTGGAGGAAGTTGACCTACTCTCTGACGATGAAGTCAGGGTCGCCTGTCTTTCGGGAGCTTCAAGGGCAAAGGTCCAGAAGCTCACGAAACAAGGCAAGAACTACATCGATGCCAAAAGGCAGGCCATCAGGGAAAATTTCCTGAAGGCCACTACCGCAAAGACATCAACGTCAAAAACAGTCAAAGAAAAGTAAACAGCCAAAGAAAAGGCAAAGATCGGAGGGAATGTTTGCGTGTGTTGCGGGATGACGCAAACGACGTGTGCGTGTTTTTTTTATGATCGATTTAAGGCTTCTTTTCGGTCTTTTTGGGCAACAAGACGGCCTGAATGTTTGGTAGGACACCACCTTGCGCGATCGTGACGCCGGAAAGGAGTTTGTTCAATTCCTCGTCGTTCCTGATGGCCAACTGCAGATGTCTGGGAATGATACGGGTCTTCTTGTTGTCCCTGACGGCGTTACCCGCCAATTCGAGAACTTCGGCGGCCAGATACTCCATAACGGCGGCCAAGTAAACGGGAGCGCCGGCACCGACTCTCTCGGCGTAGTTTCCTTTACGCAGGCAAAAAAGGCTAAAGTAGGGCAAATGTCCTACAGCAAAGCCATGTCTGCGGTAAAGGTAGCGGTAGTAGAGGAAGGTTACCCCACGACTCAGATGGCAAAGGAAAGACTTGAAGCTGTCCAAAAAGCCATCATGCGAGAGCTGGAAGAAGCGGATCCCGAAGGTCCACAGGTACGCTTTGAAAAGTGCACCTTTAGGCCAGGGTACATCTTGATGACCTGCACCGACGAAGGCAGCGCGGGATGGCTGAAGGAAATCGTCCCCACCTTGAGACCTTGGGAGGCCGCTGTCCTCACGACTCTGGTGGGAGGGGAGATCCCAAAGCCGGTTTCATGCACAGTGTATGTGCCGGACGACCACGATGGCGAAAGACCCTCACAAAGGCAGATTGTGGTCAGGCTGAGGGTTGGGAACCACGGTCTGAAGGCACATCTCTGGACGGTGTGGGGACAAACGGCGATGCCAAAAGGCCAGGTTTGGACATTTGCTATAGATGAAGAATCTCTGCAGCATATAAGGAAGGTCGAAATGGCCTCTTATTTTGGCATGGGACGAATTAAGTTTTGTGTCAGGGAAGAGAAAAAGTCTGGGGAGGAAGAGACGAGGAAGGGTGAAGCCATCCCAACGGCCTCCTCCTCTACCACAACAACCGAAAAAAACCAGCCCGAAAAGAGGACAACTAGAGAGCCCCCAGCGGGCAAAAAGTCTGCTGGAAAAGGCAAGAAGGTCACGGGAAAGAAAAAGGAACCAGAGGCCACTCCTACGCCAACCTCTCCTATAGAAGATATAAGTCCACTACTTAAGCTCTCGAAAGCCGAAAGCCTCGCAGCAGGACTCTGTTCCAATGGTAACGGAAGAGGAAGAACAAAAGGAAGGGCCAAAGAGTCCTCCAGAATCCCCTCAATCATAGTGGAGGGGATCAGGGTTCTACAGGCAAACCTCCACCACACAAAGGCTGCATCAGCCATAGTGTGTAGGGGGTTCGACAGGGGGGACATCCATCTAGCCCTCCTGCAGGAACCCTGGATAAATGCCGGAGTCGTCCGCGGCTTACGGCGTCAACGAGGTAAGCTGCTATACTACACCAAGGCCTTAAGACCGCGAGCATGTATAGTATATAGTACTAAGGTTAGCTGCACGCTAATTCAGGAGCTCTGCTCCGATGACTGTGTTACAGCTGTCCTAACGGCAACTACGGAGGAAGGAGCAAGGATCTGGGTGGTGTGCTCCGCCTACTTTCCCGGCGAAGAAGAAGATTGTCCGCTGCAGTTCCTGCGGGAAGTCATCACCTACTGCGGAATAAGGAATCTCCGGCTGGTGATTGGGTGCGATGCAAACGCTCACCACACAGTGTGGGGAAGCAAGGACGTCAACAATAGAGGTGAGTCTTTATTAGACTTCATTCTAGGGGAAGGGTTACAAATTGCCAATATAGGTAAGGAACCCACCTTTGTTACTGCAGTAAGACAGGAAGTATTAGACCTAACGCTGTGTAGTAATAAAGCACACAGCAACATAACTAAATGGCATGTATTAGAAGAGCCAACGTGTTCGGATCATAGGCACATAAGGTTCGAACTTGTATCACCACCATTGACGGTGGAAAAATTCCGGAATCCTAGAGAGACGGACTGGCAAGGATATGTTGAATCCCTCAGGGAATCTCTTGATAGGTCAGAAATTGCCATCAAGGATCTGGAAGGCCTTGATCTTGCGGTGGAGCAGATGAACGAGGCCATAAAGAGCGCCTATCAGGACAACTGTCCGGAACGGGTAAAGAAGCATAGGGAAAATACAGTCTGGTGGAATAATCATCTAGAACGACTAAGAGTCCAGGTGAGAAGGCTATTCAATAAAGCCAAGGTTAACCACGACTGGAATACATACAAAATAACACTGACGCAGTATAACAAAGAGATCCGAAAAGCCAAAAGGGACTCGTGGAGGAGGTTCTGTCAAGAGTTAGAAGAAACTCCTGCAGTCTTCAGAACCCACAAAGTTCTGGCTAAGGAGGGCGCTGCGAACAGGGTAGGCTTCCTAAAGAGAGCTGATGGAACCTACACAGAGACGGCAGAAGAAAGTCTAAGAGAACTAACCGAAGTCCACTTTCCGGGCTCATCGATTTTGTCAACTACGGAAGGACCTATCCAGTCTAAGGAGGAACCGAAAAGGCCTAAGAAAACAGACTGGAAACTTGCCACCGAAGTTGTAAAACCAAACATAATCAGATGGGCTCTGGACAAATTTAAGCAATTCAAATCCCCAGGGGTGGACGGGATCTGTCCAGTACTACTTCAAAGGGGCAAGGACGTTTTAATCCCACATACCGGGTGTCCCAGAGGTGTATGGACCATCAATTACGCCCTTATTTTGAAAGATATCAAAACGGGGTTTTCGGGGGACGATAGCCCCACGATATCTTCACAATTTCAAATTATTAGAAATCATATACAGAGTGTCCTAGTATTAGTAATATACCAAAGTTATGTTGTTTTAAATGGAATGCCCTGTATATTAGTTGGTGAATTGAAAGGGCAGTTAATGCTGAGAAAAATGATATGAGGTATTACAGGTTTATTATGGATGGTTCTTGAGTTATGAAGAATTTTAGGTCAAAATAAGTGCTTTTTTAAAAAATTGCGGAGACCATTCCAACAGAGATAACTGAATACTTTTCTGTCAATATTTTTTTATAGACCCCAACTTTAATACACACTGATTTAAAGTCATCTAAATTGATATTTCTATACAGGGTGTACGATTTCGCAAAATGTATAATAACTTTTTTTTTTCAAATGGAACACCCTATATTCCATTATACCACCAAATAGCATTTTTAATAAGCTTTCTGTCAATATGTATTTTCCTCGGCAAATGTTAGTACTTTAGATAATTTTTACAAAAAACATAGAAAACTTTCCCAAATGGATGAAATCGTGTATTAAGATCAGATCGCCTTGGACTGGTTGCCATGGAGCCGTTTGTTCTTGTTGACAGTAAGTTATGTTGTAACAAATAGTTTCACTTTTGTAATTTTTTTACAAAATGAATTTTACGAAAGTAATGATGAATATGGTACAATGCGTTATGAAAAGCCGAAAGAATTTCCTTTTTGGCCACAAAAAATTTACAACGTTTTGAAAACACTGGAAATGTGGCCTACAACAAAAAACGTTCAATTGGTAGAAGAGCAGGTGAAAACACTTAGCTAGAAATTTTACTAATCTTAGAAGAAAATCTTCACTTCAGAACAAAAGAAATTGCTGCCCAATCTGATATTTCGAAATCTTCAGTAAACCGTGTGATCAAAAAACATTGGTTTCATCCATACCACATTGAACTCCATCAAAAATTGCAAGAAGCTTATTTTGCAAAAAAAGTGGAATTCTACGAAATAATGGACAATCTTCTAGAGAGGAATAGAAATATTTTAAACAGAATTTTGTTCGCTGATGAGGCGACCTTTAAGAGCAATGGGCATGTCAAGAGGCATAACATGCACTATTATGCCACTGAAAATCCCCACTGGATGCGGACGACTGATTATTAGACTCAGTGGTCCTTAATGTGGTTGCAACAAGATGGAGCTACTGTACATTTCTATAGGAATCTAAGAAGATATTTAGGGCGGCCCTGCCAAATGGCCCGCAAGATTACCAGATTTAACTCCTCTAGATTTTTTCGTTTGTGGTTATGTAAAGGATATAGTCTATCAAATTCTTACGTAAACCTAAGCCTGTCTACCTCTCGGTGTCATTTCTGAAGTAATTTAATAAATTAGACAATAAACGACTATCTCCAAGGCAACAAGTCCAAGGCGATCTGATCTTAATACGCGATTTTAGCAATTTCGGGAAACTTTCTAGGTTTTTTGAAAAATTACCTAAAGTACTAACATTTGCCAAGGCAAACCATACATTAAAAAAAAGCTTATTAAAAATTCTATTTGGTGGTATAATGGAATATAGGGTGTTCCATTTGAAAAAATAAAGTTATTATACATTTTGCGAAATCGTACACCCTGTATAGAAATATCAATTTAGATAACTTTCAATCGGTATGTATTAAAGTTTGGATCTATAAAAAAATATTGACAGAAAAGTATTCAGTTATCTCTGTTGGAATGGTCTCTGCAATTTATTAAAAAAGCACTAATTTGGACCTAATATTCTTCATAACTCAAGAATCATCCATAAAGACCTGTAGTACCTTATATCATTTTGCTCAGCATTAACTGCTCTTTCAATTTACCAACTAATATACAGGGCATTCCATTTAAAAAAACATAACTTTGGTATATTACTAATATTAGGACACTCTGTATATGATTTCTAATAATTTTAAATTGTGAAGGTATCGTGTGGCTATTGTCCTCCAAAAACCCCGTTTTGATATCTTTCAAAATAAGGGCGTAATTGATGGTCCACACACCTCTGGGACACCCGGTATGTGCAAAATCTACAGGGCTAGTATAGCCTGGGGTTATGTGCCAAAAGAGTGGCGAATGGTGAAAGTTGTATATTTACCAACAGGTAGATTAGTAGAACATACTTCAAAGTCATTCAGACCCATTAGCCTATCCTCTTTTCGACTGAAGACGTTGGAAAGACTCGTGGATAGGTACATAACAAACAACGTACTTATCAGAAGGCCATTGAGCGAACGTCAGTACGCGTACCAGCCGGGAAAGTCAACGGACTTGGCGCTGGACGACCTCAACAGGTTATTATCCAAATCATTGGAAGACAAGGAAATTGCTTTAGCCACTTTCCTGGATATAGAGGGAGCATTTAACAACGCCTCCACTGTGTCCATAGTGAATGCTCTTAAAGAAATAGGAATTCCCGAACTAGTGTGTAGATGGATAAATGCCGAGCTAAGAGATAGGACAGTGGTGTCCCAGCTTGGCACGGCTACCATAGCGGCACAAACGGGGAGAGGCTGCCCGCAGGGAGGAGTATTATCACCGCTATTATGGGTAGTCTTGGTTGACGACCTAATCTGCAAACTAGTCCAAGAGGGCTATCAATGCCTCGGATACGCAGACGACCTGGTATTGGTAGTCCGCGGAAAGTTTCCAGGGGTTATAACAGAGCGAACACAAAAGGCGCTTAATATGGTGGACAAGTGGTGCAAGGAGGAAGGGCTGTCGGTCAACCCCAATAAAACCACAGTTGTACCATTTACAAGAAAAAGGGCACTAGATACCCTAGGTCCACTAGAACTCGGGAATGGCTGTACACAATTCTGTGGCTGTACACAAGGGTGGTGAGACCCATGTTAACCTATGGATCAGTGGTGTGGTGGACAAAGACGCTGCAAGTAGGGGGGATAAGGCTATTAAGCGGCGTGCAAAGGCTTGCATGTCTGAGCGCCACGGGAGCCATGAGAACCGCTCCTACAGCGGCATTAGAAGTCCTGATGGACCTGCCACCACTACACATCCACATTCAGGGAGAAGCTAAGGTCGTCATGTACAGACTAAAGCAGAGGCAAAAACCCATCAGTCAGAGGCACGGTGGGGCACACCTAAAACTTTGGGAGGAGCAAGAGAGGGATACCGTTACTCCACGTTTCAACTTCGAAAGAAATTTCAAAGTCATTATACCAGAAAGAGCAGACTGGGACAAAGGTCCCCCTGTCAAGGCTGAACTGGTTTGGTACACCGATGGCTCGAAGACCGAAAATGGGACTGGAGCCGGGATCTACGGGGAAAAATCTAAGGAGAAGATCCAGATATCCTAGGTCAATTCGCAACGATTTTCCAAGCGGAGATAGTGGCAATTGACCACTGTGTGAAGGAGTTATCAAGGAATGCCGTGCAAGGCAAAACGATCGCCATATACTCTGACAACCAAGCGGCATTAAAAGCAATCCATTCCATCCAGATAAATTCACGGCTGGTATGGGATTGCATACGCTCTCTAAAAGAAGTGGGCAGTAGGAATAGATTATTCCTTGCCTGGGTACCTGGACACGCGGGTTTCAAAGGTAATGGAACGGCGGACGAGCTCACTAGGGCAGGCTCGATAAGCCCCCTAATTGGCCCGGAACCCTTTTGTGGCATAAGCAGAAGTACGGTCAGGACTACAATAAATAGGTGGATCCGTACAAAATCTCAGGAATGGTGGGAGAACACCCCAGGACAGAGACAGGCAAAATGCTTCCTTAAAGGGAGAAAACCTGAACTAACAGCAAACCTTTTAAGTCACGACCGTAGGACAGTGAGAATAATAGTTCGATTGCTCACAGGGCACTGCCGACTCAATAGGCATCTGAGCCAGCTAGGCTTGGCAGAAGAAGACCTGTGCAGATTTTGCCAGGAAGAAGAGGAAACAGCCCAACATGTGCTCTGTCACTGTGAGGGCCTGTGTAGGCTAAGGTTTCAAATACTCGGCGAGGAAAAACCAAGTGCAGAGGAATACATGCAGGAATCGCTGTCCAGGCTCTGGAGTCTAATCAAAAAGACCAAACTTGACGACGTTCTCTGAAGACATGGAGGATCCACAATAGACCTCAATGGTCGCGGTGGAAACAGGCCCAGAAGACCGCCTCCCAAACTCAATCTAATCTTATCTAAATCTAACCCAAGGCCCTCAATTTTCAACCCCACTGGTTCTAACCTTGGTGTACGTAATTGCTCTGTCGTTCTGCACGACTGCAACATACATCAGCCTGGAACGTCCGTCCGCTCCTCCCAGGTTGGGCATCAGCCTAGTCTAGTTTTCCGGCCACAGCCTCCGCCTTCCCACGTGCGGAAAGAATTCAACCTTCTGTCCACATCGACCCTAAATACTTGATACCCGGTTGGAGCATGGCATACGCGACCCTCCACCTTGAAACCCTCCAACTCGATTCTCCTCTCCCCAACAAGCAGGACCGCCTCCGTTTTGGCAGGAGTCGCTTTGATGTTATGGTCTTTCAGCCAACCCGTTACCTTTTCAGCCGCCTCCTTCACCATCCGCCCTTCACCATCCGCTGGAGTTCATCGCCGGTGCGGGCCATTGCCCTTATCACAAGATCGTCGACGAAGGCAACTACCCTGGCACCCACCGGTAGCGAAACGCCGTTATATAGCACATTTCACGGCCGACCGAGCCTGGAAAATGCCGCACCCCACGGTCTTCGACCAGTTTTGTACTCTGTAGCGGATTGTCCTTTCAGACATGTAGCTTTTGACGAGAGCCACCATGCCCTCATCCACTCCTATTTCCTCCAGAGCAGTCACGATCACCTTTTACGACGCGCAGTTGAAGGCATTCTCCACATCCAGGGAAACTACCGCACAGTGATCCTTTCGATCCCACAGGCCTGAATTCGCCACCCCAGCGTATACCCGGAAACGTCCTTGAGGTCACGGTTGACCTGCTCCTTCGAAGGCCCTACTGCCGATCATACAACACACCTCTTTACCTCTTTCCTCTAGATCCAGGTGATATTCTGTTCCAGATGATGGACTCGAATACCTTACTTGAAGAACTTATGAAGTAAATAGGTCAAGTTTTCCCTCCGCCCTATGGGATAAAAACCTCCCCAAGCACCCCCGCCGTAGTAGCGTGGGCTACGTATACAGCCAGCGTCACAACCTTAGCTGGCAACCATCCAGTCCCAGAGTCTTCCCCTTCTAGATCCCTCTCACAGCCTCCTGAACCTCTTCGATCGTCACCATTGTCGTTCCCTCCGCGCTGCTAGTACCTCCCAAGTCCTCCATCCACCGCGGAGGTTAATTCTTTTAGCGCAATTGGTTTCACTGTTTATTCAATCGTGTCTTCCTTTTGGGTTCCCATCTCCTTTGTTGCTCGTACTTGCTCGCATTTTTTGCTTTTCAGCCACTTGGCGACTGACTCGCTCCTCATTGTTTTTTCAGTTGCCCTATCGAAGGGGGTGCAAAGGGGACCCCGAGCAGGAGGAGTGAAGTCCCCTAAGCCCCGATCGTCGGGTGTTTTTTAGGTAATGATAAAGTAAGAGTCGAAACTAAGAAACGTTTTCTATTTCACACTCCAGGATGTACTGACCTTTGAGGGGCAAATAACCACCCTAAATAGTTTTAAAAGTACCGCTACAAATTACCGTTAGATCAGTATCGTTATGCGTCAGTCTTGCCCGTCGATCAGCTTTTTCGCCCAGCTTACAGACAAAGGGCCCTATTCTTGAACATGTGAGTGGGTGAGTGAGTGAGTTGTGACGTCACGTCGACTAGTCGAGCATTCAATTTAAATTAAGCGTTCGTCTCATACCGCTCGAATCTGCAGTGATTGTGAAATGCGCTTACTTTAAATTGAATGCTCGACTAGTTGACGTGACGTCACAACTCACTCACTCACCCACTCACATGTTCAAGAATAGGGCCCAAAAACTTATTACTAAATTTAGAATATAAAAAACCTAAAGTAATATTAATTTGCGGTAATAACCGCCTCAAAATGAGCTCCGGTAATAGCCCATACATACAACTCTACCGCCGTCATTAAAGCCTATCCAATAGTTAGGGCCTCCAGGCCGAGCTGCACTATTTTTGAGTGCTGCTGAAGTTAGGACGGTTAGGATGAACCGCTCCCCGCTCCCACTTTTCCAACTTATCTGAGCCCACCAAGGATCTCTTCCCAGATGGGCCCGTTCCTGTTCCTATTCCTTTCTTAGTCATCTTGGTTTCGTTATTCGGTTCGATTTTATGATTATTCTCCATTTAGTTCCCACGTTAGATCGGAGGTGTGCCCATTCCCCCGTCGGCATGGTACAACACCTTATGGTCCAAGAGCCCGCTGCAGAAAACCTGGCCGATCGGGTTACAGGGTGGAATGTCTTTTAAATGTTAGTACTCACATCAACCTTAAGAAAAACCATAGTGTGCCTGGGCAGAGTCTGTCCACAAGTTTAAGGGGGCTAAGAACTCAAAGATTGTGACAGTTCAACAACTGACAAGGGAAAAGCTTTGAATATGTAAGTGCAGCTTATATACCAGAGTGATAACGACTATACTCGTTGGCGTGGTAGCCTACCTCATAACGTTTTTGCTTTTTGTCCGGATACTCAGGATTGGATTCCCGCTCATGTACGTATTTTTTTTAATTAATTTTTTTTTTTACTTTAATTAATCTAATACTTAAAAACAATATAAGTATTAGATTAGTACATGAGCGGGAATCGAATCCTGAGTATCCGGACAAAAAGCAAAATCGTTATGAGGTAGGCTACCACGCCAACGAATATAGTCGAAACATCACTCTGGTATATAAACTGCACTTACATATTCAAAGCTTTTCCCTTGTCAGTTGTTGAACTGCCACAATCTTTGAGTTCTTGGTCCCCTTAAACTTGTGGACAGACTCTGCCCAGACACACCATGGTTTTTCTTAAAGTTGATGTGAGTACTAACATTTAAAAAACATTCCACCCTGTAACCCGATCGACCAGTTTTTTTTTGCAGCGGGCTCTCGCACTATTAAGATTCCGTGGAACTCAGTACACCAGGGGTGATCAAGCTGCCTAGAGGTTTTAACGACTTTACTCTCAAGTTTTATAAGGGCTTTCTCTTTGCGGGCAGATTAAGGTAAGCCCCCGTTTCGAGCGACTCCACAACGTATTCTTAGTCGCGCTCAGCTGGAGGTTTTTGAAGTGAAAGCTCAATTTACGGTGTTAACGTTAGGTCACGCAGCACCTTCCGTAGCTTGGTGACCTCGGGAACGCCATTTCCCGATCCGCCAGATCCACTGACGAATTTCTGTGCGGGAGGAAGGAGGAACAACAAGGAAGTGATTCCCATCACGCACTACCCTGCATCGCCTGCCTGCCTGCCTCAATCTTAACCGTCCTTCGCAGTGTCCTATCACTCCACAAGCCCCATCGCTTATTGATAGGAGGCTCCTGAGCCTCCCACCAGAGACTTAAAGGTTTCACTCAACTCAACGCAACTCAACCCCTCGGAGGGTTTTTTTCATTTCATTTCATAGGTACATTCAATGCTCATCTCTTATCACCTTATAACGCTGACCAGATTTTCTGGAATGGCCATTAAAAGAGACTACCAGTATGTTCTTCGCCACACAAAAAACTACGTGTATTTTGCACACCACACACAAGCAATCGGCCTAGGTGGTACTTCCTTGCCAAATGTAAAATACTACCGGTACAAGCACTTTTCTACTTAGGCGAACTTCAAAATCAAACACAATAAAGACAAGAAATTAATGCTTCCGTCGTAGCTGCATGGCTCGCTATGTCTAAGAACTTTTCTCCCACATTTTCTCCACTTTATTTTGATGTAGTTTTTTTTTTCAAAGAACGGTTGCTTCCATCTATCAGTAAATAATCAAAAAAAGTTCTGAGTTTAAATTCATATTCAGCACCCAAACAAAAAACAAGATGTAATGCTGTATAGGTACCTTAAACGATATTGCCTGGTTGTATTGCGTTTATTACGATTAGGTATTACTCAGTGTCTTTATAATTTGATTAATGATAATTGTTTGTGAAAATCCCGGTTAGCATTACAATGAAATCTGTCCTCCAATTATTTATCCATTCGAGAGCAGTCAGCATATTTAATATTGATGATAATGTAATTTAATTGTATGTTCGTGCCACTCTATATCTTGCTTGGCTTGTCGATGTGATTAATAATGGCTACGATGTGCCCAGAATCCATTAAAAGAATTCCAGGTGTCATCTTTTTGACAGAAGTAATTTGTATGTCTATGCGATCGCATTTATAAGTAGTTCGGCGCTTCCTTTAGAAGCTTCCGGAGCTCAGTTCCAGCCGAAGGAAGTATTACTAATTGAATAGGGGTTTCAGAACCACCACGTGTATTTGTGTCGTTAAATTATAAAGATACACGTGTGAACCTATTAATCGTTAGTTGTCTGGCCCGATGGTATCTCCACTAGCAATTATACTCACTCTATCATTGTGTTTACCAGTTGGCGGGCGTGTTCGTCAATGATATATGACCGGCAATGCATAATGTGCCCGGATACATACTATATATTTAATAAAATGGCTTGTGTGAGTGTTGCTGAATAATAATGTAATTTGTTGCTGCCAACGGTGACCTCACACCCGGAGGCCACCAGATAATCATTAAAGTTTACAGCGAGAGGTTTTCTCCAGCCGCCTACATCACACCGTAAACCAACGCTGCCGAGCACTTATTAGCGTGAATATATGACTCTCATTAATCATCAGACGATTTTTATTTATAATCGCCAGGATTCCATTTGCATATTTAATTTTTAAGTTGCAAACCGCAAACATTCGTTCCAAAAGAAGCGGAAGTATCAGCGAAGTTATTAAATACATACTTACTAATAATTTGGAAACTTGATAATTCACATTTCGTCACATATTAAAAATTACCGTCATCTGTAATCTGGTGGTACTTTTAGACTATAAATATAGATAGTCAAGACAATTTAATGAACGAGTTTAAATAGAAAAGTTTAATTTCATAACCAAGTTTCAGTTCATTACAAAGCCCCGAGATGGCACTAGCAGTCCTCCCATGCATCTTTTTCTGTTCTGAAAATTTGTTACACATTTGTACGTTGCTTAAAAAATGAAATTATTAAAAACTGAACATCCCATAAAGGCTGCTCGTAATAACCGATTATACCTATTTAACTAGGAAAGTCGCTGAGCCCTCAAAGTAGTATCCTCAAAAGAAACATGCAAACACTACACATATATCTAAAGGGTGTCTAAATAAAAATCTGGTCAAGATTGCCATGAAACAAAAGCGGTTCACATTCGGCATGTCGTAGCCAATGTCAGTGTTCTACACCTGAGATCGGAACGGAACGACCAAAATCGAACAACTCAACAATTCTCCACAAATGTTCCAAAATATCGAAGAAGAGTTGTGCGTTCTCAAGAAGCAGAGGGAGGACGTTTTGATTATACCTTATTTAATAAAAAGTTCTTCGTTTGTGTTTCATTTTTGATGTTTTGTTTGTTATCTCTAGGACACAGTTCAATGTTTGTAGTTTTTACCAAAGCAATCTTGACCAGATTTTTATTTAGACACCCGTTATAATGTTTCACTTCGAACACGCGTGGCAGCCCCTCACCTCATTTATTTTTCTATATCAAATGTAACAGTCCCTACTCGGGCCCCATATTTATGTAACCTGTTTTTATTTACCTGTTGCCTTAACAACCTCCACTGTTCAGCGTCTATCCTGAATATCAATAGAATAAACTTTAACCTTATTTCTTATGCTCGGGCGCCAAATTGTTTGTCCAAAAACAATTAAAAATAGTTCTATCAAGCTAATGTTTCGGTTTAAATTTTTAATATTAATTAATTTCTAATTTTTAAATAAAATTCTTAATCAGTACGTCAAAACAAAATTTAATAACCTCAAAAATACAAATCAAATTTAATTCAAACGTCAATTGAATGGACCTATGTTCTCTTGAACAACAAAGGGCGCAGCTCTAGCGGTCTACCTCAACATGAAGCGATCGGTTTGCCACCAAAGAATTTCTTGTTGTCTTCTCTAATCCTTTCACGTCGGAAGAAAACGCGCAAATCATATTAATACATCATGTTACATGGTGAAAACAAAATTTACAAGTAGTTCTATAGAGAGTTTGGACGTTCAAGGCCTACTGGATGTATGAATCATTTATGAAGACTGTCAGTTGCACATTACATAAAAATTTATAGTATTTTATATTTATTTTAGGTCGGCTGGTTCTTTGATATTTTCTTTCTTATCGAAGTTGTAGGTAGCGATGGGAGAGATCTGGCAACTGGGAGCGGGTGCGTTTACCTGTGCGCATTCCCTTTGTACAAGTAAATATTGTGAATTTTGAAATAATTGTAAGACAAAAATTTGTTGTTTCATAATTTGCTAATGACCTTTAAGCAATTAAATCTTTTAGCAGTATAAATTTATAGACAATTTTGTCGTTGTTGAAATCGCGCCAGATGTAATCTATATATTTAATCGTTGAACATGAATCAGTTCTAACCAAATAAAACAGTCTGTACTGCACCGATTTTTATATTTTTTTTTAAATAAAAGACATTGATAAGTTCTAGGCCTATATTACTTTGCACTAAAAATATAACTTGGCCCTTTCCCTAAGGTTTGGGTGGTAAATTCAGAGTGGTGTAGAGCTGTACTGGTGTAGAGAACTCACTTATCTTATGACATTTGCCTCGGGATCTTATAAGTAAACCTTCGTGGAGAATGCTGCGACAGGAGTTAGTCTTACTTTAAAGAAAAAGATCAAGGGATAGCAGGTACTACGCCGCCCAGACAAATGTCTGGTGTAAAGCACGTTTACAATATTGTTTCCAACGTTGTGACTCTGTTTTATGTATACAAAATTTAAACACGGGTGAATGGTACAAGAATGCGTGTTAAACGATTGCATCAAAATACAAATGATTGCAAAATTTTAACCGGACGATCAACTGGAAAACGTATTTTAATACCCAGAATTGATATGACGTACTATGGTGCACTATTGCCATTTGCCTTGAGGCGAACCCAATTTCAAATCATGTTAGCAATTCGCTATGACCATTAATAAATCGCAAGGGCAAACATTTGAAAATGTTGGGATTTTATTTATACCACAACCCGTTTTCGGATATGGTCTCCATTTCTACATTGCCGAGCAATTTAATCAATAATGAACAAGTGTTTAAGTAAAAAAATGTACTGCTATATAAAGATATTATTCCGTCGTTTTTTTTTTTTTTTTTAATTATTTAGACCTATTTTATTCAAAATCACAATTAAACAAAACAAATTAAAAAGCAAGCTTAACTTAACTGGTCGACTCTGACAAATCGAATGCAAGATCGTTTTTTTTTTTTTGGCCGGCACGTGTCTTGATTTCCAGAATCATATTTAATATTCTGCTATAAATTGTTACTAGCTAAAGTGAGCAATTTGTTTTTATTTATTTTGTCCAGCATTATGGTTTTCTAAGGCTTGCATTTTTAATGTATTCTAAAGGTGAACAGTAACATATTAATTTGTTACACGTACTGAGGCAAGTGATCAACTCAATCTACATTTTTGATATACAGTCTTGTCACCATTTCTTTGCACCTTACCCGACCAGTCATAGATAAGTTGCCAGATCGAAATTCGGTTGCTTAATTAGCAGCCAGATCAACATAAATATCAGAGAGAATACGGAAACTAATTCGATGGTTGCGTGAGAGAGATCGCTGCCACAAATGGGATACGCACAGGTAAACGCACCCGCTCCCAAGTGCCAGACCTACCCCATCGCTACCTAAGTTCGATAAAACAGGAAATATAAAAAAACCAGACGACCTAAAATTATTTCTCCAAAACGTTGCTAGCTCTGGTACTATTAAAATCAACTTATTTTTTTGTTTTTGCCAGGGATTAGGGCAATAAGTAACAGAAACTAGGTGCTTTACGTATTTGCCAATTCTCCACATTCTTCCTGGTTTCTACCGGGAGTCTGTCAGACGGAGTACATATAGTTAGCATTTACCACAGCTTCCTCTTGTCCTAATCCCTGGGAAAAACAAAAAAATATTTTAACAATAATAGGGTGAAAGGAATATAATAATATTAAAATCAACGTGAGTGGTTTAATAGCGTTAGCCAAATTAGACAAAAAACCGAAATTAAGCCAAATAATTTGTAGCTGCAAAAAGCTAACTTTTTTAGGAAAACACTACTTGATGGATCAATGAATCACATCTTAATAACTTAAGACCTTCGTTAATAATAATAGTCAGGCGCAAATAAATAGTACAAGGTAGAAAATGGAATAAGAGAGAGAATGACAGAAAATGAGAAATAATGAAAGAAACTGAGAGAAAGACATAAGAAGGGAAATCGCAGGACAGAAGACAGGAAGAGAGAGAGAGAATGCGAGTTGCCGAAAAACAGAGAGAATGAAGTGAAAAATTTGGAGAAACAGGTAGAAGATACACTTTAACAGAAATACAGCACAATGAAAAGATAAATATAGAGGAATACAATATAAACATTGAAAGAAGAAATAAAACTGTAAATTAAAGTAAAAGTAAGAAGTCAAACAAACGAGACATAGGGAAGAGGCGACTGAGGGCAAAATAAGGAAAGAGAAAGAAACAGAATATGAGAGAATTAATACGGACGAAAGAGAGAAAACACAAGCGGAAGATATGATGTTTTAAAAGGAAGAGTGAACTGGGAAAAATAAAGCAATAGAAAGAGAGAAAAATGTGATGATGTGGTGAGCACCAGGTGTCGCAGGAACAAGGTTTCCACCAAGTCACGGATGGGGTCCGCGACTCCTCGGTGGCGAAAACGTTGCCGGAGACATCGACCGACGTCGAAGGAGGTTGTCAGTTAGAGCGGATGCTCAACCTGGTGCTCTGCGCCTCGACGTAGTGGTCCACCGGACCAGCAGGGTTTGGGGTCGACGAGTTGTTAATGAGAAGACATCAGTTTGGATTTTATATGCACTTTATTCAGACACAAGGTCCGAATAGAACTTCCCTCCAACCAGAAAGTGGCCTGCCTTTATACCTGCGACGGGGTAAAACCCGATCGCAGGTGGCGTCCTGCTTTCTGATTGGCTGCAGTCTATTCTTACTTAAAACTAACATTTAATAAACTTAAATCTGATTAAAACTAAACTTAAACTATAGCGCGAGCGCTAAACTATACTATTACATTACTTATAACTAACCACTCGCGACTCAAAGCGTAAAAAACGCTTTATCGCGAGAGCGCGGGAGTGGGAGGGCCAAGCGGTAGACAGTATAAAGGTAAACCTTCAGCGGCTGGCGCCATTTACCGCTCGACTTCCGCTACTATCGCACGCTCGCTCCCTGTTGCAACCTCATGCTATGCCGCAACAGAAAGCGTGGTGTTTAAATCTAAACTTATTTAACTAATGCTAAAAATTAAAATTAAACACTACACTAACGAGAATCCGGTCGCGAATTCACTCCATACAACACAGGCACTAGACACTCACATGTTATTACCACTCACTTTGAAACGAAAGGAAAGACCCAGTTACTTAAAGTGACTGGGTTAGCACTATCGCGTATCTTTTTTTGCCACGGGAAGACACTACGCCAAAGCGGTTAGCGCGGAAGGTAAACGCCGTCGTGGCTCAACCACCACAGCGATTAATACCGCCATCAGACTTTCATATTATTTTTATGTTTACTGAAATCTCCTAACAGTGCTTTACTTATTTGCCAATTCTCCACATTCTTCCTGGTTTCTACCCGGAGTCTGTCAGACGGAGTACATATAGTTAGCAGTTACCACAACAGCTTCCTCTTTCGCAGTGTGCCAAACATATATGACACTCCCAAGTGTCGTCCACCAGGTACTCTCCGGAATTGTATTCATGCGACGCTTCTCCAGCACGTGTCAAGTCTACATCTTTTAGAACAATAAAGTCTTACTTGCTTTCACGTCGGCGTCTGGACTTCATTCTACCATCGTCATTAGGATCATTCTCCTAGACTTTCTGCATTTTTTCAACTTTTATCTTAAACTTCAGCACATGTATTTGATTAGTGTTAACCTTTCAACGGACCATACCAGAAAAATGTACCACGAAAGACACATTTTTGCATTCTTTATTTCATTGGAAAATTGGTCAGTCGAACTCAACCAGCTACTTTATTCAATTCGAGATTTTTCTCTCAGTTCTCCGTTTCTTCAGGAAAAGCTATTCACGCTCTAATAGCCCAGTGTAAACAATCTCCAGTGTAATTCTCTAAAGTATTCTCTCCATTCTTCTATCCTTATCTTCTCGTCTGCCTTCTTTTTCTCTTTTCGTTCTCTGTTTATGTATTTACAAACTTCTTCTTCTCACAAGTGTCTTTGTATTTCTTTAATTTAATTGCGTCCGGTATTCTTCACTCGATCCCTTCCCATTTTCTCATTTGCTTTCTGGCTAGTCTTTTCATTTCTTTGCATTCTTTATCCCACCATTTATTTCTTCCCATTATTTCTCCCACTTGTACTTCTATTTTCTTTGTTGTCATCGCTTCTCTCATTCTCCTTTCGAGTTCTTTCATTCTTGTTTTGGTGTTGTTTTTCTTTTTCTCTTTCAATATGTTGTAACGCACTTCTGTACTTTTGCATGGTACTTTTGTCCCAGATTGTTTTTATAATTGTTTCTTTCTCGTTTTTTTTTCTGTTTATTTCTTTTCAGGCGATTTCTATTTCTAACGGTTGGTGATCTGATTCCACTCTGTTTCCCACTTCGAATCTTCTTACTTCATCCCATGCATGTTGATTGACTATTGCGTACTCAATCACTGATTCTCTTCTCGACCCCACGTATGTAAATTCCCCTGTATCCTCTTCCCAGTTCTCGTTCAGTACCACGTATCCTGTCTCTTCTATAAATTCGATCATTTTTCTTCCTTCTTTATTTTCTGTCTTGTCCTTCGATGTTCTTCTCGCATCTTCTGTCTCATTATTCCGTCTTTCTAATCTTGTCCCAATTCTCGCATTGAAGTCGCCCCCAATTATTACAATTCTTTTTTCTGTCTCACTTATGGTATCTTCTAACATTTGTTTTGTTTTACTCATTCTTTACTGTATACTGTGAATATATATTTTTTTGTTCCTAGTTTGAGATTTCTTTCTGTTATTCCAGTTCTCTGTAGTTCTTGTTTTGTTTTTATTTCGTCCTCAATTTTTTTCCTTACTCCTGTGATAATGCCTCCTTTCGCTTGTCCTTTCTTGTTTTTCCTTTCTGCTGCTTAACATCTCCATACATAGTCTCTCGGCATTCTCTCTTTTATCTAACCACGTTTCTACCATTCCAATTACGTCAAATTCACTTATGTATTTCCAGAAATCTTCTCCTTTGTTTCTTATCTTCTGTTGTTTTTAATTAATATATCTTGCCACCCCTCTTTTTTATTTCATTTGCTACTATGTGATTCAAGATATATACATTATCCATGGTCCCTCTACCTTTCTACCTTTCCTAAATCCCGCCTGCCCATCTGATAACACGCTCGTTCATTTCCTTTATCAGTCTCTCTTTCACAATCATCGCGTATACCTTATAATTATGCCGGATTTAGGAGAGTTATCCCCCTATAATTACTGACTGTATCCTTTTCTCCTTTCTTATATGGAGCATATTATCCCCTCCTTTCATTCCTGGGAGCAACCCTTCCACACTGCATTTATTATTTCTATCAACCTGTCAACTTCCCTTTCACTTCCATATATCCACGCTTCCTTCTGTATACCCTTCCTCCCTGGTGCCTTCTTCTTTTTCAGTTTTCTTAGTTTTTGCTCTAATTCTTCTCTTGTTATCTCTTCTATTTCATCCACTCTTTGTTGTCTCTTTTCCTTTTCTTGTCTGTTTTCATAACCTCCCCAGCAGCTCACTGAAGTACTCTCTCCATTCCTCCATAGTAATTATGACTCACTCTCTTTCTTTCCCCATGTATGTATCGCAATACCTCTTCTTCCGACTTTATACCCTTCATCTTTAGTTCTTCTTTGCATACTAATTTGTACCTCTTGCGTGCTCTCTTGTACTCTTCCTTAGTTGCTTTTTCTTTTTTCCAATTTCTTAGTTTCCTTCTTGCTTCCTGCTTTCCTTCCCTGCATTCTTTATCCCACCACTCGTTCTTCCACAACCCCATCTTCTCTCTTATCTTTATTTTTTTTAATCTGTTGCGTTTCTTACGTTATCGCTCAGTATCCTCATCTTTTCGTTTAACTCTTCCGTCCAAATATTGTTCACAATTTTTTTTCTAACCTCATTCACACTTCCTCTATCTTTCTCTCTTCCTTTTGTCTTCACTTCCAAAGGCATATGGTCCGACTCCATTCTTTGTCCCACATTGAATTTCTCTATTTCATCCCATGCTTCTTCATTCACCATCATGACCTACTGCTCAGAGGTTATTAAGTTAGATTGGTTAGATATGTAATGCTTTATTAGTTTTAATTGATGAAAGATCCCTCAAGCAATCGGACCGCCGCAGAGTGGTTTTTTCCACTAGCCAAATAAGGATCGAAGCCCACGTCCCCAGCAGTGCAACAGTTGCCATGTCCTAGCGCTGGCTCCTACTCCGAGCGCCGCCATCCAAAAAGAAACCAGTGGTCATGGCTGACGTCCATCACGAGGCTGCCTACATCCAGGGCCATGCACCGGAAATCCAGCAGTCGCCAGCTTGTGCAAGAAACCAGCCTTGCCTTTGTCGCTTGCAATCTAGAGGACAGGACGTACGCCAAGACCCGGACCTCCGGACTATATGGAAGCCCCCCGAAATAGGTTAAGCCGCCGCAGCCCAAACTCACAACTGTAATGGTCGTGTATTTTTTCACAAAAGGAGGCGGGTTAAATCCCGGTAAGGGATTTGTGAAGATAATTTTATCTTATTTATAACTTTACGCATTTCATTACTTTTTTTTTCATTTAGGTGTTTTTGGTACAAACCACGTCGCCGAGAAGGGATTGATGGGTTGGGGCATTTGAGCACCAAGGAGACGTGGTATTAGGCGTACCACCACTCCGAATTTTAAGCTGCTGTTTTCATCATGCATTTCGCTCTTGTCTCGCTGAGACTAATTGTACTGTATACGTAATTGTGGGCGATATTACGGAATACTCTCAATGCCCATCGTCCTTCTTCCTTATTTAGTCCTACCGGTATTATCTTGTTTTTGTTCGTTCGTTTCGGAAGGTTACTCGATACCTGGTTCGGCACCTTCACCACCGCCTAGAAAGTAAGGAATTAGAATGGAATCGCAACTAGATAATACCTGCTTTTTCTATTTTCTTTGTGTTCCTGTTCATCAATCTTGAAGAAATAATTTTGTTTACTTCGCACATAACTTCACATCTGTCAATACTGCCACGCCAGCTGCAAATCACAGATTTATCGTCATTCCATTGCTTGCGCAGTACCATTTCTGCGTGGTTTCGAATTCCGAACCTTTTTTCTGAATACTTTTACCTGTTGGATTTATTTAGGGTTTGCGTTTGAACCCAATTTTGATAAGGCCTTTTCCGGTTTGAGTTCCCGTCGAATTTTTATTTATCCGGAAAGGATTATGCCATCCATTTTTACCTAAACATGATTTTCGTCTCGTTCAAAATTACTAATAAATTGGCGAAATATTTTTCTTTTTTCCGGATCAGTAACCACTGAATAGTGTCGCTCGTTTTTGGATTAGGCCACGTTCTTCGTAGAAATAATCAACGTCCCTCATTAGAGGGTTTGGGGTGAACAATAAATTGGTGATTAGGAACCGTTAGTTCATTCCAGGTGTTACGAAACCATTCGTCGTCCCTCTCTGGAAGACAACACATCACATCATCCAACATTCTCAACACTAGATAAGATATTTGATTAGTTAATCGCTTGCATTCTTTCCTTCTCTTCGTTTCCATCGTAGTAATATTAACATAATCCTGTGACATAAAACTAGTTGTTTGTGCTATTGTCGCTTATCTTTATTTGTATTATCAAAACAAATTCTACGGGCGGATTATAGCTATAATCAGACGTACGTATTGCAACTTTCAAGGTCTTATGAGAATGAATTATAATTATATTGTTGTACTGGACTGGCTGTTGCTGATGAAATAGCCAATTGACCCATATTGTTGAATTTCATTTCATTCATTTAATAATATCTACTGTTAATTCTAATTAAGTATACTGCAATTAATTTTTTCTAGTTTTATTGTAAAAACTGGTGGCGCTCAAAATAATAACAATCGACCCACCCCAACTTTATCGAGTTAGATAGGGGTGGTATCAAAAATGCTAAATTCTCCGAGGAGTCCGAAAAAAAAATGTAATAACAGCAAACCTCTTCCTTGTGACTTCTTAAATATTAACCGCAAACTATACAAAATCAAGGAACAGAAAATGAGTCAACGAGGTAATGTAATGTAAGCCATTTTATTTAGGTTGAATTAAAACATTTGATTGATCAAACATTTCAACTGCGATTCCATGGACAAAGAATCACTGTCTGTGGAGTGGCGCAAATGGGTGCGGTCCGTCAAACTTTACTTAGACGCTACGCTGAAGAAGTCACTAACTACGACAAGAAAATTAAAAACAACGTTTTTCAAGTACTGGTAGACGCACTCGATGCCTAAATTCCTCATTATAGATGCGGAGCCCGGGCAAAAACTGAAGCAGAAGCTCGAAAAATCAGAATCAAGGACAAATTGATCGACATGTGGGCCCTCGCTGAACTTAAAAGGAAACTTCTGGCAACGGAACAACCCCTTGATGAAATAATAGAACACTGCAGAATTTTTAAACAAACTCTGCAAAGCAACATCATGCAATAAGAACATAAGTCCTGTAACATTTTCTCATCGGAGTTACCGTTTACGAGAAAAAGACAGAAAGGCTACATGACGTCACGTTCGGGAGCGGTTTTTTGGACAAAAGGTGATGAAGCTCGCCCCGGGGGAGTGGGAACTCTTCGGATTTTTGTTTGGGTGCCTGCTGGGAGTTCATAACCAAAATTTCAAAACTTTATAAATTATTTCTTCTAAAAAGTTTATAGTCCAGGCAATGGGTACAAAAAATGGGGTTTTATTCGCAAAAGGTTGAACAGAAATCAAATTTGGTGAGATGGTAAAGATCTACAAACTCGGAAAGCCTTGCTCTTTCAGAAAAAAAAATATTGCAGGATTATTTGAAGTCGATCTTCGTTGTAATCCGCGCTGAAAGTTTGATTTTGTTGGAATTTGCAAATCAACCCCCAACTTTGGCGCCCAGTAGAACGGAAAGTGTTGGTCGCAAACAAAAAATCAATAAAACAAAAATTATGAACAATTTTGTTCTCTACATATTTTATTTGAACTTTTTTTCGATAGCACTTACAACAACGGCGCTATTTTCTTAAAAACGTCGCGGTGCAGAGTGCCTGGACTAATATGGAATGGCCAAAATGCGATAGACATAATAAATCTCTAGAATATTGCCCCGTCACCAACAGCAAATGCCTAAATTGCGGCCGCATGGGGCACTTCGCAAAGAAATGCTCCAGGAAAAGGAATTCTAATAAGAAGGCAAGCGAACCCAAAACGAATAAACCTCATCAACCAACCAAGCATCAGTTTCGATCCAACTGATGACCATATAAGAGAATTTAAATCTTTTACATTTACACCACACCGATTTATAAAATTTCCCAAATTTAAAAACATCAAAGTAAGACTCACCATCAATCCAAATGTGAGACCGGTGCAACAACCACTTGGAAGAAGAACACGACACATGTCTACAGGAAATCAGAAGTGTACTAAAAAATCAAAACTTACAACTCAACGAGAAACAGTGCAGCATTAAGAAGCAAGAGAAGGCATGAAACCACATCCCAAGAAGCTGTTCATGATTTTCGTCACCCTGAAATGAAAGAGAAAGTGAGAAGCTGAGGACGTTGACCGAACCCTTACATCAGCTCACCCGAAATGATGTAAAATTTAATAAGAATGTCATAAGTGGTTCCCATTTCGGCTAATTGATAATTTCTGCTTAGAAGTAATGAAAAAACCATAATACAGCTGGTTCCTTCCCAAGTCTTGCCGCTGTGATTTTTTATCAACGTTCGTCATATTTTAACCAGAAACTGGTATAAAATCTAACACTACATATTATTATTTTAAATAAGTTTTATGTAATAAAAGAAACCGATGCAATTTAGACGTTGCCAAGAGAAGACGACTTCGTTCTTTGCAACACTTGCTTGCACGTGATCCAATTGCGACCTGTCACTTTATTCCCATATTTTACTTTTTTTCATAATTTATTTTTCAAATTACTTCGTTATCTTAAATATTGTCTGACAATTTTAAACTGTTTTTTTAATGGTAATAGACAAGTGATAACATTTTCAGTATTCGTGCAGTTGAATAATGAAAATAAAAAGTACGATATATCTTTCGAGGCAGGTATACAACAACGTCAAGTACTTACAAGGTCTTTTTGAAAATCTCGACGTTGATAAGGAAAATTTTAAAGGCAATTATGAATTTAATTAAGGCGGTTCTTATCTAAATCTGTGTCGCAGTTAATAAAGCTGCAGTATAATATTTGTTATCCATCACAGCTGGTCTTTTAATGCCAGCATAATGAAATTATTATTTACATAACAGCGGCCGTAGCGCGCGTTTATATAGGCGCGGCCGTTCCACCAGGAACATAAATCTCTGTGATTTACGAGCGAGTGGCGCAACGCGACTATAATCTGTGCAATGCACTTCGCGAATGAAGAGAGTAGAACGTACCTAACTGCGGAATGACGAATGTCCGCAAACGAAATGTCAATGTGTCAACGCATAGTTACTCCCTCATTGTGAAATCATCGCCACTAGTTGCCAAAGATTATAAATAAACTTGTGAATTCGGCTGAATTTCACTTTAAGTAAGAGTTTAAAACTACTGAGTGATCAAGATTCAAAATTTAAGTTGGCAACAATACAATTTACGTCAAAAGTCTGTGATTCGGTTGTCAGACGATGACAGATGGTTGATAGCCACATTTAAATTTAGACCAAAAAACATAACCTCGCATTTACAAATAGCATGCCGACAAATTAAAGGCAAAAATATATCTACAACTTTTATCTTGATTTATTACCAACTGAAATATTAATTGTTGATTAGTCTTTCAATTCTATAAGTTATAAGGCGTTGTGCGCGCCGATGACAGTAATTTCAAGTCGTGCCAATGGCTCAAAACCTTGCGTTTGGAGAACAGACAAAATATCGCTAGATGTCACTACCTCGCGCATTAGAGGAAACTGTAGTAGTGTTACAGAATGAAAATTAGGAGGGCGTGGAACAAATTAATTCCAATCTCAAAATTAAGTGCGATTTATTTTTTTCAAAACCAGCTGTTATTTAGAATAATAATGCAAATCTTACCTCATCTTTATTAAACATTTTTTGTCGCTAGTTTTATTTATTTATTTTTGCTGTCATCTGATGAACGGCAGTCTAAAAGGAAAAGAGCACCCAGGAGGAATATAGAACACTGGTTTTATTAAATTTTATCAAAGAACCGATAATTTTATTGAAGTTCGTATTTTATTTACGTTATTTTGACAATTTTGACAACGGTTTACAGTTATTTGAGTTTCATGCCTCGTTATTACAGTTTCCATTAAGTCGCGATCCAAGTCCCTCTCGTGGCCATTTTACCTCTTTTGGTACGGCTTTGTATTACTGTCAATTTCATCGGCGCGGACAACGTTATAAAGTAACCAAACCTAGTCACTTCTCACGCATTACAATTTACTCCCCATAACCTGGTTTCACAAGTATTTAGGATGTACCCACATTTCATATTTGTACTCACCGCGGAAACCATACGATTTGATGAAATTACTCATTAACTTTATCAGCCCTGCCTTAACTTTTATCTTCTATTTCTGCGTCTGCAGTAGCAGTTGAAAAAAAAAAGTATATTATGCTATACGAATCAAACTTTTAACTCTTGTTATACAGGATTTTCATAAATGATTCATACATCCAGTAGGCTTTGAATATCAAAATTCTCCATCTGACTGTATAGCTATTTACTTTAGTCAATTTTGTGAACGACACAAATTTACAAAATTCAAATCTTTCATGGTATGGTGATATTTCATTACTAGTTTGACGACAAACGAAAGTCAGTAAGGTAACATCTATACAAATTAAATTTAGTGGGTGGGCAGTAATTATACAAAATAACGGCAGTGTAGTTGTCTGAGTTCATTCACCTGATGGTTTTACTTGGTATTGTAGCACACATATTTCTCCTACTTATGCTCAAATAATCAAATTACAAAGTCGTTTTACAAAAACGAATACATATCCTCGAATATTTAAACAATGTTTGCTTCACATTTTTTTTTAAATTGTATTCTTCGCGTACATATTTTATAGTTCAAATTTAATTTTTCAAGTCAAACTTCTTTACGCTGAAACCGGAAGTCTAGAGCGCATAGTCAGTTTCTCGCTATGGGAACGACCAAAAATACTCTCTTTAAACCGTGTAGACAAATTCATTTAGGACTGTCACAATTGTCGTTTCACGATGGTTTGACGTTGCCATTACGAAGGGTTTTGTAGAACAATGCTTCAACGAGTGTTATGCATCGTTCGCCCAACATAAGCATTAAAAACATTTATATCTGTATGTGTGTCATTGGTGATTGTTTATAGTTTAAAGATTATTATTTATTAAATATAGCGTACCATAATACACTATAAAGACTATAGGGCGGCATATTTTCTTAATTCATGCATTCCTCAGTATTTAATCTCAGTTTCGGAAAAGCATTCGATGAAATTGCTCCCCATGGATTCTGACTCTGCCTTTGTTTTTCAGGACAAAGCGATTTCTCTAATTTTCCATTACGTTACTTACTCACAAACTGGTACTAGAAATTCTCAAATTAGATAAGCCGTTCGATCGCTACATTGCTTTTAAGCATACAAAACGGCAAGAAAACAAGAGTTTACTAAGAAGGCTGCCAGCGCTGTCTGATGACT
Organism: Diaperis boleti; assembly: GCA_963583935.1. NCBI lineage: Eukaryota > Metazoa > Arthropoda > Insecta > Coleoptera > Tenebrionidae > Diaperis > Diaperis boleti. The sequence continues at coordinate 34,086,020 of OY757242.1, read as the reverse complement.
TTAAAACAAGAATCTTTTGTATGATGCATAAATGCGAGGGTCGATCTATACCTATACATTGAAAGTAAAATTTTGTGACGCTCACTTTCTAAATGAATAAAATAAAAATTAAATAAAATGTTCGGATTGCGTGAAAGATTACGAACTTGATGCCAACTCCTTGCAGATACCACATCCAAACTTTTGATTGTTTACACGTTTTCGTTTTCCCCCCGTTTCGTCGACGCACAAATTAATTCGTTAACGAGTGAGGAAACCGGTTTACCATTCGGCTATTTAGTGTAATTTACTGAGTTTCAGAAGTGACATCATTCCGGTGTGCCCTGCGCCGCTACCATTGACAAATCACATCACGCGCGCCCTGACGACAATGATTAAGTGGGCGACAAGGCCCGACAAATGCGGGCAAAAATACAAGGACACGGCCCCTTCCTAATGACGCCATTTATTTTCCTTTATGAGGCAGGCGACATCACAAAGGCCCGACGACCACCAACAATACATTTTGCGGAGGAGCGTCTGTTCGTTCGTAGTGGTGGGTCTGACGCGACGCACGTCGTTTCACACATCATAGAGGGCGACGCAGCTCCATCAACGTCACTGAAATAACCGGCTCGATGGACCATTAATTTTCTGAAATTGTTGTAATGGAAGTTGGTAATCTTGGAGGGTTTGTTTGGAAATTATTCTTTTCCGAAATAATTTCAAAGGTTTGTTACTTTTATGAAATCGTAGAAAAGTAGAAGTTGCTTCCAAGTTTGTAGAACGACTTGATAGTAGATGATAAAGGGCTACCGATAATACGAGTAGGCAATCGGGTAAGGAAAAACAATTTAAAGAAAGTATTAAATGAATTAATGCAAAGGTAATAAAGACATACGAAAACAAATTAATTTATACTGATGCCTTGCCAACATAATCCTTCATTTACAAATAGGGATGGATTTATCAACATTTTCTATCTGGTGATATTGGCGAATATAAATTAATGTTTCACACCTGGTCTTCTCAGACTCTGTTTTTCTTCGCTTCGCTCAACTATTCCCTTCACCAAAAGCTCTCTTCCAGTACCTATAGTAAGTACTTTGTTTTCATTCTGCTTTAATTTTTGAGGTCGAGTACCTACTTCAACGGCAAATTATACATTGTGACGCTACGCCTACGGTCGGGTTGCCTCGAGCGTAAGTTTCTTTACGTGGTATGCTCCACGGTACAAAGGGTAGCTAAATCGGAGTACGGTTTACCAGGGGTCAGCTGTCTAGTTTGGCGATAAGTTACTAAATCAAATGCAGTGACGGTGGTCGAACTTTATTTACATTATATATACTGGGGGGTCAATATGTACAGAGGAATATTTACAACCTATTTCTATATAGAATTACGGGGAATCGGGGTTAGGGCGTCTTTTTCCAGGAATGGTGGCGGTATGTGGTGGTTTTTAAGACGAGACGGTTGACCGGGAGCACCGCACAGAAGAGATCTGTCCGGCTAGGCGGCTACCAGAGCTCCCCCGGCTTCAACCTTCCCTAGACTAAGTGCCTGGACTGATCCCGTCGTGTTGGTGACGGGAATGTGATGGCAGGTAATTGGTGCACAACTGTCACTGGTCACTATTTACTGTTCCGGATCGATTCACTGGTCACTGGTCACTACTCTGGTTCTTTCTTGGTCGGTGGCTAGTGCACACACTGCCGTTCATAGTGAGGGGAGCTTCTTTTATAGAGGCGCTGGAGAGGAGGCGGTAACGTTGACTGATGCGCGCGGCTGTCGCAATGCAGTCGAGTGAAAGTCTAATCACTGCGTTGCGTTCTCTTCCCGCCGGAGTAACGACGGCTCCGGGAAACGCAGCGGGTCCGGAATGGCGGCGTCCGGAGCGCGCTTCTTCACCGGTCAAAATGATGCGAAAACCATCCCGGTACAACAGCATTTTTTTTCGGCGGTTTTTCGGTACCATACAAATGGCGTGGTCCGACGTGAGAAGGGCGGCGGCTGGGGGTGGTCGTAGCGACTCCGGAATGGTTTCATTCGCAGCGCTGTATTTTTCTAATTACGGGGGTAAAAGAATTATTCCGTCAACACAGTGCTTGTGAAGCATAAGACCTGGAGAAAGTCATGCTACTTAATGAGAAACAAAAAGGGAGGATACTGGACCTCCTAGAAGCACTATTATTGGAAAGGCATTAGAAAAATAAAGGAGAAATAACCGCAATTGTAACGAGCTGGTCAATTTGTAGTTTACTCCAATTTTTAATGCACTTGTATGATTTAAAACTTTTAGAGTATCATTGGTAGTCTAACCACAACATTGCTAGTCTAACCACGACGTGTATGGCTGGTAGCCTAAAGATTCTTCACTAGCTGTCAAATCCTGTTTAAAATTCAATCTACCGAATTAATGTATTTTCTTCGTATAGCTGTAAAGGTAAAAATTCCAAATCATTTTTCAAGTTAGATTTTAGTAGTTACTGTTGTAAGTATTTAGTTTAATTATTGTATTGTGTATAATTTTAACCGGTTTGTAGGTGTCACCTGATGATGGCCCCCGTTGGTCAAAAACATTCGTGACGCTTAATCAAATAAAAAAAATACAGGAGTAAATTTAAAAACAAACCTTTTTAACTCAAAACCTGTAGGGCTACACCATGTCCATGTCTGTAGGATTTGTCTCTCTCCGACGGCGACGCCAAAAGGATGGGTTTCTTGGACGGTTTTCTGCTGTCCAATCATACAATTTAAGCGCCTTATAAATCGGAAAATACAAGAAGATTGCGAACAGCTAAGAGCTATTTTTTTAGGATGGTACTAGTGGTTGTCCTATTTCTAAGAGTGGATTGTCTAAGAAAACGCTTATCTATTGGATTAGTATACCGGCTCGTTAAATCGTTTAACCATGCGACTTATGCTGGAATGGTATCTTCCCATCACATTAGCAACATGACCCTTCGAATATCCCCCATTCGGCAAAATTGATGCTCTTACTACTTCCTCCGCTGACAAATTTGTTTTGCGATTAATTACTAAAATGTATTACACTCGCACTGACACTATCAATAACAAAAAAACTTAGTGGCTAAAAACAACTAGTCTTAAAAAAAACGTTCAAATTTTATATAAATTTTTGCCAAAAATGCTTTTATTTGCAATTGTACTTTTAAAACAAAACCGTTGTTGACTGCATGTACATTTACTGTCAAAGTAGGTCCACAGCCTAATTGTAAGATAGCTAGAAAACTAAAAATCACCATTATTTTGGAATAACGCAAAATATATGCAGTGGTGCGTTAATTCTGTCCATGAGTTTATATATCCCATTCTTAAATACGGATGGTTATATACAAAGTCTTTTGAAAGTGAGAACTTTCTGGCTTTACAAAGATTTGGTGGAAATTATAGTGCCCACTCTCATAGTACCTGCAACAGGATCTTGCCTGGTAGCTGCAGAACAAATAGTCTTAAAATTCCTCTCAGAAGAGTTCAATCAGGGTACAACTTATAGCACCGTTCAGCCATAGGTCAAACTCGGAAATTATCCAGGATGCCAGTGTCAAACGTTTTTTACGAGGAGTTTTTGGTTTGCGCTCTCGTCCAAAATAATATGATAACACCTGGAACACTAAATTAAATATTGTACTGGAAACCGAAGAAACTTCGGATATTTCTGTCAAACAATTGCTTTAAACTCAAATACTGACCACACATTTGTTAGCAAATTGTTTAAAAAAGAAAGTGCACTTAATGCATAAGGTAAGTCAATTTTGTTTGGATTTTGTAGATTGATGACCCTGAGAAGTTGTTGATAGTAATGATCGAATAGGTGGGTTGCTGTGATGACTCTCTCGTTGGTCGAGGTTATCCCGGGCTTGTTCAGGGTTTGTTCCGGGTTAATTCCGGGTAGTTCCGGGTTGTTCCGGGGTTTGGGGAGAGGACCACCCAAATACAAATTTGCAGAGGGGTGCCCGCAAATCCGTCCATTTTCAGGGCGGTCGGTTGTGCTTGGTGCGGTTTGACAAAATGTACGTGTGGGAGGAGAGAATGATTGAGTGGAAAAGGACAAGAAGAGGCTTGGGCTATAGTCCGGTAAGTACGCGGAGGGTACACCCCAGAGTACACCCCAGGCTCTTCAGAATGATTGAACGTAGGTTTTCCGGTCGGTCTGCGGCCGTACACTTTGCACAATCGAGATATTTTTTTGGAGTAATTGGTTCATTGCTGGGAGGGTCCGCGATGGTGTTTCGGACCTGGATGGCGGTGTCCTCAGCGGTGTTCATTTATGGGACGGTTATAACGGCGCGATTATTCCACCTTTCGCGACGCAGGCGTTCTCGTGTTGTTGGGTTCGATCAGCGTGATCGTGGTCGCTTCCAGAAGGGAGCGGGACTGCCGGAGAGGTGATCACCGTGGTCGCCGACCAAAATGGTTTTAGGGGAAATGTAGATGATATTGCCTTCGTAGAGTTAAATCTTCCTTCATATACTATTATTAATTTACTTTACGTAGTCGTTGCACGAATTTTTATTTTTCGTTTTGGCAGGGTTGAGTGTCTGACGAAAAGTTATAAAAACACGGGTGCAAGATTTGTTCGTACACGCTGAAGTACTGCGTTTTTTTTTCGCGTTGAGACACGGGCCGAGCAAGTATCTTCGCCATATTGTGGTTCTAAAAAGTAGAGAATAATTTTAGAGAATCGTCGCGGACGGATAAATGGTGAAGATACTTAATTATTATAATTGGTAACGGTATAACCGGATCAGTTCGACTAAGTGTTAAGAACTCGGAAACTGATAAGAAAAGATTTTTATTACGTGCAGACCTTGACTGTTTTCTTTCAATCAAATTAGGGACAACAGCATCCACCAGTCTAGGGATTGTGTTCTTCTCCCGACCAGTCGAATTCTCCACGCCGAGTTTCAGGAACGGCAGAACTAAAATGACCCCCTGAACGGAAGGGCAAGGGGATTTTTAACTGGGACTTATTTTGGTTCACAAGGGATTACAACCGCTGGTCAGAATCCTTTTCCTTGAGGATTTGACGAAAAAAACTTCCAGCTCCAATCTCGACAAACAGACGTCGAAACCAGCATAAATCTTTAAGATAAGTAGTGGATTCTCGTTTAGTGTTAATTTTAACTATTAGCATAGGTTAAATAAGTTTGTAGGTTTAAACACCAGGCGCCCTGTTGCGGAATAGCATGAGGTTGCAACAGGGAGTGAGCGTGCGATAGTGGCGGAAGTCGAGCGGTAAATGGCGCCAGCCGCCGAAGGTTTACCTTTATACTGTCTACCGTTCGGCCCTCCCACTTCCGCGCTCTCGCGATCTGAGTCGCGAGTGGTTAGTTGTAGTTAGTGCAATAATATAGTTTTTTTCACTACTAGCTTCAGAAAACATTATTATATATCGTGTTTAAGGCTTCAGAACCTTACCTAATAATGGATTTTTCTCTCCTACTAGTAGATAATAAAAATAATATTGACAGTGTTGTCATGGTTACTGCCGTAGTTGATGTTTTAATTTGACATTTGCTGACATTATTAATGATAGCTGACAGCTCAACAATGTAGAACTGGTTAGTTGTAATTTCTTGCAAAATGTTAAATTTGCCAGCTGGACCACACTAGCAACATCGCAACAAAAAATAGAAACGACAGGTATTGATTTAATTTCATACGCTACTTGCTTTTCATGGATTTCTTCCAACCTTTCGTATTATCATGATTATCACTTGAAGAAAAGTTAAACAACTGTGCTAGTAGTGAAAGAAATAGTATATAAACCACGGTTAAGAAGCCTCTTCTTAGCCTCGCATCATTATTATATACTATATAGCTCGGCTAAGAAAAATTGCTTCTTAACCTTGGTCTATAATTACTATTAGCGCTCGCGCTATTAGGATATTTTAGTTTTACGTAGATTTAAGTTTCCCGGTCGCAGGTATAAAGGCATGTCACTTTCTGGTTGGAGGACAGTTCTATTCAGCCCTCGAAAGAGGTGTTTGAATAAAAGCACACAAAAAACCATCTGATGTCGTCTTGATCAAAACTTGTCGACCCCAAAATCTTGCTGGTCCGGTGGACCCCTACGTGAAGGCAGCAGCACCAGTTCGAGCATCCGCTCTCACCGACACCGTTTCCACCACCGAGGAGTCGCAGACCCCATCCGTGACATGGAGGAAACCTTGTTCCTGCGACAAGTGGTCCATTTTTTTATCAACATTCCATAATTGTTTTTGTCCGCGTAAAACACCACCAGATGTAAGAACACCACACTAAATTTTGTTAAACCTATCATATAATAATACGATCAACGTCAAGTTTCACATTAATAATTTGTACTAGTATGGTCATATTATAATCTGTATTGTTTTCTTTAATAATAATAATTTAACTAACGAGTGAGCAACAAAATTCGTGATCTTCTGAATCCAAAATCTTGAGTCGATTCTTGATCGATACGATTGTGTAAAAAGTAATCGAGTTGTCAAATCTGACTTGAAATCAAAATCTGTTCTTTTGCAAAAGTTCACTCGAGTGGAACCCGTACAATGTCTTTTTCAGTGCTCGGGATCGGCTCTGCGAAAACAGCTATTGTAAACATTTTGTGATTTTCTGGATTTCGAAGTGGGCATGTGCATTAGGTGACTTTCTGGTGATTGACAAACGACGAGTCGTGAAAGTGTGGTTGTTTATTGTATGTCACTGTCGGATTCAAGTTAATAAGAAGAAATTAAAAAGGTAAAAATGACCCAAACGGCTTTTTCTGTGTACCCACTAACAGAATAGTTTTTGTTTGCTTCAGGTGGAAATATGGGTATTGGGTGCGTCAGCAACACTGTGCAAAAAACTGGGTGCAACTTTATTTGCAGAAGCGCGAAGAACAAGGCTTTTATCACAATTTGTTGCAAGAAATGCGCCTTGTAGCCGCCGAAAGTGTTTTCAATTTCACAAGAATCACCGTCGTTCGACAAATTATTATCACTTGTTGGTCCTAGATTACAAAAACATTCTCGCCGTGAAAGTGTATCTGTAGGATGCCGGTTAGCAGTGACTCTTGCCACTGGAGATTCTTACCCCAGTTTGTCATATGGGTTTCATTTGGGGGTATCCACGATATGTATGATAGTGCGGTAAACATGTTGTTATGATTGAGTCGAGCTCGGAGAACAATGGAAAACACATTTGGGATTTTGGTGGCCCGTTTTAGAATCTTCCATAGGACCATCAATGCAGACCCCGAAACCGTTGAAGATATTGTCAAGGTACCACAAGACAATGACCTTGAAAATCTTACAACTCTGCAGAGAAAAGTAGGAACATGTAATGTTTCTAACTTAGCTGTAAAGGTCAGGGATTATTTAAAACATTATGTTAATGGTATAGGAGCTGCAGTTGCACCATGACAATGGAATAGTATTTAATAAAATAAATCTAGTAGTGTTAATGTTAATTAGTCTATTAGTGTTAAATCACTTTAAGGAGCTTTTTAATAAAAAAAATAATACAATTTCACAATTTTATCAGTATTTTATTTACATATTTCTTACATCAGCTTTGAAATTTCTTTAAATCTTCTTTGGCAGGAACTCCAACATTCCGGATCGCGTCTGAAACCAAGAATTTCATTCAACCCCTTTTTTTTATTGAACTCCAACACTGCTTCAGTTTGCAGCTCTCTGTGGTGCAGTGACCACAAACTTGAACCACTGGTGAAATAGTAAGTCTCATTATGAAAAACTGAAAAACTGTTTTGACGTAGAATTTCAATTTTTGACAGTCAGAGAAAATAGGAGGAGACCTACCGTACGTCAAATTAGATCGTAAGAGTATCCATACATTTTATTTAACTTAAGTGCATGTTTGACTCATAATTTAGGATAAAAATTAGCACCTTTATATTATTGTCGTTGCATTATTATTTTTAAACTAGCCGTAGGGAATCCAACCTTAAATTTTTCATGTTTCATGTTAACATTGGTTGGGGCAAACTGTAGTTCGTATTAGCTGCTAAGGCTAGTTTACGAGAGTGATTTTCTACCTGAAAGACGCGTCTGCGGCACGTAGAATGCCCGTCGCAAGCTAGTCTTAGCCCAAATGCGTGCAAAGCACAAACGTACTAAACGTATCTAAATGTATGGATGTTAGCGATTCAAAACCTGGAACTAACGAATTAAAATTATTTAAAACCAGTAAAAATTAGATCTACCTTTATTTGTCTTAGATTTACTTGTATAAAAACAAGATATTTATTAAATGTCTTATTCCTTAAAAGCCGATGTAACAATCTGTCTTTAAAATTTTACCTTCACCTCTTCGTTAGTCAATCGTCACATATCAAAACGAAGTCGCGGGGATAAGCTAGTTTTACCAAAATCCCTTTCAGTCCTTGAGATAGCTCTGATATTTCTCAACTTTCGTATTATACTGCAACGTATTTTATACTACAATTATACATTGTCGACTTATACTGGTATCAAAGTAGGTTTCGGCATCCACAATTCAAAATTCATTTGTTCTATAATTGGATCATTTTGTGGTCTACCGCAAGAATTTATCCCATAACCAAAATTACAACAAATTGTAACAGAAAATTGCCATAGCAATCTAACCACTAAAGTTTATTTTTACTTTGTGGTTGAACCGCGGTAGCTCCGATTCTTTTGTAGGTTTTATAAAAATTGACGCTGTTCCGTAGATAAGACCAGGTTTTCATTGTCGTAGCGCTATGTAAATCGTCGGTTCAGGAGCATTAGTCAATGAGACGACGGCTTTCGCAGATTAATGTTAGCGGTTCATCCATTACATTTATCCTTCATCTGGTTCGCACCGCCGTCGATAAATCAAGTGAGGAAACAGTACAGTGCGGGCAGCTTGCTATAAACTAGAGAGCACAAACTCAGATTTACGGCCACTCTCGCGGAAAGTGTTAAAGAATTATGCCTCTCTGTAAATGAGATGTGTCTGCAGCCATACATATACATGTCATCTTGGCAGATATAAATAGGGAAGATGAACGTTTTCTTTTAGGCGCTCGCTTACATCCCTCGTTTCTCTTGACTTGCAAGCGTGAGGGTTATTTTTCTCCGTCGTCTTTCGGGAGAGCTGGGAGGGAAGCCAAGACGTATGGGCTCATCACTCTGGCGCGCTGTCAGGCGATCTTTCTATCTTGTCGACCCGCTTTAGGAAACCGTTCAAGTTTGTGTTTGCCGTTCGCACTGATTTACACGATGAAGACAAATGCCGGCTTTCAATGCGACCATTCGTCAGACCAGGAATTGGAACACATTCCCTGGAATTCCCGCTGGGTGTGTGCGTTTTTTACCGCTGGATGCTTTATGGCAACCATCGTTTTTAAAATATGTCTCCACCGCTGCTAGTATATTAAGCTTCTTCGACGACTTCAAATTTGACCTCTTGACTTGCCACAGATGCTTGCCGAGGTTTAACGTGAAGATGAATTTAGCAACTATAAACAAATCCAATATTTTTTATCTCCAGATAATATCGTAACATCATAATATAATCTATATAATATAAAATCCAAATACCACTGACTAACTCAACACGAAATCTCCGGATCCACTGAACCGATTGCAATGAAATTTTGACTTACTTATTTTACCACGTAGGCGCTCACTAAAAACGCTTATTAATAAAATGAAATCACCGTGCGAAGCCGGGACGGGCCATTTAGTATCGTATATAATATAAATAATATATGCTTGCACACATCAGTGATTCACTTCCTGAGAGGTATTAGTGACTATTTGTCAGTATTTACCAGTTTTCGAAAGTTTATGACCGTCATCTTATTCGCTCACAAGGATCGTCATCTTGTTTCGTTTTTAAAAGAGTCCAATCCCTAGAATTTGTTGAAGGATGGGTTATACAAAGTGGCATGAACCTTGAGTTGGAACATCCTGTTTATTGCAGGAGGAATTTACAACCCAACCGAGTTTGGTTTGTTGTAGAAGAAAGTTTTCTGCTTGTGGATTCGTGATTAGGATCCAAAATTTTGAAACTCTAAATTAGTTGCAGAAAATTAATTGCACGGTAGAAATTCGGAACTTGAGGCATCATAAAATTCAAATCATAATTTTTGAGATCCGCTATCTAGAAGAACTCTAAATATGTGGTTTTTACCTAAATGATCCTAAACTTGGACTTGTGGTGTGCGAATTATAATATTGTATGATAGACTTGATGAGAATTTATTTTTAAAACGGTTGATGATTGTTGATTACTTGTACGTGCTACTTCATTTGACTGTGAATGATTTTCATGCAATATACTGTTATGCAGTTGATTCTCTAACCATTTTGTGAACAGCACGGACAAGGGTTTTGTTCTTGTTGAAGTTTAATTTTTTGATTCTTGTTACATAGTTGCCAAATTGCTCTAACCTTTCCCCTCTTGAAGTGGACTTCTTTAGACGCACCTTGTGCTTTTTCTGAACAGTAAACAAAACTGAACCGTTAGTGACGCGTGCTCCACTTTTTTTTTAAGTGAAAACTTCTTTAGACTCACCTGTACTTTTTTTGAACAGTAAATAAAACTGAACAGTCAGTGACGCTAGCTCAGCTTAATTTCAAGCAAAATTTCAATAGGTGCACCTTGCGCGCTTTCTGAACAGTGAACGAAACTGAAGTGGTGACATGGCATCAGCCACGTTTATCGCGTGCGGACGGGAAATGAGGCGTAATGATATTTGGCAATCTTACCTTGCCCTAACATTATAACAAAGAGAACAATTACATTATTTACTATATGAATTAATTGGATCAAATTCCCTAAATTTTCCAGTGCGTGTGTCTACTTTTTCACCCAGACGACACAGTTGTGACCTTCCTTTTAAAATATGTGCCCGCACCCAACGCGCCGAATCTTCAATTGCCATGCATGGCTGACTCGCATCTATCACTCGACGCCAAAGTGCCCTGTGATAAATTACCCGGCCTGCCGGCATTAATAATGATTTCCCCTGCGATTTTTACACATAAATTCTAATAGCATGCCTAAATTTATGCGACCATTGTGTGTTTATCTACTTTTATAACGGACATGATTTACGACACGACCGCTCCACCGCAACAATCACTACATTATCGACAACACAACCGTCTCTACTTGCGAATCGGAGACTACCACAATAGCAACAGATTAATTTACTCGATTTACTTATGCAGAACACTTCGGATTAATCGGATCAGTTTAGTTTGACAATTAAGTTAAGTTAAGTTAAGTTAAGCACAGACAAAAGTTAAGTTAAGCACAGACAAATCTCGACTAGCGTTTTATTATATTAAATTTATATATTTTTTTAAATAAGTACAAAAGAAAAATGTACCTAGTGAAGAAAAAACATTCTAAAGATCCAGCAATAGTACATCAACACAAGTGTGTAAGAGCACTTTCAGTTCAGGATTCAAACATTTCCTCACTCCAACTCTCGCATGTGACCCAAGTGAGAGCGCTATATGAAGCAACTATAAGGAAGAGCAGTTGAAACGTATATTGTGAGGCTTGTGTACTTGAGGCTTTAAAATGTCCTCAATATATAGTCTCGCATTTATATGAGCACCTCGTAACGCTACCAATTCCATGTAACTCCCCACAGAGATTCCTCCTCAAACCAGTATTGAACCTTCCCTAAATAGAACATGAGGTCAAAAATTGCATTGAAAGTAATAGTAGGGGAGCCCAAGCGGGGATTTTGCGCGTTACTCGAGCGCGTCAGAAAATCATATGGGGAGAAACCTTGCACCCTGTAATGTACCCCTACCAATAGATTAGATAGATTAGAAAAAAAAATCGATCCTCAGAAAAACTCGAGCGCATCAGATTAAGACAAGGTAAGTTAAGTACATGTAGAACAGTGTATATTTCAATAATCTGTACAATTTGAGCGTGACATAAAGAAATGGGCGAGTCACAAAGTTGTAAAAAAACCTTCACCTCGAAATACTCGCGCGGAAAAAATCCTGTTAGGATTACGAGGAACATGTAATCTGACGAGGTTCCTAGGGCGATGTAGCTAAAACCATCAATAAAGGATGAAGCGTACAGATGCCGATAACTGTATATTTCCCACTCCGCGCCAGTTCGAATCAGTTCACTCCCTTTCACATTGACATCGGGGTCTTGTTTAATTTGGTATTGAAAAATAATATCATCAAAAAGGTTAAGTAGAATTGTCCAACATGCTTGCTGCACTCTCATGAGGTCCAAAAAACATTTCAAGTAATGATATCTTAGATTATGGAGTCGGGCAACAGTACCTCGGAAATTAATGAATAATATGCATAATATGAAACTACTGACATTCTATGAAATATGTACCTAATATAGAACGCCATTGTATGAAAAACAGTCATTGTTGTGTTTATACTTGACCAGATTCAGAGGTCTAAAAACTGGTCTCAAATATTTCTTGCACTTAGTTTCCTTACTTTGATAGATTTTCACTGAATTTGGGCTTACATATAAATAATTACAATAAATTTAATTTTTATACAACATGAATTTTGATTAACAAGTGGAAATCAACTTCGAAGACGAATCCAGTGAGGATGAAGATTAAAATACTGCTTTTTTTTGGTGTTTGTACTATGGTTACAGGATGCAAATACCCTAGAATAATAATTGATTTTTTTTTTCGTTTTGAACTTAGGACCGGCTCAAAACGCAGACTTCAGCCCGGGACTTAACGAACATGAAATCGGGCTCTTGGTGTCCATCGGATTATTAAACCCTGATGCATTTCTGCTCTCGCCGTGGGTGTTTTCTCACACTTTTGTCACACTTGGCCGGCGAGTATAGAGAACTTTAGCCGTTCTTTGTCCCTTCCAACAGGAAGGGCATTAGCAGGTCAATGAACACATTGTGAACTCTTGGAGAGTTGATCTGGCTTCCCAACAGAGAAGGGCTTTTTCAGGAGGAGGTTCATCTCAGGGCACTTAAGACACTTGGCCGGAGGGTATGAAGAACGTTACCACAGTTCTTCGGCCCTTCCAACAGAAAGGAGCTTTGCAGGACAATGAACACATTGTGAACTTTCGGAGAGTTGATCTGCCTTCCCAACAGAGAATGGCTTTTTCAGGAGGAGGTCCATCTCAGGGCACTTAAGACACTTGGCCGGCGGGTATGGAGAACGTTACCACAGTTCTTCGGCCCTTCCAACAGAAAGGGGCTTTAGTAGGACAAAGAACACATTGTGAACTCTTGGAGAGTTGATCTGCCTTCCCAACAGAGAAGGACTTTTTTAGGAGGAAATTCTTGAGGGCACTGCAACCTAACAATTATAAATTACACCGAGTTAATTGAGGTTAGTGTCCAAAGTTCCAGGCTCCGAGGCCGACGCCAACAGGTCGCCAGGTGGTCGAAACGGACGGAGATCCAATCCTCAATTTAAACTGTACCTCAATATTCAGCAATTCTTGTTCTCTTAAGGTAATACTATGCGAGCGTCCAGCGCTTGAGGCGGGGAGACTTCAACAATTTGGGTTGACATAGGATGAACCAAAAAACACATACCCATAGCTTATGAAAAAATTCATTAACAGCACAGGCCTTTGCAGTAAAGCAGCTAAGTGGGGCACAATAAACTAAAACTTCAGTGCAGCGGAGTCTGAACCGTGCTCCTTAAGAATAATAAAATACACTAACTAATAAGCTTTTTTATACGAGTGTCCAAATCCCTAATTTTGTCGTTGGTGGATGATGTTGTGGAACTGCGGGGTTGGCTACGATGTCGACTACGACGTCGTGTTTTGCTGCGCCGTCTTTTCTTCCTTTTGCCCATGATTTTTCGTGAAAATGCTGCCACATTTTTTCCCAACTCGATAGGTTAGCACGAAATAAAGGAATGGTATTTCTAGCGCGGGAAGTGTGCAAACAGGCTTGTGACAGGCGCGCCAAAGTCTTAAACTTTAAAGATTCGTGAGGTTTGACCGAAATCAGAGGATACTACATTTGATGTTGAAGTGTAAGATAACTGCTCTTGTAAAATGTAAAATTTTGTATTTAAGTAGATGATAAAAAATTTCAAAAAATGGTTTATATACTTCTGGTTGTTCAAAGGTTTTGGGTTTTTGCCCTTAAAACTACCTGCACAACAGGAACTATTTATTTTTGGTACCCGAGTAACAATTTTGCAATTACCGTTTTGGGCTTTTTGATTCGATCTTGGAGCATACAAAACCGATCGTCACTAACCTTAAACATAAATTTTACAACTAAAATTATAAAGGAACACTAAAGACACTAATATTTTTGCCGTAAATGTTACCTTATTTTTCTCATCTTTCTTTCTTTTTATAACTTTCATTGTCATGGTATTACTGTGTTCTAGTACAGATTCTGCAACTTTTAAATAAATTATCAGGAATATAAAACTGTGCGATCTCCTCATTTTACACACGACTGTGCGTAAGGAAAGGGTTACATGATTAGCACTATGTACAGTACTAGATGTTTGCTATGATGATCGTAGAAAAAAAGGTTTATCTTAACACAGTTTGAATGCATACATACCTTGCTGATCACGTAAATTTAAGTGAATTTCCTACAATAAAACTGCAGATTCTCTTCAATACCTAAAGAACTACTAATTTTTGCATTCAGCATAGTGACAGCAACAGATTTGCCGTATTTATGTAAGAATTGTGCAAGGTATCGTTTAACATGTTAATGACTTAATGAACAGGAGCACGGCAGTGTCACCAACTGGAACATTAAATTGAGCAGAGGTTTAGATAAAAAATCGTTTTGATAAGCATCCAAAAAAAATTTTAAACTATTTTTACCGCATCCGGGTGCACCCCACTTCGATCTGGTAACAGTAGTTAACATTTCTGGTGACGACGGGTGAGGAAATTTTCAGCAAGCTCTGTGAAATACTTTACTTAGAGCGGAGAATACGAGAAGACAGTAAGATTTAAAGCGTGATTGGTGTCGTTGGATATTGCCCAATGTATAAGCGTCGTCCCATGACGGATGTTATTGCTTGTTGCGAGGGAAATGTCCGCCACTTGGTCGCTTTTCACGCGACATTGACTACGAGACAATCAATTTAAGGAACGCGTTCTTTAAGCCGAAACATTCCCCATTCGTGCTCGTCAAATACAAAAAAGACAAATGCTTCAATTCGACCGGTTATGTCTTTCCCCTGGCGCAATCAATTATGAAATATGCGAATCCGTAAAGCGTCGACTTCGACTGTTAGAGAGGATTTTCCAGATTCTTTGAACGAGCCGTTTGTTTTTGTTGCACGTAGGCTTACACGAAAATCTATCAATTTTGCTTTGTCAGACGATTTTCCTCGATAAGTCGACGTGAAAATCGCTTTATATCCGCAAGTATGAAAGTAATTTAAATAAACTGCAAATAGGGATATCGCAGGTATAACGAGAATCGAAGCCTGGCCTTATAAAATACACTTTTATGAAGTGTTACAGTCTTTGGTTATCACTTCTATCGAAGAGCTGGTGTCACTCAAACGCGCTCCCTTCGTGCCCCGTCCTCCTCGCTCATGTTAACATGTGCTAATTATGGGGCCGATATACGCACAGAGGAAAATATGACCGACGCTGACGAGTGACAGCAGACATATGTTCCCCTGGCCAATTTCGTGTCCCACATGTTGCATGCTTAAGCCCTTGCCACATTTCATCACTAGCTTTGACAACCGCTTCAATCTCTCATCCACGTGAAGATCTCCTTCCCTTTGGTTGCAGTCGATGCGAGCGAGACGGTGTTTCCACATGTTGTGACTAAATGTCACCCCGTCGTTACTTGAATTATTGAATCTCTCATAGGTAAATGACTAAAAAAACGACTTTTATTTTATAAAAAGTTATAGGGAGGCGAAAATAATATTTTTATATGGCCAAGTAACACAGATATGTTTATAATACGTAAGAATGGTTTAAAAATAGTATCAAAAGCCATCAAAATAGACGTTTATGATATACTGTATTTAAACACCTCTTACATTAAAGGTTTTAAAAGTTTACGTCAACGTTTAACTTAAGTAAATCGTAAATGTATATGCGGCGGTTAACTTAGGTCTGAGAATATTGGCTCCCCTAATTAGTTTAGAGCAAAACGTTAAATATGAAAGTTAAATTCATCACAATTTCGTAATAATAACTAAAACTATATCTCCACATTCCTCAACAAACTTCTACGCCATGTCAAATTTGGTCGGCCCTGTCTTCTATTTCCTTCAGGTTTTCATTCTAGGACTTGTTTGACAATGTTTGTATTTTATTTTGCATTTCCTCCTCTGGATTTCTATCAGTGTAATATAGTATGGGTAATATCTCTAAGGCACGCCTGATGCAATAATGTTTTGTTTTGTTTTCTGTGAAATGGTTATTAAAGTTCCCCAACAACTGAAATACGCTGTAAGGACAACAACTGGAAATCGGGAAAGACTTACTTTCAAAGTCCAAGCTAAGTATTAACAAAAGACTCAAAACCCCGGTTTCTTGCACCACTTTTTTATCCAACAAAAATCATCTGCATTTCGGGAGTGAACGGTGAATTTGGACAAAATTTTGCAAGAGTTTGGTTGGAGCTTTTTATCTCTTGTTTTTTAGATTCTTCGTTTTGTTTATTTTTCTAACTAACTATTAGTACAAGTTACTTCTAATAGCTTAAAGTACTTCTACTTGGCTAACAACTGTACACAAATATTGATCGATTTAAATTTAAAAGCAGCCACTGGAACTGAAATTGCTTCGGCGTGCCCTTTTGGAGAGAGTTAAACAAAAATTCCTGAAAAGGACGAAATGACATTTAAACAATGATTATTTTCTGAAAGAAAAAAGATTAAATCGTATTTAACCGGTGATTAGTACCTGAAAAGGGCTAAATGAAGTCTTGAGTACATGGAATCGTCTATTTTATAATTTGCGTCGCTCTAACTGATAATGACACAAGGGTCATTTGTGAGAGATTTCTCGTTCAATCCAAGTTGACTTGGTTATCATGACAAACTTTAGCAAAGCCTCTGGTACGAATAAACAAGAAAGTTTTATAGAGGCAGGTCATAAAATATAAAGCAATGACCTGACGCCACCAGAAGACATGGTCGGAACAAACGGTAAAATTGGCATGATTTAGCTGATAATTCCCATCTTTCAACAGAAAAATAATCGTTTTCAAATTCCATTGGTGTACTTACGATGTATTTGGCAGAAATATAGATATAAAAAGGTTCCTCCTATAAATTTTAGCTGATGTGAATGAGATTGGGTCGTCATGGGTAATTTGCAAAAATTCTAGAAACATGCAAAGTACCAATTTTCTTCTTTCAAATATGTGGTCTCTATCGTCAGTTATCCATACAAAAAATATATTTTTTGCAGTTGTTCGAATTTTACGACTTTGCTTTGTAATTGTCTCGAATTTTATTTTTGATTCGGATTGGTTCGGGTAGTGAATTTTCCAATTAGGACTAGAAGAATTACACACGCACACCGGAATTATATACAGAGTGTTATGGAAGTCCTAGCAGAAAATTTAACCACAAGTAGAACTTTAATAATAATAATAATTAATAATAATTAATAATCATTTTTTTATCTATCATTTTTTTCGCAAACGATCTCCGTCAGAGTTAAAATTAGGAATAGTTTGACACCTAAAACCAATACCCGCCTATGGGTTCTACTCAAAATAAAAATCGTTTAAATGGAAACACGTACTAACCTGCTATAATATGCACACGTTGAACTAGGTTACTAATAATAAACTCTCTAACTTACATAGGGATGCAATCCGTTTTCGTGTAACGTACGTAAACTATATGAGTTGACACACCGACGTACTCACACACATCTTTGAATACTCAAGTTAGGTTCTTCCTCAATAGTATCCAAAATTTCAGATTCAATTTCCATAACGCGATTACATCTGGGACGTCCGAAATCTGGATTTGGAGAATTTGTCATAATCACAAACGTTGCACTCTTATCACAAAAGCACCTGACGTTGGATTTTCGGGATTTGAAAAATGTTCCATGTACAGAGATGCAGCGGGCCTCGTTTGCATCACCTAATGCTTAATTAACAAACGACACACTTTTTGTCGCAAAAAAGTTAAAAGGTGTTTACACCGATAGCACAAAAACTTCGTCTTTCGTTCAAGTTCATGAACCCATAGGCGGAGGGTGAAATAAGGGGCTGGAAAAATGTTCAAAAAAATTGCGGATTTCAGCAAAGTGGTAAATAGAAAAAATGTTTATTTTGAGGAGTTCAACATGTGGGTAAATTTTTTGCTAGGAGTTCCATAATAACCTGTATATAAAGATATAAGTAGTATTGTAATTTGTATTTTTTTTTTTGCTTTCGTCAAATTTCGCCGTCTTAGCAAACGACACAGTATTCCTACCCGCGTGTCTAGAACTAAAATTTCTGTACAACTCTTATCGTAATATTGTGTGCTTTTGGTGCAATCAATCATCAAAATCACGTTTGACAATGTATTACAACGAAAATCTTGTCAAATAGGGTCCGGCAAAATTTAGAACGAGAACTAACGAGAGACAAGAGATATCTTAGGGCCGCCATGGCGTGGCTGTTCACTCCGGCAAAATAAAGTGAATACCGTGAGTAAATCAATTCCGGGCAATCGTTGGTGTGTTCGGGTCGCCCCAAAGCGATTAGATTGCCCGAACAAGACCACAGTTCCACTATTGCGGTTGTCGCATCAATAAGGTGCCGGTCAAGATTTATGTGGGCAATTTGATTGCGGCCGCTGCTATCCCATAAATTTCCTGGAAGGTTCTGGCGGAAACACGCCCGTTTGGCAGTCGCAATGTCTCCGTTCTTCTCGTCGTCGGACGTCGGTGTTGCCTTAATTACTGGCCGTGTGTGTACGTTGTTGTTGTGTTGACTTGACCACGCCCGGCCACACTGTCCGCACCTACAACGAACCTCTAATTAAATATCTTGTCGACATCCTCAAATAAAGTCGTAAATTTCGGTAATCACGTGAACAGACTACCCTACGATGTGAGTGCGTTTGGTGGTCGACCGTGGAGGAGATGTTTAATTAAACCAAACGAGACTTGAATATCTAATTGCGACCCACGGAGGCCGTGTATTCGCTTGTTAATCGCAGTTCAGTTCATCGTGATAGCGTACAGTTTTCACCACAAGAAAACGATTCTGTCATTTACATTTTTCTTTAATTACGTTAATGGTGCTGGACTCTTATCGTTCTGTTGATGCTATCGCCGATAAACGCCTATTTTGTTGCGTTTGTTCGCGGAGACCCGAAGAGCAGTAAATTCGACTAATTTAGTGCTTACTGGATGTGTTAGGGACGCGTTACATAAATCCACGTGAATGGAGTTTTTTCAGTTTTGGATTTTCGCGATTTAAAGTAGACTGTGTTTACTCCCTATAATATACAGTGTGGAAATTAAGTAAGGAATAAATTAAGTAACTCCGTTAGTATTTGCGCTAGAAATAAAACTTAAAAAGCATGTGGTAGGGCTAATTATAGCTCATCCGACGAACGTATACAATTTTTTTTCATCACTTTTTTTGACAGTTATGACGTCATCAATATATTTTTTTAATGGCAACCTATATTTTTGATTTTACATTCGCATAGAGTTTTTTATTCTGATTTCAACGTTATCAAATACTCAGTAGGTTACATAATAGTCGCGTCAATAAATACATAAAACAGGCAATCTTCGGAAGTCCTCAAGAACTGCTCCGATTTTAATTATTTTTTTGTTGAATGTTTGTTTCTATATATTATTTAAAATCAGAAACCTTTTGAAATGGGGAAATAATTATTTATATTGTTTAAACGCTATTTATGATATTTATATAAAAAAATCAGTTTTTCATACAATATTTATTCTACAAATAATATACGAAAGTAGATTATAAAATTGTTATGAATTGTGGATTATTTATTTTAAACATTTATAAAAAATTAATTAAAAATTGTTCATCAATAAAATTTGAGCATTTCTCTCGATTTCCATGGGATTCCCTGATCAGATCCTGACTTTTTAACAATGGAACCACCTCAAGAGTATACCCTTTCAAATAAAAAAAGGATTTTGTAAATCGGTCCAGAATTGACGAAGAAATCGGTGAACATACATGAAGTCGGTTAAGAACAGGGGGCGAAACTTTGAGGATCTTTCTCGATTTCCATGAGATTCCCTGGTTAGATCCCGATTTTTTGATAATGGAACCACCTTAAGAGTATACCCTTTCAATTAAAAGAGGAATTTTGTAAATCGGTCCACAATTGAGGAAGAAATCCATGAACATACATGAAGTCGGTTAATAAAAGGGAGCAAAAATTTGAGGATCTTTCTCGATTTCCATGGAATTCCCTGGTCAGATCCTGATTTTTTGATAATGGAACCACCGTAAGAGTATACCCTTTCAAATAAAAGAAGAATTTTGTAAATCGGTCCACAATTGACGAAGAAATTGGTGAACATACATGAAGTACGTTAATAAAAGGGAGCGAAAATTTGAGGATCTTTCTCGATTTCCATAAGATTCCCTGGTCAGATCCCGCTTTTTTGATAACGGAACCATATTAAGAGTATACCCTTTCAAATTTTGTAAATCGGTCTAGAATTGACGAAGAAATCTGTGAACATACATGAAGTCGGTTAATAAAAGGGAGCGAAAATTTGAGTATTTTTCTCGATTTCCATGGGATTGCCTGGTCAGATCCTGATTTTTTTATATTGGAATCACCTTAAGAGTATACCCTTTCAAATAAAAAAAGAATTTTGTAAATCGGTCCACAATTGACGAAGAAATCGGTGAATATACATGAAGTCGGTTAATAAAAGGGAGCGAAAATTTGAAGATCTTTTTCGATTTCGATGGGATTCCCTGGTCAGATCCTGATTTTCTGATAATGGAACCACCTCAAGAGTATACCCTTTCAAATAAAATAAGAATTTTGTAAATCGGTCCACAATTGACGAAGAAATCGGTGAATATACATGAAGTCGGTTAATAAAAGGGAGCGAAAATTTGAAGATCTTTTTCGATTTCGATGGGATTCCCTGGTCAGATCCTGATTTTCTGATAATGGAACCACCTTAAGAGTATACCCTTTCACATAAAAGAAGAATTTTGTAAATCGGTCCACAATTGACGAAGAAATCGATGGACATACATGAAGTCGGTTAATAAAAGGGAGCCAGATAAATATCATACATATTGTTTAATAGTACAGTGGGCGGCAAAAGAATAAATTCATTAAAAATGAAACAAATTTTTTTTGAAAAAAGTTTTTGACGGATCAATTTTGGTTCATAAAAATGGATATTTTTAACCTAAATTGAATTTCTAGTAGTCATTTGTTTTCGAGTGATGACGTCATCGATATTTTTTTTTAAATAGAAACCCTTTATTTTTTTTCTTGATTCAGATAGCCCTTTTAATTGTCTAACCGGCAGTATAAACATTTTGTTATCTTACATAATGAAAGTTTTGAGAAAAAAAATAAAATTGGATTTTTTTATGACAAACAAAAACAAGTCAAAAAATCAAGTAGGTAAATCAAACACTCAAATGGTACTGTCAGTTTCATTTGTATGTGTAAATCGTCGTGGAAACAACATTTTCCTGCTTATTTACCTAGAGGACAATTGAATTTTTCTAATTTGCTGTTGTAACAAAGCTAACGAGCGTTCAAAAATAAACCTGGTTAGAGAAGGCTGGGCATTTTTATAACAGTGTACATTGCAATTGTTACAAAAAATAACTTGTCATTTAATTCAGTTTAGGTTAGGCAACCAGCACTAAATTCGGAGAAATGTTATTGAAATTGACAGTCGCTACAGCAGCCGTTTTCTAAACCTTGTTTGCAAGTACGAAATGGTACGTAAACATGAATTTAAGACGGTCCCAACATATCAGAAAATGCGTGAGTTGTGCCAAAGCTCATCAAAGAAAGAATGTCCGGAGCATAGAAAATATCACTAAAAACACTTACATATTATGCTCTACACTTTCTTAATGAAAATTAGTGAGGCGCACCCTGATCTAATAACAGCTGCAAAAGAAAAGGTTTGTCTTTCGCTTCTGAAAGTCAAGAGTTAAAACTTCTACCTAACCATACTTTTCAGATTTGCGCATTTAAGAGAACAAGATTGAGTGTGAAATATGATAAAGTAACAAGCGAAACTGCAAGTGATTTCTTCCTTTGGCCACATATTAAAAATTTCAGGTACCAAGCATCCATAGCCGATGTAAGAAAAAATATGAAACTGAAGATTTTTTGCAAACTGTTTTTAATGGGATCAGAAAAAAAGCATAATTCTCTACAAGAAATATCGAAAACATTTTCACCATTAATTTGCTGTAACTGTTTTGTGTCCTTCTAAGGGATTGTAAAATTCTCAATAAACATTTGTAGAAATTTGGTTAGAAACTGTTGTAGTTGATCACATCCTTTCGAAGAGTGTTTTAATTTCTACATTTTAAAGAAATAAAGGTGTAAAACCAAATCATAAAGTGTCCGATATCTAAAAATAACTCAATTAACATCACACCCAAAGGTCTGAATGCACGTTACTCTTATTAACTACTTATTAACTCTTTATTAACCGTTATAGGAATCTTGGAGATACCTGCAGGACATTGCAGCCCAAACCCCCAAATCGTGTCGGTCTATATAAAACCGCTAACTAATACCCTAAAACACTTGTGAACACTTCTTTAAGATGCATAATAATATTAATTATTAATAATATTGCAGCTTCTCTGAAATTTTGAGGTTATGTTATCTGTCATGGAGAGTTTCGTGTTAATCAGTCAAGCTCTACACTGTAAAAAGATAAAACAAAAACGCAATTTCAAAGCCTACTCTAACCAGGTTTTTTATTGAACGCTCCTTATTAACGCATTCTTTTTGAAAAAATCAATTTGCCTGTACGTAAGTAAGCAGGAAAATGTTGTTTCCAAAACGATATCCGGAAAAACAATTTACACATACAAATGAAACTGACAGTACCATTTGACTGTTTGATTTAACTACTTGATATTTTGACTTGTTTTTGTTTGTCATAAAAAAATCCAATTTTATTTTTTTTCTCAAAACTTTCATTATGTAAGATAACAAAATTTTTATACTTTCGTTTAGACAATTAAAAGGGCTACCTGAATGAAGAAGAAAAATAGGGGGTTTCATTACTCGAAAACAAATGACAGCTTGAAATTTAATTTGGGATAAAAATATTCATTTTTATAAACCAAAATTGAGCTGCCCAAAAAATTTTTGGATTTTTTTTTAATTTTTAAGGAATTTATTTCATACTTTTGCCGCTCACTGTATATTACATTAAGTGTGGTAAGTTCAATTTTACATCACGAGGTTTTAATATTCAAACACGACGCGAAGTGGAGTGTTTTAATAAAACTGAGTGATGTAAAATACCTACCACACACATAATGTATACAACTTTTTAGCCGATGGCAAAGTTTTCCACTCGGCGCCCCCATTTAACAAAAATTATCGTTGCACCGAAGTTACATTCACATTATTGACATAAAGATAGGTGCAGGATAGTGTGACGGACGCGGATTCTGCCCAAAAGGATACGGGAGTTGTAGGAATGCATAAATAGCATAAATAGGGCACAATTGCTAAAAATATGAGAGAGGTTATGTTTTTCGAGTGTTTTGTTGACTTGCCTTAACTTTTTCATTATCTTATTCTTGACGTGTTTTACTTTTAGTTCAATAACTTCACCTATTTTGCCATATTATTGTATTTTATGAGAGTAATAATCGCAATAAATTAACATTTTTAGATTGAGTGACATTGTAAATTGACAAGGTAAATAGACAACTGAGATGCTTACTATTTATACCATGAGATGGTGCGCCTTCGAGTGTCTTTAAATTGGTCATTATTATATCTTAGAAACTTATCCAAAGACAGTTAAGTGCGGTATCTTCCTTCAAAATATACGACCAATATTTATCATAAAGGATATTTTTTTGCGCGTTTCTTAAAGAAGAAAATTTTGGACTATTTTACCGCTCAAAGGCGGTAGGTGACAACTTCAATGTGTAAAAAATGGGTTACCATGGCTGTCTAAAATGTGATAGAACGTATTTTACAACTGTCAAGACTAAAAATAATATTAATAGTTATATCTTCGCTTCAAAAGGTTTCTGATTATAAATAATATATAAAACAAAACAATAATTAAAAAAAGAAACATCAAAATCTGAGGACTTCCGAGAAAAAGATATCATTGACGCGAGTATAAGGAAAAAATAAATATTAACGGCACTAAATTTCAAATTAGTAAAATTTCAAAAAATTTACAGAGCTGTCTAATTTTATCAGAATTTAAGGAAAAAACACACTAAATTTCAAAGTAGCGCTAACAAATTAACAAAATTAACAAAAAGACTATTGATGTGAGAGTTATAAATTAAAGATATTACACCAAATGTTCAAACTGATAACCCTGCATCATCTGACAAAATCCAAGACGATCATAAAAAGCAGCCAATATGTTTTGAATGGTTTGGGGAGTTATTAAACTGCACTTATGTCGAATTCTTCCTTCAAGATCATCCAAATTGTTGGCTCGGTTTTGATACACCTTGTTTTTTAAGTGCTTCCATAGAAAAAAATCTAATGAGGTTCGATCTGGGGACCTAGCCTGCCATTCTATTGGACCTCTTCTTCCGTCTTGGAACACTTCGTCCAAATAACGCCGCACCGGGCTTAGTGTGTTGGAGCACCATCCTGTTGCAACCAGATATTATTATTTAGAAGTTCATTTATTATTTAATAGAGAAAAATAGTTCAGACACAATTATTTTGTACCAAATCAGTACTTGTCAAATATTTTGAAATATTAATAATTTGAACTTTAGCGCCGTTTTAATTCATTTATTCCTTATCTAACCTATTAAGTATTTGACAACGTTGAAAACAGAGTAAAAGACTCTATTCAAATGTAAAATAAAAAACATAGGTTGCCTTTAAAAAAAATTTATGACGTCATAACTGTCAAATAGCTAATGAAAAAAAATTAGTATACGTTCCTCGGATACGCTATAATTAGCCCTATCACATGCTTTTTAAGCTCTATTGCTAGTGCAAATACCAACAGAGTTACTGAATTTATTCCTTACTTAATTTCCACACTGTATACAATTTTATACTGTTTTTATTTTGCAAGGTGGTGTAATTCCAACTACATTCGTCATCCTGTCCTCCTGGTGCTACGAATAATAAATAAAAAATAAATATTTTGTTAGGAATAGACTCTATTTCAAACGCGAAATTAAATTTGAATGTGTTAGATGCCACGTGGGCGTTTACCGATGATAATTCCACTTTACGGTTTTTTTTTTTTTTAGAAGAACCACCGACTAATTCTCATCGTCACTTTTCAAGTTTCGAGAATTTTCGCCCCGAAGAAGGCCAAACTGTGACTTAACTGTCAAAGCTCAGTTACGTGTCGAGTTGGACAAACTACTTGAAGATAATATAATTATTGAAGATACCGAAGTCCGTGGGCTTTTCCAGTAGTCTTAGTGCCAAAAAGGAGCGGAAACTTCCGTTTATGCGTAGACTACCAAAAACTGAACTTTATGACAGTGTTAGATTCATGTCCTTTACCGCGTATGGATGATTTGTTAGATGCCGCCATACGTACACAATTTATGACAACCATAGACCTACGTTCGGGCTTCCATCAAATTAAAGTGAATGAAGGTGATCGCGATACGACCGCATTTACTACGTCTTTTGGAACTTTCCGTTACTTGCGTATGCCATTCGGATTGCAGAATGCGCCGGCTACAGTCCAAAGACTGATTAATAGATTTCGTTGTGGACTAGACAATGTGTTGGTTCTCGCTTACTTAGACGACAAAATCGTGCTTTCATCTTCTTTCGAAATTTTGCAAAATCCCAAAGCAGTTGGGCGTATCGAAGAGAGAGTGGAATCGCGTTTATGGTGACTAGGCATTTTCCAAAACGACCAGTGATAATTAGGCAGATAGAATATACCAAACACATAAATACGATTACAGTCGGAATCTTTTCGGATTGCTTGCGCGTCATCAAAATATGAGAACATCAAACACTTAAGTTATCATTAAAATTTAAATATATCTAAGTCGAACTCCACAAACTTACGTTATCGTCAAACTGAAATTATATTCTGTCAAAACATAACACAAATACTTAATATTCTTATATGAAATAAAGAAATATGTAAGAATAAAACTATAAACAAAACTAAAATTATACTGGTAGGTAGTAACAAATCTACCTAACCAGGCATTTCCATCATATCATATTATTTATTTATGCATGTGCTGCTATTGTGACAACGTGAGTTGCTCAGTACTCCACTTTTCTTGCAACAGCATTTCTTTGTATTACATTGGATTTTTGATGCTCTGCACTGACATTGTTTAAATCCTTCGCCTTGAAACTTAGACTTAAATGACAGTGCGTGCGTGACCGACTTTTCCGGTAGATTTTCCGGACAAGATGTACACGATTCTATCTCGTACCTGGGTAACCAATTTTTCAGTAGTCCCGCTGCAGTACCAGCTCTGTATTTTAATAATCTAAAACTTTTTCCAGTAAATTCTGTTGATCCATTGGCCCCCTATCCACTTTGGGCACGGCTGCAGTCACTCCCACTCCATCTGTATAGGTTTAAATTAAGCGAACGGCAAAACGCCTGGTCTTTATGCAAAAAGCCTGATTATTCCAAATGCCTGCGACATATATAATTATTGGAAAGAAAAATGTGGTTACTAATAAGAAGATGACGCTGTTGCGTCATGGACGGCGAAGGGATACATCGTGTCAAACCATGGAACTATAATAAAAGGGGAAACTACATTGGCGTATTTGTTGTAAAGCCATTTAACCAAACGAAATATTGCCAGATCGTAAAAGTAATTTGTTGAAATTGCCTCATCATCATAAGGATATCAAAACGTTTACACCTAGATTTTAGTATAATATACATAACAATCACTGCGATATATCACAAGCTGGCAACTCTGTAAATGCTTGGGTCAAAACAAAACGTAAGCGATTGCTACTCGAGTGTGATTTCATGCAGTAGCGTCGATACGTGACTTGGTGGAGTTGTAAAACATAATAACTAAATTACAATTAAAAATTTAATAGAGTACTGGATAAATTGTAAATACGTTTTTCAGGCTTGCAAATGATTTAGATAGAATAAAGATCTGGCTTGAGCTTTTATTTTTAATCTTATATGCCGAAAAAAACTAAAGTACAGTTTATTATGCTACGCCACTGTCGGAACGCTTGGGGCAAAACACAACTGTTCCCCACTATCCGCTTTTATTCAGCTTCACAACAAACTGTACTGGTAGTGCGGCCGTCTTTTCTCCTCTTATATATGATACCTCCATGTGTCAAACGGAGTCCTCTACCGCTATGGTGCAGAAGAAGAGAGTGAGGCACAAATATGAGGCATTATTTTTCAGCCGCCGCTCATTATGGCGTCGAACGCACTTATCTACGGATCGCCAAACGTTATTAATTCACAGGGATGCGAAGATATATTGCTAAATATATTAAAGATTGTCCAGGTCAACGTTATAATTCAACGAATCAGAAACCTGCCAGAGTATAAACTCTTGCCTAGGCTCAGCGTATGGAAATATTGAACGTCGCCGTCGATCTGTTTGGGCCCCTTCCCGAATCTGAAGATGGGAATTTTCCTGGAAAATGAAGTAGTATACTAAAAAAAGTTTTTGGAACAAACACTATCCATAAACCTCATTGAAAAGTGAATGGTTTAGCGTTATAATGGTCAAATTATACTTACTAATAATGTAATTCGTTTAATTTTTTCTGAGAGAACTGTACTAATTTAAAATTAAGTGAGGACCTACGCCTTTCCATTTCTCATTCTCACTCATTTTATCAGTAAGTTCTTACTCCCTCTTTACTCGGAAACTAATAGTTATTCGCCCGCGAAACAGTTTTTCATTTATTTCATGAAAACGCTTATGATTTGAGTCAAACGAAAAAAATAAGAGTACCCTGTTTTAAGCAGTTTTATTTATAAAAAAAAGTTTCAAAATTTTGTATACTACTCCCAAGATTACCCCAAAAACTTATCGAAGAAATATTCCTAAAGATTAAACAGAGCCTTACTCCATTATACCATCCGGAAGCAAATCAGGTTGAGAGAAAGAACCGTGATTTGAAATCATGCCTTGCAATAATTTTGATTAAAAAAGAACAATTCGATTTGCCATGAACACGGCTAGAGAATCTTGGTTATACTTAATGTTATCTTACTTTTGGTGGAAAATTGAAAACCTTGGATGACGTCCAGAATCCTCTAAAGCAAGTGGTCGAGTCTGACGCTACGTCATTTCTAAGAAGATCTCGAGTTCGAGTTACGAATATCTCCTATTAATGCACCAAACAAGCTGTTAGGTGTTTATCACTCGAGGGTCTTGAAACTATATTATGGTGCTAATGTTGCAGCACAGGTCGCCGTCAAAAGAAGAGGAAGACCTCCAAAGAAGCAAGTTCCATACTCGAGTCGAGTAAGCAACTCGAAGTAGATACTGTCACGGAGCGCGCCCTTTGGTGGATGGTAGTGTCAGCGATCGGCTCACAAAAACATACCACACTCCGTTAAAGAAGTGAATGAACCAATTAACATTTTCATAATCTCGTCTTGTATGATGTACATAATTTTGTAAGCTTCTTGCGCTTTCTTTCCCTACATGTTGTAACGAAGTTACCGAATTTAGCGAGGTTCGAGTGCATCGAACAGCCGGAAACGTGCCCCGCTCGTGACTCACAGCCGCTGGTCTCTTTACCGCGAGAAGAAAACCGAACGCAGCACGCCGTGAAATCTTATTTAATAATTCTTTCGCTCCGGTTATCATCAAATTTGCGCGCTGCCAATGAAACTATCCCGGAGTAACCACTCCCAGTTTCCGCTCTTGTCACCCCGGACCACGCCCTTCTCATTGCACCGTTCAAATGTAAAAATAAATTGCTTAATGTTGACGTATCGGGCTGATTTTTTCGCTCTGGTAATCGGAATGAGACGGCGCTCCGGGTCCTGCTATTCCGGAGTTTGTGCGCTGCCCGGATTCACCGCCGTTCCGGGAAAATAGGACGCCGCATTGTCTAGCGATGAAGACCTTGGGTGAGTCGCCCACGCGCTGCAGATCACGCAAGCGAATAACGTCACTATTTCATTACGAGCACCTTATCAAAGAGCCAGCAGAAGACAGGTGATTCCGACCGTTCCAATTGGTGACAACAAAATTTCCAGTGGTAACCGTTTCTGTAGTGTGGGAACTTCCAGTGCCAAGTGAGTGAGTTCCTGTCCTCCCGTCCACCAGAAGCAGACCAGAAGGACCTGATCAATCATCGTGGAACAAACTAACCTTAACACCGACTTAAAATGGCCAGCCCTGGTATCTTTAGTGGCGACCTGATGCAACGGGAGTAGGGTGCTTGTGGTGGGTTCTTCATAGAGTCCGTCCAGGTGCCTGGTTCACGGTGCACCTGCTGGTTGACTACCGAAATATCTGGACGGGTCCTTCTAGAGATCCTTCCAACCAACCAGAAGGGGGCCAGCCATGGTATCCTTGGTGACGACCTAGTGTAACGGGTCTTTTGCTGGGACTCTCGACCACCGAGAGGCCGTTCAGGTGTCTGGTTCACCGTGCACCTGCTGGTCGAGAATCGAGATATCCGGGCAGATCCTTTTTGGCCGGGCTTCCATCCGCTGATCCCGTTCTACTCCGGCGGGTTGTAGGGCTACATATATCGTACATATATCGAACCCCTGTATATATTGTACCCTTGTATATATTCTGCCTTTGTAAATATTCCGTGTAATTAAAGTTTTTAAAAACCCAGACAGTTTATTATGTACCCTTCGTCAAGCTCGACAGCTGACCCCTAGTACACCGAACTCCACTAAGCTACCCGTGGACACGTGTGGAGCATACCACTATAAAAAACTGGCGCTCGAAGCAACCCGACCGTATAAAGCGTCATAATGTGTTTTAATTACTCTTGTATATAGTATGCCAAGTATGCCAACACAGTGAAAGTAGGTGTACCTCCCTCTCTGAAAACATCCAAGTGAACAAATTTGTGTTTTACCTACAGCTAACCACTTTATTAGTATACTCATTCCATTGTATGTAGACAAGCGCTCTAAACAGTCATGGTTTGCAATTTGTAAGTTATTGAATATTTCATTTGAATATAAGCAACCTAAAAATCTTGCAAACTTCATTGTGAAATAGACATCGGACGTATCTCACTTCTTTAAAAACTCGTATAATTTACAATGTAAATTTCACCGATGTCATGTGCTGTATTGGCTTTATATAAAACATCCAGTGACAGGTACGTGCTGCTCGAAGAATATAAATCTTATTCGGAAAACTTTTTAGAACACGAGAAGTTTATTCACTTACTTGCCGCACATTTCTCGGCCAGTTTATTCCGTTTGCATAACAGTCGAACGCTTTTTCCTGCCTTTCCACAAACAGAAGTATGTGTCGGACTAATGGAGATCGCGTGT
Organism: Diaperis boleti; assembly: GCA_963583935.1. Lineage (NCBI taxonomy): Eukaryota > Metazoa > Arthropoda > Insecta > Coleoptera > Tenebrionidae > Diaperis > Diaperis boleti. Next base: position 34,055,424 of record OY757242.1, on the reverse strand, counting down.
CATTTAGACCACGGAGAATGAGAGGAATGTTTAACAACTTTATTATGGTATGACAGTCGCATGTGAAACTCGTATGACGCATTTTTGCTATCTTAATTAAAAAAAGAAAAACGTCAATGATTATGCAAATTTCAGTGGACTACAAAAGCGTGCGTGTTTATAAAAACATACCCGGTTATGATTCAAAGTCAACGTTATCGTTATAATTTATTAGAACTAAAACGATTATTATCTTTTATAATAACAATAATCCATTTTCTTTTTAATTATTCATCGCTTGGTGCGACTGTTGTGCCTAACTTTTATTCACAAATAAGGAGCCACTCCGTCCGCCCTTCCTGAATTAAAATGTAATGCAGACTCCTCCTCAATTGGAAATTAAATATTGACATCTTACAAGTTTCAATGAGTCTCCTGATTAGATATTTAAATGTCAATTCATAGGAGAGTTTAATAATGAATTTATAAGACGGATGGCGGCACTTTTGATAGAGTGCGTGACTCCGTCACATTGATTTGTGGACATGAAATAATTAGCTGCTACCTGCTCGTTTAATATTCCATTCAGACGCATTTATAACGGCAATTACGTGGAGTTAATATTTTAATTTAATGGTTATTGGTCGTGTTTTATACATTTCAGTTGTCATATCTTCCTGTGGCTTTATTACCTGTTTAATTTATTTGCATACAACAATAGGTTCCTTCATCTTTTGAATAAAATGTTTTTGAGAAATCGAGTAACTTTTGTAAGTGTGAGTAAATGTCATCAAATTTGGAAAGTCGACTTCTACACCTTAAAGTAAAGCCATTCATCCTGCGCCGACCAGACCACTAGGGAATGGCTGGTGCGGGTGGTGGCAGAAAGCGTACCCTGGGAAGGGGCAAAACTTGGCGTTGTCGACGCTAAGGACGTCCTCAAACCCGTGAGGGTGATGACATGGATTCCGGGGCCTGAACAGGAACCGGAGGTCTTGCTGCGGCGTCTTAAGATGCAGAACCCAGGTCTTAAAACAGAGAGCTGGTCGGTAGTAGATAGGAAGCTGAATCCCAAGGGACAGCAACGTATCATTCTATTGGACCAAAATCCGGGAGGAGCTGCAAAGCACGCCATACCTGAAGCTCTCCAGTGTGATGTTTAAAGCCCTGGGAAGAAGCAGACAGGCATCCGAAGGGATGGAGGTTGAGGAGGGGAGGGGACCGTAAGAAAGCCTAGCTGAGGGACAATTGGAGTAAGATTGGATCTTTGCAAAGATCTCATGGAGGATACACTGATTCGAGTGAGGACTCTCTGGAACTCTAGAGATACACTTTCCGGGAAGTGTATCCTCAGCAAATGCAACAAACACTCCAAACCTAGACATACTGATTTATCGGGCGTCCAGGGAGGAGTGGAAACTAGCCAATAGGCTTGTTAGCAAAACAAGACTCGAATGATCAGTGAAATATTTCAAACCATTCAAGCCTCCAGGAATAGACGGAATTCTTCCTCTGACGCTTCAACGGGGATTCGAGTATCCCCCCTGTGCGCATTACTTAGAGCCAGCCTGGTCTTCAAGTATGTGTCAACAGGCTGGAAGAAAGTGCAAATGGTATTTGTACCAAAACCAGGGGGAGAATCATAGCCCGGGCGAAATGCTTTCGACCAATAAGCCTAACATCATTTCTCCTTAAAACCTTGGAGAAACTGATTGACAGGTATATCAGTGACGATGTTCTGGTAAACGCGCCTTTACATCGATACCAGATTGCCTATCAATCTTGAAAATCATGCGTGATGAGCATCCACGAGCTAACTCGCAGGATTGAAGGAACCCTGGAAAATCGAGAGATTGCCTGGGGGCCTTTCTGAACATAGAGGGTGCATTCGACAACAGGCTCCGACTGTGGGGAAAAGAACTGCGGATAGAGAAAAAGGTCAAATACATACTTGGGACTAATGCTAGATACCAAACTTGGCTTCAAACCCCATCTAGAATACATCACCACTAAGGCTACTCGGGCCCTGTGGGCCTGTAGAGGCATGGTGGGACAGACGTGGGGATTAAAAGCAGAAATGATTCACTGGCTCTACACCAAGGTCATAATTCCCACGGTAGCATACTCTTCGATGATTCGGTAGACGTCTAGAAAACATGCTACAAGGCTATTAGGAAAGCTGCAAAGACTTGCCTGCCTTGAATTAACGGGAGCAATAAACACAACACCTACCGCAGCCATGGAAGTGCTCCTGAACCTGCCTCCGCTACACCTGGTGGTGAAATCGGAGGCAATGAAGGCAGCATATAGGCTTGTAAGCGCCGGATATGGTAAGACCCACATCAGAAGGCGATACCACACCGAGATATTTGGGAAAACACAAAACGATTGCGTACGATTGAAATCGGACCGACTCAGTACGGAGTATAACTTTTGTAAACCCTTCGAGGTAGTCGTATCGGGAAGGGAGGAAAGGGTCGATACTCGAAAACTGAGGAGTAAGACGGAACCACCTGGTACACGGATGGGTCCAAGCGCTGGGACAGGGGTAGCCGGAGAAGCACCGGGGCATGACATGAGCATCAACCTGGGCTCCTGGGCAACCGTGTTCAAAGCAAGTGCATCCAGATAAACCTCCAGATCTCAAAGACAGGGTTAACTGTATTATATTGGAGGTTAAACATGAAAAGAAACGAGAAAGCAGTTCTGGCTAACCACGACGGACCCTGTGATTTTCCCGAGAAGTTAGGACTCCTTTTAATTTTAATACGTCTGAAATTATTTAGCTTTCTTAAGTCATATGTATTACTAAAATTAATACACTGTTCTTCCATTGTATAGAAGGAGTAGTCTATTGGAATTCCAAAAAATAAACAAGATCTTGTTTTGATCCGGGAACTTGCAAGACTGATATGGAAGTCAGTTACGATTTGTTAAAGGATCAAGAGGAAATTTTGACGACTGGATGCGAATTCCTAAGTATCTTGTCGAAGATCTGAGTTGGTGGCGAACTAAAGTTCCAAATTCAGTTTGTCCTATAAGGAATTTTCATTTCGACATGACGACTTTACAGATGCTTCCAAAACAGGCTGGGGCGCAGTGTGTAATGATGGGAGAACACATGGCCTTTGGGATGAGAGGCAGAAACTGCGACACATAAACTACCTAGAATTGCTGGCTTTATTTTTTGGGGTTGCAATTTTTTGTTGAAAATTTATCAAATTCGGAAATTTTGCTGAGGGTAGATAACACTACTGCCGTCTCCTATATAAACAGAATGGGGGGTAGTTCAATAGAATCAAGGCAAGTCGATTCAGAATCCGAATGGACTTTGTAGGGTGCATATTTCAAGAAGGTTGAAGCAGGTTCCGGTCGCCCGGACATAGATCCATTTGCTACTAATAAGAAATTTGACCTATATGGTCTTAGTGCCGGTGCACACGAGTGTATTTTGACGGTGCGGTAACGCAGCGTAAAAATACGCACGTCCAATAAATACATTGGCTCAATTGGAGCAGTTCACACAGAACGTCGACGTGGTTTCGACGTTGCGATAACGCAGCGGCGAAATATCCACCGTATGTGACTGCTTCAACGCAGCGGCGTTTCAGCGTTCGGACGGTGTAGCAGAACATTAAAGTATATGGGCCTGTGCACACGAGCGGCAAACAACCGCATGCGTTGGTCGGCGCGGGCGGTGCTGCGATCAAAGATAATATATGCAAACTGAATGTCCTGGCCAGCCCTTCAAAGAAAGGTGCTTCTAGGTTTATTGCGCTTTTAAGAAATGGCTAGATTTTTAATTTGTCGGGAATTCCGACATATTTTCGACCATCGGAGCACTTGCCATTGTTCAGGGTGGTATATATGCAAACAAAACGCGTTGTTCATAATCAACATCTATCTTACACTACGTCGATGCCGAGAATAATCTATTTCACGCAAACGCCGCTGCGTCAATGGTACGCTCGTGTGAACTGTCTTTTAAAAACAGTGTTTGCGGCAACGCAACGTCGGCGTTGCGTTAACGCACCGTCAAAATACGCTCGTATGCACCGGCACTTAGTCTGCAGCGCTGGCTGTGCATGCCCTCACTATTGACTGGTCAAGTTTCTTCTTTTACGCCTTTCCTCCTTTTGCCTTATTGACTCGGGTTTTGCGAAAGATTGCTGCTGATGAGGCGCGGGGAATCGTGATTGTCCCATTCTGTAAGAGCCAGCCTTGGTATCCTCTGTTCGAATCCCTTCTAGTGGGGAGACCGTTAATTTTTAAAACAATTAAAAATGTTTTGACCCTTTCAAATAGGATACACCCCCTCTGGCCGACTGTTTCCCTGGCGGCCGAGCAGTTATCAGAGAGGCCTCCATAAGAAGAGAGGTTCCGGAATCGTCTGTCGCCATCCTTACCTTCCGTCAATATCAGGTAATCCTGAAGAAATGGTGGCTGTTTTATGATCAGAAGGGAAGTGATCCATACAGTTATTTGAACAAGGGAATGGTTACAGTGCAATAAACACTGCTCGTTCTGCATTGTCCTTAATTATATCCCAAGGGATAGGTGATGTTTACTGATGCGCAGCTCAAAAGGTTTGTGAAAGGAGTTTCTAAACTGTGGCCTCCACTTGAGACCCAGGAGTAGTGCTACACTACCTGAGCTCTTTATACCCGAACGCTAGGATCTCACTGCGGCTGTTATCCATCAAGCTGGTAGCGCTTTTGGCACTGGTCACCGCGCATCGTTTGCAGACCTTTTCAGCAATTCAGATTTGCAACATTGAGCACAATCGTGATTCTATTGAGATTAAAATTCCAGCTCAGTTAAAGACTTCATTACAGGACAGACGGCAGCCTCTTAGAGACAGACTGGAGGTGTGCGTAGCTACTACATTGGAAGAATACTTAAGAAAGACAGATATTCGGGGTGGGATAGACAAGTTGTTCATTAGTTTGCGAAAGCCTTACAAAGCAGTGACCGCTCAGGTTTTGAGCCGATGGATTAAATTGGTTTTGAAGAATAGTGGCATAGATACAGAACGATTTACAGCTTACAGTACACGTCATGTTTCGGTTTTGGCAGCAAATCGGAAAGGAGTAAACCTTGATGTGATCCGAAGTAGAGCCGGATGGTCGAGGGGATCGTCAATGTTCGCCCGTTTCTACAATCGGCCACTGGCGACGAGGGATGGAATACTAGATATACTAGAATAGTTTGTTCCTTCTTTTTGAAATGTTCTGTTCAAATAAATGTTTAATCAGCCGCAATAAACTTTAAACCTCTACATTGAGTGATCTGGAGGACGGGGTGAGAATATAATTATTAGATTAAACGAACTTACCTGTGAAGCTTGATCATAATTATATGACTCACCCCGCCTGAAATGATCACTCCCTCCTGCCCATGGTAATCACTGCCCGGATCATTTCAATTGCAGCTGAACTTGAAAGTAATGATGTTGGTGGCGTGTGGAACTAAAAGTGGGCACTAGAATTGGCGCGTTTTTTTAATTTACTTTGAATTGTGCGATTTCTGGCAGCAATTAAAGGTACCATATTGAGCGATCATTTCAGGCGGGGTGAATCATATAATTATGATCAAACTTCACAGGTAAGTTCGTTTAATCTAATAATAAACTACGACAAGCCGTTTATTGTTCAAGACCATCTTTGACTAATTTACTTTTAGACCTCTCTGTAGTTTTGAAGATTCCTCTTAACTATGGACGCACCTGGAAATCATAAACACCGTTTTATATTTGTCCGTCAGTCTCTTTGTAGAATTTTCTAGCACCTGATTCACATAAATACATCATTCGAAGTGGTAATAAACAAGTTGTAAATCTGACAAAAAAAACACGATAATGGGGTTCCAGCAACATCAAGCTGTTGTTAATGGAGTGCCAAAAAATTTGAAATTGGTCTATAAGAATATGTAGTAAAATCTACAGGGTGATTGATATGTCGTTGATTCATATGAGGAGAACTTGATGGTTGACCTGTGTTAGTTTCAGTAATTAAAGCTGCTAAATAAATCTCTTGATCACATTGTAGGTATAAGAAGTGTCATCAAAATAATTACATTTTTTTTATTCCACCGTTATCGTTATCGTCTATTTGCGGTCAGTATTAAGTATTTATACCTGAGTTGCGTTGTGTTTGCCGGTAAAAATTATATATAATAAAGCAGTTGGAACAAAATAGAACAAAACATGTTATTTGAAAATCTATCAATCATTTGCGGTATAGGATAATAACAATTCTGCGGACTTCTTGGTACCCAGTTATTAGTGTTCCCTACGCCTAAAAAACTGTCTGCATGTTGTAATCACATACAAATAAATGCACCGGTGGTAAAGTTAATACACGTCAGACATCACAATAGACGTGTCAGGTGGAATACAAATAACCATCTGGTTTATGACAATTTTCCTAAGAACGTATAATTTTTCCCTTGTGTGTAATTTTTACAAAACTGCTACTTGTTGTGATAGAAAATTATGGAGTAATTTTCTAAATACTTCCAGTTTTGCGGTGCTGCTTATCTCTGAATTAACAGAAATTAGAAAGCCTATCGATAAATTTTATTGGTTTGTTAAAACGTAAAATTTAAGCTACCGCCATACGGTGTGAATCATTTTTTATTATTTTTACAATTTGTCTGAATAAAAAAACATAGATTAAGCCTTTGATTTATGCCTAATAAAATGTTCAAAGAAAACTGTTTATTATAGTTATAATATCATCACGTTAACGTTTTGTAAGATCAATAAAATTGGCGAAATGCAATAAAATTTTAAATTCGGCTCCATTTACTGCGATAAGTGTTAATTTGATGATATCTGTAAGTAGATGCAACAGTTTTTTAAAGTAATATGTGTATACTGTAATAAAGGACTAATTAAAATTAATTAGTTGTTTACGAGCATTTTTGAAGTTTAATCCTTTAGAATCAATTTTAACCCCGGTACGACAAAAAGGATAGAGAATAAAATCGATCGTTAAAAGTTAACGCGTTAAAAAAAGCGTTATGTTTTCATGAACCCTCTACACTGTCCCATATATTGTTAGTTGCCCCCTTGGGACACTTGGGACAGGACATTGTTTTCTGATACAAATGTTACAAGTGGCTTAAGGTAACTAAGCTGGTACAATTGTTAGCAGAAAAGTCAAGAGCAGTTCTTGAAGTGAAGTCTAGGCAGTAAAACCTGTAAAACCAATAAAAAGGTTTTATAAAAAAAGAATGAAGCTTTATAGAATCAATGTTTTCATTGTGTTGAAACGACATTAGGGTTCAGTCCTTTCAAATACACAAATAATGGTCAACCCCTTGTAAAGTAAAAGCTAAATAAGTTCTCTGGTGCCATCACTAACAAGTCACTTTCCTACTCTCTTTTTTGGTTGTCAATTCACATCACTTTGGGGTCTCGTTCCCTTTGCGTATTATTTCCTTCTCTAATTTTTTGAGAACAAGGAAGCAAGGTTGTCCACTTCATCACTATTTAGTACCATTTATTGATTTGTAGTCCATTTTAACCCCACTTTGCTCCTTCCTTTACATATCTCCTAGTATACTATTTGGAAGACATGGATATTAGGATCTCTTGTTTCTTTTCTCTTTTTTTGTGGCATTTCAAGTTACCTCTATCTTGTCAATTTTTGTTTTATTACTTTCCATTTCTGCTTTATCTTGGGGGCTTCAATATGTTTCCTTACTATCGTTATTTTGTGCAACACGGCACCTACCATGGAATGCAGTTCTTCGAAGTTTTTGTTCTTCTTTTTATTTTCTCTTAAAACTTTGATAATCAAGTTCGCGTTGCCTCCATTCCATTTGCTCGTCGTCCTGTCGTACTTTTGATGTGTCATATAAATTGTAAAAAATCTAAATAAGTTGTTTCTATGGCAATCAGTGTATATTCAGGTAATTTACATAAAATATATACGCGTTGGCTGCCTAGCGTTCGTTAAATACATAGTTCGATTGATGGCGTACATGTGTTAAGAAGCTGTAACAAATATCTCCCAGGACGAAAATGGTAGCACGAAACAGATGACGGGTGTTCCAAAACTGCTGGTCGTCTGACAGTGACCGACGACTGGTCCGCATTAAATGGCGGTCGATTTCACGGTGAAGAACAGGATATAATTACCTGCTGCGTTCATTTCAAAGGTTTCTTGAAAGCTCTCATAAATCGTTACGAGACTCCGCCGCAGTATGTGAAGAGAACGTCTAATTTATTGCGGTAACTTGGAACAGCCTTCACCGGATCACATCCCACTGAAAAATTCACGAAAATTTACGATTATCGTCTCATCGATTATTCACCAGAGGATTCTTAGGGAAATTAGTTGCAACTGAAAGATTTTCTTAACCGTTGGATCACTTTGATGGTAAGAATATAAAATTGTATATTATGTTATGCAAATATTTGCAATAATTATAACCACATCAGCGAGTTCGCAAAACGCTATAAATGATAAAATTTCAATGAAGCAAAGTACTTACCCATTACAAAATACATAGAATAAATGGACAATACAACGGCAACTTTCCACATAAACTTTTATGAACGAGCGGGGCCATGCAATTGTACCATTCCGACTGTTTTGATCACCATTTAGTCACATTTGTGGGATTCCCGGATTTGTGTATTTGTAGAAAACGGGTACAGTGGTCATGAGCCTAGCTTCACACCGGTGACTTTTTGTATGGGATACCAGTGTCTGGCACACCGTCCATAACACTGGAGTTGCTGTAAAAGAGTTTTTTTCTCGAAATTGTGGACGTATTGCTACATAAAAATTGTAGGTATAGATTCACCCTATTATTAATTTTTTTTTATTTCACCCTGTGGGTGTCTCACTAATCGACCAATCCAGATGCCGGAAGATGGCGGGCGCGCAATGGTATATCCTCTTGTGCCACGATTTTGTCAATTTTTCCGAATAAACAATGGCAATAAAACCGCGGAAAGCCTTATCCAGACTAATTCCTCGAATAAACATATAAATCAGTCCAAAATATATTGAGGCACTTATTTTAATGGAATGCCCACTCATTTATCAAAGTGCCGGCAAGCTCGGCGCTTTACGCTTGTTATAGAGACATAATTTATGAGAAAAGGAAATAGTTATTTCAATTTGAATCGAGTTTGAATCGGTGGAACGTGCACAAGGGCGCGAAGGGCGTTCAAGACGGCGTGGCGATGGCGAGGTAATTAAGAACTCGACTATGATCAATAGGGTCGGCAGCCCGCGGCGTTTGCCTCATTAATCCTCGGAGCCTTTATTAAAAGAATTGAAGAAATATGGGCGGAGCGGCCAGACATCCTCTTCTCGTACCGACCGAGCGACCGGCGATCTCTAACGCGTTACGTTTAATCAAGTGCCGGGGCGGCAATTGAATTAACGGGGCTACGTGAGGGCGGAAACTTGGAAGTCGAAGGACCATTAGTCTTTCGGAGCAAATCAGCGCTTTGTCGACGCTCCATTACAAATTTTACTCGTTATTGCACTTCTTTGTGCGACACGGACTTTCACGGAATTTTGCAGACAACCTGTTTATAAAATAATCTTTAACAATGGATTGATTTGTTTGATTTCTGAATAAATTAACTAACGAAATAAACTAATCGAATAAAATTAGGGATATGAATAAACTTATTTCACCTTAAGGCGCTTCTCTCACCCCATGTTTGCAATGTACATTTATAAAAATCGCTGTATTGTTAATTACTGATCAATAATCTTCGAATTTTGAACAGCATTTTTTTTTTCAAAACTGTTTTGCTAAATATGCAAAAATGTCGAACTGAACATACATAACTTTTGTCACCATTTTATTGACACTTACGAATTTAAAACCTACCAAGAAACATGCGTATCGCCTTGCATATAGTTTCTTCTTATTGTTTGCTACATTATTGAAGATGGAAGCACAAATACAACTATGTAATAATGTTTAAAATAAAACCGTGTTCTGTTGATTTCTACGTCAAGAAAGTAGCTCCACCTGTACAGCCATGCTACAAATTCGCCGTGTACAGTCCGAGTAAAATCTTAGACCTATACTAAACAAAATTATGCGCGACGGAGCGCCCCTGTTATCTTAGAACTCCGCGGCCGTAAAAGTTAGCTTTTTTGGACGCATCTGCTGTTTGTGGCCGAACTGTGAGTCGAGGACACAATGCAGATAAGGCCAAAAAAGTACTTTTGGCCGAGGTGCACACGACGTTTTTTAGGCGATGATCACAAAATACACTCAATATACGCATTTGGACAGTGTTCGAATGAAATGCTAGAAAATGAGCATTGAAAATGTCCCAAACCCGAAATATTAATTCCTACCTAGTATTACGCTTTCGATTACACCTATTTTTTAACAGATCGGTTGGTATCTTACTTGATTCGTTGATTGATATTTTTATAAAATTTTGCAATGTGAGGAGTCTATTCTTTTCGATTTAATTAACATAGATAATTACATCACTAATAACAGAGCAACAAAACTTTGCTGGCAAAAGAAGCAGCAGTGTGTTAAATAAAAACTTTGCATCGCGAAGCCCTACGACCATAAATCCGCTGTAATAAAGATAGAGTGCGTAAACCATTTACTACGTAACTACTGTAGTAAATTGAGAGGCTATTTTTGTCCAGGAAGCAAGGAAGGCGAAATCAACACAGTTCCAGACATGATCGAGTCTGGCCTTTTTGACGACATTGAGTCGTGTGGAAAAAGACTTGTTCAAAATGTGCATAGTCTAATTTTGAATATGAAAAATAATACAGCAGAAACTTATAATTCTATCGTCTGTAAATTTATGGGGACAATGTCATAATATAATAAAAAGGAAGAATATTTTGTCCTATTGCACAGGAAAATTTTGTAGTCCAGGAAAATTCGCTAAAAACTATATCGCGGGACTGAAAAGAAAACGAAAAAATTAATTACTTAAAAATAGACCAAAATGGGGACGTTAAACTAAAGCAAAAAGATTTTATAATCCCGAATGTCGTCTCGGGTGGTGGTTGAATTTAGAATATTGTATTTGTATTATGCTAGCATCTGGGTCGTTAGACAGGTAGACCCTTTGGGTTTCCCAACTAGCCGCTGCAAACATTTCTGAACAGAAAGCATTATTTCACTGCATGTACTTTTTCTCTATCTCGCGTGGATCTTTTTACGTCCTACTACTTATGTCACACTTAGAACTTTTTGATCACTCTCTCCCAGTAGTTGCTCGTCCTTGCGAAATGCCCCTTAACGAAAACTACTTAAATTACACAGCAAGGACCTTTTCTATTTCAACTGCATGTACAAATTAGCCGGCCATACACACACGTTCTTGCGATTCAAAAATTCACAGATTTTGCAATCCTTGCAACCATTTCCATAACATTGGAAATGATAATGCTATTAAATAAAACATATAAAATAATATAAACTTACTCTACTAAATAACACTTTCTCCCTCACTCACTCACTCACTCACTCACTCACTCACTCACTCACTCACTCACTCACTCCACTCACTCACTCACTCACTCACTCAGTCACTCACCTCACTCACTCACTCACTCACTTCACTCACACACTCCACTCATTCCCATTCTATCAGCTCCCAAGCACACATATCGCAATGTTACTCACAGCTATCCCCACTTACTTTTAGGGTAAGCGTGACCTCGACACTTTTATGTCGCTCGGACTGTTGAAAATCTCGTAATTCTGGGTCTAATATGCGATCCCATAAACATTTCCAATGTTAAAATCGTGGCTTGTTAAGATGTGGCGGTTAGGACGCGCGAAAGAACGGCGTGGCAAAAAGAGTGTCATATTCGATACACTACTTGATAAAGTATCCGAATGATTTAGCAGATGCCTTTAGAGATGACACTGTGTGTATAGCCAGTCGGCTATTGTTATATTAGTTTTTATTTCGGTATACTCTGGCATTTTCGCACACTACTACGGCAGGATAGGCACATATTATTTACATGTCAGCAGTCACACTACTAATCGCAGCTTGTAGTAAGTTTATCTTAATCGGTGGTGGCAGACCATGAAGACCTTGAAACTTCTTCACGGTTTCTAGCGTTGTTAGGTCGTGGATCAAATTGTTTTTTATTGTTTTGTGACATATTTTCCATGCCTCTTCAATGGCATTTAGCTCGAGATATCCTGGAGATTCTAATTTTAGTTCCTTCTACAAATTGTTTAATGCATATATCTGCAAACATCTTTTCAATGAAAATTTGATAAAATGTTTTGTAACGTTTGTCGATAAGTGCTGTTGTTTTCACCTAAGAACAGAACCTTTTTTACCTTACAGCAATTTTTCTCCCATGAGTCCTCCCTCAAAGGACCAACTTCTTGAATTGTACACAAATTCTTTGGTAGGGATACTCTACAATACATCTATATAAGTTAAAAAAATCTATTAACACAGCGCGCGGAGAAGAACGCTCTTTTCCGAGGACTAAGATGTATACAGGGTGTTATGGAAGTCCTAGCAAAAAATTTAACTACAAGTAGAACTTGTAAAAACAAACATTTTTTTTATCTATGATTATTTCGCAACCGCTAACCGTCATAGTTAAAATCAAGAATAATTTGACCCCTAAATGAATCGGACTGAATCGACGGGCCTCGTTTGCATTACCCGTATAATTGCACCATATAGGTCAATTCGACATTGAAAATTTTCGTGGAAATTACAATGAACAAATTATAATTATTAGTATTTAGCGCGACACTCAACTGATAATTAAAATTTACTATCGAAACGACAAATGTTTGGTCCCAAAAAAGTTAAAAGGTCGAAAAAGGTAGAACCTCAATCGCACAAAAACTTCCTCATTCGTTGAATCATTAAAAAGAATCAGGATCTGGACAACATTCTCACCTGCCGGGTCCAACTGTAGCTAAGAACCATCTATTATAAGTACAAAAAAAAAAACATCAATATCGGTCAGAAAATTTTAAAAAATCTGGATCTCGAGAACTTATCGGGTCCAACTGCAGCTGAGAACCATCCAGGTGACCCCATAAGTACAAAAAAATTTATCAATTTTGGTCAAGCCGTTTAGGAGGAGACGAATTAGGAACACACATACATGTAAATTTTATATACAGGTGTCCTAGTACTCACCCCCCAGAGAAAACTCGGCGAATCTCTACGATGGGCTATCAGTTAAATGACATGAAGTTTAGCAATGAGCGTTCAGATTCTTCAAGACAAATGAGGAGTAGTTTTGCGTAGTCAAGGTTTCGAAAATAATAGTTTTTCCTTAAAATACACGGTCTACTGTATTTGGAAAGATATACTCAGTGACATTAGAAGTGTAATAAACACAAGAATTCAACAGTCCAACAGTCTCAACAGCAAATCGAATATCACGTCACTCACCACGGCGTCTTACGCGATATGTCGCTGAATACGACATTATGCCATTCTGCTTCCTAACGCTGCCGGTCTCTGCACCAGTCCAAACGTTGACGATGGTATTCTACAGTCAAAGGAAGTACTAATGGTGGACGGTGTGAAAAAAGTCCAAAAGCTCCAATGGGGTGATATAATGTTCGTATACAAGTCGACTTTCTTCTCCAAACCATTGGTCACCGAGTTGGCGCGTAGTAGCAAAACGGTCTCACAGAGCTAGTTGTCTGAAGCGCCTACCTTGACGCTCTGTGGTACGCCTCGGTTGACCTGTCGGTCTGTGTCGTCTTCCTCTACTTTCTTCAGTGCACACCGGAAACACACGCATTACCGTCACTGAAGTGCAATTAACACGGCCGGCGCGCAATTTTACGATAGGACAAACAAACTTCTCGAAAGGCAATAATTCTACCCTTGTCAAAATCACTAAGATGGTGATATTGTTGATGCCTTCGGACTCGAGGCATTTTGTTATGCTTAACAGAAGTAGGCTTGAAAATGTTTAAAATTATTTTAAGAAACCTGTGTTGATTTTTGAAATGCCTTCCTTAATTTTTCCGCAGATTATCAAAAATTAGTCAAACAAATTTATAAATATGTGGCAAGATTTCGTGATGTTGGGACTGTTGGTCGAAAAGCGGTAGCGGAATTCCTGGGATTGTGGCAGATCTTGCAGCAATAATGGAAGAATCTTAATCCCTACGTCGTTTTTGGGTAAGGCAATGGATTTTGAGAAGAAATCGATTGGGAGCATCAGCAACGTTGCTAAAGAAACTAGCATCAGAGGATAAAGAGGGGTATAAAGATCATAAAAATGTCAGAAAAAAAATTTAATGAACTGCTGTCGAAACTCGAGGATCGCGTAAAAAAAGCATCATATATCGAGTACCTAGAAATACCATTTCAAATTTTTTGCTGGAAGTTTATCAGCAATATACGAGATTACACAAGAATTTATTAAAGTGAGTATGTATAATACATATTTTTTTAACAATAGTGGTACATTTTAGTGTAAAATATGAGTTACAGCTTGAGTAAGAATATCAGATGACTCCTGCGATATCTCTTCACATGGTTCGTTATTGCGTGGTTCATTTGAAACTGAAGACGACCAATATTCTTCTTCAGTGACATTTGAAGGCTCTGGTGAAGAAGTTGTATTATACTGACATAGTGAAAAGGCTGTTCCCATGCCACCTTTTTTTATTTAGAGATCAATGAGTGTTCTTTTTTATACATGGTTCGAATCGTCTTAGTCTTGTTTTTCAGGTCAGGAATAGTGACGATTGCAATGCCCATGTCCTTTACAATGGCGCCCAAAGCATTTTGTTTAGCATCCCTGTTTCCCACAGCACATCAGAGCTTCACACTCTTCAAGACTGCTTTCAACTTGCGGGCAGGGCAATTCGTTGATTTATTACTTGAACGATAAAAAGTTTGTCTTCACCAAATTTCTGTTGATCAACTGAAAACTTGATCAAATCCATTGAAACATAGGTTCTCAGTACAATTTTCGTTCAATTTTTATTGGTCAACCAAAATCAAGAAATTTGTTGACTGTTGCTTGTATCTGTGTTTTCCATTTGAAATGGAAAACATCGCCCAGTGTGTAGGGCGGACGGTGTTGTCCACCGTATCGTAGTTACTGAAATTTCATCAGGCTATTGAGGTGCATTATTATTTGTGCAATTTTCACAGTGTTTGACAGTTCATTATTTGTCTTGTGTAGCAAACATGATATATGGACTAAGAGGGGAGCTAGTAATAGAGCTATCTCGCCCAACTGTGATAATGGCAGACCTTAACGAATATCTTTGTCCTAGAGAAAATTCCTAATACAATTTATTTGTATGAAGAATGCTCTTCATAATCTAATATATAAAAAATCTCGTGTCACGGTGTTTGTGGTCGAACTTCTCCGAAACGGCTCGACCGATTTTTATGTTTTTTTTTTTTGTATATTTGGCAGGTACGAAAATAGGTGATAAACACATAGACATGGGGACCCAGGGGGCCGCCTTGGGCTGGACAGATTTTTGTCTCGACCGATTTTTATGATTTTTTTTTGTATATTCTGTAGGTGTGAGAATAGGCCGTAAAGTATTTTTTACATGGACATGGGGTCCTTGGGGCCCCCTTGAACTAGACCGATTTTTATGATCTTGGTTTTTTGGATTTGTCTCCACCCTGAGTAGCAGAATAACTATTAAAACATGGACATGGGGGCCCAGGGGGGCCCCTTGGGTTTATAACTCAAGAACGGCTTGAGCGATTTTTATGATCTTTCATATGTTGGATTTGTCTCCGTACCGAATAGCAGAATAACTATTAAAACATGAACAGGGGGGCTCAGGGGGCCCACTGGAGTTTATAAGTCAAGAACGGATGGACCGATTTTTATGATTTTTGATTTGTTGGATTTGCATCCGGCCAGAATACCATAGTAACTATTAAAACATCGGAAGAATTACAGGGGACCTCTATGGTACATTGCAACGACAATAACAAATGACGCCGGCGACCAAAGTTTGTCGTACCGCGCTTTAAAAATGAAAATCGATTCTTAACGAGTATACACTACTGTTTCACTACTGTTGTTTTTTGATGAGATCTCGAGAACGGATTGACAGATTTTTTTCGGGGGCGAATAACTATTAAAACGTCGAAAAAATTTACGAAAAAATTCTCTCATACATTTTGTATGGAATCCGTAAGAAAAAGTGGATGAGTTGGTGATGCTAGCGAGAGAGGAAAAGGGTAAAGACATCATACGAAGCATGGACAAATATATGAGGAGGAAAAAGTTGACGGTGAATGTAGAGAAATCCAAGATGATGGTGTTCAGAAAAGGTGGTAGGAGAAAAGTAAATGAGTGGAGATGGGAGAAAGAGAAAATTGAAGAAGTGAAAGAATTTAAGTATTTAGGTTATGTGATGAATGAAAGAAACACAGCAACAGCACATGTGAGAGATTTAATGAAAAAAGCAAATAAGATAACAGGAGCGGTATGGGGAATAGGAGAAAGAAAATTTGGACATGATTTTAGAAGGAGAGTAAGATAGTCTGGTGAAAAGTGTGATGATGTATGGAGCGGAAATATGAGGATGGAGAGAGCAAGAAGGTTTGGAAGGAGTGCAAAGAAAATATTTGAAATGGGTGCTAGGAGTAAAGAGAGACACCGGGGTATATAGTGATGGAGAAAATAAAGAGAGATGGAGTAAGAATAGAAGCAGGAAAAAGAGCAATAAGATTTGAGGAGAAAGTGAGAGGCAGAGTAATGACAGATGAATTAGTGGGAAGTATGAAAAAATATTAACGGAAGAAAGAGAGAGTAGAAAAGAGAGAGTGATAATAGCAAGGTTTAGATGTGGAAATGAGGACAGAGAGAGAGAATAAATATTGAAGTGAGGATAGGAATAGAGTATGCAGGATGTGTGGAGAAAACAAGAAGACGATAGAGCAGTTGTTGAAGAAATGCGTAGAATTGAGAGAGAGAGATGAGAGTAGAGAAGAATTTTGAATGAGGACGGAAGAGGGATCGAATGGGTGAAGAAGATTGAGTGGACAAGAGGGACAATATGTGGGGAGAGATAAAAAGCCAATTGTTTTATTGAATTATTTATTTAGTTTTATTTATTTATATCTATATATATATAAAAGAAAGTCGTGTTAGGTTTATTACTCGAGAACGGCTGAACCGATTTTCATGGTTTTTGATTTCTTGGATTTGTCTCCGCCCTGAAAAGCAGAATAACTATTGAAACATGGTCAGGGGGATCAGGGGGAACCCTTGGGTTTATAACTCAAGAACATCTGGACCGATTTTTATGATCTTTGATTTGTTGTGTTTGTCTCCGTCCCGAATAGCAGAATAACTATTAATAAATGTACATGGGGTCTCAGGGGTCTCCTTTGGTTTATAACTCAAGAACGGCTGGACCGATTTGACTGAAAATTGGTGGGGAGGTAGCTTTGAACCGGGAGAAGGACATAGGATACTTTTTATTGTTTATTGAACATGGGGGCCCAGGGGGGACCCTTAGGTTTATTACTCGAGAACGGCTAAACCGATTTGGCTGAAAATTGGTGGGGAGGTAGCTTAGAACCAGGAGACGGACATATGATACTTTTTATTGGAAATGGGGGCCCAGGGGGGCACTTTGGGTTTATAACTCGAGAACGGCTGAACAGATTTGGCTGAAAATTGGTGGGGAGGCAGCTTAGAACCAGGAGACGGACATAGGATACTTTTTATTGGACATGGGTGCCCAGGGGGGCCCTTTGGGTTTATAACTCGAGAACGGCTGAACCGATTTTCATGGTTTTTGATTTCTTGGATTTGTCTCCGCCCTGAAAAGAAGAATAACTATTGAAACATGGTCAGGGGGATCAGGGGGAACCCTTGGGTTTATAACTCAAGAACATCTGGACCGATTTTTATGATCTTTGATTTGTTGTGTTTGTCTCCGTCCCGAATAGCAGAATAACTATTAATAAATGTACATGGGGTCTCAGGGGTCTCCTTTGGTTTATAACTCAAGAACGGCTGGACCCATCTTTAATTTGTTGGATTTGCCTCCGCCCGGAATAGCAAATTAAATATTAAAACATCGGAAAAATTACAGGGGGCGGGGAGATTGGTACAGGGCAACGACAATAACAAAGCCCCACTGGCACGACAATAACAAATAACGACGGCCATCAAAATTTGTCGTCCGGGATTTAAAAATAATAATCGATTCTTAAGGAGTAAACTCCAAAGTTTCACTTCTGTTGCGCGTGGACTCCACACACATTTTTTCTTTTTCTTTTTCTTTTTGGGGGCGAATAACTATTAAAACATCGGAATACATGGCAGAAACTAAAATGAACATGGCATTGTATGCTGGTTCCGGCAATGCCAGGAGATGGCGTTGTGTGCATTATGTTTTGATAAAAAAGTGAATTCAGCTAATAAGTTAACACAACATTTATTGATTCCGAGGCGATACAAAGTTCGCCGGGTCAGCTAGTTATATTATATTTTATTTTGAGTGATCGGAAATGTATTAATTGGATAATTTATAAACCCGTAACGGTAATAAATATACATACTACCACTACTACTACTAGTAAACGAATCGCCTGTAGCTAAATATCGTAGAGTAACCGCCAATCTTATTGATGGTGGAATAGCAGCACGATAGTTGGTATTCTTTTTGGCGTTTTTAGGGGTTACCAAACCAAGAATTTCTTCAAAATCCGATTTAGTCAATCTGACAAAATTGCGGAACGAACTGCCATAATTTAAAAGTAACTCCGACAGTAAGTTGTCACCATGGCTTATTCCATTTTTCAAAAAATCTCTCTGCCACCACCTTCTTTTTTGTTTTTGGCCATGCGCAGCTATTAGAATAAACGCAGCACTAGCACCAGCAGCAACAGTTTCTTCCATTTTTACGTCAACACTGATTTCGGTTTGGACGCGCAACATTGTTGACAACATGTATCCAGATACAAGTTGCTGTATCCAATAAACATGTTGGCAACATCCATCAACAAGTTGCCAACATTTTGTTGGCCGGTTTGTACTTACCCTTATTGTTTACTCGGGTGATTTAAAAAAATCAAAAATGTTTACTGATTAGAAAACAACTTAAAGAACTACACTATGTTATAAAACATACAATGGAAAGAAAACAATTGAAACACTCACATGCAAATATGACAAAATACACTACTGCAAAATAAGGTTTGGACTTGGTGGGGCTCCTTTCGGTTTCTGTCCGAATGATATCATTTTCGCTTCGTAAACAATTAGTAACTCAGGTATATTAAACGCAGCTCATCCAATATTTCTTGTCTCTCACTAAATATTTATACCTCACCCATATAATTCAGGTGCACCTTTCTGATATAATTGTTAGTTAATTTCCGCCGCCCATTTTTGATGTTTTTAGTGCTGGTCATCTGCTGCCGCTTAATTAAAACAATTTTGTTGGCCAAACAGGGAGACAACTAGCAAGTAGAGTCAAGGAACACAAGAAAGATCCCAAAAGTCAAATGGGGATACATATGAATACTGAAAAACACGAAATTGACGAAACCAAGATTATTATACTACATCAAGAAGAAAAAGGAAAAAGATTAGACCTCTCAGAAGCCGTGGAAATTTGGAAAGAACAAAGAGACAACACCCGAAGGAATTGCAACGTACAAGTAGAGTTAGGTTTCAAACTCATTTTCAAATCAATTTAACCGCGAAATTTCAAACTGCTCGAATCTGTTAGGGTGGTAGTACTAGCCAAATGTCAATGTCAACTAACCTCAAAAGACGTGGAACAAAACTCACATTTATCTAAATTGATCCATGTAATTAATTCAATTATGTAACGTTTCTTGGTAATTTGTTAAATGACGTAAGTAATTTTAATTTGTAATTGTGTATTTTTCATTTATTGGTTTTGATGTAGGTGTCGCAGCCCGAAGATGACTATTTAGTCGAAAGCGCTCGCTGACAAAATAATAAAAGAGTTATACGGTTGTAAGGATTTTATTGAATTTTATTGATAATTGAAACAAGCCGTAATGGAAGGAGCAAATAATATTGAAAACAATTTAACATGACAAACATAAACGTCAGAATATTTCCCATAACCTAACCTCATTTGTTGTGGTTTTGTGCACCAGTTGTTGTTTTCCCGTCCGTTCTTCCAGTTTTCTTCAATATTTATAAAATAAAGCAGCTTTAAAACTACCAAAAGGTGTTTGCCCTACTTAAGTGATGATTGAGTCCTGTATTAATTTAAGATAATCGTACTTGTCATACTACTGTCAAATGAGACAATACAGCAACCAATTATCACACAAATTAAATTATTTCTGAAAGCCGGCTATTATTTTTGTAACACAGCAACCAATTATAAACAGCCTTACCCAACCCAGAGCTTCTGGGATTGATCAATTTCAAGTTATCAATGGAGAGAAGAAGAAAATTTTCTACTCATCATTGTCATTGTTTTCTTTGGGGAGCGAGTTCTGGGACAACCTGTATAAAGATTTGTATACAAATGCGATCGTGCGATTAAAATTAAATAATGTATTAAACACACATCAAAAACCACAAGTTATAAAGAGCAAATTAAAATATTGTCGCCGTTGCATTGAGATTTCACTCATTATTGCACTTGTTACTGCGCCGCGACTTGAAAGACGCTCGTAGACCTTTTCAGACAAGTTGCTTGAATAGGAAAATTTAATTTATTGCATGAAATTATGTACCTCTTCAGAACAACTCTCTTGGTGATTGACCTCTTGACAAGGAGCAGAGGTGCGCTGTAAGATTAAAATTTAATTTGTGACTAGTCATAAAACGGTAATAAAACGTTTAATGGTTTACAGGAAAATTTGCAGTGTGTCCATGAATAAAATGCAAAATAAAGGAACTGATTTATTATTATCCCTCCACAAAAATATATTCAATAAGTTTAAAAGTCACTGGATGTCACTAAATCACTGTAGCTCCATATTCAGTTTTAACCGTTTCGATTTAAAAAAATACTGATCTATAATACATACCAGTTTTCCAGTTTTCTTTAGAATGACGACCTGGTAACAAGTGGGAAATGTACCATGAGATCATTTAAATTATAAATTATAGTAGACGGGTTATTTTTTATGCAATGGCCCATCCTGCAAATTGACTGACAGAAAGTTTTGAGGTTATGGTCGTAACATTGTGACTCTCATGTTAAATTGTTTTAATTTAAAGAAAATAAAACACTAACAAAGAATGTAGGTTTATTGAGAACTACAGCAAAGGTTCAAAGTGTTCTCCCCCAGGTTCAATGAAGCTGTTAACTCTCCGTTTCATATCTCCAGATGCATTTTCCAACATCTGAAAGGTTATAGCGTTGCATGCATTAAAATTGCCTCTTGCAGTTCTTCAAGATTGTGCGGGTTATTTTTAAATACGGTGTTTTTGAGATACGGGAAATGAAATAATCTAGAATTGTCAGGTCCAAACTTTGATACACATTTATAAATTTGTTTAGCTAATTTTTGATAATTTGCAGGAAAATTAGGGTAGGTATTTCGAAAAACCTTTAACATAGCGTTCTATAGAATACTTCCATTTACGATTCTGTTGCCGTTTTTTAAAGTCACTTTGACACCTTTGACATTAAAATTTTAAACCACATTGTCATCAGTTCGTAGTACCAACCTAATTTAAATTTCACAGCCTACTAATTTATAATCTAAATGATCTCATGGTTTCGCAAAGTCAACAACCCTCCTTATTAAATTTCAAATTTAAAATATGCATAATTGGTAAAAACTGCATAATGAGACCAATAACTGTATTACGGACGTACATTGTGTAACTTTATTAAGTGGTGTTAAAAATTGAAATCTCCCCTTCTGCACTGTTTATTAAGCCGTAATAGCCGGGAGTTTGTAAAATCCATAATGAACCACCGCAGTGCACCCACAATGGTACGTTTCTATTGAGTTAATTCTCTTGGTTGGTTGGCAGGCGCAGTCGGTGATAAGTCTAATGATATCCTCAACGGGCGGTCCGTATTGGATCTACCAGTTGGTCGTCAGACAATAGTTCTCTTCAAACGTCGTGGTGGTATCTGGTGTGGATCTAAAAGTGGCAACGTCACCTTCGCAACGGGGGAACTCAACCCCATTACTATTCACATTGTTTGGACCGGCACTAATTTCACATCGAAACAGCTAATAATCTCCTTCTAGCCGAACCCGATGCGGAGTCATCCTGCCGTGAACGAGTTACAATTAACGTCGGTAGACCTCTGCAGCTGTGCACTAATTGAAGATATTTACCGGTTATATTTTTAAAACTGAAGAGGGAGCGATTTTAATGAAGCTATAATCATCAAAATATGAGTTTTACTAATATAATGCACGACAGTGTAACAGTTTCAATGTAATTGAAGACCATTAATAATAAGTGGCAAGACCAATTGTAAAATATCAATTTTCCTTTGAATTTTATGATAATTTTGTTACCGTTAAATTTATCATAGATGATTCCATTACTCTTGTTCAGATGCCGACAAACACATCCATCAGTCATTGCTTTGTTGACGTGTTAGTAGATGAATTGCTGGGTATTAGCCAAACAGGGCGTTATCCTTTTCCATCACGTTGAAGAATAACACTTTTCGATGTTCGAGCAATCAATACAAAATAAATACAATATTGGGGATATTGAGCCTCAAATGTTGGCTTGTTATAAAAAGACTTTTTCGGAGAAACGTTTTGTTATATTAGCGGGTGATGCAGAGGAACATTAATCAAGAATGCTTTCCAAAATTGCAACGTAGAGCCTAGATTACTTCCATGTTTACTTAATAAAACTCGTACAGTACAGAGGCGTTGGTATTACTGTGGTGTCAATATTTTGACCAACTGCTGGTACCCCATGATTTTTTTTTCATTTTATGATCAAAGATCTAAATAAATACAGATTTTACTACATTTGATCTTTTTAATATCCCCATAAACGAGGTGTCTTTCCTCATTGGCGGCAATGTGACACCTGTCATCTGTAAAAGGAGCTAAGGAAAACAATTGCCAGACATAAGTTTTTTTTATAGATTGTAATTAAGACGTTAAATGACTCTGTATTTAAAATTTGCTGTTTGCCTGTTTGGTAAGATGAATATTCCAAATTTAGATTTTGAAGTTATTAGTTTTAATATTAAGAGGAGGTCTATTAAGGCGTTTAGGTGCTTCATAAAATTGCTTTTGGCACTTCTGATGCAGAACTTTCGGGTAGCCCGAACATTCAACTATCGCGAAAATTTCGAAAGGAAATTGCCGAAGTAGCTAAAAAAAAGAGTACAGACTTAGTTTCAGTATGTAATGTTTTGGCTCAAGATTATTTAGGAAGTAAAGAGGAAATTGACACAAAAATTTGTACTTTTTTAAATATTTTGTCTGACAAAGAAAATGTTGAAGAAGAAGTACCACAAAATGAAGAGGAAGACCAAAGTGAAAATGATGAAAGTCAGGAAAACGAATAAGAGGAGCACAGCTCTAGTTTTGATGCTAGCGACGACGAAGACTACAAATGCTTGAAAAAATTATTAAAAAAGTTTTTCAAATACAAGTCTGAACTGAAACCTAAGCATGATTCATTTTGTTGTCATTTAGAGATTTAGAAAATACACTCCGATCGTTCGAGGATGTACAAAATTGCAAAAGTTGATATTTGCCAAGAAATATCTAAAAAAATTGCATTTGTCTAATCAAAGAAAGGAGTGACTACTTGCTAAAAGTTGAAAACAATTTTGAAAGGGGAATTTTCCAGAAAAACCAGTAGTGGAACAATTCATAAAATGCAGGCAGTAAAAAGTAAAAATTATAGTGAACAGGGCAACAAGACACAAAGCCATAAGACGTTATTTTGTTTCAACTGCGGGGATCGAAGGCACATACCTAAAAATTGTCTTTTCAAGCAAAAAGGTTCGAAGTGTTTTGCTTGTCTAGAATTTGGTCACAAGGGTACAGAATGCCCAAAGAGAGAAAAAAAGTCACGGTGACTTAAGGGAAGATGGAAGAAAGACTGGTAAATCTGATAGGTGACAACAAAGAAAATCAGATGGCCAATCTTCAGATGAAAAATTGAAAAGTGAAAGCACCGTTTGACTCAGGAAGTGAAATCAATGCAATGCGCCATGATTTTGATCTCAAAGATAAGGGAATTTTATCAACTTTAGATCGAAACACATAGCATAAGGCCGAGAGGATTTGGAGCTAGCACAGTAAAGGGTGTGGGATAAATTCGAATCAACGTTTTAATAAACAAGGTTCCATTTGTGTTGACATTTCATATAGTCCCGGACATAGCAACAAGTTACCAAATAATTTTATTGTTGGAGATAATCTTACCCAAACCGCCGATATTGTTATCGGAAAAGGTCACAGTTGTGGCAAAGAAACTCGAAGATGAGTCAAGAAGTTTGATGGCAATGGAAGTAGTCCAAGAAGAAGTAGATCTCTCTCATATGATGGATAATAATATCAAAGAGACGTTACAAGATTTAATTAACGAGTACAAACCAAACAAAAGGAAATCCGTTGGGGTTAAAATGAAGATAATTCTCAAAGATGAAAAAACTTGAGAAGCAAATAAGGGACTACCCAAGCAACACATCTAGTCTAATAGATGTTTTTGTTTTAAAAATTTCGACTAGACTAGACGTCAAACGATGGTCTATATAGACTGTTTATCGACGTCCCAATGTCCGCTAGATAGACGTCCAACTTCGACTAAATATAGACGTACAATTTTGATCTAAAGCGAATATAAAATTTCGTATTATAGACGTAGAAATGTGATCTATTTTTAGTCTAATCATTACAGGAAATAAAATAATGCAAAAATTAAATGAATTAAACATATACAGTATGTCCCCGGATTGAGTTTACAAGAGGAAAACAATTTTTATTTTTGATTTTATGCCAAAACCTCAAAGGAATAAGATTTTTTGCTTGTCCTGAAACCAGCAGATCTGTAATTAAAACTTCATTATTCTGACTCAGTGGAAAGAAAACTTAATTTTTCTCTTAATTTTGGACTTATAATTTTTCTTCTCTGCTCGTTAAATCCCACCACATTGGCGATTTTATTTTTTTGACAACGATGTCACGTTGACAAATGAGTTTACGCAAGTTAAATAACAAAAATGTTTGTGAAAAAAATTATTTTAAATAAATTAAAATTAATTTAATAAAAAAATGGCAACTAAATGGCACAAAGAAACACCTTTAACATAAAAAACTAATTTTTAACAAGAACAATCATTGTTCAATTAACCCCCCATCCATTTCTGCGCACAATTCTACTCCAAAACGATAGCTTGCCTTCGTGATAAGAAAACTTTAAGATTAAAATTAATCATTACCAAGTCCAAAATCAAGAGAAAAATATACGTTTCTTTCAACTCGGTCAGAATAATGAAGTTTTAATTACAGATTTGCTGGTTTCAGGACAAGCAAAAAATCTTATTCCTTTGAGGTTTTGGCGTAAAGTCAAAAATAAAAAATATTTTCCTCTTGTAAACTCAATCCGGGGACATACTGTATATTGAATACCAAGTACAATTCATTTAACAGCCACCCTTATTGGCACCATAATGCCGCTGAGTTGATAACCTTGAATGACTTTGGTGATTACTACGTCATTTAGGTCCGAGGGTTTCTTTCCCGTTGACGAAAAATACAGATTCTGAAATTAGTTAATTAAGTACCCTATTAAATTAATGTATTTAACCTCACGATTTATCAGTTGCGTTAAGTTTGTATCTTTGAATGGTCTTTTGCCGTTATGGCCGGCCCAATTAAACTTCGTCGCAAATTTGTTCGTAATCACATTTTTTAGTATATTCATCACGGCTTGGCGAACAGTAGTCCCTCACCAATTAAACTTAGACGGTTTTTCTAAAATCATAAATAATTGGTAAAATTAATTTGGAAGTTATCTTATCAAACCTTACCAAATTGCTGTATGCTAATGATTTCTCATAAGTTGGCCATGTACCGTGGTCTCCCTGTACTAACACAATCTTTTGTAACGAATTAATTTACTACTTTCTCCCTAAACGCCATTTCACTCATATTACTGTTGAAGATTCAAAGTGTCGAGGGGGTGTCGAGTCTGGTGGTGTCGAACATGTGTCGAGCACTTGCGGGTGGAAAAATCACGTGATCTTAGTTCCGCACTGTATTGGGTAGTTTGGCTAGGGTCCGACAAAATAAATGTACCTACAACGAGGTCACTTACCCCTACGCTTGAAAAATAGATCCACAAACCGTTAGATTCAAAAATATCTAGAAATTTATTTATTTAAACATTATGCATAATTTTAACTTTAGGAACATTATCATTCATCTTGCATTTCTCTGCAACTGGATTCGTGAAATTTGAGCATATTTTAGTAATAATTGTAATAATATTTATCCATGACAACTTTACTTATGTGTCTTCATTGACAAGGTAAAAGTGTCACTTTATCTTATTGCAGATAAAATAGCAACCTTTGCCTACTTTATATTATGCATTATCACATAAAATTATATTATAAATATTATTTATGTACAGTGGATGGTGGATGGTAATATAAATTTCGGTGCTTTTGCTGCTTCAAGAACTTCGGGCGGCGTGCATTTCTAGTTCGGAATCTAACATGATCGTCGGTTTCTTTTTGGAATTACATATTTAAAAAAATATCTACACTTACCCAAAGATGACTGTCACAGTTTTTTCAACTTAATTGTGTTTTTGTTGACATCCTAACCACGAAAACATTTATATTATGTATTACGATTTAGCTTGATCTTAATCTTTCAAATTCATACTATAAATTATTGTGGTCCAATTTATTTATCTGAAAACGTTTGCGGATAAAATAGTATTTCTATAATATTATTCAGAAAATTAGTGGTTTTATGTGCTTCGCCTGGATATATAGATATCTTTTTTCTACATATAATATATATGTAGAAATTTATACATATAATATATGTATAAAAATGACTGAAATTGGACTGTAAATCTATAATAGACGTATATTCGACATTTATATTATAGAGGGTTTAAAGATCATCTACCATAGACGTCTATATTTAGTTCAATTTTAGACAAAGACGGCTTATAGACGGTGTAGACAGTGTTTACTCCAGTGTTTCGACGTCTATTAGATTAGGATGTGTTGCCTGGGTAGTTAGAAAAAGACGTAATAAGACCTAATTGTTCCGAATTTGCGAGTGCAATAGTTTTAGAAAGAAAGAAAGGTGAAGGCACCGGAATCTACTGTGATATTGTGACTATCACAAGATTAATAAAAAAATAGTTCGTGACCGATTTCCATTGCCTTTGATGGACGATGGGTTTTCTGAAGCAAAATTCTACACCACACTTGATTTAAGAATAGATTTTTCCATGTCCCGATCCAAGAAGAAAGCAGATAATATACGTCACGGACAATTTGAATTTTGTGTAGTCCCATTTGGTCTTTGCAACAGTTCAAGCGTTTTTCAACGTTATGTTAACCATGTTTTTAGAGGATTGATAAACGATGGCGTTATGAACATTTATCTGTCCAGAGATTACAGCCTCCAACCTAAATTAAAAAAGTAGAAGTTTCTGCAAGAAGATATAATTTTTTAGGGCACGTTATAAGTAGTGGTAAAATCAAGCCATCTGAAGCAAAAATTTACGCGATTAAAACCTAATTTAGTGAAAATGGTTAAAGTTTTTTGGGACTAACAGAAGATTTTTTCCTTTGTATTCACTAATCAGTAAACCATTGAGTGATCGTTTAAGAACCGAAACAAACTTTGTATTTGGTATGGAGCAAGAAAAAACCTTTGTGAGATTAAAATCGATTTTTACTAGTAAACCAGTATTGAAAATTTTTCGACAGAATGTTAGAACAGAACTCCACGTAGACGCTAGCAAACATGGGGTTGGATCAGTTCATTACATGAGCAAAAAGACTACGCTACCACAAGAAAAATTAACGAGGTATGAACTGGAGGTCATGGCAATTGTAAAGTCCTTAAAAAAAATCGAATTTATTTGCTAGGATCAAAATTCAAGATCGTCACAGATTCCGAGCGTTCAAAAATACTATGTCGAAAATAGACTTGGCTTCCAAAGTTGCTCGATGGGCCATGTTTCTTGAAGAATTTGAATAAAAATTAGAAGACCCAAAAGGAGAAAGGATGAGACATGTGGATGCACTCAGCAGACACCCTGTTATCATGACAACTGCAAAATGAATCCTTAAAACCGATAATGAAAATTCTGGAGACAGAAACTTCTGATGATTATGTTTTGCAAAACAGAGTTGTGTACAAAGAAATTGAAGGAGACAAGTTGTTGGTAATTCCGAAAGCTCTAGTTGATGAAAGAATAAGAAGTGCACATGGAAATGGACATTTTGCTACGAAAAAGAAAAACGAAATGGTTAAGAAAGATTATTTTATTTCAAAGCTTGAAAAGAGAATCGAGGAATTTACCTTGCATTGTTGGGAACCGAAAAAAGGAACAACAAGAAAGAAGGCGATAGATCCAAGACCTACAAAGAAGAAGCATTTTGTGCACAAGATTTTAAATATTACTGCGCCAAAGAAGATATCGAACACATTGAAATAACCCGCGAGGAAACGGCAAAGCAGAAAACAAAGTTCAATTGGTCACAGTCACTTTGACAAAAGTCTTCGGAGAATCCAGCCGTTTGGTTTAATTATACTACTAAGAGCTGCAGCAGGCATTGAACTCCACCACAAGTCGCTCCACCAGTTTCAGCCCTTTTAAATTATTGTTCGGAGTGGAAATGAAAAAGACGCAGGATGTTTAGTTAGCTGTAGTGTACAAGGAAGGTGATATCGTCCACATCAAAAGAACTCAATTTGGAACAAAGAATAAGCTGGTTCCAAAATATTTAGGACGATAGCATCTCGTCGGACGGACAATTTTATTGTAGGTTTTTAAGTTTGTAGTAATTTTTTGTAGTTTTGATTTGTTTCTCGTCTACTCTAAAGTGAGAGGACCGGAAAAACTCATCTGGCTCATCAGAAGTACAGTGGAGAGTCGGGAAACAGAACGCCAAGGCATCAGACGTATGTGTGAAACTCGTGTATTGTTCCTGTTCTGTTATTGTTCTTTTTTTATGTATACTAAATCATTGTGTTATTCCGAAATTGTGTCATTTCAAGAATTACTGCGAAACAGCCAATGTCCCAAGTTTGTTCAATTTTATCACTATCTAGCTTAGCCGTTTAAAAAAATACGTTTGTTGAATTACTTGATAAAAACCTACTGAATTATTGCAACGTTAAAGTAAAAATAAGTTTTTATAAATTTAATATATTTGGTGTTGTCTATAGGTTCAACAAGAACAGTAGTTTTCAAAAGGCCCGACCTTAGGTGATCGATTTTAGTCTACTGTTTTAGTGAGTTTTCAATTATGTAATTATTTAATATTATCCACATTTACGTCATAACCTTTTCCATCATATTAAAAGCGTGACTTGTACTTCTTCCCTGTTGGTACTAATTCTTGGAACCACATACGAGTATAATAATAATCATCAGTATACTTAGTTTACGTAATTTACTGAAATTTGGTCAAGAACAAGCAACATGACGTCAGTGTTTATTGATTGCCCAAATATATATAATATTAATTTATTTTTTACAGTAGCTTTAATAAAATACTAGCTAAGATACTAGCTAGAAGTATTTTATCTCTCTCTCTCTCTCTCTCTCTCTTCTGGATCTACGTAGAGTAATGTACGAAAATCTTTGTTACACTTCAACCGTATAATCAAGAAACCTAATACATAAATACTTTGATGCATATATTTTCTGTTATCTACAAAATTTAAATACAGTCTCTCCAAAGCCATTAATGCTTTTTGCAAATAAATAAAATAATAAAACACCCCATACATATTCCTCGTGACGGCTAGCGTGTTTGTCGATTTACAGTCACGTCATTTGGATTGCTGTGTACTTATCAAGCTTGATCAGCTTGATTAAATTCCTTTTAATATGACCTTACCGTTTCTAAAAAGCTGACTGTTACCCAACACGTTATATCTATCTATTCAACGACAGGAAACGAAAAAACGCAATTTCATTGAAAGTGACAACTTAATCGTCTTTATGCTCAGAAACGGTGCGTTTTCTTTGGAATAATTAATGCCGAGATGGACTCAGGATGATGAATGGTGGCAACGCCGCCTACAACACCTTGAACTGAAAATAATGATGATAGATCTTACATGTGAAAAGAAGAACAAATTCAATAATATGTATTGTGGTAATCTACAGAATTATAGAAAACTGTGTCAGTAAAGAACGGGTTTGAAAACTTTAAAGTAACAATTATGGCTAACTGTTTTTCTAAGTACTTGAATGTAATATTTAAGGCCACCTTATTGCAAAACAAATTAACAGATTCGAGCGACCTATAACTCGGTAACAGAGACTGTCTAACCTTAAAATTGTATAAAGCATATATGTACTGGTTGCGTTGATGCTTCATTACGAACAAAAAATAGACTTATCGAAAGAAACTCGGTCATCGAGTGTTATATAAATGTTGGAAATCTATTGGAAGTTGACAAACCCACAGCCGCCAGAACAATCGAAGAAGCCACAGACAGTATAGCAAATTTAAGAAATTATTTCATTAAATTTCCGGAAAATGATGAAGAAAGAATTGAGATTCAACGCGAAATTTATAAAATCGTTTCATTTCCAAGAGTATTGGGTGCAACTGATTGTCACTTCAGTCACCTGGTGTTGAGAATGCCGAAACATTTAGAAATCTAAAAGGTTGAAATGAAAAATAATGAAATGGGTAATGGTCTCCTCTTAGGTGACGGTGGCTAGAAGCTTAGACTTTACCTATTGCTAATCCCCAAAATGATGCTGCAAATTTATATAACTAATCACAAATTATGATAAATGTGATAATAAGGAATATGATAAAAAGGACTTTTGGAATTTGGAAAAGAAGATTTCCAGTATTTATTTCAATGGGTATGACAACGAAATTAACTTTAACGCAAAATATCTCCCAGCTACTGCTGTTAGACATAATGTTGCTCGAAGAAATCCTGCAGAAGCAATCGATGACGATGATAGCAACGGTTTATATAAAATATATACAGGGTGGAAAGTTTAACTGGAATAAATTCAGTATCTTCACTGTAATTGATTTTGAGAAAAATTCTTGAAACACGTCGATTTTTGTTTTTAAGTTGCCCCTTTCTAGCCTGATCAGCTTTCTTTTGTTTTTACTCAACCACCCTTATTTTTTTTTTTTTTCAAATGGGAAGATATGTCAACCGACACATCGTTGGAAAGCTTATTCCACTTACACTTTCCAGCCTGTATATTCCACACCCAAATTCCATTGTAAATTACTTAAGGATTATTATTCAAAATAAAATTATTGATTAATTTAGAAGTCTACATTAATGTTATGCACAATATATTTCATACCCGACTAACATCTAGATGACTATTTTTGCCACGCAAAAGGAAGGTATAATGGAGTATTTCTCTCACAAGTGATATAATGATAAAAAGGGGTGAATTACTATGGTTACACAATGGTAAGACATGAATTATTTTTTGACACTTTCATTAATTTTTTGATTTTTAACTTTTACAAGAAATTACACGTCGGGCATAAAACGTCGTATCTTACACGTGACCGAAATGACATTGTAAGCACGTGAGATTTGTATCACTCGTGCTATCGCACTCGTGATTCAAAGATCTCACTCGCTGACAATGAAGCATTTCTGTCACTTGTAATATAATCTACTATTATTATATTTTTTTTTAATTAAGACTTCTACTTTTCTAACCATTTTTAAATTATGCTTTTCTCTTTTCTGTTTCAGTTCTTGGATAGCCATTTTTTTTGTTCTTCTGTCAATAAAAGATGCTCTTGTAGTAAATCAAACTGTAAACTATGGACTTTGGTACTTTTCATTGAGTTTTGCGGTCTGATTCTCGGGTTTTTTGTTTCCTTTTTTTAAGACTTCTGGGATCCAAGTTGTCCATGCACTTCCACTTCACCATAATGAAGAATAATGGCATCTGGGTGAGGTGGATCGGCACCTGGTTCTATTAAAGTGACAATTTTAACTAGATATATGATGTATAAAAATTAATTGTGCGTGTCAGCTCCGACGCGCGACTGGAGTGCGATTGTCTTTGAATATACAATAGACAAAGGGGGTAAATAAACGCTTCTCTTATAATACTGAAACCGTGTATATACTTTTATTCATATTTCTTTATATTGAACATTAATTTCATGAATACTATCGTCATTATTAAATACTGTGATAACAGGTCTGTGGTAAAAATAGCATACGTAAACGACGGAAAATACGTGATTTTTTTTTGCATCATCAGTTGAACTGGTTTCTTCCATATCTTACAATATTATTTATACCTTTATTCACTTCACTGTATATCAATATAAATATCAATAGCAATATACGAAAATACGAAAAAAACTAATTGAAAAAACTAACACCGGCAACCAACAATACATGATACAGTGTAGAGGGTTACGCGCTTTCTGTTAACGCGTTTTGCTAACGCGTAACAGTTGACGCTCGATTTTACTACCCATCTTTTAAATTATGTTATGTAAGCACAGGCATCGAAAAGCCCGTAGGCCGAATAAAGATTTCTTTATTAACAAAACCCCGCAAGAAAAATTGCTGTGACCTGTTAACGGTGACGGTGCAATGAAACATTTTTTGCGATACTTAAATGTATGCTTGTATGCACATGGAGCACATTGATTTGTCATAATTAAAGAATAGTATATTATTATACGAGTTCCTGTGTAAATTGGGTGCTTTCTGGCACTAGGGGCTTAAAAAACCACGAGTGAAACGAGTGCTGTTTTAAGCCCCGAGTGCCGGAAAGCCCCTAATTTACACAGGAACGAGTGTAATACAACGTTTTATAGTTCGACACTACCTTGGCAAGTCTTTAAAATGCTTAAAATTCATAAAAATAGTGTGACGTTTATCTGACATTTTATTATTTCATGACAGAGAGTGTTTACACAAGCGAAAACTTGAAAATTCTGACAGTGTCGAACTATAAAATGCTATAGGGGTGATGCAAAAGAAAATTTTTATGATGCATAACAGTGTATTGATTGTTGAATTCGTTTAGTTCAATTTATTGAAATCTGCCCGTTGAGGTGCCGTGACCTCAGCACCCCACAAGAAAAAAACCTGTAACATGACGGTGCATATAAAAAATTTTTGTGGAGCATAACGGTGCATTTGGGATGAATTTGTGTGTTGCTATTTTTCTTTTGTCAGCGTGCTAATGTCTCGGACCTTTTTTATGTCATAATAAATATAAATTTCGAAAAGTGTAGTATATATTTGAACATTAATTAATAATCATTAGATTAATAAATTTAAGGAATTATTTAAATTAACACATTCAGCATTAGTTATCAATGCTGACCTTTTTCCAGTAGTAAACATTTTCCTATTCTTTTTAAATGTTGGCCTATAGAAGTGTTCATCTAAAACTACTCCATTTTTAAGGAATGATATGTTTAGAGACATCATTGCGTGGGATCTAAAGCCTGCAATCTGCGGTTTTTAATGTATGGCGTATTCATAGCGTCATTAACTCTTGGATAAACCTACCGAGAGATGACATAGCACTGCTAATGTTTGTCGGCACTTGTTATGCACGGATTACGGGATGCATCCCGTTGCTAATAAATTCCCTTTCCCATAGATTAATGACACAACATGCTTGCCAATAGACAACTAGTGCAAATTTAGTACAGAATGTATTATCTTAAAAATATACACGGCTTAAGACTAGATGACCGAAATGAAAATTTGAGGATATCAGTTTTAAAACTCGCTCTTTGCATTTTTGCTTGGTGTTTAAATAACAATGAAATAATAGTATATTATGATACGAGTTTTATAAGAAGCATTTTGTCGCACGCATAGGTTTAGGGCACGACGAGCGTAGCGAGGTTCGCATCTGTCAAATGGCGCGATTAGTTGACGTTTATACGTCGTTGTCGCGGTCACATTGCAGTACAGTTGCAAAGTTGCAGGCAACATTAAGACAAGAAAAGTTACCAAAAACAGAATTATAATTTAGATCATTATGATTTTGTTTTTGGTGTTATAATTTGCAAATTATGAAACCAAATTCGAAAAAACTTCTTATGCTTCTTTGATAGGTTTTTATTTATTTGGTAATGTTCCAAGTTATTTTCATTTTCAGACAAATTACAGTGTTTGATTAAAACCGAAACAATAGGCCTATTACCAAATGGTAAAGTAGTATTCACCATTCGAATGCCGATTTTGAACTTTAATACCTTTGAATATTATCACTTATAATACGATAAGTAGTCAAGTTATTTCTAAGGTGTTAGGAATGTCAGTGTAATTGCTTAAAATGCTGTGCTTGCACGAGTCGCATTGGCAGTTGCAATAAACATGAGTGGAACCATCTTAGAAATTGTCGACTCAACTTTGAGTACGAATCGTATTCGGAGGACTATTCAGTGAACCAAACCATTTTTCTTAAAAGTACTAGTCCGATTGTCGGCCGCAATTTGTACTATAGTACAATTATCACCGTTATTGATTTTGATTGGGAAAATTTTGAAATTCTATGACTGTTATTGGTCGAATGTTAGAGTTTGACAGGTCTTGATGACTGGCATTATTTCGTTAATTTGCAACTGGAGTACCACAACTACCAGATCTCAACTATTAATTCAACAAAAGATGCCTAAAATACTACATAATCGTTCGAATTGTACAGGCGGAATTGGCTTCGTTAAACTGTCTGCCGCTTGATCCTTGCTTTAAACATGGAAACACACTCGTGTTAGCCACCAGGAGTAACGGCACAAACTCCAGCGACACAATTTCACAAAGCGGTCTGTTTGGCCAGATAGCGTCTTTCGCGCCAATTCTTCATGATGAGTTCTTCTCGTGGTTTTCCTAGGAACCGCGACGCGTAGCTAACAGTACAAGCAATATCTGGCCTCGTGGCTACGCTACGGTCAGATACATGAGGCATCCAAGCGCCTCTCTGTATGGAGCACCTGTCAACTTCGTAATCGTCATCTCTTCTGTTAAGTGCATCTTTCGCTTGGTGTCGTTAGTGGATTTGAGTCTTGCATCCGGAATTTTTGAAGTACAGCTCAGTGTTCCTCGTTTGATCAAAGACAATGGAACCATATTTTCTCGCTTCATATGCACGTTCAGAAAATAATCCGACTGGTCCAATAGTCATCTTAAACTCCATCTTTAATTTTTTTTAAATTCCTTAATGTCAGATGTCTTGCTTGCGATTATCAACGTATAACACTACTATCCCTGCTGCAAGAAAAGGCCCTATTTCAACAAGACAACATCTTATTCCAAGAAAACAGTGCAAGGTCACACAATGAACAAACGCTATTCGACGCCTGGAAACAGGCGGCATTTGAAAGAGATTGCGTAACTACACAAATGAACAGTATGCAAATTCAAATAGAAGAAATGCAGAAAATGATTCAAAATTTGGAGAATAATAAACACGCAAAAAGTGTTAAGCCTACACAAAGTACACCACCACAAAAAATTAAAAGGAAACAATGGAATACTTTACCAACGAAGAAGAGCTAGCCGAAGAGACCAAGTGGATAAGAGATAGCTATAAAAACAACAACAAAAAAAAGGATAATGGATACATCACTCACTCCCCCACAAAATACACAAAAAGTCTCAAAAGAAAAACGAACATTACCAAGAAAACCAAGACCTCCACCTCAAGTTGTTGTAGAGGGAATTGAAAATTTCAATGCATTACATTACTTAATAAGTGAAAAAATGACGGGGTTTCAAATAAAAGTCGTCAGTGATAAGAACATTAAAATCAACCTCGCAGACGAAGAAGATTTTAGAGCACTAGTTAAAATCCTGACGGAAAACAAATTTTCGTGGCATTCCTAAAAACAAAGGCCAATTGGAGTGATAGCCAACAGATTGCATCATTCTTGTAAGTCAGATGACATTGTGACCTCAATGAGAAAAAGAGGGTACAAGTTACTTCAAGCTATTCCCAAACTAAAATATAAAACCGAACAACCACTTAACATGTTTATGCTTGAATTCAGACAAGATGAAAATGTTAACAAAATTTATGAAATCACAGACATAATGAAATATTACCGCTCAGAAAATTAAAACTAGTACAGCAGTGCAAGAAGTGCCAAGCTTACGGCCATACACAAAGGTACTTCACAGGAGATTAATAGAAATAATTGATGAGAAAGAACTGATCCCTACACACCAGTTTGGTTTCAGAGAAAAACACTTCACTACTGACCAAGTACACAGGATCAGATAGAATTGAAAAATCATTCTAAGAAAAGAAAGTTTGCTCAACCGTTTTTCTAGATGTTGCACAAGCTTTCAATAAAGTTTGGCATGAAGGGCTCTTCCACAAATTGAAGACATTTTTTCCTAAACAGTGTTCGCAACTACTACAATCTTATTTGACAGAAAGATACTTCAGAATCGAGCAGGAAGAAGCTTATTCTGAACTGAAAGAAATTAAAGCAGGAGTGCCACAAGGTAGCGTACTGAATCCTGTACGCTACTTACTATACGCTAGTGACATTCCTATACTTGAACAAAATACAATTGCCACTTTTGCCGACTATACAGCAGTTATGGCAGTTGGAAATAATCATGAAGAGGCGGCAGCGAAACTTCAAACCTCCATTGATAAAATAAACACCTGGACCAAAACTTGGCGTATCAAGTTAAACGAAAGTAAGTCCCTACATGTAGACTTTACCAACAAACGTCAAAAACATATACCGATAAGGATCAACGATACCCAGATACCTCACGCTGACTCTCCAAAATATCTGGGAATGAATTTAGATGCTAGATTGCGCTGGAAAGTTCATGTGAGAACTAGGGTTAAAGCGGAAAAAGTTGCCTTGGTTACTAGGCAGAATTTTGGACCTATGGCATCCAACTACGGGGGTGCGCTAAGAAATACAACATAGAAGTTATTCAAAGATTTCAGAACAAAATGCTTAGGGAAATTGTTGATGCACCATGGTATTTTCAAAATAAACATCTTCATAGAAATCTTGATGTAGAGACTGTTGGTCAGACAATCATCAAGTTCGCTAAGAGTCATGAGCAGCCATTACTTCAACATGTGAATATCGAAGCGACCCAGCTCCTTGATAACACTAATCAGACGAGAAGACTCAAAAGGACCAAACCTTATGAGTTAGTGAAGTGAAATTAAAAGCAGCAAAATGCGAAAGTTACACGCCAAATCATGTGTAGATTAAGTTTTAGAATCTAAGTATTACTACTGCGTAAATTCTTAGTTTAAGTTTTCTATTAGTATTTTAAGTTAGATTAAATTTACTCATTAACTGATCAAATTGTAAAATCAACAAGACACCAAATACAGTGTTTTTATAATAAAAAAAAATCTGTCTGCCACTGTCGGTAATGCGATAGAACAGACACGGGTCTGCTGCACTTTTGCACAAACAAAAAGAAAACAAACAAAACGTCTTTAAACCGCTTGTTACAACACTTTGGGGATACACGATTGCAACCAATCTTCAAATCTTTTCGGCTGTTCCATATAGATCTCTTCTTCAATGATGCCGTTCAGAAAAACGTCGAACTGTGTAATTTCAAGGTTTTCTTGTTGGCTAAAACCTCGAATCACTAGACGCGGCTTGTAACGATTTATTTCACCATCTGTATTATACTCCTGATGCGGTACACCTACTGATCGGATATAGCTTTTCAACTTACAGGTAGATACTTTCAACGCCTTCATTTCTTCCTCCATTGCTACCTTCTAGTGCAATTTCTCCGCCGACTCGGTTGCGTCTGCATAACTTTTTGGTTCTCCAACTTCAGTTAGCATGGCTTTAATTAGACGGTCAGGTGCTTTAATTCTTGTCCGGTTCCTCAGTTGTAGGGCTGTCCATTCAGAACCAATAGCAATTATTTAGGCTCATCCTCGTCGTCTTTTAGGTCATTCATTGTACACTTCAGTTAGAGACAGCCCCTCATTCTTCTTAGTAGACTTTGGTTCGAACACTACGTTTCTGCTACGAATAATCTTGTTTTCTGATTTCATCCAAACAAGGTAACCATCCACATAATTATGATGTCTTCCCATCAATTCTGCTCAGTCCTGTTCGATTAAGAACGTACACAGCTTTGGTAGATTCCTCGCCAAAGCATCGTATGAGCAAGCACAATGACTGTTCTATTCGTTCGTTCCGCACAGTCATTTTGTTCCTGGGTATACGGATTTGTGACAACGAATTTTATGCCACTTGATTTCAAAAGCTTCTATAGATGACCTTTCTCACCGCATTCATAACACTTAAAGTTGGCTTTCTTGACATTGCTTCTTTTGACTACAGATCCATAGGATTTCTTCACCTGGTTGGTCCTGGTTGCTGTTTGTGCCGATACGTTCACTCTTTACCGATCCTTTTGATTTCATCGCCATTAAGGAAACCAACTCTTCCTGCTTTTCGGCTTTCTGCTTACGACGATTTTTATCAGAATTTAAAACTTGGATTAACCCTGAAAACATTTGCCTATAATCTGACCGCCCCCACCATGCTTGTCGAAGACTAGTGATCTGGTGCGTATCCAGCTGCTTTACAGTTAACGATGACCGTCTAGCTTTACTCTTAACTGCTGCATACGTAATATCAATTCTACATACTTGGCGATATGTGTCACCATTCAACAGAGACCAAATTTGAGTCTTATGCAAGCCTGCTGTGTTATTTTCCAATTTAGTGAGGAAGGAGTTATGCTAGGAGTCCGATGATGGTCATCTAACTTTTAAATATTGCGACGGAAGTCATATCATTCAATAAATAATTATTATGTTAGTTTACCGATAAACGTTTTAATATAAAACCTACCTTCTTCAAGAAAATTATTTTTTCCAAACGAAAATAAAATAATATAAAATTCGCCAGGCGCACGGAAACTTTTTGAGTTATGTATATATCACTGGAATTCCTATAAAAAGTTATGTTCCATTAACATGCATGACAGAAATGATCTACAAATCGACAAAAGGAAGAAAAGGAGGCTACAAAGTTTTAATTTCATAGTTTAGCAGATGTTAATTTTCTCTTTACGTTTTCTGTGTAAGGAGACAATCAATTGCAAAGTTGAAAGCATGAAAAACTACGGGCACGACAATTTGGAAAACCTAGAATTGTAGCAATTTTAGACAGCTACTTCCAAAACTTAATAATGTTTTGGTAACAATAAAAAATACCAAGATTTACAAAATACACGCTTTGTCTAAGTTGCTGTCTTTTCCGCATCAATCCCACACTCAGACACTTACCTTTTGAACTGTCGCGTAGAACAAAGCGAAAGATTCAAGTAAATTTCAGTGCTTATAATTTAACGTAAGAATTTGTTTCCAACACTAAAGCCATTTTGCAAAACTTTCCAGCATCTCGTTTTGTGCTCATTTTATGAAAGAAGCGGCGGATATGATGTGGTGCTAACTTTATTTCGTAATGTTGTTTCTCTTCTGCAGAAAAGAATTTATGTTTTAGCATATCTTTTTAAGCAGGTGCAAGTTGCAGCGTTCGAAGAAAATCTCGAAAACAGTTAATATTTTTTAGAACTTTACGAGTCTAACGATGAATCGGAGACCTGCACAATTAAAGGACGCGGCCTTGTTTCATCCCGACGTTCAGGTTCGGTTCAAAGTTCCATTTAGGGTTAGGATAAGGAATGCAATTTTCACCTTATCTGGCGCTACCAATATGATCTTCCGCTCGCAGACATGTCTACGTTTATTGGAGCCATTTCCTGCACGACTTCGGTCGTTACCAAACACTTAATTATGATTAATGCCCCCTTCTCACCGATATTGAACCCTATATTTCCATAAAGCCGCATTAACGTCGCAATATCACGCCTATATACAACGCTCTTTAAGAGTATCGTAAACACTGGGAATTTAGAGAGCTAGGAAAACGCTCCAAAGAGCAATGCCATCATCGCTGTTATTTGCCAATAAAACTGGAGTTTGAAAGTTATTGTACAGGGGAGAGAAACATTAGCGATGCTAATGAAATGGAAAGGAGCCTCATGAATATATCACCCGGAGCAGTTAGTGTGACAAACTGCTTTAGACTGATGATGCCATGTTACCATCATTTCGAGGCACCCTTTTACTGTCTCAAGAGTAAATATGGACGCCATCAACAAGCACCGCGACGACTATTAATGCAGCTGAATATGAAATTGGAATATTAAGTGTGGAGTTGCAAGTTGCAGCACGCAAACAAAGTGATAATAATGAAGGAAGATAGATCACACTAATTTGTATAAAAAAGTACACAGCAAACGTTCCAAAACATAGTAACGTTAAACAAGTATCCCGATAATGTAGACTTCACTAAGTGATCCGTGGGGCAATCTTAACCGAGTTTTTTGGTTTTTAGAAAAATATTTATACAGTAATGTGATCAATATGTCGTTAATGTTGTAGATTATTAAAACCCTTGAACTATCACTAAAGACTCACGATAATTATAATTTTATTATTTCTAAAACACTTCGAGAACTCATATGGTCAGAAATGAAATAAATGAGATAAAAAGATACAAAAGAGAACAAAGTGACCAATGGGACAAATTACACAAAAAAATTTGGAGAGCCAAAAGTGACCAAAGGGATAACACAGAGTAAATAAAGTAAAGAGGCAAAAGGAACTAAAGAGACAAAACACAGA
This sequence comes from Diaperis boleti, assembly GCA_963583935.1. NCBI lineage: Eukaryota > Metazoa > Arthropoda > Insecta > Coleoptera > Tenebrionidae > Diaperis > Diaperis boleti. The sequence continues at coordinate 34,014,625 of OY757242.1, read as the reverse complement.
GAAGCGACCAGAGACATCACAAAGACCAAATACACGAAAGGGAGGAGAGAGACTAAAGTGAACAAAATGATCCAAAAAACTGAGGACCAAAAATAACAAGGACATCATAGAGCGAAATTAAACAGCAGAAGAGACCAAGTAAACCAAAAATACAAAAAAGACTATAGATACAACACACACCAAAAAATACTAACAATAAATAGAACTTAAAGGACTAGATATCCGTGTCAAACGACTAGGTAGTGCAGTGGGCTGGGGTCCCTCTTGCGTTGAATGTCCCGGGATGTAATCTCAGCTGTGTCGAAGAACTATAGAATATTATATTGTATTATAATGATATGACACATCTTATTCGCAAATCAGTCTCATTGCTGTACAAAGAAATAACAGGGGATAAACTGTTTGAACCTCCATTACAACTTGAAGACAATTTTGCCTTTTGGGTCATTTTCCTGCTTTTATACTTTTTGTCTAAATCCTTTCTTTCCTTTTGCCTTTTTTTCTTTTCGTATTCCGTCTATTTTTAGAAAATCTGTGTATATTGTTTAAAAGATACAAAAGCCTTTTTGACAACATGTTTAATATAATATTTTTTAAAATCAACACATCAGACATGGAAGATTAAGGCTTCCCATCCCGGCTTCTCCTTAGTTCTTGTTCCTTCTAGCTCTCACCTCGTCCGTCCCAGGACTGCCCCTCTTTTTCATATGCTGCCAAGTTGACCTCGCCTCCAACTGAAAACGCTAACTTGTTCATTTCTTCTCTTTCCTTCCCGTGCTTGACGTCAGTCTGGATGATGGTTTGGTTTAAGGTTTTATATTTCAGGTGAAAAGACTTCATTGCTCGTAAAGTTCAACCACGTATCGGTCAGCGAATACGAACCTTAGACACTCCAATGGTGGATATACGTTACTGACGCCATGGATTCCGTAGATACTTTTTATCGACTAGAGACGAGGAGGTGTGATGCCACTCCACTCGAAGGCTTTCAGGTTTGTGCTTAATTGCGCTTTCTCTGAGATTCTGCGTCTCACAGTGTGGCTCAGCCCTGTGTGGCCCCTTCGCACGATCATTAGAGAAGACACCAGGGAATTCTTTGCTGGCAAACCAATCGCTGTAGATTGGGGTAGACCGCTAGAGCTGCGTCATTTGTTGTTTAAGACATCAACGTTTGTTTAATTGGTGTCTGGAGATGTGCAGCCATCATATTATTGATAAAACTGTTTCAGTTGTTTTAGACAAAACAATACACATGACCGAGTTATTATATTAGTCATTGATGGGCTAATCCTTAATTTAAGAATTTTGTGGTAAGTTTAGATTAAAGGAAAAATGCTGGTTTATCTAGAAATACCGCTTGTAATCTATAATATCAAAGTGAATGTGTGTGTTCGTCCTTTATGCCTAAGCTAACCGTTCACTTTGTCAAGTTTTTGCTGATATGCTAGTGAAGGCTTCTGCGTCATAAAAATAAAGAAAGATCTGCCCCCTCCCCCCGACGAGTGAACGTCCTCCCGTTGGAACATAAATTCAGGTTTGACCATTCCACCTCGCTTCGCCGGATATATGTATGTATATATTACGGACAAAGCACGAATTTAGACAAACTGCCTTTTGTCTGGACAAATCGCGAAATGTCTGCTGACTTTGGACAAAACTCGATCTATCACTGAAGGTCGCGTTTTGTCCAGACAAGTTGCGTTATGTCCAAGCTAACGTTGACAAGACCCGAATTTTGTTAGCAGCATTGGTCTGGGAAAATTGAGGTAAGATTATATCTAATATATCTTTGGCAAGATTTGCCCAATATTAGGCGAATATTTTAGATTTTATATCAATAATATGGAAATGATATGGAGATAACAAGATGCCAATATTGCTTGCCAACATAATACCAACGTTGGCCTTATTTAGTATACAATGATTTTCCAATATATCTTTGCCAAGATTGGTCCAATATTGGACGAATATGAATGTAAGATTTTATACCTATTTGGGTACGATATGGAGTTACAACAAGATACCAATATTGCTTGCCATCATAATACCAACTCTGGTTCAACATTGCACGTCCTTCTGAAATTTTTGAAGTGAAAACTTCTTTAGCGTCGGTGAGCACTTTTTGGGATGGGTAAAAAATGTTAAACCCACGTCAGGACACGTGGCCGGATCGAAAATTCGTAAGACGGAGGGAGGGTAGACCGCCGCGCCGGTGCGGCGTAGGAGAGGAGGTAATATCCCCCTCTCTTTGTTGTTAGTTTCAGAAGAAATAATCGTCCATATTGCACAAATTATATGGATGTGCATGCGAAATACACCAGCATGTTTAATGCTACTGTTTCTGATATCGGCGATATGTGTATAAGTCGTTGCCACTCTGGTGATAATCAGTTTATTATTATGGTTGCCGTTTACATTTCTCCAGATAAGTCATTGCGTGATATACAAGACTTCTTGTATGAAAATTTATTCATTTATTCTCATGACGCATCTGCATTGCTTAAAAAAAATTGGGAAAAGCTTTGATGATTTGCCAATGATTTTGAGTGGATATTTCAACATAAATTTTGCAGACGATAAAAATCAACTATTAATTGAATTTTTAAATAATGAATTTGGTTTAACGATGTCAAATGATCGCAATCTTAGCACAACGAAATACAAAACTACTATTGAAGCGGTCTTTATTAGACATTTAAATAAATTCGAATCAAAATTGTTCGTTTCTTACTTCAGCTACCATAAACCTATTGTATCAGTTTTAGAGATTGGCGATGATGATGTTGGTAATGATGATGGTGAAAGAGTCGTTGAAATTATGGATAAAAGTTGATTTTTCTGAGAGATAAACTTTTTAATGTAAAATAATTGTAATAGTTCTGAAGTGTAAAATTTTTTAATGTAATATAAATTGTCATGTTTGTGTACGATGGCGAAATAAATGAATATTGTATTTTACCACCTAAATGATACTTTTATATTGATAAATAAAGCAATTCGTGCGAAATTATTCCCTAACCATTCCAAAATATTCAAAAATGCACAACGTTAATGTTCAAGTTTTCACTTCTGCCGGCACTCCCGGAGTGCAACCCGTTGTTTTTTCATATAAGAACTCGCTCTATAAGTATCTACATAATATGTGTAATTGCATGGTTTCAAGGACACGCACAATGTTTTTTTGTTCTGCTTCAAATTCAAAAATCACATACATTTAGATTTTGGGTTTAAAATTGTTGCCAATTAGTTGGGGGTTAAATCCAACATCAAGAAGAAAAATGCTTTGTATTGGATTGTCTTTTTTTTCAAATAGTTCTTTAAAATAAACAGTCATTTCAACTCATACACATTTTATTGCTTGTTAACAAACTGGGATGTTTTTAAATCGATATTCATTCATATTCATCTTTTTATTATTATATTATTATTATTCTTATTTTATTTATAATAAATATATGTTTTTATCTATATTTATCTAATTCTTTATTTTATTGTTTTTCGAACGTATTCATATTTGCCGGGGAGATCACGCTAGTTAGTAGCGGTAGGTAGCAGCCGTAGCAGCTTGTGAAGATAATTTTATATTTTTATTAGCCCTACATATTTCGTTACTTTTTTGTTTCATGAATTGTTTCGGGATTGGATCACCTCGCTGTGAAGAGATTGCTGTTTGGGGCATCCTAGAGCATTTTACCAAAAAAAGGAGATGGTATTCGGCGTACCACGCTCTTGAGTTTAAGCCGCTGTTTTCTTCGTACTTTTTACTCTATTCTCGCTGGGACTAATTTCTACTGTAAACCGTAATTGTGCTCGACATTACGGATTGTTACTCTCAATGTTATCGTTTTTCTTCTTCATTCTTCGCTGTGCTGGTGTTATCTGGTTCGATCTTTCGTTCTGAAAGTATGCAACACTTTTCCCACTACCTAAAACGCCAAGGGGCCAAATTAATGGAACCTCGACTGGGTAATACCTACACTTAAAATTTCTTTGTGTCTCGTCGGGAAATAATGAAGAACTTCTTTTGTTTACATCTACATAAACTCACACCTGTCAAGCAGCGGTACGTCAATCGTCAACGCGTCGCTGCGCAGGTTTGTGAAAGGCCTTCTTCCGGCCGGCGTTTTCTGTCAAAAAGAGACATTATTATTCGGTGGTTGATGAAACGTGGTGGTAGTTGCAATTAAGTTTGAATTATCCGCAGGGGATTAAGGCGAAACGCTCAGTCGCCTCAACTTTGGAACCAAATTACGGCTTTCATTGTTTGGCTATCTTAACGTATTGGGCATCAAAATTTGTAAAAAAAAACCTTCATCACGGCAAAACGTTGTTTGTTCAGAAAAAAAAAATTTATTGCCAAAATGAGAAACCAAACGTGTTGGTGTTTGATTTTTACTGATTTATGTATTCGGTAAATGCAAGGTGTTTTTATAAATATTGAAAAATAAATTTGCAAATTGTTCCCAAAGTTCGCTAGTTTCAAGCAATGTTGGCGTGGTTCAAGGTAACACAGGCGCCGCCCCTCAGCGGCAGGCAGACGTGTCGACGGCTGACCGTATTATATTTCGTGTGTGCCGCAGCTCGTTCTTAAAAAGATAACAAAAAAGTAAAGTAAACAAAAACGGGCCAGTCGCCTTAACTCATCCGTTTCATCGAAGTGAGTGATTCTCGTCTCGTTGAAAACATTTGTAAATCGACGGAATCATTTTCGACCTGTGGGGATTAAAACCACCGAATAAGTCGTCGACGTGGTGCGTCCACATTTCGTGTCTCTTTGGAAGTCGTCCAGGTCCCTCATTGGAGGTAAGAGCCTTTCTGTTCGTTAAACGGGGTACTTAGAGGAGAATCTTCTTCATTAGGGTGCTGGCTCGGGGTGAACCCTAAAATCTTCACCACCTAAGTTTAACTACGCCCTCGAGGGTGGTATTGCGGTATTCCTTGGAAGTTCCAGCGTGGACGATTCGATTGAGGATTTATTGGTGCCAGGGGCTGGAGAATCGTCGTCATCGTCCTCTGGAAGTCATCACACCACCCAAACCAGAGTTCCAGGGCCAGATAAGACACCTTGTGTTTTTTTGTTTCTTATCTCGTATTTCTTGTCTCCTTTTCGTTTTGTGGAATAATTCAAAGCAATAATTTAGCGTAAAAATAATCTTACAGTATATAACTTAGCATCAGCTCTATCGTGTAACATAAAACTAATTAGATCGTCAAACCGTCGTTGACTGATACATAAGTTGTTTACATTATATTTATGCCTCGACTTATAGCTATAAATCGACGTCTTTAAATTCCATTCGATCTGTCAATTTACGATATTAATTTTATGAGTAAAATCTTATTTTCTTTAATTTTTTTGTGACTGAATTTTGCTGATGAATGAATTTTGACTGACTATTCCATTTAATTTCTTTAATTTATAATTACTAATTTATGTTGATTTAAATTCAAGTTTTATTAAAGTTTTTAAGTTTTTCAACTAAAGTCTAATAATTTCGTGACCATCCTCTTCTGCGGTAAAAACCGGTGGCGTCCAATTAAGTATAAAAAAAAGTAATAAAGATATAGCATAGATATATAACCAATTTTTGTTACGTAACAAGCTCATCATATATCTGTATATCTCGAAAGCTATTGTTCATGAGACACCACAGAGAGATTATTTCTGGCTCTGCACTTTGGTACAACAATATTGGCGCCATGTAAATTGGCTGCATAAAGAAATTGTACCATGGTCCCATTATTTATGTATGTATGTATTGTAATATTGAAATGCGCCCGATATTCATTTACAATAAAGACCCTGTTAGATTTGTAATATTGGTATAATATTGTAGAACCATCTTGATTCTATAGGGTAATGTTGATAGGCGCCCCATGTTGGTTGAGAAGCTGAAAAACTATAACATTAAAAAGTATAAACCAAATAAAATAGAACTTAGAAATTGGGAAGATATAAGAATATCTGAAAATAACTCCTCATGATTACAAATCATTTTTGAAACCTTTTAATCTTCAGAATTCTTTAAGTTTCCTCAAAAGTATTGAAAACTTGAACTCCAAGATTCCTTCCTCTTCAGGTGACTTCAGGACTCTAGAATTGCACTATTTTTCGTAACTAGTACGAGATTTTTCAGGCAAAGAATTTAGGATGGCAGAGTTTGCTTCTTCGTGCAAATCCTCGTCAGAACGTTATTAAAGTTATCTCAAATCAAAATATTGATATTGGAAGTGGTTAGAGTTACATTTACGGAAGTGGTTAAAGTTGTTTATGCAGAGCGACCAGAACATGTTTTGTGGGACTCAAATGTCACTTTCGGTTCATGCAGTTTCAAAGCCTGACTTTCAGTACGTAAATCACTATGAAAAAGACTACTTTCAGATGAAGTCAAAAGTTACTATTTTGAGAGTGGCAAAAATGGAGAAAAACTTTTAGGAGTAGGTCCCCTAGAAAACAAAATACAAAAAAGACAACTTCAGTGGTGGGGACATAATATGCCTAATGAAAGAATTGCAAAGGAAGTATGGGAAACCAAAGTTTATAAATAAGGAAAAGGAAGACCGAGAAAAACGTGGGATAAAGACATGACTCAAGCGCAGCTCAAGTGATAGAAACCAGTGTGAAAGATAGGCTAAAGTGGAAGGAGTTTATAAAGAAGAACACAAACTCAACTCTTAACTATCTACACTACAAGGTACAAAACGGACCGGATAAGTGAGTAAGTAAGTAAAGCAAAACAACAAGCCCATAAAAAATATGGTTATAAGAACCAAACCGACACAAATCAAACTTCAAAAAGAGTATGCAACAAATTAATGTGTTCCGCAGCGTATTAACCAGCTAACCCGGCTATACATAATAGTCCTGTTGGTTTACACAAAAATCTATTTCGGTCGGATGGGGGCCGTTAGTCATGTTCATTTATTAAAAATGACAGTGTCATAAATAAATTAAAGTTAATTGCCTGTGGAATCATAGTGAATGCATAAAACTGATGTAGCATCAATTTGCCGCGTGGCTCTGTTAAAACAGCGCCGTCTTTGATGTCGAGTGCCGGCCTGACTGATATCAACATCCGCACATCAATCTAATTATACAGGCCCGAACAACGGCCTTTGATAAAGCGGCCAACTTTAGAACGCTAAGCATAAATAATATTTGCTGTCACCACAGACATTCCGCCACTTGTGTTCTATTTCCAAAGGGAAATGCGCCGGTCATCCGCTTTGGTAAAGCGACCGACGATGTGATGAAGTGATCTTAATAAGATTATTTCAGTTTGCGATGACTAAACTTTATTTAGTCTAACAAAACGAGAATAATTGGCAATTGCTTCTTGTGTGGCACATGCCGACAAATTGCATCAAGCAGTCCACATTGCCGGATTGCTACAGAATCGAAGACACAAATATGAAATGCGAGTAGCTTATTGATTAAAATAGGTATAAAATAAGTGCTGGAAAAAAAATCGATCCGTGTTTCACGAGTAATGCCAACCTGACGACATAATTTATGACAACCCAACATACATTACGTATATAACGTATATTTAGCAGATGCGACATCTATGCTTGGTTGCAAATTCATGCGCGGCATTTTACCTGAATGAGGGTGTATAATAATAAAAATGTTTCCAGAGAGTATCTATTCACAACCCTTTCACACTTTTTAATTAAATTATAACAATTCGACCACTTTACAATAGGGTCAGTTCACCAGTCTGGTGCCAATACACCTCTCGACCCTCTAGTTTTATGAGTTCAGGCACTCGAGACCCCATCGCCCTGCAGCCCCCTCGACATCTCCAAGAGAACCCTGTTGATAAATTATGGTCAAGTTTATATTAATAATAAAGATTTAATGAAGTAAGACAAACAGACATGCTTCTCATACAAGAGCTTGTGAACAACTGTTTTTGGTCAAATGTATAATCAGGTATATATCCTAAAACTATAACATAAAAAAAGGAACAAACATTTAAAGCAGCTGTGTGGTTAATCCGTGAAATGGAACTGTTGAATAACAGAGCACTCTAGACTGAACGCTGAGGGTAGTTCCCATCGTAAATCACACAATTTATTACTTTTCGTTTCTGTTTCCAACACTCCCACTAAAAGGAATAAATCTTAACAATACGTAATTATTATCTAATTATCTATATTAAGGAGCTTAACTACTTTCGTAAAAATTGGTTTTACCAAAGGTTTAGTCAAAATATCAGCAACTTGATATTCTGACGATACATATTTGACAAAAATTTTACCTCTGTTACATTCATCTCGCACAAAATGAAACCGTACATCTATGTGTTTCGTTTTCTTGTGAAATTCCGAATTTTTCGAAAGCTTAATTGTGGATTGATTATCCACATTGATTTCTACAGTTTTTTGTGATAAGCCTAGTTCGTTTACAAAAAATTTAACCCACAAAGCTTCTTTCGTACCTAAAGCTAGAGCAATAAATTCAGCCTCAGTTGTTGACTGAGCTACGACACTTTGACGTTGACTAGCCCACGTAATAGGACCGCCACTGCACATAAACACATATCCACTTGTCGACTTTCTGCTATCAACACATCCCGCATAATCGGAATCGGTAAAACCGCACACACCCACATCACTGGCGCTGTAGGTAATTCGGTAGTCCATGGTGCCCTTCAGGTATCGAAGAATCCGCTTCACAGCTAACCAATGTTCGTCAGTCCAATTGTTGAGAAAACGGCTCACCTGGTTGACGGCGAAGGTGATGTCGGGACGACTCACGGTACTTAGAAAAATCAGGGAGCCGACCGCCTCTCGATAGGGTTGACTTTCATTTTTCTGATTATTTTCTTCCGGTTTTCTCAGGTAGACTCCTGGTTGAGCTGGAACTCCCACTGGATTTGCATCCTTCATATTGAACCTTTCGAGGATTTTTAAAATGTACGGCTTTTGGTGTAATGTTACAACCCCCGGTACATTTTGTTCAATTTGCATGCCGACAAAATGTTTTAAGCCGCTTTTCTTTTCCTCAACGGTGACTTTAAAATGTTGCATTAAAGACTTCATCAGACTGTTTATGGCCGTATCTGATTTCGAAAGGACAAGGCCATCGTCGACATAGAGAGCTAAATAAACTTTACAATGTCCTATTACTCCAATAAACACACAGGGATCACTTTTGAGACTCTTGAAGTTGAATTCATTTAAAAATTTCACGAATTTTAAGTTCCAACACCGTGGTGCCTGTTTTAAACCATAGATGCTTTTGTTTAACTTACATACAAAGTCTGGATGTTCGTCATCAATAAATCCAAGGGGTTGGTTCATATATATATCCTCCGATAACTCGCCATACAGGAACGCCGTTTGTACGTCGAATTGTGCGATTTTTAACTGATCTTTAGCAGCTAAAGCTAAAAGCACACGAACTGAATCGTATCGCACTACCGGGGCAAATGTTTCTCTGTAGTCAATGTCTTTTTCTTGTGTGAACCCCCGAGCAACTAGACGCGCCTTATAACGAATTATTTTTCCATCAGAATCGGTTTTTAAACGGTACACCCACTTATTATCTACAAGTTTTGCATTACGCGGTAAAGGCACTAAGTTCCAGGTGTGGTTTTCTTGTAAGGCATTCATTTCACTTTGCATTGCCGCTTTCCACTGGTTAGATTCACTACTTTTTAATGCAAGTTCATACGTTTGTGGTTCCAATGTGACACAGTATGAAACATACGGTCCGTAAAAATCGGGACGCGCGAGTGTTTCTCGATTTCTCAAATTTCTTCTTTCGATTTCGGGTTGTGCTTCGACTTCGACCGGTATTTCACGTACAACTTCCTGATTTTCTTCAGCGTTGTTTTCGACATCTGGGATTTCTTCATAATTGCCAAAAGTTAAAGTCAATTTAACTTCATCAGTTGTTGTTGTTTCACGTACATCTTTTTCGTTGAAGACAACATTACAGCTGGTTTCTATTTTCTTCTTTTCTGGATCCCAAAGTCTGTAGTTTGTCGAATATCCATCGTAGCCAACAAATATTAATTTCTTTGCCTTTTTATCGAACTTCTTTCTGAATTGTGATGGAATGGACATGTAAGCAGTGCATCCAAATATTTTTAAGTGATTTAATTCTGGTTTTCTTCCAAACCAACCTTCAAACGGTGTAATCGATCCACAAAGGGTTGATACAGTTCTGTTTAGTACGTAAACTGCTGTACTTACAGCTTCTGCCCAAAGTTCGTTGGATACATTTTTATTTATCATCATTGATCGAGCACTTTCCACAATAGTACGCATTTCGCGTTCAGATCTGCCGTTTTGTTGCGGTGTGTAGGGAGCGGAGCATTCGTGCACAATACCTTCTTTCTTCATAATTTCTTGAAATTCGCGATTCATGTACTCTCCCTTTCCTTGATCACTTCTCACAATTTTTACTTTATTTCCGGTTTGTTTTTCAGTTAAGGCTTTGAACTCTTTGAATTTATTAGTCACTTCAGATTTATGACGCATGAAATACACACTTTTGTATCCGGTTTTGTCGTCTTTAAACAAAACAAAGTATCTTGAGCCTCTTGGTGATTCAACGCTGATTGGCCCGCAGACATCTGTGTGAATTTTCTCGCCAGGTGCAAAAGCTTTTTCGTGGTTTGAACTTTTATGTGAACTTCGCGCTTGTTTGCCGAATCTGCAACTTTCGCAAAAGAATTCTTCAGTGTCGCTGACTTCTAAACCGATGGCTGCCTTATTTTTGGCTGTATTGATGATAGATTTAAAATTCACGTGACCCAGGCGATCATGCCATAGCTGCAGCGATTCAGTTTTTGTTAGATTACACTCAATCTGGGCAGGAACTTTGAATTTCATCACCCATAAATTATTTTCGCGAACACCGACACATGAGATTTTACCGGATTCTTCTCGAAATTCACAATGGTTTTTAAACGCGTGGTGCGAGAAACCGCGGTTCACCATAACACCGACCGAAAACAAACTTCTCTTCAAAGCTGGTACATAGAGTACGTTGTTGAGAGTCCTGTCGATCCAATTTCCATTTACTTCGGCCTGGATTTTGATCATCCCAATTGCTGTTGCTGGAATTATTTTGTCATCAGCGATTTTGACGTGTTGGGGTGTTTCAAGCGGGTTTAGATGATCGAACCAATTTAATTGATTTGTCATGTGGACGCTTGCTCCGGAATCACAGATCCACTGAAATTGGTCTTCATCTTTGCTGGTCGCATACATTGCTGAAACGTCACAAAAATAAGCGGAGGCCGAACTGGAGTTTTCTGCGTGACTCTTTTCTCTCTTCCTATATTCTTCTGCTTTTAAGCGCTTTCTGCATTCTCTAGCCCAGTGACCTTTTTTCTTGCAGTAGTTACAGTTCGTCTGCTTCTTTATTTCTTTCAATCCAGAATCTTGGACAAATTTCTTCCTAATCTGAGCTTTTTCTAACTTCGCTTCGAGTGCTTGGACTTGTAGAGCTAGTTTTGAGCTTTCATTCTCGTCGATCGTCATTCGCGATTCTTCTTTTAGCAATCGAGCAGTCAAATTGTCGATTGTTTGTTGAGGTGTTGCGACGGAATCCCAAGCGGTACGGAAAGCATTGTACTTTGCAGGAAGACTATTTATTATTTTCGAACAAACTGCGGTATCACTCAAGGTTTCACTGACATTTGTTAACTGTGCTCGTAGTGATTCTATTTTAGACAGGTGATTCGCAATTTTGTCATTATCGGCCATTCGATAGTCGTAAAATTGCTGCCACAGTAGTTCTCGAGATATTTCCGTTTTCAGCTCGTGGATTGAAATTAGTTTTGCCCACATTTCCGCAGCATTCTTGCAGTTTACTAAGTACTGCAGCTGATCTTGTGTGATGGAGCCGAGGAGAAGAACTTGCGCTTTTGAGTTTTTCTTTTCCCATGTATTGATTGCTGCTTCATTTTCATCTGTTGGAACAGGTCTTACTTCTCTTCCTTCGACGACATTCGTCAAGTTTTCCGCTTTTAATATTATAGAAATGCTGAACTTCCACAGCTGGAAGTTGGAACCATCGAATTTTGTGATTTGACTCACATCTATTTTCACAGAAGACATTGCGTCGCGTTTACCGAACCAACTACACTTTTTAAACTCGTACGACACGGATAACAATTCAAATAAACTTTGACCTTACAGTGTTACGCAAACTGGGCTCATAACCTGTTGATAAATTATGGTCAAGTTTATATTAATAATAAAGATTTAATGAAGTAAGACAAACAGACATGCTTCTCATACAAGAGTTTGTGAACAACTGTTTTTGGTCAAATGTATAATCAGGTATATATCCTAAAACTATAACATAAAAAAAGGAACAAACATTTAAAGCAGCTGTGTGGTTAATCCGTGAAATGGAACTGTTGAATAACAGAGCACTCTAGACTGAACGCTGAGGGTAGTTCCCATCGTAAATCACACAATTTATTACTTTTCGTTTCTGTTTCCAACAAACCCCCTTCTCTACCACAGCGACGGAACGTCCATTTAGGCCATAGGCCCAAAAATATTACCATGAAAAAGGAAAGCTTCTCTGTCTGAGGTCGTTGGCCGGCCGGGGGTGTGCAAAGACTATACACCTGGACATCCTCATCTTCTCGGTAATACTATAATTGAGCACTGCCGCAGCTGACCGCCCCCGTGCACGCCGCTCTCGAGAATGGCCATTTCTATCATATACAGTTATTGATAACGGTCCAAGATAGGATGGAAATAAGTTAGGAGAGGTAATCAAGAAATTATATAAGTTAATTAAAAGATAAATTTAAAATCGGCAAATAAATAAAGAACAAATTCTCTGTTTTAATCCCGTCTTAGATCTTTCATGTAAACTAATAATTCTTGAAGAAGGAACCTAAACTGTGCTCCGAATACATCGGGGTCCCATTTATTTGTTTCATAGTTCGCGATATTACTTTTTCAGCGGCCATCTTGCGGCGGCAGCTTGACCTAACAGCCACCCATAAAAATGGTACAAGCAGAAAGCAGTTGAAAATATTTTGGACCGCGGTCACATTACGGTGATTCCAAGCTAAACTCGCCAGCAACTTGCACAATCTCCGACTTTTCCTGGCAATTAAAGCTGTGAGAGAACGCCTCCCGATAAATCAAATTCACACAAACGATGGCAGGTAAATAGGAAAGGTCAAGACGTTTCATGAATTATCTGCCTGACCCTCGAACTCGGTGTCATCGTGATGAACATCGCACAACGGAGTGTAGGCTTTAGAGACCAGTGATAAATCGCCGACACCATGACCGGCCAGGCAGGAGTAATATTTTATTCTAAGAGCTTTTTTTAGGGAGATTTGGGATCGATCGCGGAGCCGCTGCTAGTGGTAATTGCGTAAGTAATTGGACAGGAAGCAATCTGGATAAAAAGTGAAATTTCCACAGAGAGCATATTTACTCGTACAAGACTGATGTCTACAACCAAAATTATCAAGTCTTATTTTAAACATTTATGGATTTCTTTATTTTCTTATATCGGGTCTTTATCAATACATACCACTTTACAAAATTTCTGTGACCTCTGGCTCCAATGAGGATGGAGTTTCATTTAAATTACTAAAAATGTTAATATACAGAGTCTTCATACATCCAGTCGGCTTGGCATGTCAAGATTTAAATACATGTAAATTTTGTTTTCCAGGGGCAACAAGATGTATGAATCATTTATGAAGACCCTATATATATAACTCTGCCAACTTTATAGAAAACACTTTATTAATTATATTATCGGTGTCAGTGTAATTTACAGAATAGAAATGATAACTTATGATTGTCGCAGAGCCATCGCTAAATCCTGTCGCAAACCGTTAGTTATTTTCGCTAAGAACGAACTGAATCGAACCTTTAGTTATTTTGTCAGAAAAAAAAATACAAAGTAAGTAAGTAACCTCGGTCTTTGAACGAGAGTTAAATTAATGCCAGGATTGTAAAATTGGCCGTGAGTGAAAGTAAATATCAAGATCACTTAATTATTGTAATTGTCTTAATTTTTATTGGACTTGTTTACTTTATAATACATATAAGTCTGCATACTTAATTACACATATTATATTAGTTTAGCAACATAATGGTGAAGTGAAAGGCAATTGACACGTTTTTTCGATAAACACGTATTCGGAATAATTATTATTACTATGAATTAACGCCGAAAATTTGAATGATGTGTGTTTTACATTAAATATTTAACTTTTTGACATCTTTTGATGGACTCTTTCCTCGTCTTCAATGTTTTCGTTGTATTTAGAATTTCATTTTTATTTACTGAAAATACATATAAAGTAGTATATATAAAGTATAAAGTATATTGAAAGTATATAAAAAGTATATACAGGGTGACTGATAAAAAACCTTTGTCGATGTATGTATCTTGTTTATTATTAATCCGATTTGAACACATGATATATGAAATAAAATCATTTTAAATTCACTTCAAAATGATTGTTTTATATTTTATCTTTCTGTTATTTTTTTCAAATTGTGGATACTGTGTAATATAATTATAGCACAAAAAATGTCACAACAAAGTATACTGATACTTTAAAAAGTAATAAATATACATATAATTTAAAAATCAAGTGACGCAAATAATAAACTATCAAAAATGATCAAGTAAGCCATGAATAGTTGGCAATTATGTAATTTATCAAAAAAATTATGTTTTGATGAAAAAATCTGTATCGATTTTGAAGATTCCAATATTAAGACGAATAACTTTTTTTTTTATTATTATTAGTTTAATCCAGCTCAACATCAATAAATAATGTTATACATGGTTGTGATAGTTATGATATTTTAAAATACAATATTTATCTTAAATAGCGGCGGAGGTGTCATGGTCCCTCAGTAATGGTGTCTTGAGGTAGCAATCTCTTTAGTCGGCGATGAATATTTTTCTGGCCCAGGTTGTGGTATACAGCACTGCTGCATGTATTTAAATTTACGAAAAATCTTTTTGTCGTGCGGCTGATGACGAATAACTATGAATGCGTTATTTATCCAAATACATATTTTATTAAAATTAAAATTTAAATATATCTATGTCAAATACATATTTTATTGGACACAGTGAAGGTTCTTTCAGCAGAGTTTCAGAGTTATTTGTTTTTCTTTTCTTCTGATGATCATGTTTTCATTTTTTATGTTTCTAAACCAATTTCATGCGATGCATCACTCGTTCAAATCTAATTATTAAAGATAAGCAATATACAGCATCAAAGGTTTTTTATCACTCACCCTGTATAAGAAAAACAACTTTTCTTTGCTACCTAACCCGCAAATACCAGAAATCAATTGACATTACATTGACATTAATTTGTCAGAATTAATTATCGATTCAATAAAACAATATTCTAATTAGTAACAGGAAAACAGTAAGTAATTATTTTCAAAAAAGGCGTGAGAAGGTTGAAGAGAATTAAATATTTTTTTCTTGAAGAGTACACACTCTTGACGCGAAATTTTACTTTGTCTTGGACCACATTTGCCTAGTAGATGCTTCTTTAGAAACCTATTTAAAACATGAGATCGATCGCGGAGGCGTCGCAAGTGGTAATCGCGTAAGTAATTGGACAGGAAACGGCTCCAGATAAGGAAAAATTAACGCTGGAGAGCAGTAGTGACGTTTTGATTTGTAAATGGTGCTCTGCTACGTTGAGGTTCGTTTTTCTTCTGAATATTAATTAAAAGGTTCGTGAGCATCAAATCATCTTAAGTGGACTGCCGGAGGCGTCGTGCAATTTCCGTTCAGTATTTACATTCTGACATGAGCAGATGCAAAAAAGAAATGGGACGTTTCTCGAGGCAATAAAACTTTGTTGACAGCTCGAAATTAAATATGAAGTAGAAATGTCTGCTCCACGTTCCTTCACCTTGTAGAATACATCTGTTTAGAGGGATGACATGCGATCGAAGAAATTATCCAGAAAAATTAACATATGACAAAGTTAGATTGATTTGGGAATATATTGTGTTTTAGATATGTATTTAATTTCAAGTAAGTATTACAGTGGTCACTAATTAATGGAGAAGTTTATATTAAACAGTTATCTTCTAAGCGGCCCAGTAACCACCACCCTGCAGGTTAAGTTAAGGTGAAAATATTTCTGAACTCTCGATGCTGTAGGTAAAGAGGAGAAAAGGCGTATGAAACATCTTCTTCTTCTTCTTTCATGTCTTGGGTATCTAATCCCTTACGTTATTAGGATTTCATTGTTCTTAACATTAGTCATTTTTTATTTAATTTTTTGTACTAGGTTATATAAATGTTTCTCAATGTTCCTAAAATAAAAGAGACAAAAACGAAGATAAAAAATAATAAACGATAAAGTAAAACTAGCAATTCTAGCCGATGGAAGAGTTAAATACAGGGTGATTCACGAAGTGTAGTAGTTGTTTACACATGTGACAGTCCCTAATATGAGGAGAACTAGAAAAATAAAAAAATATCTAACTGTAAAAAAAGATAAGTACATGATTTTATCATTTACGTGAAAACCGATTGAAAACCACTGACATGATCGAAGTATTAGTAAATAAACCCTTATCTCTTGGCCTAAACAAAAAAGGACTTTTACTTCAGAATAAGTGCAAGTGCCTGGGACGCGAAGAGAGGATACCAGACTGTTGCTCCATACTCAATTTCATTTTAGACAGGACGAAAGCACTGTACAGTTGCTTAATCAACGAAAAATCGGTGAAATCCCCACTGAGTCTAACGACGGAACTGCTACCGGAGCTCATTTTGAGGCCGTCTTTACCGGTATATTAATATTAGGTTTTTATTGTAATTTTATATTGTAAGTTTTTTCTGTAGTTCTAAATTTAGTTGTAAGTTTTTTTCTGTAATTTGAGCGAAAAGCTAACGAGGGACAAAACTGACCGCGTAACGGTACGCATATAACGGTAATTAACGGTACTTTGTAAAACTATTTAAGGCGACTGGCCCGTTTTTGTTTACTTTACTTTTTTGTTATCTTTTTAAGAACGAGCTGCGGCACACACGAAATATAATACGGTCAGCCGTTGATACGTCTGCCTGCCGCTGAAGGGCGGGTCCTGTGTTACCTTGAACCACGCCAACATTGCTTCAAACTAGCGAACTTTGGGGACAATTTGCAAATTTATTTTTAAACATATATATATATATATATATATATATATATAAATATATATAAAATATATATATAAAATATATATAATATATATAAAAACACCTTGCATTTACCGAATACAGAGATCAGTAAAAATCAAGCACCAACACGTTTGTTAAAAAAAAAATTTTTTTGGCTTCTCATTTTGGCAATAAATTTTTTTTCTGAACAAACAACGTTTTGCCGTGATGAAGGTTTTTTTTTTACTAATTTTGATGCCAATACGTTAAGATAGCCTAACAATGAAAGCCGTAATTCGGTTCCAAAGTTGAGGCGACTGAGCGTTAAGCCTTAAAGTGGTTATTTGCCCCTCGGAGGTCAGTACACCCTGGAGTGTGAAATAGAAAACGTTTCTTAGTTTCGACTCTTACTTAAACATCACCAAAAAACACCCGACGATCGGGGCTCAGGGGACTTCACCCCTTCTGCTCGGGGCCCCCTTTGCGCCCCCTTCGACAAAACCATGTAGATGACCAAAATGTTTTCAAGATGTTGCAGAAAATTGTTATCCCAAGATCTTTTATACAGGATTTTCTGCTTCCATTTCGAGTAAAAGTTTGAGTAAAACAGACAGTACAACCTTTACCAACATTTAAATTAAGTTTGAAGTAGGAACACCATTTGGTTATAAGGTTTATGTTATTTTAAAGAAGCTTCATCGTCAGCTTATTTTAAAGCATTATCGTTTGATTCCATGGACAAGTATAGTTTGAGGTCACTAGCATTTGCAAGAACGGGACAAGATAAGGAATTAAAAAGATCGTTAATATACGGAATGAACAACAACGGTCCTAAGTTAGATCCTTGTGGTATTCCCGACGTGACGAACAAGAAGGGGTGAGGGAGAAAATGGAGACGACCGCAAAGAAAAGGGGAAAACAAGAAAAGAAGAACAAGGGCGAAAATAAAGACAATCAAAGGGAGGACAGGAAGAGGGGAAAAGGGAAATTAAAAAGGCATCAGAAAAAACAAGGGCGATACCACTATTTTGGAATGTAGCGGGACTAAGAAAAAAAGAAAAAGATTGATGGGGCTATGCGAGACAGTCGGTTTAACAGAAACATGGATAGAAAAAAAAAGCTGGGAAGAAAAGAAAAACGGCCACCAAAAGAATTTAAGTGGGAGTGTAATCGTGCGATAAAAAGAAGGAAGAAAGGAAGACTGGCAGGGGGGAATAATAATGGGAGAACAAAAAAAGGAGTAAAGGAAAAAAATCAAAAGAAGGGATAAAAGGAAAGATACCTCGTGAGAAATTTCAACAGGAAAATATGGCAAAGAGGAGCCCGGGATTATGAAGAAGAGGAAAACGATGGAAAAAGGAAATCCAAAGAAAATTGTAAACAAACAAGCATCGGAAGAAATAGAAGAATTCAGAGTAGGGGAAAGAATAGAGTCAGACCATCTGCCAATAGAAATAAGTATAGGAAAGGGGAAACAACAGAAAAGAGGAGAAGAAACGACAGAAGAAACTCAATAACAATAATATGAAGAGGAGCAAGAAAGAAAAAGTAATGGTGGAACAAATAATGTGACAACGGAAAAGGAAGCATTAAAGGAGCTAAGAGAATGGAAAAGAACGAAAGCAAACAGAAGCGGTTTTCCAAAAGTGAGAGTAGGAGGTGTGGAACTATATTGTAACGGACGTGAGGATGACTCATTGCTGCAGCGTGTTCGAGATCGTCTGGACTATTCATCAACCAGTCAGCCAGCCAGTCGCATCGCAGTTCGTCACAGTTGAAGATCAGTAGGTCGAGTCGGACAGTTGCCTCGATCTATCCGGAGTATCGCGCGATTTGCAAATAAATAATACGAGACGTGCCGGTGAAGTAGTAAATTGTAAATAGTATAAATAATGTAAATAGACAGGAAACTGGCGTCACTCACCATCGGATTATATAACGGTGCTGGTTGAACTCGACCCAGTGAGGGAGAAATATGATATATTGCAATGAAATGAAGATTTAAAAAAACATTGACCTCAATGCGGTAATCGTGCTGGTATGTTTAATGGAACTCTGAGACTGTGTCCGGAAGATCTTAACTAGAAGACTGCAGCCACTATCGTCGTTCTGAAGGACGAGAATTGAACTTGAAGTTGGAGAGACCCGAAGAAAGACCCGGACTTGTGATTGGTGCTTGGATGGAAGAATTAAGACTTAAGGCGGACGTGAGAGCAAGTTGCAGTGTAATGACTGAGTAAAGTGATGTGTAAATAAATAATACGAGACGTGCCAGTGAAGTAATAACTTGTAAATAGTGTAAATAATGTAAATATTGTAATATAAAAAATGTAAATAAATTGAATATAGGGTTTAAATAAGAAGGAGATACCCGGTAGGGTGGAGAGAGGGAGTAATATGCTTTATTTAGAAAATGGGGGACAAAAGAGAGGTGGAAAACTGCTCTGAAGAAACTGTGCTAAACACAGGTTATAAGTGGTATGTGTCAATTCTGAATGAAATCATGAGGAGAAAGATAGAAAAGGGAGAGGGAGATAGAGAAGGGAGCATTACCAAACAAACAAACAAGGATCAAAAGAGGGGAGTAGAACTTTGGATAATGTATACATTCTGTACCATTTAAGAGGATATTTGCCCTGCACTCGTCGGGTATAGTTCTCAGCGGGGTGAGAGACGAAGACGCAATAAATTGATGAGATCACGCCTTCGAAAAACAAGCAGCGGCCGACAGTTTCACAGGTATTGGCCACAGGACAGGTCCGGACTAAATATTTTAACAAAGCGCAATGTTCGGAACTTCAATCAACAGTGGCTTTGAAACGAATTAAAATGATCGATTTATTGCTTTTGTACAGTAGCAAATACTTTTTTAAAGGTAAACGGACAATAATTGAAGATTCTGCAAAAAGTTTTTATTTACACAAAAATTATTGATTCACGATGGTTGGCACATTTGTAGGAACAAAATATAAGATGACAGACAAAAATAAATTGGTTATTTTTTATTTGTAGTTTTAACTCCTTGTGGATTTATAATATACTGAGGATCTCTAATGTTCATATTTCTGGTATGAATGAAGGATCAATAGTTTCAGGCAGTGAACAATTAAAGTAAAATTGGTTTAATTTAGAGACCATTTTTGCTCTCAAAGAACTGAAAATTGAAAATTTTAACTGGTATTAAATTTTTTCTAGTCCTTACACCAAAATAACAAAACGCTTTTTTTATGATTGTTTTTATTAGATTAAATTAGATTAGATTATTTTTATTAGAGATCAAATAATATAATTCTTTTTATAACACAAAACCTATTCCTCAATTTAGTCTTGTTACTACATATTATTATTATTATTTACTATTTTTCTTCATTTATTAATTTAATATTGTTACTTTTTTTTGTGTTGAACTTCAAAACTTAAAATCGCGGCAACCCTTAAATCTGCCAACTTTTGCCCAGCCAACCATATATCATTGGTTTCGTTAAATTCCATACATTTTAATATACGGTTCATTAGAAAAAACGTTGAGGGTAAATTGCTCATTTTATATGACCTTTTGACACCTGGCAACTCAGTGTCTTGCCAAGAAAAAGGTATGTTCTTTATGTCTTAAACTTTGAAATAAAACTATGTTTTTTTTTGAAAAAAAAAGAATGAGGTAATTTAAAAAAAACTGCAATATATTTTTTATTAAAAATAGTCTAGCCAGGATATGGGGCGGCAACCCTATCATATTCTCTTCTGCTATACATTATCCTACATAAAATATACATTTGACCAGAAAAAAGGTTGAGGGTAGGTGGACCCAGGTCGGAATCTTGTACTAATTTAATGTCAACTACAATTAACACTATTTTTTTTACATTTTTAATCATTTCTAAATATTTAAAATACAAGATCAAAGTTTACAGTACATATGACAACATGGCATGCCCACATTCGGCGCTCGCACAAAATCATTTATCTCATTTTTCCTTTCGGGTTTGAATAATACGACTATCCTTTTCAACATCAGGAGTGAGGCCACGAGAAAGGTGGATTACAAAATATGCAGTTCGACCCATAAACAAACCGCGAATACAGAACGGTATGGTCAACAATTTATTAAAATCAATGGTCCTTCATGATCACGAAAGCTTTTTCCAATATACTTGCATGCCGCCAAATTATTTCATCATTTGTTGCGATTAATTGGTCCTAGTATGCAAAAAAGGAACTACACTATGTTCTAAATTTAAATAAAAAAAACTAATTATTAATTTGTTGGTCATGATTTATTATTTAACCCAAAAAGTTAAAAGTTGGTCAACTCTAAACTAAATTACATTAAATCTTAAATCTTAAATGTTAAATGTTGATATAAATATCAATAAAGAAAATGGATTATTTAATTATTAATGTAAGATATTAAATTAAATCTTAAATAATAATTACAGAATTATAAATACACCATAAATGTGAAATACATATTATGTTAAAAAACACTTTAAACTCAAATGTCACTAAACTAAATATCACCTAAATAAATAAAAGCCGGGTCTGGATTCGACCAAGAGACGAAAACAGCAAACATACCCTTCTAAAATGTGTAGATAAAGAGTGGGGACTATAGTAACCGAAGCAGTTGATGAGGGCACCACTTTCTAACGATATCGTACACGGCGTTTTCTAGCAGCAAGCCTATGGAATTGTGTATAGATTTGCAAAATCCCAAAAGTTATTTAGCAAAACATATTTTTTTTTAGTTACACAAAACATTAATTTAAGTCCCTCCTGTGGTAGAATTTCTCTATTGCTTCCTTAAATGTACGTTTTGAAGCGTGAAAAAACGTCTATTTTCCAATTCTTTGTACACTTTACACCTATCAAATAAATAATTATTGTAAAAAATATATAAATATATTACACGAGGAGCATAAATGAATCATTTCTCTTTCCAACACATATTGTTTCATATTTCTATCTTTTTTATCTTCTAAGAAAATAGCTATTTTCCGAACGCTTGCAATACAGCGTAATAAACTGGGCAAATGTCCTCTTAACAAAGAGCGAATTAAAGAAGAATGAAGAGAGGGAGTATGCATATAGACATTGTATGTATATAGACATTGTTGAAAACTTTTTTAGATGGTAATAGTAGAAGTTCAAAATGAAAATAGCCTGTAGTTGGAGATAAAAAAATTGTTGCCCCTTTTGAAGACTGGGCAGATTCAGGCTCTTTCCCATCTTTCAGGAAAGGTACTATGAAGTTTGCTATCAGTTACAAGGTATTTGGTATTCTAAATCATGAGGAGAAAGATAGAAAAGGGAGAGGGAGATAGAGAAGGGAGCATTACCAAACAAACAAACAAGGATCAAAAGAGGGGAGTAGAACTTTGGATAATGTATACATTCTGTACCATTTAACAAAGAGCGAATTAAAGAAGAATGAAGAGAGGGAGTATGCATATAGACATTGTATGTATATAGACATTGTTGAAAACTTTTTTAGATGGTAATAGTAGAAGTTCAAAATGAAAATAGCCTGTAGTTGGAGATAAAAAAATTGTTGCCCCTTTTGAAGACTGGGCAGATTCAGGCTCTTTCCCATCTTTCAGGAAAGGTACTATGAAGTTTGCTATCAGTTACAAGGTATTTGGTATTCTAGAGAACTTTGTAATACTATCAAATTCATTAAATGCGTAAAAGAAAACAAGGAGATATTAGTGTTCCCAGAATCTTGTCGGACAGACATGTCATACGCATTAAAGGAGTCAGAGAAAAACTTGTCAAATTTGTTAATAATAAACTGACGGCAAAAATTTCGTGATATTGCTAAATCTTTAAATCAATTAAATATTTTTTCAGGTAAGAAAATGTATTTTTTTGTATATGATTCAAAGAGAAAGTTGTGTTAACCAATTTAATGCACCAAGAAAAAAAATTAATAACAAAAATACCTTAAACCAAAAGAAGAAATGATTATCAAACTATTAATGAGTACTACTTAATGGCTACCATGAACTTGTATGACCTCCCTCACCCTTCGGGACATCCTCACCACTAAATTGTCAAACTCTGCTTGTGGCATACTATCCTATAAATATGTCAAAATTTGAACCAACTGCTGCCTATTCATTGGAGGTGGCTGATGATTTTTCAACGCTCTTTTCAACATATCCCAAGCGTGTTTCAAGAAATTTAGATCGGGGGAACGTGGTGGTAGTTTCAAATGCCTAATGTAGATCTCTATGAACAGCAGCAGTTCTATGCGGTCGTGCATTGTTGTTACGAAAATGAAATTCTCTCTAAGTTGCCTTGCTATTGGCCGCAATTGGTCATGTTATTCCTCCCCAAACCATTACACTGCCTTCTGGAAAGGGGTAAATTTCGTTAACAAAATTTCTATGTCTTGGAGTTTCTCAGCTTCTCCAAACAAGTACTCGTCTGGAATCCCTATGTAGTCCAAAACGCGACTCGTCGGAGAAGAGTATGTTGAGCCATTCTCTATCCCAATTTAAGTGATCTTGAGCCCGCTCTTGTCTTGCGCCGGTGTATTTGAGTAGTGCTACTCATCTAAATTGTCTACGAGACGCTAAGCTGATTTCGTGGAGTCGGTTTCGTACAGTTCGTACACAAATCCTAGCTCCTGTGGCGGCTTGAAACTGTCGACACAGTTCGATCGCAGGGGCAGTCGTCTGCCTTTTATTTATCGTAAGAAATCGATCCTCTTGTCGAGTTGTAACATCTTCTACGACCCTGACCTCGTCGTCTATCAACTCTGTTCCTGTCTGCTGAAATCGTCTCCAAAGTCTACTTATCACGCTTTGAGTAGTTGCTAGATTTTCAGCAGTTTAGACTGTAACATTCCAATGGCTCTACTTGTCTCAGCAGGGATCAAATGTCGTTAAGGCATTACGCTAATTGGACGGCTTTATGCAGAAACGGACCAATCCACAATAAATAGAAAATTGAGTTATCATCACCATTGAATAGAGGAAGGCCTCTTTTATTTTTGCAGAATCGATCCATACCATACTGGCTTCTCCTCCCAAGCAACACATCTAATCTAATAGACGTTAAAATTTCGACTAGACTAGACGTCTAAGGATGGTTCTATATAGACTGTTTATCGACGTCCAAATGTCCGCCAGATAGACGTAAATATTTCATCCAACTTCGATTAAATATAGGCGTACAGTGATAGACGTAAATATTTCGTACAAATTCGACGATATATAGACGTACAATTTTCATCTAAAGCGAATATAAAATTTCGTATTATAGACGTAGAAATATGATCTATTTTTAGTCTAATCATCACAGGAAATGAAATAATGCAAAAATTAAATGAATTAAACATAATATGTATATTGAATACCAAATACAATTCATTTAACAGCCACCCTTAGTTGCGTTAAGTTTGTATCCTTGAATGGTCTTTTGCCGTTATAGCCGGCCCAATTAAACTTCGTCGCAAATTTGTTCGTAATCACATTTTTTAGTATATTCATCACGGCTTGACGCCCACCAATTGAGCTTAGACGGCTTTTCTAAAATCATAAATAAGTGGTAAAATTAATTTGGAAGTTATCTTATCAAACGTTACCAAATAGCTGTATGCTAATAATTTCTCATAAGTTGGCCTTGTACCGTGGTCTCCCTGTACTAACACAATCTTTGTCGAGAGGGAACATGGGTCGAGCACTTGCGGGTGGAAAAATCACGTGATCTTAGTTCCGCACAGTATTGGGTAGTTTGTCTAGGGTCCGACAAAGAAATCTACCTACAACGAGGTCACTTACCATTACGCTTGAAAAATACATCCATAACCCGTTAAATTTCTTTTCGTGAAATTTGAGCATATTTTAGTAATTGTAATAATATTTATCCGTGACAACTTACGTGTCTTCATTGACAAGGTAAAAGTGTCACTTTATCTTATTGCAGATAAAATAGCAACTTTTGCCAACTTTATATGCATTATCACATAAAATACAAAAATTAAACTTTTCAGTGAAATCATAATTATTATTTATGTAATAATGATGATGGATGGTAACATAAATTTCGATGCTTTTGCTGCTTCAAGAACTTTAGGCGGTTGATCGTCGGTTTTTTTTTTGGAATTACATATTTAAAAAAATATCTACACCTACACAAAAGATTACTTTTACAGTTTTTTCAACTTAATTTTGTTTTTGTTAACATCCTAACCACGAAAACATTTATATTATGTATTACGATTTAGCTTGATTTTAATCTTTCAAATTCATATACTATAAATTATTGTTGTCTAGTTTATTTATCTGAAAACGTTTGCGGATAAAATTGTACTTCTATATATTATTCAGACAATGAGTGGTTTTATGTGCTTCGCCTGGATATATAGATATCTTTTTTCTACATATAATATATGACATAATATAATATAGACGTCTATATTTAGTTCAATTTTAGACAAAGACGGCTTATAGACGGTGTAGACAGTGTTTCGACGTCTATTAGATTAGGATGTGTTGCCCGGGCTGTTGATTTTAAACAAGAAAAGTCCAAACCAAACATGAACGTTTGAATCTGAATTTGAAACTTTAAACACGAATATCTAGAAATCAGCTTCATGTGGGTTGGTCCGTTTCTGCATAAAACCGTCTAGTGTAGTGAGTCAGTCGTATCATCGAGTCTAGTCAGTCGAACCAGTCGCATCGAAATCGAAGATCAGTGGGTCGAATCGGACAGGTTCTTTTATCTATCCGGAGTGCCGCGTAATGTGTAAATAAATAATACGAGACGTGCCTTTGAAGTAGTAAATTGTAAATAGTGTAAATAATGTAAAATAGTGTAATATTAGAAGTAAGTATAAATAATTTGTACATAGTGTTCAAATAAATAAATAAAGGGAAACGCTACAATATTTTTTCAATAAAGTTTTTATTTTCGATCTATATCCTCTATTTTTTGCCGCCAGTGTACCAGGAGAAGGAGAAGAAATTTTGATCTAAAATATTTGGGATTCTTGTTACCTTTTTCTGATTGATAAAATTCCATACTTCTGACGGATTTGATTCGGAGTGGATGTAACGCTTGTAAGGGTCAGACATAATATCTTTGGTAAGGCGACGGCGACGTACTCGAATAAAATCCTCACAAAACAGGATTATGTGGATTTCAACCATTTACGACCGTAGTAAGTCTTTAATTTTAGATTATACTTAATTTCACCTGTGTGAACCAGATGGGGTATTGGGAAATGCATCTCGCATATACTGTATAACTTTATGTAAAGAGCAGCAATAGCATAATTTAAATAAAGACCACTCAGTCAAAGATCTTAACGGCCAGCCGTATATTGTATCTTGGCATGTATTGAATTCTAAGTGGACGTGACAACTGAGGTTACATTAGCTAACGGGGCACAGTATTTCGTTCACGAACCAAATTCTCAATTTATGATAAAGACATTTCTGCAAATTTTCCAAATATTTCAGAGCGTGGCCGTTAATGGGCGAAAATATACGCACTCAGCAGTGAAAGTGGTGGACCCTTGGCCGAAGTGGACAGGCAGCAAAAATGACCCACTCCACTTATCTGATATTCCAGAGCGTATAAATTTTCCTATATTCGCCGGTCGTGTCATGCGGAATGGGGCAGTTTTCTCGAAACCTAATGGTTATTGCCTTTCTCGAACGGACATATTGCGTTCCATCTAGTGCAATGTGTGCTGGCCATACATCACAGGATATGGAGCTGCAGGGAGACGCTGCGGCAGACAGAATTGCCCCGATATGAAAGGTGTGTCGGAAATGAAAGAACACGAGTGGTCAACGTTATGCTATTGAATCCGACAGACGACTTACGGTGCAAAGTGACAGCCAACATTCTTCACCATCGCCGACAGAACAATGCTAAAGGTTCACGTAATAACACGCGGTATTAATTCTAACAACAGCTATATTCCTTTCGGTTTTGCTTTTACGCAACCGTCGAAAAGGGATTGCTTCATTTCACTTGCCATTGTTCAAATGCAGCCGGCACCTACTTATCATAATATATTTTTAATTGCTCAACGTTCTAAAATTATAATCATACCAAAAGTTTAAGAATTATGTTTCTGGGGCCAAACAAGACTGGCGTACGACGTGGTCGAAAAGTGAAGCCAATCAAGCGAGTTGAAAACTATTATTGGTCTTATTGAAAATAGGAACAACACCACATTTTTTTTTATATCCAGGCGAATCAATTCCTCCCCAATTAAATTTCTCAATTACACTACCGATCAAATACTGGATAATTCAAGATTCAACAGTAATTACGATTTTACTGGAAAATAAAGTCCGTGTCTACTGGTACATTTAAGTAGGTGCAGACATGCAATATTGTCTGTATTACACCAACATTACAATTCGGTTCACGTTTCATATCCGTGTCAAGACTAACCTGAGATAGTGAAATGGTCACCGGGAACTGCAGATTTCTCGTCAGAATAAAACTCTGAAAGTTCAATTTAACCAAATCCTCCGCAAAGAAGTCATGTTTAAAGATAAGATTGGAAAACTTGTATAAAGTGAGTTAAAGTTATGTCGCCATAACCATTTATTGGCCGATAGGAAGGTCAATAATGTTCCCAACGAATCCGAAATAAAAAGAATCGAATGTATTTCAAGTCTGTTGTTAACTTTTCCATTATACGTTTGAACATCCGGGATCTCAATAAATTATTGTTTAACTTTAAGCAAAGATGGAAACTAAATTTGGAGTCATACTCATTCATCATCCGGAAATTAATGATGCAGCTTTAGATGGGAATATAATGTTTTCAACTTATATGTGTGAAATCAAATGATTTGTTGGTGTTAGCCCACATTTCATGATAATCTGCAGTCAGTTATGGTTTCATAAATCAAACGGTCTACGGGCTTTTAGATCATAATGCCAGCAAAGTAAGTATATGAACCATTAATCATTTTAGAGGAAAATATTTTTGTGGGAAAACAATATTGTTTTTCTCAACAAGGCTGGGAAACTGTAGGCAATGAATCAAGTGTGACGGAAATTAAATATTTGTAAATTACTTGATTTTTTTTCCTGTTATTATTAATTTGGCTTATAGGTATTAGAAATGCCTTACAAATTTAATGAACAATTTTTTAAAGATTTAAGTCCCTTTAAATAAATATAAACAGACTGTGTAGGTGGTTGGAAAATGACGCGGCCCAACCCTGGCAATGAATAATGCGAGCATATCGTGCCCTGCCGTTAGGTAAATCAATCTTTGTCGAGTTGGCGGGTGCGCCTCACCACATGCCAATCCTCCACTTGATTTACACTGTATTGTAGAACTGGATCCAAAGTTAAGGGAAAATCTCCATAATCTGTTATTTATATTTGAAAAATTCGATATTGTAACTGCATAATCGACCACGTACCTAAGTATCTACGTGTAATTTCACAATACAGATTGCGTTGGATATAATCCGATCGATGATTGATTCTGTTAACAATAGTGGATACCATTCTAAGCCTGGATTACGCACAGATACATTTTCTGCGTTTTAGCATTTTTTCCTACTTGAGAACACTGTCATTCAATCAATTACATAACCTCATTTTTAAACTTTCGACCAGTCCTTAACGAGTTACATTGATAACAAAATGTTACATAACACCTTACCGGTCTCACATTATATAACATGATGTATTACCTGTTCTTTTGCTTCGCAAGCAACGCCAGATTCTAACAGATTGGCAACCTAATAATTAAGAATGAATATTGTGATTGGTTTCTGCACTATACACATAGACCTCTATCCACTACAGTTACCTTCAAGGTGTAAACTAAAGTGTCATATCGCGTTAACAATAGCTAAATTAATTTGAATTTCTTTCTGTTTCTTCTTTCTTTTCTTTGTGTTCTCTCTTCTGTTTAATACTCCTTTGAGCCAGCTTATTTCTTTCTCTTCTTCCTCTCATCTCATCACATTCTTTGATAATCTCCACACTTTCTCGTCTTTTTTCAGTAGTTGTTTTTCCCTTCTTCGTTCCCACATCTATAATTATATTATCACTCTTCTCGTTGTCGGTCCTTCTCGATTATCTCTGAGAACCAATATTATTATTATTTTAGTTCCATCAATTCTTCGCTCTCTATCTTCTCCACTGCGTACCCGCTTCTCTCATAGTATTTTCTTCTCTCTTTTCCTACTCTTTCCAACACACGTGTAAAATTTTACATTACCTTCTTTCTTTTAATCTTTCTTCAAATCTTACTTCTCTTTTTCCTGCTTACACTCTTATCTCATCTCTCTTTACTTCTTTCAGTACTATATACGCTGGCGTTTATCTACCCAATCCTAGTATCCATCTCCAGTACTTAGCTTGGATTGCTTCTAGCTTTTCCTGCTCCTTCATTCCCATATTTCTGCTCCATACATCTGTTTCGTACATCAACCGAATTTTCTCCCGTCTATTCCACATACTTGTCCTACCACCCCATTAGCTTTAGTTTCCAGCTCTGTTATGTCTTTTCTTGTTATTGCGCTCCTCAAAGGGGTACCCTAGGTATTAAAATTCTTTTAGTTATGCATATGCCAGCGAGTGCACTTTCGTGTTTCCTACCACCACTCCCCCTACTTGTGATAGTTTTTCTTCCAGGTCGCTTATGTGTACCGCAAATAGATTGGGCTGAGTCTAACATCTTTCTCTCACTCTTCCAAGTTCATTTCCCCTCTATTGTACTCACCAGGTGTTATTTATTCCTTTCTCTCTCAAATGCTCCCATGATCTCTCTCTATTTACGCTGTCGAAAGCCGCCTTCCCTTTATTATCAAATTCTTTATCTGTTAAGTGTTTCACGCTGTACACATTGCCGATAGTGCTTCTCCCTTTTCTGAAGCCCGCTTGTTCATCTGGTAACACTTCTTTATTCTCTAGCTCTTTCTTCAATTTCTCTTCTAATATCAATTTCGTAGATCTTGCCGTGCTCAGCAAACTTATTCCTCGGTAGTTCTCCAAACCCATCTTCTATTGACTTCCGTATCCCTCGCCTTGCCAGACGTCGTTCACTATTTCGCTAATTGTCTCTCTTATTTCTTCTGTTGCATAACATCAACGCTTCGTTTTGTAGTTTGTTTTCTCCCACCGCTATTCTTTTCTTTAATCTTCCTATTGCCCCTTAATCATTTCCTTCGTTATTTCTTCCCCTTTCTCTCGATCTCCTGTTTTTTTTTATTTTCTGTCATCTTCCCGTTCTTCCTTTCAGTTTCGTAATTCTTTAAAGTATTCTTTTCTTTCTTATATCGTTATCTTCTCATTTGTCCTCTTTTTCACCATTCCTTCTCTGTTTATGTATTTCCGGGCTTCTTCTTCTTCTGTATTGATTGATCTAACTTTGTCTTCTTCGCTCTTCTTTTCCTCCTTCTTCTTCTCACAGGTGTCTTTGTATTTCTTTAGTTCCGCCGGGTATTCTTCTCTCGATCTCTTCTCATTTCTCCATAACCACATTTGATTTCTGGCAAGTTTTTTTCATTTTTTATCCCTCCATCTGTTTTCATTGTTGACATCATTGTTTTCTTTGTTCTTGCATTCTTGTTTCGGCATTTTTTTGTTTTCCTTCTTCTCTTTCAGTATGTTGTAGCGCATTTCTGGACTTTTTTATGATTTCTTCTTCGCAGATTGTTTTTATGATTATTTCTTTCTCGTGTCTTCCTCTTTTTATTTCTTCTTCTATTTCCATTTCTAACGGTTGGTGATCAGATTCAACCCTTTTTCCCACCTCAAATATTCGTACTTCGTCCTAAGCTTCTTCGTTGATTATTGCATAATCAATCATTCTCCTCTCGGTCCCACGTACGTAAATTCCCCTGTATCGTTCTCCCAGTTCCGATTTAATTTCACACATCCTGCACAATCACTTTCTACCAAGCCCAGACTGTTTAAGTGATACCTTACTGGGCCGTGTCCGGTGAACAGGGAAGTAATGAGCTTTATTTCGTTCTTTGGCAAAGTAAGAAGCTTATTAGTCCTCTCTGGCAAATATTCTATGAATTTCTTCGCCTGGCTTTGTTCTGGGGTACTGTCCCAGTAGGCTTTCTTGATTTTTGTTTTCCACCTTTGGATCTCCGCCCTTCTATGTATATTGGTCCACAAAACGGTTTGGGTCCTATGAAAGAAGCCTTTTGTACCTGCTCTTGCAAGGTCGCCGGCTATTTGATTTCCATTTACACCCTCATAACCTGGCACCCAGCTAAGGGTGACCTTATTACCTTTTGCCAGTTTCTTCAGAAACTGTCTGCATTCCCAGATCGATAAGGACTAGGCGCATGGACTAGGTACTCGCAGACAGAATACAGACTTTCTTGCTGATAATGTTCCTGCCTAGGCACACCTGGGCACACAGGTCTGTAGCAAGTATATGGTTCGGGCCATATATGCCTATTATAGTCCCCTGCTCTGTTTTTGATACTTCTGTATAGCAGATGGAAGAGTTTTGACCTAATTGTGCTATATGGCTTTCAATTGAACTGCTTGGCGGTCATTTATGAGTACTTTATACGGTGTTTCGAAATCGAACACTTTAGGCATTATACATCCAATGGGTTTTCCAGTAGGTACTCCTGGCTGTACAAAATCCAGGATTTTGAGATGGCCTCCTCGGTCACCTGGCTTTAATTTCTTAGTCTGGGAGAGCTTCTTGGAGGTGTGGAGCCCGTTCCTCTGTACATACGAGTGGAGGGGTAGACAGCAAGACTTCCAGGGCTGCCGTGGGGGTTGTATTCATAGCCCGTGTTCTTCCCCGACCCAATAAGAAAACGTTTTTAGCTAAAACTGAAATCCCTAAACGAGTGAAAAAAAGTGATCTTCTAACATATTCGTGTGAAATGTGAACTTCAACAAAGAGAAACAAAGTCAACGCGGTGGAGATGCGGTTTTAAAAAAAATAGATGGAGAAACAATGCAAGACGAAATATAATATGAGACGTATAAAGATAAAGGCCATATATGTATAATGAATCGAGGAACAAGAATGTATACAGATATAACCAGAAAAGTGTTTGAAGCTATATCTGAGAAACAAAAAACTTAACAACTTTCAATAAGTTTTCCTAAAAATAAAATAAATCTAACAGTCTGATTCTGACAGTGGACGAGAAATTTAACAAGAAATACAATCGTTCGAAGAAAACGCCGCCACAAAGAGCTTCTAGCATATAAAAAGAATAAGCATGTATATGTAACAAAAACGGCCACTCACACAAGGAAACTCATTTCTGTCAAAGACCTACCCCTATTTACAGGTCCAGATATTGTGGCACTTCTCAGTTTTTACACCAACTTCTTTCTTTTACCCCTAGTTAACTGCCCTGTCACAATAATGTTAGTGTTAATGGTAATGTTGTTAAGGAGAATGTTAACGTCCAGAAGATACGCGCAAGATGCAACCGTTCATAATTATGGTAATGGTAATGTTAAATGTCAGTCGGCCATGTTAGACGTCCAGAAGAATTCTGGATTTTTTAACATTCCTCTTAACATCTACCAATCAGATTTGAACATTTCACATATGCGCATTGTTCTGGGTGCGCAGTGTTGTATTGAATGACATTTGAGGTTAATGAAATTGACATTCTTCCTTTGCTTTCAGCAGCATTAACAATTTAAATTTTTTAATGTTGTAATTCGATTCCATTTTCCATATGAAACAAATTTTGAATACAATATAACTAACAATAAGAAGTTTCTTAAGGTTTTTTTTTCTGTCACCTGCCACCAATGATCAGCTGATTTTTTAAACCTCTGCTGTCGTAAGTTAGCTCCGCCTATAAGAAGGCGCAAATTTTAAATGTTACATCTTCTTAACATCTACGTAAACATGATTGTGAACACTAGATTAGATTAGATTAGGTGTTGAGGGGTGTGAGGGAATTTGCTCCCCTCACCGAGACTTAGACCACACCGCGGGCCCATTGTGTCACCCCCTCGCGTCCCTCATTCCTGTCTCTCATCCAGCCATCCGACATTGTCGAAAAAAGCTAGGATGGTTCCAGGCGAGGTACACCTCAAGTTGGCCCAGCTGGGCCATGTCTCCCCCAGTATGGACTTTCTGGTCGAGGCAAGAGCCGGACATTCCCGTAGGATATGTTCGAAAGTCTCGTCCTCCTCTAAACACCCCCTGCACGTTGGGTCGTTGACCACCCCCATCACGTGGAGGTGTTTATTTAGCCTGCAGTGACCGGTCCAGATGCCCACCAAAAGGCGGAGTCTGTCCCTTGACAAACGCAGACAAGACTTGGCTCTTTTAAAGCAAGGATTTTTGATAAAAATCTTGCTTTGTCTGCAGCCTGTTGTCGTTTCCCATCTAGCACAGTGTCTAGAATGGGTGACAGTTTTGATCAGGTTTGAGAGGTAGCGGTTGGCCGGTCGGATGGGCGGTTCGGTTCCAGCCGGTGTTCCCGTTGCACCCTGTCGAGCCAGCTCGTCGGCTCTCATTCCCCTCATTACCGTTATGTCCTCGAACCCATCTTAGCTGAACGACATTGTTTAGTGCTATTCTCGACAGTGCCAGATGGCAGTCATGTACCACCCTGCCATTGGCCAGAGCCCGCAGAGCTGCTCGACTGTCGCTGAAGAAGCACATCGTTTTTTCACTGACATTGCGCACAGTGATTTCTGTGGCACCCCTAAGAATGGCCGCGATCTCCGTCTGGAAAATACTGACACATTCCCCTAGGGTTGCGCTGAGATTGCAGTTCATTTCGGAGATGTGAACTCCCGCTCCAGAGCCTGCTTT
Source organism: Diaperis boleti (assembly GCA_963583935.1). Lineage (NCBI taxonomy): Eukaryota > Metazoa > Arthropoda > Insecta > Coleoptera > Tenebrionidae > Diaperis > Diaperis boleti. The sequence goes on along the minus strand of OY757242.1, from coordinate 33,980,717 downwards.
CGTTTTTGATCCATCCGTGAAGATGGTTTGAGAAATCTCAAACTTCGGATGTTCTTCTGTATCCATATGCACTGCATAGGATTTTTCGAAAGCATATCCTCTAACTATCCAAAGTAACACTCCCCTAACCGAAGTTTCCAACAAAAGACCATCGGAACCACTTGAGAGTCCGCCTTCTCAAGATGTGCTCTCCATTTCATTGGATAGAGTACGAAACTCCAAAAAAATGCGCACTTCCGACTCAACTAAAAGCCTGACTTCAACTCTAGAGCTGTTACAACCAGCTAAAGAATTGATTAACAACACCGACCAATACCCCCTTACATTTGAGCAAACCGTCGAATTTTTGGAAAAGGCAGTTGGAGAAAAGGACATTCTCAATCTAGTTCGAAACTTCACCAAGATATCGAGGGAGTGTGCACGTTACTTTTTGACTTGTATCCGCTTGTCACACATGGCAGCATGAAGAATAGATGCAAAAAAATCAAAAGAAGAATTAAAAAAGCCCATGAAGACAGAAGCCTACACCATGACGATGACATCAGTGTACCGATGGATCTGTCCGTCCTTCATTCAAATTAAACATTTTTTTCTGCTTCCCTTTGTTTTGATAATTATTTGTTTCAATTTGAAATGGCTTCGACGCAGTATTTTTCATGTTGTATGGTGTACACTAATATCGCCTCTCTTTCCGCTAAATATGACGAACTTAGTGCTTTGACATCTCTTTGACCTTAATGATTTCGGAGGGGCCGGAGGGCATAGCTGAGAACTATCCAAAGATAAATTTTGTACCACGATCAGGGGGAGCCTCATCACGAACAGAGTGTTCGACGGGTGGAGCTCTCTTCCCGCCGAAGTCATACAGTGCACTTCTACGACAAGTTTTGGAACCAAATATGACGCATACTGCTGTCCAAACTAATTAGACTTGGCGCACTCGGTAGCGCGGGCAAAACAGGCTAGGCCTCTGCCCGATCGCTAATACTATAATAATAATAATAATAATATTGAGGACAGATACGGTCCGATCCCGCACCCAAGAGAGGTATTCTGTGCAGTCCCTCGCTCAAGATGCGGGCGTGCCCGCGTTCTGATTTCCCAGCTTTCCAAAGGTTACCTTCCCGCAGCCTACGAGCGGAGGCAAGTGCCATGCCCTCCACGAAGAGATCGATGGGAGGCAGACACAGGATAGCCTCCAGAGCTGCGGTCGGGGTGGTTTTCATGGCGCCCGTCACAGCGGCACATGCCATCCGTTGGATGCGTCCGAGACGTGTCATCGTTGTTTTTTGTCTGATTCTTTGCCACCAGACAATTGCTCCGTAGCTCAGCATCGGTCTGATGACGGCCGTGTAGAGCCAGATGGTAATCCTGGGTGTTAAGCCCCAGGACCTTCCCACCGCTCTCCTACACTGCCACAGGGCGACGCTAGCTTTGTCTATTTTGCTCTCCAGGTGCTTTTTCCAAGACAGCTTATGATCCAACGTAACGCCCAGGTACTTCACATCCTGCGAGAGTTTCAGCTTGACGCCGTTAAGGGAGGGCAGCCTTAGCTGTCCCATCTTCCTTCTGTTCGTGAAGAGGACTAGCTCTGTCTTTTGTGGATTCACAGCCAGAGCCTCCTTCTTACACCATTTTTGTACCAGGCAGAGTGCTGTCTGCATAAGGTCGCATAGTACATTTTCGTACTTACCAGTAAGCAGTATGACCAGGTCATCTGCGTGTCCGATAGTGTAGAATCCCGCCTCGTTGAGTGTGCATAGAAGGTCGTCCACTACTATGTCCCATAGCAATGGGGAGAGAACTCCCCCCTGAGGACAGCCCTTCTTAACCACTCCTCGAGTAGTTGCGTCCGCTACACTAATCTGTACGGTTCTGCAGTCCAGCACCCGCTGAATCCAGTCACGTACTGTTCCTGAGACATCGCGGTTCTGAAGTGCTCGCCCGACGCTATCGAAGGTGGTCTTGTCAAAAGCCCCCTCGATGTCGATGAATACTCCTAAGGAGTATAGTTTGTGCTCCAGGGCTCCCTCAATCCGCCTCATCACCTCGTGTAGAGCGGACTCGGTCAATTTCCCTGGAACATATGCATGTTGGTTGGGGTGTAATGGTTTGGCCTTTAACACCCCATCCCTTATTTGGCAGTCGCATAGTCTCTCCAAGGTTTTTAACAAAAACGATGTGACGGAAAGATTTCGCGAGAGAATAATCTGCTCGCCCTGGTTTGGGGATAAAGACAACTCTCACCTCCCTCCACATTTCCGGTACGTATGCGAGTGCAATACATGCCCGAAAAATGATCACGAGGTTGTCCAGAATCTCCGAACGTCCCCACTGTAGCAGGGCCGGGAAGATTCCGTCCACGCCCGGTGACTTGAAGGGTTTGAAAGCTCTTATAGCCCATTCTACGCTAGTATGGTTCACAATCCGCGCAGCCTCAGCCCAGTCCTCCAGGGAGGGGGCTTTCGCACAGCTTTGGATCGGATTCACATCCGTTGTGACCACACAGCCCGGAAAATGTGTAGCCATCAGTACCTTGGCTGTTTCATCGGCAGAGTCCGTGTCCTCTTTCTTCAAGCTACCTACTTGCTGTCCCGGATCCTTTGACAGGATTTTCATCAGCCGGGCAGCGGTGGTGGTACATTCGAGGTCCCCACAGAATTTTCTCCATGATGACCTCTGCTTAGAACGAACGTCTTTTTTGTATTGCCGCTGGTATTCTTTAAATTCGTCCCAGTCGGCTGCATTTTTGGTCCTTTTGGCTTTATTGAATAGCTTGCGCAGATAGACTCTTTCCCTTTCCAGTTCCTTACACCACCATGTGGTGTTTTGGGCCTGGCGGGTGCCTGATCTCAGCGGACAAGCTTGCTCATAAGACGTCATCAGAGACAAAGTGAGGCCAGTGACTGCCCTCTCCAGTTCTTCGATCGTCTTAAGATCATTAGAGATATCGAGCCGACCCCTGACATTTGACAGGTTTTCTAGAAATAGATCCCTGTCAGTTTGTTTTGGGTTCCTGTACGGCTTCGGTAACATCTCTTTTGCTTCTAACGAAAACGTTATCCATCTGTGGTCTGACATGGTCACATGCGATGATACTTGCCAGTCCCTTATATGTTTGGAAATCTCTTGTGTCGCGAGAGTGATGTCTATCACAGTCTGACACCTCCAGGTGACAAACGTAGGTTCGCTCCCTCGATTGAGTATTCCTAACTTTGTGCTCGTAAGATATTCGAGCAGTGTTGTTCCTCTGCTGTTGCAATCACCGCTCCCCCATACGATGTGGTGTGCGTTGGCATCGCATCCAGCGATGAGTTGTTTTCCTTCCCTTTCACAATGCTCAACCAGGTCCGCCAGCTCCCTAGAAGGGGGTGGCTCCCTGGAGTCCCCGGGGAGGTATACTGAGGCAAAAACTACCTTTATTACGTTCCTTCCAAATTCCAGGTTAACCTGCACAGCCGTGACATCTCGGTTGCAGTAGCCCGTCAGTTGGAAGGCGTTTTGTTGACCTGAAACATATACACAAGTTCTGGGTCTTTCTTTAAGGGAACCCACGTAAGTGGTCCCGGACGATTTGTCGCGCATGCCACAAACTCGGTTGCCTACGCACCACGGTTCTTGTAGCAGGGCTATTGTTACCTGCTTTGCTGTCAAGTGACGACTTAGGGTTACCCCCGCCTCCCGACAGCGGTGTAGGTTTGCTTGAATTAGTGTGAGTCCTTTGCCCATTAGGTCGAACCCGCACTTTCTTTGCGACGTAGTCGCCACACCGGACGTCGACGGTTCTGCTCCACCCGAAGGTGTCGTCTGCCCCGTGGGGCGTCCGGTTGCTCCTATATCAGCTCTTGGTGTTGCTGCAGGGATGGCGTCTTCACGCCTCTGCCTCTGCAGCTTCTTTTTGGGACCCTGCGGTCCCTGGTTGGAGTTGTTTTTATTCTCCATACCGGGATTTTTTACTTCATCTCCCAAGCTCCCCACCCACCACGGAGTCCCATATGGGGACGCCGAGCTTCGACGCCAGGGATACTCGAGAGATATAGCCCCCAGGAGGTTGTTGCACACAGCCCACGCGGTCTGCCGAAGCCGCCCACGCAGTTGCATGCCCCAATGCTCCCCAAGGGCTCACCCCGTCGGCCCTCTGACGGGACGACACAGCCGATTGATCGATGTGGGTTAGTCTCGACCGCCCGTCTAGGGTGAAATCCGGGCCAAAGTGGCGTGTTGCCCTCCCAAGGCCGTAGCCAAGATCAGGCTCAACCACCAGGATCCTTTCATCCACCCGCACGGGTCGCCACGTACGGCACAAACACGTGGGTGACTGTTTATGCACCTGCAACACCAGTCACCATGTTGCATGGGGAAGTTTTTATAGTGGTACTTCATCCACGCGGCCAGTCACTTAAGACCAGCCCCCGTGCCCCCTGTCGGCAGACAGGCGGTTTACGGTATGCGTCACGAGCTGGTCCGCAGCGAGGGGCTTTCGTTCAGCACAGCGGGGGGTTTAGATCCCGGACCTCCCTACTAACCCCCCACTAGGCAGAGTCAGAGACTCTTACCCATTCTCCTATCCGCCACCTGGAGACGCGCCTGGTAGGTAGCTCAACCCCCAGGATTGTGAACACTAGGTCCCCATTACCATCTCGGTTAACACTAACATCACTAACTCCGTCCAAGGTCAACGAAGACACATCGTCCGTATCAAAGAGGCCGACAAGAGGTGTCTGTATAATATACTGTGTGACATAAAAAACGCATCACCCTCTAAATTACGGTTTAACGAAACAAAACATATGTCATTATAATGGTTTATGGAACAAATAAAAGCGATGAAAAAATGATTGAAAAACTCGCATGTTGAACGTCTTTTTCTTAAATTTTTTGAAATAAGATAATTTTTTAAAAGGTTTTTTGAAGTTACAAGAAGTTTGCTGTGTTATTTGATAGTCAATTGTCATATCAACATCCAAGAATGCTACCAGTTAGAAGGCAACCCCGTTATCAACAGTTAAACCCGCTTGAAAGATGCCAAATTGTTGGTCAACATGAGACCGGTTTTTCGTTCCGTGAAATTGCTAGACGTTTAACCAAGAATATTGAAACTGCCAACCGTTGTTGGACATGGTATGGTAGCGTATAGTTTCGAGAACGCTTAACAGAGGCTCTGGAAAGTCAAGAGTAAATACAGACGCACAAGAAGACCCACAGACCCACAAGAACGAAGACTCAGACTTCTTGCTGTTAGAGATCGACCATCCAGGTCAATAGAAAACACTCTTCTACCAGAAATTTACCACAGGATCACAATGCATTCGTTCTTTCGGTCTAATTTCTTACGCGTCAAGATTTATACTCCCTCTTACTGCTCAGCATAGCGCTAGAAAACTAGAATGGTGCAATAAACGAGCAAACGGGGATGAGAAATGGTCATCTTTACAGGCGAGTCTTGGTTTTGCTTATTGGTTCACGACGGACGTAGAAGAATAATACGTCTACACGGAGAACGCCAATTTTTATAATTTGCTGTAAAACTGCTATTACTAGTGGCATCACGGTTTGGGGTGGTGTCAGTCTTGGAAAGAGGAGCCCTCTAGTCTTCATCCGCGACCCCAGTTGCAACACCAAAGAGTGAACAATGGCATATGCCAACAAGATAATGCTCCTCCGCATGTGGCAGCAGAGACTACCAACATTAATGTGCTTCCATGGCCAGCTAGATCACCAGACCTATCATCCATAAAACATGGGTGGGACATGATAGGTCGAAGACTTGGCATGCTACCAAACCTCCCAATGACAACAGCACAACTGCGTACCGCTGTTCAAAAAGCTTGGAACAAAATACCTCAAGATTCGATAGACTGATTCGGAGCATGAATAGGCGAGTACCAGAGTGCATTCTTCTGCGTGGTAATGCAACTTTTTTCGGTGTAGGAATTTCAGTTTTTCTCATCAATTGTATTTATGAACCTGAAAAATATTTCTGAGTTTTGGATAAAATATATTGAGTTTTACAGGGTATAATATACAATTCTTTTTCAAAATATACTCCTCCCATCCTCCTAAAATTATATGACATTGGTAGATCTATCTATCTGGCGACACGGTTGGGTATCGTCGCCTATTTTGGGAAAAGGGGTAGATAAGATTTTTTGTACTGTACAAATTTTAACCGTTTCACTAATCAATTTAGGCAGCATCCACCAACTATTACGATTGCTTTTTCTTCGTTTCCTCCTTTACGTTGAGACCTTTATTTCCAATTCGCCGAGTCCATTGGGCGAAGTGTTCCTGTTGAATTGTAGTGGAAATGGGACCAAGGTGGGTTGTGTGAAGTTTTGTGAAAAGGTTTGAGAGGGTTTGAGAGTCAGCAACATCAGGACCAGCTAGTAATTAAGATAAGTAAATTGCTCTTTTTTTTTCAACGTTTTTGTCCTGCCTTGAACACACATTGTTCTGTAAAGTCAATACACTGAATTTATTAATCTTTTCATTTACTAGATTGTTTAATGGTCATGTTAATTTGGTCATTTAATTACTATAAATATTTGTATAATTACATTATATTATAATTTGTTCAACTTACCAATTTAAATTCTGTCATTATATAATTATATATTGAGCTATTGTTTATATTTTATGTGCCCATTTTATCTGTTCACGCCTGAAGATTAAGAAGTAAGCAACATATTAAACATTTCACCAACAAGTATGTTTTTTAAGGATTTACATTTCATATTTGATTAAAATATTGCTTTGAACTGACGTTTTGAGTTTAATTTTAGACCCACTATGATTGTTCATTTAAAAAATAAATAGTTTACGCAAGGTGATATGTAAAATGTTTAATATGTTGCCTATATCTGAATCTTCAGGCGTGAACAAATAAAATGGGCACCCTGTATATAAAAATCGATGTGTGAATGTATGTATATATGGATGTTCGCTATGGACTCCCAAACGGCTGGACCGATTTTGATAAAATTTTCAGTCTTCAGATTAGCCCAGCGGGTGATCCTGTAAAGTTTGGTAGCGATCGGATGAAAACCAAAAAAGGAATCTAGCTTTTTCGAAAGTGACAGTTTTAGTTTTGAGCAGTGACAGTTTTAGACATAAAATGTCACTCATTACTTTGTATAGCAACGCGCGCCGGGTACCAGTTAGTCTGTTATAAAGGAACTAAACAGAGATTTAGGTATAGGCATTCCATCTGACTTCCTGACTTGAAAAGTTTCTCTCTATCGAATTTTTGTATGAACTAAAGACCATAACTCACAATTCAAACGAAGGATGTGAGAAATACTTTTTTAGTTTTGTTCATTATTGTCCCCGAAAAGTTTTCAGGAAAATAAAATTCGAGACAATAATTATAAAGGAAAGTCGGAAAATTCGGACAAACTGTAAAAATAAAAATCATAATACATATTTGTATGCAGTTTCGATCATAAGTAGCGATAGAAACTAAATTTTTGGTTGTTTTTTTTTTTTGTTATGCTCCGGGGATGGAAATAACTAAATTCTAGCGTAAATTTATCTTCTATGTATAAATAAAAATCAATTGCCGCATGTATGAAAGATTATTTATCACTTCAGAACAGCTCGACCAATTTGACTGTTCTTTTTTTCGCTATGTTTCTAATTGTCAGGACAAGGTTGGTATTAAAGCAAATATTTGGAAAATCGACCGGAAAATTGGAAAATTCGGGTACAACTAAAAGTGCTTTTTTCTATGGGATTTTAGTATGGACTCAAGACCATAACTCACGATTCTAACGATGGATATGCGCAATTCTTTTTTTTGTTTTGTTCGTTATGGTCCTGGAAAAGTTTTCATCAAAATAAAATTTGAGACAATTACAAAGGAAAGACAAACTGCAAAAATCATAATATTTTTATGCACTTTCGATCATAACTGACGATGACAGTAGGAACGAAATATTTGGTTGATTCTTTTTTTGTTTCTTATGCTCCCGGGATGGAAATAACTTAATTGAATGTTTTCAATTGAAAAAAAAATCGGGATAATCTAGAGAAAAATCTGGAAAATCGCATTCCAGCCTAAATTAAAAAGGAATTACATTTGTTCTTACTTTTATGTTGTTTCGCGATCTGACCAAAAACAATTTTATTGAAATTTGGACAGGACAACGTCTTTTAAATTTTTACAGACGTAACTTCCGTGGATCGCTGAAATTGGTACCTCGTGCTACGCGATTGACCACTTAAAGAAACATCCTCCAAGAAGGTCATATTTCCCTGTACGTGAAACTCGAAATGGGAGAGTATCTCATATTTTATGAATGATGAAGGGAAAAACAAATATTCACAGACGGAAACTTCCGTGGATCACTGAAATTGGTGCCTTGAGTCTCACGTACAGGGAAATATGACCTTGGAGTATGTTTCTTTAAATGGTCGAGGGCGTAGCGCGAAGCACCAATTTCAATGATCCACGAAAAAACAAATTTTCACAGACGGTTACTTTCGTGGTCAGAATTGCCAGAAAAAAGTCAGAGTTTCCAGAAAAAAGTCGGAATTGTTAAGAAAAAATCGTCAGTTATTTTTCGATTCATGTCCGTTCAGCGCTTTCGTATCGAACTGACGATAAGAACAACATATTCGGTTGATTTTTTTTATTTGTTCGTTATGCTCCCAGGAATGTTTTCAATTGAAAAAAAAATCGGGATAATCTGGAGAAAAATCTGGAAAATCGCATTCCAGCTTAAATTAAAAAGGAATTACATTTGTTCTTACTTTTATGTTGTTTCGCTATCTGTCCAAAAATAATTTTATTGAAATTTGGAGAGGACAACGTCTTTTAAATTTTCACAGTCGGTAACTTCCGTGGATCGCTGAAATTGGTACCTCGTGCTACGCGATTGACCACTTAAAGAAACATACTCCAAGAAGATCATATTATTTCCGTGTACGTGAAACTCGAAATGGGAGAGTATCTCATATTTTATGATTATATGAATGATGAAGAGAAAAACAAATTTTCACAGACGGAAACTTTCGTGGATCACTGAAATTGGTGCCTCGAGTTTTACGTACAGGGAAATATGACCTTGGAGTATGTTTCTTCAAGTGGTCGAGCGCGTAGTGCGAAGCACCAATTTCAATGATCCACGGAAAAACAAATTTTCACAGACGGTTACTTTCGTGATCAGAATTGCCAGAAAAAAGTGAGTTGCCAGAAAAAAGTCGGAATTGCTAAAAAAAAATTGTTGTCAGTTATTTTTAGATTCATGTCCGTTCAGCGCTTTCGTATCAAACTGACGATAGGAACAACATATTCGGTTGTTTTTTTTTTATTTGTTCGTTATGTTCCCGGGAATGTTTTCAATTAAAAAAAAATCGGGAAATTCTGGAGAATAAGCTGAAAAAAGGCATCCCAGCGTTAATTAAAATAAAACTACATTTGTTTTTACTTTTATGTTGTTTCGCGATCTGTCCAAAACCAAATTTATTGAAAATTGGACAGGACAACGTCTGTCGGGTCAGCTAGTTTATTATAAGCCTTGACAGGAACGTTACGTCAATTTGGATTGTAACAGTGTCGACAATATAAGGATAAAATTCGCCCCCATCCATCTATAAAGATCAAACAAACATTTCAATATAAACACGCCACCGACGACAGAAACTAAATCATCCCGTTCCCTTTTGCCCCTAGAATGATTAGAACAATTCAATCCTGTCGACAAGGCGAAAAAAGGGTGAAATTGCGGGTCAACCCTTGTAGATCCCATTGTCTTCGTTTCCTTTATGGATACACACAGTGGGAGCATCACTGAAGCCAGTTCGTGTAGCACGTGAGCGATGGAGCGGCGGATGGTGACGGCTCGGGCGGAGTCGACCGGGTGAACAGATAAGACTCAAGAAGATGAATTGACGGGGTTACGGGGCAGCGGACACGGTGGCGGAAGAGCAGACAGCACTCTCTTACCCTGGTGGCAGCAGCGATTACTCACTCTGCGACCTGGCCTGGCGTGGCGTGGCCCGACGGGAGCTCGGAAGTGGTTCTCCAGTAGATAAGCGCTTTACATTTGTAGCCTTTCAGCCTCTAAACTTGCGGTACAGAAATTATACAGCAGACAATCATCAATCAGGTCATTGTTAGTTTCAAAGAATATCGGCTGCTACATTCCTATGGAAGTTCTAATTTCGAAGTTTGAATTTGTACGTGTGTCAAACTCTATATGAGGGTAAACAAACTGTTAGTTTATATTAGTGGTAGTTTTCGAGTAAACCCGACACTTATAATTCAGAGCGTGGAGACTTCAGTCAAGCATTAGTTCTATCATTTTATTAAATCTTTTTGCGAGAGATCGTCAACATATACAGTGTGATCAATAAATATTGAAATCATCATTCAATTTTGATTTACACAACCAAGCATCCAACATTAATAGGTACATACATCGTACTCGGAGGATCCTTTTACCTTTGAATGTTTTTACACATACAAGGGTACATTCAGTATATTTTTAATATGATTTATTAAGCTTTAATTATCACATTAGCATCATTAGAGACGTATTTCAAACTAAAAGGTAGTAATTAAAAAATACTTTGTCGAAGGTCGTCTGGCGTAAAAGATGCTAACAAGGCCGATGAGTCGGTGTTATTCAGTGAACATCTTGATCATTGTAAATCGCTGCGCGTTCATAAAGCCAAGCTGTCAAGAAAAGAACACGAAATAATATTTAATACTTTATTCAAGTCAATTGTTTTGAACCGCTTTCATAACTCACAACTGTACAAAGGCAGGATATAAATCATCAATACTTTATTTCTGACCGAAAGGCAAGCCGGCATGAACACAAGACCAGTCCATCAAACTTTTGACAAGAGTCGTAATTCAAGTTAACCAACATAACGTGGGCTACCTTAACACGAAACGAAGTTGAACCTCCGCTACCAATGCATGTAAAAAATGTGAAGATAAAACCAGTAAAAATAACATTAATTTAATGTAAACATAAAGAATAGATCGAGGCAAGGTATTAATAATGCTGTCAGAATATGAAAGAGTAATTCAACAATAATTACACTTTAGCGTGTCCGAAGACCATCAGCTATGGCTGGACCCGTGGAGAGCCGTGCGCACCCATTGTGCAGCCCATCCGCCGCCTCATCAATCCCATTATCCGACGCATACTAGAATTAATTGCTAATGAGGAGGGGCGGCGTCGGATTTCAATAATGAATGTTGACGTCTCGCCGTACCACGACCTCAACCTAGAAATTTGCATTATTAACGAAAAGCGAAACGGTTGGGTTAAATTAACCCTGATCAATTTTTATACGAATACCCAAAAGTGAATTATAAGATCACTGCAAATATAAAATATTTAAAATGAATTGGGTGACACCGTAGATAACTTTTTTTTATCATATGGTATCGTTCTTCTGACTTACTATATCAAAATGAAGAAATTCAATTTCTTTGATTGACTGAATACATACACGCTAAAAATAAAAATGAAAAATTGTAAATAGTGTACATTACAATACTTCAGAACACTACAATAAAGTACAGAGTGTTTCAGAAATAAGTGCAATAAATTTAATCAGTAATTAAACTCATCAGTGTCAACAATTTTGCTTAATAAAATTTTCCCTAAACTCCGTAGTTATGGAGTTAAAATTAGTGGAAGTTTTGACGTTAATTTAGTTACCCTCCACTGAACGGCTCAGCTGATAATAATCACATCAAAAAATTTTAGAAAACATTTGGAAACAATCTAAACCGTCCGACGTAAATAAACTAAAAATAGAAGACTTATACCTACCAAACGTCTTTACTTCAACATCCAATGATTGTGGGGTCTTGCAGATTTTCGTGTGCCCAAACCTGCGTATTATTTAAGTAGAGAAGAGAAAATTTGGCTTTTTATTAAATTATTATTATTATTAAACTAACAAAAAGACCTGTAGGGCTACACCATGATTTATTATTATTAAATGCTCAGGAAAATACTCAGGCTTTAAACATTTGACTTTCTGTACGTGATAGGGATACAATTCCCTAGTAGCCAAGTTTATCTATTTCATAATTATATTACTAATAATTATATAATTATTACACAGGCTGTCCCATTTAAAACTCCCCAGTCCAGATTTCTCCGAAATGATTATTGTGATTGAAAAATCCTCGAACAGGTCGATTTTGTTTGCCAGGGGCACATATTCTCAGGTTCTTTTCAAGTTCCGGCATTTCGCCCTCTTCACGAGGGGGCTGTTAGCCCCAAAATCTTAAATGGCACTATGGGTCGAGTGATACCTCATTTGAAAGGTATTGGAGACCTCTTTACAACTAACCATTTACTTTTCAATCTTTTGGTGATTTGACCGCAAAGAAACGATAATTTTCTATTTTCAAGATAATCCACATCTTCTGATGCTGTGTTCCACAGCAACCACAAAGACAAACATGTTATTGCTGAAATTAGGCTTATTGCACTTGTGGCATCACGAACAGTTTTGAGAATCGTTTGTATTTTTGCATGGAAATGAATGGTGGCCATATCCAACATTTATTATACGTTAATTAGATCATTTTATTGAAAAATAATCGTGTCGTCGCATACTCTACATTCATTTTTAACTCCTTCGCGCTATTTAGCAATCAAAATCAACAACCTAATGACCCAAAAATTTAAATAAATTTAATTTCAAAATTACATGTTGGTCTTTGTGGTTTCTGTGGATTATCTTGAAAATTAGAAATTATTGTTTTTACGGTCAAAACTGCAAGATATTGAAAAGTAAGTGGTTAGTTGTAGAGAGGCCTTCAATACCTTTCAAATGAGGCATCACTCAACCCATAGTGCCATTTAAAATTTTGGGGCTATACACAATGATCAATTCGGAGAAATCTGGACTGGGGAGTTTCAAATGGGACAGCCTGTATATTTAGAAAATATTGAATCTTTTTTTTAATATTAGTTATATTAAAATAATGTTAATTAAATATGCTGTATATTTTACGTAATATATTTTATACCCGACTAATATCTAGATGACTATTTTTGCTACGAAAAAGGAAGGTATAATGGAGTATTTCTCTCACAAGTGATATAATGATAAAAAGGGGTGAATTACTATGGTTACACAATGGTAAGACATGAATAATTTTTTGAAACGTCATTTTGACACTTTCATTAATTTTTTGATCTTTAACTTTTACAACAAATTACACGTCGGGCATAAAACGTCGTATCTTACACGTGACCGAAATGACATTGTAAGCTCGTGAGATGTGTATCGCACTCGTGATTCAATGATCTCACTCGCTGACAATGAAGCATTTCTGTCACTTGTAGCATTACTATATTTTACTTATATTTTATTGTATAAATTTGCTTAATTTTTTTTTCTATGTTGTAAGAATAGTACATAATTAATAATTATTCATAATATGAATCTCTGTTACTTATTTTTATTGTTTATTTTCTTTTTTTTATGTTATTATTCTTTAATATAATAAAATCTGTTTAAGCACTCCAATTACAGATATTTATCATTTATTTGATAAATCAGAAGAATGTTGTTAATCCAGGTGGAGTAAATTTAAATTAAAATTTAAATATATCTAAGTCGAACTCCACAAACTTTAATGAGCGTAAAATTACAAATGGAACATGTTTCGGCAGAACACTACTGCCATCATCAGCCCTAATTTAACAAAAGAATTAATGATACAATTGATGAATTACAAAAGGGGTTCTTACCTTAAAGAATTTTAAAAATTATGACGTTGACGTTATTTTGAATTAAATTTGACGTTTTGAAAAGGTTACATAATTTTTAAAACATTTCGTAAAAACAACATTTTATAAAATGTAAAAATTAAAATGGATCAAGGAGAATCTGGGAAGCTTGTTTGAGCGGTAAGAAATTAAAACAGTGAATTAATGATGGGATTATTGAAGTTATTCTGGTCGTTTAAACAAGATCTGTTTTCCAGTTTTAAGGCTTTCCTTATTTCCAAAGTCTCAAGAAAATCTAATTTCCGGCCTTTATTGCATTTATGAATCAATTTGGAATTTGATGGTGAAAAACTATGTTTCGTTATTAATATATGATTGGCGAAAGAAGAAGGTGTTGATGGAGGAGGATCAAGATCTGTGTTGTTGTAGATGTGCCTGAAATGTTCTTTAATACGGTCTGATATTTTGCGACCTGTCTGACCTATGTAGAATGACTCACAAGAAGAGCAGTTCAATTTGTATACACCTGATGAAGTTAAAATAAATATCCATATGCGGCTCGTGAGTTTGTAGGGAGGAAAAATGCTAAAAAAATGTGAGTTTGCGGAAAAGTCGTATATAGAAAAGTTTTTGCTTTTGATGAGTTCTACTACTGGTTTGAATTATTGCACTTATTTCTGAAACGCCCTGTATATACATACACTCCTGTGCTGTGTTCTGCCCTTGCTTAAATCTTCTTACGAAGTTCTCAAATTGTGCAAGGGCTGGAGTGTCTTCACGCAACGGTTTCGACCCATCGTATATTTCCCTCCAGAAGACACCCTGCACCGCCGGCAATTTCTCTAGAATAGAGTTTGCCCGCTGGAAGAGCCTCGAAGGATTTGTCTTGAACTTGTTGTTCTCAAATTATCAAAGAAGTAGCCAGGTGTAATGGGTTTGACAGTAGTATAATACATAAGCTTATAAATAAGACTAATTTTAAGAAAATGTCACTGAATCTTCGACTTTCCAAACTGATCAAAAGAAGAAGTCACAAATTGTGACAATCCCTTATGCCCCTTCAATCACCAAGGGCTTGGCAAAATCTTCAGTGGACTAAACTTAAAAGACAAAATTGATCAGTTGGAGAAATCGTGAGTTTATGAAATTAAATGTAAAGATTGTAATCGAAAATATATTGTACAAACACGACGATCAATTTCAACTAGATTTAAAGAACACATTGCTCATCAAAGATTTGGTAGATTGGAAAAATCAAGTGTAGATCAACATATTTTTGAACATGACCACCACATCGACATAACTTGTGTTAAATTAGTCAAAACTGTAAATAATTGTAAATTTCTAGACATTTACGAAAGTCTAGAAATACATAAGAACAGGAATTGTGTTTTTAATAGCGACAAAGGCCCGATCCTCTCTTCCGCACTATTACCACTTTTGAACAGTACGGGTGGGGATGCGAGGCATTACACTATACAGTGCGAACGTAAAGTATGGACCAAATTTGATAAAAAATTTCAGGCAACTTTGAGCAAAAATTCTTTGACCTGTTCAAGGAATTCTTTCTGAAAGTTGCCTCAATTTTCTTTATCGAATTGGGTCCATACTTTACGTATATAGAGCGGTACGTAGCATGTAAGTTTACTCATCGCCCTGATGATGCCAACGTGCGTAAGCAGTTGCATTAAAATTGTTTTTGGTGTTTTCGGGAAAAAACTGATTAAAAGTAGTTCGAAGTTTTAGGGTCTTCTTTTTCGCATAAGTTATGAACTTTTTCGAGTGTATCTGTCCTTCACAGTACCAAACAGTCTGCAGCTGACAGATCGGCAATTATAGAGCTCTTAATGCTGTTTGGCTGTCAGATGTCCGCGCTTTTGGTCCAAAGTTACAGACAGTTCTATTGCATAGATTACGGCTTGCATAATCGTGGTGTTGTCTCCTTGCGGTGTTGTGCGATCACCATTTTATAAGAGGAGTCAAAGACAAGGACATACGTTCTGTTCTGATAAGTTCCAGTATTTCGTATGTACAGTCATGTCTCCTGGTTATAACTGGTTTGTCCTCAGGGCAGTTTGGACCGCTTCTCGCTTTTACATGGAGGTGCAAGTATTATAAGTAAGTGAAGTATAATATTACTTTACCTGAACTGGTTGGGAGCCCTTGATTTCCCCTTCATTTATCCAAGACTTTTATTTGAGTTTTATGTCTAGCTTTCCCCTGGTAAATCTCCAACTTAGCACAGTAGATGCTTTGGAGTGTTATCTTAGAAGGCTTATCTGGAAAAGCCGCAGTACTTTGCTTATACTTTGCAATGTTCTTAGACAAACGATTGTATTTATTATGATTATGGTTCTCGTTCCTCTTCTTGGGCTTCCTTGCTTTTGGTACCCTTTGGTCGCAAGCAAATTTGTCCAAATTTGTAGCTAATCGCGTAGTCTATCTATCAAAGTGTCCCGTTGAGAGAGGATTAACGGAATAGTTATTTACATTCGTGTGCGGTAACTTACATTTTACAGGGCGAAATCAATTTGAAGCACGACGCGCCAGCGGAGTGCTTTAATGATTGAGCCCTGTAAAATGCTTAACGCGCATGATTTGTATTAGACTTTTTGGCCGAGTTTTAATTTTTAAGTTTTAATTAAGTTTTAATTAATTCAATGAGATGTGAAAAAAAATACGAGTGTTCTTTAGACCACACGACTGAAGTAAAACTTCAGTTCGCCATTGTGAAAGTGCTCTTAATTTATGTAAGTTTATAAATGGAGCTAGGGAAACCTGAAATAATACCGACTGCAGTATTGGATAATGCATGTTTCAGGTGGTTTCAATTTGTCGTCAGCGAAAAGTCGGCAATCATGTGTAGCGATTAAGATAAGTAGTGCAATTGCATACAAAACTGACACACGCAAATGGCTGTATGGAGTGAAGCGAGAATTTACAACCTAGAAGACGCGGGTTCGAATCCCGTTAAGGCAAACATTTTTTTCTATGAATAACTTCCGTTCGCTTCGCCCGATCACACTTTTCGTAACGCTCTCGTCAGGCGTTCACCTGCTTACTCCCCAAGTCAAGTGTCCGTAAAGAAGCTTTACTTCAAAAAAATGCAATGTCATGTTGACAGTTCAAGCATGAATCCGAATCCATTCGTTTGAAACGTCAAAACGTCGAAACATTGAAATTGTCTTTGTGTATTTTCGTGTTTTTCAAATATTCAACAATTAAAAACTTGTGTAAATGGCGCTTTAATAAGTATGCTTTCGTTGTACAAGCAGTTTCTTTTTTATAAACGTATTTTAAGAACGAAAATTTGTGTGCATTTTTACCGCACTGTGACGCGTAAAAACCATCACTTCCTTAGTTACAGTTCAGTTGATTTTCATGTTTACATTTCTGCTCAGCACCCTCCAGTTGGTAGTACTATTAGGTATAGGATTTTTTCATTTGAGTCATCCCGAGTTCCTGGCAAGTAAGTTACTAAGGATTTTTATGAGGCATTTCTGCTCCCTATACAATACTTAGTTTCAATGGTTTCAAGTCAACAGCTGTGCGCTCAAGCCACAAAATATCGAGAGCCATTCAGGCTTTTTTTGAATGCCAGGAAATTTAGGCTTTAAAACAGCCTCCTTTCCCAGCTGCACCATTTTATAACCGATCGATTCTTGTACGGCGTTTTGTTCGTCCGTTGACACCAATAATGTAGGATATGTTGAGAGTATTATTCCTACTCTTGTTCATGCAGTCGTCTGAGGGTTTTTGAGACATTGACTCTTTCTTCTTCACTTTTTTCTTGATTTGTCGCTCAGGATTCCTCGGAGCGGACCTTTCTCCGGAGGCGCTCTCCTTTGGAGACTTCTTCGATGTTGAGCCCTTTTGCCAGAAAGACCTTCAAGGTTTTCCTGGCCACTAAATCGTATCCTTTGTTCTTTTATCTTCGAGTTTTGAGACCCTTTTCCATTTCATCGTCTCGGCAGTCTTGAGATATGTCTTCTTTACCCTGATTTGTATGGGGCTGTCGGGCATTTTGTTTACTGTTTCGAATTGCCTCACATAGATTCAGAAATAGTAGTATAATATATCTAACGTCTGAAATTGTATAGATCAAATATTAGAGTTTTTTTCTTTTTTTCTTAGCCCCGCTACATTGCAAAATAGCTTTCGTCTTTGTTTTTTTCCGATGCCTTTTTAATCATCCCGACCCTCTTCTTGTCCTCTCTTTTACTTCCCTCTTGTCATTTTTCCTTCGCCTTTCTTCATCATCTCTTCTTTTTCTTATTGCAACCTTACTTCTTTCCCGTCTATCTGTTTTTCCTTCGCTATTCCTTTTATATTTTTTGTACCTCTCTTCCATTTGTACTAGTACTTATATTGTAAGAGTCCTTGATTTTGACCTCCCCTAGATTTTTTCTCAGAATATCATCTATCCCCTCTTTGGCCTGCTCTTTACCGCCCCATCTAGTTGTCACAATATTGTTATTCCTTCTCATTTGCTTATACTCCATTCCAGCTCTCTCTTTCTCTCTCTCTCTCTCTCTCTCTCATCTCTTCTCGTTCTCCTTAAATTCTTCTCTTTCTCTCTTAATTTCTTAGTTCCCTCTTCTCATCTTATCTCAACTTATCCATAATTTTGTCCATTTCGCTATCAATTTTCTTTTCTGCTTCTGACAATCTTGCTGTTATTTTACTTATTTTAAATATCATCTCTTCTTCCTCTTTTCGGTCCTCCCCTCTTCGTTTCCTTTTTTCTTTTCTTCCAGGGATGTAGCAAAATTTCCGTGGCTAAACGACGAGTTTCTGTTTTGTGAGTTTATAGGTTTGCCGCTGTGGATAGAAATAATAGCACGAGATATTCGTAGATAAGATATCTGCACTGGGCACTAATGAAACAAAAACCAATTTATTATTATTGATTCAATATCAAAAAAATAAAGTACTTGTTCTAGTACTAAATAATTATACCTATTGAACTTATGCCAGGGCAGATTACTTTATCATTTTTATATTCAATAGCCTAGTGGTCAAAATTTGACCATAATCAAACGTAAAATCCATATGTTCAACAGCACGTAACTCAAACACAAACATATACATGTAGTTTTTTTTTTAACACATCTACAGGTCAAGACCTTTCCAACAGTGCATCTATATAATTATTGTTTAGGTGTGTTGAGTGAAATAGTTATTAACGTCATGAGGCCGATAAGTGGCAAATAACAGACAAGATTGATTTTAAAGTCGAGGCGGAGCCGAGACTTTATAATCAATCGCGTCTGTGATTTGTGTATCGGCCGAATATCGTTCAGTACTTTTCATAATACCATCGGCATTACTGACAA
Organism: Diaperis boleti; assembly: GCA_963583935.1. NCBI lineage: Eukaryota > Metazoa > Arthropoda > Insecta > Coleoptera > Tenebrionidae > Diaperis > Diaperis boleti. The sequence continues at coordinate 33,961,666 of OY757242.1, read as the reverse complement.
AAAAACCAAATTGTTTAGCATAATTTTTAAACAATTCATAAATCAGTTTTGAAAGTGTTGCTATAGAAACAATGATCAAAAATTTCCTCCTGTACTGTTAATTTATTTAACAGTCGTGACTGTTATGAGTGAGTTTTTACTTATGCTGACAGTTTTGATATAATGCAATAACAGGTAGGTATTATGAAAATAGCTTAAAAGTGTACCAATGTGTTATGTTTGTGTTTGCGTATTAGATATCATACTCTAACTATACCCACTGTTCTAACTTGGGTGGTGACAACGACAACATAGATGGAGGGTCATATACTATAATTATTTGTGGATCAGAAATTGCAAGTGATACTTGCAAAGTTGCAAGCAATAATTTGTTAGATAAGACGTTCTATGAAAAACAAATTGTAAGTAGTGGTGATTAATCTTTACTAATCACAGATCCATCAATGATGCTGACTGGAGTTTTTTTTAAAGTGGACGCTAAAAAGGTGATTCAACTTTATTATGAGAGTGCAGCTATTAAGAAGATCTTCTGAGTTTACCAAATAAGAAAGTACCCAAACGCATAAAAAATTACAAACAATTGCTTTCTCTCATCAACAATTACTAAAAAATCGTTCACTTTACTAAAATTTTTCCTTATATTATACCGATGTATATATCGTTTTGCAGGAACAACGCTAATGAGGTAATGAAAACTGTTTTTGGTATATTTGTTGTGTGAAAGTAAGCTAAAACATGTAATTAAACTTTTCCGACGGTAATTTTTGCCCGGCCGTGGTCCTTCGAAGAAACGTCTTCTGAGTAACAGGGATATAAAAACCCGACTAAAATTCGCAGAGCATTCACTGAACCGAAAAAAGTGTAAACTTATTGCTTTTAGTGATTAATCTAGGGTTAATTTGTTCAACAGTGATGGTTTTGTTTACATTAGAGGACCGATTAAATAAGTCATATCGTTTGAATAATGATACTAAATGGTTGTATTAACTATGAAAAATGCAAATTCTTAATAACTAATATCGTTACTTCTGGAAATTTACTCTCCAGAAATTAACAAAATTCACCTCAGATTTTTACAAGTGCTTTCGTCGCCGTGCTTTCGCTATATCGTCGTATAGCAGCAGATTGTAGGTGCTATTGAGGTCGGCACTTGGACAGAACTACTATAAATTTGTGAGCCGGGATTGCATTCCCGAAGACCAAGGATTAGCTGGTTGTTATCAAGGCGGGTTTAGGGGTTTTGATGAAGTCGCCGTGCTCGGAATGTCGGAGCAAGTGTCCGTAATGGAGAGGAAGCTTAAGACCACCAGATCTCGACGGCATTAGGACGAGACCAACTTGTGTTAAAATCCAAAGATATTTAATAATATCGTCGCTAGATGGTAACAGAAACAGTACAGAGGAAACGTGCGTTTTATTTAAACGGGTGTGTGCCGGGAATAAGAATCGGACTTATAATTGAAAGGGCGTAATTCGATCCAGAATTTTTGTGGCCGTTTTCTAGGTATAGAGTGACAACGTTTTAATATTTACGATGCAGTTTGGTTATGCCTGGACTTGAATGAATTATTCAACGGTTCGAAGAATGCATGCGTTGATATTACCATTACTCATAATAAAGAAAGCGATTTAGGACATAGTATTGACAGGACAATGTTATACATATTTACAAATCACTTACAGCCATTTTCAATGTGATCAGTTGACACAATATACAATATAAAATTTAGCAATTACATATTAGGTTTATGTCAGCAAATCTGAACATGTCTTTTTTGTTGACTTTTTTTGCAGCAACCCCTAACGAAGGCTTTATGCGCCATTTCGAGTTTTATCTTATTTCCATGTTCTTAACGCATAGGAGCTGTTTTCAAAACTATTCTATTCTGCATATTTTTTATATATTTTTTTTCTCCTCGTTTATCATATAACCTTCGGTGATTGACTTGGAAAATACACTCAAAGTAGTAGTTACGAGAATTTAGTGGCACAGGTATTGTTGTTATTGCAATTATTATTGTTGCACAATACTAAAATCCATTCCGTTTGTTTGGATTTATATTTTTGATAAAGCTGTTTTCATAAATTGATGTATCGTAGCTTTTGCGGGTGTAATAATTGAACTAAGACCATGTGTTTTTATTATGAATGACCTGACAAAATGGTGGGCAAAGATGTCAGAGCCCGGCACGCTGTGATTAATAACTTGCCGGCGGCGGGTCTTGCCCAGCTAGCCTACATATTAGCCGGCGAACTCGGTAATAACCACTCATGCTGGATATCCATCAATCATGTGCAAATTATACAGGCGAGCCTCACACATAAGAATTATGACTGTCATTCGGATAATTCCACGGCACGCCACAATAGTCGGTTTATAATCAGGAGGATTTTTTAAGCGCATTAATAATATGCAATTCACGTAATTACACACCGAAAATGAATAGCGCCAATTTGGCCGAAGGGAAAGGTCGCTGGATGAGGCTGAAAATCGTGAAGTAATCAACATTCCCCTGGTGTTTTCGGAACGTTTCGTTTTTGTTAATAATGCAAATTTTGGGTAGCCGCCGTGGAGCAGCGAGACAACAAAAAGCCTAAAATTAAAGTTAAAACGCACTTACGTCCAGTTAACTCTCTTGAAATGTTTGAAGAATTGGATAAATTAGTCTGTACATTACTAAATAGAGGGGGAGTGGGCAAGAAGAACTGCGTGAAAAAAATGCTTGAAATAATGAAACCAGTACCACTAAGAGCGGGAACCTCAAGCAGAACTGGAAATAGGATGGTAATAAAAATGAACGAACAGGTAATGAGAACAACAAGCAGAAAAGAAAACGCAAAAAAAAAAACACAATAATTTGGACCTGGAGCATAAGAACTATTTGGATGTAGGGAACTGTAAGAAATACAATAAAGAAATCAGAAACTGCATTTGGATATTCTGGCTCTCCAGGAAGTAAAATGGAAGGGAAATGTATAAAAAAGCAAAGGAAAAACGGTACAATAGTCATAATCGGCAAGATAAGAAAAATAACCAATTAACCCTTTCTTACGAAACATTAGAAGAAACATGCAGAAGATACCAAGAAATGGCATACTAAATGACAGCTGGAGACCTTAATGTGAAGATTGGAAAGGCAGCCTACAATCAAGTTGTGCTTGGAAAATAAAGCATACACAACACAACCGACGACAACAGGAATTAGCCTCCGCAACAAATACATACATCGTGAGCAGGTACTGTTACAATCAAAATTCGCGTAACGTTCCTGTCAAGGTTTGAGGTGGGGAAAGGTCATAATAAAAATACTAATTTTATACTACAAGTATTCGTGAATTGGGTAGTTGACACCACCAATCAATTGACATATTTTTATGAGTTGTGAAATCATGATTGCGCATATATTTTGTATGACAATAGCAACCTGTGAAGTGATTTATTGTCCAACACAATTATTGACTAACTATTGATTGATTTTGATTGATTAACCGTAAATCTAATTTGAAGTTAATTAAAAATAATAGGGTTTTCGGGACTAAAATAAAGTGTTTCTTGTTTGGGGGGTGCATTTGGGCCACGCGATTTCGTTGGGGCATTTTTTTTTGGGGGGTGGTCAAGCTGGTAACACTTGGCGCATTGGAATGGGACAGGGGATGACGGTTTGAGCCATCCAAACAAGTGCACTGACTGTGATGCCGTGGTTCAGGAGATGGTTGAGGGTGTTTGAGCGCGCGAGCGGCGGGGTCGCCGTTGCCGTGGCTTCTCCTTTCCGCAACCCAGAAGGAAAGTTTATGTTCTCGTCCCGCGCACTTCAATTTAGTTGACTTCATGTGCAAAATCAAAATTCAAGCTATTACTTATCTTAATTACTTGCTGGCTTTGACGTTGCTGGCTGGCTGGCTGGCACTGTGCGTGTGCTTAAACTCTCTCAAATCCACTCAAACCTTCACACAAAACAACACACAACCTGGCTCAAACCACCGCTAATCGATGAACCCGTTCGCCGATTCTTATCGCATTTGAAGTGCGCGCAGAATTTAAAATTGTAACAGTGCCTAATTCAAACACAAAAAAGAACACAAAGTAATTTGGATAGTACGAAGGGTTGAGCTACGTCCTAAGAGGATCTTCAGGTCGCGGATAGGAGGACGCCCTGGTTCACATGGTCTCCTCTAAAGGGACCCATGGTAGTACCTGCAATAGGAAAGCCTCAACCTCTATAATAGAACCCAAAAGTGAGGGCGGAACAGCATATGCCAAAGACTTCCTTGGCCAGAGAGGTTGAACTGGTTTCTAATATGCGCACTCATTTTCCAATTAGTCTTCTCACAGTATGCGAGGCTCTGCTTAGGATACAAAATAATCTGATACAGAGGAAAACTGCTACCAAAAGAGTTCAAGTGGGAATGTCAGTGGACGAGAAGAGGAAAGAAGAAAGAAAAGAGAAAAATGAGAATGGATCTAGATGGGCGAGGAGAAACGGTACGGAATAGTAAACGAAGAAGCTGGGGAAGAAGTAGAAGAGTTCAGAGTAGAAAATAGGACTAGAAAAAGCAAGATTAACTATTCGAAGTAGCTACAAAAAGAAAAATAACTATAAGAGGTAGAGGAACAAGAGCAAAAAATGAATGATGGGACAAAAATGAGAACAGCGAAAAAAGGAAATCAAAAGAATCACTTTGATTGGTTACTACCACGTAACCAAGTTCTTATAACGTTTTACTTTTTGCGGTTCCCCAAAACCTTGTTTGCAAGTACGAAGTGGTACGAAAACATGAATTTAAGACGGTCCCAACATAATATCAGAAAATGCGTGCGTTGTGCCAAAGCTGACAAGTTGGTGAAACGGTGTCATCAAAGAAAGAATTTCCGAAGCATAGAAGATATCACTAAAGACACTTACATATTATGCTCTCTACATTTTCTTAATGAAAGTGGACCTAGTGAGGCGCACCCTAATCCAATAACAGCTGCAAAAGAAAAGGTTTGTCTTTTGCTTCTGAAACGCAAGAGTTAAAAACTTCTACCTAACCGTACTTTTCAGATTTGCGCATTTAAGAGAACAAGTTTGAGTGTAAAATATGGCAAAGTAACAAGTGAAATTGAAGTGCCAACATCAGTAGACAGCACGTTATTCAGTGAACCTATGGGATATTAACCCAGAAGAGAGGAAACTACTCCCTGAATTAACAGCTGAATCACCAACATGTCCTGATAATGTCAAACAAGTCCAATCTTTTGTGTTGATGCTGGTAGACAATCACAGATGTAGATCCCTGTGTATGATTTTGTGCAAGAGTGAAGAGAAAGCCTACCGAACTGAAACCTCAAGATATCACTGTAAATCCACAGCATAATAAGTACTTATTTATAATACTTATTATGCTGTGGTAAATCTACACAAACCACATTGTCAATTTTTCCATATACAGGGTGTTTTTGAAATGCATGTCAATAAGAAATCTAGACCATCTAGAGGTTCAATGAAACCCAATAGTCCATTTTTTTCAGGTCTAAAACGATGGGGATAAATTAGCCATTTCCACACATAGTCCACGCCACTGTCGATTGCATTTTGAAGGCGGATACAATAATTACATTTTTGCAGTTGTATCCTGGCAACATAAAGTGACAACCAATAGTTAATTGTCAATTAATGATTGACAAGTGTAATGCCAAAATTAATTTTATGTCAGATTTATTGTCAATTGCAAACACATTATTCGAAGAAGAGAAATTTATTGTATTTAAACGTGCAAAAATGATTAAAGAACAATGAAAATAAACAAATAAACAAAAACCAGAAAACTACAATAAATGGTCAAAATGCCGCTAACCGTTTCTCAGCACCCCGAAGCAACGACTGTTGCGTTCTGGCAATTACTTCTGGGTTTCTTCTAATTCCTTCGGCAGTATTTTGAAGTATTTCTTAAATCTTCAACGGTATTTACAGGCATTGCATAAATTAATTGTCTCATGGGACCCCACAAAAAAAACACTATCCTTCCTATCCATCTCCCCGGGTTTCACCATAAGGATACCACAAATCACGCCGAGTAATCAAAGGTACATCTTCTAATAAGTTTCCTGGCTCCTCATTTAAAAAACTCAAATATGCCGCGCCAGTTAAACGAGGGGGCAAAATCTATCAAATTGTTGCCAACCATCCCATAAACGTTGCCTCGTCGGTTTATAAGATTTTATCAACAAAACGAGGATCTTCTTCTTTTCTTTGGAGTAACCACACAAAATCTTATTCTTCGAGGGAGGACCTCAGGTTTCAGTGCCTGCACTTTTTGGATCTGTTTGGGGTGGAGGCCCTGTTCATTTAATGTTCGCCACACGACAAACGGCGAATCACACACACGATAAAATAACCTTCTTATGCTACTTCCTGGTTCCTCTTCAATGAGGTCTGGCTCAGCGTCCAAAATCCTACGTTCCGCATCCCGAGCATTTCCTAAGGCTCTTCCATACAACAAGACCATGTCGGTCATCTCAGCATTTGTATAGCTTCCATGTAGAACAATAATTATGACGGCAAACTGACACTTCAAAAAACTCAAATTTACCTGTTACTATTGTTGCTAAGCAAAGGAGAGGACATTTTTAATCACCTTTAGGACAGTAGCGGACGGTGGATTTTCACCAAATTTTTAATGATTTTTATCTCGAAAACGAAAAGACTTCTATTACAAAAAAAAATTGCCATCGACTTCCTCTCATCGTGACCAATTACCGATTTTATTTTTGACATGCATTTCAATAACACCCTGTATTATGCAACGGTTAAATGAGAAAACAGTCAGTACATAACCAATGATCACCCCCTCAGCTACGTTGTTTACATAACAATGAGGTTAAGTTGTAGAATGTTTTTAATGGGGTCAGACAAAGAGCACAACTTTGTGTACAAGAACATGGAGAACGCTTTCAATACTTGTTGTAAATACATACAGGGTGTTTAAAAATTGCCGCACCAAACTAATGGTACAGTGATCAGAAGCAAAGAGTACGCAATAGAAAAATATTTTTAAAAAAATTGGTGTTAGATTCGCATGTGGCCGAAGGTTTCTTTTATAGTAAATCTGGCAACAATAATTAAAGGAACAATTTATTATTTAACAGAACATTAAAATACAATTCACAGCAAATGTCAAATAGTCTACCATTACCCGTAAGACTAGCGTTTGCCCGTCTCTCAATATTGGCCTGTACTCGTTCGATTTTATTTGTTTGGTTAGAGTTTCAGTGGGTCCAAAAAATTTTGCGAGAAGGTCTTCACGACTCTCAGGTGGTGTTACGTAAACGAACGATTTAAAGGTTGGGATTTTGATTCACTCACGATAAATATCGGTGTCGATATTTATCGGTTGTCATTTCGAGAGTATGGCATTTCACATACTCACTAACGAAATTGTGTATGCGCTGTTGTCATATTGTTTTTCTCTTAAATGCCATTTTCACTCATCATTTGGGCGTTCCGGAAAATGGTGGTTACAAATTGAAAATATTTTTAAAACGTGAAACTTTCAGTGCAATGTGTTCAGTGAAAAAAATACTTTATGTATGAAAGTAGGTATACCTATAATTAAACTGTTGTGGAAACTAAAGATGAGCGGTCGGCAAGAACCGTTGTAATTCGATTAACCCAAAATCGAAAATTAAAAACGAACGAATGTACCCTGTAAAAGAAACGTTTCAAACTGCTACAAAAATCATGTAGGTAATTTCTGTTGCGCTGTACAACAATAATGGTTATTCATTGTATTTCTGACCGCTCATTTCACAACTGTACGTATAATTGATGCAAAATTAGCTTCACAGAACATTTTTTATAGACTTTGACCATCTACTCAAATATCCAGCATTTAAAACTCCAAAAGTCTATACAACAGTGCTCCTAGAATTGTAAAAACCACAACATAAAGAAAAATGAAACATACTTGAAGCAGCAAAGGCCGTTCTACAAAACAACAAACAGATTCTACTTTCAATAAGAGGGAAGATTCCGGAGTGATCTAAATCAAATGGCATTGTTTTTTATGTTCACCAAAAGGTTTTAAGTTTGAGGTTATGGGGGCATTTTGTCGATTGTCTTGTTTACACCGCGCCTATAAAATACATACTCATCAACGTACATACATACATGCATGTACGTCTGTACATACCGCTCTGGCTTCACATTTATCGGTCCTTACGACAAATAACTACGATATTTTCTCGGTCTAGGGAGACCAACCGAAAAATTATAACCTCAAACTTAATCTTGGCGGGAATTTTTGGCGTCTTGGCGTCACAAATCAGAGTTGGTTGCAAGACTTGATCTTAAATAAATTAATATACAAACAAGGTAAGTTAAGTGAAAAGTTAAATCTTTTGATGTTTTTAAACTATTTCAATTTTAAACAAAATATTTAGATGGACCCCATTGATGGACGTAAAAGGTACGGAATACCTTTCCGCCGAACAGAAAATGTTTCTTTTGAACTTCATGGAGGCACACATGAAATTCTCGCGCCACCAAGAAGGTGATATTACGAAGACAGCAGAACTGTGGGGTATGTTGTCTTCACAACTAAACGCTCTTGGTGGCGTGCGAAAACATAAGAAGCATGGCAAAGGGTTTGATTCTTATTCCTACACAACATCTATTTTTGTATTATTTATAGAACTTTTTAATATACACGGAAACTTTAGTGTTGGAGTGATTGGAAGTCCGGCGTAAAATTGAAAGCCAGTCTTTTGAAGAGGAAGCACCAGCAAACTGGGGCTGGGAACGATAATTTGTAACGTCTAAGTAGTGTCGACTGCAGGATCCTCCAAGTTATAGGGCCAGATTATGGAGGAAATGGGACAGTCCAGATTGGTGTTTAACCAACAGGTAATGTTCTTCTAAACAATGTATTTCCAAGTACTTATATGAATCATTTTAGGAAGCCACTACAAAATAAGTACTTATTTACTTTAATGGTTTATAATTAATTTATCTTATTAGCGTATTCCCTAAATGTATCAGTTCATAAACATGTACATAAAAACCATAATTAATTTATTTTAGATCTCTAAAATTCTCCCTGTCAATCTGGAAAGTAAAATTTGGTTGTAGTTTAAGTTGTTATGGGAAAAATTAACACTCTAACAGTAATTATGTTACAAAACTATATTTTCAGCCGACGTTTCGGTCATATATTTGAACTTTATGAACTGTATTTGTTATTACATAATTATTATTATTACGCATAACAGCTATTACTCACACACTGGATTTAACAATTTAAAATTTTAACGAACCTTTATATAAAACATGACATTTTAACTTTCTTCCTAATTTTAAATTGTTAAATCCAGTTTTTGAATACTAGATGTTATGCATAGTAATAATAACAAACACAGTTCAATGTTATATGTATCAATGCCTTGATATATAGGTCAACTATATCATAAAAACGTCCGCTGAATATAGTTTTGTAAAATAATTAGTGTAAGAATGTTCATTTTCCCGATAACAAACTTATACTACACTCATACATGAGGAACAATAACATTTCCCCATAAAATTTGATTATTTTGTTGTTGTAGAACCCTGAACCTTGCTCCTGTCAGTCCATGCCCAAGACCTACATGGCCCCCAATATACCTTCACTGTCCTCAACTTTAAAGGTCCCCATTACACCAGACTTGTCCACTTCAATAACACCTACGACCCCAGTGCCAATGCGCCCCAAATCCCGAAAACGTCCAGCACAAAAACCTCGATGCTGTTGCTCATAGAAAAACATAAAAAAAAATTGAAATGTGAGGAAGAAAACAATCAGCTGATGACAAGGGGCACTGCTTTAGAACAACTAGTGGAAGTTAACAGACTGGTGTTGCATGATTTAAAAAATAAATAATTTTATATTAAATGTGCAATTATTATTTCATTGTCTATACTAATTATTTCAGAAGAGCATGACTAGCTATGCGAAAGCGATGAACGAACCAATGAACGGCACTGCCGAAACCGGCTGATCGTGTTTTTCTCTTCTGCGCACAGGGGCGTGCCAGAGCGACATGCTCTTCTGAGATAATCCGTAGTATACATACCTGCGAACCAGATATTTTGTCAAATTGTTCTCTGACCACGATGTCTTATGCAACCAACTTTACACCTGCCTACGCGAATCATTTATACTACACTAAAATATTAGACATTATTTATGGTCAATATTTTAGTTTTGATATAGGTACATTTTATTCATTCAGGACAAAGAGTAAAAGATGGGCTATTTTCCCAAAGCATTCACAAAAACGTCAAAGTGGTGAGTGAAGATGAGAGATTATGAGAAAAACAATGTGACAACAGCGCATACACAATTTCGTTAGTGATCTCGTCATCGTATGTGAAATGCCATACTTTCCAAATGACAACCGATAAATATCGGCGTCGATATTTATCGTGAGTGAATCAAAATCCCAACCAAAATGACCGCAAAGAAAAAATCTAAACGATGAAGGTCGGGCGAACGGGGAGCTAACGCGTTGGGCCATCTCGCCCAATTCATCGCTAAGCATGGCCAGACTATCACAGGACCGGATGATGATGAACTGGTGCTTCGTCCAGTTGAATTCACATATCCCTTAATAGAAGTTTTAGAGGCACGTCATCCATCCCACAATGTCAGTGTGACTTTTTTTAAATAAATCTGAAAAATTAGGTGCTATGCATAGAATCCCATTGTTGCATAAAAATATCCATTGTTATATCAAAATGTTGCCGCATTGATTTTTGCATAAATCTCGATAATCTAAGATGCGTTTAAATACATTTATGTTAAAGACCAAAGGCATTGCGTCAAATAATTATTGATCTACATTTTATTTTGCTTACTTTAGCAGCATTTTGGGTGTAATTTACTGATAATAAATAGCTGTAATCAACATTCGAAGATCCCTAAAAGAAACCCATATACACAGAAGAAATGAACACCAAGAATTTTTTAAATATTTTTATCTGACTTACCAAATGGTCCTAAATAACGTACGATTGCGTTGGTGCGGCAGTTTTTAAACACCCTGTACCTATTATAAACGCAAAATTATTTAAAATATTTTTTGCATGCTAATCACATTTTTCTATTATCGACAACAGGCTGGCCTCTCTGTTGGAGCCTGTTACGATATCAAGAAAGGATTTACGTATAATAAGTCGAACCTCGATAAGACGAATTTTCGATAAGTCGAACTACTTTTGATGGCCGTAGCATTTGGGTATACCAAATCCATGTAAAACTTATTCGATAACTCGAACTTTGATAACTCGAAATCCTCAATATCTCAAATTATTTATGCGGTGTCAGATCTCGATAAGTCGAATTTTCCAAGGAAAACCGCAATTGCATTCTGCGAATTCAGTGTTTTGTATGTCCACCGTTCAATTTCAGTTCTAAATTTACTGTAATGGTTGTGTACCGTTGCGGTCACAGAATTTCGTCAGTAATTGTCACTCATCTGACATTTGTTGTGAAACAGTCTTTAATTATTCCTAACCTTATTATGGTTCGGGGTATGCCTAATTCTGCCCCAAATGAAGACATCTTCCGCAAGATGTATTATTCTAGATTTATTAAAATTAGATACTGCTGGCATTTTAACAAGTACTTCAATGTGACAGACGAAAATTTAGAGACGTCATAATGACAATAAAGCATAGAATACATCCCTTTTTTTGAAATGACATAAAAGTGACTGACGAAATTCTGTGACCGCGACTGTACCTCGTTGATTTTATTACTCAAAATATCTCCAAAACGAGTTTTAAATACTTCCTACAAAAATAATTACCAATGTAGTTTTGTTAATAAAGCAGTTGATTTCTACTAATTATTGTTTTTGTGGCAGGTGCTAGTTCGACTTATCGAGGTTCAACTGTATCTGTACCACTTCTGTTTATGATTTTTACATACTTTTGACAATGGGTTCCCTAGTTCTTGTAATTTCTTCCTTTGGCCACATATTAAAAATTTCACGTACAAAGCACCCATAGCCGATGCAAGAAACAATATGAAACTGAAGATTTTGAAACTGTTTTTAATGGGATCAGAAAAAGAGCACAACTCTTTACAAGAAACATAGAAAACATTTTCACCATTAATTTGCTGTAACTGTTTTGTGTCGTTCTAAGGGGTTGTAAAATTCTCAATAAACATTTGTAGAAATTTGGTTAGAAACTGTCAGTTGGTCATAACCTTTCGAAGAGTGTTTTAATTTCTACATTTTAAAGAAATAAAGGTGTAAAACCAAATCATAAAGTGTCCGAGATCTAAAAATATTAATTAATTAACAATCAATCAATTAACATCACACCCAAGGTATGAATGCTCTTTATTTTTACCTTAATTTTTACCAACTAACGCACAAAAATCTTCTTAAGTTAATATTGGTGAATACACGCTGTCAAAAACCGTTATAGGAATCCTAGAGATACCTGCAGGACATTGCAGCCCAAACTCCCAAATCGTGTTGGTCTATATAAAACCGCTAACTAATACCCTAAAACACTTGTCAACACTTCTTTAAGATGCATAATAATAATTGTTAATAATATTGCAGCTTCTCTACACTGTAAAAAAATAAAACAAAAACGCAATTTAAAAGCTTGCTCTAACCAGGTTTTTTGTTGAACGCTCGTTACAGAATCAGACCAATAATAATCTACTATTATTTACGTTTTTATGGGCTTTTAAAAGGAAAACGCAATTATTCCTATATTTAATAGAAATCTATTTATTATAGGTAATTATCTCAAGCTGTCTGAATTTGAGTGCGGTATTTCTGGTTTAGTTTTATGGTTAGTATCATATCCGCGATTGACAGTTTTAATCTAATCGTAATCCATTCACAATAATTTATAAGTGTACATAATTGCAGTAATCATCGTCCAATAAACTTGTCGTAAAATCGATGCGTATACAATAAGCGTAAACTGAATATTTTAAAAAATTGTAAATGTGGTATGAAGGTGAATAGTGAGATAATAAGACCATTATAATTTCTGCTACTATTTTATTTTAATTTAATCATTTATGTCAAAACGATTAAAAAGTTCATTAGAAGCTTTGATTTTTTTGCATCAATTAGGATAGTAATAATTTATGCGAGAAATAATTTAATTATTCAAATCACTAATAGGTCTAACATTTTTTAATATCTTTCAGATTTCGAACACTTCAATGTCGAGGAAATGTCGATTTTATCCCTTATTTGGAGTTGACATTTTTAACAATTATTGGAAAGACAAATTATTCGATTGAAGTTAATTAATTCAGATCATATTGTGAAGGACGTGGACCCTCAATGACGTCCGTCATCCACGACTACAACATGCTTGAGATGGTCTGGAAATAATGAAATACTTATCGAGAAGATTCCATATGTATCGTGAGAACTCGGTGATGTCATCAATGGAAATATCTGGAGGCGCCTAGAAAGATGTAGCCCGGAGTCTATAAACTCTCCTCAGCGTCCTCGCTGTGTGGTCTCCTGTGACTACCATTACTTTAAAAGAAATACGAAATAAGATATCTACATTACCGGCTCTCAATGTGCACTAACGCGTTTTAACATAAGTATGAAGAAAAAATTTTGTTACCATTTATTAACCAACTTCACGATGACGAACTAGCGATGGGTTATTTCCAGCAGGATGGAGCTACAGTGCAAACAACAAGAGCATTTTTTGACAACCGAATTATTAGCAGAAATACTGAAAATGTCTGGCCATCAAAATGCCGCGACCTCACACCATGTGACTTTTTTTGACCACATTTGAAGAATTTAATTTAATCTGTACCAAGTAACAATGTGGCTGAAATGAGATCAAGAATAACAAATAAAATGAACTAGATAAACAACGACAACGCCATGTTGGAAAATGTTGTGCTTAACAAAATGGCGAACATTTTCAACATTTATTGTGAACATTTTTGATTTTCTGAATTAAGTAGAAGTTTTGTTTAAAAACAGAACAGTTTCTCTTTAATTTGAACTCAGTATGGAAAACTCTGTTTTAACCCTGTCTTAACTTTCTTCTCGTTTGCACTGAAGAACCATCGACTAACTTTTGTTTTGCTGTTGATTGTTTCTGAAAATGTTCCGAATAATTTCCGAATATTTTTCATTGTTTCGGAAACAAATATTGATTGTTCCCACTTGGGTTCATTCATCAGTGAAACAACAACACAACTATATGCGGCTTTCAGTTGCTCAGATGGAAACACAAAGTTTATGTATGTTGCCAATTCCCCCGTGGTTACCAAACACGCGACAAAGGGAACCACAGACAACCAAAAAGTTCCTCAATGTTTGTTCAGTGGAAACGGGGCTTAAGAGGAACAACAGTTTTGACGCAGAAATTCAAATCTACCGATATACGTTTAGCCAACTGCGATCACAAATTTTCGTGCTCACTCGTTTTTGTTTAGTATAGTTCCATTTTAGATATGATTAAAAAAACATTTCCTGTTAGCAACAGTCGGGTGGCCAGCAAATCCCTATATACAGGATGTTATGGAAGTCTTAACAGAAAATTTTACCACAAGTAGAACTCGTCAAAATAAACATTTTTTCTATTTACCACTTTGCTGAAATCCGCAATTTTTTTGAACATTTTTCTGACCCCTTATTTCCCCCTCCGCCTATGACGACATGAACTTCAACGCATCAGAGTTTTTGCCGAACGAAATGAACACCTTTTAATTTTTTTGGGACAAAAAATTGTCGTTGATAGTAAATTTTAGTTATCAGTTGTGTCGCACCGCCCGGTATGTTATTGCCTGTGCTCGATTCTTAACTAAGAATTTATTAATTGCAATTTCCACAAAATAGTATATTACATTATAAGTGTGGTAGGTTCAATTTTACATCACGAAGTTTTAGTATTGAAACACGACGCGCAGCGGAGTGTTTTAATAAAACTGTGTGATGTAAAATACCTACCACACGCATAATGTATAAGACTTTTTAGCCGATGACGAAGTTTATCACCCATTTTACAAAAATTATCGCTGCACCGAAGGCATGTCAATCAAACTTCTAAGTAGGCTTTGGAAACCCAATCTGTCAAAAGTCAAACACAAAACTAAAAGAAATTAATGATTCAGTTGAGATCACGACCGTTTGAAATTATCAAAGCATTGTAGTTAAAACGGCAACATTAATTTATTATGTCTGACGAAGATTTTCTCGAAGCCACACCACCAGATGTGAGAACCGCTGCCAAAAATGTTTTGAATGAGCTTCTGCCTGAAAAATCCAAAAACAGATATGAGCGACAATACAACATTTTTATGCAATGGTGCGAAGATCAAGGTATCCAAAATTATACCGAAAATGTTCTTGTGGCCTATTTTCAAAAATTGATTAGTGGTAACAAAAAGTCTCTCTGGGCAATTTATTCCATGTTAAAATCCTGTCTACACATACACAAGAATATCGACATTTCGAAGTATAATACACTAATAATGTATTTAAAAAGAAAAACTAAAAACTGGACGCCTAAAAAGAGCGAAATTCTGGAGGAAGAACAAATTGAAGTTTTCTTAAACCAGGCCCCAGATAAAGAATTTTTACTTTTAAAAGTAAGTGTTTATACATTTTGTGGATATTTTTTAACAGATTAAATTGCAGACTGTGTTAATAATTGGAGTTTGTGGGGCACTGCGCCGAGAAGAGCTCTACAAAATGAAAGTGGAAGACTTAGAAAAAAAGGAGGACATATTTTTAGTAAGAATCCCTGAAACAAAAACAAATATAAGCAAGTCATTTGCCATAACTAAGCTGGAATGGGTGGGAGGGAATTGTTCAGAGATACTTGAAAATCAGGCTTGCAAATAAGAAGATTAAAGACAGATTTTTTTTAAAATATACAAATGGACGCTGTTGTAATGCTCCTGTGGGAATTAACACAATCGGTAGTGTTCCAAGCCGAATAGCCAAATTTTTGCAACTAGAAAATGCCCAGAACTACACCGGGCACTGCTTCCGCCGAAGTTCTGCGACTTTGTTGGCGAATAAAGGTGGAGACATTTTAACCCTAAAAAAACACGGGGGATGGAAGTCCTCAGCTGTTGCTGAGAGCTATGTAGCCGATTCGTTAAAACGAAAAATTGATATTGCTGATATGCTATCCGAACCAGGACCTTCCACATAAAAAAAAAAACAATCTTGGAAATGAACACCACAAATACTGTAGAAACTGTAATGGAAGCAAATCAATTGATGCCCGGTTTATTTTCTAGGGTGGAAAATTGCGGTATTACTGTAAATATTTATAATAATTGCAATGTTAATAAATAGTTTATTTCAAAGTTACATTCACATTATTGACATAAAGATAGGTGCAGGATAGTGGGACGGACGCGGATTTTGCCAAAAAGGATGCAGGAGTTGTAGGAATGCATAATATAATAGCACATCAGGGACAATTCCTAAAAACATGAGAGGTTATGTTTTTCGGGATTATTTTGTTAACTTTGTTACTTTTAGTACAATGACTTCACCCATTTTGCCATATTATTGTAATAATCGCAATAAATTAACATTTTTAGATTGTGAGACATTGTAAATTGACAAGGTAATTAGGCAACTGAGATGCTTACTATTTATACTACGAGATGGTGCGCCTTCGAGTGTCTTTAAATTGGTCATTATTATATCTTAGAAACTTATTCAAAGACAGTTAAGTGCGGTATCTTCTTTCAAAATATACGACCAACATTTATCATAAAGAATCTTTTTTTTTGCGCGTTTCTTAAAGAAGAAAATTTTGGACTATTTTACCGCTTAAAGGCGGTAGGTGACAGCTTCAATGTGCTTCAATGTGTAAAAAATGGGTTACCATGGCTGTCTAAAATGTGGTAGAACGTAGTTTACAACTGTCAAGGCTAAAAATGTTTTTTTCTATAGCGCAGTTGTACGGGAAGTGTTAGGCAAACGAAGCCCGCCGCTTGTCTGTGCTTGGAACGTTTTTCAAATCCCGAAATTCCAACGTGAGGTCCTTTTCTGAAATTATGGCAAATTTTCTTCTCCAACTCCACATTTTGGACGTCCCAGATGTAATCTCGTTTTGGAAATTGAACCTGAAATTTTTAAGTATTCGAAGATATGCTTCGAAGTGTATTCGAAGTGTCGGTGTGTGAACTTTTATTGTTTACTGCACGTAGGCCAACAAGGATTATCCCTGATGTGAGTTAGAGAGTTTATTATTACATACGAACCTACTCCAATATTATGCATATTATGATAGGTTAGTACATGGTTCCATTTAAACAGTTTTTGTTTCGGTCCGTTTATCCGGTAATGTTTTTGTGCATTCCTCACAATTATTAATGAACGTAGGAACGTAGGAACGGGTATTGGTTTTAGAGGTCGAATTATTTCGTGTTTGCGAAAAAAATGATGATATTTATTTTGACGAGTTCTATTTGTGATTAAATTTTCTGCTAGGACTTCCATAACACCCTGTATACCAGAGTGGTTAAAATTTTTACTCAGACACTCTGAGATTATAGCGTTTGCTTAGCTGAAACATTTGCCTAAACGTACTACGTTTAAACCTGAACTGGGTTGAGGAGTATTTAGCACCGAATAATGTAAAGCTATTGTGCTGTTAATACACAAGTACGGTAAATATAATCCCGCGGAGAGATATATTGTGGCAGACTTAGTGTCGGCGAATTGTTATTCCCACCTTATGAAAATTCCCAATGAGCAAATCCATCCCTATTTTCCAACCGTGATATTGACGATACGTCATGTCAGTTAGGGACGAACCGAGCACTACAAGGGATGTGATTTTTATAAATTGTCAACTCTTTGTGAATTTAAAAAACCGTCACCGAATGGTCGACACTCCTGCAAAAGGCATCGGATTACACACAATTCATTTGACATGCGTCCTTTTTTACTCTCCATATTGGTTTGACATGACGAACGAATGCGAAAAATGTTTCCCATGATAATTTGTAAAACTGCCCCATTTATTTTAAGTGGAATGTTATTTGCCAATGCACATAAATCTGTCTGGCTCTTAACACTTCAGCTGCTCGCTTATTTTTCGCTGTAATAACTCCGCCGTGCCGCGGCCAAGATAGAAAACACCGTTACATTAATTTTCATTTTAAATTCGAACTCCATAAATTCCCACCGCCGTCTTCCTAACTGTCGACAAGAAAAGCGCAGAAACAACAGAAAGCGGAGATGGCTTTTGGAAAAGAAAAATTATTAATATTTTGGATCAGAAATTATAAAATCTATATCTATATATCACAGTGTGTCTTCATTCTCTAGTTCTAAATAGGAAGAAAGTTTGTCTGGAAATATTGTTTCTGCTACAGACTGATCAACAATTAATATTACAGTTGGTAATAGATTCAGATAAAGGTGTAGATGTATTTTTCCCTTAAAATCGAATCACAGGCAATTTTGATACAAAATGTATTGTTGCCAACTTGACTTAATTTTAATCACGTCAGCTATTATTAACATTAACATTAACAAAATTTTTGTCTTTCTTTTGGGGGCGCATAAAGCAGAAACTAGTGGAGGGATTTTGATGAAATTTTATGATTTGATGTGGTGTGGTTGAAGTTGAAGAGCCCAGTAAGGCAGCCTTGGAACAAAAAAAAGTCGCTAGGATTTCTTTACCTCTGAACCCCATATAAGATTACACATACAATTTTACACAAAACCGTACTTTCACAAAAAGGTATAAATCCCAACCAAGAGCAACCCCCCCTCTATATGTACCACGGGTAAGCATTTTGCAATTTTGCATGAAAATCCGTTCTCTGACTGAGAAATACAATACATAACCTCAAATTGCTAATGTGCTAGTAGTGACAAAAATTGTATATGAACCACGGTCGAGAAGCCTTTTCTTAGCCTCGCATTATTATTGCCCCCGATGCTTCACATCTTGGGCAATAAAATAGCTTGGCTAAGAAAAATGTCTTCTTAACCTTGATACATAATTACTATTATTCACTTCCCTATTACTTCTGTTACTGCAACCATAAACTGCACAGAATTTTGTCAATTTCGGTCATGTACCTGCAAAGAAATAAGTTTAGCAAAATCAAAACATAACCACCAATTCCTCTCTGTTAGGAGGCCAGTTTTCACAAATGCGTTCTTGGTTTTTACCACTGGAGTGCTTTGTATACCTTTTTAATTATTATTCCACAACTACGTACATAACACAATATCCCCTTTGATTAGAATTAGATTCACATAAATAAAGATGTTCCATAAGAATATCAACACTTAGTTAATACCTAATTATACCTTAAAAAACAAAATTATCAAAGTAGAGTTAATGAACTGTTTGGCCTTGAGTCAAAACTCCTCAATTATCTTCCATTCATCCAATTGTGAACCTTCTGAAAACGCATGCACAAACACGATCGGTCTTCAACAGTGTGTTGCGCTTGTTTTCGTATATCGACCATCAGGTAGGTAACTGGGGTAAATTTTTTTTTTATTTCAGTTAATTTAAAATTAATGATTGAAAGTCCAACTGTCAAGTTAAAATAATTGGCAACAAGCATACGTTCAAATGTTACGTCAAATTCATAGACGACTTGAAGACTTTTTTAAGTGAACACATGATATATGATATAACGAATCCATGCTTTTTTTTGTAGAAACGAATTGATAAAAGTAGGTCTGGATAGAGAATTGAATAAGCTTTAAAATGATGTATCATACGACCCCCCATGCCATTTAAATTTTTTAAGGGGGTGGCTCCCCTGGCTAAAGGGGTGAGATCTAAGACTTGAAAGTTTGGTACAAATTGGTCATCCTTCATAACAAAATTGACCTGTTCGAGCGTTTTCTTCTGAGTCTTTTGAAGATTTATGATCGTACATTAGATATTGTGATATTGATATTTTTCTCAGAGACGAAATTAATTGAAAAAAGACGCTTAATAAATCAAAGTTGTGGAGTTCTAAGAATTTAATTGGCGCAGTCGGTATGATGGGGAAAAAGGGCACTATCATTTGATTTCAATGGTTATAATTTTATAATAAAAAATTATTATTTGAAAATGTAATTATTTTAATTGTTAATTTTAATTGATAAAACTAACAAAACATCGCTACTCCAGGGACTCCAAAGAACCAGATTTTAATCAAATTATGACGTTTTTGGAGTCAGTACCCGTTCTCGATGGAACGAAAAAATATCAATCAATATTATTACAACGGCAAAGAGATTTGTTCAAAAGATGACCGTTGTTGGAGATGAAAATTTTAATGAATATCTAATGCATCTTGTAAAGAATATACCTACTAACTGGCGCTGTTCAGAAAATTGTAAATAACCTATTTCTAGTTACTAACATCGACGAAATCATTACAACTCTACAAGCTCACTTCGGAGGTCACCGTAGTTTAGATGTACGACCAACAGAATGAAACCTAACGAAAATAATTTGCAATATGGTCAGAGATTACAAACTTCCTTATCTACAGCTGAGGAATCCACCGCTTAAGCTGTTAGTTGACACGGAAGCATCTGTTTCGCTGATACATCCTCGCATAGTAGAAAAATATTTTAAAAAATACGAACACAGGTCACAAGGGGAATTAGAAAATTGAGATACCTGCATTTCCAGAAAAATCAAAATCAACTAGTGTAAACTAGTTCTAAGTGTAAGTGGTTTTTAAGTTACGAACGCTCTTTTTAACCTTTTAGTCTCCAACATGTAAACAAAATTTTTTTGCCACTTAAAACACATTATTTTCGACAAAGAGTGAGCGCTTTGTTGTCTATACACAACGAGCAAAAGCGTGAAGGGAGCGAAAAAAATTACCGTAGCCCCGGAACAAATGGATTCAGGATAAAGTTGGTGTTTTGGATTGTTAGGTCGGTCCGGCAGGATAATGAATGACAGCCGTCTAGCGAACAAATCCCCGACGCTGTTTCGACGCTTGCCACATAATTACGGCAGTCGCCCTCCGGGAAGGCATTACAGCCTCGTGGAAGGCTTTACGTGGGATTGCTCTTGTCAAACACACTTACGCCTGATGTATCGACCACAAACTGTTGGCATTTTTTATTCTTAGCCTCTGATTTAGAATAGACGACTGTAAAAAACAAGCTCGAAGGTTATTATGGGACCGATTTACACTTCTTCTATTTTAGTATGTACCGAACAGCGTTGTGGGAAAGTGTCAAAAGGACTGAATATACGACTGAGGTGAAACTTGCTAAGACGATAGTAGTTCATTTCTTTATTTTCTGATACAAATGTTACAAGTGACTTATGGTAACTAAAAAAAAAATACAGCCATCTTTGTAAAAAATCTTTGTTCGTAAAGAAAATTACATAAAATACCGTGGTCCTTGATAGTAACCGTCATAATAGTCGACCCCCCAAGAGGTCCCCTTGGGACAGGCAGCATAACTGCCATATTAACCGCGTAGGTACACAACCCAGTATACTGTGGTAGTAGGTAGGTAATAATCGTCGCAATAAGGCCCAAGGGGGTCCCTTTGGACAAGGAGGCGTAACTTGGTCTCCCTCAAGGGGCCTCCTTTGGGGGCGTAGCTACCATTTGAACCGCCGTACTACCTCCTACGCCAGTCGTTTTATTCTCTCGCGTCCCCACTTATTATTATTTTTTTTAATTCTAACTTATACTGGGGGCAAAAATATTGTAAACGTACAAATTTCCAATATGCGTCACTACATGGTCAGAAAAATAAATTGAGAAAATAAAGCCGACATATGTTTCCGCGGTTGTAACTATGCTAACAATATTTTGAAATATATCGCTAATTTTTACACATTTGACTTGTTTTCATTAACTTGCGCCTAACGCTATAAGTTCTGTATCCTGCGACAGCTTTAATGTTTTGTACATTTTGCGTGCTTTAGCCTGCTGGATATTCTTGTCTAGTTATTTTGTTTATGTTTATCACACACACTGATTAAAGTTATTCGAAAAGCTGTATCATTTGCTGTCACTAAAGTACTTCAGTCGCATTTTTTCTTTAGATATTAAATTGTTTAATTTGAAACATTACAAGCACTTAGTACCTACTGACGGAAATGTGCAAAATTGGTGCTAATTTTCACATATCTGAAACTTTTAAACATGATGTTTAGATATACAACCGTTACGGCATCGTTTTAGAGTGCTAATGGACTTTTCTTTATACTTGACAGATTAGTGTAAATTATTATTTGGGTATGAAACCAATTATGAAATGAGTGAAAGATGAAGATTGTACTTCTAGGATTGTTTAGTGCAATGACTATGCCCGAAACCATACACTTTAAAGAGACTATTTATTTACATTATAATTATGTAAGTATTTATTACGTTAAATTGCGTAAAATCCCCAAAAGACAAGAATTTAGCAAAATACTAGCGGATAATAACGAGTGAGCAACAAAATTCGTGATCGCAGTTGGCTAAACGTAGGTACATCGGTTCTTTTACTTTACTTTTAACCTATTTTCTCTGAGTGTCACAAATTGGAATCAGATTTGACAGCTCGATAACTTTTTACACAATCGTATCGATCAAGAATCGACTCAAAATCTTGGATTCAGAGCCTCCTACGATCACGAATTTTGTTGCTAACTCGTTAATAATTATAATGAGTTATTATTTTTAATTGTAAAATTTTCTATTTCCAAAACATAGCACTGCCTGCAAAGGATGGGGTCCGTGATTTCCTTCTATTCCCCTAAGTGAAAAGCAAGATGCGTAGAATACAATTTGCTTCCTGGATTAAGATTTTATTGAATACATATACAGTGTGTTATGGAAGTCCTTGCGGGAAATTTAACCACAAGTTGAACAAACTAGTATATTATGATACGAGTTCTATAAGAAGCACGCACGGGTTTAGGGCACGACGAGCGTAGCGAGGAGTGCCTTAAATGAGTAAGTGCGACAAAATGCCTTATAAACGAGTTATCAGACAGTATTTTTTCTACTTTGCCACTTTTTATACAAAATAATCAAATTTTACAATCTAGGGAATTCCGCGGCGGTTGGCTACCTACTCGTATGTGACTCGTATTTTTGTTTATCCTTTCACATGTATCAAAAACGTGGTAGTGAATTTTAACCCATCCTGAACGACCTCCAAAAACGTCGGACTCATCTGTAACTGAAGCCCTTAACCTCACAATAACCTCCGTAACAAACGCCCCCATACCACAAACAACTCGCACAGGCTCATTCTTTTTCTTTCTGATCCACGGTGTGGACATTGACAAGGACCAACACATGCTTTTGTTTGAATGGGTCAAACCGCTAAAATCCCAATTCACAATTTATTGACAGCCGTTGAAATCGACTTGGACTTGACACAGCGAAGTAAGGTTAGGACCATGCGGGATCATGTTAGGATTGTCAAGATTCCAATATTAAAAAAATAAATTATACTGTTTTTAGTGTAATTATTATAACACCGTTTTTGTCTATTATGACACTCAAAACCGTATCGTAATAGCCTCAGTACGAACGCAAAGTAGAAAACTTTTTTATCTCTTTTTTTTTCGCAAACGCTCCCCGTTAAAATTAAGAATAGTTTGACACCTAAAACCAATACAAAATAAAAACAACAAAATTCGTGATCGTAGGAGCCTCTGAATCCAAAATTTTGAGTAAATTCTTGATCGATACGATTGTGTAAAAAGTCATCGAGTTGTCAAATCTGATTTGAAATAAGAATCTGTTCTTTTCCAAAAGTTCACTTGAGTGGGACCCGTACAACCTTATTTTCACAATGCAACAAAAGTAAACGGGATTTGAAAACATTCTATTCCGGATATCCGAACTAACGATGGGTTATTTCAAGCAGGATGAAGCTACAGTGCACACAACAAGAGCTTCCATCAACTTAATTTTTTTTAAACCGCATTATTAGCAGAATATTAAAGCATTTCCCCTAAAACCAGGCAACCATAATCACCTCATGACCCCGTGTTCTAACCTCAAATGTTCTACATAATCGGCGACTGCAAAGACATCACAGTCAAAGGTTTGGAAATTATAAAACGTTGCGACAAAGTCTATCTGGACATCTATCTGGATATGCAGGGTGTCTGCGTCATTTCATGTCCGCCTGGAAGAAACTTCTGACCACGGAGGAATAATAAGAAATCGAGTCAGCATCCCAGTACTGAACATATGCAGCGCTATGAAGCCAATTTACTGTGGGCGGGGGGAAGGGTGGTTTGTTTTCTTTCACACGATAGATTGTGACCGTATCCTACGATGCGTGTGCGGATTCTCCAGTGGCGTGGCTAGCAGTTGAGGCTAAAATGTTCACAACAAATCAAAGCATTTTTAGGTACCAGCCCTTCTATCAACACTAACATTTAAGGCAAATAAATACATTTGTCTCGTGAGTTCATCACTGGAAACTCTGTAACAGATTTTAATAACTTCATTATTAATCCACACCGAAATTTGTACGCCACTCGGGTGATAAACACAGCCACCACGTGTGTTGTACATGCTTACTTGTGGAAAGTCAAGTTGGGGTTCAAGTAATCCAGTTTTTTACACACACCATAACACTGTCTAACCATGTTTACACCAATTTGCTTATGGTTTTCAATGTTTAAAATTCAATTCACCACAAAACGATTACAATAACAATGGCAGACATATTCTTTTTCCACAACCAAACGTGCTGCTGCAGTGATGCCAGACCTATGCATAACTTGGGCATCAGCGTTCGGTACAATGTGGGAACAATAGCACTGTACTGGTACTTTTCGCAAGAGATGGCAATGTTGTAATTGTGTTAATGAGAATGTGAGGTGTCGGCGGCATCACCAGAAAACAATAATAAAATGAACTCTTATCTACAGGAACCATTGAGAGATGTCAGCTTGGTAGGGGACAGTTTTTGTCACTTGCCTTCCTGAGACACTTGTTTTGCAGCCGAGTTATCAAATTGTAACGTCCTAATTAGGGTAGACAATACCACACATTGTATTACATAAGTGTTCAATTTCCATTATTAACAAAACTTTTCCGTAGGATTTGGCAATGGTGTGAAGCCCGAAACATTTGGGTTTTTGCGTCTTACATAAACACAAAGGAGAATTACGAGGCAGACAAGGAATCGCGTTCACTCTCCGAAAATACTGAGTGAGCTTGGCACCTGAGTATTTTAATAAGATCACAAGACTTACTCGAAATTGACCTTTTCGCCACATATCAAAATGCCAAGTGCGAAAAATACGCTTCATGGCGAAAGGATCCAGGCTCCTCCACCGTGGTTGAAGCGTTTACACTACCTAGGAGTAACTTCAATTTTTACGCATTTCCCCCTTTTTGTTTGATCCTTAGAACGCTAAAGAAAATAGTGTCCGATCAAGCCAAAGGGATAGTTGTAGCCCCAAACTGGGAATCCCAATCGTGGTTTCCTTTATTCAGATCACTCCTTAAGGAACCTCATACGATCGTTAAACCAGATTCTCTAATGCTGTCATCTCCCCTTAGGAACGAGCACCATCTATCCAGAACACTAACCTTGACTGTCGGGCAAGCCTTCTTGTGAAAAGGAGTCCCCACTTCAGCTCTAAACATAATGATTAATTCTATCAGCACGTCAACATTGGGACAATAGAATGTCACATATAAATTATGGAAAGTCTTTTGCGACACTACGAAGTCGGATTACTTTATGGCCTCTCCCAATCAGGTTATCGAGTTCCCACAACAACTATACGAGGATACGTCGGGAAAATATGCTACTTTTAACTCGCACCGCTCCGCTTTGTCATTAATACTACCGGACAATGTTGGCTAACACGAAAACGTTAAGCGATATGTGAAAGGGATTGCGCGCTTTCGACCATCTGAGCTAACCCCTCGTTTGTACTAAAGTACTTAAAAGAACAGTTGCCAAATTCAGCATCTCTTACAGTGGACCTATTGGAGAAGAAGCTGTGCACTCTTCTAGCGCTCACTTCGGCTCAGCGAATGCAAACTATTGCTATGATAAAACTCCCCAATATAAGCTTCTACCTTTCTGGATGTCGCATAAAGATAACAGACGTTACAAAGACAGCCTTACAAACAGGTCGCTACCCTTCCTTTGAGTATAAAACCTTTCAGGACCACCAAGATTTATATGTGGTATTAACCATACAATTGTTCCTTCAAGCAACAGCAACAATCGGAGGTACTGATGAGCAGCTGCTCATTTCTGAGAGAAAACCCCATAACAAGGTTACCCCTTCTTCATTAGGTCGCTGGGTGAAACAGATCGTAGACAAGGCGGCCATAGATACTTCGATATTTAGTGCTCATTCTACTCGATATGCTGCGTCTTCAGCGGCTCTACAAGCTGGTGTGTCAATTGATGAGATCAGAAAGGCCACTGTAGACCGTTAGTGCACCACGGAGCTATTTTAGCAGCGGTCCTTTCTCCTTCATTTACATAATCCTATATTAAACCAGTATTCCTAACACTTACTAGCCTACTACCTGTGGAACAATTTGTCACATTCTTTAAACATCTGCCTAAGTTAATGATTGTTCGGATGAGGACCCATACAATTTAATAATCAAACGAGCTTACCTTAAGTGAAGTTCAATTGTAATTGTATGGGTCCTCATCCTAACAATCAGGCCCACCACACCCGAAGAAATTCCCCCAAATTCCAAATTGTTGCCATCTCTCTCTACTATACTTTCTTTAAACTGAATGAGGTTAGAATATAGCAGCAGCTACCAATATAAAATATTTAAAAAAACATTTTTTTTATAAAAAGCTAAGAACTTCATTTAAGGCAAGCTCGTTTGATTATTAAATTCTATAAATGCAGAAAATGAGCATGCTGTAGGAAATATTGGCCCAGTTTACAATGAAGAAAGTGGTTGATGGAGTTTGTACACTTTGTGTAAGAAATGCAGTAGGATTTTGTGTTTTCCTGTTGGAATGTGTTTTATTTATTCGCATCATACTCGTAGATAATGGTAACAACTTGAACATAGCACAATGTCGATATAATATTAAATAATAACAGCAACTAAAGATGTTCAACTTTGCATTGCCTTCCCACACCATCACTCCTGAAGTTGTTTCGGTATGACGTCGATGAATAAAAGTCAGGAAAACACAATTTGGCCTCATTCGAGAACAAAATTTAAGTCCATTCCTCCAAATGGGTGGTTATCGATATCGGTCGACCCATAGCAACCACCCCATGCGTTCCAACCGAACGTGTTGTTTAAAACTTGCGACCCCGTTGAAATGACGATACGTGATGAAATTGTTTAACCCTATCTACCCGAGTATATTCACGCATTAAATTGAAGACCATGCGAACATCTGTCGATATTGCATAAAAATTCAAATGCAAAATACCCTATACAATTTTTTATGTTAGTCTATAAAATAATTTTAATATTCAATCTAAGAAATGTTTCCCTTGCATTTTAATGACGGTGAAGATACATTAACCCACATAAAAATAATACATAAATCAAAAATTTATAAATAGACAATATAGTTAGAATTTGTCTGACTAAACGAACAGATACAAAAATGTCAAAAACACAATTCCGAGCACAATTCATGTGCCTAAACAAGAGACGTTTTATTAACCGAGTGCATTAAAAGAACTTATGCCCACATGGTACTCTTCTGCAATATAAAAATACATTTTAATCTACCTTTTTATAAGCCTTTACAAGAAAGGACGAAGAAAGGACAATCCAGCTTAGGTATAACATTCAACCGTCGCCGTTGTAATGGGGACGAGTCGGTTCATACAACAATAATAACATAATACGTAGTCAAATCGCAAAGGGCCCATTATCATCCAATAAGGCATTCTCATACACCTCAGCTAATAATGGCTAATCGAGGGCAGTGAAGAGTGTCGGCGCGACAATTGTTATCGCCAGGAGTGTTAGCCTTATTGAATAGGTTTGCGGTGCCATGAAAGACCGCATGGAAGGAAACTAATGCGTCGCAATTCATCGTTGTGACAGTGGGTTTAGTCGGCTATAGAAAACCGGAGAGACGTAAAACATATATTATATATAAGGCTTTGCGTAGGTCTTTCTTTTACGATGATAATAACACGGGTGTGATTTGGCCGCACGATCATGGCGGCGATAAATGCGTCGACAGCTGTCGTTAATGTGAGGTTAATTTAAAGTAACACGACTGACATTTGCCGCCGGAAGAGTAATGTGCTTGGTCGTCATCGTCGGGCGTAAATTTGAACGTAGGTATATATTTAAGACACCCATCCGTGCAAGTCTCGCTCTTTTTGTTTAACAAATTACTACGTGTCACCTGTTATATTACATGTTATGGAGGACGGTGGAACGGTTTTACCTGCCTAACGTTGGTATGTAATGTTTGACATGTTAGTGGTTGGAAACGAGAACCATTAGCCACCGACATTTGGCAAACAAACGCACTGTTAAAACTCTCAAAACATAAGTACGCTCTTAATAGTAATTAGTTAATGACTTATTTCCCCATTCGCAAAAAATGAGACAATAACCTAGTGTCACCTTAATACAGAGAGATCGAAAACTAAATTATTCAAAGGTGACCATGCGCAAAAAACCGTTGTCGTTGTTTATTAATTATTAATTATAAACTATCAAATTTATGAACAACTACTTGAAGTACTTTTAATTAAGAAGTATATTTACAGCAATACTCAAAAATAGAGCACCTGTATTATAGAGGTACTTAAAATACGGAAGTTATATGTTAAATCTACGGGTAATAGTCATGCGTTATCACGATAACATTTTCTTTACCATGTGATGTTGATATTGCTTAATCTAGATAAAAACCAAAAAGAATTTTTCAAAGTTCTCCAATATTATTTGACAAGTTACAGTACAGATATGGTACTTCTGTGACATTTGTAGTGGTTTCGCAAACAGGTTGGTTCATTACGGCGATGCCGTTGTGATTATCATTCAGTACTGGAGAATATCAGATGGTACTAGGGGATTTTTCCCTAAGCGAATTTTGAGAAAAAAAAATTGAGGTATTTCCATGACACATTTGAAGTAACTAAATCGGATACATTTCAATTTCAACTTTAAATCCATCTTTTCGCTGAATTACAGACGTATTTTGTAATTTGTCATTATTAAACGAATAACTGACTTCTAACGTCAACATTGACAGGTCCTAACTTAAAGAGTTCTATTTACCGCCATTCTTCTAATTGTCCATTGTACAGTCTTCAAACAGCATCTATTCAAAACTGAAAATCTCTAATTAAACTACAAAAAAGTTAAGGGATATTTGCAATTTTGTAAGTAAAAACAAATGTAATTTTATTATAATTTAGGCTGGAATTCCAGGTTTTCCTCCAGAACAAAACAAAACAAAACAAAGAAGAATCAACCAAATTCATATGTCGGTCCTATTGTCATTTATGACCGAGGCCGCATACAAAAATTATAACTTTTACAGATGGTCCGAATTTTCCGACATTCCTTTGTAATTATTGTTCAATTTTATTTTCCTTGGGGTTGGGAAATTGGGTCATTTCGGGCACGAGGGCTTAATAAAGCACGAGTAAAACGAGGGCTTTTTTAAGCCTCGAGTGCCCGAAAGCACCCAAATTTACACAGGAACGAGTGTAATACAACGTTTTATAGTTCGACATAACCGCGGCAAGTCTTTAAATTGCTTAAATCCATAAAAATTGTGTGACGTTTATCTGACATTTTCTTATTGCCTGACAGGAGAGTGTTTACACAAGCGAAAATTTGAAAATTCTGACAGTCTCTAACTATAAAAAACATTATTTGGACTTTTTTTTAGGGTGGATTATGGGTTGTAGAACTTTTTATTAATAAACTATATATCCAAATTGCCGACGTTTAGAACTTTTTTATTAGTTCTTAATCATGGCTGAAAATTAACAAACGGAGAGACGTGGTGGAGACTTAACAATAAAGTTAATAGTTATCTCTTAGATTACACATTAAAAACTAAAACTGCCATCATAAGTTAAAATTACTAACCACGTGCACTACAACCCATAATCCACCCTAAAATCAACAAAAAAAAGGACATCATTGATATGATTAATTATTTGGACTATTACAAAAAAAAGAACAGCCCAATCGGCCGAGCCGTTCTTAAGTGATGCGCTTACCGAAGAACAACGAAAATTGCCCACATAAATTTACTCGAGTTACAAATATTTTCTTCAATTATTT
Organism: Diaperis boleti; assembly: GCA_963583935.1. Lineage (NCBI taxonomy): Eukaryota > Metazoa > Arthropoda > Insecta > Coleoptera > Tenebrionidae > Diaperis > Diaperis boleti. The sequence goes on along the minus strand of OY757242.1, from coordinate 33,931,426 downwards.
TCCCTTTACTGAAAAGCTACTTGAGCAAAACTAATATTCCGAATATCTAGAAAAAAACAACAAAATTGCCCCAACAGTTGCATATTTTAGTGTTTTATAACGAGTGAGCAACAAAATTCGTGATCGCAGTTGGCTAAACGTACTTCGGTTCTTTTACTGTACTTTTAACCTATTTTCTCTGACTATCACAAATTTGAATCAGATTTGACAGCTCGATGACCATTTACACAATCGTATCGTATCAATTTTGTTGCTCACTCGTTACGTTAGTTTTCAGTGCATAAAATCAAATTTCAATCACTAGTGAAAATTTCAAAATTTAATTTCAGTGAATACTGACTAAAAGTGCAATACCATGACTATCTTTTAAATGTCAATGTTAAGCAATTCCAGGCAATGTCATTTTAAAATATCTTATCAAAATCCTTTGTTGTTGAAAAAGTACAACTGTGGACAAAAAGCTGTAAGCTCGTGAGATGTGTATCACTCGGGCTATCGCACTCGTGATTCAAAAATCTCACTCGCAGACAATGAAGCATTTCTGTCACTTGCAAACTACTACTTATCTCGCAGGAAGGAAAAGTTGCCGGGAAAACAGTTTTTCCGGAATTTTCCAATTACGCTGAAAATTTTTCTTTCCGTAAAAACCAGACCATTACAAATATTCTAAAAAAAAAGTATTAGCCAAATCGATCCAGCCGTTCTCAAGTAATGCGCAACCAATGTACAGCATTTCATTTTTACTGTACGGGGTGAAATTGAAATTATTATGTAAAAATTTTAACTGGTGCATTATAAGGTCCAGTACAACATAACTGTGAAAATTTGAGTCAAGAATTTAAATGGGGCATAAAATTTTTAAACCATCCTTGGTTTCAATATCTCAAAATGACGTCCCTTATTTTGTTTCAAAAATCACCCACGACACGACACATTAGACGTTGATACGAAACTGTTGTTTTGTTGTTATTTTGCACATGTCCACGTAAAACACGCTTCGTCAGTCAACAACAATGTTTAAAAAATGTTAGAAAGTTTCGCATCTCTCGAATTAACGCGGCGGGATAAGAACGTGCACCTTTTGTACAATTTTCGGGAAAAAGCGCGTGATACGTATTCGGTTTCGAGGCTCTTTCAGAACTGAGGTCATTTAACTGACAATGAGATGGATCAAAAAAAGGATGACAGTTTTTGTGTATTATTTATGAACTAAAAATATGTCGCAAAAAATTTCTTGTTTAAATTGCACTGGGTGTAGTAGCGTGCTCCGATTTTATAACCGAAGTTTAAATAATTTTATTTCGATACGGTTTCACTCTACTCATCCCAAGGTGTTACCCGACTTTTCTTTACATAGATTTGGATTTCACCCTGTATAGAAGATGAGGTACGATTATGTTGGAAGCATGAACCAATCAAACTTTTATTATTAGAGATGTGTGTGATGGCATTAGAAATTTGACAAATGCAAAGTACATTAAATATATTTTGGATGAATTATGACAGCTTAATGAAAAAAAGAGTACCACAATACAAAAATATTGCAACGATCTCGAGTAATTTCTTTAACATGATCATTTTTTATACAATTAAAATCTCTTCCTTGTTTAAGCAAGCAATGCTGGAGAATGAAGCCCATTTTCAGAAACTATCAATTGATTTTTAAAATGACATATTTTAGAGACAAAAATTAGTTAAGAACAAGTTTCCTTCAGCTTCCCGAACATCAAATTCACTTTAACTTTTTTTTGGACCTCATAGTTTTTGAACTACGTATATTATATAAATTAGATTGGTGTAATAATAGTTATTATTGGGTGACGTAACGTGCGTTTCTTTTTTATTTTTCTCGATGATACTGATACTAAAAGTTTATAAGCGAAACTATAAATTCATAAGGCTATATTTTATGGTAATGGTTGTAATGAATATATGACGTTCACCCACCTTGAACCATAATAAATCATCGCAAATGCGCACAGCAACAAAATTTATAGACTTGTAGATGTGTAAATTTTAAAGATGTTCTATGACGAAATCAACAACAATCCGTTATTAACTTTTACCAAATGCTAACACCAACAAGGTCGTCTGAGTATTATATCTGGGTTCTTATATTAATATCCCTACTTTCCTCATCCATCATTTAAGCTATTGTTGGAAGAAAAAAAGTTAATTTAGTTTCGATTTGGCCAATTTTATTTTGTGTTCTAACAGAAGGTTTTTTGGTTTCTCTTCCACCATTATACCGTGAGATTTCAATTATTATGATGACAAGATCAACAACTTAAGCAAGGTTTGGCATGCAGAAATTTTGAATTGCTTTTAGTCCTTAACTGTTAATTTTTTATTTGTGCAAGATGATTACAAAACTGGAAAAGGTTCTTAAAAACAAGGTAAATTATATAATACGTGTGAATAATAACAACAAGAAAATTTTAAAGTTGTAAAATTTTATTCATTCTTCAAATAACGTTTATTTATGTAATAATAATTAAACATTAATGGAGTAGATCTATTTTCGAATAGAATTAGTTCAGTAAGAGAAAGACATTTAGACTTTATAAACGGATAACCATTAGTTAAGTAATTGATAAAGTAATAAAATAATATGTAATAAAAGTGAAAACAGAGTAATTATGTTTTCTGAGTTTCACTATCCTGATAAAAGTAATGTTGTTACGTTCTGGAAGAAACTCATGATGATTTCAATGCCAACTCATACAACGAAGATGGTGCTGGAGTAATTCTACGAGCGACGGTTCGAGAAACCTTTGATTTTCCTGTATTACTGACTCATGCAGTAACAAGTGAAGTAAATATAAAGTGTGATTCTTTATCTCATAAAGGGGACTTCCTGATCCCGCTCGGCCCACTTTCGCGACTTCATAAGAAGACCATAAGGAGGTTGGAGGTGCTCCAAGAACTGGCATGTGCATTTTTGCCGGTCGAAGTACATTTTCCCGCAATATCTTTTTTTTACTTTACAAATTTCAAAAAATCGCTCTGTAGCTGCAAAGATCTATATTTTATCAACACGCCCACAAAATTTCAACGAAAAATCTTCAAAAATAAAAAAGCTATATTCAACGGCGGGCAAAAAGCAATGTGCGGTCTTTTTCCTCTGCGGACACGTCAAAAATTAACGTTAAATAAACGGAAACGTTTACAAGAAGCATTTGCTTCAGTAACCTATTTTACCTATTTATTCAAATTTATACCGCTAATTCATTTATTCTTATTCATTTTGTTATTATTTTCTGTATTTATTTACTAATTTGTTTTTCAGATTCTCTTAATTTTAAGATTGAGTTTATTATTTTATTTTGTTGGTCCTAAATAAACTTGTCAAAAATTTTAATCAGAAATACGTAACCTAAAAAAATACGTCAGTGTAATAGCAATGCAAAAATATTTCAAATGCATCCATAGTGACAAACAGAGCAATAAAAACTAATTTACAGGTAACTTAACATCAGCAACATGACCGGTTAGTTTAAATCGTTCATTTTCTGATCACTATTAAAAATTTTTTTTTTTTATTTTATACCCGACAACATCTAGATGACTATTTTTGCCACGCAAAAGGAAGGTATAATGGAGTATTTCTCTCACAAGTGATATAATGATAAAAAGGGGTGAGAATTAGTATGGTTACACAATGGTAAGACATGAATTACTTTTTGAAACGTCATTTTGACACTTTCATTATTTTTTTTATTTTTAACTTTTACAAGAAATTACACGTCGGGCATAGAACGTCGTGCTATCGCACTCGTGATTCAAAGATCTCACTCACTATTTCGTGTCATTTTGGTCCGTCAGTTTTGATAGACCCTGTATAGAAACACGGCTAAAGGTTGTACGATTTACATAATGTGAAGAGAATTTTAGATTAATTTAGTGCGATTTGAGAACAATTTATATAATTATGTGTTAATAGCGTCAACTTTTAATTACAGATCTACACTGGATAATGATCGGCTTATTAATGATTATGAACTGATTTATGTGTGATAGTTATTAAGAAAATTTTACTTTAGGAATGGATTATGCATGAATATCGCTTGTCTCCTTCCGAAGTAATATTTAGTAGCTTCCTGTCTTGTCTCTCACAACCTGTTATCGTGGATTGATATGATTGATGGCTGTCGAGTGTAGTGTGAATCTGTCAATCAATAGTAACATATTAGACTGGTTTATGTTTGCTTTCCTACTTCTCTTTACTAAAACTGTTTTTATATAATTGATCAATGCTTTGATAGTGTCATCGTGTCAAAAAGGAACGCTAACTTTTAGAGGGGAATCAAAATAATTGACATTGTTTGTTCAGCTTTTAATTTGTTTAAAGTTCTGTCAGCTCCATGCAAAATTAATTATTTATATTTGCTCCGGTAGTGGGTGTTTTTTCTAATAACACAAACTCCATTCGAATATGACAAGGATTTATGTCGGGCACGATAAATTCTCGTAACAAGTATTCTTCAAAGGATTAGTCAAAACAGTCGTATCAAGTAAAATTTGACGTAATGAGAGCTGAGACTCAAGACTATTATAGCAAAATCTTTCGCATTTGTTCTAATTAATTTTCCTTTTTATTTCAGATTTCAAAGATATTAGAAATAAAGTGGAAATGGATTAGAGAGGATTTTTAATACTCAAGTTTTATCTTTAACGTTTTGCTATAAAATAATTAGGGGAGCAAATATTGGAATTTATATTTTTACATGTAAAATCCCTATATCCACCGAACCAACTTTACATTTGCGGCCCGTTTCATAAAAATGAGAATTTGACAAAAATAACAAGTTACAAAATAATGGATAACTACAAACGACAATTAGGTACTTATTACAATCGTTTCATAAAATTATTTACAAATTAATCGCTTAAGGCAAGAACTTTTACAAATGACAATTCCCTAGACAAAAGTCCCTAGACGCGAACAACCCTGGACCGACCAGTTGACAGAGAAAGATTTAGGCGCAAATTATTTTTATCTTACAGGTGTGGTTTTTTCGATACTTTATACCGTTGTTTTCGGTGACAGAAATCAAATTTTAATCACAAGAGAGAAAGCTGTCAGTTCTACTCACAAGTGAGTAAATCTGACAGCTGTCAGTTGTAATTAAAAATTGTAATTATTAATTGTAATGTAATTACATGTAATGTAATGTAATTCTCTGCCTTCCACTTCACGAACAGATCATTACATGTGTCTCGACCTTACCGGAAGCAAACTGGAAACAGCGGCTTCCACGTCTAGGTGGAATATCTTTCGGTACACTGAGAGAAAATGGTATTTTGAGGCAAGTAAATGGTGTCCCAGAATATCAAAACATTGTCCAAAATCTAGTTTAATTGTCTAGCAGTTACTTTGTTTGCCACCATATTATAAATTTAGTTCTTTCAAGTGAATGGTCGAATTGCTTAACTTCATTTGAAAGAAATATAATTTATTTGTTGCAAACAAATAACACTTTAAACGAACAGGAATTGTATAATTCACATAAATAGATAGTATATTCTCAATAATTCAACATTTCTTTAAAAGAAATAAAATTTAATTGTCACAAATATACCTATGCTTTTATCAAATACACAGTCTTTTTCTTTCTATAAATCACAACGGTTCTTCGATTCTGCGTGTTCAGTCTTTATAGGTTTGTTTAGACTATGCAGTTTTGCAACACCATACGATTTTCCTGCGGTTTTCCATTGTCGTTTGTGCTCTGGTGAGAAGTGATTGTGATGGATAATCAAATGCGACAAAAGTTAACCGAATGGAGGCTGGAGAGTCTAATAGACAAATTCATAGGTGAGTCTTGGTTCTTTCATTACAATTTATAATAGTGGCATGTAATTACTTGTAGAGGAAGAAAGATTTGGAGGCTTTTTTAAAATTCGGGGTCCAGGCGAAATTATTATTATCCACGCAGAAAGAGAGGTACGTATTGTAATAAGACGCTTTATTCAATAGATGTAGTAATATGTAGTAGGTAATTAATTAACAACTAATCTAAAAGTGCCGTGATGTGTGTCAAAACGCACGAGCCCTTCCAACACTACAGCTCACGACGGTAGTTTCTTACTGTATTTCCAATGCCTATGTTTAATCTTGTTATATATTTTGTGTTTATATTATTTCTTGTTTCAGAAAATTAAAGCTAAAGAAACGATATACCAGTCTATATTACCCAGTGCACGAACTCTGTTCGGTGGCTTCTACATCTCATTTTACCTCAGAAGTGGCTTGTTCCTCCACTCCAAATCAAGACATACAACTTGTTAATGTTTATATATACATTTCAGGAATAATTCTAATTATGAGTAATGTTATGTTTCATGTGTTATGTTTTAAGTCCTTTTTAAATAAATTTATTTACTTTTTGAGTCGATATTGTCTTCCCATTTTATTTTCACAGCAAATAAATATCCTGCGTACAACAAAAAACGGCGTGAAGTGGGTCATGGATTGCATTACATCTCTGTCGGTCAATGAGGACCACGCACCTGACCGACAGAGATAAGATGCAATCCATGGCTCACTTGACGTCGTTTTTTGGTTGAACGCATGATATTTTGCTACCAACAATATCAATAAATTTAGGAGAAATAAATGATATATTTATGTGAAATAAATGTATTCCTAGATCAACATATATGTATACTGTAGATAAATAAATTATTCTTCTTCTCAATATATAAAGTTGTTTGCGGCAAATGTTAGTTTACTAGCATGAATTAAGCTACATGTTTAAGAAAAATGTACTGTTTATTTACCTCAAATAATACTAATTTAAGTCAAATAATTGGATATACTTGGGTGAAATATATATTTATTTCGAGCAAATAAATGCTTCAATTCTATGATTTCTTTGATTCAACTGCTATATTTATTTCGCCAAATCCAGGTCTGGCATTTATTTGGGACAAATAGATTTGATATTGTTTTAAATAAATACTTCTCTCGGTGTAGAAAGTCAATTTTTATTACTTTAGTTAAAATTGTGAAAAACAACGTGACTGTTTATTTCATAACTATAACAATAACAGGTTACTTCGGAAACTGATATTAGAACCATGCTAATGTTACAGGCGGGATATTTACTTGAATAAATATTTCTTGGACTTTTATACAATGCACCTGTAAGATAAAACGTCGTATATCACACGTGATCGAAATGTCATTATAAAGCTCGTGAGAAGTGCCTCGCTAATAATGATGCATTTCTATCACTTATAATATAATGTACTATTATTTGTTTAGGCTTTAGTAATAGGTCAGTAATACATGTGTAATACATAATTATAGCATTAATTATTGTGCTTTTGTACATTTTGTGCTCAGAAGGTCAATGTGACTAGTCGATGTGGTACTCAGTGGTGCTTATGTTTACAGAAAACTTCTAAAAATGGCTTCACAAAGGAATGGGAACTCTAAAACCGCAACCAAAACTGCTACAAAAATATTGTTATTGCGAGAAATATTAAATAGGAAGAGATATCTTTTTGCGGTATTGAGTGAAATCATAACCCATGAATTAAAAACCGATACAAGGAAAGAAATACACGATATTGCAAAGATGTTATAGGGGCAAATTTTCGTCGTAGAACTTTGGTAAGTTTTAATTATTAATATTAGGTTAAAGTTCTAATGTTTTTGTTTTTCTGATGAAATGCTCCAACATCAACCATCAACCAACATCAACTGTAACTCCATTAAAAATATAACACTACAGGTCAACAAATTAATGTTTCGTTTTCTGATCTTGTTTAATTTTTTTAGAGGCAAAGAAGTAATTGTTGAGGGGTCAGCAAATTACGAAGAACTAGAAGAAGTCCAACAATTCAAGAAGAAAAAGCATACAAGTAGAAGTGGAACACTGAATTGTTAAATGATTTTCGTTGAAATTTTGTGTGTGTGTTGATAAAATATAGATCTTTGCAGCTACAAAGCGATTTTTTGAAATTTGTAAATTAAAAAAATATATTGCGGGAAAATGTACTTCGAGCGGCAGAAATGTACCTGCCGCTAGAGAACCCTCTTAAGACAATTATTTACGTTTTGTAAGTAAAACACAAAGCATAAAATTAAATTATTTTAATTATCTAAAATGATTGATTATTTCATCTAAACGGTCGACCTTTTCATTAGCATTAAATGCAATTAAAGCATGAAAATTTTTCTTTCAATATCCCAAACGCTTGTTCAATTACGCGACGCGTCGATCTATGTCTTCTTAGAAATGTTTGCTCTGCAATTTGTTCAGAATGCCCCACGACAGAAGGAATAAGCCAGTGCTTTAAAGGGTACACCGAGAGAAGTATTTATTTAAAACAATATCAATTCCATTTGTCCCAAATAAATGCCAGACCTGGATTTGGCGAAATAAATATAGCACTTGAATCAAAGAAATCATAGAATTGAAGCATTTATTTGCTCGAAATAAATATATATTTCACCCAAGTATATCCAATTATTTGACTTAAATTAGTATTATTTGAGGTAAATAAACAGTACATTTTTCTTAAACATGTAGCTTAATTCATGCTAGTAAACTAACATTTGCCGCAAACAACTTTATATATTGAGAAGAAGAATAATTTATTTATCTACAGTATACATATATGTTGATCTAGGAATATATTTATTTCACATAAATGTATCATTTATTTCTCCTAAATTTATTGATATTGTTGGTAGCAAAATATCGTGCGTTCAACCAAAAAACGACGTCAAGTGAGCCATGGATTGCATCTTATCTCTGTCGGTCAGGTGCGTGGTCCTCATTGACCGACAGAGATGTAATGCAATCCATGACCCACTTCACATCGTTTTTTGTTGTACGCACGATATTTATTTGCTGTGAAAATAAAATGGGAAGACAATATCGACTCAAAAAGTAAATAAATTTATTTAAAAAGGACTTAAAACATAACACATGAAACATAACATTACTCATAATTAGAATTATTCCTGAAATGTATATATAAACATTAACAAGTTGTATGTCTTGATTTGGAGTGGGGAACAAGCCACTTCTGAGGTAAAATGAGATGTAGAAGCCACCGAACTGAGTTCGTGCACTGGGTAATATAGACTGGTATGTCGTTTCTTTAGCTTTAATTTTCTGAAACAACAAATAATATAAACACAAAATATATAACAAGATTAAACATAAGCATTGGAAATACAGTAAGAAACTACCGTCGTGAGCTGTTGTGTTGGAAGGGCTCGTGCGTTTTGACACACATCACGGCCCTTTTAGATTAGTTGTTAATTAATTACCTACTATATATTACTACATCTAGTTGAATAAAGCGTCTTATTACAATACGTACCTCTCTTTCTGCGTGGATAATAATAATTTCGCCTAGACCCCAGTTTTAAAATTTAGTTGCGCCAACAGATTGTGGTCGAATTTTAAAAAAGCCTCCAAATCTTTCTTCCTCTACAAGTAATTACATGCCACTATTATAAATTGTAATGAAAGAACCAAGACTCACCTATGAATTTGTCTATTAGACTCTCCATCCCCCATTCGGTTAACTTTTGTCGCATTTGATTATCTATCACAATCACTTCTCACCAGAGCACAAACGACAAAACCGTAGGAAAATCGTATGGTGTTGCAAAACTGCATAGTCTAAACAAACCTATAAAGACTGAACACGCAGAATCGAAGAACCGTTGTGAATTATAGAAAGAAAAAGACTGTATTTGATAACAGCATAGGTATATTTGTGACAACTAAATTTTATTTCTTTTAAAGAAATGTTGAATTATTGAGAGTATACTATCTATTTATGTGAATTATACAATTCCTGTTCGTTTAAAGTGTTATTTGTTTGCAACAAATAAATTATATTTCTTTTAAATGAAGTTAAGCAATTCGACCATTCACTTGAAAGAACTAAATTTATAATATGGTGGCAAACAAAGTAACTGCTAGACAATTAAACTAGATTTTGGACAATGTTTTGATATTCTGGGACACCATTTACTTGCCTCAAAATACCATTTTCTCTCAGTGTACGCACTGTCACCTAAGATAATTACATTTGGAATAGGTCTCCATCCTCCGTCCAGTCTATCTATGGCACAAGTCACTGGTCCTAAGAACACGAGCATCATGTACGCTTCCAGGCCAATTAGCATTCCACGCAGTCATAAAATTTATGGAGTGGTTATTATTCCTATCGACAAAAGTTTCCTCATTCTCCCTAGGTGAATCTATTTTAATGAGGCTTCCATCTACTACACCAAAAACTGTGGGCATTCCAGCCAATGCATGGAAATCTCGAACTTCTTGCATCATATTATCGTACAAGTTGTGCAAGTAAAACCATATTAAAACTTGGCGTTGTCGACGCCAAGGACGTCTCTAAACCCGTGAGGGTAATGACGTGGGTTCCAGGACCTGAACAGGAACCGGAAGTCGTGTTGCGGCGTCTTAGGATGCAAAACCCAGGTCTTAAGAGAGAGACCTGGTCGGTAGTAGATAGGAAGCTGGACCCAAAGGGACAGCAACTTATAGTCTAAGATCCCGAACTGGGTCCACCTACCCTCATCCTTTTTTCTGATCAAATGTATATTTTATGTAAGATAATGTATACAAGAAGAGAATTTGATGGTTGCCGCCCCATATCCTTTTTTAAATTTACCTCATTTTTTTATTCAGCTTTCTTTTTCGTATTCAACTTCAAATCTCGGGAACCCTTAGATCTGCTAACTTTTGCCCAGGCAACCCTATTTTATTGGTTTCTTAATTAAATTTCCTACATTTTAATATACGGTTCATGAGAAAAAACGATAAGGGTAAATTGCTCATTTTATATTATACCTTTTTACACCTGGCAACCCGGTATCTTGTCAAAAAAACGGTAGGCAACCCTATTTGGGCATATTCTTTAATATGCCTTAAACTTTTAAATAGATTTTTTTTTGAAAAATAGAAAAAATGGGGTAAATTAAAAAAAAAACGCAATATATTTTTTTTTTATTAGAAATAGCCTTGCCAGGATATGGAGCGGCAACCCTATCAAATTTTTTTCTTCTATACATTATCTTAGATATTTGATCAGACATAATGAGTAATAAGGACCAATAAGATTGTTAAAAAATATATTTGCTACAGCGACGTTTCGACGAGAAGCCTCTTTAAGAATTATCTTAGATAAAATATACGTTTGATCAGAAAAAAGGATGAGGGAGGTGGACCCAGGTCGGGGTCTTGTACCATTATTATCATACTACCGGATCAGCACTCCTGGACCAACATCCGGAAAGAGCTGAATAACAAACCATACCTGAATCTTTCTATGGTGATGTTTAAAGCGATGGGGAGGAGCAGGCAGGCATCCGAAGGGATCACGTCAGCTGCCCTGCAAATATACAAAACTAATAGCAATATTGTAATCTTGCTGATTCAGGAACCATGGGTGTATGGGAGACCAGATCAAAGGACTCAGGATGGGGAACACATGGGAGCTTTTAGCACTAGGAGGAAGTCGTCCAAGATGTTGCATACTTGCAAAGACAAGAGCGAACACACTGCCACTGTAGGGGCTTAGCGGTCAGGTCAGGTCAGTTCAGGATCTTGTACTATTATCATACTACCGGATGAGCACTCCTGGATCAAAATCCGGGAGGAGCTGGATAGCAAACCATATCTAAATCTTTCCAGGGTTTAAAGCCCTGGGAGGAGCAGGCAGGCATCCGGAGGGATGGAGGTTGAGGAAGGGGCACTCTCGATCCGAAACCCGAATCCCAAGGAGAAGAACAAGGGGCTGATTAGGAACCTTGTGTCGTCCGAGGGGATGAAAGAAAATCGTGGGCACCTTCAGGGACTTACATGAAAATATGCATCACTGCAAGGCGGCGTCAGCTGCCCTGCAAAGATACAAAACTAATAGTTCAGGGAACAACAGAAGAGGTGAGTGACTTTTAGAATGTATTACAAGTAATAAGCTAGAAGTAGTTAACCGCGGTAATGAACCTACCTTTGTCACCGCGACAAGGCAAGAAGTTATCGATATAACGATAATCTCCGTTAGAAACGGTCGAAAGGTACAAAAATCCAAGAATCTGCGACTGGGAACCCTACAGAGAGGCACTAGTCCAGGGCTTGGAAGAATGTTCCTCGAGACCTCAAACTCCGGCGGAGTTGAAATAATGAACGAATGCATAACAGCAACTGCCCAATCAAAGAGAGAGAAATGTCAAACGGGCCACCAAGTGGTGGAACCGTGAACTTTCCGAATACACCGTTATTCACGAAACAATACGAGCCCACCAAAATTTTCGATGCAACCAACATTGCTTTTGCACAGGTTAACAATAGATATTGTCAGTGTCAAAATTTTAAATTTGAAATCGGTTTTAAAAATTCACTATGCAACTAGTCGATACGTCACGGAGTCAAAAGAAAGGTTGGTTGACGGTGAATTGCATCTTACAAGAACATTATTTAAATTTTAGACGAGCTGATCGAGAACCAACAAATCATTCCCTCGTGTGTAGTTGTCACTTCAAAGATGAGGATAGAGCTAATGGTCCTACCATATTTAAACATAATATTGGGAAGCAATTTAGCTTTGAGAGCCCAAAGAAGAAGAGAAAACAATTAAAAAGTGCGTATTTACAGAATTCAGCAATAAAATAAATTAACAACTCCTCTATTGTAACAGAAGCAGCTAGTGATCCTGAGGAGACGATTGAGGCCGAAATTGAAAGGTTTCAGCAGATTGTTGTTTCACATGCAGAACCAGGACCTCTGTAATACAACAGCCTCCACAAGTGGCAACAACAAAGGCAATATTTGCTGTTATGAATAAAGCAGAAAATTATTTTTTGCATACCTGCCTCTTTGATGCCCGATCCGTTGTTTGTTTGCTAATTTACAGTTTCTCTTATTAAGAGAAGTGGAAGAGTTGAACAAAGAATAAAATTTAGGTATAAGTAGTAAATAAGTAATTACAGGTTTGTACATAAAGTTTTATTGTAGATTTAATTCACCAGAAATGTATAAGTATAATAAAACACTTCCATGGATGTTCTTTACCCACGCTTCAGTTCTACTAATCTCCACAATCATGCTGTCTGCTGGTGTCCAGATCATCAGAAAAGCCTTATTTCTGGACGTAAAGTGCAATTGCCCTTGAATTTGGTGATAGTAATCATGATCTTGATGTCTTCATCATGAAATTCGATAATGTACTTTTTTATTTTTTGAGATCTTCGCTCAGGGACGTGGTGTTTCTCCACTTGTAAGGACATTTAACTCCTAAAATTCCACACCAGACGTTAACGGAAAGAATATTTTGGAAGTGTCCTTCCCGAATCTAATGTGGATTGTCTTGAGCATAGTAATGACAATTATGCTAATTTACACCCCCGTTATTGCTAAAAGTAGCTTCATCGCTAAACAAGATATTTTGCAAAAAGTTTTCATTAAATTGGATTCTTTCCCTGAAGAAACGGGACAACTCTATCCTTTTGGGAAAATCGGTCACTTTTAGCTCTTGAACCAAGGTGATGTGGTGAAGATGGAATTTATTGGCCCTCAAAATTCGGCATACTGATGCCTGGCTTATCTCAACCATTCGTGCCATTAAAGGCTACTTCATTATGTTCCCCAGTTGCAGTCCTTTCCCTAGGCGTATTAACTGGAAGCCAATTCAGTCTAAACTGTGCCTCTAATTTTTTGAAAATTTTATGTGTTGGTCCTCTCCCGGGTCCTCTTCCTTCAGCGTAACGCTCTGCATAAACCCTAACAGCAAGAGAAGCGTTTTTTCTGCATTCGCCATAAATTAAAAGCATGTCCGTTTTCTCGTCATTGGAATACATTATTACCAAAACAACAAAGGTCAAAATAGTTGACACTGACAGTATCTAATGTCATCTAATAAATTATGTGCACACTATGTTTTAGTTTTAAAAGAAATTGTTTTTTCAATCCATGTAACCTGTGCAAATGCAATGTTGGTTGCATCGAAAATCTCGTCAGGGTCGTATTGTTTCGTGAATAAGCCAGTATGGTTACGCCGTGAGGGAGGCGAAAAATACCTCATGGAGGAGGCACTGCGAGGAGATCGAAAGAACTCCGGAATGTGCCAGACTCTAGGAAGCCTTGCTGAGGGACAATCGGGGTAAGTCAATCAGCAAAAAAACACTCCAAACCTAGACATACCGATTCATCGGGCGTCCAGGGAGGAGTGGAAAGTAGCTGAGAAGCTGGTTAACAAAACAAGACTGAATGGGCAGTGAAATCTTTCAAACCATTCAAGTCTCCAAGAGTTGACGGAATTCTTCCGCTCATGCTTCAACAGGGATTCGAAGCATTAGCCTCCCCCTGTGCGTATTATTTATGGCCAACCTGGAACAGGCTGGTACAAAGTGAAAGTGGTATTTATACCAAAACCAGGGCGAGAATCATACACCCGGGCGAAATCCTTTCGACCAATAAGCCTAACATCATTTCTCTTTAAGACCTTGGAGAAACTGATTGACAGGTATATCAAAGACGATGTTCTGGTAGACGCGCCTTTACAGTTTGCTTATCAATCTGGAAAATCATGCTAGATGAGCATCCACGAGCTAACTCGCAGGAAAAAATCGAGAGATTGGATTGTGATGGGGGCCTTTCTGGACATAGAGGGTGCATTCGACAACACCTCATTCAACTGTATTGCGAGAGCAACTAAGAGGCGGGGTATAGCCCTTGTGGTAGTGGAATGGATCGACTCTGCCTTAAAAGGCAGAGAGATTTCATGCATCGTCGGCCCGGTGACTAGGGGGGTGGTAGCGGCCAGAGGGTGCCCTTACTTTGGTCACTCGTGGTGGACGACCTCCTGGGGAACCTGGAGCAGACAGGAGTTCACGCACAAGGATATGCGGACGATATCACCATTCTCGTAAGCGGCAAGTTCGGAGGGGCTGTATCAGAGATGATGCAGCGGACTCTGACAGTCGTCCAGAGATGGTGCACTAAAAACAGTTGAAGAGGCTCCGACTGTGGGGAAAAGAACTGCGGATAGAAGTCAAGTACTTGGGACTAATGTTAGATACCAAACTTGCCTTCAAACCCCATCTAGAATACATTACCACTAAGGCTACTAGGGGTCTGTAGAGGCATGGTGGGAAAGACGTAGGGATTAAAACCAGAAATGGTTCACTGACTCTACACCAAGGTCATAATTCCCACGGTAATCTACTCTTCAATGATTTGGTGGCATAAGGCGTTTAGAAAACACGCTAGAAGGCTTGCGTGCCTTGGAATAACGGGAGCAATGAACACAACGCCTACCGCAGCCGTGGAAGTGCTCTTGAACCTGCCTCCGCTACACCTGGTTGTGAAATCGGAGGCAATGAGAGCAGTATACAGGCTTGTAAACGCCGGATATGGTAAGACCCACGTCAGAAGGGGATACCACACCGAAATATTTGAGAAAATACAGAACGATTGCGTACAGAGCATGCGATCGGACCGAATCAGGCCCGAGTATGACTTTTGTAAACCCTTCGAGATAGTCATACCGGGAAGGGAGGAGAGGGTCGGTAACAACGGAATCTACTGATACACAGATGGGTCCAAGACAACAAAGAGCACTGGGGCAGGGGTGGCCAAAGAAGCCCCGGGAGATGACATGAGCATTAACATTGGCTCCTCGGCAACCGTGTTCAAAGCAGAAATCACTGCAATTGACATATGTGCCGGGGAAATAATGAAGAGGGGCTGTGCAAACAGGCGGATCCACATTATGACCGACGGTCAGGCAGCGCTGAAAGCTCTGGAGAGTGTCGAAGTGGTGGTGAAACTGGTAGAACACAGAGTGACTCTGTGGTGGGTGCCGTGACACAAGGGATTTGAACGAGATGAAACCTTCTTGCCAAAGGGGGAGCGAAAAGACCTTTGATAGGCCCAGAGCCCACTTGTGGGACCGCACATGAGACCGCAAAAAAGGTGATTCAGAGCTATATTAACAGTGAACACCACACTCATTGGAATGATGTTCCTGGAGAGAAGCAATCACGGATATGCATGGAAGGCATACGCAAAAGCGGGCAAAGGAAATCCTGCGATTGAGCAGGAGACAACTGAGAAAAGCAGTTGGACTCTTCACGGGACACTTCTGTCTCATGAACCATCTCAACACAATCGGGGTCAAGCATTGCAGGAAGTGTAGGGAGGAGGAAGAAACTCCACTACATATACTATGCAAGTGCTTGACGCGGGTTGAAGTGTGCTGAACCGAATGACATAAAACATATGCCCATAGAGCTTGTGCTGAAGTTCATTAACAGCACAGGCCTTATGGAGTAAAGTATCTAAGTGGGGCACAATAAGCAATAATAAAAATGGGATTTAGAGGACAGTTTCATGTTGCAAAACATTTCCAATGCCATCACAAATTTCTTAATTTTTTTTCATAATAGTACATTATTATACGAGTTTAACAAGAGGCTTCATTGTGACATGAGTGGTTTTTCCCAATAGAACGAATGTCACAATGCCTCGTTAAACGAGTGTAATATACTATTTTTTCTACTTTGGAGCTCTTCGTTTTATGAAAATGTTAAAATTCTGTTTTTTTAATAATCTAGGGATTTTTAGGATTAGGTAGTTGGATTAGGAACGGTTGTGTTTCTGGTTATGTTTTTTATCTGAAAAGTTGACACTTGGCTTGACTTCGAATGGAGTTGGTTAGAAATGCTCAATACCAACGTATTACGTATCAAATAAAAAAACCAAAAGCAGTTTCACAAAAAGTTCCTTTGTGACACTACTTTTAGTTTCACAAAAACTCAATTATGACACCAAAGTAGAAAAACACATTTTCTAATTTCTTAAAATATTTCGGTATTAGTATTTGCTTGACTTACTGTCTCTTGTCACTTTTATTTTTATATTACAAGTACAATTTTGTTCTAGCGCCAATGTGTCTATGCTTATAAGACGAAACGCATATGTCGCTTGTCATTTAAACATTTTAACAATTATTGTAAATTTATGAAACACAAATTTGTCAAATATCATACAATTTTGTCAAAAATACGCTGTGGCAAGCGCACTTATATATGAAACGGGCCTCTTGTATATACAGAGTGTTTCATAAGTAAACGGCAATCTCCGAGATTATGAATATCAATGATAAGAGAAATGTATTGGAAAGTGTTTTTTTTTTCTAAAACGTCTGGTTTAAAAATGCCGATGGTTTCAAATGGACCAACAGAAAGACAGGAAATGAGTTTGCACTAAAAAATATATGAAGTTATCGAGGTTAGACCATGGCGATACATTTGTCAAATGTGACGTTCACTCAGTGGCGTTCTATTATTATTACAAATTTGTCTTGTCGTGTTTTACGAAAAAATTGCAATAAAATTGAAATTTGAAATTTTTCAGAAAAAACTGCAGAATAACGTTTCTTTAGCCTCTACGAGTTAGCGTATTAAGTATTGCCGTTTACTTACGAAACACCCTATATATGAAAGTACTGTTTAGTATTCAATTGGACGGCCCAACTTTTCCTCTTATGTTACAAAATTTTTATGATTGTATTAAAAGATGCCTCCAAAAGCTTTAGTTGTAAACAGGAACAGATCACTAGTATTGTCTACAATACTGTAATAAATAATAAATGCAAAGTTAGAGATGAGACATATTATTATGATGTAGAATAATAATAATTAATAGACTGAGAAGTTGATTTCGGATTGAAGAACAAAACAGTTTGATTCAAGGTCTATTACAATGCGTTTTGTTGTTGAATAGAATAAACATGCACATTTAACCTCGCACATTAAACTGTGTCTAGAACTAATCAAAAAATATAATGGAAATAATATACTATCAATTAAACTATGAATAATGTTTTTTTGTTTCTTGATTGTTATCTTCCATGAAAAACAGAACTCACTTATAATTGACCTTTATTAATTTAAGGTTATAATTAGTAAGGTTTATGCATTGGTAAATATATACAGGGTCTTCATTAATTGACTAATTCTTCATAGTAAAAAAATTAGTATTCAGATTAAAGTTAAAGGAATTTTTAGAAAAATGACGTTTACATCTAACATCTTTTTTTTTTCTTTCCCAGAACACGTCAATCTCAGACCAATTATAATTATCAGGACCACAACACAATTCACAGTGTTCTTGTTTGAATTTCAGCCTCACGACATTAATCCTCCTGTACGGAGCCGTGAAAGAAGTCCTGGCTTGGCACACGCGTGCAGTCGGGCTGAGAAATTAAAAATGAAAAGAAAAATTCTGGAATGCGCTACCCTGGGCTGCTCCGAATGCTACAGCGGGAGTTAAAAATCGGCTCTCAGTAGGGCGAAAGGGGCCGCAACCAGTAACGCACGTCTATCAGTGGTAGATCCAAATCGTAACAAAATTGTGAAAATAAAGTAAAAAACTTGTTTTTCAGACCATGTTTCTGGATATTACACTGGATTTCATAGTTATATTAGGATTTCTGGGGATTTTTGGAATGTATTCGGATTTACAGGATTTTTATGGGATTTTTTTTGACAAAATGGAATTTATATGGTATGTATACACAATTTTGGGCAGATATTTACCACTCGGTATCCAATATGACGAAATGAGACGCAATGCAATGCTACTCAGCTTAAACTGATGGTTTTAACTCATTGTGTGTCTTTATTCTGTTTAGAAATAATACATTGATGATGCCGAATAAGGCAAGAACTGGTCCGGAGTCGGGACTTTGATAGCCTATCTGGTCATTCACAGACGTAATGATATTTGTGTGCTTCCGATGGTATCTGCTCAGATGTTTGAGCCAACTAGATCCTATTATACAAGAGAAATTGGTAAAACCTCACAGTAATTGTTTCCTCATAATTCAATAAAATCACACGTGTTTGGTTCATAAAAAAAATTGGCATAGCATTTATTAATTAGATAAATATAATTATCCAGATTGCGTAAACTCAATACGTACCTCAAGTTCAGAGATTCGTAGAATGGATATTACATAAGTAAAAATTATAATAATCCGAACGATTTTCATTCATTTTCTAAAATACGATTTAACATCAAATTTTGAGGTTAGGTTGACATCTATCAAATTAAATAGTTAATGCTATAATGTTTACGTATGTAGTTATGTATTTTATTATGCATTGTGTTTCACGAAACGAATACAAAAAATTATTTATTTTTGTATTTCACCAAATAAGCATTAGTTTTTAATTGTAATAATTTATACTTTATGTAGTCATAATATTATTACCTAGTTTGTCATTTCTGTGAATATATAAATACCCCATTACTGTGTTAGTTACTCATATTCTTTATGTATTAGGAAACGTTTTATAAAATATTTCATTTGTGTTTAATTCTTAACCCAACTTTTTTACCATTACATTTGAAACTGTTGAATCTGAAGTTTTTAGTTGAATTTAAATATTGAAGACATTAAAAACAGGAATATTAAAGAATAACAACACTCCTCATTTGCCTAAACTCGCTATAATTCCTTATGTACAATGTAAATAACGCTTTTCCTGATGCGCGCGCAACCCTATACCAAGTATAGGCGGTCCACTGGGGTCTAGTATATTTGATATAGTTATTTAGTTTACAATCAAGTATATTTTTAGTTCATGATGTTGAACTATTTTTTACAAAGTTTTTTTAAATAAAAAAAATGTTCTCAGAAACGAGTTTTTGACGGTCCCAGTAAAAGACATATTTTAAACTCGTATCAGCTCAAATCTGGTAGGTAATGTTAGTCGAGATTTGAAATCTTGGTTTTTAATCTGGAATTTTTGTGTTGTGATTCTGAATAAAACGTGTGCATTGTGTAGTGGCGGCTACATAATAACCTCGTCCTGAGTAGATTAAAGCATTCATAATAATGAGGTGGCTCGGCTCTCCGGTGAGTTCTCTTTTGTTGGTTTCACCGATGGATAGCCGTGTGTTCGAATGCTTATAATATGGGCGGCGTCAGATCACTGTTATTATGTGCTACCGTGTGACAGGCAAAAGAACCCTCTTCACGAGTCGGCGGCCCGGCTGTCTCGAATGCATCGAGACGAGAAGAGTACCCGAGATGACAAGCGGGTCTCGGTATTACATCCGGCTGGTTGACTTGTCCCTGTCAATTAGGTCGGGCCGCGGGGTTTCAAGTCGACTCGTGTTACCTGCTGACAGGACAAACAAAACAACCCATCGCTTTACTCAAATTATGTTTGCTCCCTGATAATTTCTCATATTTCCCACCGTGGCGATAAAGAAGACACATCAAAGGTTGATGGCTGCGACGATGACAACACAAAAGAGGCCTGCTTTCCGTGTTTGTTTCAATTTGTCACTTTCCCTACAATATACGCGGTTATTACATATGTCATATATAATATATAGGTTCAAAAATTACAACAAATGCGGTTAACCACAAAGCAGACAATAACACTTGCATTTGATTTAAATTTTTTCTCACGGATAGTAGTTTCTACGCAATAATAAGTATACATATTTGGATATACAATCGCTCTACAAATAAAATTTGCTATGGTTTTGATAAGTACCAATAAAAATGATATTTTATGATATCATTTCATGCGGTTAAGTAATAATATATTTTAATATTTTGTGAAATAAAAAAATTGGAAGTGGACCGTGCTCATTGCTTCTACTATTATCATCTGTGTTAAAAAGATCCAATACAATCATGTTTCGCTTAAAATGCACACCTGTATAACTTTTTTTTGCCATTTTAATGGTAATACTTATTCGTGGTTTCAAATTTGTAATAATATGTAGTATGTTCTGTAACAAGGTTAGAATGAAAATTCGATACGAGTGGAACCACGGGTAGATCGAATTTTTATTCTAACCGAGTAACAGACTGTATTTACTCCACGACCAGAAAGTATGAATCAACAACAATTAAGTCTGAATAAAACAACAATTATTTTCGATTAAAGGACCACATTAGGAATATTTTATAAAGGTCATTTATTTTTAGATTAAAGATGGCTAAAAAATTACTTATATAATTTACTTAGTTTATTTTCATTTTCATTTTTTTGTATTTATTATATTTCCTGTAATTGGGTGTAAACCTGTGGGAAATAAATGTTATTAATATTATTATTAAACAATGTAAATAGCCGAAACCGGTCTCATCAGTAGACAAAGAGTTATTTAGGATACATATATGTAATTATTTTTTCCTTCGATCTACATATTTCAACAATTTTTCAGAACACTGATTTGTAGAGGTTGATAAAGAATTGGAAGTTGAGGGAAAATTCACTGACGAATTAGATCCAGTAATTGAAGAAACTAATTGATTTGCTACATCTTTCGATTTTGCAGATAATTTTCTATGCATCCTTCTGCTACTTAGGAAGACTTCCAGCCTCCATGCCGTGTACTTACATTTATCATAAGGTCTCAGAGGCCAATTTTTCCTTACAATATCATAAAAATCTCTCATGATTGTAAACCCTCTTGGTTGTTTAGTTTCTGTCATTAGTATTGCTGATCCTCAATTTTTAATGTCGGAAATGTTGTAAAACTCGTTCTTGCGACAACCCCCAAAATACCAACATGACAACATTTAATTAAAATTTCTATTTAAAATATAATTTTTATTATCTTTGTAGCTAAATATTTATCTCATTCTTGTGTAAAACCTTCGATTTCTTAGCTCCATAGTTATCAGAAGAGCGTGTTAACAAAGAATTTAATTTTTTGTACCTTGATATCGATATCGTGTTTTACATTTATCGTTGCTTTTAGGATTGAATATATTTTCCAGAGAGTCGATGATTTCCATTTTTTTAATAAATCACCAAAAAATGCAATCGAAAAAGGAGCCAGTCTGAAGTGTGAGAATTTTTACTTTCTATTATTAAAAATGATTTCGGAATTATTACATTCACTTATGGTCGTGGATTGTAGGAATGTACTGTTCACTTCGAGTTCGGACCAATGTGACGGACAGAATTTCCCCTACATGTAAATTTTTCCTGTCAACACCTACCGGTGCTAAACAACAAGTAATGACAAGTTATTAGTTTATTTTTTTATGTCCACGTTTGGGTTTGGTGGGTATGTTCGTGCTTTGTTGTCAGCGTTAAGTGGGCCTGTTTAGTCTCACTGGTCTTGTTTGTCAAGACCAATGGAATGGGTAAACAGCGCCTAAAGTGTGTAACTACCACGTTCAGATCCTTTCAAGCGTGTTTTGTGAATCGTGTGACGAGTACCGACAAAGCTGAAACTTTCAATAGCAGCCGATGTCTCTTGAGTGCTTCTGGTCTTACTGACAATTAGCGGTACCAGACCGATGCCATTCAAACGCGCACTCAATTAGGAGTGGCTCAGTAATGATCAATATTTGAGGACAGAACAGCTTGTATTTCTTAGTTTAAACACCATTAAAACTTTCTCGTGAGCTGTGGACGTGTCGTTTACATTACATGTCGTAAATAATAAAAGAATACTAGTATGGTGACTGTGGCGATAAATAAAGAGTCGAACTTTTTTTAATTTACTTGTATCACCGATGGCCTAGCACTAGAAATTTATTAACATTTTTCTTAAAACAATGAATGAATCTTACATCTTATATCTACTTTCCAAAGGCCACAACAGCTTTTTAAGAAAAACTTGTTGGTTATATTTTTAAAAATATTAATCAACGAAATATGCTCTCTATTTAATGAAAAACCTATACAGGATGACTGATGAAAAACTTGTAAAACTTGTGAAAGTAAACGTTATAAAGCATAAAGTTATGAAGTGTTTCTAAACCGATTTCATTAGATATCTCACTCGTTCAAATCGGGTTAAAGCTAAGCAAGATGCAGCCTGGAAAGTTTTTTCATCAGTTTCAGTATGGTATGTACATAAATATTTTTTGTAAATATGTATATGCAAAAAAAAATCTCACGAAATTAAAAGTAGTGCAACTATACAGGCTGTTTCGTAAGTAAACGGCAATACTTAATACAATACTAACAAAATAACTGCATCATTCAAAGTGGTTTATTATTAAAGAAAGGTAACTTAAATATTTAAAATAAATGTTCAAATCGGCGACCATCGTTCTGTATACAAAGAAGGGCCCGTCTCAACAACGAACTTCTAGCGTTTTCAAAAACTTCTGGGGTATTCCTGATTTGATCAGACGCTAGTAGGATTCTGTGTTGCAATTCGTTCACATCAGGAATATCGATGGCATAAAGAACCGATTTCACATGCCCTCAGAAATAAAAATCTAACGGAGTTAAATCCATACTCCTGACCGGCCACGGAAACGGGCCATGCATCTCTCCGGAAATCATTCACAAAACTGCTGCCTTCTTAATATGGTATGGATGCAGATGTTCCTTCGAGATTGTTGTCCATACCGTTGTCGCTGGAACATGAATTCTGCGAGCAATCTCGCGCACACTAAGAGTGGGTTCAGCGGCTACCATATCCAATATTTGTTCATCCCGCGCTACAGCATTATCGGCTACAGGTCTACCTCTGTCTTAATTCATAGGCCTTAAATTTCCAAATTCTCGAATACGCCGATCCAAATTGGAAAACACACCGCGATAGGGGACGTGACGATCCTTCTAGGTACAACCTCACTGCCGCTCTACTATTGGCACCGACTTCACCATAGGTGCATGTCGGCTAGTTCATTAAAGGTATAAATGTCACCCATTTTTCAAGTTCAAATACCACTATGAACACCACTTTCTTCAATTAATCAAAATTGTGACACTGACGGTAGCCGGATTTTTTTTTCCAGGTAGCTTGGATTCATGATCACAAACTAAATTCTGACCTAATCTTTGATTGGGTGAACTTTGAGACCTGTAGCTTCTCAAGGAGTCAAAGGGGAGAAAGTTTAACACTAGATTGGGACTCAGGGCGGTCGCCCCTACGATTCCTAAAGAGATGGCTGTCGAATTACCGAACACCCTGTATACTATCAATTTTTTTATAAACAATTGTCAATGTCAAAATTCCAATAAAGACCAGGCTGTATCATCTAAAAATTTGTCTTTTCGAACCGAGCTTTATACTAGACACTACTGTTCATAGATGTCAAAGTGGTTGCCGACTTATCATGAAATTGCATCGTGCATGTGACCACGACGGAATAAATGTCAGAATTTGACATTTAATGTGACCAACCAAAAATTACTGTTGCTTATACCAACATGACCACATTTTCACAATTGTTTATAAAAAAAATGGATAATACATACTTACATTCAAAATTTTAATCGAAATGAAGCAGATCTTTACCCAGATGTTTTGTCCAATCTGAAGCAATTAACTGTTCGCAGTGCCTACAATAATTTTCCCACATTTCAGGTGTACATCTCAAAAGTGATTTTGACCATAAATTAGAAACTTTATATTTTTGCTCGCAGGTTGTTCATCTATATGTTTATTGAAATAATTCTTAGAAAACCCCCATGCCAATTCAATTGGATTGTACTGGCAATGATATGGGGTGTAATCTAAGAACTTCATATCCCTGGTCATTTAAAATCTTGTTTTTGGTTGTTTAATTAAATGGAACAGAGGTTTTATTGCTACTTTGGGCACAGGCTTCCAAAGGTATAAAAAAGAAATCAAAAGCAAACGTTCATTAAAGAAATTATAGAAAATAAACAAGAAAACAAGATTACTACTGCTGCTTTGAAATTCGTAGCTTTGGATTTTTCTTGTCGGTTTTAGATATCTTATTTACAGTTAAAAATTTACATTTTTGGTAAATTTTACATTACACTAAACGTACCTGTGTGTTGCACATTTTTCATTATTAAACCAATCTCTTGTAATTGTATTGATTTTCTTTTCAATTCTTGTTGTCAGTATTTTGGATAATTGGCTTAAAATGTACAGTATTAAAATACTTTTCAAAGTACCGCACCCCAACGTCAACAATACGCCGAAATAACGTTGAAGGTGCCTTGAAACCACACATGACACTGTTATCATACATTTTTGCTATAATTAATAGTTGATTTTGATCAAATATTGGCATTTCTTGTGTAAGGTGTGTTAAACAATCTTCACATTTACATTCCTTAAGACATTTATATGCCAGGTATCCTGCAAAATACGACTCTGAACAATTTTCCAATGATTCTTCCTTCTCCGTTTCAGAATCTGAAATTGAAGATAAAATTTCTTCTTGAAGTTCAGGTTCTACCGGTATTTCTTCAATATTTTGTATTTCCTTGGTAACGTCGATATCTGCTCCACAATTTAAAGACTCTGGGGGTTTAATGAGGGAATTCACAACACTGCTTCTGAAGGTGGTCCGTAAGAGTTTAGCACTTGGATTTCGACAATATCCACCCTTTGGTCGACACATCTTGATTCAACCGATTGCGATTAGTTAAAATAAACTGGACGCCAAGTTGTTTCTCATCATCAAACAACATCTTGAGGCCATTTATTGTTTGTATAAAACCATCAAAGCAAGGGGTTCTGCTGCTTTGTCCATTTTGATCATCCTTCTTATACACTGAAACATTTCAAGTGATTTTCTGAGAATACTTTCAGCCAGTGTATCTGCAATGGAATACGCAGATTTGTAAGGATTCTCACAAAAAAGTGTTCTTCTATTTAACACATCAAACAACTGGTCCATTAAATTGACAAAGAGCTGTCTCACTTTGAATTCTCCCGTACAAATTGTTGTCCTAACAGCAGCTGCCACTGAGTGACTTAGTACTTGTGCCGCTCTTTGGTCACTCATTTTCTGAAATGCATTTGGAGCTAGGTGTGTATTAGTTATTATTAACATTATTATTAACTTTGGTACTGCCTTTGATTTGGTATTATTTTTATCGATCTTAAAAGGTATTCTTTTGTTTCCAATGACAAAATACAACTCAGCAAATTAATTCGTATACTTTTTACCAAGTGTAGTGCGTCATAAATAGCAAGCACAAGTTTATTGTTTTGTTCAAAGTAGGGTTTCTCCTTTGTTACCAGATCTTCATAACTCTCAATTATGTCCATCTCTTTGGAATATTCTAGACATTCCATAATACTCATTTCGTCAAACAAACAACACGGCACTTTTCATTGTAATTGGATTCTGCAAATTTCTTTTTAATTTGTTCCACGTACCGATTTGAAAAGCCTGGAGGAAATTTTGACGATCCTATCCAATGCCGAATAATGGAGGTGCCAGGTAGCACAATTGATTACTGGTGATAAAAATTGTAAGCCGAAGGCGACTTATAAAACATCATTAATGCGAGATTTTTCTTTTCCACTGTCCACTTGCGGTGTTTAACTTTAAATTGCATTTTTGCTGTAGTTTTGAAATGGAAATTCAACGCTGTCGACAAACGATTCATTCTGTAGTGAAATGTCGTTCACAATATGTATTTTGAATGTAACTACTTTGGCTCCAAATCCTAAAAAATATTTTTGCTTTACTTGAAAGTCATGTTAATTTGCAATAAAAGGTCCTTACCACAGTTTAAAATCCATTGTTTTGTCTACTCCGAGTTTCCAACTGGAAAACGAAACATTCTCAAGTTTAGACAGTTTTTCCTTGTCCTTTTACAACTTGTTTATTGACAGTATGTTCCAGGCATTATGGAAAGATACTAGAACAGTAGAGACACTGATGGAGAATAGAACAACTTCACTGTATTGTGCACAGTTCAAAGGGAAAAACATGAAAAAACCAATGTAAAACAAACAATTGAATGCTTCTTTCTTCCTTAGAAAAACAAAAAAATTGGTAAATTCGTTTTTCCGCAATAATAGAATAATTTGCAGTAACTTACCTAGATGTAACAAAATCTCTGAATCAATAACTTTAATTATAAGGGTGATCTAAGTAATCCGTTAACACAATCATGCAACACTATTAGCCGGCTAGGACAAAATGACATTATATGAAAATCTGTTTTGTGATGAAAAAGTAGCTTGTAGTAGGGTTTCGTAAAAACAAAATTCCCCAGTATTGCAAGACTTTTTACTTTTTTTTTATCTGTTGACGGCAATGCTTCGGACACGAAATTGAAAAAAAAAACACGAAAAATTATATTGCATTGGCATATCTGACAGTTACAAATTCAATGCTTTTAGGTTTAGTGAGTAGACCTTCCATATTATGTGCTCAATGCACAAACCATAAGTTTTTTTAAGTCAGTCAGAACTGTCAGCATTACCATCACTTTTACCTCTTCTTTCTACGTCTGTAGTACCACTTGAATCAAAAAGTGTATATGGTATTTGAAGAAAGGAATTTGATTTTGTTCAAAAAGACAAAAGAATGACAAATTTACGTCTTATATCATAATAAATACATATACTTTTTTGTTACCTGAAGTGCTAGCTAATGCATGGCATATGATATTGTTTGACATTACTGGACTGTTATGAATCTTGCATCATATAGTGCATAGAGACTATGTAGTGTCTATCATATAGCGTGAAATATTATTCTAAACAAACAAACCTTTGTGATTTCTAACTGATTATCTAGGGTACATTACTGTTTACATTAATTGCCAAACTTTTAACCTATTTTCTCTGACTGCGTCAAAACTGACTGCGTCCCTTTCAAGCCCCGTTTCCACTGAAGAAACATTGAGGAACATTGTGTCTTCCTTTGTCGCGTGTTTAGGAAATGTTTGACAACCACGGAGGAATTAGCAACATTCATAAACTTTGTGCTTCCATCTGAGCAACTGAAAGTCGCCTATAGTTGTAGCTTGAGAAAGCACAACTCAGTGTTTCCACTGATGTGGAAAGTTGCAGCAACATGGAGGAGGAAGTGTTATTATCGCGTGTCGATTTTTCCTTTGATGTTACCGCTAGAAATGGGAACAATCAACAGAAACACAAAAGTTGCTCAATGTTTCTTCAGTAAAAACGAGGCTTTAGAGAAGAAAGTTAGGACATTATAACTGCATAATGTTGAAATAACAAGTGACTAATTCAAATTTATTCCCCCGTTACAATGCTCAACATACTCTATTTCAATAGGATGTAATACAGGTCCTGCAATAATGAGAGAATGTAAGAGTCCCCCCAAATCCACCTGGGACATCTCCTGGAGGCTGCAGGCCAGAATCTTCAGTTTCAGATCCTACTCTAGCAAAGGGTGTTTTCAGTCACTACAAGTCGAATAAGAGTCATTTTTACAATATTTTGACATCTACCTAAATCATCCTGTCCCTTATTCTTGAGTATCTCCAGCAGTTGCTGCGAAGCCTCACTCACAGACATTAATTTAGGTGGAATGTACTCCTTCTTCTTCTTTGTTAAACTCTTTAATATGGGCTGCTTGACCTTTATATTGTGGACCACCCTCGTGTCAATCCTACGCTCTCTTGCCCTGGTGCTGAGTTTGCGGCCGTAGAAGTCCTTCTGGCTTTCCAAAAGTCATTATAATAACTGAATTTGAAATATTGGTACTTACTAGGGCTTCGGTTCCACATGTTAGGATCGACGTGTAGGCCTCCAGATAGACATTGTCGCAACGTTTTATAATTTCCAAACCTTTGACTGTGATGTCTTTGCAGTCGCCGATTATGTAGAACATTTGAGGTTAGAACGGGGTCATGGGGTGATTAAGGTTGGCTGGTTTTAGGGGCAATGCTTTAATATTCTGGTAATAATTCGGTTATCAAAAAATTCTCTTAATAAGTTGATGGAAGCTCTTGTTATGTGCACTTGTTGTAGCTTCATCCTGCTTGAAATAACCCATCGTTAGTTCGTCATCGTGCAGATCCGGAATAGTATATTGTGTGCGGCAAGTTGTCGATTGCCCACGAAAGCGAAGTTGAGCGCACGAACGAAGTGAGTGCGCTCATTCGCTTGAGGGGGCAATCGACAACGCCGCACGAGTTGGACATACTATTTTTTATTGCGAATGCGGAATAAATCCCAATATAAAATTGGACTCCAGGGGCAAATTCAGTTTTCAGTAGTTTGTTTATCTGAATTTGCGTGTGCAAAGAATAATTTGCGTGCGACAAGTAAACTTTGCGCACCCAAATTAATAAATGGGCAAACCGTTACTTTGCAACCGTAACCAAGGTTGCAAAGATACTATTTGTCTACATGAGCAATAAAATAGAATGTTTTCAAATCCCGTTTACTTTTGTTGCATTGTGAAAATAAGGTTGTACGGGTCCCATTCAAGTTAACTTTTGCAAAAGAAGATTTTTATTTCAAATCATATTCAACTCGATGACTTTTTACACAATCGTATCGATCAAGAATCGACTTAAAATTTTGGATTTATAGGCTCCTACGATCACGAATTTTGTTGCTCATTCGTTAGCATAAACATTTTTTACATGTCTTCTTCTTCTTCATCCGCCATTCGGCGTCCACTCCTGAACAAAAGCCTCTCCCACCATTTTCCATACCTGTCCGTCCAGTACCATTGTTTTGTTATATGTGTATATTGTCATTGTTGACACAATTTGTAAGTCAAATATACAACACAAGGGCCTGTTTCCCAGGTGGTCGGGTCTAGTTAGATGTTACTCCAAGCAAGTATCTAAAAAGATTATGCCTTCTGGAGCGTTGGCCGGGGTTTTACAAAGTCTAGCATGCACAACGGGTGCTACTTCGGTGCGGTGTCTCGTAGGTACGATTAGCGCCCTGCAAGAGTGGGTCGGTGATATTTCCGTTAAAGTATATATATATATTTTTTTGTATTGACCAGAAGGAGCTTCTTGTGATTCCGACCCTCACGAGGTTCGTTGCTGGTCAGGTCCTGTTCGTACATCATAGCCACTCCTCAAAACCATGAGGTCAATAGCTATGAATCCCGTAAATCATGTGCCCTTAGCAGACGCAACGAGCCCAATATGACCGCTTTCTGCATTCCAGCCGCAAGGGTCTTTGCCGGTTTACGGCAGACAGGAATGATTTATTTCAGATTGGAGACGAGCAAGTCCTTGATGCCTCCCATGCACCCAATTACCAACACGACGAGCTTCACTGAGTAACCTGAGTACAACCTCCAAAGTTCAAAAAGCAGGTCTTGATATTTTGTCCGCTTTTCCTCCTCCGCAGATGTTATTTTCAGCAGGATCCGAAAATTCAATAACAAACATCTGCTTGGAGGAGTGGTCCAATAGAACCACGTCAGGTTTGTTTGCTGTTATCTGCCTGACGGTGGAGAACGAAAAGTTCCAATAGATTTGGCACCTTTCGTTCTCCATAACGGACTCAATATCGTAACATAGGGCAGCACTGGTGTCCGGTCTATCGCATAATGGTGTCCTAAATGAAAGTATAACACTCTCAACGCCGCATTGTGGCGATGGATATAGGCCGAAACTGCATACACCGGGCATGCCGCCAATATATGCATTGCTGTTTCAGGGGCCCTGTGATAAGCCCTACAGCTCAGATTCGGCACCTCTATACCCATCACGCGGCTGCGATCGACCAAGGTGTTAATTACACCATTTTGCGCAGCGCAAATGAATCCCTCAGTCTCAGACTTCAGTCCACTTGATCTCAGAAAGGCAAATGTATGCCTTTTGGATAAGCCAAGGTTTTCAATGTTCTTGAAGAAAACACTATGCATTGACTTATCCATATGTCTCCTTACGAGCATATCTTGCTCAGAGATTCTGACGTGGGCTGTAAGACGGCGCAAATTGAGCTCGGTAATAGAATGTGGCCGAGCTCGCTCAACGTCAAAGTCAAGACCGAGTTCATCTGCTGCTCTTTGTGCCGCCCTAAACAAAAATGACCAATAGCATCTGTGTACTCCTGCACTATGCGCAATGACTGCGTCAGTTCTTGCTTTCCGGAAGCATACACTTTTAAATCATCCATGTAAAACAAGTGCGTGATCTTATGCTTCCGGTTACGGTTAATTTCTTCCACCAAAAGGTATTAATTCCATCCGGGCCTGGTGCGGCAAAATTTTTGATTCCCTTAAGGGTCTCGCCAATTTCTTCCGGGGTTATCGGATTGGGCACCACTGGTCTTAATTGAGATTTTCTTACGAATTTTGCGAGGGCTGGAGTGCCTTGGAGCCCTCCAGAAGACTTCGACATCCCGCACCGCCGGCAATTTTTCTGGGATAAAGTTTGCCCGCTGGAAGAGCCTCGAAGGATTTGTCTTGAACTTCGCCTACTCCTTACCAGGGACTTTCTTGCAGCCACAAAACTGCGAACTCTATCCATAGAGTGCTGCTTCTCAACAGCAAGCACCGCTGCATTCAGGGTATGATGGATCTGGCGAAAACGACGCGCGATGCGCCGGATTTTTGGTGTGAAAGGTTTCATCTCTTTGATGAATTCCATCACACACTGAATTTGAGAAATATCCTGCCTAGTGGTTCCTATCTTCTTGTCTATCTTTTCAAGGCGACATTCGAATTTCCTCTCAGCCTCAGTGCTCTCACCACGTGGGACCGAGGAGGAAAGCCTCGTCGCCTCTCGATAGACCATCTCGTTCAGGAGCAGGATGTCTGGATCCTCAGGGAGGTTCCTATCGTCCACTGCAACTAAATCGTTGGCTTTGGTTGGGTGGTGGAATTTTGTGGTTAGACTTTCTGTTCGGAGGCATCTCCAAAATTACCGTAACAGCGTGGCGGATCTCCGGCTCGTCCGGCTGTACCTCCACCAACTGCCCATGTGCTCTCTCGTATTGAATGCGACGAAGATAGGCTACATAGTCGCGGAGTTTTTGTGGCGCGAAAAAGTGATGCTCCGGGTGTTTCTCACCCCACAGAGTCATTCCTTAGAGTGTTAGTCCACTCAAAGCGTCCATGGGCATTGCCAGACTCGTCAACGGGTGAATCCTTTTCCGAGACAATTTTTATATTATTTGTTTTATTTAGAAATAAACTGCAGAAAAGTGCGTTCTTTATTGTAATCGCTACAAAATACTGCATTCAATTCAATGTACTTGTACAATAAAAAATTGCCATTGTCCTAGAGGCGATTGACAGTAAACTACAAATCAAGACTGCCAACTAATGACAATCAATCTTATTGTAAATTAGCCTTTCGATTAATTCCATCGGCATGTTTATGCTTTATATCACTGATACTCCAAAAAAATGCTGAATTAATCATCAAAACCTGTAGTAACGTTTAATCAAGCTCCCTGCCAGCAAATCTATCTTATAATTTATTTAGTGATTTCACTCTGACAGTTAGATGGATTATTCACTTATTTGTTGTTCGCCAGATAGATAGGGGATTTTCGTGTTGTCAGTTATTCCATAGATTACTAAAATAAATGAGAACTAGTATCTAATCATAAATAATGCGAGTATTGCAAATCGGTTGCGATTTGATGTTAGGCAGCAGGAAAGTGTACTCGTGCTTAAAAACAGTTTCGTTTCCGGCATAGGAGTTATTTATCGCGGTGATAAATTCTCGGACAAGACAGCAAGTCGTCGTCCACGCAGACAATAATAAAGCAGTAAACTGTGTTATTTAGTAAATGTAGCGGGTGCAATCAATCAGTATGTCAGCAGGGAGTGACGCCGGCCGCGTCGCGACGCCCCACCAAACCGGGGCGAGCCGTTCCGACGCGCCTGTCGTAAAATGAATAAGTGCACACACCATACATCACTGTCACGCTGAATATAGATATAAAATAACGATGAATGAACAGCTCTGTTGAATGCAGATAAACTTTCCTATTACACACATGTCGGATAATTTATCATATTGACCGACTCCAACGTCTGACGCTAATATTTCACAAAATATTAAACGCCGCAGTCGACCGTAATTGCGTGATTGACGGGTAGAATCTGCTCTAATCATCTTTATTCGAAAATCTTGACGTTTTAATGCCGTGTTATTAGCAAAAGTGGGGTACGTGGAAATATATTGCGGTTGATGGAAATGTAAAATTCAGGAGAACAGAATTTGCGGTGCATGAAATATGGGGCTTTTCTTGATAATTGATTTGCACAATTATTCTGTTGTAACCCGTGCAAACCCAAGTTAAATAAACCAAAGAAATTCGTTTAAAATTACCCGTTTTTCAACTAATACAATATACGTACTACAAACGAAGTTTTGATATCACCCTATTTGCATTTACTCTAAGGCTGATTCACAGGGCTGGCTTTTTACTACTAATTTGAATAATTTAGTGCAGGCCTTATTCTCAATTGGACGTTTGAAGTTTTTGAGATTTGTCAACCGCTTGTCAATGTATGCCATGATAATAAGTGTCAAAAATGACAAACTTAAAAATATAATATAATATAATATAACACTTAGGACCGATCTTTTCAATCTTCCAGATAACTGGCAGATTGTTAACCAGGGGATATTTGCTATTTTATTCATTCAACTGAAGGATAGCTGTTTCCGTCTTTTTATCCAGGAGAATAGTTATCCCATCCGCTAAAGCACTGTTGGACTGCGTTGAGTAGGAGAGTGAGAATGTGAATCTTCCGGTCCTTGCATTCTATACCGTGGTCGGCCAAGAGATATAGTAATAAAAACGCCCACATTGCCCGCGCTTTTCAAATAACACATTGCGACTGGTTGATTCAAAAAGAGCGCATATTTGAGAAAGGCAAATGCACGCAGGAGAGGTTTTGTGGATTTGTGGTTGCGTTACCACTTATTTGTGACTCATTCGGACCACGCCGTCTACCATCCTACCGTGTTTCGAAGTGTATTTTTCTTTCCGTTTTCTTTCTGCTTATCTTGATATCGTTATCACAAAACAGATTCTCCACAAGCAGCTGATCTCAGTTTATGCAACCCGTATGGTGCCCGCGCTCTATTTTACATTTCGTGGATGTAAATGAGACTTCGGCGTACATCGTTTTGCACCGGCATACCACACCTCTTAGTTTTATTACTATATCTTTTGGCGGACCACGGTATAGTGCTAGGTATGCCGTCTGGTAACGGCTTTAATTACCTGCAATCGACCCAGGGTTTTCCAAAATAAAGGATATATGGAAATGAATGGGTCAATCAGAAATAGTTAAGAAATAGTTATTTTTAAAGACATTCTTTCACTACAGACACATCGCTCTGCAGCGTCCTGCTTATGATTTTTGTGGAACTTAGAAAACGGAGAATTCAAAGGAAAAAAGAAAAAGAGCCAAAAAACTTTCTCGGAAGCGAAGTCCAGCTTTTAATTCAACACAAATCTTCAGCAACATCCTCCATAATCAGAAATAAGACAAGGCGCAAGTTGACGGAACCAAATTGGCACACATAACACTACGATCCTGTTATTTCGGGACCATTCGCTTATTTCCGACAAGAAATATCTCCCAGTTAGCGCGTCCTTCGCAAGATGCCTTGGATAAAGTACCGCATCACTTACCGCTTGGTTAAGAACTTTTATCCCCCGGATAATTGTTATCTTAAGTTGAAAAGACGCCGCTTTATGTTAACCGATAGATAAATTTTATGCGGAACATTATCTGCAGGTGAAAAGACCGCGCCTTAGTGACAGTGGAATGACATTGACGTCCAAGATTTTCTGTCTGCGACTGTACATTAAGAAACATACCAGACCCAGAACAGGACCTTCCACCGTTTTCATTTCACTGAACAAATATGTCATTCTTTGAAAAGATAAGATAAAAGATAGGCAGCTGCCTATCAAAGCCTGGGTTTCATATATCGCACCTGTAGAGACTTCACTAAAACTGACTGCCTTAAATCCGTATATTTTGCATTTGTCAGATCGAAACTAGAATATGCCTCCCTCATCTGGTACCCTATTTACAAGACCTACTGTAGCCAACTTGAGAAAGTTCAGCGAAAATTTTTAAAATTCCTAGCGTTCAAGGAAGATGGTATTTACCCCGCACGTGGTATAGATCATAATGTGTCAACATCAAGATATGGGTTATCTACTCTAGAATGCAGACGAGTTATATCCTCACTAAAATTTTTGTACAATGTGTTAAACAGTCGTGTAGATTGTCCTCAAATACTTTCAGGTATCAGCTTTCGCGTTCCTAGGGTTAACTCGCGTAGCTCTCTCCTCTTCTATTGTGGAAAACCTCGGACAAATCTGTATATAAAATGTCCAATCTATGTAATGTGCAATAATTTTAATACCTATTGCTCGGAGGCTGATGTATTTTTTGATAATTTTAAGAATCTTTTTAACATAGCATTAAAGAACATGGATACAAACTGATGGATATGTTAGGTTTCAGTAGCTGGACTTACTAATCTACTTTGTCACTCACTCATGCTGTTTACATTAGTGTTTCTTTTTTTTTTGTTATTTATATAATTATATATATAATTTCACACAATTGTATAAAGTACATTTTAAATGTACCTCACTTAATAATTTCCTGTATTTGGGCTTGCCTGTTGGAAATAAAGCTTATTATTATTATTATTATTATTAAAACCGTAGACCGGTTTCGTTCTTATAGGACTTGACATCCATTTGTGATAACTTATTCAGCATTTCAAAGAGTGATCCTAGCAACACCGACATGTTTAATGTACGTTTATAATTAATAGAGCTTTAAAAATGATATTTAGGTATTAAAAATATACGTTTTCATATACTCTATTTAAACACTCCGCATAAGAGTTTGTTCCCCTGAAAAAGTTTATTTCAACGTTTAATATATGTAAATCATAAACGTATATGCGTCGGTTCTGTTCACTATTAACCTAAGCATAGGTAATGGAAAACTGTTATTAATCAACTATTATTCAACAGCTTGTTTATAGATTTATACCCATTTTAAATGCGTCGTGTTAAATAAACCAAAAAATACATACATTGGTTTGAAATTACCCGTTTTTAAACGAATACAATATACGTACAAACGAAGTTTTTGTCATCACCGAATCTTAACTGTTGGTTATATACAAATACTATCTGACCCGACAGACGCTGTCCTGTCCATATTTAAAAAAAAAAGTTATTTATGGACAGATAAAAACACAAAAGTAAAAACAAATGTCATTCTGTTTTATTATAGGTTGGGATGCTAGATTTTTCTCCAGATCTTCCCGATTTTTATTTTCAATTGAAAACATTCACTTGAGTTTTTTCTATCCCGGGAGCCAAAACAAAAAAACAATCAACCAAATATCGTCGTTAAAACCTGAAAATTGTGTAACTCCATTCTGAGTTTTACAAACAGGAGAAGCAAAAAACTGTTTTCTTTCGCGTTGTGAGTCAATATATTTCAAAACTTTCATTATCACTAAATTCAAAACTTTGATACGAATATAGTGATAATGAAAGTTTTGACATATATTGACTCACAACGCGAAAGAAAACAGTTTTTTGCTTCTCCTGTTTGTAAAACTCAGAATGGAGTTACACAATTTTCAGGTTTTAACAATATCCTATCGTCAGTTATGATCGAGAAAGCATACAAAAACTGCGATGCGATGGTAGGAATGGAGTACATTTCATTATTATTAGTATTCCCAAGAGCCCCCCTTGAGACAGGGGAGCGTAGCTACTATCAAGGCCCCCTTTGACTACCATCGTAGGCCCCTTGAAGCCGGGGGGCGTAGCTAATATCGGGCCCCCTCTTGAGACAAGGGCTCGTAGCTACCATCGGGGCCCACCTTGAGTAAGGAGGGCGTAGCTACTAGCGGGGTTCTCCTTGAGACACGGAGCGTAGCTACCATCGGGGGCCCCCTTGAGACAGGGCGGCGTAGCTACTATCTGAACCGTCCTAATACCTACTACCGTCATTCATCCGCATTCATTTATGATAGAAGCGACAAAAACTGAAATGTTCAAACAAAAGCTATGACGAAAGTGACTGATGTCAATATTATCTATGATTTTGATGATGAACTTATGATTCACTCAAAGATACACACAAAATTTTATCAAAATCGGTCCAGTTGTTTAGGAGGAGTCCAGTGACTAACACATGTACAGAAGAATTATATGTATAAACATACGTTAATTATATAGTATTAAAATCTGCTTTTTGAACGTACTCGTACATCTACCTGCCACGTATTATGCCCAAATAAACAATAATTTTTTGTATACCCCAAAAAATGTAAAAATTTCAGATACTAAAAATATCTCTTTGTTGGCCATTACTTTACATAATTGTAAGAAAATCTGATTAATAACTCTTATGGCGAATGTTTTAATTTTAGATAATACCAACATAAAGTATATAATTTATTTTCCTCCTCTAGAGATTGCGATAATAAATTGTCAACAAAATGCCACAATTATTATCAAATATTAAATAATCAAATGTATAGATGTATAGGATTTAATTAAGCATTATTGTTGAACGTGTCACGTGTGGAAAGCAATAACTGTATTTAAAAAGGTAATAATTAAACGTAATGAGTTTTAAAACTTTCATTATATGTTAGCCTTCGATAGTAATAATCAGTGAAACCCATAGTTCAAAACGTCTTTGCTCGTTTGTACCTCGTGAATTATTTATTTCCTTATGTATTGAATTATTATTACTTTAGGTAAAAACATCCAATACAGCTTATGTCCACCCTGAACGTCCATTCTAAATATTGGTGAAAGAATTTTTGAAATTGGAAAAATAGAAGTTTTGGAAATCATTTAGACAAGAGCTTCTCGCACACACATGGAATAAGAGAGCGCGGGGTGAGAGGTGCCGTGACGATATTCGATCGGTAAGCTATGTAACTTCTAGGTCAACCACATTTATACATACAGGGTGTAAGAAAAATAGTTATCAAAATTTTAACCAGTAACAGAACTTGTCAAAAGCAACAATTTTTTTCAATATAAACTCTATGGTTTTAGAGTTAAAAATGTTTCAAAATGTAGCGCAAAATCACCGTACGCCATTGCACTTACAGAAACGCGTAAACTGCTCAAAAACATTTAACCGTAGGTCGGTACAAGCAAGTTTTTCTTTACCATCAAAGGTCAATCACCGTAACGGGAGGTAATTTATCCTTGTGATCAAATTAAAATTTGGGCAACGGGATTTTATAGCTCATTTGTGGACATTTATGTGGACAAAATGTTAAACATAAACTCACACTATTGCCCAATGAAAGGACAATTTAACTTGTGTTTTTGTCAATGTTAATTTTTTTTCAATGTTTGTAAGGGCTGTCATTTTTTTAAACTCACTTCCACTCACTTACAGAATGGACAATAGTACTTAACTACATCCGACACCAACTCACTTGAACTAAATAAATGTAAAAACATCAATATTTAGAAAACAATTAAGTGTCACACAAAAATCGGAACGAAAAACAAAAATGCTGAAAGAATGTGGGTTTTCGCAAAAATGCTAGAATAGCAATTTTGTTGCTCTTGTTAAGTTCTATTACTGGTTAACTTTTTGATATTTCTGCTACACCTGTATATAACTGTATGTGTTTTCAAAGTTCAACTGGCCATAGTGAACCGACGCAACGTCTGTGCGCTGCTGTTTCCAAAAGATCGAGCCAAACGCACTCCAACCTACAACACCTTATTTCTTAAAAGCAATAATGAGAACCGCATTATACATTCTACAGTCATGTTTTAGTCATGTTAATCAATGTGTGATACGTTTTTATTGTGTTATCTTTAAATAATATGTACTGTTAAGATCAAAATGAACGTTCCTGTCAAGGTTGAAATCGGACAAGGACACTTTTATCTCCTTAAGCCCTATAATGTAAATTTAACATTAGATAATGAAATTGGACAATATTTAAAAAAAAGATTAAATGACAAAAGGTAACGTGTAAAATTAAAGGTAACAATTGATAAAATTATTTAAATGTAAAAAATGACAAAATTCAACTATTCACTAAAATCATCAAACCACCTTGCGAACTAGAAGTATGGGAGAAAAAACAAAGAAAAGCAGTCCTTAGGAGCTGATGGTAGTGCTGCCTAAATTGGTTGGGAAGAACAGTTAAAATATGCACAGTATAAAAAGTCTGACCTGATCCTCTACCGAGTTTCAAACCCGCTACACGGTACACAATCCGCTCAAATTTACCTTTTAGAAACCTAAAATAAACGGTGATATCTATACCGTGTCGCTCACAGGTCTATACCGTGTCGCTCACAGATTGGAATCGGAAAGCAAAATGTCGCATTCGTCAATCAAGATCGAAGGCGACTAGATGAAAATCATTTTATAACACCTTGTATACATAATGTTACTTTTTTTTACAGAGGTTTACATTTTTATTTTTTATATTTCGATACAAGTGCGCTGTCAAGACATTTTTCAGGGGCGAGGGCAAATTTTTGGAAGCACTGTTGCAATGAGCCCGAGCCCCTGAAAAGTGACAGCGTTTTTTGTAGTCATTCGCGCAAAATGAGAGAAAAAAAACACGAATTAACATCAAATTTTGAGGTTAATATATATATTGTTATGTATATTGTATATTGTTATGTATTTCATTATGCATTATGTATTATGTTTCACACAACGAATACAAAAAATAAATTATTATGTTCTGCAATCCTCGAAGGAAGTTTAAAAGTTATCGTTAAGTTACGGATGATCCGAACGACGCCCACTTCCAAACGGTTTAGCGTTTTCCAAAGTAAAGAAACACATAAACCGCTCATAAACATGTCACTTGGTTTCGTATGTATCTTGATGCAAGCGCTCGTGCATGCATTCGGTAGTACTAAACATGACTGTTAAATCGCTAGTGCGCTGTTTACGTGTTCCGAGATTTCCAATCGTGAAATATTAAGGGAGTTCATCACGTGCATGCAACCGAGCTTCCCTTAATTCCCTATCTTGCCTTCAACGAGTTTCATATTGCATTTGAGATCCCTTTATCATCTGCCCGTAAATCTGACCGACCAAAAACAAAACCAAACTGCTTGTTCCCAAGTTTACAATATAAGTTTGAGCTGTCGAAAATTTACATTCGGGATCCAGGTTGAGATTAGATTAGTCATTTATTATATGTTGATAAATTTTATCCCTTTAAAGGATGGTTAATTATTGTTCTACGTCTTCTTCAATAAAGACTCTACCCAATGGCCTCAAAAAATTAATCTTTGAGCCGGTATTTTGGGGAACCAACTAATGTTCTTAGACGAAAGCCTGACCGGACAAATTTATCAAAATGTGCTTGCAACTATAATCGATAACACAAGCTCTGGAAAATCAGTGACGGAATAATGGGTCAATGATTTTAAATGAAGAGCTTATGTATTTTCAACAAGATGGCGCACCTCCTCACTATGTATTACCAGTGATGCAAGAGCTGAATGATAGATTTTCAAACCGTTTTATTGGTAGACTGGCAGCATTCGAATGTCCTGCACCATCTCCTGTCTCCGTTAGATTTTTGTGGTGTTATTTAAAATCCAGTTTATCAAACACAACCCGCAAATATTGAAGAGTTGCGAAATAAAATTACACAAGAATGTCGAGTTATACGACCAGAAGCTTTCCATAATGTACAAATGGCATTTAAAACACGTCAGCCTGACCAACAATGGGCAACATTTTGAACAATTGATTTAATAAATAATTTTTTGGAATTGCATTTATTTTCTTTTTTAAGTTGGCAAATATACTTTTTTTAACTTGTTGACTTCATATTCTTCCAAAATTTTGTACTCAAAACAGCATTTTAAAATGGCTTGAAGTTTTTTATTTATCCTTTGTGATTTTTACAAATAGCGTGACATTTCAGATTAATTTATACATTTCGTAAATAGATAAAATACTATAAATGCGTGCACGTATTATACATTTTTGTACAGGCCTTCCATATGTTAACAAAGCCTTGACACAAAACTTCGATGAGTCACATGCGACTGTAAAAAGTTGTAAGCCCCTCGGTCCTTCCTATCAGACTTTCCCAGATACGAATCTCCGATAACGAGTCATTGAAGTAATGATACAAGTATAAAGGCATTTAAAGTGCACCATCCTTGTTGGAATCATTAGCGCAAAACTGCCTGAAGGCCGACGTTGACTGACTAAGATGAACAGCGCTGTCATTTCTGATTTGGCCATCAATAACCGGCTGCACATGCCGAGCGGATGATAAACGTTCTGAAAGTTGCTGGCAAGAAGTGAAGTGAGGAACGAATGCGAGGCAGATATCTCGATCATTAGGGACTTCCATTTCTGTCATCTATCATCTTCGATGATCACCTTGTTTCTTGCTTCGAAAAGAGAATGTATAAGGCACGAACTCCATTATTCATTTTATTGTCTGCTGTTCTATTGAAAAATTGAACGCTTTGTGGAAATTTATTATTTCATTAAGAACCTGACAGATTAATGTTAATGTCTGGAAATAATAGAAATTTTTGTCCGCTTAATTTATTATGTAATCATTGTTATTCACTCATACTTCAAAACAGCCTGACGCAACGGCAAGTTGATGGATGATATACAAATATCGAGTATTTTTTAAAAGCAATGAACGCAATAATAAAATGACTCCAAAAATATTTCGAATACTTTTTTAAAACCATTCAATTTGTAAATGCTAAATCTCATTTGAACTAGAATGTAAAATGAATATAAATTCTAAAATATACACAAAGCTTTGTGCTTGTTCAAAACACAATAATTTATTTTATATTATGAAGTAGATAGTGCTAGCTGGTAGTTACTGACACCAATTTGTGATTATTATATGGTTTTTTGTGATATGGTTTAGGACTTTACATCTACAGGGTGAGTCAATAATGCGAGGACGCAAGATGGTGGTTTTATTAATGACAGTAAAAAATGTTTTGATGTCATCAAAGCTGCATAGACTAAAATTATTTTAAGCTATATTTGATATTTCACTATTCCAGGGCCGTACTCAACTTAATTTTTCTAAATTGAACCCTATACATTTTTTCCATATTCTGATTTTCTGTTCTATATGCTACAACATTTTTTTTTTCTAAATTTGGAATGCAAGGTTGCCAGCTTGGACGGAAAGTTATCGACGGCACATTCGTTTTTATTTTGAAATTATAAAATTACTTGAAAAATCTAACTAGAAATTTATTATCTGCTCAATTCCAAGTTAGGTTTGACCTAATCTCATATTGAATTATTTGCTTGAGATCTCCTACTGTTTAGACTTTACTTTTTAATTACCCCCATAAAAAAAAATATAATGGCTTTAGATCTAATGGCCTAGGCGGGCATTCCATCGGACCTCTTCTCCCTATCCATCTTCCTGGAAGAACTTGTTAGCGTCGCACATTAATTGCGTAATGTGGCGGAGCGCCATCTTGTTGTAACCAAATAATATTTAATTCTTTCTGCCGGATTACATTTTTCGATAAAATTTGATATTGCAAATTATATATTTCTAATTCATAATACATATTAGTAATAGAAGCGTAGTAGTTATTATTATCGCTGTGACTGTCCTGCATATTTAAAGCACATGATCTGTAAACATATTGTAGGACTTGCCATCAGATTGAAATACGTGGTACCTCCTCCAGAAGCCAAAAACTTTCCAATAGAACAAAAACAGAAATGAGGTCGGCCCTCAAAAGCGAAAAAGGCATTATTAGTCCAATTCTCGTACTTTTACCCAAAGACATTTTTTTTAAGAAGTTTTCAGTTTAGAGTTTTATATTTTACCTACCTACCTGTTTTTTAATTAAAAGTACATATAATATATCTATCTATTAATAGGTATATACATTGCACCTAGTCTTTTTTAATAGATTACTTATTACTTATTTATTTACTTAATTATTACTTGTTTACTTATTTATTTTATTTACATACTGGAAAATCTGCAATTATTGTTCTAATTGAATTCTACCGAACATGCATTTTGTATACTGTTTGAGTTTGGGAATAATACAGTAATGCAGGCATCAATTCTAAAAAACTGTAAAAAATAAAAACTGTCACGAATAATTCCTGCACAAACATTAACTTTATTATTATTGGGTCTGTTATATATAAAA
Source organism: Diaperis boleti (assembly GCA_963583935.1). Lineage (NCBI taxonomy): Eukaryota > Metazoa > Arthropoda > Insecta > Coleoptera > Tenebrionidae > Diaperis > Diaperis boleti. Next base: position 33,888,551 of record OY757242.1, on the reverse strand, counting down.
GTTGTGTTTAAAAAAAGGTCGATGACGTCACAAAAAAGAACAATCGACATAAGAGACTGAGAATGTTTGCTAAAGTTAAAATCGCCATAACCCTTCAAGATTTTTAATGAATGCACTGCAAAATAACTTAAACTTTAGATAATAATTTTATAAAATAAACAAAAACGAGAACCGAGCTTAAACATATAGAGTGCTTTGACCGCCATGTGCCAACTTAAACAAATTAAAGAATATTACATTTTGACATTTGTTAATTTCTTGAAAATCTAAGTGAATATTAAAACAAAATGAGCGCCCAGAAGCATACAAAGTAAGATCACCAGAACAAAGAAGAATAATTGGAGAAAATGATGGATGACATAAAACAAGTAAATGAAGATACAAGTAAAGCCAAGCCAGAAATGAGAGAGATGAAGAACGATAACAGACAGCTTATGAAAAATATGGAAGAACTGAAGCGAGGAATGAACCAACTGAAGAAGGCGATAGAAAAGAAGATAGGACCGATGGAGATGAATATGGAAGAAAAAGAACGAGACGAAAGAAGAAATAACATACATAGTGATAACAGGGCTGAGACTAAAAGCTAGCACGGGATAAAACACGAGGCAAAAAGTCAAGAAGTGGGTGAAAGAGGAGTAGAAAACAGAAGTGAAGATTACAGACGCCTATGCAATAAAGGGACAATAAGCTATATGAAACTTTAGCTAAAGGAAAATTGGCGGAGATAGAATGACGACACCGGGGGAATGGAAAGTTTTTGAAAAAAAAAGGAAAAAATTAAGGAAGAAAAACACGACAGAAAGAATAAGATTTCTATACCGGAATGTAGCGGGGATAAGAAAAAAATGAGAAGATTTTTAGAAGTATACTAGCTGACCCGGCGAACTTTGTACCGTCTCAGAATCAATAAATGTTGTTAAAATTTAAATATATCTAAGTCGAACTCCACAAACTTTAATGAGCGTAAAATTACAAATGGAACATGTTTCGGCAGAACACTACTGCCATCATCAGCCCTTAAAGAATATTAAAAATTATGACGTTGACGTTATTTTGAATTATTTTGAAACATGTTCCATTTGTGATTTTACGCTCATTAAAGTTTGTGGAGTTCGACTTATTGTTAGATATATTTAAATTTAAATTTACTCCACTTGGATTTATAACGTTCTTCTGGTTTAATAAATGTTGTGTTAACTTATTAGCTAAATTAAATTCAGTGTTTTTTTTTTTTTAATCAAAGGATAAAGCATTACCGGAACCAACATACAACGCCATGTTCATTTTTCTTTCATGTATCTGAGATGGTCTTACATATGGATTCCATTCAAAATGTATTAGAAATCTTTTTTCGTTAATTTTTCCGATGTTTTAATAGTTATTCGCCTCCGAAAAAAATGAGTAAATCCGTTCTCGAGATATCATCAAAATTCATTTTTAAAGCCCGGTACGACAAATTTTGGTGGCCGGCGTCATTTGTTATTTTCGTTGCCCTGTACGTATATTTTTTAATAGTTATTCTGCTATTCGGGGCGGAGGCAAATCCAATAAATTAAAGATCATAAAAATCGGTCGATCCGTTCTTGAGTTATAAACCCAAGGTGCCCCCCGGGCCCCCGTGTTCATGTGCAAAATACTTTGCAACCTATTCTCACACCTACCAAACATACCAAAAAAATTTCATAAAAATCAGTCAAGCCGAAAGATCTGTCCAGCCTGGGCCCCCATGTCCAGTAGTTAGTTTACCACCTATTCTCATACCTATCACATATACAAAAAAAAATCATAAAAATCGGTCGAGCGGAAAAACTGTTCCAACCCAAGGGGGGCCCCATGTCCATGTGAAAAATAGTTTACCACCTATTCTCATACCCACCAAATAAACAAAAATTTTATTATAAAAATCGGTCGAGCCGTTTCGGAGGAGTTCGACCGCAGACACCGTGACACGAGATTTTTATATGGAAATTATTATAATTTTATATGTGGAAATTAAGTAAGGAATAAATTCAGTAACTCCGTTAGTATTTGCACTAGAAATAGAACTTAAAAAGCATGTGATAGGGCTAATTATAGCGCATCCCGAGGAACGTATACAAATTTTTGAAGTAAATACTTCTTTACGGACACTTGACTTGGGGAGTCAGCTGGTGAATGCCTGACGAGAGCGGTACGAAAAGTGTTATCGGGCGAAGCGAACGGAAGTTTTAATAATAATTGATTCATAGAAAAAATGTTTGCCTTAAGGCTAAAGGTGATTGAATTTTATTGCCTGGTGTGCGACAGAGACAAAATTCATGCAAAAGTGTCCCCGCTTTTTCTACGAAACGGTTCGACCGATTCAAATTTTGAAAACAGCTTATGTTTCAAGAAATTATTAGAATTCACGCTTGTTGTTAAAGTTTTCAAAATTTTAAATTTTTGGAAATTTTCTGAAAAAAAAAATTAGAATTATGATTTTTTTTCAAAATTGAAGGTATACAAATTGTGGAGAATCCATTCAGAAATACAAATAACCCAAAGTTTGAAAATATTAGAAAAATCTTCATAGCAGAAAATTGATTTTTCACTTCGTCTTTGACGATTTTACCGCTACCTATGTTCTTGCCGATGCGTGCGGTTTATCGCTTTTATGTCGATAATAATAAGAAATAACGCCTCTAACACTGGGCAACTCCATTTGTCATTAGCCAATGCTATTTTTACATACATATACATACTATACATAATATAATTATGTAGATTACGTACCTAATAAAATATTCAGAGTAAATTTCGCCCCGATACAAATATGGGTTTTAAAAATTAGATTCACCATTGTTGCAGATCCGAATAAAGAGCTCAAAACTAGAAATGAGCATTGGAAATGTCCCAAGCCCAAAATTTTCATTCCCACCTAACATGGCGCTTTTCAATTTGCCGAGAACTAGCTTTGAGCATTTCGACGATTCCGTTACCCGTTCTTCATTCTAAAATAAAGACGTGAGGCTAGTTACGAGAGTTAGGCTTTAATTTTCTCTGGTTGCTATTATTACTGATTTAATTTCGAAGTATAGAATAATAAATCGATAGTGTGGGGCACATGCAATGACGTAAAGAGTAATTTGATCAAACTACGGAAAAAAAACGAAGGGCTTATTGTTATAACTTATTTTGGTCTGTTATTTGAAAATAATAAGTCCTTCAATAGTTAGATGGCATCTTTAATTTCGTGATAAAAATGAAAAAAAAAAAATCAAAAAAATTGCAAAATATAAGTGCGGTAAACCATCGAAATAAATTCGCAAAAACAGTTAGAATAGAGGTGAAAGGAGAAATAAGTAGGTATTTACATACTTTGTATTCTGCACTTTTTTACTTACCTACTTAAGTATCAGAAAATAAAACGAACTAAAGTATCAAAAAATAATACAAATGAAACTATATATAACTAAAAGAATATAATATTAAAATAATCAAAACAAAAATCTATATAATAAAAATGAAATGCTGTACGTTGGTAAGCGCATCACTTGAGAACGGCTGGACCGATTTGGCTAATTTTGTTTTTTAGGATATTATTTGTAATGGTCTAGGTTAGGTTCTTATGGAAGAAAAATTTCTGTTTTCTATGGGATTTTTGTATGAACTCAAGACCATAACTCACTATTCGAACGATGGATATGCATAATTCTTTTTTTGTTTTGTTCACTGTGGTCCTGGAAAAGTTTCAGGAAAATAAAATTGCAAGAAAAAGTCGAAAAATACGGACCAAAAATATGTCTGTACTCTCGATCATAACTGACGATATGAACGACATAACATGTATTTGGTTGATTCTTTTTTCGTTTTGTTCGTTATGCTTCAAATGATGGAAATAACTCACTGAAATGTTTTCAATTGAAAAAAAAAATTTAAGGATCTAGAGAAAAATCTGGGAAAACGCATTTCAGCCTAAATTAAAACTAAAATAATAGTAGATTACAAAATGCTTTATTCTCACCGAGTGAGATCCTTGAATCTATTAGCAGGAGTGATACACATCTCACGAGTTTACAATGCCATTTCGGTCACGTGTAAGATACAACGTTTTATGCCCGACGTGTAATTTCTTGTGAAACATTAAAAATAAAAAACATGAAATTGTCAAAATGACGTTTCAAGAAATTATTAATGTCTTACCATGGTGTGACCATAGTAATCCACCCCATTTAAATATTATATCACTTGTGAGTAAAATGCTACATTATAGCTTCCATTTGTGTGGAATAATAAGTCATCTAGACGTTGGTAGGGCATAATAGCTATTTATGGTATAAGTGAATAAAGACAAATTTTATGCACGAAAAAACAGTTTAGCACACGAGGCGTAGCCGAGTGTGATAATGTTTTTGAGTGGATAAAATTTCTTTATTCACGTGTATCATACAATATTTTTTCCAATTTTGAATTTTCAAAAAGGTTTATTTCTTAGGTAATTCATTTACATCAATGTTAATTGTACTATTACTAATTTGATGAATACTTAAAGAAGGAAAATTGACTCTACTTTCATTAAGTACAGTGAAAGTTAAATTGACCACTCTTTCGTCATGGTCAAGTGCAGTGGATGTTACAGGCCTTTCATCTTTTTTTTCTTTTTGTCTTTTTATAAATGTGATGAGCCTTGAAAACCTGGAAAACTCCAATAGTTCAATCTAATTAAGAATAAGTATTTAGGTTGACTTACTTGAAAATATCAATATTTTCATTTATAGATAGCGTTGCTCCGAGCATTGAGTAACGACACCATAAGGTGGACACCTTTACTTTCTTCGATTTTTCGAAGAAATAGGCCAGCAGAATTTCCTCGTTAAGTTTTCAAATTTTTTAACTAATTTTGATTTTTCAGGCAATACATAAATTGTATACTGCAGCCGCAGCTTCGTTCAGAACATCTTGTGGTATGCTTTCTGGCTGTTTATTTGCCAGTTCAAACACACTTTCAGAGTCTAAATTGGAGAATTTGAGAAATTTTGCGGAAGAGAAAGTATCGTAAACGTCAAAATTTTCCTTCACAGACGTTTTTCAAATGGCGTGCCTGATTTCGGTGGATTTGGCATAATTATACCTACTACTTATATTATGTTGGGTCTTAAAATTTGACAGAAATAACAAGACTACAAGTCTAATTTCAGGATTTTATTATAAGAAAAAATGCGTTCTGTATAAATAATAATTGACGATCATTTTGATTATGTCTCCTTTTAACTGCATTATTCCTGTTGAAGCGAGGATCTATTATTTTAGATAATTTCATCCATTCTCATACAATGTAAAAAAACACTCCACACGAAAACCGCTGACAATTGTGACAAAGTGCTGTACATTCTGCACGATACGTAGTCAATGTAAAGCAAGAGTAGAATAAGGAGTCAAAAACAGCAGTTTATTCAAGGCGAGAAAGAAATTGATCCAAATTGACCGAGACAAAACAAAATCTTCATCACATTTCCTGGAATTTCTAATCTGTCGCTGACTAGGTACAAAAGTCGGCTTTCTTTCACGGCCATTGTACGGGACGAGCGGCAAAAAGGAATAATAGAAAATCGCAGTTTTGATAGGGAAAAATAATGAAATTGAATTATTTTTTTTTTGTCAATGGGAATGGCAGTATGTCAGTTGCAAAATGTATACCTGAAACTTTTGAAATTTTTCCAAAAAACTGTTTTTTTTTCACTTTCAAGTTTTATAAAATTAGAAAATTCAAAAAGTTGAAAACAAGCGTGAATTCTACTGATCTTTTGAATACAAAACCGTTTTCAGAATTTAAATTGGCCTTTTCGTTTAATTTTTATTGCGGGGATACTTTTCACTGGTTTTAGAGCCATCTAGCGGATTTGCTTCTCACTATTTCGTTGTCACCTTTCGCCTTAACGGGATTCGAACCCGCGTCTTTGGGTTGTGAATTCTCGCTTTACTCCATTCAGCCATTTGCGTGTGTCAGTTTTGTATGCAATTGCGCTACTTATGTTAATCGCTACACATGATTTTTTCGCTGACGACAAATTGAAATATGCATTATCCAATACTGCAGACGGTATTAATTCAGGATTCTCTAGCTCCATTTATAAACTTACATAAATTAAGAGCACTTTCACAATAGCGAAATGAAGTTTTACTTCAGTCGTGTGGTCTAAAGCACACTCGTATTTTTTTTTCATTACTTTTTTTTACAGTTATGACGTCATCAAGATATTTTTTTAATGGCAACCTATGTTTTTTATTTTACATTTGAATAGAGTTTTTTATTCCGTTTTCAACGTTGTCAAATACTTAGTTATATGAGGAAAAAATGAATTAAAAGGGCTCTAAAGTTCAAATTAGTGAAATTTCAAAAAATTAACAGATCTGTCTAATGTTATCAGAATTTAAGAAAAAAACATAGAGATGCCACAATGTTGACAAGTTTTGAATTGGTACAAAATAATTGTGTCTGAACTGAACTGAACTTAAATAAGAAATGAACTTCTAAATAATAAAATCTGGTTGCAACAGGATGGTGCTCCAACACACTAAGCCCGGTGCGGCGTTATTTGGACGAAGTGTTCCCAAGAAGATGAAATAAGAGATCCAATAGAATGGGAGGCTAGGTCCCCAGATCGAACCCCATTAGATTTTTTTTCTATGGGGGCACTTAAAAAGCAAGCCAACAGTTTGGATGATCTTGAAGGAAGATTCGACATGAGTGCAGTTTAATAACTTCCCAAATCATTCAAAACGTATTGGCTGCTTTTTATGATCGTCTTGGATTTTGTCAGATGATGCAGGGTCATCTATCGGCACTCTCACATCAATAGTTTTTTTGTTAATTTTGTTAATTTGTTAGCCCTACTTTGAAATTTACGGTCGTTTTCTAATTTTTTCTCATTGATTGCTTTTGGGAACTTTGTTTGTTTGGATTTTTATGGTTTTTTCCTTAAATTCTGATAAAAGTAGACAGCTCTGTTAATTTTTTGAAATTTTACTAATTTGAAATTTAGTGCCGTTTTTATTTATTTTTTCCTTATGTAACCTATTGAGTATTTGATAACGTTGAAATTAGAATAAAAAACTCTATGCGAATGTAAAATCAAAAGCAGGTTGCCATTAAAAAAATATTGATGACGTCATAACTGTCCAAAAAAAGTGATGAAAAAAAAATTAATATACGTTCGTCGGATGCGCTATAATTAGCCCTACCACATGCTTTTTAAGTTTTATTTCTAGCGCAAGTACTAACGGAGTTACTGAATTTATTCCTTACTTAACTTCCACACTGTATATTAGATCAGTGCATTCGACATAATTGGAATGGTAGAAACGTGGGTAGATGAAAAGAAATGGGAGAATATAGAAGAGAGAATGCCGAGAGACTACGTATGTCAAGCAGCAGAAAGGAAAAATAAGAAGAGTAAAGCGAAAGCCAAAATTAAAGAATAAATTACGACGGAGCAAGAACTACAGAGAACTAGGATAACAGAGAGGAATCTGAAACTAGGAAAAATAGTCACAGTATACAGGAAAGAGATGAGCAAATCAAAACATAATATTATGTTAGAAGCAACCATAAGTGAGACAGAAAAAACAAATGTAATATTTGGGGAAATTCGAGAATTGGGAAGACAAAATAATGGGACAGAAGAAGCGAGAAGAGCAAAGAGAGAAAATAAAGGAGGAAAAATTATAGAAAGGAGACAAAATAAGGTAATAAATGGGAACTGGGAGGAAGATGCAGGGGAATTTACGTATATGGGACCGAGAGGAGAATCAGTGATTCATTTGGAACCATAGTGAACCAAGACGCTTGGGACGAAGTACGAAGATTTGAAGTGGGAAACAGAGTAGAATCAGACCATCACCTGTTAGAAATAAAAATATTTGGAGAAAATAACAAAATAAAACACGAAAACCTACCGAGTTCAAACGAAATTTAACGAAAGGTAAAGTCTGCCGCGATGAATATTTTATGGCAGTCGACATCAGCATCACATATGTCACATCAGTCTTTCTTGTCGAGTTTCTTAATAAGTTGACGATAAAAGCATGGAATATAAATAAATTGCCACTGTCGCAACTCAGTTAAGACACCTCTTGAGGTGCCCCAACCATGTGTCATAAGCATAGAAGGTTCCAAATTTACATAATCAAAGTGGCCGAACTTAATACAATATAATTATCATTAACAATGATGAAAACTTAATACTATTAACGTATATAAGTCACCAAAAGTTAAAATGAAGTCATAACAAAAACGGGTAATTTTAAACGTATTTCTTCGGTTTATTTTAAATGCGTGTATATACGCCTAATTATGATAAATTATTAATATTAACCATTAACACTTAATTGTAGAAAAAATAATTTCCGACACTTTATATAGTTGTGTGTATTCTTGGTGTTGACACTGGAGAACCCTTCCCGTCGTGAATCCTATCAATCCAGATATAAAGAATTTCATCTCCACTATCCGTTGTCAGAGCTGTGCTTGTGCTGCCCGGACATATTAATCCGGTCCGATTCATTTTTGATGAAGAATGCCTCTAAAAGATGTTTTCCCCGACGAGCCGAGGATAATAAATGAGCTTCTTTCTAGCAGTCAGAAGTGATTGATCACGGTAGATAAACAAGGACGCCCGTTTGATCTCCAGTGTGAGAGGGATGAGCAGAGCTGGAAGAGTGATGAATCGCACAGGGTCGTCATTAATACGTGTCAGAGTGCGTATTGGAGTTGCCAGTCACTCCCTCGCACTTCCTCCTTCCTCTTTTGTTGAATGCTTGCTTCAGGATATCTCCGGACTTTCCGGGATGTCTCTGCGGTCGGCCTGTCACTTTGTGTTACCAAGACTGTCCGATGCCCACTCATAACAAGACAGATAACGCCGCCACTGACTACCGACGTTTGTCATTTGTCATGGAATTTCTGAGGAGGATACAACAATTACTGTCTCCACACCAATGACGTCTTTATTTGAAAACGAATAACAACAATCTGGAAACGTGACTATGAAACCGTGAACTACTAATTCGTACTACACAAAAATTTAGTAGGAAGATACTATTTTCTAATAATTCTAGATAAAGCAGGTAAAACAAAACGCATCGATTTCAATTTTTTCAACCTTGCAACATTACATCTCGTAGAAGCACGTTAGTTTTTATATGAAACATCAATTACCTTTTTTGAAGACTCATGAACCCTTACAAGAATTTATTTAGCACTGGAGGAAAACCATGTAATCATAAATATTATTTACTGATCTTGCATGCAGATTGCCGTTATATGAACCGGAGAGCTGGATGTAAAGGTGTTCAGTAATAACATCATAAAAGTTTGCATGTATTACCCTGACTTGTATTTACGGTCTGCATGTTCATTACACTCTTACTTATAATCCACGAAGTACGTGGTGGAAACGAATTACATCAGAGTGTGGTTTCCAAATAGCTTAATATTCAGTACCAGCTACAGGTGTCCCAAAGTTATTGAGGTTCATATACAGTTAACATTGACATAACATGCAAATCGGTAATATAGAATTTGACGAAATATGTAAATTGAATGCTTAGCAAAATGTAATTTGAAGAAAATTTAGGAATTTAGTCTCGCCTGCTATTAATCAAATCTAAAGTGACGTTGTTGTTATGGCTATTTTGTGCAAATGAAGGAAATGTGAGTCTATCTCACAAGAATGTGGTTCTTTATCGTGTTAGTAAGTCCGTTTTGATGTTTTATTATCTGTTCAATTCATCGTAATGAAAAAATGTTTTATATTATTATTATCAAGCGATATTGAAAAGTGACGCACGTGAGTTACAAATTGGTAATTTGATGTTTGACTTGCTGTGTTTTGAAAAAAAAAATGGAAATACTTCATGTAACCTGCAGTGCCTGTTCCAACATAACGTAAGTGTGATATCTGATATATGGATATGCGCTCTACTATACTTTGTGCGTATAGGGTGGAAAGTGGCAGCTAAAAACAACTATGACGCTAGATGGCTCCAGGGATAGAGGTAATATCGTGGAGCGCTCTCTTGATGTGGCTTTACACAAATGAAGTAAAACAAATTCTCCAGCGCGATCTCATCGCCGGCCGACCCCTCTCTATAAATTATGCTTTATGGCGGAGATAAAATAAGCTTATTTTCTCGAATGCATGACATCCGCTTGGGCTATCTGCGCGACGTGGCCATCCATTGAAGTCGTAAAAATGATAGACTGCTCGTATGTCGCGAAGACTGCTCTTGGATGTCAGCAACTGTCGTAGCGGTAGTCAATCTAGCAGACTGCGAATTGTCGGAGCTGCTTCCGGTGGATAACACAACATCACAACGTCGGAAAGATAAAATTTTACTGACCAGTCTACGAAAGCCTTCGTCAGTTCCGTCTCATTTCAGAATATCTAGAAACAGCTTATTTAGCTTGTAGATCGGAGGCAATCCTTGCTCTTGTTTTTACAATTTACAAGGACTATTACACTGGTCAACACTGCATTTGTTGCCCTTGATCTGAACATTTATTTAACAGTAACAACAATTATTGCATTGGACGAAGCGATGCTGTCTGTCAGCTGTCACTGGCATATCTATTGTGTCGCCAACCTAACTTTGGTTACAAAACTAATTAAAAATAAAGTAACTAAACTTATATATTACATAGGCTATGAGTCATCTTACGCGATAGACCGATTTACGTTCGGAGTGACAATTACTATCGGACTTAAAGATATTGTCATTGCTCTCGCCTCTCTCGGTTTCATGTTGTGTTATTTCGTTTTGTTCCTTGGTGTTTAATTTTATTATATTATGGAATTTGCCGCAGAATTCAACTAAAATGCTAAGTTGAGTTGTTTTAATTGTGAAACAGTCAGAAATTCTGAATTACAACAATAATTGTGGAAATGTATAAAATAATGCAGTGAGCAACATGCCCATGAGGTTATGGAATACCTTACAGTATGTTTCAGTGGACGACTCGACAAGATGAAATCTTGCATGGACCTCAGTTTGAAAGATAGCACTAATACTGTCCAATGTCCAAACGCTGGTAATATCAAACGGTTGCGCAGAGGTGCTGTCTGACATTGCGATCATTACTTGATGAGACTTGCCAATTGACAAAATTGAACAGATTCCTATAAAAATTGTTAAATAGAACAGAATTAATCAAACTTCATCATATCCTATGTAAAAAATCATAGCCAATGATATGCCACGGCTTTGAAGAAATTTTAAAATACCAGAGATAATTAACGGAAATCGGCATGTTCAGTGTTCTACAGACGCTCTTCAATACAACGTAAAAAAGAGAAAACATAGCAGTGATAAGAGAACAAGAAAAGATAAAATAAGTACGAAGAGAAAATAAAATAAAACGTAACGACCAGAACAAGCAAATTGAAAAAGAACAACAACAAATTAAAACAGCAAAAAATAAGACCAAACATTAAACAAAGATTCAGAAAGAAACCCAATCAAAAAATAGCTGAAAGTGATTTGTGCATAACACAAATATGCAATAAATTACATGTATAGATAAAAGAAGAAAGGTCACATTGTTCACATTCTTTGTAAGACCATTCACTTTTGTTTCTTGCTCCCCAATTCCTTATTGTTTTTTTTTGTCTTTTTGTTCTTCGAATCTTGGCTTTCCTAGTCTTCTCTTGCATTCCTTGTTCGTAGTACCGTATTTTGATTATTACCTTCTTCTACGCTTCCTACGTTCTTTCTTCTCCTTTTGACGTGAAGTACAGTGCTAGCCGGTCAAAATTTCTAAGGGAGGAGACTAAAAATGCGTTAACAACGGTTGATCCCACCACGGGTAGAGCATGTCTGTGCGAGTTCGTGTGCAACATTTGTTTTTCCTGTGACGTCATCGGACTAGTGTAAGTGCATGTTCGCGATTGTTTCGAATTAGCGTTGTGTGAAGTTATAAATTAGTGCCATTGCAAATATCAAGCGAAGCACCACAAAGATCTCAAATAATAAAAATATTCGTCGGAAGATAAGCAAAAATCGATATAAAATTGAAAATTAAAGAAAAATAAGAATTTCTCATATGAGTCGTAAATATACTCGCAATTATAGAAAACGCAAATTAAAAGAAAGGTCGTATCAAAAGGAATCCATCAAAACCAAAAAAGTCCACGGTCACACAAATGCGAGAGCTAAGACAGCGTCGAAAAGAAAATGAAAAATCAGCGTATAGCTTGCCCGTCGGGCATACAGCGTTCAGCGACTGTCCAAACGTCCACGGATCATGGGCAGACGTCGTTGAAAGGGAACGTTTTCACAAAAGATCTACGCCGCTGACCCAAGCTGCGCCTTTCTATTTTTTTACGATTTTTTTTAAACCCCAAACTTTCAAATCGGTAGGTTTGAGTTCAATATTTGCTGCGTTTTAGTTGCAATAATTCAGTTCCTCTACTTGTTTAAACCCGTCTTCGCTTCTTTCCATGCTTTTTCGTTTACAATTCCATAGTCAATCACCGTTTCTCCTCTGCCGCCTATGGTTGTCCATTCTCCTTCTTCGTTCTCTTGTTTATTTCCATTCAACACCTCCCACCATTTTCCTCTATCCTTTCATTAGCTTCTTCCCCTCCGTATTTTCTACCTTGTCTTTAAATTTCTTTTTTCATCCCCTCTCTCTCTTCTTTCCAATTCCTAGCCCCTCCTTCTCCGATTCTCCGTTGAAATCCCCCCCAGAAGTATACCTTCTTCTTTTTTGTATCCTTCCATATCACTATTTTCTACCATTTATACGTTTCTCACCATGCAACCTTCCTCTTCTACCTTCTTTTGATTTCTTTCCTTTATTTGTTTTTTACCTCCGTTATTATTCCCGCTGCCGCTCTTCCTTTCCCATTCCCACTCGAAATTGTTTGGTAGCAGTAGCTTATTCTTCTTTTCGCGTTTCTTTGCCGTCGTCTTCATTTTCTTCCTCCCCTCTTATTCTTCATATTATAAGACCTCTAGTCTCTCTCTAGTTTCATTATTGTTAATTTCCTGTATCCCACTCTTACTTCTTTCCCGCCTCCCCGTTCTTCTTTCATTATGCTTGTAACGGTTTTTCCTTGAAAAATCTGAGATCTTAGGGACCCTGCAAACATGAGGAACCTATGAACCTGAGAGCTTGAGGAACCTGGAAGACGAAAGAGATAATGAGGAACACGAGGAACCTTTAGAGAACCGATCTTTAGAACTTGAAGAATTTGAGGAAGCTAATAAACTAGAAACCTGAGAAGTTGCGAAATCCAAGGTTTCTTAAGAAATCCGTGAAGAGGTAGAAATTTGCAGAACTTAAAAACTTGATAGACCGGAGAATTGGAGAAACTATTTGGAGAATTTGAAATCTAAGAAATATTGCCTGGGTATATCGAGTGCTAAAAAAATCATTAATGGTGGATGCGCTACTCGAAGAAATTTTTTTGGTATTATGCCATTAGCTTGCAGTGTTTGATTGAGTACCGCCCGGCCGAAAAAAAATCCTGGGAGAGCACTGCCCCATTTTGTTATAGTGTTGCGTTTACGGGTTTGCAATATTTATTTAATTATACATTGTCTATGTCTAAACAATTCACATTATGTACATTTTATTTACAAATTCGGCCGCATTACAGTTCTTTGAATATTTATATAAACACGGACAGGATAACGTTATCAGGGGTAGAAGATCATTTTACATTACATTATTTATGTTTTTCCTATTTAGTATTCTGTAACAGTTCTAAATTTTGACCTCTCCAAAAATTTTTATAAGAAAATCTTGTATTCGGGCTGCTATTTACTATTCTTTTGCCCACCCCATCCTGTTATCACAATATTGTTCTTCCTCCTTCATCTTTCGGCATCCACGGAGTCCCAGAAGGGGGCTGTGATCCCAATAGGTAGTGCAGAGGGCTTCGGTGAGACGTTCCATCGCTATGGTAGATAAGCGGGTTCTCGTGGGGATATCGATAGGCTGCAAGGTCGAGAGGAGTATTGGCGCCAGACTGGCGACCTGAGTAGTACTGACGTCAGACGCTCCTAACTTAGTTAATTTCTATTATAGAAAACTAAAACCACGTATTTGCGCGGAATGGAACCATGCGACGTGTAACACTTGAAAAAATATCTAGAAAATTGAAGCGCTTGCTCGAAGCACCTAATACACTATCTCTATTACTTTAATAATGTGTAGTCTCTTAGAATCAAAAATCAAACAACAGCTCCTTTCTCACAAACAGAAGCTCAAATCACTGAAACTACGTAATTATGGTAATGGTTTGAGAATCGTTTCGTACGATTATCGAACTCTTATTAGCCTCCATTAGAAACTAATAATATAGCTTCAATTAAGTATAAAATTCATGAACGTGAAATAAACCGGTGATTATTGAAATTTCTCATAACGATTACGCTATGTTTGAAGCATATTTTGTGTTTAACCGGCATCCCACTGGTCTATAATTAATAATAAACATCAACTATATTTTGTTTCAGTAAGCGGCTTTTGCATATTTACGCTCCCACGGTGAAGCTGTCCAAACGCCACCACATTCCGTCTTTTTCTACTGTGAGGAAAGTGGTGCACCTGACGAAGACGCAAAGTTTCGAATTTGTTCGTGTGGAGTTGTTACACTGGTCACTCCAGGGAGCGGCGCTGCATGTTGATAGCCTCCTGTCACTGTTAAGTAGTTTTCTCAATTATAATACATGTCAGACACGTACATTAGTGTTGCTAAATATACGCCGTAACACATCCAATTTATAACCTTCTTATACGACGACACTAACTTATTAACATTATGTTGTTGTTATTGACCATTAACTGATAAATTATTTATGTTGGAGATATAAAGTTAGTTGTGTTTATTGTTATGGTTGTCAAGTGTCACTAGGAAATGCGATAATGTCCGGCCAGCTGCAGCTGTTGTATCTAAACTTGATAGTTATCGACTCGGCTTGACATGTATAGAAATGAGTGCTCTGCACTGGACACAAAAGTTCCTCAAGCCGGACAATGTAATTATCGTGGATATAATCGCCATTTTTGACTCCAGTCGTTTTTGTATCTAATATGTGAGACCTATTGACCACAAACAACTTGTGAGGTCTTCAAAACTGAGAGGATATGTCAAATATGCATCTTGCAACCCACTGAACTGAATAATGTGAGCATGAATACTAATGCGAACTGACTGTTAGATGTATGCAAATAGAACAGGCATAAAAAAGATTTTTAAACAGATCTTTGATGACTCTTTTATTGCTCACAAAAATTATTATCACCCTTCCAGAAAATAATTACATCAGCTCTCAGCCCATCCCACAACATGTGCGCAGATCGAAGCGACAATTCATGATTTATGGTTTTATTACCGATCCATCTCTTTCGACGCCTTCATCATGGGTATAGTACATATATTCA
The DNA here is from genome assembly GCA_963583935.1 of Diaperis boleti. Classification (NCBI taxonomy): domain Eukaryota; kingdom Metazoa; phylum Arthropoda; class Insecta; order Coleoptera; family Tenebrionidae; genus Diaperis; species Diaperis boleti. The sequence goes on along the minus strand of OY757242.1, from coordinate 33,873,139 downwards.
ATTGTGATCCTTAGTTTCTGCAAACACACACATCTAAATGAAATTTAGTAAACTCACAAAACTTTTCAAATAAACATTATGTGTAAATGCGGTTCAATTATTTTGTTTTCACATCTTAAAACTATTTTTAAATTCTCTGACAATCAGTAGAAAAATAGACTAAGAAATACACACCCAACACAAAATAAATAAATACAAACTTGCAAAATAGTAATTTGTGTACCCAGGCCGTAAAAGTTGTTTAGTTGTTTCTGGCCGAGGCGTGAGCCGAGGACACAATGCAGATAAGGCCAAAAAAGAACTTTTGGCCGAGATGCACACGACGTTTTTTAGGCGATGATCACAAAAGAATTCAAAAATTGGTAATAATTTTTTTTAGACGATGATTACCAAAAAGGTATGGGCGCTTTTTTGGAGCCGTAATGTTTTCCTTTTTTGTACACATCTGTCAAATTCTGACAGATCAGTCCCAAAAAAAGTAGAGTTTGAAGAGAGGCCGTAAAATCACCTTTTTCGTAAGCATCGTCAAAAAAATGAATTAGGTGCGTGACCTGGAAGTAAAATTCCACAGGTAGAGAAATCAAAGTTCCATTACTTCTGGTGCTGTGGAGGTAATGATTTTTCCCAACAATCGTTATGTAATAATGTAAGTTTATACCGTCATTGTTGACACAATTTGTAACTAAGAAAAAGTAAGAAATTAAAAAAATAACACTGCTGCAAGTATTTTAAAATAATTTATTGTTCTTCTCAAAAGTGTCTAGACCTACAATTTCATTAGCGAATTGGTCAACTAATAAGACCAACTAACACTTGCTTGTCCGTGCTGTTCATAAAATCATAATTTATTTCGTTGCAGACAGAATAAATTTTGTACAACCAAAAAAGTCTATGTAACAATTCTTGTTCTTCGTCAAATCGTAAATCTGAATATCGATGTAAAATTTGTAAAGAACTGCATACCAGTTTATTAGGTACATGAAAATAATTCAGTCAAATGAATTAGCAAGTACAAAAAATCAACAAAAACCCACCGTTTTAAAAATAAATTCTCTTTGAGTTTTTTTTTGGCAATATTATACTTCCCACAGTATAAGCACAGCATTGTTTCCTATGCTGTGGTATAAGTCTAAGTTTACGATCATTTAGGTAAAAAGCACATAATTTAGAGCTCTTCTAGGTAGCGTCTCTCGATTAAATTGAATTTGGTATCAGAGCAATTAGCAAAATTGATAAAAATCAAATTACAACGCACTGTTCTACGGATAACTAGCATTAATCACTCCAATACAAATGCGTCAAATGTAACAGACATTAAAATTTACTCAAATTATGCTTTAAATTTATCGTGTGTCGTAATACCTCAAATTTCCGAATTTCTACCGTGCAATCCATTTTCTACAACCAATTTAGGGTTTCCAAATTAGATTCATTTAGCGGATCCTACTTTTCATATAAAAGGAAGAAATTATTTATTAATCGGTGTTCAAGTTTTCTTTCAACTTTTGAAACCTAATCGCGAATCCACAAGCGCAAACCTTTCTGCTACAAGAGACCAAACTCGCTTGGGTTCTTGTAAATTCCTCTTACAATAAATAGGATGTTCCAACTCAAAGTTCATGCCAGTTTGTACAACCCACCCAACAAATGTTCAACAAATTTCGATTCTCAAACCAAAAACTCATCATATTACAAAATTTATTGTCGAAAACTACACGCTGGACGTATATTTGTTTATTCATTCAAAGCAATTCATTTAGAATTATTGGTCATCGACTGTGCGTCACCATGTATAGGAGACTTTAAAAAGTTCATGTTCATAAACAGGTAAACTATTGAGCATTTACTCTGCCTGGTACAAAAATGGTGTACAAAAGAGCAAAATAGACAAAGCGAGCGTCGCGCTGTGGCAATGTAGGAGAGCGGTGGGAAGGTTTAACACCCAGGATTACCCTCTGGATCTATACGACCGTCATCAGACCGATGCTGAGTTACGGAGCAATTGTCTGGTGGCAAAGAGTCAGACAAAAAACAACGATGGCATGTGTCTGCCTCCCATCGATCTCTTAGTGGAGGGCATGGTACGTGCCTCCGCTCGCAGGCTACGGGAAGGTAACCTTCGGAAAGCTGGGAAATCAGAAAGCGGGCACGCCCGCATCCTGAGCGAGGGACTCCACAGAGTACTCCTTTTGGGTGCGGGGTCGGACCGTATCTGTCGTCAATATGCTTTCGACAAATCCTATGTAGTGCATACGGATACAGGAGAGCATCCGCAGGTTGACATTCAATCTTCACGGATGGATCAAAAACAAAAGCAGGTCTGGAGTGGGAATTCACATTCCCGAAAGGACCTGCAATCTCAGCGCAACCCTAAGGGAATGTGCCAATGTCTTTAACCTAGAGAAAATCCGACTCTACGACAATGTCAGTGAAAAAAAGGATGTGCTTCTTCAGTGACAGTCGAGCAGCTTTTCGAGCCACAGCTCGAGGCCAGTGGCAGGATTACCTCTCAAGTAGTACATAACTGCCATCTGGCACTGTCGAGAATAGCACTAAACAATGTCGTTGAGTTAAGGTGGTAATGAGGGGAATGAGAGGGTCGATGAACGGGCTCGACAGGGTGCGACGGAAACACCGGATGGCATACGACCGGCCAACCGCTACCTCTCAAACCTGATCAAAACTTTCATTTCATTTTCATTAGACATTGCGCTAGATGGGAAACGACAACAGGCTGCAGACAAAACAAGATTTATATCAAAAACTCCGCCTTTTGGTGGGCATCTGGACCGGTCATTGCAGGCTAAAGAAACACCTCCAGGTGATGGGGGTAGTAAACGACCCAACGTGCAGGAAGTGTTTAGAGGAGGACGAGACTGTCGAACATATATCCTACGGGAATGTTCGGCTTTCGCCTCGACCAGAAAGTCCATACTCGGGGAGACATGGCCCAGCTGTGCCAACTTGAGGTGTATCTCGCCTGGAACCATTCTAGCTTTTTTCGATTATGTCGGATGAGAGACAGGAATGAGGAACACGAGGGGGTGGTGTGAGCCCGCGGTGTGGTCAAAGTGTCAGTGAGGGGAGCCAATTCCCTCACATCCCTCAACACCTAATATAATTTAATCTAAGCGTTTACTCTGAAAATGCAAAAAAAAATTAAAGGAAGCGATCGTGAATTGAGATTTATTCCTCATCTAGTTATAAAGTCAGAAGATTTTATTATCGATTGTTCTGAGACATTCTTAATTGGCATTTTATACCCCCTCGTTCCCCACATGTGGTATTTGTGAAGAAGGCATGAAATCAATAAAATTTCATTTTAAAGGAAATATCGGCCAGTCACTGTTCACTTATGAGTGAGCGCACAACTCCCACATTAATTGAAGCCTGCTTTAATTCACGGCCTATAACTCCTTTGTCCACAAATCTAGATTATTTATTCGCACTTCCTAATTGGAACTTTAGTCACTGCACCGGCCGAGTCGGATATCCGTCGATTAGACCAATGGCAATTTGGTGTGTGGTATGGCAATTTAGCAATTACGCCAACAATTTTGGAAAAGGCGGTCTCGTAAGTACATTGTCGAACTACATCGTTCCAAATGGGCCACATGAACTCGACTTACAACAGTAGGTGGCGTCGTCATCATTCAAGAAGACAACATACGCGATGGTAAACTGCGAACTGTATCAGTCCGAACAAAAAACTGTGTAGTGTAACGATCAGTGCGGAAATTGCGTCCTTTACCGGTCTAGTGCGTCTTCACTTCTGAACACCAAAAAATATTAACCATTTTTTCCACACCCGGCTGCGGGAAAGTTCTTGAGGGATCGTAAAATCGTAGTTACTAAGCACACCACCTGTCAAGGAATTCTTTTTGTACATGTAAGGATTTTTTTCTCTCAGTTAATTTTTTTTAATACGATTAAAGTAACGTTGCAGAATGGAGGGATTGAATTTCTACCACACTTCAGGCAATTCAGAAAATATTCTTAAACGTAATTAATGTGCGTTTACATTTTTACAACATTTACAAACATTTAAGCGCCTTATCTTACACCATCTCGTGTGTTTATACATGTACGATAACGAGGCGACTAGACATTTTGAAAATTTATCATTTTTAGAAATATGAATGTAAATTTGGAAGTGTTAAAACATCAAGGAAAATTATTTACTCGTTCAAAGAATCGTTTAACTTTACTGCATAAAATCTGTGTTTCACACTTGAAATTTATGTAATAGCATTGCGGATGTTTTAGGAAGCTTACGTGTTCGCATCTTCGCCTTTATGAAGAAGGTTATGTCGTTTTTATTATACGTTATAAAGCTGGTGCATGTTTAAATTTTCTTCAAATGTTGGCCGTAAATAAACTTCATTGTCCCATGAAATACGAGCCTTATTCATGATACACATTTATATTATAGCCATAAACAACGCGTTTGCTGTACGTACACGGTTACAACGGAGGCCGTAACCGTAATTATTGTAAATTAGACACATTAATTTCTTAATACGTACTGACGTGCGTTGATCCGCTCTTTTTATCGTACGTGCAAAATCTGCCGAGATAAAAAAGTTAATAACGGATGCAATTAAAAATAATAGATGGTTTCATTAAATGTTAACCGGATACGATTTATGTATCTTCTGAGATTTGCGTAGAATCGTAAAACGCTCCGTTGACTTTCTGGTTGTCGGCGTTTAGAAATCTCGTCAGTGGATTTATTTGTGTTTGGTTTGGCAGGACCGGCTCAAAGCATCAACGAAGCGAGGATGTTCTTCGAACAGCACTTGCGGTACCTACTGCAAAAAACTTGGTAAAAGGCCAACATTATTTTAGCTCCTAAACTTTGGTTTTCAAAACCCCCAAATTTCGTGTGACATTAAAATTTAATAATTCTAGTTCAGCTTTGCTATCAATTTCAAGGTATTATGCACAAAACTATTTCTTTTTAAATTGTTTTTGTGTTCTTTTGTTTACTTTAAATGTATCATATATTTTCTTTGGAACAAAGCGGTTTTGCCTTTGGGGGCACAAAAATTACAAATATAATTCTCATCATACTGTTCATCCATGCATGCGCACGCCTCATGAGCCCATCATGGACATTTTGTACAATTTATCCATCCGTCGATTGACTTTTATCCCTATACAGTTTCTAAAGTTTTTTGCACACTCGGGTGCAGTTACCTGTTGAGAAACACAATAATTCATAAAAAACCAGAAGAATGTTCTTACATCCAGGTGGAGTAAATTTAAATTAAAATTTAAATATATCTAAGTCGAACTCCACAAACTTTAATAACTGTAAAATTACTATTGGAACAAGTTTCGGCAGAACACTTCTGCCATCATAAGCCCTAATTTAACAAGAGATTAATGATACAATTGATGAATTACAAGAGGGGTTCTTAACCTTAATGAATATAAAAAATTATGACATTGACGTAATTTTGAACTAAATTTGACGTTTTCAAAGGGTTACATGATTTTTAAAAGATTTCGTAAAAACAACATTTTATAAAATGTAAAAATTAAAAATGGATCAAAGAGAATCTGGTAAGTTTGTTTGAGTGGTGAAAAATTAAAATAATGAATTAATAATGGGATTATTGAAGTTATTCTGTTCATTTAAACAAGTTTTGTTTTCCAGTTTCAAGGCTTTCCTTATTTCCAAAGTCTCAAGAAAATCTAATTTCCGGCCTTTATTGCATTTATTAATCAATTTGGAATTTGATGGTGAAAAACTATGTTTCGTTATTAATATATGATTGGCGAAAGAAGAAGGTGTTGATGGTGGAGGATCAAGATCTGTGTTGTTATAGATGTGCCTGAAATGTTCTTTAATACGGTCTGATATTTTGCGACCTGTCTGACCTATGTAGAATGACTCACAAGAAGAGCAGTTTAATTTGTATACACCTGATGATGGTTTGTAATCTAATGGATCTTTATTTTTAATAAAAAATCTGGATAAGTTGTTATCTGTTTTAAATGAAACTTTAAAACCGTTTTTCTTAAGTATTTTAGAACATTTCTCTGAGACGACGCCAAAGTATGTTAATGAATTTGAAAAGGAAATTGTTTCTGAAGGATTTTTAACCAAGTAGTGTATGTATTTGAATTTGTTATAGTATCTATAGTATAATTTATTTATAGTTTTTAAAGAATATACATTATTTGAAGCAATTTGTTTAATATTATTAAATTCTGTTTGAAAAGATGAATCTGATAGTGGTATAGAAAATAATCGGTGGAAAAAGGAATGAAAAGCTGCAAATTTATGGGAAACAGGGTGACAAGAGTCAAAAGGTATTACGCAATCTGTGATACTAGGTTTTCTATAAATGTCAAATTTAAAAGTATTATTATTTCTAGTGATTAACAAGTCTAAAAAGGGGATTTGGGAATTGATTTCAATTTCAACGGTGAATTTAATGGATTGGTTTAAAGAATTTAAGTTGCTGAGTGCGTTATCAAGTTCAGAATCAGATCCTTTGAATAAAACAATTATGTCATCTACATATCTGTACCAAGAGAGAAAATGATCTTTAAAAGGTGAAGAAGTTAAAAACTGATCTTCTAAGTTATTCATGAATATTTCTGCTAAAAGAGGTGACAAATTAGAACCCATTGCTAAGCCTGAGTCTTGTGAATAAAAATTATTATTAAATTGAAAGAAATTTTGATCTAGGACAGTCTCACAAAGTGAATGTAAATTTAGTGCATGTATGGTTGGCATATTAGAATTAAATAGTAGAACTACGTCAAATGAAACAAGTCTAGTGTCTGATGGAATTTGGAAATTTTGGAGCAAAGATCTATTGAGTTTTTATTGCAAATTTGTTATTAAAATCTAAATGTTGTCTAAGAATTGTATTAAGCCATTTTGAAAGTATTGATACAGGTGAATTGACAAAGGAAACTACTGGTCTAATGGGAAAAGGTTGAGTTTTATGTATTTTAGGTAGACCGTATAGTCTAGGTATGCAAGGATTCATGGGTATTAGTGTGAAAGCTTGTGGGTCAAAGTATTTAACAGTTTCTGAAAGGTCTCTATTCACGATGTTGAGTTGGCGATAATGTTCTTTGATGCATTCTTTGATCCAGTTTCTCTCCGCCTGTCGTTTAATCTTCCAAGATATGTGGTTTTTGATTCCAGTCCTTATAGAGATAAATTTTGGGGTGATCTGAAGCTTGAGGCAATTTTGAAGGAACCAGATTTTTAAAAGGGTGAAAAACTCAAAAAAGATCCTAGTTCAAAATTTGTTTCCAACCTTAAATCTACGCTCAAAAACCTTTCAGAAACTGTTAAATATTTTGACCCACAAGCTTTCACACTAATACCCATGAATCCTTGCATACCTAGACTATACGGTCTACCTAAAATACATAAAACTCAACCTTTTCCCATTAGACCAGTAGTTTCCTTTGTCAATTCACCTGTATCAATACTTTCAAAATGGCTTAATACAATTCTTAGACAACATTTAGATTTTAATAACAAATTTGCAATAAAAAACTCAATAGATCTGTGCTCCAAAATTAGAAATGTCCAAATTCTATCAGACACTAGACTTGTTTCATTTGACGTCGTTAATTTATTCCCCAGCATCCCACCCAAATCTTGCTTATTAATTTTAAAAAATCTACTATTTAATTCTAATATGCCAACCATACATGCGCTAAATTTAGATTCACTTTGTGATACTGTCCTAGATCAAAATTTCTTTCAATTTAATAATAATTTTTATTCACAAGACTCAGGCTTAGCAATGGGCTCTAATTTGTCACCTCTTTTAGCAGAAATATTCATGAATAACTTAGAAGATCAGTTTTTAACTTCTTCACCTTTTAAAGATCATTTTCTCTTTTGGTAGAGATATGTAGATGACATAATTGTTTTATTCAAAGGATCTGATTCTGAACTTGATAACGCACTCAGCAACTTAAATTCTTTAAACCAATCCATTAAATTCACCGTTGAAATTGAAATCAATTCCCAAATCCCCTTTTTAGACTTGTTAATCACTAGAAATAATAATACTTTTAAATTTGACATTTATAGAAAACCTAGTATCACAGATTGCGTAATACCTTTTGACTCTTGTCACCCTGTTTCCCATAAATTTGCAGCTTTTCATTCCTTTTTCCACCGATCATTTTCTATACCACTATCAGATTCATCTTTTCAAACAGAATTTAATAATATTAAACAAATTGCTTCAAATAATGGATATTCTTTAAAAACCATAAATAAATTATACTATAGATACTATAACAAATTCAAATACACACACTACTTGGTTAAAAATCCTTCAGAAACAATTTCCTTTTCAAATTCATTAACATACTTTGGCGTCGTCTCAGAGAAATGTTCTAAAATACTTAAGAAAAACGGTTTTAAAGTTTCATAACAACTTATCCAGATTTTTTATTAAAAATAAAGATCCATTAGATTACAAATCATCATCAGGTGTATACAAATTAAACTGCTCTTCTTGTGAGTCATTCTACATAGGTCAGACAGGTCGCAAAATATCAGACCGTATTAAAGAACATTTCAGGCACATCTATAACAACACAGATCTTGATCCTCCACCATCAACACCTTCTTCTTTTGCCAATCATATATTAATAACGAAACATAGTTTTTCACCATCATTCCAAATTGATTCATAAATGCAATAAAGGCCGGAAATTAGATTTTCTTGAGACTTTGGAAATAAGGAAAGCCTTGAAACTGGAAAACCAATCTTGTTTAAATGAACAGAATAACTTCAATAATCCCATTATTAATTCACTATTTTAATTTTTCACCACTCAAACAAACTTAGCAGATTCTCTTTGATCCATTTTTAATTTTTACATTTTATAAAATGTTGTTTTTACGAAATCTTTTAAAAATCATGTAACCCTTTGAAAACGTCAAATTTAATTCAAAATTACGTCAATGTCATAATTTTTTATATTCTTTAAGGTAAGAACCCCTTATGTAATTCATCAATTGTATCATTAATCTCTTGTTAAATTAGGGCTGATGATGGCAGAAGTGTTCTGCCAAAACATGTTCCATTAGTAATTTTACAGTTATTAAAGTTTGTGGAGTTCGACTTAGATATATTTAAATTTTAATAATTAATCAGTTTATCGGGACAACTCCACCGTGCGTGTTATTGTATTTTACTTTCGCTTTTGTGCATTTATAAAAATCCACCAGTACCTACCCGAAGGTTAGCAAATCGAATTTGGAGAATTTTGAAAGAGCAACAATCGTATCTCTATCACGTATAGAAAGTTCAATTTTTACAGCTTGAGGATTTAATAATCCATAATCATCGGAGAAGCTATTTTCAACTTAAATAATACGTATAGGCAGACGAAAATCCGCATGCTATTTAGTAGGTCAGTTTTTTGTTTATTTTCGTCGGGCGGTTTTTATCAAGCAATTTTTATTCCAAGTGAGTAATGAAATTTGTTATTTTTTTGAGGTTATGTTTTTGTGTTTTGTGGGAGATTGAACATATTATTTGAAATGGAAAACTGTTTGTCCAATTTGAGTTTAACAGAACGCGAAGCAGTGTGTCGTTGCTATCATGAATTTTTGAAAAATTCAAATAATACTTCTGTATTAAGTTTCGAACATTTAGCTCTAGTTTTCCAGGTAGAGTTTTAAGCAACACATGCACAGAGAATACTGACAAACATCCTGAATGTTTTAGATATCTGTTAGAACTGCTATAGGAGGATACTCAAAAACACTTGAAGGGCAGTCACTGATGGAGGTATACGAGTGGATGAAAAACTGCTCATTATGATGATGGTTTTAAAGAAACATTAAATAATTTTATTTTTGCAAAGATTAGATTAGATTTTTGCACTTAGATTTTGGGTCAAAGTAAGACATCTCTCTACAGGCTCATCAAGAAAATTGGTTACAAATTTAAAAAACTTGATCGAAGAACCATAATTATTGAAAGACAGCAAAACGTCCTTGGCCGAGTACGTTCTTGTGGTAAATACATTTTGAAGGACTTGAAATGTGTGTTTTTGGACGAAACTTGGGTGTTTCAAAACGGGAGTCAACTCCGCCAGTGGGTCCTAGAAGGTACTTCCAAAGGAATGCCATCAAGTTTCAAGAATGAAGGTAGAAGATTCTTAATGCTGGAAGTGTAGATGGATTCTTACCTGGATCTCATACTGGATAGTCAAGTTAATGATAGAGATTATCATAAAGCAATGAATGTGGAGATTTTCAAAAAGTGGGTAAGTTGAAAACTTGATTTCTGCATTGAGATTGTTAAATTCAAAATGCGTCATTGTTATGGATAATGCCCCTTATCATTCAGTTCGTATTGAGAGTCCTCCAACTGGTTCTTCACGTAAAGAAGTAATAAAACAATGGTTAACTGAACGTGATGTGTCATTTGAAGAAAGTTTTACAAAAAAACAGCTTTTAAATTTAGTTAGGCCGTTCTCAACCAATCCAATATTCAGGAGATATGAGATTGATCAATTATTACAAGCAGAGGGTCATGAAGTGTTGCATCTACCCCCTTATAACTGCTAATATTATCCAATAGAATTGGCTTGGGGTTTTTGTAAGACATACTACTAAGAATTCAAGCAAAACTGGGAATGAAAGAGTTGTGCAAATTTGGTATGAAGCACTTGAAAACTGTACACAATAAAAATGGGTTAATTTTATTCGACATACTGATTTTGAAACATTTGACAACATTCCACCATTTATAATTAATACAAACTTGGATAAGTGTGATTCAGAAAAGGATTTTGAGTTGTTCTTATGGTAGTTGATGGCTCAGAATGAATAAAATGTGTCACTGTGGGCGTGGTGATTTATTTGTGTTTTCTCGCAATGTTATTTCTAACCTTATAAATTTGGAAGGTCTCTAAAAAGATCTCTGCTAAACAGTAAAAACATGTTATAACCAGCGTTCAACAATAAACCTGGTTAGAGGTTTAATTCAGTTTAGGTTAGGCAATCAGCACTAAATTCGCACAAAGCGTTATTGTTGTTTTTAAAATTATATTTGTAACGTTGTTGCTTCAATGGAAGATCTCGTAATTCGAGTTAAGTATTGCAACTAGCAAGATCGTAAGTGATCAAAAGACGCGGAAAGGTGCTACAAAGCACTGCCGTTATGGACGTTGCAGTGACAGTCGCTACAGCACGGAAAATACGTTTTACTTTTTTCCGTTTCCTAAACCTTGTTTGCAAGTACGACATGGTACGAAAACATGAATTTAAGACGGTCAAAACGTTCTTCTAACTTATCAGAAAATGCGTGAGTTGTACCAAAGCTGACCGGTGGGTGAAACGGTGTCATCAAAGAAAGAATTTTCAAATCATAGAAGATGTCACTAAAGACACTTACATATTATGCTCTCTACATTTTCTTCATGAAAGCGAACCTAGTGAGGCGTACCCCGATCCAATAACAGCTGCAAAAGAAAAGGTTTGTCTTTTGCTTCTGAAACGCAAGAGTTAAAAACTTCTACCTAACCGTACATTTTAGATTGGCGCATTTAAGAGAAAGACTTTAAGTGTGAAATATGACAAAGTAACAAGTGAAACTGGAGTGTCAACATCAGTAGACAGCACGTTATTCAGTGAACCTATGGATATTGACCCAGAAGAAACTAGTCCCTGAATTAACAGTTATATCACCAACATGTCGTGAGATGTCAATTCAAACAATTCATCTTTTGTATTGATGCTGGTACACAATCACAGACGTATGATTTTGTGCAAAAGTGAAGAGAAAACCTGCTAATCTGAAACCTCAAGATATCGGTGTAAATCTACACAAACCACATTTCGTCGTTAAAACCTGAAATTTGTGTAACCCCATTCTGAGTTATACAAATAGGAGAAGCAAAAAAATTTTTTCTTTCGCGTTTCGAATATAGTGATAATGAAAGTTTTGAAATATATTGACTGACAACGCGAAAGAAAACAGTTTTTGGTTCTCCTGTTTGTAAAACTCAGAATGGAGTTACACAAATTTCAGGTTTTAACGACGATTTTCAATATTTCCATAATTATGCAACGGTTACATAAATATAAACAAAAAGTAAAATAAATGAAAAAACAGTCAGAACATAGTCAATGATCACCCCCTCAGCTACATTATTTACATAACATTGAGGTTATGTTCTTTTGTAGAGGTGTGCGGAATGAAACTTTTGCAGAATGTTTTTAATGGGGTCAGACGAAGAGTACAACTTTGTGTACAAGAACATGGAGAACACTTTCAACAATTGTTGTAAATACATACCCAATGAGCAAGACACATCGTACAGGTAAGTAATAATTATTTACTAGTAATTATACACCAAGGTTGTGCCAACCGTGGTTTATATACTATTTTTTCACAACTAGCACATTTGTTTTAACTTTTCTTCAAATGATAATCATGATAATGCAAAAGTTCGGAACGAATTTAACTAAGATATCCATGAAAATCAAGTAGCATGTAAAACCAAATCATAATGTGTCCGATATCTAAAAATATTAATTCGATTAACATCACACCCAAAGGTCTGAATGCACTTTATTATTACCTTAATTTTTTACCAACTAACGCACAAAAATCTTCTTGAATTATTAACATTGATGAATACAACATGGTTCTGTCAAAAACCGTTATAGGAATCCTGGAGATACCTGCAGAACATTGCAGCCTAAACCCCCAAATCGTGTCGGTCTATATAAAACCGCTAACTAAGTAATATGTACCCTCAACACTTCTTTAAAATGCATAATAATAATTATTAATAATATTGCAGCTTCTCTGAAATTTTGAGGTTATGTTATCTGTTTCCAAGTCATGGACAGTTGTTAAATCAGTCAAGCTCTACACTGTAAAAAAATAAAACCAAAACTCAATTTCAAAGCTTGCTTTAACCGGGTTTATTATTGAACGCTCGATAGTTCAACACAGCACTTCCAAATGTTTAGTTCATTCTTCATATTCGTACAAACCGTAATAGCTTCATAATATTTCAAAACTATCTTTGTCCATTCATTTCGAGATAACAAGATGGTCTGGGTCTATTGTTATTATATATCTTTATTATCTTTTTTTCTTTTACTTAAATGGACGCCACCAGTTTTTACCGCAGAAGAAGATGGTTACGAATTATAAAACTTTAGTTGAAAAACTGAAAAACTTTAATAAAAACTTGAATTTAAATAAACATATTAAATTCTCGACGACGATTCTCCAGCCCCTGGCAATATTAAATCCTCCTCAATAGTCCACGATGGAACTTAGGGATTTCCAACGAATACCACCCTCGATGACGTAGTCCCAATCCAGATCTTAGTTGAGTTGGTGAGAATTATAGGGTTCACCCCGAGCCAGCACCCTAATGAAGAAGATTCTCCTTTAAGTACCCCGTTTAACGAACAGAAAGGCCCTTACCTACAACGAGGGACGTGGATGACGAGACAACGAAAACGTGGTACATAATGAACTACAGGAACGACTATTCGGTGGGTTTTGATCCCCGCAGGTCAAAAATGATTTCGTCGATTTACGATTTCTTCGAACGAAACAAAAATCACTCACTTGGGTAAAACGGATGACTTAATCCCTTGCGAATAAATTAAATTATATCTGCCACCACCACCACATAATGTCTTCTCGACGAAAAACCCCGAACGGAAGAAGGCTTCTCAAACCTGCGCAAGCGTCGCGGTGACGATAGACCTTCCGCTGCTTGACAGTACTGATATCAGGTGTGAGGTTATGTAGATGTAAACAAAAGAAGTCCTTCAATATTTTCCGACAGAACACAAAGAAAGTATGAAGGGTAGGTATTACCCAGTCGAGGTACCATTAATTTGGCCCCATTCGTTTTAGGCAGTAGAAAAAGTGTCGAGCGAAGTGTCGAATACTTCTAGAACGAACGATCCAACCAGATAATACCAGTGCAGCGAAGAATGAAGAAGAAAGACGATAGCATTGCGAGTAACATTCCGTATTGTCGAACACAATTACGGTTTACAGTAGAAATTAGTCCGAGCGAAAATAGAGTGAAATGCATGCACGAAGAAAACAACGGCTTAAACTGAAGTGCGTGGTACGCCGAATAGCATCTCCCTTGATGCTCTAGGATGCCCCAACCCAGCAATCCTTTTACAGCGAGGTGATTCAAACCCAAAACAACTAATCAAACAACCAAAAAAAGTAATGAAATACGTAAGGTTAATGAAAAGACAAAAATTATTTTCACAACCAAAAAACCGGTAACATAACCTCCAAATAATCTAATGCTAGTCTCACATGTTTTAGTAACATTTTTGAAATAAAATAAAGCTCACTTTACACAAACACCGCCTGCTGCGATGCCAATTCATTTGAAATATATTATAGTTTAGCACACTAGGCAGAGCCGAGTTTTTGAGTTTTTAAGTGGGTAAAATTTCTTTATTCACGTGTATCGTACAATATTATTTCCAATTTAGAATTTTCAAAAAAGTTTATTGCTTAGGTAATTCATTTACATAAGTAATGTAAATTTTGATTTTTAAAATGAAACGGAAATCAAAGTGAAACACTTTGGTGGTAGGGATGAAGTAGGTAGTAGGAATTACGGCGGTTCAGATGGTAGCTACGTCTCCTGTCCCAAGGAAACTCCCTGTCCCATAGTGCCCCCCTGTCCGAAAAGACCCCTCTTGTTTGAGTTATCATAAGCCACTTTTGTATCAGAAAATAATGAAATGAACTCTATGCCTACCTACCGTCTCAGCAAGTTTCACTTCAGTCGCGTGCTTATAAAGGTAAGGTACACATTTTTTTTACTTTATTTGTGTTGTCAATAGCAGTGTGAATAAACTGTTGCCACAAACATTGTATTGACTATTTTCACATTTTATTCATCCTTTTGATTAAACTATTGTTTCTATCGTATCGTAAACTTACTATTATGTCCTTATAATGCTACACATTTGGCGATATTTTTGGGGATTATTATGTTAGTTATGAAGCAACAGAATGTGTCAACCTGCAAATTTTGACGTTCGGCTTTTCATTGATGAGCAAAATTTTGATGAATTTCGTCATTCCCATGGACTTGGACGATACGATAAAGTTTTGAATAAGTTTCACTTTCAGTCGTGTGCTTATAAAGGTGAGTCAGACAACAATTTTTTTCATCTTTCATCTTTTGACGTATATAAAGCTGGCGTTAAAAGCCATCTACAGGGTGTTTAAAAATTGCCGCACCAACGCAATCGTACGTTATTTAGGACCATTTGGTAAGTCAGAAAAAAATATTTAAAAAAAATTTCGTGTTAGATTTGCATGTGGCTGAAGGTTTATTTTATCTGGCAACTGAGGAAATTGCAATGAACAATTAAAGTACTGGCATGTTAAGTAACCAAGGCAATGTTTTTATCAGGTACTGGAATGAACTGTAACAATAATTGTTGAGAATTGTCAATTATTTTTGAAGTTTGTAATTTTTTATAACAATAATTGAAGGAACAATTTATTATTTAACAGAAAATACAATTCACAGCAAATGTTCAAATTGTCGACCATTGCCCGTAAGACTAGCGTCTGCCCGTCTCTCAATATTGGCCTGTACTCGTTCGAGTATTTGTTTGGTTAGAGTTTCAGTGGGTCCAAAAATTCTTGCGAGAAGGTCTTCGCGACTCTCAGGTGCTGTTACGTAAACCAACGATTTAAAATCACCGCAAAGAAAAAATCTAAACGATTAAGGTTGGGCGAACGGGGGGCTATCGCGTTGGGCCATCTCGCCCAATTCATCGCTAAGCATGGCCAGGCCATCACAGAACCGGATGATGATGAACTGGTGCTTCATTCAGTTGAATTCACATATCCCTTAATAGAAGTATTAGAGGCACGTCATCCATCCCACAATGTCAGTGTGAATTTTGAGTTGAAAAATTTGTTACGATTTTTGCATAAATCTCGATAATTTAAGATGCGTTTAAATACATTTATGTTAAGGACAAAAGGCATTGCGTGAAATAATTATTGATCTACATTTGGGTGTAATTTACTGATTATACATAGTTGTAATCAACATTCGAAGATCCCTAAAAGAAACCCACATACACAGAAGAAATGAACAGCAAGAATTTTTTAAATATTTTTCTCTGACTTACCAAATGGTCCTAAATAACGTACGATTGCGTTGGTGCGGCAATTTTTAAACACCCTGTATGTTTTATGGGTAATACCTATGATAATGCAATAGAAACCCAGTTAGCTTTATACATGATATTTTGTGTTGTATTTTACCTGATCAGGCTCGTCATGATACCTGTATGTATTTTTAAATGTATACCTGTATCATTTTTTATATTACATAATTACCAAGTAAATGCATTGGAGCTGGACGACTCTGTACTTTGACATTTCTTTTTTGGAGTTCCGAAACTTGATGAAATTGGACAAAAACTTACAAAAACCATGACGGGCGATGAAAAAGTTAAGCCGGGCCTGTTAAGACATCTCGTCAGCCGATTTATTTGTGTTCATTTCGGGCCAATCGAAAAATATTCGAACGTGATGATGGACGGGCACATGAGAAATAAAGCGCGAACACGGATTGACACGTCGCATATGGCGGCGGTTCGGTTTATACGAGCTGACGTGCGGGGCGGCGCGAGGAGGACGGCGTTCCAGCGGCCTGCTTTGATCTCATCAAATGAGGCGCTCTGATGTCGTGTTGTGTTAATGTTATGTCTTCCTCGCCTCGCCAAGCTCAGACTAGTTTTGACCGCTTCTGAACTCAACCCTTCCGACCAAAGAAGCTGCTCGCTAGTATCAAGCCGACATCTCGTCATCAACAAACGAAAGACAGATAATGGGCTTGTGTCAAAAGCTACTTTTAATTTTTAATTTTCTATTAGATGCACATCAGGTTGGCGTTTGGTGACAAGCACGTATGTATATATTCATAAAATGTTTATGCAGCCTAAACACAGTGAGATTAAAAAGAAAGTCAAAATCTACGCTATCTTAGATTATTATTTATAGAATTATTTATTAAATTTCAAGTTGACTGTTTCAAAGTTAAGAATTCAAACTACACTCTCCTCCAAAATTATGGCAATCAAGAATCAAAATGAAATACTTTTTTGGCGACCCTAACGAAAGCTTGAACAAAAAAATGACGTTTTTTGGTCGCTCACTATTATCCGTTTATTTATCGATCATTTCCCACCTTACATTATGTTATCGACATTTCCCAAAATGTCATATTATGTAATATGTGAATAAAATCAAGTAAACAAACTGTTTTAATAAGCTTGCTGTAGGGTTTGTCTCTAGTTGTCTATAAGCATGTCCAGCAGTGACGAAAAAGTGTTACTTTGTCATGGCATTCTTTCTGTCCTCTGCTGTCGCCTCGGTCACTAAAATCAGGGTCGTCCATATTAGGCATTTACAGAATTGACGGATATATTTCAGCATATTCTACACTAATTTATAAAAAGCAACAATAAGACAAAAATAAGAAACAAATAAGAATTATAATAGGACTCCTCTGGAGAACATTGTGCCCTCTAAAGTCGACTAAAGGGCCCCACAGACATTGTTCTTTCCCGACCGTTTTAACCGACGGGTAAGTCGGTTGGAACGATGAACGAACAGGACGATGCACACACACAACAGTTTTAGTTCTCAACAGTTTTCCGTGATGAACGTTCGTGTTTGTTGGCAGTGGCGGCGGTTTTCGCCCACAGACATCAGTTTTATTGTCCGTTCGTTCCAACCGACTTACCCGTCGGTTAAAACGGTCAGAAAAGAACGACGTCTGTGGGGCCCTTTAGTCGTTTGTAAAGCTAGTTTATTTCGTTTCATGTAGAAACGTCAGGTCCTTAACCGTCTGAAGATAAGTATTCACCACTCCAGCAATGTGAAATCGTGCACTGTGGTTCATAAATGCATAAGCAATTTTAGTACGATGATGCAAGGTTCTAAAATGTTTAAAACATATTGATAGGCAAACTGGTATCGAAGGCGTGTTTACCAGAACATCGTCCCTGATATTCCTGTCATTCAATTCCACCAAGTTCTTCAGGAGAAATGATGTTAGGCTTATTGGTCGAAAGGATTTCGCCCGGGCGTATGATTCTCGCCCTGGTTTTGGTATAAATACCACATTCACTTTATTCCAGTCTGTTAAAACATATTTTTACACAAGCGGGAGTAGAAATCAGTTTCTCTGGTGTCAAAATCCTGACAGAAGTGCATTCTTCTCTCCCTAGAGAGAGAAGTACCACTAATATGCGAATAGCCCGTATCGTATCACAAACATGGGGGCCCCCTTATTGCGAATGTTACAAGTGGCTTTTGGGACAGGGAGGCCGCATTGGGACAGGACGGCCCCCTTGGTCGAGTATTTTTCTTTATTTTCTGATACACATGATACAAGTTATTTCATTATTTTCTGAGACAAATGTTATAAGTCGCTTATGGTAACCAAAATAAGAGAGCCCCCAAGAGGATGGATCGTTTATGATATGGTGCGGGCTAGACGCAAGTCTAATATTTTACGTGCGGATTTACAAATAAATGTTCTCTTGAATTGTCAGGTTTTTGTGGTTTCGCTTGTGTAAAAAATAGTATATACACTTCAGGAGAGAATGCTATTGTTCCCTCGGTGGTTTATATCCCTCGGGCTGCAAATTGCGCCTCAGGAAAAATCATGCATTTCTATCCCTTTATGTAAAATATATACTATTTTACTTTGACGAAAATTATAAATTCTTCACTCGTCCTATTCCCCCTTAATCATTTCTTTAATAGTTTCTTCGCACGTGCTCTTTACTTCACCATTCGTTCTCTGTTTATGTACTTCCAGACTTCTTCTTCGGTATTAATTGATCTAATTTTCTCTTCTTCTTCTCGTTTCCTTTCTTCGTTCTTCTTCTCACAAGTGTCTTTATTTGCGCCCGGTGGTATTCTTCTCTTGGTCTCTTCCCATTTCTCCATTTCCTCATTTGCATTCTGGCTAGTCTTTTCATTTTTTACATTCTTTGTCTCCCCATCTGACTATTCCTATTCTTTCTCCTATTTGCACTTCTATGTATTTTCTTTGTTGAGATCGCTTCTTATATTCTTTTTTCGAGTTCTTTCATTCTTTTTTCGGTATTCTTTTGATTCCCTTCTTCTCTTTCAATGTGTTGTAGCGCAGTTCTGTACTTTTATATTCTTTCTTCTTCCCATATTGCTTTTATGATTTTTTGTGTCTTTTTATGATTATTCCTTTATTAACTACTATTTCTATTTTTAACGGTTGATGCCACTCCACTTCAAATGTTAGTAAGTTAGTAGTTAGACGGATGGTACGTCTTGTTTTACTATTGCATTATCAATCTGTTATTCTCCTCTCGGTCCCACGTACGTGAATTCCTCTGCATTGTCCTTTCTTCTTATTTTCTATTTTATCCTTCGATACTCTTCTCGCTTCTTCGGTGCCACTACTTTGTCTTTCTAATCTTGTCCCGATTTGTTTTGTTTTACTCATCTCTTTACTGTATACTGTGTTTATTTTAACTTTTTTTGTTTCTAGTCTCAGACTCCTCTCTGTTATTTCAGTTCTCTGTAGTTATTTCTTCTTCAATTTCTTTCCTACGTCTTGTCGCTCTGCCTTTCTTGTTGTTCCTTTCTGCTGCTTGACATCTCCATACGTAGTCCCTCGACATTCTCTCTTCTATCTTATATACTTCCACAATTTTTCTTCTTTGTTTCCAATACCCAGTACATTCCAATATCACAATCTTATTCTTCCTTTTGCATTTCCGTTCACTCGTATACCTTGTTTCGTTTTGCGTTGTCTTTTTTATTTTCTCGGTTTATTCCTTTTTTCCTTCAAAAATTTTCCAATTACCCGGTGTCGTCATTCCATCTCCGCCAATTTTCATCTACCTTCCTCTCTAAGTTTCCTTCTTCCCTTTCACTCTTGGCTATCGCTCTTATCTTTTTATGTATCTCTTTTATGGACTTTTATGTATACTAGTGATCGCCCGTCACTCGAAATTCGAGTGATACTTACGTAAATAGTGTTGAATAAAGACTGGTTACCATATTACATATTACAATTTTTAATTTGCATTGTCTGAATAATAAAAAAAAAATTAAGACGGAATAATTTCCTTATATACAATGTTTTGCGTAAACACTTGTTCATTGTGCGGTATAAGATGCTCCTGACTAAATTGTTGACATTACTACTACATTTGATTAAACAATAAATCTTCCGCTTCTCGATTGATTTGTTGAGAAAGTCGCAGGTCACTTAAACGAAAATATTGTGGAATTGGTAAACCAATTTTTCGGCAAGAAAAATTATGAGATAAAAGAATTGTATTTTGCACAGCTTCATTCGTCCTCTCTTTCACACTTTTTACACCCCGCACCCAAACATCCATCCATGTCTTAAGTTCCCTACACAGCTTGCTCACAAAACCTCAGGGGAGGGGCCAAGATACCTATATATAGCTACAGTTGTCCAACTTCTCACTTAAAACGATTCACGCTCATTTAAATCGATGACTGTAATGGACCGCTTTTCCCCTAAAATGATTTGCAAATAATTAATGAACCTGTGAAATTTTTGAAAATGGAAAGTACACATAGAACTTGTCAATGTCTTTCATTTAAAAAAACAATTATCAAAATCGGTGCAGTACAGACTGTTTTATTTGGTTCAAATTGATTCATGTTCAACGATTAAATATGTATATAGATTTATTCCACTCGAATTTCGAATGACTGGCGATCACTAGTAAATAATTATTTCAAACTAATACAAAAGTGGTTTCATGCATAGCCCACTTTAACCAATTTTATCTTCGATCTCGCTGTAGAATAAAGAAATTTTAAAAAAATAATAATTGCTAGTCATAGTAGGCAGAACTTGTTCATCTTGCTAACTCAGAAATCAAGTAGTTTATAAAATATGAAGTACAATCAGAGCCAAAGGAAACCTGCATGTTGGATGGTGGATAATCATGCATCTAAATTTTATATTGCAGACACACGCAATCTTCTCAACACAAGTGAGTAGTGCATGCGAACCGGAATTTAAACTAATGACTATAAGACTACAAAGAAGGCAAGTAGATCAGTACATTATGGACAAAAAATATAGTAATATACAGTCCCACGGGCAACAAATTTGGTTTTAGATTGTCCTTTGGCTTTATAGGTTAGATTTTGTTATTGGCAAAAACGACATAATTATGGTAAAGTTTCTAACGAAAGAGTCTTTTGTTTTTATACGTACATGTGTACAAAGAAAAACGTTCGGTCCTATTGTACCTATGAATTATATTAGACAAGGGAAACAGAACAGAACAGATGAAGACATTAAGAGGACAAGTGGGTGGGTCAGATAAAAATTTAATTTCAATGTTCATTCAAATTGAAGATAAATATTATCTCATTTAAAACTTAAAAATATATCTGATGTTTCAAAACAGCATACCATTATATCAATTATACAGTTGATTAAACGAATTCATTGCTGCAATAATTATTGTGTAACATTCCTTACCCAAAGGCTATTATAATAAATTAATGTTAAAAAACGCATGTGATATAAAGTAGTTAGTTGAAACTTTATCAAACAATTAAAAAACAAATAAAATCAAATTAATTTTTAATTATAATTCAAACTAAGCTATAAATGGTACGTAATAAATAAGTTATAAGTTCCTGCTGAGTGTTGATGACATTTTTCAACCACTTTTTACGTCCACATGTCCGTGACATTACCCGTACTTTCTCGCAATGCATTAGCTTTTTATGAGTTCAAAACGTTCGGTGACTTTACGTAATTAGGTAATAAATATTTATGCTGTCTAATGTATTACCCATGACAGTAACGACATTGATTTGTGATCATGTTTTTTTTAACCTTTAAAACTAAATAATTGCATCGATTAATCTTTTCCGATCTTATATCTTTTCCTGTAAGCCTCTCTAATGATTAACAACATAATTGCAAACATGGTAGAAAACCATCTGAAATTTTATTACATCTGACACCAATTTTAATGCTTGTTTACTCATCAAGAAGCATATGTTAAGAAAGGATTTTTACTTCTTTCTTGTTCCACTTCCTCTTGAGAGAGGTAATGTGTTACATACAATTTGTTATTAGATAGATAGATAGATTAGGCGTTGAGGGGTGTGTGGGAATTGGCTCACTGACACTTAGACCACACCGAGGACCCATTGTGTCACCCCCTCGTGTTCCTCTTTCCTGCCTCTCATCCAACCATCCCACATCATCGAAAAAAAGCTAGCATGGTTCCAGGTGAGGTACACCTCAAGAAGTGACCAGGGGTTAATTAGGATAGATCGGCAGGATCATTGGATTAATGGTCTTGAATATTGACAGGACTCAATTTCAGTTAACAAGGTATAAAATTGATCATATGATAACATAGCGTTCCCTGTAATTCTTTTAATATGGTACTTTACCGGCCTCTCATAAGCCACCCATATGTGTTATATTGTCAGACTGCAAATTGTCGACAAAATCAGACCGAAAAGAAGTCAGGTTGAATAATTTAGTCAACTCCTTGTTTGCTCCGACAAAATTAGTGCCGTTGTCAGAGTAAATCTGTAAACGTTTGCCTCGACGAGACGTCATTCTTTTAAAGGCACTAAAAAATGTGGTTGTGGTGCAGAAAGAAATTAATTAGCTACAATTTCTGATGGAAAGCCTCTTGGATAATTGGATAATTTCAGTTAAAAAATGTTCCGACTGTGCTAAGTTGTTAATTTCGTCGTTAATTTACGAATTGCATTATCGTGTTAAGCTGGATTAAATCATCCTCTCGCAGGTGCAAGACTTTCACAGCCAACAGAGTGGGATAGATTCAAACACTAACCGAAAACACATGAGAATCCCGCAGACCTCTGTTCCAGCGGGCATGGTTACAAGACCCGAATCCATTCAATTACTGCCCGATCACAGAAAATTGATGACACTCTCGAATCCAATATTCTAGATTTAACAGAAGTTGTACCCGGCGAGCTGATCGATTATTCGAGATTTTCTTCTTGGCAGAAACTTGTGCGCGCAATTAGTCTTTGTCTTCTTTTCATGAAGAACTTGAGAAGAGAGGTTAAACAGATTCAGAATAAGAATCGTAACGTACAGAGCAAGAATTTCTGAAACACATGAACAAACTGAAATAGTTGCAACTCCGAATCGCTGAAACTCATTGAAGAAGCTTTGTTGAAGTGGAGTTACATTCCTCCGAAAGCTCCTAACTTCGGAGGAGGGATTGAACTCTTTCAAACTACACTTTAAGAAGGCGGTGATGCAAAATAATATAAAACCTATATAAACTATTATATTTATCAATTTATACTCTGCACTAGTTTTAATCACACCTAATAACAATGTAGTAAATTAAATTGATAAGGTTCCCAGTGAAGAACTATCTAGTGAACAGTATAAATAAAAAATTAAATTAAATTTTATTGCGACAACGAGCTGTGCCGTAATTCAAATCTAGATGGACTTTCAGTCATCCATTAAGTTAATTTATAATTCTGAAATGTAGATATATGAATTTCGATCAATCAATCAAAATGAATTGTCATGTTACGTCTATACCTTAATTCATCTCATAAATGTAATATAATAGAAATTTAGGCCATTTCCGTATGTATTTACTAGCAGAATATTGAAATAGTATATTTTGAACTCACCGCCTCGAAAGAGACATTTTACGATCTTTGTCGGCAACCCGAAACACTTGCTTCCCGGTCTACTAAACCGGGAAACACGATAAAATGCACTGAAAATAAAAAGTGTTTAAAATAAATCAGTAGCTATTAATTAATGGAATAAAAAATATTGGCAACATTTAAAACAACATTTGTTATACGTAAGATTTATTTCGATATGATGGAAAGGTACATATTAATTACACTATTACAACAAAGAAAAATAACATTTTTTTAGGTTATACTACAATTCAATGTGTTCAATCCTTTGAATATTCAACCAGTGGTCCTGTAAAAATTTATAGTGCAATTAATGCAATTGGTAGGGGTGATTCCTGAACCCCCCAGAGTAATGGGCTCAGACATGGACTTAACGGTGTCGAATGTGCACTTTCCAACTTGCTTTTATGTGGATGGGCCGGCCAGGCCTTGGTTGGATTAATTTTTCTGCTACTTACATTAGTTTTACTTTGTAGAGAATCGTTTACGCTTGATGACTTACAATTAATTGGTCAATTGTTATAGAAGCCATGGATGGCTTGCTTTATTTCATATTTTGAAGTCTAATTGTATATTAAAATAAAACTTTAATTCAAAAAATCGTGGTAATGTTCGTTTCAAAAAATATTGTACAATCCTCATGCGTGAACAAGATTGTGTTCCCGCACTTGGTTTGTAAATTACTATTTCGATACGAGTGCGCTGTCACTTTTCAGGGGCGAGGGGGAATTTTTGCAGCCCGAGGCGATGCCGGGGGCTGCAATGAGCCCGAGTCCCTGAAAAGTGACAGCGCACGAGTATTGAACAGCGTTTTTTGTATTCGTTCCCGCAAAATGAGAAAAAGTACAAATTTACATCATTTACATTGAGGTTAGGTTGACAGCTGTCAGATTAAATATACATATATGGCGTAATATTTATGTATGTTGCTATGTATTTCATTATGCATTATGTGTTTTACAAACGAATACAAAAAATATATTACTCGAAAACAATTCAAGCAATACAATATATTGGTGTTCTGCATTAAAATATAATAAAAAATACTATGTAGCCTTTATTAACTACGTATCTTGGTAACATTAGTATGTAACATTACAATAGTATATTTCGACACAAGTGCGCAGTCATTAGCAGTTTTTAGGAGCGAGGGCAAATTTTTGAACGACGAGGCACCAGCCGAGTGTTGCTATGAGCCCGAGTGTATTCGAAAAGTGTATTCGTTCGATAGGTACATCAAATTTTGAGGTTACGTTTAACAGCTGTCAAATTAAGTACGTATGCTATAATATTTATGTATATCATTATGCATTATGTTTTTCACAAAACGAATATAAGAACGTTTTCATGATAAGGACATTACCCATAATATAATATTATTTGAATAAAAGCTAATAAACAAACTGTCTAATCTTGCTGTAAAGTGTAATAGACACGTGTTGGTACTGGACTTTTCTAATATTATTCTCTATAAACATGTCCAGCAGTGACGAAAGTCATATGGAAATATTCAACACCGGTCCGAAGCCAACGCTGTTAGGATAGATTTGCTCCCTAAAAAATCGGCAGAACTCTTCGAGAAGCATTATGATATGAATGATGAGAAAATTAACAAATACGGTGAAAATCTCCTACTCCCTAATTTTTCCAGTAAAACGAAGAAGAAGGTGGCAAGAAAGAAGATGAATATTGTAAGTAAGATTTATTCATGAAACGGATTGTACAATAATCTTACATTCGTAACAAGGCACTAAAGCATATACAAATAATACATATAAGAAAATACAAATAATACACACGAAAGAAATACAGAAAATAAACTATTACGGCTGTGTATATGAATAATAAATCCAAATAATATAATCAGAACATTTTATCCTGTAGATACGAGTATTCCTTGCTTGAATGACGTTGGGGGAAGCGTTCTAACGTGCGTTCACCAAAATCGAAGAAGAAGCAAGCGTTGGAATCTTCAAGTTATGTCTGAATTTAGATCACACGCATGCAATGCTACACCATACGTTCTTTAATCCATGGCCCAATTGACGTCGTTTTTTGTTGAACGCACCATACCATTTTTGCGGAAACCCACGTTTTTAGCATTTTATTATTATAATTTAATTTTTTTAATTAGAAACGCGAAGTTAAAGTTAACTAAAATATTATTTATGAACATAAACATTTTTTCATTATAATTTATATCTGAGTCAATAAAACTCCAATCAATATTAATAATGATAAGATTAAAGAATCGACATTTACCTACAGGTATAGGTTTAACAATTTTGGTAGTTAAAGAGTTATCATAAAACGAGTCCTTTTGACAAATTCTTATACTTATTCCTAACTGATCACATATTTATTGTACACTTCACAAGAACAGTCATATCGCGAGTGTTTAGTGTCTATTTTTTTTTGTCTTATTTTCTCTGATACAATTTATGCATCTTTCGTCTTCATTATTACAATCATTTTCTTCGTCTTCTTCACTTCCACAGTTGGAACACACAGTTTCTTCTCCACACATGTGGCTGGTATCGTTAAAACAACAACATTTATAGCACTTAATTACATTGACATAAATTCATAATTATACCGAGCATTCGTTCCAATTCACACTAACTCTTCCCAACTTAAACTTAATTCTTGAAACGTTTTCGGATTGATAGTGACGATAGCGAGATAACCCCTTTTCATTTTTTTAGATATTATTAATTTTTCTACTTTGCGTTCGTACTGAGGCTATTACGATACGCTTTTGTGTGACATAATAATAGACAAAAGCGGTGTTATAATAATTCTACTAAAAATAGTACATCTAATTTATTTTTTTAATATTGGCAATCATGGTAATCCCAGGGCAATCCTAATCTATAATACTTCGCTCTGCATGTTTTTGGGGCGTAACCAAGCTAGTAACACTTGGCGCATTGGAGTGGGACGAGGGCTGGCGGTCACTGGCGGTTTGAGCCATCCAAACAACTGCACTGACGGCGCTTGCCGAAGACTGTGATGCCGTGGGCCAGGAAATGGTTGAGGGTGTTTGTGTCTCCGGTGATGACGCGGGGTCCACTTGTTTGTGCGGTGGGATTTGTTTCTAAAAATTTTGTGGATGGGGAGATGGAGATTTTCCAGGGTCAGAAAGATATCGCGTTCGTCAGTGCATAGCTCGCACAGAAGGTAGCAAATTCCCCATTTTTGGAAGGATAAAAATACAACTACATAGACAAATTCCCTAGATTGTGAAATTTGATTGTTTTGTATAAAAGTGGCAAAATAGAAAAAATACTGTATGATAACTCGTTTATAAGGCATTTTGTCGCACTTACTCGTGAGTGCTACAAAATTCTTCTTATAAAACTTATAATATATATTAGGTGGAAATTATAATGTCCTTCAGGGTAGGTTTTTGTGCATACTTGACTCTTCTCGTTTTCGTTTGATTACTTTCAACACTTATTGGAGGGCTTGCATTTGTCGAGTTTTCATTTTTTAACTTTTCTCTAGCATTCTTACACAATTTTTCATTTTGTAAAGGCAGAGCATTTACACACTCACCTTCACTTGCCGAACCCATACCGGTGAAAAAAGAAAGAACAATAACCTTAAAAATTTACAGTATACATACATCGTTCTGCCGTATTCACTAGAATGTCCCGCTAAGGTAACTTCGTACCAGATAGCTGACTTGCAAAACACATCGATGGGTATCAGCAAAGTCAACCGCCCCGGAACATTGTCAGCACTATACAGGACATCCAGGTGAATAACTTCGATTGTATTTTCAGAGAAATAATCGTTGCTTTCATTGAAATCTACGCGAGTAGACCGTGTTTTTGAAAACTTTTTGCGTGTTATCTATAATTCCCTGATTTCTCCCTGATATTTAACCTTATAGCATATAGATACTTGGCTATCCCGTAAGCGTATTATGTAGAACGTTAACAGATCTCGGATAAATACCTAGTTTTGACAGACATTATTTCATTTAAAATTCAACAACCTAAAAGGTTTAGGTCGCAACAAGTGTTTGGTACAGCTTAAATCAGTCGATGCATAGACAAGAACCACCGGAGTCTTCAACAGAGTTCCCAGAGAGTAATTAAACACGCTCGATTGACTTTCGACAGTGTGGGTAAATTAGTAGAAACGTATCGCGTCCGTAATCCAGTCTTCTTTGTTGGAGCAAGTTCCGTTTATCCAGTTTAGCGTGGAATGGCATTTTGCCGCCTCCAGACCGGCTCACACCTGCTACAAAGTTACAAGCCACACATTGTCACCCGGACTGCTACCGTTTTACGCCGGCTTTCCTGTTTCTGACGGCTCGGCGGATATATAGGTAAACAAGTGGGTGTTTCTGTCGTCGTTTTCAATAATAATTTAACAGCGGATTTCGTCGCTGGCCCGCCGCACTGCCGGTTTTTCCACATTGCATTCGGATGTCTGCACGCCGCCACTAAATCATTTATTTCTAGGAAAGTGAGGCCATAATTTAACGTCGAATGTAACTGCAACGGCAGTCTGTAAATGGCAAGAGGTGAGCGAGCTGAATGCAGATGAGTTGTGTAGGCCGAAGAGACTCTTTATGGGCGCTGCTCATGCACACGGCCCCGTATAATGTAACACAACACGCCGAGGAGATGCCGATAAATATTCATTAAGTGCAATTATAGCACCACCGAGTGAACGCTTTATTGCATCGTATATTTTATTACAGTTTTACGAGGTACACATCCATTTTATAAGAACCCGTACATTACCCCAATATTTTATAACGCGCATTTCGAAATTGTGGCTTGTTTCCTTTTAATCTAATGTGATTTACGAGCGAAGCGGCCGACTCACTGCAAGATAAATGTCCCTTCCTCGTTGCGAAATAAATATTATTGCCCCTTCCTCCGTTCTCAAGATCGCACGCCGCTGGCTGAATCCAAGAATCTGCACGCAAAATCATCCCGGATTACTCCGGATGTATCGGGAGTTATCTTTGCACTAAATCCTTGATTCGACTCATTAGTCACAAAACTTAACTTCACAGCTACCAAAACAAAACAAAACTTTTCAAATTTCCTGGAGTGTGTCTTTTTGCAACTTTCAGGGACACGGTGGGTTCTCATTAGTCACTCTTCCGGTCGGTGTATATATAAATAAAGTGAATATTCTTAACAAGTGTAAAAACAGGAAGTTATTTATATTTCTTTAGGGATTAACATCAACCAGATGTAATGAGGTGAAACTTCCTCGTATTTCTAAATTTAACTGATGATGGGGAAATTTATTGACTTAATTGATTTTCTAACAGATGATTTTTTTATTTAGGGAGTAATAGAGAAAAATAGGGAATTTCGAATGAAATTTAACTATGTTTACGCTAATGAAGCGTTTTCACGGCCAAGACAAACCCCCACTCATACAATTCACAAAAAACTGATACCACGCAAAAAGTTTACAAACCCCATTCATGAATTCAGTTTAGTAGCTTTCGTTTCCGTAAAAGCTTTCGGCTGACGCAAATACAGATATGGTAGTGGTTTTATTATCAAAATTTTGAAAACATTTGGATAGGTCAGAATGGTGCAATTACATGGCCCCGCATGTTCATCAACGTTTTTAATTGTGTGCGAAATAGCATGTTAAGCTGTTGTGATGATTATTGTGTAATTTGTAATGGAAATGGATAATCTTCTTATATACAGGATGTTTCACATAAGATTAGCTTCCTTCAACATGAGGTAATTATACAGGGTGTTACGGAAGTCCTAGCAGAAAATGTAACTACAAGTGGAACTCGTCAAAATAACAAAATAACAAAATAATTTCTGACCCCTTATTTCACCTTCCGCCTATGACTAAATGAACTTGAACGCATCAGAGAGTTTTCGCCGAATGAGGTAAACACCTTCTAACTCTTTTGGGGCAAAACATGTGTCGTTGATAGTAAATTTTAGTTATCGGTTATGTCGCAAATACTAAGAATTTATTCCTTGTAATTTCCACGAAAATGTCCTTGTCTATGGTGCAGTTTCTATGGTGTTAGTGTTAGGTAATGCAAATGAAGTCCGCCGCTTGTCTCTGTCTCGGGCCTCCCAAATGTAATCGCGTTTTGGAAATTAAACCTGCAATTTTTAAGTATTCGAAAATGTGTAGTGTCGGTGTGTCAACATTAAATGTAAATCCCGTAAGGATTTATCCCTGATGTAAGTTAGACAGTTTATTATTACATACGAACCTAGTTCAATATTATGCATGTTATGGTAGGTTAGTACATGTTTCCATTTAAACAGTTTTTCTTTCGATTCCTTTAATGGGTAAAGTTTTTGTGCATTCCTCACAATCAATGAACGTAGGACCATAGGCGTGTCACAGTGACCGTTCTGTTACGATCAGTGCGTGACAGTGACGGTTCAGTTTCGTTCACTGTTCAGAAAGGTGATCCTAAAGAAGTTTTCTTGAATCTTTTGCATCGTTGATTTCAATTCCCTAGCAAAGTCGGAGATGTTCTGACGACTGGGTACGGGAATATTCACAAAATCTCCTGGGAGTCAGAGTTGTGTCCCACAAACAAGTTGAGGGGGTGATACTGTTACGTGGGCGGCGGTTACCCTTGGAGGTACCGGGACCGAAGTACACCACCGACGTTGAAGAGGGCGATCTCGTGGAGGAACTCCTTCAGCAGCGGGAGCCCGGCCTCTCGGTGGAGTTGTTCGTTTCTGACGAACCATGGAGCGTCGAAAGCTTGGCGGAGGAATTTGTTCTGGAGAACCTGCAACTTACTCATGTTTGTCTTCGAGGGGGCGTGTGCCCAAGCCGCCGAAGCATATGTTAGAGTCGGACGAACGATTGTGCTGTAAATTAACAATTTGTTCTTTACCGACATCTTACTGCGCCTGCAGACCAGCGAGGAGAGCTTGCCTACTGCCATTTTCCCCTTACTCAGCGAGTATTCGAGGTGTTGGCGGAAGTCGAGCTTTTTGTCGATGATGACACCTAGGTATTTTGCCTGGTTGGCCCAGGGGATGACCCGGTCGAACATCTCGATTTCTCCCTCTGGTTGGACGAGTCGGCGCGTCACGAGGAGGGCTGTGCTCTTCTCGGGGTTGACGTCGATCATCCATTTCTGACACCAGTCTTCGAGCTTGTCGATGGCTTCCTGCAGGTAGCGGGTCGCCAGCCAAGGCTGTCTTGATCTGGTGAGGATTGCTGTGTCGTCTGCGTAGATGGCGAGCGTGGTGTTTGCGGTCTTTGGGATGTCCGCGGTGAAGGCCGCGTACAGGGGTGGAGAGAGGACAGATCCCTGGGGGACGCCCGCTTCTATGTCGTGTGGACGGGACAGGGCATTTCCGATGCGGGCACAGAAGGACCTGTTTCGCAAAAAGGAATTAATTAGTTGAACCATTTCCAAAAGCACGCCGCACGAGTGGAGCTTGAAAACAAGTCCATCGTGCCAGACTGTGTCGAAGGCCTTGGCTACGTCGAGAAAAACAGCACCGGTCACTTGCTTTCGCTCGATCCCGGTGGCGGCGTATTCTACGACTCGGAGGAGTTGGTCGGTGGTGGAGTGTTTCGGACGGAATCCAAATTGTTCGTCTGGGAGGGTGTTGGTCATCTTGATGTAGTGGGTGAGTCTCTTCTGTATGACTCTTTCCGCCACTTTCCCCGCTGCTGAGAGCAGGCTGATTGGCCTGTGGTTCTGTGGGAATTTTGGATCCTTCCCGGGCTTCGGAATGAAAATCACCGTCGCGCGTTTCCATCTATCTGGAAAGTATCTGTGTTTGAGAATTGCATTGTTTCGGCTTTGTCTTCGTCCGTGAAGACGACGCCGTTGCTTCCGTGGATCGGGGGGAGGGGTTTGCGGTCGTTGCGAAGGGCCCTGGCCATCTTCCAGATGGAGTTATCCTCTGTGGATAGTGACTCTAGCTTCTCTGTCCAACGTTCGTCTCTGAACTCTCGGAGTGCTAGTCTGACTTCCCATTGAAGTCTGTTTGCTGCAGTTCTGTCTGCAGCAAGGCCGCTGCGCCGAGCTCTTCTTCTCGCTCGGTTTTTCTCACGAATCAGATTCACGATTCGATACGGAATCGTGCGCCGTTGGGATGGCATCTGCGTGAGTTCTTCGCTCGCTTCCGTCAGCGCGTTGTTGATCTTGTTCTCGAAGACTTCGATTGCGGCGTCGATTCCTTCGGCATCCAAGGTTTGTGGAAAATCTCCGAAGTTGACTTCACAGTGGACGGCGAATTCTGTCCAATTCACCCTCCTGGTGTGCCTCTCAACTGGGTCGTTGGCTTCCGTCCCGATGTGCATCAAGACGGGGCTGTGATCCGAGCTGAGTTCTGCGGCCACCGAGAGCTCAATCTGGTGGGCAACGTTCTTGACGATGGCGATGTCAAGAGTGTCGGGGACTCCTGTTTGGTAGTTATGGTAGGTCGGCTCGTCCGGGGCCATAACTACCATCTCGGCGTTTCCTGTGAGGAAGGCGTCGAGAGTCCGCCCATTGGCGTTCGTCGATCGGCTGCGCCAATCCAGGTGCTTGGCATTGAAGTCGCCTGCTGCGATGGTTGGAATGTCACCATCCATCAGTTCCCGCAGATCATCTTCGAGAAGTCTGAAGGTCGGCTGGGGGCGGTTGTAACATGCAAACAGGCGGAGTGGCCCATTCGCTGTAGTTACTGTTACCCCAGTGGTTTCCATGTGTTGAAGATCTGAAACTGCTTTCCCGATCGCAGCCGGTGTCCTGCTTCCTGATTGGCTGCAGCCTATTCACCCCAAAATCTAACATTAATTATACTTAAATCTAATTAAAACTATACTTAATCTATAGCGCGAGCGCTTAACCATTAATCTAAACTAATCTAACCTAACCACTCGCGACCGCATGCGTGGAAACAGTGAAATCGCGAGAGCGTGCGCGATGGGCGTGACGGAGTGGGAGACAGTATAA
The DNA here is from genome assembly GCA_963583935.1 of Diaperis boleti. Lineage (NCBI taxonomy): Eukaryota > Metazoa > Arthropoda > Insecta > Coleoptera > Tenebrionidae > Diaperis > Diaperis boleti. The sequence goes on along the minus strand of OY757242.1, from coordinate 33,840,436 downwards.
AGTTAAACTCTCGGCGGCTGGCGCCATTTCCACTCCGTCTACCGTCTGAGCACACGCTCGCTTCCTGTTGCAATTTTCATGTCATGTCGCCAACAGGACGCGTAGTGTTTTATATTAATCTATTCTAAACTTAAAATTAACACTATCACTACACTAAACTACGAAAAATCTGGCCGCGAAACACCGTCCTACAACAATACAACAAACATTACCAGTGGAAGAGCCTGTAACCATGTTGTGTTATGACATTTAACAGCCGTTTGTGTACATTCCTGTGAGTTCTTGGAGGAATGTAAATGATACAGATTCAGACTGTGTGCCCCTGTCTGTCGTGATTGTGTTCTTCTTAAATTCCTGGAACGCCTTTAGCGCTTGTTCTGTAGACTGGATCTCTGTGGTTTCTCTTGTACATCCTTTTAGAAGTTCGGTGAGTGGGGCTTGTGGATTCGCAGCATTGGGGAGCCACCGCCGGTAGTAATTTACGATTTTCAGGAATCGTTGGAGTCGCTTTGATGTTCTGGGGAATGATATTCGGGTGATGACTTGCACTTTTTTTGGAACAGGTTCTATGCCAGCTTCAGATACTCTCACCTCTAAGAAATTTAGTTACTCCAAATGTGCATTTTCTTGGGCTGATGACTATCCTCTGCTCATTTATATAGACGACAAAAACGAAATCTAAGTGCCCTCGGTGTTTGTCTGCATTGTTGGATGCCACTAGTAAGTATATCATCGACGTAGACGTACCATCTAACCCCTGTAACATCTAATCCCTGTAGAACTTGGTCATGGCATTCACTGTAGCTCACTTAGATAAAAGGGAGTCGTAATGGGTGTTTTAGGTCGGTCAGTAGGGAAATATGCTTTGACCAAATCAATAAAAGAAAAAAAGTTATTGTGAGTGTCAGCTCCGACGCGCGACTGGAATTTACTCTTTAAGTGCGATTGTCTTTGAATATAATACAATAGGTAAAGGGGGTAAATAAACAACACATCTCTTTATTGAAAGCATGTCTATACAGGGTGTTATGGAAGTCCTAGCAGAAAATTTAACCACATGTAGAACTTGGAAAAATAAACGAAGGGTCGAGTGGATGAAGGAGATAAGTAACAAAATCACAAAGTGGAGAAAATGGGGTTCAAAGTTTTTTAATTATTTTTTTGATAATTAAAAAATTGTGTACATATATGGCAATATTTATTTATTTAGGGTGATTAAAAAATACTGTACAAATCACTAGAGGCATTATCTGCAATCAAAAAATAACGCCTAATGTCAAATTTTGAAAAAAAACTACACATACCTCCGTTATTCATCTAAAAAGGAATAAATAAGTTATTTCTTCCGAACGAAATAAGGACGACGTCTTCCCTTCAAGTAAAGAATCTTGCCTTTTTCGCAATTTTTGATATTGTGCAGATTCCCAAATCGTCGGTGAAATGTGTTAACCTGCTAACTCCATTTGACAAAATTTTAGAAGAGACTATTAAAACGCTTGTATTTCGGAGTTTATATTAAACTATTTGGAGATATCAGGTATTATTCAGACAAAATGTTTTATGTTTTTTCTCAATAATAACTGCTGTCTCTAAATGGTTTAATATAAACTCCGAAATTCAAGCGTTTTAATAGTCTCCTCAAAAATTTTGCCAAATGGAGTTAGCAGGTTAACACATTTCACCGACGAAATTATACATCCACATTTGACTTTAGAGGTTGTGAGTTTAGGCAGCGGAAAACGCACTGCTTCTTACAGATGAATGAGGCAAGTTCAATCGTTCAACGCTGTTCTGTATGGATAAAGGGAGCAACTGCAGTTCGAAGTGGATAAAGGTGGTATCTGCCCCGCACTTACCCCCTTCATTTGTGAATTTTCGCAAAAGATGCGGCACATACCTGTTTTAACCGCTACTAACTTCGCTATTTACAATAATATCAATACGAAAGTTGGTGGCAAATGAAGATTATCACTTACAATCATCATTCCTATGTATAGTTCATTTTTGTAAAAAATGTCAGTTACCTCTTTCATCCACTCGACCCTTCAATTAACCTTCTTTCTATTTACCACTTTGCTGAAATCCGCAATTTTTTTGAACATTTTCTGACTCCTTATTTCACCCTCCGCCTATGACTACATGAACCTGATCGCCCCGGCCGCTATATTACCTATGGCCTGTGCTCGATTCTTAAGCAAATACTAAGAATTTATTCATTACAATTTTCGCGAAAATGTTTATTTTCAAGAGTTCTGCTTGTGGTAAAATTTTCTGCTAGGATTTCCATAACACACTGGATTTTGAAGTGAAACTTCTTAATCCAGGTGTGAGTACGAAAAGTACGAAAAAATTAAACGAAAATTAAAATGAAATGAAAATCAAAGTGAAACACTTTGGTGGTGCGGATGGAGGAGGTAGTAGGTATTACGGCGGTTCAGATGGTACGCCCCCTGCCTCAATGGGCCACCTGTCTCAAGTGGCCCCCTGTCCCAAGGGAGCGTTGTTTTAGTTACCATAAGCAACTTGTAAGATTACACTTCTAACAATACATGGCACGATTTAGAGGGTTAATGAAAACATAACTTTTAACGTTTGATTTTACTCCCCATCATTTTGTAGTAACGGGCTCTAAAAATCGATTCCTAAGTAGCAAACTCCAAACACTTTCTTACCTTTAGATTGGGGCTAGAGTCCTGGAAGTGGGGAATCGGGTATCTGTGTGGTGTCGTAACTTCGTTAAGGCTGCAATAGTCGCCACACGGTCTCCAGGATTGGCATAAATGAAGGGGGCTGGCCCATTGCGATGACCTTTCATCAATTGCCCGAATGTCTGGGTACTTTCGCACTAACTGTTGGTAGCACTGCTAGTTCGACAATTCAAATCTCACTTCACAAGAGTTTGACAGTTTCACCAATTCATAAATTTTCATAATTCAGTTTCATAATTCCAGTTGAATAATTTCAGCCTGACATATTCATAATAATTTCACAATTCCACAATTTCACACTTTTAGAAATTTGTGGTTCGACAATTCAAATTTCACTTCACGAGAGTTTGACAGTTTCACAAATTTATAAATTCAGTGTGACAAGTGTCAGTTTCATAATTCCAGTTGAATAATTTCAGCCTGACATATTCATAATTTCAGCCTGACATATTCATAATTTCACAATTCCACAATTTCATAACTTTGGAAATTTATACAATTTTTGTCTTGCGATCGCTAGCACTCGCGGGCAGAACATTTAGATCGGCACCTGTGCCTATTAAAAAGTGTTTTTTTTTTGTTCGGGCCCACAACAACGAGTCTGGCCCTTCTTCTGCTTTCTTTGCTCGTTTTTTTTTGCCACTCAATGGTAGTCACGGCTGAAATGGCGGCTGTACTTCCTAGTCCTAGGCCTGAAATTAGTTGTTTTATTTTCTGGGTTTGGCATAAAGAGCTTCTTTGCAACAGCACCTTCTTCAGCGACTGCGGCCATTAAACACCAACAGCTCTCTCAACTCTCCACCAACAGCTCCAGAAAACACAGTGCATGTGGACAATTTCGTCTGCTGGGGGCGGCTCTCCTCAATCTCTGGCCGTAGAAGAGAACCGACATCAGGGACACAGAGAAGTTGACTTCAACTTCTCTGGAGGCACTCTGTACATTTCCTAGCAGGTCTGTGGTCAATGATCAGGTTAACCACAAAAACCTTTTCAAGAACGATGTCAAGGAAGCCGAGTCGATCCAAAGACCATCACTTGAACCGAAGGAGCCTTCTCGAAACCAGACGACCTTCAATAATAAAAAAACGCACCACAACAACAAGGCGAAATAACTGGTGAGAGAGAACTCCCCATTTTACATTCTTCACTTTCAATTATTTTTTCTTCTTACTCTCTCTCCCTCTCTTTCTCATGTTATCACGTTTTCTCCCAAAAACAAACCAACCATGTTTTCACCAAGTCGATGTACCCATGACGACGATCCTGGTACTAGTTTTCTGCGGTCTCCCAGTGCTGTGGCGATCATGTTCGAGGCCATAGCCGTATGTTGGTTCATCACAAACACAACAACTAGTCCCAACAAGATCCTGACCTCCCTCCGCTGAACAGGCATGAACCTAAAGCAGCGGTCTGGCAATTAAATTATTGTAATTCGAATAGCATTCTAGAATTATACAGTTTTTCGTGACGTATACGGAATTTCCGGATCGGGTCCAGTTATTAAATTCTACACTTCTTTGCCACCTCCGGGGAAAGTACCGACACTACGTGGTAGAACTTAGTTTCCTCCTTCGTGACTTTCGGAGCTGTTAAATTAAACTTGGCTTCTGCCATTGCAAACCATAATTCTACGTTTGCTCTCCAGAAAGAGGGTAGATTTGGGCTGGCGGCGGAGATTTGGGGTTTAGGCTTCATGTTGCTCTTCAGTCAACAACAAAATAGGCGTATCCTACTTAACTTTTTAAAACGATTTACCTCCCAGGATCTGTTAACATTTCCCTCGATGCTTTTTTTCGCGAATCTCGAATGCAACTCATGCTATTCAAAGTACTACATATGTAATTTTGGTATAGCAAGAACCATTTAGTACTATTTAGTAAGAAGCAGGAACCTGTAAGATAATAATAATAATCAAAGCATGTTTTTGTTTTTTTGTATGAATTTTTGCTGTTTGGGTTTGGGTTTTGCTTGCAGAAGGAAAGGGGCAAGTAGAAAGGTACAACGGAATAATATTTGGGAAGCTGCTGTTGAACAAATCAACAATGAGGATGATGAAAACACATGCACACAAGAAAATGGTGAAGAAATGAAATTCGTCCAAGTTCAAGTATCAGAATTCTTCCTGAGCTAAAACTAGGAGAGGAAGCTGTGTTCGTGTTGTTACGTTTTATCAGGTTTTTCAAGTTCGGTTCAGATAGGAACTAGGTACTTGAAAAACGACTGAAAAATTACTCAGGGAGAGTATTTCAGAAATGTAATAAAAGAAGCAATTTGGAAAACGTTATTTAGAGAACATTTTAGCGAGTTCATGTAGCCTTCAGGTTTTTAGAGAACCAAAAGATACTAAAATCACCAAACAACCACACATTCTAAGTACCACATTCTCCCATAAATTAGCCAGAAAAACGTAAATTCTCCTTTTCTTTCAATTCAAGTATAACTGTTATCAAAGTTTATTACCCGCAAACACAAAACTGACAACCTCAAGGCCTGAATACGTGCTATAGGGCATATGGAATGGACGCCTGCGTTGTGGCATATTGAATATGACGAGCATGTGAGTTATGGACGTTCGACTGCCTCCTGGGCCGTACCCTAATCAAACTTTTTACAGGCAGCCAACACTTGTGTTGGTTTGTTGCGGCACAAGAACCCGATGAATAAATAAAGCTATCTGGAAAGTCATTTATCATACCCGTATCAGGAGCGTCGCCATAAATTTTCTTGGCGAGTCGATAAGAGGCGGCATAAAACGAAATGGAAGCATGTGCCGCAATAAGTTAACCCCCATAACAAGCCCTCAATTATTGGTCAGATATGCATCTTGCAGTGCGAAGCAAATAATTTCCACTTGTTAATTTACAGATAATGTAGTTATACTGCAGCCAGTATGAAAGTTAATTTATCTCCTGGCGATAAATTACCAGTAATTTATGGCCGCCGCGTAGATACCGAAAAAATTGGGAACGGGAGAAATTTAACTGTAGAATTTTCCTGACAGTGCTGTGAAAGTGATTTCTTTGTTTGCAGAACGTTTTAGTGGTATTTCTAAATATGATGCTCATCGCTTGGGCATCACAAATCTCCTTCCGTTTAGACGGACTAGATAGGAAAATTACCACTTACAAAATGTAAGTTTGAAGAAAAGTACCACCAAAATTAATACTTAGACCATGAAGATACTAAAGTAAAAGTAAAAATAAAAAGGAACAGAATTAGAATACGATGATGTATTAAATTTGTTGCATTCGTAGAAACCCTCAAAGAAAAAACATTGCAAAGCTTGTTAAAAGACGACATCGTAAAGTCATGATTAAACAAAAACTACTATGTATTTCATTTCTGATGAGTTAGCAAAAATCTATAATAATGTATTTTGAAATAATATGAGATTTTACCTGAACATTTTTACTATTTATATTTTTTTTACTCTCTCAGACCATTTTCCTCAGAAGGAGAAATCTTTTCACGACAAGTTTAATTCCTTATGTTGTATTACCGATTGGACAACAGTTGCTGGCTTCGTTAAAGTAAAATGCCCTGACGCAAAAAAAAAACCACAAATAATTGTGCGATCTTACAATATTATCCGTTTTAGAGTGACACCACCTATTGATGATTTTTCATCCTTATATCATGATACCGACATTATCCATAATGTCATAATATTTGAATAAAACCAAATCAACAAACTGTTTTAATCTTGCTGTAAAGTGTACTAGATATGTCCAGCAGTGATGAAAGTGATACAGAAACGCCCCTCCTGAAATAACTAACGGAGCAAACGCCACTAGGTTAGATTTGCTCCCTAAAAATCAGCAGAATTCTACGAGAAACATTACAATACAGAGCAATTCAGAGTAACATTAATGAAAGAGCCCTTGAGTCCTTTGGGAATAAAAAAAAAATCTTTGTTTACACCATACGATCGCCAGTATTATTGGACAAAAAACTATTCACACACTGTTACTATTTATTTTCCTATTTACAAAAAATGCTAAAAAAGGTCCTCCGTTAAGTTCTAAGCAAAGTCGAACTCGTCTTTTTAGAACATTTTCAAAAACATTTACCAAACATTGGGGTGGAATGTCTTGACAAACTTATGCAATTGCATTGTTCAAATCATTCATGTTATTCACATGATTCCTAAAAAAAATATTTTTAATATGGCCAAACAGAAAATAATCCAAAGGGGAGAGGTCCGGCGATCTAGAGGGCCACAAATGAACTGAGATCAAGCGGTCATTAAAAAAATACTGTCGAAGATTATTGCATTTGAAGTATAGCAGGTTGCACCATATACTGCTGGAAGTGTATTGTAATTCTTCATCTAGTTGGTTTATAAATTGGTAAAGAAAATTTTTAAAATAACGGAACTATTACAAAAATCGATAAATGGTAGAATTTTTACTTACTTACTTAATTCTTAGCCTGTTCTCCCATTTCTTTCTTTGGTGTAAGGAGTGTGTGGGGTTGAGTTTAATATTTTGACTTATTGCATATTTCCCTCAATCTTTTCCTGTCATGTATGGCTTGTTGTGCTTGCTCCCACGATACTCCTCTTTTATTCATTGCCCCTTTCACGTCTTGCAGCCACGTTTTTCTGGGTTTTGTGTTTCTTCTAAAGTATGTTCCAGTTTTTTACAGATTGGTGTTATGATGCCTACAATTGGTGTTATCTGCTGTGATCTTGTCATGTCCAGGCGAATCTAGCCCTTCCAAACGATCTTTATAAAATTCCCTATATCTGTTCATATTTTTGTCTTATTCTTCTGTGATATTTACATCTTTCTCCTTTATCCGAATTGCATCGAAAAAAACCTTCTGGTTATATTTATAGGTACGCGTTTTTCATTTGTTCTCCAAATTGATGCCATGATTTTCTCTTTTCGTCATCTATCACTCTTTTGACCTCTTTTCTTCGTTGTTTATATTTCCCATATTCTGTTTGGTCTGTTTGTTTTGCGGTACCTACATGGATTAGCGATGTTCACTCGCCGCCATTCTGAAGAGTTTGATGTAACTTATTTTTTGTTGGAATTAAAGGGGTTTTGAGTCAGTTCTGTTCGAAGGTCCCAACAATAGAGACGTGTTCGTATGCAGTGTTTGATTCGCTCTTTTACTCTGTCCGCTAATTTGTCTTTTTTAAATATCTATTAACTATTTTTTGATCTGCCAAATGTGCTATCGACTGTTGTTGTAATTCTTGCTAAATTTAATTATGAACCCTCTTTGTGCTTGCTAGAAAAAGTATTTGACTAAAAGATTTATATCCAATGTACCCCATATGAACATATCCCAAGCTTTCTTCGAGCAGTTTATTTAATAATACAAAGCGTTTCCAAATAAAGATATTGTGCGCACTAATACTGTTGATCATTACAGTTATGTACACATCAGTGTTCCAAAAGCAAGTAATGTAAATATATTTTTTTAATTGACAGAAAATTTTCTCTGCGATTTTCCACACTTGAAGTTAAATGTTTTGTCAGTAACAAAACGCCTCGTTAGTTCTCCCGCTGGCATAACGTTTGTTTCGTCAAAACGTCACTTAGAATAACACGTGGAGGTGTGCGATCCGCACCATGAGCTTTCTGGCACGGCGTCGCCGTCGTCGGCGGTTGACATCCGCGACAGCTGGTCCACGACGCCTCCAGTGAACTATTTACGTTGATTTGCCGACTTTTCAGTGGACCTAGACAGACCTGAATGCGTCTAATCCATAATCTTGCCACTAGTACTGATATGGCGTGGCAGCCACTGTCTATTCCATTATTCAACTTTAATTGCTATGACGTCGGACGTTTGAGTGCATTCACCTGTACTACACAATATGTATTCTTTAAGGATGACTGGATCGTTTCGGATTTGAAGATCTCTTTGACGGCGACCGCACCTCGATTATACTGAAATGTCACGTCCTCTTTTCGTTTACGAGCTGTTGCCTTTCATATTGTCTCACAAGACGACTTTTTACTTTCTTCATGTTCCCATTGAAAAAAATCAAAGAATTTTATCTGCTCCGGGTAATTGTTTACGAGCACTTGTGACACTATGATTTACACTTTTGTTATATTACATCATGACAAACAACATTTTTATTGCTATACATGGCGTGATTTATGGGCCACATATCGTGGTGCGTTAAAAGCAGTGCGATATGCGGATATTACACAAGCATACCAAACAAACCATTACATGTAATGACTCAATATGAAGAGGCATTAACAAGTATATAAAGACAATAATAAAATCATTCTGAGAGATGTATGTGATGGACCTCTAATCTAAGACAAAGTGACAAAGTGACTGAGTGTTAAAATCGATTCGCTTTGTTGTCAGCCAGATGGCTATATTTAAATTTAGACCAAACAAACATCACCTTGTATTTGACATTTGACAATGACACTCCGCCAAAAACAAATCTACACTTTTATCTGAATCTATTACCAACTGAAATATTAATAATTGTTGATCAGTCTGTATGTTCTAATATTTGGAAATATATATTTTTAATTTAACAAAGTCAATGAGCTTTACCCAAAAGTAAAGTATGGGGAAAATACATACAATACGAAGGTCAAATATAATTAAAATACTGTAATTATTACCACACACTTATGCCGTTTCACAGGAAATAAAAAAATGCATACATAATGACTGTAGCTTCAAACAATAAAAAAATATTTAACTCCTTTTGAATACTGATAGGTTTTTCTGTTGTCGGCAAATTACATCTGCAGACAACAATAAGAAATATTCAATGCTAAACTTGTTATTAGTTGTCAGAATTACTATTTGATGTCAATCTAACATAAAGATAGTCATAGTAAACATCTATACAGTGCGAACGTAAAGTATGGATCCAATGCGATAAAAAGATTCAGGCAACTTTCAGCAAGAATTCCTTGAACAGGTCAACTTTGGTTTTTAAATTACCACTTTTTCCAATAATATTCATTTTTAGATAGTTTTGTTTTTAGGCTATAACGTCATCCACACTTTTTTTCAATGGCAACCTATATTTGTTTTATGTTTTTTACTGAATACGGGGATATAAGCATTTTCTAAAAATATTCTCGATTTTATTCATTATTTTGTGGAACATACACACCAGAATGTCCTTCAATTAAGGGAAACAGCTATGCAAACAATTTAGAATTTAAATGTTGTGTCCTCCAATCATTTCTTGGCAGTAGCCTAGCCGCCACTGAAACTTAAGGACCTCACAGATGGTCTCAGGCTGAATTGCTCTAATTTCATTGTGAATTCTGTTTTGTAATTCTTCAATTGTAGCCGGTCTATTGCCGTAAATCCTGCTCTTCAAATAACCCCACAAGAAGTAGTCCGAAAGAGTGAGATCGGGAGATCTAGCCGGCCATTCAATAAATCCCCTGCGGCCTATCCACTTGTTAGGAAATACTTCGTTTAAATAATTTGTAACTATAACTGCATAATGGGCTGGCGCTCCATCTTGTTGATACCATATGGAATCATTTGGTAGATCTGTATCTTTGGATATAAGACCGCCAGTGCGGAAATAAGTTCATCTCTTAGAAATTCTAAGTATTTTGCGTCTGTCAAATTCCCTTCAATCAAATATGGCTGCAAAATACGGTCTCCTATAATTCCAGCACACACGTTAACTTTTTGTGGAAACTGCGTATGGGTCTCCATTTTCCACTGTGGATTGACTGGCGACCAATAACGACAATTCTGCCGATTTACTTCACCATTGAGATAGAAAGTGGCTTCGTCAGATCATCTACGGTCCAGATCATATTCGTTCAATTCTTGTACCAAAACGACTTTATAAGGATGCCATTTGTATGTTTTCATATATTTCAGGACGGAAATTTGAGAAATTTCGTTGTTTGCTGCCACGTGGTGGGTGGATAAATGGACATTTTCTTGAAGTTCTATGTTCAAGTTCTTCGACTCTTGGGGGTCCATTTTTAGGCAGATTTATCACGTGGCACACTTCCAAAAATCTTCGCTTTATTTTGGTTCCCGTTCCGGATATCTGTTATTAACTAGAACTTCTTCACGCGTGCGAACTCTATCCGCATAACCAATCATAATGGACCTATCCCCAACATAACGACCAAGTACAACTTATATGACATACAACAGTCTAAAAGAGGATAACAAATGCTGCGCGATTCGACGGAGCCCAGGGATTTTCTTTAGTTAGATGGTACTGATACTGAGTAACGTTGGTAGTTACACAAGAGCTGTCATTTGTCATATCAGTATCACAGTGTTATCAATATCGATGTTTTAGCTTGTGTTTTTGCTGAACTAGGTATTTATTTTGAGTTTTTCAGGACTTTGGATTCATTGTCTCCATTGTAATTAATTTGTAAATCATATTATATCGATATCGATAATTGTCAGGTGGCTATATGACCAATCAATGTTATGTATGTCTTTAAGAGGTTTCTTTAAGGTCGCAGTTGAGTACTATGTCAAAAAAGGAAAATGCTGCCAAATTTAATGTGAAGAGCGTAAATTTGAAATTGGCAAGGAGGTTCTAGTCAAGGCGTTGAGGGGGCCTATTCTTTTATATCATTACTTTGTAAAATCCCAGAGTCGGTCCCAGGTAGGGAGAAGTGTTCCTTTTACAATTAAACTAACTTAAACAAATAAAACTACAGGGTCGAGAGGCGTATCAGCGCCAGACTGGCGACCTGACCAGTAATGGCGCCACACCCTCCCTGCCTTGATTAATTCAAATTCTAAAAAAAAAACTATTTAATTTCGCGGAATGCGACCACTCGACGTGTAACAGTAGTAATTAAAAATATGGAGGTTCGCAAATTGTGTTTAAAGTTTATATAATTCTGTTGCTTTTACATCACAAATTGTATACATTATAGTCAGATAGAAAATGCAAAATTATATATCAACCAACCAACATTTAGCTTGAGCAGTGTATTTCGGTGGCGTGCGGTCAGAAATTCTCGAAACTGATTCTTGCATCAGTAATAGACATTCAAATGAATGCGATTTTGGATCGTGACAAACATCAGGGAGTATTCCGTGACGGACAAGTCGTTTCGTCGCGACGCACCCGTCGAGATGGGCATTTTAAAAATGCAGAAGCAAGCCGCGCACTATGTCACTGTCAGCGTATAATTACCCGTCACCGCGAAAGACAGACGCGACATCCGTTGCTTCGGCTGCTTGGGAACGGCAAAACGAGCCGCGACAGGTGAGACTCTTAATAAAATATATGCTGTCGTGTCATCCGCAACCCGCTTTACGCAGTAACAAATCTACATAAGTTATAACATGTACATTCCGCCGACGCGATGGACGCTCATTTTCACTGTACGTCATTCATGATCAACATTCACGAACGCCGATGCACTTGTGGTGTAATAAATTAGAGGCGTGTTCATTTCACATTTATTGTTTTCATAAGTAACGATATGCATAGCATGCATTTCCTCTAGGTGTCGAGGGGCTGGCTCACTGAGCCCTAGAGAGGAGTGGACGTAACTGATTTTTATGTACAGATTAAATATTCGAGATAGCAATGATTCGGTTGTCAGCCGTTGTCATTTTTGAGACCTTCATTTAATTTACACTGGTATTCCACCAACCAAAAGACAAAAAACTGTAAACACTCTAATTAATCTATTATCAACTGAGTCTGTTGTTTCATGTACATAACACGGTAATAAACGGAGCCACTAAAGTCCAAATTGTCAAAAATGTCGGGCTAAGCTCCTGTCATCCACACTCCAAAAAATATTTGTGTAAATTTACCATTAAAATTGTAGGCAACTTTTCTACCAACAATAATTGTGGTAAAATTACTTTATTTCGTATTTTTACATATGCGTGTATATTTACTTCAAGAATGTATTTTTGCAATAGTAAATACACATTGCATAGCAAAAATGAAATGTGAGAATACTTCGCTCTGTAGTCTTCAAAAGGAAATTTCCATCAAGAGATGAAAACCACAGAGTAATGTTCATCACTTGATGGAAATTTCCTTATGAAAACTACAGAGCAAAGTATACTTACAATTGATTTTTTCTATGCTATGTTTATTTACTAGTGCAAAAATACATTCTTGAAGTAAATATACACGCATATGTAAAAATACGAAAAAAGTAATTTTACCACAATTATTGTTGGTAGAAAAGTTGCCTACAATTTTAATGGTAAATTTACACTTATACAAGTTATAAATTTTCAACAGTTTTTTCTGGACTTTTACATATTAATTTTTACATTACCAAACTATGAAAAAACCACAAAGTATGATGTCATAAATGTGAACATTTACCGTGGATGTCTGAAAGTAGGTACCTAATGTAATATAAAAACCTAGAATATGTAGGCACTGATTTCACTACTGCATACAGATGGATACCTTAACAACTGCTGTGGAATAGAAAATAATTCTACAGGCCTAAAAATAGCGACGCCACTGTATAAAATGAGAATCCCCTTTCAACAGATTAGCTGCAAAAAGAATACATTAATAAAATTTCAAAATGTTTATTATATATATGGTGATGTAGTAATATAAAAAAAGAGAAAATAAAAGTAATAAAAACAACGAAAGGTAAATTGTTAATAATATCATAACAACTTTAGTTAATCAATCTCTTAGTTGATTCATGAACGAAATAAGTTTGCTTTTGGAGCTAGTCTTCTTATTCTTGCTCCCCTGGTCCGGATGTATTTTTAAGAAATACCGTTGCATCATTTCCAAAGTACTTGCCACTTCTTTTGGATATTCCAGGTTTAAATTATAATAAATAGCAAAAAGATCTTGAAGAGCTGCTGAAATGGTAGGTGTGCCCTCGTTTATTTTATTTCTTTCCAATATAAGATAGTAATTAGTATCAGCTACTAAAACAGTGAGAAAATAATAATTCGTTTTAACAAAAATTACTTTTACCATTTCTTGGAAAGTATGCAATTACGGGGGAAGTTGGAAGTTCTTCAAAATTCGATTCTTCCTAAAATAAAATCACATAGATAATTGTGGAGATAAAGAATAATTTACTTCTAAGCATACTCACATCAAGTTTGGTAATTAGAAAATTGATATTTTCGTGAAAATGTTTGACAAAAATTTTCAAAATAGTAAACAATTTATCTTCGTCGGATTCAGGAATACAATCCGTGTACTTTTTCTTAATCCCAAAAGAAATAATTTTATGTGATTTACTCAACATGTTTTCGGTCAACAATGTTATATTTTGGTGCATCAGCTGTTCATAATGCCAAGCTATTCCTTTTGAATGGAGCAATACAGGCCAATCGTTCCTTATGTCATTAACCGTTGGAGGCTCTGTTTGGTTAAGAAAAGTTCTTTGTGCTGGATAGGTTTTTGCTAACATTGTCAGAGTTTCTTCATTAAACGGTTCTTGAAAATTTATTTGCTTTAATTGGTTTTTCATTTCTTCAACTGTTATTTCAGTTTCAATTTCAGTGGGCTCATCAGGTTGCCAGTTGGAGCACCCTGCTTTTTGCCCCATTATTTTTCTTCTTTTGCTGACATGAGCATTATCATTCTTTCCATCAGTTGTTCTTTTTACACGGTTTAAATAGTTTATTCTTTCGTGCAGTTTTGAATAGACGGTGTGACTACCGTCACCAAGAATCACTCCGTCATCGTCTATGTCACGAAAAACATTAGGGTATCTAGAGATTAATTTATGGGCAATACATTTCAACCCCCTTGCTGGTATATTCAATTGGATTTGTTGAAGAGAGTCGACAACAGTATGAATGACATCAGTTATAGTTCTCTTATCACGTTTCCCTTGTTCTAAGTTTTTTAAAGTGGAAGCCTTTATTTTGTCCCAAGGAATTTCAAATGTAGACCACGTTGTTTCACTGACTCGATCAGATTTTACGCTTGAACCGGGCGAGGAGATACTCAGTTCAGAAGAAGGGTCACTGTTTATGGTTATTGTGCTGTCACTTTGAAATGTGTGCAAAACCTCATTCGACAAAACTCTTGGAGGTTGCCAACTTTCATTTTTTTCGAGAAGTATGAAAGTTGAATCCTTAATTTCTTTCAAGATTTCACCATCATCCACGACAGTACCATCCGCTTCCAAAACAAGGATTGATCCATCAATTTTCAATTTTTAGATGCTACAGAAAATGTATTATGTGATTTGCGAATGAAGAATTTTATAAGCAAAACTGTAACGTACCCTCGAGTATTATATTTTCATAAATAGATTCATTATCCTGTACCACAATAAGAAATCGTTGAGTCCGTGTAGAATTCCAAACTTTGAAAATCATATTGATCGACATCAGTTTTAAACGGGAGCCTGTAAAAAGGAGACACAGTAGTTCAGATTTTTTTTTATGATCAGGCACAATTACATAAAATTTAATACTAAGAAGTTCAATAACATACCCGCTACAAGGAATCGAATGGTGCACTTCTGAAGTAGAAAAAAGAATTGTGTTCTGGAGTTATATATTCTAACAAAGGTTCATGTGAAAGTAGATGTTGAAGATGTGTGCCAGACATTGAGAAACTTGAAGAATTAGGCTCAACCTCATAGAGCCCAATTAATTTGTTGAAAAGAATGTTAACTGAGTTTCCAATAAAGAACAAGTCATCATACGTAGAATTAATTACTATATATTTTATACAGCACAAGACAAAGTTGCCATACTCAGATTTTCCACAACACAAATACATACCATCTGTATAAGTTATCCCACGGAACGTAGCTTTAAATGATACAAATTTTTGCCCAATAAAAGTACAAGAATTTTGTATAACAAAAGATAAATCTTCCTCATAGTTATCACTTCAGAATTCCACAGCCTCATCTGATGTTACTTTATTTAAAAATAAGGTACCTTGTGATGAATGTAATGCTTGAAGTAACTGATGTTTTTCACTTAACATGCGTAATGGGTTTTTATAATTAGGGCAATGTTTTAGAATATTTTTTAGGTAAAGATGTTTACTTTCATGTCTCAGAGTCCAAAGGTGTCGTAAAGGTCCAAATTTCATAGTAAGATATGGATAATGTTGTAGATAATGATGCTTTGGTCTAAGCTTTTTATCTGGAAAGAGTTGAATTCGCAGATGAAGATATTCATCAATAAGAGATTTTAAATAAGCTATCTGACCTTGATGTATTTTTGTGGAAAGTAATATACAGCAAATTTCTCGAAATGTTATAATCATTTCCCAACATAGGTCGTTATCAATAAGATCATACACTGCAAATGAGAATATTAATAACAGTCTTAAATTTTCTGTGGCACTTCCTAAAAGTTTTTCTCCTTTCTTTAAGAAAGGAATCTTATCATATTTAATTTCATTACTGAAACGTACTTTTTGCAATCTCTTATTCAAAACTTCTAACGTAAAATATTTTTTGGAAACCAATGAATTTATGCAAAGCATTACATCAAATTGAATTATTCCTTCAAAAATGTCATGAGCTAGGCAAGGCGGCAAGCCTGGATTATTAATATGAAAATAATAACACCTATTCAACATGGAATTAGATTTAACCCCATTAACAGGTTCACCTTTAGTCATGATCATCATCAGATCGTCTTCATGAGAAGTAGTTGTTCTAAATGAAAATTTTTTTTCAATGCTTTTGTCAAAATTAGTTTTTGTGGCATAACAATATCGGCAGAAGTGATTATTTGTACTAAAATTTTCTGAAAAACCACCTATTTGATGGCTACCGAGGTTATCGCCACAAAAAGCAGTTATTGTTCCTTTTACAATTTCATCATTTCTAATTTTTATACCCGTTGATTCCAAAATATGAACATCTCGAATGAGTGGTTCTAATATTTTATCGAAACCATATTTTTTGACATGACTTTCTAAACAAAGAGCGACTAATTGAATTTAATCTACCTTCGATCTATTAAAAGGAGGGATATTTCCCAGAAACATGTATATGCCAACAATTTTGTGAATTTTCCGAGATGAGCCCAAAGGATTGCAAACTTCAAAAGCATCTTGATAAAGAATAATTTGCAGTCCTTTGGGGTTGTTCCTAAAAAATATATTATTTTTATAGCAATCTCCATCTATTACATCAGCAAATACACCAGCTTCAGACTTTCTATTATCTAACCATTGTCTGTATATCTCCTCATTTTTCATGAGACTTTGAATTGTTTCTGTTATACGGATATAACAGAAAAAAATATTTTTTTCTTTTCTTTCTAAAATAATGTCAACTGGAGGAACAAAATCGAAATTATTTTTGTAATATTTTTTTCTGATATATGGTGAACGTAATATTCCGTCCGAGTTATTATGAGCTATTTGAAATAAATCAAAATTCGATGGAAGTTCTAAACCTGATTGCTGAATAAATGAGATATATTTCATCTGTGTAATGTGATTAATGTCTGATAAACCATCAATGAGAGTTTGTAAAGCGGAATCTGGTAAAAAATATTTTGACTGTAAAGTTAAATAAGTTGTGGCCAGAGATTTTATATAATCATTTTCAGTATTGCAAAAAACAATATTTTCAATTTCCTCTCTGCTTCTTTCTTGATTTGCCCCAATAACCGTATTATCTTGACCGAGCAATAAGTTTGTATCATGTGTTTCTTCAGAAAAATTCTGTTCCTCGCGAACATTTTTTATTAAGTTTCTAAAATGAGAGCGATAAAAATGTTATTTTAAATTAGAAACAGTCTTGAAAAGATGTTGTGGTTTTAGACAATCTGAGTATGGACATTTAACAGCAGTTCCATCTCTGATGTGGCTGTACATGTGATAAGATAGCTTACTTCTTATTCCAGTTTTAACATGACAATTTTTGACGCTGCAAAAATGCAACTTTATCGATTCGTTATTTTTTTTTAAATGCTTTCTGTACAAATGCATTCTAAAACTTTTGTATTTTGCAAATTCCGCATTGCAGTTTGTATATTTACAATAGAAACGGGAATTTAAAATGTTCCTATGACTATATTGGTGATTATTGTAACTTGCGATGGAAAGGAACCCTTTCTGACACACCAAACATTTGAATATCATAATTAAGTACAATCGAATTAGAAACAGGTATCTGGAACAAAGGAAACAGTTGTCAGCTTTACTTTCATCGATCAGACGATTTGAAAAAAAAACTGTTTTAATAGCACAAATTATTCTAGGTACATGAAACCCAAAACCAAGGTCACCAAGGGGGCTATTTTTAGTTTAATGTTTACATCAGTTCTGGAGACTTTCGCTGATGTATGTTTTTTTTTTTGTTTATTTGGGGGTCAAGTAAATCCAAACAACGCAAGAAAAATGTGATTCACTATACTGTATACCTATACATAATATACAACGACTTCTTTCAACCGTTAATTTTAACCCGATCAGTGCGACCTGCGACCACAACAATACAACACGAACACAGTGACAGACGCACTAGACCCAGTCTCGTGTCTTCTATATATCTAGTTTTATTACTTCCTCCAATGGGCGCCGGGCAAGCACCAGCAATGACGCAATATCATGAAAATGTACCAAAATCTTAACATGTTTATTAAGGTCCTCAGGTGACATAAATGTTTATAGGCGTCAGACTTTGTGTTTGTAAAAAATAAATAATATAAACGATAGCTATATCAGCATTAATAACGACACAGAAAAAAACATTGTCATCAAAACGTGCTCTGCCCTCTGCCCTTGACAATTTTTATAGAAAGCAGTTCTAAATTTCGAATTATTGAGACAAATATAACTTACCAGATGAAGCTTTGGGAAATCACCAACCCACTAACTGCCACAGGCCACAGTTCACGTTCACAATCAAGATGTCTGATCTTCCTTCTTGGAGACTTGAAGCTTAAACAGACGCGCTGTCATTGGTTGGTTACCAACACGTGATCTCCGAGTAGATAGCGGGTGCAACCGAAATATCACGAAATCGCTCTGATTACACTTTTGAGGGAATTCCCTCGGTAAAAATAACATTACTTCTGGTAAATAAGATTTTGCAAATAGGTAATTTGTACTTATATCTTGTTCAAGAAAATCAAAGTAAAGCACAATTTGAGCGAATTATGATCAAAATTTGTCATGGAAATAGTTATTTATTTATTTAAACTTAAAGTAAGAGTTTGGTCGTTGTTGACTGATTTCCAAGATTAAATTTAAAAAAAAAAACAGTTCCCAATAATTATTCTTGATAATATGGTGCTAGAAATATGTAGCTTACAAAATGCAACTTTTAGAGTTCAACCTGTTAGACTAAATATAAATAATCCTAAAAATCTAACTAAGTAGGTATATGAAATAAAAAATTAATTAAAATTACTCCACGGTCAAAAGTAATCTTACACATAATGTGAAATTTATCCAGCAAGATGTAACATTTCATTATAAACTTGTAACATTAGCCTTGCTCCAAGTAAATTTACATTTGCAATAATAGAAATATTACTCTCAACAGTTGTGATTTCACACAGTAAATAGTATTATTACTGTGAAATCGATTTACTTTGTAAAAATACTAAAAATTTTGTGTAAAACCATGTTTACTCAAAATTCAATGTATTATTAATACAATTTTTTTAGGAAAATTACAATTTTGCTACTGAAAAATTACATAAATTTTTTAGAGTGCATGAGATAAACTGTAAACATACGTTTTCGTGAGTTTTCGTTCATCTACCGTCGTATGTTAACAGGTTGAAAAAATGTACGCAAAATTCTCAACTGATTTAGTTTAAAGTTTATTTATTATTTTTTCGGGTTAATTGAAGTTTACAGTCACAATACCAGTCAAAAACAATGAAAGCAAAAACAAATACATATATTATTGAATTGTGTTTTATGACAGCTTTTAACAGTGACATACCATAGCAACCAACAACTAAAATAATTAATTTATTTAAATATATGTACAATACCAATTTTACAAACATTTCATTTTGGACACTTCAGATTGGTGAGGAAAACAACGAACAAATATCATTTACAATGTTTGCTTTGGATGGTAAATAAAATAAATAGCTGCCCGTCACTATCGCAGTATTATTTATTTATAAATGGATTTTACATGATAGGTGCAACGACGGTAGTAAAATTTAACAAATAAAGGAATGTCAGTCAATCGTGTTATTTATTTAATATCAATGTATGCATATTGTAAAACCAGCGTTTTCTGTTTTTTTCTCCGTATCAATTCAGCGCACAATTACAGTTGATAAGAAATTTACAGTCAACATGTTGTGTAAAGTCGGTGGAAAATAAAGTTACCAGTTATATTTAGAACCCCCAACTTCTTTTGGTTTTTAGATACACTTTTCAAAGAAATAGTCACATGAAACATCTTGTTTATACCATTCACACCGAAAGATAGTGGGTTATGCATCTGCGAAATGCCCAGGGCTTTCGAACTATTTTTATAAATGGTAGGTTGGCCTAGGTGAGTCTTTATGTTTTTCAATTGAAAGCAAAAGTGCTTTTTGTCAGTCGGAAAGGGTTCATCAGTAAAGACCGAGATGTTTACAATGGTTTGTATCGTAAGTAGTAAGTATTTTGCCCAAAATAAATCCAGCGACCATCAAAATGTTTGAGTGCATCGCTGGTTGCTATTAATTTTTGAACTTTACATAAAACGTTTTTTAATACCGTCAAAAGTACGTTTAGGGGCAATATAATTTGAGTTTTAAATATATACTATACTTTGTGAATCACCCTGTATATATGGTCCATTCTGTCACTTCACTATTCCTGCCCATTC
Source organism: Diaperis boleti (assembly GCA_963583935.1). Lineage (NCBI taxonomy): Eukaryota > Metazoa > Arthropoda > Insecta > Coleoptera > Tenebrionidae > Diaperis > Diaperis boleti. Next base: position 33,819,993 of record OY757242.1, on the reverse strand, counting down.
CCATTTGTTTCTCGTCTTTTTCTTTGCTTCTTGTCAAATAAATCCACGTTCTTTAACCGTATCTACCACTACATTTTCCCATGTTTTTCTTCGTCTTCCTTTTGTTCTTTTTCTTATCGGTTCGTTTTTTGGCATGCGTGATAGATAAATGGCCAAAGCATCTTAATTCGTCTCTTTCAATTGTTCTTTCTAAAGGTTCTACTTCTGTTGGGACCCCCAACACTCTCAAGATTTTCATTTGCGCTGCTTGTAGTCTTCTTCCTTCAGCTTTTGTCAATACCCAGCTTTCACTTCCATATGTCAGAATATGTTTGTATATTGTTTTATACACGATCAGCTTTCTTTTTCTCGTTACTACTTTTTTATATAGAAACGTGTGGCCTCAAAAAATGTTTGAATGCACCTTCTATCCTTCCATTTATTGCAGTATGTACATTTATTACATTTACAGGTTTATAAAGTATCCGATTAATACATTTCCCATAACTCAAATAAAATAAAATAAATATAATATAATAAATAAAACTAAATAAATCAATAATTCAACACAATAACTAGCAGCTTTTTATCCCTTCCCATTTATTGTCCCTCTTTTCCACTCAACCTTCTTCATCCATTCGATCCCTCTCCCGTCCTCATTCAAAATTTCTTCTCTACTCTCATCTCTCCCTCTCAATTCTACGCATTCCTTCAACAAATGCTCTATCGTCTCCTTTTGTTCTCCACACATCCTGCATACTCTATTATTATCCTCACTCCAATATTTATACTCTCTCTCCTCATTTCCACATCTAAATCTTGCTATTATCACTCTCTCTTTTCTACTCTCTCTTCCTAGGTACTTTGGCATTTCTTCCGTTATTATTTTTTCATACTTCCCATTGTACCTAGACTCCCTAATTCTCGTTCTTCTTTCCTGCACTTGCACATCTCTATCTCTTTGCACTAATTCATCTGCCATTACTCTGCCTCTCTCTCGCATTCTTTCTATCTCCGCACCTGCATACCCGTTTCTTTCGAAATATGCCTCCCTCTCTTTCCATATCCCCTTTCCTATTTCTTTCCTTTTTTTTTTCAAACACTCTTGCAAAATTCTGCACTCTCCTCTCTGTATCACTCTCTCCTCAAATCTTATTGCTTTTTTTTCTGCTTCTATTCTTATTCCTTCTCTTTTTGTCTCCTCCATCACTATATACCCCGGTATCTCTCTCTCTACTTCTAGCACCGATTTCAAATATTTTCCTTGCACCCTTTCCAATCCTTCTTGCTCTCTCCATCCCCATATTTCCATACATCATCACGTTTTGCACCAAACTATCAAACATCATTACTCTCCCTCTAAAATCATGTCCAAACTTTCTCTTCCACAATCATCGCGTACACCTTATAATATGCTGTATTTAGGAGAGTAATCCTCCTATAATTACTGACTGTATCCTTTTCTCCTTTCTTATATATGGGGCATATTATCCTCTCTCCTTCCACACTCCATTCATTATCTCTAACAACCTGTCAACTTCTCTTTCCGTTCCATATATCCACGCTTCATTCTGTATACCATCCCTCCCCGGTGTCTTTTTTCTTTTCAGTTTTTTTAGTTGTTGTTCTAGTTCTTCTCTTGTTATCTCTTTTATTTCTTCCACTCTTTGTTGTCTCTTTTCCTTTTCTTGTCTGTTTTCATCACCCCCCAGCAGCTCACTGAAGTACTCTCTCCATTCCTCCATAGTAATTCCATCACTCACTCTTTGCATACTAATTTGTACCTCTTGCGTGCTCTCTTGTACCCTTCCTTAGTTGATTTTTCTTTTTTACAATTTCTTAGTTCCCTTCTTGCTTCTTGCTTCCTTTCCCTGCATTCTTTATCCCACCACTCGTTCTTCCACAGCCCCATCTTCTCTCTTATCTCTCTGTTGCGTTTCTTATGTTATGGCTCAGTTCCCTCACCTTTTCGTTTATCCCTGTTTGTTCGTATTTTGCCTCCCTTAGTCTTGCTCTATAATTTCCTTTTTCCGTCCAAATATTCTTCAGAATCCTTCCATTTACTTCTGCTTTGTTTTTCCCGTCCTTCTGTATCTTAATTCCCAGGTATTTGTATGTATCTACTACAGATCTATATTTTTCTGTAGGTCTTCTGCACTTCCGGCATACACACCCACGTCATCGGCAAAGCACTTTCCGCTATTTTTATTAACTTCATGTTTCTGTATCCAACTGTCAGTTTCTTCACCTTATTTTTGATTTCCTTTATTATGTCATCCATTATCACTGTGAAGAGTGTCGGGCTTAGCACACCTCCCTGTCTCAATTCTTAATTAATTAATTAATTTCTAGTATTTTTGTATACACTTTTATGGCATCTATAAGATCTTTTTTTACTCCTCTTTCTTTTAGACTATTCCATACTAGTTTTCTGGGAACACTGTCAAAGGCTTTATGTATGTCTATGAAAGCTAGGTTTATATTATTTCTTCTATTTTTCTGATTGTAAATATTGTAAATAGTTGTCTCATTGTTCATATATTTTTAAGCGCACTACTTAAAGATAATAATATTCCTAATTTCCATTGTGTTAGTATTTTGTCTTTTACTGTATATTCTCTTGAATATTGTTGTCATTTTGTATTCCTGTGGTACCCATATTTTGTAACATTTTCCTTTCATTTCCTTTTCCTCATTTTAGTAGTTTAACTGTTTCTACTATTTCCTCACTCTGTATTCATTGCTTTCTTTTGGTTGATCCTGTATCTGTATATGGTTTGATCTGTCTGTATCTTCGGTTTCATTATTCATTGAATACTATAATATAGTAACTAGAATATAGTTTGTATACTATTTTATTCACAATTAGGTATTCGAAATTTAATAATTAAATCTCATTAACTATTATTGCAACGTTTAATTTCAGTCAAATGTTTGCACTTAGTAAGCACTGCAACAATTGATATTATTTGTCGGATAAATGTCAAAGGAGTTTTTGAAATTCACATTAAGTGTAATTTGTAGTCGGAATTCTGTATTTGTCAACTGCTCACGAGTTGCCTCGAGGCTGCAGCAACAGTTGTGTGATTGTCTTTATTACTAATCATACTTTTAATAATAATTTAAATTCGGGTTGCCTGACAACATCAGGTGAGTGAATTGGAGGTCGGGAATTGGTCACTTTCCAACCTCCTTTTCAGTTGGAACGCAGCATATTACTAATCTATTGTGAATAAACTCCTTTTCTACTTTCGCTCTTTAAATTTCTTTGCTACTTCTTTTTCTTTGTGTGTTTATACGTCTTTATTTCGTCTGGTTTCTCTTCTTTATTTTTTCTCTTTTTTTTGGTTAATCTTATCTACCTTTATATGTAATTTGGAGACCAAGTGATCGGTGTATAGCTCTGCTCCGCTATATATACGTAATATACAAAACATATTACAATACACAAACGCAAAATAATATATTTCGATGTCAAGACACTTTTCAGGGCCGAGGACGAAATTTCTAAGCACGAATCCCTGAAAACTGAAAGGGCACGAGTATTGAACTTTTTTTTATTAATTCACTCAAAATTAGAAATAACACGAATTATACAGCTGTCAAATTAAATATATTAAACTAAATAATTATGCTTTCTGCATTTGAAACTGGTTTGCTTACAATTATTTTTTAAATATACAGGAATAATTAATTCTCGACATCAAATTTTAAAACCGATACAATATTTAAACCCTATGCACATGTGATATGTACTTCAAATATGATTCGAATATTAGAACTAAATGCAGCTCTGACGGTTCGCTGATATATAAGGATATAGGGATGTAAGGCCATTTTCAAAAATTTGTGTTGGGCAAAGTGTAGCCACATCCGGTAATTTAATAACGAAACACGAATATTTACGAAGTCGAAGAAAAACTAGCTACCATGTATATTATATTACTTGTAAAAAGTGGTGGCGAAAAGACATAGCACAAGTTGCTACTCTCTAGCTAGCCAAGGAATAAATTTCCCTCGAAGATGAATGGCTTCGGGGAGTTTAGGAGGGTTGTCTCCTATCACAGCTGAAGATTTCTCAATTTGCCGCCGCACATTCATCACAACTTTGAACATACAGTTTTTTGAAAAACGACGTCTAGCCCATAAGTCAAGAGTAAAACGGATCTACCATCAGCAAGTACACATTAATTTAGCAATGCCTGATTTTCGAGTACGATCGATTAGCTGGTGGAAATTAAAATATAAAAATACCTACTTATGTTTACTTACGGCAGATTTTTACTCTAGAGGCTATAATATAAAAATGTAAGTAATTAACTTTCCAACGAAATCATTTCTGTAAATGCTTGCATAAGCATCTATGTTTTCTCATACACTATTTTAATCATTGTACTAGTAAAAGTACTGAATGATAAAGATTAAAAATTTTAGTTTGCATCAATAGCAATAAAAATTAATAAACTTGCAATTCGGTTGTCAGCTGATTACAGGTAGTTGACAGATACACTTAAATTTAGGTCAAATAATTTTAATATATCCTTGCATTTACAGAAATCTATATTTTTATCTGAATCTATTACCACAGTGGTTCATACGCATGTTTGTTTTAAATATTTATATACTGAGAAAAAAAAAATAGATTGGTAATTTTAAATTCAAAGTGACCAATCACGGCTAAGCGCGAAATTTTATTCGTTAACACTGTTTTCTAATCTGTGGAGTCGGTAAGTGACAAGTGAGAGTATGAGGTTATATCCCAAATGTACTCTTGATATTTTTGACTTCTGATTTCTGTTTCTTTCTTGTTAAGGAGTTATTTTACTTAATCATGAGTTCAGAGGATTGATTTGAAAAACATATTGCAGAAATGTGTTTAAAGTGAATGAAATTAATATAGGTATCTAGGTGTTTGAGGTGAATGTAGGTAAATTATTGTAACATCTAAAAAAGCTTTATAGGTTATAGAATTTTTCGAAAAATGTAAAAATGATGAGCAACTCTGATGCGTCAGACATAGACGGAGTTTATTTCTGGGAGCAAAAAGTCATGTAGCGAAACAAAAATAATTGATTTAAAAAATTAAATTATATAAAAAAAGTATCGATCTCTTCGTGGAGGGCATGGCACTTGCCTCCGCTCGCAGGCTGCGGGAGGGTAACCTTTGGAAAGCTGGGAAATCACAACGCGGGCACACCCGCATCCTGAGCGAGGGACTCCACAGAGTACCTCCCTTGGGTGCGGAGTCGGACCGTATCTGTGCCCAATATGCTTTCGACAAATCCTATGCAGTGCATATGGAAACAGGAGAACATCCGAAGTTTGACATTTCAATCTTCACGGATGGATCAAAAACGAAAGCAGGCTCTGGAGCGGGAATTCACATCCCCGAAATGAACTGCAATCTCAAAGCAACCCTAGGGGAATGTGCCAATATTTTCCAGACGGAGATCGCGGCCATTCTAAGGGGTGCCACAGAAATCACTGGACGCAATATCAGTGAAAAAACGATGTGCTTCTTCAGCGACAGCCGAGCAGCTCTGCGGGCTCTGGCCAGTGGCAGGATTACCTCCCAAGTGGTATACGACTGCCATCTGGCACTGTCGAGAATAGCACTAAACAATGTCGTTGAGCTAAGGTGGGTTCGAGGACATAACGGAAATGAAGGGAATGAGAGGGCCGACGAGCTGGCTCGACAGGGCGCGACGGGAACACCGGATGGTACCAAACCGCCCATCCGACCGGCCAACCGCTACCTCTCAAACCTGATCAAAACTGACACCCATTCTAGACACTGTGCTAGATGGGAAACGACAACAGGCTGCAGACAAAGCAAGATTTTTATCAAAAACCCTTGCTTTAAAAGAGCCAAGTCCTGTCTGCATTTGTCAAGGGACAGACTCCGCCTTTTGGTGGGCATCTGGACGGGACACTGCAGGCTAAATAAACACCTCCACGTGATGGGGGTGGTAAACGACCCGACGTACAGGGGGTGCTTAGAGAAGGACGAGACTGTCAAACACATCCTACGGGAATGTCCGGCTCTCGCCTCGACCAGAAAGTCCATACTGGGGGAGACATGGCCCAGCCGGGCCAATTTGAGGTGTACCTCGCCTGGAACCATCCTAGCTTTTTTCGACAATGTCGGATGGCTGGATGAGAGACAGGAGTGAGGAACACGAGGGGGTGACACAATGGGCCTGCGGTGTGGTCTAAGTGTCGGTGAGGGGATCAAATTCCCTCACACCCTTCAACACCTAATCTATCTATCTATATAAAAAAAGCTACAAAGCCAAAATCTTATAGACCAATCCCAATTCTATTTTGGCATGTAAAATGTCAGGCAAAACGCGAACATCACCAGTTTATTATCCGTCGAACTGAGGGTTCATAGTGTACCGGCTATTGAATACGACAGCAGATCCCTCCTGATGTTTCTTAAGGGACGAACACTGAACGCGCTGCGATACCTTCCAAGAACATCTTATACCCTATCTTGAGATCCTCTAAACCCCGTTTTTCAACAAGACAGCGCTTGACCACATGTCACAAGATTTACTCTTGATTCCCGTGGAGACTCTGAAGTCAATATCATCTCTTGGCCTCCAATATCACGTGATCTATCTCCAACTGAAAATTTGAGGATTTTGACCAGAAAAGTTGCCACGTTCTGCATATCGAGTAGGAATAACATAATATTGACTTTAAAACTGAATAGCTTTGGTATGTTTCCTCCATTTCGTTCCAAATTTAATCTTTTTAATAATATCTAAATATATCATATTAAAATTAGTTAAATTGGACAGCTGCTTCTAAACATACACAAACAAGTAGCCATACCAGTTACACCAGATAATTACCAGCAATTATCACAGTTCGAGAAAAATTAAAATTAAAAGTTTTTTTTTCTAGTTTTACAGTTCTTCATTTATTAAAATATGTTTTGTACTTGTATTTTTTTGTTGTTATAGTTCAGAATTATTGTTATAATTTCTCTGGCCTTCTTCTTTCGTGGACCTATATTTTACTATCTTCACTACATCATCTGGAAGATACTTCCTGAAGTAAGTAAGTAGTCTGCATTTTGAAGATGCCCACAACTTCCACAATGTTCCCGAGTTGTCCCCTCCTTCTTCTCCTTTGAGTTTGGGTTGGGTATCAGGGAACATAAGTACAGCACGATTTGTTTGAGCCGATGAGCCGCAAAGGGTCGAACTCTCCAGAAGGCAAGCTACCGCGCATGTGCCATGATATAGATTTATGATAATCGTTTATTATACGTTTTACAATTTATTGATTGTTTCTAAAGTTTATAATCAGCTTTTTATAAACGTTTATTAAACGAGCTTTATCAATCACTTTTTACATATTTTAATGCAACGTTTATAATATAACTTAAGTGTTAAATATACATTTTACACATTACACATTTTTTAGAAACGTATAACGTAACGGAAGTCATTTTCAGAATTTGTGAGGCGTTGTTATGAGTCAAGAATTCTACTATAATGTTGGCGTGACACTTTCTTATCTTCGTTTTATAATTTTTTACTTATTATGACAAAATAGTTTTTAAAAACCGTAATTTGTTCTAACTAAAACCAACCGGAAATATAAAACTACACAATATTTTTTTAATCTGCATAAAAACAAAAATATAAAAATTAAAAATGCCAAACAACTATGCATATAAGTCAAAGTCGTGCAGTTTCTCAACCATTATCCAATCATCCTCCCGTCATTAATATGTTTATCGTATATATTACTTCATGAATAATACAGCCGCTAATAAAATAAGTTTATTATCACAATGTCCTAAAATGCAGCCATAAAATTAAAATTGCCCATATTTTACAATAATTAATGTTTACATTTATCAGTGGATTAATATGTTGTAAATCACTTATAATTGTGGACGTAAAGTAATCGTTAAAGTTTGTGGTCAATTTTATAAATTTCCATTTTAAAATTTATGTCTCTGTTTACAAAGATAACAGCATGTTGAATGTCCTTTCTTTTAAATCTGACTAATCTACATCTCTTTAAATAATAACAATGGTTATACGGTATTTATTCTCATGAATTATGAATTAAAATTGCGAGACTTTCAAGGCGGAATTTTCGGTGATTTACTTGCAGAAGTGCGGTTTGGAAAAAAGCCAAACTACATTCTGTTTTTAAAAGAACGCATTATGAGATAAACCTTGAGACGAGCGTAGCTTTGGATGACAATTTGAATTATTCCGAAAAGTTTACTGTTAACAAAAGTAGAGGAATTAATTAAAAAATAAATATTTAACTTTGGCAATAATTTTAACCCATAATGCTTGAATCTATGGAATTCGGTTATTCATAATAAATGAACTTGCAAATTTATAGTGTTGTAATGTAACATTATTTTGCTTGAAAGATACAATATATTTCATTTCAAAGCACCAAATGAAAAAAATTGTTTGTAGTAACAAATTACTGGAAAATTAAGATTTATTTCTACACAAAAGTAGTCTCAATGACTGGATTTGTCCCAACGACAAATTAATGAGAAAAATCTTTGGAGGGAATTGTAACCGAGGGGCCAAGAAAAAGTTAATTTGGTTTTTAAATCGATGCATAGTGTAGAAACCTCTCCACAAAAACAACAAACCAACAAAAAACCGAAGAAGCGGGTACATCAAAAAAGGCAGAAACAGATACTTTTACACAAGCGGGAGCAGAAATCAGTTTCTCTGGTGTCAAAATCGTCTAATATGCGTCTAGCCTGTACCATATCACAAACAAGGGAGCTCTGTTGGTCGAATTTATTTAATTATTTTATGATACAAATGTTACACATGGGTTTTGGAACAGGGGGTCCCCTTGGTTGAGTTTATTTCATTATTTTCTGATACAAATGTTACAAGTGGGCTATGGTAACCAAAATAAGGGGGCCCCCAAGGGGATTCAACCCACCGTCCTAGTGTAAATTGCGGTAACGTAAGACCTTTATACATTAATGTCAAATGTACGCGCTTTGTGCGCGCACCGATAGATCGTGATATATTTCTATATTATATATAATTCTTCTCTGGAATTGTCAGGTTTTTGTGGTTTCGCTTGTGTAAAAAATAGTATATACCCTGCAGGAGGGAAGTCTATTTTTTCCTCGGTGCTTTGCACCTCAGGAAAAATTATGCATTTCTCTCCCTCTATGTATAATGTACTATTTATTACCGTCTAGTAGAATAGTGGGCACCAAAAATTATCTGGACATTCTAAATATACAGTGTGTTATGGAAGTCCTAGCAGAAAATTTAACCACAAGTAGAACTCGCAAAATAAACATTTTTTCTATTTACCACTTTGCTGAAATCCGCAATTTTTTTGAACATTTTTCTGACTCCTTATTTCACCCTTCGCTTATGACTTGAATGAATCAGATCAGTTTTTGCCGAACGAGGTAAACACCTTCCAACTTTTTTGTGACAAAAAATTTGTCGTTGATAGTAAATTTTAAAATCAGTTGTGTCACGCCGGCTGCTATATTATGCTATGCTCGATTCTTAAGCAAATAAAATGTTTTTTCTATGGTGCAGTTTCTGTGGTGTTAGTGTTAGGTAATGACATTGAATTTGTAACTGACAGTTACAAATTCATGGTAATGCAAATGAAGTCCCCCGCTTGTCTGTGTCTCGGACGTCCCAGATGTAATCGCGTTTTGGAAATTGAGCCTGAAATTTTTAAGTAAGTATTCCAAGATGTGCTTCGAAGTGTATTCAAACTGTCAGTGTGTCAATTTATTGTTTACCGCACGTACACCAACAAGGATTATCCCTAATGTAAGTTAGAGGGTTTATTATTACATACGAACCTACTCAAATATTATGCATATTATGGTAGGTTAGTACATGTATCCATTTAAACAGTTTTTATTTCGATTTGTTCATCGGGTAAAGTTTTTGTGCATACCTTACAATTAATGAACGTGGGACCATAGGCGATACGCTCCAAACATGTACGAAAGAGCGCTAGTGTAATGGTACCTAAACAGAAGCCGGTAGTTTTGAAAAATACGTTTATTATGCAACCGTTTCGGTAGGAAACGAATTTTATGCCAAACAAACAGTTTTTGGTCGTCCCCATCGATTTCTGTTTTTGTTAAAATCGAGGAGGTTAGAAAATTTGAACACTTTGACACTTATACCTGTCACAACTCAGTAGTTGTTCGACGTTTTTCGCGCATGCTTCCCTTGTCTGAAACCAGTGAAAACATCCCTATAGATACTACACGGACTGAACAAAGGATTTGCAACCATTTCAAAGAGAGAAACTTTGCCATTGAAGATGTGGTTAATATCCAAACACGCGAAAAAAAGGAGAAGTTACCAAAAAACGCCTTCTCCTATTTATGCTAGTCTTCAACCAAAGAGAAGACATCAAAAAAATATATGATATTGAGACTTGATGTAACAATTGAAGCATGCGGAAACGATCTGATCCCACAGTGCAAAAAGTGTCAAGGATACGGGCACACGCAAAATAACTGCTTTAAAGAACCAATATGCCTGAAATGTGCTGGAAAACACATGACCGACACATATGAAAATCCGAAGAACCACAAGTGCGTCAATTGCGATGAATCTCACCCAACCAACTATCGAGGATACATGGTTGCTAAAGAGTTACAAAAGATCAGAAATGACGCAGTCTACAAGAAACAGCAGAACAAGAAAAGCTCCAACATGCCAAAACAAAGAATGCTGACAGCCAGCTGCGAAACCGAAAACTAAGAAACCAAAGCAGCTCAACCAGAGGCAGGCTCGACAAGCCAAATTTTGCTAAAAATCATGGCCAAAATCAACAAAATGATTCTTAACAGAATTAGCAATCTGGAAAGTGGCAACAAAAAATTTTAATAATTTAATAAATAAAACGAGCTCATGAGCTAAAAGCGTTCCTATGGAATGATAACGTTGATGTGGCTCTAATTTCTGAGATTCATATGACAAATTATTGCAAAATCAAAGGTTAAGTTTATCACAGAGGTCAGCTTGGCCTTCCGGGGAAAGGAGGACTAGCCCTAATAATAATCAACTGAATAATTATATGAAATAAAGCACTACGAAGATGCTAATTATGAAACTACAGAGGTCTAAGCAATCATATTAACAAAATGAAATCCAATGACATCACTGTTGTTGCAACTATTTCCCAGCAGGAAAAACACAAAAAGAAGCCCCCTTATCTCAAGAACAGAAAATCTGACTAAGATGGATTTAGTGAAGCGCTTGAGCAAAGAATTGAGTTTTGAAAGAGAGAAAAAGAGAGACCAGCTAGACCATGAACTTGAACTGGAGGTCGACTTGCAACAGTTTGCGTGCAACAACACTCCCACACTAAAGCCAAAAACCTCAGGACTAAACTACAGCAAAGAAATTCGACACCTGGTAGCAAACTCGTTCCCCGGACGATAACCTAAGCTAAATAATCTATGCGAACAGTTGAAAAATGAAATTAAAGCTATTGACAATGAAAGTTTTGAGAATTTCCTTAGGGAGTTAACGGCTGACGAAAGCACTGACTACTCCGTGTGGATCTATAGTCCGAAGAGATAAAGAAGACCACTTGGCAATTATTTTTCATTCCCATGAGCCGACTGGCACAGAAAGAATACTACTAATAGATAAGGAAAGTTTACAAATCATGATGTTATTTGATTATGACCCTATACAATTCTAAGATGTTGTTCAAATTACAGGTCATATCAACTTCCGACACGCTGCTATAGACTGCTGCCTATTCAGCGAAAGGGGTCTTCTTGGAGACGCTTGGAGTGATTGGCATCCACACACGGCTACGGCCTTGGACTTTATGCCCACATTTGTGTTACAACCCTCGAAAACTGCAGAAAACCAGTGCAGGGATCGTAGTCGTGAATACTCAACATAGCTGTAGAAGTGTGAGGGTATATTTCTGTCCTGCTCGTTACTGGAGGGGTTCGGATCCGGGAGGCGCCGTTTCCGGATCCACGTCTGGCCGTGGGCCCTCTGACTGTCTTCGGGCTTTTTGACCAGCAGTACGAGAGAAGAGAAGAGTACAAGTTTGAATAAAAATGAGCAGCAGTACGAGAGAAGAGAAGAGTACAAGTTTGAATAAAAATCAGTTCGAACAAGTTTTTTTCCTATCGAGAGACAGAGATAGGGAGGGAGAGAGAGAAAGAGAGAGAGAGAAGGTGAAATATGGAAAGTTATTACCAATTTCAGCGCTCCGCCGTCGTCGTACAGTTCTTCGGAGTCACCTGGTGGCCTATTTTGCCATTTCTTATTAGATCTGCAGATGACCAAATTCTTCGATCGTACTGAACGTCACTTCAGAGTCACTTCATTCTTGCTGGAATATCTCAGGGCAGCGTCCTTGGACCTATTCTCCACCTGTTGTACACCAACGGCATCCCACAAAGCTACAGAGTAGTCACAGCAACATTCGCCGACGACACCGCTCTATTCGCTACCGGCCAAGACATTCAATCAGCTACGAACAAACTTCAAACAGCAGTCAACAATGTCACCAACTGGACAAAGAAATGGCGCATCAAGCTAAATGAGGCAATTTCACCACAATAAAACATTGATAGTCAACCAGCAAATAATCCCACATGCCAACAAAGCAAAGTATCTAGGCATGACTTGAACGATGAAAAACACATGTGAAAAGGAACGTCCTCGGACGCCATTCTGTGTTGACAATACACAACAAATTGCTTCTCTACAAGCAAATCCTGAAACCTGTAAGGATTTATGGTATCCAGTTCTGGGGATGTACCAGGAAATCCAACAATAAAGTCATTCAGACGTTTCAGAACAAAGTACTTTTGAGCTTAGTAAATACGTAGAAAATAGGAAATGCATTGAAGACATCCATCGCGACCTGAAGATCCCTTTAGTTTAAGATGAGATGGTTTGGAGGCAAAAATCAGAAAAGTAATATCTATACTCGACAACGATGGACTTATTCGACGGATAAAGAGACTAAGGGGCGTATTCTGTAATTTTTAGAAGGGCGTTAAAATTTTAGCGTCCTCTAAAATTTAAAATTTCAAGCCCTGATTGGTCATTGCCATGACAACTTAATTTAACGGCCTTTAAAATTTAGAGGAGCAGTTACAGAATACGCCCTTAAACCCGTTTGAATTAGTATAGTGACAGTGAAAATGATAGCGATTTATATGTGTTTATCTATCACAGGAACAAAGTGATTAATGTTATGTTGAGCGTGTGGCTGGACGCTCACCTACTGAATAGTTAAGTCTAAATATTAGGAAAAAAAAGTTAGATAGATTTAATCTAGTTTTAATGCTTTTAATATCTTGTATATTCTTCCCGTGCCTGCCTTTAATTGTAAATGTTGTGGTTCCAAACATGTTCGATCGAATGTAAGTCAGATATCCTTGCTGGCCACTTCAGAGTTTCGCTATTTACTTCCCGTAGATAAGACTACACTATTCTGACCGTGTGTTATACATGAGGAACTAAAATGTCAGTATTATACCGTAAAGCTGTTAAACGAGCTCTTGGAAGTACAAACAACTCAGTGCTCCCATTAAATGAAATGCTGCTCCAAACCATAACGGAGCCTCCACCAAAATATACTTGTAGGCCCAAAATGACACAAGACCCTTTCTGTGGTCATAAAATAAATCTGGACTCGTCAGAAGATAACACCTTTATCAATTAAAATTTAAATATATCTAAGTCGAACTCTACAAACTTTAATAACTGTAAAATTACTAATGGAACATGTTTCGGCAGAACACTTCTGCCATCATCAGCCCTTAAAGAATATAAAAAAATTATCTTTATCAATATTTCGGCTTTTTTCCGAATGGGTTTTAGCAAATTGTAACCTGGCAACTAGATCTGGTGAGAAGTGAAGCAGGAGCAGGAACTTTAATGCCGATATTATACAGGGTTAGTCAAAAGTATGGAAAAACAGAAAAAAGAGAAACAAAAATCTGCAAAAAAATTACTAGGTTGCCATTCAAAAAACAAAAATCAGTTACGTTTCCATGGAAATGCGTTGACATATAAAAACAACGAGCAGGTTAAGAAATAGAGAAATCAAAATTAGTTTACGAAAAAGAGTACGTGAAAACTGTTAACGAGGAAATTCTGCTGGTCTATTTCTTCAAAAAATCGAAGAAAGTAAAGGTGTCCACCTTAAGGCTGGTTTTCACTTGTACTATCGTGCACCTGCTGTGCTCGTGTCGTGAGTCTTCTACAGTTGCAGAACGCTAATCGACGAATCAGTTGCTTGAAAAATATCCACGTCAAGAAAAAGTTTGGCAGATGTAAATTCAAATAAAAGGCCTGGAACATCCACTGTACTTGACCATGACGAAAGAGAGTCAACTTAACTTCCACTGTACTTAATGAAAGTTTTCCTTCTTTAAGTATTCATTAAATTAGTAATAGTACAATTAATATTTATGTAAATGAATTATCTAAGAAATAAACCTTTTTGAAAATTCGAAATTGGAAAAAATATTGTATGATACACGTGAATAAAGAAATTTTATCCACTCAAAAACATTATCACACTCGGCTTCGCCTCGTGTGCTAAACTGTTTTTTCGTGGATAAAATTTGTCTTTATTCACTTATACCAATAGCTATTATCAAAGACATTTTGTCATAAAATTCATATTTACGGAGATAAACCGCCCGTTCCATACTTTTGACTAACCCTGTATTTTATTATCTAAGGCAATTTCTATTTCTTTGTAGAGAAATTCTTACGTTGGGCATTCAAACGAAGAAAATGATCGTTTCGTTCAGGAATCACTCTTATACAACTTTAAAACGTTGCAGAACGATTTTTATTGAAGATTGGAACCATTAATGAATTTGCGACATCTTGTTGGGTATGCCCTTCTTGAAGTATTATGATCGCTCTGACGGCTTCATCGTGACATAAATTGCCACAAGAATAATTTACAGATTCCATTTTGTTAATTAAACACACTATTGTAGTCTTGTTTTAAAGTCATGTAAAACTTAGAAACTCAATAAAGCTAGAATTCCTTCCTAGAAGAGATTTTTTAAACCAAAATTAATTGTTCGTTAATTGTTCTGCGGAATGCATTAAGGACAAAATACAATACAGATTTTTTAAATCATTTAAGTTGATGCAGTTTCTGAAGGTGCGATTAAAGTTATTGGTTTTTGTTGCGAAGTTATTAGTTACTTTCGATAGTTTATGGATACTTTCACTTTTAAAGCAAGATAACAAACCTTAATAATCGAAATTTCGTCCCTGCATAGTTTACCGATGGTAGTTTGGGCTTTGTCTCTTTTATTTGACATTGGCGGGTAAAGAAACATGAGAAACAAAAATGTTATCGGCGTAACATTGTAAAAACTGTTTGAATAGCTCACCTCGTCTGAGATCAGCCAGCCAGCCAGCAGTGCACAGTGGCCAAGAACGCCGCCGAAACCTTGTGTCTCGTTGACATTTTAGTGTAAAAAACAACGAAGGTGATTTACGAGCACGTTTTATGGTCTGACGCCGCCATATTTATCCACGTCTAAAATAATTTATGCACTCTGGAGGGATGTTCGAAATTAGAAACGATATGCCACACACTATAAATTTAAAATAAATGAGATGCATTACAAAAACACGGAGCCTAACATATTGAGTGGGCGTGTATTAATGTGTTCCAGAGGCAGAGAGTTATGTGTGATGACAGCTGAGACATACAAGGGGCATCGTAAAAATCAAATATATAGGAAAGGTAAACAGATATTTCAGCAACGCGGACCCAAGGACCTCTTAATTAGAGGAAAGATAATTCAAGACCAATAAACTATGGTGAGTTATCGCCGCTTTCAAATATCGTACACCTTTAATTAGTTGTAGAGAAGCGACTTGACATTTATGAAGTAGGCCCGTATAATATGTCGGCGGTCCGAAGGCGCGCGTAATTAATGATGTGTAAATTAAAAGCCTGTAGCCGTTTCGAAAAGATTTCTCCGAGGATATGTAAATTAGACAGTTGTTAAGGTGCACATTGTAAACTGCTCTGTCAACGTCACGACACGGACGTCGCTGCATTCATTCTCAGACACTCCGCGGCTAATTGCGGCCCAACTCCGCGACATTCCCGAGGAACAAAATCTCACAAAAAGACCAAAACGGCGCATTCCTTCGAACGCGGTAACCAAATATGCCACAGACAACAAACGGGTAGCACACGCATTTGTTACGGAAAAGCGCTAAATTCGATACTTCGACAAGCGACAAAATGTTGTAAACCAGTTCCCCCACAACACTTGTCTGCTGTTCAGAGGGTATAATCACTCAAACTCAACACCTTTTTATGTCTACAAATCTTCATAAGTCGAGGTGTTTGTTAAACTGTCAAAATTCTTATTTGAGTGTCACTGTTTGATGCTTATGTTCAAACGATTTTATTTGGTACTCTTATTAACTTTTCATAAAAAAGATTTATTTTCATTATACCAAAAATGTAGTTTTGTTATGTTAAACCCCTGTGTTACTAATTACAACTTTGCAATTGTTTTGAATTTATCACTTATTTGTCAAAAATTGGAAAAAACGAATTTCTATAAAAATGGAAGAAAGGGTTTTGAATTTTAAAAGGAAAAGTTTCAATTTGGTAACAAAACGAAATATCCAGTAAAAAGTTTGTGAAAAAAATGGCCAAAGATTGGCCGAAGATTTATATGACACTGGCTGAAATTTTGTCTTTATTTTGCGATATTAAAAGTTTATTCACAGGCAGAAGTTTCGAAACTTTCGAATTAAACAAAAAAAAAAGAATCCTTTTGGAACTACACTTTCAAAAAAGGTCTGCAATCAAAATTTACCAATGGACTTCAACAGTTCAACTTTAGATCGATTACTAAATTACGCAGGTGAAGAGCTCGAATTTAATTTGAATGTAGCCGCAGTACGCTGTAAAAAATCTTTTTTCGAATTTGGTTTCATAATTTGTAAATTATAACACCAAAAACAGAATCATAATGATCTAAATTATAATTTTGTTTTTGGTAACTTTTCTTGTCTTAATGTTGCCTGCAACTTTGCAACTGTACTGCAATGTGACCGCGACAACGACATTATAAACGTCAACTAATCGCGCCATATGACAGATGTGAACCAGATGTGAACGAAAATAAACCAAAGAGAAGTATGTAAATGACTTTCGTTCCATGATTAGATGTAAACATTGGTAAAAACAAGAATTGAAAAAATGGCAATCAAACGTGAGGTACAGCTTGTGTCTGCATAATCAAAAGTTTTCAAATCTAACCTCCAAATCAGAAACGTCATTTAGCAGAAATACCAATTATACTGAAATACCACTCGTGTTATTCAAAAGTCCCAAAGTCATCAATTTAGCACTAATTTTCAGTTTTTCTTAATTAAATAAAGCCAAATTCGAGAAAATAGTATATTACACGCGTTTCACAAGCCAAAATTGTAGCACTCGTGCCTTTGGAGCACTTCTCGCTGCGCTCGTCGTGCTCCAAACTACTCGTGCTACAATCAACCGTCTTGTGAAACTTATATAATATACTATTTTCTACTTTGGTGTCATAATTAAGTTTTTGTGAAACTAAAAGTAGTGTCACAAAGGAACTCTTTGTGAAACTGTTTTTGTTTTTGTTTTTGGTTTTTTGATACGTATTACGTTGGTATTACATTTCAGATAAAAAAAATAACCACAAACACAACCAGTACTACCTAATCCTAAATATCCGTAGAATATTTAAAAAGCATAATTTTAACATTTTCATAAAACGAAGAGCTCCAAAGTAGAAAAAATAGTATATTAGTTCTATTGGGGCACTTCTCGCTGCGCTCTTCGTGCACCAAACCCACTCATGTCACAATGAAGCCTCTTGTTAAACTCGTATAATAATGTACTATTGTTTATCAGATATAAATACAAAATTGTCAATAATCGCAAAATTCTATATAAATGAAAATACGTGATTGCAGCCAAAATTAAATTTCTTAGACGGTACTACCTGGAAACGCCCAAACCGGCGCCGTGTTTCTGTACAGCTAGTGATCAGATTAATTATTTTATTTATTTGTATGAAACTTGGATAAATATATGTATCAAAAAGGGAAGCTTGCTAAATCAAAAAGTGAAAATAAAAGATTTACCAGTCTACATACCGCAAGTACTTACTGTCTTCTGCTAAGTTATAATAAACAGCACGCAAGTGACACTATACATCTCAAGCATCAATCATTGCATTGCATTGCGCTGTTTGTTTGAGGTTTTAGGTCATGTGACCCCTTAACCTCTATCTTTTTCGCCGGCCAGCAATGATGTTACTGGCGGCAGAAGTGATAGGCCCCGTTTGCCAACTGTTGACGCCACCGGTAGGGTGACTTCCCCAGTCAGCGCCCAGAACTCGTTTGACAGTTTTGCTGTTTTCGGACTGGCGTCTCGAATGAAGGCAATGGGTGCCGACATAACGAGAACGCCGGATTCCTTTTTTGGGACATCGAATAGAAAAAACACATAAATGAAAGAAAAAAGGGGTTTTACCTAATCCTGGTTCCTGTAAGAGAGGTTAGTACCTGAAGGGTGTCGCGAATGGAAGGGTCAGTGAAGCTGTCACCCTTCTAGCAGCGCCATTCTGGGCCGCTTTCTTCTCGATGGTCCACTCTCGTCGTAGTCGACAGCTTGTCTGACCAGTGGATTTGGGTGCTCTTCGGCCTTTTTGATGGTCCGAACGGCGATCTCGTGGAGGAACTCCTTCAGCAGCGGGAGCCCGGCCTCTCGGTGGAGTTGTTCGTTTCTGACGAACCATGGAGCGTCGAAGGCTTGGCGGAGGAATTTGTTCTGGAGGACCTGCAACTTACACATGTTTGTCTTCGAGGGGGCGTGTGCCCAAGCCGCCGAAGCATATGTTAGAGTCGGACGAACGATTGTGCTGTAAATTAACAATTTGTTCTTTACCGACATCTTACTGCGCCTGCAGACCAGCGAGGAGAGCTTGCCTACTGCCATTTTCCCCTTACTCAGCGAGTATTCGAGGTGTTGGCGGAAGTCGAGCTTTTTGTCGATGATGACACCTAGGTATTTTGCCTGGTTGGCCCAGGGGATGACCCGGTCGAACATCTCGATTTCTCCCTCTGGTTGGACGAGTCGGCGCGTCACGAGGAGGGCTGTGCTCTTCTCGGGGTTGACGTCGATCATCCATTTCTGACACCAGTCTTCGAGCTTGTCGATGGCTTCCTGCAGGTAGCGGGTCGCCAGCCAAGGCTGTCTTGATCTGGTGAGGATTGCTGTGTCGTCTGCGTAGATGGCGAGCGTGGTGTTTGCGGTCTTTGGGATGTCCGCGGTGAAGGCCGCGTACAGGGTTGGAGAGAGGACAGATCCCTGGGGGACGCCCGCTTCTATGTCGTGTGGACGGGACAGGGCATTTCCGATGCGGGCACAGAAGGACCTGTTTCGCAAAAAGGAATTAATTAGTTGAACCATTTCCAAAGGCACGCCGCACGAGTGGAGCTTGAAAACAAGTCCATCGTGCCAGACTGTGTCGAAGGCCTTGGCTACGTCGAGAAAAACAGCACCGGTCACTTGCTTTCGCTCGATCCCGGTGGCGGCGTATTCTACGACTCGGAGGAGTTGGTCGGTGGTGGAGTGTTTCGGACGAAATCCAAATTGTTCGTCTGGGAGGGTGTTGGTCATCTTGATGCAGTGGGTGAGTCTCTTCTGTATGACTCTTTCCGCCACTTTCCCCGCTGCTGAGAGCAGGCTGATTGGCCTGTGGTTCTGTGGGAATTTTGGATCCTTCCCGGGCTTCGGAATGAAAATCACCGTCGCGCGTTTCCATCTATCTGGAAAGTATCTGTGTTTGAGAATTGCATTGCAAATACAAACCAGGGCGTCGACGGCGCCGTCTGGAAGTTCTTTCAGCGTCCTGTTGCTGATGTTGTCCTGTCCTGGGGCTTTCTTCGGCTTCAGATGTTGGAGGATGTGTCGGATTTCGATTGGATTTGTGGGAGGGATCTCTGCTTCAGGGACTTCATCGATGATTTCCCGGACTTGTTCTTCCACTTCTTCAAGATGGTCGAAGTCAGCGTTCTGGAGATTGACTCTGCATTGCAGTTCCAGACTGTCAGCGAAAGTTTCGGCTTTGTCTTCGTCCGTGAAGACGACGCCGTTGCTTCCGTGGATCGGGGGGAGGGGTTTGCGGTCGTTGCGAAGGGCCCTGGCCATCTTCCAGATGGAGTTATCCTCTGTGGATAGTGACTCTAGCTTCTCTGTCCAACGTTCGTCTCTGAACTCTCGGAGTGCTAGTCTGACTTCCCATTGAAGTCTGTTTGCTGCAGTTCTGTCTGCAGCAAGGCCGCTGCGCCGAGCTCTTCTTCTCGCTCGGTTTTTCTCACGAATCAGATTCACGATTCGATATGGAATCGTGCGCCGTTGGGATGGCATCTGCGTGAGTTCTTCGCTCGCTTCCGTCAGCGCGTTGTTGATCTTGTTCTCGAAGACTTCGATTGCGGCGTCGATTCCTTCGGCATCCAAGGTTTGTGGAAAATCTCCGAAGTTGACTTCACAGTGGGCGGCGAATTCTGTCCAATTCACCCTCCTGGTGTGCCTCTCAACTGGGTCGTTGGCTTCCGTCCCGATGTGCATCATGACGGGGCTGTGATCCGAGCTGAGTTCTGCGGCCACCGAGAGCTCAATCTGGTGGGCAACGTTCTTGACGATGGCGATGTCAAGAGTGTCGGGGACTCCTGTTTGGTAGTTATGGTAGGTCGGCTCGTCCGGGGCCATAACTACCATCTCGGCGTTTCCTGTGAGGAAGGCGTCGAGAGTCCGCCCATTGGCGTTCGTCGATCGGCTGCGCCAATCCAGGTGCTTGGCATTGAAGTCGCCTGCTGCGATGGTTGGAATGTCACCATCCATCAGTTCCCGCAGATCGTCTTCGAGAAGTCTGAAGGTCGGCTGGGGGCGGTTGTAACATGCAAACAGGCGGAGTGGCCCATTCGCTGTAGTTACTGTTACCCCAGTGGTTTCCATGTGTTGAAGATCTGAAACGGCTGCAACACAGTGTTTAATTACGTTTCTTACGTAAATCGCTGTGCCTCCTCCTCGACCTCCAGGTCGATCGTTTCGATGAAGTGTGAAGCCCTGAATTTTGGGATCTCTGGTTCCCGCCTGGAGTTTGGTTTCGCACAGAAGTGCGACGTCCACTCCATGGGAGGTGATGAATTCTTCGAGCTCGTTACGAGCTGCTTGAAGCCCATTGGCGTTCCAGAAGGCAATCTGCAGGGAATGTGGGATGAGGGAGCTTCTATCCATCTAAAAATAAAGTAAATTAGTGCATTATTTGACTGGCAAGAGCGATCAAGGCTTTCGCCAGATCGCTCTTGTCTTTTGCAGCGAGGATCGATGTCAGGATGTTATTCCTGTGGCTGGTGAACTCAGCCTTTTCTTTGGCCTCGGTATTGGTCGTCTTTGCTCCTCCAACGACTTGGGCCCACGTGGCGGTGCCGGGGGCGGTTGTTGGGGGTGGAATACTCCTGGGAGCGGCTGCCCGTTGGTTTTGGCCCGTCTTTTCGGGGCTTCCTTTCTTCGGCTTGGGGAAGTTGGGGCACCCTCTGTAGCTGGCCGTGTTGTTGGCGCACTTGGCGGGGGCGGAGCGGTCTTTGTTGCACTCCTCCGTTTTGTGTGCTGCGCCACATTTGACACAGCGGTGTCCTGCAGTGCAGAATTGCTGCGTGTGGTGGAACCTCTGGCAGCGATGGCATTGGTTGACTCCCTTCTTCTTCCGGGGTTCCTCCATTTTCACCGACACGCTGCACACGTGTCGGACTTTCTGGATGGCTTCTTTCTGGCCTTGTTCCAGTTCTACCAGCATGAGTGGCAGCCGCTGTTCTCGCCGGTGCATCCTGCTTGTCTTGCTGACCCTGATTCCTTGGGCCATTAGGTCGTCGTAGACCTCCTGGGCGGTGATTCCCGTGGGGACTCCTCGGATGACCACCCTCTCATTTTTGTCTTCTGGCAACGTGTAACTGTTATGTTCCACGTTGCGAGTCCTCAGGAGGCTGATGAGTTTCCTGAAATCATCAGCAGTAGAGGCGTAAATCCGAATGCCACCATCTGCGGTCGCAGTGACCCGATGGTGGTTGATACTCTTTGATCGCATTTCTGCGTCAATCCTGGTCCAGTGTCGGGAGTCCACTACGTTGATGGGAGGGATTCGTCCCTTCCTCAGGGGCGTGGTGGCGGCGGTGGCTGTGGCGGCAGTCTCGGGGTGGTCAGATTTTGTCTCTGATGTATCCATGTCAGAATCATCGTCGGGGGCGGCATCGGGGGTGGCGATGCTGCTGCCGCTAGGAGTAGCAGCGTTGCTCCCTGGGTTTTTCTCGCCGGGGGCGGCGCTTTGGTTGGGGGCGGCGGCTGCTGCCTCCCTGAGGGATGAGGTAGATACCTCGCTCAGGGGTTCAGCCTTTCTGGTTGGGGCGGGGGCGGCGCCTGGGGCGGATCTGGGGGCGGCGGCGACGTCTCTGAAGGAGACCACTTGCTCCTGGGAGCGGGTCTCCTTCTTACCCCCCTTCTTCTTGCCACCTTTCGGGGGCTGGGCAGAGGGGGTGGGTCTCTTGGGGGCGGGGGTGACTTTTTGGTGGTCACTTCTGGTGGGCTGGGGCGGTGGTGGCTCCACGTCCTCTTCTGTGGCCTGCAGGTTTGAGAGAACCTCAAACCTGTTGGCCGTGACCACTTCGTCGGGTTGGATGGGGCTGTCGGCGGCTCTCTTTGCCCTCTTGGCGGGCTGGACGTCGCTTGAAGTCGACGATGACGTTGACGTCATGGCGATCGCTGACAGTGCCTTTGTCAGCGCCTCTTCCATCTTCGTCATTCTGGCTGCCAGGGCGATGTACGCTTCTGCCATCTGGTCGAAGCGTTTGTCCATTCTGCCCTCGAGTCCTCGGGCCATCCCTTCGATTTGGATGTTGAGGAGTTCTTGCTCTTCGGGACTGAGCATGGGTGATGGTGGTGATTGCACATCCATTTTCGGTGGCACTTTAAAGCGTCCAACAATCACAGTGGAAGTGCAGTGCTCTTTGGCACTGTGGGTGGATTCACTGTTCCGCAGGTGTGGCACCACATGGGAACCGGAAAAACGCACTTGGAGAATTTGTTCGCACGAGCACGATCGAGACGTGTGTTCACTTCGAGAGTACGAGGCGAACGCTTTTTCTTACTGAAGAAGCATCAATCAATTTTCTGTCCATCCCAAATACAGAAATTCAGGTCGTAAAACTCCACATCGAAATTTATGTCTTCTACATCCATTTAAGTATGTAATGGTTTCTAATTTATAAAGGTCTGTGTTTTATGCTTGAGTCCATTGCTCAACATTCTCTCTATCAGCACAGTCCATCATAGTAACATGGCGTTGCTTTGAGGAACTAACAACTCTCGGCTATCCTCTTCACTAATTTGTTTAATGAGCACTACGGGTTCACGTTTTATGGTACAATACAGTCATAAACGTGGCATCTGCTCTTACACATTAGATACACAGAGACTGATGGCTCAAGATGAAAGAGAAAAGGTACAAACTTTTTGTTGGGTCACGATGTTTTTGTAATTTTATGAAGCTTCTGTACAAATCTTATTACTAGCAACGGTCTCGTCTGCGTATCTACGGAATTATGGGCTATTATTTATTTAATTTATATACCGGTGTCCCAAAGGCGTGCGGACCATCATTTACGCCGTTATTTTGAAAGATATCAAAACGGGGTTTTCGGGGGACCATAGCCACATACCTTCACGATTTAAAATTATTAGAAATCATATACAGAGTATTCTAATATTAGTAATATACCAAAGTTATGTTTTTTTTTAATGGAATGCCCTGTATGCTAGTAGGTGAATTGAAAGAGCAATTAATACTGAGCAAAATGATATAAGGTACTACAGGTTTATTATGGATGATTCTTGAGTTATGAGGAATTTTAGGTCAAAATTAGCACTTTAAAAAAAAATGCAGAGACCATTCCAACAGAGATAACTGAATATTTTTTTGTAAATAACTTTTTATAGACCCAAAATTTAATACACACTAATTGAAAGTCATCTAAATTGATATTTCTATACATGGTGTACGGTTTTGCAAAATGTATAATAACTTTAAATTTATTTTTTTGTTAATATACAGGGTGTGTCGAAAGTCTCGGACAGGCACAAAACCCTAAGTTGTTGACTACATTCGAATTATAAATATGAAGAAAGAAAATCCTTTTGAAGCTTATTTTTTGAAATAATTGAGTTTACACATTTTTAAATCTGGCAACATTGCTTTGGTTGAACAATTATCAATCAGAAGACTTTCTTAATTGTAGTCTTATATCCATAGCAATTTTCTAATAAAACATGACATGTGTCAAAATTTTTATAACCAAAAAACTATTTACAAAACCTTTAACTACAGTAAATGTAAATGTTCAAACACTCTTCCATTGGACAATAAACATGCTTCAGTCCGTTTCTGTACGTTTGCTGGAATACGTTCAAGAAGAACTTCTGACTGACTGACTCTACAGCAGCAAAAATTCGATTTTGTAATTCTTCAACAGTCTTGGCTAATGCAGGTTAATACACAATATTTTTCATGTGACCCCACAAGGATTTAAATCGGGACTTCTGGCCGGCCAAGAAACAGGACCCTCGCGTCCGATCCATCTTTGTGGATAGTTTTCGTTGAGCCATCTTCGGACTGGTCGAGCATAATGTGGTCCAGCTCCATCCATTTGTATCCACATGTTCTTTTTCTTTGCCAATGGAACATCATCCAACAATTGATGGAAATCGTTCCTCAAAAACTACAAAAAGTCATCTCATCTTAGCCGATTTGGCAGAACATGAGGGCCGATTGAATTATGTCCATATTATTCCACACCAAATATTAACCTGGAATCTGTATTGATATGCTTTCTGGAAAACCACATGTGGAGTTTCTCTGGCGTAAATATGGTAATTGTGGCGATTAAAAATACCATCTCTTGTGAAAGCTTGGCTCGGTAGTGGTGGTCTGTTCGCCCTTTGTCTTTGATCTACTGATCTACTCGCCGAAGGGTGTTAATGCTGGGAATTCGTCGTCCTCGGAACGTTTCTGGATAAATTGGAGCAGGAATGGCTGTATTATTTCTTGCTTCACCAAGAACTAAATGCATATCACAGTATTCCCTAGCTGTGAAATTAATTTTTGCACCTACAAACAACGAAAACAATAAATACGCCAATTTTTTGACAAACTGTCAATCGTTGAAAGAAATTAAGTTACTATAACAACAGCCAAATGTTGCCACTTTTCTTCTAGTTTTCTTTTTTGTAATTTAACACTAAAGAAAGTACTTATTTTAGCTATTACATTGATTTAGAAAAGTAAAATTCTGAAAATACTATTTTATAAGTGGCGTTATTTATCATTGGAACGCGATAGCATCAAGAGGAAGTCTAAGAGAAAAAAATAAATTGAGTTTTTGAACTCTCAACATGTCATAGAATGACCACCCAAGAGCCTGTCCGAGACTTTCGACACACCCTGTATGGTTTGCCTCGGCAGATGTTAGTACTTTAGATATTTTTTACAAAAAACGTAGAAAACTTTCCCAAATTGATGAAATCGTGTATTAAGATCAGATCGCCTTGGACTTCTCCTAATGAAGGCTTTATGTACCACATCGGTTCCACCTTCTTCCCGCGACTTCATTCGCATTGTTATAGTCCTGGCCGACTGATATTAAATGTAAGACATTATGACCTGCTCAAAGAGTGTAGAGACTCTTCAATAAGAGTCTGGCCAACGCCGCCATTTTATATCACAATTAAATGCGCGCAATTTAAATTTTGTGTTTCCAATAGTCAACACTTAACCTTACACCTGTAGACATTGACATAGACATAGATTCATTTGCAATCAGACATTTGTAAAGCTTCACATGGAGTTAACTATATTGCAAAAATATTCAATTTTTAGTACCAAATATAATACATACCGCCACAACTTTGTATACATCTGAACCATGAGATAAAATATCTGATTGACATTGTTGTTTACAATAAATTTGTATTCGTGTTTAGATCATATTCAAAGCAACACTCTTTTTTTTTCTAGTAGTTATAATAATAATAATAGGACTTTATTGTAATAAATTATATAGGCGAAGTCTTGCCAAAGGCTATTCTACTAGGGTTCTCTAGTGGCATGTACATTTCTGCCGGTAGAAGTACATTTTTCCGCAATATCTTTTTTTTAATTTACAAATTACTATTTGATAATCAATGTATTTATTGAAGACTTTAATAACGTTATAGGTAAACGATTTTTGAAATAGGGAAGTATAAAATCGCGGCATCAATAATTCATGGAGATTTCTAAGATTCCTACTAGTGTGGTGAGTGCTCTTTCTACTACAAAATTTATCGCGAAGGTATGGAGAACATGTAGAGAACATGCGGTATGTGAAAACTGCTAGGTTGATTTCCAAAGATGGTTGGCTCAGCATTACCCTTCAACTTTCGGATGCCACCTTCACAAACTTTCTCAGTTTCTCCGACCTGTTATCAGCAAAATGTCCCTTTAAACAATTTTAGTTTATTCACTATTGTTACCTAATTACATGAATTCTATAAAGTTACCTCGCAAACTGAACTGCCTTGAGGATAATATTATTAGATATTTTACGTCGAATTGGATCTCTAGGAAACACTCTCGTTTTGAAACCTTTCTAGTATAATTTTACACTTTGGTACACAACAGCCCGTCATTTTACTGAAAAAAGCACGAAAACGACCATCTGTCAAGTACATACGTGCAATCAATTCACCTGTCACGTTGGTAACTATAACCTCAATTATTAAATCTAATCCATTAAAAATGTGACGAATTTCTATTGTTCAAGGTAGCAAACGATGCATTGAATTAATAATATACAAAGATAACAATTTTTTCCACGCAAAAATATTGCGATAAATGTTTTGCAGTAGTCGAAGCGGTAAAAACTGTTAACCAGACTCTTATTGAAGGGTCTCTAAAAGGGTGGCTCATTTGGCGCCATCTAATAAAGGATTTCATAATTTCATTCACTTTGTCCGCGGGTCCAATTTGTAGTTGAAGGTTGGTTACCTACTTCGGGCCTAACTTTCCTTTCATCCCCTTCCTTACATGTTTTATATTTCGTCCCTTCCCGAACTTTGTCGACGAAGTGGTTATAAAAGAAGAAGACACACAAGGTAGAAGAGAAAAAAAAAGTACTTTGTGTCGAAATCCAGAATACAGCCATTTCATCAAGTCCTCTTGGCCACAGGTGAGTTAGCGTCCCGACTCGCGGTAACCTTTCTCTGACGCCTATACATAATTTCGTTTAATTTCTCCATGATATGAGAAAAACCCTTTTCGATTGCATTTACTCTTATATTATGCAAAAACTAAATGAACAGCAGGTAAACTTTCGTTTTTACTCCAGAAATGACAATAATAATTTCAGGTAATCACAGTGCTTTTGTAGTGTTCTATAAATAATATACCTAACAATTATTATTTTCGCCTTCTCGTTGGGTCAACCGTCACAGACTTGATTTGTTTTGTATGGTTGCTCGATTTCTGTTGTAAATTCGAAAAAATAGCATTATTTTTATATTTGTACTTCACATTTGAAAGTATGTGAGCGTAGATTGATATTTACCATTAGCGCCAACTTTATAAAAAAAATGTTTTTTTCACAATAGTCATGAAGATAAAATTAAAGGGCTTTGGAACATGTTGATGTTGTTGGAAGGGTGGGTGACACCTGCTTATTCGAAAACTTTAGGTGTTTCATATTGTCCTTAAATTAAAATTAGTGGGAATAGCGAGCCACCCATTCGTCTCATTCTCTCTCATTTGTCACTCGTTCATTCTCTCTTGATACTTTTCTGCCTCTCGCTTTCTATCATTATATTATATCTATTTACGCACATTGGTGCACACTATTCTTGCTCCACCCTCCTGTTTATCCCTTGATGGCTTCCCTCTCTTCCTCCATGCCGATTTCTTCCGCTCATCGGTTAAAATTTCTGACCTCTTCTGGTTTCGTCTCCCTCTATGCCGACTTTCAGTAGCCGTTCTCCTGGTGTCCTTATCGCAGTCAAACTGGCGGAAGTACACTTTCAACGGTCCGTGTCCCGTCAAGAGGCACACCGTCTTGGAACTCCAGTCCCGATCCTCCATGTCCGCGGTTGGCATCAACCTAAAAGTCCAGCGCCCTTGATGGTCCGAGACTTGCCAATTGTCGTGCCTTTTCCCTTATTATTTTTACCGTCATGGAGGCTTGTGTCCGCGGCCGTCCTTGTTCCTCCTCCTTGGTCTCGTTCGAGACTCTGACTGCTACTTGCATCCCAACGATTTTGTGGACCCCCCATTTTTCTGATCCTCCTTTCCTCCCGATGACCATGTTCAGGGCGACCTTGGAATCCCGCAATTCCTAAATTTTGTCGACCCCTTAGTTTCTCACCCCACTGTTCAATTTAAATTTCCTGCTCCTCTCTTCCGCTTTCACAGCGGTGGGAACCCCGCTAGAACTGTGAGAGCAGCGTTCGACGTTTGTATGGTACGCCCTAACGATCCCCCAAAGATCTCTGCGCAGTCCTGATCCTCCTCTTGATCGATGCGTGTCTGCTTCTCTCTCTCCAGACTTCTGATTACAACAAGGCAGGTTTTACCGTGTCAGTGTCAGTGTCTTCGGGTCCGTACCCCACGTTGGGCCGGCTACCGTTCTGATGTTGCGCGACTTTTCCTGCGACGTATTTGGAGTACTCCACCCACATCGGCACGTGGTTGACTGCGGTCCTTCAGGAGGTGTTGAAGTCCCGCCGACGAACCCGTTGTCCCCGATGCTTTTCTTTTCGGTTTTCTCGTGACCACCTTCTTTATTTCTTCTTTCGTGATTTTTTCGTCCCTTGTTTCGCTCCACCGCAGTTCCCTTTCGCGGATCTCGCAGGGGTCTTCGTTGCCCTCTTCTTCGAGATTTTCAGGAAAGTTCTTCCAGATGGGTGCTTCCGCTGTTTTCCTCCTGTTTTCGGTCTAACGTCTGTCTCGAACCTGCACCGTCGCCCACTCCGTCGGCGCGGACAAGATTTTGTGCACTAGGCCCCACATGTCTTCCGGGCTTCCGCGTCTGACGACCCTGAATCTTTCGGTCATTTCTTCTTTCTTGGCCGAGTCTTGTTCCTTTGTGCCGTTTATCTTACACTTCTAGAGTTTCTTGTTTCTTTTTTTTTCAGTTCCTCCGCTTTGATGGTCTTGTGATCGAACCTCCAGGACACTCCAGCCTTTCGCCATTGCTCCTCTCCTAAAAGTGACCTCCATGCAGCTACTACCGTTTGACATTTTGAAGGTTAAAAAAAACATTAAACAGACGAACAAACTTAGCTTCATTTTACAACAATCATAATAGTAGAGAAGAGATTTTTAAAGATGCATGAGAATCTGTGACCAAGAAACATTAATAAGAACTGAATTAAAACAAATTTTATGTTTAATGTAGATCGCCAAAGTACTGTGTGTACCTGTTGATCTAAAAATAAAGGAGCATAATTTTACTCCGATTCTCGAAAAACAAAATAACCGTCTTGGCACCGACCGCAATGACATACCTACGGATCATCTAAAGATTGCGCAAAATAGACACAAACTGTTGCTCCATTTCGTGGCATATGCTTACTATGAATCGCAAAGAGTTTTTTTAACCTCAAGCTTGAGACGTGTAGGTACAAAATAAATAAACTAATTATGGCTGTTTGACTTTATTGTCCAATTTTTGAAATGCATCTACGTAAATAAAATCAACTGTTTCGATTCACGTCAAAACTTGTGTAGGATAATCAGGTTGTTATTCATAAACCAGAGGTCAGTTGCACAAAGTCATGGAGTACGGAGACCTGAGAGCTGTTTTCTTTTTTTCAAAGAGACGCCGATCGCTCCAAAATGTCGCGATAACATTAGCCAAAGTGTCTCGTTGAGCGACAGGCGATTCATTTTAGTCAATTAACGAGCAGTTGAACTAACATTTCCATTTAACATTATTGTGAACGATTAAGTTAATCAATGAGAAGACTGTCACGGTAGCTGCTTCTCATATTTATCTCCTGCAACACCAATTTATGAATTAATGTTAAGGACAGCGGCTGTCTGGTTAAAATAAAATATGTACATATTTAATAAATTGCTCCTTTTTTAAAATCCTACCTGCTTCATTTATAGTAGGTATATTAAAAACTATTTCTGTAATAGCGGCCCGGTTTCTTTGAATTTTGATTTTGTGATGATACAACAATGATACTAAGTAATCAAGATTAAAAATTTGAGTTCGCAACAATAAAGTTTATGACAAAATAAGCCCGTAATTCGGTTGTCAGCCGATGACAAGCGGTTGACAGCTACATTTAAATTTAAACCAAACATAACCTTGCATTTACAAATGACATTCCGCACACTTAAAAGGTTTGTTTTTCTTGCACACCAAGTGTAGAAAGTACAACTTTTTGCGTTTTCGTTGGGTTATGGTGCAGAGAGTGACGTCACAGTTTGCCTTTCTCTGCTGTTCTTTGCATTGCGAAAAGTGCATACTATTCTACATTCCACACATGCGCAAAGGTCTACATCTTTATCATCATCTCATCATCGATTAATAATTGGAATAAACAACAAAAACAGTTAAATATACATATATGTATCTACTATTCAAATGAAAATTAATTCTAGAGTGCAATGAGATTTTTTCTAGCAGGATACGGATATCTACTTTGAAAGAAGCATAACATTACATTTTTGGCAAGAATAACGGAAAGGGCTGTTATCAATGTTTTTGCACAATTTGGACTTTGTGGACCAGTGTGTCACTCTTTTATCTCAAACTTATTTCATCGATTAATTTCCTTAAATACAAGCCTTACTTGATGATTCGAATCCTTTTCCTTTTTATGTACCCACTTTCATATTAGTCAGGTCAGGTCAGGCAAATATTTCTGGTATTATCTTTTGAATAGCAAAATTAAATTTTATATACATATAAAAGAATGGTAATGAATGCTGCTATTCCTCTCTCGATTATTTGACAATACTTAATATTAGTATTGTGAATATGCCAACATTCAGGTTTTTTATTAGTTGTTGTTGGCAAAGTCTCCAACAACTATACTTTACGATTAATGAACATGTACATTCTGCCAACTAATTAATAAATTAGATCATGGTCAACTAACAAAGCAATTATTTATTCTGATGACCTCATTAAGGTTGGAAAGTATAATTTTGTGAATGTTGAACCAACTTTTGTCAAATCATTTGAAATGTGAAATATAAATGACAACTTTAATCTCAAGCTTGGTGCTTATCTAAAGATTTTAATCACAGGAATGGAAAGAGCCCGACATATTTAGATTATTTATAGCGGCTTTCACCAACTCTTGTCGATGTTAAACAAGACATCAAAAAACTTGTCGGCTTACTCATAGGTTAAAAAACTTGTCGGTTGTTAATTAGCATAACAAATAAGTTGACGGCTAAGTTTTCTTAATGAAAATTTAATTAGTAAAAGATAAAAAAGAGGTAGGCTGTCTCATTTACACGGCCGTAAGTATTTACGTGACAACGCCTATAAATGATAAAAGAAAAGAAAATTGTACATTAACGTTTTAAAGTAAGCAGAACCCTGGCCGTTTGGCTGAGAGCAGTGTTAGAGCTGGTAGCGCTGTTTGCGAGCGTGCGTTTTTGGTGCTCCTCTTTTTACAGATTTTTACTGGTAAAATTTGTGATAACAATTTTTAACTTGTATATCTTATCTGCGAATTTCTACGCATCGTAAAACTGAATTCTAAAATACACATTTTGAAAATTTGAATTTGTGAAACTATAAACTTCTGAACTTGATACTGTGAATTTGTGAAACTAAAAATGTGTAAAAGTTGTGTGAAATCATGACACTGAATTAGTGAAACTAAAAATGCCCATTGTGATACTAAAATAGAGATTTTGAAATTTTGAATTTGTGAAACTTAAATTTCTGAAATTGATATAAATCGAGTCTTTTCGCTATTTGCATTTTCTGAGAAAATTTTCCATAGTAATGTAGGGTTTTGGGGTAATTCACTAACAGTTGAAAAGTAAACGGATTTAATGAATAAGCTAAGTAAAGATCAATGTCAATAAGTATGAATAACAAGTAACTGGCTCGGTTGTTGTCTAGGGCATCATCGACACGCACTGGAAAATAGAATTTTAGACCGGATACACAAAAGAGTGTGTGTACTCACGAACGCCTTAAGTCCAACTGCTCTTGATTCAACTGGCGCTGGGTGGACGCACCTCCACTAAGGACAAGAAGGTTCTCGAAAACCGCACAGATTCGGCCCTCCTGATCTTCGTCTGCCTCAGATGAACTTGCGCTGTCCTCACTCTCATAGGCGGCGGCCTCCTTTCGCTGACGGTTGTAAGTGTTTCTGTTTTCGGCTTGAATCTTCTGAATTTGCTGCTTTGCCGATTCTCTTAGCTCGTCTCGTCGGCTAAAGAAGTTGTCCAGCTCCTCTTCTTGAAGCAGTTCGTGTAGTCTGAAATCATGTTTTCGCTGCATTTTTATCCTGAAAAGTACTTCAAATGGTGTTCTTCCAATAGATCTTTGGAATGACGAGTTAAGGATCATCTGGAAATCGTTGATGTGTTGGTACCATTTTCCAGGATTTTCGATGGCGAGTTTACTCAAAACTCCTTTGATGGTTCTGTTGATCCTTTCTACTTGCCCGTTGGCGCGTGGCAAGCCTGTGGTTACCGCATGTCGCCTAATTCCCTCATCTTCACAGTACTCCTTGAACTCTTGACAAGTAAAAACAGTTCCTTTGTCCGTTATGACAGTATCGGGATTTCCCAATATTGCTTTCTGAGACTCCATCTTTCTAATTACTTCAACGCCTCCTGTTGATTTGGTTGGATAAATCCAAACGAATTTTGAAAATGAGTCCACTGTTACAAGAACATGGTTGTAATTTTTGTTCGTAGACGGCAGTGGAGTGTGATCTAAATGATACGTTTGAAGTGGAGCGTCTCCTTTATCCAAGTTGTTGAGGAAACTTTCCTTTTTTTCACTCTTCCGGTTCTGTAGGATGCACTTGATGCAATTCGCTAACACTTTTGTAGCTTTTTCCTTTAGTTTAGGGATAAAGTATTCTTGTTTCAGCTGTTCCGTCACCGCTCTTTCACCATAGTGACCAACTTCGTGAGCGTTTCTAATCAATTCATTCTGCATTTTTCGTGGGACTACAAGTAATTCTCGTCCTTCCTGACGTTTGGAAAGTATCCCGTTTCTTAAAAAGTAGTCGTCGTGAGGCTTTAAAGTCACCAATTCCTTTAATGTTTTTATTTCGTCGTCATGGTCTTGAGCTTTTTGAATTTTACATGAAACCGAATTCTTAGCCTCGACGATCATCACTGGGTTTCGACTTAAACAATCAACATGTTTCATTCGGCTCCCGTTTCGGTGCTCCAGAACATAGTCGAACTCGCTCATGGCAATCGCCCATCTAGCAACTCGTGTGTTCAAATCCGTTTTCTTCATGGTTTGTTCAAAAGCTGCACAATCCGTCACAATATTAAATGATATACCAAGCAGATAGCTTCTAAACTTTTTCAATGCAAAAATGATAGCCAGAACCTATAGTTTGTAGCTAGTATAATTTCTTTCAGCTGGTGTTGTTTTTAAACCTCTTTACTGCCTCAACCTTTCCAGTTGAAGGCTGCACTTGCCCATCTTGAACCACGTGTCCTAAAAATTCGACTCTAGGCTCCATCAGCTGACACTTCTTCTTATTCAGTTCTAACCCGTAATTTTTGGCTGTCTCATTTTTAGATTGTTTATTGCTGCTTCATAATTCAAACTGGGTATGATAACGTCATCCATGTAGATAAGTACTCGTTTTTCAATCAAATGTTCCTTCAATGCTTCATTGATGTACCTCTGAAAGATGCTTGGGCTGTTGCAGAAACCAAAAGGTACTTTCTTAAATTGATATTGACCGCTTGGTACGACAAAACTCAAAAATTTTCTGCTCTTTTCATCTACCGTTACGTGGAAAAATCCGTTCTTTAGATCTAGGACGTTGAATATCCTGGAATCTTTAAGATCGTCTATAATTTCTTCAATTAATCTCAAGGGGTATTTGTCCTTTACGACCAGCTTATTTATTTGCCTGTAATCGATACACAGTCGATAAAATCCATCTTTTTTCTTTGTTACCACCACAGGACTGACGTATTCAGAATAACATGGTTCAATGATGTCCTGTTCGATCCATTCCGCAATCTGGTTCTCTACAAATTCCCTTTCAGGTAAAGGAAGTCTTCTTATTTTGCTTTGGACTGGCTTTTCTTCCTTCAGCACAATTTTCATAGTGACATTTGTGTCCAGAGTTTTTTGTGGTTCATAATCAGCTACCAATTTATCTGCAGTTTGTTGTGCTTCGGTTCGTATTATCGTCGGCCCATCATAGCTTGTGGTCTGGATATGGAGTAACTCAAGTGCCAACAATTTCTTGACAACTATCTTGTCTTCACAAAAAGTTAACTCCGCTTGATTAAGTATGTCACTCCCAACAATTACATCTACGTCAATATTCGTGAATTTTGCAACATAGATGGTTAAAGGAAATCGTTGCCCATCTATTTCAACTTCTGTCTGGAAATAACCCTTTGGCACCATTGTTCCAGTACCGATTCCAACAAAAGTCATCGAAGTTTTTGTCAATTTTGGTGAATTAATTCTTCTGTAAGCATCGTCTCTTAACGAGGTTGCTGAACTTCCGGTGTCAATCAATGAGTTCAATTCTACGTCGTTAATCTTAATTGTTTTCTGCGGTGCTCGAGTTGGCTTTGGTAAACAAAATCCGACTGCTGCAGGTGTTGAAGTTTCAGGTTTTCTCTTTTTGTCTTTTCTTTACATTCGAAAGATTTATGGCTATAACTCTTGCAGGAAAAACATATGGGTCCTTCATTCTTCTTTCTGCAGTCTGCCGACAAGTGTCCAATATTTCCGCAGTTAAAACAAGTTTTTGTATCCTTTGTGGTCTTGGTGCTATTCAGCTTTTTCCCAGAACTCTGTGATGTAGTCGCTTTATTATCTTTTACAACTTTTTCATAAACGTCGAGTTTTCGTTTGAATTCTTCGACTGTCAAAGCGCCGTATACCACTTTGTTCGATGAATTGTCTTGAATGCCCCTAATCACATATTCTATGAGAGAGTCGTTTTCAATCTTTCCATTTTTTGCAATGTCTTTCATTCGCAAAAAGTATTGCTGCACCGTTTCATCACGTTCCATTTTTCTCTTTGTTAGCATATCGTGAACTTATTAACTTACTACTCATCTTTTTTCCATATTCCTGGAGCAACAAAGCTTTTATTTTCTCCCAAGAAATAACGTCTTTCTCGCTCTTAATGAATTCCGCCGGAATACCTTTCAGAGCACGTTTTCCGATTACAAATTGGTCGCGCTCCAACAAGTCCATCATTTTGAAAAAAAGGTCTTCTATATCCTCGATAAATGTTTCCACCGAATAGGCCACATCATTTTCAAACGGCTTTATAAGACACTCTATGTCCCTAAAATTCATTGCCAATCTACTTTTTTTTTCTTTTTTCGTTAGTCCTAGTAGATTCTCTGTCTTCATTGTCAGACTGTTCAAAAATCTCTTCTTCTTCGCTGTCTAACTCTTCTTCAATAAAGTCGTTGATATTAACGAAACTTTTGCATATTAATTCCGCCAAATCATCAATCGTCAAATCATCATGATCAATTTTGAACGACGTCGCAATTCTTGTTAACTCGGCGAGGGTGCAATTTGTTTTGACGTAGTCGAGTCTTTCATTAAATTGTTCAGTCCCCGTCGCAAACGTAAAGCCCGAAAATTTGAGGCATTTGCTGCGGCCTCTCTTATCGCTAGGTATGCCAAATAAGATTTTGTGCAAAATCTTGATGTCCACAAATGGGCAATTTCTCAAATTCTCATTAACAAATTCTATTTGGGACAAACACTCCATTTTCGATTTAATGAATAATCACGTCTGTTCCTCGAACCTCGAAATTTATGGCATCGAATTGTAAAGAAATAGCTCGGCTTGTCGCTTCCCAGAACTTGGTCTATGTGTTTGTATTTTTCCAAGCTTCTTGGTGTGCGCGCGTGGGCAATGCACACGTGCGTTTCTCCGCGGTACAAACAAAAGAAATGTACGATAGCGCTCTTCTGATCAGCTTCTGATTTGCGCACTCAGCTGTCCCTCACTATGTCCCTGACGCTTTCTATAAATATAAATATTTTTATTTCATACTTGTATGTAAAGTTACATTTTTCGGATTATTTTTGATACCAAAAGTGGAACATTAACGTCCTAGTACTTTAAAGAAAAATTTTAAAGTCCTAGTACTTTAAAATTATACGTCAATCATTTCTTACATTGTTCCCGAAATTTTTGTGGCATCAAATTGTTCTTCACGTGATCTGCTTCATCTACAATGTTTTGAGACACCTCATTTTTCTCCATTTTAAACGGAATAATCGAATAAAACATCCAAAATCATTCACCGTGACCCAGTTTTTTCGTTGTCATTTTTGACAAACGTTTGTTACTATGGGAATGTTAGTCCCCACATATTTAATTATTACGAATAATTTGTGCGAGATAAACACACAACATTTTTTTTTATTTTGAGTTAGGTCATTAAACTTGCAGTATGAAATAAAACGTTGTATTTACCTCGAACGAAGAAGTGTTTTTAAAGGTACTCACAAGTAATTCCGGCCTCGGCTAGGCGCCTCGGCCGTAAACAACTTGCTCGTACTTTAAACTTCACTTCTCGTTCTAGATAAATAATATACTATTTTATTAGGATGTATATTTTATGTATACTTTATTGTTTATTAAGTTTTTATTAATTATTATAATTTAGATAATTTTTATGTTTGTTTCAGAATATGTTCTAATTCACAAACCACATTCTACCCCGAACCCAATAAGATCTTCTGTCCTCACCTTTATCATTCAAATAAGACCATGCCAAAGGTCAAGTCAAGACTGGGTCATCAAACTGGACCAGAAGCGGCATTATAATCTCATAGCCAAAAATTACTTCAGGTCAAGTCAAGACTGAGTCATCAAGGTGGGTCAGAACCAGCACTATATAACTACTGACCCAGATAGGCACTAAAAGGAAAGCGGTGGTAGTGTAGGGAATAGTAGACGAAGAAGTATAAAAATTCAGTCTCAGGAAAGAAATAGATTCAGACCATCTGCCTATATAAATAAGTATAGGAACAGGAAGACAAGCGAGGAGAAGAAAGAACAGAGAAAACGCAGAAGAAGGTGATGATAAAAAAATATGGGACGAAGGAGTGGAAGTGTACAAGAGAAGACTAGAAAAGGCAATATTCGAAGAACAAGAAGTAAGGAAGATAGAGAAAGAATTGAAAGAAATATTAGAAGAAGCAGCAACAAAAAGAGAAAGAACTATAAGAGGTAGAGGAACAAAGGTGGGACAAAGAATGTGAACAACGGAAAAAAGAAACAATAAATTAGCTGAAAGAATGAAAAAGACGAAGGCAAACAGAAATAGAGAGAGAAAGAAAAAAGAAATAATGAGTTAGGAGAAACAATAAATTAGCTGAAAGAATGAAAAAGACGAAGGCAAACAGAAATAGAGAGAGAAAGAAAAAAGAAACAATGAGTGAGGAGATACCGAATTCATGAGGTTGCTGGAGGGGGAAAAAGTACAAGGGAAAACAGAAATAGAGATAGAGGAACCAAACAGCACCAGCAGGAGAAGAAATCACTCTGGATGAGGTGGAGAGGCAAGTAAAGAAACTGGGGAAGAGGAAATGACGGAGTACAGAACAAATCGTGGATGTATGGGACGAGAAGAGTGCTAGAGATACTGGTTGAGGTGTTGAATGGGTTGTGAAGAGGAGAAGGATTCCCGGTACGTTGGAGAGAAGGGAATAATATGCCCTATTTACAAAATGTGGAGAAAATTAAGGTGGAAAACTACCCTCCCCTTGGTGTATGGATTATTATTAGTAGACTTCAAGGCGGCTTTCGAGAAGGTGGATAGAGAGAGAGGATGTTTGAGTGTTTGAGTTAGAGAGAGAAAAGGGTAAATGAGTGGCTGGTAAAAGAGGTGGAGCAGATATCAGAAAGGACAAAAAGTAAAGTGAAGGTAAGAGAGAGGGAAAACTTTCAAATACCTTGTTGATCACGATGTATGTGGCAGATATAGATGGAACGTTAGAGACAGCGTAAGCAGAGGGGTGTATAGAGAGACAAAGAGGGTGCAAAGAGGGTAGTAAAGAGTCAATGAGACGTGAAAGAAATTATAGAGGACCTAGGAAAATACGTGAGAAAGAAAAAGTCAGAAGTGAATGTGGAAAAAACAAAAATATTGCTGTTTAACAAAAGAAAGAGAGGAAGGAAGTATTTAATTTATAATTTATAAAGGTAAATCCTCAGGCTGTCAAAATAGGACTTTTTGTACGTGATAGGGATACAATAATTTTTGCTCTTACAAAATTTTCCAAATTCCATTTGCTGACCTTCGGGTACTGGCGGTAAAACACAATGCACAACATTAATGGAAATTAGGTACACGAGAAAAAGAAGGAATCTTTTGCGATTAATTACTTTAAAAACGAAAGTAAAAGACAATAACACGCTCGGTTAACGATGCCACGAGAAACTGATTAATTATTTATTCAGAATTTTTCAACAAGTAACTGCACCCGAGTGTGCAAAAAATTTAGAAACTTGATAAGGACGCTGACTTTTCCGGACAAAAACAATTGATTTTCAATAGGTCAAATTAAAATAAATATTCATATGCGGCTCGTGAATTTGTAGGGGGATTTTTTTTTAATATGAAATTTTGATACCTATTTCTGTTACATTTTATATGTCTTGATTTGTGTTGTTATGACGACTACCTGTCCGCGCGTTTTAACATACCATTGTAGTCGAGTACATATTTCCATTAATTTTATTCTTCGTGAATTTTTAGGTTTTGCGTTATCCTTATACGAGTTAGTATGGATGAGATGTCCGCAAAACAGGACAAACCACATAACCCAAGTTTTGCATGTCTAATACTCTCCCCGTTTTAGCTTACAGTTTACTCAAAGAACAATCTAAATACACCGAAAAAAAAGATTTGTTACGATAACTCACATGTTAGTACTCCCAACAAATTTTGTTTGTGGAAATAGCCTCAACAAAAAAGTTATCAAAAATTATCAATTATATCAAAAATTTGTTGCGCTAACAAACATTATTACC
Source organism: Diaperis boleti (assembly GCA_963583935.1). Taxonomy (NCBI): domain Eukaryota; kingdom Metazoa; phylum Arthropoda; class Insecta; order Coleoptera; family Tenebrionidae; genus Diaperis; species Diaperis boleti. Next base: position 33,780,630 of record OY757242.1, on the reverse strand, counting down.
AACAGCAACAAACATAGAATTTGTTGTATTAACAAACATATTATTTCCAGCTACAAACACAGAATTTGTAGTATTAATAATTTTTTTTAGTTTACAGGGTGCTCCGTTATTGAGACACTGTGATCTATGAAATCCTTGAAAAACTGAAACTAAAATTCCTTTAATTTATTTCATACTAAAATTGAACAATAAATAAAAACAAGCAAATAAGAAACTTTACACTGTATATAAAAATTTAACAGTATCACTCACTATTGGTGTTGTCACTTACAAGCGTAATTTTAGAAAAAAAAACATGTTTTTAAAAAATTAAAATTTGTTGTCACAACAAATTCATTTTTTTCAGTGTAGTGTCAACGCCATACGTTTATAAGTTAATAGCCTAAAAGATTTAATAATACTGTATAAAGTGGTCAGAAATATTTTCACTTGGGGCGACTATATATAATTTTGCATAATTATATCTCTGTTTCCAAGCTTCCAGAGGTGTAAACGCCCTGTGAATTTCAACATATTAATTGGGAGAAAATAATTACCGTTTTATAACAACACCATTACCAATTATCTTAGTCACTTAATAAGTATTGTTATCCATACCTTTTTCCCAGTGGTGGTCAAAAATTCAAACCGAGCTAATCAGTGTTTCTGAAATAACGTATGCATTTGCAGGAAATGCAATAATTAATGCTTTATTGGTCTCGGTTTAACGAGTATTTAAATGAGCACACGAGCACGGTGTGCAAGATTTATTTAAGGACAAGAGTAAGTACTTGTGCATCCCGCCGAGTTGAGGCCATTAGTCATTGTTCACACCTGAGCTCTGCAACAAGCCGCGACGTCCCATTACTTGCCCTATTCATTATTTGAACGAAATGAAGATATAAATATTGGAGTGTAAATTTAAATTTCGCCGTAAAAACCACTCGGGCGGCATGGATTAATGGTTGGTCCGGGAACGATATTCCTTTTTCTTTATAAATAGCACCGTAGAGGTATTAAACTTTTTAAAAATTAAACGGTTTTGATGGAGATTAATAGAGCCAGATAATAATGAAGCGAGGACGGTGGCTCTCAGCCATTTTTCATGGGAAGAATCTTATGGCCGCAGGTTTCGGATTCAGTCGCAGCCGCAGCAGGTTTGAAAGATGCCTGACATTGGCGGGTTACAGCTGTGTCCTCTTTATTTATTTTATAGATATTAATAAATAATAATAATAAAACGACACTTTTCTTTTTTTTTCATAAAATTCTCAGAGCTGACTTATGGGCCGAACGATATCGAGTTGTTGTGAAGAACTTAAAGTGCCGAATTTATTGGAATCATTCGTCCCCAGTTTCTATGCAAGTTACAGACCCTCGCGACTATAATGCAGAAGGCAGTCTACTTGAAGCTATTGTGTTTGTTCAATGCTCATCACTAAAGACTAAAGACTAAATTATCACTAAAGAAATTCGTCAAGGTGGAAATCAGTAAGAGCTTCTTCCTTGTTAAATTCTACACGAACGTATGCACCTCTGGTCTACTTATGTTGCTTACTTTTAAGAACTACATAATTCCCAGATTTCGATGTATTCTCTTTGGCTATAGGATGCTATATTTAAATGACGACCATCCACAAATGCGAACCTTCAGTTTTTGTTTTCTGCTGAATATTTGTGAATTTTGCAGCACGTATGCAAGACCATAGAAAAGGAAATTCTCCGATACAAAGTCTAGAGCCTTGTGGCGTACTTCATTAAACGCAGGCATGTGTGTTCTGTCAGCTCTGAGTTATGCCTTCCTCCTTTCCGGCGGACAGGACACTACAAAGAAAAATGCCGCTGAAAAGAAGCAAAATGCGGCTGTCTGCTCATAAATTTTAAACATTGCAGTGGCGCAGCACTCGGGTGTACACTCCACGCCACTTTCGTCGCCATTAAAATTAAGGGAATTTTTCATTGCCGCCTCGTTAATGTAATGAAGACATCGGTTAAAATTCGTTAGGGATTCAGAAGAATCAATTAAAAAACTGTAACCGCGCCTACGGGGTCTCGTCGGTCGGGTCTGTTACCCGCTGAGAGTACCATCTATCTCTCTCGCTGGACCACCCGACCATCGGCTGATAGTAGCCTACACTGGACACTGTGGGCCCCCGACGGTGAAGCTCTTGACAACCAAGATAAACTGACGGCCGTGGGTGGTGGCTTGTTGTCGCAGACTTAATGTTCATGTATTCATTATTTATTATTTTTATGTTGAAAATACCGATGTCGCACTTCGTTATGGGCTTCCATGGCTCGAATAATCGGAGACATAACTTACCAATCCGCAGAACCGGACTGCATCCCAGAAGATGACCGACAATGCTGCTGCAGTGCGACAAGTTGCGTGCAGAGATTTTTGCAAAAAAACTTCTAGGGAATTCTGGGATTACATTTGAAAACAGCGGTTATTGACATAATTAATATTGTTTAATTATTGCAACATTATTCGCCATTTTTTCTGGTAGAAACTACAAAAATGCCATCACACCATACATCTCAGTAACAAATGAAGGGTGCTAATACAATAAATTATTGTGAAGGGTAACATAGATCACTCTGATGTTGGGCCTCCGAGGTCCACCTTATTTCAATAATAATGACACTATTTTACAGCCAGATTGTGACTTTAATGTCAGGTAATCCATCAACGATTGTGTCATAACCGGCGTGCTACAGAGACGGACGTGATAGCCGGTCAAAGTTTCTTGCGCTACAAATATCGTCAGATTTGAATCGCTAATAACAAACTATGAGACAAATAATGCGTTAACAATGATTGAGCCCACAACGGGTAGGGCATCGGACTAGTGTGGATGCATGTTTGTGATTGATGGAAATTAGCATTGTATAAAGCTATAAATTAGTGTAGCGTAAAAACGCGTTTAGCTAGGACGTTGATTCAGGTGTCATTGTGAAGAGCTTGCGAAGCACGACAAGGAGCTAAACTGAGATTTTATCCCGACGACGTTTTCACGTCAAAATATACGACGCGGACCAGACCTTTACGTATCTTTTTTTATAATTTGAATGTCTTGTATTCCAAATATTATTTAAATTTTCTGGCTCACTGATCAAACTTATTGCGTCGTATGTAGAGGATAGTATTGATAAATAAGGAAGCTCAATTTTAATTTAAAGTAAGACAAGGTAATTGTGAAGATTGTGATAAGCAACTGGCAAGTGCAGACGCTATTATGATTGCATGTTCAGTCCAGAAATAAAATAATACTGAACAAGTTAGGCCAGGGTTTAAAAACCACGATAAGAAGTACTTTCCAGAGGCTAGAATTGCAACCCACAACAGGTAGGTCAGCGCAAGCTCGTGCTGTAGGCTTTTGACATTAGTGGGCGCGAGACACCGAAGCTGTTGAATACGGAAAAATTATTGTATCCAACCAGCGGAAAATAATAATATCAGTAAAATGGAACAGATTTTAGAAGATACATACTTATAAAAAATTAAGTACAAGGAGCGGAGGAAAAAAAAAAAGTATAATCTTCAGAAAGAATTAAGAGATATCAAGAAAGAACACCAAGAAATCAAAACAGAAAACATTCAGTTAAAAAATGAGTTGAAACTACAGGAAGGAAGAATTATAGAACTGAAAAAGGAAGTTAAGAAAAAAAATTGTAATTAATGAAACTGATAATGAAGACACTTTTGATGAAAAAGAGAATAAAAGAAGTAACGGTAAAAATTTCACTCTAGTGGAATGAAAATGAAGATACATACATATAACCGAAATAAGAAGAATTGGAAACAAAGCTGAAAATAAAACGAAATCGATACTGGTGGAATTACGGAACTGGAATAAAAAGAATAAGCAAGTCAAATTTAACACATAACCTTTGGCGTGAGCCCACAGCTCACATGAACTACATCTGTACCACATACACTGACCTCTATTAGTAAATGGAAGAGCGCTGTGACATTTTTAGGTTATACAAATTGAATCTGCGCACTGGGCTCTCGATCATGCGCAGTGTTCCTTAAAAAACTCGTAAACTGCTTCGTATTGCTAAGTAACAATATCACCATTTTTTTTTTTACAAAATGTAGCTTTGCATCACTGAACTTTTAAAACATATACGTATTCAATTACAGTTATTATATACCGTGCGATCATAAATTATTTAGATCGATTTAGAAGTCTTGCTATGATTTTTTTTTACGATTAGTGCATTCGAAGATACTGGCGTGTCGTGTATTATTGGTTGTATTATGCCAATCAGCTGCTCCTGTTAATTAAGTTTTAGTCAAATTTAATTCAAAATAACGTCAAAGTCATAATTTTTTAAAATTCTTTAAGGTAAGAACCCCTCTTGTAATTCATCAATTGTATCATTAATCTTTTGTTAAATTAGGGCTGATGATGGCAGTATTGTTCTGCCGAAACATGTTCCATTTGTAATTTTACGCTCATTAAAGTTTGTGGAGTTCGACTTAGATATATTTAAATTTTAAGTTTTAGTTGGTTTGCCAACGGAACAAATAAAACAAATTTTGCAGCTGTATGTTTATGTATTTTGAAGACACAGATTTATACGTTTCTTCTTATTATTAAAAACATTTTGTAAGATCTGAGGGGTTATACGAGCACACTGTTTTTCAGTTAGCGAAATAGAAAATAATCCAGGGGAGTTAAATCTAGTGATCTTCGGAACTGAATGTAAACTTATTACTTTGTCATCATAGAACTAACGTAAAAAAATGAGAGTAGCTTCTGTTGTATGAGCTGTAGCACCATCATTTTGGAGCTCATCGTCATGTAAATGTTCAAGGAAGAAAGCTAGGATATTGTTTCGGTATCTTTCTGCTGTAACAGTTTCAACAAAAATATTGCTCCTTTGATCCTTCGACGAGAATTTCACGAGAAATAAGTGGATTTTCACGACTCCAAAGCTACAAAAACATTTAGTGCACGTAGTGCCAATGTTGTCTAAAACTGTCACTCTGACATTGTTATATGACAGAGTACTCAATTTAGTCCGGTTTGAACTTTTTTTTTGGACTAAAAAGGGGTGACACATTGGGGTCGTCAACCCCCCTATGTCTCACTCCCCATTGCGAATATTATTTGTGGTCAAAATTTCATAACGATCTGTTCACCGGTTTAGGCGCGCATAACATACGAACAAACAAACAAACAAATATTGATTTTTATATACAGTGAGCGGCAAAAGTATGGAATAAATTCATTAAAAATTAAAAAAAAAAATTCAAAATTTTTTTTGGACAGGTCAGTTTTGGTTTAGAAAAAGGAATATTTTTATCCCAAATTAAATTTCAAGCAGTCATTTGTTTTCGAGTGATGACGTCATCGATATTTTTTTAAATAGAAACCCCCAATTTTTTTTCTTGATTCAGATAGCCCTTTTAATTGTTTAAACGTCAGTATAAAAATTTTGTTATCTTAGAGAAAGGAAGTTTTGAGAAAAAAAAATGGATTTTTTTTTGACAAACAAAAACAAGTCAAAAAATCAAGTAGGTAAATAAGCAGGAAAATGTTGTTTCCAAGACGATTTCCGGAAAAACAATTTACACATACAAATGAAACTGACTACCATTTGACTGTTTGATTTACCTAGTTGATTTTTTGACTTGTTTTTGTTTGTCATAAAAAAAAAATCTCAAAACTTTCATTATCTAAGATAACAAAATTTTTATACTCTCGTTTAGACAATTAAAAGGGCTATCTGAATAAAGAAAAAAAATAGGGGGTTTCTATTTAAAAAAAATATCGATGACGTCATCACTCGAAAACAAATGACTTGAAATTTAATTTGAGATCAAAATATTCATTTTTATAAACCAAAATTGACCCGTCCAAAAATTTTTTAGAAAAAAATTTTGTTTAATTTTTTATGAATTTATTCCATACTTTTGCCTTTCACTGTATTAGATATCTCTTGAATCCCATAGATTCTTGTGTTCTCTAAAGCCATCTATGTCCACTGCTTTCTGTCTTCACACATGGCTCTGGAAATTTGTTATAATAATTGTTCAGTTTTAACGATTTTTGGTCACCCGTTTATCAAACCAAAACCCTGACTTTAAAAGTATTAAAAACTTGAGTCTGCTGCCGGATATTAAGGTAGAAAACAAAGCTGAAACACGACAAACAGACCCAGTTGCAAAACTCGCAAAAACACTTTGATGACCCCAAAAAAAAAAAAAAACAATAGCTAAAGACTGGAGTATTCAAAAAGTTTGTGAAAAGTTGCAATTTTGTTTTTTTCGACACGAGTTTTTGTTTCGTTTATGTTTTATCCTTTTGGTGGAAAACCGGTATTACTTCGACGAGGGGCAAAAACAAAAGACGGGTGTCACTCCGAAACGAGCGGCGACTGCTTGCAACAGACTCTCGGACACCATTAACTCCCATTACCCGCTCTTCCCCTATATACAGTGCAATTTAAAAAAAACTTGACTGTGATTTGTCAAAAATGACAGGAAGCAAAAAAATCCGGTGTTCAAATCAGCTTAATAATAAACATAAACAATATACAGCGTCAAAGGTTTTTTATCAGTCACCCTGTGTTTTAAAACGTATTTTCTCAAAATTAAACTGTCCATCTGTTGTCTTCTATTTCAAAAATTCTTTTAACCTTCCCCATGTGAGGACTTATGGCATACGCGTACATAAACTTGCAGGAGGATTTTCACAAATGTAATCAAACAAGGCCCGTTGTGGTTGTAAAACCCATGATTGTGCGTTTCTCCTTTGGTGGCGAAACAAAAACTGGGTAAGGTACACTAATCGTACAGGTACAGGATCGTTGGTCTTCCAAGGTACCACCTATATCATTCTTTTACAATTTATCTGCTGTCAAGGCATCCTGGCAAGACTTGTTTCTCGGATACTTACAGGTTTGTGTTGTCACCATATACTAATGGAATCAACATAGTTTTACAGTAACCAGAAACCATTTGCAGATGAGAATCGGAGAATCGACAAATAAAGTTTTGGAAGTCCCATACACTATTAAGACATACTTTTGTTTTTTAGAGTGACATTTCTCTTGAAGAAGTGCGAACACTAGATGAAAAACATTGTTATAAAATAATATTATGTACAATTCGGGTTTCCGGTACACAACTGTTCAGAAGTTAAAGTTTTTATGGTAGATTCTCTTGTAATAGTTAGTTTAGTAGTTTTTTTGTGATGTTCGGACAAACCATCAAACAAACAAACGGACAAAAATAATTCTAAAAAAAATGTATACCGTTCCCGTTAAAAATCCAAAAAATCCAAGGGTGGCACAAAATAAGATCATGCCAGTTTCTATATCAATAAAAGTAATTTCGATGCATAATAATTTTGCTTGAAATCAGTTTCTTCCGATGAATCCGAAGAACGTAAGTGGAGCAAAATCAGTTTTTGGCCGTTCTACATAGCCAGTGTGACGGCATGACGTGCATCCGCGTGTCATCTACAAGTTTCATGTGACAGGGCTAGCAGGCAGGTTTCCTACCGAAGCGAACGCATAAGTCATGGTTAAGATGAGTGTCGTCGCCTCCCAGCAGGTGCGCTCTCGTGTCGTGCTCGTCTGACATATGTGTGTGGCCGCCAAGACCAAGCCGTCACGATTTTCAGCCACAGGTAGGTATAGGTACAATCTATGAAGTCAGCGGTTGATTTATGGCACTTTCCTGGGGAAATTGTCCGGTGCAATCGCGGCTTTTGTCCGTGCGGAGGCAGAGCTAATGAGTTGGCGGCGTGGCGGCGGATTAATGGGTCAGGAGGGACGACGCAGCTATAAATTCTTGCCCAAGAATTACCGGCTTGCAACTTGCGAAATATGACAGTCTCATAAATCCAAGACAGCACAGCGAGAAAGCAGGAAAGAGCTAGCAGGCGACCCGTGTAGTCGGGCCATATATCTAGCAGAACCCCAAGTTGGCCGCGATCCTGGCCTTTAGCGACTGCCATTATTTTTTCGTTTTCAAGAAGTGGGTAGTTTGGATATACCACCGCCGTCGCGCTCTGGCCGCCATATTTTTCACTCCTGGCACCGCAAGCAGAAACCCCAGATAGTTAATGTGATTTATTCAAAGTGAGATAACTCAAAGCCGACTCCAAATGATAACGTCAAGTACAGAAGCAACTTCTCCAAAGTTTATAATCCTCAAACTCGTCTTTTACGCGCACAGTCCACTACTCTCGTTATCTCACTTTCTATCTGAATAGCTCGACACGTATAGAGCCATAATGTATCACGAAGTAAAGAATGTCTCCCCGGCCACAGTGTTCTGTCTTGTAGGTTGAGACAGCTGTACACGCCGAAGAACACGATTAAAGGAGATAAATCTAATGGTAAAACCTTGTTAAGAGTGGCGTAAATGGCAACCCGGAGAGCTGTAGATTTAACACTGCCAGTGCGAGGAGCTCGTGAAGCCGCTGACTTATTGAACAATTCCTGTCATGATGCCGAAATAAAGAAGCTTCTTTTCGGTAGCCGTCAACGATCGCAGCGTTTTGATTAATCCCATTCCTTCTGAATGCTTCCTACACACAACACCCTTCACGGATAGAACTGACCGCGATACAACAATTAATTTGTTCGAGTATTCGTCTTTTAGTTCTAATCTTTGTTCATTCTGTAAAAAATACTCTAGAATTTTTGTTAATTCTACTTTGAAATAATTTATACCATAATTATTTCACAAAATATGAAGACATTAAAACTGCTTCGTAATGATAAGCACGATAACTGTGTAAACATGCCATAGACAAGAATTGAAGATTCATTCCTACTGATTGTATTCATCAGTATCAGTATTCATCCCTACTGTGTTAATGAGAGAAAACTTTTTACTTCACACTCGGACTACTTTTGTCATTTTTCTCTTTGTGAGCTTTCATTTTCCAATAATATATTTGTTTACATTTTTCAAATACCCAGTCAGTTTAAATTATTTTTATTAAATCAATCTATCTGAGCAAACTGACGTCTGTCCACGTTACAATTTAGCTTGAATATTTAATTGAACTGTTTATTTTATATACCATGAGATCATTTAAATTATAAATTAGAGTAGGCGGGTTATTTTTTATGCAATGGCCCAGCCTGCAAATTGACTGACAGTAAAATTTGAGGCTATAGGCTAAACATTGTGACGTTTATGTTTCTTACTTTAAATTGTTTTAATTTAAAGAAAATAAAACGCTAACAAAGAATGTAGGTTTATTGAGAATTACAGCTAATATTCAAACTGTTCTCCCCCAGCTTCAATGCAGCTGTTCACTCTCCGTTTCATATTTTCAAATGTTTTTCTAACATCTAAATCTTGCAACACATTTATAAATTTGTTGGACTAATTTTTGATAATCTGCAGGAAAATTACGGTAGCTATTTCGAAAAACCTTTATAACACAGCGATCTAAAGAATACTTCCATTTACCATTCTGTTGCCGTTTTTTAAAGTCACTTTAACACCATTGACATTCAAATATTAAACCAAATTGTCAACAGTTAGTAGTGCCAACCTAATTTATGATTTAAATGATCGCACGGTACATATAATATTGTAAAATATTTCATTAAAGTATTATTTCATGGATGAAAAGTGTGTCATAATTTCTTCTGATGAGTGTATGCATACAAAAAAAATCATTTTTGACCAAAACGTCTTCCATTACTTCAGAAGTATATAACGCACCGAGAGTTACGTTCCTGGAACAGCTGACGACCGCTGAAGTCCAAAGGCGAAGACAAGGCAAATATTGTATGTTCTTATAAAACTTGTTACCGTTAGAAAAGCAGATTAAGCTAGCTTTTTAAAATGCCTTTTTCTAATATCGAAAACTGAACTGGCGCAGTCGGTAGGATTGCCACTCACCGAATAAATTCTTAACATCGCGGTTTTTCTTGACTTCGTTTCAACAATTTATTTGCAGGTCGAATATTTCATTTGTGTCGTGAGAACCTTCAGAATCTTGTGAGAACACCTCCAAAGTCGAAGAAACTTCCCAAGACTTTCTGATTTCTCCAACAACATGGTAATGGTAATAATAAGTACATTGTTTTCTTTCATATTTAAAACCACACACAAAAGTCTTTTGATAAATGTACCAAGATTTTTCATAAACTTTCATGTTTACAACTGACAGTAGCCACTATGCAATTGATAACGCGTCCAGAACGTTAAATGATGGCGAAACTATATAAATACTCTACAATCGAAAAAGAGCTATTAGAGATCGTGTGGATGTGTAAATATTTTAGGCCCAAAATTTAAATTGTGCATAAACCGTAGTATGGTTATTTAATAATTTTAAAGACAGAACAGAACAGAAAGCTGGTTAGATAACGCCTAAAGTTAGAGCAATATGATATCAAATCTATATACATAATATATATATATTATATAAAAGAAAGTCGTGTTAGTTACTAATACACTATTTATACCTCAAGAACGGCTGGACCGATTTTTAATTATTTTTTTTTGGTATATTTGATAGGTATGAGAATAGGTCGTAAAGTACTTTTTACATGGACATGGGGGCCCAGGAGAACCCCTTGAGCTGGACCGATTTTTATAAATTTTTCTTTGTATATTTGGTAGGTATGAGAATAGGTGATAAAGTATTATTCACATGGACATGGGGGCCAAGGGACCCCCTTGGATTTATACTCAAGAACGGCTGGACCGATTTTTATGATCTTTGATTTGTTGGATTTGTCTCTGTTCCGAATAGCAGAATAACTATTAAAACATCGGAAAAATTACAGGGGGCGGGGAGCTTGGTACAGGGCAACGACAATAACGAAACCCCCCCTGGTACAGGGCAACAATAACAAATAACGCCGACCACCAAAATTTGTCGTACCGGGCTTTAAAAATGATAATCGATTTGTGAGGAGTAAACTCCAAAGTTTCACTTCTGTTGCGCGTGGACTCCACACAAAAATTTTTTGATGATATCTCGAGAACGGATTGACTGACTTTTTTCGGGGACGAATAACTATTAAAACATCGGCAAAATAAACAAAAAAAATTTTCTCATACATTTTGTATGAAAACCGTAAACATATAACGCTATCTTTGATACATGACAGAAACAAAAATGAACATGGCGTTGTATGCTGGTTCCGGTAAAGCCAGTAGATGGCATTGTGTGCATTATGCTTTCATGAAAAAACTGAATTTGATTCAGCTAATAAGTTAACACAACATTTATTGATTCTAAGGCGGTACAAAGTTCTCCGGGACAGCTAGTAATTTATAAAAAAAAGGCACACTGAATACGAATGCTGATGCACTTTCCAGTATCCAATTAAATGCATTAGAACAACAAATCATACGAAATAACCCTGCTAATATCAATTAGGATATATCAGAGTAACAGCAAGAATTGGATGATATTCCTCTTCGATTCAGATGAAGGACGTTTAGAAACACCTATAGATTTAGTATAACAACTTCAACCAGTGCTGCAACAGAACTCTCAGGAATAAAGAATTCAGAAGACGTTCAAATTCAACCTGGAAATAGCATTGAAAACGTAGATGGTAATTTAGATAATTTGACAACTGTTATTTCAGGTGAGAATCAAAATTTAGTCAATAATGGCATTGTCGAATAGAAGTATCAAGGGATGAGAATTCTGGTAGCCCAAAATACTACCAACGACAAAACCTTTTTTTATACCTATGTACTTCTAACAAGACAAAATATACCGGGTGTTTTCACTATCAATTTTCTATCGTTTTTCAACCACTAATATTCACGAGTCGTTTCATGGCGCAAGTGCGAATTATAAAAAGACTAATGGAACGTCTCTTTGCAAACAAAACCTCTTATTAAAGCTTTTTGTACACAACAGGCATGTTTTGAATCCAGTTTTAACCTACCTTTCTCGCTGGTTGCGGTTTATGCCAAGCGTTTTCCCAGGCGATAGTTTTTCGAAGTGAAAGTGTCATTAGCGGGTACGCGTTTGAGTGCGAAGACTTTGTTGAAGTTATCAAGAAAAGTTACTCAAATTGACGAGTTCTACCACCCCCTAAAATATTTTTATCCATTTCCATAACACCCAATGTGGTGATTTTAATAAAATCTATAGTAGATATTCTTATCCCAATGGGCTAAAACTTGTAAAATTGTACAAAACTGGTAAACCCCTTTCGAGAACACTATAGTAGAGCGTACAATGCTAGTCCGATTCCAGCACGAAGAAAAGTCTAATAACCGCGCTATTAGTGAGACTTGAATGAAAAAATGTTAAAAAGAAATACTACAATGACTGTCAAATTTTAAGAACTTCAAAACATCCTCGAAGAAAACCACACCTCCCACTTGCTTTAAATGATTCAATTGAAAGGCCTTTTCAGCTCCGATGTTTCTAAATTTGAGAATCGAAATTTTATAACTGCTGTAAATGGGTTATCCAAATTATGTTAAGCTTTTTCAAAATATTGAAAAACATATTTGAAATTTGTGACTGCTTAGCACCAAACTTTTCATTCTACGATATGCCATAAACAATCATTGTTGATAATGGTGCCGAATTTATCAACGTCACAGTAAAAGAATTATTACCAGCACCGAGAATTGAAAAACATTTTGGTACCCCTTTACACCACGAATTGAATACAATAGTAAGACGATTTCGTTCCACATAGAAAATTGAAGAAAAGAGCAAAGAAGGTGAACGAAGATACCAACAAAGAAGGTAGGAAAAAGATAAAGGGGTTGGAGAGAGATGTTGTAAGACTAGTAAGGGAACTAAAAGAAGAAATATTCGAATATACGGAGAGAAAACCAACAATATAACAGAAAGATTAAAACACAAGGAGAAGAATTTAAGGAGAAAGAGAGTGCCACACAGGTTGAGAGTGCCACAGCTGGAAGCGAAAGTAGGAGGAAAGGAGAAGAAGGAAAAACTATTGTCATAACAGGACAGGACAGGACTTCCTGAGAAAAAATATAGGAGAGGTCAAAATTAAGGACTGTTACAGTATAAATACAGCTTGAATACTAGTGAATATGGAAAATTGATAAGGAAAGGAAAAAGTGATGCAGCAAAAAAAGAACACTAAGAGGAAAGAAAGAAACAGAGACTATATTTATAATAGATAGTGTGTACTAGGTAGAGTGAAAGTGTGGAGCCCGGCATTTGCGGATGATGTGGTAATGGTGGCAAAGACTGAAAGAGAGATGAAAGAAATGATAAAGAATCTTACAGTTACAGATGAAATTAAGAGGCATAGAGAAGGAAGAACGTGGAGATAGGAAAAAAGTAAGAGTGGGATATAAGAAATAGACGATGGAATGAAACCAAAGAGACTAGAGGTTTTCCAATAAGAACACGAATAGGTGAGGAAAAAATGGAGACGACGGCAAAAGAAATATTACAAAAGGGAACAAGAGGGAAAGTTAGAGAGAGGGCAAGAAGAGGAGCGGAAAAACTAAAAAGGGGACGCGAAGAGGAGAGAAGAAAAAAAAATGCTACAGTGGGAATAATAACTTAGGTAAAACAAATAAAAGAGAAAAATTAAAAAGAAGGGAGAAAAGGAACGATACATGGTGAGAAACGTACATATAGGCATTAAATGGTGGCAAAAGGCAAAAGGATGAAGACAATAATAACTAAGAAAAATTAAAAACCACCGAAAGACAATGTATACTTCTGAGGGGAGGGGGGATTTCAACGGGCGATTCGGAGAAAGAGTGGAGGTACAACTGGCAGTATGATTGAGGAAATACCGAAGTATTTGGAGAGGGAGAGTGGAAAAGAAAGAAAGATGTTAGCGGGATTTTAGGTGCGGAAATAAAGAGAGGGAGAATACGTATTGGGTGAAAGAGAGTGGAAAAATGTGTAGAATGTGCTAAATAAATGTAAATGGAAGGGAAATAAAACGGATGAAGGAGGTATGAAAAAGGAGGGTGGGGGAGAAAAAATCAAGAAGCGCTGTTGGTATTATTATATTATATAATGGGTATAAAGCATAAAAGTCCCCAACATTTACTTCTGAAGAAATAATAGTAATTATACACCAAGGTTGAGAAGACATTTTTCTTAGCCAAACTATTCGCTTCTCAACCGTGATTTATAAACTTTTTTTCTTCACTACTAGTACATTAAATTTGTTAAACTTTTCTTTAATCAATGATAATGTGAAAGATCGGAACGAAATATATCAATGAAAACCAAGTAGCATGTGAGAACAAGTGAATAGATTTGACATTAAATCAATATATGTCATTTATATTTTTTCAAGTAGTGGAGTTAGTCAGGTAAAATATGTCAAATAGTTGTCAGAAAAATCAAAACATTGTGAATTGTTTTCATTATCTACAAGTAGGAGAGAAGAATCGATTATTGGGTAAGGTGCAGGACATCTCGAATTTCTCAAACATCAAAAACGATATACAGGGTGATTAACGAAGTGTCGGGAATATTTAAACCTGTGACAGTCCCTAATGTGAAACCTAGAAAAAAAATATAACTGTCAAAAAAACAAGATATATGGTTTTTAAATTTACGCGAAAACCGATTGAGAACCGCTGGCATGATTGAAGAACTAGTAAAATTTTTGCTGGAATCAGCGCGGTGAACGACTGCCAATTAATTACTTTCACTTTTATTTTTACTGTTGACGGTGCACAATTTTTTTTTTTAAATGCCTTTGTTTTCAAATTCATATTGACATGACCGATATTATTATGACCTACGCTACAGTGAAACCCGTGGGAACGCGTCGCTCTGGAGTCGTACAGTGTGGGATTTATTTATTAGCGGACGTTCGTATGAACAGCAAATGTGGTTCAAGACGGAGGTCCTCTCCATAGTGCACGCATAGTCCCTGTATAATGTTTTCTGAAGCCAGTACCTAGTGAAAATAGTATATTTTGACACAAGTGCGCTGTCATGACACTTTTCAGCGCCGAGGGCGAGTTTTTGAAGCACGAGGCGCCATCCGAATGTTGCAATGAGCCCGAGCCCCTGAAAAGTGACAGCGCACGTATATTAAACAACATTTCTTGTACTGGTTCACGCAAAATGAGAAAAAAAACACGACTTAACATCAAGTTTTGAGGTTATAATCTTCTTAATCTATATAAAATATATAAAAGAAAGTCGTGTTAAACACTATTTATAACTCAAGAACGGCTGAACCGATTTGGCTGAAAATTGGTGTGGAGGTAGTTTAGAACCAGGAGACGGACATAGAATACTTTACATGGACAAGGGGGCCCAGGGGGCGAACTTGGGTTTATTATTCGAGAACGGCTGGACCAATTTTCATGGTTTTTGATTTGTTGTATTTGTCTCCGCCCCGAATAGCAGAATAACTATTAAAACATGGACAAGGGGGCTTAGGGGGCCCCCTTGGCTTTATTACTCAAGAACGGCTGGACCAATTTTTATGATCTTTGATTTGTTGGATTTATCTCCGCTCCGAATAGCAGAATAACTATTAAAACATGGACATGGGGGCCCAGGGGGGACCAATTTTATGGTTTTTGATTTGTTGGATTTGTCTCCGCCCCGAATAGAAGAATAACTATTAAAACATGGACAAGGGAGCTTAGGGGGTCCCCTTGGCTTTATTACTCAAGAACGGCGGGACCAATTTTTATGATCTTTGATTTGTTGGATTTGTCTCCGCCCCGAATAGCAGAATAACTATTAAAACATGGACAAGGGGGCTTACAGGACCCCCTTGGCTTTGTAACTCAAGAAAGGCTGGCCCGATTTTTGTGATATTTGTTTTGTTGGATTTTTCTCCGCCCCAAATAGCTCAATAACTATTAAAACTTGGACAGGGGGGCTCAGGGCCCCCGCCTTGGGTTTATAACTCAAGAACGTCTGGACCGATTTTTTTTTTGTGTATTTGGTAGGTATGAGAATAGGTCGTAAAGTACTTTTTACATTGACATGGGGGCCCAAGGGGCCCCCTTGAGCTGGACCGATTTTTATGATTTTTTTTTGTATATTTGGTAGTTATGAGAATAGGTGGTAAAATATTATTCACATGGACATGGGGGCCAGCGGGGCCCCTTGGATTTATTACTCAAGAACGGCTGGACCGTTTTTTATGATCTTTGATTTGTTGGTACAGGGTAACAATAACAAATAACGCCGGCCACCAAAATTTGTCGTACCGTGCTTTAAAAATGATAATCGATTTTTGAGGAGTAAACTCCAAAGTTTCACTTCTGTTGCGCGTGGACTCCACACAAAACTTGTATGGAAACCGTATATAACGCTATCTTTGATACATGACAGAAACAAAAATGAACATGACGTTGTATGCTGGTTGCGGTAAAGCCAGTAGATGGTGTTGTGTGCATTATGCTTTGATATAAAAACTGAATTTGATTCAGCTAATAAGTTAACACAACATTTATTGATTCTGAGGCGGTACAAAGTTCGCCGGGGGGTCAGCTAGTATATTATAAAACAAAGTCGGGTTTAGTCGGAATTGCTACTTTAGATTACTTTTAATCAATGGCGTTCGTGGTGGAACTATCAGACGATATACAAAACTGTCATTTCTTCTTGAATCACTACTTCGGATTACTTTGAATAGATGGCGTTCGTGATGAACCTATCAGACGATATACAAAACTGTCATTTCTTCTTGAATAAGTACTTCGTATTACTTTTAATAGAACGCGATAGTAGGTGATACGAAGTTCACCGGGTCAGCTAGTATGCTATAATATTAATGTATTATGTTGTTATTTATTTCAAAACGAATACAAATAAAACGTTGTAACTTGATTTATGCTAAAAGAATATAAAATGATCGGTATGTATTTTTGGGTTTTATCACTGCTATTTCTGGTGCATGTTCAAGCAGAAAGGATATTCAAATACATCACATAAAAGACTTTATTTTAAGAAATTAAATTAGTTGATACAAAAACTATTTAAATAATAATTATGTAGTTGTTCTCGTAATTTGTAAACCTTACATTGCAACGCTTTTGTTTGCCTTTGTATTATTTAATTAAGTATTTGATGGAATTACTTACAATTAAATTTTGAATCTACAAATTTAGAGTTTAGAATCACCAGGTAGAGCAACCACTTGTGTGTAATTTTTCTTGAAATTATATGCCTTGAACAACTAGAAAATACCGTTATAAAATCCACATCTCGCCAGTTTCCTGCCGCCGTGTTAATTGAATCTAGGCTGGAGCGACCACTTATGGCATAAATTAAATAATTACAGCGTTTATCAGTAAATACAGATTAATTACGTGTTATCAAGGTGAAAACAAATTTATCATAACATGGACAAATTATAAAGAAGTTTTGATTAATGGCTGGCGTAAGATGTTGCAATACGTCGAACATGAACTTTGCGGCGTGTGTGTAATTAATAGTGGTCCAGTTTATAATAATAGACACAAAAATCTGAGCAGGAGCAATTATATCGGAAGAAAGACGAGCTAGGAGGTGCCATGTCAACTTGTTGAAAATGTCACAGTTGAATTGAAGCCATGATAAATTAGACATATCGCAGCTGTCAACTGGGTTATTACTAACCTGGAGCAAGCTCAATGTGGGACGTCATTTCCGTTGGCCGTTAACGCGTTAATACTGCCAAATAGTACATTTTTATGATGCCGCTTTTGATTTCATCATCCTTTAATAACTTTTACCGCATTGTCAACATATCTACATGCGGTAATTTATTGAATTGCTATTGGATTCGCTGCGACAAGTATATTCCTGACAGCAGATTCTGCAGCTACCGATTGATGTTCGAATTGACGAAACTCGTTATGTAAATATGACAGTCAACCGATGCGGCTTTCGTTTCACAAAATATCCATCATTTTTCAGATTGTCTTATTACGAGATCCTGTTGCGAGAGCTCAAGAATTATTGCACATGCTAGCGTAACTAACAAGAAAATTAATTATATCAATTAACACTCACATGGTACCAGTTCTCGGCACCTGGATTTTTACCAGATATCATCAGTCGCGTCAACTTTCCATTTGCTTTACAAAAACTTGTGGACCAAGACAAATAGTAGTTCTTGGGATAACAAATTAATAGCTGCCAGATTTTTATGTTTGTATTTCGCAAGTTCTTAATGACCCAATTTTGTGGGTTATTTTATAAATATTAGGTCTTACTGACATAATGTTAGTCCAATGCATGTAACAGAATTAAAAATATACAGTTGCTGAACATTCTGATTTTATAGCATCATAAAATATACTTATTTTTGGGGTAATTGGTCTATAGTAACTAAAGTGGGCATTTTGCATATTTGTCTTTTTCATCTTTGGCGTCTAGTCTCTAGTCCCTCTTTCGTTTTGAGATGGGCTATTAGGAGGTATTTTACGGTTTTACATTTGTCCAAGAATTTTCCCAGTAGTATGAACGTTTTTAATAATTCTTTTAAAAAACCCATGAAGTAAAAATTTGCAAACGATCAGCATATATCATCAGTTCAGCAATTTGCTTTTTCAACAGAGGCCGTTAAATGCTAAATAAAGATTGAATAATTATCAACGACGTGTTGGGAGGTCACCACACACTAGTATGCCATCACCGCATTTGCTTTACATACAATGGAGTCGTGTAGTTACGTGACTCCCTTTCCAAGTACCGTGTTTTTATATGTGAAGCGGTT
The DNA here is from genome assembly GCA_963583935.1 of Diaperis boleti. NCBI lineage: Eukaryota > Metazoa > Arthropoda > Insecta > Coleoptera > Tenebrionidae > Diaperis > Diaperis boleti. The sequence goes on along the minus strand of OY757242.1, from coordinate 33,761,997 downwards.
GCAAACAAACAGGACCGTGTCGGTCTATCTGACCGACTGATGAATGGAGAATATGTTCGGTGAATGGTTCCAGGACCGGTCAAGGAATGACAATGAGGATCAAGCCCGAAACCGACAACTCCAAACGATGAAATTACAGCAGGAAAAGATAGGTTCGGGCACCAGATCTTCCTTCAGTGTCACGTCTTTGCTGCGCTGTCACTGTTGACGAACGGAATTACCAAGATTGCGGTAGATTTGATTGAGTAACGACTGACGTAGGGACAATGCAGTCGAGGATCCTCGGCAGGAATGCAGACTACGTGACTGGTCCGGTGGTTGATTGCGAGACGAAGAAGACGTATTTTGCACAACCGGATTTCACTCTTTGGATAATTGATTATGCTAAGACAACAGAATATAAAGTTCAATAACGTTAAAGAAATAAAAATTGTACTCAATTATGTAGGACCATTCTTATGATGTCGGATATGCACAGACAGTACAAAATTAAGAGCAACTGTGAGTTGCTGTGTATTCTACAAGTACATAATATGTACTTTTAAGTTGTTTGCCATCCAGAGCCCTGTTATTAGGCACACCAAATTATTTTTAAAAATGGAGCTTTTAGATATGTATGTAAAACAAAAATTTAAATGAATAATTCAATAAGCAAATTACACTCCATTTTCATAAAAAAATCGCATTGTAAGTCAATTATTACATTTTACTCTTATATTTGTAAATATTTTTTATTTAAACAAGAAATTTAAATATCAACTAGACAATCCTCTCTTAAGCAAAAAGACACTTCATCACTTCAATATGACCTCCTGCTGGTATGAAATCGATGAGTCTTGTCGACGATCAAGATGATCGTAAATCACCTCGTGATGTTTTCAACTGCAATGTTTATGATTCTTTGTAAAAAAAACTATGGGATTCCTGTATAAGGCTTAAATTGCTTCATAAATTTACACAAAAATATTGTTATAGAGAATCAATATAGGTACCTACATAAAATACAGTTTCACTCATTGTTTTCAATTTCAAGTTGGACTGCAAGCGTAATTTAAGTAGCAATAGAATTTCTTCATATGGAAACCCAGGAAATCCATAACTTCTGAACAAAGCCGAGAAGTCTTAAAAGTGGTCGTAGAAGTATAATTATTGCTCGCTATTTTTTTTCCGTGGCCAGTTTGTATCAATATGGTACAAATACACAGATTCTTTTAGTTGAGAATGTGAACTGACAACCAAGGCATAAATTGTTGATTACTTAGCATAAAAGTATGTATTATAGATCCAAGTACCCAAACGGCATAATATTGTCACCACGTTTGAAACTACTTTGGATTTTACAAGTATGTTTGCCCGGATAATCTCCAAAAAAGTGAGGTGGAAAAAATGTTGTATACAACACGTGTCAAAAGCTGTAGTATTCTACAGCTCGGTCTTCGGCCTCATAGGGAAATTTTACGTTATACGTGCAATAAACAGTCAGTTTTTAAATTTGTTGTATAAATAAATTTACTATACCTTATTATGTAAAGCTCTTGCTCCAATTAGAAAAAAGTTTCTTGTTTTTATCCATATTTAAATGAAACAAATACCCATTACTTAATATGAACTACAAAAGCAGTCAAAGTGCAATTACATCAATAATTAAGCAAACATTGTAATTGGCACTAAATATGTACTTTGGTGAAGAGGCCAGGAAAGATTGCTGGTCTAAAACAAAAAGTGATTACATCAAATGAAAAAAGAAAAAAGCTATAAGGAGAGAAGAAAAGAAAGAACTTTATACTACATGGTATGAAAATAAAATCAGACAACCTTACAGACCTAAAAAAGGAAAAGAAAACTGAACGTAAAAATAAAAATACAACTGGCAAGAAAGTTAGTGGAAAAAACATTACGAAATTGTGAAGAAGAACTGTACCTAAACGACGACTTGACAAAAGAGGAAAGACCAATGCAAGCAACAGTTAGGAAAATCGCCAAAGAGTGGACCCCTAAGGCAAACAATTGGTCATCAGAATCTAATAATAACTGGGAAACAATCTTAAGGTTTTCCTGAGAGTCCACGTGTGGATTACGTCAGTCCAGAAAGTCACGTGTGGAAAACTACTCCAAAAACGTTCTTATACTTAAAAGTGAAGCATGAAACAATCCTAACGGTGAATGCTGGTGTTCTCCTATTTGATTGAGAGAGAATAGTCAAAGTCTGCACGCAATAAAGTAGTTTATCGTACACCTCCTTTTCCCCCAAGTCTCAACACTTTATCTATATATCCGCTAAGCGATTTAATTAAAAAAATAATTGGACACCTCTACCGTTTTACTCCGTACTTTTGACGATATTTCCTAAATCCCTTAACTCTTGGACAGGACAAAATTGCGATGAAGGTGTTACTTCGATAAGATGTCGATCGAAAAGATGTACACAGTTCGTCGCGTTGAATGTAACAAATTTTACCGTGCTTTTTGTGCGTGCGGGTTATCTCTAATCGCTGATTCGTTCCTGAATGTCTCAATGGCCAATGTGCGGCAAAATCAAATTGTAACAGTACACAGTAAATATTGAAAATTCAAGCCATTCATTGCAATGCAAGCTCGAGCCCTGCGAAGGTTTTCCGTTTCATGTTCTTCACTAATTTCCAGGTTTTGAAAGTTTTCACATTTGTCTAGTTCTCAAGTTTGCAGGCTTTCCAGGACCTCAAGTTTTTTAAATATTCATGTTCCTCAAGTTCTCAAGTTCGATTTCTTAAGATCCCAGATTCTTTAATTTTTGAGGTTCCTCAAGTTTTCGGGTTCCTCCAGTTCGCAAGTTACATTTCTCAAGATCTCAGGTTTTCCAAGGTTTCAGGTTCTTTAAATCCTCAGGTTCCTCAAGTTCTCAAGTTAGATCTCTCAAGAACTCAAGTTTTCTAACGTTTGAGGTTCCTTAAAATGTTGGGTTCCTCCAGTTCTCAAGTTCTCAGATTTTCCAATATTTCCAGCTCTTCACAAGTCCCAAGTTTTCACATTTGTGTAGTACTCAAGTTTGCAGGTTTTCCTGGATCTCAGGTTCTTTAGATACTCATGTTCTTCAAGTTCTCAAGTTAGATTTCCCAAGATCTCAGGTTTTCCCAAATTTCATGTTCTTCAGAAATTCCCAAGTTTTGAAAGTTTTCACATCTGTCTGCTCTCAAGTTTGCAGGTTTTCCAAAATCTCAAGTTTTTTTAATATTCACGTTGCTCAAGTTCTGCAGTTAGATTTCTCAAGATCCCAGGTTTTTCAACTTTTCAGGTTTCTCAAGTTTTCGGATTCCTCCAGTTCGCAAATTACATTTCTCAAGATCTCAGGTTTTCCAATATTTCAGGTTCCTTAAACATTCAGTTTCCTCAAGTTCTCAAGTTAGATCTCTCAAGAACTCAAGTTTTCCAAATTTTGAGGCTCCTTTTAAGACGTTGGGTTCCTCCAGTTCTCAAGTTCTCAGATTTTCCAATATTTCCAGCTCTTCACAAAGTCCCAAGTTTTCAAAGTTTTCACATTTGTCTAGTACTCAAGTTTGCTGGTTTTCCTGGGATCTTGTCGAATTGTAGCTGCGGCATTTTCTAAACACACCCTCAACTCTGCCAATATGTTGACAAGGGTAGCGTACACAAACTGTTTCATATGCTTACATAAAAAAAAGTCACATGGATTTAAATACTAATAACGCATTAGTAGTGTTTGATTTCACGATCAAAACTGAGCTCGATAGTTTCAACAACGATTATGGTTTTTTTGTCTACTATTTATCAATTAAAAAAAAAGTCGCAAAAACTCATTTCATTGCACCGATTTATTTTATTTTTAATGGGCCTACCTCGATTTTATAGCAAAACTTTAAATCATTATTACGATACAGGGGCCAGGTTGAACCCGCAAACCAAGGGTGTATTCAGATATTTTCGGATTTTTTTAATGCATGTATTTCGATTCCACCCTGTAGAATATAGAATCATTCTAGTGAACACAGCCAAAGGGACATGCGGTACAACCAAATTAAATAGAAACAGACACACAAAGCAAACAGAGTGGGGGACAGACGACATTAAATACGAAGTAAAACTCAAAATGAACAAATGAAAACAATACCTGAAAGAAGGGGCACAACAAAGTTATGAAAACTACAAAGAACAAAGAAAGAAAAACAAAAATTCTGATAACAATTTGGCACCAAAATGGAAACGAACTTTCACACAATTTAGAAGTTATTTTACAAAATTCTAAAGAATGCAAGAGGGGCAGAAGAAAACTGGTTAAAGACAAAGGTGGAAATGTTCTTCGTGAAGGGAGTCAAATCACCGACAGATGGAAACAACCCTTTGAAGAACTTCTGTATAATACGGATGAGGTCAAAGCCCCGGAAATTTAAGGAAAAGAAAGAAACCACGCAAGAGGTACAAAGTGAGAAGAAATTCAGATGGATGACGTTATCGAAGCCAGAAGAACACTCAAAAAAGTAAAGCCACCGGACACTATCGAATAAGCGGGGAATGCTGAAAACTGTAGGAACAAAGCTTGGGAGGAGGACAAAGTACCATTCGAATGGACGACCGGCATCATGGTACCAATTTAAAAAAAAGGGAACAAGAGGGAGTGCAACAACTAGAGGGAAATAACGTTACTGATTGTTCGTCTAAGTAGGTATTACGACGGTTGAAACACCAGTTTGATGACCCCATCTTGACAAGTCTTGACTTGTTGATTTGACCTGAAGTAACCTTTGGCCTTGAAAACCGGTTAAGCGGTTTTACCGGAATCCCTCGGTTACTTCAAGTCAAGACTTGTCAAGACTGGGTCATCAAACAAGATCAGGAAGAGTGGTAGTGGTGGGGAGAGTAATAGGAGTGGGGGGTGTCTCAACCGCCGTAATACCTACTAGTATACCGTCCAAAGTATATTCGAATTCTAGAAATTCAACTTGATCCTAGACGATACGATAAAGGAAACAAGACCAAAAGCAGCAAAAATGTATGTGGGGCACAGACATAATTATGACGCCTGTATATGCAAATGATGTGCCTCCGCAGACGATCTGGTAATATTCAGCAAAAGCGAAAAGGACCTTCAAAGCAACTTAGAAGTTTGAAATACATAATTGAAATCGAATAACATGAAAATCAATATGAAGAAAACTAAAGTAATGGTTCCAAACAGAGACAGCTCGTACACAAACATCATGCTAAATTGCAAGAAACTAGAACAGGTCGAATCGTTTAAGTACTTAGAGGTAAACCTTAATAACAAAGAATATCACGACACAGAAGTAAATTCAAGACTTAAAAATACCTCAAAGCTATACTACAGTTCAAATGGTTCGGACATCTAAGTGGGCTAAGAACATAGAAAGCAAGTAAACATGAAAAAAGATTCAAAGGAAAACGTGGGACGACGCGACGATAAGAAAAAAGGCGAGAAACAAAAAGGAGTGGAGAAATTGTATACATAGCAGCGGAGAACAATAAGAAAACATACTCTACACCTCCAATTTCGTGATGCTCACTTTTTGACTAGTATTTCTTATGATTGTGTGCAATATATCGTTCCCATGTTCATATGCCATATAACACATATGAAACTCGTACCCTTTGCATCATATTTAAATGTGGTGGCAATAAATAAATTTAATTTATATCACCATGTTTGTAATAATGAATAATGGCTCAAGACCATTATGTCTATGTAGGGGACAGGATACCGTAGCGTGCACCTCCTCGTTTATAGAAAGTGTCCATGACGGGTATTAATGAACTCGATTGTGTTGTAACTTGTATCTGACAGATATTAACTTATTACAAGCCATAAATCATCGTCGAGTACTGATTATCCGATTGTTTAAGCTAGTTTCGTGCAGTTTAGCCGGATTTATATCTATACGTCTTTCTGCGGACCACGTTCACACTCGCACTGGGTGAAGACTACCATACAACTTATGATAAACGACCGATTTTAATTCAAAAAGCCGTCATCTCTCATTGTAGGGGCACCTGAACGTTGTTTGCGAAGCGTGTAAGAATTATGATATTCGTATTGTTCAACCAAGACAATACTTGCGGAGCAGTTCACTTCACACCCATAGCCCGCTGCCACTTTCACATTAACAAACAATGCCCTTATGCCACACTGTGCCATAAATCAAAACTGGAGCAAACGAGGTTTCGTTAACATCAAGACACCGTCATTAAGTATTTAGTTTGATGTTCTCCCCTAAAATATTTCTTATTTCTTTCTTGGTTAGTGACGCTAAGAGAGTTTATTTGATTTGTTTTCTATCTCCAAGTGTTATTATTCACTGAACAAACATTTGAATGTCCTAAAAAAGTGGAAAACGTGGTTTCACCTGATTTTTCTATTATTCGTGCTAAGAAAAGTTGTAGAGATAATAATTACTTATCCCACAAAAAAAACACAATAATGCAAACACCTATCATGAAATTTAGTGCTGGCCCAAATTCAGGTTTCGCCTAATATGAACTTTCAAGCCGGGCCTGATAAGTAAAAAGTCTTCGTTGTTTTCAATTCCATAAATTTAATATCAATTATGTAATTTGGTGAAGTTTTGACATTATTTGATAAGTAGTATCTGGTAAAAAAAAACAAATTTACGTTTTACAAAAAATTAAGCTACATTATTTTATGCCGGTCACTATTAGATGTTTGGATCGGTTTGAATCCATCCTACTGATATATGTACTGGGAAACAGCTTAATATACTCGGCCTGTTTTCTTGTCAAACTGAATCTTTTTAGGGGAGTAAAGACCGACACTGAATAACTATCATTAGCAGAAAATAAAAGCATCCGATAAATTGAAAAGGAAAAGCAAAAAACGTGCGTGTGATATATATAAGTTCGTATTTGAATTTACTAAAAAAGCTTATCTGTTAATGTTAATCTATATCTATTAATTTTTATCAGTTATGACTAACATGTGCTACATTACAAAAACAAAAATAATGAACAAAAATAGAAATCAACAATTCCTTGGAACGGAAGTTTTCGATATTAGAAAACGGATTTCAAAAATATAGATACATACATATAATGAAAAATCACTACAGCCAATGGGTACTATACGAGTAACAAGCTAAATCTACTTTTCTAACGTTAAGAACTAGTTTTATTGCTGAGTCTTCGCTTTGGTTCAGCGGTCGTCAGCTATTCCAGGAACCTAATTCCTTCCTGCCTAAGAAGCGACTATAGGCACACATCAGGAGCTTTCAGATAACTACTGTGGAATTTTTTTCCAGTTTCTTAATTAAGTATCTGAAACAAAAATAAACAATACCCAACAACGCGAGTGCGTAGATTAATACAGCCCATAAACTGGTTTATCTGTGATGGAACGGGATTTTGTCGTTGACACTGTCCAAAATCTTTTTTTGTAATTCCACGTGTATTTCTTCTAGGTCAATATTGACCAAATCCAAGGGTGTAAACTTCACATTCGTGTTATCACCAAAGTCCAACTGAGGCATTCCAAAGATTTTAAATTTGGACACGTTAATATCGGAAGTTCAAGCAGGTAAGATTCGAGTATTAGTAAATATTCTTGATCGTCTGAAATTTGGACACGTTATTATCGGAAGTTTTAATTCAAGCAGGTAAGATACGAGTATTAGTACATATTCTTGATTGTCTGTACACGATGTTGCAGCTACGGTCCTGTTGGAAAGTCAAAAGGTATTGGCACCCATAATATACATTCTGGATTCATTTGATTTGAAATTCATCTTTATTTCTTCTCCCCTTCGCTCTCATCTTATGTCTTCTTTCTCGTTTTCCATTCCTCCTTCAAACATTTCATTTCCTTCTCATCTACATACACTATTCCCCCTATATCCTTTCTTTCTCTCTCACCACATAATTAAGTTCAGTCGTCTCTCTTTCTCTCTCTCTTCAAAGCACATTCTACACCTTCGACTTCCCTCTTCCAACCAATGCCTACTTATTCTCCGTCTCTTCATTTTCGCACCTAATTGTCGCCATCATCTTTCTTTCTTTACCAATTTCCCTCTCCAAATGCTTCGCTATTTTCTCAATCATACATCTCTCGTACTCTAATTCTGTCCCTTCTTGCTTGTCTCTCTGAATCCTTGTTCGGTTTGCTCAGTTCTACATTCATCCACATGCCTATTTCTCTCAGTCTTTCTATTTCTTTGCTGGGGTACCGATTCCTCTGGTAATATTTCTCCCTATAGTTCTCTCCAGGGTTCTTCTTCTTTTCTCTCAAGGGCTCATTCAGTAATTTGCATCCTCCTCTTTCTTTTATCCTGTCTTAGAACTTGGCCGCTCTTTGTCCCGCTTTTACTCTCATCCTATTTCTTTTGCATTATTCTCTCACTATGTACCCTCCCGTTTCTCTATCCACCTTTAGCACCCACCTCAGATACTTTTCTTGCACCTATCTTCTCTTGTTATTTCCATCCCCAAGCTTCTCCACTTTCTTTCTCCTATTCCCCATACGGTTATTTGCTTTTCTTGTTATCACTCTGATATGTGCACTCCCTTTGTGTTTCTTCCTCTTCTTATTATTGTGGTAGTATTGCATGGTAGTTGTCTACCTTACTTTTCTCCCCATTTTTGTAAATAGGGCATATTACCCGCTCTCCACCCTACTGGGAATCCCTCTCCTCTCTACACCCCATTCATTACCTCACTAGTATCTCTAGTACATAATTATGTAGTTTTCTTGTCCCATTTACATCTACGCTTCGCTTTGTACCCCATCCCTCCCCAGCGCTGCCCTTTCCTCCAGTTTCTTCAGTTACCTGTCCACCTCGTTTGCACTTTGGCCTCGTGTTGCCATTTCTAATAATGTTCTTTCGCTGGTTGTGACATTCAAAGAATGAAGCAAATCTTTAGCTTCTTTTTCGTATTCGTCTTTCTCCAAATCAAGTTTCTGGCATATTTCCCCGTAATCTTCTTGGCCATTGTTAGTAGGTGTGTTTTTTTCTTTCTTCCACCTTTATAATTATAACAAGCGTCGACAAGACAATAATTTTTTCCTCACCTTTCTGCCATCCATTTGTTTTCATATTGCTTTTTCCTGTAACTTGTTTATATGCTGTGGACTGTCACCAAGGTCCCAATTGATAGTCAAGACCTGCACCCCATTGAACATCTGTGGGACGAGCTCCAGAAGAGAGTTCGAGCCAGAGTTCCTGTTGGTACGTCCATCTTAGAATTAATGGTTGCGGTGGAAGAGGAGTGGCATAACATTCCCCAAGAAACAATTGAAAACTTGATTAGATCAATGTCCAACCGAATTCAAACTGTTTTTAGAGCGAGAGGAGGTAGCACGCGATGCTAAAATTAGAGAATTGTTGCAACAGTTTTGTTTAATTTCTTCAAGCCCAAATTTTTAACCTGATGATTTGTTCAAGGAACTTTAGTTCAAAACGCTACACTTGAAAGGACATAAGCAATTATCAGACAATGTAGGCTCATTGAAAACGTTAATCAACAGTCTTTCAAACGACATTTTGTTTTTTTTAAATCTGAATTCTGGCGAATGAAAAAAAATCATTCAAACTGAAAAGTGTGAGGTGGGCCCGATTTCTTTGCTCGCAAGTATATATCAACAACGTTATAGCGCATCAAAAATTCAGTATCAAGCCGTCAACGACGTCTTTGCTTAGCACGAGTCCCCACCAACGCTCACGCCTTCCGACGCGCACGAGGTGAAACCTGCGATGTGGCTGGAGCGGACAGCCTATATATATACTACCTATTTATTTGGCTTGGCACCAACTTCAGACAGATCAGTCGGTTTCTTTTTTTTTCAAAGCTAATTATATTAAAATTTTAAGTGATGGGGAGGCGAAAATATTATCGAATTACAAAATATCGAATACAAAATATTGAACACAATTTGTCGAAATACAAAATATCGAAAAACAAATAATCAAAAGGACAAAATGTCGCAGGTAAAAATTTCACAAATTTGTTGTTCCGTGGATCATTGAAATTGGTGCCAAGAAGGTCACATTTCCCTGTACTTGAAACTCGAAATATGTACAGGGCAGATTGAGTGAAAATCTGTTTCTTCGTGGATCATTCAAATTGGTGCCTCGCGCTCGACCCCTTAAAGAAGCATACTCCAAGAAGGTTGTATTTCCCTGTACGTGAAACTAGAAATGTCGACAGGGCAGATTAAGTGAAAATTTATTTTTCCGTGAATTATTGAAATTGGTGCCTCGCGCTTCGCGCTCGACCCCTTAAAGAAGCATACTCCAAGAAGTTTATACTTCCTTGTACGTGAAACTCGAAATGTGGACATTCCCTCATCAGATCCGGACTTGGTGACAATGGGACTACCTCAGGAGTATACCCTTTCAAAAATAAAAATAATTTTCAAAATCGGTCCACAATTGACGAAGAAATCGGTGAACATACGATAAAAAGAAAAATTTGAGAATTTCCCTAGATTTCCATGAGATCCCCTCATCAGATCCTGACTTGGTGACAATGGGACCACCTCTGGAGTATACCCTTTCAAATAAAAAAAGAATTTTCAAAATTGGTCCACAATTGACGAAGAAACGGTAACATACTGTGATAACCCCCCTTTACATTACCGCCACTTTTTGAATTTAAACCTGAAATGAAATGTCAATGACGTCACCAAACGTCAAATTTGAAAATTTGAAACAATCCGCGAACTTTAAAGGTTGGCCAGTGATCGTCAGACAATGAAAGAACAAGCAGAACCCTACGTTTGTTATTTTTTTGACAAGACAAGCAATGACGGGACATTCAAACTTACCCAAACGAAACAAACCCTAGATTCTTTGGATACATGGCGAGAGCTAATCAGGAGTGGAACGTAAACTGATAACACAAAAATTATGGTTTTAAATGTTTATTAAGTTTTAGTGATTTTGTACATTTGAGTTATGTGATCTCGTACTGTGTCTTCGTATTAAGTTGGCAACAATGCAAATTTGATGATTTTAACAATAATGATTGGAGTAATAAATTACAACTGACAATTTCCAATGATTTCAACAATTAACAATTTAGTTCTTCAGAAAAATAGTAAACAATAATCCATTTTAATATATGTAATTCTGGTATACATGATGAGTGAGGTTGTCAGCTAATTTTATTCCACCATGAGCTTTTGTAGTTTACAGGGATTTACAAGACAGATACAATGAAATATTTACGCCCAAAGCGGGCCTCTTCGATCCTGAGAGGGAAGAACAAGAATATTGAAACGCGTGGAATTATTTAAGTTGGGTACATCTGAGTTGGAGAGTGACGGACAACATGTGGACCAGATGGAAAGACTAAAGCGAAGTGAACAAGACAAATGCCTGTAAATGAGAAAAGCTTACACATGCAAACGGACCAGGAAAAATGAGTTTGTTACTGAATTTAGACATACTAATTTGCTGCCTTTCTTTAAGGCTTGTCCAAACCAAGTCCAAGTTAGCGGCACTTCTCTCGGTGACTATTTTTTGGTTGTTAAGTATTTGTGAAGCAAGCAATTTGTTCGTAGCCCGAAAACAACACTGCAACTTCAACCTAGTAGGCTCAGGAGTTAGTAGCAACTCCCTTTTCTGGGTACCCCGTAGCCCAAGAGACAACTCAAAGTCGAAAACGACTTCTCTCCCACCTCTCAGGTTCAGATTTAGCCGAAGTAGGGCCACATAACTCCCACAAACAGCAGCCTTTAACGCGAACCACCAACTGAACACTATTTGGTCTACCTGTTGCCTCGAAACATGTACAGACAAACAATATAAAATAATAAAATATACAGTAACGCAATGCTTTCTTTGGAAGCCATTTTGAACAAGCGCACCGAGATGACATCAAGCGGGCGTAACACGTAACGAGGCGCAACGAAGCTACCAACATGCACAAACAAACAACACTAAATACCGAAATTTGGCTGCACCGTGTCGAATATAGCTAGATGTCAGTTACGAGCGAACGACGAGATCGGAAATTGCAAGGGGGCGTAAAACATCTCTCTGAAATTGACAACAATACCTAAAAACAAATTATAACAACGACTTTAGCAAGTTATTCGCGGTGCCTGTGACTCATAAGTTTGGTAATTTATGCTACTGCAGAGAAAGAAAGGCTGAATGCAACTGGTATGAAATTTCTGGGTTCACGCGAGGGTCACGGAATACTTCGAGTAGCAATAGTGAACATTATTTTAAACAAAGGCTAGAATTCTTAACAAGACATGTAGATACAAAAGCTGAACGACTTCGTTTAAATCATGACGTACCTAGCAGGCAACATGCCCGACTAACGGTAAAAATTGAAATGGTTTTTATCTAGGAGTTTCTAGTATAGAACAAACGCCGGTCAATTTCAGGGCCATCTCATTATGTTGAGTATGAAAAAAAAAATAGATAGAATAAAAAAAGGTCGGACGGCACCACACACACGATTGTTAATTTAAATTCAACCAATCCTTCTGGTAACGTGAAATTTCGACAATGCAATTTAAACATAGAGCACACTCAACTTTAAAAACAGGAGAACTCAGAGTGGAATAAAATCAGATAAAAACAAAGAATTAAGCGTTAGTTACGACTTGATGCTTCTAACGTTAAAAGAGGAATGCATGTAATGGCCGCCGATCCTTCTTCCACCATCTAGCAGAAACGCCAACCGTCCTTTTAGTCACGCCAACTTCATCGCACTGCCAACCCCTGTTGGATGTTGCTAACTTCAGAGCAACTTGCCGGATAGGCAACCCGAAGTTCTATGGTCTATTTTGGGGATATCTCAATACATACAGCCGAACAAAATTATAGAAATATGTAAATTTAGATTTAGTCATGCAGATTTCTTTCCTCTTCAATATTAGCATCGTTCCAATCTTATTCAATATTGGGTTTCCAGATAGTGTTAAAAAATAAAAATAAGAAGTTAAAAATAAAAAATAAGAAAAAACTTAAAATTCGTCAATTTGGGGACATGGAAAAGAGCACGTTTAGCAAGTATCAGTATTTTTTTCTTTTAGAAATAGGACATACAGGATGGCGTGAAAGTATGGAATCTTCTCGATATCTCAAAAACCTGAAGTCCAATTTCTAAAGCATTTTCTTTATATTTTTGTATGTACGTATTGAATACGTATTAAATTGTTAAATAATAAGTTATTAATTGTTAAATTATTAAACTAATTGTATTCCTATCACGTACAGAAAGTCTAATTTTTACCTCGAAGGCGCCAGTTTTGTGAATGGGCTATGGCCAAAATAAACCAGCCGCCAACCGAAGTGCGAGTGCGAGTTTTAACAATTACTATATCAACAAAAATTTATAAAGGAAAATGGTTAAAATGATGAGTTTATTACCAATTAAATTTATTGCACTTATTTCTGAAACACTCTGTGTTGCCCAACGATGCACGACGATTGTTTAAAGGTTTTGGCTAAATTTTCAAAATATACGGGGACAGCGCTTTCGGAAAATGAGGTTAGGTTCTTTCTTATTTGAGCAGTAATTTCAGGTGGTGTAGTCGTAAATTCTTCTTCAGACATCTTTTTGTTTTGTCCACAACAGTAAAGATATATGAGTTCCTCTACGGTGGATAATAATCTTGCAACACTTATAATATTACCACCACCATTGAAACGAATTCATGAAGCTCCCAATGTTGTCCAACACACCTGTACTCATTCCCGAGGCCTGTATGAAGGACATTAAAACCTAATAATAATAATTAATATTAATTCGTGGCATTTCCCAGGAGAAAATACAAAGTAACTAAAAAGTTCACCATCAATAAATTAACCGAATTACAATGTTTAATTGTCATGTCTGTGGCATAATTTAAAAAATTCACAAATTGCGTATTCAGAGAATAATAATTTGGAAATTATTATAATTAATGTGGGTATGGCTTTACAAGCAATTAATCAAATGGCGTATGTTAATTCCGCAACGTCCATAAATAACGTTAGTGCAACAACAACCGGTAACATAATACTGCATAAAAAAGCAATTAATACGTTAATTTCGCGTCGTTTGGTCACCAGGAAACAATTACAGGGGGTGTCGTAAAACAGTCGATCAAATTAATATTAATGAGCATTTCCAGTGATGTGCAATATTTCATTTTCATCTATTTATGCTAATAAGCACCAACTGCGCGAAACTTGTAGATATCTCAATGATTTTACATAATTGATATGTGGCATTTCAGGATTTATGACTGAATTACACGATATGCCAGACATGTTGGAATAAAACAAGTTTAGTAGCTGGAAAACAACGTTTCCGTTTTAGTCGGCACAAAACTAATTAGAGTGATTTGCCACTCTAGACTATAAATTTTATTGTCTCAATAAAGTGTAGTCGTTGTCTCGAAAAGGCAAGACTTCCTTCGACACGGTAAATACACTAGAAATTCTCTGAATGTATTAATTAATTAAATGGCTTGTTTATTTCGCTAGGCGCCCATATTTCCCTGTCAAACGATCCGTTACATAACAGCGAAAAAGCTCAACAAACTCCATCGATCAGCGGTTATCGAGTAGTGGATAAATCGAAAGTATTCTTTTTACACAATATAGTAATTATTACATAGTTGTTTTAAGCAGTTGTTCTGTATGTCCTGTGTTGTGAACCCATTGTTAGATTTCAAGAAAAAAAAAACTTAAAATCTAACCCTATCTACCGCACATGCCACTGCTTTAAACCTTCAGATTTCACAGTCACGAAAAAGCAGCAACCCAACGATACAGAAATGGTACTTTTGGAAATACTGCAAAAGTGACTCAGTTTCTTAATCAAAACAGTTGTATAGGTCGAAATGGTGCGATTGCATGACAATGCTCAGATTTAAATGATCACATTCTTCTATTTCTAAAAAATAAATAAACACAGATTTTTACTTCAAAAGCTTTAAACCGACTAAATACGAGCTCGATGCCATTAGTATAATAATTTTAGTGACTTATGTTTTTCGAATACAACAAAAAAGGATAGACACGAAACTTTGCTGTTAACGAGGGATGTTTCTGTTTTCCACGTTTTAATGAAGCTTTTTACTCAGGCACCGCGAAATGCCGAGTCGACCACACATTATGGTGGTTTATGAGGAGTAACGCTACATTAACACATGAAAAATATCAATGAGTAAATTATTATTAAATTAATTATGTAATAATCTATATATTAATACGTGAAGCGAAAACTTTGGATCCCTCTTGAAGCCTATTGCGGGCACGGAGGACTGTCAGATTTGGCATAGTGAAAGTTCATATGGAGAAGAAGTGCACAAAGCTAAAATTTATATTTAATATGCGTTGCAAATACATTAAATTAATAAAATAAAATGTGAGCAACAAAATTCGTCATCGTAGGAGCCTCTGAATCCAAATATACGATTGTGTAAAATGTCATGGAGTTGTCAAATCTGACTTAAAATAAAAATCTGTGCTTTTGCAAAAGTTTACTTCAGTGGAACCCGTACAATGCCTTTTTCGGGATCAGCTCCGCGAAACAGCTACTGTAATAATTTGATTTTCTGGATTTAGTGGACGGTAAAAGTTTCGAAGTGGACATGCGCATTAGGTGACTTTCTGGTGATTGACAGACGACGAGCCATGAAAGTGTGGTTGTTTATTGTATGCAAGTGTCGCATTCGAGTTAATAAGAAGAAATTAATAATTAGCTTTTAAAAAAAAAGAAACCGACTTCAAAAAGCGAGAAATAACTCAGTACATGTATTATTACATGTGCTACCTACTGATCTGTTTGAATTCGGTGCCAAGCCAAAGAGGTTAACAAATTTGTAACCTATTGTCATTATACAAATATATCAACAACGTTATAGCGCATAAAAAATTCAATATCAGGCCGTCAACGACGTCTGCCCCGCACGTGTCTGCCCGTTTGGGATGTTTTGCTCAGAGCGAGCCCCCCACCCACGCTCACGCATTCCAGCGCGCGCGCGGTGGGACTTGCGATGTGACGGGAGCGGACAGCCTATCTATCTACTACCTATTTTTTTGGCTTGGCACCGACTTCAACCAGATCAGTAGGTAGCACATGTAATAATACATGTACTGAGTTATTTCTCGCTTTTTGAAGTCGGTTTCTTTTTTTTAAAAAGCTAATTATTTTACAATTTTAAGTGATGGGTAGACCTAGTAAGGACGCTGCTCGAATGAGGAAACAACGGCTGGTTGAAAATGAAGATGAAAGACGCAAACTATAAAGAATTAAAACCAGAAATACTGAAACAATGATGAATTAATATTACTACCTGAAAAATCTAAGGCAATGATGACTCCCAGACGCAAAGACCTGCATAATTATTGAACGACTACATTCGAGAGAGTTCATAATAATTATAAATGTGAGGATTTCGCCCGATTCTCATGCGATCACCTCATCAGGTCCGGACTTGCTGACAATGGGACTACCTCCGGAGTATACCCTTTCAAATAAAAGAAGAATTTTCAAAATCGATCCACAATTGACGAAGAAATCGGTGAACATACATAAAAGGAAAAAATTTGAGAATTTCCCTCGATTTCCATGGGATCCCCTCATCAGATCCGGACTTGCTGTCAATGGGACTACCTTCGGAGTATATCCTTTCAAATAAAAGAAGAATTTTCAAAATCGATCCACAATTGACGAAGAAATCGCTCAACATACATAAAAGGAAAAATTTGACAATTCTTCTCGATTTCCATGGGAGCCCTTTATCAGATCCGGACTTGGTGACAATGGGACTACCTCCGGAGTATACCCTTTCAAATAAAAGAAGAATTTTCAAAATCGATCCACAATTGACGAAGAAATCGGTGAACATACATAAAAGGAAAAAATTTGAGAATTTCCCTCGATTTCCATGGGATCCCCTCATCAGATCCGGACTTGCTGTCAATGGGACTACCTTCGGAGTATATCCTTTCAAATAAAAGAAGAATTTTCAAAATCGATCCACAATTGACGAAGAAATCGCTCAACATACATAAAAGGAAAAATTTGACAATTCTTCTCGATTTCCATGGGAGCCCTTTATCAGATCCGGACTTGGTGACAATGGGACTACCTCCGGAGTATACCCTTTCAAATAAAAGAAGAATTTTCAAAATCGATCCACAATTGACGAAGAAATCGGTGAACATACATAAAAGGAAAAAATTTGAGAATTTCCCTCGATTTCCATGGGATCCCCTCATCAGATCCGGACTTGCTGTCAATGGGACTACCTTCGGAGTATACCCTTTCAAATAAAAGAAGAATTTTCAAAATCGATCCACAATTGACGAAGAAATCGCTGAACATACATAAAAGGAAAAATTTGACAATTCTTCTCGATTTCCATGGGAGCCCTTTATCAGATCCAGACTTGGTGACAATGGGACCACCTCTGGAGTATACCCTTTCAAATAAAAGAAGAATTTTCAAAATCGATCCACAATTGACGAAGAAATCGGTGAACATACATAAAAGGAAAAAATTTGAGAATTTCCCTCGATTTCCATGGGATCCCCTCATCAGATCCGGACTTGCTGTCAATGGGACTACCTTCGGAGTATACCCTTTCAAATAAAAGAAGAATTTTCAAAATCGATCCACAATTGACGAAGAAATCGCTGAACATACATAAAAGGAAAAAACATACATACAGCCGAACATAGAACCTCCTCCTTTTTTGAAGTCGGTAAAAAGGTAAAAATGACCCAAACCGCTTTTCTGTGTACCCACTTACAGAATAGTTTTTGTTTGCTTCAGGTGGAATCACAAAGAGAAGAAGCGCAAAGGACAAGGCTTTTATCACAATTTGTTACAAGAAATGCGCCTTGGAGCCACCGATTTTTTTTTTTCAGTTTCACAAGAATCACTGTCCAGTCGGTCGACAAATTATTGTCACTTCTTGGTCCCAGATTATAATAACATTCTCGCCGTGAAACTGTATCTGCAGGATGCCGGTTAGCAGTGACTCTTAGGTTTCTTGCTTGAGATTTTTACCCCAGTTTGTCATATGGGTTTCGTTTGAGGGTATCCACGATATGTATGATTGTGCAGGAAACATGTTCTACTATTTGGTACGTTTTATCCTCACTATAATATGTCAAGGCACCAAATAGCCAAAATAACAATGGACATAGCGATTTATCGATTGAGTTGAGCTCGGAGAACAATAGAAAACCCATTTGGGATTTTGGTGTCCCGTTTTAGAATCTTCCATAGGACCATCAATGCAGAAATCGTTGATGATATCGTCAAGGAGCTACAAGACAACAGCTCTGCAGAGGAGATGAGGAACATGTAATGTTTCTAAGTTAGCTGATTCTAAAGGTCAGGGATTATTTAAAACATTATGTTAATGGTATAGGAGCTGCAGTTGGACCATGGCTATGGAATAGTGTTTAATAAAATAAATCTATTAGTGTTAATGTTAATTAGTCTATTAGTGTTAATTAGTTTATTATGGGCCTGTAAGGGCATGGTGGGAAAGAAGTGGGGATTAAAACTAGAAATGGTTCACTGGCTCTACACTAACGTCATAAATCCCACGGTAACATACTCTTCGTTAGTTTGGTGCCATAAGGGGTCTGGAAAACACGCTACACTGCTAGGGGTGGCTGGAGCAACATCAGGAGATAACATGACCATTAACCTGGGTTCCTGGGAACCGTGTTATAGGCAGAAATTACTGCAATGGACATTTTTGTTCCGGGGAAATATGTGGGGCTGTGCAAACAGGCGGATGGATACATATTAAGACCGATAGTCAGGCAGCGCTAAAAGCTCTGGAAAGTGTCGAAGTAAAGAAAGAGAGGTGAGGTGAGAGAGTGGTGAGAGGAAGTCTCGAATCGCTGGTGAAACTGGAAGAATACAATAGAGTGCCCCTTTGTGATGGGTGTCGGGACATGAGGGATTTCAAGGAAACCAAAGCGCCGAAAAGACCTGTGATAGCCCTACAGCCCACATGAGACCGCATTAAGTGCGGCACAATAAGCTTAAGCTTCAGTGCAACGGGGTTAAAACCGCACCCCTTAAGAATAAGAAGGAAGGTGTAATTTATGTCAAAAGATAGAGATTTACAAATAAAAATTGACCTACCGAGGAATATTGTTAACACATAAGAATATAATGATTTTTATTCCATACTTTGTATACTAATACGTGAAGAGAAACTTTTGTACCCCTTTTTAGCCATATTAAGCGCACGGAGGAGTGAGATTTAGCATAGATAAAGTTTATATGAAGAAGGAAAGTAGAAAGCTAAAATCTATATAATATAATATGTGTTACAAATACATTAAATAATAAATAATATAATATGTGTTACAAATACATTAAATAATAAATAATATATGGTCAAACAGTTGCATAGGACCCTGAAGGAGTTTCGAGCTGTGAATTTTGTGATTTCAGATGTCTCTTTTTCATTGGTTTTGCAGGGATTTAGGGCAAAGAACACATGTTAATGACGTATTTGTACACGCTCGCAGCAAACGTAATACAACAAAATTCAAAAATTATATGCAATGAGTATAGATGTGTACTATTTGGAAAAGATCCTCAAAAACGTTCAAGCTTACAAATCTAATTAATTACGGTCGAATTTCGACCACTGGGCGACCACTAGTTATTATTAATAGCCCAAAAAAAAACATTACTTAAAGAACATTATTATTTAGATATTCGCTTTTATTAAAAATGGCACGGATAATGAATAAGATTATTGAGATTATTATACAGGGTGACTGAAAACTTTTGATAGTGTATCTTGTTTATCACTCCGGGAGTGCCGGCATTAACGTTGGGCATTTTTTAATATTTTGGAATGGCTAGGGAATAATTTCGCACGAATTGCTTTATTTATCAGTATAAAAGTACTATCATTTATGTGGTAAAATACAATATTCATTTATTGAGCTATCGTACACAAACATGACAATTTATATTACAAAAAATAAAGTTTTTGGAAAATACAATAATCATAAACTTCATTGAAAAGTGTATGGTTGAGCGCTATTATGGTGAAATTATACTTACTGAAAATGCAAAAAAAAATGAATTGAAATTCGTTTAATTTTTTATGAGAGAACTGTACTAGTTTAAAATCCGTCATTAGTGGCCGGCATATGAATTAAGTCAGGACCTACGCCTTTCCATTTCTCACTCTCACTCATTTTATAAGTAATTCTTTCCTTTTCGCTCTTACTCCCTCTATGCTCGGAAACTAATGAGGTAGTTATTCGCCCGCGAAATAGTTTTTCATTTATTTCATGAAAACGGTTATGATTTAAGCAAAATGAAAAAAATAGGGGCAGTTTCATTTATAAAAAAAAGTTTCAAAATTTTGTATACTACCTCATTATTATTTTACATTAAAAAGTTTATCTCTCAGAAAAATCAACTTTCATCCATAATTTCAACGACTCTTTCACCATCATCATTACCATTATCATTATCTGTTTGTTTTCCTTCTTCTCTTTCAACGTGTCATAACGCATTTCTGTATTTTTGTACGCTTATTTCTTCTTTCCAGATTGATTTTATGAATATTTCTTGATCGTGTCTTGCTCTTTTTATTTCTTCTTTAGCGGTTTCTATTTCTAACGATTGGTTTCTTTCCCACTTCAAATCTTCGTACTTCGTCCCAAGCGTCTTTGTTCACTAGTGCATACTCAATCCTCCCAGTTCCCATTTAGTACCTTATATTCTCCCTCTTCATATAACTTCGAAAATTCTCTTTCCTTCTTGTTTTCTATTTTATCCTTCAATAGTCTTCTCGCTTCATCTGTGCTTTATTTTCACTTCCTAGTCTTGTCCCAATTCTCACATTCATTAAAGTCTCCTTAAATTATTATATTATGTATTTCTTTTTTCTGTCTCACTTTTGGTCTCTTCTAACATTTGTTTTGTTTTTTCATCTCTCTACTGTATCCGGTGACTATTTCAACAACATTTTTTTGTTCCTAGTTTCAGATTTCTCTCTGTTATTCTAGTTCTATGTAGTTCTTATTTCGTCGTTGTTTTTTCTTCAATGTGTTTCCTTGCTCTTGTAATGGTGCCTTCTTCCGCTCTTCCTTTTTCATGTTTCTATTTTCGCTACTTTCATGTCTTCTTCCTTTATAGCGTTGTTATCTTTACTTTTGTTTTCACTCGCGGCCCATCTCCATATCTCCTATTTTCTTTTCTAGGAAGATTTTCTTTTTAGCTCTCTCATTTCTTCCCTGGTTTCATTGTATTTTTATTCTTCATTCTATCTTTACTATTTTAGATCATCCATCATTTTCTCCTTCATCTACATATTCCATTTTCTGCCTTATTGAGTTCTTCTTTGCTCTGGTGATCTTACTCGTTTTCTTGCTTTTTTGGGATGTTTCTGAGCTTTCTTCTAGTTTCGTATTTATCTTCTTCTTAAAAGTCTCCTTTGTCTTCGCCTTACCTCATTATTGTTCATGACCCTGTGCACTGCACACTTTATTGTCGGCTGCCGGCATTCTTTGTTATTTCTCAGGAAATTTCTCCTCTCCTCGACCACTTTTTTCTTCCTTCGCTGTTTTCTTCACTTTTCTTCGATTTATTTACTTTATTTTCGTCAATTTTTTACTCGTCACTTCTGTCCACGTGTTCTCGTATCGGTCGGTAATCTAGAAATCTATTATTTATTAAAGGTAAATTTTTATATTATTTATCAATCCATGAAGAAAACAAGGGACGATTGCAGATCCAAAGTGTATTTTAGTTTTTATAAAACCGTAGCTAACAAAAAAATGAGTGAAATTCAGTTGGAACAAGCGTGATCAAGTTCTTGTCGAAGGAGGGAAGTGGACCCAAAGATATTTATCAGAGAATGATTAACGTGTATGGGGAAGATGTGCCGTCATATTTTAGGGTTAAATCAATTCGAGATGCGGAAGGACTTTTAAAGCAAGAACTAAGAAAAACATCAAGAAAGATGAGGAATTGGTCTTGACCGATCGAAGAATAGGGATTTCAATAATTGTCGCTAAAGTGAGGATATCAGAAGCCAAAAGCTAACTTTTACGGCCTAGGTACACCTACACACCTACACAAATTACTATTGAGTGGTCGATATATCAGCTTATTGGTGCAATGCGCATACTCAATTTAAGTACGAAACGCAAACTCGTATAAGAAAATAGAACATGTTATATTTTCTTGTACTGAAACGGCTTGCGCATTCAATTTTCAGTAGGTACTGAATCCAGTATTAAAAGTAAGTATAGTGTTAAATGGCTCTTAGAAAAATTGAAATTAACAATAAAAAAATAGGTTGTAGAGGCTACATTTTTTTCGCATCTGTTTATAAATTTATTTCCTAAATGTTTTGAAACCCCAAAATTATTTTTAAACTTCTTGAATGACGTAACTTTAGATGCCACAATTAAGCATATCGATCTCGAAAGACACACGGATTCGAATTCATGGATGACTCGATTACAAATTATCTTGATCGCTCGATATAATAATGATAAGCAAGATACAGCCTCAAAGGCTTTTATCAGTCACCCTGTAAATGTTTCAGTTTCTATCAAATAGCTATTAAATTTTTTCGCTCAGTCGATCCAAACAGCAATCAAACCAAGAATTACACTCAATATCCCGTCGTCACTCATACATCCTGGCAGTAAAAAAAGTCCAACGCAGCCATGTGAAAAATACACGCGCACAAAAAAGTTCGCAATCATAAATAAATACGTTTTTATAGTTGTATTTGCTCCAAACAAAATAGTTGCAGAATTATCAGTTGTAAATAACCATTGATCAATATTTGCAGCCGCTAAACAAACGAGACAAGCAATACAGGAAAAATATGACAGTGATAATGCATCAATAAAATAGTCGAACGAGGGCACCGCGATCATATCGCCGAAATATAACCTGAATATAAATTAGAGCATGCCGCTGTTTAGATATCGCCTGTATCATAAAGTTGTCAAACTAGCGATTACTCGGATTATAAGATCACTCTGTCAGTGACATTGGTTAAGTGATATATAGTATAACGCAAAGCAATTGACCGGATAGAACAGCCAATACACGAAAATCTTGGCTCATGTTCTCATGTACTTAAATACAGTGGTTTCAAGGTCCCCGTGAAAAACGAAGAAAAAATATTATATAAATGACGTTGAATTAATGCATGTCTAAAATTGACCTGAAGTGTTATAATCTTGTATGATAATAATTATAAGGATTAAATGTAAAATGTATAAGTACGAGCCTAAAGACGTTTTCACTTCGAAAGCTTCATTATTTAGCGCACGACAAGCTGTATTTTGTAATGATTATTCTACCAATATGTCTTTATCGTCTTTATATTAATCCACCCTCAACAAGACGATGTCTGACGGTTCATTCGGATATACTTGAAGCACCAGATTCACGAAGTGGAAACTTCTCATTTTGTAATAAAGAAAAAAATGCTATCAACCCTTAAAATTGCTTTCCTAGCTTGCCATGTTCTTTTAGAAGGAAAGGCACTTCTACTAAGATTTCGCGTCGGTAAATACATTAGTATCTTGTCTATGAAGCTTTCTATTTAGTATGTAGATAATTTGGTCTAGAAGTCTTATATTGAATTTATTTTCAAACAAAAGTTCTGCAGCTCGAAATTACAAACCCTGGCTAGTCAAAGGATGCTCCAAATTCAACATATCATTAGTTCACACTTTTACGTAATTGAAATTTATGATACTCTTTATAAAGTTTAATCAATCATAATTGCGGCACGGACATGTAAGAGTACATGCAAGCAAACAACGCCGTGAAGACGAACGATCAAAGTGTCATCCTAATGAAGAGTAGTTGCATATAAATATTGATATTGATGTGTGAAGGGATGCGACCGACAGTTCCCTTGGTGCTCGCAACTTCGCGGCTGCCATTTGTTTCAATCTGCTAGACTTTAATGACTGCATTAGTCTATTGTCATCAAACATCAGGAGGTCACGCCTCGCTGACATTTCGACCCTTTCCATTCATTTAATTTATGTGATAGCTCGTTGCATAAACCGAACGCTTTACGTCATCGGTTTCTGTAACGCTGAATTCATGTTAGCGATTAAACTTAACTGACAATATAGAGCATGGAGGATATAAATAAAAAACCTATTAAAATAAATTATGCATAAAAAAATTATTTACATGAAGGGTAATCAGTTTAATTGCCATTACATGTGAAAATAAACAAGTTAAATTATGTTTAATTATAATAATTAATACCTCCATAAACCATTTGCGTTATGTCATTTAAAAAAGTGTAGTTGAATAGTGACATTTCTTTTGATCAGTTAATTATTCT
This sequence comes from Diaperis boleti, assembly GCA_963583935.1. Lineage (NCBI taxonomy): Eukaryota > Metazoa > Arthropoda > Insecta > Coleoptera > Tenebrionidae > Diaperis > Diaperis boleti. The sequence goes on along the minus strand of OY757242.1, from coordinate 33,737,696 downwards.
GTAAAAACTAATAAAATATTGTCACGTCGCAGTTGGTCAAATCTCCTACTTTTTTATTTCCTTTTTGTTGGATTCCTTTGTAATGTTTTTATTAAATACTATTTAGGTAGGTATTATTTGTTTTTTATTTTTACATTGATTCGATTACCAATCCACAACATATCACTCGATTTCGATAACTAATGGATCCTAATTTTCAAATTATGTATTTAATTTATTGCTATTGTGTTTTCTTAATGGATTAGAACTAATAGCTCTAAACTACTCTGAAAGTTACAATGAGTCGGACAGCAACGGACTTTAAACCGAGAAGAATGAGAAGAGAGATGACAACAAGAAAAGAAGAAATGCAAATCATTTATATTACAACTGACAATGAGTTTTAAAATTCACCAATCACAAGGAATATAGTCCAGTAAGATGTTACAAAAATAAAAGTCAACTGTGTATTTTGAGGTGGCAGCAATTTTATTTTTTTAACTTGTAGAGGAGGCAGTGGATAGTACAAAACCAAATTTTCTTGATGGCCGCCATCTCAGGATCAAGAATTACATCAGCAATAGTACGATAATAAATATTATGTTGTTTATTTTATGCGTATTAAATAATAAATATTAGTCTAAAAATAAAAAGGATCGTTACTGTGGGTATATAAACTCAGATACAAGAACATGCCATCCCAAGTGGAAAATTCGATCTCTCCACCTGCGACCACGTCAGCTCTTGCTTCAAATCCGACCTCATTAACAGTTGGATTGGTGGGATATTCATCGAGAATCGTTGAAAGTTGAAGGGATGTCGTGTTGGTTAAAAGTTGTGTTTAAAGAGCCCCCACGTTTTGTGATAGGAGCAAAGTGAGTTGTTGCTGTGGCAGTAGCATGCACGTCACTCACAAAAGCTCTGTTGCATGCATGAGTGACGTTTCCAGCGTGGAGGCAATATTTATCGGGTGGAGTAGCGACATTGTAAATCACAGGGTGAAGGATTGACGGACCTGGTAATTTCGTGGCCGCGTCCATTGTACTCGACTCCGTAACCTCCAGGCAAATTTTTCCGAGGGGCCTCCAGAAGTAGCCCCCTGTTAAAACCACAGATAATATCGCATAAATTACCCACCCGATGTGCAATTATAAAATCGATGGCTTTTATAACGACGTCCGAGGAAATTGAACCACCAACGTAATTACCATAATTTCATCGTACACAAGACACGTAGTCTCTTTTACGCCGGTGTTCTGTAATTTTCAATTGCTCGCTCATTTTAACAATAATGCCATAAAATATATATAGTTTAACAACTTTTTCTAGTCGATCGATGGATGACATGTTATAGGTTTTATTTAGCAGAATGTTCGTAAACGCGTAGATTTTTTGGAAAAAAAATCCAACGTAAAGAAGCAGAGTAAACAGATTTATAACTTATGAGCAAAAAATATAATTACATAGTTACAAAGCTTTAAAATATTAGGAGTATAAAAACTATTCAACAAAACTGAAATTTAGTATACAGGGTGTTATGGAAGGCCTAGCAGAAAATTTAACCACAGGTAGAACTCGTCAAAATAAACATTTTTTCTATTTACCATCACTTTGCTGAAATCCACAATTTTTTTGAACATTTTTCTGACCCCTTATTTTACCCTCCGCCTATTCCGACTTGAACTTGAACGCGTCAGAACGTTTTTGCCGACCGAGGTAAACACCTTCTAAGTTTTTTGGAACAAAAAATTTGTCGTTGATAGTATTATAGTCATCAGTTGAGTGTCGCGCCGATATGTATTATTATGATTGTGTGCTCGGTTCTTGTGCTCGCTGATTATTTCATTATGATTTCGGACGTCCCAGATGTAATCGCGTTTTGGAAACTGGACGTGATATTTTTAAGTATTCGAAGATGTGCTTCGATGTGTATTCGAAGTGTATTACATAGTCTCAGATGTTTATCAAATTTCTATTTCTAACTAACTTCATCTATATACTTAATCGCTGAACATCTATCGTTGAACATGAATCAATTCTAACCAAATAAAGCAGTCTGTACTGCACCAATTTTGATAATTGTTTTTTTAAATGCAAGACATTGACAAGTTCTATGTGAAGATTACTTTCCATTTTCAAAAATTTCACAGGTTTATTAATTATTTGCAAATCATTTTAGGGGAAAAGCGGTCCATTACAGTCATCGATTTAAATGAGCGTGAATCGTTTTAACCTTTACACTGCTCCATACGTCTATATACGCCAGGCTGCTCCCTGCTCTAGACGTATATATACGCGATGACATTTTAAATTATTTGGAGACGCATAACAATTTTTTTTTTATGTGATACTTTCATGACAAAAAACACAATTTGACAGTGATTTACTTTTTTAAATATTAGGAACCAGCTGCTGCAGACGTATATATACGCGATACGAAGGCAGCAGTGCTGAAGTCGGACTAGTCGAGTACTGTATTCAGTTCAGACGTACGTATACGCAATACACACTGGCTGCTGCAGACGTATATATACGCATCGGACTCAATATCGCCGCATACGGTGAGCAATATTGAAATCTAATTCAGCAGTGTAAGGGTTAAGTGAGAAGTTGGACAACTGTTGCTAAATATATCTTAAGCCCCTCCCCTGAGATTGGGTGAGTAAGTTGTGTAGGGAACTTAAGACATGCTTATTAAGACATTTATACCTCTGGATGGAAGTTTGGGTGCGGGGTGTGAAGAGTGTGAAATAGAGGACGAATGAAGCTGTGCAAAATACAATTCTTTTATCGCATAATTTTTCTTGCCGAAAAATTGGTAATTCCAATATTTTCGTTTAACTGACCTGCGACTTTCTCAACAAATCAATCGAGAAGCGGAAGATTTATTGTTTAATCAAATGTATGAAACGGCCAATAATGAAGAACGTGCTGTTATTGATCATATATTATACTTCAAGAGGTTTTCAACACAATACTGGTAGTAATGTCTTCTGTTTCGTACATTCGATGGTCTCCGTTTCTACATTAGCAAACAATTCAATCAGGAGCATCTTATACCGCACAATGAACAAGTATTTACCCAAAACATTGTGTTAGGAATGATGGTAATAGTCGTAACTTTGGCGATGAGTGATGAACCACATTTACACTTTAACTGGATTTATTTAAACGTATACATTACAATGCGTCACGACCCTGTCGGACATCTTACTTCTTCGGTGGTTCACAAAGATCTCTTACAAACTAAATCTGTTCTGTGGGAGGGTGGATGACCTCCCCACCCTTGTCTTAGTAGTTTCCACCCTACCCCTGACACTTGCCAATTATTAACATCTTATACAGTTATTAAAGAAATTACTACTACCTAACTAAACTAAATAACCTACATATTATATACAATACTATCTAACTTATATCTAACTAATATCTAACACATTGTATATAAAGAAATTATTCCGTTTTACTTTTTTTTATCATTCAGACAAGGCAAATTAAAAATTGTAATATGTAATATGGTAACCAGTCTTTTTCAGTATTCACTTTTTTTTTATTTTTACATTGATTTGATTACCAATTCAATACATACCACTCGAATTTCGAGTGACGGGCGATCACTATTTTTTTTAAATGGGAAGAAGGATTAGATTTAATATCTTTATGGAGAGCATTTTTTTCTGAGTTTTGTGATCGACGCAAAATGTAAAATTTTGTTAGCCTTGGAAATGTTGTCTTTATCGTTAGCTCTTTGTCGCCTGAACTTTGAGCAAAAAATTAAGTAAAAGTTAATAATAATTTTTATAATAATTAATTAAAATAATTAATAACGCTTATCTGAAAAGAACACATTTTAATATAAAATACTTAAACACGAAATGCATAATTTTTATGCTTCAAAAGATGTTCAAAATGATTTTTATTGACTCCTTGGCAATAATTTTGCAAAGAATCAATCAAAATATTTGGAGAAATCAATTTCGAAAAAATCAAGTGGGGTCAAATCAGGAGACCTAGCTGGCCATTCAATATCCCCCCTTCGCCCTATCCATCTATCGGGAAATGTTTCATCCAAATATTGGCGCACTTGACGACCAAAATGTCGCGGTGCTCCGTCTTGTTGAAACCATATGGTTTCTGCTGGTATATTTTGACTGCCGTGGTTTGGAAATATTTCCCTAAGTCGTGGAACAATATGTTTTTGTAAAAGTTGCAAATATCTTTCAGACGTTAAATTGCCATTAAAGAAGAAAAGACCTACGATATTCCAATGATGCCACACCAAACATAATTTTCTGTGGACGCTGGATATGAACCTGCTCCATCGTATGACCAATATCGACAGCTATGGCGGTTAAAATGTCCATTTATACAAAAAGTTTACTCATCAGAGAAAAGGACGCAATTAATAAAGTTACCATTAATTTTCAAAAGTTACATTATTTTTTATATGGCTCCTCTACTCATGTTGTGGTTCAAAGCCAACTGTTGTCCTGAACTTTTTGGATTTTCTACCACATCCAACATAAAATTCAAATAATTTTCTTCTTTGTTAATAATTCGCGGTCGCCCAGGTTTTGCACGGTCTTGTACGATTTTTTTAACCGTCGCCCTGGAGTTCGGTTCCCGGTTTGGATGATTTTCATTAAAAAGAGTCACTACTTGAGCACAACTTCGCTTTCTGTCACCATAACCAATCATCATGAGAACTTCTATACGCTCAGTTTCACTTTTAAATGTACCATTGTTAAATTAATTATTGCACACAAGTTTAATTTTTGGCTAATATGCAAGTGACGCAGATCGCTAATAACAGCATTTTCAAAGATAACTTACAGCCGGATTTCATGTTGATTTGCGACTGGTCGCAAGTGCCGGTTGCTATGCAAACGTAATTAAAGATCAGGCAGTACGGCTCAATTTCATGTGAAATGAAACATGAAATTGATCCATACTGCCCGGTCTTTAGATAAGACGTAAGACCCAAAACTCAATATGCTATCAGGCTGTTAGTTTTACTTTTCCAGAATTAAATTTTTAAATTTTAAAGGTGGGCATATGTTAAGTTACTGAATTCAGAAAAAAATTCTCCTTTAAAATATATTAAATTTGACCCTTCGTGCCATTTAAAAAAAAAGTTTGCCGTGTATTTTCAAAATAAATTATGGTAAAAAGTTGAAAAAGATCTCAGATAGATTTTTTAAATTTAAACACTTCTAACTGTTTCGCAAATCTCAAAGTGCTCTGCTAAGCCGTTCTGAAAATATTAAGCCGTATCCACACTTTTTAGCGACCCCAGTAATTATTGTAATTATTATTTTAAATATTTGTTGATGTTGATGGTTAAAATTTTAAGTGTAAGCGAGTCACGTGGGGAGATAAACGTATTGGCAGAACCACGTGGAGTTCAAAACACGTGTAATTTGTGCGATGGTGCCAAGGCGAAGAAGACAAGGAAAAGAGAAGAAACGATACGAGAAAGACCTAACGTGTAGAATACATTTGGATGTAGTAAAATAAAAAATGGCCTACTTACGTCGATATTTCTACACACTGGAACAATGACTACATACACTACAAAACCAAGATTTTACCCCTGACAAAAATAAACGTTTCAAAGATGTGTTTGGAATCCAGAAAGCAAGGTTGGGATTTCACCATTGAAACCACTAGACAAAAATTATGACATGGTATCAACGCGAAGTTTTTGTGTGTGGACATGTCAGTCTTCAGCTATGTCTAGCGAAACGGCAGAAAATCTTTGCGTAGAATAGAAAAAATCATGTCTTGGACAGACCGAAACAAAGATCGATGCGACTTGTGTATTGAGTATAGTTTAAGTAACAGCGAATCATTTCATTCAAAAACATACACCTTCGGGTTACCCAATTCTCCAGCATACACCTTGGGGTCACAACATGGTCCTTCAAGCCGGATTTATATTTGATTATGAATTTGTATTTATATTTTATTATGAATTCGAATTTATATTTGATTATGAGAATATTAAAAAAAATATCGAATACAAAGGTAGTCCCAGAAAGGAAAAATCTGATTTTGCTATGTATGGATTTACAGATTGTGAAAGTGACTCCATCCTTGAATGCAACAAAAATATATTTCAAGACGAAATTGGGATGTCACAATTTCACAATTTACAATATTACTACTTATCAAGCCACCTGTTACTGATTCACCGATTGTGGATTATCGGTTTTCACATTTTTTTCCTGTGTGATTGATTATTTGGAAAAACAGTGCCTCGAAACTAAGCTTCCAGTTATCATGGGATGGGTGCAGGTTCCAAAATAGGAATAATATTTTGGCCAACGCACTCCTGAATTTTACAAGCACACAGTCTCTATTACACAAAAGGCCATAACCAAATGGAATCTGATTCTGTGCACAGTTTCATTGAAATGAAATTGAAAAGCAGGATTATCGAATTACCCAGTGACTACGTAAGAAACTAGAATAAAACCTAACTCAATATCAAATATCAAATAAAATTTTGACTTTTTAAAGATTACACTCAAGCAAACTGGCAGCGTTATTCATCAATTATACCTGACACAAATCAGCTTGATTAAAGCACTACATTATGACCGTTCTGGTAAAAAAACAAGATTAAAAAACATTCCTCCAGTTTTGAATTTTCTAAGACTACAAAAACCGCTTACCAATTCCACAGAAAGATGGAAACATCTTCAAGATTTAAAAGCGTAATATCGGAAGAGTGTCACGGAAGTTTTACGATACGTTGGTATTTAGACCGAAACGTATAAGTCCGACGAAAAATGTAACGACAATCAAGAAGATCGTGAGCCAGATAACCAAAACTGCGAATCTGCTGCCGAAAAAAAAAACAAATCGCAAAAATAATTTTCTTAATACATATATATTCTAAAATTCTGTTTTTATTACAACATTGTTCTAGAGCGAATTTTTCATTACTTTTGATTTGTTAGGTTTGTAATAGTAATTTACGTTATAAGTCCGGAAAACTCATTTTTACAGTAACGAGTGTGGAATTTTGAGACAAGTTACTGTAAAAATTTCCGGAAGTATGTTGTAATGCGTTTTATTTCATACTACGGAGAAACTAAATCATTGTTTTCATTTAAAAAAATTAAATTGGAATTCAGAATTTAAACATCCATGAATTGAGTAACTATGACAACTGTTTGATTTGTTGGTTGTATTGTTGTAAAATGTTTCCTAGTTACGGAAAGTTACGGGGAGTCATTTGTCAAATCCTCTCAGAGGTCCAAATATATAAGTTCAAAATTAGAATAAATCTTGTATGTAACACGTTATGAAATGCTTTTTTGTGTAACTCCTGTGATACCAAAGACTACAATAATTGGAAATCTTTCGAGAGAACTTTTATTGTCGCCACGCACCAACTTGTTTTCCAAGAAAACAAGACAGAAATTATCCGACACTCTTAATTACCACTTATAAATTCCTCATTCTTGTTGTCTGAATGCGCCTTTTAAGTTTTCCTTTAAAAATCTCCACCTAAATACTAAATTAGGGTTGTCTTCGGGGAAAGTTCCAGGCCAATTTGCAACAATTACTCCAACTTTCCGGCGTCTTGTATGAAGGCTGTCCGCAGAAGAATGAGACCACCATCCAGCAAGTGCATTCAAAACAAATAAAGCGCCCCGACGCCGACAATAACCGAGATAAATTGCCGAGTAAATCACGATAAGCGCCCAACGATCCTGTGGCGGCGTTGGCGTCGGGTCCGGTTTTTGCTTCTTCGGGGGTGAGTGATCCCCCAAATGAGCGCGCGAAACTTTCAGCGAAGAACTTGTTATACATGTCACTTACACCGGTGAGTCACACGAGTTGGCAGCTAAGGTCAGATACCCCAGCCCCGGGTCAGGTTGTTGAATGCGTAATCACGGCCTGTCAGAGCAGAAGGGCGGAACCCGTCATGCAGATTGAATTTTCTTTTCATCCTTACATAATGGATCGCCTGGGGTCCCCTTGCAATGAGAAGAACACCCCATTGTTTATACATGCATGGGTACTTTATTCCATGTTATATTAAATAGTTTTTAGTATGAGACGCGGCTTCGTCTTTTGTCCTCATGTCAGAACCCTTTTCTGTCCGTGTGAAGTTACAAGTTTGACGTCCATCTTTCCACACAAAAAAGAATTATGTGTCAATGGTCTACTAGTGGCATTTTTGTGTTTTTAAACACGTACCCACTGTATACAGTACAAGACTGTTTTTACAGATCCAATCTCTCGATAACTGTTGTTTTTTATTGTTGAATTTAACTTTCGTGAACACACTGGTATAAGAATTTAGTTACTTTCAAATGAGAATGGGTTTGGTAGACCATAGTTACAACAGAAATTTTGTTACAAAACACCACTGTCATTAGGGGATGATTAGTCTCTATACGAACTGTAATTTCACAAAAAAATTTCAAAATTCTTAAGCACTGCTAAATAAAATTCTTGAAAAATTGACGTTAAAATTCAACAAGAAGTTAGAAATGATGTACCTAAAGGAAAACAATATTTTTTAAAATTTTTATTACAACTTGCGAGTAAATAGTATTGTAATTCTTTTTTTATTTTAAGCATAACTTGAAGGAATGTGACGACAGTTGAACACATTCTGGAATTTAAGCATTGCTTAATTTTAAGTTCATCTTAAAAGTGACAGTGCAAACGGGAATTAATTAATTTTTCTTTCGATTTTTTTTATTTTTGCTTCGGTATCTTTTTGTTTGTCTTTTCTGTACTTTTCGTACTTTTTGTATGATTTCTTCTTCCCAGATTGTTTATGATTATTTGTTCCTCGTGTATTGTTCTTTTTATTTCTCTTAAAGCTATTTCTATTTCTAACGGTTGGTGATCTGATTCCACTCTTTTTTCCAATTTCAAATCTCCGTACTTCGTTCCAAACTTCTTGTTTCACTATTGCATAATCAATCACTGATTCTACTCTCGGTCCCACTTTAATAATTTCCAATAGTATAATTTTTTAGTTAATAGAATATTATTTAATAACACTAAATCACAATAGATTGTGGATCAAGCCTACCGGGGAAATAAGGTTAAAAAAATTATCTCACAGTATTATTATGTAGAATACGACTTCTTGAACTATTTGAATCGCGACATCTCAGGAATGGTGATTTGTAAAAAAAAGTATAAGAACAATTTTTGTAGACAATTGCATGATCTACAACTTTTGTCTGATCTATTTTTATGATAACACGTACGGTTTACGAGAAAAATGCAAATAAACTATACTTTTGACTTTGACCTTGAATATTTTTTTAGCAGATCGGTAAGAACCTTTGATATTTTATTAATTTGTAATAGAGTATCCAATTTTCAGCTCTATGCGAATTATTTTACACTTACCACTATTTTTTGATTTACTTTGACCGGAATGTTTCTTTTTTTCTTCAAAAATTTTCCAATCATCCGGTTTCGTCATTTCATCTCCGATAATTTCCCCCTACGTAAAGCTTTCTTCTTCCGTTTCTGTCTTTTCTAAGAAGATTTTCGCTTCTCCCCATATTTTCTATTTTTCTTCCATCGCCTTCTTCAGTTGATTCATTTCTCTCTTCAGCTCTTCCATATCCTCCCTGAGCACCCTCATTTCTCTCCTGGTTTCATACGGGACAAGAAAATAAGAAATTTTGTCAGAATACGTGAATCATACTTTTTCGTGAGTAGCGACGAGTGTAAACAAACTCAACTACTAAAAAAATCTAATGGTCTCACATAGTGTTCTACTTCTACGACAAATAAAAGTAGGAGTTACGAATGTTAGAAAACTGTCAAATTTACAATATTTTTTTTCATGATAATTATATCGAGGGGATCTAAATCTACCCTCGACATATTAATATTCTATATTATTTGCTCCTTCTATTACGGCTTGTTTCAGTTATCAATAAAATTCAATAAAATCCTTACAACCGTATAACTTTTTTATGTATTATTTAATCGAAAGCGCTCGCTGACAAAATAATAAAAAAGTTATACGGTTGTAAAGATTTTATTGAATTTTATTTATTAATATTCTCTTCTGCTGAAGTTTTTGTTGATATTAATAAAGTTAACACAATTGATTTGTTTTCCTTTTGGTCTGGAAATACTATGTAATAATATTTTAATAGTAAAATGTAGTTTTTAATATATCAAATGTTTTTGCGAGAAATTCCAAACCAATGACAGAATGCACTGCCATTGGTTTAGACAAAATTAGGTTCTGATGTTTTCCTATTTTTAAAATGTCGGGATCCAGGTTTTTAGGTTGTCAAGACTATTTTCAGGTTTTCAGTTTCTGATATTTTCAGATTCTCAAATTATCAGATTTTCAGGTTCTCAGATTTTTACGTGTTCAGGTTTCCAGCGTTTGAGGTTCATTTTCAGGGTTTCAGGTCAGATGTTATCAAATTCCGAAAAACTCATGTTTTCAGGTTGACAAGTCGATTTTCAGTTGTCAAATTTTCCTATTTTTGAGATCTGATATTCGTAGGTTTTCAGGTCAATTGTTCCCTTAACATTTTTCCATTCAATTTCATTTTTAACTCCTTTACGTAAATCCCAGGTTTGCCAAGTTCCTTAATTTGTGAGTTTTTTTTTTGACATGTTTGACAATTTTAGGACTTGTCAGCCTTCTCAACTTGAACCATTTCTCAAATTTCGAAATTCTTCAAGTTCCTCAGCTTTTCCAACTTCCTAGGCTTATCAGTCATCTCAAGTCTGTCAGTTTCTCAATTTCCAAATTTTTCACGTTACTGATTTTCCCAATTTTTCCGAATCATTTTACCCCCTTGATACTTTTGATTTCTTTGATGTCTAATCTTCTGATTTATTAAATTTGTTCCCTTTGATTCTATACTTTTCTTGTCCTTTTTACCATTCTTTTAATTTCTCTGATTCATCTATATCTGTTGATTTCCATAATTCCTTTAATTTTCTTCTGATTCTCATTCCTCAGTTTCCTCAAATTTTTTGACTTACTTTTCTCGTCTGATTCCTTTGATTCTTATGGTCTATCTCTCTATCTCTTGTGATTCCTTTTATTTATTTTATTTCTTTGCTTTATCTAATCACTATTACATATTTCTGTGTTCCAAGTTGTTCAACCCCGGAGTATTTTTCGGTTTTAATAGTTTTCCGTTGTTTGATGTTGAGTTTAAATTAAACTTCATAAATCTTTCAGTTGCTATATCGATTTTAACAATATCTTTGGGACTTCCTCAATATCTTGGTCTATTTTTTAGACGTCTCAGTTTGTCAATTTTTCAATGCCTCGGCGTCCTAAATTATCATTTTCTAGACCGGTATAGACAGTTGTTTATTCTCCATGTTTTTCATTTTTCTGGTTTATACAGTTTCCACATTCTCAATCCTTCTCATTTCCAGGTTCACATGCACCTCGTTTCTCAGTTGACTTTGTATCAGGTCCCTATTGTTTCACTTCTCGAATTCGTAACCCTTAATAATAATAATTAGTCTCGTCTATAACTTATCGAGTCAATGTGACAAAAAAATGTATCTGCAGGGTGATTTTGTAAAAGTGCAACTCCTCGAAATCCCAATTTTTATTTTTCTAACATATTAATTTCACAACCTAATGTAACTGTCAAAATGAACCGAGAGAGCAGCATACTAGTTTCGACCGCTTTTTTGACGCTTCTGTTTAGTGCTAATTCCTTTTCCAGAACCACAATAAAACGTACAATTTCAGTGGTCTTTGTCAATTTTAAAATGAGATTTTCTCAACCGGAAGAAGTAATTTTTCAGTACAAGCAGAACTTATTGGCTGACATAAACGACTGTCATTGGTTAAAAACTAATTTTTAATAGGTTCCTATCTTAATTAATTCCTATTCTAAAAAACTAAAAACTACGTATTTGCACGTATTTGGTAAATGGTAAATGGTAAACGTCGATAAATTTCAGAATTGGGCGCGCGACATATTTTTTATTATATTCGCTAAATTTGCTTTTCTTACAGTATTGTTATGAAGATAAACGAATTAAAATAAAAAGTTATTTGTTTCCTATTTTATCATCAATATTTTATTGCACAGTTCGGGCTTTGTATATTGGAGTCTTTCAGTTGTAATTAATGTGAATAACTTTTAAATGTCATTATACATTTTTGATAGATAAATGCATTTGATACATATTTAAAAAATATATCATTTGAATATTTTATATAAATTATATATTTTATAATATCGTCAATTATTATGTCCTTATAATGCTTCACATTTGACGGTAATTATTATGGGCCTCAAAATACCATACGATCATTTAAATTATAAATTAGAGTAGGCTGTGAAATGTAAATTAGGTTGGCACTACTAACTTTTGACAATTTCAAAATTCGAATGTCAAAGTGACTTTTCAAAAAAACGGCAACAGAATGGTGAATGGAGCTGAATTGAAGATGGGGGAGAACACTTTGAACATTTACTGTAATTCTCAATTATCCTACATTATTTGTTAGTCTTTTATTTTCATGAGAAACATAAACTTCACAATGTTTACGATAACCTCAAATTTTACTGTCAGTCTAAGCTGTCAGTCAATTTGCAGGCTGGGTCATTGCATATAAAGAAGCCGCCTACTCTAATTCGTTAACATCGTAGTTACGACGTGACAGAATGTGTCAACTTCCAAATTTTGACGTTCGGCTTTTTATTAACCAATGAATTTCACCATTTCCATCGTGGACGATACTATAATTGTATATTATGATACGAGTTTTATAAGAAGCATTTTGTCGCACGCACGGGTTTAGGGCACGACGAGCGTAGCGAGAAGTGCCCTAAAAGAGTAAGTGCGACAAAATGCCTTATAAACGAGTTATCATACAGTATTTTTTCTACTTTGCCATTTTTTATACAAATAATCAAATTTCACAATCTAGGAAATTTCGCGGCGGTTGGCACTCTTGCGAGCTGCATTAACGGCGCCTATGAAAAAGAATTAATTTGAAACGTCAACACTCGTATTTTTGTCCTTCCAAAAATGAGTTCTGAAGTTCTTCAATGTACGCCCCCAGAAATACGGGCTTTGGTGAAAATACGATAGGCAATTTGCTACATTTAAAGTCACGCGATGTATATGGAAAAACATACGCCCAATTTGAAAATTGGCAGAAGGAGTATTGAAGATGTATTTTGAGCTGCAACGCCACAATGTTGTCTTATACTATTAAAAACCTTCCTGACGGCGTCCACACACAAAGTCAAGGCGAGCCATCCAGGACACGTAAAACCTACAGACGCCGTCCCACACCAATGCGCCAAGAAGGCGACAAGTGTTACCAGCTTGTTGGACACCTCCCCCAACAAAATCGCTTGCCCTAAATGCACGTGAATTTCCAATACAAGTGGCAAAAATAGTAATGCCAATTCACATTCATACATCATTGACAGCGAAGTATAGGTTAGGATTGCCAAGATCAGACAGAGAGATTACCAATATTAAGAAAATAAATTATACTATTTTTAGTGTAATTATTATAACACCGCTTTTGTCTATTATGACACCCAAAAGCGTATCGTAATAGCCTCAGTACGAACGCAAAGTAGAAAAAGTTTTGAATAGAACTTGATATTATAGCGATTTAACCATCTCGGACAGTGAAAGAGACTCGGTTATGCCTCGTCACTTGTCTACACCTTAATTAATGTTTTTACCCTTTTTGTAACTTGGTGTCCTTAGAGTTCAGTAATTCGTTGTCAATTATTTCTGGAAGATCAACCCGAGAACAACGGACGAAAGGAAAGCCCGAGATAAGAAATGGAAACGGAATAGTTAAAGAGAGTTCCTAAACTCAAGAAAACTAAGGGAAATGAAATAGTTACAGTTCCTAACCCTTGAAACTTTTACTTATTTTAGGTCATCTTTTTCTCTTCCATTTTCAGTACAATTTGTTCTTGACTTCTTCTTTGCTCTGGTGATCTTACTGTTTTTTTTTTCGCTTTTTTGGGATGCTTCAGAACTTCCTTCTGCCTTTCTTTTCCTTTTAGTTTCCTCTTTATCTCCTCCTAGATTTTCTCCTGGGCCGTATATTGTTGGTTGCCTGCCTTCTTTGTTATTGTCGTTGCTGTTTCTTCCTTCGTATACCTATTTAGAGAATGAAGAAAAATATACTGGGCATTAAAGGGCTGGAGGATGGAAGTAGTCAACGGTGGCGGAAAGCTGTGTTGCAGAAGCGATAGCAAATAAAATCTTTCAAGTCAGCAGTAGAGAAACCAGTTAATTCCATGAGATGAATAATGGAGACTTCCTGCTATCATCCAGAAGAGAGCTCAGGCGCGAATAGAGAAGAAAAAATTAAGGAAGAAGTTCTTAGGTCTTTAACATCAAAATTTACCGTAAATACAATGACGAACTGTCAGTTCCATAGAATAAAAACGACGATTAGAATACTGAATGTCTTTATTTTGTTGTCCTATTTTTACTTATTTTGAGATTGTTGCAGGATAACCATAGAAATGATGACTTGAACAGGTATTGCAAAAAACAAGTTGCATAGGTAAATAAGGACAACATGTTTATTTAACAAAAAAATTAATTCAGGTCGTGATACAAATTTTGACCTAGAATAAGATAATATCATACTTATGTGGTCCATCACAAAAATGCTTCCTTAAAAATTACTTCAATTTTAATAACCAGATTCGTGTTATGGATACAAATATCTGAAATACCATTCTTGTCACAGCTGTGCAAACATGACTTCCCCGTTTTTGATATTCCAAAGTTGAAATAAAACTTGCCAAAAAATGCAAATTGCGAAACCTTCGAATATGGGTTTATCTGAAAATAAAGAAACTGTTTAGTATTCTGCAAGAAGTTCACAATTTTGCAATAAAGCAGTCGGAATGCCACATCGTAATCAGCGCGCCATTAGCGTTTTTAAAGTTGTAATTTAGTTAAGTACACGTCAGTGCAACATTACGCAGCAGCAGCAGATCGATAATTATGTCGTCAACAGCAGGATTTCTCGTGTCGGCACGTAATGTTATTGCAGAGTCGCCGAGGATGACGTCCTGCCAGCAATATTTTTCTACTAATGATAGGAGGCCAGCGAGCCTGGCTCAAAGCACCATGGCTCCATCAGAAATCATTTTCAACGAAACAGTGTTACGTGCACCACTTTTCTGTCAATCTACAACTCGTGAAAAAAGTTTGTATGTTTGTAGTTTTGTATGATGTGATTCGTTAAATTGCAGCTTATTAACCGTACATATAGGACGGCGCGAGAGTTAACATTGCTCGAAACATCGATTTTTTACATGAAATTTATGAGTACCCAAAAAATTTCCAAGATCTTGTGAATTGGGTCCAATAGCACCTGTCAAAAAGTGTTTGAAGTCGTCGGCAATTCACAGAAGCTATACCTATTTCCACTTCCAGGTCCAGATCCTCAATTCAGATGGCTTCCTTTTGTACAGACGGATCAACTGAACATATTCATGGAAAGTGATGGTGTGGAGGCAGGAATGCAATTATTCTTTCCACAAAAGTAAGTCTTTAAAATGATGGGCTTAGAACACGCTTAGAAGTACCGACACTTGCCGACTTGGGTTTATTATTATATCCTAAAGTTATACCTTAGAGCTTAAAAACTTTTGTACAAATAAAATCTAGAGTAAATTTTTATGTAGTGTGCCAAAAAACTGGAGTATCTCATCCTGCCGCGGTACTGTCTCTTCACTCTGGGATTTAAGTACGACTGCTTTTTATACCTAAACATCGACGTGTTTCATACACCAAAGTTAAGAATTTAAGATATGTTAGGAATTATTCGGGTTTGCGTTGCCAGCGGGTCCGTTCTAAATGCGGGGCGAAGAAATTACAGCCTATAGATTTTTGCACATAAAGGGAGCGTTCAATAACGTCACCTTCGAAACCTTGATCGATCGATTAACTAAGCATTACTAGAAATCCAACGAATCGGTATTCGCCATGGACAAAGAATTTTCTTTACATTTAACATGGCAGACTTTATTGTTAAAGGACCTTTCCATATGTTCAAAAATATAAGAAAAAACGTCTCATGTAAATAATTGACGCCCTCTAATATTATTAGTTATTAATTTATCATTGCTTGAATCAGTCATGTTTCCATTAATAGACTGTAGTGTCCTCAACATGCATCAATTTCGAATATTTATTAGGAACTTTAATTTGAAAATTTTTGAGTTGTCTCCATGAAAATGAAGACAATTTTGTTAATACCTAAAGCACAAGAAGAGTACCTAAGACCTTGTTATTATGACTAACTGAGTACCTAAAAGCATAATAAATTGAGAAATTTAGACTCAGTAAAGAAAACCTTGACTAAACCTTAAACCTCAGCACAACCTTAGCACAAGAATTTGGGTGAATTTTGGTGGGAACTTGATAACCTGAAACGTTACAAAACTGAGAAATCTAGAACCTGAAACCGTAACACAAGAATTTGAACCTGGATACTTCACAACCTGATAAATCGCGCGAATCGCGAACTTGAAAACCTGAGAAACTACAAAACTGAGAACCTGAAAGTTTCAGAACCTCAAATTGTCAGAATTTGAAAACCTGAGAACTTGAAATACTCAAGACACAACAATTAGAGACATTTTGAACCGAAAATTTATTTAACAAGACACAATAAATACCTGAAAGTTCAAAAAGCTGAGAAACTAAGAACTTGAGAACCTAGGGCCCTATTCTTGAACATGTGAGTGCGCGAGTGAGTAAGTTGTGACGTCACGTCGAGTAGTCGAGTACTTAATTTAAAGTAAGCACACTTCACAATCACTGCAGACTCGAGCGGTATGAGACGAGCGCTTACTTTAAATTCAATACTCGACTACTCCACGTGACGTCACAACTTACTCACTCACGCACTAACATGTTCAAGAATACGGCCCCTAGAATTAAAACCCCGAAACATCAGAACATGGGGACTTGACAATCTGAGAAACCGCGATTCTGAGAACAACACAACTGGAAAATTACAAAATTGAAACCCTGAAAGTCTTATGATGAATAAAGTATAACTATTAGTATAACTGTAATGTTCAAACAAGCAATACGATTTTTTCTACAACCCTTACTAAAAGGGGTCACGCAAATAAAAGTAACTTTTATAGATGCAGTAACTAACAGTAGTCTATTTTTAACTCTACAATTACATAAAGTAAGTATACCTATTGATTTTAAGCAAAACTGCTAGGATCCGACAGGTATGACAAACAATTCAGAGAAGTGAAGACTCTTACAATTTACACATTTTAATCTTCTCTACCAGGTTTCGCCAAACGCAAACATAAGTCCATTACGTAGAGAAAGACATTTCCTAGAGGAGTCAGCGATGGGCATACTAGAAAGAAAAAGACAATTCCTAAAGGAGTCAGCAATGGGTATAATACAAGGAGAAAGAAAGTTCCTAGAGGAGTCAACGCTGGGCACACTATATAAAGAGAGAGACAGTGGTTTAAGGGGTCTGTGATGGTCATAACAGAAATAGAAAAACAATTCTCTAGAAGAGTCGACATAAAATAGATAGAGAAAGACAGTCCTTAGAGGAGTCAACAGTGGGCATAATAAAGAGAGAAAGACAGTTCTTAGAGGAGTTAACGCTGGGTATCCTAGATAAAGAGGGAGACCGTTTTTAAAGGAGTCTGCGATAGGCACAATAGACAAAGAAAAACTACAGGAGTCAGCGGTGGGCATACTAGATAAAGAGAGACAGTCGTTAGAGGACTGAGCGATGGACATAATAGAAGGACAAAGAGAGTTCTTAGAGGAGTCGATGGTGGACATACTAGAGAAAGAAAGAGACAGTCTTTAAAAGGGGTAAGTGATGGGCATAATAGAAAAGAAAAACAGTCCCTACAGGAGTCAGCGGTGGACATAATAGGTAAGGAGAGACATTCCGTAGAGGAGTGAGCGTTGGGCATAACAGAAAGAGAAAAACAGCTCTAGACGAGACAACGGTGACAGAAAGACAGTACCTAGAGGAGTCAGTGGTTGCCCTAATAAATAAAGAGAGACAGTGTTTGGAAAAGTCAGTAGTGGGCATAATAGATAGAGAAAAACAGTTTTCTAGGGGCGTCCGCATGGGCATAATACATACAGAGAAACAGTCCTTAGTCAGCAATGGGTATAATAGGTAAGGAGAGACAGCCCCTAGATAAGTCAACGATGGGCATAATAGGAACAGAAAAAATCTGCGATGGGCATACTAGAAAGAGAAAGACAATCCGTAGAGGAGTCAGCGGTGAGCATAATAAATAATGAGAAACAGTCCTTAGAGGAGTCAGCGGTGGCCATAATAGATAGAAAGAAACAGTCCTGAGAAAAATCAACGTAGGGCATAACAGGTGGAGAGAGAGGCCGAGAGAGATAGTACTTAGAGGAGTCAGCAATATAGTAGAGAGATAAAGACAGTTCCTATAGGAGTCAACGGCGGACATAATAGATAAAAAGAGAAACAGTCCTTAAAGAAGTCAGATATGGACATAATAGAAAGAAAAGGACAGTCCCTAGAGGAGTTATCGATGGGCATAATTCAAGGATAAACAATGATCTCTCGAGGAATGAGCGATGGCCATAATAGATAGAGAAAGACAGTTCCTAAGGAGTCAGCGGTGGGCATAATAGATAAAGAGAGATAGTCCTTAGAGAAGTCAGCGATGGGTAGAATAGAAGGAGAAGGACAGTTGTCTAGAGGAGTCAGCGGTGGCTATAATAGATGAAAAGAAACAGTCCCTAGATGAATCAGCGATGGGCATTATCGATAGAGAAAGACAGTTCTTTAGAGCAGTCAGGGTGGGCAAGATGGGTAGAATAGAAGGAGAAGGACAGTTGTCTAGAGGAGTCAGCGGTGGCTATAATAGATGAAGAGAAACAGTCCCTAGATGAGTCAGCGATGGGCATTATCGATAGAGAAAGACAGTTCTTTAGAGTAGCCAGGGAGGGCAAGATGGGTAGAATAGAAGGAGAATTACAGTTGTCTAGAGGAGTCAGCGGTGGCTATAATAGATGAAAAGAAACAGTCCCTAGATGAGTCAGCGATGGGCATTATCGATAGAGAAAGACAGTTTTTTAGAGCAGTCAGGGTAGGCAAAATAGATAGAAAGAGAAACCGTTCTTAAAGAAGTCAGATATGGACATAATAGAAAGAAAAGGACAGTCTCTAGAGGAGTTATCGATGGGCATAATTCAAGGATAAACAATGATCTCTCGAGGAATGAGCGATGGCCATAATAGATAGAGAAAGACAGTTCCTAAGGAGTCAGCGGTGGGCATAATAGATAAAGAGAGATAGTCCTTAGAGAAGTCAGCGATGGGTAGAATAGAAGGAGAAAGACAGTTGTCTAGAGGAGTCAGCGGTGGCTATAATAGATGAAAAGAAACAGTCCCTAGATGAGTCAGCGATGGGCATTATCGATAGAGAAAGACAGTTCTTTAGAGCAGTCAGGGTGGGCAAGATGGGTAGAATAGAAGGAGAAGGACAGTTGTCTAGAGGAGTCAGCGGTGGCTATAATAGATGAAGAGAAACAGTCCCTAGATGAGTCAGCGATGGGCATTATCGATAGAGAAAGACAGTTCTTTAGAGCAGCCAGGGTGGGCAAGATGGGTAGAATAGAAGGAGAAGGACAGTTGTCTAGAGGAGTCAGCGGTGGCTATAATAGATGAAAAGAAACAGTCCCTAGATGAGTCAGCGATGGGCATTATCGATAGAGAGAGACAGTTTTTTAGAGCAGTCAGGGTAGGCAAAATAGATAGAAAGAGAAACCGTTCTTAAAGAAGTCAGATATGGACATAATAGAAAGAAAAGGACAGTCTCTAGAGGAGTTATCGATGGGCATAATTCAAGGATAAACAATGATCTCTCGAGGAATGAGCGATGGCCATAATAGATAGAGAAAGACAGTTCCTAAGGAGTCAGCGGTGGGCATAATAGATAAAGAGAGATAGTCCTTAGAGAAGTCAGCGATGGGTAGAATAGAAGGAGAAAGACAGTTGTCTAGAGGAGTCAGCGGTGGCTATAATAGATGAAAAGAAACAGTCCCTAGATGAGTCAGCGATGGGCATTATCGATAGAGAAATACATTTCTTTAGAGCAGTCAGGGTGGGCAAGATGGGTAGAATAGAAGGAGAAGGACAGTTGTCTAGAGGAGTCAGCGGTGGCTATAATAGATGAAAAGAAACAGTCCCTAGATGAATCAGCGATGGGCATTATCGATAGAGAAAGACAGTTCTTTAGAGCAGTCAGGGTGGGCAAGATGGGTAGAATAGAAGGAGAAGGACAGTTGTCTAGAGGAGTCAGCGGTGGCTATAATAGATGAAAAGAAACAGTCCCTAGATGAGTCAGCGATGGGCATTATCGATAGAGAAAGACAGTTCTTTAGAGCAGTCAGGGTGGGCAAAATAGATAGAAAGAAACAGTTCTTAGAGGAGTCAGCGATGAGTATAGTAGATAGAGAAAAACATTTTCTAGAGGAGCCAACGGTAGGTATAATAGATAAAGAGACAAATTGTCTTCAAAGGAGTTAGAGATGGACATAATAGAAAGAGAAAAATTACATCTAGCGGGTCAGCTGTGTGCATGATTTATAAAGAAAAACTGTTTCTTTTCTCCTAAGGCTATCTGCTAAGGACTCTCTCTCTTTTTATCAATCATGCACAATCCCAACCCTCTAGAGATAATCTCTGTCTTTGTTATCCTAAGTTTAGCTGTTAAGGACCAAGAGCAAAGAAAAAACCACAAAGGGGGGAGGGGGGTACAAAGAGAAAAATAACAAAAAGAAAAGGATAATACGAAAGACAACAAAGAAAAAAATTTAAAGTAAGCAAGGGCAAACAAAAGAGTATACAGACACAAAGAAAGAATATACAATGAAGAAAAGCAAAACAGACAAAAAACAAAATTACGGGCGACATAGATATAGACAAAGATATTGCAAAAGACGAGGACAGAACGTACAAAGAAACAAAGAACAAAAATCTGCATTGTTCTCGTTCCGTTTCTATCTTTATTTCTTTCTTTCACATACATAATTCTTTAGTCCGCATTGCTGCTATTTTTGTATGTTTTCTTTTTCTTGCTGTCTCCTTGTTTTTCGTCTCTCTATTTCATCATTATTTCCATCTTTGTCCTTTTATCTTCTTGTTTTTATTTATTGTTTGTCTTTGTTTATCTTCTTTTATTTTTTCCTTTGTTTGTTGTGATTAATATTTTTCTATTTTTTTTTCTCTGGATGATGTTTTTCTTTACAGATTCTTTTTCATGTCTGTGTCTGGTGTCTTTCATCTTTTTTTATTTGCTTTTCTTTTTTGTATTTTTATATCGATCAATTCTTATTTTATCTTCGTTTTTCTGTTCCTGGTTTTCTAGCGTGTTGATTTTCTTTTCGTTTTTTGATTTGCTTATTTTCATCCTTCTTCAATTTTCCAGTCTTAGTTGCTCATATTTCGACAGTTCAGTTGTCCTCATCATAAACATCTGCATATTGTAAGAGCATTTCAACTTTTCAATTGTTTAGATTCTTGGTTTCTCAGTGTCTCAGTTACTCAATTGTTCAAATCCCCAATTTTTCTGTTACTGAGATGATCATAATTATGTCAAAGGCGCACCTGCCTGTTACTCAGTTCATCATATCAGAAGCTCTCTTGCTCAGTTGTACAGTTTCTCAGATTCTACACAATTTCGGGTTCTCAGTTGCTAATGTCGCAACTATTCAGTTGCACAGTTGTTCGGTTGCTTATAGCTTCTAATTTTCTCAGTTCCTCAGTTTAGTCATGGAAAACAACAGTTCTCTAGAGAAGTCAGCTGTAGGCATAATAGATAAAGAAAGACAGTCACTAAAGGAGTGAGTAAGATGAGTCCGGCCTAAACGGTTCCCAGACGATCCGATCTTTTTCATGCATTTACTTATACATCCAAGTTGACCCTTTTTTAAACACAACAAAATAAAGCATAAACATTAATTGCCGGGATATGTTTCTTCCTGAAAACGTGAGGTTAATTTTTCTCAAGTCATTCTCAATGTCAGTTTCTGCATGACCTACATTTTACCATATTTTGTTTCCTAGATTCTCCAAGGTAATGATAAAGACTTATATAAAGGAAACGGTACGATTTTCCGACAAAGAAGTGACAAATCGTTCCGCGACTTTAAATTTTAGAAGTTGAGAGAGCGACAAAAAAGCTTTGCTTGTAACGGAAAAGTGGCTTGAGCCGGGCCTGCTGGTGACCAGTTGTTTATGGCCGACGACTGGCTCTCCGAGCGTTTTTTAAGTAGTTTTGAAATATTAATAGCGATTTTAATTGGAATAAATCGAGACCGCTCACGGTTACCAGTGATAGGACAAGATTTAGTGGCCAATATATTTGTTTATTATCCGGTATAACTAGAATAATTAATTGAATTGATATGTCTGTTTCTCCAGTCAGAGAATATTTTATAATAAATTAAGGAGAACGCTAATTAAAATTTGCTGCACAACTGCTATAATTAAGCGTAATGTATTTAATGATTGTAATTAAACATCTCTCGTGAATTATTGTCAATTTATATGGTGATGCTAATAAGACTAAATGCCGACGCTCAGACAATTGATTCTAATAGAGTCTACGAAATCGCCCCATAAATCTAACGACCCACGCAAAAAATGAATTCTTCCAAGCCATAACTGTATGCCGGGTTCTATAGGATATAGCAATTACGGTTATATGAAAAGAGCCTCAAGACAACAATTTCAGAGAATACTGTTGAACAAACTTGTCCTTAGTTATTATGAGACTATCATATTCGCCAAATTAGGATCCGGAATGACTGTAAAAAGTCACGTAAATTTTGAGCTAATTTAAATTTCAACAGCCTGTTTCGACGCAACATCAATATGATTTACGGTTATGCACACGTTAAAAAATCTTGTTGAAGTTTCATTCTTTCATTAAGATATTAACATAATCCGGATTTTAACATTGAGTAATACATAATTATTTACAATTGTATATCCCTTACTATAAACTATACTGTGCCTAAATATTATTTTTGTATTCGTTTGGTAAAATACATAATGCAGAAAGTGGTGTATAACTAAATACTTATATAAATAGTACGGCATATGTATTAAATTTGAGAGTTGTCAAAAATAACCTCAAAATTTGATATTAATTTCTGCCTTTTCTCAACGCTGTTCAATATTAGTGGGCTGTCACGTTTCAGGGGCTCGGGCGCATTTACAACACTCGGCGTTCGTCTCGTGTTTCAAAAATTCGCTTTCGCCCCTGAAAAGTGTATTGACAGCGCACTTGTATCGAAATAGAATAAAAAGTGAAAGCTGTATTTTTAGTTACATTATCAGGAGACCTACTTTTGTTATCATTAAATCCCCTGTTACTTAAACAACAACTAAAATATAAGGAGCATGTTTGTTCAGGATTTAAAGTTATTTTGTTGAATTTATAAAAATGAACAGAGTACATACTTTTAATGTGTACAACAGCTAGTATATAGAGCAAAATATTCAATCTAAACTTACTGCTTTAGGGGAAAAAAGTTCCAGACTATTGGCAGAAGTAGTGCTTCTTTATAGTATTCACACATATTTATTGTGATTTTTTTATTAATAATAGCTATAACTCAAGCCTCCAATTCGGTGAAAACGTTAAATATTTCAAAATCATCAAAATAAGAATCGAAACAAAGACACTTTGGCACACATCCAGCTGAAAAATACAACATTGGACGCGATTTCGACTGCATGAAGTATTTACGAATCCCGGTGCGGAAGAAACACATGTAAATGATTTCGCAGCAGCATTAGGTTGGATGGCGTCCGTGAGATAATTTATTGAAGCTCCTCTAAAACCAGAAGCCTGTACCTCAATGGTTGCCTGTTACAGGACGTTAAAACGTTAATGTTCTTTTCCATCAAGTTTCATGTATACGCCCGCGAGGAACTAAGATAATACAATAAATCAATATGTAATCGTGGCAGAAAGTGTCAGAACGGAGGGACTCGAAGGAGCGAAGAAGAATACGAAAACGCGCACGAGGTGGTGGTAATGCGATTTAGATTAGACTCTTGATGGCATGTGACACTCTTGACGGTTTATCTAAGCTTCCCATCAGGGTTGCTAGTCGCTTCTCCGCCACTGGGATCCACTTTATTTCTGATAGAATGTACGCACAAATTTACTAAACGATCTCACAAAATCGACTTTTACACCGGCTTTATTATGCTGCGAGCCGCTTTTATTGGTGCCATGCATGAATTATTGGGGATTTGTTGCTAGTCCTGCCTGGCGGAAAGCAGGATTCGGTGTCTAATCGTCCGTGGATTGTGGAGCAATAAAAGCTCGTTTTATTCGCAAGAACGCCATTGAAAGCTCTTCCTCAATTCCACCCGCACTTACATACGCAGACGACGACCCGTAAATCTAGATAAATCTGCTTACCACAAAATTATGGTTACTGATTATGATTGTTATTATCATCGAGAAATAATAATACTGGAGTTTGTCTTTTTATAGTAATACTTGATTTTATCCGCGACTTCGTTCGCATAATCTTCAAAAACAACATGCAGT
Source organism: Diaperis boleti (assembly GCA_963583935.1). NCBI lineage: Eukaryota > Metazoa > Arthropoda > Insecta > Coleoptera > Tenebrionidae > Diaperis > Diaperis boleti. The sequence continues at coordinate 33,713,110 of OY757242.1, read as the reverse complement.
GTGTCCAGTATTTCATTGTAATCTTCAGCATTGTAACTCCGGCTGTATTCAATCGTAATAATACCAATCTCAGTTGTTGTAAATTGTGGGCTTTCGAACCCAAAATGCATTAACTTGTTATTTCTTACAATTTAGTGTAGGTGTTGCTGAGGCTTAGGGCCTTTTCAGCACTTGACTCTATATTTTTCTGGAAATTATGAGTTACAATAACTTATTCATGAGGGTTAGGGGTTTATTTGGCTTCTGAGGGTTTCTGGGCATCCTGGGGGTGGAAATCTTCGTTCTTCGTTATTCAGTTACTTCGTTCTTCGGCGGTCATGGGAGTCCTCCCGAGTCCTGGCATTTGAGGGTCCAAAAAGCTGCAAGAGCTGGGGCTGGGGGGATGGAGAGTGGAGAGTGGAGTAGTTTCGAGTAAATCCAATAGTGCTGATGGTATGTCCGGGACTGTACCTAGAAGAATAGATGCTTGCTGATTTTTTTTTTATGTGTACAAGATTTTCCGTAGAAGCTGGTTAGAGGCGGGTAGATTAGGACTCGATATTCGAAGATTGGTTTGATGAAGAAGTTAAAAGTGTAATGGAGAGTTTAGAGGTTGGGAGATTACCTCTGTTAAGTGCTTTTTTGAAAGTTTCTTTGAAGTCGGGAATTATTGAATTATTGACTCCCAGATAATTTACACTGTTATTTTTGCGGAATGGCTTGTTTATTGAGGATTAGTGGGAATTTGATTAGGTTCGCTGACTTTCTACTGATATGGTAGGTGAATGTTACGTCTGTTGGTCCATTTTTCGATCCTGGGGTACAGAGTACTCAATTTCACCCGGTTTGAATTTTAAATATTTTTTTATAAAGAAGGGGAATGCGAATATTTTTCATGGTCAAAGTTTCATAACGATCGGTTGACCGGTGTAGGCGCGCATAACATACAAACAAACAAAGAAACAAAAAACATTTATTTTTATATATTAGACTAGAGTTGATACCTGGCGCGCGTTGTTATGCCCCAAAACTAAAGTAAAACATCTCATCCGATTTGACCGGTGCAACGAACAGGTAAACCATGATGAATAAACAATGAACCGATTCGGGTGACATTACGCTCATGTTACACACTTCTCTTGACGAATATTATTTGATTTGTGGTGAAAATTTCAGATCAATCCGTTGCCCGGTGTAGGAGCCTATTCGGAACATAGAAACAGACAAAGATACAAATAATAAAACACATTCTTTTTTAGTGAACAGTATTTTGAAATTCGTATTTTATTTAATTTTTCCGCTTATTCTAGAGCAGTCGGGTAAACAATATTTTCCTAATTTGCTGTTGTAACAAAGCTATTAACGCACTCATTTTGAGTGCGTTAATATTCCATTAACGCACCCAAAATCTAGAATTTTTGTTTCCGTTGGTTAGCCACACTGAACCTTGCACTGAACGAAATGTCAGTGTGATTTTGTGGTTAAGGTTCCATGTTAGTCATCTCAAGTATACGTCAGGGACAGAAAAATCAAAATTTAACAAAATTTCCTAAATTACCAAAATTGATTTTATTTGTAAAAAAAATGAAATTAATATGCAAATTAGGAAAAATAACATGAAAAACTCGTTTTGTAAAACTTAAGAGCACTCGTTCTTTACAGGCACTCCTGCCTACGGCAGTCGTGCTGCAAACCTGAACTCGTGTCTTAATATAAGTTTTACAAAACTAGTGTTTCAATATACTATTTTGGTTTTCCATTTGGCGAATAGATAAATAAGTTTTTCGATGTTCCCTTTCTGTAGAAAGGATCAAGTAATTATTGGCCATGTGAGAAACATGGACTTCCCAAATTGACCCCAGCAACACTCAGTAACTGTCCTTGCGCTTTGTTGATGGTATAATGGCGAAAGCAAGACGCACTGGAAATTGAAGCCGCCTGAAGCCGAAATGCAAATCGAACCATTGGTATGCGTGGGATTAGCACATCTTCCCCTTACATTTTCCATTGAGGAAGGTCGTTTCAATGGACGTTACGTTGTTCAGGTGTTTCAGCAGATCTTGAAGTTGAAGCTCTGATTCAAGTTGTGCGCTCTGTTGTTCAAGTGTTTCAGCTGCTCTTAAAGTTGAAGCTCTAATTCGAACGTTTTCAAACCGTATGCTATCTTCTTTTCATTTCCTCCAGACGACTTTTACGTTGGTCGGGTGTCTCAGCTGCCCTTTTGGCTTTCATTGGCCTCCATTTTTTGGTTGATTTTCCAACAGATGATTTTCCTTTTTTAGCATTTTTAAGTATTTTCTGAAATAGTAAACAAACATAATGCATTCAAAATACCCGGCGCCAGTGACTGCGCCCCAAAAATGAACTAAAACTATTTTTAGTAAACATCAAATTAGCCTTGTAAACTAGTTAGCGTTACTTGCCGATTGCACGTCCTATCCAAGAAGGTCTTAAAGTTGCGCCCACTTCGCTAGCAATCCTGGACACATCCACAATAAATTTTGGCACTTTTCCCTCGACTTGACCACACTATTCCTCCTTTGTGAGTGACACTTTATGTCTAAAATTGCCACTGTGACATGTTTATCTGACAGAGTACTCAATCTCGCCCGGTTTGAACATTAAATATTACCTCCATCCCAAAGGGGTCACCACCCCATTTGGCCCCCCTGAGGTGTCCTGTCCCAAGGGTGTCCCAACGGTGTCCCCTTCTCCCAATAGGGGCCTTCGCTTACTTATGCCCCTTCGGGCCATCCTTGTTTTAGTTACCATAAGCTACTTGTAACATTTGTATCAAAAAATAATGAAATAAACTTGATTTCTACCATCATCTTGGCAGGTTTAACTTTCAGTCTGTGGTTATAAAGGTTGACAACATAAATTCAAGTAAGATAAGGAGTTCATCCGAGAACCCGTAATCTTTATTAGTATACTTTAGCCCTTTAACGAGGATCAATGGGAGGCCAAGTCTGTTGCTGGAGCCCAAGTCTGGTGCCAGCAGCCGCGGTAAGTGTCCCGCGCCGCCGCGATGGTGGGGTCTAACTCAAGTCCGGCGCAGTTCTCTTCATTGACACGGGAAAGAGGATCCTTCTTGATTATATAAAGTGTATAACCATTTTCGTAAAGCGGCATTTTTTTATTTTACATGGATAATAATGCAGAGGCCACTAAAATCAGAAAATCATTTTATAACACCTTGTAAAGTGTAGTTACCAATGATTGGATAGACAAACTATGATATTTTGATACTTTCACGGCCGAAGTCAATATTGAAATTTTGTTTTCCGAGTTTGGACCGTGGTTACAAATGGAAAAGGCGCGTCAACAGAGACAGTGCAGGTCGTGACACTGGTAAATGCGACAATGGAGAAATGTCCTAGTTGAAACGTCTTCAGCATAAAAAAAGAGAGCATCGAGGAGAAGAATGGGACCTTCAATTAATTGTAGTAGATAGTTTGTACTATTATATTGGATAGGAGAGAATTCGATGAGGTGACTTGAGCTATGTGTACACCTTTTGATGGGTTTCTTTGTTTCGGGCGCAAAGAAGGCAAACGTAGTTCTCCTCCCTTCTAGATGTTGTCTCAGATGTTTCGACGTCTCGAACTCACCAAGGTCCATCAGGGTGTCCAAGAATATTGCTTGTCTCATACACACCCCCCTGGATATCACAAGGTCCAAAGGAGTGAGTTCAGCTATCACGCCCGCAGCTTTAGTAGGCGATATCGAAGCGTACCCCCTAATTTATTATTGTTCCTTTGGTAGCCATGCTTTTGATTTTCGTGATCGTCACTTTATGGGCCCAGACCTCTGCCGCGTATGAGACTATGGGAATAATAATTGCACCCTTGTATATGTTACCGTAAAAACCCGATTTTAGTTAAAACCCGATCATCCTAGGAAAAACCAGTTTTGACTATACTGTAACGTAGCCTGAGCCGGGCGGGTTCGAGGATTTAAAGAAATATTCTGATGCACACCGTAGTTACAAACTTTTATTAAAAGGACTACTAAGACTAACTTTTCACAATGTACAGACTTTCACAATATCACGCGCTGATCACTTGTTCACGATGCTACCAATCGACTGACTTGCTCCGTCGTTTGATCCCTTCTTATACCGCTCTTGAGGTTCTCGATTCCTTCTATTCCCGGAATCATGAGATCATGTTTTCGGCGCAATGGATTATTCCAGAAGAATGAGATCATTCTCTTGTACGAGCGTGGTATAGTATGAGATCACCGCCACAGAGTCTTCTAGACTTATGAGAGCATCCTATGTGAACAAATATTCCCAGACGTCCTCATGCGGACTGTTCCAGATTAATTACGTTACCTTACGTAGTGAGATCATCATGACATCATTCGCTTCCGGTGCCGTCGCGCTGCCGTCTCAATACTCTTTAGACAATTCTAGTTTTGACTACATAATATTTCAGTCAAAACTAGTTTTTTTCAGTAAATTCTAGGTTACAGTTAAAACACAAAAAAGGGGACCATAATACCTTTACTTCAGCACAAAAGAGGAACTAGAAAGTATCACTTATATAAAAATAAAAACATAATGTGTCCTATCACACTGGTAAACAGAAGTCAAACGTCAATAAAGAAGTTCTGATGGCAAACGTCAATAAAGAAGTTGATAAGCAACTACTTCCGTTCTCCTATTTTGCAATGGCCTTAGCAAAACAAATTTTGTCAAATGGTCTTGATAAACCATGATAAATCTGTGATCCTCTTGTGACTGCATGTCAATTAAGTCTATCTGACAGCGGCTATTCATTTCTGAATGCAGTTTTGAAACGAGACCCCTTTTTCTTTCTTCTCGGTTTCTTCTTTTTGTAAAATCTTCTGTAAATAAGAAGTTTCACTTCAAAAACGTTCTTTCCATGTTCTTCCATCTCTGGTTTCAAACTGATTTTTGTCTAGATCTGTCATAGTAACCGTTAAATAGTAGTGTGATACACTAAAAAAGCAACGAATTTGCTATTGCTGGCCAAAAACGCAATATAAAATTCACTTACCAAAAGAAATAATAAGAACGCTTCGAAAAGCCAACAGTTACGCGGTGACCGCTACACCAGTTTATCAACTACTACCTAGCAATCGAAATCGTCAGCTTCTTATCTTCTTGCAAGGGTTGTAACTAATCTACTCCAGTAAAAGCTAAATAGTTTGAACTAGTGCAAACTGCTTTCAATTAAATTCATTGTGGATTTCTAGTTTTAACTAAAATTATCAGACAATTCTAGTTTTGACTAGGTAAAACTAGTATTGTCTAAAGGCTATAGTGAAAACTAGTTTTTCCTAGGAACATCGGGTTTTAACTGAAATCGGGTTTTTACGGTAACATATATATTTAGTTCTCAGGGAATCAGATATTTTATGTACTTAATGTGTTCCTTTGTCCTGTAGTGTCTGTATTGTTTTTCCGATAAGGGTACAGTGGCTTCTTCTTGCAGTCGTTTCCGGACTATTTTTTCAAAAAGTTTCCCATACTCTTGAAGAAGGCTGCTCGGCCTTAAATTTTTGGGATTTAAGTGACTGTTTTCTGGGTCTTTTGGAAGTGTTTATAACTTCCCTACATTCCATCTCCTTAGGAAGTGCGCTGTTTTTATGCATGCACTAGCAGAATGCCCGGCGTTGCCCGGGTTAGACCACCTTATCGGTGTAAATCTTACGTGAGAAAGGAAAGCGAGAAGAACGATAAGAAAGTAATAATGGCAAGGTTTAGATGTGGAAACGAGGAAAGAGAAAACAAATACTGAAAAAAGAGAGACGAGAGAGTGTGCAGACTATGCAGAGAAGGAGCAGAAACAATAGAGCACATGATGAAAGAATGTGAGGAGCTGAGAGAGGAGAGAGAAGATTGGAAAGTACTGATAGGAGAAGAAGGGAAAGGACTAGGCTGGATAAAAGGATTTTTAGACAGAAGAAAGAATGTAGAGAAAAGGGGGGAAGAGATGGAAGGAAAATTAAATTAATGTAGCTATTGATGATGTTTATCTTTTATAGTTTTACTTAATCAGTATTTAGTTATTTAGCATTGTATGGGAATAGGAATCCTTTTCAAAGCCGAAAGGCAAGGAAATATATCTTATAATTATTATACCATACTCATTAAAGAGTATGACCTTTGCTTTTTTCTGGCAACAAGTTTTCGATGGCTTCGCCGCTTTTTTCAATGCAGGTGGAGTACATTGCTGTCTGTCACAATCTGAATCAGAATTGTTCGACGTCCTCAGCATCAGCTGACATAACCTCTACAGTGGAATCGTTTTTTTTCCATCTTCGGACTTATAATAAGCAGTAAAGACTTAACTCTTCTTGGGTGACAGTTCCAGGCCGAGGTGTAGCGGGGACGTCTTTATTATTCTTTATTTTTATTTTTAACCCTCAATACATTAAGTTTAGGGCAAAAGTTCTTATAAGTACTTACAGTTTGCTACAAAAAATATTGCAAGGAGTCTATTCTTGTCATAATTTACACAGGGGAGATTGCTTGGACTTTGAAAGAGAATTTCGTTTAATTACTTTGGTTAATTAATTAGATGCCCACATAATAAGGAAACATAATAATTAATCTGGACCATTAACTTTGAGCTCAATGTTTGTGGCTATTTTGAAACCAAATCGTTGCTGCTCGCTAGGGAAATTATTTATAACGTGAGAAGTTCTATTGTATTTGTTATCGGGTACCTGTAGTCTTTTCAGCAGAAGCCGTTTTTGTTTCGTTTAGTTCATGCATCAGTAATCATTTTAATAAGGCGCTGATTTTTCCGTCCCTAAAGCTGTGCTATTCAAATGTTGTAATTATGGAATTTAAATTGTGTTTACCCGAATGAAAAATTAACAACTCATGACATGTAAGCTGAGTTCTAATAAATGGAGCATTGTGGCGAGGGTGGAATTAAGATGTTAACGATAAAGTCGTAAATAAGCCAAGAGCTGTGTGTGCAATAAATTAAGTTTTCTTTTACAATTAGCAATTAAAATTTTCCCATCTAAAACATTATATGGTAGGTAGTTAAGAGCTTTTCTGAAGAATTATATCTCTAAACCCACATCAAACATAATTATTTAAGTTTAGCCTACGCCAGTGCATTCACTACACTAATTACTCATAAATTACAGCATAAAACATTCGCCTTTTGATCCTGAGGAACATAAATAAACTTCAACATGTCAGTCACAACAAGTAAAAGGTAGACGAACTGAAAGCCTTTCGCAATGTTTATTACTGTGTTAAACAAATCTTACAGGAAAACAACTGTAAATCTCCGCTCAGCAGTTCACTTTTCATAAATAATTTCATGTCGCGAGTATCAAGACTTTTATGACAGTAAATGAATTATGTGTGTGTTACGCTTGACAGTCACACGGAATGCTCTCCTACTTAAGACTTCAGCTTACGTTGAGATCCTTAAATGTGATCCAATTAGAAAAAAGGCGAAAATTATGATGCAGTAATATTCCCATGCGCGTGATTGTTGACTACAACACCACGAAAGGAAATGGGGCTTTTAAGAAACACAGAAAAGTACAGTTAAAATTCCACTTTATTCTGAATTGGCAATCTCTGACTTACTTACTATCTTAATTGTGCTATTACACAATACATGTAATAATTGTTTTCTGAAAGAATTTTTACAGTTAATGATTTATGTTTCGACGTTCAAACTCCACATCAATCATTTTTGCCACGACCTATTTTGAATGTAAACGAGCAACTTCAACGGACTATGGAATTATTACCGACTTTGATTTTTTGTTTGTAGGTAATTGACTCTGCGTTAGTGTAAGAAACTATTAGACGCGCTGTGTGTTATTAATTAATTTCACACAACAAACAAAAGTAATTATCACGTGTCAGAAGATCTTTTCTTTACACGAAATAATTCCTTCCATGTTAACTTCATTGACGCATTTAATTACACCTCTGCTTCCGTGAGCATTAAGTTGAGAACGAAAATCCTTACAGCGGCGAACCAAAGAGAGAACACTGGAACTTGTTGTACAATAATGCTGAACGTAAAAAATACGGCCCAGATAATGTCAGGAAAGCAATAAGAATCTTAAGATGATCGTTTTACATAAGTGCTTGAAATGTCATTAGAGAATATACGTGTTTAGAAAAGTAATGCCTTTACGAGCCGCCTCTGGCGGTTTGAGTGACGTCGACCCCTACCTGGAGTCGCCACTGCTCTATGATTAATGACAGGAGCTCTTCATGAAGAGTAGCCCATAACCAGTTTGGCTAGAATTGATGATAGCAAGTAATTGGATGATAGGCCATCATTATGCTGTTACAGCGCGCTCTTTGACGGCCGCTCTTTCTAACTGATGGTCGTTGTTGATAATACCATGGTTGTTACTCCAACAGCTATGTTCGTCATGATAATCTTTGTAATAATTACATTAAAATAACTCATGCAGGACGTACACATTTCGCTCATATTTTGCTTGGGAGACAATGTCTGCAAAAATTAGAGAATTTATTGTTAACACTATATTTGAGTGGGAAATGCTCATATTTTCCGTTTCAACATTAATGCAGTGAATACTTACTATTCATTAATAAAATATAGGTACTATTGGGAGCATGTGTAGTTACCACACATTCATCTTAAAGATGGTTTTTTAAATTTTATTTAGTGTGAATTTACCTCACGTGTCAAAATGACAGTAACAGAGACGTAAAAAAATGCATTTAAAAAAATTCAACAATAATCTCAGAAGCATTAACTAACTTTTTGTAAAGTTATAAAGAGGCAGACAACATGAGGGACATATTTATTTGCTTTTGAATTGCACTTGTGAACGCAAACCGATGAAATATCAACAGCTTCGTCTCTGCAATTGATCTCATTTTATGTCTCCTACCAAGTTCACCTCAATTTCTCGATATCTATCTTCTTGTCTCTTAAATCGGTATGTCTTCTCAATTTCTCTCCCTCTATTTTCACCTATTGTATACATTTCTGCTCAATTCCCCTCTCATTAATCTCTCTATTATCTCCTAATCATTAGTTTCCGATTTTTTTTTTAGTTTTGTCCCATTTTCTCTCCCGGTTTCTCTCATCCATTTCTACTGCTCTATAATCTCTCTTCTTACAATCTCTCTTATGTAGCCCCCTTTCTCTCCCACAAATGTCTCTCTTTTTTTTCTCTAATCAATGTCATTCTGTTCCTCTCTTTAATCTACCCCTCTCTTTCCATAATCCCACAACATATTCGTTTTGTCGCTCCTGACATTCAATCCCTATCCTACTTTCTTCTTAATCTCCCTCTCGCAACCCCTCTCTTTCTCTCTCTCTCTCCCTCCCTCTTTATCTCTCTCTCTCTCTCACATGCTCTCAATCTCTCAACTTCTCTTCTTAGTCCCTCATTCCGTTTCGCAATTCTTCAGTATACCTATTTCTCTTTACATTTTCTTTCTAGCTCTCTTCCAACTCTATCTGTCAATCCTCAATTTGTTTTTTCTCATACTCTCTCCCGCACGTCTATCCTTTGAGTTTTTTTGATTTATTCTTTTTCAGTCTCCTTCATCTCCCTCTCGCCCATACATTTTTGTCTACTTTTAGACTCTTCCATGAATATTAAATTCTCACTCCTTAATATCTCTGTCCTCTAAGTGTCGTTTATTCCCTCTCCAATATATTTCTCTATCCCCCCAAACTGCTTTTCTCTTCTTTTCTCCTAAATCTTCCTCTCCAGCTGTATTTTGAATCAAGATCTCCAGAATCTCCTTTTTCTCTTTACATTTTTTCTAAGATTCTACTAGAACCTAGTTTTCTGAAGAAAATTATACTTTATTGTTGTTTACAAAGTTTTAGTTATATTTTTTATAGTTTTAGAATCCAAAACGTACTGTTTCTCTTTAAAATATCACTATACATATTATGTTTCTCTATATCTTTCTTTTAATTTCCTCAATTTGACTATTATTTTAGTTTCTGTCCATCTATCCTCAACGTGCCTATCAGTCCCCAGCTTCGCTCTTTTTAACCCATAGTTCTTTCTTTTCTCTCTCTTTCCGCCCTTAATCAGGACCAAACAGGGCTCTTTCCTCAATTTTTCAATATATCTGTTTGCCCTTCCCATTCTTTCTCCTTTTCTCTCATCTTAATTTCTCAGACTCTTTTCTCTTTGCTCAACGTTTGTCTCTCCCTTGCTCTTTGTCTCTAATTTCCATCCCGGAATCATACTTTCTCTTTCCTTAATATACCTATCACTTTCTATCTTCTTCTTATCCCTATTCAACCCCTCAACGTGTGTCCTATTTCCCCTCAATGCCTCTCTCTCTCATCATTCTTTCCTTTCCCTTCTCTAAGGTCTCCTTTTTTCTACATTACTTCCTTTCTCCACAGTTTGTTTCTATTTCCTCAATGTCTGGCCTTGGTTGTTCCCTCTCACTCTCGTCAATTTCGCTGTGGGTACTAAAACATCTTTCTTATCCAGTGCTCTATGGGACAGGTATGATTTTTTATAGGATTAATAATAAAAATGTTATTTGGCTTCCAAGCTCATGAACTTGCTATGATTTTTCTAGTACGTAGGTGGTGATATAAAAAAACTGATTATTGTTTGGCTCATTGGAGCAATAAAATTCTTCAACACCTAATTTTATTCACCATGTTAACAGATTTAAGATTTTGCGAAGAGTTTATTATATGGACACGGTTCGAACAACAATAACTTTTCTCATGTGGGGTGTTAATTTATTTTGTATATTTTAGATTAAAATTATACTGATGTTATGTTAACAACAAAATTAAGTATATTTACTGTTTTAATAATAATAATCAACCTGATCTACGGCATTTAATTATTATACATTTTTAATTATGATTTCAATCGAATAACCCGTAACTTAATTTCAACGGCTATACCTACTATAAGATTTAGTATTCATTAAATTTATTTTTATTACTAATAAGTTATTTTTCAATTTGTAAAACATAATCAACGCTCTAAGCTCAATCAAAAAATAATAATCAATTAACCAAGTGAATTATCAAACCTTGTTTGAAAAGTGTTTTCATCAATAAATTCATTGAGTTTTTTATTGACCATATTTTTTAATTTACAGAAGCTGATAAAGTGAAGTGTATCGAAACCATTTTTCCGAGGTAATAGGGTTAGGTTATAACTAACTAATGGTATATTTACAGATATTTTATGAAGTTATGCAGAAAACATTATTAGTTTAATAATTGTTTCATGACAATTTAACTTGTTTTTTGTCAACCAGTGAGATGTTTCAATTTCAAAATAAACAACCAATAGGACAATTATTTTAGTGGCAATTTTTCGACAAGCTCTATTCTAGTGACAATTTTACATTTACAAGTTAAATTGTCAAGCCAAATAGGACTCGAGGTCTGAATATTGTCGCCAATTTTTGCTCTTCAGATTGACTCGTTTCTGTTGCTTGAGAAAATAATGATTCGTGCAAGCACTCGTCATTATTTTCGTCGCAACAGAAACTCGTATCTGAATCGCAAAAATTATTGTCAGTAATAATATCACAAGAGCATAGAAAATATCGATTAAACTTCCGAGTCATGAGACGTATTCCGACGAAATATCACGACAGCGCAGCTGGAGTGGTATTTCGCGGAATACGTCGAATGACGAGGATAGTTTAATCAGATTATTTTCAATGCTCGAGAGGTATTTGTTACGATTATATAACGAAAAAATGCGAAATTTTGACGGAACTTTTTTTCTGACGTTTATTAACAATCATAAAAAATCGTTCCTATGGCAAAGTTCATTGTTGGAGCCAGTAGAAACACCGAAATGAATATATCCCGTCGTTAAGGGTATCCTTACTTATATACATCGTAACTATGAAAAATCTGTCATTGCAATTGGCTCAATTTATTATGAGGTATATAATCGGCAATATTTTGACCTCACGTGCTATTACTATTGATAATTTCATGGTTTTCAAGATCGTTTCTCGTAAACGGAAAAATATACAGAAAAATAGACAACGCAGATGAATTTCTGAGGTTCGGAAATGTATAAAACGAGACCCAACTCGATGATCCAAAAACTTCTTTTTCGGGGCTCAAAATTTTGGAAATTTTGGGAAATATCATACGCCTTGCTAATTTTATTCGTTGTTTAAAACTGGTGAATTTGCGCACTATGGTAGGTACATTTACAGATATTCTATGAAGTTATGAAGACAACACGGTTAGTTAATTGTTTCATGATAATTTCATTGTTTTCAACGGAAAAGATACAGAAAATTAGGAAAACACTGATCAATTTCTGAAGTTCGAAAATTTAGTACTATGGTAAATTTGGGCACTATGGTAAATTTACTGATATTGTATGAAGTTATGGAGAAAACATTGTTAGTTTAATTGTTTCATGATAATTTCATTGTTTTCAAGGTCGTAGCTGGTAAGCGGAAAAGATAAAGACAATTAGAGAACACAGATGAATTTCTGAAGTTCGGAAATATATAAAACGAGTCCACACCCGATGATCCAAAAATGTTTTTTCCGGGGCTCCCAATTTTGGAAATTTTCGAAAATATCATACACCTTGCTAATTCGTTGTTTAAAACTCACGAATTTGGGCACGATGGGACATTTACTGATATTCTATGAAGTTATGAAGGAAACATTGTTAGTTTAATCGTCTCATGATAATTTTATTGTTTTCAAGGTCGTGTAAACGAAAAAAGGTACAGAAAAATAGATAACACAAAACAATTTCTGAAGTTCGGAAATATAAGAAACGAGCTCAAACTCGATGATCCAAAAACTTTTTTCTGGCACTCAAAATTTTGGAAATTTTTAAAAATATACACTTTGCTGATGAATTTTTCCACTAGGAGACAGTTACTAATATTATATGAAGTTATAAAGAAAACATTAGATTAATTATTATTGTTTCCATAATATCATTGTTTTTAAAGCCGTATCTCGTAAACGGAAAAATAACTTTGAGCGGTTACCACAACAATGCAAAAATTCTGTCACTTGATTTACAGTAAAAAAAAAATTAATTTCATTTTCTGTTTTAGGCAGTTGTAAATAAAATTTTGAATCCCATACGTGTAGGATAATATATAGGATAAATACATTTCTCTGTTTATTATTTATTGTTTTTAATACCACATTATAATCTCTGAAGATAATAGTATTCAAACACTCAAAAATGTAATAATAAATCTGTGCAATTTTGTTTGATGGATTATCCAGTGTAGTCTAAAGTGCTTTACATACCTATTATCTCACTTGAGATAATAACGTAATCACCAAAATACCTACCTTAAAAATTAAATTAACATAAAAATTAATCAAATTCATCCGTATTATTGCTTTGGAGTAAATATGTACTGAGTGATCAAATTTAAAAGTTTGAATTGGAAACAATACAATTTGCATCAAAATTGGTAAGCCTGCGATTTTCTGCCATTTGCTTGTCAGTCGATGACAGATAGGTGATAGCTACATTTAAATTTTGCACCAGACAAACATAACCTTGCATTTACAAATAAATGCCATTCCGCCAAGTTGAAGGCAAAAATAAATCTGAATCTAACTATGTATTACCACTGAAACATTAATTGCTGATTAGTTTGTAGGAAGTATAAAATCGCTTCAGTCATATATTTTTGTACTTCCACAACGTACTCTGCTAAAAAAACTCACTTCATTTTGATTTTTTAGTTTTTTTAACGATTGCCATATGAATAATATCTAAATGGTCTAACGTGACATATCTTTTTGTTTACATTTAGCTTAGAAAAATTTGAAAGAATTAAACATTTACTAATCCCAAACTCCACTTTAATGGCTATCATAAATCAATTGTATTATTTTATAACTTATAACTATAATAAGTCTACTTTAGCACTTAAAATGTTCAACGAAAATCGAACGAAGATAAGTGTCATAAAACTGCAGTAAGATGGCACAATTTTAAGCAATGATATAAATTGGAGCTACGTTTTTATCATCAAATATGTCTGCCAAGATCAATTATTGTGTCAAGTAGGATTTCCTGCAAAAAAACGTACTTTTTGGAGTTTGTTTTGGACGTCCGCCATGTACTTTAGCAAATGCCAACAGATCTTGTCACTCACTTTGCTCATTTGGCCCGAGTCCCAAATTAAGTATGAGCTGCCATTGTCAATCAGTTACACGGAGTAAATGTAATAATCTCTTCGGATGGTAGCCGTCAAGTGTACATGTAATTGTTGGGATTGGCATTTTTACATTAAGTTTTTCTCCGTCTATTTCATTCAAGCGACACCTGTTACCATCTAAATCTTTCAACTTACCCTCTTAGACGCGTGTAACGGCGTGAACGTCTCCGCTTGAGAGAAATATAGACATTTGATGAACGTTTTACGGTTTGTTATCGGTACGAAAACAAACTGGTACCAACACACGATAATGTATTTATTGGAAAGTGGGTATTTCGAAACGTGCGGGTTTCAATTAGTAAAGCAGTGGCGTGCGAGCCCGTCACCCTCAAGACGGGATGATGAATGAGCTCGTGACGTGCTCAGGTGATCCATCATACACAAGAGATTGGAGATGCCAAGGGAAGGTCACTTGCCGGCAATCCATCATGCGGCTTTCACACCCATCTGCCGGCGTCAATTCACCTGCCCCCACTCAAAATGAAACAACAAAGGTGATTCTACAAACATTTTATTAAAGCAATATCGAAACTCAACATGAAATACTTCTTACAAGTCTATACAAATATTCTTTCATCAGTTAGTTTAAAAGATAAGTATTGAACGAGATAATAACTTAGAAAGAATTGGACTGATTTATAATTTATTGCCCTATGATTAAGTCCGCTTCAGATTGCACTTATTTTAACCAGCTTCAGCTTCCACAACTATATACACATTATCACAGAAGAGCAAATCGCGGACGTATAGCGAAAATCCACTAAGGCTACTTTTTTACTTTTTGCACCTCCTTCTTTACGCCTGCTGGTTTCAAATTCGGAAACATGAATTCGGTGGATTTTCACTTTACGCCCACGAAACAGCCTATACAGGCGCGGTGCTGTATAGTCAAATTACGAGTTAATTACAATCTACGAAAGTATCACTACGGGTGCACGGCGGCGGCGCCGAGGCGCTGTCCGTAAACGGAATAGGGAGAGTAGTAAGCCCCTAGAGCCGTCGGATTGAAAGCACTGTACGGAGAAGCTCCCAAAGAACTAGATAGCGTGGGTTTACCGTAGGGATGATACCTTGCTGCTGAGAGGGGGCTCAGGGGCGGATTAGGATACCCAGGCCTGTGTAGCGACGCCGACGAGAATAACGAATGATGATTCAGCAGTGGCGACGCCGAAGAAGTCACCGCTGCAGTCCCATCCGAGCCACTGGTGTGCGTTCGCAGGTGTTGCAAAAGCTCCTCGGAAGTAACGAATCTTTTTCCGCAGTAAGTGTCTCCCGCTATCCAGTTGCAAACGTAGGGGCGTCCCAGCTGCGAATACGCCAACGACGAGGGCGGCACGGGACCTGGGGGAACTAGCGACATCGCCATGGCCAAATTGTATTTCTGGTGGTCACACTGCGAACAACCGCTAGGGCAAGGTCCAGAACCACTCATCAGCAACTGCTGGTTGTGCATGCTGAACTGGCAACTGGTGCAATACGGGTCTTTACACACTGGAACTAAAGCTTCACCACCTGATGGAGTCTTGACACGCGCGTAACTCAGATACGGTCCGGCGGCAGCACTGGGATATCCGGCGGCAAGCATCGCAGCGTGATGGTGCGAGAACGGAGCTCCGGGAAAAGGTGGTCGGAAGGCCGGGTTTGTGTGTTCCAATCCTGGAGGGCAGCATAAGGAACCCAAGGGACCGTTCAATCCCGACGATAAACCGGACGATAACGAGTTGTGTTTGTAGGCTCCCAAAGGAGTATCTTTCGGATGGCCTTGCAAAATCTCCAATCCCGACCTGATAATGGGGCTCGCGCCGCGAGCCGACGGAGTCGAAGATTTGTTTTCAGTGGAACTCGGAGAAGTTTTTCCGGTTTCTGGAACTGGAGTGACGGCGGTGCTCGTCGCTGGTGAAACGGATTTTCTCTCTGGACTCAGAGTTTCTGACTTTTTCTCCTCGCCTGAAGAATTCAGAGGTGTACAACTCGATTTCGAACTGGGACGAGGTTCTTCTTTTTTTGTGACGACGTTGTTTTCATACGGTTTGAACGCCAATTTGTTTTCAGTTGGAGTGGTTCTTTGTGCGGTTTTTTCGTTTTTCGCCGAAGGTGAACGCGTTGAACTTTCTTGTGTTTTTTTCGGCTTTTCTAACGGGGAGATGAGCGGTTTCGAGGATGGAGTATCTGCACCGATCTGGCTACATGTCTGCGCGAGAAGAGCCAGCGGGCTTTTCTTAGCATCCAACTGGAAATTCCAGAAATTGTTAAAATCGACCCAAGACACTCGGCGCGACGGACTTACCGTGGTGGGTAACGGAGATAAATAATCCGGTTGAAGATATTGATTTCCGGAAGATGACAGCATGCCTCCGCCTTCAAGAACAACCATTTGGAACAGATGCACGTTGACGACAGCGAAAAATAATTAAAAGTTTCAAAAATTCGATAACACTCTGACGCAAACTAGCTTCGACACGACGGACAACTCTGGTATGAAAGTCTGTGACCGACAAAACTCTCTCGCTCGTTGCAGAGTCAGAGCGCATGTTCGGCCCCACCAGTTCTTTCGGTCCTAGCAAGAGCATGACAAAGCGCTAATACAGCCACGACGTTTCTAGCCTGTCAGCTTCTACCACCCATGAAGTTGGTGACGAAGACAGACCCTCCAGATCCTTTGATGTCCGCCGCCAAAGTGCCTCAACAGCAATCAGTAGCGAACGGAACATGGAAAGAACAACAAATACGAATGGGAACAATGATGACGGATGGACGGTGCCGCTGCAAACTTATTACAACCTGCCAGCCATAAAATACGTCTGGGTTATGGCCGGGCTTTATTTATTTTATAGTTCCGTCTGCTACAGCTGTCATAACTTTTATAAACTTGTCAAGACGCATTTTACCTGTGCCATCGAATTGCCTGATTTTATCTCGGTTCTTTACGGGAGCTGCATTGAACAGCCGCGACTAATTAGGCCTGTCTTTGCAAGAACAATCGAATTCCCACCAAGGATATTACCTAATAACGTCATAAATCATTTCACGCCTTTCATCATCAGACTGACAGATTCGCCGATAAACACGTCGGCGTCTATTAATAACAGTTGTAGCAAGCCCATTAGAAATCGCTGTTAATTAGCTCCATAATTTAAAAATAATATCTCATTTGAATGAATGTTTGCTCGATTATAATGAGTTGTAAGATACATTTTTTTTCAATTAATTTAAATGCTATTTTATTTTCTTTGGATAAAAACTCGACGTCCTAATCAATTAACAACACCTGACGGCTTATTTCAACTTCAATTAACATTTTCTGCATGACGATTTTCTGCAAATTAATACCAACATCTTTCGACGAATAGAGCTGCCACATTTCGACAAAATTTCCAGGCTTCACTCGCAATTACTCGCCATCGTAAATAGAACCCGTAAATTTCATATTTTGCAACACTTCTGTCATCACTAATTTATTCCCATTACAATATTTTAATGTCTACTAAAAATGGCATAGAGTTAAAACAGACTTGCTCTTAATTTCTTAATGTTTCAATTGGTAATAGATTGTAGATTTATTTTTGGGGTTTTAAGTTGGCGGAATATCATTTAGATAATGTTTGTTTGGTTAAATGTAACTGTCAACCATCTGTCATCGGCTGACAACCAAATCACAGCCTTATCAATTTAGATGCAAATTATGTTGTTGCCAACTCAAATAGTTAATCCTCAGTATTTGCAAAAATAAATAATTATTAAAAGTAGTTACTTGTAAAAATTAATGTACCTAACCACCATGTATTAAATTTGCATTATTTAAATTTGTTGATGTACAAACTGCTGCGGCGAGGTCATACCCTATACATAAAGAACAGCCATAATATTGTATAGCAGTACTTAATAAATAATTATTATTCTATTATGTGGACGCTTCTTTGTTTAAAAGTTTAAGCATTTATTTTCAGAAAAAAAAGCTCTAAGGCTTTTGAAAAAAATTGCAGCGGGTTTTTGTTTAATAAAAATGTTTTTTGTATTCGTTTTGTGAAATACGTAATGGAAAAAGTGGTATATACCTAAATATTCCGGCATTATGTGTATTTAATTTGACGGCTTTCAAACCTAACCTCAAAATTTGATATTAAATCGTGTTTTTTCGCATTTTGAGTGAACAAAAATACAAAAAGTGTTGTACATTTCCAACAGTCAAAAATTCTCTCGCCCCTGAATAGTATTGACCACGCACTTGTATCGAAATACATATATGTAATATGTACTATTATTGTTTTCCAGAGGAAACATGATTATATGAATAATTCGAGGAATAATTTTTGAACACCCGATATGTGTTTATTAATGGAAATATTTTAGGAGCGGTTTCTCTCTGAAAACAATAGCAACCAAAATTTTTAAAGAGTGCTTGGTGGGCCACAACCAGAAGTGAAACTTAGTTTTAGTGTTATGGGTTTTCATAATTAACTCAACATTTTAGACTGATTTTCATCATTATAGAGTTTTGATTTATTTGCTAATATTCCAAGTTATTTTTATCTTCAGACACAGAAACTTTTTGGTTCTAAAACAGAAACAGAACGGTCTATGATAAGACAAATAAGAGGACGAATTATAAATAATAAACGAGCATAACTTATACATATTAACCAGTTCTCAATTAGCGCATAGAGAGGACTGTGCACGCTCGATCCTGGCACAAAATTTCGTAATGCGTTCGAGGGTTTACCCTCCAAGTCGGAGCCCACGTATAGAAGTTTATCACATCTTTATAAAAGTGTAATTTACACAATATTAGATAAAAAAAGGGGTTCAGATTTTTGCGGATATCTCAAAAATTGTAACAGATAGCGTAAAGCTGAAACAATATTCTGAAGAGCAGACCCTATCTCCATTATTTATCAGTATAGTTTATTGCTGAACATAGACTTCCAAACCGCGAGCGCGGGCTCGTTACAGTGTCGCCGTATTGACAGTTTATCGTAAATGTTTTATTTATCCTATCAAATGTTGATTTAAAAATTAAAAACGTGGATATTATATGAACACTCGCAGCGATTTCAGGTGTTCTATGGACAATTGGGTCTGATTTTGAAACATTTCAATAATTTGAAGCTCAAAAAAGACCCAGAATATTTTACAAACCCTTGGCGAGATATTTTCAAATTGATTACCACAACTTGAACATTTCGAGGAAGAAATGAACACTTCCAGGTACTTTAATGAAAACTCGATCTCCGAAAAACCTCCAAAATATTTTAGAAACGTCTAATAAAAGATTTCGAAAAAATGAACACTCGCAGTGATGTAAGGTGTTTGATGGAGAACTGTGAGTGTGATTTTGAAACATTTCAATAATTCGAGGGTGCTCAAAAAAGATTCAGAATATTTTTCAAACGTCTGGTGACTTATTTTCAAATTTAACATTTTGAGGAAAATATGAACACTTCCAGGAACGTGAGGTGTTTTTTGAATACTTCAGCTCCAAACAAGTTTCGTAATATTTTAGAAAGGTCTGATAAAATATTCTAAAGTGCTAACTAAAATTTGAAAAATTTTGACAAAAATGCACACTTGTTCTGTGGACAATTGGCTCTGATTTTGAAACATTTTAATAATTCGAATGTTCTCCAAAAAGAGCCTCATGATATTTTATAAACGTCTGATGTGATATTTTCAAATTGATTATCACACCCTGAACATTTCGAGGTAGAAATGAACATTTCCAGAGGTGTTTAATGAACACTGCACCTCGAGAAAAGCTCCGAGATATTTTAGAAACATCTGATAAAATATTTCGAAACTGATGAATACAATTTTAAAAAGTCTTCGTAAAAATGAACACTCGTAGGAAACTCGTAACAATTGGGTCTGATTTTGAAACATTTCAATAATTCGAATGTGCTCGAAAAAGCTCCAAGATATTTTACAAACGTCTGGTGAGATATTTTCAGATTGATTACCACTTGAACATTGAATGACGTTTAGAGCGGTTTCGATTATTTCCCGAGTTTTTTGTTGTACGTTATCACCAGTCCAGCCGTTCAGTGGCGGGTAACTAAATTAACGTTAAAACTTCCATACATTTAAATCGATAACTGCCCGGTTTGAGGACAAAAATTTGTAAAGAAAAATTGTTGACAATGAGTTCTATTACCAATTAAATGTATTGTACTTATTTTTGAAACAGCCTTTACGTCGAAGGTTGAGACCGTTACAAAATTAATCAATTTATCCGTCTTTGACAAAAAGGAATGTCTTGTGATTTTTTTGATAAGGAATATTTCGGAACTCGGAACTCGGTAAGAGGTTGACTCAAAATTTTATCTGAAATGTCCCGTCATAAATTACCTTTAATCTATAAACAAACCTGTAATTTCCTTGACAGCTGTATACAATAAATCTTTTCGTTTCCACACAAAGTCGTGGGAGTGGTCATAAGACGACCCAAAATTTTCATAACAATACTCACTTAAACTTGGTTAATCAAATCTTCCAAGGAAGGTAACAATTTGGGGGCCATTCAGAGATAAAAGGATTATAGTGACAGAAGGCGGCGTCTTGCTGAACTTCACAAACACCACCGTATTTTATTATTTATCGGTAACAAATTTTAAGTGAAAATTCTGTTTTGACAGGTACGCCTAACGATCTGTACCTTTAGGAATTGAAGATAGGGAACAGGTATCGGCACAAATTTCGTAGTTGCTGAGAAACAGGTAATAAATTCTTAAAATGAAATTCGACTTAGTTGATTGTCGGGAACGTTTTTAATGAAATTAGAATAGTAGAGTGTTTACTAATTTGAATATATTATGTTTACTGGAGTTGTATTTGTAAAGAGCAAGTTGGTTGGATTGTATCCAGAAACTAAAAGCGGCGCCAAGTCAGTATGTAATTGGGGTAATTCTTCACGACACTTTGAATTAAGTGAACATTTAACTTTTCAATGCTTTGATCTCTAAGAAATAAATTACCTTAGAACGCATAACATTATTTCCGAACGTAAGTTTTTGAATTTGCTTTCTAGGAATTCGCATAACCTTAACTCAGAGTAGACGGGAAATTTCGCTAAAGATGTTAAGGCGAAACGCTCAGTCGCCTCAACTTTGGAACTGAATTACGGCCTTCATTGTTAGGCTATCTTAAAGTATTGGGCATCAAAATTAGTAAAAAAAAAACCTTCATCACGGCAAAAGGTTGTTTGTTCAGAAAAAAAATTTATTGGAAAAATAAGAAGCAAAAAATTCTTTTTTTTTTAACAAACGTGTTAGTGCTTCATTTTTACTGCTCTCTGTATTCGGTAAATGCAAGGTGTTTTTATAAATATTGAAAAATAAATTTGCAAATTGTCCCCAAAGTTCGCTAGTTTCAAGCAATGTTGGCGTGGCTCAATGTAACACAGGCCCCGCCCCTCAGCGGCAGGGAGACGTGTCGACGACTGACCGTATTATATTTCATGTGTGCCGCAGCTCGTTCTTAGAAAGATAACAAAAAAGTATAGTAAACAAAAACCACCAGCTTGACAAAAGCGTTTGCCGGTAAATGGATTCCATATAGAGTGGAATGATTTTATTTAAAACAATTAACAATTTTTATCACTCTAATGGTGTACACTAATTTCTGTACATCCTCTAATTTACTATGTGGTATTGCATATCTGTAGTTTTACGTTAATGTTATTATTTAGATATGAAATTGTTATACAAGGTGTCCCAACTAAAATTTGTACCCCTCCACAATTTTAATTTCGGAAGACTCAGAAGGAAACAGGTCAATGTTGTTATCAAGGGGGACCAAATTTTACCAAACTTTCAAGTCTTAGAAGTCACCCTTTTAGCGAGGGGAGCCACCCCCTTACAAAATTCAAATATTATGGGGGGGTTGTGTGATACATCATTTTAAAGCTTATTTAATTTTCTATCCGGGACATTCTACTATTATATATTTGTTTCTACAAAAAAAAATTGAATTTGCAGGTATTTTCCTCTCACCAAATACATACTTTGTCGCCATTGTAAAACGCTTCTTTTAATTCACTTGAATCCTATTTGAATTAAAAAGTTGAAGATGTTTCAACTGAGAACCCAATGAATTCACACGATTAAATGAAATGAATGAAGGGGTTTACATATTCAATTCGTATTCTGATTTGCTGCTTTAAATGCTATACCTACATATCTTTTTTCTAAATTTGGAATATAAGGTTGTCAAGTTATTATGTAATTTTTTTTTGTGTACATTTTCGAAAAGTCATGTGATCATTTAAAGTTCTGTATCAGCATTAGTATTAAATAATGAAGAATGAAATTTGGCACGTCGATAAACAAAGCTTGGGTCTTTCGGATGCTGCTAATACAATTGGATGCTATTAAAATTTGGAATAGTGAATAGTGGGCCCTGGAATAGTGACCAAATATTACTGAAAATAATCTTAGTCGATGCAGCTTTGATGGTAATTTAATATATGGTATCAAAACATTTTTTTTTATTTTCTTTAATAACTAAAGCCACTCTCCTCCGTCGTCGCACTATTATTGACTCAGCCTGTACATAATATTATCTAGTATTATATTAATTGTATTCTCTACTCATTATTGAATAGAACTTTTAGAATGAACTTTCATATTTCCGATTTCCCAAAAAACTATCAAACTCAAATTTTTAATTCATGTTAAATCATCATTTTATTCTTTCCCCTGGTACCTCATGAATAAAAAAATTTTGTTAGATATTTATTACTAATCTTTATTTAATATAACGAGTGAGCAACAAAATTCGTGATCGTAGGAGCCTCTGAATCCAAAATTTTGAGTCGATTCTTGATCGATACGATTGTGTAAAAAGTCACCGAGTAATGTGAATTGTAAACAGTAAAGTAAAAGAACCGATATACGTTTAGCCAACTGCGATCACGAATTTTGTTGCTCACTCGTTATATATCTTATAGTACGGCGGCGAAGAGAGCTAAGTCTTCATATTAAAGAGTAACCCACTACTTTGGTAAAACTCAATAAGACATATATAGATTTGTTTGTAAAAAAATTCTGCATTTAGAATGGAAATTCACGACAGTGTGGGTTAAAAATTAAAAGTTAAAATTAAAATTAAAAGTTAAAAAATTATTCGAATAAAATAAATGCTCATATCTTTGGCTAAATAAAAGGGAAAAATATGCGGTTTGTTTCGTTATGAAGCCCAGAATATTTACATACTTTAAAATGGATAATTGGAAAATTGAGCGAACTTATGCTTTTCGATCAAATTCTATTATTTAATGCGACGGTGCATTATTTAATTATTAATAAATTTTCTAGATTCAAGTTGCTGTAACTCGTATAGTGTAGGGTAGTCTTTGTAGTAAAAATTTTCACATCAAAAACTGAAGAATTTTGTTCTCTGTATTCACCTCAACTAATCACGTATCTATCTACAATAATAAATTCGCTACAATGGTGTTATATTTTCCCAGAAACACGATTGTAGCGAATTTATTATTGTAGATGGATACGTGGTTAGTTGAGGTGAATACAGACAACAAAATTCTTTTAAAGTAAAATTTTTTACTACAAAGACTACCCTACACTATACGAGTTACAGCAACTTGAATATTGAAAATTTATAAATAAATCATGCGCGGTCGCATTAAATAATAGAATTTGGTCGAAAAGCACAAATTCGCGCAATTTTCCAATTAGCCATTTTAAAGTAAATATTCTGGGCTTCACAATGAAACAAACCGCATATTTTTACCTTTTATTTAGCCAAAGATTTGAGCATTTATTTTATTGGAATAATTTTCACGGTTTTCTTGGAATAACTTTTCTCGTGACTAACCCACACTGTCGTCAATTTCCATTCTAAATGCAGAATTTTTTAACGAACAAATCTATATATTATGTCTCATTGAGTTATACCAATGTAGTAGTTGGTTGAACGAATTTGACCCACCGGCCGCCGTACTAATATGTGAAACACATATTTTTTACACTCATAATATCAAAGAAAAAGAATGGGATCTGTTTACTGTCGGCAATCGAACGCAGCGATTACAGTTCCAGGAAACTTTCATTCTCAGTTTCCAGGCTTGTCTTTCAGTCCACGTGGACTTATAGCCAATTATAAGTCGTTTGAGGTAATAAATTATCGACATATGCAACGCCCTATATGGTGTCATCGATTCGCCTTTTGTTTACACGCTGAACGGGCCAGTCGCCTTAATGACTACATGCTTGAATCGAATTTCCTGTTCACATCATCTTCCCTTCGGTACTAAGCTGAATTTACGATGGTATTTACGAGCATTTGGTATTTCTCTTATTACATATTATATTATGTCCCAGATAGTAGTTTTCTACCTCCACGTTTGCTCTTTGTTCTACCATTATATTCTTAATATTTTTTCCAACGACGTTTCAACCATAATTCATATAGTGTCGAATTAAATCCTTTCTGCAATCAGCCGACGTTGCCACATCTCAAAAGTTTCAGTGTGATAATACATAATTACTCGTAGATATTAAATACTTTTCAATGAGGTTTATGATTATTGTATTTTCCAAATACTTTTTCTTAGTGTTGTACTACCTCATTCTGGACTATAATATAACCGAAAAGATACAGAGGAAACCCACCAATAAGGTTTGAGGACATCAAGAAAATATCTGCAAGATAAGAGGCGCAGAACACCAGTAAATTGGGACCCCAGCAGTGGACAAGATGGGTCACTTGAACAAATCCGATCCGACTTAGTGTGCCCCATCCTTAAATTGGCCCATATTGTTTAACAGCTTTATGTCTAACGAGTAACCTGATCCGATTTTTTTATTCCTCAAGTTCTTGCAAACAAAAGTTCCAGTGGCCCTGAAGACGCGCTTCGTGGAAATGGCAGCGCAGCATCGCCGATTTGGCAACTGGTCCCCCCGTCAAATACTGGTAGCGAAATTTTTGGAACACCTGTGCGTCGGATCCCGCGACAAACGGCGACATGGCGGAATGCGTCCGATTTACATTTTCGTGTGCGGCGGCCCTCATTTTGATTGCAGATGTCGATATTACCGATAACGTTTTGTGTGTATCGAGCCAGACAGTCTCATTATCGGAGGGGCATCCAACAAAGCGACTCTGTCGGCTTTTGCGGCCCTTTGATTGTTTATTCTCCGCGACTTCCATCACTGTCGACGAGCGTTCAATAAATCAGAGTTCGCCATTGACGTTCAGGAGGAATTATTTATACTATTTCAAGTTTGTTGTTTTTTCCGACGATGACCGCCAGTTCTAGCCAATTATTGGCGGTTTCTTTGGATCCGACTGGGAATGCGAATGCATGAATGAATGCATCGAACATCAGCGGTACCAAAACTCTCGTTGGACCGGCTGCAGCTGCTTTGGAACAAAGATTTTAGTGCTGTTTGAGGTTTTCAATTTACACGATTTTGCATGAGGTGCATAAAAAGAAGCAGAAAACTTCGCTAATATGTAGTAACTTTTAGAAAATGGTTTGGTAGCGTCCATGTGTTCAAAATCAATTGTCGTGTGTCGTTTTCAGACGAGTCTGATTTCAGCTAAGGCCAGAAAGAAGGCAAGGACGAAATAACACTTTTTGACAGTGCTGCACACATTTTTTTAAGCCATGTTGCGAGTGTGTACAGGCAGCAAATTTAACATTTCATAACATTTCACAATTTAACAATCACCAATAAATATAAAAAAATTCAGCAAATGTCAAGTCAACAAACCAACTACGGCAGTCTAGATTAACCATGTCAGCATTGTCAATTGTTTTTATTATCTACCAGTAGGACAGAAAAATCCATTATTGGATAAAGTGCACAACATGAATATCTCATACATCAAACACTATATATAATGATGTGTTCTGGAACTAATAGCGAAACAAATTAAATAAGAACTTTAAACGATAGTATAGTAGTGACAAAATGAAGAATATTGTAATCAGAGCTTTGAAAGTTTGCTTCAAGAAATCTGATCGGTTAAAACAAAGAACTTTACAACACTATAAGATAAACTTAGCTCAAAAGTAAGGACATTTTTCTTTAGTTCTGGAGGTAGCGTTGGATTTGAACAAGTCATTTGATAACGACTGAAAATAATAACAATAATATTTTTCCCCTAATATTTAAGAACTCTAAACGTCAGCTACTCCAGTAGCTGTGGAGCTAGAAGTGACAGCATGTGTTAATAAAACAAATTGGTTTTAGTATATTCCTGCTGCACAAAAGTAATTCATAAGATAGTATACGTAATACAAGTATATAAATCTTATTAATTTTTTTTTAAGAATATAGTCATTTTATATTTTATGAAATTGAAACAGCTGATACTTATACTTTTGACATAATACAGAAAATCGTCAATCGTATTTTCAACGGGGGTAAGAGCGTCAGTCATTGTCATAAACATGCTGGGCGCTCAGTGCATCTGAGCATTGCATAGTCACTTTGGCAAACGAACTGACGATCTTTATTACACCCACAAACATTCAGCTGGCGGTGATTTTGATTTTTGTTATAATCTTCTCTCTTCAATACAGCTGATTATAATTTTTTAGTTAAAAATGATCTGAAAAACCATCTCACGAATTTTTGAACATGCTGTCACCTTTAGGTCCACCGCGGGTGCGGCAATTGACGCTCATTTTGCTGATTGAAGAACATTAACCAACCGCTAAAAATGAAGTTCATTCGGTATAAAATTCCTAAAAAAAAATTCAACGCTACCTCCCCGACTATCAAGTTTTCTCTGCAGTTCAGACGTCTGTAAGGATCTGCTGGGAAACTAAATCAAGGATATAGTTCATGCTAGTTTACTTTGGGGTCAATTGGCTTTTTCTAGCCTTACCACACTGCGAGCATACTTGATATTTTGTTCAAAAGCCTACTTAATTATTGTAACGTATGTGGACCCTCAATGAGTCACTGCTGCGGCGTGCTCGAGATAGTGTCACATCATCTTCTGGAGTATTCCGTACACATCGAGAGCATGAGTTCATAAAGGTCATAAAAGTCATAAAAGGTCGAAAATAATCATTTGTACATATTGTGTAAATAAAATCGAACTCAGAAACGCAAGATTATTTTCTCAGAAACTCCAGCCCTTTTGCAAAGTCAAGAATGTTTCTGAGAGGCCGGTCTTTTGTGGAAAAGGGGCTATATTGAAGCCTTTTCCCCTATTCCACAATTTTGTGCAGAATCGCCACCTGAATGGCTTCTAATTACACCATTGTCAGAAGTTTGAGGGTATTATTATTCCAACCTTTACTCCAGTTAGAGTTCGTCATTACCATTTTGGCCTTGGTGTTCAGCCAGTTCCATAGGATCTTAACGGTCTCCCGTGCTTAAGGGCGAGTCCCCCTTTTCTTTGTCGTTGTCCATAAAAATTTCTAATAAGAAGCAAGGCAGATTAAAAAGGTCACCTACAGCAAAGCCCTGTATGCCACAGGAAGGCTAATTAAACCGGATAACCCTCTTGGCCATGCGGTCCTCGGCGTATGCTATTCCAGCTTCACTTAGGGGTTATTTTATAGAGGTTTACTCCTCACGGAACAGGCAGTGAAGCCAGTGTGTACTCCTGTACTATGCGCAATGACTGCGTCAATTCTTGCTTTTAAATTGTTCATGTAAAACAAGTTACAAGTGCGTGATCTTATGTTTCCGGTTACCGAGTGTACCACGCCGCGCAAAGATGCAAAACAGAAAGAATCTTCTTGGAATACCCCTCTTCTAAATGATATCCAAACTCTGTCCAGTCCTTCCTTTTTTTTTCATATTGACCAGAAGGAGCTCCCCGTGATTCCGACCTTCACGAGGTCCCTTGCTGGTGAGGTTAATTTCGTACATCATAGCCACTCCTCAAAACCTTCTGCATTCCAGCCGCAAGGGTCTCTGCCGGTTTACGGCAGGCAGGAATGATTTTCAGATTGGCGAGGAGCGAGTCCTTGATGCCTCCCATGCACCCAAATATCAAAACGACGAGCTTCACTAAGTAACTTGAGTACAGCCTCGTAAGTTCAAAGAGCAGGTCTTGATACTTTTCCTCCTTCTTGACGCAGTTGTTATTTTCAGCAGGAGCCGAAAATTCAATAACAAACATCTGCTTGGAGGAGTGGTCCAATAGAACCACGTCAGGCTTGTTCGCTGTTATCTGCCTGACGGTGGAGAACGAGAAGTTTCAATAGATTCGGCACCTTTCGTTCTCCACAGCACTGGTGTCTGGTCTATCGCATAATGGTGTCTTAACACTCTCAACGCAGCATTGTGGCGATGGATATAGGCCGAAACTGCATACACCGGGTATGCCTCCAATAAATGCATTGCTGTTTCACGGGCCCTGTGACAAGCCCTCCTTCCTTTGATTATTTTTACTATTATTATTGTTATTTAAAATCTTGTCAGCAATTGATTAATTTATTGGGCAACGAATCTTCATCATAATTTTCAGTCAAAGTTAAGATATTAGCACCTGCATCAGCTAACAAAGATTCTGATGTTCTTCTAAAGCACAGTGTTCTGTGTAGTTGCTTGTATTTGGAAGATTAAAATATTTAACAAAAGTCACATTACATAAATAGATCTCAGATTTGCGGTAAATTACTCCATCACAAATTCCATCCGTGACTGAAAACTGAAAACTTCTTAGTTTTCTTTTCTCAGGTATTTTAATTAAAAGGATGTCATTTTTGACATCTATACATATGAATGATGTAAAGTAGCAAATCTTCGATAGATGGCATCACTTTAAAACGGAGCATAATGCAAGCAATTAGGGTTGTCCACTTTTAAGTACTGAAACTCCAATTTTTTGCTAAGACCGCCTACATTTTTTATCATAAAAAAAAGAAACAAAGGTGTCAATATTAGGTACAGGATAATAATTATACAATAAAAGAAAATAACAAAACTAAATCCTCTATTTTATTTGTTGTATTTGTTTGGTATTTCGGGGAAATCTAAAAATTGTAACTTAAAAGCCCTGCGCATATTGTTTTCTAAATCATATATCGGCATCGCTGAGTTAAGTTATCGTGGAGATTCGACTTTTTTTTATGTTGCACTTTATCATTTACTTCAGTTGTAATGAAAAGAAACTGCAGAACAGAGTAATTTGAGAACCAATACTCTAATACATTACTTAGGCATTTCATGAACAATAAAACCAGACTTCAAATTACACATTTAGCTCTAATATACATAAATTATCAATTTCATACATACATAGTAAACACAAGTCGCTGTCTGTAGACTTCATTAGGACACCATTAATAAATCAGAACTCTCAGAATCAGGAAATTCACATTTCTGCAGTTAAAATGCATCAAAGTTCGACCGCTTTCTAAAGTGTTGAACCAAATTTAAGAAACGATATTAAGTCGACACTTTAATCAATCCTCTTCGACAGAGTGAAAATATTTAACGGTGAGTTTGCCGCTGAAATTAATATAGGTACATAATTACAGCTTGTCAAAAATTGGAAACTTGACGTGCACGTATCCTCCGTCAGAATATTATCCCGACAGCCATCAGTTTTCACTGTGCACTCCATAAATCATGGAGGACAGTAGCATGTATTTTAGAGAGATTTCAATGTGACTCACATCAATCCGCTTTTGAAAGTTCTGTCAGATCACTGCGGCACATAATTTATTTATAGGATTTTTCCGCCATTAAATAACTACTGTTTGCGAGAGATTCGTAGTTTTCCAGGTACAATATTATCATAGTGTCAAGGAGGAGAACAGTTATTACTCCACCAGTGTAAAAGGGAAAGTTCGCTTTGTAAGTCTTTTATTACAACGTAATATAAAAAACATTTTTGTATATTGGTGGTATGTAAATAATATAAACAAACTTTAGTAGAAACTAAATTAAATACATTGCTGACATATTGTTCTCCACCAATTTTATTTTGTCTGTTTATCGTTGTCTTTCGTTGCCATTGCTCAATATCTTATATTTATTATTTCGTGATTCCTTCCTATTTCGGTTAATTTATAACATCATTGATTTTTCTAGACCATGTTCACGTGTTCTTATCAAATTATTATCAAAACACCGCCGAATTTGCGTCATTTATTGCTCCGTTCAAAAACCGTGCGAAATTTTGCCTATTTCGCTAATTCGGTACACAAATTATTGAAGAAGACAATGTGTGACTAGCTTAACACGCCGGATTAGACACATGACGTTATTTTTACAAACGGCGCGCTCGTCATCGTTAGCGGTCGTTAATGGTTGTAGCTGCAAGAGAGAAGACTTCACGACCATCATTAACGATAACCATCGCGCCTGCCACAGTCCTTTCCAAAGACAAATGAAGGTGCGAGCTGACAGCAAGCCCATTTAGTCGGGAAGTCGTAATTATAAGGCGTGGTGGAAGAAAAAGGTGATGGCGCATACTCCAAACACCGTTACCCAAACAAGGACGAACACGGTTTTTCGAGTTTTTTTTTAATATTTCAGGAGATTGGTTATTAAGATTTCGGGTTAATTAATAATCAGCACTTTATTACCAAAATTAATAATATCCTACTTCTAGGGGCTTGTCACGGAATGGTGGAGGTTCGAGATCTTGGAATAATTGGATAACAAGATTGTGTCACTGACTAGCAAGTGCTACTGGAACAACATTAATGTGTCGTATGACAGAGGAGTTTATGAATGTTTGATCAAGTGTTCAGTGAGTTATCTAATATACAGTGTGGAAATTAAATAAGGAATAAATTCATTAACTCCGTTAGTATTTGCACTAGAAATAGAACTTAAAAAGCGTGTGATAGGGCTAATTATAGCGCATCCGAGGAACGTATACTATTTTTTTTTCATTAGTTTTTTTGACAGTTATAACGTCATCAATATTTTTTTTAATGGCAACCAAAGTTTTTTATTTTACATTTGAATACAGTTTTTTTATTCTGTTTTCAACGTTGTCAAATACTTAATAGGTTAGATAAGGAAAAAATGAATCAAAAAGGCGCTAAAGTTCAAATTAGTAAAATAAAAAAAAAATTAACAGAACTGTATAGTGTTATCGGAATTTAAGAAAAAAAAATAGAGATACCAATACAATGTTGACAAGTTCTGAATTGGTACAAAATAATTGTGTCTGAACTGTTTTTCTCTATTAAATAATAAATGAACTTCTAAATAATAATATCTGGTTGCAACAGGATGGTGCTCCAACACACTAAGCCCGGTGCGGCGTTATTTGGAGCCAAGAAGACAGATGAAGAGGTCCAATAGAATGGGAGGAGGTCCCCAGATCTTACCCCATTAGATAGAATAGGTAGTAAACTATTTTTCACATGGACCTGGTTGCCCAGGGGGGGCCCCTTGGGATGGACCGATTTTTATGTTTTTTTTCCATATTTGGTAGGTATGCGAATAGGTGGTAGCCTGGACACGGGATGAACTATTGGGATGGACCAATTTTTCGGCTCGACCGATTTTTATGTTTTTTTTTTTTTTTTTTGTATATTTGGAATAGGTGGTAAACTATTTTTCACATGGATATGGGGGCCCAGGTGGCCCCTTGGGATGAACCTATTTTTCGGCTACACCGATTTTTATGAATTTTTTTGTGTTTTTGGTAGGTAAGAGAATAGGTGGTAAACTATTTTTCACATGGATATGGGGGCCCAGGGGGCCCCGTTGGGCTATACCTTTGATTTTATACTACTTAGATTGGCCACGGAATAGGGAAGCCCTGGCATCAAATTTTACTTTTGGACGCCACTCCTAGAGAGCGCATCAGTCAACTAAACAAATTTTTACAGTCGACCAGTTTAATTTTGTGAGCGGGGTCGGTGTGAAACTTTGTATGGGCGACAGCCCCTTACGTTGCTAAGCAACCGTCATAGAGACTGACTAATAATTGTAAGATTTTGCAGCATCGCCTGACTGCCTACTGAGTTGTAAAAGGTTGTAGTTTGAAACCGAAAATCGTAACTTTGTGGCATTTTTTTTAATGAGTGGGAACAAATGTCAATATCGAAATTGTATAATAATTACAATATGTTACAAATTTGTAACCTATTTATTTGGCTTGGCACCGACTTCAAACAGATTATTTTAAATTAGGTGGCCATGTAGGTATAGTGCGAAACGTAACCGTAACCATAACATGACATTTAAAAAAATTTGCATGACATGACTTACGCACATTAATAATACATGTATTGAATTATTTTTCACTTTTTGAAGTCGGATCTCTTTTTTTAAGTTAATTTTTTTACAATCATTGTAAATAATGAGTAGACCTATTAAAGACGCTTCTCGAATAATGAGGAATCGACGGCAATTAAAAATTTGAGGATTTCCCTCGATTTCCATGCCCTCATCAGATCCTGACTTGGTGACAATGGGACCACCTCAAGAGTATTCCCTTCCAAATAAAAATTAGTCGGGTCTAAAATGGTTTATGACAAACGTGTGGCTGGCGGCTATATCTAATGCGTTATTCTGATTTCACGTGAAATTTAGAAGCCGAAAAATAATGTCCCCCCGTAAATTTTATTTTCTAATTTTTTATGGGTAATCGAATATACAGAGTGATCATAAAGTTCCGCACAAAATTCATAAATTATTTAAAGTTCTGATGTTTTTGCGAGAAACGTGTTAAAACACGTCTGAGAATGTGTCAAATAGTTGGCGGGTGGCAATTTGAGCACTTGCGTTAAATTTTATGAAATGGTGTTTAATTTTTCATTGTTTGCTTTCCAAAATTATTGTTATTTTTCAATTTTTTTCAAGGAATAAAAATTTTATTTTTGATGTAAAACGTAATTTTTTGAAAAAAAAAAAACGTTATGCAAAGTATCAATTTTTTACTCTTGTTGAATAGAGAATTGAAAAGTGTATTTAAAACCTATAAAAAAAGCTGGGGTTGCCATTTAAAAAAATTGTTGACGGTGTCATAGTTCAAAAACAGATCACGTCATCAACAAAATTTTTATGTCAAAAGATGGTAATTTAAAAGCAAAAATCGACCTGTCCAAGCGTTTTTCGCAAAAACAGTACATAACTAAATTATGAATTTTGTGCGGAACGTGATCACTCTGTCGGTCAGTTGGGAAAAACCATAAACCAAAACCATAAACCCTGACCTAACTGCCGACGGTCCGAAATTCAACCACCGTCAAGAGCACACTCTCAATCTAAAATCAGGAACAAGGTTCCTTTATTCAAATCTTTCTAAAACCTTCGAGTCTTTTCACGCAAAATGTAATGATTCTTTTGGTTCTTGCCATCCAAATATTTATGTTTTTTTTTGCGAAGTTTGAAAAGAACTTCAAGAGAAAGTCTTCATCCTCCTGCGAGGGGGCGATAACATAGTCCGCAGGCCAAACGGGAAGCAGCGTTCAAAACAGTGTCATTTATACACCAATTTTAAAAAGAAAAAAGAGGGTTTAATTTACCGATTAACATTTGTAAGAAATGTCTACGCAATATGTCAAAAACCAACATTAAGATTTTTTTATTATATTATGTACCTTACGTAAATAAATTTCTAAAGCCCTAATATTTGTAATTATTACAACAAATTCACTAACCATTTTTCAGATTGTTTTCGAATATCTAAATATCTATGTACAAAAAGAAAAAAAAAATTTAATAATTGATCGGAGATAGCTGTCGGAGTGACCAGCAGGTATATAAATATGTCCCATAACTTAAAATACAGAATGAGCAGGTAATGCGCACAATTCGGAATAATACAAGTAGGAAAACGCGCACAACTCGACTACGTCCTTTTTAACAGATCGCTTGGTATCTTACTTGATTCGTTGATTGATATTTTTATAAAATTTTGCAATGTTTAATTCACATAGATAGTTACATCACTAATAACAGAGCAACAAAACTTCGCTGGCAAAAGAAGCAGCAGTGTGTTAAAAAAAGCTTTCGATCGCAAAGCCCTATACGACCATAAATTCCCTATAATAAAGATAGAGTGCGTAAACCATTTACTACGTAACTACTGTAGTAAATTGAGAGGCTATTTTTCTCAAGGAAGCAAGGAAGGCGAAATCAACACAGTTCCAGACATGATCGAGTCTGGCCTTTTTGACCTCATTGAGTCGTGTGGAAAAAGACTTGTTCAAAATGTGCATAGTCTAATTTTGAATATGAAAAATAATGCCCAGAAACTTATAATTCTTTCGTCTGTAAATTTGTAGGGGGCAATTTCATATATTAAAAAGGAAGAATATTTAGTCCTATTGCACAGGAAAATTTTGTAGTCCAGGAAAATTCGCTAAAAAGTATATCGCGGGACTGAAAAGAAAACGCGAGTATAATAAAACTCGCAGTCATTTCTACGAATTAAAAAAAGAAAGACTACTGCTCCACCTGATGAAAATTACGGTTTAACAGAAATTTATCTAGATGAAAACGAATTTATTAGGAATACGTAAAATTGTTTTCTCGGTGCCACTCCGGATGGAATTATTGATCAAGATCATATTGTGGAAATAAAATGCCCTTGGTCCATTCGAGACTTAAATCCCCAACAGGCGGTCAATGAAGAAAAAATTAATTACTTAAAAATAGAGCAAAATGGGGACGTTAAACTAAAGCAAAAAGATAATTATTACTTTCAGGTTCAGAGACAATTGACAATTACTGGTGCTAAGAATTATTGCTACTTTGTTGTATGGATGGACATCTAGTGGAATTGTTGTCGACAACTACAAAAAATTTATTCCATAGCAATTTTATTTTGTATGTTCTTTTGCAGATTCAGAAAGATAATTATGTCCTTTTGGGACAACATTGTGCCAAAATTAAAAAAAATATATATTTAAATGTAAAGTCCCTGAAATAAGTACTAAAAAATAGTTGAACTGTTTCTCCCATTACGATGTCACGTTCTCATCAGAAGCAAAGTACGACCAGACTTATAGACATTTTATGGACTCGGTCAATAATACTTTTATAATCCCGAATGTCGTCTCGGGTGGTGGTTGAATTGGACTAGAATATTGTATTTGTATTGTATTTGCATTTGGGTCGTTAGACAGGTAGAGGTTTATGACCCTTTGGGTTTCTCAGCCCTCCATTTATTTGCGCGCTTCACTAAAAGTTCCGTATCTTACCAAAGCCTGACATGCCTTCATTTGAGTGCACAATTGTAACGTATGTCGAATATAATTCATACCGCGGTTACAGGCGCTCCCTCTGGTATCCGCGTCCAAAAGTTGTCGAAAAAGTGTTTACGTTGGTGGCCAATCTAAGTAGTATAAAATCAAAGGCTATACCGATCTTTCGGCTTAACCGATTTTTATGATTTTTTTTTTTTGTAAATATGGCAAGTATGAGAATAGGTGGTAAACTATTTTTCACATGGACCTGGGGGCCCCAGGGGGCCCCTCTTGGGATGGACCGATTATTCGGTTTGACCAATTTTTACGATATTTTTTTCCCACATTTGGTAGGAATGAGAATAGGTGGTAAACTATTTTTTACATGGGTATTGGTAGCCCAGGGGACCCCCTTGGGCTAGACCAATTTTTCGACTCTACCGATTTTTATGAATTTTTGTTTTGTCTATTCGGTAGGTATGAGAATAGGTGGTGAACTATTTTTCAGATGGACTTGGGGGCATAGGGGGCTCCCCTTGGGATGGACCAATTATTCGGCTCGACCAATTTTTATGTTTTTTTTCCATACTTGGTAAGTATGAGAATAGGTGGTAAACTATTTTTCACATGGATATGGGAGCCCAGGGGACCTCCTTGGGCTAGACCGATTTTTCGAATTTTTATGAATTTTTGTTTTGTGTATTCGGTAGGTATGAGAAGAGGTGGTAGACTATTTTTAACATGGACATGGGGGCCCAGGGGGCCCTCTTGGGCTGGACAGATTTTGATATTTTTTTTTTTTGTATTTTTGGTAGGTCTGAGAATAGGTCGTAAAGTATTTTTCACTTGGACATGGGGACCCAGGGCTTCCCTTGGGCTGGACAGATTTTTGTGATCTTTGATTTGTTGGATTTGTTTCCGCCCCGAATAGCAGAATATCTATTAAAACATGGGCATGGGGCTCCTTGGGTTTCATGGTGAGCCCCTCGGGCTTCATATGGGGCCCCTTGGGTTTGTCCGATTTTTATGATTTTTGATTTGTTGGATTTGTCTCCGCCCCGAATAGCAGAATAACTATTAAAAAATGGACATGGGGCCTGGAGGCCCCCTTGGATTTATAACTCAAGAACGACTTTTATGATCTTTGATTTGTTGAATTTATTTCCGCCCCGAATAGCAGAATAACTATTAAAACATGGATACGGGGGCCTGGGAAGATCTGGAAAAACGCATTCCAGCCTAAATCTGTATAATAAAAATAAAAAATAAAAATTACATTTGCTTTAATTTTGTATTGTTTGGCGATCTGCAAAAACAAATTAATTTATTGAAAATTGGACAGGGCAACGTCTGTCGGGTCAGCTATTTGTTTTATAAAGTCAATTAGGGTGAGTAATACAGTCAATTAAGGACAATAATTTATATTCAAAACTTTTTACACGTGATTTTAAAGTTAGGTTAAATGCCTAAACTCTAAACAGATTATTTTCAAATGACCTATCATTTAGAACACTATTTTGAATTTATCAAGTTTCTTGTAACTCGTGTAAGTTCTAATTTGCGCTTTCGATCTAACAATCTATGATATCTAGCTTGTCTAGATTTTACAGCTTTCATCGATTTTTGTCTTCCATAGCTCATTTTAATATGAGGTATATAATCTACATGATCTACAACATTCTGACCTGACCTGACCTGACGCAAAATGTGCTGAGCAAATTTGCCTTTTCTCTCTTTTCATTATTATCTACCAGTCCTTTCGTATTTGTTTGGAATTCTAAAGAGTCTCGCATCTCTATCTCTTAGGCTATATCCGACAGCCCCACAGAAATGAGACACGGTTTTGGAAAAAACAAATTTTAAATTTTCTAACCTCGGTCTCATTTTTATTTATTATACTTACTTTTCAGTACGACTAGGTTCAAAAAACACAAAGTTTCCCAACGCAGAAGCGCAATTATACGAAATAAAGTAACGAGTGAGCAACAAAATTCGTGATCGCAGTTGGCTAAACGTATATCGGTTCTTTTACTTTACTATTTACATTAATTGCCAAACTTTTTACCTATTCCCCTGCGTTTTGCTATTTATTTCTGCGTCAAAACTGTTGTCCCTTTCAAGCCCCGTTTCCACTGAAGAAACATTGAGGAAGTTTGTGTTTCCCTTTGGTGCGTGTTTAGGAAATGTTTGGCAACCACTAAGGAATTGGCAACATACATAAACTTTGTGTTTTCATCTGAGCAACTGAAAGTCGCCTATACTTGTAGCTTGAGAAAGCGCAACTCAGTGTTTCCACTGATGTGAAAAGTTGCAGCAAAATGGAGGACGAAGACGTTTTATTATCGCGTGTCGATTTTTCCTTTGATGTTACCGCTCGAAATAGGAATAATCAAATTTGTTTCCGAAACAATGAGGAAGATTCAGAAACATTTGGGAACTTTTAGAAACATTTTCGGAAACAATGAACAGAAACACAAAAGTTGCTGAATGTTTCTTCAGTGAAAACGAGGCTTTAGAGCAGACAGTTAGGACATTATAACTGGATAATGTTGAAATAACAAGTGACTAATTCAAATTTATTCCCCCCTTACAATGCTCAAGATACTCTATTTCAAGACGATGTAATACAGGTCCTGCAATAATGAGAGAATAATAGCATCTGCTAAACTTCGCCTTATTAGTAAAGACCTATTTTTTTTTTTTGCGTATTGACCAGAAGGAGCTCCCCGTGATTCCGACCTTTATTATTATTATAAAGACCTATTATTATTATTATTCCGACATCGGGTATAGCGCAGAATTCGTTATAATCATCGGGTTTAAGCGAGCACGGCGATGCTCGCCTAAACCATGAAATGCTCGGCTAAAATCCCGATTATTACTCAAAATTTCGAACTATTATTTCGACATCGGGTTTAGGCGAGCGCACTCAAGAGATGGCGCTACAAGTGAATTTCAAGAAAATTTAAGCTTCATTGAAATTCTGCAGAACAAATGAAGCAGCACCGGCGCAGTGGTTGTAAACAACGGGTATAGGCGAGCACCCAATTAAAGTTGCGGTTTTAGGCTATACGGGAGCAAAGCACTAAATGTGATTGGGATCATGGACCAGTTGTTTTTTTTTTAAGTAAAACTTCTTTACGGACACTTGTATTGGGGAGTAAGCTGGTGAATGCGTGAGGAGAGCGTTACGAAAAGTGTGATCGAGCGAAGCGAACGCTTTTACAATAATTATTTCATAGAATTTTTTTTTGCTTTAACGGGATTCGAACCCGCGGTTTTTTGGTTGTGGATCCGCCCTGCTCACAACAGAGCTATTGGCCTGTGTCAATTTTGCCTGCAATTGCGCTACCTATCTTAGTCGCGACACATGATTGCCGACTTTTCGCTGACTACAAACTGAAACATGCATTATCCAATACTACAGACGGTATTAATTCAGGATTATCTAGCTCCATTTATAAACTTACATAAATTAAGAGCACTTTTACAATGGTGCACAGAAGTTTTACTTCAGTCGTGTGGTCTAAAGCACACTCGTTTTTTTTTTTAATTTTAAATCTTTACTGCCGCTTTTAACACGGCTTGAAACATCAAGACATATAAAACAAAAGAAACTTAGAGTATAGGAAGAAAAAATGTATATAGTTTCTTAAAAATTTAATTCATTAGCAGCATAATGAAAATGACATAAATTATGTCACAACGTATATACTTAACAAATAATATCGTGCAGACTTTTTTTTTAGATATTATGTCAAAGGCTTCCGTAGGCCACAGAAATACGATGTAACCTTCTTGCTCCGATCAATAAGATTTGAGTGAGGTTTGAATTCACAAAATGCGTTCAAAAACCTAATAACTTTCGCAAATTCCAAGAATACGACAAAATTCTAAAATAGAGCAGAGTTCAGGATAAATCCTTTGAATGTGTCAAAAACAATTGTCTGGGTCACTTTTGGTGGTAGAGTACTACTTTTAATTGGCAATTTCCCCTAAAACAACCAAAAAAAAAATAATTAAAATCTATTAGACCTTTAAATGTCTACTTAACCAAACACACTCTATCCACTAAAAAAACACTCTTGTGCTAACTTGTTTTAAGTTACCACCAATCAATCACCAACACAAATTATACTATAGGAGACATTTTCTAAGTGTAAATTTAAGCACACTGTATCTAAGTATTTAGAAACACATTTGTGCAAACAATTCTTTATAAATTTGTCAAATGCCTTCGTAAAGACTAAGAATACGACATAAACTTTTGATGTAAAAGAGCACCAATTTAAAAAAATATATATCTAAAACTTGAGCTTATTTATAGTCAAAGTTACATTTTCTAAGTAAATTTAAGCGCACTGTGTATCCATTTAAGATATAAACTTATGCCAAAAAAATGTTCTGGATTTGTTAAACGCTTTCGTAAACCCCAAGAATACGACGTAAGAATCGGGTTTAATAAAGCACCGAACTACAACAGTTGTGTATTTAAGTTGGAACCAAATCGTAGTCCTGGTTACATTTTCTAGGTGTAAATTTAAGCCCACAGTTTATCTACTTATGACATAAACTTTTTTTTTTCTGTGAATTTTTCAAATGCTCAAATGCATGCGTAAACCCTAAGAATACGACATAACCTTTTGATTCAAAAGAGCACCAATCTAAAAGCAATAAATATTTAAATTGAAACCAGTTCAGAGTTCAGGTTACATTTTCTAAGCGTCAATTTAGGGGCACAGTTTATATACTTAAGATATAAACTTGTGTCAACTATTTTTTTGTGAATTTGTCAAATGCTTGCGTAAACCCTAAGAATACGACATAAACTTTTCTTTTGAAAGGGCACCAATCTAAAGGCAATAAGTATTTAAATTGGAGCCAGTTCAGAGTTCAGATTACATTTTCTAAGTTTAAATTAAGGGCACAGATTATCTACTTTTAAGATATAAACTTGTGGCAACTATTTATTTGTGAATTTCTTAAATGCTTGCGTAAACCCAAAGAATACGACATAACCCTTTGATTTAAAAGAGCACCAATCTAAAATCAATAAATATTTAAATTGGAACCAGTTCAGAGTTCAGGTTACATTTTCTAAGTATAATTTAAGGACACAGTTTATCTACTTAAGGTATAAACTTGTGTCAACTATTTTTTTGTGAATTTGTCAAATGCTTGCGTAAACCCTAAGGATACGACATAAACTTTTGTTTTGAAAGAGCACCAATCTAAAAGCAATAATTATTTAAATTGGAACCAGTTCAGAGTTCAGGTTACATTTTCTAAGTATAATCTAAGGACACAGTTTATCTACTTAAGGTATAAACTTGTGTAAACTATTTTTTTTGTGAATTTTTCAAATGCTTGCGTAAACCCTAAGAATACGACATAAACTTTTGTTTTGAAAGAGCACCAATCTAAAGGCAATAAGTATTTAAATTGGAGCCAGTTCAGAGTTCAAATTACATTTTCTAAAGTCGTTTTCAACGACATCCGTGCTGTCAGTTTGACAGTATGTTGGTATCACTTGCTGTTTCAGTTTAGTAATTTTGAATCTCCTAATTTGGCAATTTACCATAACGCGTCAAATTGACAAATTCAAATTATTCACTATTAGCATTAGTTACAATTAACTCCTGGAGTTGGAAAAGAAGAGTCACTTCTTGTTAATGGTAATGGACAATGCGCCTTATCACTCTTGAAAAGTATTGAAAAATCCAGCATCTAACTCCAACAAAGACGTCTACAAAAAGTGGTTAGCATTTGCGGAACAATGGACCAAAAAGCAGTTTTGGGAAATAATCAAACCCAAAATTGGGTTGGGGTGTTACAAACATTTTTTACAATAAGCAGATTAAGAGGGATATGGCAGGAAGCAGTATCTAGAAAACAAAGCTTGTTTGGCGAGAAGCTTTGACGAAACAGAATTGAGCATTTCCAAAAAAAATTTAAAGAAGATTGTCGCAATTACATGGGAAACATTGCATTTAATAAGATTCCTCCATTAATTCCGTTGAGCGAAACCTGAAAACAATGAGAGACTAGAAAAGACGAACGACCCAATTCCCCTACTGGCCTGTGGAGAACATCATCGAGAGGGCATCACCAGGCGCGAGTTCTACTCTCACCAAACCCTCCTCGACGTCGGTGGTGTGCATCGGTCTTGGTACCTCCTAGAGTAACCGCCGCCCCCGTAACACGAGGATGATTTTTAATCGTGTTTTAAACTACATTGAAGACTCAGTTCTTGTTTATTGTTGGTGTTTTGCGAAATATAAGTTTTCATTTACCATAACCTTAATTTC
Source organism: Diaperis boleti (assembly GCA_963583935.1). NCBI lineage: Eukaryota > Metazoa > Arthropoda > Insecta > Coleoptera > Tenebrionidae > Diaperis > Diaperis boleti. The sequence goes on along the minus strand of OY757242.1, from coordinate 33,671,559 downwards.
TTGTTTGACACTTTTTTAACTAGGAGTTGCTTATATTCTGAACAGTACTTATGAATTTGTGCGTATAATCTACAGCAACATATTAAAAATGACACTGACAGCACGGATGTCATTGAAAACGACTATAGGTTTAAATTAAGGGCACAGATTATCTAGTTAAGATATAAACTTGTGGCAACTATTTTTTTGTGAATTTGTCAAATGCTTGCGTAAACCCTAAGAATACGACATAAACTTTTGTTTTGAAAGAGCACCAATCTAAAAGCAATCATTATTTAAATTGGAACCAGTTAAGAGTTCAGGTTACATTTTCTAAGTGTAAATTTAGGGGCACAGTTTATCTACTTAAGGTATAAACTTGTGTCAACTATTTTTTTGTGAATTTCTCAAATGCTTTCGTAAACCCTAAGAATACGACATAACCTTTTGATTTAAAAGAAGACCAATCTAAAAGCAATAAATATTTAAATTGGAACCAGTTCAGAGTTCAGGTTATATTTTCTAAGTGTAAATTTAAGGGCACAGTTTCTACTTAAGATATAAACTTGTGGCAACTACTTTTTTGTGAATTTCTCAAATGCTTGCATAAACCCTAAGAATACGACATAACCTTTTGATTTAAAAGAGCACCAACCTAAAAGCAATAAGTATTTAAATTGGAGCCAGTTCAGAGTTCAGATTACTATTTCTAGGTTTAAATTAAGGGCACAGTTTATCTACTTAAGATATAAACTTGTGGCAACAATTTTTTTTGTGAATTTCTCAAATGCTTGCGTAAACCCTAAGAATACGATATAACCTTTTTATTTAAAAGAGCACCAATCTAAAAGCAATAAATATTTAAATTGGAACCACTTTAGAGTTCAGGTTACATTTTCTAAGTATAATTTAAGGTCACAGTTTCTCTACTTAAGGTATAAACTTGTGTCAACTATTTTTTTGTGAATTTGTCAAATGCTTGCGTAAACCCTAAGAATACGACATGAACTTTTGTTTTGAAAGAGCAACAATCTAAAAGCAATACTTATTTAAATTGGAGCCAGTTCAGAGTTCAGGTTACTTCTTCTAGGTTTAAATTAAGGGCACAGTTTATATACTTAAGATATAAACTTGTGGCAACTTTTTGAAGTAAAACTTCTTTACGGACACTTGGCTTGGGGAGTAAGCTGGTGAATGCGAGACGAGAGCGTTACGAAAAGTGTGATCGGGCGAAGCGAACGATTTTACAATAATTAATTCATAGAAAAAATGTTTGCCTTAACGGGATACAAACCCGCGTCCACTAGGTTGTAAATTCGCGCTTCATTCCATACACCCATTTGTGTGTGTCAGTTTTGTATGCAACTGCGCTACTTGTCTTAATCGCTACACATGATTGCCGGCTTTTCGCTGACGACAAACTGAAACATGCATTATCCAATACTGCAGATGGTATTAATTGAGGATTCTCTAGCTCCATTTATAAACTTACATAAATTAAAAGCACTTCCACAATGACGAACTGAAGTATTACTTCAGTCGTGTGGTCTAAAGTACACTCATATTTTTTTTTGTGAATTTGTCAAATGCTTGCGTAAACCCTAAGGATACGACATAAACTTTTGTTTTAAAAGAGCACCAATCTAAAGGCAATAAGTATTTAAATTGGAGCCAGTTCAGAGTTCAAATTACATTTTCTGGGTATAAATTAAGGGCACAGATTATCTACTTAAGATATAAACTTGTGGCAACTATTTATTTGTGAATTTCTCAAATGCTTGCGTAAACCCTAAGAATACGACATAACCTTTTGATTTAAAAGAGCACCAATCTAAAAGCAATAAATATTTAAATTGGAACCAGTTTAGAGTTCAGGTTACATTTTCTAAGTATAATTTAAGGTCACAGTTTATCTACTTAAGGTATAAACTTGTGTCAACTATTTTTTTGTGAATTTGTCAAATGCTTGCGTAAACACTAAGAATACGACATAACCTTTTGATTTAAAAGATCACCAATCTAAAAGCAATAAGTATTTAAATTGGGACCAGTTCATGGCTCCGGTTACATTTTCTAAGTGTAAATTTAAGGGTACAGTTTATCTACTTAAGATATAAACTTGCGGCAACTACTTTTTTGTGAATTTCTTAAATGCTTGCGTAAACCCTAAGAATACGACATAACCTTTTGATTTAAAAGAGCACCAATCTAAAAGAAATTAATATTTAAATTGGAACCAGTTCAGAGTTCAGGTTATATTTTCTAAGTATAATTTAAGGGCACACTTTATCTACTTAAGGTATACTTTTTCTAGTTTTAAATTAAGGGCACAGTTGATCTACGTAAGATATAAACTTGTCGCAACTTTTTTTTTGTGAATTTGTCAAATGCTAGCGTAAACCCTAAGAATACGACATAACCTTTTGATTTAAAAGAGCACCAATCTAAAAGCAATAAGTATATAAATTGGGGCCAGTTCATGGCTCCGCTTACATTTTCTAAGTTTAAATTTAAGGGCACAGTTTATGTAATTAAGATATAAACATGTGGCAACTATTTTTGTGTGAATTTGTCAAATGTTGGCGTAAACCCTAAGATTACGACATAACCTTTTGTTTTGAAAGAGCACCAATCTAAAAGCAATAATTATTTAAATTGGAGCCAGTTGAGAGTTCAGGTTACATTTTCTAGGTGTAAATTTAAGCCCACAGTTTATCTACTTATGACATAAACTTGTGTCAACAATTTTTTTTGTGAATTTGTCAAATGCTCAAGTGCTTGCGTAAACCCTAAGAATACGACATAACCTTTTGATTTAAAAGTGTACTAATCTAAAAGCAATAAATATTTAAATCCAGGTCAGAGTTTAGGTTACATTTTCTAAGTGTAAATTTAAGGGCACAGTTTATCTACTTAAGATATACCTAAACTTGTGGCAACTATTTCTTTGTGAATTTGGCAAATGCTTGGGTAAACCCGAAGAATAGGACATAGCCTTCTGATTTTAAAGAGCACTAATCTAAAAAAAAATAGTATCTAAAATGTAAGTCAATTCAGATTTCACGACACATTGCTTAAGTGTGACCTTAAATAAAAAGTGTACCTACTTCCCAATTAATGTTGCACCAATTTTTTAAAATCAATATATTAAAGGACCCTCAGTGACTCATTGCTACGGCGTGTTCGCGATAGTCAGTGTAACATCATCGTCTGGAGTATTCGACCTGTATCGCAATGACCAGATGAGGTCATCAATGGGAGGGGCCTAGAAGGATTTAGCCACCGGTATAGTTTTTGGGGGACGTTCCAAGGTCCGGTCCCAAGGGCCCACCTGTCCAACGGGTGTCCCAGGGGGGGGGGAGGTCTGCCCTTATTATTATTTCTTTCTAAAGGGTACTGTGTTCTACTTGTCAAACCCTTTCATTTGATACCCATATTGAGGCGATTGAAGACTAAAAAAGGTAATCCGCCATTTTGTGGTGGCGGTCATCTTGGATTTTTCTTATGGTGTACTGCATTCTACTAGTTAAGCCCTTTCATTTGGTACCCATATGAAGGCGATTGAAAACTAAAAAAAGGAATCCGCCATTGGGTGGTGACGTCCATATTGCATTTAGAATTTTTTTTATGGTGTACTGCATTCTACTAGTTAAGCCCTTTCATTTGATACCCATATTGAGGGAGTCGAAAAAGAAAAGTAATGCGCCATTTTGTGGTGGCGGCCATCTTGGATTTACAATGATACTGAATATACATAATTGTATTGTCATCAGAACTAAAGGTGTGTTCAGATGAATCGGTCACCAGGAACAACAATTCATTGATATACTACATAATTTAACATACCGGGTGTCCCAACTAAAATTTGTACTCCCCAACAATTTCAAATTCGAAAGATTGAGAAAAAAACGTTCGAACAGGTCAGTTTTGTTATCAAGGGGGGCCAAATTGTACCCAACTTTCAAGTCTCAGATCTTACCCCTTTAGCCAGGGGGGCCATCTCCTTAAAAAAATTAAATAACATGGGGAGTCGTGTGATACCTCATTTTAAAGCTTATTCAATTCTCTATCCAGACCTACATTTATCGATTCCTTTCTACAAAAAAACATGAATTTGGTATTTTCTAAATCTACATAAAATACTCAACTAAAATTTGTACCCCACAACAATTTCAATTTCGAAAGGCTCAGAAGAAAACGCTCAAACAATTCAATTTTGTTATCATGGGGGGCCAAATTGTACTAAACTTTCAAGTCTTAAATCTCACCCTTTTAGCCAAGGGGGCCATCCCCTTACAACATTTAAATGGCATGGGGGGTTAATTGATATTTTCCAAATCTACATAAAATACTCTTGATTTGGAAAATAACAAATTCATGCTTTTTTTTGTAGAAGCGAATCGATAAAAGTACGTCTATATATAGAGAATTAAATATTATTTAATTTTAAGAAGAAATTTAATTTTTTTAAGGGGTTGGCCTTGCTGACTAGAGGGGTGAGATCTAAGACTTGAAAGTTTTGTACAATTTGGACCCCCTTGATAACAAAATTGGCCCGTTCGAGCGTTTTCTTCTGAGTCTTTAGAAATTGGAATTGTTGTGGGGTACAAATTTTAGTTGGGACACCCGGTACAATGCTATGTTATTCAATGATATGTTGTACATTTCAATGAAGCGGTAAATGGTCGTTAAAAATACCTTAATATATTTTCCAAAGCCAACTTGAAAATCATTTATAATTATAAACATACTGTACTTCAAACCACAATCACTCTAGATACATATATTATGTATTGCCAAATGCATAATGTGTAAGCAGTGTTCTTCACTTCCAATCACTTCAAAATCTTGACATTAATATCCTCCTTTCGTATCTTCATGACGTCTGTTAGTTTAAACCCACACCACTGTCAATAGATTAATTAATTTGATTAAATTATTTCGAGTTACTTTTGCCAAAGAAGGCTTATTTCAGCCGTGTTGTCTTAAGGACACCTATAATTTTTTTTTATCCGGAACATTTCTTTGCCAAATTCAAACGTGTTATATGTAATTATATTTTTAATTTTTCATTGACACTCGTTGTGTAATAGCCATTTTCGTTAGTTTAGAAGAAAATACGCTTTTAAAGTAGGTACATACATTATAAAACTACTTGGACTAGGGACTATTCTACTATGCCATTTAGTTTTTATTTCGTTTATCGTATCGTCAACTATTATGTCTTTGCATTTGGTGATGATTATGGGCATCATAAAATTCAATTCCATAATATATGTTAGTTACTCATAATAAATTAGTTACTAACTCATAATATGTTAGTTACGAAGTGAAGATGCAAATCTTGACGTTCGGCTTTTCATTCATAAAGCTTTGAATATACCTAACTGGATATATACGATTTAACCGTCTCGGACATTGAAAGAGACTCGGCTATCCCCTCGTCACTTGGCAACGTGCTCCACTATGAATATTTTCGTTATATTAATAACTATAGAATTATACAATAAATAAAAAAGATGCAGCTCTACTCGTCTTTTTTAAACACATTGTATGTACATAAGACGTGAACCAATCAGAATTTGTAGGTGTTTATAATAATTAACTTCATGCTTTGATATCTCAAGTATTTCTGACCTCGGATAAGATTACAAGTTGTGTGGACGTCAAAACAAGTCGGCAATTATTGTTGGCGTTGCATTTCCCTGAATGAAGAACGATCCATTTAAACTTTAAATCTCCATATTGGCAGAGAATTTTACCTGGAAGTTTCGCGGGTTTTTAATTTTTGGGCATGTCTAGATTTTGTGGTGCTGTTATCAAATTGTCACTGTCACTTCGTATTTTTACCGCTAGTTATTGACAAAAATCCGTTCAGCGGTAACAACTCCTTTCATCTTTACTTCACGCAAAAATTGTAAAATACAAAATTAAAGTAGTGGACATTTTCTATCATTTATACCTGCTTCGTTTTTCGTCTGAATTCAACCGTGTTTGAAATATAGCGCCACGAAATTCCTGAAATGGCATGAGGGGATGAAGGAATAGCATCCCCTCCAGAACAGCAGTAACAAAAGTTGTAAATAATGTAAAAAGCACAAAATTAGGTATTTCTGAACATTTTCGGAAAAAATTCAAGATTTTAATTTAGAAAATATGTAAGAAACACATACATCTGGCTAATTTGTAATAAAAAATTTGGCCACAAATTTGCAAAGGACACTGTAAGCTACCGCAAATATCCCAGTTTAACTAGAAATATTATTTACATAAATACGTGTTTTTTAAAATAAACGCTTCAGTTCTGATTTTTTTTTACTGTTTTGGTGGTTGAGGTTTTATCAACAATATTTTACTGAAAAAGTAGTTTAAGTTACACTAAATAGTTTATAAAACTCTTGTTTGAATTGTTTTTTTGTATGAACGAAAGCTTGACTTGATTTCAACAGAAATAAGCGGAGGAGAATTATTAAATTCATGTTCCATTATTTTTAGACTTTGGAGTATTCCTGGAGACATTAAAAACGACCTTGACTTTTAATTGAGCAGTAATTTGTAAAAAATGTCTTTTAACACAATTTGGCCGTAAATAGGCGTTAGAAAACCCTGATATGTTAAAATCTTCAACCGAAACGCCTCATTTCCGAAATTTTAACAAATTTGCTTTTAAGACTTTGTTGAGCAGTACCTGAGTGGCTTAAAATGTAGTTAAGTAGTCTTTAGTTAAATAGTCTTTAGCATAAATTGGATACAGAATTTGACCATCTCGAAATTAAATCACAATCACAAAATTATTCCTCTTAACTGAAGCGTTTATTGAAGCTTCATTTTACCCTGAACTATCGTAATTATTTTCGGGATGTCAAATTAATATGTATTAAACCCACCCGTGGGACGCCGGGTTAATGAAAACCCTGTATTAAGAATAACCCACTGCGCACAGGGGATAGCGGTGAAAAATGAGACAGGCCGATTCTACTGTGAATGTTCTAAGTTGAAAGGGTAGAAAATCACCAGTTTTCCCAAAAGGGGGCCAAAAACTCTTCGATCTACAATATTTCTCTAAAACTACGATAAATTATTCTCAAATCAAAAAGTTATTAAAAGATCCAAGTTTGACAAATACTGTGAGCAATATTCACATTCTGGAAGAACGCTACGAAGGACGCTGGGTTGTTCATACATATTTTGATATCCGACTATTTAAGACTATACGTGCTTTATAAAAGGCTAAAATATTTTTTTATTAAATAATAATCAAGGTCCGTATTAAAACAAGAGCTATTGCAAAATAGTATCTAGTTTTTGTATTCGTTTTGTGAAATACATGAATGCAGAAAGTGGGATATAATTAAATATATAAGTATTCTCGATTATATATTTATTTTAACAGCTGTCAATCGTAACCTCAACATTTGATGTTAATTCGTGCTTTTTCTTATTTTGAAGGCTCAATGCAATACTCGTTTATCGCCTCGTATTGCAAACATTCGCCCTCGCCTCTGAAAACCGATTATCTTTACAGGAGAGCCTACAAGAAAATGTTGAGTCCGGCATTAAAAAGAATATATGTACATAGTAGCAAAGGACATTTTTGTAACCACAAATATCTAAAAGTAAAAAAAAATGAAGAACAGGCTTACAGTATGAAATATAATGCATTACAATACACGTCCGGTAGTTACTTGAAACTCGTTTAGAAGACTCATTACACGTAACCTACCGGCCTAACGCTAAATTAATACATACTAGTAACTAGGTAGGTAGGTACATGCTGATGTTGTTGAGAGTGATTCCACCTAGTTTCAGATAATCGACTTTCTGATTAATCGAAATGCTGACAAATCCACCAAAAAAAAAAGATTTAGTAGATAAAAAGGTACTTCAGATAAAACAGTTTTTCATTTGTAACTTTTTAACAGCGGTAACAGTCTTTAAATTTTTTATTTATTCCATGACTGTGACATTGCTTTAATATTAGAAGATTGCGTTAGAAAACCTTAATTAATTACCTCAATAGCTTACAACTTGAACACAAGTTAATTATCAAGAAACCTAGTTGTAATTATTACTACTCATTATCAAACTAAAGTCGAGACAGAAGATAGTGATAAAGATAAAATGAGGTGACATTTAAAAATCAAATATTCAAAGTTGTCCCACTCTCCCCTACATCAGTTTAATATTATTAAAGAATGAAAAGTAAGTGTATTTGGAGCGACGTCCCAGAAAAATGTATTATATACAAATCTTGTTGATTTCAGGTGTTAAGAGATTTCTTAACACTTGAAAAAAAAAAACAAAATTTGCATTATATTACATTTTTGTCATATAATTTTTATATAATTATTATGCAACAATAGAAATTCCCTAATTTTGAAAATGCAATCTTTTTTATGTAATTTGTTTCCCTCCTATCTAAATAAACAAACGTCTAAAACGTATTCGCTCATTTCAGCGTTCCGAAAACTGCAGACGTTGCAGAAAGTGTTTGGTAAATAATTTATAAATTTGCTTACTATAACAAAGAAACAATGTTTTGCCATATACATAATTTTGTACAAATTTCAAATAGATTTAATTAGATTAGATTCAAATACATAGTTTTTGGAGTAAATATTTTGTTGATTTATTTGGTCGGTTTGAAGTTTTACTTTTATTTGTGTACTTGTGTATTTGTGTCCTTTGGTACTAATATATCTCACATTATGTGAATATACTTTTTTATATCGTATACTCAAAATTTTCGTGTAGGCTCTCGTGTAAAGATAATTTTAAAATGAGATAAAAATTAAATTTTTGTCTCAATCGAAAATTTTTATTGTGGATACATCAATACAGAATTTACAGATGTACAAGTATATACGTTTTTAACTAATAAGTTTTTTCTTTTCAAATGATTAACGTTCATTGTAAAAACTTATGGAAAGGTGTTTTATAAGTACATACTACGTAAAGCTAAAAACAAGAAGAATGTTCTTAAATCCAAGTGGAGTAAATTTAAATTAAAATTTAAATATATCTATGTCGAACTCCACAAACTTTAATAACTGTAAGATTACTAATGGTACATGTTTCGGCAGAATACTTCTGCCATCATCAGCCCTTAAAGAATATAAAAAATTATGACATTGACGTAATTTTGAAATTACGAAAATTACGTCAATGTCATAATTTTTTATATTCTTTAAGGGCTGATGATGGCAGAAGTATTCTGCCGAAACATGTACCATTAGTAATCTTACAGTTATTAAAGTTTGTGGAGTTCGACATAGATATATTTAAATTTTAATGTAAAGCTAAAAGCCAGAAAAATATGTTAAAAACAACAAAAAAACATTCGTTGTTTTTTAGAAACGCAGAATTCATTTTTGTTTCATGCTGAAGCATACATTATTAATTTACTCTGCTTCAAAACACCTCAAATAGAAAATTACGAAATTTATGGTTTCTACATTTTTATATAGAAAAATAAATACTTGCTTATAAAACTTGCAGTTTGTATTTCTTTAAACATAAACATGAGTTGAATAATTTCTAAACTGTGGCGTTTATATTGCAAACTTAATTAAAATGCATCTATAAATTAATATACTATTACTTAAAGCTAAAGTTATTATTGAAAACATGTTATTTCTTTTAAAAATTAAAAACAAAAAGAAGCAGAATTCTAAAATTGGTTTCTGTTGAAATATACGTTTTTGACTAACTTGTTCTGATTCAAAACACCTCAATAAAAAAGCGAACATTTAATTTACAATAATTCTTCTCGTGAGAACGCATCTTTAAGACTATAAAAATACAAAGTGTAAAAGAATGTGTGCATTTTTTCGGAAACTATTGGACATGCATCGTGACGTATCCCAACTAAACGAAAGTTTGTTTATCCATATAGACCGATAGTTCGAGGAAGCCTACTTAAAATTGTTTATGTTACAATTAAAACCGTTTTAGTGTTTTAGTGCTCTGTTGGCATTATAGCTCGGACTTTCATAGTTGGATATGTTTTACGTCGTGTATGTGCACCCGTGTTTCAGTGTCTCTTCCAGAAGTTTGAAGTGTTTAGGTCATCATATTTTAAATTAAGGTAAGTCTGCTAATATTGCGTTGGTTTCTCTTTACGGAAATTTAATTTTTTAACCTATTCATCTAACCCTTAACAGTTGATAAGAAATTTTTAGATATCAGTTTCCAGTTATTTTGTGCCATAATTGAATTGGTGCAATTCATTTTCATAATATATAAAAAAATTGACCAAAAACACAATTAAACATTTGATTTTTTAATTTCTTTGGGGTTATTTTACACTTTTAAGTGTAGCTCCAGTTAAAATCGGATCATTGGTTAAGCTACAATCGATGTATTGTGGAAAAAAAGACACTGAGTAGGTATCGTAAATTCACCTGAACACTACAAAAAAATTAAATCTAAAATATTTTGCGTAAAAATTACATGTTTACAAAGAAAACAAGTCACCAAATACCAAAATCTATACAAGGTGGAAGGTTTAATTGGTATAAATTCTGTAAGCTGCTTGTTATAATATTATCACGTTACTTAAAATTCTAAAAACAGGTCAATTTTAATTCTTTAGGGCTACATACATGGTGAAAATCATTTTGCCCGTACTGGAACTAGCGTTTATGTTTATCTCTATCCTAAAGGGTTAATTATCCTACCCCTAATTTTTTATTTTTAAATATAAGAGCATGTCATGTGACACGATCATTGGAAAGCTTAATTATGTCAAGTGAATTACAATTGTTTAATTTGTGAAGGATACTTGTTAGAATAACATTAAAAACTGAATTTTAGGATGACGATCTTGACACACAGCCAGTCGTTTTTGCATCTCTGATTTTTTTTTTCATAATTTTTTATGTTGTAGTATCGGTTGAGGCCTACGTAATTTTTTTCATTTTTTTTTTTTGGCTAGCCGTTTCCGAGATATCGATTTAAAAAAATATATATCTTTTTTCAATTCCCATAACTTTTTAAAAAATGGGGCGATTGGGACTTTTTTAATTTTTCTTTTTAAATACACCCAAAAAAAAACACAAACAGTATCATTATTGTATTAATTCTTATTTGATTTTTTAAATTGATATCTAAAGGACAAAATTTTGAAAGAATTTCAACCCTTGACTACAGTCCGTAATGAAAATTGCGTTGGATTATTTGAACTTATTATGCTGTAATATATTTAACTAAAAATTAACGGTCATTATCCATAAAATTATTAAGATATATATATTTAATTTCACAGATGACAATAAGTATAACTGGTGGGCCTAAAAAAGTTATTATGTATTTAGTTTCAGTACTAATAACTAAAACAAAAAAAAAAGTTGCGGAATGAAAATTGATCAGTACGTGTTTTTCGAAAACAACATTTTATATTAAAAATTTTGAAAATCTTATAAAAAGACGGTTTTGAAAATTTTTTAGATATTTTTTTCAAGTGTTCAAAAACAAAAATAATAAAAAAGTGTTCCAATCCGACCATTTCTCGCACTGTTATAGGCATTTAAATGAATAACGTTTTTTTTAAATCTATATCTCGGAAACGAGTTTTTTTATTCCAAATACGCACAGTTGCAGATTTTGTCTAAAATGACAGAGAAATCATATGAGTGGCACAATTCACAATTTTTATGGCACAAAATGGCGAATGCGCTGAGATCAGCCCGGCACCAACCTGCTAACCGAGTAGGTTTATATATATTTTTTATTCATTCTTATAGAGAATATTTTTTTATAAATCAAAGCATCAGAAGACAAAAAAAAAATTTGTTTTTATATAAAAAAATATAAAAACAAGTAACCTAAGAAAAAATACCATGTAATTTAAGGTTTCGTCTAAAACATCCTGCATAATATTTAAATGCATAAAAATTTTGTAGCAGCATGATAAAAATGTTCATTCTATATTTTTTTTCATGGGGCATTTGAGATCTCTCGCTTTTTATCCATCGTTGGAGATGAAAATCTTTCGCTCATAAGGGAAAAACATTTGACCAACTTGAACTTCTCGTCCATGAAGGAAGCGCGGACGAAATGGAATGAGGACACCAACAACTTTCCCAATATCGGTTGAACCTGTTTCATTGATCAGAATTAAGGAAGTTATCTGCGACTACACAAGGTAATTATGAAAAATTATCACGTTTTGCAACGAGCGTAGGACTGACTTTTGGAAACCCCAATAACAATTTTAAACTGGTTGTTTTTTTTTTTAAATTTAGGATTTATTTCAATTTTACAATGGGGCCGTCCCTCTCAACTGAATTTGACGAATTTAACTATAGCATTGTTTAATAAAGTTGTTTTGTGAGATAACAGAGCGTATCAAAAATTATAATTTCGGCTAGGATTTTCAAACGCTCTGCATTTACCGCCTCTTGTGACGTCATTTCGGTGGAGCATTCTCATTGGTTCATGCGTTTCTCATTTTTCCGAGCGTCTAGTAACTTTGAATTTTGTCCCGTGTTAACGTCACAGAAAGGTGCGCATTTCAAATAACACAAATGTTTCGTTTTTTTTTTTACCTAGTAAACGCGTAATTTCGAATAAACAAAAAAATAGGGGTATAATACTTTTTCGTCTAGTTTCTAGAAAAGCTGTTTTTTTTTTAAATTGTGGGACAACCCCATTAAAAAGGGTATATGTAAATAGTTTGTTATAACGTTCTCCTAATAGAAAGGTCCATTGCGCTAATTAAGGGCGCGTTTCTCAAGTTGTGAATTTTGCACTTTTGTAGTTTTGTTGCTTTTTCAAAGTTGCGAATATTCCACCTATGAAAACTGAACATAATGAAACTGACCGATTATTAAGAGCTAATTTAACGTTTAATTTTGACTAACAAATCGATCGTTAATGTACCTCATTCATGCACGATTTTACAAATACATGATTTTTTCATTAATGCACGATTTTGCAATAATTAATTCGTAGAATTTTTTGTTACCTTAACGGGATTTAAACCCGCGTCCTATGGGTTGTGAATCCGCGCTGCTTACCATACACCATACATACATTTGCGTGTGTCAGTTTTGAATGCAATTACGCTACTTATCTTAGTCGCTATACCTGATTGCCGACTTTTCTCTGAGAAAAAAACTGAAACATGCATTATCCAATACTGCAGATGGTAGTAATTCAGAATTTTCTGGCTCCATTTATAAACTTAAACAAATTAACAGCACTTTCACAATGGCGAACTCTTCTTTATATGGCGACTTCATTTGTTTATGGCATAAATAAACAAGTGTGTTAATAAAGGCGATTACTAATCGAGCCTGTTTAAAGCCTTTAATTGTCGAGATTATTAATCACATTAACAAACGAGTTGATTACAATATTTTTTCGTTGACCGAAAGCCTTTTAATCTGGGGATAAAAATCCGTTTCTGAAATTTCAATTCATGAAGTAATTGTCACTCATGCCATAAACATAGTTGTCTCTGAAAACAAATGAAGTCGCCAATGTAAAGAACAGTTCGCCATTGTCAAAATGCTGTTAATTTGTGTAAGTTCATAAATGGAGCTAGAAAATTCTGAATTACTACCGTTCGCAGTATTGGATAATGCATGTTTCAATTTGTTGTCAGCGAAAAGTCGGCAATCATGTGTACCACCTAAGATAACTAGCGCAACATACGCAAATGGCTGTATTTAAAGAAGCGCGAATTTACAACCTAAAAGACGCGGGTTTGAATGAAATTATATGACTTAATTATTCCGAAATTAATGTAAAATCGTGCAATAATGAATTACATTAACGATCCATTTGTGAGTCAAAATCAAACGTTAAATTGGCTCTTAATAATCGGTCAACGAAAATGGTTTATTAACGCACTCAAAATGAATGCGTTAATAGCATTGTTACAACAGCAAATTAGAAAAATAACTAATAAATATACAATATAATTAATGTAATTCCTGATGTCTGGCGTTTTTCAGAAATTTGATCATTCGAAAGAACCGCGCCCAAAAATATTCGTTGGAAGAAATTGAACAGAAAGCATTGCTCCATCGAAGTGAACGTCTTCCACTACTACCAAAATGCTTCAATTCCTGTTGACGAAAATATCACCGAAGAAACAATAAAGAGAAAACATGGAGACGAAAAGCAAACTACCAAACGCAAGACAGAACCGTCAAGCTGCCAAGGAGGAAAGGATCTAATAGAATAACTTTTCTGTTACTGGACCTATTCCTCATAGTATACTTGGTTTAAACTTTAGAAAAATAACTCACTGAAGGCATAGTAATTTATGTATACTTTTTGAACCGCTTTTTAACGTTTATGGTTTGATTTTATAATGTTTTCTTTTTTAGTTTATAGTTTGAATTATTTACTGTATTTTTGTCCATCATTAAATCGTTCTTCTTTAAAAGATCTATAAACTTTGTATTGCTCCATACCTCTAGCCGAAACTGTAGAATTATCTAATAAATGAATTTCTCGATTATGTAATTTTTAGCAGTTAAACAGTGGAATGAATATTCCAGACCTTAAAATTCTGGGAATAGGTACCAATTTTTTATTTTCTTTTTTGTGTTTAAAAATCAAATCTACCACAAATCCATTATAGAAACAATTATGGAATCGATTTTTAGATGTTGTAGTGGCAACTAATAATACTACGACAAAAGAACCATTTTTCAGTCATAAAACGAAAACATAAAAATTAAACATTTTTATAAGATTTGTTGTTTTAAGATCTTTTTATTTTTTTCAATTTAAATTTCACCCAGTCTATAAGTATATTTCCATCTGGAGATAACCAATTTGATTTTCCAAACCATGAATTTAATGACCATTAGAATAACCAAAAAAGATTTAAATTCTTTACAAACGATTGCAATCTAGGAAAAAAAAATTGAGAGAAATCATGATAAGATAAGGGTTGTCCATAATCCACGTAACGCTCTTGAGGTAGTGGGAATAGTACCATTAATTAAGAGTGTTACAACGCGGGGCAACGTTACAACGTAGGTAAAAAAAACAGCGGCAAAGAAAATATTAAGCCGTCACGGGATACCTGGCAGATGTGAAACATCGAAATTGTGGGTTCGTGCGCACAGCGGTAGGCGCAGACGGCGTAAGTCAAAACCAAGCCTTTCCTGAATTTTGTGTCTCCTGACTCGCTGACTCGCTCACTGACTTGCTCACTGCCTTGCTCACTCGCTCACTCGCTCACTGACTCGCTCACTCACTCACTCGCTCACTGACTCGCTCACTCACTCACTCGCTCACTTACTCACTCACTCACTCGCTCACTGACTCGCTCAATCACTCGCTCACTCACTCACTCACTCGCTCACTGACTCGCTCACTCGCTCACTGACTCACAGACTTGCTCATTCGCTTACTCCCTCACTCGCTCACTTGCTCACTCGCTCACTCGCTCACTCGCTCACTCCCTCACTCATTCACTCACTCACTCACTCGCTCACTGACTCCTTCACTCACTCGCTCACTCACTCACTCGCTCACTCACTCACTCGCTCATTGACTTACTCACTCACTCGCACACTCACTCACTCACTCACTCAGTCGCTCACTCGCTCACTGAGTCCCTCACTCACTCGCTCACTCACTCACTTGCTCACTGACTCACTCACTCGCTCACTCACTGACTCGCTTACTGACTCGCTCACTCACTCACTCGCTCGCTCACTCGCTCACTTGACTCGCTCACTCGCTCACTGAATTCAATGAGATACACAAGTACAAGAAAATTATTAAATTAAATCATTAAATGCCCATGTATTTATTTTTTAGTTTGTAAACTAGTGCATAATTAAGCGTGGTGACAACAGTGTCTCCATCTTCGAGCTAACGAGAAAACCCTCGATTGTATTACTGACAGATAGCCTTATTAGATGGATTTTACGTATTAAACATTTTTGACTGTTAACCTGGTTTTTATTTCAACTCTTGAATTAGTGTATAATTTTTAAGGTTTATTAATCATGTCATTTGTTACGGGAAAAAGGCATTTAAAAAATCCATATAAATTTTCATTAGTCGAGATGCAAACATATTGTAAAGTAGAAATTTTTTCTGTAGCACCATCTAGTGGCCAACTATTCGTCGGAAACCTGAAAAGCACTGCTCGGCTAAACCTCTGCTCGCCTAAAATCCACTGCTCGGCTAAACCCGATACCGGTATTAATGTTATTATTATTATTATAATGTAAGGGTCCCCCCATATCCACCTGGGACATCTCCTGGAGGCTGCAAGCCAGAATCTTCTGAGTTTCAGATCCTACTCTAGCAAGCCCAATGCAAAGGGTGTTTTCAGTCACTAAAAATCCAATAAGAGTCATTTTTACACCATTTTGACATCTACCTAAATTATCCTGTCCCTTGTTCTTCAGTATCTCCAGCAGTTGCTGCAAAGCCTCACTCACAGACATGAATTTAGGTGGCATGTACTCCTCTTCTTCTTTGTTAAACTCTCTAATGTGTACAAACACAAAGTGTACAACTTATTCCTATAATTAGAAACAATCCTCTCATAAAAACTGTCTGGTTTTCAACCCTCAGTCCAATAGGGAATTGAGACAGTCTCCTCAAAACTTTACAACTGCAGTCCACAGCATTCAAAATGGAACCATTGTGTCAACCCTACTAGCGCTTCGGTTCCACATGTTAGGATCGACGTGTAGGCCTCCAGATAGACTTTGTCGCAACATTTTATAATTTCCAAACCTTTAACTGTGATGTCTTTGCAGTCGCCGATTATGTAGAACATTTGAGGTTAGAACGGGGTCATGGGGTGATTATGGTTGCCTGGTTTTAGGGGCAATGCTTTAATATTCTCTGCAAAAAATTCTCTTAATAAGTTGATGGAAGCTCTTGTTGTGTGCACTGTAGCTTCATCCTGCTTGAAATAACTCATCGTTAGTTCGTCATCGTGCAGATATCCGGAATAGAATGTTTTCAAATCCCGTTTACTTTTGTTGCATTGTCAAAATAAGGTTGTACGGGTCCCACTCAAGTGAACTTTTGCAAAAAAACAGATTTTTGTTTCAAATCAGATTTGACAACTTGATGACTTTTTACACAATCGTATCGATCAAGAATCGACTCGAGATTTCGGATTCAGAGGCTCCTACGATCACGAATTTTGTTGCTCACTCGTTGTGTATCTGCAGGGAATTTTCAATAGCGATTTGTTTCACTTTTTTAACAAAAACCGATTGCAACCTTTCACCACGTTTCACAGGCTATTATCCAAATCATTGGAAGACAAGGAAATTGCTTTAGCCACTTTCCTGGATATAGAGGGAGCATTTAACAACGCCTCCACTGTGTCCATAGTGAATGCTCTTAAAGAAAGAGGAATTCCCGAACTAGTGTGTAGATGGATAAATGCCGAGCTAAGAGATAGTACAGTGGTGTCCCAGCTTGGCACGGCTACCATAGCGGCACAAACGGGGAGAGGCTGCCCACAGGGAGGAGTGTGATCACCGCTATTATGGGCAGTCTTGGTTGACGACCTAATCTGCAAACTAGTCCAATCAATGCCTCGGATACGTAGACGACCTGGTATTGGTAGTCCGGGGAAAGTTTCCAGGGGTTATAACAGAGCGAACACAAAAGGCGCTTAATATGGTGGACAAGTGGTGCAAGGAGCAAGGGCTGTCGGTCAACCCCAATAAAACCACAGTTGTACCATTTAGAAGAAAAAGGATTTGAGTCCAAAAATGATTCTGTGGCTGTACACAAGGGTGGTGAGACCCATGTTAACCTATGGATCAGTGGTGTGGTGGACAAAGACGCTGCAAGTAGGGGGATAAGGCTATTAAGCGGCGTGCAAAGGCCTGAGCGCCACGGGAGCCATGAGAACAAGAGCAGACTGGGACAAAGGTCCCCCTGTCAAGGCTGAACTGGTTTGGTACACCGATGGCTCAAAGACCGAAAAGGGGACTGGAGCCGGGATCTCCGGGAAAAATCTAAGGAAAAGATCCAGATATCCCTAAGTCAATTCGCAATGATTTTCCAAGCGGAGATAGTGGCAATTGACCACCGTGTGAAGGAGTTATCAAGGAATGCCGTGCAAGGCAAAACGATCGCCATATACTCTGACAGCCAAGCGGCATTAAAAGCAATCCATTCCTTCCAGATAAATTCACGGCTGGTATGGGATTGCATACGCTCTCTAAAAGAAGTGGACAGTAGGAATAGATTATTCCTTGCCTGGGTACCTGGACACGCGGGTTTCAAGGGTAATGGAACGGCGGACGAGCTCGCTAGGGCAGGCTTGATAAGCCCCCTAATTGGCCCGGAACCCTTTCGTGGCATAAACAGAAGTACGGTCAGGACTACAATAAACAAGTGGATCCGTACAAAAACTCAGGAATGGTGGGAGAACACCCCAGGACAGAGACAGGCAAAATGCTTCCTTAAAGGGAGAAAACCTGAACTAACAGCAGACCTCTTAAGTCACGACCGTAGGACAGTGAGAATAATAGTTGGATTGCTCACATGGCACTGCCGACTCAATAGGCATTTGAGCCAGCTAGGCTTGGCAGAAGAAGACGTCTGCAAATTTTGCCAGGAAGAAGAGGTAAACAGCCCAACATATGCTCTGTCACTGTGAGGGCCTGTGTAGGGTAAGGTTTTAAATACTCGGCGAGGAAAAACCAACTGCAGAGGAATACATGCGGGGATCGCTGTCCAGGCTCTGGAGTCTAATCAAAAAGACCAAACTTGAAGGCGTTCTCTGAAGACATGGAGGATCCACAATAGACCTCAATGGCCGCGGTGGAGACAGGCCCAGAAGACCGCCTCCTAAACCCAATATAATCTAATTTAATCTAACGTTTCACCATGGAAAAGATTTTGTTTGTCTACCTCCCAAACATATGCGCCAGTTCTGCGCAGGAGTGGGGGTAGAAGTGATCTATTATTTTACAGCAAAAAATTACTTTTAAATTTATACAGAATAAAAAGTAGTTCCCTAATCCATAATTATTTGTTTTACACCGGTTTTAAGTATTATAATAAAAAAGAAAAAAGAAGTGAAGACATACCAAAAACAATATTGCTTATGGAAATATGTACTTTTAATCAGTTTTTCCTTAAAACACCAAAAACAATTTTATTACAACTGCCAACGCACGTTTCGCCAACAATGTTGGCATCATCAGGGCGATGAGTAAACTGAAGAGAAATGAAATGGATGAAAGAGGTGTATGGAAGAGAAGGGAGAAGGTAGAAGAGGAAAGGGAAGGGCACAAGAAATGCACATGCGTTGTTTTGAAATTAATTCAAAATGTAATAATTAATTTTAATTCAGTTATACTTTATTTTGTAATAGTATGTTAGTTCGTTGAACGTAATTGATGAGTTATGTTATGTAGCACAGGAATCGGAAAGCTCGTAGGGTAAATAGAAAGTTTATACACAGATGGAATTTTTAGAAGCCACAAAATGTTATAAATAAACACACGATCGTCCAATGAAAATTTTAAGGATTTTTTTTCTCGCGTTAGTAATAATAAATGTTTCTGACCTTTTATTAGACTTCATACAATTTCAAAGAATTTCAGCCTGCAAGATAGGTATGTAATATCTTAATAAAAGAACAAAAACTTACAAGTTGCTGAAATTACAGTTCAAAATGTCCCTCGTCCACCTTCTTGCAAACACAATCGCATTTATGTTGAAAATAAGTATCAATTCACAAAAAACAAAATATTTATCATTAAAATAGAATGGCCCAATAATTCGACGATCCACTTTTCGTGGGTGTGGTGGAGCTTCAACAAAGGTATGTAGATTTTCCGTAAAGAATGTTTTTTGGTCCATATAACTGTCTATGCCGATAATAAACTATAACTGTCTATGCCGATAATAAACCCCGCATATTTAGCAATACTCACACTTTTTGTGCTCAATCTGTAGTTGTTTTAGTGTGACGGATGAACGCAGTGGTAACATCGCCGCCGTATAAAGAACGCTATTTTTTATTCAAACGTAAAAAAAAAAATCAACTATTTTATTATAATTATACCCATCGTCGGCAGCAAAAGTTACTGTTTCTATAGCTACAATCCATTGTCGGCAGCAAAAGTTACTTTTCGCTCCGCCCAATCACTTCTGTCGTTTGAATAATAGCTATTTATTATACTAGTGTTTTCTTATAAGGCAAATAAGTCACGAAATAAATGTTTAGCCACGAGAGCTTGCTCGAGTGGTTAATTTTTCTTGAGCGACTTATTTGCTGTTAAGACACGTGTGTAATACATAGGTTTATCCAACACCCCCTTCTTTAACAGTTCTTGAACATTCATCAAAACCCAAAAAATTTTGACGTTCATTTGAAGTTCAAAACTGTAGGCTTATGAACTGGTTGCAATGGCAAATTAGAAAACCATTGAATTATTTTTTCGTAAGTCACATGTGTCTTATAGACCTCATAATATATTCAAAATCGGCGTTATTATGACTACATAATAAACAAGTGTTGGATAATAGTAGATTATATTATGTAGTAACAGAAATGCTTCATGGTCAGCGAGTGAGATCTTTGAATCACGAGTGCGATAGCACGAGTGAAACACATCTCACGAGCTTACAATGTCATTTCGGTCACGTGTAAGATACGACGTTTTATGCCCGACGTGTAATTTCTTGTTAAAGTTAAAAATCAAAAAATTAATGAAAGTGTCAAAATGACGTTTCAAAAAATAATTCATGTCTTACCATTGTGTAACCATAGTAATTCACCCCTTTTTATCATTATATCACTTGTGAGAGAAATAATCCATTATACCTTCATCTAGATGTTAGTCGGGGATCAAAATCTATATTATTACAACCACTGTGGATATAAAAAATTATATCAATCCTAAACGCCCTTTGGTATGGGTTTTCGGCATTTTTCTTGAACATACAGCTGAAAGTTTCCTTATTTAATTAAATAAAATACAGTTTGCGAAAATACCCTTGTTCTTTTAGCCATTTTTCTAAAAAACTAAAATAATATTGTTGTGAGCAGAACCTACTCTCTGGCAGAACTCAAAAGTTAAGACTCCGGTCATGTTACTGAGGTTTACAGAAATTAAAGTCCGGACCTTATAACTTGCAGCTTTATGTGACATTTTCATTAAGGTAATAACAACAAAAAAAGACAAGCAGATGGTATTCTTGCCTGGATCACAGAGATTATCTCTATGTTGTGTGTCTTTTGTAGTTTCTCCATTCCCATTGTTTTAGCATAGCTCTAACGTCTTCAGAAGGGACAAAAGTTATTGGTAGCTCTGAATCCTTTACGTATTCAGACATGTTTTCCATTGCATCACCCCAATGACAGAAATCATACATCACATCTATTTCCCTTTCAGATTAATGTACCGAACGAGTATTTTTTTAAATTTTAATTCTAAAATAGCTTGTTTTTTCCTTCAATGTTGATCTTTCCCAAAATATTTAAAATAGTGTAAATCGCATGCTAATCACTTTTCAAGTTCCGCAGGGTATTTGTTTGCAAACACGTCAAATGCTGCGAACATCACAAAGCGGCGCTGACATGTCCGCTTCAATTTCAGAAGTAAGTGAAAACAATGAATCATCAACGAGGGGGCAAGAATCTCTAGGATAAAGCTTCAATCGTTAATCAATAATAATTGTTGAAAAATGATGTAGGTGTATAGAAAAAGCTGGTCGTGACGTCGAGATGAAGATCGACGACAGGGGGTGATAAATGCCTTCGTCTACAAACAATATGCTTTTCTTGACGTAAGGAAAATAATGTTGGAGATTTGTTATAAGTCAAGCTGCATGGAAATTAGCAGCGAATGTCATTAATAACATTCGATAGCTTATTGTTGGGCCGTCAGTTTTCTATTATGTGGAGGTCGGATCATCAATCTCCAGCTCTGTGAACCCGCCGCGGCTTCCGCGGCCTCGACCCCCGCATGACAAACGACAGCTGCCTCCTACTTGACGGCTGCCTATCAACATTTATAAATGACTCCAATATATCCCCAAATAATATCCTCCTCTGCACTTTGCACGCCTGTACGACCTTCGTTCACACTGCCGCGTTTTGCATCGATCAATCCATTTTCCAGCAAGGCGAACAATTCAGATTTTTAATTTCAAACGATGTTAATTTGAATTCTGAATTATGGGTGGGAGTTTCTAACTTTCGGTTTTTGAACTGAAACTTCTATACGCTGGATCTGAACTTGGAGGGTAAATTGGTGAAATTTCTGCCAGACTTCATCGCCTTCGATTAAAATAATAAAAAATATTTTCAATCATTGTTAGACCAGCATAAAACACTTGAAGGACATAAATTATAGGGTGTGTTACTATTACCTTGAGGTTATGGGAAAAACTGTAAGAACAAAGTGATCTCCTCCCGGGGGGGTCGTTCCTGTTTACACTTATTCATCATATAAAAACTCAGAGAAGATCATAAGACAAAGTGGAGACAAAAACATGTTCTGCCGAAACATGTTCCATTTGTAATTTTACACTTATTAAAGTTTGTGGAGTTCGACTTAGATATATTTAAATTTTAATGTTTAATTAAAATATTGACGGTAAATGCTACATGATTTTGTTAGACAACATAACAGCCACGACGCTTTAGATTTTTTTTTTTGAAATTTTGTTACCATTTATTAACCAACTCCACTATGACGAACTAGCGATGGGTTATTCCCAGCAGAATGGAGCTACAGTTCATATAACAAGAGCTTTCATCAACTTATTAAGAGAATTTTTTGATAATCGAATTATTAGCAGAAATACTGAAATGGTGACTTTTTTGTGGCCACATTTGAAGAATTCCATATATTCTGTACCAATTAACAATGTAGCTGAAATGAGATTAGGAACAACAAATAAAATCAACGAGATAAACAACGACAACGCCATGTTGGAAAATGTTATTGATGTTATCAACATTTATTGTACACATTTTTGATTTTCTGGATTTAGTAAAAGTTTTGTTTAAAAACAGAACAGTTTCTCTTAAATTTGAATTCAGTACGAAAACCTTTGTGTTATGATCATTATTATCATCTCTGTCCTAACTTTCTTCTCTAAAAGAGACAACAGTTCTGAACTAGAAATTCAATTTTTTGAAAAGGCTGCAGTTTATCACCACTTCTGTTTAATGTATACTTAAAGCAGTCTTTCTAAAATTAAAGAGAGCGTGCCACAAAATGAGAATACCTGCTAATGCAACATTTCTTTTTAATTTAAATTTCGTAAATAAATAATCAAGCAGTAGTTATATAAGATTCATATGACATGAAATTTGTGCTACCTAGTAGTCTTCAACTCTCAGGTTTCATGTTACTCTGGTTTTTCACCTCTAAGGTGTTAAAATTTTCATGTTCTTCAACTTTCGGGTGTCAAGTTTTTCAGCTTCTTCAACTCTCAGGTGGCAAGTTCTTGAAAAACTTTTTTTATCCAACTCTCAGATATCAACTTTTTCAGGTTTTGCAACGTTCAGGTGTCAAGTTTTTCGGCTTCTTTAACTCTCAGGTGTTAAAACTTTCGGGTTATTCCACTCGTAGTTGGTTTTCTTCAGCTCTCAAATTTTAGGATCCAAGGAAACTTCAACTTTTTTCAACTCTTAAATATCAAGTTTTTCGTTTTCTTCAACCTTTAAATTTTAGGCAACTCTCAGCTGTCAAGGTCTTGGGACACTTTTTCAACTCAAGGTCTCAAATTATTCAGGTTTTTTAACTTTCAGGTGTCAAGTTCTTCGGGTTGATCAACTCTCAGGTGTTAAAATTTTTATGTTCTTCAATACTCATTGTCAGATGTTAAAATCTTCTGGTGCTTCAACTTTCAGTTGTAAAATTTTTCTCTTTCCGCATCTCTCACGTTTCACGTTCTTAAGAAACTACTTCAACTCCCAAGTTTTTCGGGTTCTTCCACTCTCAAGTGTCAAGTTGCTCAGATTCTGCAATTCTCGCGTGTCAAGTTCTTGAGAAAAGTTCTTCAACTCCCAGGTGTTAAGTTTTTCGAACTCTTCAAGTCTCAGGTGTTAAAATTCTCATGTTCTTCTATACTCAGGTGTTTTTCATGTTTTTCATGTTCTTCAACTCTCAAGTATTAAGTTTTTCAGGTTCTTCAACTCTCAGTTGTCAAATTGTTTACTTTTTTCAACTCTCAGATTTTAGACTCTTGAGAAACTTCTTCAACCCTCAGCATCATATTTTTCGAGTTCTTTAACTTTCAAGTGTCAAGTTTCTCAAGTTCGGTAACTCTCAGGTGTCGAGTTCTTGAGCAACTTCTTCAACGCATAAGTCTAATTTTTCGGGTTCTTTAATTCTCTGATGTTGAAATTTTCTGTTTTTAAGGGTACTCTCAGGTGTCAAGTTTTTTTACTTTGTTCAACTTTTCAAGTTAACTAGTAGGTGCCAGGATTTTTACTTTTTCAACTTTCGGGTTTCAGGATCCAAAGAAACTTCTGCAGCTTTCAGATGTCAAGTTTTTCTGGTTCTTCAACTCTTAATTATTGTTACAATTTTCATATCTACAGTTTTTCAGATTCTTCAACTTTCCGTTGTCTCAAGTTTTCCGGTTTTTTGCACTGTCAGGTGTGAATTTTTTAGGGTTCTTCAACTGGAAGATCTCAAGTTTTTTATGTTCTTCAACTCTAAGGTTGCCAAGTTTTTCAAGTTCTTCAAAACTCAGTTTTCAAGTTTTTCAGATTCTTCAACTAGCAGGTCTCAAGTTTTTCAGGTTCTTCACCTCTGAGGTATCAAATTTTTGGGCATTTTCTGTTTTTAAGTGTTTCAAGTTTCAAGCTTTCAGTCTCAAGTTTCTCAGATTTTGTAGTGAAGTTTTCCTACTCTAAAGTATCAGGTTTTTCAGGTTCTTCAGCTTTGTTTAGGAACTTCTTCATCTCTAAGGTGTCAAGTTTTTCAACTTTTAGGTGTTAAAATTTTCACCTCTACAGCAAGAAAGTAATACTTAAAATGTTTTTGTTTATAAAAATATAATTTCCTTATTTGTTAATGAAAAAAATAATTTTCTGAAATATTTTTGTTAGAATTTTTCTGAAATAGATAGTACATATTTGTTTGCATCGAGGAAATGAAAACTGTTCTCATGATAATAACACCGCATGAAAGATTTTACGAAATGTCTCCTATAGAAGAAGACGGCAACAGTGTTTCCGTTGTTAACGGCCCTCGTATAATCCGCACAATATAGTGGGCTTCGTAAAACCATGAAACATATATGTATATATATACACAATATCGAGGCATCTGATTCAAAAAGCTACGTTTCAATTTTCGATTTTTCCATATATGTAAACCTTGTTTCTGTGACATTTCGGGCGTCAGAACCTTTTTGCGCTCCATCTACCGATTTCGACTTTTTAGACTTTTTACTTTGAGGTAAAGTGCTTAAACCATCAATTAAAACATGAATACTATAAAACAGCTATAAAATATCCAAGATCCGAATTTATTTTAGACACAAGGTAGGTTAGAACAATTTATAACTTTAATATTTTTCTGCTGGATGTCAGCAACGCACTCTTGGAAGATGGTATTCAACCAGTGAAGACGTTAATCCGAAATGTGGACAAAAGGCCCCTCACTACTATCCAAAGTGTTGGTGTATTGGTACCTTCTTGAAACAGAATCTCCATACCGTACACATTCTGACTGATATTTCAGACCATCTCGGTACACTTTTGCTATAATTTTTTATAAGATCCATCAGAAAGATGGGCTTCTCATCAGCGTTTTCAACTATATTATTTATTGAGTTAATATTTTTTGAATTTTTACGTTTCTCTTCCTCTAAATCTTTTACTTTAGCCAAACAATGTAAATATTTTTGATTTGTTCGTTTCAGCTTTTGGGTCAACACTTTGCAATGGTACTGGAGATTAGCTGTGAAGACTGTGTGATATAACGGGACGCTCCAACACGTACGATATAACGCTAGTGTAATGGTACTTAAACACAAGCCGCTTGAGAACTTTGACACTTGTACCTGTCACGTGACAACTCTGACAACTCTGTTGTCCGACGTTTTTCGCGCATGCGTCCCTTGTCTGAAACCAGTGAAAACATCTCTATTTAATATTGATAGCTTTGATTTGTTAATCGGCCACCGAGGGCGCGCAATAACATTCTGTCTTCTTTTGTTTTCATGGCCACTCTGCAGAAACAATTGTCATGGACAATGAAAGCGTAGCTTTTGATTCAGATGGCCTTGCACAATATATACGGATCAAGCCCCCTGGTGGCAGCTATGCTGAACTAAACGTGTATGTTTTCACCCTACTTTTGTCACTGTTTGAACCAACTTTTGGTATTGCCGGAGTAAATGTCTATAAATATGTTATTTGGTTGAATTCACGATTCGGGTATTACGGGTGCTGCTAGTTAAAATCATATCTACTCATTTTTGCTCCACTACGGCGTTGGTTTTTTTTTCATTCCATTACACATTTTCTTCAGTTTTTCCGGTCGTTGGCTCACGTTTTCACTTCACTTTTTCTTTTTCTTTTATGTGTTTCGGTAATAAGGTATTGCCTTTTCATGTTACGTTAAAATTAGTTCAGTTTTTTTTTTGTTTTTGTTCCATCCAATAGGTTTTTTGTGCGCCATTAGGTTTTTTGAGCGTGAAAATTGACGCGTTTTCAATGCAGTAGTGTTCGGTAAACAGGATCAAATTTAAGTTTTTTTTCTGCAATTGGAAATTGCAGGAACAGGTTTACCTTATTTTTCTCTATTACCCCCTAAATTTATTGCACGTATATCTATGACACCCTGTATTAATTCGGGCATTACCGTATTGCGGCAGTCGGGTACACCATTAAATTCGACATAGCAGGTAAGGACGATGGGGTACAGCCGGACTGCGGCGCTATAGCTTTCGCAGGTAGTGGGCCGCCAAAAAGCACCCCTATAAAAGGAAACCAGTGGGATTGCGGACTCCCGGGATTGCTACAATAATGCACCAGAAAAATATTATACATTTATTTATTAATGTGTAATAGCAGTATACTTTATTGTGTTTTCACATGAAAAGATGCTTTTGGAAAAAAAAAATCACATACCTACTAATTTTATTCTGCCTGTACAATTCTATACTGTCTGTGAGGTTGGCAAGTCTTGTTTTATAATTTTTATCGGTAATATGCTTCGCTGTTTAGTTTGATATAAGTGTCTATTTGAAGATTTTTTAAAACATCTAAAAATACATATAAATTTGGATGAGGTGCAAAAAATAACGAATTAAACTTCGAATGAAAAAACTCGCACCCATTTGTGGTCATCTCCGTCGAGGATGTGCAGGCAGCCCACACACTTGGGTGAAATTGGGCATCTTCTTCAATTTAATTTTCGACTAAGTAGTCCGCAAAACTTTGTATTTTTGGACACAACGGTAAAATTGCCATAAACTCAAGAAAACACTCTTCGACATTTTCAGGATCTAAGAATGGTAGTCCAAAAACCCAAAGTAGCCATGCCCCTGTTATATTAAAAATTGCATTAATGTATGACGTTGAAGTTGTCTATGTAAATACAATAAAATTACACAAAACAATTCCTTCTTTGTTTAATAATTGATATTCCATTGAAAGTCCCAGCTCGCGAATTTTTCGCCACCATGATTGATTTAAATGAAATCTACACCCCTTTAGTAGTACATTTGGAAAAGCCAACCGGAGCGCTTGTTGGATAGCCACTTCAAAGTCCGAAAATACCGATTTAGACGAAAAATCAGTCCAATTTTGGTGCATTCTTCAATTATTGCGGTAAATGCGTTGAAATATGTTACACTGCACTTATTTCTAAGAAGACAAAAAATAAGTGGTACATAGTGCCCATTTAATATTCCGTGAACACTGAACATTTGACAAAAATATTTGGTGCAATATCGAAATGTTCCATCCACATATATTGTCGGCATCGTACACATAGCTTTTAAATTCGTCTCTGTTGAAAATATTATTAAATTCTTCTCGGAATCGTTGACTAACAAAAAGTCTTCTCCTCGGTTTGTTTTCACGTCTATTAGTTTAAGGGCGTCATGAACTTTTTCTATATTCATGGGTAACCGTGGGAGGATTCGTCGTCTAGCATCATACATTCTTCTTCTAATGGAATTAACATCTGTTATGTCCAAGTTATTACCAAAAGCAGATTTTTTCAGTTCTTTATGCAATAACTTTGAAGGTCTTTCGCAAATATGTTCTGCTGCTTTTCTTTTAACGCTATTTGACACAATTTGTCGGTTTACTCGCTGACTTACAAGATGATTATGCATATCCTCTCGTTTCAGTAACACTTTATTTTGACACACATAGATTTTTGCATTGCACGTTTTTACCGTGCAACACCACTTGACACCACTGG
This sequence comes from Diaperis boleti, assembly GCA_963583935.1. Taxonomy (NCBI): domain Eukaryota; kingdom Metazoa; phylum Arthropoda; class Insecta; order Coleoptera; family Tenebrionidae; genus Diaperis; species Diaperis boleti. The sequence goes on along the minus strand of OY757242.1, from coordinate 33,643,204 downwards.
TTGTAAATTTTTTTTTTGTAAAATTTATACATATCGAGAAGAATTAATTCTTTACCTCTTTCACTTAAAACAAACTCCATATTCACGAAGCGGTTGTTGTTATTCACTTTCGGAAATGAATCGCAATGTTTATTACTGTGTCCCTTTATAAGGAAGTTGCAAAAGATGCTAACCATTAAGAAGAAGATGCAATTTTGGATTTTCCAAAAATGCACAGGAAAATCGGAAACACGGTACTGGGTTTTACCCAAATTTGCATAAAGGATTGAGATAACACAGCGCCGCAATTCGCCTACACTCCTAGCAGGTAAGACCTTTGTCCCCGCCGCAGTACGGTTATCATATATGTGGGCGTCTATCACTGGCGCCGCAGTCCGGTAATACCGATGTATTCAAAATCAATGAGAACGCATGCGAAATGTCAAAGCTTCCGAACGTTAGCCGTTAAAGTTATATGACACCCTGTACATAGATGGTGTACATAGACCCTAGAACTATAACAAAGGAACTAGAAACTTGTGAGTATGTTCAGAAACGATAGGGCCGTCGATAGATTTCTGTCCCTACAATTGTTAGATAGAATAACTACTACTTTATTGGACGACAATAAAAATGAACGTTATTGAAGGGAACTGTTAGCGGCAATTTGATAAGTAAAGATTAGAATTGATGACTCTTTTAACAATGGTTCTTCATCATCCCGTCAATAAAGACAGATCTCAAGGGTGACGTCAACAAACAATTTAATTCGGTAAATTACAGAGGGTGGACGCGGTCGACAATAAAGAAATTAGAGGGTGGAAGTATGTACATATTAGATAAGTTGGTTAACTTTTGACAAAAAGCTAAATTTATTTATTAGTTATAATTGATGTTTTTGCGACGTAACGTTTTTAATGTCCGTGTCGCAATAAGCCCAATAAACATAAGTAATCCTTGTAAAATTTTATTAAGCTCATAAAAATTATACAGCTCGGATATAATACTAGTTTTGTTCGCTTTCCCTTAATAATTTATTTTATATTAATTTATTGTATAACAAATTCTGAATTCTAAATAATTTAATGTCTTTATTGAGTGATCGTAAAGTGAAGATCTTTATTGCTTGTTTGATGCATCTATAAAACTTTATTATTAGGTATTAAAAGTTAAAAATACAGTTTTTATTTACATGAATTTATTACAGTTTATTGTTTGGGTTAGAATTACTAATTGTAAAGTGAGTGGAACAGTGGATTTTTCCCCCTAAATATGACATATCTTCAATGTTGTTGTGCCAAAATTTTTTGGCAACATCGGTGATCGTTTTGTTTGATGTCTCGTTAAGATAGGCCACTTACCTACATGACTGAATTTACTTTTTTCTTTGTGTTAAATTCTCTTTGTCTTAACAATAAATAAATCTAATTCATGTTTGTAAAGAGAGATCGAAAACTACATTAGTCGAAGTTGTCCATATAAGAAAGACCGCTTCCGCCGCTGTATCACTTTTTTGAATTTTTTATTGCAAGTATGAATATTTCAAACTTTCCCCTTAAATACATATTTGAGAAAAAATTGACTACCTCGGGCAAATTGTACTAAAAATGTAAGTCCAAAGCAACGTTGAAATAAAAAATTCAGTATACCGTTTTCTCAAAAATGCCATAGAAATTTTGGACTATACCACCGTTAGGTCAGTCTGAAAAGTGTCATGAATTTTAAGACGGTACCTATTTCAATTTTATTAACTATGTATTCAAAATAAATAAAACAATTTTTCTTCCATTGTTGGTTCCATTAGTTTCTTGTAATTACTATGTAAGTATGGCATTGTTATAACATTTTACCTGCGAAGCTTATACCATAAATCACACTTTTCCTTTGACCAGACAGATATATATGTCTCCTGTCTTGCTTATTTTGAACTGTCCCTGCAGGAGATCATTTAAAAATGGGACTTACCACTTGGTAACTCCCACTCTTAAATCCTGTGTGACAGCTGTCAATCAAAGTTGTAATAAATGTTGCATATTCACTCTCTTCAACTCAAATTTATATTTTTTCTTATATCCAGGATAGTTAATTCATCATTGTACAAGATGTAAATGTGCGCAAAACTATAAATTAGAGTTGGGAAAAGTTTCAAAATATGCAACATTTGATTGGCAGATGTCACACAGAATGAGTGCCCAAGAGAAAAGAATTCCTTCCAGTTTTGGAAACAATTAAAATTTTAACTTTAGTATGATTATAATATGTAATATAATGTAGTTGAAATTTGTGTTCTTTTTCTGGTGCCTTGTATCCTGTAATGATTAATTTATATTACTTCGCTCGGAAACGTCTTAATTTAGTACGTGCATAAACAATCTGCAAGAATCTGAGAAGTGAAGTTGGCCAAGCAGTCAATAAACGGCGATAAACCAATTATAAGCGTTCCAGATAAGTGATATATGGCCGATGTTGTTGGTATCTGTATGTAATCTTCGGAAACGAAAGCAATTTACAACATCGCGACCTCAGCACGGCAATTTCCTTTAATTGACTCTATAATGGCGACGGATGTGGCGAAATGAGCCGCCGGTCAAGACAGAATCACAAGTTCAGTTCGCCGCCTTACCAATCGTTATTGTCGAAATTTACGACCCGGATTATCGAGGATCGGATTTTATTTTACAAAAAGAATAAACCAACAAGTCGGGTTTGGTGCGTTTGAATTTCACAAATTCAGAGCAGCGGTAAGTAATTTGTTATTGAATAACTATTGAAGCAGTAATCATCTGTAATTGAAGCAGTAATATTTCTGATAGTGACGTCATCCACATTTTTCTTGGATTCAGAAACAAATCGTTACAAATTTTGTGCTAACACTTGCAAAGAAGTTCAGTGCTTTCTGTAAATGATATACTGATTGTAAGTTACTTTTCTGTGGAGAAATTCAGTTGAAGATAATAATAATTTACCCTACACGTAGCCTACCTACTGTCTTGCAGAAGCGTGAAAGTTTATAAACCATCGCCAAGATCGAAAAGGGTGAAAATATATACATTATATTGTGTAGTCGGGCTACGGCATCCGCTGTTTCATCTCAAAGGTCTATATAAAAATATTCACTTTGTTATAGAGCGAACACTGCCATTTTCAGACAAAAACAAATGTTTGGAATTAATTTGTTTTGCAAAACAAATTCTTTCAACTATATAAATGTTAAAACTGTATTTTCATTTTTTTATCAAAAAAGCCCGTGTTAAACGGACGTTTCATTTCACGACTTAATTAAATTGCTGTTTAATTTTCATGTCTTTGATCACATGAATTTGCAAGTTAAAAGTTAATTTAAGAACAATTCTATACCAACGAAAGTTGTACGTTTGTTTGAAATATTTTGTTTACATAATGCGAAATTGTCAAAGCATTATCTGATGTGGAAATTTTACCCATATATACTCGTGTCGCCTAACAGATAGAATAATAAAACTTGAGGGCGGTACATTACTTGCGTAAAGTGCGCAACTAACTCTTCACAAAGGAGAAATTCCATCTAATCTCTCTATCAATAATAGGTAATTTATGTATCTTCCCCTACATTAATTACACTACCCAACAAATACATATTTTTTACATGTGATTGATCTATTGATACGTGTTTCAAGGTGCAACCCTAATTACGTACTTGATAATAAAAGTTCTCCAACACATATAGATTTTAAGTTAGAGGAAAATATTTTTTCTACATTTTATCGTAAAAATTATCCACTTAAAACAAAAATTAATTAAATGGACGACGAAAATAACGTAAATTTGTTATGCAAGAATTTTTCGCAAAAACTGACTTTCTTTTGTAGGGCGTTTTAATTTCTCTTGTCAGAAACCAGTAGTAATCTCCCAACATAGCTGGATCCCATCCCCCTTGGAGCCTGTCCTCTTTCTCGTTACTAACGACATCCAAATTTGGGGGGAAAAATTTTAGAATTAGAATGGAGAATTTTAACTGACATGCTGCACCCCATTTTGGAGTAATTCGTAATTTATTCTTCCTAATTTTTGACTTTTTTGTTATCTAAAAAGTGGCTTATTACATTTTTAAAGGACCTCCAAGCCAGAGTCTTGACAAAACTTTTTACTACTCCCAGCAATGCTTAGTGTACAAAAAGGTAAAATTTTACGGCTCCAAAAGAGGCCATAGAATCACCTTTTTCGTAATCATCCCATCAAAATAATTCTAAGGGCAAAATGCCTAACTTTGAAATCTGACGTGCTATGGAATTTTTTTCATCATTTTCGAGTTTAGCACATAGAATTAAAGTAAAAATAACTGTTTTCTTATCAGTCACAAAATGCTTATTGGTTAGTGTTATTATTGGCTTCACCTGAATATCCATCACGACAGCCGCCACATTTTATCTTCTTCGCTCAGCTATTAATTTAAGTTGGGTGCATCGGGCTTTCAGAAATGCCGCGGTATTTAAACTCCACCAATGGAAAATTACGACTCTAAACACCGCGCACAAAGGGTTTTATTACTCTACCTGTTGGGCGACTCAAGTTTAATGTTTTCATTGCCATTCAGGTATTTTTAAAAAGTCGAATTTTTGCGTAAGCTTCTTGGTATAATTTTCTCTTGGGAGTTAATGAGATTAAGTCGCGCCCTCTGTTTGAACACTCACCACTGTGACGGAAAGAAAAATTAGGATCCCAAAGAAGTTTTCACTGCTTTCGTGTGGTGTTAAGCATAACTACAATGCTTTTTATGCTTTTAGTTTAAAATTTTTGTTTTTTCCATTACGTTCTTTCTGAGGGAATGTTCAGTCTAATTTACTATCTCATCAATTTTTACAAGTAGTTGACATTGAACAAATTTTTATATGATGCCCAACTCCCGTTTGAGATTCTGTAAGATTTCAAACAGTCTATACAGATCTATTAATTTTTAATTCTTTATACATATTTCTCTTTTGAGTGCTGAGTAGAATTATTGTTTTATCAGACGGACCTCTAGTGTCCTGCCAGACTCTTCAAAGTCTTCTATTTGCCGAGGTAAATTTTCCGATACCTTTATTATGAACTGTAGTTCTAAATTTCTGGTCTTCAATTCTTAATGCAACGGTGTGATGGACAGATTAACTGGATCTTCTAATTGGAGTAGAAAATATATGCGGTCTGTCGTCGATTCAGAAGTTTGTAAATATGTAACAGTGAGGTATTTTCATTTGATGGATAGGCTTTGCCTGTCAAGTATTTGGCACTTTAGCTGATTAACTGCCTGTAAAAGTCTGTTTCCCGTAGTTGTGGTTAACCTGGACCCCCAATGAATTTTCTTATTATTAAAATTTTGACTCTCTGCTAACATGCAATGTTCCTATCAGGTCTAAATTTGTAAACAGATAAAGGAATTTAGCCCTGTAAATAAAGACTTTAACTACAATATAAAATAAGCTGGATTTTTCTCCAAACCTTTACTCTGGTGTCCTAATAATAATTTATTGTAAGACTCTGGGGTCGTAAAGCTACTCAGCCTATCAGAACGTCGACCGATCTTTTACTCAGCTCTACTCGCATTTATGTTCCTAGGAATTCCAGCTTCTTTGCAAAGTTCAGGATGTAACTAAGAGGCTTCTTCTTCACTTCTTCAGGTGTCTTAATAAACATACACTGAAGAGTAGTCATGATTTCAATTATGGGATTTTGTTTTTTATGCGGTGAAATTTTGACACAAGAGTAGCACATTATGAAAGCACACAACAAAACAATGAATTGAATTGAGTACAAAATTCTGAACAACACGTTGGATTGAAGCAACAATTCTGATTGCACCTCAAAAAAGTGAAGTCGTACTACTTCCACGAATACCACTCATTCCGACCGACACGGCGTTCGAGTTAAAACGACTTCAACTTCCAATTCGCTTTGCGTTTGCTATGACTATCAATAAAGCGCAAGGGAAATCTTTGCAAGTGTGCGGTTTGACCTTAGAAAACGATTGCTTCTCTCATCTTATGCAGAAAACGAACAAACAAAAAATGTAGTCAATCCAGTAGCTTTACAATAAAAAAATGTTTTCAAGGTATGGTGTTGAATTGAATGATATGTTTTCTCGGTGAATCTATGTTCGCAAGAATACTTTTATTTACTTTCCCATTTATTTCATATCGGACTGAGTCACAGCGAAGCGTGGCCGGGTTTAGTTAGTATTCTATACAAATATTGTGAAAGACACAGCATGTACGTTAGAACTGTGTGGTTGCAGAATGCCTCTTCAAGGATCAAAACTGCTAACTCACTACAAAATAAATATCGGCATGGTACTTTTCAAGGCATTTTTAATATCTTCAAATCAGTTGTACATTACTGGAGTAGGACATATTTCTATTAAAGGCCTTCTGCACTGCTGGATTCTCCTTTACACCTGGAAAATTAACCAACACCGGGGATAACACTACAAGGGTTATAATAGCATATAACAATAGGTGCTTTTCGTGAAGGGTCTCGGTAGTCACATAACCTCCAAAACGGTCTGCGAGTGGGGCTAACTGAATAGTGTGCAAACAGTTCCAACTAAAGGGATCCCTCGCTGTTTCTACCAAAATAAACCCGAAAACCTACCGTATTTTTGTATTTTCTATAGGAATTTAACGAAAGGCGAAGCTTGTCGCGATGGATTTTTTATTCCAGTCACCATCACCACATGTCAAATCATACTGTTTATATAAACTAGTGGTTGCCCAATGGTCGAAATTCGACCATAATTCATAAAAATTTTAAGTTTAAGAAAGTTATTGAGGTTTTTTTGTCAAACCTCTATAATCATTGCATATAATTTTTTTATTCTGTCCTCTTATTCTTCATATGAAATTTAACTATGCCAAATCTCACTCCTCCGTGCGCGCAATATGCTTAAAAAGAGGTACAAAGGTTTTTTTTCACGTATTACTATCATGTGTTCATTTAAAAAAGTCATCAATTCGTCTATGAAACATTTTAACGTACGTCTGTTGCCAAATTAAATAATGTGAGTGTAAAGTATATGGAATAAAATTAATTATATTTTTATGTGTTAACAACTTTCCTTGAACAGGTTAATTTTTATTTGTAAATCTCTATCTTTTTACATAAATTACACCTTCCTGTCCCAGGGGGATCAAATGTCATATTTTTGGAACGATCCATTTATCAACTATTCATATGTAAAATAATAAATTAAATGGTTTGATTACCATAGAAAGAAATCAGTTTTATTATTGCGACCTGTGGGTGTCAACTACGACCTTCGGGCATACACTCTTGGACCGATCCCTAACATTCCCTTCTTCCCAGAAATTTCAACTTTGCTGACTGCCGTTGAGTTTTTCTTCTACGTTTTCAAAGCAGATATTGTTGTATTACAGTTCTGTAGCAGTGTTGTTGAATTCCCAAACATTACTTCGTGAGGAAAAATTTTCTATTGTCAATAAAATATCAACCAGAAGAATGTCGATAAATCAAAGTGAAGTAAATTTAAATTAAAATTTAAATATATTCATAATGATGAAGGTAGTTTTCTCCCGAAACATGTTCCAATTGTAATTTTACGTTTATTAAAGTATTTGGAGTTCGACTTGAATATATGTATTTAAATTTTAATAAAATATCAGATACGTTATATGATCCCCTGCCCCCTGTGACCCCTATCCATTGAAAACGGTTGCATTGATTTCACAAATTGTAATAAAATCAACCAAACATCAAAGATTACTTCCGTGGCTGTGTTTAGAGACACTGATAATAATCCTTCTGCGCGGGTAGGCCCCGGGCGGGCAAAAAGTGTGGCCACAGGGGTGACCGCAGCACTACTCTGTCGGGCGCTCGGAGTACTTTTATTACAATAATGAATATAAATTTAATGTATTTGTCACACGTATTAAATATAAATTTTAGCTTTCTGCTATTCTTCTCCATATAAACTTTAACAACTATGCCAAATTTCACACTCCTTCGTGCGCGCATTATGCTTAAAAGTGTGCCAATGTGTGATGTGTTTGTGTATTAAAATTAATATAAACAACTCTTGGGGTGTCGCAACTGTTTCTCATATGCACATAATTACAGCAGTTAATTTGCATGATCAAAGTAGGCGAGTTTAAATTTTTGTCGTAAATATTGGAACAACGCACGCGCATATTGCTGCATCGGCAGATTTGCGGCATCTTAGTACTTAGCATCCCGTAGAATGGATTTTGAGGCTTAGGACTTTTAGATGTAGAAACAAATATCTGAGAATATTGGTTCTCCTAATTAGTTTAGAGCTAAACGTTAAATATGAAAATTGTAGAGTATAAAAAATATTACCTAAATCAAATTTTTATTTCTTCATAAAAGTTTTTCGTTCAGCAATAAATCAACAAAAAAAACACTAATAATTTTGAAGAATCAGCTTTATCATAAATTTTTATTTTTATTAAATTTTTAGGTTAGGTTTGACAGCTGTCAAATTAAATACATAAGCGGAAAAGTTTATTATTTGGTTATGTACCACTTTATCGATTATGTATGTTACAAAACTAAAACACAAAACTATTGCTGCAAAGCAAGTTGTAATGAATAGGGCAATACTGTTTAAATGCTGAGATCGAAGCGACAGAACATAGCTTAGATATTGATGAAGACATTAATTCTAAGAAATGGAAGAAGCTACCGACAAAGATGAAATACAGTGTGATATAGATCAAGAGAAGGATATGGAATTTTTTTTTAATTTCATGAAACAATTTACTTTTTTTTTTCAAGCAGATCAGGCGTACTACTAGTGTTACCGTGTCGTTTTCTCAAAAACGATGAATTATATAAAAAATTTAATAATTAATTTTTATTTCGAATTATACTAGCTAACATTTTCCTCATAACTATTTTCTTCGAAAAATTAATAATTTCCGAGATGTTTCGAACTGATGTGATGTGGATGCTTGTTTACTGATGCACCTTGTTGCGCCTTGCACAGGGCGCTAATGGGGCGCCAGTCACTTATAAATTTCACTTTACAGCTAATGGGGCTCAGGAAAAGCAAAAAAGACTTGAGTGAACCTTGTGCTTGCTTTAAAACAACTTGAATGGTTGAATGTTTTTTTTTACAAGTGTGGTAACCGGGTCCACTCTTCCACCCTTCAGGAAAAACAAATAAAAAAACAAGACACGAAAAAGAAATAATCAAAGATCACAGATTATTCATAACAAATAATATCACATTAAAAGAGAAGAAAAAAACAAAAAGATTCTGAATGAGGAATGAAAGAACTCGAAAGAAGAATGAAGAAAGCGATGTCAACAAAGAAAATAACGAAAGTAGAAGTATGTAGAAAGTAGAAAGAATGGGAAGACGAAGACGGTGGGACAAAGAATGTAAAGAAATGAAAATACTAGCCAGTAAGCAAACCCAGACCCAACTAAAAAAATACAAAAACACTTGAGAAAAGAAAAACGAAGAAAAGAAGAGAATCAATCAACACAGAAGAAGAAGTCTGGAAATACATACACAGAGAATCAAATGTGGAAAAGATGGGAAGTTAACAATAGAAGAATGGAGAGAATACTTCAAAGAATTACTAGACGGAAGGGAAGCTATGGGAAGAAGACAGAAGAGGGAAGAAACATGAGAGCGAGAGAAAGGATAAGAAATTACGAAGAAAATTATTATGGAGGGAAATAGGAAGAATGAAGAAAGGAAGAACGGCGGGAGATGACTACAAAACGAAGCGTCGATGGATACAACAGAAGAAATAATAGAGACAATGACGGAAATAGTAAACGACGTCTGGCAAGGCGATGGATTCCCAAGTCAATGAAGGATGGGTCCAGTATGTACGATACACAAAAAACAACTAGAGAAGAAAGAAGTGTTACCAGATGGACAAACGCTTTTCAGAAAACGGAGAAGCACCATCGACAACGTGTACGTATCTTGAAACACCTAATTGATAAAGAGCTCGATAAGAAAGTGTTACCTTTGAGAACAAAAGAATCATTAAGTTACCTTTGAGGACAAGATAATACTTTTCATCTGGTGCTTCGTTAATAAAACGTTTTATTTGTTCAGAAATAAATGATGTAAAAAAGTTCAGACGACTTTCTTATTGAAGTGAAACTTCTTATCTCACGCAACACGAAACGAATCCGACACAAACCCGACACGAAATTGCAATATGTGAGTGGGGTGATATTTTACTCGCCCTGCCCAAGGGGGCTCCGATCCAAGGGGGCCCATAACCGAGAGGGCCCCTACCCAAGGGGGCTCCTACCCACGGGTGCCCATAACCGAGAGGGCTCGTAGCCAACGGGGCTCCTACCCACGGAAGTGGGGACCTGTCCAAGAGGTGCCCTGCCCGAGGGAGGTCCCATCTAGGGGGGGCTCTGCCCGAGGGGGGGGGCTCCAAGGAGGGCCCAGCTATAGGGAGGTCCCTGCCCGAGGGTAACTATAAAACAAGATACAACGGCGTAATAGCGTTATAATCTCTCATTTGTACACTTTTATTGAACGATTTTTGGATTATATCGGCAGAACGGCCGAAAGACAAACCCATGGAAATTACAAAATAAATAATGTAATCGTTACTACTCATTCTTCTATTTACTTAATATTACCCCTTCTCGACCTATCATCAGCTAAAGAAGTTTCACTTCTAACGTGCGTGGCGGCCACACACTTTTCTTTTTTTATACCCATTTGATACGCATTTTAGGTATTTTCCTTAATATCAAGATTAATTCTCAGCATTGCCCATATTTTCAAAATATACGAGGACAATATTTTCGGAAAATGAGTTTAATTATGTTCTTCGTACTTCTCCAGTTTATAGCAGTTGGTGTAACCGTAAATTCTTCTTCTGTATCAGACATATATTTTCTCCACAAGAGTGAAGGCATGAGTTCCTCTGCGGTGGATAATCTCGTTTCACTCGTGCTTTTATAAACCCCTTGTGGCATAAAGCGTCCAATTTACACAGAAACTCGTCTAATAAACTACTATTTACAAACATAATTCAGAAATACTTACGACTTGGTGTTAGAGTTTTCTTTGATAGTTGTGAAAATATGAAAATGCGCGTTGATAAACAAAAACAACTGGGGACGTTGTGGTTGCTTTCATTGAAATCACGGTCATGAATACCAACCTATAAATAAGTTGTACAATAAATTCTCAAAAAAAAAATCCCTTTTTTAAATAAAATAGGAAGGAATATCTTATAAGTTTTTGATTTTTTATTCGTTTGTGCTCGTCTACTTATAATTTAAGAATACACGTGTATGAAAGGAGTACAAAACCTTTATTAATTTCCATATGGCAAATTATAAAATAAATGGACGTATGGGACGTCAGGAATTGATGAGACTAGTAGAGTCAAAAGGTGCACCGTGACTCTTAAAAAATAATTTTAGGTACATTTTGCTGTATCCGGCTCCGATTCAGACTTTCGAATTCTTGGTTCTTCGTCCTCAACAACACGCACACAATAAACACATGCAGAACAACCACTGGCTCAGCAGCAATATCAGATGACATAAATACCGAGTGCTGTAAAAATGGCCGGTTACATGCGTTCGTACAAGGCTATCTCATGCCTTGCTCCCTGAACTATCAATTAAGCCACTTATGCTGCACTGCTTGTTGGTTAATCTCATTAGCACTGTTATCGTGGTGTTTCTCTCGCTCGCTACCCGTTTACGAGGTAATTAATTAATCCTTAATCTGTACACATATATATTTCTGGACGATACCTAGTACTACGCATTTGCACTGCCGCTGATTGCGCTCGCGGGACTATTCAATAACGGCGCAGCTCTGTAATTAAAAACGGCCCGCGAACGCGATAAACGATGTACGGTGCTTAAGGGAAAATTTGCGATCTCGAGCCCTAAGCTGTGGACGGTCCTGATATAATCTTAAAAATGTCGGTGTTGAAGGCATCAGATTAATACTCATAATTCATTAAGACCGTTCAACAACTTAACCCTAAATTGCATAATTATTTTCATTATACGGGACTCACGTTAATTTAGTAACTTTTCAATTGTGACGCTAGCTCTTTGGGTCCGTTGTTTTTCTAATACAAGCTTGTAATTTTTAAAGTAGCCCCTAGACGAGCAAGCTGCTTGATCAGACGGTTCAGTTAATCGATTGACGCGCGCTTCAATCAACCCTTCAATCTTTTGGTCAAAACTCATTCTCAGTTGAGTCTGTTTAAGTCTGTCGTGAAGTGTTTCTAGTGTACAAAATGCGAGTGAGTGACGCAATGCTTGATCAAAATTGGCCTAGACGGTTCAAACTTTCTATCAGTCCCCACGCCATGACCGTCAACCGGTTCTTAGACGGTCAATCTTGCTTGATTCAATCGATTGAGTTCAGCTTTTGATCAAAATGATTGTCTGTCTAGTGCCATCCCTAAGGTCTTTTTTGTAAGATTAAAATTCCAGTTTGTCATTAATTTGACAGAGATTGCGTAACTACACAAGTATACAGTATGCAAACTCAAACAGAAGAAATGCAGAAAATGATTCGAAAATTGCAGAATAAAAAATACGCAAAGAGTGATAAGCCAGTAGTAACGCAAAGTACACCAGCACAAAAAAATTAAAAGGAAACAATAGAATGCTTTAGTTCGATATAAGGTCACTAGGAGACTAGGATGCGGTAGACGACAATAGTTGTAAATACCCGCAATTATATATGAATATTAATTATTTCAGAGGCACTTCTGTTCAGAAGATTTTATAGTGAGTTGTAAGCATAGTGTTAAAGAGGCCTCCCTTACATTTGAAGCCAATCTTTGAAGGCTCAAACTTGCGTTGGAATGAGGCCGGGCTATACAAAATATTATTTAGACAAAAGTAATTGAATAAATAACATTAAAATACCACTTGTTATTATTATGTAGTTATTTTGTTTGCCAGTTGAAGACTCGGAGGTTGAAAATTGGTAAATACACGGTTGACGAGTTGTTGATGATTTTGGAAAAAGGGCTCGATCGAGGGCTGCCTGCATTATGTTTTCCACCTTCAAACTCGTCCAACTCGTGTGGCGAAGGCTTTGGAGCCTTGATAATTTCTTCGGTCCAACCCATCGTTTTCTTACTATTTTTCCAAGATTAGTTGGTATTGGTATAAATTCATATAATCAGCAAATTAATATTGAAACCCTAACCTTAAATCCGGATTATGTCATTAAAATCGTTGACGAATCGTTAAAAATCCCTACATTCTTGTATCTTGTATCACAATAAAACTTACTCATCCTATATCTTTTAATTTCTATGAAAAATAACTGGTGGCGGTACCATTAAAAAGAGAATTTTTCATCTTGTGACCTTAGTTCGATAGTTCGAATATCAAAAATGTTCAAAATTTCAAGTGAACAAATTTTGAAGAAAATTATTTTTGACTTTATGCCAAAACCTAAAAGGAATAAGATTTTTTGCTTGTCCTAAAACCAGCAAATTAGTAATTAAAACTTCATTATTCTGACTCAGTGGAAAGAAAAGTCCATTTTTCTCTTAATTTTGGACTTACGAGTATAAAAAAAATTTCTCTGCTCTTTAAATCCCATCACATTGGTGATTTTACTTTTTTGACAACGATGTCACGTTGACAAATGAGTTTACGCAAGTTAAATAACAAAAATGTGTGTGAAAAAAATAATTTTAATAAATGGCTACTCAAAGAAACACCTTTAATTTTAACAGGAACAATCATTATTCAATTAACCCCCCACCCATTTCTGCGCACAATTCTACTCTAAAACGAAGTTCCTTGAAACTTCTTTGAATTTCTTTGATGAACATTGATGCCACCGCGTCCCTTATTCGATTTTTTAATTCTTCAGCATTATTAGGTTGGTTATCACTATACACAATTTGTTTTAAACGTCCCCACAAATAAAAATCCAAAATTGTGAAATCGGGACTTCTGGCAGGCCACAATACTGGACCATTTCTTCCAATCCACTGATCTCCAAATTTATTAACGTTTAACCAGCCAGTAACAATGCGAATGTGCAGGACAACCGTCTTGCTGGAAAAAAATGTACGGCGGTAATTAATTTCTAAAGCATCAAGTTCATCGTTAAGAAAATTTTCTAACATGTCTAAATATGTGTGCTGATTAACGTTGTTATCAAAAACCTATGGACCTATTATCCCGTGATAACCAACAGCACACCATACATTTAATTTGGCAAAATACTGGCGACCTTTTAAAATTCTGAAAAGCGGATTAATATCGCTCCAATATCTTACATGCTGTGAGACAACTGTCCCATTGGTAGAAAATGTTGCCTCATCAGAAAACATTATTCTGCGATAAAAGTTTCGGTCTCTAGATATTTGATCTCCCATCCACAAACAAAAATATAATCGTTTTGCATCATCCCCCGGTTCCAATGTATGATTAAATATCGGTTTGTATGGGTGAAATTTCTTCTCTTTCAAAATCCTTTGAATGTGGGACTTACTAATGTCCAGTTGGAGTGACCGCCTCCTTAGTGAGGTTTTTGGTTGAACCTGCACAGATTCCAACACCAAAAGGGTATCAGCGTTGTCTTCATCGTACAGTTTCTTCTGTTTCTTTAAATTTTTAACAGATCCAGTTGTTAAAAACTTTTTTAGCAGTTTTTGGTCCCCCATACCTGAAACTTGAATATTCGGAAATTTTTCATTGAATTTTTCAATAACAGAACGATAACTTTGCTCACCCGTACCATAACATTGAATCAAATAAATTTTCTGCTCCAAAGTCAAGACTTCATAAACGTTTACGACACTAAGCTGTCACAAAGTTGTCAAAACAAAGCGAGCTTGCCTACGTGATAAGAAAACTTTAAGATTAAAATTAATCATTACCAAGTCCAAAATGAAGAGAAGAATATACGTTTCTTTCAACGCGGTCAGAATAATGAAGTTTTAATTACAGATTTGCTGGTTTCAGGACGAGCAAAAAATCTTATTCCTTTGAGGTTTTGGCGTAAAGTCAAAAATATAAAAGAGTTTCCTCTTGTAAACTCAATCCGGGGACATACTGTATATGTACAAATTGAAAAAAAAAAAAAAAATAGAGAAACTAAAAAATATGGAAGAACGCATAACTAAATTGGAATATCGTGCCCAAGGAGCAACTCCAAATAATTGAATAGGGTTCCAATGGATTGTTGCAACACCAGTAAAAGTTGCAAGTAATCCTTGATCTAGAAAAATTGATGTATGCCTCATTTCTGAAACCCATTTCACCAAGGAGTCATACGTCACATTCCGAGGATATAAGGTGTACCATACTATCCACCTAAATAATACAGCAAGAGGCGGAAGTGCAGTCATCATAGAAGACTCTCATCACAAAATGTTGGGTTACCAAACTGATGCAATACTGGCCACAAACGTTTGCGTCCAAACTAAAACTTATGAATTCAGTTTCACGGCAATATACTGTCCTCCAAGACACGCTATGAAGAAAGAAGAATATATTGACTTTCCAAATAGCTAAGGACGTAGATAGTGGGAGGTGATTTCAATGCGAAACACACCTGCTGGGGATGCAGCCTTACCACAACCAAAGGAAAAGAGCTTGTTGCGTCATGTAATCAGCTAAAATGTGAAACAATGTCAACCGGTGAACCTACCTACTGGCCCTCAGATCCGAATAAAATACCTGATCTTATAGACTTTTTTTTTGATCAGAAACATTACCTGCATATTGAGGAGGCATGGGACATGAGTTCGGATCATTCTGCCATTTTTCTAACTTTAAGTGACAATGTAATCCAAAGCTTGAAGAATTTACTGAACTATCAGTTTGCCTAAGGACAGAGGAACAACTAGACAACGAAGTAGAATTGTTCACCAAAAACATACAAAAGGCAGCTTGGGAAAATACCCCGAAGTTAATATGGAGAACAAAAAGTAACAACTACCTGAAAGAAATTAGAGGACTAATCACTGAAAAAAGAAAACTTCGAAGAAGATGGCACCAAACAAGGACACGTGCATTAGACAAGACAATTTTGAACAATGCCACACAGGGATTGAAGCCAGAAATGCAACGCATATAATGTGAAGCAATCAGTGAATACTTAAGTACAATTGAATACCTAAGTACCGTGAGTACCTACAATTGACTAACAATAATAAAATCGACTACTCGCTTTGGAAAGCAACTAAGAGCCTAAAGAGGCCTACGCAGCAAAACTCGCCAATATGAAATGCAGAGGGAAGTTGAGCACGCAATGATATGCAAAAAGCCTGTAGATTTGATGATGAAAACCATCAGGAATGGAATAATCCAATACAAGTAGATGGGGTTATTCGAGCCACTTCGATGAAAGAAGTTGCAAATGAGATTAAAACAAACATCAATCCGATGAAACCTCCAGGTTTGGATCTTATTACAGGAGAAGTTTTAAAACAACTCCCGAATAAAGCTATTGTGAAGTTGACTAACCTCATAAATGCGTCATTTACACTGAAGTATGTCCCAAAAAATGTGGAAAGTAGCGGAAGTTATTATGATTCCAAAACCAGGAAAACTTTCACATGAAGTTTTTTCATCGTATAGGCCGATATCACTACTTCCAATGATATCGAAAAAGCTTTATGAAAAGATATCTCACCAGAGATTACAAGAAATAATTGAAGAGAAAGAACTGATCCCTACACACTAGTTTTCTTTCAGAGAAAAACACTCCACTATTGACCAAGTACACAGGATTACAGACAGAATTAAAAAATCATTAGAAGAAAAGAAAGTTTGCTCAACCGTTATTCTAGATTTTGCACAAGCTTTCGATAAAATTTAGACTACAAACTAAACAAACTTATTTGACAGAAAAATATTTCTGAATTAAGCAATAAGAAGCTTATTCTGAACAGAAAAAAAATTGAGCAGGAGTGCTAAAAGGTAGCGTACTGTCAGGTCTTGTCCTCTATTTACTATACACTTGTGATATCCAAAAACTTGAACAAGATAGAATTGCGATAAAGAAGTTACGACAGTTGGAAATAATCATGAAGAGGCGACAGCGAAACTTCAAACCTCCATTGATAAAATAAACACTTGGACCAAAACATGGCATATCAGGTTAAACGAAATAAGTCTGTACATGTAGACTTTACCAACAAACGTCAACGACATAAATACCGATAAGGATCAACAATACCCAGATAGCACTCGTTGACTCTGCAAAATATCTGAGAATGAATCTGTATGCTAGGTTGGGCTGGAGAGTTCATGTGAAAAAAAAAAAGGGAAGAACTAGGATTAAAGTGGAAAAACTTACATTGGTTATGTGGGAGTAACTTAGACCGGGGAAGTGCCTAGCAAGGAGTTCCTCGGCGTTGGACCGATCGGGCGACCTCGGATGTGCGCGTCCCGATCGGGAGCAGAATACGCGAGACCACTGTTTCCGGCAGTCGTTGTTCCCCGTTGTCCTGTATTCTTAATTTGTGCATTACTCACTAATAAATATTGTTAATTATTGTTAATTATCGTTATATTACAAGTCAGAAGTGGGATAAAGAACCCTTTAGTGTAGTGAAAGTGTGTTTCGTCCAATGGGGAAGACACACGGCGAAAAAAGCAGAACGAAGCGCAAAAGACGCTCACGTTCGAAGAAGCGATCACGCTCACGTTCCCGCAGGAGAAGCCGTTCGAATTCATCTTCTTCGTCCAATTCGGAAGTAAAAGCTCTACATGCTGAATTGAAGCAAATAAGAACAGAGTTTGAAAATCTACGGAATCGTCCATCAACTTCCCATGATGACGCAGTCATCCCAATTTTCGACCCATCCAGAGATGACGCTTCAATTGACGAATGGGTGATCAGGGTGGACATTTTGGCACGACGCTATTTCTGGGGCGAGAATGACGTTGTTCGACTAATATCTGGACGTCTAAGAGGTCATGCCAGACAATGGTATGATGAACAGCAACGCCATGATCCTGTGTGGTCCGAAATGAAGGTGCAAATGGCCAACCAGTTTCGTAAGTCCATTCCATTTGCCAACTTACTACGCGACGCTGCAAATTTTTCTGCAAGACCGGGCCAGAAGTTGGGCGACTATTGTTTTTTAAAATTGACAAAATTACGTGCCTTGAATTTAGCAATACCAGACGAGTGCCTTGTCGACGCCGTAATTGGGGGAATTGGGGACGAAAGTATTGCTCGTACAGTCCGTTCGGCCCAGTACATCGATGCTAATGCGTTGTACTCTTGTCTCACTGCGATGGGGAACATGCCTGCTCCGCGTAATGAGTCGGGTACTTCCGAGAGTCATATGAAGTATTCAAAGTCGAACGATATTAAATCGAGAGCATCTACAAGTAAAACGTTTACGAACAGCAAGCCTTTCTTACAAGGATGCTATAATTGCGGAAAAACTGGCCATTTCGCCAGAACTTGTCACAAACCACGAATTGAATGTACGAATTGTAAAAAGTTGGGTCACCTCGCCGATCGGTGTCCATTTCCGACCGTTAGTAACGTAAATAAATCCAGTCAATCTGGAGATGAGATTGATACGAAACCTAATATTTTTCTGCGTAGCGTTTATATAAACGAACATAAAGTTCAAGGTTTATTAGACACGGGCAGTTCTTGTACTCTCATAAAAGCCGATGTTGCGACTAAATTTAGACTAATTTCAAATACAGAAAAAAGAGAACTAATTAGTTTTACGGGTGAAAAAACATTGGCCACCGGAACGGTATTGGTAAAACTAAGGGTTATGAAAGTTATAGCAAATGTGAAAGCTGTAATCGTTCCTGAAGCCAATATGACTCATGATGTTATCGTTGGTCGTGATTTCTTGAATCTTCCAAATGTTATGTTTTTGAAGCGTGACGGAAAAGTGTGGGTGGAATCTTTACAACCGCTTAAAAAGGAATTCATAAACGCCACGGATACGATAACAATCATGGCACAACCTCTTTCATTCACTAATATACGATTTGGAAACATCGACGATATTATTATTCCATCACAAACCCCTCAAGAAGGCTTATATCACTTACAACTGGTTCTCGAAAAGTTGCGAGAACATAATTTGACTCTAAACCTGAGTAAGTGTACCTTTTTTGAAACCAAAATAAACTACCTCGGAAGGGAAATTTGCGCAGACGGTGTGCGGCCGGGTAAAGAAAAGACAGAAGCTGTACTGAAATTTCCAACACCGCAAACAGTAAAGCAAGTAAGACAGTTTCTCGGATTAGCCAGTTACTTTCGAAAATTTATAAAGGGGTTCAGTTCAGTTGTCGCGCCAATCACGGCACTAACCAAAAAGGATTGTTTTTGGAAATGGGATGAACCCCAGAAAACCGCTTTTCAAAAAATCAAACAAGCCTTAAGCCAAGAGCCTATTCTCGCCATATTCGACCCCTCTCTAAAAACTGAGTTACATACCGACGCTAGTTCGGTTGGCGTTGGAGCAATCCTCTTCCAAATTAGTGAAGACGGCCACAAAAGAGTTGTGGCCTATTTTTCCAAACAAACTACTACTGACCAGCGCCACTACCATTCATATGAGCTGGAAACAATGGCTGTTGTTTTTGCACTACGGCATTTTAGGACATATCTATTAGGTATTACCTTCACGGTAATCACTGACTGTAACGCAATCAGAACAACTCTTACGAAAAAAGACTTAATCCCTAGAGTTGGAAGGTGGTGGCTGGAGGTACAGGATTTTAATTTCAATATCGAATACCGTCCAGGGTCACGCATGGCTCATGTTGACGGTTTAAGCAGAAATCCAGTACCATCAGCCGACATCTTAACAATCACCGTTTCTGATTCGGACTGGCTTGTTGCGGCACAGCTACAGGACGAGCAGATCAAGAGAATCCGAAACATTCTTCTTCACGAAACAAAATGTCGAGAAACAAAACAATACTTCGATCTTTACGAGTTGAAATTCAACACTTTATATCGGAAGTTAGACGGGAAAAGACGCGTTTGGGTAGTACCCAAAGCGGCACGCATGCAAATTTGCAAAATGTGTCATGATGATGCGGGCCATTTCGGCTTTGAAAAGACTTTGAAAAGAATTAGGGAAAACTATTGGTTCCCGAAGTCATCTAGGTTTGTGAAAAAGTATGTAGCAGCTTGTTTAAAATGTATCTTTTTCAAGCATAACCCACTTAAAAAGTCCGGAAGACTACACTCAATAGAGAAGGTACCGCAACCGTTTCACACAATCCATATTGATCACGTTGGTCCGTTTGAAACAAGTAAACAGCGTCATAAGTTTCTATTCGTTATTGTGGACGGTTTTACAAAATTCACTATAATTGAAGCCACCAAAAGCACCAAAGCAAAAGAAACCATTAAGATCCTGCTAAATTTAATTCACCTTTTCGGGGTCCCTACACGGATTATAAGTGACCGCGGAACAGCCTTCACTTCACAGGCTTTCAAAATTTTCTGTCAGGAATACGGAATTAAGCACATATTAAACGCCGTCGCAACACCTCGGGCGAATGGGCAGTGCGAGCGATACAACAAAACAATCGTACAGTCATTGGCGGCGTCTGCCGGCAATGAGAATGTTCGCGATTGGGATAAATTTGTAAAGTCAGTCCAAATCGCACTTAATACGAGTGAAAACAAGGGCATCGGTACGACACCGCTAAAGGCACTCCTAGGGTGCAACATGAAGCATCCGGCCAGTTCACAGTTAGTTAACAGCCTCAAAAACGAAATTGAGAAAATTGATTTGGGCACGTTGCGTAATACAATCTCTCAACACATCACAGCAGAACAGGCCAAGCAGCAGCAGCAGTACAATAAAAAACGAAAAGACGCAAGAAAGTACGAAATAGGAGACGTGGTGGCACTTCATATCACAAGTGAGGTGACCACTGGCACCAGCCGCAAACTAAGACCGAAGTTCAAAGGCCCATACGTTATTACGAGGGTTTTGGGCAACGATCGTTATGAGGTTGAGGATATTCGAGCAGGGCGCAAGCACAGCACCGTCATGGCCGCAGACCACCTGCGCCCATGGGCGCCTCTGTAACCTCACGTAAGTTACGAGACTCTAAGTCTACTATTTCGAATTTACGAGACTCTAAGTCTAATATTCCCAAGTTACGAGACTCTAAGTCTACCATTCCCAAGTTACGAGACTCTAAGTCTACTATTCCCAAGTTACGAGACTCTAAGTCTACCTTTCCCAAGTTACGAGACTCTAAGTCTACCACTTCCAAAGTTACGAG
Source organism: Diaperis boleti (assembly GCA_963583935.1). Lineage (NCBI taxonomy): Eukaryota > Metazoa > Arthropoda > Insecta > Coleoptera > Tenebrionidae > Diaperis > Diaperis boleti. The sequence goes on along the minus strand of OY757242.1, from coordinate 33,622,000 downwards.
ACTCTAAGTCTACCTTTCCCAAGTTACGAGACTCTAAGTCTACCATTTCCAAGTTACGAGACTCTAAGTCTACACGAAGCCACGGGGGTCAAAGTCCATCAACAACACGGCGCCATGAGACTCCAAGTCTATCACCTTGAAATTCAGTCTAAGTCAAAGTCTACCAGTTTTGTGTTACAGTCTTCAAGCCCCATCAATACCACGTATGTGAGCCTTTAGTTATGCGACTCTAAGTTCACCGGTTTCAGGTTTGGACTCTTCTCCTCACCCTTCGGCTGAGCTGAGGACAGCTCCATTACTCAGGATGGCCGAATGTGGGAGTAACTTAGACCGGGGAAGTGCCTAGCAAGGAGTTCCTCGGCGTTGGACCGATCGGGCGACCTCGGATGTGCGCGTCCCGATCGGGAGCAGAATACGCGAGACCACTGTTTCCGGCAGTCGTTGTTCCCCGTTGTCCTGTATTCTTAATTTGTGCATTACTCACTAATAAATATTGTTAATTATTGTTAATTATCGTTATATTACAGTTACTACGCAGAAATTCGTAGTTATCAAGCAAATTTTAAACCTGTTAGGACCTATGGTACCTAACTATGGGGGTGCGTTAAGAAATACAACATAGAAGTTATTCAAAGATTTCAGAACAAAATGTTTAGGGAAATCGTTGATGCACCATGCTATTCCAAGAATAAATATCTTCAAAGGGATCTTGATGTGTATACTGTTGATGAGACAATCATCTAGTTCGCCAAGAGTCACGAGCAGCGACTACTTCAACATGTGAATATCGAACCAATCCAGCTCCTTGATAACACTGATCAGACGAGAAGACTCAAAAGGACCAAACCTTATGAAGTAGCAAAGTGATGTGAAAATAAAAGCAGCAAATTGCGAAAGTTACAAGACAATTCATGTCTAGATTAAGTTTTAGAATGTAAGTACATTCGACTCTCGCTAATCCGGCAATTCCTTGCACAAGGGAGTGCCGGATTAGCAAGAGTGCCAAGAGTGTAGAGAGACCACGAGAAATGTATCAAACATAATAAAAATAGGTATCCAATTTAATAGTTCAACGAATTTTTATATACATACCTACATAAAGTTTATTGTCTGTAATATACAGTTTAGGCCACATAAACCTCATTTTGACATCACGACAAATTTTTCCAATAATTTCTGTTATAGAACAAACTTTGACAAAAAAACATGAATTTGCGTAAATCAAAGGATCAAATTTTATTGAGATTATTTCCTTCATGCAACGAAAAAATTATAATTGCTATGGTTTCTGCCCATTTTACAGCGATTAATTGCATGTCAAAATTTTGCCGCGGTTAAAAATGTGTCAAAATTTAATCGCTTCTGAATTTATTAGTCACTGGGCTTACAACATGCGAAAACAATGTAAAATATCACAAAATTTATTATTTATTCAGGAAATGATCATGCCGAATATCCCGCGTGCATGAAAACAACCTGATTAAACTTTGACGTTTTTGTAGCAACGTTTTGCTTTAAGAAATATTTCTCGTAAATTTTCCACCAAAAATCCCTCATGCTCCGCATTCGAAATTTTGTTACGTGGAAAATTTACTCGACATATTTCTAAGCAAAACATTTTGACAAAACGTCAAAATTTAATCGGTTATTTTCATGCACTTGGGATATTACTGTTGATGAAATTTGTAAAATTAAAAAGGATTAATATTATAATATTAATTAAATTAATATTATATTATAATTTACTTTGTACGAGATTTATGTGGCCAAAGCTGTACATACATACATATGTAAATGTAATACCCATTGAGGCTTGTATTCTTGCAATTTTGTCTTCTAACCTTCAATTTAAATGGCGCCGGATTACTGAGAGGCCGGATTGCTGAGGGCCGGATTACCGAGGCGAGATTATTCTTAACGGGCGCGGTTCAGACCCCGCTGCACTAAAGCTTCAGCTTATTGTGCCCCACTTAGCAAGCTTACTCCATAAGACCTGTGCTGTTGATGAACTTCAGCACAGATTCTATGGGCATATGTTTTATGTCATTCGGTTTAACATACGTCAACCCGAAGTGTCGAAGCCTCCCCGCCTCAAGCGCTGGATACTCGCATAGTATGTGTAGTGGAGTTTCTTCCTCCTCCCTGCACATCCTACAATCAGGATCTTGCTTCACCCCGATTGTGGTGAGTAGACATAGGGGCACTAACAGGGGTAATTAAGAGCTCATTAACGATGTTCTAATTACTTTAATCAGGGCACTATCGATGGTAATTAGGCACTCATTAAGACTTTCTAATTAGTTATTGATGGTAATTAAGCACTCATTAAAGACTTTCTAATTAGTCTGATAATGAATAACTGTGTAATTACTCTAATAATGATCTCTTAAACATTAGGGCACTTTCGTGGTTTTCTATTTATTTTGATCAGGATGTTTCCGATTGTATTTAATTATGCGTTGGTTTCTTACTTACTTTTAAATTAAAGAAACAGTTAATAATAATTATATTTAATATTTAATTAATCTAAACAAGTTTACATTTTAATAACAGGGGAAAAATAGAAAAAAGATGTTTTCAGCCGTCTTCGGCCACTGTTTCATCAGAGTCGTACGCCGACTCGTAATCATCACATAAATCCATTTCACGTAGATAGGCGTTTTTCAAAGCTGGGGGCAAAAAAGATTTTTTAAGTAATCTTTTCATATCAAAAAAGCTCAATTGCCGGGGGTTTTCAAGCATGGCGTAAATTCTTCTTAACTCGTACTGTAGCCTCGGGGTTTTGCGAATCGCCGAGTATACCCGCGAAACTTCAGGACTAACTTCGGCTACATTTGTTTTAACCATTTTACTCTGAAATAGTAAAAAAGTTAATTGATTAATAAAATAAATTAAATACATGAACACATAATATAAATAAACAAATAATATGCTTTGTAAAACTTACCAAGAATCAGCACTACGCGACTAATTGTAAGAGATATTTCTAAACAATTCTATCACCGATCGGAAATGCAAACACTTGGAACCAAGAAGGTTGAAGATCTTATGTGGAAACTTTGGGGCGAAATATATAGTATATTTCAAACCGATGTAAGAAAGTGCTCTCTTGTAGGCCACTGCCAAAGTTAAAACCCGATTTATTTTTAATTATTTGGACCCTTTCGATCGCCTTTGAACGTTCCCTTACTAACTTTTAAATACATATTTTGTTAATCATCAAGCTGATCTGTCATTCTGAAACCGTCAGTTTCCCTTAGTCGTTAGACGAGCTTTCCCTGACGTCAGAGCTCGTGATTAGAAAATAACGATCATTTCAAAAATTTTAGTTTTATCCTAAAAGCGTCATTATACCCTAAACGTTGACAAACTTTGTTAATCACCGACTGATCTGTCAGAAACGAGCAGGACCGATTAGTAACTTTCTATTTAAATATTTATCGATTATTCGGAGGCCTTCGAGCATGTTTGAAAATTTCCTTACTTACCTTTAAATACATACACTGCTGATCTGTATCGGACATCGTTTACCTTGAGCTTTTTCTGACGTCAGAGCTAATGATTAGAAAATAACGATCGGTTTCCCAAAAATTTAGTTTTCACCTAAAAGTGTCATTACACTCAACGTAATATATATAGACCCCTCCAGACTATTATTTTCATAGTTTATTCGTAAACCTTGTTGTGAACGTCTTGACTAAAATGGAACCTGTTATTTCGTTTCTGCAATATTTGAAAACCGTGTCGGTCAACAACGTGTTCTTATTGTACACGGGTGGTTTCTTCCAAGATGATACCGTCCTAAAGCAGGCAGTGGCTCACGTTATGGAAAGGGTTGTGTGTGAAAATATACAGTTATCTGATGATGAGGTGACAACCTACAATGAGATGGTGTTAAAGTGTTATCCCTCAGGTACGTATTTTTAAGATATGTTACTATTCTTTCTATAATATTTTTGTAAATAACAGATGTGCCTTTTCTATTTAAATTGTGAAAACTGTATCAGCGGTATTTCTTAAAATTCGTACAGATTGTGAATATGTATTTTGTTTATAGAGCCTGCCATTGAAATGAACGATGTCCAGGAAAAAGATTTCGAACCTCAGCCATCGTCATCAGGATTAAACAGTAAGTCATAACAATAATAATACCTATTTCATTCAAATGTTAGTGTATATAAACGTTGTACTACTGATAATTTCTTTTATTTCAGAAGGTTTGTCGCGTTATATCGAAAACGACGACGACGACGACAGCGACGATGCTGATAATAATTACGATCTTCAGGCTTCACCCAATAACCATCAGCCCAATTTTCTATCACGCCGTTTGATTGTCAAAAACGCTAACAGAAAAAATGTCACGGTTAAATCAAACGTTACAGGTAAATTCTACCACAAATTATGAATATTATTTTTGCTGATAGTTGATACTTTTAGAGGGTAACGACGTTCAATTTGGAGCCGGCTGTCCGGAGCAGGGCGAAATGAACTTTTTAATTAAAGGTCGAGAGTCTGAACGATATATAAAAAAATATAATTTGACATCAAGGCGTCTCCAGTTTTCATTTAAACCGGTTGTGTCTAAACACCCTCTCAAATGGCTAAAGGTAACCGATCAAATTAAAAAAAATAAAACAAAAAAATAATTCCGTCAATTTCAGAATGCGTTAGACGAGCTGCTTCATTATGTTACAAGAAACGCCGATCAGGATCTGGACATCGTCGGATTGCTTATAGAAAACGAGGATTACCCAAACAAGCCGATAGGGATATCATTTCGACGACTGAGCCAACTCAACTCGGAGGTGATTATGAACGTGTTATCAGGGGTTCTTCAAAGTAATCAAACTTTTTTTACTAACGATAAACTGTACGTACACGTGGACATTGTTAGACCTCCGTCGGGTACAGGGTTCTCAGCCGACAGTCGTCGTTGTGGAACTTTCCTTGAACACTGCTTAAAAAAAAGGAGTATACTATGTGTAGAAAACGACGATAATAATTGCCTCGCATACGCCTTAGTCATCGCTATAGAGTTTTACACCAGCGGTTTTAAAATATCAGATGTAAAAAAAAAATTTTTGAATAGCAAGAAAGCCAGATCGTTGTTAAAAGAATCAGCCAGTGAACTATCTCGTCGTGCCGGTGTTGATTTATCTAAAGGCGGGAGTTACGAGCACATTGATCGATTTCAAGATCATTTGAACGAGCGGTTTTTGATAATTGTATATGCATCTCGGGATGGAAAAACGGTGTACTATACAGGACCTGAGGATCGCGGGCAGCCGCGATTAAATTTAATTATGGAGAACTTTCACTATAACGTGATATTAAGTTTGACTGGGGCTTTTTCCTGTTCATATTTCTGTGAGCACTGTCGCAAAGGCTACAAAGATGTCGCGTACCATAGAAACTGTCCGTTTAAGTGTCCGTGCTGCAACGCATCGCCACCGTGTCCCGCTGTAGAAAATGTTAACACGTGTTTTACATGCAACCGCTATTTTAGAGGGCAGCGTTGCTTACAAAATCACGTAAATAACAAATTTTGCAATAGAGTAAAAAAATGCGAAAACTGCAACGTTAACGTGCTTGGAAGTCGTAAACACAGATGCGGGTTTAGTTATTGTTATACGTGCGGTAGTGAAAAAGAGATACGTCATATGTGTTATATGCGTTGTAACGTGCCGAAAGAAAATAACAAAAAACCGTTTTTGTTCGTTTTTTACGATTTTGAAACACGACAGGAAAACCAAATTGCTGACGATATGTTCCTGCACGAACCAAATCTTTGCGTTTTTCAGCACGCGTGTGAAGAATGCATCACATCACACGATGTTTATAAAGTTTGTGAATCGTGCGGAAATCGACAGGGTGTACTCTCGAGAAATCCGGTTGTCTCGTTGCTAGAGCATATCGCGCAAATGTCGAAAAAATTTTCCATTACTGCAATCGCTCACAATATGAAGGGGTTCGATGGCTGCTTTATTTTAAAAGAAATTTTTAACAACACTTCGCGGTGGCGGCCCCAGATTATTCGTAGCGGCGCGAAAATTTTAAGTCTTCGCTGCGGCGATACCATCAGGTTCGTCGACAGTCTGAACTTTATACAGTTGCCGTTGGCGCAGCTTCCGAAAGCCTTCAGCTTGGATGGCTATAAAAAGGGGTTTTTCCCTCATTTTTTCAACACAACCGCTAATGAATGTTACGTCGGTCCAATGCCGGACAAAAAATATTACGGCTACGACGCCATGAAGCCGGCAGTGCGCAGTGATTTCCTCACTTGGTATGAACAGCAGGTGGAGATCAACTATGTTTTTAAAATGGCTACTGAGATTGTAGACTATTGCATATCAGACGTTGACATTTTAAGGCAAAGTTGTCTAAAATTTCGAGACTGTTTTTTAAGTTCCAATAAGGTAGACCCATTTACGGAGTGCATAACAATAGCGTCAGCTTGCAATCTAGTGTTTCGTCGGAATTTTTTAAAACCAAACACGATAGCGATCATACCAAGTGGGGGTTACCGCATGGCCGAAAACCAATCGAAGGCGGCGTTGAAATGGCTGCAATGGGAGGCTTATAATACAGGTGTAAACATTACACATGCGGGCACGGCCAGGGAGGTGCGTTTAAAGGAAAACGTGGTTGTCGACGGGTTCTGTGCAGATAACAACACCGTGTACGAGTTTTACGGTTGTTTCTGGCACGGCTGTCGACGGTGTTATTTCAACCAAAATGAACACTTGGCATCAAAACGTGACAATCTTTCCAATCGGTATGAGAATACCCGGTACAAAGAAGAGCGTATTAAAAAGGCCGGTTATAACCTCATAACGATGTGGGAATGTGATTTTACAAAATTACAACTGAATGATGCTGAAGTGAAAAATTTTGTCGATCGCGAAACAATGACAGACATTTCGCCTTTAAAGCCGCGTGACGCTTTTTTCGGTGGTCGGACGAACGCTAGTAGACTTTATCACAACTGCCAGCAGGGCGAAGAAATTAAATATTACGATGTATGTTCGTTATATCCATATGTGAATAAATATGCAAAGTATCCGATCGGGCACCCTAAAAAGATTCACGTCGGTCAAGAAGAATGCATGCGTTTAAATTTAGACACTTTGGAGGGCCTTGTAAAATGCGACGTGCTACCACCTCAAAATTTATACCACCCGGTACTACCGTACAAATGTAATAACAGATTGATGTTTCCGCTTTGTCGTGCCTGTGCAGAGACGTGTAACCAAAGTGATTGCAATCATACAGAATCAGAGCGTAAGTTTTCAGGAACGTATGTTGTTGACGAACTAAAAAAGGCTATAGAAACGGGGTATAAGGTGTTAGAAATTTTCGAGGTGTGGGAATATGAAATCGCAGTTTACGACCGCCGTACGAAATCGGGCGGCTTGTTTTCAGACTACGTGAACAAGTTTTTGAAATTAAAACAAGAGTGTTCAGGTTGGCCGTCCTGGTGCCGTACGGATGTCGAAATGCTAAGATTTTTGATCGAGTATAAAGAGCGCGAGGGTATTGATCTAGATCCGGCGAAAATGACCAAAAATTCAGGAATGCGGTTCGTTTCTAAGACCATGATAAATTCATTTTGGGGAAAATTCGGTCAAAAAGAAAATGCCCAGCAAACTTCAATAATTATCCAACCGCATGACTTGTTTCGACTTGTGTGCAACCCATCCCACGTTGTCAATAATTTAACTGTAATTAACCCGGAGGTGTTATTGGCAACGTGGGAGCGCGTCGAAGAAGATATAAACACACTGACAACGACGAATGTAGTAATTGCAGCGTACACAACAGCATTTGCACGGCTTGAATTATATAAATACTTAGAGTTACTAGGTCGGCGAGTGCTTTATTATGACACAGATAGCGTCATTTTCACTCATAAAGCAGGGGAAGTTCTACCAAAAACGGGTGATTATTTAGGCGATCTAACAGACGAAATGTTAGAATATGGAGAAGGGAGCTATATTTGTGAATTTGTAAGCGGTGGGCCAAAAAACTACGCCTACAGATTTTGGAAGGCTGACGAGCAGTGCTTTGATACGGTGTGTAAAGTTAAAGGGTTAACCTTGCATTACAGCAATTCAAAGCTGGTAAATTTTGACACGTTAAAAAGATTAGTTTGTACACCCGACGACGGAGATAACATTGTAACGTTACACGACAGAGTAATAGTTAGAAACGACCGTTACGATGTAATGACAAAAGATGCGTCAAAAATATATAAAGTGCAATATACAAAGCGTCGACGTCTTGCTGACGAATCTTTTGATACGGTACCATATGGTTACAAGGAATTGTAAAATTTTATAAATTACATCGCTTTTGTTGTTTATTAATTGTTATTGTTTAGTTTTATGTTTATTTCGTTGTTATTATTCTGTTTTGTTTTCCTGTAAACGTTATTTAAATATAAATTATATTTGACTGAATTTGGTTTTTTTACTCTGTCGATATATCATAGACTGTGGATTTTCAAATGTGAGAGCAACACGGATATATTTTCCGGTTCGGTTCGTACCGCTCCGTGCAACCCGGCGACGCGCCACACCCTACCCGCGCCGTACCCGATTCGCGCCGCACCCGAGCCGCGCCGTACCCGATTCGCGCCGTACCCGCGCCGCGCCGTACCCGCGCCGCGCCGTACCCGAGCCGAGCCGCGCCGTACCCAAGCCGTGTCGTCGAGAGCGTGCAAAAATAAAACTTTATTTAGGATATCGTTTATTTAACGCTATTGTGGAAATACATTTTGAAAAAATGACTACATATTTTATCATTTTTCTTAAAATTCTGGTCAAACAAATCAAGAAAATTATCGATCGAGTTCCCAATAACATAATTAAAAAGAAATAACACGCAGTATTGCCCGCAGAGTGTTGATGATAAATCTTGAATCTGCACAGCGTTGTACGACCACATGGTGGAGTTCATTCTCAAAAACTTTGAAATATTTGTAGGGGGATTTCTTCCAAAACTATCAAAGAAATATGCAAACCCTAAAGCGTCAATATAAACAGCCATCCAATGTCTTCCGGGCATGTAGTCTGGATCTGTATTGACGATTACTAAACTCGGTTTACTCACAAACAAAGGTAAAGTGTTATATGCAGAAACAACTACATGATATTTCTTGTTTTTCTTCACACGCGAAAGAGCCTCTAGACATTTCCACAGTTGTACGGTATTCATCATACCAACAGGCTAAATTTTTTACGTTTTGTAAGGCGCAGGACGACTTTTTGATTAAATGGTTATCACAGCATTTCGCTCCGTAATGATTGCGTAAATATGAAAGTGATGGACAGTTCAACTCCTCAATATTTACTATCTGAGCTTCTGGTAATCTAATGGACAGATTTTGTTTCTTATCCAGACCTTTTACGTAAATGCAGTCTGAATTTTTTGTTGTTTCTTGCAGTATCTTATCCAAAATGTTATACTCGGTGGTGCCCGAACACCACGGGAGTCCGTGGAGATTATGCGTCAACCAATCCGCTTGTTTTTGGTAACAATGAGGAAGGTGTGAGAGATCTTGAGGAGGCTTAAATATAAAGTGTTCCAAGAAATCCTTATCAGACTTTAAAATGGCCAGTTCTTTTATGGTTAGATTTTCGCTTAAGTGACCGTAATTAAAACACTGATAATCAACAAATGACACAACCATCTCGAGCAAAGCGTGAAAGAAAACTGCTCAGTTCATTATAAACATTTTATTATTTATACCGTACATAAATGGAATTTCAGCTACTATAGTCAACTATTACGTTACGTTTTTTGTCAATTTCTATCACACTATCGAATTCACCATACACCAAACAATTGACGGTTTCTGTCAGAGCGTTGTTGAACCCCACTTCTATTCGCAAACTTCCATTCTTGATTAAATTCCAAGAGAGTGGGCTATGAGCTGACAAGTCCGGTGTTAAATCGAAAACAGCTATAGAATAACCGTTTGCGTACGTGTCTCTAGAAATATTGTTACCGGTGTTTAAAAAATGTATTCCAGTTCCTGAGAATAGCGTGTGATACATAGAGACAAACTTTTTGTTCGTACCCTCGAAAATAGGTTGCAATGGTTTGCTGGGAATCTGGTTACCGTCGACGTATAGGGATAAATAATTTAATCCGAAATGTTGAAAATCAAACGGGTTGAACGCATAATCACCGTTGAAAGCTTTATTAGTCACGAAGCATACGGCGCATCTCTTCGGCAACTGACCAAGATAAACGTTGTCTAGCGACTTTCCTTGAACGCCCTGAGGTATCGTTAAAACCTTTAATTCGGTACGGGTTATGGGATACTTCGCAGTTGAAATTTCCAATGCTTTTGCATGTGCAAGCAATACTGTTGGGTTTATTTTGTTCCTTCTAACCATTAAAGTCGCATCCGTAATTTGCAATTTTCCGTTAACACCACTGGCCATCAAGGCAAAACTATCACGCGAACGTACAAACTTTAATCTCATTTCGACGCCGTTGATCAAAAACTTTTCTTGATTAAATATATCACAGTTCAAATGACCGATGATGTCGATCTCTTTACTAACCGATGTAAGCTTATATCTGCTCGTGTAACCCTTGTTTTCAGCGCCTATTACGTTCATTTGTCCAGCTGTATCTTCATACCAAAGACCGCAAGTTAGATGCGATTTTTTTGCACCCATGTCGTAGTTTAAAAGCGTCTCCAAGTAGCTTTTATATGCATAAGTATTGTTTGGTGGCGAGATGAGTTTTTGATTAAGATATACATCGACTTGGCTGAATATTGAATGCAGGGTATTGTTGACCGGTGCAATTTTATCCGCTTCGGCACAGTTGGACCCATCTTCTTTGGTTATTTTTACGGTGAGCGCTAGTAGAGTTTGCGAAAGATCTATGTAATCCTCGCAACCTGTTACCACAAACTCAAGGGGCTATTTTCAGAAATGCTGGACACTGTTTTATAATGAATCCATTGACCACTCTCAATGCTTGTTTGCGTCGGTGGTAAGGCGAAAAGGTCGAGTTCACTTTTTGCACACTCGCAACTGTGGGGATGAAGAAATGACATTTTTTAGTCAAAAATATCAGTCTGTTTAATCAATTTGGATTTCCGACAACGCTTCTTCACAGTTCCAGAATCAAACAGCTTTTGACGCTTAGTCGATAAACGACTTCTTTTTATAGCACCGGAACCCACTAAATTATTCACTTTATCTTCAGCTTTACGTTTTAAGCTTTTAACCGATTCGTTTAAACGTGACTTGAAAGCCTCCTTTGCTGGTACATCGTTAACCACATCGCTCAAAAAATTTGAACTCGAACGTAGCGTTTCCTTGCCGATAGTTTTTAAGCCGCTTTTTACCAACGGCATAACGGTACGAAAAAGTCCTTTTAAAAAACTACCAAAACCGTAACCTTTCTGATAGCTAGAGCCTTTATAAATTGTCCCCACCCCCGAACCGGCTTGGTTAATGTAATAGTCGTGATAATGGCAGGTGTGCATTATGAAATTTTCTTAAAATGAAGTTTAGCACACACCGTTCCAAACTGAAATGGCACTTTTTCCCCAGTAACGCTTCTTATATCGATTTCAATGTTTTCGAACTCCCTTTTTAAGACGGGTACATAATGAGGATGTGAAAATTCTTGCGAATTATGAGTTCCGTAAACGTAACGTCGTCTATCTATGACTATAATACGCATTACCTTGGCAAGCACGTCGCCAATCAGCTGAGGTTCAACAATATCACTGTACACGAAAAGATGTGAGGGCATTCCCAACATCACGTTCGCTGGGTGCGACGAAAATTTATTCAAAATATTTGAACCTGGTTCGAATCCTAGTTGTAGACACAGTTTTGGTGCTAGTGTTAGAAAAATTATATCTGCACTACTGGATTTCGAGCGTACTTTTTTGGAAACGCTGTCAAACTCGAATGAAACCCCGCCCTTCTTTATAAGATGATTTGTATTGAGCGCAAACAAAATGTCTTCAATTGTTTCGTAATTACCAGATTCAATTCTAGTTTTATAATCGCCTATCACCTCTGTTGTAGTTTCATTACCGGCTTTAACAGCTCTAATGACCTCCTCAAAAGATTTATATTCACCTCTAAGGACAACACCTTCATCGTTCCATGACGAACAATCATCACTGCAAGTCATATCTACGATCAAGTTATTGTCATCTACGGTAATCATAGTTTTTAAGTCAAACTTGCGGGCGTAATATACAATATTCTCGCCATCGTTGACTGTCAAGAACGAGCATGGGTACTGAATTTCCGAAAGCCCAACGCACCACTCACCGTCCAAATGAATGCTTTTTGGTAGCTGCGTGTAAAAATGCGACGACGTGTTTTTTGGGAAATAGTTGCTTGAACTGTTTGACACCAAAGTTAAATAAAAGTCTTTACCGCTCATATTTCTGACAGCGTGCTACAAGGAACCCACGAATTAAACTTAGGCGGATAGTTTTTCCACTGAACAAAAGCTTCGCAGTTTCCGCTTTTATATCTCTTTTTGATTATTTTTTCTATTTGAAATGCGCTGTTAGGGTTATATGATACGCGTTGCAGTTCGGGCTGATAAAAAACTCCATCTATTGGTTCGTCCATCAAATCGCAAATCTTGTATACAACGGGGTCCCTCGCGATGACATCAGTGATTTTGAATATTTCACCACTCCAGTTGTGCATATATCCCTTTTCAAATACATGCTTGTATTTAGTTATTCTAACATAATCACCAACTTTGTAAAAATCACCGTGTTTCTTTTTTCTTAATCTTAATCGCCCGTTTTTGATGTTATTGTAAACTGTTAGCACATTGTTAGGTTTGACATCGTTAGGAGCCATTTTAATGGTGCTATGGTAGGAGTTGTTATAGGAAACTACAAGGGACTGTAACACGTTTATGTATTCTAACCTGTTCGAGTAAGTGAAATACTTGTACATTTTTGTTTTCAAAGTTTTATTAAATCTTTCTATGACGGCTGCTTTTACATCGGGATTATTTGTTGTATAATAGTTTATATCGTATTGTTTGAATAGCTTTTGTACACTTTTAGCCAGAAACTCTTTTCCTTTATCGGTCTGGATGCTGACGGGTACACGCTCATTGAAAATTTCTGAGAAAGCCTTGGCCACTTCGTTACCGGTTTTTGTAATCAACGGTTTAACCCATGCAAATTTAGAAAACACGTCAATTACTGTTAGAAGATAGCCCACACCTCTATTATACTTTGCAACATTTCTCATATCGATTAAATCCGCTTGAAAGAGGTCGTCAATGTTTGTTACATGATATCTATTCCTCTGAATTTTTCGACGAACTTGTTTGTGCAGGGTGTAAGAGTCTTCACTTTCTAACCATTTTTGAATTTTGGTTCGCGGTTGATCGCTAGCTTTAGCTAACGGAGTTATTCCCGAAAAACTGAGAGGGTCTGACGGCTCGAAATATCTTTCTTTTAAAATGTCCATGATCAATTTATTAGTTTATTCAGTACGGCTGCCACGAAATTTTTCGACGTCTGTTTTCAGATGGCGATGTTGAGTTTGGTGTTGCTAGTTTTTGTCGGTGTCTTGCAGCTGTAAAAGATTTTCTCGCTGTTGGAGTTTGTTCGTCGTCCGGACGCTCGGAAACATCGTCCTTTGAATTCTCCTTCTTTACATGCTTATCGTTTTTCTCTTTATCAGCATCACCTTCGTTTTTGGTCACCTCTTCGCTTATGTATTTGACTCTCTGCGTGTTTGTAATTAATGCACGGGGAACGTTTATCTTACGGAGCACTTGAGCGAAATCTTTCCATCCAGCTGGTTCAACGTTTGATTTACTACTTCTTGAAATATCAGTGATTAAATCGGTTATATTGGAATCCGGAATCGTCATTTTATCAAAAGTAACACGCCCCTTCTCGTCCCAAGTTACACCGCTATTGATTAGAATGTGAAGCAAGGATTTAGCTTTCGGCTGAGATTTTTTCGAAAGAGTTGCTTCAATATTCGCAACAATAATATCAGACGTTATCTGGCGTTTCGGCTCGACTTGAGAATTATCTTCTTCTTCTTCCTCTCCTGGTGTTTTTACCGTGTTTTGACGTTCAATCAGTGGAAATGTCAAGGGTTGTCGTGTACGGTTCACGGCTTTTATATATTTTTGAAGTATCTGGTTATATAAATTCCATTTTTCATTATCACTCACGTGCTTCATTTCCAATATTTTTTTCATTTCAGTGTCCATCCGGTTTACAATGTTTGATTCGCCAAAGTTATTATTGTTAGTATTTTGCATCCGCTCAAATACAGACGGATCCACTAAAATCATTTTTTTCGCGTGTTCCATTCTTATTTATTTAGTAGACTCCCTAGAACACCCGATATTATAGGCGCCAATAACAGAGGAAGAAGAGCACCTCCTTTTTGAACGAGTATTTTTTTCTTCTTTTGAAGTGATATGTCACGATTCACTAGATCTCGCAATAACTTCTTGTGTTTCTGCAGTTTATTTTTTTGTGAGCGGTTCAGAGGCACTCTCCCAGCCAGAGTGTTATGAGCGCACTCGCAAATACAATGCACCAAATTTTTGTCGGCCGATTGAAGGATGGAATTACGATACTGGGGATTAGTTTTATGTAAAAATTTTATGAGCTCAGCGTTTTTCTCCAACATGCGCGTCATCTCACAGGCGACTGAATATTAGTGTAAAAACTTTGCGTATTTATACTTTCCGTTTAGGTACGTAGACGCATACCGACACCTCGTCTGGTAAAATATTTGTACGAATGCGACAATCATCCGGCGTACTTTGCTTTAAATCAAATAGCAGATATCCGTGGGGTTTTGCTGTTGCGTCTTTGTAAGCTTCTTGAATGTACTTAACATTTTCTGGAAAAATTTGTCGAGCTAGGAAATTGATTTGGGCTTTATCTCTGGGATTCTTAAAGTACACAATGTAATTGGCGTTTAAAGATATATCTCGTTGACCCTTTCCTTGATGAAACAGGTTTTGCGTAATGTAAAAAACACTAAGGTTTCGATGATGGCTACCCTTGGTAAAAATATCAACAACACTTCCGGAGGTTTCTCTCATTAAATCATCAAGAATGAGCAATTTCGGTTTTAAATCGTCGAAAGACACTAAATTTGGTAAACCCTGCCGAAATTCAATTAATGTGTTATCGTTATCACTATTCTCTGCCTCATACAGTTGCTGCCATTCGTCATAATACCATATTATTTGTTCAAATTTTGTATTACACATAAAATTCAAATTCTTTAGAAAACGCGATATAAAGTGAGATTTACCGCATGCTGTTGGCCCGGCGACGATAGCCGTAAAGGGTGCTTTAAAACGCAAATCCATTTCTTCTTCTTCTTCTTTATTTACCAGGGTTACAACGTAAATAACTAAGGTCTGCAGTAAAATGATAAATTGTTTAACATAAATGACGTTTAAATATTTTTTTCTTGCGCATGTCAGTTGAGGTTTTAGAAAAGCTGTTTATTTATTTATTGTATATCTTTATTTATTCACATACTTAATACATTTCAGAAACAATTATTATAATTATTATTTTCTTCAAAATATTCTAATTTTGCATTTACATGTTTAGCTAAGGTGACTGGAAGTTTTAGTAGTACCTCGTATAAAACGTGACTAGATTCATGATATTCTTTAATTGCCGTCAAGGCTGCGTTTTCGAGTGACACAATACGATTTTCCATGATTTTCTCGGCCACGTGAACCACAAATAAATTATAGTCTGGATAAAAATTGCATTTTATAGTAGATTTTTGAATTATGTGCGTCAAATAATCCTCAATTTTTAAGATTAGGTTCACTGTGTCCGCTGCAACAAATAGTGGCTTGTAAACATCTGGTTGTAACGCTTGAAACTGTAGCACTTTAGTCGGATGCAGAAACACGTCATAGTTCTTCAACCGGAATAGCAGCGTCTTTTTGATCACGTCCGGAACGTTGACGACGTTTTCCTTAACTCTTGCCAAAAATTCATCAAACTCGGCAATGGTGAAATTTACAGCAGCCGTGAGATTCCAATTATGTATTCTCACAGTCAGTTCAAAGTCTTTCAACGGTAAAACCCCCACTGTTAAAAATTTAGAGGCCGATTTGGTTATGGGAATCGAAGTATCAGCCAGGAGTCTGTATCGTTCGTTGATTAATTTCCGATCTTCTTGAGCTTTAATTTTTAGCTCGTTTTTTTCAGCGGCTGCAACCATAGCGTTTTCTAATTCACTATCATCGTTTTCAAGAAAAGCAGTGACGGTATCATCTTGATGATGACGATTCGTTGTCACTCGATCGGTTGCCTCCTGGTGCTCTGGTTCTTCCTCCAAACTATCATCGTTAGCTTTACGGTAAATTTTCGTATTCTGGGTTTGGTGAATCGCTGCACCTCTTTCTACACAGCATGATCCTACTTCGTTAATTTGTAAGGCTGGTTCGTCGTTGACATCTTCATATCCTAGGGATGGACACGGTTTAAATTTCTTCTTCATCACCGTCTCTTCGTTGAGATTCAAATCGCGTCTGACGCTCTTCTTACTCATCTTTTTCCGGACAGAGATCAAAACATCTAAGACAGACACGAAAACACAATTCACCTGGCCCTCTTCTTGAGAAGGTTGTAGAACTTGGTAACTGACCAAAACAACTAAGTCAGACGCGAAAACACAATTCACCTGGTGCTCTTCTTCAGAAGGTTGTAGGACTTGGTAACTGACACATACAAAACAAAAACCACCATTTTATATTAAATAAGAACCAAATTTCTCTTCAACGTCATGCTTAGGAAATAAATATAAAGTCATTAAGTCGGTCTTAATTATCCACGAAAGTGCCCTAATGTTTAAGATATCATTACTAGAGTAATTAAACAATTATTCATCATCAGACTAATTAGAAAGTCTTAATGAGTGCTTAATTACCATCAATAACTAATTAGAAAGTCTTAATGAGTGCTTAATTACCATCGATAGTGCCCTGATTAAAGTAATTAGAACATCATTAATGAGCTCTTAATTACCCCTGTTAGTGCCCCTATGTCTACTGTGGTGAGATGTTTCATGAGACAGCACTGTCCCGTGAAGAGTCCAACTACCTTTCTCAGTTGTCTCCTGCTCAATCGCAGGATTTCTTCTGACCGCTTTTTCGACGGGCCTTCCATGAACATCCGCGATTGTCTCTGTCCAGGAATGTCATTGCAATGGATGTGGTGTTCTCGGTTGATATAGCCCTGAATCACCCTTTTTGCGGTCTCATGTGTGATTCCACAAATGGGCTCTGGGCCAATCAAAGGTGTTTTTGCTCCCTCTTTGGCTAGGAGGTCAGCTTTCTCATTTCCTTCAAATCCCTTGTGTCCCGGCACCCACCACAGAGTCACTCTGTTGTGTTCTGCCAGTTTCACAAGCAATTAGAGACATTCTTTCACACCTCTGGAGTGTACTTCGACATTCTTCAGAGCTTTCAGCGCTGCCTGACTGTCAGTCATAATGTGGATTCGCGTATTTACACAGCCCCTCCTCATTATTTCCCTGGCACAAATGTCAATTTCAGTGATTTCTGCTTGGTTGACAAGGAGCCCAGGTTGATGCTCATGTCATCCCTAGGTGCTTCTCCGGCTACCCCTGCCCCAGTTTTCTTTGTTGTCTTGAACCAGATGGTTCCGTTGTTACTCCTCAGTTTCCGGGTATCGACTCTTTCCTCCCTGCTCGGTATGACTACCTCGAAGGGTTTACAAAAGTCATACTCGGTCCTGAGTTGGTCCGATTGCATGCTCAGTACGCAATCGTTCCTTATTTTCCCAAATATCTTGGTGTGGTATCCCCTTCTAACGTGGGTTTTGCCATATCCGGCACTTACAAGCCTGTATGCTGCCTTCATTGCCTCCGATTTCACCAAGAGGTGTAGCGGAGGCAGGTTCAGGAGCACTTCCATGGCTGCGGTTGGCGTTGTATTCAATTCTCCCGTTATTCCAAGGCAGGGAAGTCTTTGCAGCTTCCCTAATAGCCTTGTAGCGTGATTTCTAGACGCCTTATGCCACCAAATCATTGAAGAGTATGTGACCGTTGGAATTATGACCTTGGTGTAGAGCCAGTGAACCATTTCTGGTTTAATCCCTACGTCTTTCCCACCATGCCTCTACAGGCCCATAGGGCCCGAGTGGTGATGTATTCTAGATGGGGTTTGAAGCCAAGTTTGGTATCTAGCGTTAGTCTCAAGTACTTGACTTCTTTCCCTATCCGCAGTTCTTTTCCCCACAGTCGGAGGCTCTTCAAATCGTTGAGATTCCTTGTGAAGACCATAACTTCAGTCTTATCGGGGTTAACCGACAGCTGTTTCTCAGTGCACCATCTCTCGACGACTGTCAGACCCCGCTGTATCATTTCTGATACAGCCCCTCCGAACTTGCCGCTTACGAGTATGGTGATATCGTCCGCATATCATTCTGCGTGAACTCCTGTCTGCTCCAGGTTCCCCAGGAGGTCGTCGACCACGAGTGACCACAATAAAGGCAATTAAACGCCTCCCTGTGGGCACCCTCTGGCGGCTACCACCCCCCTTAGTCACCGGGCCGACGATGCATAAAATCTCTCTGCCTTTTAAGGCCGAGTCGATCCATTCCATTACAACAGGGGCTATACCCCGCCTCTTAGTTTCTTTCGCAAGAGTTGAATGAGGTGTTGTCAAAAGCACCTTCTATGTCCAGAAAGGCCCCCATCGCAATCTCTCGATTTTACTTCTATCCTGCGAGTAAGCTCGTGGATGCTCATCTCGCATGATTTTCCGGATTGATAGGCAAACTGGTATCGATGTAAAGGGGCGTTTACCAGAACATCGTTCCTGATATACCTGTCAATCAGTTTCTCCAAGGTCTTAAGGAGAAATGATGTTAGGCTTATTGGTCGAAAGAATTTCGCCTGGGAGTATGATTCTCGCCCTGGTTTTGGTATAAATACCACTTTCACTTTCTTCCAGCCCGTTGGCACATACTTAAAAGCCAGGCTGGCCCTGAGTAATGCGCACTGGGGAAAGGCTAATTCCTCGAGTCCCTGTTGAAGCATCAGCGGAAGAATTCCGTCGATTCCTTGAGACTTGAATGGTTTCAAAGATTTTACTGCCCATTTAAGTCTTGTTTTGTTTGCCCGATGAATAGGTATGTCTAGGTTTGGAGTGTTAGTTGCATTTGCCGAGGATACACTCCCCGGGAAGTGTATCTCTAGAAGGAGTTCCAAAGACTCCTCACTCGATTCACTGTATCCTCCCTGATGTCTTTGCAGAGTTCCAATCTTACCCCGATTGTCCCTCAGCAAGGCTTTCTGGAGTCTGGCACATTCCGGAGTTCTTTCGATCTCCTCACAGTGCCTCCTCCATGAGGTGTTTTTCGCCTCCCTCACTGCTTAACCATATTCTAGACGGGAAGTCTTGTATTCTTCCCATCTCCCAGTCCTTTTGGCCCTGTTAAACAATCTCCGTACCTCCCTTCTCATCTCTGAAAGTTCACGGTTCCACCACTTGGTCTCCCGTTTGACCTTTCTCTCTCTGAGTGGGCAGTTGTTCTTATAAGCTCTCCTTATGGCTGCTGTAATGCATTCGTTCCTTATTTCAACTCCCGCCGGAGTTTGAGGTCTCGAGGGACATTCTTCCAGCCCCTGGACTAGTTCTTCTCTGTAGAGTTGCCAGTCACAGTATCTTGGATTTCTGTACCTTTAGTCCGTCTCCGACGGGGATTCAATATCGAATCTTACGTACCTGTGATCCGGGAGCGAAGGTTCAGATGAAACATGCCGCTTACGAATAAGGATACGTGCACTACGGAGCTGTGATACTAGATGATAGCATGGATGATAGATTATAGATGATAAATGAAGGAGTAAGTATAAGCGCTCATGGGTGTGCACAACGGAGCATTACATCATAGGTGTGCTAGTAGTCAGTCTGGCACACGAACAACGTGGCTTAAGATTGGGGAGATTTTTATAGTGGTACCTCATCCACGCTACCAGATTGTGAAGCCAAGCCCCCGTGCCCCCTGCCTGCACTACCCCCACCATGTGTGGAGGGTCGTTGCACAGGTCAAGCGGTTTACGGTGTGTGTCGCGAGCTGGTCCGCGGCGAGAGGCTTTTGTTCAGCGCAGCAAGGGTTTTAGACCTTGGTCCTCCCTACTAACCCCCACTAACTAGAGTTGGTGAAGACTCTAGCCATTCTCCTATCCGCCACCTGGAGACGCGCCTGGTAGGTAGCTCAACCCCCAGGTATTAATGAGTAAGTTCTTAGATTGTAAAATCAATAAGGCAGCAAATATGGTGTTTTTTACAATAAAAAAACAACCTTGAAAATTTAATATATTTACATATATACAGTGTGGAAATTAAGTAAGGAATAAATTCAGTAACTCCGTTAGTATATATTTGCGCTAGAAATAAAACTTAAAAAGCATCTCGTAGGGCTAATTATAGCGCATCAGACGAACGTATACTAATGTTTTTTCATCACTTTTTTTGACAGTTATGACGTCATCAATATTTCTTTTAATGTCAACCTATGTTTTTAATTTTACATTCGCATAGAGTTTTTTATTCTGATTTCAACGTTATCAAATACTCAGGTTACATAAGGAAAAAATAAATAAAAACGGCACTAAATTTCAAATTAGTAAAATTTCAAAAAATTAACAGAGCTGTCTAATTATATGAGAATTTAAGGAAAAAACCATAGAAATCCAAACAAAACAAAGTTCCCAAAAGCAATCAATGAGAAAAAGTAAGAAAACCACCCTAAATTTCAAAGTAGGGCTAACAAATTAACAAAATTAACAAAAAGACTATTGATGTGAGAGTTATAAATTAAAGAAATTACACCAAATGTTCAAACTGATGGCCCTACATCATCTGACAAAGTCCAAGACGATCATAAAAAGCAGCCAATACGTTTTGAATGGTTTGGGGAGTTATTAAACTGTACTCATGTCGAATTCTTCCTTCAAGATCATCCAAATTGTTGGCTCGGTTTTGATACACCTTGCTTTTTAAGTGCCCCTATAGAAAAAAATGTAATGGGGTTCGATCTGGGGACCTAGCCTGCTATTCTATTGGACCTTTTCTTCCATCTTCTTGGGAACACTTCGTCTAAATAACGCCGCACCGGGCTTAGTGTGCTGGAGCACCATCCTGTTGCAACCATATATTAATATTTAGAAGTTCATTTATTATGTAATAGAAAAAAACAGTCCAGACACAATTTTTTTGTAACAATTCAGACCTCAACATTGTATTGATATCTCTATGGTTTTTTCTTAAATTCCGATAACATTAGACAGTTCTGTTAATTTTTTGAAATTTTACTAATTTGAAATTTAGCGCCGTTTTAATTCATTATTTCCTTATCTAACCTATTAAGTATTTAACAACGTTACGTAAACGTACGAAATTCCAGGAAAGTCTTGAGAAAATCTTTTTGACAACCTTAATGAAATCTTAAGAAAGTCTTCTATGAGTGAAGCAAGATCAAACTAAAGTCTTGATGCACTTGAAATATCGGAGTACCAAAATTTTGTCTTATATTTTTTCCACATAAATAAAAACACCTATCTCTTTTGAAATTACGTTTTAAATGAATAGTTTTTAAGGGCCAAAAGGGATTGAACTTTTAATACTCGCAATTTTCAAAAAGTTTGTAATTTAGCAGAATTTTGAAAAAACTTAATCCCTTTTAGGCAGTCTCCCTAAGTGAATTAGTTTCACAATCTCAAAAGTTTTCTTCCGATTCTGAATGTGATTCTGTGTAAATACAGGGTGTATCAAAAGCACTAACTCTTCAGAACTATTTTCCTTGAGCTTTCAGGACATCCAATTAATTTTTACTTTTTCTTTAGGCCTCATAGCTATAATTATATAAATTAAACTGGTCAATGACAACCCTTTATAAATTTTCAATATATTCGTTAAGTAGGAACCACAAAATTATTGGGAATTACCTTTGGATCAACATTATTGGATGCATTTCATTGGTCAATTTTATTATCGACTTGCTGCTCGTAAACTATTGCTCTAGTGGCATGTTATATAAACGGTTTGGGTATCGGTAGGATCTCTATTTTATCATCTTGAGGAGTTAGTGCGAACCTTTTGATACACTCTGTATAATAGAAGGTATATCGTCAACGTCATAAGTACTATTACAACCTAAATTGTTGTAATGCCCTGACAAAATTGAGAAGTGTGGATGGTGACACAAGAAATACAGCTAAATCCCCAAAATCATATAATGAACAAATAAAAATAATACAGATACTTCCAACAATTATATAATATTAACTAACGTGGTAAAATAGAAATTATAATGACTGAATAGAAAAGCAAGTTGAAATAAACAATAAATTACGAAATGAACTTTGAAAATAATTAAAAAAAAATTATGACAAGTTAAATAACCTCTATAAAGAAATAACCCACATTCAACGATACTTAACCGCTAACGCGTTTTTCCTGGACGCAATCCCTTTTACCAGGAGTAATATTTCGTTGAACGTGTACTCGCTAAAGTCTCGAACGAAAAAGAAAGAATCTCGCGCGGCACTGCAAAACCTATCGTTTTTTGTATATGCCGGTTATCTCTACGTAGATGCGTTCCTGAACCCGGTGGTGAATGCGCGGCAAAATCAAATTGTAACAGTACCCATAAGTTTTGTGCAATCTTGTCTCACAGTGTCTAATGCCGTTGGTCCAAAAGTCAGCTGTACACAACGACAAGGCTTATAATGAGACTTAACACCTCGCCCATGCCAATTCGATTGGATCGAGGAAGTCTAAGAACCTCATGCCCTGATAATTGAAATAGTTCATCAATTACATTTGTCAGTGTCTTCTCGCAAAGGTTGTAATATTGTCCAAAGTTGTTTTTATTTTTGTAAAACTCTTATCAAAAGTAACCTTATGTCGTGTCAGGCATTCCTGCATTCGTTGCTTTGTCGAAGAATCTGTTTGGTGGTTTATCCACTCGCATTGAATGATACGTAGGTTTATCCATAACCACCACACATTTTCCGTCAAAGCCTGACAAAGCAGGAATGAGCTGTTTTTCAATCCTCTCTCTAAAAAGCTTTCCAGTCATTGTATTGTGATAGTCGCGGTCGTTATTTTTACTGTCTAGTAGTAAATCATAGCCGGGTAAAAATCTTCCGACATGTAGAATGTCGCATTTTGATATATCCAAGTTTCATCCAACTAAATTAAGTTAATCTATTCACTGGAATTTATATATTGTAAATACCGTCTAAGAAATTTTATTTTGGCTGCTCTTTTGCAACTTTAAATTTTGAATATTTTTCCCAATTATTTCACAACATTTATGGATATTTGGTTTTGTTTCCAAATTCAACTTTTTCTTTCAAAATTCAAAGCCCTTTCTTTCATTTTCATACAAATTCGGTTTTTCCCAACTTTTGACAAATAACTTTGACAAAAAGTTAAAAAAAAAATTGCGTGGAGTCGACGCGAGACAGAGACTTTATTGAAAACTATATATAACACCACTTACCAGGATCCCATTGGTGCTCTCAACACCTATTAAATGAATCCATCTGTCATTTACAGTCTGAATCTACCTACTTGATTTAGATCACAATCAATTTAAAAGGAACAAAAGTTCGAGCCTACTTCGCGAAAATACTCGTCGAAATCAGCACAAAATGGGTTGAGAGCGTTTATGAATTAATCCAAAAATCGTCCCATGAAAGTGTACAAATTATTTTGGTAGTTATTTGAGCGGAGATGAAATACTTAAAAACAGCAGTTAGTAGTGGGGATTTTCGTGTCACGTCTGATAGACACGAATTAGGCCTACCCCATGCCAAAATCTTACACTGTTCGCTGCTTCGAAGCAAAGGGTACGGTGTCCGATCTTGCGTTTTCGTGTCGCGATGCACTTTCGTGTCGGACGCGAATTAGCCTTACACCATGCCAAAAGCAAACAACAGTTTGTAATGGGTATATATGAAGCAGCTGCCAGCGGACAGAAGAGGTACAAAATAGAACATCCCCCCACTTATCTTATGGAACGCTACACATTGCAAGTTTTATTTACAATTAGTGACACAGGGGTTTAACATAACAAAATTTATTTTTTGTTAGTTCCGTATAATGAAATAGTAGTTTATTATACGAGTTCCTGTGCAAATTGGACGCTTTATGCCACAAGGGGTTTATAAAAGCACCAGTGAAACGAGTGCTTTTGTGAACCCCGAGTGGCGTAAAGCGTTCAATCTACACAGGAACGAGTGTAATACAACGTTTTATCGTTCGACACAACCTCGAAAAGTCTTTAAAATGCTTAAAATCTATAAACATGGTATGACGTTTACCTGTCATTTTCATTATTTCATGACAGAGAGTGTTTACACAAGCAAAAATTTGAAAATTCTGACAGTGTCGAACGATAAATAAATTTAATTTACGTTTCTTGCTCATTTTAAGTCTAGAATGTCCATTTAGGACCCTAAACAACTTCTTTCCATTTCCCTTCCTCTCTTCCCTTTATTTCGTTCTTTTTCCCGAACTTTCCTTCACGTTCTTTTCCATTTTTTTTAACTTTTTTCTTTAGTTATTCCTACACAGTCCATTGTAAGTTTTTTTTTCTAATTTGACACCATTCTTTACCTCTCTAGCAAATCTTCCTGTTGTGCCTAAACACTGCATCCTATGTTTCAGAGCGAAACGAGGGTATCATTTATGAAGACCGTGTACCTTTTTACAAGTACAATGATATTAATAATGAGGAGAAAAAAAATATCAAATAATATTTCACATTTCGAAACACATAATTTGGGATAGCAAAACATTACTAAAGATTAATTTTGTTGGAACTTTTGGGGTATCTATGTGTATTTCAACCATTAAGGTTAATTTTAGGAACGAGATAATTTTCTAATTTGAATGTTATCCCCACGTAGGAAGCAAACTTGATGCTGATATTATTTGTCAAGAACTGTGACGTGTAATGGTAGTAATTTAATGATCCTCCCTCAGCTGTCCGTGTGATGTAGCTCATCTGCGGACGCTGACAACCCGGCAAATCGGGACTGACGCTAATGTTGTACATGACAGCCCGCATTACTGATTAAGCTTCTGATAACAGATTTAATGGAACGCTCTATATATTACACATTCATTCATAATTAGTTTATCTCCCAGCCTGCTAACTTACCAATTACGTAATCAATGTTCGCAAGAGGAAATTAATTATTCCCCCTGTACCTTGGATGCTGCCAGTTACCTTAATTACGGCTGTAATTACATCATAATAACACTCTCGGAAAATTTCCCTGCTCCGCGGTGTCACTCGTTCTCTTTTTTTTGGTAAAGTAAGGTTGTGGTGCGTCGAAATCATGACTCATCTCGCTTGGAGCTCATCACTTCACCAAACACAAAAACATCATTGCTTAATGGAATCCGGTACATTAATCACACCGGAGGAACAGCAGCACGTTTATAAAACGGAAATTATGTCGCCCGAGGGGACACGGCTATAAGGGTGAAAAAAGGATCAGCGTTTACCACGGATTGTCCCTCTGTTCTCAACGGGATTCTAAATACCGAACCCCAAAGCTGGACAACCGCAAAAACTTTGTGCCATCCATTATTTCGCTTCCTTACGCCGTTATTGTTCTTTGATTGCTTTATTTGCCGCTGCCGTGAACATGGATTTTTTCGGCGTGGACTTCTTGCGATGGACACAAAATCCAATCAAGAGCTAAGAGCTAACTTTTTGCTTTTTGTTGCGATGCTAAGTTTATGAGTCTCTGTTAGACATGTTTTTAAAGGTCTGGCACACCCTACGGATTAAGAATTTTCGTTGAAATATGTGTTAGTAATTAATTCATTTTCCAAATACTAAAAACACCCGCCGCCAAATAGTTTGGAACTTTGGTCATTAGCGGCTATTAAATCACATTTGTGCAAGATTTTTGTTTTAATTCAAATAAATACAACATTAAAGTAATATACATTATATTATTGAACTGCAGGGAATGGTATACCACTGATCTCCAACTTCGACTGGGATTGATGCAACTAATCCCTGACTTCAAAAATGTATATTGGCCACATCCGTCTAGGTGCCTCCAGATGTATCTATCAGTGACATCATCGAGTTCTTTTTCACATTGTGCTTTGTGTTCGCTTATGAGGGGTTAAACGAGTGGCATATTGGTTCGATACACCGATGATAATAGTAAGTTTGTTGATCGGTCTGCCATGAAGGGATTTGCTATTTGATTGTACAAAATGCAAATTGGGCTGTTGAAAAGGTTATAGGAACAGTTCTTTCATTTCCCACAGACTGAAGGAGCTTTCGACCGCCTCTCAACAAGAAACAGCATTAAGAATAGAAAATTTTAATAGAAATTGGCCAGCATTTGTCTGAAGCACCGATATTTGAACATCTTGGGTACACGAATTGACCATTTGCATGATCGTATTCTCGGATTGCAAGTGAGTAAGTTGTGTTTTTTGGTGTTTTGTCTATTTTCAAATAGAACAACACTTTTCAACAGTCCATTGTATTTTATTTACAGAGATTTTTTATAGATTTAACATTAGGAGACCTCCACTATAATTTGATTTAAATAATTCTCATGCGATAGTCTATAGAAAGCGGCTGCTTTTACCAACCCTTGTTACGTACAAATACATGATAGGTACAATATAGTAGTTATTCAGTATAATATAGTAGTTCATTCTAGGTCTTCATACTCGTTTTCATACAACCAATAGGCTTTGAACGTCTATATCCTCCATCTAAAAACTTGTAAATTTTATTTCCACAGGCCACATGATGTGTGGACCATTTATGAAGATCCGATATACAGGATGTTCTAGGATTCACTCCGCAGAGAAAACTCGGTGATTCTGTAAGATGTGTCAAAGTGTAGATAACAAAAAGAAATTGTACATGTTTTAGCCGAAAGGCCGGGATTGTAGGCAGTGATTCAGAGGAACAGTAATCAAAGAGACCATTGGAAATTAAAAAAAATATATCTATATTTACACCATACCATACGATCATCGATATAGGCATATCTTGGAAACCTTGGGATTAAAATGCTCAAAATATCCTCCGTTATGTTCTAAGAAAAGTCGAACTCGTCTCTTCACATTTTTAAAAACATTTATTAAACGTTGTGATGGAAACTTCTGTTATTGCATCAAAACAGTATTTTTAATTTGACGAAATAGAAAATAACCCAAAGGGGAGAGGTCCGGCGATTTAGGAGGCCACAAATCGACTGAGATTAAGCGGTCATCAAAATACTGTCGAAGGTTGAATTTGTGCATCTTCATGCGGTCTAGTTGGTCTACAAATTGTTCGAAAACGGTCTGCTGGTTGATAGTCACCTGATTTGCTTCTTCCTGTATATTTGGTATACTGGATGAGCTGATTTGTTATCATTTTCTGTTGACAAAAAGAACCAACCAGTTCCTACTATGCGAATGCAATTTTACATAAAGTGGTCGGAAAGTGTACCCACCGGGGAATGCCCCAACTTGTTGGCCATCATTCCAACATCACTCCCCGTTGTGATCGAGTTAATGACATGGCAGAACACGCCACCGGTCCGGTTGGTCACTCCGTTGAGGAGTCAATAACAGAATGATTTGTTTAATTCCCGCGTCGATGGTATCGGTTCTACATGAAAGCAGCTGCATTAATCATATATAGTATATCTGGCTGGTCGGTGCGGCGGCGAAAGTTGAAAGAAGACATTACGGTAACGAATGGGGTCAAGTCAAGCTGAAACAACATCCCGATGTGAACAACGTTCGGTATCGCGGCACACATCTCGAATTGGCTCGCAGTTAACAGAGGGTGTGGAACATTGATAAATGGGGCCATAAATTATAGCCGACTCCTCCCTGGAGTTGAGTGGGCAAATATCTATCACAGTTATAATTTAAAAGATCGTTTATCAAGATATTTATTGCAATCATAAAGCGTCTACTGCCCGACTGAAATATAGTGACAGCTCGTTTCATAACGATATCTGACGACCGAAGCCACTTCGTAAATAAAACAACGGCGTGCGTGACAGAACTGGACATTGCGACATGACACATGCATACCTACCGTGACACTTCCGTACTTGAAGTTGAGCTGGTTTAGTATGTTTTCAAAATCTAAGATTTAAGATTGTTTGAATTTTGTAAACTTTGTAGTACGTTTTATTTTAATTTTTGATCTATTTTATTTTTGAAGTGAAACTTCTATACGCGGGCCCAGACTTTCGCTGCCGGCCCCACCACTGAAAACTTGGAGAGTAAATGGGTGATTAAGCGGTAATAAGATCATGTGTGTTTATTATTTATTATAAAATAACTGGCAAAAAATCTCAAGTTGGATGATAAGCCGTTCGGTGGCTACATTAGTTTTAAAAACATTCTCCAAATTTCTCTTATCAGAGGCTCTGTTTCTGTCTTAGAAATTGGGAGAATGCGTGTAAAACTAATGTATCTCAGTCAATCTGCAGGCTGGACCATTGCATAAAAAAACCGCCTACTCTAATTTATAATTTCAATGATCTCATGATACTACAAACTGATCAACAATTAATGTTTCAGTTGGTAATAGATTCAGATAAAAGTATAGATTTATATTTGGTATGTTTATAAGGTTATGGGGCGTATTCTGTAACTGCTCCTCTAAATTTTAAAGGCCGTTAAATTAAGTTGTCATAATCCAATCAGGTCTTGAAATTTTAAATTTTAAAGGACGCTAAAATTTTAACGCCCCTCTAAAAATTACAGAATAGGCCCCGCTGTTTGCTTGGTGCAAACTTAAATGTAGCTGTCAACCATCTGACAATAAAATCACAGGCTTACCAATTTTGATGTTAAATTGTATTGTTGCCAACTCAAATTTTTAATCTTGATCACTCAGTATAAACAAACATGACTGAGACATCTAGGTTTCTGTACAGTTGACTGATCGTGATGTTAAACGTAAATCTTCAATTAAGTAAACTTAAACAGATAAGCGTTTGAATATTGTTCCATCGTTATCGTCACTGCTGCTGTCTTTACCTTTTATTTTACCTACATGCATATGCTATAATCTACCGGTCGGTCATTTGCATTTTCGTGTCGCCTATTGCGAAAGTGCCGGCTGGGATCAAGCGCTTATCTGACATTTACACTCAACCACTTGAATCTAATTATTATTTATAGACGCGTTCACCTTACTCTAACACACTTTATTACTTCATCAGATACGGCGGCCAAGTCATTGTTTTAATTTATGACCGGTAGCACGTTTACATTCGTCAAGCAACCCAATGAAAGTTTCTTAAGCGATTTCTTAGACAACAGGTTATTTAATGCACGATATCGACTTTGTTCTTAGCCCATTGGCATTTAACAGATTTAACAGACACTATATATGCTATAGATATTTTATATTATAGATGTTTGACGTCCGTCCTTTCATTTTAAACCACAGCAAGAAATGTAAACAAACAACAACAAGTCACTAGCAAATGAGTTCATCGACTGGATTCATAAACACATTCTATTTCGAAACTAGGACAAAATTTTCTCTGAAACAGGAATCAATGTGCACCACCACAAAGTGGACACCTATCATAAAAAAATACTATTGATTTTATAAATTTTTCTATATAACAACTATGGGAACACGAAATCTTTGGTTACGACAACGCTATAGTCACACATATGCACGTTATAAAAAAAAATTATTAAAATAAGAATTAAAATCTAGAATAGCCAATAGACAAGAAAGAAGTTAAAGAAATATAATGAAACAACAATGGAAATGTGTGTAGAAAACGAACTACAGAGTTATAAGTATCTGAGAATAGAAACAAAAACTCAAATCAAAAACAAAACAATAATTGTCTGGATCACTTTTGGTGGCAGATAACTACTTTTAATCAGTTTTCCCTTAAACCAAAAACAATTTTTATTATAAATACCGACGCACGTTTCGTCAACAATATTGGCATCATCAGGGTGATGAGTGAACTAAATTTACACGCTACATACCGCTCTATATATACTCTAATGGCTCGCATACCCACCCGTACTGTTCAAAAGTGGGAATAGTGCGGAAGAGGGGATCGGGCCTTTGTCGCTATTAAAAACACAATTCCTGTTCTTATGTATTTCTAGACTTTCGTATATGTCTAGAAATTTACAATTATTTACAGATTTAACTAATTTAACACAAGTTTTGTGGTGGTCATGTTCAAAAATATGTTGAGCTACACTTGATTTTTCAAATCTACCAAATCTCTGATGAGCAATGTGTTCTTTAAATCTAGTTGAAATTGATCGTCGTGTTTGCCCAATATATTTTTGATTACAATCTTTATAGGAGTAGTATGTATAGTTATTACCTTTACAGGTTTATAAAGTATCCGATACATTTCCCATAACTCAAATAAAATAAAATATAATATAATAAATGAAACTAAATAAATCAATAATTCAACACAATAACTAGCAACTTTTATCCCTTCCCACTTATTGTCCCTCTTCTCCACTCAACCTTCCTCATCCATTCGATCCTTCTTCCGTCCTCATTCAAAATTTCTTCTCTACTCTCATCTCTTCCTCTCAATTCTACGCATTCCTTCAACAAATGCTCTATCGTCTTCTTTCTTTCTCCACACATCCTGCATACTCTATTATTATCCTCACTCCAATATTTATTCTCTCTCGCCTCATTTCCACATCTAAATCTTGCTATTATCACTCTCTCTTTTCTACTCTCTCTTCCTAGGTACTTTGGCATTTCTTCCGTTATTATTTTTTCATACTTCCCATTGTACCTAGACTCCCTAATTCTCGTTCTTCTTTCCTGCACTTGCACATCTCTATCTCTCTGCACTAATTCATCTGTCATTACTCTGCCTCTCTCTCGCATTCTTTCTATCTTCGCGCCTGCATACCCATTTTTTTCGAAATATGCCTCCCTCTCTTTCCATATCCCCTTTCCTATTTCTTTCCTTTTTTCTTTCAAACACTCTTGCAAAATTCTGCACTCTTCTCTCTCTATCACTCAAATCTTATTGCTCTTTTTCCTGCTTCTATCCTTATTCCATCTCTCTTTGTTTCCTCCATCACTATATACCCCGGTGTCTCTCTCTCTACCCCTAGCACCCATTTCATATATTTTCCTTGCACCCCTTCCAATCCTTCTTGCTCTCTCCATCCCCATATTTCCGCTCCATACATCATCACTCTTTTCACCAAACTATCAAACATCATTACTCTCCTTCTAAAATCATGTCCAAATTTTCTCTCTCCTATTCCCCATACAGCTCCTATTATCTTATTTGCTTTTTTCACTAACTCTCTCACCTGTGCTGTTGCTGTTCCACTCTTTCATTCATCACATAACCTAAATACTTAAATTCTTTCACTTCTTCAATTTTCTCTTTCTCCCATCTCCACTCATTTACTTTTCTTCTACCACCCCCTTTTCTGAACACCATCATCTTGGATTTCTCTACATTCACCGTCAACTTTTTCCTCCTCATATATTTCTCCATGTTTCCTATCATTTCTTTCATACCTTTCTTCTTTCTCCTCTCTCGCTACCACCACCATCCGCATATGCTAAAGACCACACTTTTTCTTTGCCCACCATAACCCCCCCTGCCTGCCCCTTCCTGAACATCTCCTCTATATCTCCAATAAAAGCTGCAAACAGGCTGGGCCTTAGTGGACAACCTTGTCTTACTCCCTTATAAGTTTTGAAACATTCACTCACCTTTCCATCCACTCTCACTCTACTTATCGTCTCTTCATATATCTCTTCTATTTTTGTTACCAGGTGCTCATTTATCCCTCTCTTTCTCAAGCATTCCCACTGTAAACCTCTTTCCACATTATCAAAAGCCGCCTTCAGGTCCACAAAGAATGCATATATCTTGCCACCCCTCTTTTTTATCTCATTTCCGGCTATGTGATTCAAGATATATATACATTATCCATGGTCCCTCTACCTTTCCTAAATCCCGCTTGTCCGTCTGGTAACACCCCCCTATCATTCATTTCCTTCATCAGCCTCTCTTCCACAATCATCGCCTATACCTTACATGCTGTATTTAGTAGAGTGATCCCCCTATAATTACTGACTGTATCCTTTTCTCCTTTCTTATATATGGGGCATATTATCCCCTTCTTCCACTTTTGGGGGAATCCATCTCCCTTCCACACTCCATTCATAATCTCTAACAACCTGTCAACTTCCCTTTCCGTTCCATATATCCACGCTTCATTCTGTATACCATCCCTCCCCGGTGTCTTTTTTCTTTTCAGTTTTCTTAGTTGTTGCTCTAGTTCTTCTCTTGTTATCTCTTCTATTTCTTCCACTCTTTGTTGTCTCTTTTCCTTTTCTTGTCTGTTTTCATCACCTCCCAGCAACTCACTGAAGTACTCTCTCCATTCCTCCATAGTAATCCCATCACTCACTCTCTCTCTCTTTTTCTTCCTTTCCTTATTTATGTATCTCCATACCTCTTCTTCCGTTTTTAGACCCTTCATCTTTAGCTGTTCTTCCATCGTTTCTTCTGCTTCTTTTCTTTGCATACTAAATTGTATCTCTTGCGTGCTCTCTTGTACTCTTCCTTGGTTGCTTTTTCTTTTTTCCAATTTCTTAGTTTCCTTCTTGCTTCCTGCTTCCTTTCCCTGCATTCTTTATCCCACCACTCGTTCTTCCACAGCCCCAACTTCTCTCCTATCTCTATCTCTTTTTTTTCTGTTAATTTCATAAATTCCCGATTTTTCCAACTGATCAATTTTGTCTTTTGGGCTTCCCAAAAGACATTGAAGACTAGGCCCAAAAGTGTGTACCATTTTTAAGTCTAGTCCACTGAAGATTTTTGCCAAACCCTTGGTGAGGGGGCATAAGGAATTGTCGCAATTTGTGACTTCTTCTTTTGATCTGTTTGAAAAGTCAAAGATATAAAAAATATAAAATATAATATAAAATAATAATATAAAAAAAGGAAAAAAGTAATAGAAACTTAGAAACTAAGAGACGAAATGTAATTTAACCTCTTAAGAATAGTAACGAGTGAACAACAAAATTTGTGATCGCAGTTGGCTAAACGTATGTCGGTTCTTTTACATTAATTGCCAAACTTTTAACCTATTTTCTCCGACTGTCAAGAATTAGAATTTCTGTTGTCCCTTTCAAGCCCTGTTTCCACTGAAGAAACATTGAGGAACTTTGTGTTTCCCATTGTCGCATGTTTAGGAAATGTTTGGCAACCACTAAGGAATTGGCAACATACATAAACTTTGTGTTTCCATCTGAGCAACTGAAAGTCGCCTATAGTTGTAGCTTGAGAAAGCGCAACTCAGTGTTTCCACCGATGTGAAAAGTTGCAGCAAAATGAAGGAGGAAGACGTGTTATTATCGCGTGTCGATTTTTCCTTTGATGTTACCGCTAGAAATGGGAACAATCAACATTTGTTTCTGAAACAATGAGGAAGATTCAGAAACATTTAGCAACTTTTAGAAACATTTTCGGAAACAATCAACAGAAACACAAAAGTTGCTCAATGTTTCTTCAGTGAAAACGAGGCTTCAGAGAAGAAAGTTAGGTCATTATAACTCCATAATGTTGAAATGACAAGTGACTAATTCAAATTTATTCCGCCCTTACAATGCTCAAGATACTATATTTCAAGAGGATGTAATGCAGGTCCTGCAATAATGAGAGAATATAAGGGTCTCCCCAAATCCACCTGTGACATCTCCTGGAGGCTACAAGCCAGAATCTTCTGAGTTTTAGATTCTACTCTAGCAAGCCCAACGCAAAGGGTGTTTTCAATCACTACAAATCCAATAAGAGTCATTTTTACACCATTTTGACATCTACCTAAATCATCCTGTCCCTTGTTCTTGTGTATCTCCAGCAGTTGATGCATTCACGTACATGAAAAGCCTCATTCACAGACATGAAATTAGGTGGCATGTACTCCTTCATCTTCTTTGTTAAACTCTCCAATGTGGGCTGATTGACCTTCATTTCCCTCCAGTACATACTCTCACGATACTGAACAGACCTACCCAACAAACACAAAGTCTGCGACTTTTTCCTATAATTAGAAACAATCCTCTCATAAAAACTGTCTGGTTTCCAACTCTCGTCCAATAGGGAATTGAGACAGTCTCCTAAAAACTGTACAACTGCAATCCACAGCATTCAAAATGGAAGCATTGTGGACCACCCTTGTGTCAACCCTACGCTCTCTTGCCATCAGCACCAGGTCCGTGTGGGTCACAGGTCCTACTTACTAGCGCTTCGGTTCCACAGGTTAAGGCTACTCCGGACAACGTTTTAGTGTGTTTCTGAAACGACAGATGGCGCGGAATTTACTTTTCTATGTTCTCAAAAACTATAAGGGCTACATGACTTTTGAAAATTGAAACATTAACGAAAAACATGTAGAATTTGCGCTAACAATCTATATTTTGCTAAAACAAATTAATAAAAAAAAAAAATTTCTTTTTCAAATTTTTAGCAATATTTAAAAAAAAGTGGGAGCCAAGAACTGTAGTCTGTATTATCTTATTCCCAGTACAGCTTTCAGATTTTTGTTAATATTTATAGCTTTGACAGAAACAGAAAAAATAATTTTTCTCTTTGATACCTGCCGCCGCGCGCCGGCTCGGTCGGACAGATGAGGACAGATGGTCGAGAGTGCCATACACTTCGACGAACTATTGAATTTCTTTAGATAATAACAGTCCACAGCTCCCTCAAAGTCGTCTAGAAATGATTTTCGTTTGCACTTCGAGGTTAAAAACTGAAACTAATTTTAAATGATCTCTCATCATTACATATATCGGAATCCAGAAGGCGGCAAAAATCGTCCTGTATGGAGTGGCTGTAGAGGGTAAAATGTAAAAAACACCCCAAATTTTTTTTTGCACAATTTGAATCTTCATAATAGATAGTTTGCACTCATCGCAACTCACGTATATAAGGCAGAGAAAACTATATATTTTCATATATTTTGTATGACCGAAAAGCACGGGATTAAATGGACAACCTGAACCTTTGCCGGAGCCTAATGAAACAGACCTTAATGTTTAGACAAATTACATATCATATCTAATTTATTCGCACTCTCATCAAAAAGTACCCATGAATAACGTTTTAGGGTGGAATCTTAGCCTTTTAATGCGGGAATTATTTTTTATTTTACTTTATTCCAAAATTTCATTTCGATTTTTTCGTGAGCACGTGCATAGGGTTTAACAAGGTTGATTATCGCTTGTGTTCTCGCTTAGGGGAGGTTCATTACGGGCGAGAGTCGCCTATTGCTCGATTGTATGTATGTTAAAAACCTACTTCTGCTTTTATATTGCTATAATATCAAAGTATAATCGGTAATGTAATCAGTAAATATGTATATACATTATACAGGGTGTTAGGGAATGCTTCCTCACATTCGACACAATCAAAATGGTTATTAACAATTCTGGATAAAATGTATAGTTTTATGAGAAACAGGTAAAAGGAAAAAGTAGAATTCAGATTTTTAGAACCGCTGACATATTCTTTTGTTTTGTTCTGGGTTATCAAAATTTCTGAAGCCGTTACAGTTAACATTTGGCAATGTAATAGTAAAGACAGAGACGTAAATTCTAATCTTAACAATTTTTTTTGTCATATTGAATGAAATTCAACAGGGCCTTGGCATAAAAGTGGTTACAACAGTTTCACGAGTTCCAAAAATATCGTTGTTCACAAGAACAAAATTGGAAAAATGTGTTTGTTTGATCGAAAAATTCAGTCGTACGACCGCCTTTCGCGTTCGGCAGGCAAATTTGACATTAATTCATGTTTGTTCTACCAAAAAAGGTCACATAAAAAGAAACTCCAAGTCCAATGATGACCACCAACACAGAGCAAAAACTTTAAAATGTTGCTCGAAAAAATCCAATTTATTTTTCAGGATTCGGTGAGGTCAATAATAATTATCTGACTCTTGAACTAAAGAAAATGCAAAAAAATACGAATCCAAGTACAATAGCCACAACATTTTGCCAGACGCATTTTTTCGTTTGACACTCAACTGCAAATGTTTTTTTCCCTTAGTTGAATGCCTGTTATTAATTTTGGACACTGTTTGACGAACACTAAAATTGAAGAATAATGTAACTGCGAAAAAGAAGTCAAATCTGCGTTTGCACTTTTCGCAGACTGAAATCAAGTGAATTCCTGTTTTACAAGAGGAAAAAAACTGCATTCTGTGCACAAAAAAGCAACCTTCCGTTTCCCAGGCAATCACCCCTTTTCTCAAACAACTACCGTGCGATCATTTATTTATTTGCTTTTTTATTATGCAATTGCCCAGCCTGCACATTGACTGACAGTAAAATTTGAGGTTACCGTAAACATTGTGACGTTTATGTTTCTCATGAAAATAAAAGATACAGAAAATAAAAAATAAAAGTTACTTTGACATTCGAAAAATGAAATTGTCAACAATTAGTACTCCCAACCTAATTTAAATTTCACATCCTACTCTAATTTATAATTTAAATGATCGCACGGTACTTTTAAAATCTTACTCCTGTCGGTCTAACATCTGTTTGCACCGTGTCCAAGCGACCGTTTCTCTAATTATATGATTTACAACTCTTTAGAAAACTTACCTACTAAAAATACAAAGCTACGCAAAATAAACAAAACCTAAACTACATCTATTTTAATTGTAACAAACACAGAAATGGTCAGATTAGGCGAGTTTCTGTTTGACATGAGGCGGAGTAGGTTGAAAAAGACTGCTGCATAGCGCAGCGGCACGCATGAAAGGAAAATCTATTTTTTTCTGTTTTGATAGACAAACCGTTAACATAAAATAATGCGAAAACATGCAAAAAATTTAAAAAAAATTGCTCTTGAGTCGCTGGCTAACAGATTTTTGATTTTATTTTTTATAGTTGATTTTTTGTTCCTCAATTGTTTAAAAACAAATGTTATAAAAAAAGTAAATTGTTAGCGCAAATTGTCAACAAAGTGTATATTCAAAAATGTTTAAAAAATGCAAATTCCTCTTTTCATTTCAAAATAAACAGGAAATTTCTTTTCCGATATATTTATCTCTCTTGCACACTTGGTCATCCTGATTAGCCTTAAGATCGAAGTGTAGGCCTCCAGATAGACTTTGTCGCAACGTTTAATAATTTCCAAACCTTTGACTGTGATGTCTTTGCAGTCGCCGATTATGTAGAACATTTGAGTGAGGTTAGAACGGGGTCATGGGGTGATTATCGTTGCCTGGTTTTAGGGGCAATGGTTTAATATTCTGCTAATAATTCGGTTATCAGAAAATTCTCTTAATAAGTTGATGGAAGCTCTTGCTGTGTGCACTGTAGCTTTATCCTGCTTGAAATAACCCATGCATAGTTAGTTCGTCATCGTGCAGGCTTCTTCCATAACTTGTCTCACTCTTTCAACCGTTTCAGGTATTCAAACATCCCGATATCACGATATTCAGCTCGAAATTCTTCCCAGATATCCGGAATAGAATGTTTCCAAATCCCATTTACTTTTGTTGCATTGTGAAAATAAGGTTGTACGGGTCCCACTCAAGTGAACTTTTGTAAAAGAACAGATTTTTATTTCAAATCAGATTTGACAACTCGATGACTTTTTACACAATCGTATCGATCAAGAATCGACTCAAAATTTTAGATTCAGAGATCACGAATTTTGTTGCTCACTCGTTACAATAGTCATTAATTTAATTTGTTACATTTTCAATTTCTACATTCATATAGATTTAATTATTTAACCAACTTGTTACCAGTAAATTTAATTTTAACGTTATTTTAATATTGTTTAATTGTAAAGTAAGTTTCTGTATTTATTTATTTGTTCATTATATGACTTTTGGGGACATAACTGTGTTTTTTGTGTCACCACCCATACCTCAGAAATTTGTCAGGACGTTACAACATTTTAAGTTGTAATCGATAAGAAAACCAGACTACTACTAATAAAAAAGGAAAAAGAGAAATCATGGGAGAAACTTGGACAGAAAATAATGCCAAATTACAGAGAAAATCAAAAACATTTCTAAGTCCGCCAGACGCAGATAACAAATTTGACTAATGAAAGAAATGAAGAAGGTACGAAAAGAGAAATAAGAGAAAGAGAAGAGATGGGAAAGAGAGAGAAACAGGTTGAGAGAGAGAGAAAGAGAGGGTGATACAGCTGGAAGGGAAAGTGGAGTAAGAGAAAGGAGAAAAAGGAAGAACAATATTGTGATAATAGGATGGGGTAGGAAAAGGAAAAGTGAACAGCAGGCCGAAGAGGGGATAGAGGATTTTCAAAGAAAAAAGGTAGGAGAGGTCAAAACAAAAGTAGTAGTAGAAATGGAAGATTGGGAGGGAAAAAGTGATGAAGTAACAGGAAAACTAAATTGGAAGAAAGAAACAGAGATCATATTTGTAGATAATGACCTCACAAAGCAAGAAAGAGAGTTACAGAAGAAATTAAGAAGCATATCTAAGGAAGAACGGGGAGACGGAGAGAGACTAGTGGTATTCCAATAAGAACAAGAAGAGGAGAGGGAGAAAATGGAGACTACGACAAAGAAAAAAGCACAAAAAAAACGGGAAAAAAAGACCAGAAGGAAAGTAACAGAGACGGCAAGAAGAGGGGCGTGAAAATTAAAAAGACATCGGAAAAAACAAAGGCGAGAACACTATTTTGGAATGTAGCGGAACTAAAAAAAAGAAGATTTCTGGAACTATAAGTAAGGCAATTCGAGATAGTGTGTCTAACAGAAACATGGATAGAAGAACAAAGCTGTGAAAACACTGCTACCAAAAGAATTCAAGTGGGAATGTCAGGGGGAGAGAAGAGGAAAGCAGAAAGACACAGTGTCAGGAGGAATGGAATAATAACGGAGGTAAAAAAAGGAATAAAGGATAAAAATCAAAAGAAGAGAGAAGAGGGATATGATATAAGCAAGAAATGGTAGAAAATAGTGACAGTGGGTGTTATGGAAGTAAAAAATTTAACCACAAGTAGAACTCGTCAAAGAAAACATTTTTTATGCTTACCACTTTGTTGCAATCCGCATTTTTTTTTAACTTTTATCTGATCCCTTATTTCACCCTCCGCCTATGAGTTTATGAACTTGAACTAATAATGACGAAGTTTTTGTGCGATAGATGTAAATACCTCCAGACTTTTTTGGGACAAAAAAATAAGTCGTTTCTATAGTAAATTTTAGTTTTTAGTTAATTGTCTGCGCTTTGTTATACCTATGCTCGATTCTTCACCAATTAATAATTTGTTCTTTGCAATTTCCACGAAAATGTTTTTTTCTAATGCGGAATTAACCAATATGCTGCTATTGTACGGGGAAGCGTTAGGTAATGCCGCTTATACATGGAACGATTTCCAAACCACGTGCATTTGTGAGAACAGTACAACGTTTGCGTGATTATGTCAAATTTTCTTCTCCGACTCAAGATTTGAAAAAAAAAAACAGAAATTTTGGATGCTATTGAGGAAACGCCAAATTTGACTGCGTCCCTATATCATGTACAACGTGTTCAAGCTTTTCAGCCTGGAGACCCGGCACGAAGGTCTGCCTTTTGCCAATGGCTTATTCAGAAAATAGCTGAAGTACGAAATTTTTTGAGGCGTTTATCGACAAGTGACGAAACGGGCTTCATACGAGATTATTTAATTGGGCGTTTGATTGGTGCAGCCTATGTAGAGTTTGTTCAAAATGTGTACGACGTGATATATGGTGTTTTCACGACGGAGCTCCACCATATTGTGCAAGGGAGGTCACAGGTTGGCTAAAGAACAACTTTGAGGAAAAAATGGATCGGTTACTCTGGACCCGTTTTATGGCCAGCTCGATTGGTAGATTTAAATTCATGCAATTTTTTTTAAAGTGAAATTTCTTTAGCGAGATAATGAGTCCGAAAAATTGAAACGAAACTCAAAGTGAAACACTTTGGTGGTGGGGTTGAATGAGATAGGGGACGCGTGTGAATGAAACGACTAGCGTAGTAGGCTGTATTAAGGGCTCCCTGTCTCAAGGGGCAAGTTTTACTTTCAGTCGTGTACTAAACGTGAGGCACACATGTTTCGTTTGACTAGTTCTACTTGTGGTTAAATCTTTTGCTAGGACTTTCATAACACCCTCTATAGCAAATAGATGAAGACAAATATAAGCAAGATAGAAGAAACAACAAAAAGACAACGAAGAAGGATGTAAATTTCTGGTCGGGGATTTCAACGGAAGAATCGGGGAAAGTGAGGAGTGGAAAAAGACAAAACAAATCCAAAGACAACGTAGAAAATGCAGAGGGGAAGAAGGTGGAAAAGAAAAAGGGTGGGAGGTGTTTAATGCACCTATATTGGCGGTAGTGGAGAAACGGTAATATGGTGATAGAAATAACTATAGAAAGAGGGAGACACGAGGAAACAGAAGAATAAAGAACGGAGGAAACGCAAAAGAAGGTGATGCTAAAAATATGGGACGATCGGGGAGTGGAAGACTACAAGAGAAGACAAGAAAAGGCAAGATTCAAAGAAAGTAGGAAAATGGAGCAAGAATTTGAAGAAATTTAAAAAACAATATTAAGAGGTAAAGGAGCAAGAAAGAAAAATAAAAGAATGTAAACAACCGATAATGGAAAAAATGAAGGAGCTAAGAGAATAGAAAAAGACGAAAGCAAACAGAAGCGGCTTTCTAAAAGCGCAAAGAAGGTATAGAAAGACATGTGGAGAGAAGAAGAGGCAGAAGAAGGAGAGAGAAGAGGAAGAGATAAAAGCTATAAAACAGAGAAGGACGTGTTTAACTATATCAATAAAAAGAGAAAGAAAAGAGAAACAGTGAGTGAGGGGATAATGATAAACGAGTGGGAGGAATACTTCATGAGGCTGCTAGAGGAGGAAAAGGAAAAAGCGAAAATAGAAATAGAGATAAAGAGGTGGAGAGGCAAGTGAAGAAACTGAGGAAGCGATGATGTATGGGAGAAGAAAACTACTAGAGATACTGGTTGTGGTAATGAAGGGAGTGTGGAGAGGGGAGGGATTTCTGGTGGGATGGAGAGAGGAATGGATATGCCCTACCGCGGAATAACTCTTCTAAACACAGGGTATAGGTCAATCCTGAATGAAAGGATGAAAGGAGAGAGGAAAAGAGGGCAATAGCAAGCAGCTAAGCAGGATTTAGAGAGGAGAGGGCAACTATGGATAATGTATATATCCTGAACCATTTGACCAAAAGCCAACTAAAGGAGAAAGGAGGAAGGGTATATGCATCATTTGTAGACTTCATGTTGGCTTTCGACTAGCTGAATAGAGAGTTTGAGTGTCTGGTCTGAGGGTGAGAGGAATGAACAAAAAGTTGGTAAAAAAGATGGAGGAGATCTACGAAAAAAGGTAAAGTGAAGGTTGGGAAAAGAGAAAGTGTATAGTTTCTGACATCAAAAGGAGTGAGGTAAGG
Organism: Diaperis boleti; assembly: GCA_963583935.1. Classification (NCBI taxonomy): domain Eukaryota; kingdom Metazoa; phylum Arthropoda; class Insecta; order Coleoptera; family Tenebrionidae; genus Diaperis; species Diaperis boleti. Next base: position 33,580,444 of record OY757242.1, on the reverse strand, counting down.
TTGACCACTCAGCCCTTTGTTGTTCACGATGTGGCAGATATGGATGGAATGTTAGTCAGAGAGCAGGGGGGGTGTAGTAGGTAGAGTGAAAGTGTGGAGCCTGTCTAATTTAAGTATTTACACTATATGTATAATGACCCTCAGGGGCTCTGGCTGTTCAAAGACGGAGTACGGGTGGAACAAACCCGAGGTGCCCGAGTCACAGGTGAATCAGTGCCAGTTACTTGATTAATAACGTAAAGTAGCTGGTCAGCAACAACAACCAACACAAGGCGCGGTGTTGGTACGCTGTGGGCATTAGCTCTCTGGGAGACTTGTCTTAACCGTCCGGTCTGCGCGGAGAAAACCTCTATAAAAAAAAACCCTACATCACCTTGGAACAGCATAATATGCCAAGGACTGAAAGGCTAAGTGGGAAACTTAGTCACTAGTATGCGAACTCCGGATACCAGGCGACCTCCGGTTTAAAATAGCCTTCCTGTGGCATGCGGGGCTCTGCTACAGGTGACCTCTATTCCAACTTTCCAGAATCTCTGCTCACAGTGGAACAGTTAGAGGCCATTCAAGAGAGTATTCTGGACAAAATAGTGGAGAAGAAGAAAGAGACAACAGTAAAGCCTCGCTTCCTCAACATTCAAAAAAAAGCTGATACACACCATGGAGTGGCTAAAAGACATACAATCTGAGCTAAAGCCTTGGGAAGGTGCATCCCTCAAAAAAGTGGAAGAGGAGCAAATGCCTCACACTGAAATTCTTGTGGGATCTCTACCGGGGAGCCAAGAGTACCCCACTGAAAAAATCCTGGGTCTGATAGAGGGGCAAAACGAGCAACTCAGTACCCCTAACTGGAGAGTACTACGGAGAAATGTCGTGAGATCTACATTGGAGGTAACTTTATCAGTAGATCCGCACTTGCGGAGTTATTGAAGAAAATGAGCTATCGGGTTAACTACGGCCGAAAAAGAGCAAATCCGAAAAAGCTCAAGAGGCTCAGCAGTCGACTTCAAAAGCGGCGCAAGGAAACGAGGGTACAGGGGAAGAAACCGAATCCTAAGCGAATGGCGCCAAAAAAAGTCCAAGGCAGCAAAGGAAAGCTCTAAAGGCCCAAAAAAGGCTAAGAGCCACCTCAAGCCCGTTGCTGAAGAACCTAAACCGTTTTCTTCAACGCAATAAAGTGTTTGCAAATTAACCTTCAGCACTCAAAGGCAGCATCTAGTGCCTTTAACTGGAGGTTAATCAAAAAACAAATTGGAATAGGGCTAATCCAAGAGCCCTGCTTAAATGGAGGCCGAGTTAGAGGACTACCAGAGAGGACACATAGCCTTGTTGTAACCAAGTCAACAATCCAAGAGCAGCTCTAATGTTCAGGAAGGATATTAATCATGTTCCCATTCCAGAGTTCATCACTATGGACCTAGTTGCAGTTGCAGATGAGGAAAGGAAAGAGGCGTTTTATATTAGCCTCGGCCTATTTTCCTGGTGACGAGGCCGGCGCACCTCTAGAGGAAGTTAAACGCCTCATCGACTGGTGCAAAACTGGGAACAAACAACTTATTCTGGGCTGCGGTGCCAATGCGCACCACGTGGTATGCATAATATAGACATAATAAATGACGGAAATAAAGCTACCTTCATAAACGCGGTTAGACAAGAGGTACTTGACCTCACCCTAGCGACCCAGTTTATGACGCAGATAGTTAAAAAATGGAGGGTGATGGATGAGCTATCACTTTCGGATCATATGTCAATTACGTTTGATCTACAGGCTTCTGCAATAGAAGACGTGAAGTGTAGGAAAAGCCGAAGTCTGGCAGGGATTATTCACCGTAGAAAAAGTAAAATTGGCGATTAATACATTTCAGCCCTACAAATCACCGGGCAAGGATGGAATCTTTCCAGCTTTGCTGCAGAAGGGGATAGACCTTATAGCCCCCTGCCTAAACCAAATCCTCAAAGCCTGGGCATTGGGCTACATACCGAGGGCTTGGAGAGAGGCTAAAGTTATCTATATACCGAAAACGGGAAATCGGCCTCCAGAAGAGGCCAAATATTATCGCCCAGTAAGTCTCTTTTCCTTTATCCTAAAAACCAAGTTTGGTGGACGAAAACCACAGAGAAAACGATACAGGACAAACTGGGGAAACCACAGCGTCTTGCGTGTGTCTTTGAATATCAGGGGCAATAAAAACAACCCCAACGACAGCTCTAGTCTGGTCAGACCTACGACCACTCCCCCTCCATGTGCAGAGGGAAGGTTTACAGAGTTTATTGAGACTAAACCAGACCAAGCAATTTAAACCAGGTGACAGAGTGGGTCACCTTAAAATTCTGGATTTTATACAGCCAGACATAATTAAAAAACCACTGGATGTAAGACCAAAAACGCTTGACTTTGACTTACCATATGAAGTGGCCATTAAAGACCGCCACATAGCAAGAAGTCAAATAGCAGGAATAGGTCAAAGCTCCTCTATCTGGTACACAGATGAATCAAAGACTGAACAAGGTACCGGCATAGGCGTCTACGGCCCGAAATATAGGGCATCAATAATAGCCTTGGGAACTAGACCGAGGATTACGCAAACTGAGATACTTATAGATATATGTGCCCAAGAATGCTTAGGCAGGAAAATAAAGGGCAAAAAAATGTATGTAGTGTCTGACAGTCAGGCTGCTATTAAGGGACTTAAAGGACACAGCACCAAATCCTTAGTCGTCTGGGATGCAGACAGTCCCTCAAAGAACTGGGTAGAAACAACAAAGTAACTCTAAGTTGGGTACCTGGACATGAGGGAGTAGCAAGAAATGCCGAAGCCGAAAAACTTGCATGACAAGGCGCAGAAGCTTCTCCCATAGGACCTGAACCGTTCTGTGGCCTAACCGAGACACACATTAAGACGGCAGTCCAAAAATGGGAAAGGGTCTATACAGTCCTATATTCACAGGTCACTGCCTTGTAAAATACCATCTTAAAAATATGGGACTAGTAGACAGTGAAGTATGCAGATTATGCAATTTGGAAGTAGAAACAGCCGAACACATACTCTGCAGGTGCGACGCATTACCTAACCTAAGGCTTAATCACTTAGAAAGTGTTAGACTGGCACCTGAAGAAGTGAAGAAGAGGCCTCTTTGTGACATTCTAAACTTTAATAAGAAAGTGGGATTCCTGAGAACATAGATGCGAGTAGGGTTAAACAAAAGATCAACGATGGTCAACGTTCTGAGAGGCTGAATAGCCCTACGACCTCAGAGTACAATACAATGCTATACAATATACAGGATGTCCCAACTAAAATTTGTACCCCCCAACAATTCCAATTTAGAAAGACTCAGAAGAAAACTCTCGAACAGGTCAATTTTGTTATCAAGGAGGTCGAAATTGTACCAAACTTTCATGTCTTAGATCTCTCCCCTTTAGCCAGGGGAGCCACCCCCTTAAAAAATTTAAATAGCATGGGGGTCGTGTGATACATCATTTTAAAGAGTATTCAATTCTCTATCCAGAGCTACATTTATCGATTCCTTTCTACAAAAAAAAAAAAAAACATAAATCGATATTTTCCAAATCTACATAAAATACGCAACTAAAATTTGTACCCCCCAACCATTTCAATTTCGAAACACTTAGAAGAAAACACTCGAACAGGTCATTTTTGTTATCAAGGGGGGCCAAATTGTACCAAACTTTCAAGTCTTAGATTTCACCCCTTTAGCCAGGGGAGCCACCCCCTTAAAAAAATTAAATGGCATGGGGGGTCCTGTGATACATCATTTTAAATCTGATTCAATTCTCTATCCAAACCTACTTTTATCGATTCGCTTCTACAAAAAAAAACATAAGAATTCGTTATTTTCCAAATCTACATAAAATATTCTCGATTTGAAAAATAACAAATTCATGCGTTTTTTGTAGAAACAAATCGATAAAAGTAGATCTAGATAGAGAATTGAATAAGCTTTAAAATGATGTATCACACGACCCCCTATGCCGTATAAATTTTTTAAGGGGTTGGCTCCCCTGGCTTAAGGGGTAAGATTTAAGTTAAAGTTTGGTACAATTTCGTCCCCCTTGATAACAAAATTGCCCTGTTCGAGCGTTTGCTTCTGAGTCTTTCGAAATTTTAATTGTTGGGGGTACAAATTTTAGTTGGGACACCCGATATGTTTAATGAAAGAGCCACGGATAAGGCACATATCAGGGAGTTAACAAGAAAATCCAAATAAGGCTGTGGGGTGTGTATGGGAATAAGAGAGAGAAAGTGGGGACGCGAGGAGAATGATGATGTTTGAAAGTCTGATTGAGAGCATGTTGTTGAGAGGGTGCAAGGGAAATATTTGAGGTGGGTGCTATAGAGGTGAATAGAGAATCCTCAGGCAAGCTTCAAAAAGAGCGGTCAAGTGCAAAAGCAGGATTTAAGGAAGGGGAGAATGGGGAATACCAAATTAATGCTGAAGCAAAAGAAAGAATGTAGGGGGGAACGAGAGGGAGACATATTATCAGAGGAATGGCTACGCAAGCAAAGAAATAAAGAGATTGAGAGAAAGGGGCATGTGGATGAATGTAGAACTGAGAGAAATGGACAAGGATACGGTACGAGAGGTGTACGATTCAGGTACGAGAGGTGTATGATTGAGAAAATACCCAAAGTATTTGAAGAGGGACAGTGATAAAGAAGAAAGTTGGTCGCGAGGTTTAGGTGTGGAAATAAAGAGAGGAAGAATAGGTATTGGTTGGAAGAGGGAGGAAGAAGGTGCTGAATGATGTGTTGTGAGGAGAAAGAGACGATTGGACATTATGTGGAATGAGTGTAGTGTGATGAGAGAAGGAGGTATGACCCCGAAGATGGAGAAGACAGAAGAGGAGAGCGGTGATGAGAAGCAATAAAGATGCGATGTTTTGAGACTAATACAGAATGTAAATTATGTTATAGGTTATAATTATGTTATGTAATCACAGGAATCGAAAAACGCTTAGGGCCTATAAGATATTAAGTTTTTGTGAAAATCACAAAAGTTTAAGTCGATTTTGTATTTGAGCTTCATAGTTGGTATTTAATTGATGTTTGTGTACCATTTAGAAGACCAATGATGCCAACATAGCGGACAAATTGAGGTAAACCTCTCCGCAAGCAGTAATCATTTTTCTTCTAAAAATGTCAGGTTTCCTAACTCACGTCAATTAATTCAATTCGAAACTAATTATGAAGTTTCAGTGAAGAAGAAATTCCTAACGTTCTTTGGATTAAAAAGCAACTTTCTTACGACGTTCTGTTCGAGGAATCTTCAGAAATGTGTCGCTATCAGGCCGTGGCACGCTAATAAATGAAGTTATCCAAGATTGTCGTTGAAACTGTATAACGGAGACGTGAGAATATTTTCTATAGTCGCGACGGTGGGGTGATTAGCAGGATTGTTAATGAGGGAATGAGGCGAGTCTTGATTGATTGCCGAGTACGAACTCGGCTGCCATGTGATCGATCACGGGGGCAGAACGCCACTGTCCCGAACCGCATGCATGCCCCAATCGTTACATGAGTTTATTATGAATTTGCCCTCTTACGACAGTGATGAATTGATATAATCCAGCGCACAATATCGCGCCTGATTTCTCATCGACGGTGAAAGCGTTTTGCCGATAATAATTACCATTATTAATAAATGCAGAAATTTTAACTAGCAATTATAAGTGATTAAGTAATTATGGTTATCGGCGTAGAAAAGAAACATTAAAGGAGAAAAAAGTTTAATGAAAAAATCAATACATTACATATTAATGAAATACTAAAAGTAGTAAATATAAAGTTTTATTCTCAAGAATAGCAAATGACAAGGCAACTGGTCAAATAAGATTTCGATTTTCACGTCTTACAATCCACGCCCACCATTTCAAAAAGTAAGCGTCACGAAATAATGTTGCTCTCATGTCCGTGGAAACTACTCAATAAGTGTGAGCGGTACGTTAAATGTAAGTGCACGATAGAATATGTCGAACCTTCGCATTTATGCCTCAGGCAAAATATTTTCACCAGCTGCAACCCCTTGTGACCCTCTGTTTTCTCGCCGTTCGGTATACGTACTTAAATAACAAAAGAATTTTAAAATTAAAATGTTAATATTTTTCAAAACACAATTAGTAACAAACGTATCTATTACTCATTAACTTTTCATGTCTTTAATAAATAATAACCACTAACTTAAACTTGTTTAACAATAATAATAGTTAGGCCAACTAGTGATTTGCAATAATAACAGTATAAAACATATTCCTATTAGATTACTAACTAGTCAATAAAGTGTCACTTCAATGTCGCAAAACCATGTAATAAAGAGTTCTTTATGATACAATCGCACACAAGAACGATTTACAATAATTACTTGGGTGGTTGCTAGACATCCAGCTTAGAATAGTTGCTTGTCCTTCTACGACAGTGATAAATTGATATAATCGCATGCACAAAATCGCGTCCGATTTCCCATCTTCGGCGAAAGCTCTTCTCCGCTAATTATGTACAAAGTAAAAGTTGGAAGAGTGTCACGAAAGGAAATAACGAAGATGAATCGACCGCATCAATCATACTCTACAGCTGGTTGAAGGAAAGACAGGTTAACGTTCAATTCCAGCAGGCCGATGACTCTTCGCGACGGACTTTAGCTTGACAGCTACCGGAAACGGTGTGATTTAAGAACTGAAGGAACGACCTGGACATGACTCTTGACCTGCCCGATCCCAGACGTCTATTGCCCATAAAGGAGACGGATTTTCTAGAAAATTGCCACATCCACATCGAAATAACTCGGAAATACTCTGAAATACGGTTGTATAGATCTGAAATATTGCAACAATCAATGAGTATGGTCTGTGGAAGCTGATAAAGTTGAGTTCGGCCATTTACTAAATTCCTTTAATAATGAAATAGCTGTTGTACTTTATATTACGGGCAATAAATAGAAAAATAAGATAGTGTACGAAATGATTATATGACGAGATTAATTTTATTTTTTTTTTATTCAGATTGGATGACACTGTAAATTCACAAAATATGAGGGTATGGTCAGTTAAAAAGCCTCATCGGTTTGTCAATTTCTGGCTTACATCCTCAAAAAATAGGTATTTGGGTGGGAGTCTCCAGTTGACGACTAATATCTCTTTTGAAACTACTCTAAATTCGGAGCACTATCAGCAGACCATTTTAGAGCAATTTATAAACCAACTGGATGATGAAAAATTACAATGGATACCTCCTTCCAACAGGATTACAGTTTATGTCAAGCCATTCCACCCGAATGTTAGTAAATTTTTTGTAGACAAAAGAATATAAAATATACTTAGTAACAGAAGGTGGCTTGAATTTCCAAAAAGCTCTTTGATTAATGTTCCTGTGAATCACTCTGTATTTTTATCACAGATATTTGGATTTTATCAAACACCTTTTAGGCAACATGGCAGTCAAATATATGATACAGCTTGTGGAAAAAAGCTCGCAGGCTTCATTTACGGAATTGATATTAAATAGTGACATCCAATTAGTGGAGAGCATCAAAGAATAAATCGACGAAATTGGCTTTACTAAAGCTATATACCTACATATATCTGTCACATTTTGTTTGAATTTTTTGCGAAATTTATTCATTGGTTTTTGCCATATTTATTATAAGCGACGGATGATGATCTTTTTTAACAAATGGATAACTACAATCATCAATTTGACATTAGCAGATGATAAAGAGAGATCAAGGAGTCGGCAGTTAGAATTATTGAAAACTTAATTATGAGAAAAAAGATCCTTAAATTTTACTTTAAAGACAACAGATTCATATAAGTGTTTGTGTTCAATAATATAGCTGTTTTTGTATTTGTTTTTGAAATACATAATGCACAAATATTACGGCATATGTATAGGCGACGTACACAACTAACAGTTCGCCAAGTCTGGAGAACCAACATAACCTTGCTTCATAAGATTTACGCTTGTGTGCCGTAAGTTTGGATGAGTTGTTCAGTAATAAATAGAAGATATATTTGAGAACTTTGTATTTAGACATTTTGTAGTTAGTAACCAACCCCAAAGTAATTTTTTCTGAACTTTTAACACAAATAAAAACTAACAACATTGCCAAAGAGATTTATATAAAAAAAGAAGAAAAACTGCAAGAAAAAATAAAAAAATAACATTGCTTCAAATTATGAAGTTGTCTAATATATTATGATACGAGTTTTATAAGAAGCATTTTATCGCACTCACGGATTTAAATGAGTAAGTGCGACAAAATGCCTTATAAACGAGTTATCATACAGTATTTTTTCTACTTTGCCACTTTTTATACAAAATAATCAAATTTTACAATCTAGGGAATTCGGGAATTAATTTAAAACGTCAATACTCGTATTTTCGTTTATCCTTTTCACATCTATAAAAAACGTGGTAGTGAATTTTAATCCATCTCGAACGACCTCCAAAAACGTCGGACTCCGTAACAAACACCCCCATACCACAAACAACTCGCACAGGCCCGTACTTTTTCTTTATGATCCGCGGTGTGGACATTGGCAAGGACGAACGCGATATCTTGCCCTGCAAAACTCTCAATCTCCCCATCCACAAAATGTCTAGAATCAAACCCCGCCGCACAAACAAGTGGAACCCCATTATCCGCGTGATCACTGGAGACACCCTCAAGCATTGTCATGACCATGACCACAATGACCCACAGTCTTCTTCAAGCGCCATCAGGGCTTTTGTTTGAATGGCTCAAACGCGGAAACCCAATTCGTATTGACAGCCGTTGAAATCGGTTTGGACTTGACACAGCGAAGTAAGGTTAGGATCATGTTGGGATTGCCAAGATTCCAATATTAAAAAAATTAATTATACTGTTTTTAGTGTAATTATTATAACACCGCTTTTGTCTATCATGACACGCAAAAGCGTATCGCAATAGCCTTAGTACGAACGCAAAGTAGAAAATAGTATATTATTATACAAGTTTCACAAGACGGTTGATTGTAGCACGAGTAGTTTGGGGCACGACGAGCGCAGCGAGAAGTGCTCCAAAGGCACGAGTGCTACAATTTCGGCTTGTGAAACGCGTGTAATATACTATTTTTTAGAATTTGGCTTTATTTAATTAAGAAAAACTGAAAATTTGTGCTAAATTGATGACTTTGGGACTTTTGAATAACACGAGTGGTATTTCAGTATAATTGGTATTTCTGCTAAATGACGTTTCTGATTTGGAGGTTAGATTTGGAAACTTTTGATTATGCAGACACAAGCTGTATCTCACGTTTGATTGCCATTTTTTCAATTCTTGTTTTTACCAATGTTTACATCTAATCATGGAACGAAAGTCATTTACTTCTCTTTGCTTTATTTTCGTTCACATCTGGTTCACATCTGTCATATGGCGCGATTACTTGACGTTTATAACGTCGTGTCGCGGTCACATTGCAGTACAGTTGCAAAGTTGCAGGCAAAAGTTACCAAAAACAGAATTATAATTTAGATCATTATGATTCTGTTTTTGGTGTTATAATTTGCAAATTATGAAACCAAATTCGAAAAAAATTATTATTTTCTCTTAATAATGTGTCCTACCACAATGATTTTGTAGACTTTTTGGACTCGTTGGGCCATACTGTGAATGACATTGTCCAAAGCCTCTTGGTCCAAATTGTCCCACACAATGGGTAAAACACGGCGCATGTCTTGTCGGTGTGCTAGTCGGGGCTGGTGGTCAGCTAACGCACGAGCAAGCATGTTCCATGCATGCTCAATTGTATTGAGATTGGGGGATCCCGGTGAAAGAGGCAAACGATCAATTTCTAACATTTCCAGCCTGTCTAAAGGCGGCCACTGAGTCCTAAGTGTCCTAAGTTTAATTTAAAATTTGGAAATCCATGGAAATGGTCCAGTTGGTGATTAATTATTATTATACTTATAATGTGTTTCACATACTGATCGAATAAAATTTGAGAAAATTGTTTTAATTTACTTTGAAACCACTTAATCATATGTAGCAAGGTTATGTTGGTTCTCCAGACTGTCAGCTGTCAGTTGTGCACGTCACCTATTTAATTTGACAGCTGTCAAACCTAACCTCAAAATTTGATGTTAATTCGTGTTTTTGAAGTGAAAACGTCATAGCCGGTCAAACTTTCTTGGGTTACAAATATCGTCAGATTTGAATCGCTAATAACTACGAAACTGATAATGCGTTAACAACGGCTGAGCCCACAACGGCTAGGGCATGTCGTGCTGCATTTGTTTTGCCTGTGACGTAATCGGATTAGTGTAGATGCATGTTTGTGATTGATGGAAATTAGCGTTGTTTAAAGTTATAAATTAGTATAGCGTAAAAATGCGTTTAACTAGGACAAATTTTGAGAGATCAGTGATTTCTATATCACAAGATGACTAAGACACTCATAAATTCGTAAAGAATTCAGGTTTCGTAACAGAGTTTTGAAGAAGTAATTCCTGCATTCTACATACACCAGAAGACATCAAAACTGTCATAGCAACACATCAGAGGATCCTGCATAATATCTTTGAAAATTTTTGAGAAATCAGCGATTTCTATATCGCAAGACGAAATTTGACTAAGACACTCATAAATTTGTAAAAAATTCAGACTTCCTAACAGAGTTTTGAAGAAGTAATTTCTCCATTCTACATAGACACCAAGACGTGTTGACTTGGAGTGGTCAGTTGTTCCTGTTGTAAAGCGTGTCTTTACATTTTAATTGGTAGGGTCTATTTTTTTTATTTAATCGCTTCTGCATGCGTAAAAATGTTAGATATAATATTATGTTCAGCTATGTAACGAGTGAGCCACAAAATTGGAGATCGTAGGAGCCTGTGAATCCAAAATTTTGAGTTGATTCTTGATCGATACGATTATATAAAAACTCATCGAGTTGTCAAATCTGATTTGAAATAAAAATCTGTTCTTTTGCAAAAGTTCACTTGAGTGGTATGCGTACAATCTTATTTTCACAATGCAACAAAAGTAAACGGGATTGGGAAACATTCTGTTCCGGATATCTGGGAAGAATTTCGACCTGAATATCTTATATTGTTATAAGCTACAGTAATTTCTGCAACGTTCTAAATCGATGTTACTGGAAGTGTTAACCGTAAAAGAAGGTGGTGGTAGAGATAGCGGGATGTTCGAATACCTAAAACGGTTGAAAGAGTGAGACAACTTATGGCAGAAGCCCCAAAGACATCAGTGCGTCATTTATCTCAACAGGTGCAATTGTCATATGGTACTTCTGTACATCGTTTTGTACACATTTGACAATAAGGGTGGTTCACAATGCTTCCATTTGGAACGCTGTGGGTTGCAGTTGTACAGTTTTGGGGAGACTGTCTTAATTCCCTTTTGGACTGAGGGTGGGAAACCAGGCAGTTTTATGAGAGGATTGTTTCTAATTATAGGAATAAATTGCACACTTTGTGATTGTTCGGTAGGTCTGTTCAGTATTGTGACAAAGTACTGGAGAGAAATGTTGCAGATATAAAGGTCCAAGCAGCCCACATTAGAGAGTTTAACAAACTCGAAGAAGGAGTACATGCCACCTAAATTCATGTCTGTGAGTGGGGCTTCGCAACAACTGCTGGAGATACTGAAGAACAAGAAACAGGATGATTTAGGTAGATGTCGAAATGGTGTAACAATGACTCTTATTGGATTTGTAGTGACTGAAAGCAGCCTTTGTATTGGTCTTGCTAGAGTAGGATCTGATTCTGGCTTGCAGCCTCCGGGAGATGTCCCAGGTGGATTTGGAGGGACCCTTACATTCTCTCATTATTGCAGGACCTGTATTACATCCTCTTGAAATAGTATCTTGAGCATTGTAAGAGAGGAATAAATTTGAATTAGTCACTTGTTATTTCAACATTATGCAGTTATAATGTCCTAACTTTCTTCTCGAAAACCTCGTTTTCACTGAAGAAACATTGAGCAACTTTTGTGTTTCTGTTGATTGTTTCCGAAAATGTTTCCATTTCTAGCGGTAACATCAAAAGAAAAATAGATACGCTTCTTCCTCCTCCATGTTGCTGCAACTTTTCACATCAGTGGAAACACTGAGTTGCGCTTTCACAAGCTACAACTATAGGCGAATTTCAGTTGCTCAGATGGAAAAAACACAAACTTTATGTATGTTGCCAATTCCTCCGTGGTTGCCAAACATTTCCTAAACACGCGACAAAGGGAAACACAAAGGAACACAAAGGTCCTCAATGTTTCTTAAGTGGAAACGGGGCTTGAAAGGGACAGCAGTTTTGACGCAGAAATTAAAATTTTTGACAGTCAGAGACAATAGGTTAAAAGTTTGACGATTAATGTAAACAGTAAACTAAAAGAACCGATAATATGTTTAGCCAACTGCGATCACAAATTTTGTTGCTAAGTCGTTAAATATATGTGAGAAAATGGTATTTTGAGGCAAGTAAATGGTGTCCCAGAATATCAAAACATTGTCCAAAATCTAGTTTAATTGTCTAGCAGTTACTTTGCTTGCCACCATATTATAAATTTAGTTGTTTCAAGTGAATGGTCGAATTGCTTAACTTCATTTGAAAGAAATATAATTTATTTGTTGCAAACAAATAACAGTTTAAACGAACAGGAATTGTATAATTCACATAAATAGATAGTATACTCTCAATAATTCAACATTTCTTTAAAAGAAATAAAATTTAGTTGTCACAAATATACCTATGCTTTTATCAAATACACAGTCTTTTTCTTTCTATAATTCACAACGGTTCCTCGAATCTGCGTGTTCGGTATTTATAGGTTTGTTTAGACTATGCAGTTTTGCAACATCATACGATTTTCCTGCGGTTTTCCATTGTCGTTTGTGCTCTGGTGGGAAGTGTTAGTTAAGTGTGTTAACAAAGGTTAACCGAATGGGGGCTGGAGAGTCTAATAGACAAATTCATAGGTGAGTCTTGGTTCTTTCATTACAATTTATAATAGTGGCATGTAATTACTTGTAGAGGAAGAAATAGATTTGGAGGCTTTTTTAAAATTCGACCACAATCTGTTGGCGCAACTAAATTTTAAAACTGGGGTCCAGGCGAAATTATTATTATCCACGCAGAAAGAAAGGTACGTATTGTAATAAGACGCTTTATTCAACTAGATGTAGTAATATGTAGTAGGTAATTACTTAACAACTAATCTGAAAGGGCCGTGATGTGTGTCAAAACGCACGAGCCCTTCCAACACTACAGCTCATGACGGTAGAAAAACTTATTTCTGCACCTTTGAAAGCTTTTCTAATTCCGTTTCAAATTACCTATACGTTTCCATATTTCTATTTGACATTTTTTATATGAGGGCTATCGGAGGTGTGGGATCCCCAAAAAGTATAGTCATAAATTTCATTAAAATTAAAACATTAGGAAAAATTCACCATTTACAAAAAAATAGACATTAGTTTCTTACTGTATTTCCAATGCTTATGTTTAATCTTGTTATATATTTTGTGTTTATATTATTTGTTGTTTCAGAAAATTAAAGCTAAAGAAACGATATACCAGTCTATATTACCCAGTGCACGAACTCGGTGGCTTCTACATCTCATTTTACCTCAGAAGTGGCTTCTTCCTCCACTCCAAATCAAGACATACAACTTGTTAATGTTTATATATACATTTTAGGAATAATGTTATGAGTAATGTTATGTTTCATGTGTTATGTTTTAAGTCCTTTTTAAATAAATTTATTTACTCTTTGAGTCGATATTGTCTTCCCATTTTATTTTCACAGCAAATAAATATCGTGAGTACAACAAAAAACGACGTAAGTGGGTCATGGATTGCATTACATCTCTGTCGGTCAATGAGGACCACGCACCTGACCGACAGAGATAAGATGCAATCCATGGCTCACTTGACGTCGTTTTTTTTGTTGAACGCACGATATTTTGCTACCAACAATATCAATGAATTTAGAAGAAATAAATGATATTATATTTATGTGAAATAAATATATTCCTAGATCAACATATATGTATACTGTAGATAAATAAATTTTTCTTCTTCTCAATATATAAAGTTGTTTGCGGCAAATGTTAGTTTACTAGCATGAATTAAGCTACATGTTTAAGAGAAATATACAGTTTATTTACCTCAAATAATACTAATTTAGGTCAAATAATTGGATATACTTGGGTGAAATATATATTTATTTCGAGCAAATAAATGCTTCAATTCTATGATTTCTTTGATTCAACTGCTATATTTATTTCGCCAAATCCAGGTCTGGCATTTATTTGGGACAAATAGATTTGATATTGTTTTAAATAAATACTTCTCTCGGTGTAGCATCATGTTCAGTGAAAGACGGTTTGCAGTGGTTTACGGCTTTTACAGAGCTTATTTTGAATTTCAATTTCTGTTACTTTACCATAATATACAAAATGGTTTATATTTTTCTTGAGGGCTTTAGAATCCTCCAGAGGGCAGGCTAAACACAATAAGGTCACCCGGAATGTACATGAAGAAGCAGCAAAATGTGGTAGAGATATTCATGTCATACAGTTCAAGAAGACGAAACATTTATATTGTTGTTATTGTTGGTAGATAGTATTTTTTAATGGAAGAGCCCCGTCAGTTTAAACTTTAAACAGAAGGTGGGTATGGATTTTCAAGAATTCGGTAAGAGGACGACAATATTCATGGGCCCATCTAAAAGAACAATCAACTTATATTTATGTCAAATATGTACACGAATTGTTTCCTCGAGTATCTACCCAATGGTGTTTTCAGTTAATTTAGTGTTGAAATTGGAACTTTATTGGGATTTACTTTCTCCATGCACAAATTTATTCGTAGGTATAGAAATATATTCCGCCAGTTGACGAAACCATTTTTTGCAGATATAAGGTGTTCAACATTTTGATTTCAACTAGTAGGTACGTTGTCTGGATTAACTGGAAATAAGCACAAATGTATTTGCTTGATAAAACCCCGTATTGATTTGGAAGTCGGTAAATCTGCTAGTGCTGTTCATATAATAAACATGTTCAGCAGCTTTTTCAAAAAACTACATTGTATGGTGAGCGCGCTAGCCTGTCATTTCGGTAATTAAACATTTCCTACAAGCCGGGGCTATTAACTCGTTGATGTTTAAAAATGAGGTAAACTGTAGAGTTGATTTAAATTTCGCCGGGAATGCTGTAGAATGCCGTCGTTGCAGATATAACTGACAGTAATTTATGATGCCCATATGCAAACTGTTTGAGCGCTGAACCCAGCGAACAGCGGGTTCATAATTAATGCGATAGCGGCAACTTTTATGAATAGCGGCGCTGATTCTGTCGATTTATTACCGAAGGCACTTTCAACCATCAGCGGGTTCTTTGAAGAGCCGCTCTCTCAGCGCCTGTTTATAGTCAGCTAGTCATTCTCAGCCACTTTAAAACGTCGGTCGTTTTCTCTCTCAGTCGAACCATAAAGACGGACCGGTGTGCATGCGAGTATACACATACAGCAGGATGGGCGGAGGCTCGGCCAGTGGGCCGTCCTGCAAGAGTGACGTCGCAGCCAAAGATGGCGGAAACACGCACGTCCTGCGGCTTTACACCACCTCGAGAGTTGCAATCACCACGAAGAGCGTTCTCGCTAGGGCACTTTGAACGGATTTCACCGTTTACACGTCCGAGTGTTGAAACAGCACGATACCTGCAGGATTTCGTTTCACGACTTGAGGTGGCTGACGTTCGTAAAACTGCAGGAAATACACAAATATAGAATAAATAATAATTTCATTAGAGTTTCAGTTTCATTGCAGATGGATTGAACATTATGACTTTTCCCCTAGAGCTTACCATTGTTTGTTAATTTTTTTAGTTGTTCCTTAATAGTTGTTTCTACATATTCAACGGCAAGGCGTTTTTCCTCTTCTGTTAGTGTTTTTCTTCATTGTTTAGTTGGTATACTTCGTGTTCGGTCTTTTTGGCAGTTCTATTTCCTGCTTCAATTGGTTCATATTTTAATTTAGGTTGTGAATTGCATCTTGATTATTTTCTTCTACTATTTACATTTTTTTAAATATTTTATTTTATATTTTTATTTAAAAATGGATCTGTGCTCTAATGAAGTAGAAATCAATTTTCTTTTCTGCGTATCTTTCCTTGTAGAATGTGTTTATACTCTGTTCGAAACGCAGTTCATCAATTATTATTGTTCTTACTCTTTGATTTCTTTTTTTATTATTAACTTTTTTTATTAGTAGACTTTTACTTCATAAAAACTCCGACCAAGATAGATTTTTGTGCGGAGACCTATATTTTTACTTTCTGTATAATCAGCAAGTTCAGTTCGAGGTTCAGGTACCCAGACGAAATTATTTTTGAACGAAAATGAGGCACTCCACTGCTTAACCGTGGTTATCAAAAGCTTGCTCCACGTCAAAAAAACACATCGGAGCAAACTTTTCTTTTAATTTTTCTCTATATTCTGTATTCTATAGACCTGGTCTATGGTGGTGGTTTGCTTTAACACCAAACTGGGGTGATAGCTCCATGCGACCCGCTGGATTTCTTCAATAGATTCCGTTTCTTCATCAAGTTGGTGCTGTTATTAATAAGAAGGACAAAAATTATTGCTCTTTTCTGATTGCAGTAGAGTTCCTCAATCTATCAATCTCTAGTCTGAGGAGGATCTGAGAATGATTAGAATTGATACCCCATGTCATGTTTCTTATTTTTCATTATAAAATTTATCGACATTTTGGGAAAACTACATAATATAGAAATTAAAAAATCCTGAGATCAAGATCGTTCCTGAGATTATCGGTGAGAAAAATAATTACGAAATTACAAAATCAAGAAATCACGAAATGACAAAATCACAAAATCACAAAATCACAAAATCAGGAAATCACGAAATAACGAAATAACGAAATCACAAAATCACAAAATCACGAAATCACAAAATTACAAAATTGCCACGAAACTGCGAAATTATGCACTCACAGAAATTATGAAATTACGCTACAGGAAACTCCATCAGGACAATGAAATTATGGAATTACAAAATTACGGAATTACGCAATAGCATATGCAAAATTATGAAATTGCGGAATTACTGAATTATGAAGTTACTGAAATAAGTAAGTAGGTATATATCTACGCAATTAATAAACTACAAAATTAGGGAAATACGAAATACATATTTTAAAATAATCTATAATAGACGGGAAAAAAACGAAAATCCTGAAATTGTGAGACGAAGATAGTTAGAATATAAGCTAGAAAAACAATTACAAAATTATGAAAGTATGACACTACAAGATTTTATTTTAAGAAAGTATGGAATTACGAATTTGTAACAAAAATATTTATGACAAACAACAGCGCAGCGCATCCACATGTTTTGTTTCTATTTCACATTGTTTATGTAATGCTTGAATTATGGATCTACTGAATTACGAAATTTGTTTTATAATTGCTGAATTATAAAATTATAATTATAGAATTACGAACTTATTAGAAATTTAGGATTAACTTTTTGTGCAAATTTGTTTTTTTTTTTGTTGATTGAAGGATGCTGTTAGCGTTCAATATTATTGTCATTACAATATATTTAAACCAATGTTGAGGACGGATAGCAATAATAATATGAATGAAGTTGGGGTGCACTACTAGCATCTCGTAATGCCATACTTCAGTAATCACATAATTTCGTAATTATTTACCTAAAGTCTTAATCATACGATCTCACGCGATTTTAAAATCCTGAAATTATTTTTTAAATTATTAAATATGATAAAAAAAAATATTGTAATAAAATAGCAGAGCATCAACCATCCTTGTTTTTGATTCATATTATTCAATGACGCTACTAAAATTTTAAAATAATGGAATTATGAAATTCATAATGTATGGAATTACTAAACTAATATAGTTACGAAATTGGGAAATATTACATATTATAATATTTTGGGACAAAAATAAATTTGTGTTTTTTGTCCATTTTCAAACCACATATAACTACATATGAAGAAATGGTGAAATCATGAGATCAAAATTATCCGTTAGATTTTCAGAAAAATAATTACGAAATTACGAATTCATGAAATTTCAAAATTAAGAAATTATGAAATTACGTAAATCCTGAGTATTGCTTATAACATTACCTATTCTTTCTGTATATTCAGCAATACATAGTAGTACAAAAAAGGTAAGGTAAGAGATGCGAAGAAGATGAAGAAGAGATGCGTCTCGTCTTGTAAACATCTTTTTCTCAAAATAAACTGTAGGTAAGTTTTACCTCTTCTATCATAATACATTATTCTTCTTTGATATTAATTTCATCCAAATTATTTCAAATTAGTGCACCACTGCTCTCCAGATTTCTGTAGAATTTGTTTTTCTCAATTTTGAAATATGTACACACATTCTTTCCATTTTTACTGAATAATTTCTTTCATTTATGATCTGAAATGAGCTAATGAGTCATTACATGCTCATATTAGAGCATTATCATTTTGCATTAGATTGAACTATCTTATGTAATGCAATGTAATCTTATGCAGAACATGTCAACGTCTACGTAGAAATAAACACGCACCAATATGTAGTAGTTTTTGTAGACAAAAAGTTAAAAAACAAAGTTAAAAATTAACTCCTTGGCGAAAACCACACAGATGATTTTATTACTGTGAATAGCTGTCTCAGTCCTTTGTGTTGGAGTTATATGACGCTGAAGTTGACTTTTCCACGTAATATCAAAATGCGAATGTCATATAATTGCGGTATCGTGACATGCTTACTTTCTGGCACACAGCTAGGTTCTAAAACGCAATACATAGTAACCTTGGCAACAAAGTCCAATATTGTGAACCTTTTACATAAATAGTTATTCTTTTTACATAGTTTTTTTTTATTTTTTAACTAAAACCACGCCCATTAGAAGTACAACTTCACAGAACTGTAATGAAAACTTTTAGTACATCTGTATAACGAAACCGAGTGTGGCGCTCGCCCAATCGAGCGTTTTGCATTGTTGCACTAGAAATCTCAAATCTAATGCACATATAATGCTAATATATCTAATATGTAAAAATCAATATTTGCTTGTTTGTTTGTTTGTTCGTCTGTTATGCACTCCTACACCGGTCAAACTATCGTCATGAAATTTTGACCACAAATAATATTCACAATGGGGAGTAACATAGGGAGGTTGACAACCCCAATGTGTCATCCCTTTTTCGTAAAAAAATATTTAATGTTCAAACCGGGCGAAATTGAGTACTCTGTCAGATAAAAATGTCACAGTGACAATTTGAGACATAAAATGTCACTAATTACTTTTCGTCGAAATCATTTCACAAGGTGTGTTGAAGTCGAGGGAGAAGTGCCAAAATGTATTGTGGATGTGTCCAGTATAGCTTTCGAAGTCGGCGCAACTTTAAGTCCTTCTTGAATAGGACTTGCAATCGGCAAGTAACGCTGGTTTTACTTCATTTTTGGGACGCAGCCACTCGCGTCGGGTATTTTGAATGTCTTACGTTTGCTTACTATTTCAGAAAATATTTAAGAATGCCAAAAAAAGGAAAATCAATATGTTGGAAAACCAACCAAAAAATCTAGCAAATGAAACACCCGACCCACGTGAAAGTCGTCTGGAGGAAATTCGGTTAAGAGAGTTCAGATCAAAAGTTGCTGAAACACCTGAACAACATAGCGCACTCGAAAACGATCGAATCAGAGCTTCAACTTCAAGAGCTGCTAAAACATTTCAACAACACGACAGCGCACGACTCGACAACGATCTTCTTCCACTTCAAGATCTACTGAAATGCGCCAAATGGGAAAACCAAAAATATCGTTTATCCGACTGCTCTAGAATAAGGAAGAAAAAAATAAAACACATATTTCAAGATACTGATGTTAAAAAAAAAAATGTGGTTTATTATTTGTATGTTTGTTTGTTTCTATGTTCCGAATAGGCTAGAATAAGTTTGTAACATGAGAGTAATGCTACCCGGAGCGGTTCATTGTTTACCAACCGTGATTTACCTGTTCGTTGCACCGGTCAAATTGGATGAGATGTGTTTTACTTTATTTTGGGGCGTAGCAACGCGCGCCGGGTACCAGCTAGTATTTAATAAATTTTCAAATGAAAAGCTCTCGTGAGACGGGCGTACTAGATACCTCTTGATGAGATTTAGTGAGATATTGGCATACAATTACTATTAAAGAACTTTTGTTTTTTAGTTATCTACACCGAGATCTACACTTTATCATGAGTAACCGTTACCGTATTATCAATAAATTTTATTAGATCAAATATGATTTATAGTACATAAAATGCTGCAGACACGGGAATGCTTTCCACGAACGTCCTCTGGAACTGAAGCTTTTTTGCAACGTTTGTTAAAGAATCTCTCCAGTAGAATTCCAATAATTTGCTTGACGAATGGAAACAAATCCAACGATTTGAATTCATAAAAAAAAGATGCCTATAACTTAGCCACTGGGACAGAATACAAAACAGACTCCCATATTATAAATATTCCAAATGTAGCAAAAACAGCCAAAGAGAAATTTCTTTCAACCGTTTTGAATGTACCTAAGTTTGTGGGTTCTGAATTTATGTGCGGCGCGTCGGCGACTACGATAAATTTAACTACAATATAAAAAAGAATTTTTATTGTTTCTGGTAGTCTTCATGCCCAAACTGCCTGTTAACAATGTAGACAACCGGTCCTTCATTTCTCATACATTTTTAAAATATTGACGCTATTTTGTAAAAATCAAAAATAAGAATGTAATTTAACTGAAATATCTATTTCGGCAGCTCTTGCATTCTAGTTTTATTTGAAGTGGTAGACGGCATAACACGGGAAGCCAAAAAGTAATTTGGTAATAGCCGGCACTCACATGTACTTACCAATACACATTTAGTTTCAACATTACCATGATTTTAAAAATTCTTTTTGACTATTATTTTATATTCCTGAAGCATTCTCGTCGGTATGCTATCTGCAAATCGAAAAGCTCCCAACTCGTTACAGTCAACCAGTGATGGACAGACGTGCCTCAAGTCGACTTGTTGTTGTTCACTGTAATTATTTTTAAATTCCTTGATAAGATATCGTTAGCATCGAATCAAACGAAATGCTTGCGAACGGCCGGCTTTGGTGCTGTCTCTTTATTAGGATTTACTCCTCTGACAACGTCAGAATATTGATGACTATCAATTCTGTATTGCTTATGACATTACGTAATTAGTTCAGAAAAAAGTTATTACAGAGGGCAGCTTGAAAACGTTAAAACATCAAAAATTACATCCTGCTTTGGACAACTTTGACTATGGTACTAAATAATAAATTAAGAAGATAACATCAACGTCCATAAATTTCGAAGTAGCTTCAAGCTACATTTGGTAGCTTTACGCTAATTTTACATTGCAAGGCCAAGCAGAAATATCGAGTACTAAATGCTTAGTTGAAATATGGAAAGCTTAGTCACGAAAATAATATTAACATCAATATTGTTTATCTGTTAGGATGTAACAGTTAAACAATAAATCTTTTTCGGTCATTAAAAATTTATAGCAGCCGTTATAATTAAAGAAAACAGCATTAATCATCTTTCAGCAATTTATTATTTTTTTAAACAAGCACTATCATTGTTATTCTAATTCTAACGATTTCAAAAGCGTTTGTTTGTGGAAACGAAGTCGTTTTTGATTAACAACAATTAATGTGATTTTCACATAATGGTAATGCTTCTTAAAGTATCCATAAAAATGTTTTATAGCTTTGCAACAGATTTATTGTTGAGCTGTTATTAATTATAATGGCCTTCGTTTTATAATTACGTTATATATTAGCGTCAATAAATCATACCTTGTGATTATGATAGATGACTCAAAAACGCTATTTAATTAGTTGTTTCTACATTAATAGCGTAAATTGCTCAGTTTCTATAGAGATTACGTGTGACTTTTAAGCACATTGAAATCAATGTTAAACCGGTACGCGGCACGATATAAGGAATTTATTAGTGACATATTTTATAAAAATGGAGTGGATAAAAGTGCTTTCCAAACGCGTTGCAGACTATACTTTTTCTACGATCAAAATGAAATACCCAAATAAATGTTTTAGATAATTTTTATTTAGATGGACTGGATTCTCACATTCTGGCAGTTAGAAAGCAGTTAACAGCTGGAGGGCGTATCGGTCGTTTTTGTGGAGACCAGTATCCTGAAAACGTAGAAATAAATTGCTACATCTGGGCGGGACAGAACTACAAGTTTAGTATAACATTCCTGGCGCCGTAGAAGAATACAATCCAGAGATACAAAACGAAGTCTTTGACATTAATCAAGAAATTGAATGAATATTTCTCTCCACAACAAAATTCGCCTTTTAACACAAATTTTTACTAAGAGTACGACAGCAAGCCCACAAGTATGGGTCCCCGTAGAGCTTAGGAAGAAATTGTTGGAAAAGAACGCTCCCTAGTAGAAGTTGGAGAGCTTTGTGGCAACCAGGAACAAATAGTCAACCAGTTGGCTGCAGTAACTCAGAAGTCAGAACCTGGACCATTCGGTGGGGATTTTAACAAAATAAGGGTCACAGGTCCTCTGACACAATTTGTCCAGGTCGAAGGGTGACTTGTCACAAGTGCAGTCGACTTGGACTTTTCGCATTGGAGAAATCTTCCGGGCACAGTCTCAGCGCTTCATACCAGCATGATTTCTTTCTACGTCGAAGTAGAACTTTTTCTCCAACTTTCATTCCATTGAAACCTCTTTTTCTGCCTCAGAGAGTCAGTTCAGTCAGCACCATAATCTAATCCGAAAGTGAGTGACACCAGCTTCCTGTCTTCTTTCCAGGTCCTTAAGCAGCCTTTTCTGGAGCCCCGATTTTATTACAGTTATTTCTATAACTCACGTTGCTCCAGCTCTCTGTCAAGTAACCTTACACTCTTTCTTCTTTATTCGTGTCCAGCTTCGTATTTCTCCTTTTCTTCTTAACCTTCATATCAATTTATTTATTTCTTACAAATCTTCGTATCCCACTTCTGACACCAATGTAGCGTGTTTCTGGGTTCCAATATTTATTTATTTAAACACTATGTACAATTTATTTATACTTCTAATATTATACTATTTACATTATTTGCATTATTTACATTATTCACATTATTTACTCTATTTACAATTTACTACTTCACCGGCACGTCTCGTATTATTTATTTACACGTCACGCGGCACTCCGGATAGATAAAAGCAACTGTCCGACTCGACCCACTTCGACCTCGATGAGACGACTGACTCACTATACTGACTGATGCGACTAGACTAGTTTTCGCTGGAACGTCCTTTAATATATATACCGGCGCCTAAATGCTTCAAGAGGCTCCAGATGTTCCATGGCGCTCTCGATCTGTACCGGATATTCCGAAAGATGAGTCATACTACCTCGAGTACGTTGTAGTAAATTCCATTACAGTCCAGTAATTGATGACGCCGCTACAGCAATGAGTCATCTCGGGTCCATGTCCGTCACAGTATCTTGGCATATATATACCCGATCTTGGTACCCTGACGGAACCCCTCAGAAATTTAAGCAAACATCATACGCATCACAGCTGCTTCAATTAACTGAAAACATGATTGGCAAGACTTCCAATCCGAGAAAAAAAACACGAATTATTGCTGATGCAAGTCCTATAGCTTGGGCTGTTGAACAATTTTACTGTTACTTGTCGGTATTATAATATTTTGAATTGGTGACTGACTATTATAATTGCATTGCGTTGCGCTGTTTGTCTGAGGTTTAGAGTCAGTGACCTCTTAACCTCTATGTTACTGACGGCAAAAGTGATAGGCCCTGTTTGCCATCCGGTTGTTGTCACCGGTAGGGTAACTTACCCGGTCGCGAGGTCGGCACCCAGGACTTGTTTGACAGTTTTGCTGTTTTCGGACTGACGTCTCGAATAAAGGCAATGAGTGCCACCATAGCAGCGACGCCGGATTCATCTTTTTGGACATCGAATAAATGAAAAACACATAAAAGAAAGAAAAAAAGGTTTGACTTCTACCTAGTGCCTGAAAGAGAGATTAGTACCTGAAGGGTGTCGCGAATGGAAGGGTCAGTGAAGCTGTCATCTTTCTAGCAGCGCCATTTTGGGCCGCTTTCTTCTCGATGGTCCACTCTCGTCGTAGTCGACAGCTTGTCTGACCAGTGGATTTAAGTGCTTTTTGATAGTCCGGAAGGCGATCTCATCTTCAGCAAGCGGGAGCCCGGCTTCTCGGTGGAGTTGTTCGTTTCCATGGCGCTTCAAAAGCATGGAGGAGGAATTCACACATGATGTTTGTCTTCGAGGGGGTGTATGCCGCCGAAGCATATTATGTTAGAATCGGACAAACGATTGTGCTGAAAATTAACAATTTGTTCTTTACCGACATCTTACTGCACCTGCAGACCAGCGAGGAGAGCTCGCCTACTGCCATTTTCCCTTTACTCAGCGAGTATTCGAGGTGCTGGCGGAGATCGAGCTTTTTGTCGCCTAGGTATTTTGCTTGGTTAGCCCAGGGGATGACTCGGTCAAACATTTCGATTTCTCCCTCAAGCTGGACGAGTCGGCGTGTCACGAGAAGGGCGGTGCTCTTCTCGGGGTTGACGTCGATCATCCATTTCTGGCACCAGTCTTCGAGCTTGTGGATGGCTTCCTGCATCTAGCGGGTCACTAACCAAGGCTGTCT
Source organism: Diaperis boleti (assembly GCA_963583935.1). NCBI lineage: Eukaryota > Metazoa > Arthropoda > Insecta > Coleoptera > Tenebrionidae > Diaperis > Diaperis boleti. The sequence goes on along the minus strand of OY757242.1, from coordinate 33,555,692 downwards.
TGATCTGGTGAGGATTGCTGTGTCGTCTGCGTAGAGGCCGAACGTGGTGTTTGCTGTTTTTGGGATGTCTGCGGTGAAGGCCGCGTACAGGGTTGGAGAGAGGTCAGATCCCCCCGCTTCGATGTAGTGAGGACAGGACAGGGAATTTCCGATGCGGGCACAGAAGGACCTGTCTCGCAAAAATTAATTGAACCAATTCCAGGGGCATGCCCCACGAGTGGAGCTTGAGAACTTGCTTTACACCTGCAACACTTGCTTTCGCTCGATCCCGGTGGCGGCGTATTCTTCGACTCGGAGGAGTTGGTCGGTGATGGGATGCTTCGGACGGAATCCAAATTGTTCGTCTGGGAGAATGTTGGTCATCTTGATGCAGTGGGTGAGTCTCTTCTATATGACTTTTTCCGCCACTTTCCCCGCTGCTGAGAGCAAGCTGATTGGCCTGTGGCTCTGTAGAAATTTTGGATCCTTCCCGGGAGTAGGAATGAAAATCACCGTCGCGCGTTTCCATCTATCTGGAAAGACTCTGTGTTTGAGAATTGCATTGCAAATACAAACCAGGGCATCGACGACGCTGTCTGGAAGTCCTTTCAGCGTAGTGTTGCTGATGTTGTCCTGTTCTGGGCTCCTGGGGCTTTCTTCGGCTTCAGATGTTGGAGGACGTATCGAATTTCGATTGGATTTGTCGGAGGCATCTCTGCTTCAGGGACTTCTTCGAAGACGATGCCGTTGCTTCCGTGGATCGGGGGGAGAGGGTTGCGGTCGTTGCGAAGAGCCCTGGCCATCTTCCATACGTTATCAATCATTCAAGTTCAAGGTAAATCCAACATTGCGGATTCAGTGTCATTCGTAGTTTGGAGGAAAACTAATAACAAATATTCAAGGAAAGCCGTAACGCCAAACTCCTACAAGAGGCTGTCACTAAGGTCTTGGAGGGATTTTGGGAAAACAATAGTAAAAGTTCAAATTACCCGCTTCGTTGGAAATTGACACATATCGGACCAGTACTGCCTGGAGGAAGTAAAATCATAATACCAAGCCACCACCGATGTTAAGACACCATTTCCCAGAAGGCCCGATAATCAAATTTTTGAAATCTATAACGTCTTCAAAATATTTCAAATCTTGGAGGACATGTTTGCAAGAGTGGGATCCACAAGTCCATCAGAGCTGATAACGGAATCCAATTTGCTGGTGCTAAATTTATAAAGTTTTACGAAAGTCAAAACGTCGAGCTGGTATCAATAACCCCTTTCTGGTCTCAAGCAAATGGAGAAATTGAGAACCTAAACAAACAAATCTTCAAACGACTGCAAAAAATGACATCTCTAGCGGATGTGTTGAACGAAGCATCCTGCGAAGAAGTTTGTGATAATGACCTAATTATTATAGGGAAAGGGAAGAGATCAGAAGACCAGGCAAGACGTGCAAATAGTGCTAACAGCGATATCAAAGTCCTTGTGAAAAATTATGTATTATAATTATATAAGTCGACAACCAATTTTGGCAAAATTTTTGGAACGAAGCAATTTTGGACGCAGAAGTTCGGATGATACGACGTCGCGTAAGCCATTTGAAGAAGGTCATAAATCCCGAAAACGATCAATCAAATCTGGTTAGTCTGGAAACACCGACGAAGTCAGCAATCTTCAACCATTCCAAGGAGCAGACCAGCGATGTTCTAGGCCCAGCTTTAGCCCAACCAGAGCAGGATGATCAACAGGTTTGCCAATACATCTCAGAAGAACCAAGTGTATCCCAGGCTGTAGCCGTTCCTGAGACTAAGCCTAGGATGAAACCTCTTCGCTTAAAAAAGAGGGACGTATGTGTACGGGCCCTCCTATTAATAGAGACTGGCTTTTTAGTACTAAAACCGGACAGCACTCAGAGATTACAATTAAAAAAGCTCAATGAGCTCAATTTGAATTGAAGATTTTGTTTTAACAATACATTATTTTGAATTTAATTGCCTTCCTTTTGTCATAAATTTGGCCCATGAGTTTTTACCAAAACTTTATGATCAAACTGGAGGAAAGTAGACTTACTCCCAATATCTTTTTGGGTTTAGCTGGGTGTATGCAAAGTGATTTGAACGTCTTAAGTTTCTAGCGCTAAAAAAAGGTACCTTTGATGTATCACGGTGATCCCGCCTTCTATTAGGAGAGACATAAATTGGTGGATAATCCATATTAACAATGCTCACTGTCTGATTCACAGTTTTAAAATTGTTTAACAATTTTTTCGGGCGCAGCCACATCTGGTTAGCATGATTTTTGTCAGAGAGCCAGTGGCCACTGGAGTACTGAGAAGCGGCAAAAGCATATTAATTATTTGGAGCTCTTATCAGTTCTATTTGCTTTGTAGTGCTTTGCTGCTTCCGCCGATGAAGAGTCTCGACGCTTGAAGACAGAGACACAGTGGACCTTATCCACTCTTTATTTTGATCCGATCGTATCGTTTTCTTTGTCGTGACAGTTTTGTTTGCTAACAGGCTTAAAGCTAAATATGTTTCTTGGTACAAAAACTCGGGTGCCTTAACAATCGATGCGTTTATCCTAAATTGGCAACGATATTTTTTCTACGCCTTTCCCCCTATGGCATTAATACCTACAATTCTTCAAATACATAATTTCTTTGGATAGGGCCGATGGAAATTTTGGTGGTGCCGTATTGGCCTAGTCAACCTTGGTATCGTTTGTTTACCTCTTTGTTAACAAAGGAGCCTATTTTCCTAGTTTGCTTTTCAGGCACGATAGGTTTCATCTTCTCAAAGCGACACTTATCTTGGTGTTAATTGCAAGATTAAGAACAAACTTACCCAAGTGAAGTTCAATCTTAATTATATGTACCGTCTCGCCTGAAATAATCACCCCTTCCCTTACCATTAAATTCTGTCAACCCCCCTGGTGTTGCGACGATTAATGGCTTTAAAGTAATGAGTATTTGGCACGTTGAAGACGGAGTGGTACCAGTAGTTGAGAGCGCGAACTTTGATTTGCTTTAAATATGTGTATCTGCAAAAGACGGCACATATAATTAAGATTGAACTTTACTTTGAATTCGTTTAATCTTCTAATTATTGTTGTCATCGCACGTTTGCTAAACAACATGATGCGACAAGGTTGGAAAACATAAGGTTGTCTCATTGCTTTTAACTGACTATTATAGGTACTGATTCTAATAGGGTATTTCTTTTTAAATTTTCATAAAATCTATATAGGAAAACTATAATAACAAAAGTTAGTTTCTTTTCTGTGACTTGAGTTTTTAACCTTATTCAATCTCATGAACCAACCTTTTGCATCATAGACCTGGAGATCACAGATCACAGTCACGGGTAGAAAAAAAATTTAACTTTCGGAACAACTTTAATGTGCAGAAAGTAATTCTTTGAGTAAATATCATACACAACTTATTTTTAAACAAAAATGAAACTACCTGAACCTAAATTCTAGAAATTGAGGGGTACCCATTTAAAATCCATAAACAATTCCAACTACACGTCGGGCATATGTGGAAAATGGTAATGGCACTGTTTTTACAACTGTTTGGTATTCAGAAAGCGCGCCCGGTCAACAAAAGAACTGAAAATCGAATTGTGCCGAAGTTGACATCAAACACGCCGCTATGTAGATACTTGAAAAATGAATAAAATTGTCGACTGACAAAAGATAAGTGATTTTTGTTTTCGTCTTGTTATTAAAAAAATCGTACGGATATGAGTGGAACGACGAACAGCAGCTGTCAAAACTGTTGCGCATTAGCAATCAAAGCAAAAGTCTTCTCTACTACGGAAATTTGAAGATCTTCAATATGGTTCCAATCATCCGGTGTTTACAGGGACATATGATGCTTTTTCATCGGAATAATATTTAATCTGCTTTAGAGACGAAATAACTTCCAACATACTCACCCCAAGGTCAAGGATAGGTCCTGCAACACTTTTCATAAACTCCCATTTATTTTTTGGTTTGTGACTACTTGTTGCATTACTGGATTCAGATACACATATTTTGTTAAACATAAATATAAGGACACAAAAAAGAGACTGAATGTATAAAATGTGAAAATGTGCAGAATTATAGCAAAGGTATTTGTTATTTATTTAAATAATTTTCAACACAGGTACCTAGTAGGTATTAAAATATTATTAGGTATTAAGGGGGTACTGCAGCTATGAATTTGCAACGTGTTGTGTGGGACACGATTCTGACCTTATTTTTGATCCAAATAAAAAAAATAAAAAAAGGACTCGTTGAGAAAGGTTGAAAGACGGTACCTACGAAGTCCTTTTTTTCGAAAAGTCCATAGGGACTTTCCTAAAGACGCTCAAACATATGTTATTTTTGCATCAAAGTTTTGATTGTACCAAAGGGAAAAAATCAAAAAAGGACTTCGTAAGTACCGGCGTTGAACTTTCTTCTTTTCATAAAACAAAAGATTTTTGAAATCCATCAAAGGGTTGTCGAGTAATCTTGGCTCAAGTGAACCCATGTTTTGGAACAATTTAATATAGGCAACCGAGAAGTAATTCAAAGATGACGTAGGGCAGTCGATATATTGAATATCGCGGAACATGAAACGCTGTTTTGTATTCGACTTCTCGATACTGTTTTTAAAACAACCAAGCTCCACTTGTAAACAAAGAACTGATATTCTCGACTATTGTGTTTAATTTTTACGTATAATTCCATAGGAAAGAGAAACATATTTTTTCTTTCATTCTTTTCACCATTCAGCATTACGTAAGTATTAATTATAATGTAGTACATATGTATACAGGGTGTACCAACTAAAATTTGTACCCCCCAACAATTCCAATTTCGAAAGACTCAGAAGAAAACGCTCGAACAGGTCAATTTTGTTTTCAAGGGGGACCAAATTGTACCAAACTTTCAAGTCTTAGATCTCACCCCCTTAGCCAGGGGAGCCACCCCCTTATTTAGATGGAATGGGGGGGGGGGTCGTGTGATACATCATTTTAAAGCTTATTCAATTCTCTATCCTGATTTACTTTTATCGATTCGTTTCTACAAAAAAAAGCATGAATTCGTTCTTTTCCAAATCTACATAAAACACTCTTCAACTAAAATTTGTACCCCCCAACAATTTCAATTTCGAAAGAATCGAAACGCTCGAACAGGTTTAGTTATCAAGGGGAACCAAATTTTCAAGTCTTGGATCTCACCCCCCTAGCCAGGGTAGCCACTCCCTTAAAAAAATTAAATGTCATGGGGGTCATGTGATACATCATTTTAAAGCTTATTCAATACTCTATCAAGACCTACTATTATCAATTTGTTTCGACAAAAAGCATGAATTTGTTATTTTCCAAATCAAGAGTATTTGATGTAGATTTGGAAAATACATAACAAATTCATACTCTTTTTTGTAGAAACCAATCGATAAAAGTAGGTCTGGATAGAGAATTGAATAAGCTTTAAAATGATGTATCACATGACCCCCATGACATTTAATTTTTTTAAGGGAGTGGCTACCCTGGCTAGGGGGTGAGATACAAGACTTGAAAGTTTGGGACAATTTGGTCCCCCTTGATAACAAAATTGACCTGTTCGAGCGTTTTCTTCTGAGTATTTCGAAATTCGAATTTTTGGGGGATACAAATTTTTGTAAAGTATTTTATGTAGATTTGGAAAATATCGAATTCATGCTTTCTTTTTGTAGAAAGTAATCCATAAATGTTGGGTCTGGATAGAGAATCGAATAAGCTTTAAAATGATGTATCACACGACCCCCATGCCATTTATTTTTTTAAGGGGGTGCATCAAATTTTAGTTGGGACACCCGGTATATAATATGTAGGTGTCACCAATTTTAAATTGTTAACGTAGGATTTTTATTGTAAAACATTGCGGTACAAGTACTTGTTTTTAATGTGTTAAATGTGATATTATGTGCAACACTATTATGTTAGAAATGTAAATACAGAATAATTTGATACATTAAAATGATACATTAAAAACATTATTTTGTTTAATTACGCTCTATTTAATTTATCTGTTTTATCCTTTGGTCCAGGACAAACTAATTTCAAACATATTTATATTTCGGCAAATCCACAATCTGAGAACTCAAATAATTAATCCAATCCGTAAATGAAGATAATGAGTTCCGAACTAAATTATTCACGGCAGATCTGATTCTGAGAAGTAATCGAGTCGAGCGCTCGACATAGCTCGACACTCAAGCAGTAGTAGATATCAAACACAGTATCAACAATAAAATTTTCCGCACGTAGGTATCTTATGTCTTATTCCGAACTTTGCGGTACTCACCAACACAGATTTCCAAGATGCGTGCAGTGCCCCCTTAAAATATGACCACTGAGAATATTTTGATGATAAATTTACATGATTCAGCCGCAACAAAGTGTTAAATCAGCTGTTTTCTTGTCGTTGGTCGGGCTACGTATTCAACGCAAAATTGATTCATATTGGGTGAATTGCCTGCGACAGGCGGCAATTAGGAGAAATGGAACAATGGAACAAGGCGGTGATAACAGTATTAGTGAGTGCTAGAGCGAGACAATATGTAATTACTGGACGCAACCGTCTGATATACACACGCAAAGGAAATATTAACAGAGGTCGTTTGTCACGGAAGGTAGATTGTCGCTCTTGTGTGTGTTGTGTTACAAAACGCGCTTATAATTTTCTCTCTATAAAATATTGTGCAGTACAATGGGATCAGATCGACACCAATAAATATTATGTATTTTAAGATTATAACTTGACCTGAAGAATTATTGTTATTCTTTTTATGTATTTGAAACTTTTACAATCTTGTAGTGAGAGATAGAAACAGTGCCATCTGCTAGTGGTTGCATCGAAATGTTACACAGTCGACCTGGACAAGCAAATACATTCTCCATTATTTATTCCTCGCCTTTTGCACCCATCGACAGGTAACGTAAGGCAAATGAATTTATTTAATATGTAATTATATTATTTATGTAATACCGTAATGTAATTCACGCAACAAACAGGACTGTACCAATCCCAAGTCCCTGCTTGGAAGGGCTCGTGGAGGAACTGCTATTGGTGTAAAAAACATAATTAGACACCACGAAACAGATAAATCGATGGTTTAACTCTTTAAGCTCTTCCACACTCCCAATTGCATTAAGCCTGTCACACTACCTTCAGCATCAGAGTGAAGTGTGAGAGCAGTGCATCGTCAACAATGGCTCGTGTAGCCTCAAGCATCTGATGAGCCCAAAAACTTCGCGATAATTCGTGGTATGCTGCCGAAAATACATCTATTTTTTCGCTGACACAAGAAGAACCTCTCTTCAGACACATTCTCAGGCCTCAAAGATAAGTAACGACGGATCAGTTGCAATGCACACATTTCATTTTCTCCAATGATCATAAAATTTCTTGGTTTGTCATTCTTGGGAGCAGGTATATTGACAATAACTTATACTCTCACATCAGTAAACAGTATTTTCAGCAGCTCATCCCTTCGGCATGTCCCAAATACGCCCATCAGTAAAGCAGCCTTAACCATGAGTTGCGTGATCTGCATACCTAAGGAAAGGCTTGTTCAGGCGTGATAGCATCAATTCTTTTTGCAGCAAATTGAGAGAAAAAGCTCTTGAAAATATCGCAACATTATGAACGAATTCATTTATTGTTTTCACTGAATTTCCATTCATCCATTTTTCAGAAAGGACAAACTCTTTCTCGTACGCACATTTTGATACCAAAAAACCATTGCTACCGATTGGTAACAATTTAGAAAGTCGTTAATCTCCTCAGTTAATACCATTTGGGTTAGAAGAGATATGGAAAAAGCAAGCACTTTTGCTAGACATCTGGGTAATGGATTTGAACCGTTTCCACGAGAAATATTGCAGAATTTAGTTTTCAGCAGATGCATCCCGATTTTATTCCGTTGCCGCACATGGTGAGTTTGGAAGTGACGAAGGTTGTCGTGCACACAGCGAACACTTGTACTCTGCTACGCAAAACATTCTACCGATAGTAGATATGGAAGCAATTTTCGAGGAATGCGGTGCTGTTGTACTGGCGGTGACCTGAATGCCAAGTACCCAGATTGGAACAGCAGGATGACCAACAGGAATGGCCGGCAACTGCACTTTTTTGCGGCGAACAGGGACCTGGTGGTGTTAGGACCGGAGAGGCCCACCCACTTTGGAGCGGCGTGTAGACCGAAGTCCTTGACATTGCCATCATCAATAACGCTGTCAACCAGGCAGGGATATAGAAGTGATCAATGAGCTCTATTTCCATCACTATCCGGTGTTACTTCACTTGGGTCGTGACGGAATCCAGTGGAGTTCATAACAATCGACAACGTCGAATGGCTCAAGTTCAAGAAGACATTGGCCCAGCTTCCAGAATAGAGGTAGACGAGGAAGTCGACGAGGTAGTCGAGCACCTCAAAAACCGAATTCTGGAGGCCAAAGCAACAGTGACAAGGACGAAATCGCTAAGATTGCGACCTAATGGTCTAGATGTTCAAAATCTCCTTCAGAAGAGAAACCGAATGAATGCAAATCGACTTACTGCGGAAGTTCGGCGTCGATTGTCCCGAATTGGGGACAGAGGAGAAAGACGCCTCCAAGAAATGGAAGATCCAAAAGTTATCAAACCCACCTCGCCAGCGGAGGTTAGAGAGATAACAAAAAAAGTGAGAGTTAAGAAGTCCTGCATTTGGTGTCGATCGTCAACGCAATCTTTTTCTGGGAATATCTGTAAACTTGAGAACCTTAGAATTAAGAAACATAAATAGAAAACTCGAGCAATCTGAGAATTTGAGAAACCTTAGAATTTGAAGTACCTTGAAGTATTTAAAAATTTGAGATCTTAGACAACTTGAAACATTAGAACAAACTAGAAAACCTTAGGTTTTCAGAAATATAATTTGGAAATTGGAGCAACCTGAGAATATGAACAATCTGAAATCTCGAAAACGTGTTAGCTTACGCAATTGAAACTTTGAGAAACATATTTTGAGAACTGGAGCAACCTGAGAACTTGAGAAACTTGAGAATTTGAAGAACCTGAAATCTCTAAAAGTTTGCGCAACTTGAAACATTGAGAATTCTAAAAACCTGAAAAGTTGAGAAGTATAATTTACTTTAGAAACATAATTATAGATTTATTTAGAAACATAATTTGGGAACTGGAGCAACCTGAGAGCTTAGGCAACCTGAAACGTTGACGATATTAAAAACCTGAGAACTTGAAATTTTACTTCCCAGCAAGGTGGAAGACCGCTGATGTGAGAGGACCAAGTGCTGGTTGAAACTGTCACGCACAATTTTAACCGCAAAAGGTACACGCTTCGAAAAGGCAAATTAGATACTAGCAATGACACTACTGAGTTTATCGTGTGATAAGTTTATTTTAGTTCCTGGAGACGAACCTTGAAGATCCTGAAACCTCTACATGGTTTCTAGCCTTGATGGCTCGTTGTTTGTTTGTTTTTCATGTTTTGTAATACTTTCCATACATTATCAATTGAAATTTCTCGACCTCAATAGGTCGAGACACCCTGGATATTTTATGAAATTGCTAATTTAGATGTTTTTCCATTGTTTAGTGCATTCATTGCAATACGTAGAAGGTACGGTCGGACACGTTCGTAGGTAGGTTTTTATCTAAGAACAAATTTCACACCAAGCCTTACAAGTGCCCTCTCTAAAAGGACCAACTTCTTGAATTACATCCAGTTACACCCAATTACAGTTGAAGACAGTTTTGTGTTAATGTGTGCTTTGTTGTATCTCCAGGAAAGCCAATGAAATTGACAATCACAACAAATCTGAACCTTATTAGAATGTAGTATATTGTAGCATCTGGAATGAGGGAATATGTGGAAGAGCTGGCGTTCATTTAGCAAATGGTGTAATTAAGATTTTAAAGTCAGTGGTAAAAGGTAATCCAGCAGTTGAAAAAATAATATTATGGTCGGACAGTTGTGTCCCCCAAAACAAAAATTCCTTTATGTCGTTAGCTCTTCAGAGTTTTTTTGATAAGGCGAGTAATTTGTGAGCTTGGACATGGGAATATTCAAGAGATCAGATCAGACTCAGCACACAGCTTTATAGAAAGACACATAAGAGACTAGGATGTTCACGGCCCAATAAGTTTATTAAGAATATTAAAATCTATTCCACCAGGAACCTTAACATTTAAAATACTGCAGATGCAACCTCAAGAATAGCTCAATTACCAAGCTGTAGCTGCACAACTTCAATACAAAAAAGTGCCTTACACAAGTTAAGCACTTGGAGTATAAAAAAGATAAGCCTTTTGTGGGAAAATATAGAAGGGCTTTTCTTGATAAATTTACTACTGTGCGGAATAATAAGTAAGTTACTCTTAGAAAACAAGAAAGTCCGGTTGTAGCTTATAAAATCATTCCGAACTTGACTTGACACCCTGTATGCCACCTTACCCTCAAAAGTAGGAAGTATGAAATGAATACTTCGCATTAGATGTCTAGACATAATATTTAGGTTTTTGAGCCTTTTTAAATTAATTTCTTTGAAATTTAATGTACTCACCTGACTTCAAAAAACCTCCAGGTGTCGAGGGGAAACCTCACCTCACCGTAGAGAGAAACTTACACATTCCTAATTTTATCTTTGTGTGTACGTGGAGGGGTGCAAAATAACTCGTAACTACTACTGTGGTGCCACATAACCCTTCATCCTAAAAAAAAATATCACCAGCTTGGGTTCTCCAAGTTACCAGACAGTGCCGGCTTACAGCTAAAATAAAGGTAAATACTAAAATTGCATTCATTTATAACAATGAAATAGTAAAATCATAAGTCAATGATGGAAATTAATAATAATTAATGGAAAGAGTTCTAAAATACATATACAAAAAAAGCATAAAAACATTAAAAAAAAGCTTTCAAGAAATTTATTTCCTTTGCAATTTATAACACTGATTAAGACATGATGGCTGAATCAGATACCTTAAACCAAATCCAAATATTGAGCTTGGTTTTTGAGTGATGAGCTTTCAAATCCAAAAACATGTCATTTTGGTAATCAAAAACTTTTCAAACAGAGCTCGTACGCCTGAGATTGTGTCAGATTTTGACTAATATTTTTAAGAGTTTTAGCAGACCGTCGCTGGCCCTATAATCAATATGTACATTATTGAGAACGATTTTGCACTTTTTTTTTTTTAGTTTACATTTTTTGATTTTTGAAGTGAAACTTTTATAACGAAATCTCTACTAGTTTCGATTGCTTTCGAAATGTGCTTACTCACTGATAGTTTGGAGAGTAAACTCAAGATTCGTATATTGTATAATTTAAAAAAAAACGAGCTTCTAGATAAATGAGGGTGTTACGTGTTCAATGCTCCCAATAGTACGACACGATCTTAGTAAGTTCGTGTGAATCTTTTGCCACACCCTGTATATTGTTCAACCTCTTTTTGGAACACTATTTAAAAATAATTAAATGTCGATCACAAATTTTTGTCATCAAGTGCACCCACTACAATCTAAATGTTCATTACAGCACAGTTAATAAATTACTGAATAACACTGCAAATTACAATCAGGACTCATAAGCAAACGGCGCATTAGAAAGGGTTGTCATTAATGATTGAACTGTCATCAAGTTTGATCGGCAAAACCTCACGTCAACGGCAGATCTTCTTAGTGAATACTTATTTGCACACAAACGTCTATGTCTAATATTAATTGAAGGAAAGCTCAGCAGGGCGTCGTCTTTGTGTGTTTGCGGTCTGTTTGGGAGGCAAGAGAAACCGACTTGACAGTTTGAGAAATATGGCAAAATGATAAATGATTTCGAGTGTGCCAGACAGATACAAGCCATTCCGCTGCGTTGGCCGTCTTTCGGGTAGTGACAAACTGTTGAATGACGAGGGCAAACAATATGCTCGCAGTCGGAATCCGATGGACGGATGATACGGGAAAATTTGACCGACATGTCCATTACTGTCATTGATGAATTAGATGTCTTGTTAAGAGCTACTTAATTGATATATGTGCTCAATAATTATAATAAGTACACATAAAATCAATTAGCTTTGGTATCGATTTTTCAAACAATAATAATAATGGAATCGCCCAAGCTGCGAACAGTAATTTGAATTAAAATATTGAAAAGCTACAGATTTACTGAAAAGCAAAGAATTTTACTTGTTGCTGCATAAATCCACTAACATTATATAAACTAGTAACAATAAAATCAGTTTAACGCAATATTGATATTAATACACTCCGCCAACAATTTACGCATATCTAATGTAAAATACTCATAAATTTACAAAATAAAAAATAAAAAATGTGTTTTTCATTTCATTTTCTTTTCATGTGACCTACAGAACTCGAAAAACAATTAAAAGTTTTTCTACGGATAGGTGTTTTAAATGTGTTTTTTTTTGCAATCGTTGCAGAGTGGCCACTTTATAGTGAGTTTACAGTGACATCAAAGTCACCTCTTTGATGAAGAGAATAAGGTAATACAATTACTCATGAAAATCTATGGATAACAAAAAGTCAGCTTTTGAATGCAAATACCGACATAATATAAAACTTTTGTAATTTTTGTTTTATATATCTCAGCATTTTTGAGGAACTTTGTAGAATTATCATTGTTCATAATCAATTGTTAGTATTAACAGAATTATCTACGAGTTTTGTTTATAACATTTTCCTGTATTAATAATAATACCGAATATAAGAGAGATTAATTGTGAATCATGACTTTTAAATATTAATCCTATAAGAAAATGCATCAGATCTTTTTATGGAATATTTTCAAGGCATCAAGGTTTTGCTGTATCTATATTAAGTCAGGTTTTTCAGGTTTTGTATAGTAGTGAGTCTTCATAAATGAATCATACATCATATTGCCTATAGAAATAGTATATTTTATTCAAACGACAGAAAAATGTGTCATTATTAAACAAAAAAAAGTTGACATCCATGTGGAAAAAGTGTAAGCTTTAAAACCTGAAGACTTTTGTCCCAGAGTGCAATCCACGTATATTGTGAACTTGACACTACTTGTGACACTTCTCAGATGCAACGATGACTTACTACTAAATGCGTTGCAAAAGCAATATGCTTGAAGCAAACATGACGTCACTGTTGGGTTCAATATTATGCAGCCAACTATGCAAGTTAGGAAATCCACATGGAAATATTTTACATAAATATTGCTTTTCCATAATTATAAACAAAAGTGAAAGAAACTTATTTATTTCTGTTCTTCTGGAATATTTAATATTATTCCGCAACCAAAGATGCACGGTTGCAAACCAAACGCAACGTTTGACAGCATTTTTGGATTGTGAAGTTTGCCTCACAGCCCAATTTCATGTTGATTTGCAACTGGTCGCAAGTGCCGGTTGCTATGGAAACGTCGTAACTAAAGACCAGACGGTAAGGCTCAATTTCATGTGAAATGAAACATGAAATTGATTTCTACTGCCTGGGATTTAGAAAGGACGTAAAACGCGTCGCACCCATCACTATGCATTGTAGTTCTTTCACCGTATCTAGTAGTAAGACATCGTTGGACAGACAACTACTCCCTTACCACAGCTTACTATAAGCTATATAGTATACTATATGTATATATATATGTATAAGCTATATAGTATTATATATATATATATATATATATATATATATATATATATATATATATATATATATATATATATATATATATATATATATATATATATATATATATATATATATGTATAAGCTGTGCCCTTACTATCTCAAACAGTAGCGGCGGATATCGGGTGGTACTAAAGGATTTTTCCCTAGGCGAATTTTGAAAAAAAAAATTTCATAATTTGGTCTATTTGCTCTTACTGTGCATAATATCGGATCTTTATGAACGATGCATACATCATATTGCTTCAGGAAAAAAATCTACGTGCAGCTAAATGGAGAATTTAACGTACAAAGCCTACTGGATGTAGGAATCATTTATGAAAACCCTGTATAATGTGTAATTTCATATTACCACCTAATTCTATACAGTGTGGAAATTAAGTAAGGAACAAATTCAGTAACTCCGTTAGTATTTGCACTAGAAATAAAACTTAAAAAGCATGTGATAAGGCTAATTATAGCGCATTCGAAGAACGTATACTATTTTTTTTATTAGGTTTTTTGATAGTTATGACGTCATCAATATTTTTTTTAATAGCAACCTATGTTTTTTATTTTATATTTGAATAGAGTTTTTTATTCTGTTTTCAACGTTGTCAAATACTTAATAGGTTAGATAAGGAAAAAATGAATTAAAACGGCGCTAAAGTCCAAATTAGTAAAATTTCGAAAAAATAACGGAACTGTCTAATGTTATCGAAATTTTAAAAAAACTATAGAGGTACTAATACAATGTTGACAAGTTCTGAATTGGTACAAAATAACTGTGTCTGAAGGGTTTTTCTCTATTAAATAATAAATGAACTTCCGAATAATAATATCTGGTTGCAACAGGATGGTGCTCCAAAACACTAAGCCCGGTGCGGCGTTATTTGGACGAAGTGTTCCCAAGCAGATGGAAGAAGAGGTCCAATAGAATCATCCCATTAGATTTTTTTCTATGGGGGCACTTAAAAAGCAAGGTGTATCAAAACCGAGTCAACAATTTGGATGATCTTGAAGGAAAAATTCGACATGAGTGTAGTTTAATAACTCCCAAAACCATGCAAAACGTATTGGCTGCTTTTTATGATCGTCTTGGATTTTGTCAGATGATGCAGGGTCATCAGTTTGAACATTTGGTGTAATATCTTTAATTTATAACTCTCACATCAATAGTCTTTTTGTTAATTTGTTAGCCCTACTTTGAAATATAGGCTTGTTTTCTTATTTTTTCTCATTGATTGCTTTTGGGGACTTTGTTTTGTTTAGATTTCTATGGTTTTTTCCATAAATTCTGATAAAATTAGACAGGTCTGTTATTTTTTTGAAATTTTAATAATTTGAACTTTAGTGCCGTTTTTATTTATTTTTTCCTCATGTAACCTATTGATTATTTGATAACGTTGAAATCAGAATAAAAAACTCTACACGAATGTAAAATCAAAAACATAAGTTGCCATTAGAAAAAAATATTGATGACGTCATAACTGTCAAAAGAGTAATGAAAAAAAAATTGTATACGTTTGTCGGTTGCGCTATTAATTAGCCCTACCACATGCTTTTTAAGTTTTATTTTTAGTGCAAATACTAACGGAGTTACTGAATTTATTCCTTACTTAATTTCCACACTGTATAATATACAAGGTAAACCTGACTTACCTTCCATGTAGCACCGTCTGTAGGGGTATATAATATTAATAGAAAAACGTATGTCAAAATCTTCCTTAGAAATTGCTCTATATGAAAGATGTAAAAGAGTTGTAGATATTTCGATTATCTCCACAGACTTTCCATTAAAATTTTTCATGGTAATCAAGATGGCGGCTAAATGGCAACTCGTTCGACCTCGAAAACTCGGCTTTATACTCTCCACTGTCATAGTGTAGGTGACAACACTTCACAATTCATTCACCCATCTTTTCAGAAAGTGAAGATCACGAAATTTTGTCAGCGGCAATTACTCATTAAGTATGAATAGTATATAGTTTAAAAGTACCGTAGTATTGGTCGAACCTTCGCATTTATGTCTCACGCAAAAAAATCTCGTTCTAAAGACATCAGACAGCGTTGGCTGTCCCTTGTGGGGTCTTGTGTCTTGTTTGTTGCGGTTCGGTATGCTTAAAGCCGATATAGCGACCAAACGAATTATCCTATTTGAAAATTTCTGGTGCCAGTTTGTGCGTAAAGAAACAGATTAACTAGAAACATTGTACATAATAAACACACACAGTGAGTTTTTAACCAATAATCCATTTTTTGAAGAAGTCTCCAAAAGATATACGATTATGATATAAGATATATGACATTTCAGCCAGATACACAACAGCCGGACACTGCTCTCAGCCAAACGGCCAGATTTCTATACTTACTATAAAACCCTGAAGAAGGTGTAGAATTTTCTTTTCTTTCATTATCTATAGGCGTTCTCACGTAAGTACTTACGGCGTAAATGATACTACTAAAAGTACTTACGTAACTGATAACCTCTTTTTAATGTCTAAGAAGATTCACGTCTTGCATTCGATTTTTTTTTTTGAGACTAGGTGACATTAGGCCTGTACCGACAGAGATTCCTTCACCAACTAAACGTAATATGGTGGACAATAACCAGGAAATGACGAGTGACTCTCACAAAATACACAAAAATGGCTGTAAACTAGTCTAATTTTGTTATAAAAAAACGAGCTGAAAATTTTTGCTTCTTACTCCTCACCAGTACTGTGTGGCGGCTACAGTACCGTGGATGATAAAATTCCACAATACGTAAATTGCAGTTTCAATGGTAGATAGAGGAATTGAGCAGATGCAGATTTTCGAGTGTAATCAATTGAATTATTATATAGGAGGCTGGTACATCACGAATATTACGGTCATTTGATCGTTTCATGCTAGATTCAGTTGATCACGTGTACTATGAGCAAGTAAAATTTGTGACTCAGCGACTCAGGACGATTAGATCCAAGACGGTTTGGAGTAAAACTGTTTAATCTCTGTGAACGTAAAGTACCAAAATAAACAGAATACGGTATGTCTGTTTTAGGTTTGCGTAAATCCCCGTCAGAGTAATAGAGCGCATTAACACCATAAAGCAGCCTTACCGTAATGGCTACGAGTCGTTGAAGTCGTGAGAGGGTAATATGTTTCTATTATCGGTGCAAACTATTGCTGGCAGCGTATTAGGGGAAAAGCTTCTTCTCACAAAATTGCCATCCATATAAATATATTGAAGCCATAAATTCTAAGAAACGATTCAGCATAAAGAGAACGTTTATTTTATACAGTCGCTTTGATATAGAGCATATTGGCAAGCGGTAGGTTAGAAGGGGGCCGCATAAAGGCGATCCGGCTGTGTGACATATATCATAAAAAGAATAACGAAATAATTGCGAATGATGTAGTGCTATAGGAGCGTTAAAATATTATCATACGACTCATATAACTCATTAACTTGAAAAGAGTAAAAACTGGTTGAAGCGGTAATCGCCGTTTTGTGACCTGTACGTAAATGCGCTGTTGTTTCTGGGCCATGATAAATTTTCTAAATAATCTCACCATGGAAATGCATGCCATGTTATAAGCTAATTCGAAATGCGGGAATTGCTCATGAAACCTTATCAAACCATAAATTTCTGCACCTGATCCGCGATAATGGCAAGTCGGTGCAAAAATTGTTATTACAGACTGAAAATATTTAAAATCACCGGTATTAAGCTGTATATTTTAATTACTGTGCATGCATTAATTGACTACCAAAAAACTTTCTGTTGTAGTCTGCATTTACTCTTTTAGGAGCTACTTTGGGTTGCAATACATATTTTGAACCTAGAATTATGTATTAAGAAGTGGTGGAACTACTAGGATGGTTTATTTGTAAAACAAAATTGCAAAGTTAAGAATTCACTATGGAGTGAATTAGTTTATACATAAAATCCTTTGTTCGTCTATATCTAACTTTCGAACCACTTAACCGATTGAGCTCATCTTCGCACAAGATCTTCGCGAGGTCGACGGGAGGTTTTTTTTATAACGTGTATTCTTAAATGATTAAATTATCGCACAAACTAAAAACGACGATTCGTATGTCAATCTAATTTTAATTTCTCTATCTAATTAAGTCAGCCCATGTAACAAAATTATATTACTACTTGTCACTGCATTAATCATTTTGAAACAAAAAAAAAGACAACCAAAATTTTGCTTAGGGAAGTTGAAATGGAAATTTACATGCAGATAAATTTTACAACGCCAAGACTATCTTATTACTAATTCATCGTAATTCATCACCGTAGCATTAAAATTTAATGATCAATATTAGCAAACAACAAGTTTCCGTAAAAACTCCCATTTATAATTCTTCCATTTTTAAACAGTGTCGTTAAAAATACACTGATGTAGGTTATTCCTTATTGAAAATGCTATTACAACCGATTAATATCACTTTGAAGTCATTTTAACACAATTTTGGTATAAAAATAAAATGCCTGCGTTAACTGAAGGACTAAAACTATTAGCCATATCTAATTAGTTAATAAACCCCAACAGCCTCAATTAAATAACACATAAAGCTGCAGGTGTAAAACGAACAGGAGTAATAAAAATCCCCGACTGTAAATGTGATTTATTCAGATCTCATCGTCCTTTATTTATCCTCAGTAGTCTACTGCCAATAAATCTGCCGGATTAAGAATCCATTGTCCGAGTTTTATTTATTATAACCATTAACACTAGTAATAATGCATTTGTTATCCTTCAGAGGATCATATTTTATAGCCGTGTCAGCGGTAGCACATGTGTGTGCTTTGTCAGGCTAGCGTTCTCTGCACAGAACAGAAGCCAGTCTTGGAGGATTAATGGTGTGCGGTATACCTTTTCGAGGTAAGCAACTGAATATCTCCGACATAAATCAGTAACAAATACTATGTTCTATCATTTGTTGTGTGAATGTCATTCATTTTACGCCCATATAATACCAGATATACGGGCTATTATTAATATGTGAAAACAAGTCGATGTCTGCTACGACACGGACAACCATCAATTATGGAAGGTAGGGTTCTTCGGGACACATCAACGGGGTTAGGTACCGAAACGACCCGACAGGGTCTAGGTATCAAGGTAATAAATACCAAATGAAAAAAAATTGGGACGTCCGTATGAAAATTAATCAGTCATACTGACTGCAGAAAATATTGTTATAGAAACAGACGAATTTATTAACAAAATAAAGTTATAATTTTTTTTTAAGTTAAACAGTTTTATTGCAAAGAAACATAATACATACTGATGCAAATAATCTACTAAAAGCTAAAAAATAATTAGGTAGGGACCAGACACCAATCATCACACCACTCTCCTCATCAATCTACAATAAATTCTAGAGCATTGATCAGACAAGAATCAGATTTATTTAAAATAAAAATTGATTTTGAATTTTTTATGGTGTACTTTATTCTACTAGTTAAGTCTTTTAATTTGATAGCCATATGGAGGGTGTTGAAAAAAAAATTTAATCCGACATTTTGTGGCGGCGGCCATCTTGGATATATGATGATACTGAATATACATAATTGTATTGTATTGTCATCCGAACTAAAGGTGTCTATCAAATTTCAGATCAATCGGTCAACTAATATTTCAATTACTAGATTTGACGCATTCAAGACAAACAAAGCAAGCTAAATAAAACCGTGTTCTAAATACTGACAACGACGCAGTAGCATTGCGCAAGACTGCTAACCTAACTATTGATACATAACCTACTTTTACAATTTGTAGCCAAAATGCCAATAATAATTTAGACATCTTATGTTTGTATTGAAAATTAACGATAGTCCGGAACTATATATTTATTTTTCAGATGTGAGGACAAAAACAACTTCCAGATCAGTGCTTTCTGTTTTATAAACGGCGACACCGGCACAGGTTCATAAGTTTAGATTGGCTTTGGAATTTCAAAAACGAATGTCAGATTGATGTGAAAGTGTAAAAACGTTTTTAAACGACAAAACTTTGGAGGGTGACGGTAGTGTCGGTTAGGGGCTACGACCCACTATTATAACCTAGCTTTTCGTCCATGTCAAACGTACGATGTCGCCAGCTGTGTTATCAAGGTAGAATGCAGTGTTATTGATTTTGAGAAATACTATGATATGCTTTAGTTTCTTTACATGTTTCATTTTTCTAATTAGGTACATTTATTTTCAAATTTTCACTGTTTTCAATATACCGATATAAGAGTGTTTGTTATTTTGAAATATATATTTTTTATATCTGGATTTTAGCATTTTTTATGCAGTGTTCTAGGACTCACTCCCCAGTCAATAAATCCAAGGGTCCTGTTTTCTAGAGATATACAGAGATCTAAAACTGAATGGTCAAAGGTGGCCAGGCCCGAAGAGCAGCTTGTCATAGTTTAACAGAATTCTTTATGAAATGTCAAGTTGACAATATTAAATTTGACAAATAATTCTATTAAACTACGACATGCGGTTTTTCGCGCATGGCCACCTATGACTAATTTAGTTTTAGATCTCGGTGTAATAATTAATACATATAATTCTCTTCTCAGTAGAGTGGGTTTTGTTTTTCGCCTTTAGATCAGCGCTGTTTTTGCCTCTTTTAATTGATGTGTATATTCCCCTCCGTGTTGTTCCATTCTTCATGCTTTGATAGACGTGTCAAATCTGGGACAGGTATTGTTGAGGTTAGATAAATGACGACCGAGCGAGAAAGCAAAACAATCTCTTTTGTTAGTGTTAATTTAGTCTTTGCTTGCGACCCTCAGGATATAATACAACCGGTATATCAAGATCCATCTAAACCGCATCTGCCTTTTCAAAACCCAGAACGAGCCGATGTTTTTTAACAATGCCACATGATTTATGATTTTAGTGGCGGAAACTCAAAACTTGATTGACTTTGAATTAGTGGGACTCGTCTTAATGAACTTATTACGATTCCAACGTTCATGTTTTATTAAATTATCGTTATGTAATTGAATCCGCGACGGTTTGTTTTCCTTATTTGTGCAATTATGTACTTATCTGCGCTATGTGTACAATGTCAGTGTATCGCTCCATTAGTGGTCGACCAACAAAGTTGAAGACAAACACTTAACCGCCAATCACCAGGAGTCGCTGTTAAAGTGACGACGGCTCTAACTGAATGTTTAAACAAAGTTACGTCAACCGGCTTGATGCGAAGTGTTTCCGTCTATTTACAGTAGCCACTAAAAGTTCCAGACTTGCTACTTAGCACCAACAAACCAGTCGCCGGGTTGTGTCGAGTGCCCTATTAATGTCTTCATGTGAAGTAGCCGTCAAAGAAGACGACTATAGTAAACGTACTGCTAATTACGAACGATTTCAGATCATAATGAGGAGACATTCCTATGAAGCGGCCTACGTAAAAATGTATTGACATCATATGGTGCACATATGGTATGGAGTGCAAATAGTTTAATAATTTAATCATTTAAAATTTCTGGCCATGTGGACATTGCGAATTTTAACCATTTACACTTTTTAGCATTTTCCCAACATTCAACGTTAACATTTTTTTCTTATTTTTCAAATTTCTTTAGATTTTGGCAGTTTGAAGTGAAAACTTTTTAGGTGTACCTCGTATAATTTTTTGCTTGTGAGTGAATGAGATTGAGTCCTCACGCTCAAAGTTAACATCAAATTTGACTAAAAAGAAATAAAGGTATTAGCTAGTGTGTGCGTGAAAAACCACTAAGCAAGATCTAAATCTGCAATCTGTTCTCGGTGATACATCAATTGTCATCTGTTATCACTTTGTGGACATGATACTGTTTTTCAAACCACAATTCTGAATTCTGCAAACCACAAACACTAGATAAAACATGTAGATTACAAAATGTACGTCATATTTTTGCTATAATTATGCTCTTTCTGAAACTATGGAGATAACCCCTGCTCACTGGCGTCTAACCCAAGGAACTATAAAGTGGTCTATGATATGGAATTATATATCAAGTAAAATATAAAAATTTATCAAATTCGATTCATCACTATCCATACACAATGGGTCATTTTATACCTGACACGATTATCCTGCTTGTTTTTCGGAAACGATTACGCTTGACCTCTCAGGTACTCAGATCCCACATGCAGATTACGTTGAAGGCTGAAATTTATTTATGACAGGAAACACTTTGTTATATATTATGCCGATTTTATGATTGTTTACGGACCCCATTTTAACACTGGCTCGCAGTTGAAACTGTTTATTTATTTGTCATCCTTCACCGTCGCCCGAATTTTCGCTCTACCGTCATTTACTTCAAATGGGCTTATAAAATTACTTCTACAACAAAATTTACATAATCTTTTAGCACATCCACGGATTGTTATAGTGGAAAATCAGGCGTAAAAAATTTGACTTCTTAAGTTGAAAATTTTAGAAAGATAAAGCGTGTTGTACATAGGTATTCGTAAGCGCCCACCGATACCACATGGTATCGGCAGAATTTAAATTGTTGAATGATAAAATAGCTGATTTGGGTCTTTTGTCCACTTAGTCGTCCATGGTCTTTTTTTTTCGTTTGTTTGGTGTACTTATTCTATAATTTCTAAGGTTATTGTAGTCAGTTCAATGTCTTCAGCATTCAGATCTACTTGATCTCTAGTCCGTCTGGTGGTTTTGCGTGTTTAACCTATATAGTGTATTTTCTTTTTAGCCTATATTTTATTTATTTTGCATTATTGTCCAATTATTCTTTTCCAAATTGTTCAAATTGTTTTTAGTGCATTTGGTCTCTTACGTTGTTTTTATACCAATAATCCTTTTAGTCTGTGTTGTCTCATTGCTATTCCGTTTTGTCTCTTTTGTTACATTTTTTGATTTTTTTTTCTGTCTTTTGTTTCTGTTATTTCCTTTGTCTCTTTAATCACTATATGGCATCGGTTGTCCCATTAGTCACTTTAGTCTCTTTAATGTCTTTTGTCATTTTTGTCTCTTATCTCTTTTGGCTATATTGTTTCTTTTTACCCGTTGTCTGTTTTATCCCTTTTGTCTATTAGTCTCTATGGTACAATATGTTGTCTCTTTAGTATCTGAAGTCAATTTATCTTTTTAATCCCTTTGTTCTGTTTGTTTCTTTTATTTCTTTCGACTTTATTGCTATATCTCCCTTTTGCATTTTTGTCTCTTTATTCTTTTTGCTGGTCCCTGTGGTCCTTCTGGCACTTTTTAGTGTCTCCTATTTCTGTGTCTGTTTAGTCACTTCAGCATCTTTAGTTTCCTTTTGTAATTTTGGTTTATTTGATCTCCCTAGTCCTTAATATTGTTTTTTTAGTCTTTTAAGTCACTTTACTGTCTATAGTCTCCTGGCCTCTTTCGTATCTTTGTCCTTTTGGCCTATTTGATATGAAGTATCAATATATTTCCTTGTTATATTTTGTCTTTTTTTTTGTTTCTTTTACATTATTGTCTCTTTATTCTTTTTGCTTTGTGTTGTCTCTTTAGTTTCTGTTTTTTTTTTATCGTTTTTGTCTATTTTGTCATCTTGCTTCTTTTGTTTCTTTAGTCTCTTTACTATCTCCTATCTCTTTGTCTATTTAGTTTCTTTGGTTACATTAGCGTGTTTAGTTTCCTATGTTATTTTGGTTTATTTTATTTATCTAGCGTTTTATATTGTTATCGCTTTTCTCTCTATATTCTCTGTGATCTCTTTTGTCTCTTTGTCTGTTTGGCCTATTTAATATGCAGGATCTATTGGCATCTACCTTGTTTGTGTATTTTTTCATTTTTTGTTTGTTTTTTACTTCTTTGTTTTTATACTTTTTTTGCTTTCTGTGGTCTCTTTAGTTTCTGCTCTTTTTGGTCATTTTTGTCATCTTGTTTCTTTTTTTTTATCCTCTTTGCTCATTTTAGTGACTTCTATCTCTTTGTCTCCTTAGTGTCTTTAGATCCTTTAGTTTCTTTAGTTTCTGTATTCGTTTTGCGTTATTTGACCTCTCTAGTCTTTTCTATTGTTTCTTTAGCCTTTTAAGTCACTTTGGTTTCTGTGGTATATCTGGCCTCTTTTGTCTCGACGCTTTTCTCGCTTACTTGATATGCAGTATCTGTTAGTATATACATATTTCCTTTGTGTATCTTGTCTCATTTTTGTTTCTTTTGAAATTTTGTCTCTTTACTTTTTTAAGTCTGTGTTGTTCATTTCGTCTATTTGGACCCTTTTGTCACTTTGTTATCTTGTGCGTTTTGTTGTTATTTTGTGCGTTGTCTCTTTAGTATCTGCAGTCACTTTAGCCTCATTAGTTTTATTTATATAACATTTAGGGCCGGTTTTTCAATCGTTGGTTAAAGTTAAACCTCTAGTTAAACTAAACATGCAGCAATTTGATTGGTTAAATTGCAAAAATTTACATAGAAACCTACTAACTAGAGGTTAACCAACGATTGAAAAACCGGCCCTTAGAGTCATTTTAATCTTTTGGGTCTGTTTGTTTCTTTTATCTCTTTTGGCTTTATTATTATGTCTCTCTTTTCCATTTTTATTTGTTTATACTTTTTGGTATTGTTTCTTTAGTTTTTGGTCTCTTTGGTTCGCTTTACCTATTTTATCTTCTTGTTTCTTTCTCTGCGTTGTCTCTTTAGTCACTTTAGTACTTTTAGTTATCTTCGTTTTTTGGGTTTATTGAAGTGATGTCTTACAATTCATTCGCCCATCTTTTCAAAAAGTGAGACAAAATTTTGCTCTCATATCATTAAGTATGAGCATTACGTTAAATTTAAATATAAGTTATTATAGGTCATGCCTTCGCATTTATGCCGCACGAAAAGGTTCATAATCACACTGATGTTTTTACCAATATAAATAGTGCCCGACAAAACAAATTATTATAATGCTGAAAGAATAATTCAGCTACCCCAAATCATTGCGGAATTATATTAAGATGAAGTTGACAATTTCTCAAAATCTCAAAATGCAAATCTTGATGTTATCTCATGCATCATCACCAGACAGGACTAATATAACAACCAAACAATGATAAAATCAGTGGAAATCTAAAAAGGAAAATATAATAGAAATAGAAGCATAATTAAATGCAAAAAAGACAATAGACTTCACAAAATGTATTAATCACATTTCAGCCTGATACATGACACCCCGATACTGCAGCTTTTAAATTCTTGCACCTACAGGATGTCTCAAAATTACGGCATTCCGAATTCAGAGCGTTGTGAGACTTCACCAGACATAAGAGAAAAAAATGTTAAAAAATTCGGCGACTTCTCCTTACAAAGAATTAGAGGTCTGAAGATGCAGACTTTACATGAAGTTATCTTCAAATAAAGACTATTAATTTTTTTTTTGCATTTTGGATTTTTGTACTTTCTGCTTTGTGTTGTCTTTTGTCGTCCTGTTTCTTTTGTTTCTTTTTTGTCTCTTAAGTCTCTTTATTCTCTTTGCTCTTTTGAGTGTCTTTTATCTCTGCCTGTTTAGTCTCTTTAGTTACTTTAGCATCTTTCGATTTCTTGGTCATTTCCTTCTCTCTAGTCTTTTATATTGTTTCTTTATTCTTTCAAGTCACTTTGTTCTTTATAGTCTCTCTGGTTTCTTATGTCTCTTTTTGGTGTATCTTGTCTCTTTTTCGTTTATTTTCCATTCTTGTCTCTTTACTCTTTTTGCATTGTGTTGTCTCTTTAGTTTTTGATCTCTTTGGTCGTTTCTGTCTTTTTCATCTTTTTAGTGTCGACATTTGCTTTTACGAGTATCTCTTTTGGCTTTATTGTTTAGTCTTTTAGTCTTTAGTCTCTTTATCCTCTTTGCTCATTTTAGTGTCTCCATCACTTTGTGTGCTTAGTCCCTTTGGTTACTTTAGGATCTTTCCTGCGTTATTTTGCTTTATTTGAACTCTCTAGTATTTTATATTGTTGCTGATATATCATCAGTTTGAACATATCTGAAATTTAGCTCCGTTCTAATTAATTTTTTCCTTATCTAACCTATTAAGTATTTGACATCGTTGAAAACAGAATAAAAAAACTATTCAAATGTAAAATAAAAAACATAGGTTGCCATTAAAAAAAAATATTGATGACGTCATAACTGTCAAACCTAACTAATGAAAAAAAATAGTATACGTTCCTCGGTAGCGCTATAATTAGCCCTATTACATGCTTTTTAAATTCTATTTCTAGTGCAAATACTAACGGAGTTACCGAATTTATTCCTTACTTAATTTCCACCCTGTATAACAGTTTAATTAATAGAACGAAAACACAACAAATAACGTAATTGTAACACTCCCACTAACCATTAAGAAACATTTTATCCATATAATAACGTTAGTAATATTAACAATATATAGACAACCAACAACACAGCACTAAAGTACCACTTCTATAGACCATCACACTATAAAATTGTAGATTTTATAAGTGTATGTATTTTTAGTTTTAACAATTAACAAAAAATTGACCGGTAAGAATAACAGAATTAGTGTAATTAGTTATTATTTTTGTATTTGTAGACCCTGAAGAAGTTTTAACATTAAAGCGAAAAGTTGGAACAAATTTTCTAATTCTTGCTTAAATAGTCCAAATACCCGTAAAAATAAAAATAATAGTTACAATGATGGACGTGAACAATATAACAAAGTTATAAGTAAAGTTTTATAAGGCGTGTTATGGAACTAACATTACCAGCGAGTCAGGACGAGAACGAGAATGTGTTCGCGTATATTCGTCAGGGTATTCGCCTTGTCTCCGACAGACCAGGCAGAGGTATTCTTGGCGAAACAAATGAAAGCATCTTCACTCCGGGCAAAAGGTAGTATATATTTGAAGTGTCGCTCAGAAAAGAAAACTCATTTCTGACAGAGAAAGCCACGCTACCGCGGTATGTTCAGCAAACTCTGTGACTTTTGCAGTACATGCTCGACGCGCTCGTGTAGACGAGGCTTAAGCTGTGTTGCCGAGACCGGCCGATGTTTATAAGTTCCATTGCTTTGACCACTTTGGGTGTGACGTATCGAAATTGTAATCCAAGCGTGTTATGGCAGAAAATTAAAAAATCTGAAAGAAACACGTTTTCCATAACCAGCGGTAATTGGTCATTTAAAAATGTAAAACGGCTTGCCGCTCATAAACCTTTTAGTAGTTCTAAAATTTTATGTGCTGACGGCCATTATTGAGCGATATTGTTTCACCCCGACGGACTATTGCCCAAGCCACAGAGCAATATATTTTTATACGGAAAAAAGAATTCGGTTTCTCGATACAACCGGCATTTTATGTTTTACGGTTAAGGCGCCTGCAAATTTCCGACTCCGGTTACATATTATGTACGCCCAGATGAGTTATGGTTATGGGTGAGGGGCGGTTCAGGAGGAATGTTCCGAGGGCCGGCGAATTATTGTTTTCCGATGTTTATGACACTGTTTCGATTTCATAACTCGACGGAACATGGGGGATTTGAGTGCACGTTTTTAATTTATCAGGCTCTATATCAAGTTATACGGCCCTTTAGTCGACAGACCCCACCATTTCCACAAATCATTACAAACGAAATGAAAAAAATGTATCGCATAGCTCCAGACGTTTCTAATCCTAAAAGATACGTTTGTGCTGCTGACGTTTACGCGGTTCTAAATCCATTTAAATTTATTGCGCATATTGACTTGCTTCAGTACTGTCCCTCGTCTACTTATGTATGTGAATACCTCTTGTTCCAATAAATTATAAGAATACCACAATTCGTTGAAGAATGCAGACTTGTAAGGCCCGGAGTCAGTAATAATTTTTTTTTTTAGAGAACCACCACATTTTTTCTTCTGTGTTATGTAATTAAGATATGCCATTTTAGGTGTGCATTATGCACCTGACTTCATTCGTGAAACAAAACAAAATTCCAAAAATACCACGTGGGCCAGTAAAGGAATCTAATTTAGTAGAGACAGTAGTTATTAAACCGATTAAGAAGGTAACCGATAATAATCGCATTGTCATAAGGGAGCTTGCGTTGACAGCGTTTCGTGAAAGATAAATTTTGTCGGTCCAAAAACCAGATAAAAAAAAACTGATAACATCCATGGCTGACACATTCTTGCTACTCATACTTAATGAACTGTCAGGAGTATCATATATTTTAATAACTTGGTTTATAATTGGACAATGATTTATCATTTATATGTTGTTGCATTTTTAACCCCAGATCTTGATAATAAATTACTGTAATTTGTCACCACTAACTACAGCATTGTTGTTGTGTTTTGTAAAATAATTAGATAATTCAAATCGTTAAATATTACAAAACAATCGCAATAGAACAGAAACAAAAGCAGGCTTTCCGCTTTTAAATTAAGTTTGTGCTGGTTTACCTGCTACACCTTGTTTCAAACATTTATACAGTGGTGTCGCGATAATTCGGATTCCTACTATGCGTTTTATAGTCCGAATATTTAATGATTTCATAATCCGAATTTAATATAACAATCAGAAACACTAAAATCTTGAAGGTTTCAAAAAAACCTGAAAAGTGCTAGAGGTCCTGAAATGCCTCGAGTCATTCTGAAGTATCCTAAAAAGAAATATAAAATGTAAATCACGAAAGCCCATATGAAATGTGAAATATGAAATGTAAAAATACGAAACACAAGACTCAAATCATAAAATATGAATACAGGGTGTTTCAAAACACCCACAGAGCCGTTTAGTGGGTTTTGTTTAATTAAAATCAAACTATAAATAAGGAAGATATAGTGATCTTTTTAAACACCCTCTATAGATATAAAATATGACTAATGCAAATTAATAGCAAATATGAAATTTAAACACGGCATGAAAATTTTTTGGAGTGTGGTCGCTTTAGTTTTTGATGTCTCTTTTATTCCTTTTGTCTTTTTTGTTAGTTATTTTAGTCGCTTTAATCTCTTCAAAATTTTTGATATCTTTAATCTCTTCAGATTCTTGATCTATGTCTCCTATGGCCTTTTTAGTTTCCTTTTAGTTTCCTTTAAACTCTATGGTCCTTTTAATGTCATTGGTGTCTTTTATTTGGTGCTTTATTTTGTGTTGTCTTTTAACCTCTTTAATCTTTTAGGTTTACCTAGTCCCTTTTGTTTCATTTCACTGTGTTTTCATCTTCTTATTTTTTGGTTTTTAGTTTCTTGGGCCCTTTGCTCCTTTTAATTTTTGGTCTCCTTTGTCTTTTTTAACTTTTAATCTCTTCCCTCTTTTTGGTTTCTTTTCTTTGGTCGTTTTTGGTTCTTTTGCTTATTTCGTTTCATTTCTGTTTTGGCTCTGTAGTATCTTTGTGTCTTTGGTCTCTCCACTTTCTTTACTCTGTGTTATCTCTTTGGTCTCTATTGTACCTTTTATCTTTTTTATCCTATCTGTCTATTTAGTGTTTTTTTATCTCTTTTGTCCACTATTCGTCTTTTTATTTTTTATTTGTTTGGTGCA
The DNA here is from genome assembly GCA_963583935.1 of Diaperis boleti. Taxonomy (NCBI): domain Eukaryota; kingdom Metazoa; phylum Arthropoda; class Insecta; order Coleoptera; family Tenebrionidae; genus Diaperis; species Diaperis boleti. Next base: position 33,526,604 of record OY757242.1, on the reverse strand, counting down.
CTTATTCTCTGTAATATCTAAGTTCTCTAGTCCTTCTGATCGTTTTGGTCTCTTTAAACGCTATGGTCTCTTTAGTTTCTGGAGTTTCTTTTTTTTAGCCGATTTTATTTATTTTGCTTTATTGTCCCCTCATTCTTTTTGAATTTATCCGTTTAATGTTTATGTTTGTTTTAGGGCCGATTTCACCAACCTCCGTTAAACTTAATCATCTGTTAGGAACAATTGTTGCTATAGTTTTAACAAACGTATATATGCAGTTATTTATCAGTTAAAGTTAATCGATGTTGGTGAAACCGGCCCTTATTCATTTAAGTTGTTTTTAGTTTATTTGGTATTTTACATTTTTTATTTCTTTAGTTTTTTTAGTCCGCGTTGTCTCATTGGTCCCCTTAATGTGTTTTTAGTTACATTTTTGAATTTGTCCTTTTACACGTTTTGGTTTTTTTTGTTTCTTTAGTTTTTAGTCTCTTTGGTCGATTTTGTCTCTTTTATAAGCTTGTATCTTTTGATTTTTTCTTTGTATCTTTCCATGTTTTGTACTTTAGCCTCTTTAGTTTCCTTGGTCTTTTAGGTTTATTCAAGTGACAACATCTTACAATTCATTCGCTCATCTTTTGGAAAAGTGAGCGTCACGAAATTTTGCTCTCATTTTAGGGGCAATTACGGTAGAATTACGGTAAAATTAAGTCATTTTCGGAACGTCTTTTCGGACTTCCAGGTGACTTCAATTTGTGCAGATCATTTATAATATGCTACAATATGCAAGAACTAAATAAATTAAAGAAATTAATTTTTATTTTAAAAATCTTAAAAATATTTCTGCAGGAGAGACGAACCATAATAATATGTTTTGTTTTCTTCTGAAATAGATTTTCTTCTCAATATATTGCAATATCAAAGATGAAATTTGAAGTCTTTAGTTTCTGGAAGCGTTATAATTTCTTTAGTCTGTAATAATAATATTCTTTTTTTTAATAATAATAATCTATAATGATTATAGTCTGCGTTGCCTGTTATATTTGTTATATTTTTAACCCCTTTCGTCTTTTGGGTTTATTGGTATTTTTTGATTCGTTTCATTCTACCTTGTCTTTGTTCTTTTTGGTTTTAAGTCTCTTGGGTCTCTTTGTTCACTGTATATCTGGTCGCTTTCGGTTCTTTTGCCTCTTTCGTCTCATTTCTTCTTTTTGTCTCTTTGGTCTCTTTTGTATTTGTTTTCCTTATTTATCTCATTTGTCTTTTTGGTGTCTTTTTAATAAATACACTTACTCGTCTATGATCTTTACTTTTTTTTCGCTTGCTTGGTGTAGTTATCCTCTATACGTATCTTTTATTGTTTTCATCTCTCCAGTACTTCTGAATGCTTCGGTTTCTTTGTCCTCTATGATGTCCATATCTTTATTTTGTTTCCTTTTTAGTCCGTTGTGTTTATTTTACTTTATTGTCACTTTTATTTGTCCTATTCGTTCTTTTGGTCTCCCAGCTTTCATTGATGTTTTATGTATTTTTGTCTTTTTGGTCTATGTTGTTATTTTAGTATCCGCAATTACTTTTGTCTTTTTTTGTAATTTTTTTAGTTTCTTTGGTCTGTTTGTGCCTTTTATCTGTGGTGACTCTATTGTTTGTTTTGTCTACTTGACTCTTGAGTCTTTGGAATCTTTGTCCCTTCTGTCTCATTAGTATATTTTGCATTTTTGTCTTTTTAATATTTTTGGCTTCTTGGATCTGTTTGGTCTCCCTGCTCTTTTTTGTGATCTTGTTTTTTTATTGTCAATTTAGTTTCTTTCTCCTCTTTGCTTTTTTTGCTGTTTTGATTTTTTGGTCTCTAATTTTTATTAGTCTTTATCACTTTTTTGTCTTTTGTGTCTATTTAGTTTCTTTGTCTTGATTACTCTATTTGATGTCTTGTATCTCGTTTGTCTCTTTAATCACTTTAGCTTTTTTATTCGCCTTGACCTTTGAGTTTTTATTTCTCTAGTCTTTTGGCGTCTTATATCTCTTTTGTCTCTCTTTTGTTTTTTTAGTCTTTAGTCACTTTACTTTTTTATATGATCTCTCTTTTTTATATGGTGTCTTGAATCTTTGGTCTCATTGGTTTCTTTGATTTCTTTAGCCCCTCTGGTCCCTCATGTTTTTTTATCAATTTGTCTCTTTTGTGTTTTTTTTGTCTTTTTTGTCTTTTCAGTTTCTTTCTCCTCTTTATCTCTTTAATCACTTTAGTCTCCTTATTTGCCTTGGTCTTTTTGTTTTTTTATCTCCCTAGTCTTTTAGGAGTATTTTTTTAGTCTTTTTGGTCTTTATGGTCTTTCTGGTGTCTCGTCTCGCTGGTCTCGTTGGTTTCTTTGACTCCTGTAGTCCCTTTAGGCTCTTTAGCCTCTCTTGTCTCTTATGTCTTTTTTATCTTATTGTCTCTTTTGTGTTTTTTGTTTTTGTTTTTTTGTGTATCTTTAGGTTCTTTCCCCTCTTTACTCTTTTTCATTTCTTCTATCTCTTTTGTCTTTTTAATCACTTTAGCTTCCTTAGTCGCCTTAGCCTATGAGTTTTTTATCTCTCTAGTTTTTTGGAGTCTTTTATCTGTTTTGTCTTTTAACTAACTTTATCTTCCTAATCTTTTAGTTTAGTGTCTTCTATCGCTTTTGTTTTTTGACTTTTTTATTGTCTCTTTAGTCTTTTTAGTCACTTTTCTCTTTGGTCTATATAGTCTCTTTTGTCTCTTAATCTAACAACAAGTTAAAGTTGGTCAACACAGCAGATACTGACAAAGTTAGATGAAATTCTCGATTGGATTCACTAAAAGAGAATGGAAAGAAAAAAAAGATGGATATTAAAACAATAGAGTGTACTTGGTTTCCTCGGACTTTTATGGGTTTTCATAAACAACTCAACATTTTAGATTGATTTTGATTATGAAGTTTATTTGCTAATGTTCCAAGTTATTTTTATTGAGAGACAAGTGAGAAATTGTTGTTTGATTTTAAATCAGAAACAAAAGACCTACGATTAGAGAAAAAAGGGAACGGACAATAAATAACAACCTAGCATAATGTACACACTGTTTTGAGCGGCGTGGCAGTGATACGCGCGATGGATACGCGTAGAGTTGGCACCTCGGTTGGCACAAATTTCGTAACGCACTCGACGGTTTACGGTTCAAGTCTAAGCCCGCGTATAGAAGTGCCACCTCAATAATAATTATAAATTGCAAATACTTTAACTTAAATAATACATGTTTTTGATAATACACAGTATGTATTACCAATTTTTTTTTCTCAGAATAACTGATTGGTATCTGATTGGACGTTTATAAAAAAGTGTGTACGAAATAAATATTATGTATGTATGTAATTTAATTTTTGCTTCGACTTTCAAATGTGCACAGTGTAGTAGTTGTGACATTTCGTTCACTTTCTCATGAAAATGATATATTGTAATTAAATGTCAATTAACGTTGATTAGGAAAACGCTCTGAATTTATTCAGCTAAATGTCAAGAACAACTTATTCACTTATTTCTCTATGCCGTGCCGTTACATTTATTTAGTGAAAACGACAGCTCTTGCTATTACAGCAACGAAACAAATTTTTAATCTTTCCCGCTTGTCTATACATATATCACTTGAGATGTGTTATTATGGAAAATTCACTTTGTAGAAAGTCGAGCGGTTTCTGCAGATGAAAGACACTCCACAGGAGGCTGAAGACCATTAGACGATCCCTTTTGTCTAGGGCGCCATTTATAACCAGAGGCTAAATAGTACCGGTGCTGCATTATTTGTACGTCATGTTCATAATAACAGCCGTGACTAAAGTGAAATAATTATTTCATCGTGACTGGTTCTTTGACTAACAAAATGTTTAAAACCATCATAGAAGAGTAAAGTGCAAATTACGACTGACATTCAAGTGGAATTTATTTATGTAAAAGCGGATATGGTTTGCTCTTATGCGAATTTGATTCCTTTAAATTATAGGTTTACTTTTCACCCGACAAAGTGAAATGCTGAAGGCGGTAAGTTTTAAAGCACATAAATGTTGGGAGCATCATTAGGTGCAATTTTAGCTTGTGTTTACGAAAAAATAGGGTGCTGATCTATGGTCGTGCCGCCGTTCCATTGTTCTTTTCTAGAGGCTTAATCTGTTTTCTTCAATACGTGTTATTATCGGCTATTCAATATTTTGGCAGTTTAATGTTTGTTGGCGCCAGTATTGTTTCCATCCCCTGTGTGAGTGCAACATCGTTAGCCCCTATTCCATCTTCTTAACGACGGAATTAAAATCTTTATCCAACTAATTACATTGTTTCATGTTTGTTAAAAGCAATTAATGATGAAATATTTACGAAACCACTTTCAACTGCCTATAAATAAATATCACTTATTTTACGACGAAAGATTTTTATTGCTTTATTTCTGTGTAATTACTTACTTTCTCCGACAACTCCGTGTGAGTGATAAAATTAATTTATAACCAGTGACATTTAGCTCGACCCCGATATCGTGGACAAGTCGTAATTTAAGTTGTTTCCGCTACTTGGTAGCATGAAAAAAAGCAAAAATCATGCCACTCTAATTAGTTACCCTGATTAATGGTATTCGTTTGGCGTATATTCTTATGCATATATTACCGTCCATTGCGAACAACAAACAAAAGCATTAAAAATACAAAGTTTAGTTATTGACAGATCAAAGCTTCAGGTAACCATGACCATCTATTCTTCAAATAAGTGGTCTACAGAATGCGTCTACTCGAAAAAGGAACATAGTTATTATGGAAAAATTAAATTATCTTTTGATATTATTTCGGTCAAAAACGTCTCGGCATTATTGCTGCCACGTGAGGTCTTGCGTTGTCTTGCTGAAAAACTACTCCTGGAGTTTATAATTTATACCGAAATGGCATAAAATAACCAATAACAGTTCTTGAATGAAATTTAGTTTTTTGAGCTTTGTTGAGCTAAAAAATTTAGACTTTAAAAATCGTGAAAAATTCATGTTTTTCTACAGCTTTGCAATTTGGAACACATATTAAGACATGGTGGCTGAATTGAACGCCCTACCAAATCCAAGTATTGAGTTTGGTTTTTGAGTAATGAGCGTTCAAGTCCGAAAATATGTGATTTTTGAACTAGCAAGTTTGAAAAAGAGTTGTTATCTCTGAAATTGCAACAAATTTGCACTAAGAAAGTTCTAAACTATACAGAAATGGTACAAAATCACAAAAAAAAACAGTTCTTAAAAGAATTACAGTTTTTTAAATTTGTTGACGTGTATCTTTTTGGACACTTCTGGACCTTCTGCATTTTAAAAATCATACAAAATACATTTGTTCTTCTACAGCTTTGCAATTTGGAACACAGATTAAGAGATGGTGGCTTAATGAGACACCCTAAACCAAATCTACATAAATGGCATAAAATCACTACAGACAGTTCTTAAAAAAAGTTTTTTGAGCTTTGTTGAACTCGTACCAAATCCACATATTGAGCTTCGTTTTTAAATAACAACGCGCTTGCGCGAACCTATGAATAACAGTCGACAATTGGCGCGATAATTCAAAATTTGGAGGAAAGCGGACAAACAATAATTGTATAATTGTTACTGAACTTTTTAATCGAGGTTCTGAAAAGCGAAGTTACGGTATTACCGTTTTGTATAAAAGAAGAATTATTTGAGGTTAGGTATAGTTTGGTGAGGTTCGTTGGGTTGGGTATTATAGTAAATTAGGTTAAAGATTAAACAAGTACAAAATAGTGATAAAAAAGGTAAATGGCGTCGTCATTATCTTTTATTGAAGTGTAAATAGACCACAATGATGTAGCTGGAGCAAAACTTCCTTTTCAACAAATTGAAAAGAATAGGATGATAAACTTGGAAAGATTCCTGTCTTGCAGAAAATTATCAATAAAGGGAATGAAAACGGATTTGGTTGCACGGTAATTTAAAATAAATCAACTTTCTACCGATATTTTAATGTGCAAATAAACATTTTCAGAGTAACAGAGGCAATTCTAATGTTCGAATTGATCCTTATGTCGATGGAGGGAGCTGGTTGACAAAAAAGGCAAAGGAAAAAAGAAATGCATTGTTGAACACAACAAATATATGTAAAAGTAGACCACCAAGGTTTCCAATTTTTTGGAACAAAAAAAAATACGAGTATGCTTTAGACCACACGACTGAAGTAAAACTTCAGTTGGCCATTGTGAAAGTGCTCTTAATTTATGTAAGTTTATAAGCGGAGCTAGAGAATCCTGAATTATGTAATACCGTCTGCAGTATTGGATAATGCATGTTTCAGTTTGTCGTCAACGAAAAGTCGGCAATCATGTGCAGCGATTAAGATAAGTAGCGCAATTGCATGTTCATGTCATCTTCGTACAGAAAATGGATAATCATCCGATGAGGAAAATATGCGGGACTGGGATACCTCAAAACCATTCAGAAAGGATCGTAGATTGGTCGATTCAAACTACATTAAAAATTTAGAAGACTCGTCAGTCAATAATAATTATTACTGTCTAAAAGCAAGAGTTTTTGCATCATACAAGAAAGATGTTTACCAAACAGTGATAATGTTAGAATTATATTGTAATTAATTGGTAATATTGTGGATGCCAGTTGTACCTGTAAAGGCAGCAGCATGGGACGATGCTGTCATATTGCGGCCCTTCTTCAATTCAAGGTAACTGCTTAGATAGTTTTGAGTTTTAAAATTTTCTTATTTTTTTATCTAAGGAATAATATAGCATGCACAAGCAAAATATGTGGATGGAATGAGGGTGCCAAAGAAAAAGATCCTGGGCCAGTTGATAAATAATATACAGCCAAAATAAATCCTCGTGAAAAGGTTAGTTTCGATCCAAGAATGACCATATCTACAGATGCTGAATGCCAACTCAGCTCTGTCGGCGTTTCTCATTTTCCATCTATGTAGGAACTACTATTAGTACTTGAATATTTAGACTACCATTTAGAAAAAGAGAGAATGGAAGTTTTACTGACTTTGGTGTCACAAATGAAAGAAAGTCTTCGCTTTGGAGCCTCTTATCCAAAGACCATTACTTTGTCACAATCCAATGATGATAAATGGTTCACATATCGGAAATTGTTGATCACAGCATCTTTGGTCAAAGAGTTCCACACTGAAAAGACAACTTCCCAGATATTTAAACTTCCTGAGAGACATTTGTATAAATCAGGTGAATGAAAAAGATGCTAGGGACAATTATATTTGCCTGAAAGGATATAGCGTAATAATAGAGGAATGTGGTCTATGGATAAATCCTTTTTATTCAGGATTCGGTGCTTCACCAGATGGTTTGGTTTACTGGAAATTAAGTGCCCAAAGATTTTGAAATACAGTGAACCTACAGATTTATCAACATTATCAGAAACACAACTGAAACGATTTTGTTGTGAGCTAGAAAATGGTAATCTTGTGTTGAAAAAGGAGCATAGTTATTATGTATTAAAAAATCCAAGAGTTACAACAATTACATATTATATGCTCCTTTACTTTGTACAAGATCATTAACAGTAAATCCTCTATCAGCTAAAACAAGATCTTATTGCTCCTTCAACAAAATCAGACAAAAGAAATTGCTCCATTGGGGGTACACCCAATAATAAATAATAGAGTATTTAAATGTTGTTATTATACATGATGGTCCACTTTTTATGATTCCTTAGATTTCTTTCAGTTCTTCGCTGAAGAATAAAATTAGTACCTACTTATAATGGCTAAACTACATGCACTCGTTTTTACCTTTGCTGTTTTCGTATACATCATTGGATTTGGACAGTTTTTGGTTGGTCCTGAATGTCCATCAAAATACAATGAACAATGGTGCAGAATCCCTATCTTAAAGGACAGATAATTGTAAGCAATACCATTACTTTCCGAATGCAATAATTAAGTAACAAAATCAGCTATTATAGAACGTGGGACCGTGTTTTCCTCTTTTTTGTTCCATTGCAACGATATAGGTACCTAATAATACTGTGAATTTTTTATTAGGATGTAAATGCGACTTATTTAGGGAAGCGGGGTCTCCATTCACAATGGGGTAATAAGACGATACCTATATTTAAAATTCAAACGGAAATGACAAAGTAATAAACCCTTTTGGAATGGTGTGGTGGTCAGCTTTTAGCACTGTTGTAAACAGGGCCGATGAATGAATAGTCGTGCATATTTATTTCATAGAAGTCGCCTTCTTGGAACTACCCCCTGATTCCTAGTACGAAAAGGAAAATAAAACTTTACAGAGACGCGGTTACTATAAAATTGTTAGAAGTTTAAACTAATTAATAACCCTTCTATTTTGTTTCTTTTTGTTTGTTTAGCTGAAAGTAGTTGTATATGTCGTCATCTCAATTGTACAATTACTTAAAATTTAATGTCGGTTGCTCTTGAGATGTTAATGAAACTCTAAATCTACAAGTGGCTTCAAAAGTAATTCGGTCAATTTTCTCCAAATTATTGTTTCAGCAGCATGTCACATGGACAAAAATTCAAAGTCAAACGCACTGTGAAAAATTGAATTATATAGTAGTTGACTATAGAACATTGTGTTCATCTTCAAAAAACATTTTTTGGTCAACAACATGTCCACTTGCAGCAACTTTTTGATTTCATAAAATCATTACTCTATTTTTCGTCCAAACTGCTGGACACATTTTAATTCAAACAGTTGTTTTTCAGTGTTGCTTTCTCTGCTGAGAAATAAAACATTGAGGTAAGTTTCAACAATTTCAAATGAATTCCTTTGCGTTGCCAATCCCATGTTAATATAATATAAATTTCAAAATATCTCATAAATTATGTAAATTAAGAGTTTTATGGCTTCATTATCTAACCGGCAGCTATCGTTGACCATCATTCCGTCCATTAATTTCACCCAATTACTAACATACCTCATGGAAATGACATCGGCGACTTTTGCTGGATGAAATTCAGGGTTAACTGCATTCTAAGGTACGTTAGGTGTTGAATAAATTCATAAATTTACACAGCCGTCGATGGTGTTATGATTTGGTTCAAAGCAGATTTTAAGAGGCGATTGTTCAAAGTTGGCAATACCATTCACTCCCCACACATTTGCGGCATCGTACATTGGAAGAATTTCTCGGGTTTGTAAGTCCTTTGTGGGTTATGCAATGGCAATGAGACTGGACGTTTTACGATGCTACTGTGCCTCTGACGGGCCATCGCCTTTCTTATTGCACAGTGGACGTCCGCTTCGAAATGGACCCGTGGGCATTTTTCTTGCGAATCTCGTCACTTTTCCGGATGTTTAATTTTGGAAGTAAGGTGAAAACTTTATAAAGGTTAATTCGTGTATACGGGGAAGATAGACACTTTAATTATTATTTTTAAAGACGTTGGGATATTCGTTGTGTCACCGGCTAAATTGACTACGTCCTAGATACTGTTAATAACGATAACAGATGTATCGTGAGTAGTCGTGAGCAGTGTTTTCTGGCCCTTCTGTTTTTCTCATTCATTCTGGCTTCATTTATGATGGTCGAATATGAATGTGCATACATTACATATTAATGAACTTCAAATCAAAAGAAATGTGTTAAATACGAGCGAGAAAATAAATGAAGGTATACAGGGTGAGTATGGGATCGGTCCCTTATACCTATACTACTAATTAAAAAAAATGGTCAACTGAATAAAATTATACAGGAAAAACTGCATTTCCTAAATATATTTAAAGTCACCTAACCGGACCCAATTTTTCAGGACCGTATTCAACTTTTTACATGGAACCCCTGTATATTTTTTTATATTATTGTTCGCCGTAGTAAATGCTATATAAATGTGTAATGTTTTTTAATTTTTATTTAAGAACCATGCAGTTTACACAGATCTACAAAAAAAAAAAAATTGTACGTAGGCAAAAGAATGTTAGAGACATCGTGAGTGGCCCATACTTTTTGGTTTCAATGTAGTACTTAAGAGAAAAAAAAAATACAAAACATCCTGTATATTTTTGCGCCATTATGTTACTTTTATTCACCTCTTTCTTTTTTATTAAGCATTTGAACAGGATTTGAAGTTATTGAAACTTATATTAAAATTAATTGTGAAATTGGATATTATAATCAATTACCCATTGACAGTGCGCTGTGAAATCAAAAATCTCAACATAGAAGACAAAGAAGAATATAATAATAATTAAAACAACTGGTTTAAATCATTTTTAATATAAAATTACAACAAAAATAACAATGAACAAAAAAAGAACAAAAAAATAACAATTAAACAACATGTTCGTTGTATCCTCCAAGCTCTTCGATACATTTGTCGAACTATTTTACATAACTCCATAAAAAAAATAAAAATAATTTCGTGAGGTCTGATGATCTTGGTGGCCATCTAGTTGCCAAAAATATGGTCCAATATTTTTTGTCCTTATTATACCTCCTTATACATTTAAGGACCACCGATGTTGATGGTCTACAAGTGGGGATTACTATTGTCATAATAATGAAAATTATGTCGGTTCACGGTTATGTATGAAACGTGCTTTGTCTGTAAACAAGAGCTTATTCAGAAAGTCAAGATCTTAATTCAGTTGGTTTCTAATTCACACAGAAAAATCAAAACGTGTATGAAAAGCCCTTTCGTCCAGTTCCTGTACAGGCTGGATATGGATGAAACTTATTTTTTCGCAAAAATTTTTGAAACAGACGTCTGACTTACTCCCAACGTATTACTATTTAGTTTCCTAGTACTGACATGGGGATCTTCGACAACATTAATTTAGTAGCAGTTGGATTTCATCGCCCTATTCCCTCAAATGTTGCTTTTAATTTTGAAGAACCCTTTCCTTTGGGTGTCTACGTTCAGAAAAACGTTGCGAATATATCCGAGAGGTAAGAAGTGGATTTATTTCTCCTTCCCACAATCAGTAGACCATGCCAACTAATTCATCCTGTAAATAAAGAGTGTTATCCATTTTAATTACAAATTTTGTAACAAACAAATGACCACTTCGCTTAAATCTTACTTGACACTCATATTCTAGTGTCTTCTAGTTGACATTTTCAATTTCACAGCCTTTTCCATCTTCGACGCTGTTCTTATTCCGCCATTTAATTCTAATTCCAATCTTCCTTTGCTGTCTATTCTGCAACCAAAGTACTTGAAGTCTTCCACTTGATCCGATTCTTCTCCATCAAGTTCTATTCTATTCAGTTTTCCTGTTTGATTGACATTGATTTTCATTTTTCTTTAAGCGCTGTTCCAAATCTAAAAATGTCTCTCCAGGTCCTTCTTTGAACCACGTTAGACCTTTGTATTTTTTTCCGCGCTTTTTTTTTATTATTTTCATGATGGTAGCACTATGGCGCTCGTTAATTTACGACCTATTTTACTTTTCCTAAGAACTTCCCTAAATAATCTTTCAAGGTATTCTCCAAGATTTTTTCCAAATCCAAAAAAGCCACAAATGCTTCTACAATCTTGATTGTGACTCAAGATAATTTCTTCGTCGCCTGTTTCCTCTAACATCTCTGTTTCCATCTTTTCTTGGTCACTTTTTCTGTTATTGTTTTGCAACTTTTGTTCTTTATTGTTAGTGTGCTTTCCTGTTTCTCCGATCTCAGTGTCTTTATATTTGTAAAGTTTTTGGACTCCTCTACTTTTGTCTTCTATTGATCCTGCCTGCTGTTTATATTCTTTGTAAGTGCCAGTTGTTGTTTTCTTGATCAAGCTCTCTTCTTTATACATCGTAAATATTACATATTATCACATAATTCTTCCCGGCGGCAACCTCCAGCTATATACCAATCATTGCAACGACCTAAAAGAAACAATCTCATAAAATGGTGGTAGTAGTAGTAGTATGTATATTTATTACCTTTACAGGTTTAAATATCCGATTAAAACATTTCCCATAACTCAATAAAATAAAATATAATATAATAAATAAAACTAAATAAATCAATAAGTCAACACAATAACTAGCAGCTTTTTTATCCCTCCCCACATATTGTCCCTCTTCTCCACTCAACCTTCTTCATCCATTCAATCCCTCTTCCGTCCTCATTCTATACAATTCTATACGCATTCCGTCAACAAATGCTCTATTATCTCCTTTTTATCTCCATACATTCCTATCTTCACTCCAATATTTATTCTCTCTCTCTTAATTTTCACATCTAAATCTTGCTATTATCACTCTCTCTTTTCTACTCTCCCTTCCTAGGTACTTTGGCATTTCTTCCGTTATTATTTTTTCATACTTCCCATTGTACCTAAACTCCCTAATTCTCGTTCTTCTTTCCTGCACTTGCACATCTCTATCTCTCTGCACTAATTCATCTGTCATTACTTTGCCTCTCTCTCGCATTCTTTTATCTCCGCGCCTGCATACCGGTTTCTTTCGAAATATGCCTTTCTCTCTTTCCATACCCCCTTTCCCATTTCTTTCAAACACTCTTGCAAAATTCTGCACTCTCCTCTCTCTATCACTCTCTCCTCAAATCTTCTTGTTCTCTTTCCTGCTTCTATTCTTATTTCATCTCTCTTTGTTTCCTCCATCACTATAGATATACCCCGATGTCTCTCTCTACTCCTAACACCCATTTCAAATATTTTTCTTACACCCCTTCCAACCCATCACGCTTTTGACCAGACTATCAAACATCATTACTCTTCTTCTAAAATCATGTCCAAATTTTCTCTCTCCTATTCCCCATACCTCTCCTATTATCTTATTTGCTTTTTTTACTAACTCTCTCACAAGTGCTGTTGCTGTGTTTCTTTCATTCATCACATAACCTATAAATACTTCAATTCTTTCACTTCTTCAATTTTCTCTTTCTTCCATCTACACTCATTTATTTTTCTCCTACCACCTTTCTAAACACCATCTTATCATCTCTACATTCACCATCAATTTTTTCCTTATCATATATTTCTCCATGCTTTTTATCATTTATTTCATACCTTTTTCTTCTCTCGCTAGCACCACCAAATCATCCACATATGCTAAAGACCACACGTTTTCGTTGCCAACCACAACCCCCCCTGCCTGCCCCTTCCTGAACATCTCGTCTATATCTAGAATGAAAACTGCAAACAGGCTGGAGCTTAGTGGGCAACCTTGTTTTACTCCCTTATAAGTCTTGAAACATTCACTCACCCTTCCTCAACTCTTACTCTACTTATTGTCTCTTCATAATTATATCTCTTCTATTTTTGTTACCAGATGCTCGCTCATTTATCCCTCTCTTTCTCAAGCATTCCCACAGTAAATCTCTTTCCACATTATCAAAGGCCGCCTTCAGGTCCACAAAGAATGCATATATCTTGGCACCCCTCTTTTTTATCTCATTTCCTACTATGTGATTCAAGATATACACCGTTATTCACGAAACAATACGAGCCGACCGAAATTTTCGATGCAACCAACATTGCATTTGCACAGGTTACATGGATTAAGAAAAATAATTCTTCAAAAACTAACACATAGTGTGCGCAATTAGGTAACAATACATATTGTCAGTGACAGAATTTTAAATTTGCAATCAGTTTCAAAAATTCACTATGCAACTACTAGATACGTCACGGAGTCAAAACAAAGGTGGATTGACGGTGAATTGCATCTTGCAAGAACGTTAATTAAATTTTAGACGAGCTGTTCGAGAACCAAATCATTCCCTCGTGTGTAGTTGTCACTTCAAAGATGAGGACAGAGCTAATGGTCCTCCCATAGTTAAACATAATATTGGGAAGCTTTGAGAGACCAAAGGAGAAGAGAAAAACAATTAAAAAGTGGGTATTTACAGAATTAAGTGTAATGATATAAATTAACAGCTCCTATTGTAACAGAAGCAGCTAGTGATCCTGAGGAGACGATTGAGGACGAAATTGGAAGGTTTCAGCAGATTGTTGTTTTACATGCAGAGCCAGGACCTCTGTAATACAACAGCCTCCACAAGTGGCAACAACAAAGCCAATATTTGCTGTTATGAATAAAGCAGAAAATTATTTTTTTGCATACCTGCCTCTTTGATGCCCCATCCGTTGTTTTCTAAGTTTGCAGGGCGTTAACTAATTTACAGTTTCTCTTAATAAGAGAAGTGGAGGAGTTGTACAAAGAACAATATTTAGGTATAAGTAGTAAATAAGTAATTACAGGTTTGTACATAAAGTTTTATTATAGATTTCATTCACCAGAAATGTATAAGTATAATAAAACACTTCCGTAGATGTTCTTTACCCACGCTTCAGTTCTACTAATCTCCACAATCATGCTGTTTGCTGGTGTCCAGATCATCAGAAAAGCCTTATTTTTGGCCGTAAAGTGCAATTGCCCCTGAATTTGGTGATAATTATCATGATCTTGATGTCTTCATCATGAAATTCGATAATGTACTTTTCTATTTTTTGAGATCCTCGCTCAGGGGCGTGGTGTTTATCCACTTGTAAGGACATTTCACCTCTAAAATTCCACACCAGACGTTAATGGAAATAATATTTTGGAAGTGTCCTTCCCGAATCCAATGTGGATTGTCTTGAGCATAGTAATAACAATTAATTATGCTAATTTACACCCCCGTTATTGCTAAAAGTAGCTTCATCGCTAAACAAGACATTTTTCAAAAAGTTTTCATTAAATTGGATTCTTTCCCTGAAGAAACGGCACAACTCTAACCTTTTGGGAAAATCGGTCACTTTTAGTTCTTGAACCAAGATGAGGATGGAATTTATTGGCCCTCAAAATTCGGCATACTGATGCCTGGCTTATCTCAACCATTCGTGGCACTTCCTTCTGGTCAATCTGTGGTTCTTGTGTCACCATCTCTAAAACGGCTACTTCATTATGTTCCTCAGTTGCAGTCCTTTCCCTAGGCGTAGTAACTGGAGGCCAATTCAGTCTCAACTGTGCCTCTAATTTTTTGAAATTTTTATCTGTTGGTTCTCTTCCTTGAGGGTAACGCTCTGCATAAACCCTAGCAGCAAGAGAAGCGTTTTTTCTGCATTCGCCATAAATTAAAAGCATGTCGGTTTTCTCGTCATTGGAATACATTATTACGAAAACAACAATAAGGTTAAAATAGTTGACACTGATTGACACTGACAGTATCTAATGTCATCTAATAAATTAATGTGCACACTATGTTTTAGTTTTAAAAGAAATTGTTTTTTCAATCCATGTAACCTGTGCAAATGCAATGTTGGTTGCATCGAAAATTTCGTCAGGGTCGTACCGTTTCGTGAATAACCCAGTATATGTCGCAGGCAAATAGTAATTTTAGAAAAATAGCTTTTGCCTAGGCAAATACCAACTGCCTGGGCAAATAGTTTTTTCTTATAATTAATGGCTAAACGACCTGGCAAATACTATTTGACTAGTCAAATAGTATTATGACGGAACCGTTGTTAGGCATATGGAAATAAATTGTATTGTATAGAAACATAAAATTTTTATTGAAACTTTTTTTAATAAGTAGATACCTAAACCCACTAGACTTCTTATACTAAATATATGATGGAACTAAATTAACAATAGAATAAAAAATAAATGGTAACTTTAGTAAGCTGCTAATACAGGCAGCGTTCTGGTGTTAAAACAACTTTAAGTCAATACCAAAATCATTTACATAAAGATAAACAAATTTTAATTATCTAAAAAAAATCTGTACAAAAACTGAAACTTGTTATTGGCGTAAGTAACATAAAGCCGGATCCAGACTGAGTAACATTGCTATATAACTCTAAAGCCCTGACATGAAAAGATTGACTGAGAGGCGCAGACTTCTCTTAATGAAATAGATTTTTCTTAAGGAATATCAATAAAATTAAAACTATAATATGATACGCATATAACCACAAATTATTGAATAATATTATCGACTGGATCCTATTTGCCCAACAACGGTTCCGTCATATACTATTTAACTAGTCAAGTAGTATTTGCCCAGTCATTTAGCAATTAATGATAAAAAAAGGGTATTTGCCCGGGTAGTTGGTATTTGCCTAGGCAAAAGCTATTTTCTTAAAATGACTATTTGCCTGCGACATATACATTATCCATGGTCCCTCCACCTTTCTTAAATCCCGCCTGCCCCTCTGGTAACAGCCCCCGCTCATTCATTTCCTTGATCAATCATCGCGTATATCTTATATGCCGTATTTAGGAAAGTGATCCCCCTATAATTACTGTATCCTTTTCTCCTTTCTTATATATGGGGCATATTATCCCCTCTTTCCAC
Source organism: Diaperis boleti (assembly GCA_963583935.1). Lineage (NCBI taxonomy): Eukaryota > Metazoa > Arthropoda > Insecta > Coleoptera > Tenebrionidae > Diaperis > Diaperis boleti. The sequence continues at coordinate 33,510,370 of OY757242.1, read as the reverse complement.
TCCTGGGGGAAACCCTCCCTTCCACACTCCATTCATTATCTCTAACAACCTGTCAACTTCCTTTTCAGTTCCATATATCCACGCTTCATTCTGTATACCGTCCCTCCCCGGTGACTTTTCCTTTTCAGTTTTCTTAGTTGTTGCTCTAATTCTTCTCTTGTTATGTCTTCTATTTCTTCCACTCTTTGTTGTCTCTTTTCCTTTTCTAGTCTGTTTTCATCACCCCCCAGCAGCTCACTAAAGTACTCTCGCCATTCCTCCATAGTAATTCCATCACTCACTCTCTCTCTCCTTTTCTTTCTTTCCCTATTTATGTATCTCCATACCTCTTCTTTCGTCTTTATACCCTTCATCTTTAGTTCTTCTTCCCTCCGTTTCTTTTGCTTCTTCTCTTTGCATACTAATTTGTATCTCTTGCGTGCTCTCTTATACTCTTCCTTCCTCGCTTTTTCTTTTTTCCAATTTCTTAGTTTCATTCTTGCTTCCAGCTTCCCTTCCCTGCATTCTTTTTCCCACCACTCGTCCTTATTTCTTATCTCTATATCTTTTTTTTTCTGTTGCGTTTCTTACGTTATCGCTCAGTGCGCTCACCTTTTCGTTTATCTCTGCTTCTTCGTATTTTGCCTCCCTAAATCTTGCTCTATAATTTTCTTTTCCTTCTTCCGTCCAAATACTCTTCACAATTTTTCTTCTAACCTTATTCACACTTTCTTTCTTTCACCTCTATCTTTCTATCTTCCTTTTGTCTTCACTTCCAAAGGCATATGGTCCGACTCCATTCTTTCTCCCACCTTGAATTTCTCTATTTCATCCCATGCTTCTTCATTCAATATATGTACAATGGTATATTGTTTTATTAAGAACTACAGACGAGACACGCAAAGCCACTTTTCTCCGAATAAAACATGCTATTTTTGTGAAAACTTATTTAGGCACACTTTGCGCTTTTTCTGAACAGTGAACGAAACTGAACCAACACTGTGACGCTGGCTCTAGTCGCAACATTTAGCAAAAAATGGCGGAAATATTTAGACCTAGAGTCCTATTTGACTTGACAATTTAGCTTGTAAATTGTAATGTCAAATACACTCCGCACAACAATTATCGCATCACCTCATGTTTGGATCCATGGCAACAGGTCTTCAAATATTTTTGTAGCAGAACAATAAAACGTTGTCTTTCAGAAAGTTTTTACCCCATCCTGAGATAAAGAATCGAGTTTTTCGGTTTTATCTTAAATTTTTTGGGGGGTTTGTAGAAGCTAACACATTAGTTAATTGTTTGCATTGCCAATTTAGTGTGAATTGCAATTTTGTTAATTAAATTTTGATAATGTATGCTCCTCAAAGATAGTCTCGTCATCTGAGCCATGTAGAAGCCGCCCAAGCAGTAGCATTATTGCGTGATGGCCACTCCCAAAGGTACGTCGGTGAAGTCTTGGACGTACAACAGTCGACAATCAGCAAGACGTTAGCACGTTTCAATGCCACCAGTACACCAGAAGACCTGGTCAGGGCCCCCACAGAGTTACTTCTATCAGAGACGACCGATTTCTGCAACTCCAGGCTCTACGCTTACGACATTGTACGGCAAGAATGCTGCAAACTGAACTTCACACTGTTCGAAATGTTAGAGTTTGTGTGCAAACGATAAGAAATCGTCTCCGCGAAGATAATTTGCGTGCCCACGTTCCCGCTTCAGGTCCCCTACTTACCAGGGAGCACCGGGTTGCGCGCTTAGAATTTGCCCGAGAACATTTGCCCGAGAACATTTGCCCGAGAACACTATAAAAAATTGTCGCTGGAATAAAGCTTCTCGAAAAATTGCCACTAAAATAATTGTCCTATTAGTTGTTTTACTAGAAATTAAAACAGCGCATTGGTTGACCAAACACAAATTGTCACTTATAATACGAAAAGTAGTTAAAGTTATGTCGACAATTTGTAAGATGTCACGAATGTTCATGGATTGGGTCGTCCATTAATTACGTGAGCTCAAAATGGGGGGGGGTCCAGTAAAATCTCACCAAATCTCATCTAAAGGGACCAGGGGGTCATTGAAAATCTCACGTCAACTTTTTACATTAATACATTGAATATAAAGAAAAACATAAAACTTATTATTTTACTTTTTTAAAGGTTTTCTATTTTGTCCGCAAACAATTTTTTTATTACAATAGCAATCTCGAGTAGACAGTATTAAATATCTTCTATGTATGGGATTCCCGGAATTGAGACAATTGGGACACAATTTATTTACCAGACTCTTTTCGTGGAAATCCCCGTCTCGTTAAAAAATCTTTCAACGAACAATACAGAACGCCCATGCCCATGGAGTAAGTAAACAATTAGGGAAGGTAGTCTATTTTTATTGTTATGTAATTTAAATAAATTGAAGCGTGGACGTACCAAAGGCGCTAAGTGCCAAAAACTTACTTTCGAGTTATTAAAGAAAAACTTCCCAATTTCTACAAATATTTTTATTTAGCACCTAAATATGTATGACGCTGAAGGAAAAAGAATAACTCATTATTACATTAGAAAAATAACTAAACAAAAATGTTAATTAGGCCAAAAAAAAAATAAAAAATTATAAAAAGCATAAGTGTCTATAACATTTAAAACTACCTCAAGTGCCGGAATTTAATTATTATTGAAGAAGTCTCCGGTAAAATTCCTTATATTCCTCAGTTGGAAGGTAATCTATCATTGAGGTTAGCGATTTTTTTAATTTTCTGACACACAATTTTGGCTTGGCAACATCTTCAATTTCACCGTTTTAAGATTAAAGAAAATTACTTCATTTTTTAGAATGTTTGTTTCTTTCCGAGGCCCAAAATCAAGTTTCTAAAGATTTCATTATTGTAGGATTGGTGTTATCAAATCATATTTTAACAGCAGATTCCGTGTTCTTCCATATCAATAATATCAAATGGAGGACTATATATGGAGACGGCTTTTTTTCACTGGAATTATTATTATACAGTATGTCCCCGGATTGAGTTTACAAGAGGAAAAAAAAATTATTTTTGACTTTACGCCAAAACCTCAAAGGAATAAGATTTTTTGCTTGTCCTCAAACCAGCAAATCTGTAATTAAAACTTCATTATTCTGACCGAGTTGAAAGAAACGTATATTTTTCTCTTGTTTTTGGACTTGGTAATGATTAATTTTAATCTTAAAGTTTTCTTATCACGAAGGCAAGCTCGCTTTGTTTTGACAACTTTGTGACAGCTTACTGTCGTAAACGTTTATAAAATGTTGACTTTGGAGCAGAGAATTTATTTGATTCAATGTTATGGTACGGGTGAGCAAAGTTATCGTTCTGTTATTGAAAAGTTCAATGAGAAATTTCTGAATATTCAAGTTTCACGTACGGGGGCCCAAAAACTGGTAAAAAAGTTTTTAACAACTGGATCTGTTCAAAATTTAAAGAAACAGAAGAAGCTGTACGATGAAGACGACGCTGCTACCCTTTTGGTGTTGGAATCTGTGCAGGATCAACCAAAAACCTCACTAAGAAGGCGGTCACTCCAACTAGGCATTAGTAAGTCCCATATTCAAAGGATTTTGAAAGAGAAGAAATTTCACCCATACAAACCGATATTTAATCATATATTGGAATCGGGGGATGATGCAAAACGATTATATTTTTGTTTGTGGATGGGAGATCAAATATCTAGAGACCGAAACTTTTATCGCAGAATAATGTTTTCTGATGAGGCAACATTTTCTACCAATGGGACAGTTGTCTCACAGCATGTAAGATATTGGAGCGATATTAATCCGCATTTCAGAATTTTAAAAGGTTGCCAGTATTTTGCCAAAGTAAATGTATGGTGTGCTGTTGGTTATCACGGGATAATAGGTCCATACTTTGATAACAACGTTAATCAGCACACATATTTAGACATGTTAGAAAATTTTCTTAACGATAAACTTGATGCTTTAGAAATTAACTACCGGCGTACAATGTTTTTTCAGCAGGGCGGTTGTCCTGCACATTGGAGATCAGTCGATTGGAAGAAATGGTCCAGTATTGTGGCCTGCCAGAAGCCCGATTTAACAATTTTGGATTTTTATTTGTGGGGACGTTTAAAACAAATTGTGTATAGTGATAACCTACCTAATAATGCTGAAGAATTAAAAAATCGAATAAGGGATGCGGTGGCATCATTGTGCATCGAAGAAATTCAAAGAAGTTTCAAGGAGCTTCGTTTTAGAGTAGAATTGTGCGCAGAAATGGGTTAATTGAATAATGATTGTTCTTGTTAAAAATTAGGTTTTTTTTATGTTAAAGGTGTTTCTTTGAGTTGCCATTTATTAAAATTAATTTTTTCGCAAACATTTTTGTTGTTTAACTTGCGTAAACTCATTTGTGAACGTGACATCGTTGTCAAAAAAATAAAATCGCCAATTTAATGGGATTTAAATAGCAGAGAAGTCCAAAATTAAGAGAAAAATGAACTTTTCTTTCCACTGAGTCAGAATAAAGAAGTTTTAATTACAGATTTGCTGGTTTCAGGACAAGCAAAAAATCTTATTCCTTTGAGGTTTTGGCATAAAGTCAAAAATATATTTTTTTTCCTCTTGTAAACTCAATCCGGGACATACTGTATATCGTTTATTGCTTTGAACAGATCTGAATCTACCACTTTCGACATTGGAACAGAGGAAGAACACTTTTATTAACCAACTGACGGTTAATTTACAAATGGCACTTAGGACCTTTCTTTGTAAAACATACCACATACCAGTGTCTCTATCTATTTAATTTTTTACAACCTTATTTGGATAGTTAAAACGTAGAACTTTTGTCAGAACACGCAGCAAGGTACATACAAACTTTGTAGAGAAAAAACTGAAAATTTTCATTTTTGGCACTTAGACCCTTTGGTACGTCCACGCTTCAATTTGTTATAGTGTCCTCTAAACGCGCCCACCAAATCTCACCAAACCTCATCAAGGGGAAGGGAGGGGTCCAAATTAACAGAAAAACACTTCACGTAATTAATGGACGGCCCCATATTGCTTAAAATGCTTGCTTAAGTGTGTGAGTTTATTTACATTTTGTCTACATAAATGTCCACAAATGATCTGTCAAATCCCATTCCCCAAATTTTAATTTGATCACATTAATAAATTACCTCCCATGAAGATATGATTGACCTTTGCTGATAAAGTAAACCTTTCGCTTGTGCAGCTGGTTTTTGGATATTTAGGCATTTTTCTCCGTGCGATAAACAATTATTGTTCGGGGTGTGCAGTGGCGTACCCTGATATTTGTGGCATATTTTGAAACATTTTTAACTCTACAACATAGAGTTTATGACAAAAATGTATCGAAAAATATTGTTGCTCTTGTCAAGTTCTGTTACTGGTTAAAATTAGAAAATCTTTTTCGACATCTTTGCATCATGATCATTTAAAATAAATGAGGAGAAATAAATCGAACGATAAACACTGTAACCTCACTTTCGGTAAATGAAAGTATTGAAACAAGTACTGAAACTTCTGCCAGTGCTGTCTGTTGTGAGTTGTCAAATTTTCACCTTTTCGCCATCAGTGGAGCGCGCACTTAGGTGAAAAAAAATTCGTCTATTAATCATAGGTGGCTATGCACGAAAAGCCGCATGTCGTAGTTGAATTATTTATTAAATGTCAAGTTGACAATATTAGATCAATATAACATTTCATAAATAATAATCGTATTGCCCAGTCATTTGGTAGTTTTAGCTGGAAAGTTTTCCGGGAGTTTTGAAAATTGGTGATTTTAAAAATTTCGACGTGCTCGTTCCGAATTTCTACTTTGTTACCTCGGATTTTTGCCGCTCGCGCCGCCATATTGGAAAAATTTCTGTCTGTGATATTTCGATAGATACTGAAGACGATGAACTCGCAACACCCGGTCCATAAAGAATAGTGAAGTGAAGGGGAATACTGGGAATACCACGATAAAAAAAAAACGCGCCACTTACTCTACCTCATGGTGGTGTGGAAATGAGTTATTTGGCTAAAACGCGTGTTGGATTAGATTTTGCGGCGCTTCTACGCTAAAATTATTAATTTTACAAAAAAAAAGGTTCCTACATAAATTATAGGAAATTTTCTCTAGTTTAATTTATATCGAGCGATCAAGATAATTTGTAATCGAGTCATCCATGAATCCGAAAACGTATGTCGTGCACTTAAACTGCACTTATAAATTTCAAATAATGTGTCAATTGAAAGATAAAATGGTGGAAATTCTCAAACAGGATTTTATTGCCAACAAGACGAAACATTTTAAGGAAAATACATTTATTTCATTCAACTGTTATAATAAATGCTGAAAATGTTCTCCATTTTGGTCTAAGCGCAAATGAGGCCTTCGTCTAACACATTGAATAACTTAACCTTGAGTAAATTATGAAGAGGTGTTCGGTAAATGGAATTTTTTAAATAAGGCCACAAAAAAGTCCGCAGGTGTTGAAAATAGCCAAGTGCCAATTCGTCTTCATGAAGTTCGTTAATAAAAGTTTCCAAAATCACTTGTTAGGCGAGTGCAGTTAGGTTACCTGGAGGATTAAAAAATGTTTAGGTTTAAATAACGAATAATGAATGATTTACCTTCAAAAAATACTGGTCCTATTATACGTCATCGGCAAATTACTTCCGAAACACCAATTTTTTGCGGATGTACTGGGGCCTCACATAAACATGTGGTTTTTCACTGCTCCAAATTCTCATATTTGGTGCATTAATGTATCCACTTAGATGAAACCATGCTTCATCTGAAAAGAACGTTTTCTCCAACAAATCATCGTCAAACGTATTCAATAACCATTGACAATATGCAGCCCTTAATGGAAAATCATCTTGATGCAGTTCTTGTACACATCATGTTAATCCATACGGAGACAAAAGTAAATCTTTTTTAAGTATTGCTTGACATGTGCCTATGACTATGATAAGTCCACTTGCTGTGCCAATTGCCGAATGGATGTTCTAGGGGCTTTTTCCATTACGTGCTGGACAATCTCAACGTTTTCTGGCGTTCTTTTATCCTTTGATCGATCACTTCCTGGTTTTCTTTCTAAAGTGGATGTTTGTCGAAACTGGGTAACACAACGATTTAATGTATTGGAGAAATTAGCATAATCGACGATATCATTGGGAGACTGCTCACGAAATTCTGTCCATGCATCTTATCCTTGTCCATTTCGAAAATACGACTCAACCATAAATGCCATTTTTAAGCAGTGAACAAATGAAGTTCTTAAAACAATTGATTTTATAGAGTAGAGAGACTGTTTCACTAGACAAAAATAACACAACAGGGATCAACAACGCAAGATACTGAAATTTGAGGTTAATGACTTTTGATGGCAGTGGTTCAAGTCACACCGCAGATCTGGCGAAAAATTGAAATTAACAATAAAAAAATAGGTTGTGGAGGCTACACTTTTTTCGCATCTGTTTAAAAATTTATTTCCTAAATTTTTTAAAACCTCAAAATTATTTTTTAAACTTCTTGAGTGACGTAACTTTAGATGCCACAATTAAGCATATCAATAGCGAAAGACACACGGATTCGAATTCATGGATGACTCGATTACAAATTAACTTGATCGCTCGATATATTACATAACTGTTTTCATCGTAAAATTAGACGAAAAGGAGGTATTGTCAAAAAACTGTTTTCAGGTGCCATTATTCCAATATGACGCCGGCGCGAGCGGAAAGAGCACGTCGAAATTTATAAAATCACCAATCACCGCATCCTAATAACATACAAATCAATTATTATAGATGACGCTAGCAATGAATACCGCGATTTTTTCGTGCATCTTTCAATTTCCGTTGAAAAATCTGGTCCATTTAGGATCGCAATTTTTTATGAGATATACATAATATCTTAATGTTATAAAATACGGCTTATGTGGCGTTTCAAACATACAAATCAAGATGTTAGGTTTCCATGGGGTTTTGGTAACGCCACGGTTGGGCTCAAAAAATCAAAAAGCAGGAAAGTAGAAAACCGGAACGTAAAACAATAAAGAGCAAACTCAAAGAACTTACTAAATATTGTTTTGATAACAAAACACATAGCAAGCTCAATAAAACATTAAAAAAAGCCCTCCAAAAAAAGAAATGCTTCATGGTATTGCAATATACAGACTGATCATAAAGTTCCGCACAAAGTTCATAATTTAGTTATTGCGAAAAACACTCGAACAGGTCTATTTTTGTTTTAAAATTGCCATCCTTTGACATAAAGATTTTGATGATGATGTCATCTGTTTTTGAATTATGACACCGTCATCAATTTTTTTACATGGCAACGCCCAAATTTTTTTGGTGTTTTAGATGCACTTTTAAATTCTGAATTCAACAAGAGTAAAAAAGTAATACCTTGCATAACTTTTTTTTTCTAAATTACAAGTTTTACTTCAAAAAATTAAATTTTTATTTCTTGAAGAAATACTATTTCACTAGGAATTTAAATAACGTATTTTTTTCAAAAAAAAGTTATGATAAGTATCAATTTTTTACTCTTGTTGAATAGAGAATTCAAAGGTGTATTTAAAACCTAAAAAAAGTTGGAGGTTGCCATTTAAAAAAATTGACGAGAATGTCATACATAGTTCAAAAACAGATGACGTCATCAACAAAAAATTTATGTCAAAATATGTCAATTTGAAAACAAAACTCGACCTCTTTCCTTTTTTCGCAATAAGATTACATAACTAAATAAACAAATGATGTGGTGTTAGACATGAAAATGTGCATAAAATGCAAAATTTATGTTCACTAAGGATGATAAGTGCAAATTTTTATGCCCTAGGTTCAAATAGTGCATACATATTTAACGTGCTTTTATAATGGCCTCATTGCAAAACAAGGATTTATTACGGCCAATTAGACCGTACTTTAAAAAATAATAATATTTTATTATTTTATTCTTTATAAATTTTATTTAATTTTTTTCTTTATAATGATACTAAAATAATTCTTTTATTAAGTTAACATCAATGTACTTTAAAAATATTTATTTTTGTTATTTTTTTTAATTATAATTAAGCATGGCCTTATTGTATGCACTTACCTTAGACTAAATTATCAAAATAATATAATAACTGCTGTAGAACTAACAGAATCACATATTATGTATTAACGGGTATTAACTAGTGACTACGTTCGGTAAGTTGTTGCAATAAAAAAACTCGTTATAGTTTTTATAAATGGCGTCTTTCAGTTACCATTAATTTGAGTCGATAGTAACTTGTAAGAGATGTTTTTTGATCGTTACCTACCGATTAACCAGCGGACAACCAGCATCCACGTTGTTGATTTCATGCATGTGATTGGTGAATAATAAGAATTTCGTTTCTAATTTTCAAACGGGCCGTCATGTATCTTCCACTTAATAACTTGTTAATTCACCAAATGACTCTGCATGATTCCATCTAAATGACGATCTCAAATAATTTTCTCGGAGCACAAGCTTCTGTTTGATTGGAAATCAATGGTTGCGAGCTAGAGCGTGACACGGAGCTCATCTCTGGAAATGATTATAAGAGAACTGGTAATTATTCCCGGGCTGGATTAGACAGCACTTTTACAATTCGGCGTGACCTCGCACAAAGGATCATTATACCGTCCCTAAATGATCGCCACTCTCTCATTATTTCTTAACAAAAGAGGTCTTTCTTACTTGGTAAGCCGACGAATACACATATACGCGGATATACTTGCATTCAATGAGAGGGCGTCTCTGTTTTCGACAGTGGCGTAACTAAGTCGTTTACGGCGGATTCACCGTTTGCACGTTTTCTGAGGTACCTATTAGACCTTAAATTGTAAAGGGTCTTATCATTATTAATCTTTCACCTTGCCACTAGGTGCCGCTGTTTGTGGTTTGTCGCTACCGGTAATCGGCTCTTAGTTAATTTTTTCCTGCTATCGGGTTGCGCACGCATGACGAAAAGCCTTATTTACATTGTACACATTTTTGCAGGACAGCAGGGAGCTGCAGGGGGGAAAAAGAATGATAGTTTAGCCAATTGTTTAGACAAATGTGTAGTATACTAAGTCCTTGTGTTCAAAATTTAAATTCAACTAAGAAATTCAAATTTAGCGGTTTCAAATGTGATGGTACAAAGTGAGGTTAAGATTTAAACAGAAATAAAATGTTTTATAAAACGCTTCCTGGGACGTGTATCCATAATAGAGAATAGGAGTAAGTAACAGAGTAAGGGGTAAATGTATTTATATATTTACAGAAATGACACATTACAAGATAATATTAGGTATAATGACTACATAAAGTATAAATTATTACAATTAAAAACTAATGCTGATTTGGTGAAATACAAAATAAATCATTGTAGATACACATGATGATTATATGTATATGGGGCATTCCACGCCAAATCGGACACCATTTGGCTTTTGCATCTCCGATTTTTTAATTTTTTTATGTTGTGGTATCGGTTGTGAGAGGCCTCCCTGATTTTTTTTCCATTTTTTTTGTAGGGCCGTTTCCGAGATACCGATTATTAAAAAAACGTATTTTTTTTTAAATGGCCATAACTTTGTGAAAAATGGACCAATTCGGACGTCTTTTTTTTTTAATTTTTCTTTTTAAACACACTTTTGAAAAAATATATCGAAAAAGTTTTCAAGTTTTTAATATAAAAATAATGTTGATTTCCAAAAAACACGTACTGATCAATTTTCTTGAATTTTTTTTTCTAAAAAACTGTCACTCAGTCCGCAACTTTTGGGCCTGGACCGATAATGGGATAACGATGGGATCTGTTTTTTTCAAATTTTTTAATTTTCAGGTTTTTGTTTAAACCATTGTGGTGCAAATAGTAACACCCTAAATTCAATTTCCTAAATTAAAAGCATTTGCACCACAAAAAAAAAGTCATTTTAAAAGAATTTAGTAAGTGTATCTGTTCAAAAGTGGTCACTTTTCAATTTCGACCCTTGACTACGGTCGGTAATGAAAATTGCGTTGGATTATTTGAACTTATGTTGTAATATATTTAACTAAAAATTAACGGTCATTGGGGCCTATTCTGTAATTCTTAGAGTCGCGTTAAAATTTTAGCGTCCTTTAAAATTTAAAATTTTAAGCCCTGATTGGTCATTGCTATGACAACTTAATTTAACGGCCTTTAAAATTTAGAGGAGCAGTTACAGAATACGCATTATTATCCATTAAATTATTGAGATATATCTATTTAATTTCATAGAGGACAATAACTGTTACTGGTGTATTACAAAAGTAAGCAGTTAGTTGTAGAGAGGCCTCCAATACCTTTCAAATGAGGTATCACTCGACCCATAGTGCCATTTAAAATTTTCGGGCTAACAGCGAAAGGGCGAAGCGCCGGAATTTGAACAGAATCTGAAAAGATGTGCCCCTGGCAAATAAAATCGACCTGTTCGAGGATTTTTCAATCACAGTAATCAATTCGCAGAAATCTGGACTGGGGAGTTTTAAATGGGACAGCCTGTATATGGGGCGGGGCATTCTACGCCAAATCGGACACCATTTGGCTTTTGCATCTCCGATTATTTTCATTTTTTTTTAAATGGACGTTAACCTAAATAATAACAATGTCCTGTTAGATTGTTGATTTCCCAATAACAAACTTATACTACAGTATTATAACGAGCGTTCAATAAAAAACCTGGTTAGAGTAGGCTTTGAAATTGCGTTTTTGTTTTATTTTTTTACAGTGTAGAGCTTGACTGATTAAGACGAAACTCTCCATGACAGATAACATAACCTCAAAGTTTCAGAGAAGCTGCAATATTATTAATAATTTGGGGTTTGGTTTGGTTTGGTTTGGTTTGGTTTCACGATTTGGGGGTTTGGGCTGCAATGTCCTGCAGGTATCTCCAAGATTCTTATAACGGTTGGTAAAGAGTTATGTGATGTTAATGGAGTTCTTTTTAGATATCGGACACTTTATGATATGGTTTTACATCTTTATTTCTTTAAAATGTAGAAATTAAAACACTCTTCGAAAGGATATGACCAACTGACAGTTTCTAACCATATTTCTACAAATGTTTATTGAGAATTTTACAATCCCTTAGAAGGACACAAAACAGTTACAGCAAATTAATGGTGAAAATGTTTTCGATATTTCTTGTAGAGAATTGTGCTCGTTTTCTGATCCCATTAAAAACAGTTTGCAAAAAATCTTCATTTCATATTTTTCTTACATCGGCTATGGCTTGTATCTTGTTTTTTTTTTAACTATTTGAATGATACATGAAATAAAATTGGTTTAATAGCATTTCATCACTATATGATAAACAATTTTTGACATTTAGGTTTTGACAAATGACATGTATGATGACAAATATATATATATATAGGGATGTTTACACTGGTTTCAGACAAGGGAAGCATGCGCGAAAAATGTCGGACAACTACAGAGATGTGACAGGTACAAGTGTCAAAGTCAAACGACCAAATACTGTGTGTTTGACATAAAATTCGCTTCCTTCCGAAAAGGTTGCATAATAAACGTATTTTTCAAAACTACCGGCTTGTATTTAGGTACCATTACACTAGCGTTCTTCCGCACGTGTTTGGAGCGTCCCCTTTCAATCATGCAGTCTTTCGACGCGCCAAGAGTGCGTCATTCCTTGAATGTGCTTACGGATTCGTCTGAAATTTATTTATCAAAAATAACGTCATAATTTGAAATATTCTTTAAGGGCTGATGATGGCAGTAGTGTTCTGCCGAAACATGTTCCCATTGTAATTTATTAAATTTTGTGGAGTTCGACTTGACTATATTTAAATTTTAATTTAATTGAAAAGTATTTTTTTATTATTTTTAACGTGACTGCAGTTGTTACATTTTTTGTCATTTCGTAATATGAAATACCTATTCTGAAAGTATATCTTTAAAGAAATTTTTACATAATTTCTTCCTTGTTGTTAGAGTAATTTATTGAAGTAAAGGCATTTGTATTGCTCGTCAAATTGACGTACCTACAGTACAAAAAGACCTCACATTTATGATTTATGATCTGTGATAATCTCATGTCTCTTCTACAAAGGGTGGGAAAAACTCAGGTAATTGACTTATTGTTGTTCTAGAAATCTGACTACTTACACTTAGGGATTATCACTGGGGCGGGACCCAACTTACAGTGCCAAACAAAAAGGTGATACAGGTATTAAGGGTAGGTATTCATCGTAGGCAATGAGCTTGTAACGACGGATTATTTCAGTTTTTGTACTCAAATACGAATATTCTTCTTTGTACTCATTGCTTATAGATGCTTGCGGTGTTTTTTACTTGCCACGTGTAGGAGAGACATTTGTGACAGTGCAACGAATGCAGGAAGTGGCAGTAAGGCCATATTCCCGAAATTGAAATAATTATTTATTCTTGATTTTTTTTTTTGACTTTTTGGACAAAAAATATTGTAACTAACTTTCAAAACATGTTAGGTAAATACCTATTAGCTCAACACTGTAAAGAAAATAACTGTATTGTGATTATCGCAAGATGGTCTGACTTTCCATTTAAAGTTAATTTTGAAGAAGACATACGTCAAGATCGGTTGACGATCGCACGTAAAACACACAAGATTAAATATTGCTAACTATTATAAAAATACATGTATTAATGATGATTGAACAAGCGGAAGCGTGCTAAGACTATGTCACCGGTATGTTCAAAAAGGGATGTTATTAATTCCGACAGGCTGCAATCTTTAATCCAGGGAAAAATGATGAAATATTCGTGGCGTTGCCGACGGTGATACGTTGTCACATAAAAACCAACAGCTGCGTTTCGTTTTCTACGTGTGTGGTAGGGATTTATTTGGCGTATAAATATTTCTTGCCCTGAAATATGGATTTTTATTGTCGCTTGTATAAAGTCATAAATTTAATGAAAGGCGGCTTTCGAAATATCAAACGGGCTTATTTATTGCTTTAGCGACGTTAACGGCTAGCTACGCTCTTATTGGCATTCACAAATCAGTAAAACACAATTATACCTTCTGTTATTTATTAGATTTATTGGATTGTGCGAAGAATGCCGACGCTGTATCGGCGCGTTTGAAGAGGTATTTGACAAAGGGAGGATCTCAGTGTCTTTTTATTGCGGGGCAATATAACCCTCTGTTACCACCTACTAATAAACTTGATGCCGCCCTTAGGACTTCCCTCGACGGGTCTATATTTTATGGGCGCCTAGCCACCTTTCGTAACTGACAAGCTTGAATGAAATCAGTTCGAAATCCCATAGATTTTTTCGGGTTGATCTTTTTTACAATTAGCATCTTTGCCATAAATAAAATTTACATCTTATTCTCCGAATTTTTTTCCAGGAACATTTTCTACCTGAAATCGAAAATCTATAAAGTCCAGTGACTTTTATTGCTACCACAATTTGAATTAAAGTGTTAACGATAAATTTAACTTATTTTAACACTTATTTCTTGTATCCTTGGTTCGCCTCAGTGAAAAATTTAACAACACAACAGAAAACGCATATGCTTCAAGCTCTTCTTGGTGGTTGAGCAATCCATTTGCATTCCAAGACAAACTTTGAGAGTGTTATTCTATAAGTTCCATAATTTTTTGGTTCAGACTCAAAACTGAACTCTCCGTTTACCTAATTTTATTGAGTTTATGCTGTAGTGCCTGGCCAAAATTTTCTTCCTGTGGTTTTGTTTTTGTTTGGATGTTTGTCCCAATCTTAGAGGCAAAGGTTGCTTTGTCTTGTTTTTTTTTTCTGTTATTGTTTTTCTTTTGTACATGTGACACTTCTTTTTTCTTGTTATCACTTCCCACAGTTCACGCATTTTGGTTTCTGATTTTTATCTTTTTGATAACTTGATGTAATATACCGGGTGTCCCAACTAAAATTTGTACTCCCTAACAATTCCAGTTTCAAAAGACTCGGAAGAAAACGCTCGAACAGGTCAATATTGTTATCAAGTGGCCCAATAATGGTACCAATGTTGGTTATGAAACGTTGCTTCGTCTGTAAACAAGAGCTTATTCAGAAAGTCAGGATCTTGATCAATTGATTTCTAATACACACAGAAAAAAACAAGACGTTTTTGAAAATCCCTTTCGTCCAGTTCCTATACAAGCTGGATATGGTAAAGATGAAACTTATTTTTTCGCAAAATGCTTGAAACAAACGTATTACTTAGTTTCCTAGTACTCACATGGGGATCTTTTTTGTCGCTCTGCCTTTCTCATATTGAACACGTCCTGCTCCCTCAAGTCTTGCTTTATATTTTGCAAAAGCCTTTGCTTTTGGGTGTCTACGTTCAGGAAAACGTTGCGAATATATCGAGGGACAAAAAGTGGATTTCTTTCTCCTTCCCCCAAACAGTACATTTTAATTACAAATTTTGTAACAAACAAACGACCTTAAATATTACTTCACACTAATATTCTAATGTCTTCTAGTTGACATTTTCAATTTCACAGCCCACTATCAATGGGTAAATGATTATAATATCCAATTTTACAATTAATTTTAAGAAAAGTTTTAATAACTTCAAATCCTGTAGGTTTAAGTATTGGTGATGCTTAATAAAAAAGAAAGAGGTGAATAAAAGTAACATAATAGCACAAAAAAAATACAGGTGTTCTTTTAAAAAAAAGTTTTGTGATAGAAAAATATAAAAACTTTTTTTTCTTATAAGTATTACATTTAACTCAAAAAGTGTGGGCCACACAAGATGCCTCTAGTTTTCTTTTACCTACCTACAAAATATATAAATAATTAATATATAAATAATTTTACGGTTATTAGTAAAGCCCCTATATTTTTTTGTCAAGCTGTGTTTTTAACAATAAAAAAAAATCATACCTGCAGTGTTCTTCAATAAAAATTAAAAAAAAAACATTACACAGCTGAATAGCATTTACTACGGGAAACAATAATAAAAAATAAAAAATATACAGAAGGTTCCATTTAAAAAAAAAAAAATCATTGGATCTTAAAAAATAGTTGAAAAATTGGGTCCAGTTAGGTAACGCTAAATAAGGAACTGCAGTTTTTCCTGTATGATTTTATTCCATTTACCAATTTTTTTTTTTTTTAATTAATAGTAAAGGCGTAAGAGACCGATCCCACAGTAATGACACTCTGTATGTTTAAGCGGTATTTTTTTCAACTACATATATTACATATTAACTGTCATAATCTAAAACCCTTGTTCAATACTGCTTTGACGTTTTCTGGGTTGCAAGAAAAATTCAAGTTTCTTGCCAGTATCCTAATCGGTCGGGTTTGCTTCTTTTCATATGTGTGAAAGACTATACCTAAATTACCCAGTATCTTTTAAATTTATCTGTAACAGTGAGAGTTGATACTTAGCTCAAGGTGTTGGAGAAGATGCCCCGCTTTTGATGGTCCTGTGGTACCTGTTTTGAGTGGTGTAGACAGTTGATTTTGCAACATTTCTGTTTTGAGTTTGCAGTTACAGTTTCCAGCTGATTTTTCTATTATTAGTTTCCTGTAGGTTAACAGCGTATTGCCGTTGTGCATATTTGCATACATATATCTATTGTTATATTTAGCTTTGCTGATAGTTTTCTTGAAACGGTTTCGTCTGTACTCATTTGGTGTGTAAGGTATACCCACTATGCGGAGTCACTGGGTATCCCTCGTGATATATGGTAACGGGTGTCTAAACAAAAATCTGGTCAAGATTGCTTTGGTATGAAACACAAACGAAGGACTTTTTATTAAATAAGGTGTTCAAAACGTCCTCCCTCTGCTTCTTGACAACGCACAACTCTTGTTCGATATTTTGGAGCATTTGTGGAGAATGCGATGATTACGAAAAAGCTGATTTTTTACGACCTCTTTTGGAGCCGTAAAGTTTTATTTTTTTGTACGCATCTGTCAAACTATTCTTTTTTGGGACTGATCTACTGTCAAACTCCACTTTTTTGGGAATGATCTGTCAGAATTTGACAGATGTGTACACAAAAGTAAAACTTTACGGCTCCAAAAAAGCGGCCATATAAACACCTTTTTGGTAATTTCCTCTAAAAAAAAAAAATTATGGCCAAATTTTTGAAGTCTTTTATAATCATCGCCTAAAAAACGTCGTGTGCACCTCGGCCACAAATAGCAGATGCGTCCAAAAAAGCTAACTTTTACGGCCGAGGTACACAAATTACTATTTTTGAACAGTGTAATAATAAATTTTGGCATGTTAGTCAATAGCGTACTTTAGTTTAGTCATTTGTCTAATACATTCCCGATGTTTTAGATCACCTTTAGATGACCTACGTTTGGTGTTAATTAGAGCGAAAAAACTTGTGTCGCACGTATATCTCTATGTTTAATATAGCAATAATATTAAAATCTGTTTACTCATAATTCATTACAAGCCGCGTTAATAAATGTTTCCTTGTCAATAAATTACGAGGCCTAATGGCGACCAACTTTAGCGCTTAAATGTTAATGTATTCCTAATGAAAAATAAAATTTTATGTGCGTTTTTACGACAATAAATCCAAGAGTTATATTAAAATAAAGTTGTCTGCAATTTATTTTATCTCTTTTAAAATCGAAATTATGAGACATAAACCAGTAGCTACATTAAGCCGAGTCATATAGATACGAGTTATATTTATGAAATCCCCAAATGTGATCACAGCATACAGCATAAGCGAGCAGTTAATATTCTTACGATCGTGTTCTGCGCGTTCTTTGCGGTATCATCTTTGGTCTCGCTCCTGTACGTCGCAGTGAAATAAAGTTGGTCTCTTTTTCGACCGCGGTGCAGTAAATAAGGGCCAAAAGGAGGGTTAAGCGTTTCTCCCGGTAGTCGGGTTGGGACAATAAGGACGATCATATATTCAGATTAAGGCCAAGCTGGGTTTACATAGGCGTCTCCAGCCTCAATGCCCGAACGTAATAAGAATTGTCAAATATTTTACTCGTAAACATTTTAAGGCTGTGCGAGAATGTGAAGTGCAGTATATGTCCGACATAAATTGTGACTAAGAGCTTTTATTACCACAATAAAATAGTAATGGGTCCCAGTAAAAGCCGACGGCTAGGCTAAGGTCAATGCAACACCATTATTACATAGCCAGTTTTTTTTTTATCGAAATTCAATATAATTTATGGCGTACCCTGCGAATAAACAGAAGTGGATTTGGCGTAAGTTTCAATGACAGCTGCGACAATAAATGTCTCAGTGACAGAAGGCCCCGTAACTGGTCTGTTTCGGTCATAATGTTAGATTGCGCAGCATTTGCCGGATTACCTTTGCCGCTAGCAATGAAGATTGATTAGGGCGGGGGTGCAGATACATCATCTTCGGCGGGATCGACCTGTCGCCACAAATTATAGGGAGGCATGATGGATTTTCCTGCGTCGATGACGATGTCGTCCTCTGACAGTTGATGTAATCGATGGATAGACGGCGAACGTTTTTAACAAACGCACTCGGTATTTGTCTCTCGCATTATGGATGTTCGCACAAGCGAAACGACAATGCCCCGAGAGAGAATTCAGACAGGCATTCTGTTGCGGTTCATAATAGAATAACCGGCTTATTTATTGGGGTGTTATAAAGTATGTCTGAGCATTTATTATCTAACAACACGGTGCGAGTTTTACAAAACTCGTATATCCCAACGACCCTTGATTATAACTCAACTAGGTATGAGACCATTCTTCATTCTTTTAGGCTATTTTATCACCTACCGAAATGAAACCACCATCAAATATTACCTATGCGAAGCAACTGTTTACTCCTTTGTTATAATATCAAGAATCCAGGTAATTCTACTAATTCATGATAACTGGCTACATTAGAAATTTTGAAAAAAAAAAAAACTGTGATCAATTGATATTTTTCCGAGCAGGATAATGAGTGATGGGTGTATAGTGATTAGAAAAAACAAGAATGACAAGAATGACAAGAAACAATAAAACTGAACCGAACTGAAGTAAAAGAATTGTATTCCCATACTATAACAGAGATTTTTTATGGAATTTTTGTTTTTACCAATACAATTACGTTTCTTTGAAATTAATTCCGTAATTATAGAGTAAAAGTCATTAATATTTTACAGTCATGGATACAAATTTTGAAATTTTGAAAAAAAGTTACTTCCAGCAACCGTCTTCAAAGAGCTCTAGAAGGCACAGGAAGCATTTTTGGTTCCATGTTATAATAGAAACTTTTCTTCAGTCACCAAACTAAATACATAATAATATGTACATATATTATGATGTCGCAGTCATCTGGCGTAATTAGCCTTTACATGAAAAGTCTACACGTTACATAAAACGCTACCATATAGTGAAATAAATTGAAATTTCATTAGAAGGCTAAAATTTGTAGCCATTACATGAAATACAGAATGATTTCTAGCACTTACTGAAATCCAAGTGTCTTACATCATGTGGCTGCTACCATTACAGACCAAAAAAATTGAGTTAATCAAGTGGTCTCTAAACATAGGACGATCAAAGGATGGCTTGGCCCAGAAAGCCTTATAATTGTTGCTGGTGCATCATTCCTTAATAAAGATTCAAACCCAGTTCACAAATTCATTAGTATTCGGGAAGCTGTTACATTGGAAACTGGAAGCCAACACATGACAAAATGTTCTTGCAAAATAAGCAAACAGCAGTGCACAAAAAGGAAATGTATGTGCAAAAAGAACAATGTTCTTTGCAACAGTTGCTGCCACAATAGTTTACCTTGTTTTGACATATTTTTCCATTTTCTTTTGAATTCTAGTATTTTTTTTATTTTTTTTAACAGTAAAGTCCTTATAATATATCCTTTCTTTTTTGTTTTGTTGTAAAATATAATAATAACAATAATAATTATTTATTTATTTGATAAACGTCCAAACTGTTTTTACTTTATTTTCTGAGTTTCACTATTTATCCTATTATCTTATTTCCAATTCACTAAAGAGACGGCGACATGATTGTTGGTTGAGACCTTTGACTTTTGTTCCATTAAGGGTTAATTTAGTTTGCAGCGTTACATGAAAAGTCTAAAAGAACCAGCCATATGATGTAAGACACTTGGATTTCAGTAAGTGCTAGAAATCGTTCTGCATTTCATGTAACGGCTACAAATGTTAGCCTTCTAATGAAATTTCACTATATGGTAGCGTTTCATATAACGTCTAGACTTTTCATGTAAAGGCCAATATACATAGCCGACATATACAAGCCAAACCCGTGGGCTACGCTCCACGTAGACAAATTCCCTCTGCAAAAGTAAACAACGAAATGCGAGTTCTGTGTTGGCCACGCATCCTATAATAATCGACCGAAGAAATGCTTTACTTTCTCAGTCGGCAACTTGACGGTGAAAACAAAGTTGTTCCGCAATATACGTTTCCACTGCTCTTCCTCATATATGCTTCATATGGCGCTCTCATTTGGCACGCTATTGAACAGCATTGAATTGAATTGTTGAATCTTTGGCGCACGGCTTTTAATAGAATAGATTGGAATGTTATTTCAGGACAGCCTGATTATTATTAGTTTTACAAAACTAGTGTTTCAATGTACTATTTTAGTCCGACGTTATAAGAATTCTCTGGGTTTGTTTTCACACAAAAACAAACCAATCGGAATAAAACGACTCCTCTTTTTATTAGGGCTACAAGATGATGGAACTCACACTTCGAAATTCTCTAGAACCCTTTTGCAGTTTGCAGTAGCTCTTTTCACCTATTTTGGTGGGTGTAAGTCTCTATAATTTTTTTGGTGAAATTTTGGGGCCTTGCTCAGCTTCGTCTTGCATAAGGCGCAAAACATTTGCAATTAATTCTCGACCTTCCTCTTTACATCAGTTGTCTTATTTGCCCATATCAACAAGAGGTTATGAAAATGCTCAAAAGAAATCCGAAAACAGGAAACAAAATAACAAACCAAACAACCAAACAAACCGCGACACAAAAATAAATGAAAAAACGATATACGCCGCTGTAATAAGCTGATGCAACCCTTCACCGTCCCACTCCAAAGTGTAAAACAGAAGAAGTTCTAAATTACATATATAGAATGACATAAAATCAGTGGAAACAGTTCTTGGAAGAAATATAGATTTTTGAGTTTACACTTTAAAAATCGTAAAAAATACATCTGTTTTTTTTTATAGCATTGCAATTTTGAACACAGATTAAGACATGATAGTTGAATAGGACACTGCACACCAAATCCAAATATTGAACTTGGTAAGTATTGAGTAATGAGCTTTCAAGTCCAAAAAAATGTATTACCGACTGACAGAACGATTTCATGTTGATTTGCGTCGCAACTGCCAGTTGCTATGGAAACGTCTTAACTAAAGACCAGGCAGTAAGGCTTAATTTCATGATTCATTTCACATGAAATTGATCTTTACTGATTTTTAGTTAAGACGTTTCCATAGCAACGGCAACCAGTCGCAAATCAACATGAAATCGGGCTGTGATGCAACAACGCGTGGTGCAGATATAACTAAGTAAATATAGATAAAAAGGTAGAGAACATTGAAGGAGATACCAACAAAGTAATAAAAGAAATACGAAGAGAGAACCAAGAAATTACGAGAGTGATTGATGGGTAAAGAAGAGAATTGGTTGAGAGACACAGCTGCAAGGGAAAGTAAAGAATGAGGAAAGGAGAAGGAGAAAGAACAATATTGTGTTAATTGGATGGGGTGGGGAAAAGAAAAGTAAACAACATTCCAAAGAAAAAATGTAGAAGAGGTCAAATTCAAAGACTGCTACAGTATAAATAAAGATCAAATACTAGTAGAAATGGAAGATTGGTTGGGAAAAGGAAAACTGATGAAGCAAAAAGAAAAACTAACGGGAAAGAAAAGAGACATTTATAGATAATCACCAACAAAGCAAGAAAGAGAGTTACAGAAGAACTTAAAATAGGCATAGCGAAGGAAGAACAGAGAATCTGAGAAAAAGGAATTGGAAAGATGAAAGAGGAGATGGAAAAAGAAAAACCAAAGACAAAGTAGAACATGCGGAGGGGAAGAAGCTGATCGAATACATAGATAGAGGAAAAAGAGTGGGAAATGTTGAATGGGAATAAACAAGGGGACGAAGAAGAAGAATGGACCTTGATAGGCAGCAGAGGAGAAACGGTGATAGACTACGAAAAATTAAACGAAGAAGCATGGGAAGAAGAATTCGGAGTAGGAGAAGGAATAGAGTCAGATCGTCTGCACATAGAAATAAGAACAAGAAGAAAGTGATGATCAAAATATGGGACAAATAAGGAGTGAAAGAGTACAAGCGAAGACTAGAAAAGACAAGATTCAAAAAACAAGAAGTAGGGGAAGATGGAGAAAGAATTGTAAGAAATATTAGAAGAAGCAGTGACAAAAAGAGAAATAAGAATAAGAGGTAAATGAGGATAAAGGCAAAGAAAAATAACTGGTGCGACATGGAATGTGAACAACGAAAAAAGGAACAATAAAGGTGCCAAGAAAATGTAATATGCCCTATTTACAAAAATAGTGTAATGGCAAGAAAGCGAAATTTAGTTTTATGAAATTACTAACTGACCCGACAAACGTTGTCTTGTCCAAATTTCAAAAAAATGTTTTTGAACAGATCACCAAACAACAGAAAAGTAAAAACAAATATATTTTTATTTTAATTTAGGCGGGGACGCGGTTTTTTAAGATTTTTCTCCAGAGCTTCCAGATTTGTTTTTTTTTTCAATTGAAAACATTCATTTGAATTATTTCCATCTCGGGAGCATAACCAACAAAACGTTTTCAACGAAATATTATGTCGTTCCTATCGTCAGTGTTATGATCGAAACTGTACACAATTTTTTTTATTTTTGCAGTTTGTTGGAATTTGTTCGAATTTTACTTTCCAGAAAATTTTCAAGAATTAAATTAATTAAATTAATCCATCCTTCGAATCGTGGGTAGTGGTCTTGAGTTCCCAAAAAAACACTTTCAATTTTTCCCCAATTTTACAATTTTCCAGGCAACTTTTCCAATTTTTCTTTTCGTAAAAACCTTATTTGGACTATTATCAATATTTAAAACAAAAATTGTCAAATCGGTCCAGCCGTCCTCTCTTTATTGAGATTTTAATTTAAATTTTGAAATTTTGTAATATCTTCTGATATGCGAAAAACTGAAGAAAAATTTAAAAAAATTACAAAAAATAAATATAAATATTCTTAGAACCCGATTGCAGCGCCACCTACCGGGTCCAATTCTGAATCTAAACCATCCAGGGACCCACTCAAACCCAGACAAAAAATGTCATCAAAGTCCACCCGTTTAGGCGTTCAGTGATGATATACACGTACAGAAGATAATATTGTGGGGGTGGTGAAATTTTGGAGTTATATGTTCCGATATGCGAGAAATCTGAAAGAAAAATTACAAACATTTTTGTTAAAAAATTAAATAAAAAATCTATAGAACCCGAATGCAGCGGCACCCACCGGATCCAGTCAAACACACACAAAAAATTTCATTAAAAGCGGTCGAGCCATTCTCGAGTTTTTGCGAGACTAACGCACTTCAGTTGATTTTTATATATTATAAGATATCTGAAATCATGAAATAGTCGATGATTATGAAATTCTTAAATACCTACTAAAATTATGAAGGTGTGAAATTATAAATACATGACAGTTGGTAAAATAGTCCTAGCGAAAGTATGACACATTGTGAAATTGTGCAATTGCGAAATTGCGGAATGGTGAAATTAAAAGTGTTAACACGTTAAGCGCCAAGTGTATTAAAGATGATGCACGTCCGTCTGTAGGGGCCCTTAAGTTGTCTTTGTCCTTTAAGTCACTTTGATCCAGATTAATGAGTCACCACTGATTATAATTCATGATAATTTAACTTACATATTATTGCGAAGTATCTTACTCAATTAATACTAGACACTACTTGTGGACGAAAGTTTGGTTATATTTTAGAGAGAGTATTTTTTATTAACATTCATTATGTTTAATATAAGTTAATTTCATTTTATTAATTTGTTACCTGCTTTTCACGAGATTTTAATTAGCAATTTCTGAAATGACCTCAAAGATACACCTGACCTAATAAAGGTTTTTGTACAAAATCTTTTTGCACATATATAAATAAATTAGCACTATTAAAGGTGTTTACAACAAAAATCTCTGTTGCAGCACTCAACTCAAGGTTCTAAAGAGTTTTATTTATTATTGAAAACGTGATTGTCGGCTCGGACAAAATCACGATATGCGGCAAAAAAATCTGCAGGAAAAGAATACCGGACAATTGTTGAACTGACAGTGGATTGTTGAGTTTGTACCTTTGTAGAGGAAAAGTGTATAATGAGGGCATTTAATGGAAAGTGAGCGATGACTATCGACTCTGACAGTTTACTACAACGGCCTATTGGTGCAGGGTAAAAGCTCATTGTGTTAGAGACGTTGCTTAAAAGGGCCTCATCCTGTAATATATCATTAGAGGCATTCACGCAGACCATAACTAATATTAATGTATTTTCGGATTAGTCGCACCGCCGGACAGTCAAAAGAACGGACCAAGTGACAAACCGGACATTACTAGGGCGCAGCTGTCTGAAAAGAGGAGGAGGTTGACCTGTCACATTAATTTACGTCACCTACCCCTCCACGGGATGCCGCAGCATTTTTCACGTCATGATGTCGTTTGAAAATAAGGTACTGTGTGCAATTTTGCGTGTAATTCAGAACCAGCGGGGTGACCCAAGTCTCCGTTCACGACACTCATTGTATTCGCAAGGGTACCGATTGATTTACGGCCATAGAAAAATGGATGCGGAAGAATTATGTGCCATCTCCTAGCGTTTCATCCATGTTCCGCCATATATCAATTCGAATGTTCAGCCCTGATCCTTCTGCGTGGTTGACGAAGACGCTGGCTTTATGTCGACATTATTGCGTGAAGGAGCGACTGCTCCTAATACGCGATGATTCAGTGCAGCACTCTGTCACATGTGCCCAAAGACACATTATCTTTATTTAACCGGTTGTCGGAGAAACATTCTTCACAAAGCTTTTTCGTATTTCAACGCAAATATCCGAAATAAATGCATTTCAACAACTGAAAGATTCTACGATCCTTTTTAATTAAAAAAATTCAAACGATACCAATCACAAAAATTACATCTTACATTGTGTTACAAGTGCGGAAATAGTATATTGTACAACATGTGCTGAAAATGAACGAGTCGTGATAGTTGAGCTACGAGCGTTTGCGAGAAGTTTCAGTTCACAATCACTTCAAAAAGTCTTTTATTTACAACTGTCACATAATGAAACTTTTATGTATGTCAAATAAGAAGTATAATGTGGAATTATGGAGAATTAATATTGCTTCAAATTCAGCGAAAAATCTGCCTTATACACAGTGTTAAAAAACATTTTTCTGTTTGTTTCGTCAAAAATGTTCGACGAAGGCGAAAATAGTATGAAATCGCATACAAAAATTTCATGGTTTGGCGCTTGATGGTGAACAAACAATGGTAATGGTGATGGTGAACATCGTACGCAAAAATATGAGCCTTAACGACTAAAAAAAGCAGAAGCCTTTACCCACAAGAGATGAAATTAACGAATGGGGTCGTCCCACAATTTTCAAAAGAAGCTTTTCTAGAAACTAGACGAAAAAATATTATACCCCTATTTTTTCGTTTATCCGAAATCAAGCGTTTACTAGGTAAAAAAAAATCCGAAACATTTGTCTCATTTGAAACGCGCGCCTTTCTGTGACGTCAACACGGGAAAAAATTCACCAGACAAAATTTAAAGTTACTAGACGTGCGGACTAATGAGAATCGCACGAACCAATGAGAATGCGCCTCCGAAATGACGTCACAAAAGGCGGTAAATGTACCACGTTTGAAACTGCTAGCCGAAATTGCGATTTTTGATACGCTGTGTTATCTCACAAAACAACTTTATGAAACAACAGAACATGTTTTAGGGCTTCATGATATATAGTCTACAAGATGCTATAGCTGAATTCGTCAAATTCAATTGAGGGGGACAACCCCATTTATTAATGACGCACCTGATATTATATATTTAGAAACAAACGTATTCAAAAATGTATTATTAATTCCTGCATACATAATTATAATAGGGGCCTGCCGTGCAAATGAACTGCATGCAATGAAGCAAGGTTCAAGATCTAAAATTCTATGATGGTTGTATTCAAGTTTCGATTCTATTTACTAAAGCTAAAATTCCTCGCAATTTCACAATAATTGGCGACTTTTACCACATGGTTTGAAAGTACGCAGACCTTAGTCCACAAAATGCTCCCATTAATAATTTTGAAATTTCCTAAACAATAAGTGCACAAAGCAAAACATTGGAATCAACAAATGTGGAGCGATGGGAAGAGAAATCGCAGAATTTCTACAAATACTAACTCCAGAAAAATACACCTGACACACACTGTTTAAAAAGATCATCTGCTATCTTGTATTCTATGTCGATGCAGGAGCGAACATGACATAATTATCTGAAACGCCACGGAGCGTGGAAATGCCCTTTTGTGGCTGAAAGCTGCATTGCTGTTTGAAGACAGAATAAAATTAAAGCAGCTAGAAAAATTTGGGAGCACCCGGATTAAAGAAGGCTCCGATATTGGTTTATCAAAATAACACAACAGATTTGTATATTTTGCGATTCCGTTAATTAAATATTTTGTTATTTCTTTCACGAACTTCACCAATTCGTAATTTCGCTATTTCGTCCTTTTAGAATTTCGTAATTTTTCAAGTCCATTATTTATTTCATCACTTCGTGATTTGGGTCTTTTAAAATTTAACCATTTCAGATTTTCGCCATTTCGTTCAGAATTTCACAATTTCGTAATTTCACCATTCCATTATTTTATTATCTTCTTATTTGTTTTTTTTTTGAACAATTTAATCATTTCGTAATTTCTTCATTCCGTTGTTATACTACTGCGTTATTTAATTTAGAATTTCATCATTTTGTAATTTGGGCATTCTTCTATTTAACTTTTTTGTTATATTTTTCATTACATACATATTTCGTTGTGTTCTTTTAAAATTTCACCAACTCGTAATTTTGCCATTCCGTTATTTCACTATTTCGTCTCTTTGGAATTCCGTAATTTTTTCATTCTGTTGTTTTACTACTTCATCATTTGAGATTTTTAGAATTTCACCATTTCGTTATTTCGTTCGTTCAGAATTTCACAATTACTTAATTTCACCATTCCATTATTATAATATGTTCTTATTTGGTTCTTTTAGAATTTTACGATTTCGTTATTTCACCGTTCCGTTATTTCATTCTTTTAGAATTTTATAACATATTTGGTTATATCGCCTTTCCCTAGTTTTGTTCTTTTAAAATTTCACTATTTTGAAATTTTGTTGTTACTACTGCGTTATTTTGGAATTTCATCATTTTGAAATTTCGCCATTCTGTTTTTTAATGCTTTTTTTAATAAAAGGTTTTGCTATTTCGTAATTTCGCTATTGCGTTATTTCACTATTTTGTCATTTTAGAATTTTGAGTCATTTCATTACTTCGTTCCTTTAGAATTTTTGTCATTTCGCCATTCCGTTATTTTGTTATTTTTTTTCTTCAATTTGACAATTTCGCCACATTCTAGTACTTCACACTTTCGTAATTCCGACTTTAATCCTTTATTCCGCTCTTTAGAAAAATACCATTTCGTAATTCCGTTCTTTTAGAATTACACTATTTCGTAATTTGTATACGTCTCTGTATACGTATTCCGTTATTTCATTCATTTAGAATCTCAAAATTTCGTAATTTCGCCATTTCATATTTAACTATTTCGTTTTTTAGAATTTCATTCGGTTATTTCATTATTTAGTTCGTTTAGAATCTCATACAATTTTGTAATTTCGGCATTCTGTTCTTTCACTGTTTCTTTATTTCGTACGTTTAGAATTTCCCAATTCCGTAATTTCACCATTATTTCATTTTACTATTTCTAGTTAATATAAAAAATTATTTTTTATATTCTTTAAGGGCTGATGATGGCAGAAGTATTCTGCCGAAACATGTACCATTAGTAATCTTACAGTTATTAAAGTTTGTGGAGTTCGACATAGATATATTTAAATTTTAATTCCGTTATTTTGTTCATTTAGAATTTCACAATTTTTTCGTTTTTTTTTTTAAGAATGTCGTAATTGTACCACTCCACTATTTCGTTATTTGGCCTTTTTATAATTACATTTTCTTCACGATTTTCTTGTAGGTAACTACATATTTCATTATTTCATCCCCCCATTTTGTGCCTAATTTGTTATCTCGCCAATTATGTATATTGCTCCAGGTCGTTATGTTTATTTCGTTATTTCAACTGACTTTTTTACTTTTTGTTAGTGTTTACTATCATCCTACGATTGTTTCATTTCATTTGCCTATATGTATTATTTTATTACTATCTCGGTTTATTTCACCATTTCATCATTTCAGACTTGTTTTAGTAACATATAATTATTTTTTTACCCAATGAGAATTAAGGATTATCCTATGATAATAACAATTACCAAGGTCCAAATCGTTAGTAAATTGCGTGAAATAGTTTAAACAAGAAAATAAATAGGTAAGCACATATGAAAACTAAACAAATATCTGGAATTTACAAAGGCAATAACCCACAGATTTAATCAAGAACGTGAAGCTGCCGTTCATTCCGAACATCCACCATCGTTCTAGATAGGTAATAAATATTTCGTCGTAGTCCTCCTCTTCAGTCGGCTAAAATGAGACAGCTGAAGTAACATACTAAAAGCTAGGTGAAAGACCGCCTTTTTTTTCTCAAGTGTATTCCTTCGGCGATGGTAGCGCTCTGTAACGACCGGCAGCGCTCGTATCGATGACGTGTTTATGATGGCAGCCGTTGATGTACAGACTCTGCTAATGACTCAACATGTGTACAAAGCCGACATGATATCGTCCTGACTGAATTATTAACGCACCATACACATTATGGCAGAGGCACGTCCGAGACCGTACATCTTACCCCGATCGGACATATTCCTGGTGAATTTTTCCTGAGTGAATGCAGACAGCTGTTCTTTGGCGGTGAGATGTTTGTTTTCAAAAATGCGTGACTAAAAGGAGTTTCGTTTACCCCAGCGATTTGTTTGAAACAGTTTATGTTGATCTCCAGTTTTAACACCACGTGGACTTCCGAGAACTGTATATCACCACAAGCCATAAAGATACGGCTTGGCTGACATAAATTATGCCTGGCTCATTTGATAGCTCGCGCAGTAAGTGCTTTTCTAAATTCTACCAAATGGCATTTACGCCGCTCCCGACGCTGGTACACTATAAATGGAACAGCGACTCACTAAAATTAAAATCTACCACTACTACCGCCGAGAGCTGGTCAGAGGGTTTTCGATTGGGGCGATCGATAGGGAGGTCGTCGAAAGACTGACAAGTGATAATAATCATCATTAGGGGTTTGTCAATGAAAGGAAAAACACATTCAACTCTGAAACGACAATAATAATTATTAATGAGGTATCGATTTTTATTCACTTAAACACGTATGAATAAGGAAACGGGCGACGTCAGTATTGCAGTCGGATACAACACATCACGGAACGTTCCAGGTCAATTAATATAATAATATGGTAATGCACTACTTTGCGAAAATGGAACGTTCTTAGGTGTGACTGAGCAAACGAAATTTGATTAACGATCACGGTCAATTTCTGTGTGTGAATCCGAATGAACACCCTGTGCTCTGATATCATCGACGGAGGCTAAATGACGTTCCAATTTATTGCGCGACTTGCTAAACTCCTGTCAACGAAGAACCCTGGAGTCGCACCGTAGAGGAGAGTGCCGACAAGTAAACAAGAAGAAGCAATAACTAGGTGATCTGTGGTCGAGGGTGTCAAAGCTCACACAGTGGTGGGGATGGAGGGACGCATGACGTCACAGACGGTGGGAGAGCGCCTGTCGCATGGCCAACCGAGCGTCAGTCATGCTGCAGAGTTAGAAGTGGGAGTACGTCGAAGTTTGTTGTTACGTGCGAGTGCTCTACACCTGAATGGCACTAGCCATCGGGATTCTAAGTTCGTTCTACGTTATAAGTGTAAAAGACAATTAACAAATCGTAAACATGTTGAGTTCACCGAGTAATCAGTATCTTAGGCCAGAATATTTAACACCTTTACCGACAACGGTACGTTTTTAACTTTTTTGCTGCATTTTGTCGTTCATAAAAAAATAATTTTCCAAGCCTATTAATGAGACAATTTTTTTTATAACTTACTAGAGTTCACATTTTGATTGCCATAATAACTGTTGCCGGTTACTTACCACTGAGCCGTGATCAATAGGATTAAAAAAATACGGTAGAAGGAAATAGACAACGCTTGTTATGGCAATGAAATTGTAACTGTGTATGGACGCTCGTTAAACATGCAAATCACTTCATTGTCGCTTTACATTTATTGAGGCATAAATAAAATGCAGCAGCTACAATATAATCTACACATGGAAGTTAATGCTAAACGCTTTTTTTCTTATAGTTGGATGCAAAAAAAAGTCCTCTGGCTCTCCTTGCGCAAACGTGCAGTCAAATCGGGGCAGACGCTCCAAACTCTAAACTTCTCCAAAGTGCAGAAAAGTCAAGTAAATCTAACAAGTTAGATGCCTCCAAAGACAAATCATCCACCGCGAGCGATCATCATAAATCCGGAAACACTGGTTTTCCTAGGGAAAAGTCTCGATCTCCGGAAGAACGATCGAGCTCAGCGTCTACTGGAAGTCGCGTCAGAACTCCGTCTACATCTAAAAGCTCGCATTCGACCTCCGCGAACGGAAGATGTGCCAGCAACCAAAGCGCCGCTTCTCCGCGGGCTTCCCCGGCCGCATCGGAACGCAAAACTCCAGCTAGTGAAGGTGTGACTTCTGGTGAACCGAACTCTAAATCAAGTGAAAGGAATAGCCCTCTGACTCCCGTGTCCTCTTCGGCAAAGACTGCTTTTACCCCGAACATTTTAACCTCGTCGTCTGATCCAGCCATCAAAGACCTGCCGCTAGGGACTTTTAAACCCGGTGTTCCTGTGTCGTCGGCTTTTCTTCCGGGATATCCAGGAGCAGCCTTTGCGTTACCGATGGACTTGATGACCAGCAGTTTGATGTCTCAACACCACGCTCTGAAAGCTGGAGGCCTTAGTCCGTATCTGAACTATGGGAGGATGAAGACCGCAGATTTATCATCAGTATGCAGAGACCCTTATTGTACCGGTTGTGGTGTCAGCTCCCATCTCATGGGAAGTGCTGTAAAAACGTCAGCTGGTTGTCCGGCAGGTTGCACCCAGTGCGATCACGCCAAGCCGCCGACTTCTTCTAGTTATCTCGGACATAGTCCGGCCGCCGCCGCGTACGCTCATGCACAATTAGCAGCTTTGGCGGCCGCTTCTCACTTACCCTACGTCTGCAACTGGATTTCGGGCGATGCGGCGTATTGCGGAAAAAGATTTTCCAGTTCCGAGGAGTTGCTGGCGCATTTAAGGACTCATACTAGTGTGGCTGTGTCTGAAAGTTCCGCGGCTCTGTCGATGTTAAGTTCTTCAAGTTTACCGCCCACACACCCGTTGTTACACAGAACGTATCCAACGCCGCCCCTAAGTCCCTTAGCGACCGCCAGGTATCATCCATATAGCAAACCGTCCTTGCTACCGCCCTCATTAAGTTCCTCATTGTCTGGGTTCCCGTTGAGTCACCCCGGACTACCACCTTATTTGTCGCCTTATTCACTGTACGGACCCCGCTTGGGGGCGGCTCCCGGCATGCACCCTTAAAAGGTCCCGATTCCAAGCCAAATTCTCAAGCTGTGTTATTACGATGATTGACTTTTTTCAACTAGTCGCACAAGATTACCTGATCATCTTGTATCGGAAGTGTGTTTTTGTGTGGACGTGACTGTGTGATATTATTTTTAATATGTACATTTCGTAAGCTGGATTCGTTTTTGTAAATATTCAACGGGGATTACTCGAGTACTATATAATTGTAAATTTATGTACAGATCTCAGTTTTATTTATTGCGATGTTAGCACGACCACTGAATTCACGTCACCATTGTATACTCTGGCATACGAATTTTGACTTTTTTTCCGAAAATAACTGTGTGTTTCGTCGTCTATATACAAATGTTTCTTGTACAAACTGTTCTTACTCACATCATTGTGTACTATTGAATTTTTTTCTCCAAGAATGTTTTATTGTTAACGATTTATAAAATGTGTTATTTTATTTCCTTATTTACAAAAAAGTAAATTGATAAAATCTCAAAAGTGTTTTTATTTCTCAATAACTGGGAGCCGAACTAAGAGATTAAAATACTTGGAATTTTTTCGGAGATGAGAGGTAATATTTTTACATTTCATCGACCATAAAACAAAAATAATTGGGACAAAATAACGACCCGCCAGAGCCATCTATCTAATCCTAGAATAGATCAGTCGCCGCAGCTGTTGACGAGATCCCGCAAAGTTTGTTCCACAAAATTGATTTCTGTCACTCTCGCACTCGCTCGGTGCTAATTTGGCGCATCGACGTAACCGACACGAGTGACAATCTTTCAAGTTTCCCAAGAACGCATTAATCGGCATTTACTTGACAACAGTAGTGACATATTTATGATTCTTACGCTTACATATATGAATGTTTACCATACATTAAGGTAATTTATTTCTATTCAACTTGGCATTTCTATTAGTCTATGGGACCTATTCTGTAACCAACCTGTTTATTTTAAACAGCCTGTTAAAAATAAACAGTACGATTTTCTCAAATAGCTATTCTGTATGCGTCGGTCTGCGCAGAATCTGTTAAAAAATTAACAGGTGGTGTTTATTGTGGCTGTTTATTCGGAAATTTTAAACGGTACTACTTGACATGCCTTTAAAATATTAACAGTACGTTTAAAATATAAAATGAGAGCTGTGCACTCATTTATTGTAGTGGAAACTGAAAATGAAGATGCAGAAAGATGACATTATGCGGTTCTTAGTAAACATTTCCATTTTAAAACAATTTAGCAATGTTTCTGCACTTTTAAGTGTCCGGTCAATTATTATTTAACCCAAATTTAAAAATAAGTAATATTGTAGAATTATCAGGAAAATGAACTAATAAGGTCTGTTATAAGGTTATATTCATATAATGTTTCGGTAATCAATTTAGACCTTTTTCAAGGCATCTACAGGGTGGAAACTTTAACTGGAATAAATTCTGTATCTTCACTGCAATTGATTTTTCGAAAAATTCCTGAAACACGTCGATTTTCGTTTTTAAATTGCCACTTTTTAGCCTGATTAGCTTTCTTTTGTTTTTACTCAGGGTGCTGTAACCACCCCAGTTTTTTTTTTTTCAAATGGGAAGATATGTCAACAGACACATCATTGGAAACCTCATAAAAAAAAACAATACAACGATGTGTTTTGTTTCATGTATTTCTATCTCATCTGAGAATAAGACCCTAAAAACTGTTTTTTGGATGCTTCAGTGTATTATCTTATCGTCTCCTTTTCTAATAAATTTAATTGTCTTTGGATACTTTGTTAGTTTTCATCATTTATTTGATGAATAAGTAGTGATAGTTAATAAGAATAATGCACTATTGCAACAGAAAAACTTAAAATTTAAATTTCTTTAGAATGCATTTAGTTACACCACAAAACCCGATAATATTGAAGATTTGCAACAAGGTATTACCAATGAAATTCAGTAAATCACTTCACACATGTTGTAATATGTAAGAAATGAGCTTTATTATCGTCTTGCATTTTGTCAAGAAAAACTTGGTGAACATATTGAACATCTGTTACATTAAAAAAACATTATATTTACCTAAACGAGATTTTTTAAATTCAAGTCCTACAATTTTCAAACAGTAAAAAGAAATAGATCAAAGTTGTTTTTATTTATTTTTTCTTCCATTATTAGCTGCAAAAGTAAAAAAAACGTTGTACTCCTTTTTTTATAAGCTTTCTAATGATCGATTGACATATCTTCCCATTAAAAAAAAAAAACTGAAGGGTTGTTACCGCCCCCTGAGTAAAAACAAAAGAAAGCTGATCAGGCTAAAAAGTGGCGATTTAAAAACAAAAATCGACGTGTTTCAAGAATTTTTCTCAAAATCAATTGCAGTGAAGATACTGAATTTATTCCAGTTAAACTTTCCACCCTGTATAAATCATAACAATATCTTATCTGTACTACACATTAAAATTTGACTTAGTTAATTTATATATTCACACATTAATTTAACACATTAAAATAAATCAGTACATACTTGCATTACACAGCACTATGTTTTACAATAAAAGTATGTTAACAATTTCTTAAAATAATATTACAATAAAAAAATTAAAGATATAGGTAATTATTTAATTAATTACAATTTCACTAATCAATTATAATAATTTTCTTTCCACTGCTGTTCTTTGCACTTCCCAGGTCCTCTTCGGCTTTTATTTACGTCAGACTTCAATATTCTAACCTTTCATCTTACATTGTTTTTGACATCATATAAAAAACACCTGGAACCGTTATAGCATAATTTATGATTTTATTAAAGAGATGATACATACATTTCTCCACTCGATCGTGCTTCTTCATAATAATTTTCTTCCGTCTGTTCATGTGGTTCTTTTGGCATGTTTTTCTTCTGAAGGTGGTTCCACTAGTAAACCTATTTGTTTCTGCATTATCTGTTTTTTCACATTTTCGAAATCACAAACTTATTAATTAACTCAGCTCGAACATGTACTTCAACCACTTCAAGTCAAGAGTAAATTAAAAATGCTGCGAATGCATCTCGAATTCATACATTTCACTCTGATTAAAATGCCCACAGCGGGCCTCTACACGAAATTCTAGACCTTCCAAGCTCCCCGCACACTTCTGGATGTAGAAAAACCCATTTACGCAGAGCTCTCTTCACGTTTGCGTTACGTCTTATGCGTTACTTTAACAGGCCTGTTAAAAAAAGTTGTTTTAACAGCCCTGTTTAAAATTTAACAGTACTGTTAAAAATAGTGCTTCAAGAATAGGTCTTGGTGTTTATTGAATTAACAGGGCTGTTAAAAGTAAAAAATAAACGTACTGTTTAAATTAACAGGTTTCTTACAGAATAGGTCCCTATAACTACTTAAGCTACTACAAACGAGATTTATTTTAGAACTTTCTATATAGTTAATTTCAAGCAAAGGTTAGATGTCGTCGTATTTTATCGTTTTTATCGTCGCATAAATTATCAATCGTTATAACTTTTCTTAAAGTTATTACCGCCGATTCATCGACTACAGGCAACTGGAATAAATTAAGTGCAAAAGCCTCGTTTTTATTACGACGCGTTTTGTGCCAGATGAAGTTTCGAAAAGTACATATACCATTCAATAATAATTACGTAAACGAAGAGTGAAAGCGTGTCGGTCTGAACGATATGCAACCAACTTTACAGTCAGTCCGCGTCTGTTGTAGTTTACCTGGTCCATGCTCGTTAATTTGATAAGTTGTAATTTCGAGGTTGGGATGATCGGGATATGTATTTATCCTAAGTATACCATTAGCACCAGGACTATTGTGGCCACCACAAATCACTACAATTTGATGGCGACGCCCAGGCGGCACTTAATAACGCTCTCTGTGTTGGCGCCGTAGGCCATTTTTATTACCAATTGTCGGTTTTGTTAAATTCGATCTATCTAAGCAAATAATCACTTTAATCACGATGCGTCCACCATTTTGATATAGATATATGACGTATCCAAAATGTAGAAGAATCTACGGCAATTTATGTTGCCGCTGTTATGCTCAAATTGATTGATGTTTATCATGTTTTGTTAATGTTGTTTCCTATTCGGTAGTTAGAAATGGAACAGTGTACTAGACAAGGATGGTGATAATAAATTAGCGGCGGTCGCTCATGACAAGGATTAATAGATTGTATTGTCAGCAAGGAAGACTTTGATGTATTCTCCGAGCTATTCTCTAATGCCGTTCAATTGAAACTGTTCTCACATTTATTATAATTAGGGTGATAAGGTGGCAGCCAGTGTGTCATTTTGATATTAATAACGCATTGCAGACTTTTCGTCACATTCACGCTCTTTACGTCGACCCCTAAACATTTATTTTGACCTGGATATTGTACCTCAGTGAATCTGTAGTAAGTTGGCTCCTCCCTAGCGACATGAATGTTCGAAACTGAATGTTTCAGTGAAATACGTGTTGTCTTGTATTGGGAGGATAGCTGTTGAAAATTTAGTCTTTTTTTTTTAAGAAATAGAAAACCATGAAATTTGGACATGATTAATGAAATCACTATAATATGTACTTGTTAAACTTTTTCGATATAGAATATAAAAAATAATAGACGAAATATAACTTTACAAACAACATACACATAATTAACTTAAAAAAAGAAACCGACTTCAAAAAACACAAAAGTAACATAAGTTAACCAAAAAGTAAAAAATAAAATTTTTCAATTTTATACTTATTTGTTGTTGGGGCATTTCGCAAGAACGACCAACCACTGGGTGAGAGTGATCAAAAAGTTCGAAGTGTGACATAAGAGGGTTCTCCAGTGGCAGGTAGATTTCTGCCGGTCGAAGTACATTTTCCCGTAATATCTTTTTTTAATCTACAATTTTCAAAAAAATCGCTCTGTAGCTGCAAAGATCTATATTTTATCAACACGCCCACAAAATTTCAAAGAAAAATCTTCAAAAATAAAAAAGTTATATTCAACGGCGCGCAAAAATGTACAAAAATGTGCGGCATTGAATGTAACTTTTTTATTTTTGAAGATTTTTCGTTGAAATTTTGTGGGCGTGTTGATAAAATATAGATCTTTGCAACTACAGAGCGATTTTTTTGAAAATTGTAGATTAAAAAAAAAGATATTGCGGGAAAATGTACTTCGACCGGCAGAAATCTACCTGCCACTTTAGAACGTAAACAAAAATCCATGCGAGACAGAAAATTTACATTCTGTGAAACAATGCTTTCTGTTCAGAAATATTTGCAGCGGTCAGTTCAGAAACCCAAAGGGTCCTAAACCTCTACCTGTCTAACGCCCGACCCAAATGCTAGCACAATACAAATACAATATTTTAAATTCAACCACCACCCGAGACGACATTCGGGATTATAAAAGTATTATTGATCGGAGTCCATAAAATTACTATAAGTCTGGTGGTACTTTGCTTCTGATGCAACAGTCGAATGAGAACGTGACATCGTAATGGGAGAAACAGTTCAACTATTTTTAGTATTTCACGGGCCATTACATTTAAATATATATATTTTTTTTAATTTTGGCACAATGTTGTCCCAAAAGGACATAATTATCTTTTTCATTCTGCAAAAGAACATACAAAATAAAATTGCTATGGAATAAATTTTTTGTACTTGCCGACAAAAATTCCAAGAGATACAATCCATCCAACAAAGTATCAATAATTGTTAGCATCAGTAATTGCCAATTGCCCCTGAACCTGAAAGTAATAATTATCTTTTTGCTTTAGTTTAACGTCCTCATTTTGGTCTATTTTTAAGTAATTAATTTTTTCTTCATTCACCGCTTGTTAGGGATTTAAGTCTCGAATGGACCAAGGGCATTTTATTTCCACAATATGATCTTGATCAATAATTCCATCCGGACTGGCACCGAGAAAACAATTTTCCTTGTCAATAAACAGTCCGCACTCACGCACAAGTACCCCATAGTCTTTTTCAAAGTGCTTTTGCTTCATGTTCCCTTCCCCACATCATTATAGCTGCGCTCTTTCGAAATTCAGAAGAGACAATAGTTCGAGCTAGTTTTGACGTATTTCTAATAAATTCGTTTTCATCTAGATGAATTTCTTTCAGACCGTAATTTTCATCGGGTGGAGCAGTAGTCTTTCTTTTTTTAATTCGTAGAAGTAACTGCGAGTTTTATTATACTCGCGTTTTCTTTTCAGTCCCGCGATATACTTTTTAGTGAATTTTCTTGGACTACAAAATTTTCCTGTGCAATAGGACTAAATATTCTTCATTTTTATTATATGAAATTGCCCCCTATAAATTTACAGACGATAGAATTATAAGTTTCTGCTGCATTATTTTTCATATTCAAAATTAGACTATGCACATTTTGAACAAGTCTTTTTCCACACGACTCAATGTCGTCAAAAGGGCCAGACTCGATCATGTCTGGAACAGTGTTGATTTCGCCTTCCTTGCTTCCTTGAGAAAAATAGCCTCTCAATTTGCTACAGTAGTTACGTATTAGTAACTCACTCTAACGCACTCTATCTTATAGGAAATTTATGGTCGTATAGGGCTTCGCGATGCAAAGTTTTGCCAGCGAAGATTTGGTGCTCTGTTATTAGTGATGTAATTATCTATGTTAATTAAATCGAAAAGAATAGACTCCTCCTGGTCTCATAGGAGAAGAAAGTAGCTGTCATGGAAATTCAACACAAAGATATACAGGGTGTTATGGAAGTCCTGGCAGAAAATTTAACAGCAAGTAGAACTCGTCAAAATAAACATTTTTTTATATATAATTTTTTTCGCAAACGCTCCCTTACGGAGTTAAAATTAAGGATAGTTTAAAAAACTGTTTAAATGGAAACATGTACTCACCTATCATAATATGCATAATATTGAAGTAGGTTAGCATGTAATAATAAACTCTCTAACTTTGATCAGGGATAAATGTTGACACACCGACAGTTTGGATACACTTCGAAGCACATCTTCGAATAATTAAAAATTTCAAGTTCAATTTCCGCTATTACATCTGGGACGTCTGAAATCATAATACAATAATCAGCGAGCACAAGAATCGAGCAGACATAACAATATATATCGGCGCGACACTCAACTGATGACTAAAATTTTTTGTCCCAAAAAACTGTGTTTATTTCGTTTGGCAAAAACGTTCTGACGCGTTCAAGTTGAAGTCGGCATAGGCGGAGGGTGAAATAAGGGGTCAGAAAAATGTAAAAAAAAATGCGAATTTCAACACAGTGGTAAACAGAATTGACGAGTTCTACTTGTGGTTAAATTTTCTGCTAGGACTTCCATAACACCCTGTATGTCTGCTATGATGTGATAACAAAACTCTTATACATAATATCTGAGACGTATTGCTGATTATTACCGATTGAAGGATCTTCTCAAATCTTAGAGAGGATATTAATCCATCTTTTGTTAATACGAATATGCATTCCAAATGAATGGAATACTGAAAGAAAATAAAATTTCGGTGTACCGGTACATCAAAAGGTTGATTTACGGCGGGCGGCGAAGTTCTAAGATAACAGGACCTCTCCATCTCGCATAGTTTTGTCTAGTATAGGTCTAAGATTTTACTCGGACTGCACACTGCGAATTTGTAGCATGGCTGTATAGGTGAAGCTACTTTCTTGACGTAGAAATCAACAGAACAGGGTTTTATTTAAAATATTATTACATAGTTGTATTTGCGCTTCCACCTTCAATAATGTAGCATACAATAAGAAAAAACTATAGGCAAGGCGATACGCATGTTTCTTGGTAGGTTTTAAATTCGTGTCAATAAAATGGTGACAAAAGTTATTTATGTTCAGTTCGAAATTTTTGCATATTTAGCAAAACAATTTTGAAAAAAAATAGGCGTAGGTTCTAAAGCAATCCTTTTTCTACAACTATTCAACATTTGAAGATTATTGATCAGTAATTAACAATACAGCGATTTTTATAAATGTACACTCCAAGAGAAGCGCCTTAATGTAAATGTAATTATTTATTGTTTCGTTTAATGAAATTATTGTTTATTATCTAATTATTATTAATTGTTTTCTAATTTTGAAGTCGGTGCCAAGTAAAACATAAAATTATTATACATTTTATAATTAATTTCAGACTTGTTAATACATGATTATTATAGTAAAATTGAATTAAACTTTTCAGAACTCATTTGATGTATTAATAGTTGAGTGAACGATAGATATTAACGTGAATAATTTAAGTCGTCAAAAGATCGTAATGTGCAAACAAAAGTTATTGACAATTTAATGATTTTTTAGCATTGGTCGATAGAGCATAAAATTCTGTTTAAGTAGGATTAATTTTCAATCTTTCATTTGTGGCCGTATCGCCTAAAAAAATTAAAAGCATTTTTGAAAAGCATTATTGTTCTTACCGAAACTTTGTTACATCTACAGCAATTATCTCGGTTCGGAACCAGCCAAAAATGCTATAAAATCTATACTTTTTGTCGTTTCTCATTTATTATCTCGGAAACTAGGCTTTAAATAAAAAAAATTTCTCTTAAAAAACTCATGTCTCATACATATTCAGTCACCACATTTCCATTTGATTTTGAGGAGTTTCCTGCTATATCTTCGAAGTTTTATGTCCAATATGAATGAAATTAAAATGGGACCACCTTGGAGCTATACTGAACCCAACGCAAAAATTATTGAAATCGGTTCATAAACAAAGAAGTTATGCCCGAACATACACAAAAAATAAAAAAAATACAATCGAATAGAGAACCTTAAAACTACAAACTTTATTTTGTGTCCGACAATTCCTCAGGTATTTTTGAGATAAAAGGTTCGTATAAACAACGCCACAAGGCCTTCATTTGTGAGATACAGGGTGTTAAATATTTATTTCTGAATTTTTGAAAACAAGTCTGCCACTGGGGACCAACAAGCGGATCGAGGTGCTTATTGGAAACCAGTGCCGGTCCCAAGCCCGGGTAAAACAGGAAGAATCCAGGTCAGGGTAGTAGCTTGGGTAAAAAACTCAATGTACTCATAGAACCTCGCAAAGGAGTACCTACTTACTACGAATTGAAACATGGGACATTTTATCATGGACCAGCAAAGACCAAGAAATAATTACAGAAATGTGGGAGAGACACCTAAACATATTGTAGCGTTTCTGGGTTCCATTTATTTATTTATTTATTTATTTGAACACTATGTACAATTTATTTATACGTTTAATATTACACTATTTACACATTTACACTCACTCGACCCACTGATATCTTCGACTTTGACTGACCCTGGTTTTCGCTGGAACGTCATCTTATAAATGTGGAGCAATCAGACAAAAGCAGATAAATCCAATAAAAAAAATGAGTTAGACATGAATTATCAGTAAATGGGCTCAGATAAATTCATTGGGGCACTCAGAGTTGAGCTAAACCAGATCAGAATCAATTTATCAATTTATCAATTTATCTGGTTTAGCTCAACGCTGAGTGCACCAATGGATTCATCTGAGCCCATTTACTGATAATTCATGTCTAACTCATTTTTCGCTAAATTGGATTTATCTGCTTTTGTCTGATTGCTCCACAAATATACCGGCGCCTAAATGCTTCTATGCGCCTCTAGATAGTTTCATCGCGCTCTCGGTGTGTGCCGAATATTCCAAAAGATGATGTCATACTCGAGTACGTTGTAGTATAAATCCAGCACATTCTAGTAACTGATGATACCGCTACAGCGATGAGTCATCTCGGGTACACCTATATTACAATATGCAGCATAACAAAAGTGGAAAAGAAAGGTAAGGGAACTCAGTTTATATTCTGGTCTATAGCGGAAAGAAGAAAAATGAAAGACCATCTGCCGGCGTAGGAAGGAGATTTCAACAATGTATCCATGAAATCGAATATAAGTATTATCGAAAGGCTACTTAAAGTAAAACTTAAATTTAACAATCTGCACATACACATACACACTTATGCTCCAGACATGATAAAGCCACGAGAGCAAAGAGAAGCATTCTACGAAGAGCCACAGCAGTCAGTGATAGACAAGATACCTCAGCACGACTACATAATAGTTTCCGGAGACCTAAATACAAGGATAGGCGACGACCAAATTAACGGAATAAAACAACGTTTCCACGAACCTATTACTAATGACAACGGAGATCTCCTTACCGACTTATGTGCCCAAAACAACATGAAAATTAACAATAGATTCTTGGACCACGACTTTAAGTACAGTATGTCACAGGGACAACAGTCCATATTTACAAATCGCCAGTTTATGCCTCAGGATATACTGGACGTACGAACTTTATACTCGACCAATATAGACAGTTACCATGCATTACTATTATGCAATTGTAAGACTTAAGTGTCACCTACCACAGAAAAGCACCTCAGAATACAAGGAAAAATTTAACATAGAATCGTTGATTAACTGAAGTACTAAACTGTTATATAAAAGACGACTGTCGGAGAAATTTCTCATAACATCAAGAAAGTCGAAGAACAATGGTTAAGAATAAAAAACCATATATTGAGGGCAGCAGAGGAAGCAATTGGCAAAAGGAAGAATCGACATCGACAAAGGGTAAACAGAGTACTCCATGGTTCACACAAGTTAAGAAAATAGTTAATGAAAAGAGAAAAGCATATCTAAAGAGTAAAACAACTAACAAACAACACACGTGAAGACAAAGAGATTTACAGACCAGATAGAAACATATCAAATGCAAAAATAAGGGAACTGAAAGAATCATATTGGGAAATATTTACAAGAGAGATGTAAGGATTGCTCAGAAATAGAAAAACACAAGTGAAACTGCTAAAATAAGCGCGATAGACACAGACCGATGGAAGAACCATTCTACTAAAATGAAGAACAAGCATTAGAACCAATAATACCAGATAATCATTATATTAGAGACGAAGACATCTTAGTACAAGACCTATATAAACATACAAGCACTGAGGTACAAGGTTGAGAAGACATTTTTCTTAGCCAGAGGATGCACAAAAAAGTAACCCAATGAACGAATCTAAATAAAAACTGTTTAAATGGAAACATCTACTAATCTATCATAATATGCATAAATGTTGAAGTAAGTTAGTAAGAAAAAGCTCTCTAACTTACTTCATTGTTCGTGTAACGTGCCGTAAACAATAACAGTTGACACACCGACACTTATCTAGCACATCTTCGAATACTCAAGTTTGGCTCTTCTCCAATAGCATCCAAAATTTATGGGACGTCCGAAATCTGGAGTTGGAAACGAAAATTTTCCATCACGCAAACGTTCCACTGTTCTCACAAAAGTCCCTGACGTTGAAATTTTGGGACTTGCCGCCGCCGTCGCGGTGCCGCTGCTGTAGTCACCCAATGGGTTTGCATAGACCCTTACACAGGGCGTCGCGGCGGCGAAACACAACTGCACCACTTAACGCGACACTGATACTATCGAAATGATATTTTTTTTGTCCCAAGAAAGTTTGGTGTTTACCTCGATCGCACAAAAACTTTCTCATTCATTCAAGTTCATGAACTCATAAGCGGAGGGTGAAAAAAGGGGTTAGAAAAATGTTAAAGAAATAGCGGATTTCAGCAAAAAAAATGTTTATTTTGAGTTCTACTTGTGGTTACATTTCTTGCTAGAACATCGATAACACCCTGTATAGCGCTGACACACTGGTCAATACAAGCTGAACTAAGCGACTAATGGAAACAGCAGAAATGAACAACTGCCGCAAAAAGTAGAAGAGATCGAATAAGAAATAGTGACATAAGGAACCAGTGTAAGATCGCTAACATAGTAAAATTTGTAAAAGGACGAAGAAAAGAGTGGAGTAACCATGTAGATAGAGATAAGAACGATAGATTAATAAAAGTAGGCAAAGCTGCCAAGATAGCAGGAAAAAGAAATCCTGGAGGACCAATGAAAAGATGGGAAGAAAACTTAAGGTCGACGTCTAGTGAATCCCAGTAAAGTGTGAAGAAAAAACAGGCCAAGAGAAGAAGAAGAAGGATTCTTGAAAACGTTTTTGATAATCACAATAATAATAAATTATTACTACTTAACTGTAAGTCAAGTTATTATTTTTGACATGACAACATAAAGAAAACACTGCAGAATAAACTTACTAGCTTACTTGATCCTTGACCTGTAGGCAGCGCCCTCTATAATTAAGGGCCAAATTAAGATAAAAAGATCATAAATTTTTGCCATGGCAATAACTGATTTGTGCGAGGGTGCACTATCCTGGTGAAACAATTTTTTTTTTTGCTAATCCGGGTCGTTTTTCTTGAATTTTGTGTTTTAGCTTATCAGGTAGGGTTGCATAGTACGCTCCGTTAATTGTTTCACCTCTTTTAAGATAATCCAATGAAAGGATGCCTTTGGAATCTCAAAAAAACTGAAGGTAAAACTTTTCTGGCCTTTTGGCAATATTTAAATATTCTTTAAGGGCTGATGATAGCAGTAGTGTTCTGCCGAAACATGTTCCATTTGTAATTTTGCGCTTATTAAAGTTTGTGGAGTTTGACTTGGAAATATATTTAAATTTTAATCTTTGAAATGTATAATCTAAGATTAATATTATGTTTCTGCTTTTATGTAAAGTGTCCACTAAGAACCCTAGAATCTTGTTGACGAAAAAATCTAAAGGCAAACTTAAACAGGTGATAGCAGAAGATGACAAAATGTCGCAACTGGATGATCTTTGTGAAATCAGTGTTAATGAAATCATCATAAACTTACTTGAAATCCACCACTGATGATTCAGATAGTCACAAAGAAATTTATATATAATATGTAGTATAAAAAATCAACAATCTAACAGTACATA
Organism: Diaperis boleti; assembly: GCA_963583935.1. NCBI lineage: Eukaryota > Metazoa > Arthropoda > Insecta > Coleoptera > Tenebrionidae > Diaperis > Diaperis boleti. Next base: position 33,465,712 of record OY757242.1, on the reverse strand, counting down.
GTTATTATTTAGGTTAACGTCCATTTTCGTTTGTAAAGTGTAATTTTTAAATTGTAATTGAATTGAACACCAAATGTATCTATCTCTATGATATGTTTTAGTATCAGTTGTTAACGGAACTGTACGCTCTGAGGAAGACGGAGTGCTCACGTTGAAATAGTAAGCGCAGCAATTTAAATAAAATAATTAAATAAAGTCCTGATACAATTTCTCCATTATAATAATTATATAATCATCATGTGTATCTACAATGATTTATTTTTGTATTTCACCAAATCAGCATTAGTTTTTAATTGTAATAATTTATACTTTATGTAGTCATTATACCTAATATTATCTCGTAATGTGTCATTTCTGTAAATATATATTTACATAAATTTAAATAACATTTAATAATTTAATTTATCTATATTATGGATTTACCTCTATAAAAATATTTCAGTATATTTTCAATATTTTATAAAACATTTTATCTTAACCTCACTTTTTACCATGACTTTTGAAACTGTTAAATTTTAATTTCTTAGTTGAATTTAAATTTTGAACACAGGGATTTTAAAGAATTACTCATTTGTCTAAGCTCGCTATATGTAATTCATTTTCCCTCCTGCTGCTCCCTGATGTCCTGCAAAAAATGTGTACAATGTAAAAAAGGCTATTCGTGATGCGCGCGCAACCCGATAGCAGGAAGAAATTAACTACAGTCTGTTTCGTAAGTAAACGGCAATACTTAATACACTAACTCGTAGAAGCTAAAGAAACGTGATTCTGCAGTTTTTTCTGAAACATTTCAAATTTGAATTTTTTGGAATTTTTTTCGTAAAACACGACAAGACAAATTTGTAATAATAATAGAACGCCACTGAGTGAACGTCACATTTGACAAATTTCTCGCCATGGTCTACCATCGATAACTTGATATATTATTTAGTGCAAATTCATTTTCTATCTTTCTGTTGGTCCATTTAAGGCCATCGGCATTTTTAAACCAGACGTTTTAGAAAATAAAAAAACTTCCCAAGACATTTCTCTTATCGTTGATATTCATGATTATGAATTTGGAGATTGCCGTTTACTTATGAAACACCCTGTATAGTTACGCAGTCAATAAACATAAAAATGGCGCTTAGCTTGATAGCTTGTATGATCAAGTAGGTTGATTCCAACCGAAGATAATACTCAAAAGTATAAAACTACATGGCACAAAAGATTTTTTTAAATGTATTAAAATGTTTAATAATTTATATATTTGGTAAGGCTTTATGGCAGATATTATTGAAGAAAAAAATTGAATACTGATGCGAAGAATTTGATATCTACTATTTAAGCTTTACACTTTTATAGAGTTTTATAGAAAGAAGACACACCAAGTAAAATCAATTTCACAGCTGACTCCAATATTATTTTTGAATATATAGGAGTAAAATGACCGTCGAAATTATTACGAGTATTTAGGTATGTAAGCTAAACATTTCATGTCGGGGGATGAAAAATTAAAAACTGTGTAAGTGAAATTATATTTCTCCAATTTGTAATCCATTGGAGTAAGTAAAATCTGTATAGTCAAAGTTAAGAATCTACTTGTAACCACCGATAATTTTTTGTAGATTAAGCATAGTAGAGATTAACATTCATAATTATATTGGTAACATTATCGATTAAGCATTTGAATTTGAATCGCGTTTGCTAATAACAAGCGAATTTACGCACTGGCGACCACATTCCGAAGTTCAGAAGGAAATGGACTGTCATTTTGTCAATATATAGACATGAAATACATGCTCTGGAAATGAAACGTTTTGAATTTATGGTTCAAATTTAAATACTCTAGACAAAAAATTGACCAGATTATTTGAACAAGTAGATATACCTACATATATTTTAATAGTAGGTGTTTGGAAATAAGGAAATTTAAAAATCGGGGTCAAAACAGTTCGGGTTTGATGGATCACGTAATTTCGCAAAATGCCAAGCTTATCGAAAGTGAGAATAAACAAAGATCGAGATAAAATCTTATATTTTTAGAAAATTGTAACAGCCTCATTAATACGTAATATATTGTATGATAATAGATGTTTAGTCAAGATCAGAAGTCAAGGTTGAACAGATTATTTTATATGAAAAACTATTCGTAACCTACATAAAAATGGTAATGTATAATTTTTCGAAAAACATTCAAGAAAAAATGGGAAGTAATGATTCTCTTACACGGTAACTGGATGCAGTACTTGTCTGGTTACGTTGAGTAAACGTAAATGTAAACGGAAGCTGGTTGGGTAAAAAAAGAATTGTGCGTGGAGTTCACGCGCGACAGAAGTGAAACGCCAAGTTTTTATTGAAAAATATATACCATCACCAGAATCCCATTGGTACACCATCCATGCACTCAAACACCCATTAAATTAGTTATTTTCAGTCTGAGTCTACTGATTGCAATCAATTTATAAGGAACAAAAGTGCGAGTATACTTTGCGAAAATATCCGTTGAAATCAACACAAAAAGAGGTCGTAGGTACTGTATCCATAGTTTTTGTATGCGATTTCGTAGTTTCTTTAACAGTTATACTACGGGTTAACAATTTTACATTGAATTACAACCTGTGTTATAAATATACGTAAAAAAGGATCAGTTGCATGGTATGTCGGTTTATAGTGGGTCAAGAACTGTTCCATTAGGTTTTTATTTTAATATTACATCAAGCAATAAATAAGGAAGATACAGCAAGGTCCGTCTTTTTTCAACACCCTGAGTGTCTAATATGATATAATTATGTATGGAGTTATGTGTTTACAACTAATAATCTTTATGTCATTGTATGATGTAATAATAATCCAATCAACGTCACATACCGACAAATTAACATCATATAAAAAAAATACACTCCACTCCTCGATTATAATGTTACTAACGAGCGTGTTTAACATTTTTAAAATGTATATTCTGAAACACACGACCAGTTTTCCTGCTTTCGATTCGTAGGTAAAAATTAAAAACGAATTACGTTCGTCGCGGCCATAATTTAGTTTTATGAACAACTCGCGGTCCACCCATAAAATACAACCCCACCATATAGTTTCGTCGTATAAAAGTTATAACAAGAAAATCAGAAGTTGCAGTTATTTAATGTGTTTCTGGAGCTGGCAAAGTGGCTCGGTCCTTTGCGGCATTTTTATTACATCTTGTTGCCGACCGCCAATATCCTTCAAATCACAGGGTATACGGAGAAATCACTAGTATTTCCCTGCGGAGCCATTTTCTAAAATCACAGCTTAGCTGCCCACGAAATTATAGTGTCGCGATTTTGAACATATATCGGGGACGGCCAAGTTACAGGTTTAAAATCATCGACAGGCGATCGAAACCATCGCAAACCATGGAGATGATGACCGTCAATTACGGAACTTTGGCGTTGACCGTCTAACTTATTAATAATAAAAAGTAACGTTTATTTCCGAAATATTGTATGAGATGTAAATATTAAAGAATAGATACTTAAATATAAAACTACAGTCGGAATTTAATTTGTAAATGAATTTAATCTCATAAATACGCAAAATGAAGGAGTAGGGAAAACATGTTTTTCTAATTTGCCGTTGTACCAAAGCCATTAACGCATTCATTTTGAGTGCGTTAATAAGCCATTAACGCATTCATTTTGAGTGCGGTAATAAGCCATTAACGCACCCAAAATCTAGAATTTTTGTTTCCATTGCTAACACACCCAAAATTGATTTTATTTGTAAAACATTAAATTAATATGTAAATTTGAACAAATAACATGATAACCTCGTTTTGTAAAACTTAAGAGCACTCGTTCTTTACAGGCACTCTTGCCTATGGCAGTCGTGCTGCAAACCTGAACTCGTGTCTTAATATAAGTTTTACAAAACTAGTGTTTCAATATACTATTATAAAACTCCTTAATCTGTTGGGATGCTTTTCATACATTTTGTGGAAACTTTTTCTTGTGGAAGTCCCATTCTTCTTCAGTCGCTATCATTAGCTCCTGAAGATTTCAATTTTACAATATTATTTAAACTGATTCACGACCAAATTTTTTTTTTCTTTTTTATAATTAAATACACTAAAATTACTCAAGGTTTCCTAAAACATCAGGCTTTCCAAAATCTCAATTTCCCTCATTTCTCAGGGTCTCAAGTTCCCTCAAATATAAGATTTTTGTAAATTTTCCAAATTCTCAAGTTCTTTAAGTTTTCGGGTTTTCTAAGATTTGAGTTTTTCGAGATTTCAGGTTCATAAAAACTTCAGGTCCCTCCAGTTCCCAAGTTGTTAGGTTCTTAAGTTACTCATGGTCTCAAGTTTTTCAAAATCTCAGGCTCTTCCACTTCTCATGTTCTTAAGTTCTCAATTTCTCAGGTTATTAGATGACTTAAGAGGCTTCGGGATTTCAGGTTCCTCTAGTTCTCAAGTGGTCAGCTTCTTAAGTTACCAAATCACAGGTTCCTCCACTACTCATGGTTTCAAGTTCTCAGGTTGTTAGTTTCCTTAAAAGGTTTAAGGTTCGCTTAGTTCTCAGATTTTTCAAAATCTCAAGTTAATCCAGTTCTCAACTTTGGTATCTCAAGTTGTCAAGTTCGTATGTCCCTCAAGGTCTGAAGTTTCCTGAAATCTCAGGTTTTCCAAATTTTTGAGGTTCCACCAATTTTCAACGTTGTTCTCTCAAGGTATGAAGTTCTCTGAGATTTCAGATTTTTCAAGAGCTTAAAATGTCCGAATTCTGCGGTTCCTAAAGTTTTTAAAGTCTCAAGCTTTCCAGGATCTCAAGTATTTCCAGGTCTCAATTTGTGTTTCTCAAGTTCTTGATGGTCTTGGTTAGCTTAGTTCCCAAATTTGTAGTCTTCCAATATCTAAAGTGTCTCCAGTTTTAAAATTTCAACAAAAATCCTCAAACAAAAGATAAAATATTAAAAATTACAAAAATAAAATATAAATTAAATATTTCAACTGCGAAACGGGAATATTTCTTCACATTGGATTGATTCATAGGTGGTTTGATATATGTAATATAATTATGTTCATTATTAATACGCATCGCGGGCGGCGTTCGAATTTTGAAATTATGTTGGTATGCTTTGGGGGGAAAACTTGGCTGCAGTTCTTTTATTTTATTTTGTTGTCGGTTTGGAATCGGCCATGTTGAAATTTTAAAAAGGGGGGTGGTGTGGTTGTGTCGTAAAATACTTGGGTTTTTCAGACTCGTAGAATCCACTATAATCGAAGAAAAACTGTTAAAATTCACAACGTAATTAATATTTGTATTTTGTTTCATACACATGTCATGCAATTTTTGTTTTATATATTTACTAGCTGACCCGTCCCGGCTTCGCACGGTGATTTTATTTTATTAAGGACCGGTTTCACCAACATCGATTAACTTTAATTGATAAATAACTGCATAGATACGTTTGTTAAAACTATAGCAACAATTGTTCCTAACAGATGATTAAGTTTAATAACGGAGGTTGGTAAAATCGGCCCTTAGTATTTTATTTAGTACTTTAATAATTTTGAAAAACCGTCTCATAGTGAGCGCCCACGTGGTAAAATAAATAAGTAGTAAAATTTCATTGCAATCGGTTTAGTGGATTCAGAGATTAACCCCCCCATCACGTTACTCCCCTTAGAAATGGAATTTTGAAAAACCGTTTCTTAGTGAGCGCCTATGTGGTAAAATAAGTAAGTGTGCAAAATGTCATTTTAATCGGTTCAGTGGATCTAGAGATTAACTCCCCTGCCTCGTTACCCCCTTTAGAGATGGAATTTTGAAAAACCGCTTCTTAGTGGGCGCTTACGTGGTCAAATAAGTATGTGTGAAAAATTTCATTCCAATCGGTTCAGTGGATATAGAGATTAACTCCCCGCCCCGTTACCCCCCTTGGTAATGGAATTTTCAAAAACCGTTTTTTAGTGGGCGCCTACGTGGTAAAATAAGTAAGTGTGCAAAATGTCATTTCAATCGGTTCAGTGGATCTAAAGATTAACTCCCCCGCCCCGTTACCCCCCTTAGGAATGGAATTTCGAAAAACCGTTTCTTAGCGGGCGCTTACGTGGTGAAATAAGTAAGTGTGCAAAATTTCATTGCAATCCCTTCGATGGATCCGGAGATATCGTGATGAGTCAGTGAGTGGTATTTGGATTTTATATATATAGATATAGATTTTGTTAATAACTGCAATAAAAAAAGTACTGGATTTTAAAACAGTACAAGAAGGCACCAAGATAAGGGAAAACGATGAATACTTTCTGAAATGATAGGATCTAAAGCCTGAGAAATATTCTGTAACGAAGTTACCGAAATTCTGGGGATTCGAATAGACCCCGCGAGGTTTTGCGCAACGGCCGGTTCCCCTTGCTGCTTAGCCGGCCGCCGCTTCACTGCTTGAACCAGGCCGAATTTAATTGAATGAACCCCTAATTTAATTTAACTAATTTAACGCCCTAATTCGCACATTTAACTTGTCAGAAAAAATACTCCCTCACGTCGGATCGGGATGATTCTTCCAATCCGGTAATCAGAAAAATAGCGCGCAGCGAATACAACTGTCCGGTGACCTCGGGTCACGCGCTTTGCATCGTACCATTAACATGACGAAATAAAATGCTTTCTGTGGTCGTATCAGGAAAATTTTGGTATCACAATGATCAGTGAATTAGAGCGTTTCCGATGCCGTTTTCCCGCACTTTCTGTACTGTCCGGAACTGTACATATTGTTGTAAATAAATCTATAATTGCATCGCAGCAGCTTGTTATATATTCCCTTCCGTCAAACTAGACAGCTGACCTCTGGCATACCCTACTTCGGTTTAGCTACCCGCGGCTCCGTATAGTATACCACGTTAAAAAAACTGGCGCTCTAGGCAACCTCCGCCTTAAGATCCAAGTTAGAAGAACTGGTTCGTGGTCATGTAATTGTTCAAAAAAGAGTTTCAAAATATTCTACTATCCATACTTTTCAGCAGTTCAGTTCCTAAAACATGACAGTGAAATTTGGATATGGAAATCGATATGGATACAGTTGCAAATCTTTACGTACTAGCGTATGCGTTCTTCCAACGGAGAGATTTATTTGATGATGACTTGACACCATTTGCTTGTCGCATCTGGTTTTTACTAACTGCATATATTTACTAACGGACCACGAAGCAAATTAATCAACGCACACGTTTCTATCGCTATCTCTTTCTCGTAATTATGTACTTTAATAATTTTTTCATTTGAACACTCGATATATAATATACAAAACTGGCAAGAACCAAGCCCAGCAATATTTACGTGTCGTCGTCTATAGGTGATAGTATGTAACCATAGAAAATTATATGTTCTTAGTGCTTTTAAATTAAGTAGAACCCTGGCCGTATGGCTGTGATGTATCTGTGGCATTAATATAATGATTCTCTGGAGATTCCTTTATTTGCATTTAATTGCGATTTTTGTGATAATCGATCTTACTTTTTGCATTTCAACTGATTATATCATTGTTTGGTTCTTGTATTAGTCGTCTCCCGTGATGAGGCACGAGATAATAACGCAATCACTACAAACATTCGCATGCAGAATTAACTCTATCATCATATAATTCCGCATTGGAATGAGATACTCTTTCAGCATTATGCAATGTTAATCAAAGGGCCTTTGCAAATTTTAAAAAATTGTCTATGTTTACAGCATACGATCATCACGTATATTGAATAGAATGTAAGAAACTTTGTAATTAAATTTTGTATTTCAGTTGACAAAAAAAACTGTATATTCACATTCTGTTACTTTTGTTTAAAAAATGTTAAAATGCCCTCCCTTATGTTCCAAACAAAGTCGAACTCGTCTAGGTATTCATATTTTCAAAAACAATTACTACATATTGGTGTGGAATGGCTTGATAAACTTTTGCATTCTTCAGATCATTCATGTCATTCGATGATTGCTAAAAACAGAATTTTTGATATGGCCAAATCTTACTAATATTATAAACTAGCTGATCCGGCGAACTTTGTACCGCCTCAGAATCAATAAATGTTGTGTTAACTTATTGGGTGAATCAAATTCAGTTTTTTTATTAAACCTAATGCACACAACGCCATCTACTGGCTTTACCGGAAACAGCATACAACGCCATGTCCATTTTTGTTTCTGTCATGTATCAAGGATGGCGTTTTTCGTTAATTTTTATGATGTTTTAATAGTTATTCGCCCCCGAAAAAGTCAATCCGTTCTCAAGATATCATCAAAAAATTTGTCTGTGGAGTCCACACGCAACAGCAGTAAAACTTTGAAGTTTATTCCTTAAAAATCTATTTTCATTTTTCAAGCCCGGTACGACAGAATTTGGTACCAGGGAGTCTTTCTTATTGTCGTTGCCCTGTACCAAGTCCTGTGTAATTTTTCCGATCTTTCAATAGTTATTCTGCTATTCCGGGCGGAGGCAAATCCAACAAATTAAAGATCGTAAAAATCGGTCCAGCTGTTCTTGAGTTATAAACCCAAGGGAGCTCCCTGAGCCCCCCTGTCAATGTTTTAATAGTTATTCTGATATTCGGAAAGGACTCAAATCTAACAAATTGAAGATTATAAAAATCGGTACAGCTGTTCTTGAGTTATAAACCCAAGGGGGGTCCCTGAGCCCCCTGTCCAAGTTTTTATAGTTATTCTGCTATTCAGGAAGGAGACAAATATAACAAATCAAAAACCATGAAAATTGGTCCAGCCGTTCTCGAGTAAGTGTTCGAACAAACCCGACTTTGTTTTATATATTAATAAGATTAAGATTAAGATTAAGATGCGAAAGTTTGGATGGATGGAAGGATGGTAGCTACGCCTTCTTCTCTCAAGGGGGCCCCGATGGTAGCTACGCACTCCTTCCCCAGAAGGTAAGCTACGCCCGCCTGCTACGGGGGGGTTTCCAAGGGAAAACGCGATAGTTGCTACACTCACCTGTCGCAAGGGGGCCCAGATGGTAGCTACGCCTTACTCCCCCAAGTATACTGTTGGTATCTACGCCTCCTGTCCTAATGGGTCCCTGATGGTAGCTCCGCCCCCCTGGCCTTATGGTGCCCCCAATGGTAGCTTTGCAACCCTGTCCCAAAGAGCCCCCGATATTTAGCTACGCCCCCTTGTCCCAAGGGGGCTCCTACGGTGGCTACGTCCCCTCTCCCGAAGGGGTCCTCATGGTAACTACGCCTCCTGCCCCAAGGGGGCTTCCAAGGGGAACCCCGATGGTAGCTACTTGCCACTGCACCTCCCTCCCCCTTGGGGGGCCCCATAGTGGCCACGCCCCCCTGCACCAAGGGCCTTTCAAGAGGAACCCCGATGGTAGCCACGCCCCCATGTCCCCCCTTTATGGGCCCTTGAATTACATTTGTTTTTACTTCTGTGTTGTTTTGTATTCTGTATTCTGTCCAAAAACAAATCTAAACGCTAGTATTTTCCAAGATTTGCAGCAATTACCCGGGCAACGCCGGGCATTCTGCTAGTATAAAATAATCCAACGGGGAGAGTTCCGGCAATTCTAGGGGCCACAAATCAAGTGAAATCAAGCGGTCATCAACATACAGCTGAAAAGCTTTTCAAAGGCTTTTTCAAATGAGGTATTACTTATGGTATAGTGCCATTTAAATTTCAAAGGAAATAATTCTAATACCAAATTAATAGTTCGCCTTGCGATCCTGTAAGTTACCCCACCTTAACATTATTTTGGGTTCAAAAGTTATTAGTGTATTTTTAAATGAACGCACTATATATGGTAATAAAATCATCAGTGTGATTTTCTCCAAAGTCTTAATATTTAACAAATTTGATTTGACTATTTCCTTACAAACAAAATTGAGAAATTGTCAAATTGTATAAGCCGTTTGACCGCTACATGACAAGAAAACCGGTTTACAAGGGGGTTGGCCGCGCTGATGGGGTACTTTAGGACGAGAATCTTTTGTGTGAGGCATAAATGCGAGAGTTGGACCTATATTATGGTAGGTTTACATTTAAAGCACTATTCATACTTAATGAGTGATTGCACAGAGAACAAAATTTCGTGATGCTCACTTTTTCAAACGATTGGCGAATGAATTGTGAGACGTTGCGTTGTCACGTCCAAACTTGGAACACAATAACAAACTGGTTTTTCTATGATCAGAAAGATATCAAACGTTATGAGCTAATATTTTGTAGTAACGGCGATCGTTTCCAATCAACTTCTATTGTTTTCTATCCATGAATCACTTAAAGAGACGCAGTTTCAGAACGCAATTTTTCAACGACAAACCAAGGCGCTAATTTTTATCTTTATTATTAGCGAAATTATCAACTCCAGACACTTGATTTATGTGTTGTACATATCCGTCATGCAATCACCATGACGAGGCTTGATTTAAAAGTCCACGAGTTTTTGCAGCTTCTATAAATTAATTACATTTAAATTATTCAACCATAAATTTTAACTCCTAATTAAATGTTATTTATTGGTGTTTATATTGGTATAAAATATACAATGATGCAAAAACATGATTATTAATTATTTACCATATCGATTGGACACACATATACATCAATAATTAAAAGCCAGAGTTTATCCAAATCATACATTATTTGTGGACATGAAATATTGATGTCATCATAAACTATAAATGATCCTAAACCATCTAAATCACTAAAAACGAATTATTTTAAGGCGATTGAGATAGCGGTGGAGTTTTAATAAATATAAATTTTTCTACCGTCTATAAATATGATAACGTTCGGTAATATACGTAATGATGATTATATTTCCAGTTTGGATTGGTCGATAATATCGATATTTGTTCAAAACGAATTGAATTTTTCGCCATAATGTGTTTAAGGTAAATGGCAGATTGTGAATTAGGGCAACAAAATTGAACTAGAGATTTGTCATGTTATTACAAGGGGTTTACCTAAATCTGTACAGAGTGATTATAAACTTCTGCACCACTTATTTATACCAAGTACCAAAGATGTGTTCTTCTTCATTGGTATATGCAGTCTGACCATTTTAAACTCTGGTACGCATACCAGATTAAATAGCAATCGACCTTAGCCGATGTTTTCCCCAAATTTCCCATTTTCTATCCTTGAAGACCTTTCCACACCGATCATATCCCGTATCAAATTGAGCAATGAGGTAGTATACAAAATTTTGAAACTTTTTTTATAAATGAAACTGCTTAAAATAGAGGACTCCTATTTTTTCGTTTTGCTTAAATCATAACCGTTTTTATGAAATAAATTAAAAACTATTTCGCGGGCGAATAACTACGTCATTAATTTCCGAGCATAGAGGGAGTAAGAACGAAAAGGAAAGAATTACTAATAAAACGAGTGAGAGTGAGAAATGGAAAGGCGTAGGTCCTCACTTAATTCATATGCCGGCCACTAATGACGTATTTTAAACTAGTACAGTTCTCTCATAAAAAATTAAACGAATTTCAATTCAACTTTTTTTGCATTTTCAGTAAGTATAATTTCACCATAATAGCGCTAAACCATATACACTTTTCAATGAAGTTTATGATTATTGTATTTTCCAAAAACTTTATTTTTTAGTATACTACCTCATTCTTAGGGGAAGCCTTCTCCGAAAAGAATTTAAAAAGTCTTTAAATCAACTCAATGAAATAAAAGCCGCTCATAACCGGGTGGGGAAGATCTGCACAAATTCAACGAAAGAATGCATGGTAGAATTCAGAATGTCATCAAGAGGTGAAAGAAAGCAAACATGTTTTTAATAGATGGAAACGTCGTAAAACCACGGAACACCTCCTGGAGTATAAAAGATCTAGAGTCAAAACACGACGTATCCTCAAGATAAAGCAAAAGCCTGGAACAAAATCCGACTAATTAAAGGCCTCCTTAGCAGCTGAACCTGGCCCTCTCAAAATGGTCTACGCTTTTCAGGTAAGAAGACAAAATGTGTGCTGTTCTCGCGACAGCAAAATGAGGATTCTCCAAGGCTGACTTATAACAATCAAGACCTTCTCTGCGTTGATGAAATAAAATTCTTTCGACTCCCGTATGGGCTGGACCGGGCACCTTAAGACACTTAAGCATTGTATACGTCAATAGGCAATGACAAATGTCCATTTCTCTGCCTAGACAGACAAAAGTATTTTGTTTGCCGCCCAATTGACCATACTTGCTGCCTAGGCAGACAAAGTATTTTGTCTACCGCTCAATTGACCATTTTTGCTGCGTAGACAAAATATTTTGTCTGCCGCTCAATTTACCAATTGTGTGCTTTGAAGAATTTGAGAGGTCTGTCAAATCGGCAGCATATATAATTAGATATAGATTTTTTTAAATTTAAATTATTTTATTCTTTTAGGGATTTAGCGCTGAAGTTTACATTATTTTGAAGAAAATAGAATTTCATCAAACTTGTACATGAGGTCTTAGAAGATATTCGGGAAGTTAGTGAGATGCTCATTTTTGGACAGAAATTCATGTGTACACTTGCTTTCAAAACTTTCGCGTACACCTTCAAAATCAAGTAACAAAGGTTTTACCAATATTTAGTTGTGTGAATGCCACATTTTCAATTTAGGTTATAATGACACTGACATACTGTCTTCTGCATATTATAAAAAAAGACACGTAATTAGAAATTTGTGTCCTGAGGGACCGATCCATTATATTAGTTTATACATAATAATTAAAGATAAAAACCAACGACGTTTACAAGACGTTTAATTCGGCAGTAATCCGTGTTTGTTGTAGAAGGTAAGGAAGATTTATTGTAGCTGTATCTGTTAAACAGAAAGAAGGTAACAGAAATTTAATTAAAACGAACACATCAAAATAAATACAAATATATTAGAAAAGGTTTTAATATTTTGTCATGGCCTCATTAGCCTCTAACACCGCATTCAATCTTCTGGGCATAGATCCTATAAGGTTTCGCCAATCATTTTGGTCTTTGCTCAACTCTTTCCACGCATTTTGAATTAGTTCCCACAATTCTTCAGCATTTGAAATTCTAAAGTTCCTTTTATAAATTTTCTCGACAATTAAACCCCAAACATTTTCTATGGGATTACGACGGCAAGCTGTTACCTATGATCCTAAAAAGTTGGTCTCAAGAACTTCTTGTTTGGCCGTATTGAAAGAGTTTTACCTTAAATTATCCAAAAGGGCTCCGTCATGCACCGCGTTTGAATCTTTGGGTCTTCCCGATTATGGTCTTCTAGTCACCAACCCTTTTGGTTCCCACGTCTTCTTTACTCGTAGAACAGTGCCTTTATCAAGTCCATAATGAGTAGCAACCCTTCTTATGACCAACCATCTTCTAATTTAGAAAGAATCAAAACTTTATCTTGCTCCGTCAGTCGAAGCATTATGACTTTTCAAAAGATCAAATGTCAGAGTTGATTAATTACAACCCTGATTTAATACAGCAAAACATAGGTGTACGCGAAAGTTTTGAAACAAAGTGTACATTGAGGTTATTAAACTAGTAGATTTGTATTTTGTGGGCGATTTTCGGCATTTGAAGAAAAACATAGCATGTTCTATTCGGAAAAAAGTGACTTCAATTAAAGCACTTGAAATGTCTTGAACCGACTTAAAGAAACTTGAATCGGCTTTGAAAAGACCTGAAATGTACTGAAGCAAATTGAAGAAACTTAAATAAAATTGAAGAAACTTGAATCAGCTTGGAAAAGAGTTGGAATGTCTTGAAACGACTTCAAAGACTTGAGGCGACTTGAAACTACATTAAATGTTTTGAAAGCAATTGAAACAATTTGAAAAGACTTGAAATGACTTGAAAGCATTTTGAAGGAACTGAAACCGACTTGAAGAAATTTGAAACGACTTGAAAGGACTTTGAAGCGACTTGAAATGTCCTGAAAAGTCTTGAAACGACCTGGGAAGATTTGAGAGGGATTGGAAGCATTGGAGGCGACTTGAAAAAACTTGAAGCATCCTGGGGAGACTTCAAATATCTTGAAGGGACTGGAAACGACTTGAAAAAACTTAAACTTTCCTGAAGCAACTTGAGGAAACTTGAAACTAAATGAAGGAACATGGAAGATTTTGAAACAACTTGAAAGACTTGAAACGAGATGAAATGTTTCGAAGGGAGTTGAGGCGACTTGAAAATGTTGAAGAAATACATGAAGAGTCTTCGAGCGATCTGAGAAGATTTGAAATAATATCCTGAAGCGACTTGAAAGCATTTAAAATGTCTTGAAACGACTTGAAAGACGAATTAAAAAATGTTTTGAAGGGACTTGAGCTGACTTGAAATGTTTTGAAGGGAATTGAATCGACTTAAAAAGTCTTGGAATGTCTTGAAGAGTCTTGAAGCGACCTGGGAAGACTTCAAATATTTTGAAGGGACGGGAAGCTAGTTGAAAAGACTTGAAATGTCTTTTAGCGACTTGAAGAGAGATGAAGTGGCTCGAAAAAAGTTGAAACGATTGGAAAGAACTTGAAATGTTTTGAAACGACTTGAGACTTGAAGCGAATTCAAAAGAACTGAAATATTTTGAAGGGACTTGAGGCAACTTGAAATATTTTGAAAGGACTTGAAGCGACTTGAAGAAACTCGAAGCGATTTGAAATGACTTGAAATGTCGTGAAGCGACGTGAAATGTTCGCGTTTGCATAACCGCGATAATAGTAGATTGTTTTATTAGGATAAAAGTGGGACTTTTCGTGACTCGTCTGTAGTTGCCGACCTTGCGCGCTCGGCCGTCGCGGTTATGTGAACGCCAACAAGAATTTTAGTAATTCCTACCTAAGTATTTTATTGGTCGATTTTCTCACAAGAGGGGGAGGGGGTTAGATTCAAATCTCAGGACATCTCACAAGTGGGGAGGGGGGGTAGAAAAATCACCAAAATCGACTCATGTAATTAATTAACGCTCCCCTTCCTACCTATTCAATTGCCTAAATATCTCTTCCTTTCTGTGCCCGTATTCCCTATGATTTTCAATCATTGTAAACGATTTGCTCCCGACTGTCCTCCTTATTAGCCTCCCGAAAAACCTCCCTTGGCTTCAACTTGCCCCAGCCACTGATCTCTCCCTCTCCAAAACGACAAACTGAAGCCTGAAATCATACAACAAAAATTTTATATTCTACTCCATATCTAGGACAATGGTAGGCACTATTAGGAACTATTCGGAATTCTGCAATCACTTGAATTTATCTTCTCCAATCCAAAGAACAAATTTGCTGTTAGCTCTGACACACTTGCTTCTTTACATTGAATTCACCAAATCTACCCTAAAAACGTACCTACTGATTGTCAACATTAAAAATACCCTCTCCATTACCACTGAGGCAGGCAAAGGTGTCAAGTTCATCTGTACCCCATCTCATGTTGACATCCAAGGTAACGAAGAGGTTGACAAAATCGCAAAATCTGTCATCCCAAGCGTGCGATAGAAAAGGCCGCCCCTCTGATCGACATAAAGCTCTGGATCAAGAAGCAAATTGACATAACTCATCAAACGGAATGGAACTAGAGCAATCGACATCTCCAGGCAATAAAACCCAAAAGTCCACTTTGTCATACTAAGATCGTCCACAGCTATCTATTCAATCAAGGCTGAAATCCTCCATAGTGTAACATCTTACTTGAAGTCGACACGTCCCCAAGAACAAATGGATATCTTTCCACTAATAAATGACTCCCTAAATGGACCATCAAAACATCAAATAATATCTTGGAACTCCTTACATGCCATATTCTATAAAATCTAATTAACTAAATAAGCTGTAGATATAATTATTTTATGTAACTGTGGAGCCAGTAATAACCCTAGGATTGATGTGACTTAAACTTTTAAATAAAAAAAATGTGTTCTTGCAAATCTTACGACAAATTGTAACGAGTGAGAAACAAAATTGGTGATCGCAGTTGGCTAAACGTATATCGGTTCTTTTACTTTACGGTTTACATGAATCGTCAATTCACATTACTCGATGACTTTTTACACAAACGTATCGATCAAGAATCGACTCAAAATTTTGGATTCAGAGGCTCCTACGATCACGAATTTTGTTACTCACTCGTTATTATTATTAGTATATTTCTGGTTTCCCTTTTTAGTTCCCCCCTTCCAGCAGCTTCATGAAGTATTCCTCCCACTCGTTCGTCATTATCTTCTCACTCTTGGTTTCTTTCGTTTTCTGCTTTGTTGTCTTTTAATGTTTCTCCTATCTAGTTTTTTTTTGTCTTCATGTCTTTGCTATATATTGTCACAATTTTCCACCATTTATTGCTTATATATGTTGCCTATATTCTTAAGTTCAGAGTTTTTTGTTCATTCATACCATGACGGATTATTCTCATGTTGCTTCTAAAAATTTGCACCCCATTCTCTGGTTGAGTATATGGGCAATAATTGAAAATACAAAACTATAACAAATTATATATATTTTTTGGTAAATATTGTCAATCTTGGCAGATCTTGACAATCCTAACCTATACTTCTCTGTCAAGTCCAGCTCTTAACAGCTGTCATTGTTAATTGGCATTACTATTGTTGGCACTTGGCGCATTCATGACTGGGCGCATTGGAGTGGGACGGAGGCTGACGATTTGGACGGCTCGCACATCGCGGATCACAAAGAAAAAGAACGGGTTTGTGCAGGTTGTGGTTTGAGGGCGTTTGTAATAGAGGTTATTGTGAGGTTTCAGCTTCCAGCCATGGCTGACAGACGTTTTTGGAGGTCGTTCGGGATAGACAAAATACGCTAGTGAAGTGTTTTCGGAGATTGTAGAGATGTTGTTCTCCTTCCGTCAATTTTCAAATTGGGCGTATGTTTCTTCATATACTTCGCGTGACTCTGAAGGTAGCAAATTGCCCATCGTATTTTCGCCAAAGTCCGTATTTCTGGGGGCGTACATTGAAGAACTTCAGAACTCATTTTTGGAAGGACAAAAATACGAATATTGACGTTTCAAATTAATACTTTTCCACAAACGTGGCCAACCGCCGCGAAATTCCCTAGATTGTGAAATTTGATTATTTTGAATAAAAAATGGCAAAGTAGAAAAAAATACTGTGTAACTCGATTATAAGGCATTTTGTCGCACTTACTCATTTAGGGCGTGCGTACGTGCGACAAAATGCTTCTTATCATAATATACTATAACAAAACTAACAAAATTTACATAGTGTCTAGTTAGATGGAAAATTTTGACGTTCAAAGATTAATGGAGGTGTGCATTATTTATAGAGATCCTTATTTCATTTGGTGTTAATAAACTGATGAACTTTTGATGTTACGTGGACTATAAATTATACGATGAAATCTATATATTTAATCGTTGAACATGAATCGTTTGAAGCAAATAAAACAGTGGGTACTGAACCGATTTTTATCATTGTTTTTTTAGATAAAAGACATTGATAAGATACACCGGTAGACTTAAATATTTTTTATTTTTAAAACTTTTACCGGTTCATTGATTATTTGCATGATTATTTTCGACCGATGCCCGTCCATTTCAGTGACAAAGTTCAATGAGCGAGAATCATTTTAAGTAACAAGCTGGAGCACTAACAGCTAAATGGAACTTGGCCCCTCCCCTATAAGGTTTCGGTGCGTAAGTGGTTCAGAGTCTTGGCATTTACCTCGGGACGCTCGAGGTGTTATAAACGTTCGTGGAAAGAGATCAAGGGTTACAGTAATAAATTATCCTAAAAATAAATTACCGAAAAAGATTTATAACTTTACGGGCAGTAACCCAACTTGAACTATCACACTATTGAAATTCCACATTAAAAATTTTACGGTGTCTTATCTTGGCTCCGAAAAATAAAGATTGCGCATTTATTAAAAAAAAAACTTCTACAAATGCCCGGTATAGAGTACGTTTACAGCAGTTGTGATTTGGTTGTCTTCGGACATTGTTTCTAAATTGCCGAGCAATTTAATCAGGGACATCTAGACCGCACAATAATGAACAAGTACTGTTTACGCAAAATATTTTATATTCCGTTTTTCTTTTTTTTTTATTAATCAGACCTTTTTTTATTCAAAATCACAGTTAAACACAAAAAATTAAAAATTGTATTTACGTAAGTATTCACTTTTTTTTACATTGTTTCGCTTACCAATCCAATACATACGACTCGAATTTCGAGTGACGGGCGATCACTAGTATTTTTTAACACCTTAATGAAAACTACTTAAATTCCACAGCAAGAACTTTTTTTAGTTCAACTGAATGTCCAAAAACTAAATGAAAATATTGCTGTTAATAGATTTAACAACAGGTTTTATTTTTATAGTGGCATTCTCATTGGCATTTTCTCACTACTACGGCATATTAGGAACATGAAATGTATCCATTAGCTTGTAGTAACTTCTTCACGGTTTCTAGCCCTTATAGGTCGTCGATAAATTTGTTTTGTAACATTTTCCATCCATAATCAGTGAGATTCAGCTCGAGACCGGATATTCTCTGATATTTCAATTTTACCTTTTCTTACAAATTGTTTAGTGCATTAATTGCAATCGGACATTGTCATTTAAAAAAACAGTCCATAAAAAATTGCATTAAAGTTTGGTAAAATAATACAAAGAAAAGATGATAAAAAAATCAAGGAGAAAATTCGAAGAAAGGGAGAAAAGGAAGGAAAAAATAAAATCTAAAAACAATGACGAAGATGCTGATGGAATGGAAAGAAGAAAGAGAGTGGGAGTTGTTGAATGGAAGTAAACAAGAGGACGAAGCACAAGACTGAACCTACAACTCGGTAACTAAAATTTCAATGAACTGACGCACTGGGGAGATGAAAAATGGTCGGATTAACACTATTATGCAAACTGCGGATTATCAAATTTCTACTGTATCTGGGTCTGCTTCCAAGATCAAACCAAAAGCGGAGACGCAATCCATTTTGTACGCTGTATGTCAAGGGGTGGTGCGATATATTGGCCCCCTGAGCGGCAGTGAAACTGTGCGATCTCCTGATATTAGGACCGTATTTCAGGTGTATCAACACTATATAGCGTTACGCTTTGGTAAAGTTAACTGTGCCGCCGAGGCCGATAACGCCGATAGAATAATTTCAGCGCAAGGTATTCGTTATTTTTCGTTACCTCATAATCCGATAAGTAAAGATTACATTCGCAAAGCCAACGAAGAATTCCGGCAGAACAAACACCATCTTTTGTCCCGGAAACGGAAATGTGACGCCTTTTTAACTAATTATTGTTCCGAGCAAATAGGAAGCTATTTAGCATTGAGAAGGAAAAATCCAATTTAAGATTCACATTTCTCCCCCGCTTGAACGTGACAGGTGTCGCGGTTAAGATTTGTAGTCCGTAATTAGAAAGCTGAAAGCCGTCTTCGAACAGTCACATACACATTTTTCATTTTGCGCGTTGCACTGATAGCCTTTATTCATTCAAGAGCTGTGTTGGGGTGTAAACAGCCGTTTTAATATAAACGAGCACGGCGGTAACAGCACCTTTTTATGTAAAACATTAATTAAATCAAAAATCTTGTAGAATGAAATGGAAGACAGCCGACTTCTCTAGTTATTTAATTAACAATAATAGATATTTATTATACAAGACGATATAGGGGTAGTTTAACGATCGAGTTAAAGATGTTAATTATCTTTCATAAGATGTTAATTCCCCTTTATCGTTGTGCATAGTAATCTATTTGTTCATATCTGATCATATCTGCACCGTCTCCATGCATGCAGTGCCAAAGATATGAGCCTCGGCCGATATTATGATATAGACAAACTTTTTCATTTTTCATCCATCTTTTTTTGGTAAAACTAAAATTATTGTAATCAAATTTATTATAAGTTTTCAAACACAAATTAATGGAGCACTATTTATGGGAACAAGTATAAAAATGAAACACTCACTTAGAGCAAAGGTTCTCTGCGGTACTCCAACTGAGATATGACGAAATCTTGAGAGGGCTCTTTCATCTGCAATTTTCTTTCAGAAATGTATGTTTCAAATAGGTCACAGTAATTCTGAGGCAACGTTTTGGTCATTTTATCTAGCCACGTTTCTACCATTCCAATCATGTCGAATTCACTTATATACTTCCAAAAAACTTCTCATTTGTTTCTTATCCCCGTTACATTTCAATATAACAATCTCCACTTCTGCTTTGAGTTTCTCTTCCACCCACTGCTATCTCAGACCTTTTCTTACTATGATATATGTTCTTCCGACTCCTTCTTTTTCTTCCATCGCCTTCTTCAGTTGGTTCATTTAGCTGTCTGTCGTCGTTTTTGAGCTTTCTCATTTCTTTCCTGGTTTTATTTGTAACAACCTTGTTTTGGATCTCCACCATTTTCTCCATAATCTCTTCCATTTTCAGTACCATTTCTTCTTGACTTCTTGTTTGCTCTGGCGATGTTACTGTTTTCATTCATTTTTGGTATGCGTCTGTGTTTTCTTCTAGCTATATTTTTCTTTTAGTTTTCTCTTTATCTTCTCCTTTTTTTCGCCTTGTCTCATCCCTATTCGTAACCCTTTACACTATGCCGATGTTCTTTGTTATTGTTGTTGCCGTTTCTTCCCTACCTCTTTTACAAACTTTGTTTATTCTTTTTTTTTCCTTCACGTTTCTACGTTTTATTGACTTTATTTTCGTCAATTTTCTCTTCGTCGCTTTTCACCCTTTTTTTCGAGTCTGTCGGTAACTTGGGAATCTAGTCTAGTCAGGTATTCATCTAGGCAACTTTGTTTATGCTGTTTGATTTTTTAGTATTTTTTTAAATTATTTAATTATTATTTGGTCAAGTATTTTTGGTTATATGCCATATTATTCCTACTTTTCGTCGTTGTTTTGTTCTTGCGTTCAGTTGTTTCTTTGACTGCAGAGGAGTAGCTTCACCAGCTGCTAAGCAAATCTGTTCGATAAGTTTATATGTTCCATGTTACTATTCGCAAAAATGAACTACTCATTTTTGTTTCTGCTAAACTTGTTTGGTGATTTGGATTTCCACCCTGTTTACTGACTGACTGAAACTGTTCTTCATTTCGCTCTAGACCTAGTAACTTGACCTGCGCATAGCTTAATCCGGCAACGGATGGTTTAACTGGGTTTTGTTGTTCTTTGGGTTTTTCCTGCAACCGTTGAACTGTTTTTTGCCTGGAGTGGCTTAAGCAATTTTAATCAACTTTGCTGTCTTTATAGTTAGCTGTGTGTACAATGCCTCTGGGTTTTTGCTGATTTCGCTGATATCAGGAACCGATTTGTTATTTTCTTAGCGACTAGTGGGATTTTTTTTTGCCATTGCTTCCTTGGATGCCCCTTGGCCTCAATGGCTGTTTTGATTGTGTCATGTTCAGTACATGATGGCAGTCCTCGTATAACGAATCTGTACTATATGCCACTTTAGTTGGTAGGTATGAAATTCAAGATTATGGTGTTTTTTTTTTTGGGGGGGGGGGGAGAGGGGGAAAAATACAGTTACGTATTTTCAAGCCCACGCTCAGCAAGGCTTGGAGAGTGTGGGACTCCCTGGCGGATGGTCGTCCAGTCTTACCCACTAAAAAATCCCTTTCAATGGAATATTATTCCACAACCGGAACCGCCGTAGCTGCTTCCGCCTTCTGTGCTACCCTCTCCACGTGGGGAAGGAAAGTCATCTTTCTGTCCAGGTCGACCCCCAAGTTCTTCATACTTGCTTGGACCCGGACAAACCAACCTATCACCCTTTCCGCAGCTATTGCCTTGAGCTCTTCGCCGGTGCGGGCCATGGCCGTAATGTGGTCCAAGAACCGACCCCTGCGGAACGCCGCACCCGACACTTCTCGTCCTACCTCCAGCGCCGTAGCTGATGGTCCTCCCCGACAGGTAGCTCCTGACCATGGCCACAAGGCCCCCATTCACCCCCATCCGCTCCAGTGCAGCCACAATGGCCCCCCATAACGCGCAGCCAAAGGCGTTCTCCACGTCCAGGGCAACAACGGCACAGTAGTCCTTTCAACCCTATACCCCAGCGTTTGCAACCCCGGCGTATGCCAGAACGCCTTCGATCCCGTTTTCGATCGTGGACCTACCCCGACGAAACCCATATTTCCTGTCGGAGAATACAATTTCCCGAATTTCCCCCCGCTCTTTGGTATGAGCACAACCCGAGCCACCTTCCATATGTCAGGGAAGACACCGTTTACGAGACAGGATACCATCACCCCCGCGGTAACTGCTATCTGGTCTATCGTTGGGAAGAGTCTGCCAATGGCAGAAACGAGCTTCCCAGAAACGATGCGATAGGCTTGCCCCCACGGATCACCCCGGACCTCATCGATTACGCTGCCCCAGGCTCGGCCCTTGGCAGCAGCAATCTCGGTCCTCAGGGCTCTCCTTTCGAGCCTATACGCTCTGAGTCTCTCGCTCTCGCCTCGTCCGTTTTTGCCCGGGTGAGTTTCCGCCTACCAGCAGTGCACTTCCGCCGCGCTTCCGCGACTTTAGCGCACCACCAATAGACTGGTGTCCTCCCGGGCCTTGTGGCCTTCCTAGGGAGGCATCCTTCACAAGCAGCTGCCAGACGCCCCGTCATCTCTTCCGGAGAGAGACCTCTTTTGCCACCGAGTCGACCGGCCAGCACTTCCACAGCCAGCCGGGCCTCTGGACGGCCCTGGGCACCCTATGGACGGCCCCAGCATTTAAATGGTACATGATGTACTGGTGGTCACTGAAGGAGTCCCGGTCTAGGACACTCCATCCCGTCAGCGCCATTCCACCCCCCCATCCGGGAGAAGGTCACATCTACGATGGACGCGCGTGTTCCGCCCACCGTCACGGTTTTCAACCCCAAGTCCCAGGCTGGCCATGGTTTCCCCTAAAAACGGTTCCCCTCGAATCGGTCACCGACAACCCCCACGAACCAAACTTCGCGTTGATATCGCTGGCAACCGCGTGGGCTCTCAACGCCCTCGTCAGCCTGGCCACGTATACGCTAAACTGCTCGGACGTGCAGTTTGGGGACACATAGCAGCTGACCAGTACTGTATCCGTGACCTTCACCCAGACATAGCCTTCGCCAACACCGCTGGCCGTCACTTCCCCTTCTACCCTAATTGCAGCCGTCCCCCCCTCCGATAGAAGCCACCCGCCCCTGCTTACCCTTGCCAGATTGTTCTCCTGGGCCAGGATGCACTTGACACCTAGTTCCAGGGAAGCCCTCTTTATCATGTTATGGGCGAGGGCCCTGCGTCCCAGGTTTACCTGCAGGATCCTAATCGCCATTCGGACCCACAGTGCCCCGAAGCTCTTGGACCGCCCTCTTGTAGACTGGACAGGTCATGATGCCAGCCCTGTGGCCCTCCCTGTTACAATTATAACATTTTGGGGGGGGGGGCATGCATTCGGCCGCCCTGTGTCCATCCTGGCAGCACCTCAAACACAGAGGACATCTAATCCATCCTACCTTCAGACCGGCCTTTGAAAGGAGCTGATTTGCCTCTTCTCCCGGAGAGTAGCCGTCGCCCATTGGCCATCCTGATGACAATCACCGTCTTCCCTGTGCCCACCGTCACCTTGGCTCCCCCCTTCAGGACCTTGGTCATTCCTTCCTTGAGCTTGGCCGCCGCCGTCGCTCCACCACCCGCCAGGACAACCTTGATATGCCCCTCTTTGGTCTTTCCGACGGTTTTGACCTTCACGCCAAGCTCCTCCGTGTCCATGTCCTTCCGAAGAGTTCTCAAGGTGCTGGCGTAGGAAGCCGCATCGCCCCCCGTCTCCACGAGCACGGTGTTTGGATCCCTTACCTGCCGGCTTTTGGGACCTTCACCTGGGGTTTTCGGCCGTGCGCCACGGTATAGGAGGATCTCATACTCCAGGTCATGTCTTATGCGAAGGCGCACTCTACCATTTTCCTGAAGTTGGAGATTCCCACCCTCAATGAGGCAGCCCGGGTACTTCTGCAGATTAACCAGGTCTGGGTACCTCATCCTGAACCTGCTTGCCTCCCCTTCCAGCATCTGAGGGTCATCCTAACGGCACCAGAGGGCTAGGTCCCAATCTCTTGTGGCATCGAAAGGGTTCACCTTGTAGGCTGCCATGTTCCACCTTTGTCCTACCAGTCCCTTAGCTTTACTCCAGTCGTAATCTTTTGCTTCTAAGTTCTCCACCTCTGGCTTTCCACCCTTTTTCGCTTTTCCGCTATGGAGCCCTTCATTTTCTCCGTTGTTAGCTGTGAGATGCTACTTCTCACAGCAACCATTGCCTCCATCATCTCCTTCTTCGTGTATCTTTTCTGTTCACGAATCCTTTTCTCCAGGACCTTGCCCTGCTCTTCAAGGGTGGAGATGAGGCTGAAAAGTCGGTCCCTCAATTTTCCCTCCATTATTTTCTGGGCCATCTTTGTCCCGGACACCACCCCCACTTTAGTCTTCGCTTCAACTTCTACTGGTTGAATCTTCGCCTTCTTAATCGTTGGCCTGTCCCCATCCCATTTGATGTCAACCACACAAATGTTTGGCGATACCGGAGCTGTCGAACACCTCGGCGGCGACAGTGACATCCGCAGACTCATCTTCCTCTTCCCCGGCACCTTTGCCTCATTTTCCAGCTTCCTTACCAACTCTTCCATCTCATAGCAAAAAGAGTCCTCACTCATCACCCTGTCCGTTATCAATTGTTGTCATCCTTACCAATCAGTTCTTTTTTAGTTTAGTTAAGTTATTCTCCATTGATCCACGAAGATGGGACGAAAGTCGGTCGCCCTGGAGATGACGCCCATCCTCCAGGGAAGAGGACTTATCTTCCACCCGGGGGGCCTCCAGTCCCGGGTGGTTACCGTTCGCGACTCGCTGACGTGCAGCCATTCATCCCTTCGGCACGGTATAAACACCTTAGGATTCCGTGGGACTCAATACATCAGGGGTGCCCAACGGCCCTGACGGTTTTAACGACTTTACTCTCGGTTTTCTCCCCGCAGGACAGCCATGTAAGGCAAGTCCCCCGCTTCGGGAGACTCTACACGAAACGCAGTTGAGTGATTTTTGATCAATGTCATGAGCAAAACTGTAGAACTCGAGTCCACAATTGCAAAATTTTTTCAGCGAAATCTCAACTCGAATTATATTCGCCAGACTATTTCACGAAAACGCCCAAATTATTGATAATGTGGTGGAAGGTGACAGGTAATTGAGGTATTTGACATGCAGTATGCTGCCACAGTGACTGCAGCAATTGTTATTTTTTCGCTGAAAAATTAGGTACGTTGTGTAATAGCGACTGTTCATTGGTCCGTAACCCTCGATAAAATTTTGACAATTTGATTTTTTTAATTTAAATTTTGATTCCATTGTTGAATGATCACATATGATTGGTTAAAGTATATATGAGTGAAATAGTCAGTCTTATCTCAATCGTTTTTGATGTGTAATATCTATAGCCGCGATAGAGTTAGTAAAACCGATCGAATATCGTCACGAAAAACGGCATCACGCCACCCGTCACCCGCACTCTCTTCTCCCAAGTGTACGCGTGCAGCTCTTGTCTAAGTAATTTCCAAACTTCTACTATTTCTACTTTGCCAATTTAAAAAATTATTTCAGCTATATTTAGAATGGACGTTCAGGGTGGACATAGGCTGTTTTCCTGTTAAAATAAAAAAGCTTCTCGTGGAGACCACCTTTGCAAAGTAAGTCTGTTGCGTGAATTCGTTTTTTACGTACGCTGCTTTAACGATAGGAGATTGTATACGAATACTTACTTAGCTTAAAAAGACCTATAAAAAGTCGACGGCGACATATATCGATATGTTAAGGTCAATTCACAAATTGATAAAATATGACTATTCCTATGTGAAAACGAATACTGCCTGCGTGAGAAGCCGAATCTCCGAAATCTTCTATTATTGTTTTTCTTCAAGACTATCAATATGTTTATATTTTGGTATTTAACGCACTACATAGAACATCATTGTGTTACTACAACAATAATGAAGTTCATTATTTTACTAATAAAATAATATGACAGAAATAATAGCTGCCAACATAGAAAGTTTTACTACAAATAGTGCAAGTTACAAAGCATTTTAATTGAATTATGAACATCGATGGTAGCTACGCCCCCCTGCCTCAAGGGCCCCCCTTGACGCCTACGTCCCTTTTCAGATAAAATAATTGTTATCAATTGCCCCCTTTAGACAGGGGAAGTTTTACGTTCAATAAATTGGAAAACAATAATTTAGTAAGAATTTGAAAGAATTCATTGACAAGTTAAATGTGTCACTTTGTAAGTAACACCTTTTGTCTACTTTATGAGCCTAATAAGATAAAGTGACGCTTTTACCTTGTCAGTGTCAATGAAGACACATAAGTTGGCACTTTTGGGACATTTGCGGATAAAAAATATTTATTTGCTTCGTATTCATATTCTGTATATACTATTATATGTAATAAGAATAATAAAGAAATAGTAAACTATTTTATTAGGAGCAAAAGTGAGGCTTTTCGTGATTAGGATTGACAAATACAGACGAGCCACGAAAAGCCACTTTTCTCCGAATAAAACATTTCTTCTTGAATCTGTTTGTTCTTAAAACGCCGAAGATCTGACAATTTCTTTGATTTGATAAAACTTGACAGACCACCAGCGGCGCATAGCGTAATTTCAAGGTTACTTTATGCGCCGCCAGACGACTTTGTTTGTGATGGCAGAGAAATGGCCATTTGACTTTGTCTTTACCTATTGACGTATAGAATGTCATGTTTTTCAGACTTTTGAGTATATTAATTAGTTTATTAACGAAAAGGTGTTTTTATTTATTTTACTCCATATTTATTTATTGGTTTTCTTTAATTATAAATTATTTCAATAATCATCAATTTCGATGTTTCACAGTCCCGTGACGGCAATTTTTTTTTTTTTATATTGCGGTTTGGTTTTGAGTTGTGCTTTGTGACACTTGCTTTATCTGAGACCTAAAGATGTTGAAATTTCTGAATCAGCGAATGTTTCACTCTCTAATTCGTCTGGTTGAATAGTGGTTTTTGTTGATTTAATTTTATCGTGGCGAATTCACTGCTGAGGCGATAAATTTCTTGTTGAACTTGTTGACAGGATATGTGCAAATCCTTGCGCTTCTCGGCCGCATTGATTCATCATCTTCTTGAAAAACGAAAAGACCGTGAACACATGTACACAATCATCGGTGTATAATAAATGTTATATATTTTTTACGCATTCGAAACGAGACTTTGTTGCACGAAAGTGAAGTGAATACTGTTAGAAAAAAGAGATAAATGAAACAAGATAATAAGACCAGCTGCCCATTCTGACTAGTTTTGTCTAAACGCAGTGGATTTTGGATCGTAGGTGCTTTTAATCTATGCGTTACAAAATTAAAAGACAACAATCGACATTACGTACCTACCGATAGCGATGTTACGATTAAGATCTTTTCAAACTATACGGAACGTAAAATATCTTAGAAAAGTTTTCCCAATTCAGCCTTCGATTTGTTGCAGCGCACTGTAATGGCTTTTAAATCTGTTTTTACGGATTGTACTTATTTGGTAGGATTCGATTTGAAAGTGATATCTAAGTTGCTTTAACAATCGATGGGCGGTGAACGTTGCGCGACAAACGTCACAGCAATTGCAAGCCGAGCGTGAAGATCATCGATAGTATCAGCACGTACAATAGTGCTCTGATAATAATCATTGCTTGTCTGCGGTTTCAACGGTTAACCACTACCCCAACTGCCGCCTGTCTGCAAGGCCAAGCTGTGGCTTGGCGCTATTACGAAGATAATAACAGCTCCGGAATATATCCCTATAATTGCCACACTCGCAATGTTAATCTGCTCCTAAACACGATATCGCATGGTTGGATATTGTCGGAGCAAATATAATAATTTTGAGGTAGAGACGGTTTGTCGGGGTAATTCTTTTAAATTGAATACATTGTTTGATTACGAATGTTTTCGATATTTCTAATCATTGATGGTGCCATCATTACTTATAATTATAACGCTCACCCATACTTATGTCATAATTATCTACTATTATTGCTAAATAAAAAGAGTGGCTAGATAATGTTTTTTTAGGCGATGATTACGAAAATGGTGATATTCCGGCCTCTTCATTAAATATATTTCATCACTCATCAGCATTTGTTAAAAATGCATTCATTTCTTGTTCTGTGAGAAGTTTCGGCTTTGTAGGCTCGCAGCCCACTGAATTAAGCTTTAAAAACGTCAAAACTTTGGGAAATTTATCAATTTGTATAGTAGTACTAGTAGTATGCATATTTACTACGTTTACAGGTTTATAAAGTATCCGATTAATACATTTCCCATAACTCAATAAAATAAAATATAATATAATAAATAAAACTACATATGTAAATCAATAATTCAACACAATAACTAACAGCTTTTTATCCCTCCCCACATATTGTCCCTCTTCTCCACTCAACCAACACACACATCCTGCATACTCTATTCCTATCCTCACTCCAATATTTATTCTCTCTCTTCTTATTTCCACATCTAAATCTTGCTATTATAACTCTTTGTTTTCTACTCTCTCTTTCTAGGTACTTTGGCATTTTTTCCGTTATTATTTTTTCATACTTCCCATTGTACCTAAACTCCCTAATTCTCGTTCTTCTTTCCTGTACTTGCACATCTCTATCTCTCTACACTAATTCATCTGTCATTACTCTGCCTCTCTCTCGCATTCTTTCTATCTCCACGCCTGCATACCCGTTTCTTTCGAATATGCCTCCCTCTCTTTCCATACCCCCTTTCCTATTTCTTTCCTTTTTTCTTTCACTCTTGCAAAATTCTGCACTCTCCTCTCTCTATCACTCTCTCCTCAAATCTTATTGTTCTCTTTCCTGCTTCTATTCTTATTCCATCTTTCTTTGTTTCCTCCATCACTATATACCCCGGTGTCTCCCTGTCTACTCCTAGCACCCATTTCAAATATTTTCCTTGTACCCCTTCCAACCCTTTTTGCTCTCTCCATCCCTATATTTCTGCTCCATACATCATCACGCTTTTCACCAGACTATCAAACATCATTACTCTCCTTCTAAAATCATGTCCAAATTTTTTCGCTTCTATTTCCCATACCGCTCCTATTATCTTATTTGCTTTTTTACTAATTCTCTCACATGTGCTGTTGCTGTGTTTTCTTCATTCATCACATAACCTAAATAAATACTTAAATTCTTTCACTTATTTAATTTTCTCTTTCTCCCATCTCCATTCATTTACTTTTCTCCTACCACCCCCTTTTATAAACACAGTCATCCTGGATTTCTCTACATTCACCGTCAACTTTTTCCTCCTCATATATTTATTTCCCCATGCTTTCTATCATTTCTTTCATACCTTTTTCCTCTCTCGCTAGCACCACCAAATCATCCGCATATGCTAAAGACCACACTTTATCCCTCTCTCTCTCAAGCATTCCCACAGTAAATCTCTTTCCACATTATCAAAAGCCGCCTTCAGGTTCACAAAGAATGCATAATATATCTTGTCACCCCTCTTTTTTTTATCTCATTTCCTACTATGTGATTCAAGATGTATACATTATCTATGGTCCCTCTACCTTTCCTAAAACCCGTCTGCTCGTCTGGTAACACCCCCCGCTCATTCATTTCCTTCATCAGTCTCTCTTCCACAATCATCGCGTATACCGTCCCTCGCCGGTGCCTTTTTCCTTTTCAGTTTTCTTAGTTGTTGCTCTAATTCTTCTCCTACTATCTCTTTTCCTTTTCTTGTGTGTTTTTATCACCCCCCTTCGTCAACCTCATTTACAGTTCCTCTATCTTTCTCTCTTCCTTTTGTCTTCACTTCCAAAGACCCCATTCTTTCTCCCACCTTGTAGTTCTTTATTTCATTCCATGCTTCTTCATTCACCATAACATAATCAATAACTGTCTCCCCTCTTGGTCTAATATACGTGTACTCCCCTTTCTCATCTCCTGTGCAGTTCCCATTAAGTATGTCCCACCCTCTTTCTTCTACTAAGCTAATCAGTACCTCTCCCTTCTACGTTTTCTGTTCCATCTTTTGTTGATCTTCCTGCTGTTGTTGCTTGTTCCTCTCCTATCCGTCTTCCTTTTCCCCAATTCTTGCATTAAAATCCCCCCCAATCACATAAGTTCCTTCTTCTTGCTCTGTTACTCTCTCTTCTATTATTCTCTTCGTTTCCTTCATACTTTTGCTGTACACTGTTACAATTCTTTTCATAATCCCTCTTTCTTCTTTTGCTTCAGTTCCATTTTTTTCTCCCAGTCCCTCTTTCACACCCATTATTATCCCACCTTTAGCTCTCCCTTTCTTGCTTTCCCTCTCTGCATATTGACACTTCCACTTAAACTGTTTCGGCATTCTCTTTTCCAATTTTTTCCACCACCCCTTTTCTTCCATCCACGTTTCTACCATTCCCACTACGTCAAATTCTCCCAAATACTCCCAAAACTCATTCTCTTTGTTTTTTATTCCCGCTACGTTCCAAAATACTATTCTTATTTGCTCCTTTCCTCCCTTATTCCTCTCCGTATTCGTTTTCCCTTTTCTGTCCTGTCGCCGTTTTCTTGTGCTTTTATTCAAAAAAATTTGCTGTATCTAACTCCTCTTTTTCTTCGTCCTACCTAAGCCCTTTTCCCTCTATCCATATCTTTTTCTAACCCACTTTCACCCGCTGTCCTTTTTGTCGCTCTTCTTTGGCTATCGCTCTTAATTCTTTCTGTACATCTCTTTCCTTCTTTGTCAGATCATTTTCTATGTATACTCCCTTTGCATTTTTTCTCTTATTGCTAGTTTTCTTTTATTTTCCATAACATTCCTGTTTTCCCCCCAGCTCCCAAGTTCCGCCACAATAATTTTTCCTCCATTTATTTTATACAGCTCTCTCACCGTCACTTCTTCTTTTTTCCTACTCTTCCATTTTCCCCTCAATTTTTTTCATTTTTTCTTTTAGTTCCATCTATTCTCTTTCCCTTTTTTCTTCCTTTTTTATAACGGGGTAGAAAGAGCCCTTTTATACAGAGAGCTAGTCTTCTGGTAGTTGACGGTGGGTGGTAGAGCGATCCAATCAAGCGACAGTGAACGTACGGGGGAGCGTAAGTGTACTAAAGGGTGGGACTGTTACAAACTAGGACTTACTTTTTCATGAAGGTAACTTAACAGGGCATCTTCGTTTACTATCATAACACCCCACCTTTATTTTCTTTCCACGTATTAAATGATTCATATATGTACTTTTATTTATGATACAAAGGCCGAGATTTTGCTGGGATTAAATTTGGCTCAATTACTTTTACCTTTTTAGAAATAACGTCAGGATTTTGAAGCATGATGAAAATAATAATTAAACAAAACAAACATGTTGCTATAATACATGAGTCAAGACTTGCTTTTTTCTAAAGGTGTTCTGATCACAATGAATATTGAATAAACATTGTTTGTTACACGTACCTCAAAAGTTTTTGCGGACTCATCTGCTATTCCAGACTCGGCTTCGCCTTGTCCGGAAACAGCAACCAAGTACAGCACTTCGTACTTAGTACTTGGTATTCCTGCTTCTTCTCCCTGTCACTGTCTACATATTGAGACCGTGTGTATATTGTCCCTGTATATATTGTAAATAAAGACCGTAGCGCCGACCCTGCATTTGTTTTGTTTCCATCCTGCCAGCTCCCAACTTTGACAGCTGATACCCGAATTACCGTATTCCACTAAGCTATCCGCGGAAAATTGTGGAGCATACCACATTAAAAAACTGGCGCTCGAGGCAACCCGACAGTAACAAGCTTCATACTGATGATGTTGGAAAGTGGCCTGCCATTTGGGTTTGTGGTTAAATCACCGAAATCGGTGTGGCCCGAGTTGAAGTCGTCTAAAATGACTGAATATTGTAAGCTGGAGGCGTAGGTGAAGAGGACATTAGAAATTTGTTCACATGGCGCATTGAAGTGTCGATTTTTTTGTGACAGTTTGGATGGCCTTTCTTGTTAATTCATCTGCGAAACCCGTTGACAAGTGGTGGGGACTGTTCCGAGATTGAATGCTTCAAATCATTCGGGAGGCCCGGGATTCTCAGCGCGGCCAAATCTCCTGTAAAGGTTTTTTCGGTGGTTTTCCTTTAGAATTAGCCGAATGGTGGTGGGCGATATAACATCCTCCTAATCCTTCTACAATTTCCCGTCACTACCATCCTTGTCTAAACCCATCCTTACCCTGTAACTGGCTGAAAAGGCGCCTAAGGCTATACCGGCCAGCCCCACTTAGGAGAATGAAACATTCCATCTGAAATAAATAAGTTTTTATCTGAAGCACACTGTGAATAATAATTTTATGCATATATAAGTTATCTAATTCTTCTTCTACACGGTGTTACAAAATTAGTTCAGGGTGCTACAGGGGAAAGTAACAAAAATCGATAACGTTGTGATCACCATGATACAGATAAATTGTTTTGAATTGATCAACATTTTGACGTAACTTATCGATTAATTTATGCATTTATGCTAAACTTGCGCCCTTCTGGTAACATTTTCTGTAGCTTGTCCCAACATTTTGGCATTGTTAGCTCCCCAGTGACAGCAAAAATTCGATTGAACAGATGATCAGCATTTTTTGGAGGCGTTTCATAGACTGTTTCATTTACATAACCCCAAAAGAAATAATCCAGCGGGTTTAGATCAGGGCTCCTGACGGGCCAAAGAAAAGGACCATCGCGGCCTATCCATTTATTCTCATAGTTTTGGTCCAGCCATTCTCGCACCGTTCGCTCCCAATGTGGTGGAGCGCCATCAGTTTTTGCCAATCAGTCTGTTAGGAATAATGTGACGTCCAATTAAATGTGATCCCACAGTGCCGGTTCACACGTTAAATGCGTAATGGATTTGGTGTCCCCTGTTGTACAAAAGGTGTGGGTTTTCCTGGGTCCAGTAAAGCAAATTATGGCAGTTAACAATTCCGTCCTGCGTAAAAATGGCCTCATCGGTCCACATTAGGAATTAAATCAGGATCTCGGACGTCCAGGGTTATACCTTGTAATTTGAAATTCACCGTTGGCTCTAACCCATTCATACTGATCTAGACGAAACACTTGTGCACTTGGATGACGCCAGTTAGGATATTGTTGGGCGTACAACACAGCAGCTACCACTGGCCTGTTATTAGAAGCCCCCAATAACAGATCATGTCTGCGTATTCGGTATTTGAATAATAATACTCCATATTTAAAGAACGTCTTGACGGATTAAGGTTAACAGATTTTGTCAGAATTGATTGTTGACCGATATTCAGCCATGTTGCCCTTTCCTTTTGAAGAGAAATTGCAGTAGTAAAATATTTATTTACTCCAAGATGAAGCTATTCTTCCAATTAATCTTTTTTTAATTATTATTTTATATGAGTAGCCTAATCATAAGTAGAAATAAACGCTAACATTCATTGCTTTTATTTGAAGAAAACATGATGTAAAGTTTAGACCTTGAGTCCTATATATTTTGGTAAGGGGGCTCCTATATATTTTTTATTAATTTTCTTCTTACTCTGGAATGATCCGCTACAACGTTCCGAACTTGGAATACCCTAATTTTGCGACACCGTGTATAACAGACATTTATCTTTAATCTATTAATTGATTGATTAATTATTAATTGATTAATCTAGAACAGTCCACAGACGTCTGGGAATAATTGTTCACATAAGATGCCCTCATGAGCCTAGAAGATTCTGTTGCGGTGATCTCATACTATACGACGCTCGTGCAAAGAGGATGATCTCATTCTTCGGGAATAATCGATTGCGCCGAAAGAATGATCTCATTATTCCCGGAATAGAAGAAATCGAGAACGCCAGGAGGGGTATAAGAAGGGATCAAACGACGGAGCAAGTAGTCGATTGGTAGCATCGTGAACAAGTGGTCAGCGCGTGTTGTTGTGAAAGTTTGCACATAGTGAAAAGTTAGTCTTAGTCTTTTTAATAAAAGTTAGTAGTTACGGTGTGCACCAGAATTTTCTTTAAATCCTCGAACCCGTCCGCCTCAGGCAACGTTACAATATTGTGGGTTTGTTTAATATTTGGGATAGCCGGGGCATGTCGCCGTCAGAAACCTTAACCATGAAGATATAAAGACAAAGATGACAACCTTTTAATTAAAATATCTGATTCGAAAACAGGAAAAACAAGAATATTTAGAGTAACAGAGATCTATTTATGTAAACCATAAAATGTTTTTTAACGATCGTAAAGGCAAATGCTGTAATCAAGTTGTCGGGATACACACTTTTGCTAATGTGCCAAGCATTATTGCTAAATACATCATTGCTGATATCTTAACCCTGAACCGCCATGAAGAATCTTCAACAGTAGTTGTTGTCCAATAAATAATCAATTGCTGATTTTAAATAACAATGATAATAGTAATAATAATCAAAATAAAATTACTGCTGCAACAACATGAAGGGTTGTTCACACAATTATTGAAGCTGGACATGCCGCAATTACTTCAAGTGTAAATAAAAAATATAAACGTTTCTGAATTATTTATAAATAAATAAATAAATAAATAAATAAATAAATAAATAAATATATATATATATATATATATATATATATATATATATATATATATATATATATATATATATATATACATACCCAGCTATCCATACCAAGCCCGACAAACACCACAGGCACTCAGAAGCCCGCCCTTTTCTTTATAGTTACAGCTATATTTGCTGGATATATAGGTTTTATATCACCACATTAATCAGCGCAACCTGAGAGGGGTAACTTTTTGTTGACATACAAATAATTCTATGTATCTCAGATTTTACGAAACCACACATGCTCTGCTTACTATAACAATCCCGTTTGTATAAAAAAATGTATATCACGTATTATACGAAGCCAAGCGGTGTTGCCAGCATTTACACCACAAATGTAGACTAAATTAATATTGTATGCTGACTTATTATTCCGTGTTCTTCAAATACAATAAACAAAATTTTATATTTTTTTTAAGTTTTTCTTAAATTATTTGTTTGGAATCGGCCACCTGTATTTTCTTGGCAATATATTGATAATGAATGATAATTACAGCAAAATTATTCATAAAGGTAGTTCCAATTTGTTTTATTTACCCGACGTCCCACAAGTAGGTGCAGAATAACAGGAGCCAACTGGTGAGGCTTATGAGGTACAAATTATTTATTGCTATAATATTTAACTGGGTAAACAATTTTAAATAGGCCTTTGTCATTTATAAACTATAAGTACTGTTTATAAAACTAACAACTTACTAAAGTCCAAAGTTTTGTGCCTCTTACATTATGTATAACATCCCCTTTTGTTTGTGCTGTTCTTGAGGGAATTCTATTTCTGCATCCCCTCATACCATCTCACGAATTTTTCGGAGCAAATATTGTGTTTTTGTATTCGTTTTGTGAAACACATAATGCGTAATGAAATACATAGCAACATACATAAATTTTGCATCGTATGTATTTAATTTGGCAGCTGTCAACCTAACCTCAAAATCTGATGTAAATTTGTACTTTTTCTCATTTTGCGGGAACGAATACAAAAAAAAACATTATTCAATACTCGTGCCCTGTCACTTTTCAGGGGCTCGGCCTCATTGCGGCCCCCGGCATTCGCCTCGGGCTGCAAAAATTTGCCCTCGCCCCTGAAAAGTGTAATGACAGCGCACTCGTATGAAATATACTATTACTACCGTCCAAGAACTGTTATTTATTAAAAATAATTACGATAATTTAGGGTAAAATGAAGCTTCAATAAAGGCTTCAAGAGGGAATAATTTTGGTGCAAACAAGTTACCTTGTCGCACGGGTGAGGCCTGTAAGAACAAAATATTTTGTTTAATTTTGAGATTTATGCTAAATACTACTTCAGACTACTTTCTAAGTCAAGTTTAGACAACAAGCTCTTAAAAACAAAATTATTGCTAAAATTTCGGAACTGAAGCGTTTCGGTAAAATTTTTATATATCGGCGTTTTATAACGCCTATTTACAGCCAAATTGTGCTAAAATACTTACAAAGACATTTTTTACATGTTATTGCTCAATTAAAAGTCAAGGTGGTTTGATGTCTCCAACAATACCCTAAATTCTAAAATTAATAGAGTATGTTCTTAACAACTCTCCTGCGCTTATTTGCGTGGAAATCAAGTCACGCTTTTGTCCGTACAAAGAAAACAGTACAAACAAGCGTTTTATAGAAAATTTACTGTGACTTAAGCTATTTTTTTAGTAAAATACTATTGATATTTTAACTAAAAATCCTCAACTGTCGAAACAGAAAAAAAAATCGGAACTGAAGCGTTTGGCTGAAATTTCTATTATTTATTTATTTTAAAGACACGTATTTGCATATTTGACAACAGTGTTTATTACAGTCCCAGAATGGTTATTTATACCACATTAAATTTGTAGGGACTTGGTAGTTTACATATCTATATAATAAAAGTCGTGTTAGTGCAAGTCGGACTCGCACACGAAGGGTTTCGTACCACCGTACAATATTTATTTAAGACTACATTTTTTTTATTATTTTTATTATCTGTTGTTATTGCGGCCATAGTTGTCCGCATTCTGTGAAAATTTCAAGTGTCTAACTATTACGGTTCAAAAGATACAGCCCTGTGACAGACGGAAGGACGGACAGCCGGACAGCTGAGCCTCTTGGGGTACGGAACCCTAAAAATGAAATGCTGTACCTACGTTGATAAGCGCAACACTTGAGAACGGCTGGACCGATTTGGCAATTTTTTTTAGAATCCCCGTAATGGTCCAGGTCAGGTTCTTACGGAAATAAAAATTGGGAAAGATTTGCCGGAAAATTGGAAAATCTTTATTTCCATAAAAACATTACCTAGACCATTACGAATAGGTACTCAAAAAAAAAATTGCCAAATCGGTCCACCTGTTCTCAAGTGATGCGTTTACCAACGAATAGCGTTTCATTTTTATATAATAGACTGGAAAAGTCGTGACGCCACTGAGAGTGGGGACTTTTCAAAACAAACGCACGTGCTAGTGACGTGTCAACAGCTGGCTGGAAATAGTGAGGTTACTGTCATTCGCTGTAATTTTTTTTGGAAAATTTACCCGGAAAATTCGAAAATTCGGTAAAAACTGAAATACACTGCACGTGCGTAAATGTTGAAATGGTGTATTTGTAGGCGCATCACTTGAGAACGGATGAACCCATTTCGCTATTAATTTTTTCCTCATATTCGTCATAGTCCAGATCAGGTTCCTACGGAAATAAAAATTGTAAAAGTTGCCCGAAAAATTGGAAAATTCGGGAAAAACTGAAAGTGATTTTTTCTATGGGATTTTTATATAAATTCACAACCATAACTCACGATTCGAACGATGGATATGCCTAATTCTTTTTTTGTTTCGTTCGTTATGGTCCTGGAAAAGTTTTCGGGAAAACAAAGTTTGAGCCAATTATAAATAAAAGTCGGAAAATTAGGAAATACTGCAAAATCATGATATTTGTATGCATTCTCAATCATAACTGATGATAGGAAAGACCTATTTTTTTGTTTTGTTCGTTCTGCTCCCGGGATGTGAGCTTTTTTATTATTATTTATTATTAAGTTGTCATAAAAAATGTCTCCAAAATTTAGTTGTAATTAAAGCAATGGTGTATTGAAGGGTTAAAAAATAGTTTTAAGGATGCTTTTAAAATTTGGCCTTGTTTAAAACAATTTAAAAATTATAAACAGTGTCAAATATTTAAAAACCACCTTTTTTTAAGTTTTTAACCCATAAATACACCTTTGCTTTACAATCAAATTAAAAACACAACACAATTTAAAGCAGTGTGTGTAAAACACACCCTTAAAACAATTATTTTCAACCATAAATACACCCTTGCTTTTATAACAACCAAATATTAAACCTAATTTAAAAGGGTAAAAGGGTACCAACATTTTAAATAAAAAAAACACAAAATTAACATAATCCGCCTCCGGAAAAATAAAAATCTGGCAATAATATCCCATTTCAACGCACTGTTGCGCCTAAACGGTTCACCCGACAAAAAAATATGGTAGGTTAGACCTGTTAGACCCAATTCGTATTCCACCTCAAAAAACATAAAGTATCAAAAACCCAAAACCAGAAGAAAATTTGTTAAGCAGGACACCCAAAACCTTTTGTGACTGGAATGATGGGTTCAAAAACCGTTTTAAGGGCGTTTTTAAATATCTGACACTGTTTATAATTTTTAAATTGTTCTATAAAAAACGTTTTAAAAATTTGGTTGTAATCAAAAAACGGAGTATTTAAGAGTTGAAAAAACGTTTTAAGGGTGTTTTGACATTAAAATATAATTTTAAAATTCTCAGATAAGAGCTTTCTGAATTGTTACCGCTAAATCATCTTTTCGCTCGTAGCGTGAAATATCTCCAATATTACATTAAATGAATAATCGAGTGAATGCGCTGTTGTCACATGAACGGGATTCCTATTATGCATTAAACATCTTAAGGTCGGGCATCATCGACAAAGTATCTGCAGTAGATATACAGTTTTATACAAATCTGTCGTGCGCCCCCTACAGTGAACTTCAAAAACTAAACGTGTGTATTTTACGATATATGGTGACTTTACCCGCCAAATGAAAATTTTGCCAGTAGATGGCTTTAGTCGTATCAATGAGAAATAACTCGGATATACACGTGAATTTTACGAAGCCCAAAGTCGGGCTTCGTAAGTAGGTGTCGGGCTTGGTATTACTTTCCAATATATATATACAATTGTTCAGTTGTTATAAAGTAATATATTCATAAATACAAATTCACAAATTTGTCAATTTTATGAAGTAAGCAAAAAGAACTAATAAAAGTTTAAATGTTGTGTGCACTACTGCGAAAAATTCTTAGTTCGTACTCGCCTTCTTTCTGGCTGGGTTGTCGCCTCACCCATTAAAATCAGGTTTTTCCGAAAAGGAAACACCTTTTGGCCTTTGTCCACAAATAACGTTTTTGTTATGAAGTGCACAAGATTATACTGATTATTCCATACAAAAGAAGCTTTTTTTATGTTTCAGTTATTGAAAGCAGTTTTGTTAAACTTTTTAAAATTCCCGGCAACCAATGAAAGGTATGTAAATAATAATTTAAGTAAATTTTACTTACTGGCACAAATATTTTATAGAAATATATTTTTACGGGATAGTGGTAAATAAAAACTGAGTTAATATTAAACTCCATTTATTTTTAACGCTTTTACCTGCAGCTGATACAAAACTGTTTTTACTGTTTTTTGAAATATTCCGTGTTGTTATTATTTTATTAATAAAATATAGAATTTTAGTGCATAATTGATTGGCGTGTGGAAAATGCCACACTTTTTGATGTTGCTCTCGACACTGAATTTTTCATAAGGATACTTTCAGTACATGCTCAAATAATTGGGGGACAAAACCACAAACAGACAAAATGAATCACAGTTTTTAAAATTATTTTTTTATGAAGCTAGCAATCGGCGGTGTGAAAACACCAATTGCTGAATAAATTAATGTGAACAAACTTGATGCCAAGTTTAAATTGCAATAATTAGACGTTCTTGGGTAAAAGCAAAGAATCAATAACAGATATCAATTAAGTTATAAATAAGGTAGAAACTGGTTCAAGTTAATTTTCAACACCTTCTTACTTGCAGTGACCGGTTGGTTCGCTCTGTGTATAGGCAGAGCCGCCAGACTGACAACCATCTTTTCTGGTGTAAGAACGCCTTATAGCGTTGCTCTTATTACATGTTACACGAATAAATGCTCATAAATCAGCAGCCATGCGGGAAAGTTTTATATGAAGCAATGCAAAACAGTATAATAAAACGCGTTAAGCGCATATTTATAGTTCAAGCACTGGGTGTCGTGATTAACGTTCACTCATTATTCAAACATAATAAACTGCGTCCTGTTGCTATCAACCGTTCTGAATAATCTACATTTGGATTTGTAATTGTAATAGACGGTAGTGACGGCCTGGTGGTGACACCCCGATGCCCTCTAACAAACTTACGAATTCTTTCAATTTATGACTGGGGAAGTCTTCGACATAACAAACTCGGACAGGATTTTCAATGACGAAGAAAGGAACAATAGAAAATATATGTTTGTGGAAGGAAGTTATTTTCGGGCAATGGCATGTTGAATTTAAAACGGATCGAATATTCCAGACAGACCAAGAAAAAAGTAGGCGACCGAAAGCGGCGGTGACCAAAAACAATAAAGACGCCGTGGTAGAATTAATCTTCAATAATCGATGTCCCACTTGTTACAAGATCCAAGACATTGTTATAATTCAGCAAGGCTGGATGCCATTCTGCATCCGAATTTTTCTTTTAAAATATGCGATAAATTGTAAGGGTATACAATAATGTTATTGAAAAGTGCTTTCCAGATGCCACACACCTAGGATGACGATATTGGACCCTTAGTAGGTGTTTGTTTCATCTCGTGCTATCGTAGTTTCAAGGAAAAAGAGAATAAGTCCAATTTTGTTCAAAATGGGATAAGTGTGCCAGAGTACCTATATAGCAATTTTCCTGCTCGACGAAATAACGGAACTGGATAAGTCGAATAACGTTCTAAAAAGTGTACCGACCATGTACATTCTGAGGTATCTCAAGGAAGTTGTACGAGAAGAGATATATAGAGTTATACGTTTTTGAACAACATTATACTGTTCATAATGTTGACTCATATCTTGTCGCGCGACGTGACAGTACAATATGTAATTAAGTTTACCACGGAGCTCAGGGGTGGAAGAATGGTTAAATAACTGAAATAAGAGGCGATTATAACAAGGTATGATTTAGGAAG
Organism: Diaperis boleti; assembly: GCA_963583935.1. Taxonomy (NCBI): domain Eukaryota; kingdom Metazoa; phylum Arthropoda; class Insecta; order Coleoptera; family Tenebrionidae; genus Diaperis; species Diaperis boleti. Next base: position 33,424,882 of record OY757242.1, on the reverse strand, counting down.
GGAATCTGTTTTATAGTCTAAGAGCCAGTGAAAGGCAAACATGACATATTTCAATAAACCCTCAATTTTGTGAGAAGACTCTCTTATGCTTACTGTTCATGAAATGGGGACTACCTAAGCCCGGTCAAGGTAGGTTTAGTGGCGCTCAGGTGTAACAGGTACAAAAATCAGACGACTTTCAAAAGTATTTCAGTAAAGCTACCGTTTGTATATTTTAAATTACATTATTATTGTTATTGAAAAATCACAATGGCAGACGGTTATGGCGATTGTAACATCACGGCAAAAACTTTTCAAAGTTAAAAAAAAAATAAAAAAATTCAGTAGATCTATTCGTCAGTAGCTACAAAGTTACTGATGTTAATGAAAGCTTCAGCAAATAAGTTCGAAATTTCGACGCGAGCTCTATTCCACCTTGCAAAAACGAGCTATACCAGCAGTTTTTAAGAGCTCATTATATTTCTACCATTTGGAAAAATGTTTTCAAAGAAGAGCCCACCACATTGAGCCCATGGTTGGATAGAGGAAGAAAGTTCCTTCGTTTTCAAATGGTTTGAGGGAGATCAACTTCCAGATCTTGTCAGCGATTTGTTGAAATTTTCTCCAACTAATACAATGAATTATACTCAAAAACTTTTTAACTTTGAAAAGTGTCTGCCGTGATGTTACAACCGCCATAACCGTCTGCCATTGTGATTTTTCAATAACAATAATAATGTAATTTAAAATATACAAACGGTAGCTTTACTGAAATACTTTTGAAAGTCGTCTGATTTTTTTACCTGTTGCACCTGAGGGCCACTAAACCTACCTTGACCGGGCTTAGTTAGTCTCCATTTCATGAACAGTAAGCATAAGAGAGTCTTCTGACAAAATTGAGGGTTTACTGAAATATGTCATGTTTGCCTTTCACTGGCTCTTAGACTGGGCCCTCTAGAAATGTACTGAAATTAGGGACTAAAAATCTACTTGTGGAACTTCAAACTTAAAACCATGGTGCAAACTTTCCTTGTAGTCTTATATACAGGCTGTCCCATTTAAAACTCCCCAGTCCAGATTTCTCCGAATTGATTATTGTGATTAAAAAATCCTCGGACAGGTCGATTTTGTTTGCCAGGGGCACATCTTTTCAGGTTCCTTTCAACTCTCGGCACTTCGCCCTCTTCGCGAGGGGGCTGTTAGCCCCAAAATCTTAAATGGCACTATGGGTCGAGTGATGCCTCATTTGAAAGGTATTGAAGGTCTCTCTACAACTAACCACTTACTTTTTAATATCTTGCAGTTTTGACCGTAAAAACAATAATTTCTAATTTTCAAGATAATGCACATTTTCTCATGCTATGTCCCACAGAAACCACAAAGACCAACATGTAATTTTGAAATTAAATTTGTTAAAATTTTTGGGTCATTATGTTGTTGATTAATGTTGTTGATTAAGTGGTTAGTTGTAAAGAGGTCTCCAATACCTTTCAAACGAGGTATCACTCGACCCATAGTGCCATTTAAGATTTTGGGGCTAACAGCCCCCTCGCGAAGAGGGCGAAATGCCGGAACTTGAAAGGAACCTGAGAAGATGTGCCCCTGGCAAACAAAATCGACCTGTTCGAGGATTTTTCAATTACAATAATCAATTCGGAGAAATCTGGACTGGGGAGTTTTAAATGGGACACCTGTATATAAAATCCAAATACCACTCACTGACTCATCACGAAATCTCCGGATCGATCGAAGGGATTGCACTGAAACTTTGCACACTTACTTATTTGACCACGTAAGCGCCCACTAAGAAACGGTTTTTCAAAATTCCATTCCAAAGGGGGGTAACGGGGCCCCCCGCCCCGTTAAGCTCTGGATCCACTGAACCGATTGCAATGAAATTTTGCACACATACTTATTTCACCACGTAAGCGCCCACTAAGAAACGGTTTTTCAAAATTCCATTCCACAGGGGGGTAACCGGGCGGGGGAGGTAATCCCTAGATCTACTAGATTGCAATAAAATTTTGCACACTTACTTTATTTACCACGGAGGCACTCACTAAGAAATGGTTTTTCAAAATTCCATTCCAAAGGGTGGTAACGGGGCGGGGGAGTTAATCTCTAGATCCACTGAACCGATTGGAATGAAATTTTGCACACTTACTTATTTCACCATGTAGGCGCTCATTAAGAAACAGTTTTTTAAAATTGCATTCCAAAGGGGGGTAACGGGGCGGGGGAGTAATCTCTACATCCACGGAACCGATTGGAATGAAATTTTGCACACTTACTCATTTTACCACGTAGGCGCTCACTAAGAAACGGTTTTTCAAAATTCCATTGCAAAGGGGGGAACGGGGCGGGGGAGTTAATTCCTAGATCTACTAAACCGTTTGCAATGAAATTTTGCACACTTACTTCTTTTACCACGTATGAGCTCACTAAGAAACGGTTTTTCAAAATTCCATTCCAGAGGGGGGTAACGGGGCGGGAGATTTAATCTCTAGATCCACTGAACCGATTGGAATGAAATTTTGCATACTTACTTATTTTACCACGTAAGCGCTCACTAAGAAACGTTTTTTTCAAAATTCCATTCCAAAGGGGGGTAACGGGGCGGGATATTAATCTCTAGATCCACTGAACCGATTGGAATGAAATTTTGCACACTTACTTATTTTAGCACGTAGGCGCTCACTAAGAAACGGTTTCTTTAAATTATTAAAGTAGTAAATAAAATACTTAATAAAATAAAATCACCGTGCGAAGCCGGGGCGGGTCAGCTAGTCTCTATATATAAATGCGAAACTGATTTCTCACTGATCACTGCACAGCCCAGACCGTTGAGTCTTGAAGCGTGAAATTTGGTAGATACGTAGTCTTTAGGGCGTATAGGCGCACTAAGAAAAGATTTTTGAAAATTCCGTTTCTAAGGGGGTGAAAATGGGGTTAATTAGTGTCTCTAGACTCCAACTAAGTTGAAAACGAAAAACGGTAGAGAAGTGAAAATTCGTACCCGAACTCGCTTTTGAAAATAACTCGACCCCTTTTTGACGATTTTCCAAAAAATTATTCACAAAGGGCGAAAAAGGGGGGGAAAGGGGAAAACGGTTTTTATAAAAAATTTCATAACTCGACAACTCGGCATGCTAAAAACGTAAAAATTGGGATTTAGACTCAGCTTTGAAAATAACTAGACACGTGTTTGACGATTTTGCAAAAATTTCTTTACCGACCGAGAAAAAATTAGGGGTGGTTTACCCAAAATTCCTATAACTTCAAAACTGACGGTATTGCTGTCGTGAAAATTGGGATCTAGATTCTCCTTTAAAAAATACCGGACCCGTGTTTGACGATTTTCCAAAAAAAAAATTACCAACGGCGGAAAAAGGAGAGGGTGGATTTGGCGGTGCTTTCTCTCAAAATTCTTATAACTTGAAGGTCGAGAATGTTACAGGCATGAGAATTGGCACTCGGACTCTCATCTTAACTAGACCCGTGTTTGACAATTTTGCAAAAATTTAATTGCAAGCCCCGAAAAAGGGGCGTAAATGGGGAGGGAAGTTTTCCTAAGAATTCTCATAACAGGAAAACAAATAGTGTTACATACGTGAAAATTGGTAACTAGATTCTCCTTTAAAAAAGACCGGACCTGTGTTTGACGATTTTGGAAAAAAATTTACCAACGGCGAGAAAAGGGGAGGGTGGATTTGGGGGTGATTTTTCTCAAAATGCTTATAACTTGAAGATCGAGAATGTTACAGGCATGAGAATTGGCACTTGGACTCTCCTCTAAAAAGAACTAGAAAATATTTAGAAACCGCGAAAAAGGGGCTTAAATGGGGAGGGTAGTTTTCCCCAGAATTATTCTAACTGCAAAACAAACAGTATAGCATTGCAATATGTGAAAATTTGGATGTAGATTCTCCTTTTTAAAAAGACTGGGCCCGTGATTGAGGAAAAAAAAAACTTTTTGTTATTTTTTTATTAAAGACTGCTTTAAGCCGCTGTAGCAATTCCAAATATAAGCGACAGTAAAGCCGACCCCAACTTACGCGGGCAAAGCCGCGGGTAACTGCTAGTCTAATATATATAAAAATCAATATTTGTTTGTTTGTTCGTATCTTATAGGCGTCTAAACCGGTAAACAGATCCTCATGAAATTTTGACCACAAATAATATTCGCAATCGGGAGTAAAATAGAGAGGGGGGGGGTTACGACCCCAATGTGTCACCCCTTTTTGGTATCCAACACTTGTTTATTATGTAGTCATAATAACGCCGGTTTTGAGTGGATTATGAGGTCTATAAGACACATGTGACTTATGAAAAAATAATTCAACGGTTTTCTAATTTGTCATAGCAACTAGCTCATAAGCCAACAGTTTTGAACGTCAAATGAACGTCAAATTTTTTTAGGTTTTGATGAAGGTTCAAGAACTGTTACAGGAGAGGTTGTTGGATAAACCTATGTATTAAACACGTGTCTTAACAGCAAATAAGTCACTCAAGAAAAATTAGCCACTCGAGCAAGCTCTCGTGGCTAAACATTCTTTCGTGACTTATTTGCCTTATAAGACACTAGTTTAATAAATAGCTATAAAGTTCAAACCATGCGAAATTGAAAACTGTCAGATAAAAATGTCACAGTGACAGTTTTAAATATAAAATGTCACTCATCAGTTTTCTTCCAAAGCAGGGTGGAACAGTGTGGTGAAATCGAGGGAAAAGTGCCAAAATTGATTGTGGATGTGTCCAGGATTGGTTTCGAAGTGGGCGCAACTTTAAGCCCTTCTTGAAAAGGACGTGCAATCGGCAAATAACGCTAACCAAATAATTTTATAACACTAATTTGCTGTTCACTAAAAACATAGTTTTACTTCATTTTTGGGGTGCAGCCACTTGCGCCGGATATTTTGGATGTCTTACGTTTGCTTACTACTTCAGAAAATACTTTAAAATGCCAAAAAAGGAAAACCATCTGTTGGAAAATCAACCAAAAAATCTAGGCCAATGAGAGGCAATAGGACAGGTGAGACACCCGACCAACGTGAAAGTCATGTAGAGGAAATGCGGTTAAGAGATTTCAGATCAATAGCTGCTGAAACACTTCAACAACATAGTGTCCATTAAAACGACCATCCAAAATGTAATGCTCATCCTATGCATACCAATGATTCGTTTTGCCTTTCGGTTTCAAACGGCTTCAATTTCCAGTACGCCTTGCTTTGGCAATTACCATCAATAAAGCCCAAGGACAGTCACTGTGTGTTCCTGGGCTCAAATTGGGAAGTCCATGTTTCTCACGTGGTCAAAGAGGGAACACCGAAAAACTTATTGTTTACCCGACTGTTTTAGAATAATTAAATTGAATACATATTCCAAAATACTGTTCACTAAAAAAGAATGTGTTTTATTATTTGTACGTTTGGATGTTTCTATGTTCCGCATAGGCTCCTACATCGGTCAACGGTTCGATATGAAATTTTTACCACAAATCAAATAATATTCGAATCGGTTCAATGTTTATCCATCGTGGTTTACCTGTTCGTTGCATCGGTCAAATCGACTGAGATGTGTTTTACTTGATTTTGTGGGCGTGGCAACGCGCCGGGTACCAGCTAGTTTATATCGCTGGCTGAATGTAAGAAGTAGGTAACTCGAAATTTAGGCATTTTGAGTTATCTACTGTATGTTAAACCAGAGACCATACAGAATTTAATGCAAAGAGAATGAGTTCAAATAAAGCGTTGTCAACAACTATAGAGGCATTTCAATCTGTCTTCACAATATCAATAAACTGCAATTTCTCCAAAACAACGAATTATGAGTTACCTAGTTGTTGCAATCAGCCGGCGATATGTAAATTCAGGGTCTTATGGAAGTCCTAGCAGAAAATTTAACTACAAGTATAACTCGCCAAAATAAATACAAAATAACTCGCTCCCTTACGGAGTTAAAATTAAGAATAGTTTGACCCCTAAAACCCGCCTATGAACCCACGTTCATTCATTCTGAGGATACACAAAAACTTTCCCCGATAAATGAATCGAAATAAAAACTGTTTAAATGGAAACATTATGTACTCACCTACCATAATATGCATAATACTGAAGTAGGTTAGCATGTAATAATAAACTCTCTAACTTACATCAGGGATAATACTTGTTGGTGTACGTGCGGTAAACGATAAATGTTGACACGCCGATACTTCGAATACACTTCGAGGCATATCTTCGAATACTTAAAAATTTCAGGTTCAATTTCCAAAACGCGATTACATCTGGGACGTCCGAAATCTGGAGTTGGAGAAGAAAATTTGCCATAATCAACAAACACAAGAACCGATCACAGGCCATAACAATACATAGTGGCGCGACACTCAACTGATAACTAAAATTTACTATCAACGACAATTTTTTTGTCCTAAGAAAGTTAGAAGGTGTTTATCTCGTTCGACAAAAACGTTCTGATGCGTTTAAGTTCATGTAGTCATAGGCGGAAGGTGAAATAAGGGGTCAGAAAAATTGCGGATTTCAGCAAAGTGGTCAGCAAAAAATGATTATTTTGACGAGTTCTACTTGTGGTTAAATTTTCTGCTAGGACTTCCATAAAAATCCTGTACATGATATGAATTAATTTACCTAAAAGAGAAACAAAAGGTCTATGATAAGACAAATAAGAAAACGAATAATAAATAATAACCGAGCGTACCGTTTTACTCCCCCCCCTAGCAGCGTGGCAGCGGTCACTAGGAACACATTCGCCGGTTCATTCATTTACAAATTCGTGTAAAGAAATGATACTGACATTGACGCCACTGAACAAAAACTTCAACACAATTGACGACCAAAACCGATTTGATTCAACTTTTTAAAGAAATTATTGTCCTGTCTCAGGATTGGCCAAGTTCATGGTCCTTTGGTTCTTTAACGGAACATTTTAGACAAAAACCGACTTTTACTAGTTGTTTCTTTAGCTCCAGAGATTTTTCTATTAAGCGTTGGCACAATGTTTAGGTAACACTCTGTATAAACAGATATCTCGGACAGTTAAGTGATTCAAAAGAAACAGATTATTCTTTATGTAAAGCTGAGAGAAAAAATTAAAACGACCAGTTACCCAAAAAGCCCCCCACTCGGGACACAGAAGGAGTTTGGGCACGAGACAACCAACAAAAAGCTGAGGTTGAGAGTCCCAAGAAGTCTCCTGGGTACGACCTCATAACCGGGGAAATACTCAAAAAACTTCCACGAAGGGAACACAGAAGCTGACCTATCTAATAAAAGCAGCCATCAGACTGATGCTTGGAAGATGGCAGAGGTCATTATGATCCAACAGGCAGATAAACCAGCTAACGAAATGTTATATAGACCAGTATCACTACTGTCGCCAGTATCAAAATTGTTCGCTAAATTACTACTCAAGAGACTACAAACAATCATTGAAACAAGAAAATTCATTCCCACCCACCAATTTGGGTCCAGAAACAAACATTCAACCATCGAATAACGAACTTAATAGAACATTCCTATGAAGAAAGAAAAATAGGCCCACCAGTATTTTTAAACATAGCCCAAGCCTTTGATAAAGTATGGCAACATGGGCTTAGTACCTTATTAGTAAACTTTCAAGATTGTTTCCCAGATCATGCACTGAGATATTGCAATCGTATATCACAAGGGGCCAGCCAAACATCTAGGAATAAACTTAAAGCTATAGGAATAAACGCAAAGCTCCGATGGAAGGAGCATGTTAAAACGAAGATAAAAGAAGTTCAAATACAAAAAAAAATGCTTTTAGGAAGTTTGTCACAAATGATAATTAAAATTTAAATGTATTTAAGTAGAACTCCACAAACTTAACTTAAATTCACCGTTGAAATTGAAATCAATTCCCAAATTCCCTTTTTAAACTTGTTAATCGCTAGAAATAATAATACTTTTAAATTTGACATTTATAGAAAACCTAGTATCACAGATTGCGTAATACCTTTTGACTCTTGTCACCCTGCTTCCCATAAATTTGCAGCTTTTCATTCCTTTTTCCACCGATTATTTTTTATACCACTATCAGATTCATCTTTTTAAACAGAACTTAATAACATTAAACAAATTGCTTCAAATAATGGACATTCTTTAAAAACTATAAATAAATTATACTATAGATACTATAACAAATTCAAATACACACACCACTTGGTTAAAAATCCTTCAGAAACAAGTTCCTTTTCAAATTCATTAACATACTTTGGTGTCGTCTCAGAGAAATGTTCTAAAATAAAACGGTTTTAAAGTTTCATTTAAAACAGATAACAACTTATCCAGATTTTTTATTAAAAATAAAGATCCATTAGATTACAAATCGTCATCAGGTTTATACAAATTGAACTCCTCTTCTTGTGAGTCATTCTACATAGGTCAGACAGGTCGCAAAATATCAGACCGTATTAAAGAACATTTCAGGCACATCTATAACAACACAGATCTTGATCCTCCTCCATCAACACCTTCTTCTTTCGCAAATCATATATTAATAACGAAACATAGTTTTTCACGATCAAATTCCAAATTGATTCATAATTTCAATAAAGGCCGGAAATTAGATTTTCTTGAGACTTTGGAAATAAGGAAAGCCTTGAAACTGGAAAACAGATCTTGTTTAAACGGACAGAATAACTTCAATAATCCCATTATTAATTCACTATTTTATTTTTTTTACCACTCAAACAAACTTACCAGATTCTCCTTGATCCATTTTTGATTTTTACATTTTATAAAATGTTGTTTTTACGAAATCCTTTAAAAATCATGTAACCTTTTCAAAACGTCAAATTTAATTAAAAAATAACGTCATAATTTTAAATATTCTTTAAGGTAAGAACCTCTCTGTAATTCATCAATTGTATCATTAATCTCTTGTTAAATTAGGGCTGATGATGGCAGTAGTGTTCTGCCGAAACATGTTCCCATTGTAATTTATTAAAGTTTGTGGAGTTATTCGACTTAAATACATTTAAATTTCAAATTAAATTTACTCCACTTGGATTTATCGACATTCTTCTGGTACAAATGATAATAATACATCGCAAGTTACTTTTGTATAAACAAATCCTAAAACCCATGTGGACAAATGGGATACAACAATGGGAATGTACCAAAGAGACACACATTATGCAAATCCAAGTTTTCCAGAATAAAGTGCTAAGGGGAATTGTTAACGCCCCTTGGTACTACAGAACCGAGAGTTAAAAATTCCACTGTAAGAAGCAGAGCGCAGTGTCAACACAGTGCAACCCATAGATGGCTTTGTATAATGAAGCTATTTGAACATCTGCAATGAAGTACAACCAGTGTAAAAATATTTGTATATCTGATGGGATGGAACTCATGTATCTAGATATAAGATATAAATTCTAATAATAAAAAAAAAACAATAATAAAAAAATCTGGACGAAAGCGTTCTGAGACATCTGAACGCCGGAGAGACTTACAAGTACTTGGGTGTGTAGCAGTGCCACATCCAAGCGTCACACCAGGCAAAAAAGTCTCTCTGCGGCAAGTACAAAAATCTACTCCGACGAATCTGGTCGTCAGAGCTTTCGGGGAAGAACAAGATTTTTGCCACAAATATGCTTGCCGTTCCGATCCTGGTCTACTCATTTGGAGCAGTTAAATGGTTAATAGATGAGTTGAAGCAGATTGATCGGGATACTCGAAAAATGATTCATCTACAGCGCAGTTTGCATCCAAAACCGTCCGTTCCGAGGTTATATCTTCCACGAAACCAGGGAGTCCGAAGCCTTTTGAGTTTGGAGTGTCTTCATAACAGGGTAATCTTGTAAGACCATCCAAAGTTGAGATCCCCTGTTGCTTCTTGTCAGGGATCACGAGAGGCGGGGAGTAGGGGCATTTTTATTTAGGGCGGCACAAAGAGCAGCAGATGAACTCGGTTTTGACTTTGACGTTGAGCAAGCTCGGCCACACTCTATTACCGAGCTCAATTTTCTCCGTCTTACAGCCCACGTCAGAATCAATAAGTCAATGCATAGTGTTTTCTTCAAGAACATTGAAAACCTTGGCTTATCCAAAAGGGATACATTTGCCTTTCTGAGATCAAGTGGACTGAAGTCTGAGAATGAGGGATTCATTTGCGCTGCTCAAGATGATGTAATTAACACCTTGGTCTATGTCAGCCGCGTGATGGGTATAGAAGACACCAGTGCTGCCCTATGTCCCGAACGATATTAAGTCCGTTATGGAGAACGAAAGGTGCCAAATCTAATGGAACTTCTCGTTCTCCACCGTCAGGCAGATAACAGCGATCAAGCCTGACGTGGTTCTATTGGACCACTCCTCCAAGCAGTTGTTTGTTACTGAATTTTCAGCTCCTGCTGAAAATAACATCTGCGTCAAGGAGGAGGAAAAGCGGACAAAATATCAAGACCTGCTCTTTGAACTTCGGAGGCTGTACTCAGGTTACTCAGTGAAGCTCGTCGTTTTGGTAATTGGGTGCATGGGAAGCATTAAGGACTCGCTCGTCTCCAATCTGAAAATCATTCCTGCCTGCCGTAAACCGGCAGAGACCTTTGCGGCGGAATGCAGAAAGCGGTCATCTTGGGGTCGTTGCGTCTGCTCAGGGCACATGATTTACGGGATTCATAGCTACTGACCTCATGGTTTTGAGGAGTGGCTATGATGTACGAACAGGACCTGACCAGTAAGGAAACTCGTAAAGGTCGGAATCTCGGGGAGCTCCTTCTGGTCAATACGAAAAAAAAAACTATTTTTGCGCTCTTCGATGCATGCTTGAAATTAGATGTGCGTTGTCAGGTTGAGAAATCTTATTCCAAGCCAGTTCTAGCGTGTTATTGGCGGTCCTAAGCGGCGCTGGCGTATTGTAGCATATCCCATACATATTCGATCAGGTATTAATCTGGTAAACGGACGGCCAGGTTTCGTTGTCTTCAATGGCATAGAGTTGTCTTGTTGGAATGTGTTTTGACTTGTAAACGTTTATTCGCTCGTCAAGTACAGTGATAGCCAGTCAAACGTTCTTTCGTTACAAAATAATATTAAAACTTTATAAAAATATAAAATATTAAACTATGCGTTAACAACGGTTGGGCCCAGAACGGATAAGACACGACTGTCTGTACGTGTTTGTCGTGCTGCATTTGCTTTGCCTGTGATGTCATCGGACTAGTGTAGATGCATGTTTGTGATTGATGGAAATTAGCGTTGTATAGAATTCGTGTAGCGTGATGAAAACCAATCGCACGCAACTGTCAATATAAAAATAACTAGTTCAAAGATTATATACTACAGTGATAGTTGGTTGTGGTATAATTCATTTAAATAAAACTAAACTAAAAACTTAAAATTACCAGTAATATTTAGAAGTACATATTATTATCAAATTGACGACATAAATAATAATAAATCATGCATTTATGGATATGTGTACTATTACAACCTAAATTGTTGTAACGCCCTGACAAAATTGAGAAGTGTGGATGGTGACACAAGAAATACAGCTAAGTCCCCAAAAATCATATAATGAACAATTAAAAATAATACAGGAACTTTCTACAATTATACAATATTAAAATAACGTGGTGAAGATTGAAATTATAATGACTGAATAACAAGTTGTTGAAATAAATAGCTATTATCCCTTGGAGGTGGTACAAAAGATCCTAGTAAGTGCTGGTGAATCTGCCTATTTGATTGAAAGAGAATAGTCAAGGTCTGCAGGCAATAAAGTAGTTTCTCTTACCTCTCTCCGAAATCTCAACATTTAACGAATTATCCGCTAAAGCGATTTGTTATCGAAATAACTCACATCCAACGATTCTTATCCGCTAACGCGATTCTCTGGAGCTATCCCTTTTTTCAGGAGCAAAATTTACGTTGAATGTTACTTCGTCAAATGTCGAACGAAAAAGAGAGAATGTAGGTTTTGTCGCGCGGCACTGCAAAACTTATCGTGTTTTTGTATATGCCGGTTATCTCTAATGCCGATTCGTTCCTGAACCCGGGTGGTGAATGCGGGGAAAAAATCAAATTGTAACAGTACCTATAATAATCCTGTGTTTTTACGAATAGTACTTATAATCGCGCACCATTATTTGGAACGAAATTTTCAAATTTGGATTTTAATTTTGATGTTAGCTTGGAGCTCGTGCACTCAGTGGTAGTTGATGATTGATGAACATCAGAATTTATTAATTTTGCCAGTGGAATTAAGACATCAAAGTGTCTTTCATTATAATTTCCTGTAAAACGGATTCGCTTTACTCCCTGTAGTGCCTCCCAAAGGCAGTAATAACGGTGGAAACGGTTGAAACACCTGAAACTCGTAAGAGAATAGCGAATTGTATTATTTTTCAACTGTTGAGTATATTTTTGTTGTTCCAGCATAAATTTAGAAATATTAACATTCTTTTTGCTACTGTATCTGGTAGATATTTGAACTCGAAAAAAGCGAAATTCAGATCAATGAAACAAACTGAATTATATCAGGGCTTTTCAAATGTTGAGAATTGTACAATAATTAATGTTAACATTTACTGTAACAATTAACAAGTTAGCAACAATTAAGTTATCAATATCTGTAACAAGTAAGCATTTAATAAATTTTCAACAGTTATGACAACTACTACTATCATTTTAGGAGTGGGAGGTTTTCCTCGATAGATTTTCATTCATTCATATATCGCAAGTACGCAAAACTACGCCCTTCCAATGTCAACCATCCTAGCTTTATTATATTTTACAAAGGAGGAAAATGTACATCTCAACAAGTGGGCAAAAATACTTTCGGAAAAACACCCAACTTAGTTGCAACTTACTTAGGTTTTCCATGTACTGGGCCATGGCGTGGCATGGCTTGGCGTCTGAAAATCTACAGCCGTAGCCAAAGGGTATATGTATACAGGATTCCATTCAAAATAAAACAAATACAATAATTGCAAAACAAGGACTGGAAGGTGCATGTGTGTCAATAAAAAACCGTAAATCGTAAATCTGACATCCCACGAAAAAGTTTTGTGTGATTTTCCAACTAACGTCAATTTTAATAATTGCCTACTACTGTATCGTTTACTGTTAACGTAAATAAATAAGTTCTTTTTTGTATTCGTTTTGTGAAACACATAATGCGTAATGAGATAAATAGCAACATACATAAATATTGCATCGTATGTATTTAATTTGGCAACTGTCAACCTAACCTCAAAATCTGATGTAAATTTGTACTTTTTTTCATTTTGCGGGAACGAATACAAAAAACACTGTTTAATACTCGTGCCCCGTCACTTTTCAGGGGCTCGGGCTCATTGCGGCCCTCGGCATTCGCCTCGGGCTGCAAAAATTCGCCCTCGCCCCTGAAAAGTGTAATGACAGCGCACTCGTATGAAATATACTATATGTTTTATTTGAATAGAAATGTGACATATTTTCTCCCTGGGGAGAAAATGATCCACTTCTGTCACGATTTTGACAGCAGAGAAAGTAATTTCTACTCACGTTTGTGCAAAAAATTAATTTTTTTAATTCTCACTTGGATTTTTTCCATGGAAATCTTGGCGCGTATCAGATGAAGAGTTCATATATAATACAGAGAAATGATACAACGGGAAATGGTCGGAAGCAATGCTTGCACATTTTTTTTGTTCCAAAAGGGAAAAAACTACAAAGTGAAATGCTATTAAAAATAAGTTATTAGATTGTTTTAATGATTTGTATCATTTTGGAACAAATTTGGTCTAGTATTGTCGCAGTTAATAAATTTATGATTTATATTTATTATATATTTATATCTCTCTTCAGAAGTATCAAATCTATCAAAATCATGCATAATAAATAGAAGGAGAAAAAAAGTTTTTATTTGCAGACCAGTCTAATTTATACAAATTACCTATTGATTCTTAATGAAAAAAGTATTGTATAATGACACACTGTGGGAAAATATTAAATTCTGGTGCGATGCATGTTCGTACAAGTACCCTTCTATGATAATCTCCAATGTACTTGATTACCTTCAACGTGCAAAAAAATATGCGCACAGAAAAAACTTGAATATGTATTGTTTGGATTTGGATAGGGATGCTCTACAAGGAAGTTTGCAAAGGCCTCTAGTGTCGTCAACTCAATGTCACCGGAGCCTGCCGCCTCTTACCGTTTCTTCCATTCTCAGGTAATCAGTTCTAGTTAGGTAGGTCGAACAAGCTGTCATATTAGATTACGATCAGAGGCATTGTCAACTCGTTGAAAGAAGATTGCATGTTGGTAAAAGCTGAGTAAAAATCGGTCTTGTTATGCTCGGCAGAGACAGATCTACAGATGGTAGGACCGCTCATGAGGATGCGGTTACACGAGGTGCTTAGTTCATCACCCTGGAAAACCGCTCCTTTGTCCGCCTGTCAGCATGTTGCGCATTGACACTCGCATTCAACAAGCTGTTCCGCCGCTCAAATCTGCCGCCCGATATTGTATTACCGTCCTTTGTCGAATAAAACATGTAATCCGCTACGCGTTATAAACATGCGTCGCCCATGAGGGGCCCTAATGATAGCCGGGTTGGATTAGGGTGATTTATCTCGAGTATTTGTAAACGCGGATTAGGGCCTTCTTTTCAGAACTCCTTGTTTGTATTGTCATTGTTGGCGACGACGGATGGATGACTGACAGGTTTTGAGCGGCTTTTTGCAGTACAAGTAGATACAAATGCCGCCTGACGACTATGAAATTAGCACTTTAGTTAGTTCTTGAACGGTCTTTCCAAATTTAGATAAGCTTTTATCAATCTTATATGTATTAAAATAAAACTATTTTTACTTGGTTTTTATTAGTTGAAATATAGGTAACTATATACATAATTAAGTCCGATTTAAAAAATGATTTTGGTTAATTAACCAGACTTGTTAATTGGATTACCGAAATGGAGCTCTTATAGAAGATATTTACTTGAAAATACTCCACCATGTCTGTTATAAAGAAGAATTTGTGATTTCCAGAGCCTCAATTAAAGAACGATCTTTTAAGAAATACTTCTACGTAATCGATCGTTGTGTGAGTATCGATTCCGTTCGAAAAGGCAAATTGTCATTGCAGGAATAGTCCAAACTATCAGGCAGCGGATGGTATAATTAGATTTCAATTGATTCTTTTCAAGTTCTTTTGTCCAATATGATGAGGAGGCTGTGGTGGAATCTGAGATTAAACCGATTTGCGTACTCATTGTATTCACTTCATATTTTCGACCACATTTAATTCTATAATGCGTCACACTTTTTATTTTTGAAGGTTCATATTTCAAAAATCGACTTCCATGATATGAATAACGAATTTTGATAATGCGCGTAAGTTATTATGATATTTTATAGATTACGAAAAAAGTGTGGCACATTATGATTTAGCGGACCGCTTTTTTATTACAATAGCGCATCCACCATTTACTTCACATTGTTTAACGAAGCTATCTGATGCTCTCAATATTGGTGTAACCATGTTGTAATTACAATAACATTGATCGCGGACAGAATCTGAAAGAAAATGAACAAAAAAATTCTTATTATAATATTTCCCAGTTTCGTAACTTCTTGATTTCGTAATTTTTCATTTCTGTAATTTCCTAATTCCGTGATTGCGTAAATCCATAATTCCATAATTTCATAATTTAATTTTAAATATTATATAAATTTTGTAATTCCGTTACTCCTTATAGCGTAATTCCGTAATTTCAAAACGTCGAAATTTTGAATTATTAATAACGTTCTTGCTTAGAAAATCCTCGTAATATTTAGTAATTTCATAATTCTATAATTCAATGTAATGACAATAATATTAATGTTCGCGTACAGCGTCGTTAAGCAATACGCAATTTTAAAAAACGCTGTTGTATGCGCATCCACCAACTTTGTTATAATTTCGTAGTTCTATACTTCTTTTGCTCGTAATATCACGATCTCACAATCTCAGATTATGTAACACATTACGTAATTACGTACTTTTGTAGTTGCGCAATTTTGTAATGACGATAGTATTTAGCGCGGATAGCGGCGTTAATAAATGTGAAATAAAAATTGTGGAAATTCTGTTAGAACAGAGTGGCGCATCTTTGTCATAATTTCGTAATTTCATACTTAAGTAACATAATTGTATAATTTAGTAATTCCATAGTTCCCAAATTTCCTAATTCCAAGATTCCATAATTCTATAATTCCCTCATTTCCTAATTCCATAATTCATGATTGCGTACGTACTTACTTCAGTGACTGGATAATTCCATAATTCTGTATTTGTATTATTTCATATTTTGATCATTATTACATATTCACAAATTAACGATCGTGGTCTTACGATTTCATAATATTTTCATATTTTTCCCAAAATGTCCATATTTCACGATTTTATAATTACCTATTTGTATGATTTCGTAATTTTTAAATTCTATCAATTAAGAATCGCGTAATGGGGCAGGTACGACTTTAATCTTTTTGTAATTGCATAATAGCCATGATATTATAAAACTGAGCGCAGGCAGCGTCGTTGAACAATTTCAGAATTTTCAACTTTTTTTCCACTCCATTAGATTATTTTATATTATGTATTTCCTAGTTCCCAATGTTGTAGTTTATTAATTGCGTTGGTATTATTATGACCTAAAATGTTGTAATGCCCTGACAAAATTGTGAGGTGTGGATGGTGACACAAAAAATACAGTTATGTCCCCAAAAGTCATATAATGAACAAATAAAATAAATACAGAAACTTTCTACAATTAAACAATATTAAAATGACGTTGTGAAGATTGAATTTAAATAAATTGGCAAGTAACAAGTTGGTTAAATAAAACTACATATATGGATGTTGAAATAAAAATGTAACAAGTTAAATAATGACTATTGCACTACTCTTAAAAGGTTAAATTACATTAAAAATTATTAAAATTTAAATATATCCAAGTCGAACTCCACAAACTTTAATGAGCGTAAAATTACACTTATAACATGTTTCGACGGAACACTACTGCCATCATCAACCCTTAAGGGGCATTTCGCAAGGACGAGCAACTACTGGGTGAGAGTGATCAAAAAGTTCGAAGTGTGACATAAGTAGTAGGAAGTAAACAAAAATCCACGCGAGACACAGAAAAAGTACATTCTGTGAAACAATGCTTTCTGTTCAGAAATATTTGCAGCGGTCAGTTGAGAAACCCAAAGAGTCATAAACCTCTACCTGTCTAACGCCCGACCCAAATGCTAGCACAATACAAATATGTGCAATATTATAAATTCAACCACCACCCGAGACGACATTCGGGATTATAAAAGTATTATTGACCGGAGTCCATAAAATTACTGTAAGTCTGGTCGTACTTTGCTTCTGATGAAACAGTCGAATGAGAACGTGACATCGTAATGGGAGAAACAGTTCAACTATTTTTTAGTATTTCACGGGCCATTACATTTAAACATATGATTTTTTAATTTTGGCACAATGTTGTCCCAAAAGGACATAATTAATTATCTTTCTCAATCTGCAAAAAAACATACAAAATAAAATTGCTATGGAATTCCACTAGGCCCATACAACAAAGTAGCAGTAATTGTTAGCACCAGTAATTGCCAATTGTCTCTAAACCTGAAAGTAATAATTATCTTTTGGCTTTAGTTTAACGTCCCCATTTTGGTCTATTTTTAAGTAATTGAACAAGTTTGAGTGTGAGTGTGAATATGGCAAAGTAACAAGTGAAACTGGAGTGTTAAGATCTGTAGACAGCACGTTATTCAGGGAACCTATGGATATTGACCCAGAAGAGAGGAAACTACTCCCTGAATTAACAGCTGGATCACCAACTATCATAAACACAATAAGCAAGACACGTCGTATATGTAAGTAAATAAAAAAACCCTTAAAGAATATTAAAAATTATGACGTTGACGTTATTTTTTTCTTTCTTTTTATAATAACGTCAACCTCATAATTTTTAATATTCTTTAAGGGCTGATGATGGCAGTAGTGTTCTGCCGAAACATGTTCCATTTGTAATTTTACGCTCATTAAAGTTTGTGGAGTTCGACTTAGATATATTTAGATTTTAATTTAAATTTGCTCCACTTGGATTTATAATATTCTTCTGGTTTAAAAATGATTATTGATGATTTACAATTTTAACTGACATGCTAATAAAAGAAAGATGAATTGTTAACACAAACAAAAAAATAAATAAATTGAATTACTACTTATCTTCTGAGCTATACAACGGTTTCCTGCTGGTTTTGGAGCTGACGTGTCCTTACAATCACTTTTCCTGCGGTTTTGCGATCCTGAGATCCTGGGAGATTAACCTTCTGGATTTTTATGAGTCCACGTGTGGATTTTGTCATAGAAAATCACGAGTGGAAATACTTAGTAGCTATTCCAAATGAAAGTGATACAAGAAAGAATCCTCTGGTGAATGCTGGTGTATCTGCCTATTTGATTGAAAGAGAATAGTCAAGGTCTGCACGCAATAAAGTAGTTTTTCTTACCTCTTTTTCCTCCGAATCGACATCCCAACGATTTTATCCGCTAATGCGATTTACTTATAAAAATAACTGAACACCCCAATCGTATTATCCGTACTTTACGCCAATTCCTAGACCTTACTCTTGTCGAGGACAAAAATTACGATGAGATGTTACCTCGGTCAGATGTTAGATTTGTTCCTGAATCTACGGTGTACCTACATATTTATTTAAAATAATAATTTCATAATTTTGCGATCTCGTAATTCCATAGTTTTATAAATTCATAATTATTTTCCTGACTCATCATCTCACGAACTCACGATCTTGGTCTCAGAATTTCATAATTTCTTCATATTTCTCCCAAAACGTCCATGTCGATATTTTGTATTTTTCTAATTTCGTAGTTGCACGATTTCATAATTTTGAAATTCTATTTTAATTCTAAATTTAAGAATCGCGTAATTGCGTAATAACAATGACGTTATAATATTGCGCGCGAACACCGCCGTTGAACAGTTTCATATTTTTTATTTTTTTTCCACTCAATTAGATTATGTACATATTTCGTAGTTTCATAATTTCGTGATTCCCTAATTTTGTAGTTAATTAATTGCGTATAGGTATATAGTTACTTCAGTAATAACATAATTATTTGAATAATTTGGCAATACCCTAGTGCATAAAATCATAATTCCGTAGTTACATAATTTTATAATTTTGTAATTATTTTCCCATAATCTTACGATATTGGTGTCAGGATTTCATCAATTCTTCATATTTTTCCCAAAACGTCTTTGTCGAAATTTCGTAATTTCATGATTTCATAACTTTCAAACTCTATAATTTGAGATTTGCGTGATTTAGTACTTTCGTATTTTTGTAGTTGCATAATGACAATAATGTTATAATACTGAGCGCGGACAGCGTCGTTGGACAATTTAAGAATTTTTTCAGTCTATTAGATTATTTTATAATGTGTATTTTCTTATT
Organism: Diaperis boleti; assembly: GCA_963583935.1. Lineage (NCBI taxonomy): Eukaryota > Metazoa > Arthropoda > Insecta > Coleoptera > Tenebrionidae > Diaperis > Diaperis boleti. The sequence continues at coordinate 33,405,396 of OY757242.1, read as the reverse complement.
TCGTAATTTAATAATTCTCTAAATTTGTACTTTATTCATTACGTATGTACTTACTTCAGTAATTCCATAATTCCGTAATTTCATAATGTAATGTATTTTAAAACTTTCCAATAAGTTATATTGATAGTCGATGCGAAAAGCTTTAAAAACATTGTTTTAATTAATTATAAACAATTTAAAATTGATAAAATATTAAAAAGAGTCACCTGACTACGAACGCGCCATGATTGGTCGTTGCGTTTGTGATGTCATTATGTTAAACAGTAAACCGTTTCACTATCAGATGTCAGCAGATGTCTCGCTGGATGTCACTCTCAGAAGTGTCAGTGGTGTCAGTTATCATTCGGTAAATTCGTTAATCCGCGTTGTTTCCGTTTTTTAGTTTCAATTTTGTGCCGTCTGAATATTATATCGTTTGTGGGCGACGTGAAGATGATGTAAAGTTGCGTTTCCGAAGAATGTAGTAACCCGATAAGTATTGGGCTACGTTTTTATTTTTTGCTTTTAGGCTCGATCAGTGAATTTATTTTATTATTTAATTTAATTTCTTAGTGAGCGCCTACGTGGTAAAATAAGAAAGTGTGTCAAATTTCGTTTCAATCGGTTCAGTGGATGCAGAGATTAACCCCCCTACCCCTTATGAATGGAATTTTGAAAAACCGTTTCCTATTCAGCGCCTACGACGTGGTAAAGTAAATAAGTGCAAAATTTCATTGCAATCGGTTCAGTCAGTCAGTGTATTGTATTGTATTTGGATTTTATATAATATAAGTAGATTTAGTTTTCTCAGAACTTTTGTTGATTTTTGTATACGTTTATTGAGTTTTTGTTTTTATTTTAAATGTGCTAGTGACAGATAGTTATGGTTCTAATTGTTCAGTCTATAGTCTTTGGTATGTGTTTTTCTTTTGCTAATCATCTTTTTCAAATTTCAATTCCAGTCAAACAGTTACGCGGAGCCCGTTTGTGGTTGTATACCGACGCTTCACGTTACGGTAGCTCGCCCATTTGTCTACCCAGATTAACTCTTTTCTTTCGAAGTTGAACTTCCATTGGGCTTACTAATGAATGTTCACTTAAAAACTGAATAGCATGATTATTTGTTACGTTTTCGTTTAAGCAATTAATTATTATTATTGACTCGTTTTCTGATATTATTGCTATTTAAAGAGAATACGTTATGTTTATAAAAGTTTAAGTTTCAGGTTTCATCCGAAACACATCGGGGTTAACAAAAGGTGCTTCCAAAATTTTAACTGTAAGTTTTGTGCTTGCAGTATACAGGTTGTCCCGACTAAAATTTGTACCCCCCAACAATTCCAATTTCGAAAGACTCGAACACTCGAAAACGCTCGAACAGGTCAATTTTATTATCAAGGGGGACCAAATTCTACCAAACTTTCATGTCTTAGATCTCACCCCTTTAGCAAGGGGAGCCACAACCTTAAAAAAATTAAATAGCATGGGGGGTCGTGTGATACATCATTTTAAAGCTTATTCAATTCTCTATCCAGACCTCCAACCAAATTAATCGATAACTGAAGGAGTGAGATCTAAGACTTGAAAGTTTGGTACAATTAGGTCCCCCTTGATAACAAAATTGACCTGTTCGAGCGTTTTCTTCTGAGTAACGAGTCGGAATTTTGAGACAAGTTACTGTAAAGTTTCCGGACGTATGTCGTAATGCGTTTTATTTCATGCTAGAGATACTAAATCATTGTTTTCATTTTAAAGAATGAAATTGGAATTCAGAATTTAAACATCCATGATTTGAGTATCTATGACAACAGTTTGATTTGTTGGTTGTATTTTTTTTACAGGACTTGTACTGTAAAGTCCCATTTTCCGGACTCAAAACTCTGACGTAAAACTAACAAATATGACACAGTATGAAATAAAAAAGTTTCTGTGGACAAAAGTTGAATTTTCAGGAATGAAAGTCAATGCCCTAAATACATTAAATCCGAATTCGTCAAAAAATCGTGCAAAAAAAAGTTATTAACAATTTCCGAGTTTTTGAATTACTTGATACATGGTTTGATTTTTCTGATATTTTTTAACATTCTCTGTAGCCCTTTGGCTAGAAATAAATGAATAGTTTTTTGTAAATCATTGAGTTTCCTATCTTGTAGCAACTTTAAACTCGATCTTCTCGACTTTACGTCCGCTCAAAATTAATTACTTTATGCGATTTTTGCCGTTTTTCACCCGTTATCTCCAAATCTAAACCATAAATCAAAAAACTTTCATATTTTTGTAGTAAATAATAAACTAGACACAATTATAAATGTAGATTATGTAGAATGTAAAATTTCTTGGGATCCCCGGACTACGGACAGATTCTCCCTCTCTGTCGATCACAAATTTTTGCTATCAAGTAACTGTGACATTTTAATGCATACTGTCCAAATTTGGTGCAGATCCAAAGTGTCTTGTTGTTTCTATGAAGCTTTAGCTAATAAGAAATGTGTGAAATTCAGTTGGAAGATATAGATAGAATCGTGATCAAAGTTCTTGCCGAAAGAAGGAAGTGGAGCCAAAGATATTCATCAGATGATGATTAACGTGTATGGGGAAGATGCGTCGTCATATTTTACGATTAAATTTTGGTCTAAGCAAGTTCGATAGGGTAGGGAATCAATTCGAGTAGACCCAAGATGCGGAAGGCCTGTTGGAGGAAAACATCAGGAAAGTTGAGGAATTGGTCTTATTATTAGCCGATCGAAGAATAAGGATTTCAATAATTGCCGCTGAAGTGGGGATATGAGAACCCACAGTTCGCCGTTAAAAGTTCTACAAGAAGATTTAAGAATGAATAAGGTGTCAGCGCATTGGATTCCCAAATTGAAAATTGCCGAATCTATTAAGCTCGCCAAGTCCGAGAAGTAATCAACGAGTGAAACTCTATAGAGATGGAACATCCACCTTACAGTCCGGACTTGGCATGGTGTGACTATTATCTCTTTCCTAAAATTAAAAAAAAAGCAGTTGCGCGGACGTCGTTTTTCTTCGAATGAATGCCTGATGAGGTGATTTTTGAAGACCGAAATATTTGGAAGGTATACCCTTATTGAAAAAACGTTGGAATAAGTGTGTGAGCGGCAGTGGATCTTATATCGAAAAATAAAATATTACTTTTTTTCTAACTCTTTTCCTTATGGCTAGGTAGATAATAATATAAAAATCTCCCATCGTATACCATTTGAACCAGAAGAATGTCGATGAATCGGGTTTGCTTGGGTCACAGATCTGGGGTTTGGTTCTGTTGATTGTTGTATTGTTTTCTGTTGATGTTCCTTCCACAGTGTACTTTTAGAGTAATTCATATCAATTGCTGCTTTTGGTTAGCACATGATTTTGACTTTGTTGTGGTTGTATGTTTCTTTTTCTTTTTTTGATAATTTGTCAGTAGCGTGTACGTACAATTTCTTCTTCGGATTTAGAGTCATCGTCTGAGTATGTCACTTAGTATACGTTATTCTTGGCATTATGATGAGTTTGGTTGACCTGAATATTTGGTGTAAGAGTAGCATTTGAATTGAAGATTGCTGGTATTGAGAATAATTACTATTGGTTAGACCAGATATATTTCCGGCTGGAAGTCTAACGGACTACAGGTGTTTATTAATCATAATTATGAATTGTGCAAATAATGTAAACAAATAATTTACCAGCTCGGTGTAAAAACATCGCGATAAAAATGCTGTCCCGGTCGACCCCTCAGGAACGATCGCCATTCTGGCTCTCAATTATTATCAAAATGATGCATGACTTATAATTATATATTGTTAAATTTTACTTAGCCAATGAAACGTTCGCTCACCGTTCACGAAGAATGCCGTAATGGCATTAGTTATTACCATCTTCGTTATGTTATCCATTTTGTTATTGCAACATCGACACACACGTGTTGCTTATCCGGGATTTAAACGAACACTAATTATTCTTTAAATGCATCTTTAGTTGTACAGACTACTAAGTATGTACTTGTAAAACAAGAAAAGAAAAAAATCCATAAACATTCGTGTTTAAAGGTAGCTTTTGTAAATCAGCAATGCTTTGAAAATTTTAGTGGAACAAATTCGATTCATCGTATTTATTGCAAACTTTGTGGTCTTTAGAGAAGTTTTAATATTTAATTTGTGAAAATCACCGGCTTCGTTCATAAATTTCCGTTCCGCTTTCCTGTCGTGCATATGCATAGTCAATACAGCAGCGCTCTGGCTCGGGGGACCCGGGATATATCAACGATTTCTGGTATGTCAGCCCTCTCGGTACATATAAATATTAAACATCAAATTTGTCTGGAATCCATTTCCGATTAATCAAAATCTGCATTGACAGACTTTGATGATAGAATGAAAATATGATGGTATGACCGCGATTAATTATCACACATCAAAGCTGCATTATATCGGTGTGTTTTTGACATTCAACCACTACGGCGATTGCATTGGAATCACCACATCAATATACTGCATTTAAATAATGGAATTTATTAATATAAAATAGACGGAGGCAATGCGTCCACGTTATAATCACTAAATCAGGCCGGGATCAATTTACAACTACAAAACCGGAACTAACCCTATGTCCGGGAAACATGCATAATATATCATCGTTGTTGAAGGGACGCCTCGGTGATTGGCTCCCTTTTTGTTTTTTTTTCTAAACAGACGATGATGCATCAGCAAAAGACCCTAGAGAAAAATCAACGCTTGATTTATTGGCGAAGTTTTCAAGACAGAAAGAAATTCATCACCCAAGTTTTATATAAATGAGATACTTAGAAACTTTGTAGACAAAGTTATTGAATTAAGTATAAAAACAAAACACATAATTATAATTATACATATTTATTAATATAATAATGCGTTAGTACTAACATTTAATATTTTTTATTGTAATTTGTCTTCATTTTAATTCTTTAATACACATATTCACGAACACAACGTCATAATCTGCGAGGTCATAATAGCCATTAAAGCAGGGAACATTTTACGAAAATTTTTAAGTTGACAAAGCGTGATTATCTTGTCACTAATGTCACTTTAAGTTACAAAATGTGTCCAAAATAGGAAGTGACAGCACGTGTAAGTGAACATTACCAACCGCCACAAAAATTCTTAAATCGACTAAATTATTTTTTTTTTTTTTAAACGGCATAAAAAGGGCAATCATTTTTTAAAAATAACTCGTGGCTACGCCACTCGTTTTTTAAACTTTAATTCGTGCTTTAAGACTGCTCTTATGTTTTTTAATATACTATTTTCAAATTTGGTCGTTTCATATAAGATCTAAATAAGTCATTAATTATCGTTAATTATTCTGTGCGGTTTTGTAGACAGAATCGTCCGACTCATAAATATAGAAATGAGATTTTGTAAGGGTGGATTATATGGGGTGACGGCTAGTAATGGCAGGGTAGACATGACTTTGATAAATGGAGCTAAGTGTTTAATAGACTAATCGATATAATACTAGCGTGTGGTTTGAGTGACAGCGCCAGTAATTATTGTCAGTCCTTGGGCTCCCATGAACTGACACGACCACCACGAATTCTGCAAAATATTCTAATCCGGCAATCTTCTTAGAAACGAATGGTGTGTCGTTGATTAGAGGCGGTAGTGTTGGTTTGTCCGAAATTATTGAGCGATAACGGGTCGGAATGCTCCTTTAATCCAGAACTTAAAATTATGAGCAAAGACGGTGGGCATATGCATATATATGTAGTTATTATGTAAACAAAATGCTTAGGCGTGTGGGCAGCACACCCACACGAAACACGCCCCAAACCTTTAACCCCGGCCAAAGATGCAATCCTGGATGTATTTGTCACGACGTGCGGTCGTGTAACGGCAATTTAAATGCAGATATGTCCTTAACACAATGCGTTTTCTAAGTGTTTACAAGGAACAATAAACAGATACCAAGCCACTGTGCTTCGTATTTGCAACGGAAATAGAATTTAAATAATGTATTTCGAGTTTTTATTAGGAAAACAATTTTGGATGTTCTTAGATTTATTGATGTGTTTTAAAAATAATACGTCGATAAACTTTTTCTAAATTTTTCTTTGGTGTGCAAAAAAATGTAATTAAGCCACTGTACGAAACAGCAGGATTCAAGAAAATTAATTCCCCAAAGCATTATTGAAAACCACAACCCGGTTTAGCCTCATGATAAAAAAAGTCGTTCATAAATATATTCATGGAGGGTTCTTCGATACCCTTTATATGTAGTTTCTATGAACAAAACGTGAAACTCACGTATTCAGCGCGGCTTTCTAGATCAATTTCGAGCGATATATATTAAAAGAATTATTATTGTGATGTATGTGTTTTATTTTACTCACGCACCAGCTAACTTAAATCGTCAATTCGAGCGACAGAGGCTGAATTGCGGTACCACATGCAATTATGACTCATAAATCAGTTGGCACAAATGGAGTTATATTAAGACTTTTATTAGTTACCCCGATAAAAAAAACGTTTTACCATGCCCGTGTGGCAGGGGTATTTAATTAATGTCTACCTTAAAATGTTTATTACTGGTATTATAAATAGCCTTGTAGTTAATTTGCACAAAACTCGCAATCACTGTTATACTTTGGACATATAATCTTTTTTTTACCATGAAATGTCGAATAATATGTACTTAAGACAGTCTATCAAAGTGGTTGAGCACCCTATGGTTTTTGAAGGCAATTGGGCCACACACAACCAATTGCGAGCAATTTCCAAAAACAAATTTTTACGTACTGGAAGAAAATGGTGATCATTCCATTGCCAACTCATACGACCGAGACCGTTCTGGAGTAATTCTACGAGCGAACGTTCGAGAAACCGCTTGTGGTGTTAATTAAATTGTAGCAGCAGTATGTATATTTATTACCTTTACAGGTTTATAAAGTATCCGATTAATACATTTCCCATAACTCAAATAAAATAAAATATAATATAATAATAAATAAAACTAAATAAATCAATAATTCAACACAATAACTAGCAGCAAAGGGATAAAAACTTCCCACTTATTGTCCCTCTTCTCCACTCAACCTTCTTCATCCATTCGATCCCTCTTCCGTCCTCATTCAAAATTTATTCTCTACTCTCATCTCTCCCTCTCAATTCTACGCATTCCTTCAACAAATGCTCTATCGTCTCCTTTTTTTCTCCACACATCCTGCATACTCTATTATTATCCTCACTCCAATATTTATTCTCTCTCTCCTCATTTCCACATCTAAATCTTGCTATTACCACTCTCTCTTTTCTACCCTCTCTTCCTAGATACTTTGGCATTTCTTCCGTTATTATTTTTTCATACTTTCCATTGTACCTAGACTCCCTAATTCCCGTTCTTCTTTCCTGCACTTGCACATCTCTATCTCTCTGCACTAATTCATATGTCATTACTCTGCCTCTCTGTCGCATTATTTCTATCTCCGCGCCTGCATACCCGTTTCTTTCGAAATATGCCTCCCTCTTTTTCCATACCCCCTTTTCTTTTTCTTTCCTTTTTTCTTTCAAACACTCTTGCAAAATTCTGCACTCTCCTTTCTCTATCACTCTCTCCTCAAATCCTATTTCTCTTTTTCCTGCTTCTATTCTTATTCCATCTCTTTTTGTTTCCTCCATCACTATATACTCCGGTGTCTCTCTCTCTACCCCTAACACCCATTTTATATATTTTCCTTGCACCCCTTCCAATCCTTCTTGCTCTCTCCATCCCCATATTCAATTTTTCTTTGCCCACCACAACCGCCTCTGCCTGCCCCTTTCTGAACATCTCCCCTATATCTCTAATAAAAGCTGGGTCTAAAAACAGGCTGGGCCTTAGTGGGCAACCTTGTCTTACTCCCTTATAAGTCTTGAAACATTTACTCACCCTTCCATCCACTCTCACTCTACTTATCGTCTCTTCATATATATCTTCTATTTTTGTTACCAGATGCTCATTTATTCCTCTCTTTCTCAAGCATTCCCACAGTAAATTTCTTTCCACATTATCAAAAGCCGCCTTCAGGTCCACAAAGAATGCATATATCTTGCCACGCCTTTTTTTTATCTCATTTCTTGCTATGTGATTCAAAATATAGACATTATCCATGGTCCCTCTACCTTTCCTAAATCCCGCCTGTCCGTCTGGTAACACCCCCCTCTCATTCATATCCTTCATCAGCCTCTCTTCCACAATCATCGCCTATACCTTATATGCTGTATTTAGGAGAGTGATCCCCCTATAATTACTGATTGTATCCTTTTCTCCTTTCTTATATATGGGGCATATTATCCCCTCCTTCCACTCCTGAGGGAATCCCTCTCCCTTCCACACTCCATTCATTATCTCTAACAACCTGTCAACTTCCTTTTCCGTTCCATATATCCACGCTTCATTCTGTATACCATCCCTCCCCGGTGTCTTTTTTCTTTTCAGTTTCCTTAGTTGTTGCTCTAGTTCTTCTCTTGTTATGTCTTCTATTTCTTCCACACTTTGTTGTCTCTTTTCCTTTTCTTGTCTGTTTTCATCACCCCCCAGCAGCTCACTGAAGTACACTCTCCATTCCTCCATAGTAATTCCATCACCCACTCTCTCTCTCCCTTTTTCTTTGTTTCCTTATTTATGTATCTCCATACCTCTTCTTCCGTCTTTATACCTTTCATCTTTAGCTCTTCTTCCATCCGTTTCTTTTGCTTCTTCTCTTTGCATACTAAATTGTACCTCTTGCATGCTCTCTTGTAGTCTTCCTTAGTTGCTTTTTCTTTTTTCCAATTTCTTAGTTTCCTTCTTGCTTCCTGCCTCCTTTCCCTGCATTCTTTATCCCACCACTCGTTCTTCCACAGCCCCATCTTTTGTCTTATCTCTATCTCTTTTTTTCTGTTGCGTTTCTTATGTTATCGCTCAGTTCCCTCAATCAATAACTGTCTCCCCTCTGATCCGATACACGTGTACTCCCCTTTCTCATCTCCTATGCAGTTCCCATTAAGTATGTCCCACCCTCTTTCTTCTACTAAGCTAATCAGTACTCTCCCTTCTGCTTTTTCTGTTCCATCTTTTGTTGATCTTCCTTCTATTGTTTCTTGTTCCTCTTCTATCCGTCTTCCTTTTCCCCCAATTCTTGCATTAAAATCCCCCCCAATCGCCAAAGTTCCTTCTTCTTGCTCTTTTACTCGCTCTTCTATTATTCTCTTCGTTTCCTTCATACATCTGCTGTACACTGTTACAATTCTCCATTTTCTCTCTTTACTTTTCACCGTTCTTTCCATAATCCCTCTTTCTTCTTTTGCTTCAGTTCCATTTTCTCCTTCCAGTCCCTCTTTTACCTCCATTATTATCCCACCTTTAGCTCTCCTTTTCTTGCTTTCTCTCTCTGCATATTGACAGTTCCACTTAAACTTTTTCGGCGTTCTCTTTTCCAATTTTTCCCACCCCTTTTCTACCCACGTTTCTACCATTCCCACTACGTCAAATTCTCTCAAATACTCCCAAAATTCATTCTCTTTGTTTTTTATTCCCGCCACGTTCCAGAATACTATTCTTATTTGCTCCTTTTCTCCTTTATTCCTCTCCGTATTCGTTTTCCCTTTTCTGCCCTGTCGTCTTTTTCTTGTGCTCTTATTCCAAAATTTTCTGTATCTAACTCCCCATTTTCTTCGTCCCACCTAAGCCCTTTTCCCTCTATCCATATCTATCTTTTTATAACCCACTTTCATCCGCTGTCCTTTTTGTCGCTCTTCTTTGGCTATCGCTCTTAATTCCTTCTGTATATCTCTTTACTTCTTTGCCAGATCATCTATCTTTCTTCTACTCTCTTTCCTTTTTTTTTTTTCTCTTAGTTTTCTTTTATTTTCCATAACTTTCCTCTTTTTCCCCCAGCTCCCAAGTTCCGCCACAATCATTTTTCCTCCATTTATTTTATACATCTTTCTCACAATCACTTCTACCTCTAATTCAACTTTCATCCATTTTTCCAGTTTTTTCTCACTCTCGCATTCCTCTTCGTCCAATCCCGTTACTACATTATACTTTTTTCTCACTCTGCTCCTCCATTTTCTCCTCATTTTTTTTTTTTTTAGTTCCATCTTTTCTCTTTCCAATTTTTCTTCCTTTTCACGCATCATAATTTTCAACTGTTCCAGTTCCCGTCTCATCTTCCGATTCTCTTTCTTTATCTCCCCTACATCATCCATAATTTTTTTCACCATCTCTTTTATTTCCTCATCCATTCATTGCCTTTTTAACCGGTGATCTTTCCAATTTTTTGCTTTTCCTAAAGGGGTTAATCCTTTCTTCCGATTCTCATCCTTCTTCTCTTTTTCTTTTGTAGTCTTCGTCTCCCTCGCTCTCACTAACACTTTTTTTCATTCTACCTCTTTTTCACTTTTTCACGCTTTTTTATCCGCTTATCGGAATCCCTTAATTAAATTGTAAACACTTTGTTTAAATAAATACTTTGTGAAGCCGACATTGGTGTCAGGAGTGGAATTAAATAAATAAATACGAAGATGGTAACGAAGAAAGTTACGTTGGAAGAGCTGAAGGTGGCAGAGCTAAAGAAGGAGCTGGAGGAACATGAGTGGAACAAAATCGGTGTTACAGAAATAATAATATGTTAACATGTTAATAATGTTTAAAGTTCCCTGGGACGTAAACACTGCACCACCCTGTCTTCATGGTCAGAGCGGAGAAGTTAACAGTCATCACTCTTAGGGCCGCTGCACGGTTGATTAGCAACACGAAGGAACAGAAAATATTGTACAAAATTGAAACAGAAGCAGTAGCGGAAACAACAACTTGTTAGGGTTTTTTATTTTGGCACTAGAATGTCACTTGACATTTTAACCTAAAAGTGAAACTCGCTTTTTGAGCGACTCTCAATTTAATAATTTAATTATTGTTAAACTCAAATATTTATCTGTACTTCCTGAAATGGATCTTGACACTGAATTATTCGATGAAGATATATAAATTTTATTTGGATTTATATTTTATAATAATAATAATAATAATGTTTATTAACGGTATTATACCTTTCCATTTACAATAACAAAATTTACAAAATAAATAAATAAAAAAAAAACGAATTACACTTACAGAAGAACATGCAACAATTAATTTTTAAATTTGGTTAGGCTTACATCAAATAAATCAATTTTGTCACTATAAACATTACCCAATTGAATCATTCGATTTAAGGGGGAGTGTAGGGAATAATTAGTATGGTTTATTTTACCATTAAATAAAATTGGTGTTCTAGTCATATAGACTGGAATAGCAAAATTAATCTCTTCAGTAAGCCATTACAATTGATGTGACCATTAATTAACTTAAAAAGAAAACACAGATTTAAATAGAGTCTACGTCTTTCAAGGGTCATAATACCCAAAAATGCATGAATTTTATCTGGACTTATAAATATTTTATTTAAACTAAGTTTATACGTTCAATATTTAAGAAACTTATTAAGATTTTTTTCAATACGTAAAATGTGACAGTAATAAAAGGGGGATCAGATAACTGCACAATATTCTAGAACAGATCTTACTAAGAGTTAAACAAGATAATAAGCGATCTCACATTAGAAAAGTCAATTGTCTACCTTTTAATACAGCCCAACATTTTGTTAGCTTGAGCAATAATATGGTCAAAATGAACCGTAAAAGTAAGTTTGGAATCGAGATAAACTCCTAAATCCCGAATAACAATACTGTTTATTATGCAGCAAAAACACAAAGATAACATTTTACTTTTAAAAAAATAATATAGCATCTTAATATGTAAACAAGAAGAATGTTCTTAAATCCAAGTGGAGTAAATTTAAATTAAAAAATTTAAATATATCTAAGTCGAACTCCACAAACTTTAATCAGCGTAAAATTATAAATGGTACATGTTTCGGCAGAACACTTCTGCCATCATCAGCCCTAATTTAACAAGAGATTAATGATACAATTGATGAATTACAAGAGGGGTTCTTACCTTAAAGAATATAAAATATTATGACATTGACGTAATTTTGAAAAAAAACAAACTTACCAGATTCTCTTTGATCCATTTTTAATTTTTACATTTTATAAAATGTTGTTTTTACGAAATCTTTTAAAAATCATGTAACCCTTTAAAAACGTCAAATTTAATTCAAAATTACGTCAATGTCATATTTTTTTATATTCTTTAAGGTAAGAACCCCTCTTGTAATTCATCAATTGTATCATTAATCTCTTGTTAAATTAGGGCTGATGATGGCAGAAGTGTTCTACCGAAACATGTACCATTTATAATTTTACGCTGATTAAAGTTTGTGGAGTTCGACTTAGATATATTTAAATTTTTTAATCTTAATATGTGTTGGTTTTAGGTGGTGTTGACAGTTCACTTTTTGTTTTCGTTTCGGGCGATCGAGTTGGGGTGTTGGTGTATCTCTTCGCTTTGGGTTGCAGGGATTTCATGAGCTGATGACGCTGGCGAAAAGGGGCTTTGGAGAAAACCCTCTCTGTTCACATCGTATGCTGTTGGATTGACATCCACTTCTATTTGGGATTCCAGGTCCAATTGATCTGCAACGCCCAAAGGCTCATGTTGCACAAATGGTGCAGCCTCGTCACCACAGGAGGAAAAATCCTGTCCATTTAATTGGTTTTTGTGTTAATTGGTTTAAAAGAACATCTCTTTAGGTGTAATTATTACTTTTCCTTACAAATATATGGCGCCAACCACAACATAGTTCAAAAATGGGGAACCCAATTTTCTTCAGTTGGGCTGCAGAACTGGACGGCAGTTTTTCATTATAAATTCGAAACGCTTGAATGAAACTGGTTCTCAAATTTTCCCAGCGTTTTTTAATTTTATCCGCTAAAACATAATGAATATTACAGATGTTGCGTCATCTTTGTAACTTGTTTTTTAATAACCTTTCTATATAACTAATTAAAAGTTCATCGATGTTTTCCATGCTTAACACATAACTAAGTACAGTTGGCTTAAAAAAAAAGAGGAAATGAAATTTGACCTAAAGTTGAATTGAGATTTAAATTTGTCAATTTATGCCAAGTCTTGTACAAACCATGCATTTGCATAACTGGCATTTCTGACACATAAGTGTAGTTTTCTAACCAAAATTCTAAAAGGTCGTTCTAAACTATGAAAAATTAATATAATCTGACAGAATTTTTTCTGACATTTCCCGTTTTATTTGAAGCCAACCGTAGGGGTAAACTAGGACAACTAGGGTAAACTAAATACTTATCTAAAGAACGGCAATATTCTCTATGGGGAGTAACATAGGGGAGTTGACGACCCCAATGTGTCACCCTTTTTTCGCAAAAAAAAAAATATTTAGTTAAAATTCAAACCGTGCGAAATTGAGTACTCTTGTCATATAAAAATCTCACTCTTGAATTTTTGGTCAAAAACATTTCACAAAAATAGTGTGGTGACGCCGAGGGAGAAGTGTCAAAATTTGTTGTGGATGTGTCTAGGATTGCTTTCGAAGTGGGCGCAATTTTAAGTCCTTCTTGGATAGCACGATGAATTTTTGGGGCGCAGCCACTCTCGCCGGGTATTTTGAATATCTTACGTTTGTTAACTATTTCAGAAAATACTTAAAAATACCAAAAAAGGAAAATCATCAGCAGCTGAGACACCCGACCAACGTGAAAGTCGTCGGAACTGCGGTTAAGAGATTTCCGATCAAAAGCTGCTGAAACACCAAAACAACATAGCGACCATTGAAACAAACATCCCCAATGGAAAATGTAATGGGGAGATGTGCTCATCCCACACATACCAATGGTTCGATTTCAAACGCCGTCAATTTCCAGTGCGCCTTCCTTTCGCAATTACCATCAATAAAGTCCAAGGACAGTCACTGAGTGTTGCTGCTGTAGAATAAGGGAAAAAAATACATATTTTAAAATACTGTTCACTAAAAAAGAGTGTGTTTTATTATTTGTAAAATTGTCTGTTTCTATGTTCCGAATAGGCTCCTACACCGATCAACGGATCAATATGAAATTTTGACCACAAATCAAATAATGTTCGTCAAGAGAAGTGTGTAACATGAGCGTAATGCCACTCGGATCGGTTCAGTGTTCACCCATCAACTCGCGTCGGGTACAAGCTAGTGACATATAAAGTAATATTAATAGTGAAGTTAGAGCAATGTCAAATTATAATTTCCCTAGATCCACTAAAACCTGGCCAACTGTTTTGTTCCTGCTTCTGCTACTGTTCCCGTTACTGATGTATTGTCTATGGAGTCATTTGAAAGCATGTACTTTATGTTTGCTCCTGCTCTCATTCCTGCTACTGTTTCTGTTTCTGATCAATTGTGCAGCGGCCTTTATTGGTACTACACGAGATGTACGCAACAAACTTTTGTCGAGTACCAATTCTTGTCTTATCATTGTCATTATATCTGAGTTCAAAAACCATTTTTGTGATCCATTCCCGATTCTATATTTTATCCACATTATTGCAATTTTATATCTATATTCCCTCTAATTTCTGTTTGTTTTAATTTTTGTTTTTTTGCTTGTTTATTTCTTCCACTTGTTCCTCCAATGGACCTATGTATTTTTAGCTGGGCTGAGCACGCATTTAAACGGCAAGTGACATTTCTGAAATTTGGTAAATTTCCCCTAACAGCAACAGGTGTAAACTATGAGCGCCGTTTTTAAATAAAGTAAAACTAAAATGGTGTATTATTGCTGCGTTCCTTTTTGTTCAAATCGAAAGCCACCATGAAGCGAAGTATGTTTCCACGGATTTCCCAAATTAAAGTACCCGTAGAGACACAATTAATAAATGAAGAAAACGTTTCTCAGTAGGCCAAAGTACAAGAACGCGCCATGAAATAGGTCCTTCCAAAACTCTACTGTGACAGTGGAACAATGGAACAAATAGTAAAAAACAAACACGGAAACTAATGGTTACAAACACGGATAACAAACAACAACACTATTTAACAATAAAAATGCTAATAATTACTGAAAAGCAGAGTGAGGTGAAACCAGAAACCAAACAAGAATGCCGAAGCAGGTCCAAGAACAAGAATTAAAAATAACCCTTGCCACAAATGCCGCTCACGCTGCTGTCACTTTTTGACATCTAATGTAAATTGCAAAAGGTCTGTCAAACAAATTTCAAATGTCCCGCATTTTTGCCATTAAACTATCCTTTTCTATTGTAAATGCCTGTTCAGCATTGCGTTTATTTCCACATGTTCATTGATCTGGTTCGTATCACAGTTATATTGTGCATCACCTCAATTCTTTCCATGCCGCACTTATTTTCCATTCTCCTTCTTGCCCCCACTTTACTCTCAGTAATACAGAAATCAGTATTATTGAGGTTATTTTAAAAACTTTTTAAAATATATATTGCTTATGACTGACTTTCATTACTGGCGTGTTGCTTTTCATTGCATTTTTGTGCCTGTTGTTTCTTTTTGTATTTCTATTTTGCATGTTTATATTAAATTTAATATTGTTTTCCAACACCTGAATCGGACCAGGATTATTCTTTCACTCCGGTAACCAGAAATATAGCGCGCTGCGAATACAACTGTCCGGGAACCGCTACGAGTACCTCGGGCCAAACATAAAATGCTCCCCGGTGTAACCAACTGAAGAGCGCACTCTTGATACCGCCCTCCCGGACTTGCTACGTCACTCGGAGCCGCCGCCACTTAATTGGAAAGAAGACGTCGTGTCAATAAGTGATCCCGCCCTAGAGGGAGAAAAACCGACGAAGGTAGGAGGTCCATCCGTGCAGATCATGTAATTAGTTGTACACAGGGTGAATAATAATAATGGTAGTGTACAGGGTTTTCAACGGTGAAATGTTTTACTCACTTTGCCCAATTGTCCATTATGCATATTAGGCCAGGCAAAGTGTCTCCACTAATATTTATCACATTGCCCAATCATTTTGGTCATTTTTCAATACTGCCGGATTATTCACTTGGTCCATAACATAAATATATGAGGGAAGAACAAGGTAAGTGTTTAAAGCCGTAGGTGCCTGAAGAAGAAACAAAAAAGGCAGACCTAGAAAACTTGACAACGAGAGCGACCGTTCTTGTTACATATACTGTAACGGACGTGGACCCGATGTGACTCATCGCTCGTCATCAATTACTAGAATGTGATGGATTTATACTACAACGTACTCGAACATGACATCATCTTTTGGAATATCCGGTATACATCGAGAGCGCGATGGAACTATCTGGAGGAGCCTCGAAAGATTTAGACGCCAGTCTCATCAAACGCGAAGATCAGTGGGTCGAGTCGGACAGTTGCTTTTATCTATCCGGAGTGTCGCGCGATTTGTAAATAAATAAGACGAGACGTGCCGGTGACGTAGTAAATTGTAAATAGTGTAAATAATGTAAATAGTGTAATGTAAGAAGTGTAAATAAATTGTACATAGTGTTCAAATAAATAAATAAAGGAATCCAAAAACGGTGTCAGGTGTCAGGTGTGGAGTACGAAGATTTGTAAGAAATAAATATATGGAAACAAAGATTAAGAAGAACTATATAAATCGCTATGGTGGTTAAGAAGAAATACGAAGCTGGGCACGAAGAAAGAAAGAAGAGTTTGAGGTTTCTTGACAGATAGTTGGAGCAACGTGAGCTATAGAAAAAAAAAACGAGTGTGCTTTAGACCACACGACTGAAGTAAAACTTTAGTTCGCCATTGTGAAAGTGCTCTTAATTTATGTAAGTTTATAAATGGAGCTAGAGAATCCTGAATTAATACCGTCTGCAGTATTGGATAATGCATGTTTCAGTTTGGAGTCAGCGAAAAGTCGGCGACTAAGATAGATAGCGCAATTGCAAGCAAAATTGACACAGTCCAATGGCTCTGTTGTGAGCAGGGCGGATCCACAACCTAAAAGACGAATCCCATTAAAGCAAAAAAAACGTCTATGAATTAATTACATATTTTAAAATCGTTCGCTTCGTCCGATCACACTTTTCGTAACGCTCTCGTCAGGCATTCACCAGCTTACTCCCCAAGTCAAGTGTCCGTAAAGAAGTTTTACTTCAATAACTGGAATAAAATCGGGGCTCCAAAGAAGGCTGGTGAAGGACCTGGAAAGAAAACAGGAAGCTGGTGTCACTCACTTTCGGATTAGATAATGGTGCTTACAGAACTCGACTCACTGAGGCAGAAAAAGGAGATTTCAATGTAATAAAAATTGGAGGAAAAGTTTAACTTCGACGTAGAAATCATGCTAGAAGACCGTTGTTCTGAAGGACGAGAATTGCACTGGAAGTTGGAGAGACCCGAAGAACGACCCGGACTTGCGATTGGTGCTTGGATGACCTTGAGAAAAATCCTGCTGAGCCCAATGGGATTCCATGGATGTGGAGATGGAGTCTGGACACGTGTGCTGGAGAAGCGTGTGAATCATATGGAAAGTGAGCAGCTGATGGCTGCCATGGTTAGAATTTGGGATGTTCTGAAGCAACTCGATTGCGGAGTACCTCGTGGACACTTGGAAGTATCGAAGAAGTTTAGGAAGCTGCAAGAGAATTCCTTAGAGAATTGGAGGAAACTGAGAATTGAAGCAGGAAGTGTGTATCTTGCGCTCCAAGCAAGAGTCCATAAAAATGTCGAGGGGCACCGTTACGTCAACACAGTGTGGTAGTCAATGTGGTAGTTGAAAGCGTACTCCTCCTGGCATATTCCCGACAGGAACTATGAAGAGACTCGTGTACAAGAAGGCCACCTACCAAAGTGCTTGGGATACCTTTATGGCAGTCGAAGGAGACTGTCTTGTCCCAAGCTATCAGGAATTGGCAATCGTAAAGATCGGAGGTGAATTCGACTGTTTGGTTTGGCGAACGGTCAGAAGCATGTTGGAAGGAGTCTTCCGTTTCACTTGGCTTAAGCGAGTGGTGTACTGCTACAACCAGAAGGGACATCGGAAGGAAGATGTAGACATCGGTAGAATGTCTTGTGAAGTTTCGGGACGAAACATCTTTAAGGAGGGGGCAGTGTAACGGACGTGGACCCGAGATGACTCATAGCTGTAGCGGCGTCATAAATTACTAGAATGTGCTGGATTTATACTACAACGTACTAGAGTATGACATCATCTTTTGGAATATCCGGTAGACATCGAGAGCGCGATGAAACTATCTGGAGGCGCCTTGAAAGATTTAGGCGCCGGTATATTTATTAGAGGACGTTCCAGCGAAAACCAGTCAGCGGAGTCTAGCCAGTCGAACCAGTCGTATCGAAGTCGAAGATCAGTGGGTCGAGTCGGACAATTGCTTTTATCTATCTGGAGTGCCGCGCAATGTGTAAATAAATAATACGAGACGATGAAGTAGTAAATTGTAAATAGTGTAAATAACGTAAATAGTGTAATATGATTTTAATTTTAATTATTTTAATTTAAATTTTAGTACTGTAGCGTTTCTGGGTTCAGAAACGCTACAATACTTATTCTTTGCTATCGGAGAGAACAGATTATTATTCACAGATATGATATGATTCACAGAGATGCATTGTCTATAATGACTAGAAGAATATTTACTGCTACTGTAATCACTGATAATAAGTATCTACTGGCAAGCTTGTTTTTAAGGATATCTGATAGATTGAACCTTTCTTTTAAACAAACCTCAAATATACAAACGTGCAATAAATGTTCCTAAAATGATAGTTGTAAACAGTGGGCTAATCAGCTTTTAGCTATTGAGAATAGTTCACTGTCATTAGTAAAGTTGATTATTTCATATTACAGAAAAACTGGTTTATGTTCCACTCGTGAACAATAAAATTTCTATATTAGAGGTTAAAAGTTCCATTGCAAAAAAACTCCCGACTAGACATATACCTGCCTGCCCATGTTCAGCGTCAAAGTCAATTACGAAATAAAGTGATCGATATGAATGAGTGAATTCTCGGTACACCAAGGCAGTAATTTACCGGTATTTGCACGCTTACATTTTAGCTCCGAGATTTATAGAGAACAATATATCAACTCCAAGTACCAATTTACTGAGTTGTAAAGCACGACCCGATGTTATTAAAAGCTCTATACAATCAATAGCTCAAATGGCATCATTAATTTTCTTGCTTCGGTAAGTTCTTTACCAGCTGCATTGCAATACGGAACGCAAGTGTCAGGGGGAAAATGAAATATGTGACTTTTGCTTTAGAGCTTCGAAGAATTATTAATACCTTTGAAAACACATTAATAATGTTTGCTGAGCTTAATAAAAGAATTATTTCAGATGATTGCAATATTTCCCAACGTTTTACCTTATTAAATTAGGTGCATGGGAAATTAATGGAATCTGAAGCGTGCTTCTGTCACTGAAGTTTGCAAATATTTTTAACAGTGCCCTATGGGTAATTAGTTTGCAATTTTAATGCATATGGATGGTACGTTATTGCCACCGGTATGAAATATCATACTACAATGAATATTAATTCAAAGCGATAATACAGGAAACACTACTGTACTTTGCATATAGATTATAAATTACAATAAATGTTATCAATAATTTTTAGTTCTGGAACCAGCACGCGTATTTTGTTGTTAGAGCAACCGAGGATTTACATTTTGTTGTATCAAATTTATTAATTTATTTATGAAATAAATACACTAGGTAGGGTATTTTTGTATTTCATTTTGGGTAATGTGGTGATTTGATATAGAGATTATTTCTATTGATCTAGGAAACGATTACAGTTTATAAAAAATAAAACTACAGTACACTAGTACACTACCGCAGTTACTAAATTTTATTAAAAATTAACGATTTAAACTAATGTATGTACAATTTGCACGGTTAATTGTTATTCACAATAATTCTGGTAAACACTATCTGGCTCTACTGTCTTCGCTGACTGACTTCTTGTTCATTGCTCTTTCAGTACACTACTGACTCTTTGTGTCGTTCGCCCCCTTCTTACATCCCTCCTAGTGTTCTCGATTTCTTCTGTTCTTGAATGATGACCTCATCCTTCCGACGCAACCGACGACTAGAAAACCTTCTGGGGTGATGACATCATCTTATGTGAACATTCGGGCAGGTAGTTTTCCCGACACAATACAATACGATGCGATCGTCGTCTAGAGAACCTTCCGGAGTGATGCAACTTCCGGCGCGACGGTCGTCACAATACATTCCCTATCTCGGTGGGGCATACTTTTAATTAGATGATTAACTTCCTCCTGTAGGTTATTCCAGATAGATAGATAAGGAAGTTTATTGCCGCCAGTTTACAAAAGATGATGTTATTTGATTATACAATTCTGTTCGAATTCCAGGTCATTTCAACCGCCGGGTCGCTGCTCTAGTCTGCTTCCTCTTCAGCGGAGGGGGTCCAGGAGAGGATGAATGTGATTTGAATTCACACAGGGCTGCGGCCTCACAGCTCTGAGAAACCGCAGAAAACCAGTGCCTGGATCGTCGTCGTGAATACTCGACATAGCTGTAGAAGTTGAACCGTGGTGCAGATTTCTGCCGCGCTCGGATCCACGTCTGATGGTGAGTCCTGCAACATCCTGCAACAGTGAGACGAGCAATACGAGTTTCGAGAAAAATGAGATAAATGCGAGAGAGAGAAAGAGAAAATTGCATTGAATTGATTGATGTTTATTAGCTTTCTCAGCTATCAAATGTACATTTATTTACATTTACATTTATTTACATATCTCTTCCACATACATATACTACACTATCTAATCGCGAACACTACATACTCCCTCATCATTCTCCTAAACCCATCGCACGCCTTCACCTCTGTTGGCAATTAAAAACATTTTTATTCCTTCGGGCAATACATTTTTGTGTTCACTTCGTGTTTTTTTGCAAACGTATTGTCATATTACCAGTTTAAGCGTTAGCGTAGTACTGCTGTTGTTCCTTCCAACTATTTGTAGCTTATTTTTCATTTGTTTCGGCAACAAATTTCTTACCTCTTACATACATTATAGTGCAACCTCTGTCTCACGTCTCCACGTGCCTGTCTCGAAGTGTTGTTGGTCAGTTGTTATTGCGGTCAGATTCCGGGGTCTGCAACAAGACAACGTTTGTTATTGGAATGTTATTATACCAGATTATTCCAGGTTTGCTGTAGGTGACGTCGTAAGTTGCATGCTGTGTAAATTGGTGAAGCCTCAGCCCTTATGCGGTAACCATAATGTTTATACCATAACGATATTCCACACATGTTCTATGCGGTTCAAACCGGGAACAAACGCTGAGCAAAAACGAATTTGCATATTTTCTTGTTGTGTTTACCTACTGAAGTCTAGCGTTTACCTACTGAAGAGTGGTCATTTAGCAGAAGTTGTAAACAGCTCTTAAAAATTTCACAACGTAGGGCTTGCATTTCGCCTGCCGTACAAAAAAACTAACAGTGATCTGTATCTAAAATCAATAGCACCCCACACCATAATACCGGGTGATGTGCCTTCGTAGCCATAAAGATCAACTTCTAAATTGTGCTTTTCTCCCCGGAATAATCTCACCCTTGTCTTTCCATAATTCCGCCACTAACAATATCGGAACTAGCTAAAAAGGGTGTGAGTCCATTCATCCACCTGGTGCTGTGGTCCTTGGCACTGCTACAGACAGGCGCTTCAATGAATTGGAGTAAATAGTGGTCGTAAAATTCGAAAAAAAAATGAGGGTCAAAAAATTGTAGGACCAGTTGTGGTAGGTAGTAATAATACATTTATTTCCACTCTTTTGATACAATTTGGGCTTATTGTCTAACAATTTTCTGATGTGTGGGTGCTGCTGAGGCTTAGGGCCTTTTCAGTACTGACTGAAGAATACAAAAGATACAAAAAAAATGCTATTTCTATGTGGTGGTAGTCGTTGCGTCCTGGTCAGTTTTAGGGGTTCGTTTCTTGCGTTCACGAGTGTGGACACTGCGGCTGATGGAATCCTTGTCGTTGCTGTTTTCTTTGGTGTTCTCGGGTGCTCGCCTGAGCATCCTGGGGATCTTCTTGCTCTTCAGATAATGTGAGAGAATGTGGGAAAAAACTCGTTCTTTGGGACAATAGGTGGACCATCGCTATTAACAACCTCATCGTAGGCGGAGTGTCCTCGACCAGATACTGGAGTGCCGGTGGAAGGTCGGGGACCAATGGCAGTGGGGTTTATATATTGTTGTTGTAAATGGTGGTTAGTGCTAAAATGGCGGAGTGTGGTAGTTTTGTTTTACGATGGGTTTTATTTGGTCCGGATCTGAGGGTTTGGTCTTTTTGAGTTTGGAAATTGTTAGAGACTTTTCGGAAGTTGTGGGATCAGTTGATGGTTCTGAAGTTATTGAATGTTGTTGGATGTTCGAGAGTGCGTTGTAAGTTAGATGGTAATTGAATAAGATTTTTGGACGCTGTTGGAGGAACAGGTCGTACAATATGTCAGTAAGGATTGCAATAATTTGTTTCGGGAGGAGGTTAATGATTAGAGTTGGAGCGGCTGGGATGTCTATCGAGATGTTTTTTTATATATTTTTTTATTTTGGGGAACCTTCTGGGCCATGCGAGGTGGGAGTCACTGCAGAAGAGGTATTTAACCTCGTTGTCTCTGACAATGCAGGAGTTGGTGGGGTGGTTTTCGCGACATTTGGGGCAAAAAGTGTTTGAAACATGCCCAAGTTGGAAGCACTTCTTGGTCCACTGCATTGGAGTGGGAGTTATACGTTTGGAGGGTTTGTGTACTTGTGGTGTTTGCAGAATGCATTGAGAGTTGGTTTATTCGTGGCTCTAGAGAAGATGCACCACATTTTGAAAACTGTTAAATCGAGGTTTCCAATGCGGTTTTTGATGTCATTTTCACTTTACAATAAAAATAAAAATGGGGGCTTGATTTGGCACGTTGATCTGCGTGGTCTTTGGGTGTGCGGTGGCAATTTTCTTGGGGGCAAAGTTTTCAAGGAGGAGGATTTCATTTTTATTATAATTATAAATTATTATACATACAACGCATAATAAATGGAGTCAATAGCAATTACAGATTTCACATAGTTACCGTGTATAGATAAGCGACTAAACCCTTGACGACGTGATATAATCAGTTCGGTTGTTCCGCGGTGTCTAACAATGAACTTTGTCATAGTATCAATTTTTTTATTATTGTTAATAAACGTCAGAAAAAGTTCCTTCAAAATTTCGCATTTTTTGATCGCTTTGATTATATAATCGCAACGAATACCACTCGAGCAAACGAAAATAATCCGATACACTAACCTCGTCATTCGACGTATTCCGCGAAACACGACTCTAGCTGCGATGTCGTAGTGTTTCGGCGGAATACGTCTCATGACTTGGAAGTTTAAGATTATTTTCGATGCTCTTGCGATATTAAAACTGATTATATCCTGCGAGGGGAGCTGTGACATTTTAATGCATACTGACCAAGTTTGGTGCAGATCCAAAGTGTCTTGTTGTTTTTATGAAGATTTAGCTAACAAAAAATGAATGAAATTCAGTTGGAAGATAGAAGCGTGATCAAGTTCTTGGCGAAAGACGGAAGTGAACCCAAAGATATTCATTAGAGGATGATTAACGCGTATGGGGAAAATGTGTCGTCATATTTTACGATTAAATTGTGGTCTAAGCAATTTCGATGGATAGGGAATCAATTTGAGTACACCCAAGATGCGGAAGGCCTGTTGAAGGAAAACATCAAGAAAATTGAGGAATTGGTCTTAGCCGATCGAAGTATAAGGATTTAAATAATTGCCGCTAAAGTGGGGATATCAGAAGCCACAGTGTTAAAAATTCTACACGAAGATTTAGAAATGAATAATGTGTCAGCGCGTTGGATTCCCAAATTAAAAATTGCCGAGTCCATTAAGCTCGCCAAGTCCGAGAAGTAATTCACTAGTGCAACTCTAGATGGAGCATACACCTTACAGTCCGGACTTGGACCGTGTGACTATTATCTCTTTCCTAAATTAAAAAACACTTTCGCGGACGTACAACATTTTTCTGACCCCTTATTTCACCTTCCGCCTATGCATACATGAACGCATCAGAACGTTTTTATCGAAAGAGGTAAACACCTTCTAACTTTTTTGGGACAAAAAAGTTTTACGTTGATAGTAAATTTTAGTTATCGGTTGAGTGTCGCGCCGCTTTGTTATGTGTGCTCGATTCTTGTGCTCGTTGAACTCTCCTACTCCAGATTTCGGACGTCACAGATGTAAGCGCGTTTTGGAAATTTAACCTGAAATTTTTAAGTATTAGAAGATGTGCTTCGAAGTGTCGGTGTTTCAATATTTATCGTTTATCGCACGTACAACAACAAGGATTATCCCTGATGTAAATTAGAGAATTTATTATTACATGATAACCTACTTCAACATTATGCATATTATAGTAGGTGAGTACATGTATTCATTTAAACAGTTTTTATTTCGATTCGTTTATCGGGTAATGTTTTTGTGCATTCCTGACAATCAATGAACGTGAGTCCATGGGCGGGTATTGGTTTTAGGGGGTCAAACTATTCTTAATTTTAACTCCGTAAGGGTACGTTTTTTAAAAAAATGAAAGATAAAAAATGTTTATTTTGACGAGTTCTACTTGTGGTTAAATTTTCTGCTAGGATTTCCATAGCACCCTGTATAAGATGTTATAAAAAAAGGTAACGTTAAAGCTCAAAGCATATTTGTCACAGTACGATTATACGAGCCGATTCCAGCAGAAAAAATGGTGGAAATTTAATTGTTTGTAAATGTTTCATACAAGGGATCATCAAATCTGTTGTCTAGGCCAGGACCACGACATATTTAGACGCAAATTTTGAGAGTGCTATAAGTTTGCAAACGACAACAAATTACTGAAAGTGGTAATAAAATATAAAAAAAAAATATTTTAATCATGATAATGATATTAAATGATCCATCAATTAATTGTGTCAATAATTCAAATATTCTTGGTTTAAAACTATCGAGCTACTAAAAGACCGTAAACCTGGCGTGTCAAAATTAAAATGCGGCGCAATATATCTCAAATAGAACGTAATACTTTTACTGCACCGACAATTGAAGCGATAATTCATTTGTGGAAAAATTATCGCCCTTGCGAACGTTGCATTTTCAAATTTTCTGCCACATAAACCGCATTAAGATTTAGATATGCCTTGCCGTCTACGGTGGAACGAAAAGGAAGGAGACGTTAAATTATGGAGTGTAAAAATAAGCGATATGTGGCTGATCCTTTTATTGCTTCGGAGGCCGTAAATTATCCTGCTGAAACAGGCACGACGTGAAGAAAAGAAATACGCCCTGAAATACAAGGTGAAGTTCAAAATTGTGCTGGCATTTCAGTACCAAAATGGATTTTTATGGAACGCCCTAATGTCTTTATGTCCCTCCCGCTTTCTCATCATCGTAAATTTGTAAACAAGTCTTTAAGTAGCACGTAATGGCGGCGAAGAATTATGACAAACACATGAACGCTAATGACGAAATCATGCATGAATGCTTTAACATACGTACAAAACGGCGTGAACTTGTTGGTTTTCGCAGCTGTTGATAAGCCATCAGCGACTTGTTTTAATCCTCTCCTTCAGACGAGATGATGAAACGATTCAATTTTCGAGCTGCCAAGTGAACACTATGATAAACTATTATAGTAAGAAGTAGGGTGTGTCGATGCACGTGTATATTTTTGAGAGGGTTACTTTATCGCCTCGAAATATTGCGCTTTACAGACAACAGTTCACTCTGCCTCTGTCTTTATGAAGTCGAGTAAACACTCACATCGTTCATTTCGTATTCAAAATTTACAGGAGCAGCAAATGGGCTCGCAAATACATATCTCATAAACGTCACCAACAGCCAGCTTATTTCCCGGTCCGGGCCATAAACATTGAGAAGCTGCCTTTTCTATGTAGCCAATATGATATCATATTTTATTTTGATGTGACGCGGCTTTGATTTAAAGATCCATAAA
Organism: Diaperis boleti; assembly: GCA_963583935.1. Taxonomy (NCBI): domain Eukaryota; kingdom Metazoa; phylum Arthropoda; class Insecta; order Coleoptera; family Tenebrionidae; genus Diaperis; species Diaperis boleti. Next base: position 33,379,443 of record OY757242.1, on the reverse strand, counting down.
AGCCGCCCCAATTTTATATCTTCCACTATGTAGAAAACTCACTCTCTACAAACAATAACCCAATACATTGGATCGTTGTGCAAACGAAACATAGTTAAAGTTAATTTATTGCTTCCTTTTCCAATATTTTCATTTAACTTGCATTTTTGAATTTATCGAAATTTGGCATGCTAGAAGTGACTATAACTGATGTTAGGGCTGTGAACAGGCAGGTAATGAAAACTGAATTGCGAGAAAAAAAAGTACAATGTAAATTAATGCTGACTATGACATAGGTGCGAGGGCCTAACAAATCGAGAAACATTCATTCTTACTTTGCGTGATAGATACACTTAATAAATTCCAGATTATACGAAATTTGCTCTTTTTAAAACCACAGTAAACGAGAACATACCCAAATTGCCACCTCGGCACCTTAGTGAGCACATAACTATTATACTTTTTAATCTTGGCCACTTACAATTAGTCTAGTTCACAACTAATTCCACCAATAATTTTTTAGTTGAAAATCAATGTCCGCAAATAAAAATTACAAAAGTTATAAACAATTAAGTAAACAAAAAAAAGTGGTTACGTTTTTTGCAAATATTTCAAAAACTATTTGAGATATTCGAAATTTGAAAAAATATCCTTAAAGAGTAGAAAATTCCCCAAAAAAAGTCCTGCCTTCCGGAATTGTCCCGGCAATATTTATAATTTTAATTTAGCGGCGAAGGAAGGCAAAAACGCGCAGCTCATCTCCCGTCCGCGCCGACCGAATCTGACTAAGGTCACTAGATGAAAAATTCTCTTTGTAAAGGTACCGCCATCAGTTATTTTTCATGGAAATTAAAAGAGATAGATATAGGATGAGTTTTAATGGGTTAGAAAAAGATACAAGAATCTAGGGATTTTTATCGATTTGTCAAGGAATTTAATGACATAATCCGGATTTAGGGTTAAGGTTTCAATATTAATTTGCTGATTATATTTTATGAATTTATACCAATACCAAGTAATCTTGGAAAACTAGTACGAACACGATGGGTTGGACCGAAGAAATTATCAAGGCTCCCAAAGCCTTCGGCACTGGACGGGTTTGAACGTGGAAAACATAATGCAGGCAACCCTCGATCGAGCCACTTTTTCCAAAATCATCAACGATTCGTCAACCGTGTATTTACCAATCTTCAACCTCCGAGTGTTCAACTGACAAACAAAATAACTACATAATAATAACAAGTGGTATTTTAATGTTATTTATTCAATTATTCTTGTCTAAATAATATTTTGTATAGCCCAGACTCATCCCAACGCTTCTACATCTCGTTGGTTATGGTTTCTTTAATTTCTTCTTTATTAACCTCTTTAAGCTTGAGCCTTCAAAGATTGGCTTCAAATGTAAGGAAGGCTTCTTCAACACTATGCTTACAACTCACTATAAAATCTTCTGAACAGAAGTGCCTCTGAAATAATTAATATTTATATAATTATAATTGCGGGTGTTTACAACTATTGTCGTCTACCGCATCCTATTTTCCATATAGATCGATTCGTTACATCTCCTTCCTGCAGATTTCTTTCTAACATTGCCTGTTCTACGTTCTTCTTGGTCTACCCCTACGTCTTCTTTCCAAAGGCTCCCATTGCAGCATTTTCTTTGCCCATCTGTAACAGTCCATATGACTTACATATCCGTACCATCGTAGACTTTTTGTTTCTACTGTGTCTAATATTGTAGTATCGATTCCCATGCGTTGTCGTACTTCTGTATTTCGGATTCGATCTCGTAAAGTTAGCCTTCAACATCTACGCCAGAAGCCTATTTCTAGTGTGGATAATTATTGTTTCCTTTGTCTTTCACTCATGCTCCAAACTTCTATAATTAACATTCTAGGAGTGGTAATTTACATAATACCAATCTACTTCATCTTCTTTATTGTAAACGAAAACTCACACTTTATCAACTCAAAATTTTGAACTTTTTAAATTTCTACATAATCCTTCTCAAGTACATATCCCCATTCTACGGTATGTGTAGTACTTGTATGTATTTATAATGTTTTATAGTACTTGGTTTTTTCAGGACTTCCAAAGAAATTTTTCGAATGACATTTTCTTCTCGCCTAAAAATTTGAGGAGGGTAACAACAAGTGCATACACTCTAACATGGTATTTACCTGTGGGAAAACTGAAAAGGCTTAATATCTGTACTTGATTGTGCTTTACAGCCTTGAACTTCACATAGTCGCACCATATTTATCGAAAAATTAAAAAACTCCTCTTGACTTTGCCGAGAAACATCATAAATGACAGTTCAGGGCATACACGAATAACAGAAAATATCCATGTCAAATGTTCATGGAAATTAAAAGAGACAGAATGATATATGTCGCAACCGTTGGCGTTACCTTTACAAAGAGAATTTTTCATCTAGTGACCTTAAATCTGACACCTCAACAAGCCCCCTTTAGGTGGCCCTGGTCATTGACCAGTTGAGCGTTACCCCCTGATATTTCACCGACTTTTTAGGCGTTGTTTCCTTATTTTCTTCTAAAACACAAAAACTTTTGGCCCACCATCATCTGTTGATTTTGAGTCATATTAAAGTGTTTTATCATATTAAAAGCTTTGACCATATGAGGGTTCTATAGCGGCATTGTTGGATGGAGTGAATTCGCGGCCGGATTTTCGTTAGTGTAGTGTTTAATTTTAAGATTAAATAAGTTTAGATCTAAACACCACGCTTTCTGTTGCGGCATAGCATGAGGTTGCAACAGGGAGCGAGCGTGCGATAGTAGCGGAAGTCGAGCGGTAAATGGCGCCAGCCGCTGAAGGTTTACCTTTATACTGTCTACCGCTTGGCCCTCCCACTTCCGCGCTCTCGCGATAAAGCGTTTTTTACGCTTTGAGTCGCGAGTGGTTAGTTATAAGTAGTATAATAGTATAGTTTAGCGCTCGCGCTATAGTTTAAGTTTAGTTTTAAGTAGATTTAAGTTCATTTAATGTAAGTTTTGACTAAGAATAGACTGCAGCCAATCAGAAAGCAGGACGCCACCTGCGATCGGGTTTTACCCCGTCGCAGGTATAAAGGCATGCCACTTTCTGGTTGGAAGGAAGTTCTATTCAGCCCTCGAAAGAGGTAGTTGAATAAAGTGCATACAAAATCCAAACTGATGTCTTCTCTTTAACAACTCGTCGACCCCAAACCCTGCTGGTCCGGTGGACTACTACGTCGAGGCGCAGAGCACCAGGTCGAGCATCCGCTCTGACCGACAACCCCCTTCGACGTCGGTCGATGTCTCCGGCAACGTTTTCACCACCGAGGAGTCGCGGACCCCATCCGTCACCTGGTGGAAACCTTGTTCCTGCGACAGCATGTACACTGCTGCCGGTCGAAAATACATTTTCTCGCAATTTTTTTTGATCTTTGCAGCTAGAGAGCGATTTTTGAAATCTATAAATTAAAAAGAATGCGGGAAAATGTATTTTCGACCGGCAGCAATGTACATGCCCCTAGAGAAAGAACCCTCTTAAGCTTAATGTGATTTTGCGTTCGGCTGGTTTGCATTAATATGGGGTGAAATTGAAATATATGTTAAAATTTAACTGGTGAAGTATAAGGCCCAGTACAGCGTATCTGTGAAAATTTGAGTAAAAAATTTTAATAAGGCATAAACTCTTTGAACCATTCTAGATGTGGCGCTCATAAACCAGTTTTAAAAGTTGACAAGACAAAAACTTATCTGCTTGGAGCTCGACCGTTCGAACTTGGCATTGAACTTGACTGCAGTGCTTATTGTACGCAAACAATAATATGCCAGATTTACAATAAAACGATTTATTAATCAGGACATCTTTACTCTTTCGAGTATGAAAGCCAACGCAATTCGACGAAGACGAGTATAAAGCGAGTCGCTACTAAATAAGTGGCAAATGAAAAACTTACCTTCGTTGCGATAGCTATTCAATGCAAAAATAGTACCCGACCACAGATCAGTCAGTTTTTTGTACATTTTTATTTTCGGGAAAAGGAAGCACAACGGGCTCGACACGCACAAACCAGTTTTTGTCTGTTATCTATGAACTAAAGATATGTCGCAAACAATTTTTTGTTTACATTGCATTGACATGCTCCCATTTTATAGCCAAACTTTAAAGAACCAAGGGAGTTGCACTCTTCTCATTCCAAGATGTTACCAGATTTAGGTTGAACGCCTATTTTAGTCGTCCTTTTTAAACATAAATAATGAAAGAAACTTAAGAATTGAGCCATCGTGTCTACATTTTTCAAAGCTTTTGTTAATTTCAATACGGTATTAGTCATATCAACAGAATTATAACTAGTGACAATATTTTCTATTCGTCTAAGTTCTTGCGACATTTCGACAAGTGCTAATGAGTGTTTCTTTTTCACAGTTTTAACATCCCATTGTATAGTAACGAGCGTTCAACAAAAAACTTGGTTAGAGCAGGCTTTGAAATTGCGTTTTTGTTTTATTTTTTTACAGTGTAGAGCTTGACTGATTAACAACTACTGTCCATGACTTGTAAACAGATAACGTAACCTCAAAATTTCAGAGAAGCTGCAATATTATTAATAATTATTATTATGCATCTTAAAGAAGTGTTGACAAGTGTTTTAGGGTATTAGTTAGCGGTTTTATCTAGACCGACACGATTTGGGGGTTTGGGCTGCAATGTCCAGCAGGTATCTTCAGGATTCCTGGTAAAAAATTAAGGTAAAAGTAAAGTGCATTCAGACCTTTGGGTGTGATGTTAATTGAGTTAATATTTTTAAATATCGGACACTTTATGATTTGGTTTTACATCTTTGTTTCTTTAAAATGTAGAAATTAAAACACTCTTTCAAAAGATATGACCAACTGACAGTCTCTAACCAAATTTTTACAAATGTTTATTGAGAATTTTAGAATCCCTTAGAAGAACACAAAACAGTTACAGCAAATTAATGGTGAAAATATTTTCGATTTTTCTTGTAGAGAGTTGTGCTCTTTTTTTGATCCCATTAAAAACAATTTGCAAAAAATCTTCAGTTTCATATGCTTTGTACATGAAATTTTTAATATGTATGTGGCCAAAGGAAGAAATCGCAATAACTAGGGAACCCATTGTCAAAAGTATGTAAAAATCACAAACAGAAGTGGTACAGTTATACAAAAAGAACATGACCTCAATGTTATGTAAACAACGTAGCTGAGGGGGTCATCATTAACTGTTTTCTTATTTATTTTTCTCATTTAACCGTTGTATAAAATATGGAAATATTGACAATGTGGTTTGTGTAGATTTACACTGATATCTTGAGGTTTCAGTTTGGCAGACTTTCTCTTCACTATTGCACAAAATCATACGTCTGTGATTGTCTACCAGCATCAACACAAAAAATTGGAATTCTTCGACATTATCACAACATGTTGGTGATCCAGCTGTTAATTCAGGGAGTAGTTTCCTCTTTTCTGGGTCATATCCATAGGTTCACTAAATAACGTTCTGTCTACTGATGTTGACACTCCAGTTTCACTTGTTACTTTGCCATATTTCACACTCAAACTTGTTCTCTTAAATGCGCAAATCTGAAAAGTACGGTTAGGTAGAAATTTTTAACTCTTGCGTTTCAGAAGCAAAAGACAAACCTTTCCTTTTGCAGCTGTTATTGGATCAGGGTGCGCCTCCCTAGGTCCACTTTCATTAAGAAAATGTAGAGAGCATAATATGTAAGTGTCTTCAGTGAGATCTTCTATGCTTCGGAAATTCTTTCTTTGGTGACACCGTTCCACCCACCGGTCAGCTTTGGCACAACTCACGCATTTTCTGACATATTGGGACCGTCTTAAATTCATGTTTTCGTACCATTTCGTACTTGCAAACAAGGTTTAGGAAAAGGCAAAAAGGAAAACGTATTTTCCCTGCTGTAGCGAGTGTCACTGCAACGTCCATAACAGCAGTGCTTTGTCGCACCTTTCCGCGTCTTTTGATGACTTGCCATCTCGCTAGTTTCAAATATAAATTTCAATAACAACAATAACACTTTGTCCGAATTTTGTGCTGGTTGCCTAACATAAACTGGTTTATTTTTGAACGCTCGTTATATTCAGCAACATGGGCCTGAGGAACTCCACAATGCATCGGATTCCTGCTAGTACCACACTTCTTTGGCTGAAGTAACTCTTGAGCATGTTGATTAGGAGTGTGTTAATATGACACTCCTTTTACAGGGATTCAAGCTAAGACAGGTGGGGATCCGAGAGTCTCCTCCAAGCTCTCGATCTTCATTTTAGCATCTGTACCTACTTCATCCTTCAGGTCAGATCTCTTTGAATGTTTGATTGCAGGTTCTGTTTATTGCCATTATAATTTATTCTGTGCTGCATAACTTTCTTGGTTCTTCCCCTAGTGCAACTTCAAAATGTCTATTCATGAAACCAAAATACGCCCGTCAGGAACGAAGTTCCTTACAACTCCAAATTTAATTCGAGATTTATATTGTTTATATGTATTTTTATATTTTGGCATTGAGCGTTTGTTTTTGGTTCTCTTTCGATACTCTTGTTGACGCTGATTATATCATTTCACTACTGTCTCTCTGTAATGTATGTAAATAGTAAATGGTAAACACTCGAATCACATGTATTTTAACTTAAAATTTGATTACACAGATTACGACACAACATGAAAACGAATTTTTAAATAAAATAGAACACATCAGTCACTCAACAAATTTTGTTAAATTAATTGCAATAATAGCTTGTAAATCTACAGTTTCCACTTTTTATTTTCGTGCTATAAAATCGCCTTTGTAGATAATTTTCTTATTGTGTGCAAAACTACTTGTGGGTATGAAGTGGTGGGTTCCGGATGGCTTGCGCATTGCTGCCAAAGTCGGTTCAACTGGATTCAAGAATCTTTCGAATGCTTCCAGTTCTTCCTCTGTTTACAAGTTCGTTTTTTACGACACGGCGCATGTGTGTACGCGGCACACACACACATCTATTCTATTAAAAGCCGTGCGCTTCAGATTCAACAATTCAATTCAATTCTGTTCAATAGCGTGCCAAATGAGAGCGCTATATGAAGCATCTATAAGCAAGAGCAATTGAAACGTATATTGTGGAACAATTTCTTTTTCACCGTCAAGTTGCCGACTGAGAAAGTAAAGGATTCCTTCGATGCGTGGCCAACACAGAACTCGCATTTCGTTCGTTACCTTTGTGGAGGATATATGTCTACGTGGAGCGTAGTCCACGGATTTAGATAGTTTTCGTTAATGGTTATAAAAAATACATCGTCAATTAACGGGATTATGAATTTTGTGCGGAACTTTATAGATATATAGATCTGAAGATGGATAAATGGCGTTAGCATCATGCCTACGTCTCATCCGTACAGAACGGATCTTTTCCAGCTCGTCTGCTTCGGTGTTACACAGGAGCGTTTTTGCATCTCGGCCATGAGATGATTTACATTTTCTATCGCCATGAAAAGTGGCACATAAATTGCACAGATGTCCCGTCAAATGGCCTGTATATCTTGCATCCCTTGCCCCCAGCCAAGTGTGTTGGTTATACGAAACCGTTCATCATAAACGACTGAAGCGCCCTCCGCTGACGGACATCGTTAAGGGAGGGTTGTGTGCTGATAAAAGCGGTCATAAATCTACAACGCATTAAAGTGCTTTATATATATCTGCACACGATTTCTATGCCTGAAACCGATCATATCGTAGCAAGCGATTCAGTGAGCACGTCACATCCGATGGCCGAGTTCATATGTTAACATTGAGTCGTTCCGGCAGGTAGAGGGCATTATTGAATTTGTTCCAGGTCGACGGGTTTAATAAGCCCACAGCTTTGCGAATCGAAATACATCAACGATGACTGGCCCGTGTTTGTTTCTGTGACCGCTAACATCGCACCGTTGACTGAATGGTACAACAGCCTCTGCTCTTTGACAATAAAGGGGTCTACCGACAGAGTTAATTGTAGCACCAGGATAAGCCACCCGCTGATTCTTGTTCACAGCTTTGCTGGATTCCGTAGTAATGATCTAGGCAATGAACAATTGACAACTCTACGCTGCTTCTGTTGACACCTTTTTCTCAGGCAATAAAAGAGTGGAATAATGTGCGTATCGTAGTTCTGATTCTCTATTATTTATGGTAGTTATAAGCATTTATGTAAATTATGACATCCAATATACAAGGTGCTTTCAGATACCATACCCGTGTTGCCTAAAGACAAAACATGGAGGGAAAACAGCCGTTAAAATTGGAACAACCTAATTCTTCATACATATTACGAGAATCAGTGCTACAGAGTGTGGACCTTTTCATTTTTCAATACAGCTTCCAAATTGGGTACAAGTGAAAACGTTGACTAATATCCGAGAAGTGTGGCGAAACTCTTGTTCCGGCCTGTTCTCGCCCATTCCTGCGGATAGCAAAGGTATGCCGACAGTGTATAGCGTATACAGCTCTTAAATTTGGTTAAGGATTTTATTTTTGCGATCATTTTTATTACATGATCGAAGCTTGCTGAGGTGAACTATTTCTCGAGAGACAAGAATGCAACTTTCAGCCAGGTTTGTTATGCTTTGTTATTTTATGTACAATCATCCGAATTGCAATAATTAAATCTCATGAGAAAAAAACTACATAGGAGCATTATCGGTTATGTTTCTGGATGGTTAATTAAAAAAATATATAATGTGCAATGAATTTAAATCTGCAGTTTTTAACGAGTGTGTCAGTGGACATATAAATATAATTTAATTACAGAAAGATAATACGACACTCAAAAATAGTAGATTATTATACGAGTTCCTGCGTAAATTGGACGCTTTATTCCACAAGGGGTTTATAAAAGCACGAGTGAAACGAGTGCTTTTGTGAACCCCGAGTGAAATAAAGCGTCCAATTTACACAGGAACAAGTGTAATACGACGTTTTATCGTTCGACACCACCTCGGAAAGCCTTTAAATTGCTTAAAACCCATAAAAGTAGTGTGACGTTTATCTTTCATTTTCATTATTTCATGACAGAGAGTGTTTACACAAGCGAAAATTTGAAAATTGTGACAGTGTCAAACGATAAAGAAAATTACAGTATTGCAATTTAAATTGTATTCAAAATATCAACAATATTTCCACGATTGTGATTTAACTTCTTCTACAAACATTTGATTTCAAATTTTAACCATATCATATCTCGTTTCACTCGTGCTTTTTTAAACCCCTAGTGCCGGAAAGCACCAAATTTACACAGGAACTCGTATAATAATATACTAATGACCGAGATGTTTACAATAGTTTGTATCGTAAGTAAAGTCCGTTTTTTTATTAAAAAACCACCAACGTCGTACTCATTTTGAAAAATCACATCGGCAACACAGCTAGGGTGTTTCTTCTAGTGACAAATGAAACGAGGTTATGTTCGTGATTTGTTACATTTTTCCAACACAATACGGTACGGTAGTATTAAGATTTGTATCGTTTTGTTTATTAACATTTGTTTGTAACACATGCTTGCAGTTACTTTCCGGGAGAGGTATCGCCAACATGAAGATCACAAATTGTACTTACCATTTGTTATTTAAAAGCAGCGGATCCTAAAACGACCTCATAATTCAAAAGAGCCAAAGATGAAGAGTAAAGATCAAGGGGCAAAACTACATAGAAAGATATAATGTTTGACAAATCGGAACAAAGTATGTAGAACAAACAGAATATAACATATTAACATAAAAGGTAATTGCAGATTAATAATCACTGGTCAACAAAAATCCACTTTTTGTGTGTAACATGGAAACTTTTACCTGAAAACGTTAGAAAGAAAACTTGGTTAGATAGAATGGACCCATTTACTGAATAGAAAAGGATAGTTGTCTGAACGGAAAAAATGCGGGACATTTGAAATTTTTTGACAGGCTCAGTACTAAACAGACCTTCTGCACATGTCAAAAAGTGACAGCAACGTCAGTTGTTGTTTAATTCTTCGGTATGCTTTCGATTTGAACAAAAGGGAACGAAGCAGTCATACACCATTTTGTTTTATTTATATATCTGATGCTTTCACATTAAATTTGACCAAATTATTATTATTTACCAAAATAAATTTAGAAATGTCACTATACCTTTATTCACTTCACTGTAAGAAACGGCGACAATAACAAAGAACATCGGCAACCAACAATACATGGTACACTGTAAGGGTAACACTAACATCACCATTAACATTAACATTATTGTGACAGAAGCTTAACGCTTTTTATTAACGGGTTTTGTTAACGCTCGGTTTTACTACCCATCAATTTGTCGTGCCGGGCTTTAAAAATCGATTCTTAAAGAGTAAATTCAAAAAAAAAAAAAAATCTAAGTATCAAATGTGGGCAATTTCGACTTTTTAAATAAAATATTGGTTAATAAACAAGACCAGGACATCGTTATGCTCGATCTGGCCAACCAATCACTCAAGATTATTGTCAACATTAATCATGATCAATCACTCGCTCACATATTTGTAAATAATCACATGCTCCCTATAATGGCTTTTTTAACAAAACACTAACAACCTTATCGAAATATGCTCCAGTAACATCAAAGGAAATAAATCCAATAAAGTACGTCCATTTTTAACGTTCATGAAGTTATTGAATTGTTTTTTCGTTAATGCCGTTTATAAATTATTAATTTAATTATCCCATACTTGACAATGCTACTAATGCATATTTAATTTTAACAAACGAGCATGTTTTTAATGCACTTCGATTTAATTGATATTTATACGATTGTGGTATCCGAAAGAGACGAAAAGCCACTTTTCAACCACTGCCTAAAAGTTAGTAGCCGACCGTGGAGAGTAGCAGAATCTAAATCAAACTTTTTTTCACAATATTGGGTATAAATTTTGAATTATTTTAGGTTGTATTCAGAATTGTATTATGTTGTTAATTGACGAACTGGAATATGTATTGATGACGTAGAAGATATTGGCTTATTTGATACGTCCAAAATTGTTGCCACCCCCTGATTCTATTAACTAATACATTGGTTTTTGAACTTTCCTAATGCAGAAACCTACATGGACGACTGGACGACGTACCTCAACCCGAGCCTCAACCATTTTGTTGGCGAATAAGGATGCCGACATTACGGATGCACGGTGGGTGACGGTCTTCAGCAATAGCAGAAAGTTACACTGAAGACTCCATATCAAATAAACTGAATATAAGTAGGAAAATTCAAGAGGAATCTTCTAATTCCAGACAAGAAGCCAAATTGCCAATTCCTACTAACTGTGCCAGATGTTTGTGACAATAAAAGAGAAGCTTTGTTGATATGTATTCATAAAGTACTTTTCGTGGGAAAGCCATATTTTTTCTATAAGAACCAAGTTTGTATGAAATGATTATTACCATTGTAACCGACTATATAAAAATGAAACCTCAAACCGAAGCATGATTCTATAAATAAAATCTCGTATGGAGAATTATACTTTGATTTGAAATCTAGTAAACAACAATTATTACAATATTACGAAGTGGACGCTATAATTTACAGGTATTGTGTGAAAATGAAATTCTAACCAAAACCCCATTTAGTAAAAATATTATGTAAAGTTTTCATTCAGTGCCAAGGATTCACTACTTTAAAGCCAAATAATACCGTCATCATCCACGTAAAAACAGGTCTAATATCGCAGACCGCAATGGTTCCACCACGACAATTGCGTCTGAATAGATCGAAGAGCGACGAAATGGGACCAATTTGCATGTCATTCATCTCCAGCTGCTCGGAAATTTTAATAAGGCATTCAAAAAAGGATATCCATTAACTGGAAAGGGGTCTTTGCTGTGCGGAGACATGTCTGAGGCCACTTCACACCGTCAAGCCGTATAATGAAAGTGCGCGATGAGAACCAACAGAATCTCATTGTGAAAAAGGGTATTGAATGCCCCTCAACACGTGACGTGCCCCCTGTTACATACGTGGGTATCCAGTATACAGCTAATCATCGATGGGTATTATCGTGAAACGCATTTCAAACGGATCAAGTGTATGGACACAACAGGAGGTCTGTTATTATTTATGACAGTCCCTGTACGACAGAAATTTGAAAGAAAAAATGACAAGAAATTTTGTATCTGTAAACGTTTACAGCGGCTTAATACTTAACGCCAATTACATATTTTGCATAGCAAGATTTGACGAAAAAATAAAATATGGCAGGCGTAAAGAGCATAGCGGCAAGGAAGACTCTTTGAATTTTAGTAGTAGTTCGTATAATGGATAAAATATTACCCAATAAACAGGGACATAATAACGCGCATTTTATAAAGTAATTTACGGCCGTGATGTTCATGCCGTAAAATGTAGGGCATTTTAACCATACACACTGAGAGAGACACGGTTATAACTTCAAATATTTTCGTGACATTTACCCAAACACAAATTAAATATTTCCACATGTGGTGGAAGCAACTGCGCTTGTATATCTTCATTTAGTGGAGAGGGACGCGTCGTTGCCGTTATTCAGCCAGTAAATGGCCGAGAAATCAGAGTACCAGCCAGGGTTTTAATTTTTAACTTGAATGTGCTCCTGACATTTACTGCCACCCGCTTCGTTCACTTTTTACGGCCGAATGAAACAAATGTGTTATGTGGGACAGCTTAATGCAATCACTAAAATATAGCAGTGTTTTTAATTAGCATCAAATGGAGATGTTGTCTGACGGGTCATCGGTTCGAATTAAAAAACACACATTTTGATTATTGAAAGTGCACCGCACGCAGCGGGAAGAGGTAAAGTCAAATTTTTGAGAACAACATTAAAAAGGTTGCCGAGGGGTTAATCATGTGTGAACTGAGGTGTACACTTCGTTTAAATTCACTCTGAACTTATAAAAATCATTTGAATTCACCTGATCCAAACTCCAGCAGAAAAAAAACGAAAACAGAAGATTATTATTTTGTATCATAGTCGCTATACCTACTTAATTTTTTTCTGCTGTAGGTGGGCGTGTCAAACTTAGCGCTGAATTACTACACTCTGAGTGGTTGATGGTAAAATAATTCTAAATCACACCCGGTAAATTTTAATTTTTCTGTCAAATGTCAAATATTCATTTTCTTGCTATTTTTGTGTTCATAGATTTGCACCGTTTACCCGGTTTTTTCCCATTCCACTGTCTACGTGCTTTCAAAATCAGTTATTTCCAGCACTGCACAAGTGATATTTTCGTTTGTCGCTCTTTGAGAACATCCAAAATGCTAGCGACCGAACGAGGTGTAAGTTTGTTCTTTTTTCGGTCTCTATAATGTTTATTATAATACAGGCGTTTCATGAAATGTTATTTATGTGACATGCGCTGATTTGGCGGCAAGTTCGTAAATGTGACGCGTGTATTTCTTGTGATATATGCAATCAACAGCACAGAAGCGATAATACATATCATTGCACCTAAGTTTATATGTGATAGTATCTAGGTAACCCATCATGGCGGATGAAATTAGTTTAGCAATGATATTCAAACAGATTCGAACAATAGACATGTGTCAGAGATTGGAGATAACTTATCCCAGCGTCAGCTCATTTTATATATTATATTATTTATATTATAATATAAATTTAAAAATGTCATTTGTCGATCTCTAGGTAGTAACCAGTAAAATCAAAAATCCCTAGCCTAGAAATGACTAACAACCGGGTGTTCCGAATGTTTATACATGCATCAAATTACATGCAAAAAGGTTATCATTTTTGAATTCCCGCCGATTAATATGGCTGGGAGTTTGCGCGCGTCTTCTATGAAACAGCCCTATTGCAGAATGCTATAAAAGGAGGTATTTGTGAGAGTGTTTCAGGGTTTGAAAAGATTTTCTAGAGTGGAGCAAACAAGTTTGTACGTCAAAAACTGAAGAATACACTGGTAATAATCTAAAAAATTAATATAATTATGTTTCTGCTTTTATGTAAAGGCTGTCTCTGAACTCTAGAATCTTACTTGACGAAAAAATCTAAAGGCAATTTTACACATATGAAAGCAGAACAGGACAAAATGTGACAATTGGATGATCTTCGTGAAATCAGTCTTACTGGAATCATCACAAACTTAGGTGAAGACTCATCCGCCACTGATGATTCCGATAGTGACAACAACGTAGTATAATTAAGTTTTTTATTCGGAAATGAACAATCTAACAGTACAGTTAGGTTAACGCCCATTTTCGTTTGTATTGTATTTTAAATAATTGTAATTGAGTTGAACACCAAATGTATTCTATCTCTGTGATGTGTTTTATTACTAACTAGCGGACCCGGCGAACTTTGTACCGCCTCAGAATCAATAAATGTTGTGTTAACTTATTAGCTGAATCAAATTCAGTTTTCAAAGCATAATGCACACAACGTCATCTACTGGCATTACCGGAACCAGCATACAACGCTATGTTAGTTTTTGTTTTTGTCATGTATCAAAGTTAGCGTTATATACGGTTTCCATACAAAATGTAGGAGAAATTTTTTTTCGTAATTTTTCCGATGTTTTAATAGTTATTCGCCCCCGAAAAAAGTTAGTCAATCCGTTCTCGAGATATCATCAAAAGATTTTTGTGTGGAGTCCACGCGCAACCGAAGTGAAACTTTGGGGTTTACTTCTCAAAAATCGATTATCATTTTTAAAGCCCGGTACGACAAATTTTGGTGGCCGGCGTTATTTGTTATTGTTGCACTGTACCAAGGGGGCTTTTGTTATTGTCGTTGCCCTGTACCAAGCTCCCCGTAATGTTTTAATAGTTATTCTGCTATTCGGAGCGGAGACAAATCCAACAAATCAAAGATCATAAAAAACGGTCCAGCCGTTCTTGAGTAATAAATCCAAGGGGGCCCTTTGTCCCTCATGTCTATTTGAAAAAATCGGTCCAGCTCAAGGGGGCCCCCTGGGCCCCCATGTCCATGTAAAAGTACCTTACGACCTATTCTCATACCTACCAAATATACCAAAAAAGTTTTAAAAATTGGTCCAGCCGTTATCGAGTAATAAACCCAAGGGGCTCCCCTGGGCCCCCATGTCTATGTTTTAATAGTTATTCTGCTTTTCAGGGCGGAAACAAATCCAAGAAATCAAAAGCCATGAAAATCAGTTCAGCCGTTCTCGAGTTATAAACCCAAAGGGCCCCCCTGGGCCCCCATGTCCAATAAAAAGTATCCTATGTCCGTCTCCTGGTTCTAGGCTACCTCCCCACCAATTTTCAGCCAAATCGGTTCAGCCGTTCTCGAGTTATAAACACAAAGGGCCCCCCTGGGCCCCCATGTCCAATAAAAAGTATCATATGTCCGTTTCCTGGTTCTGAGCTACCTCCCCACGAATTTTCAGCCAAATCGGTTCAGCCGTTCTCGAGTAATAAACCTAAGGGGCCCCCCTGGGCCCCCATGTTCAATAAACAATAAAAAGTATCCTATGTCCTTCTCCCGGTTCTAAGCTACCTCCCCACCAATTTTCAGCCAAATCGGTTCAGCCGTTCTTGAGTTATAAATAGTGTAACTAACACGATATATTATATATTATATAGATTGTTAGAAGAATTGTAAACTCTGAGGAAGACGGAGTGCTCTCGTTGAAATCGTAAGCAAAGCAATTTAAATAAAGTCCTCTTAATCCATTCTTAACTGTACAACAAAGTTATGACATTTTAAATTGTTAAATCCAGTGTGTGACTAATTGGTGTGATAAAGGTCAAATATATGACCGAAAAGTCGGCTGAATATATTTTGTAACGTAACAGACTACTGTTAGATTGTTCATTTTCCTGATAACAAACTTATACTACACTCACATGATGAACAATAACGTTTCTTAATTATATTCTTATTATATGTATAATCATCATGTGTATCTCTACAATGATTTATTTTGTATTTCACCAAATTAGCATTAGTTTTTAATAGTAATAATTTATACTCTATGTAGTCATTATACCTAATATTATTTACTCTGTTAGTTACTCCTATTTTCTGTTAGGTATATACCTCCATAAAAAATATTCCAGGAAGCGTTTTATAAAACATTTCATTTTTGTTTAAATCTTAACCTCACTTTTTATTATCACATTTGAAACTGTTAAATCATTAAAGAATAAAAACACTACTCATTTGCTCGCTATAATCCCTTTTCCCTCCTGCTGCTTCCTGCTGTCCTGCAAAAAATGTTTATAATATAAAGAAGGCTTCTCGTGATGCGCGCGCAACCCGATAGCAGGAACAAATAGTATAGTACACAATTTGCCTGAAGCAATATTTTTACAAAAAAACGTTTGACTTTTTTATTGAAACTAAAAAGAATTTACGTTATACTTGGTGATGGAAAAGAAAATTATGCAACTTCTGAAACGCGAAGTCAGCAATTTTAAAAATGTCTGTTTAGACCGTACGATCATCACGTTTTATTGGTTGCCTATGTGTTAGAAACCATGGAATTAAACTTTGTATTTCAGTTGACAAAAAAACAAAAAAATCTCAAAATGTCCTCCAATATGTTCTAAGCAAGCAAAATCGAACTCGTTTCTTTGATATTTTACCATTTACTAAACATTGGGGTGGAATGGTTTGACAAACTTCTGTAAGTGCATTCTTCAAATCATTCATGTCGTTCAGATAATTCCTAAAAACAGTATTTTTAATATGTATTGCCAAACAGAAAATAATCCAAAGGGGAAAGTTCCGGCGATCTAAGGGGCCACAACTGAGATCAAGCGGTTATCAAAATATTAAGTATGGTAGGTCGCACCATTCATATCATCGGACCATCCAAAGCAATTTATGAGGATTATATCGACTGATCATACCCTCATATTTTGAGAATTTACAAACCACTCCAAATAAATCACTATACATATATATATATATATTTTTTTGTAATATCGTGATCCATATTATGTTGCTCAAACCATTGACAGTAATTCTGTATCACTTGTGTTGAAGAATTCACTACTAAACACCCGAGTCGAATGGATGCTGATTGTCAAAAGGTTTATCACTGCCTTCAAATTATTCTCCCTAATTTTGGGGCAAGCGGAATTATTGCAAAGAAAAAGCAACGTCAGTTTCAGTTACAACTCCAGAGGTAATTGAAGACGTTAGAGTCGATATTAGTTATTCCAGAGAATTTTATTTTGACTGGATGATACTAGATAGAATTAGAATATGGATACTTCCAGCAGGATGGTGCGATCTGCCATACTTCAAAAGCAACAATGAATTACCTTCAACAGTATTTTGATAACTGCTTGATCTCAGTTGATTTGTGGTCCCCTAGAGCGACGGACCTTTGGATTATTTTCTGTTCATATTAAAAATACTGTTTTTAGGAATCATCTGAATGGCCTGAATAATTTGAAGAATACAATTACAGAAGTTTGTCGAAAAACAAAATATATTAATTCCAAGGTTTCTACCAGATAGGAACAACAAATAATACGTGATGATCGTATGGTGTAAACCAGTGGCGGCTCGTGGTTCAGTTTACAGGAGGGTCATTTCGAATTTTAGCTATGTTTATAAGGATACGTGAAAAAATGCGTTTAAAAAATAAAAATATTACAGTATTATTTTACTTAAAACATATCGATTTTTTGTTACCTTTTCCTTCAAATCTGATATGGATTTTTTAAACGCACCGTCCAATTGTGATCGAATATCAACACGTCCTATTGTAGCATAATTCATGGAACTCTTCATGTGCTCTGCCGATAATGAGCGTTTTTTCTTTTAAATGTTTCAAGTGTGACACCGTTCTTACACCACAGCGAATCATTTCCATTTGAAAAAATCAAACACACGAAACAATAAAAGGCATTTGTCACTTCACATCCACGTCCAATACGTCAAATCATACGACAATTACGGTGAACTTCTTTATTTTTGTCCTTGCTTGTCTGTCTAATTTGCATTTCTTGGAGTGGACGACCATTTGTTTTAAGCTCCAACCGTTCCTCAAAACTTAAATTATGATTACTATTATTTTGGAGTTCTTTTATTGTATGAATTACCGAAATGATGAAATTTGAAACACTACTGACTGCAGTGAACTAAAGAGGAACACCATCCTACATAGTACATACCTCCTACCAGTAACAATCTGTTAATCGGACGTCCTACTTTCTATATTTATCTCAAGCATGCATTACGTCTCTTACATGATTCGATTCTACAATGAGACACTCTTGGGCGTCTTGTGTCCTTGTTTAGTACAATATAGAAATGCAATAGCTTTCGAACTCGACAATTTCCCCGCTCCTCCGTGGATAAAATTCTTCGCGATAACCACAGAGCTAAACTCAATAGATAACTTATACGAAAATTCAATCATCATCATTTAATTGCAAGAATTATATTATTATATTCCACAAATTATATAATAATACAGAATTATATTATTATATTCCACAAAACAAAGAGTCTTGATACCGCCTTTTTCACTTTTTTCTTTTGGAAGCCGTCACTGGTGTAAACATAGAGCATTTTTTTATTTCCAAAGGGCTGTTCCGCTGAATCACTCTCTAGAAGCTGACCGAAATTTCCCCAACATTTCTCCCTATAGTAGATTTTCTAATATAAGTCTATCGATTATTTTGCAAAATAGCAGTACTATTAACGTCATCGATACCTAGTTCACTAAGCAAATATTTGCATGTATGTTCTCCGGTACCACAAATTCCGGTTCCATTGTAGAAGATCCTCTCTTAAATCTGCTGCGATTTTAATTACTTTACTTTGAAGTGAAACTTCTTATCCCACGGTGTAAGATTTTTGTCCGGGGTAAGCGCGCCGCAACCCGACACGAAAATGCAATATATAAGTGGGGGATTTAGACCGGGAGGGGAGCGCTAGCGGCAGCTAGTCGACGGTAAGATTTTGGCACGGGGTAAGCGCAACTTGTGTAAGCTTAATCATACCGGCTCTACGCTTCAAAGCGGCGAAGGGTGTCAGAGAGCCCCTCTGTCCAAGGGCGCCCAAGGGTGCCCAAAAGAGATGGGAGATGAGAGCGATAGAAACACATGTTGAGAGAGAGAGAGAGAGAGAGAGAGAGTGAAAGGGGAAGTGGAATATGAGGGAATAAGAAGGAGATATGTGATAACAGGATGTGGTAGGAAAAATAGAAGTAAACAGCAGGCCAAAGAGCTGAAAAAATGTAGGATTGGTCAAAATCAAGGATTGTTACAGTTCTGTTCTCAAAGCGAAAGGTAGATAGAGAAACATGTAGAAAGAAGAAGAAGCAGAAGAAAGAGAGACAAAAGCCATAAGAACAGAGAAGGGGGTGTTGAACTATCAATAGAGATTGAAAGAAAATGGTTGGTAAAAAGTTGGAGGAGATATACGAAAAGGCAAAAAGTGAAGTGAAAATAGGGGAGAGGGCAATGTGAATGGTTTATGACAACAAAGCGATTGAGGCAAGGTTGACCTACTGTAATAGCAAACCAATGAAAGATAACGAAGGTCGACCAGCTACATCAGAAGACGAAGAAATGCACATATGGATTCAACATTTTGAATCGGTATTGAACAAAGTACAGAAGAACAACACAATCGAGCCTGAAAGAAGACCAGAAATCGAAATTCACGTAGACCGTCCTAAAACCAATGATAATCTAGCGGCACTGAAACAGCTGAAAAATGGGAAAGCCACGATACTCGATCAACTTCCAGCGGAATTGAATATTGCAAAGAATCTCGATCACAGCCTTATCTGCAAACTGCTAATAAAGGGGACCTCAGTAAATGTGAGAATTGGACAGGCATAGCACTCCCCAACATGGTCAACAAGATCATTGCACACATCATAAAGAGCTGAATTAACGAACATTATAGAATCTCGACCACATCGACACTCTCAGGATAATTGCGGAACAAGCTGTTGAAAGGAGATGTTCTCTATATGTCACATTCATTGGCATCAAACCATGTGTAAAATACTGGAGTTGAAAGGAATCTCCGCCAAGCTACGGAGCACAACAAGGATGCCCTCGCTCATCAACACTAGATTTAGAAAATGCGGACGATATCTGTCTAATGATCCACACGCAAAAGGCAATGCAAAAGAAGATAAACGAACTGACAAGAAGAACACTAACAGGTGGGCTTAGAAATAAACGTCACAAAAACGAAAACAATGAAGATAAATGTCGCTCAAACTAGGAGACCAAGAGCTGGAAGATCATAACACCAGATGGAAGACGTAGAGCAGAGATCGTTGAAAGCACGCCGCGCATTTGAAATGCTAAGAAAGATATGAGCTATTACGCAACTATCCAAGGAGACCAAGTTGAAAATCTTCAATGCAAGTGTTAAACCGGTGCCAATATACGGATGCGAAACATAGAAAACATCATGTCAAGATACGAGGATACAAGGTTTGAGTGCCTCAGAAGGATATTCAAGATCACATGGAAGGATTTGATATCCAAAAAGACACTATGGAATAGATTCAAACAGAATTAGCCACTGATCGAAATCCGGAAGAGGAAATGGAAATGAATGGGGCACGTACACAGTTCTGTTCAAATAAATCTGGAATAATTTTAATTTTCTAATGTAAATGTGAATTATTATAAATTGAACCATGGGAATTTTTTCATACTATCAGCTAAAATGAGTTTAAAGTTTATCTAATACTTGTCAAAGTGCAAAATTCTATTTACATTTTCCAAAAACATTTATAAAATGCCTCGGATTGTTACAAAAATTGAAGAAAACGATTAACGTGAATAAAAATACAATGTTTGCAATTAAGAAACGAAAATACTTTAAAAACGAAAATTGGTACAGGTCTTTTCAACAAAAAGTCTGTTGAAGAAGTTATGGAACTTTTAGATTATATCAGAGGTCGTCCGTTTGAAACTACAAGAAATGCTGTGATACACACCAATTTTCCTGCCTCCAGAGTTACGGCTTGCAGAAAAATATTAAAATCTGATTTAAAGTGTCGTATTGCTGCAAGGGAGCCGTACTTAACTAATGAGCAGAAACAATCATGATTGTTATTTGCTTTAAACCATATTAATAATGATTTGGACCATTGGAACCGGATTATTTTTAGTGATGAGAAGACTTTTGAGTCGACTGATAACGGTAAAATCAGAGTCTATAGACCACGGGGAACTCGTTTCCATGAGGAATATTTTCATGTCAGAAGAACTTCTGGAAGATTCGGAGTTAATGTTTGGGCTCGGATCAACGCTCCAGGTTTAGGAATATGCTGGCGAATTAAAAACAGGTTTAACAGAACTGTCTTGTCAAACAAGTGATAGAATGGAACCCTCAAAGGAATAGAAGACAAGACCGACCAAATTTGACATAGCACAGAAGTATACTACATAAGGCGCAAACACTGGAGAAGTCCTGGCGACAGATACATGGAAGCAGTTTGTTGAGGCCCTTTGCTCCAATGTGGAGATAGAGATATATCATTCTCGGAATAATAATATTAAATTATTATCTTTACACGCAAGAAGCGAAACGCATTTTAAGAATTATTTTTCTTGTATAGTATATAACATTGAACTATTCTCTCATGAAATTGTCCAATACGTAAATACGTTATATCGTGCGTTCAACAAAAAAACGACGTCAAGTGGGCCATGGATTAAAAAACGTATGGCGTAGATGGTGACAAATTTGTCACCTGACATCTGACATTTGACAGTCAGATTACTAGATTGGGGAGGTTTTTATGGTGGTGCCTGATCCAAGAGGCCAGACACTGAACTCAATCCCCCGTGCCCCCACTAGCCAGAGCCTGTGAAGGCTCCTGCCGTTCTTCTATCCACATTTAGGGCCGGTTGTACAATGTCGAGTAAAACTCCCCGATAACTTAACCATCACCCTTCAGGTTAATGCTAAACCGGCCGGAAATTGTGGACAAGTGTGCAAGAGAGACAAATAATCGGAAAAGTAATTAGCTGTTTTTGAAGCCGTTTTTTACTTTTTATTTTTTTTTTAAACCGTTTAAAGAACCTAAAAGAAATCACGCTAACAGAATGTTTTTTTCATTTTTCCCCTTTTACAAAATTTTTGAAAAAAAAAAAAACAATTTTGGAAATCGAACTTCAAAAAGTGGCCGCCATCGTCGAAAGAGATGTACTTTCTAAGTAATGTGTAATTTTTGTTTTTAATTTTCCACCAATTTTGGTTCATCAAAACGGAAAAATAAACTTTCCTTTGATAAACTCAAATGCCGCCAAAAAAGTAATAAAAGTCGATAATTTATTAGTAATCTTTTCTATTGAAAGAAATTAAAGTAAGCAATATTATAGATTTTTTTTGATTGTGTGAATTAACTTTTACAAAAAAGTAAAAATCAACAATAACATCGTTACTTTTATCTTTTTACAGGAATAAACTTATCAATTTAAATACCTTTATAGTTCGACACTGTGTGCTTAAACTCTAGTGCCGGAAAGCACCCAATTTACACAGGAACTCGTATAATTTTGATACGAGTGCCCTGTCATGACACTTTTCAGGGGCGAGGGCGAATTTTTGCAGCCCGTGACGAATGCCAAGGGCTGCAATGAGCCCGAGCCCCTGAACAGGGAAAGCGCAATAGTATTGAACAGCGGTTTTTGTATTCGTTCCCGCAAAATGAGAAAAACTACAAATTTACATCAGATTTTGAGGTTAGGTTGACAGCTGTCTGTATGTTGCTATGTATTTCATTATGCATTATGTGTTTCATAAACGAATATAAAAATAACTATTATCTACAACTGATTAATAATTGACGTATTATACTTGTAACTATGAATACTTAACTAGGTCTATTAAACACAGACAGCCAGGCCCGGTTTTTAAGAATTATTATTAACTAGCCATGAAATAATGAATATTGACAACTGTTGACATTTCTTCTCCACGTCGAGTTTTTCACAAGGTTTGTTTTATTCTTTCTTTATTTCTTTATCTAGAACTGATTTAATTTACGTATTATACATGTAACTTATAAATACTTAACTAGGTCTATTGAACACAGACAGTCAGGCTAGGTTTTTAAGAATTATTATTAACTGGCCATGAAATAATGAATATTGACATTTTTTTCTCAACGTCAAGTTTTTAACAAGGTTTAATTTCTAATTTTAATTCTAAAAGTGCAGTTGTAGATAAAACGTCGTATTTCACTCGCATCTAATGGTGGCTAGTATACACTCAAATGGTTAAAATCCTCGCCTGCGGCTCGTATTTTAATTTCCATTCTCGTGTATAATAGCCACCATTATATGCTCATTAAATAATATACTATTATGCCCTACCAACGTCTAGATGACTTATTATTCCACGCAAATGGAACGTAGGTATAATGTAGCAGTTTACTCACAAGTGATATAATGTTAAAAGGGGTGAATTACTATGGTTACACAATGGTAAGACATGAATAATTTTTTGTCATTTTGACAGTTTCATTAATTTTTTGTTATTTTTAACGTTTTACAAGAAATTACACGTCAGGCATAAAACGTCGTATCTCACACGTGACCGAAATGCTATCGAAAACTCGTGAGATGTGTATCACTTGTGATTCAAAGATCTCACTCTCTGACAATGAAGCTTTTAATATAATTTACTATTGTCCAATGATTGCATATTTTAGGTGTTTTTTTACCATGCTTTTAAGTAACTAAAATCTAATTTCAATCACTAGTGACTAAAACTAAATTTTAGTCACTAGTGAATAAATACCATGATTGCTTGACTGTGTTTTCAATGTCAATTTCAAGCAATTTCACTTCAAAAATATCTTTTCAAAGTTCTTTGATGTTGGAAAAATACAACTGTTGGACATAACGTCGTATATCACACGAAAAGCTCGTTAGATGTAGTATTACTTGTGATCGCACTCGTGATTCAAAAATCTCACTTGCAGGCAATGAAGCATTTCTGCTCGCATTTCTGTCACTTGTAGTAAATAATCTCCCGTTATTCGGGTTCTCTTATTGCTCTTATTGTACCTCTTATAAATGGTTTTCGCACAATTAGCTAATTAGTTTCAGCGCCATCTAACGGATCAGAAACACACTAGACGGTCGACCGGATTAGCCTTAAACCACAGAATAATAACAATACAGAAGCGACGCAAGAGAAAGGAAGAACGAGATGGAAATCACAACCAGGCTAGGGTACGCGCACACGTGATCATTTCGTTTAGGCTACAAGCATACGGACAACTGTTCATTTCTTGATGTTTTGCACGGACCCACCCATCTCTAACTCTCGCACACGCCGCTTCAAACCTGTGCGGAACTGAGGGACAACCAACTTAATCGCTTTAAAACCCATTCAAGGTCACTCAGTGTTGGCGGTGCAACTTCAAAGGAACTTGAAAGAAAATACCGCTAGTGCCGCTTCTGTAATACTTTCTATTCTATGCTTAAACTTCAGGTTGACAAAAACGAGTATTACAATGAGTTTTCTAGCCGTGGTTAAGTTTATTGATTTATATTTAATAATTGTCACTATTATTTGGCGATTGTAACAGTGGTAGTTCTCTCACAGAATTTGAATAATTTCTTAGTTCATAAATATTAGGGTTGTTTATTACCTACCTATCTGTTTGTTTGAAATTCCAAGATTTCCGAAGGTTATTTCATATTTGAACCTTGTCTGTTAATGTTGGGTCACACATCTGAAATGATATTTTATCTGAATGTTATGTTTAATTTTTTGTAGGACTTCGTTAAAAAAAATTAAAGAAGTTGTAGAATGTAAGAAAACAGATCCTGTCACCTGGAAGAAAAAAATGCTACGTGGGAACAAATTGCTTTTGAATTCAATTCAATGAGCGGGACCACGCGTAGTAGTACAAAAAATTTAAAAGACAAATATAAAGATACAAATAAAAAATTCTGACCACAAAATAAAAATATTTAAAATATCCTCAAATATTTCGAAAACATCCTCCATATTTGTTAAATGAGCGTTAATTGCAATAAAAACCAACAAACAACAAGTACAACGGATAATCACGTTTCTACCGCGTTGTCAAATTCGAACAGCTGATCTCTCGATGAGTCTATTTGCGCATGGGTAACTTCCAACCAAGAGTTTAACCACTGGAAATCCATCGGTACATTTACTAGGACTTTGTCCTCTAGTTTCGAGATAAACTGTTATACAGAAACACGGCGCCGGTCTTTTGACGAATCTGGAAGTAAACCTGCAACCTTCAGCCTAACTCGACATTGTACAACCGGCCCTTAATAATGTCACTGTTTACCCGTAATAAGCATTGCATGCGTGTGATCTAAATGCAGGCATGACTTGAAGTTTCCAAGGCTTGCTTCGTCGTCGATTTTTGTTGAACGCACGTTACAATAATTTGGCACTGGTTTTAAGAGACTCTGTAACATCAATATAAAAACTGTTTAATTATGCTACTTTTCCTACTACCTGCATATTGTACAAAATAATTTCCACAAGACCACCAATTTGTGCACTCATTCATAGTAATAATAATTTATCAAGGATAGACTAATTTAATATCTACCTTCAAGCAATTTACTTAATGTTTTGTAATAAATGGGTTTCTCATAAAAAGTTTACTACTAATTGTAAAGTTTTAAAATACTATGTACGTTGTGCACGCCAAGATTATTATAAGTACTGATCATCTCCCTCGTATTGCATAAATACATCTAGTTAATGTTCTACGGATATTAAACATTAAATTTCTCTACCATAAAAAAATAGTAGTCAATGACTGTTCAGACAAGTTTGGGATTTCTAACGATACAGCATGTATTGTGGTATCACTAGCGGAGTTTTTGAATAATTAAATATAGACAATGCTATCGATGACAACAAGAACACTTCAACAACGTTCTGCACACAGCTGAAGTGAAATCTTCTTTGGCGATCGTAATTTTGTTTACAAACACAATGGTTCGTGTAGCTGAGACGGAAAGATTTAATTGTGATTTCTTATTTTAAAGTGAGTCGAAGTGAAGAACAGTGCTTACAGCGGTTGTGTTTTGAAACATCTGTTCAATGTCTATAATGTTGTAACAGATGACGATTGATGTACCTATGATTTCACTTGTCTTACAAGTGTCAATCTCATTTACAGTTAAAAATTGTACAGGTGCACCTAAAGAAGGTTTCACTTCAATAACGAAAAATAATTCTGCTTGAATGATGTACCTAATTATGACTCATTTCACTAAATCTTGGGACATTACCATTTTAATTTTTTTTTTCCATATTTTTTGTAGAAACACTCGTATGTCAAAGATCGTTAAAAAACGAAAGAGACAAAAGCCCAAGGAGTTATCCGATTATTGTCAAAACAAGCAAAAAACATACCCCGAAGTAACAGCCGCAACTGCTTTTGTGGTTTTTAGAATAACAGGAAATGTCTTGTTTCGTGCAAATTGAAAAGAGTCGTCGATAGGATGGTAACCAGCTGACGTTGTGAATGAATTATGCAAGAAAAGTCGATTCGCAGTCAAAGCGCGGTGCGGGAGTGCTTGCCTCCGAGAGAGCGGAGGAAGAATTCGTTTCGCAAAAGCCATAAATCGTCTCGGTCAACATAAACTCCAATATTGGCAGCGTTGGACGATGTTTCAGGCGAAACACCCCAAAGTGCAGAGGTGGTTTTCCACATTTGTTCGGCCATTAATCGGACGACGCACGAGATCGGTGATTTATCTCGGCTGTCACGACCGGAAGCAACCCCGTGCTCTACAAGCGATCCCCACTAATCTCCCGCCACGTCTTCGCGACTTCCCGCCATACATCACTCTTATCGGCCGCTAATCCTCGGAGACCACGTAATGTATGTATTCTTGCACAACACTGGGTGCACTGCTAAATAATTAAATCAATTTAACTCAAGACTTTACACAAACGGCAACACCACCAACACGAAACTGCTGCGAATTAGCCACGCTCACTCGACACGATTTGTTTTACCGTAATATCTTTATACACGGCTGCTTTGAAATATTTTCCTACAAACATCAGATCTTGTTTAATCACTCTAACACAAAACACTTAAATAATAATAATTATTATGACAATGCGTTTCTGTTTACACTTTGCACTATTTTTTTGCCATTCTCTTAGTGTCGCTCTGTTGATAATAATAATTTTTCTTTCAATAGCTTTCATACTTAGCGTTTTATACAGATACATGTTTATCTATGCAACCAACAATGCACTATCGGTTCAAATTTTGAATAGTAACGCATTCTAAACTGGCAGAACTCGTCGTTTACTTGTGTTTTTACATAGATAATAATTAGTTCTTTTGAGAGCTCCTTAGTTTATTTTTGGTTATAGCGTCAATCAAATCAATTTTGACAGTTTTGGTAAGTTAACAAAAAAGACTTCTTATTTTCTTTCTGTTTCCAGCTGTTTTATTATTGATTACAGTGTTGGCATATTGTTGAGAAATATTTGCAGCGGCCGTCGCGTCTGCCAGTTTGGGAAAAACCAAAGGGTTGTAAAACCGTTTACCTGACTGGCACCGCTCACTATCGCAAACCAGTCGCATTCGAACTCTTATTCAAACCAGTCGCTTTCAATCATTCAAACCTACGAGTCGCATTCGAACTCTTATTCTACGAGTCGCATTCGAACTCTTATTCAAACAACAAGTCGCATTCAATCATTCAAACCTACGAGTCGCATTCGAACTCTTATTCAAACACCAGTCGTATTCAATCATTCAAACCAACGAGTCGAAAACGAACTCAAATTCAATTCAATTCTCATTCAAATACAAGTCGAAACCAATCATTCATACGAGTCGAAAACGAACTCACATTAATTCTATTCAAACAAAAATTCAATCTAAAACCAAGACTCGGTTATTAAAATTAAGTAGAAACCACCGGGAGAAGAAACGTTCAAGAACTATCTGCAATTATTCGAAATATACTAGTGCATAACTTCGCGAGTGTTTCAATCGAAATCTAAAACATGCTCCTTCGAGCAACATACAAATTCAAAAACCAAATCGACCAGAGCTTCAACAAACCTCTCTAAATCAAAATCTACCGACCAATTCATTACACATATAGTAAAGGGAAAATACAATTTTAATGGTTGAATCTTTCTTTTGTAATGGTAAAAAAATTGAAGGACAATGGCAATATTCCGTAGGTGATTGTTTGGAAGACGTTCGCCTTGAGTGTCCAGAGATCCCAATCGAATATCTAAAATTTGCTCAAACCCTTGACATTTCCGTCAAGAATTTTCGAGAATCTGGCAGTGTCGGAAGAAAGGAAGGTTGTAATGGCACAAAGACACATGATATATTTTTAATAAATATTTGGAAATAATCCACCTTTCTCCCATTCGTAGTTTTGAAAAGGATAGTGGTATTATTGAAATCCGAATGGAAAAATGAAATGCTATTGATGATATTGTGCGCGCGTCGAGTGTGGGTTCGCCATGTTGTCAAACCTATTGTAAAGTTTGATCTTATAACGAGCGTTCAACAAAAAACCTGGTTAGAGCAAGCTTTGAAATTGCGGTGTTTTTTTTTACAGTGTAGAGCTTGAATGATTACTACTATCCATGACTAAACAGATAACATAACCTCAAAATTTCAGAGAAGCTGCAATATTATTAATAATTATTATTATGCATCTTAAAGAAGTGTTGACAAGTGTTTTAGGGTATTAGTTAGCGGTTTTATATAGTCCGACACGATTTGGGGGTTTGGGCTGCAATGCCCTGCAGGTATCTCCAGGATTTCTGCAAACCTTTGGGTGTCATGTTAATTGAGTTAATATTTTTAGATATCGGACACTTTATGATTTGGTTTTACACCTTTATTTCTGTAAGATGTAGAAATTAAAACACTCTTCCAAAGGATAGTAAACTAGTTTACTCATCGCCCTGATGATGCCAACATTGTTGACGAAACGTGCGTTGGCAATTATAATAAAAATTATTTTTGGTGCTTTAGGGAAAAAAACTGAGTAAAAGTAGTTATCCCAAAACAGTTGTGACAAAGAAAGAAATCACAAGAATTGGGGAACCCATTGTCAAAAGTATGTAAAAGTCAGAAGTGGTACAAAACCAAAACAATTGTCTGGATCACTTTTGGTGGTAGATAACTACTTTTAATCAGTTTTTCCCTAAAACACCACAAACAATTTTATTACAACTGCCAACGCACGTTTCGCCAACAATGTTGGCATCATCAGGGCGATGAGTAAACTAATTTACTCATCTTTTACTCATTTACTAGCCAACGTGCGTTGGCAGTTGTAATAAAATTGTTTTTGGTGTTTTAGGGAAAAACTGATTAAAAATAGTTAGAAGTGGTACAGATATACGTAAATCTTTTTCGATGTCTTCACAGGCGAAAAAACAAAGTCAGTCTGTTCTCGGTACATAGAAAAATGTGATTAGCATGTAAAAAATATTTTAAATAATTTTTATTTACCTACCTTTACGACGTGTCTTGCTTATTGTGTTCATAATAGGTATGTATTTACAACAAGTGTTGAAAGCGTTCTCCATGTTGGTGATCCAGCTATTAATTCAGGGAGTAGCTTCCTCTCTTCTGGGTCAATATCCATAGGTTCACTGAATAACGTGCTGTCTACTGATGTTAACACTCCAGTTTCACTTGCTACTTTGCCATATTTCACACTCAAACTTGTTCTCTTAAATGTGCGAATCTGAAAAGTAGGGTTAGGTAGAAGTTTTTAACTCTTGCGTTTCAGAAGCAAAGCAGTTGCAGTTGTTATTAGATCAGGGTGCGCCTCACTAGGTTTCATTAACAAAATGTAGAAAACATAATATGTAAGTGTCTTTAGTGATATCTTCGTTTCACCCACCGGTGAGCTTTGGCCCAACTCACCCATTTTCTGACATGTTAGGTTCGTTTTAAATTCATGTTTTCGTACCATTTCGTACTTGCAAACAAGGTTTAGGAAATGGCAAAAAGTAAAACGTATTTTCCCTGCTGTAGCAACTGTCACTGCAACGTCCCTAACAGCAGTGCTTTGTAGCACCTTTCCGCGTCTTTTGATCACTTGCCATCTTGCCACTTACCATTGCAATGTACACTGTTATAAAAATGCCCAGCCTCCTTTAGATTAGATTAGATTAGGTGTTGAGGGGTGTGAGGGAATTTGCTCCGCTCACCGACACTTAGACCACACCGCGGGCCCATTGTGTCACCCCCTCGCGTCCCTCATTCCTGTCTCTCATCCAGCCATCCGACATTGTCGAAAAAAGCTAGGATGGTTCCAGGCGAGGTACACCTCAAGTTGGCCCAGCTGGGCCATGTCTCCCCCAGTATGGACTTTCTGGTCGAGGCGAGAGCCGGACATTCCCGTAGGATATGTTCGAGAGTCTCGTCCTCCTCTAAACACCCCCTGCACGTTGGGTCGTTGACCACCCCCATCACGTGGAGGTGTTTATTTAGCCTGCAGTGACCGGTCCAGATGCCCACCAAAAGGCGGAGTCTGTCCCTTGACAAACGCAGACAAGACTTGGCTCTTTTAAAGCAAGGATTTTTGATAAAAATCTTGCTTTGTCTGCAGCCTGTTGTCGTTTCCCATCTAGCACAGTGTCTAGAATGGGTGTCAGTTTTGATCAGGTTTGAGAGGTAGCGATTGGCCGGTCGGATGCGCGGTTCGGTTCCATCCGGTGTTCCCGTTGCGCCCTGTCGAGCCAGCTCGTCGGCCCTCTCATTCCCCTCATTACCGTTATGTCCTCGAACCCATCTTAGCTCAACGACATTGTTTAGTGCTATTCTCGACAGTGCCAGATGGCAGTCATGTACCACTTGAGAGGTAATCCTGCCACTGACCAGAGCCCGCAGAGCTGCTCGACTGTCGCTGAAGAAGCACATCGTTTTTTCACTGACATTGCGCCTAGTGATTTCTGTGGCACCCCTAAGAATGGCCGCGATCTCCGTCTGGAAAATACTGGCACATTCCCCTAGTGTTGCGCTGAGATTGCAGTTCATTTCGGGGATGTGAACTCCTGCTCCAGAGCCTGCTTTCGTTTTTGATCCATCCGTGAAGATTGAAATCTCAAACTTCGGATGTTCTTCTGTATCCATATGCACTGCATAGGATTTTTCGAAAGCATATTGAGGCCAGATACGGTCCGATCCCGCATCCAAGAGAGGTATTCTGTGGAGTCCCTCGCTCAAGATGCGGGCGTGCCCGCGTTCTGATTTCCCAGCTTTCCAATGGTTACCTTCCCGCAGCCTACGAGCGGAGGCAAGTGCCATGCCCTCCACGAAGAGATCGATGGGAGGCAGACACAGGATAGCCTCTAGAGCTGCGGTCGGGGTGGTTCTCATGGCGCCCGTCACAGCGACACATGCCATCCGTTGGATGCGTCCGAGACGTGTCATCGTTGTTTTTTGTCTGACTCTTTGCCACCAGACAATTGCTCCGTAGCTCAGCATCGGTCTGATGACGGCCGTGTAGAGCCAGATGGTAATCCTGGGTGTTAAGCCCCAGGACCTTCCCACCGCTTTCCTACACTGCCACAGGGCGACGCTAGCTTTGTCTATTTTGCTCTCCAGGTGCTTTTTCCAAGACAGCTTATGATCCAACATAGCGCCCAGGTACTTCACATCCTGCGAGAGTTTCAGCTTGACGCCGTTAAGGGAGGGCAGCCTTAGCTGTCCCATCTTCCTTCTGTTCGTGAAGAGGACTAGCTCTGTCTTTTGTGGATTCACAGCCAGAGCCTCCTTCTTACACCATTTTTGTACCAGGCAGAGTGCTGTCTGCATAAGGTCGCATAGTACATTTTCGTACTTACCAGTAAGCAGTATGACCAGGTCATCTGCGTATTCGATAGTGTAGAATCCCGCCTCGTTGAGTGTGCATAGAAGGTCGTCCACTACTATGTCCCATAGCAATGGGGAGAGAACTCCCCCCTGAGGACAGCCCTTCTTAACCACTCCTCGAGTAGTTACGTCCGCTACACTAATCTGTACGGTTCTGCAGTCCAGCACCCGCTGAATCTGAATTTTTAACAAAAACGATGTGAGACTTATGGGACGGAAAGATTTCGCGAGAGAATAATCTCCTCGCCGTGGTTTAGGGATAAAGACAACTCTCACCTCCCTCCACATTTCCGGTACGTATGCGAGTGCAATACATGCCCGAAAAATTATCACGAGGTTATCCAGAATCTCCGAAAGTCCCCACTGTAGCAGGGCCGGGAAGATTCCGTCCACGCCCGGTGACTTGAAGGGTTTGAAAGATCTTATAGCCCATTCTACGCTAGTATGGTTCACAATCCGCGCAGCCTCAGCCCAGTCCTCCAGGGAGGGGGCTTTCGGACAGCTTTGGATTGGATTCACATCCGTTGTGACCACACAGCCCGGAAAATGTGTAGCCATCAGTACCTTGGCTGTTTCATCGGCAGAGTCCGTGTATGTGCCGTCCTCTTTCTTCAAGCTACCTACTTGCTGTCCCGGATCCTTTGACAGGATTTTCATCAGCCGGGCAGCGGTGGTGGTACATTCGAGGTCCCCACAGAATTTTCTCCATGATGTCCCAGTCGGCTGCATTTTTGGTCCTTTTGGCCTTATTGAATAGCTTGCGCAGATAGACTCTTCCCCTTTCCACTTCCTTACACCACCATGTGGTGTTTTGGCCCTGGCGGGTGCCTGATCTCAGCGGACAAGCTTGCTCATAAGACGTCATCAGAGACCTAGTGAGGTCAGTAACTGCCCTCTCCAGTTCTTCGATCGTCTTAAGATCATTAGAGATATCGAGCCGACCTCTGACATTTGACAGGTTTTCTAGAAATAGATCCCTGTCAGTTTGTTTTGGGTTCCTGTACGGCTTCGGTAACATCTCTTTTGCTTCTAACGAAAACCTTATCCATCTGTGGTCTAACATGGTCACATGCGATGATACTTGCCAGTCCCTTACATGTTTGGAAATCTCTTGCGTCGCGAGAGTGATGTCTATCACAGTCTGACACCTCGAGGTGACAAACGTAGGTTCGCTCCCTCGATTGAGTATTCCTAACTTTGTGCTCGTAAGATATTCGAGCAGTGCTGTTCCTCTGCTGTTGCAATCACCGCTCCCCCATACGATGTGGTGTGCGTTGGCATCGCATCCAGCGATGAGTTGTTTTCCTTCCCTTTCACAATGCTCAACCAGGTCCGCCAGCTCCCTAGAAGGGGGTGGCTCCCTGGAGTCCCCGGGGAGGTATACTGAGGCAAAAACTGCCTTTATTACGTTCCTTCCAAATTCCAGGTTAACCTGCACAGCCGTGACATCTCGGTTGCAGTAGCCCGTCAGTTGGAAGGCGTTTTGTTGACCTGAAACATATACACAAGTTCTGGGTCTTTCTTTAAGGGAACCCACGTAAGTGGTCCCGGACGATTTGTCGCCCATGCCACAAACTCGGTTGCCTACGCACCACGGTTCTTGTAGCAGGGCTATTGTTACCTGCTTTGCTGTCAAGTGACGACTTAGGGTTACCCCCGCCTCCCGACAGCGGTGTAGGTTTGCTTGAATTAGTGTGAGTCCTTTGCCCATTAGGTCGAACCCGCACTTTCTTTGCGACGTAGTCGCCACACCGGACGTCGACGGTTCTGCTCCACCCGAAGGTGTCGTCTGCCCCGTGGGGCGTCCGGTTGCTCCTATATCAGCTCTTGGTGTTGCTGCAGGGATGGCGCCTTCACGCCTCTGCCTCTGCAGCTTCTTTTTGGGACCCTGTGGTCCCTGGTTGGAGTTGTTTTTATTCTCCATACCGGGATTTTTTACTTCATCTCCCAAGCTCCCCACCCACCACGGAGTCCCATATGGGGACGCCGAGCTTCGACGCCAGGGATACTCGAGAGATATAGCCCCCAGGAGGTTGTTGCACACAGCCCACGCGGTCTGCCGAAGCCGCCCACGCAGTTGCATGCCCCAATGCTCCCCAAGGGCTCACCCCGTCGGCCCTCTGACGGGACGACACAGCCGATTGATCGAGATGGGTTAGTCTCGACCGCCCGTCTAGGGTGAAATCCGGGCCAAAGTGGCGTGTTGCCCTCCCAAGGCCGTAGCCAAGATCAGGCTCAACCACCAGGATCCTTTCATCCACCCGCACGGGTCGCCACGCACGGCACAAACACGTGGGTGACTGTTTATGCACCTGCAACACCAGTCACCATGTTGCATGGGGAAGTTTTTATAGTGGTACTTCATCCACGCGGCCAGTCACTTAAGACCAGCCCCCGTGCCCCCTGTCGGCAGACAGGCGGTTTACGGTATGCGTCACAAGCTGGTCCGCGGCGAGGGGCTTTCGTTCAGCACAGCGGGGGGTTTAGATCCCGGACCTCCCTACTAACCCCCCACTAGGCAGAGTCAGAGACTCTTACCCATTCTCCTATCCGCCACCTGGAGACGCGCCTGGTAGGTAGCTCAACCCCCATATCAATATAAAAAAAAGTTTTTTTTCCAAATATTTAGAACTTCAGTTTATTTTCGTTGAAACAAAATATAAAATGAATACCTAATTACTGGATATTGGTCTGCACTATATGGCAGCGTGACGTATTTGAAAATTATCAGAACTCCGAACGACTCATCTGCCTAGCGGTTATGGTTTCGCAATATTATTCTGGACAGACTGTCTTAGTTGGATCTGTTTAATATTAACTAAAATGAAGCCTAATTTTAGTCGCTACCACTCGCAATGAAAGAAGTGGCGAAAAGGTGGTTGGGAAATCTGAAAATGCCCTCAATTATAGTAGCCTCAAGCTTAAATGTCACGGGGCTCGAAGGGGAAATGATGCACGGCCAACTTATTTATGAACTAGTCCTAAACTAGTTCTGAAATAAACATTCTACTCTTGATCGACTTTTCGGCAAAGATGTAAAGGAATGGTGACAGGACCGTATTCCAAAAATGTAAATTGAGTTGATCACTTCCCTCAGTACGTGTAACGTGTAATATTTTACTGTTCAACTTTAGAATACATTAAAAGTGCAAGCCTTAGAAAAACATATGCTGGAGCAAATAAATAAAAACAAATACCTCACTTTAGCTAGTAATAATTCATAACAAAATATTAAATACGCGTGTGGAGAAGGACGCGTGTCCCAACTAAAACTTGTACCCCCCCAACAATTTCAATTTTGAAAGACTCGAACAGGTCAATTTTCTTATCAAGGGGGACCAAATTGTACCAAACTTTCAAGTCTTAGATCTAACCACTTTATCCAGGGGAACCACCCCCTTAAAAAATTTAAACGGCATGTGTGATACATAATTTTAAAGCTTATTCAATTCTCTATCCAAATCTACTTTTATGGGTTCGTTTCTACAAAAAAGAGCATGAATTTGTTATTTTCTACATAAAATACTCTTGTAGTGGTGGCACCGTGAACTTTCCAAGATGAGAATGGAGGTACGCAGATTGTTTAATAGTGCCAAGAGGATTGGGAAATGGGAATAATACAAGACTTCCCGTCTAAAGTACGGTTACGCGGTGAGGGAGGCGAAGAGCACCTCAACATAAACTTTTCTCACTCAAATTAAGTAAATTTTAAACTCCATGCCACTGTCTAATTTAGATACACTTCAGACTTCCTCATTGGTGAGACAATTTTGGAACCCCGGGATTATGACTACACAAAAATTGACAAGGTTAACAAACTATCTCGATACGATTACATTCAGTAACAACGACACTTCTGGAAGTGCTGGCAGAGCGACTATCTACATATTATACACTACAACCACGCTAAAAATGACGACCCAATGACTCAGTTCCGGTCCAAGTGAACGATTTGGTTCTTCTGAAAGAAGATAACACCCCTCCTCTCCATTGGCGACATGGTCGAATTGTCGCCTTACACCTACCTGGAAGTGATGGGATTGTGCGTCTTGTTACGGTTAAGATCACCAGTGGAACCTATATACGTTCATTACATATTACGTATTTGGGTTTGTTAGGTAGTACCTATTAGTTTTTGTTTTTTTTTTGATATAATATCTTATATGTGGTTTGACATTTCGAAGCCGATACTTCAAGGTTCTACAGTTGGCAATTCTCAAGTCACTAACTCAGAGAGAGCTTTGGCAAAATTGAAAAAGTGACAAGTGTGCGATGTTATTAGCGTGTACTTTTTGGTTTTGTTGATATAGTTTAGAAATATACAAGAACTTTTTTATTTAT
Source organism: Diaperis boleti (assembly GCA_963583935.1). Lineage (NCBI taxonomy): Eukaryota > Metazoa > Arthropoda > Insecta > Coleoptera > Tenebrionidae > Diaperis > Diaperis boleti. The sequence goes on along the minus strand of OY757242.1, from coordinate 33,343,284 downwards.
AGAATATAGTGTTACAATCCACTATTATTATTTGCATGCACATCACCAAATAATTTTGTGAATGATGTATTTTTTATTGTCTAATCAGAACATAATGACTTTCTACCGCACTTTCCATTTCAAGAATTAACCTTAATTTTTAATAGTGATTACACGAGACCATCGAAATGATCGACTTGTAACACTAAATATTTTAAGATTCTCTCCATAATTTGAGTTACATTTCAATTTTATCAATATTTTTTAATGGAGAACATCCTTGTTAACCGGTGTGATGCTGGTTAATTTGTTACTTACCATCAAAGAATGATTTATTTCAGAAAGGATTTAAATAATGCACGACTAGTTTTTGGGAACCACATACTGATGCTGCATCCTTGCACGAAAAACTAGGTGCACTGCTAAATAATTAAATTAATTTAGTTCAAGACTTTACACAAATGGGCACACTGCAAACACGAAACTGCTACGAATTAGCCACGCTCGCGACGATTTGTTTTAACAGCGGTTGTTGGTTCAGCCAAATTAAGCAACAATACAACGGGTTGTGTACACCCTACAACGCTGTTTACCTGTTAACAAGACACTCAGCAGAGCGTAAACATGCAGTTTACAAAACGACGATCTCACATTTGCACACACACACTTCACTGTCTTCATAATTTTATAAAAAAAAGTAATCGCATGTAAGTCGTGGGTAATTAATTTATCTTCACAACATTGCGGTCTTGGATCTTCTTTTATTCTTTGGTGGATTTGATCGTCATTACTAATACCTCTTGTAAAATAAAAGCAATAAGTTATCCGGATAATAATAGGAATTTTTACATACATTACATAAAATATAATGCTGTCGTCTATTGGTAGCAACGGATTTGTCAATGTGGTGTAAATTTCGAAAATGTTCATTTTTTTCGTTTGTCGAAAAATGCCCCGCGCCATCCAATTTTGGATTTTGATAGGGCAAGGATCGACAGGGTTTGTCAAATCACCAAATTTCAGCAACACTTGTCATAACCAGATCATTTGTTACGAACAGTGCATCATTCCAAGGGACTGGAAATGTGAATAGAAGACCAGGTGGTGGACGTTTAAAAGTGCAAGATTTTTTTTTTAATGCAAGAAAGAGAGAGCTCTAAGAAAACTTTTTAGAAGACTTATGTTGGTGTGATTTCTGGACCTACAATTCGATGGCCTCTTACTGTTGTGAATTTTAGATCTAGAAGACGCTCTATAGTGTCTAGACTTATTAGGGAGCATATAGTCTCCAGTTTAAAGTGGTAGGATTCGCTTACTAGCTAAAAAGTTCCGACACGTTTACAATTTTGTGTACGGTCTGTCTCCTGCACTCTATGCTCTCCCGCAATAACAAGAGATGAGTGTGTCAAATATCTCAACTTGATAACAAAAAAGACGTCGCTGAATCACACTGATAATAATTTTGTTGGTCTACTTAATCCCGTATACGGACCGGTTTCAGGTAGGTACTTAAATATTTCAATGGGCCACGTGCAAACACAAGAATGTGAATTTTTGGTTTTTCAAGTGAAACTTCTTTTCGCACAGTGTCAGATTTTTGCACGGTGTATGCGTTGCATTTAATAATATAAGGGATATTTAATATTGTACCTTTTCTCTCCGCTGGCAGTTGAGTCATATTTGCTTTTGGCACGGTGTAAGGCTAATTCGCGTCCGATACGAAAACGCAAGATCGGACCGTGACGAGAAAATTTTAGAGCGAGAGGGGAGCGCAAGCGGCAGCTAGTCGACTGTAAGATTTTGGCACGGGAAAAGCCTAATTCGCGCTCGACACGAAAATGCGATACAGTTCATTTCCGCTCAAATAACTACCAAAATAATTTGTACACTTTTATCGGACGATTTTTGGATTAATTCAAATCGGCTCTAATGCATTTTGTGGTGATTCGACGGTTATGTTCGTAAAGTAGACTGGGACTTTTGTTCCTTTTAAATTGATTGTAATCAGTGACAGATGAATTAATTTAATGGGTGTTAATGTGTTAATTAATGAGTGCATAAATGGTATACCACTCGGATCCTGGTAAGTTATATAGTTTTCAATAAAATTAATTAACATCTTCAGGAGGAAAATTGTAGCTCATGGAACTTATTTTTTGACTAAACGATGCAATAAACGATGCAATAATAACGATGCATTTTTGATTTGAAGCATTTATTGGCATCGAATGGCATCGAATGGCGTGACGGAAAACGGCATGACGCTGTCTTCTGCCATCACGCCCCCTTTTTCCCCGCCGCTCTCTACTCCCTTGTGCGTAAGTGGGGTGTATCTAGGTAATCTCCGAAACTACTTATACTAAAACAAATACACTGTGAGTGAATCCGTGTCGGGCCAGCTATTACAAATAAAAAAATGTGTGTGCTTATGACCACACGATAGACGTGAAAATTATATGATTTTTTAATTTTAGAATACATAATATCATCTTGTTTCTGATTCACCGAACTAAAATCCATTATATAACATCAATGTAATTTATGTTTTATATATTTTTAGTTAGTAGTGGAAAAAAGTGGTCGGACAACGTTACCGTGACGGTTAAGTTTCATTCACTATTCTGAAAAAGTGCAAGGTGAGCCAAAAAAAATTTTCACTTCAAAAATGCCGTTTATTCAAAATTTAAAATAATTCCTATGTGAAAACGAATACTGCGTGAGCGAAGCCGTGGCGGACTAGCTAGTTCTATATAATATGTATTTATTTTACTCCATATTTATTAATTTATTGGTTTTCTTTAGTTATAAATTCCTTCAATAACCCTTAATTTCGATGTTTCACATCTGACGGCGTAATTTTAATTCCAGCTTTTGGTAAATATCTCAAAATATTAATTTGATGATTAAAAGATGATCTTTTTTTGGCCGAAAAAGCACTTTTGGTCGAAATGCACAAGTTTTTTACGCGATGATTTCCAAAACTGTCTTTTTAATCTTTTTTAGCCCCTTTAGGAGCCGTAAAGTTTCACTTTTTGTACACATCTGTCAAATTCTGACAGATCAATCAGAAAAAAGTAAAGTTTGGCAGATCAGTCCCAACAAAGTATAGTTTGACAGATGTATACCAAAAAGTAAAACTTTATGACTCCAAAGGAGGCTATTAGATTTAACGTTTTCGTAATTATATTCCTTGGACCATAAAGTTTCTAGACACATTACTATCTAACGCAAGATCCAACAAAAAGGGGAAAAGGTATACCACGAGAAGTTGGAGTTTTGACCTTAAAATCCCTCTGCGCTGATTGGTTCATTTTAGTTGTTGGTTTAGAGTCCGTGGCTTATCAAAGTTAGCGAGTATTGAAATAAATTTAAATAAATCAACAGCAATGGTTTTATTGAAATTAGGTTCCATGTTCAAACATTGAACGACTTCTCACGCTGTTCTGTATCTCGTGTAAAGCTAAAATATAAAAATTGTAATGCTTTTTTTGTACTGTTTTGTACGCCCATGACTTTTGTTTACTTTGCTCACGTATTTACGCCACGGCGTTGGACGGAATAAATTAACGAACAATTAAATGAACCAATTAGCGCAGATGGATTTAAGTTCGAAATTCCATTGAAACAACTGTACCCCCTCCGCCACTCGCCCCTCTCGCCTATGATGTTGGCTTCAAAACATTCGCCGACAAGCTCCCTGCATACCGGGTCTATATTTTCTGACGTCGTTGCCATATTCCCAAAATAAAATTCCTGGGCAAAATAGAAAAAAACAAGGGTTATTTAAACTAGGGTCTAGAGGGACTGATCATCTCGGACGGAGCGCGTCTTATAATCAAGATCGAACTTCTCTTAGGTAAATTCGCTTGATCTTGTAATTATATTTGCGCCTTCCAAGATTGAGTAGATGTAGATGTTTAAAGATGCCGTGTGACAAGAAAAAAAACTGTGCTTGTTAAACAAATATAATTAGTCACAAGAAGCAAACTGTAGTGGAACAACAACAAGAGCTTAAACAATAAAAAAAACGAGAGGAACTAAGAGTTAATTACAACATTATATCTAACTAGCGATGTTACCCAATATAGCATCTGCAAAGGACCTTTGGGCTCTAACAGGCCTATTATAAAATTTAGCAAATGTTTCTGAAGCAGTAGATCATCCTTAGGGTGGGGGTTACGCACATCTTCGCACAACTTCTTGGCTGTTCAATCCTCCCAAATTATTTAGAACCACCACAGGATTCCAGGTGCTTTCGTATCATAGTTTCGGTGGACACCTTTATAAAAACGCTTAATTGTTGGATCGGAGCCGATCTCTGAAGAAATCAGAAAAGATAGTGCTGAACGCAGGCTATTAAAAGGGTGCCATACTCAGCTCCCTTTTGAAATTCTTGTGTAAAGAAATCCTGGAGGGATGGAATATCCTCGAGGAAAATGTCAATTTCATCTTATACTGTTTCGGGCGTAAGCTTTTTCTTGTGAGTCTGAAACCATAATAGGTCTATACTAAGTTGGATTGCATTTTCTTTTCGTAATTACATATTATTATTCGCTCTATAACAACCCTAGAAGGTGGGCGAAGGCCCTTATGGTGAAAGATTTATATTTATATAGATAAGTTGATGAAGTTTTGTTAATTACAAAACCGAGTTTTTCCAAAAAAGCAATCGTTTCTGCGATATTCTAGTTACGAAATACCGAAAAGGAAAAAAACCTTTAAATATACGAATGGCTTTCTGAACTTTGTAAAAGCTAGCGGCCCTGTCCAAAAGGTAAACTGGTGAATTGATACAATTTTTTCCTATGAGATTTATGGATAGGAACTAAAAATACGTTAGAAATAAACTCTCCTTCGCTATACGAACATCCCTCGATAGCGCCAATGTCCTCTAGATGAGCTATGGCTATAGATATATTTTTTTTCTCTGAAATGGACCGTTTTGGTCCTCGTGGAACACAACTTTTTTATAACTGGTCTAGTAAAAGGGATATGGTACCCACGGATCCAGGATAGGATAGGATTCGTGAGTCCGATGTGATCTCTGTTCAGGCATGATAAAAATGACAAAGTCTGCCTGCGTGTCCACCTACCGAATTAATATGGTGAATTCAATAAGTCGACAGATGATCTTGCTTTGTTCGAGTCGGAGCAAAGTCGTTAGGACTCCCCCATCATCGCCGATAAGCACCACGCCATTTGGTTTTGCTTGTCGAAAAGGCGCTCGTCTCACCTGAGAGCACCTGAGAGCGGCTACAGAGACAGCACGTTTGACCTCTGGGTTGATTTTTGGAGCCTGAGCAGCTACAGAATTAGAAATTGGTGGGTACTTGGTAACAAGATTTTTTTGATTTGTCGTAAAACCGCGTCCCACCTGGTAGCGATGTGTTTAAGTACCGAGTCTCCAAGCTGTGGCTGTGAGGTTTGTGGATCTCCTAAAAGTGCCAGAATTTCCGTGAACAATATATCGTTGCGGTTGGGGAGGTCCTCCACACTTTCCACGATGTCGCTTGCCACGACAAAATTGACACGGGTTATAAAAGATCAAGTAACCGATTTAAGTTTCTAATATAGGGGCCTAATATTGGCAGCCAGGAATTTACCAATTCATGGGTAAAAAGTATCAGGCCCTGTGTCGCTGTCTAGTAGTCGACACGCCTCAATAACATGAGTTGGGCTTTACCAAGGAATACATTGTCATTATTTATTTAGTAGAGTGACATAAGGAATGTTATCTAGTACCGTGCGATCATTTAAATCATAAATTAGAGTAGGCTGTGAGATTTAAATTAGGTTGGCAGTACTAACTGTTGACAAATCTCAAAGGTGTCAAAGTGACTTTAGAGAATTTCCAAAGTGCTTTCTCATGGTTTCCAGGTGGTGCCACACCTGTGAAACAGAAGTGCAAAAGTGCAACCCCGTTCGACCAGCGGATTCGGAATAGAAGTATATCTAATGTGCACTTTTCCCGACCGTTGCGAGAATAAATCCTGACGGCTCGATCGCATTTCCGAAAACACTGTTTCACGGGTTTCGGCTGTAACGATGACGAGTGCGACTGCGGCGCCTTATGGAAGGTTTTTCTCGTTTTTACGGACTCCCAGCTTTTTGATGCGATCTAGGAGCTCCGTAATAGTCGCGTGCGCTTGGCCCTGCTCAGCCTCCGAGGTCGGGTAACATTTTTCATCCTTCAATTTGTATACGAATGCACAAAATCACTAAACTAAAGGTGGAAAAATTAGGTGACGTTTCACACAACACAAAGAAAACAGAATGGTGAAACAGAGGGCGCGCGTTGTGCAGCAGCAGGCTCGGCCGGTGGGTTCGAGCTCTGCTTCAAATTTGTGACAGTACCAACACAGAAGACGTACTACATCTATTCTATCATGGAAGGCGGAGAGTGAATATATTCTTTTGTGGATCAAGACGCTCGTCCATCAAGACGATAGATTTAATACTAATGGTGTCCAAGAATATCATTGCATGACGTTTCCCCCACTACTTTTTACTTAAGAACATTGAGTAAAGTGGACGCTGGAGTAGGTTATACGAATAGAATATAGTCTGGAAATGCATATTCGTTAGCGTAATACATATTCCTTAATGTTTTTAGAATTGCTTTCTCAGACAATAATCTGCGGAATAAATAGAAAATTTCTCAAACTGCCTTTCAAAAATGTACCGATTATACCTGCCTTTGAACCTTTTTACTCGACGAGAAAGTGTTTGACCTCGCGCGTCCTTCTTGTGTTTCAGTCTCGCATCACTGTTTTAATTTCGATCAAAGAAGCAATTACTTCCTAAATAGGCGATGACACGAGGCAGGTTTTTGAGCGACACCGTTTCTGTTGGACATGACCTGTACGCGAATCGGATACAGATTCCCTGATTACCGAGCAGCGTGAATTCATGGCGCGCATCCACTTTTCAACAAAGGTCGCTTTGTGACATGGCAATCCATCAATCAAAGAATAAAGGCGAGCCGCTCAATGTAATTATATCTGGACAGCAGCACCGACTGAGCTACTTGTTACAAGTCGACCACCGTTACTTGTTATACCAACTGGCTGCTATGCCGCGCCTTCAGCGTAATTGTGACTGATAATGGATAAAATTTTGTTTTTATGACACTCTTAATATGTCATCAGATTCACTGGAGAGCATATTTCAGAAAGTCCGACTTTTTCAAATGCACGCCGTAGATTCTCTTTTGAAAGTAAAGAGTTATGTTATGGAATTCTCATTTGCTATTTACAATATCCTACAAGTACATGATATTAATAAAATCCGTCTATATTTATCTAAACAGGATCGTCTTCTCATGGCATATCTTTGAATTGTTTACAATAATACCATGATGTTTCTAGATCTAAGATTAATGAGGCCGAGTTAACACATATCTCTTACAGAAAAAATGAAGTAAGAGGTTTCTACTGGTGTTTTAATTAGTTGTATATACTTTGATGAAAAACGAAACATATGTAACTTTTTTAATCAATTAATTTTAATGATTAGAAACGAGGAAAACCAGCTAAACATTACATCAATAATACCTATACTAACGGCACATAGGCCGACAGCTCAAACGAAACGGTTAAAAATGGTTGATTACCTAATATGTACTGGCATAGCTTAGCCAACTTTTTCATAGACGAGATATTAAAAAAACTCATTAATTCAAAGCCTACTTACTACAAATTTAGATGATTTTATTATAATCCTTCTTACAGCAGCTCCCCAAAATTAGTAAGAACAAAAACAGCATAAAAATCTTCAAAAAAAAAACTGTCTGTGTAAGGACTCAGTCGAAAGGAAAAAATTTCAATATTTTGAATTTTTGAAATACAAAATTCATATTCTACAGCTCGGGTTTACCGCAGGGCTCGTATCGTACGAGTCGGATTTGTCGTATAACTCGCTTCGTCCGAGTCTGGTTTGCAGAATGGCTCGGGTCGAACGACTCTGGTTTTTCCTACCGCTTGTGTTGAGCGACTTGTTAGTCGTACGGCTCCTGTCATTCGAGTCAAGTTAGTCGTACGGCAAAATATCCACTTTCTTTGCAAAGTTCAGGATGTCACTAAGAGGCTTTTTATAAGGGGCCAAGCCGGACCAGTATTTGTGGAACTGGTGCAAACGGGGCTTTATTACAGCCCCGTCTTTTACCTTTTCCACAATATTTTCCAGAATCGCCTCCTGAATGGTTTCTAATTGCTCCATTGTCAGAAGTGACTCTTGATACTTTGAGGGTATTATTCCTATTTGTTTAGCCAGCCCCATAGGCTCTCGAGGGTCATAGGGTCTCCCGTGACGAGAGGCGTTCTGCAGTCTCTTTATTTGACCGTGTTAAGGACGAGTAAATTAGCCTAAATTCTATTTCAAGAATAGATGTTGACTATCGCTTGACCTTAAAATTTAAAAGGAGAAAAATAATTTTGTGTCTCAGTTTGCAGCGACTAAAGAGCTGTTATTTGTTGTTTTTTTTTAGTTAAAAAAAAACAATAAATATGAAAGATATATCTGTGTCCGTTTATCTTGAAACACCTTATAGGTACCGGTAGAACTTGTCAATGTAATTAACTTTTCTTGATAACAATTTTGCGAAAAATCCTTAATTCGGAAGATATTTTTCGCACTCAAAAGCGTACCCGCTACTGATAAATACTTTCGCTTCGCAAAAAACCACAACCGACGTAGGTTAAAACTGTATTCAAACTATGCTTGATGTGTACAAAGAACTATGATAAGAGTTTTTGTCTGCCAAAAGACGTTTCCTTTCGTTATTGTTTTTAGAATTCGCACTTGATGCATGAAACGAATCGTCAATATTAGAAGAGGGTAAAATACGAAACGACAAAAAGAGATTTTGAAAAAATAGTTATTAAGAATAGTTGCTTAAATTGACGAGTTCTAACACCCCCTAAAATATTTGTATCAATTTCTCTCTTACACCCAGTATATTTATAGAGGAAGGTGTGGAGGATGCGATTTGTCATTCGAAGAGTAGTGAAGAATAGGTCATACTTGGCTCAGGGTCCAGAATGCAAACAGTGGTGCATACGAGGAGTACAGTTGAAATCGCAATTAATTTGTAGGTATGTAAGAAGCCCGGAAATAAACTGTATAATTATTATAGTGTTATGTCTTCATTTTTGAGAAACTACCACCTACCAACTACCCAAACTGGTAATCGCAGACCCTGAAGACCCCAAAAAGCTAAAATTGAGCCTTGCGCTGAGGGCTTCACAATATCTCGTTAGAGCTTGGTACATCGGTGCACTTAAAAATTCCTTTCTTTATCCTGCTGGTTATTTTTTTGTCATAACCTTAAATATTTTGAGGTATCTAGTTCCAAGGACTAGTACTAGGCTATCACCACCTCTTTGCTCTTGCACACTTTGTCGTTGCCAGGTTTTCGTTCGTCTTTGCAACGTCTCTTAACTTCCTTTCTTTCTGTCAACCATTAATTCATCTGACCCGCGCGTCCTTCTTGGTCATCCTCGTCTACAAACTCGGCCATTTTTGATTACCGTTTAGATCAGTCGGAGAAGAGCCATCGTAATTTCCACGATCCCAGCGGCCTTCGTGGCTATCAAGGTGGTGTGTCTGAACATCTACAAGGACAACAACTATGCCACCCTCTACACCACCGTAGGACCAAATCAAGACCTGTGTCTAATGGTGATAAGATTGCGGCATCCACCGCAAAAAGACAGCCTTCGACAACTTCCTTCAATGAGACCGAATAGCTGTCCTCCCTCTAACCGAGATCAAAGCGTTGAAAGTCCCCAATTTTCGTGAGTGCAATGCCCTACACAAAGTTTCAGACTACGATCCGCCCGCAAGATGACATCGCTCCAATCTCCTATCCTATCTCTGACCACAACATGAGGCTACTCTTCTCTTTTCTCTTTCGCCCAACGAGAAACATACGGTAAACAGTAAGTTGTCAGATGGACGCCGGCATTCCTATTCCTATCCTTCTTCCTTTCCTTACTCCAGCCAGGGTAGAAACCTGCTTTTTTTCGTTTTGTTTCAGTTCAGACCAGACACCCGAGCAAATTTTAGGAAACTGGATTTGCAATGCCAACTACGCCTTATCTAACTTGTATGTAATTTTATTATAACCCAATGAATCAGTACGACAAAACTTTGATTCCTCTGTCTAGTAATGCCGTGCTCGTGGTTCAGAAGTCTATGTTCACTGACAAAATAATGGGGATAGAGTTCAGAAGCTTTACACTTTTTTATTGCAAATTTAATTTTAATATTGATTTACGCCGTTACAGTTTTTGAGATGTCCGCAGAAACCTGGACCCTCTCTCTATTTTTGGAATCTTAATTTGTTTATAACTTTTGTAAATTATGCTTTACCGCCATTCTCTTGTGATTACTTGGTTGTATAATCTGTATTCTGTCAGATTTCCACAACTTTAGAGTAGAAAATTTGAATTTCTACCATTGTACCATCCTAGTGGGTACTACCTTCAATTGTCATTATTTTGTTGTTGTGTCAGATACCACACACGAAAAAATTTCCCTGTAAAGATTTTTCATCGAAAGCGTTAATAGAATAGGGAAACATCGAATAAGAAACGGCTCAGGGTCTGTTTCAGACTCAGAAGCTGATATTGACGAACTTCTTCACAGAGCAAAGAAGAAACTTGATAAATTGAGAACGTGCAGCGCAAGAGAGCAAAGTTCTTCTAGAGACGACACCCAAAACTTTTCGGCTATAGAGACATCTTCACACATGCGTGGTGTCCTTTGCAAGCCGACCCTAATGGGCGTCGCTGCACCCTATTGGGTGTGGCTGCTTGTTTCATAAATTCATGACATGAGAATTATTGCTACATATTCGGCTCTATTGGGCCGGATATATCAATAGAAACATGCTCCTCAGTTGGAGCAAAACTCACTTAATCGCTTTATTAAGCGCTTTGGCTCTATTGGGCCTAACTGACAAATTGAGAGAACTACGCTGCGCCACCCACATAGGAACATCTTCTCCAATCGGTCTGTATCCTTTGTAAGACGGCTCTATTGGGCGTCCCTGATTGAATCATGACATTAGAATTATTGCTATATATTCGACTTTATTGCGCCGGATTTATCATTAGAAGCATGTTTGTTCTTCAGGTGAAGAAAACCTCACTTAATCGCTTTATTAAGCGCTTTGGCTCTATTGGGCCTAACTTTTCAGATATAGGAACGTCTTCACAAATGAGTAGTTGTGCTTTGCCAGCCGGCTCTATTGGGTGTCGCTGCCTGTTTCATGAATCCTGGCGTGAGAATTATTGCTATATATTCCACTCTATTGCGCCGGATATATCATATTAGAAGCATGTTCTTCAGTTGAAGAAAACCTTACTTAATCGCTTTATTAACCGCTTTGGCTCTATTGGGTCTAACTTCCCTGAATTTATAAGTAATAGCTTCTGTTTGCTACAGTTTGTAACTTCCAATATTCTCAAGGACAAATCTCATGGAATTCTTTTATTCAGGTTTGTACAATTTCGCAGATCCCATGACTGCGCGAGACTTACCTATGGAGGCACAGTCTGTGGACATTATCCTTCCTCTACCACTGGAAGTTCTTCAAGCTCTATAGCTTCTGCTCAAATATCCCCTACCATCAAATTTCCTGGCCCTGGAAGCTCCTCCTATCAATATATTCATGTTAAGAAAGTTGTTGATAGTCCAACCATCCAAAGAGACGAGCGACTCGTCAATAAATAACGCCAACTTACACAGCTTGTTACCACGGAGGTGAGGGGGAAGCAGATCTGGAACTTAATTCTTGTCTGAGTGACGCGGGAAGATTGCTCACAGGCCTTCATTATGGATACGCCGTAACCTGATTGTTAGCTAAAATAATATGAATAAAGAAGCTCACGGAAGCTCCTGTAGGCGATGTGTTGGCCTATTGGCTCGACCGTCGTCGCCGAGGAGAAGACTGAAGAACTCAAAAAGTAAGAGAAAAATGTGAAGGTAGTCTAGCAGATTACTTTCATACCTAGACAAGCATTTTTGTCAAAGAACCTTTTCAGAAAGTAGTTCCTACAGAATCTAATTCGTCTTCTTCAGATAAATATGAAATCAGGGAAGCTATTAAACATCTATTGACCATTGGAGCTGTTTCAGAATTAGCGTACGAAACAGAGGAATTTATTTCCCCTGTTTTTCTTGTGAACAGGTCTTATGGATCTAGGAGGTTTATATTAAATCTTAAAAAGACTAAACAAGTTCTTGACTCCTCAGCAATTCAAACTAGAGGATGGAACAATTTATTGTGCTTAAACTAATTTTTCATGAGTGTTGGTGCCTATCGCTCCAACAGATAAAAAATATTTGAAGTTTATATTTGATGAAAAACTTTTTCATTTTAACTATCTGCTAGATATCTAACTAGATAATGAAACCACTGTTAGCTCATTTAAGGTCAAGAGGCTCTTTATCAGTATATTACCTGGATGACTTTCTTCTAATTGGGAAATCTAAAGAGCAAACGATGTATAATATAAGGTGTTCATTTAAAAAAGTCATCAAGTTGCTTGTGATTTTTTGAGTGACGAAGACGAATTGAAAAACGCATGCGATTTATTGTTTCGTCTACAAGTTGAAAGTCTGCAACTAGCAATTCATACGACATCATTAATTTGGCAACAGACGTACGTTAAAAGGTTATGTCAAATTCATAGACGACTTGATGACTTTTTTAAATGAACACATGATATAAATCAGACTATCTATATTGGGACTAGTATATACTATTGTGCAACTAGTGCGGCAAGTTGTCGATTGCCTACGAAAGTCACTTCGTTCGTGCGCTCATTCGCTTGAGGGGGCAATCGACAACGCCGCACGAGTTGGACATACTATTTTTTATTGCGAATGCGGAATAAATCCCAATATAAAATTGGACTCCAGGGGCAAATTCAGTTTTCAGTAGTTTGTTTATCTGAATTTGCGTGTGCAAAGAATAATTTGCGTGTGACAAGTAAACTTTGCGCACCCAAATTAATAAATGGGCAAACCGTTACTTTGCAACCGTAACCAAGGTTGCAAAGATACTATTTGTCTACATGAGCAATAAAAAATATTTGGAAGCGGTGCTCAGGAGATATTGTTGTTTCTGATTGATAGATTTGGAAAAGGGGCGAGCTACGCAACCTTAAACTTCTCGAGCGATCAACGAATTAGAAGGTTTTTTCGCGGTATTCATAACATCAGACCCTCTAGGCCGAAATATTCACACACTTGGAAGCAAAAGAAGGTTTTAGGATACTTGGAGACTACATCCAAACGAATCGCTCAGCTTACATTCTTTATCCTTAAGGCTTGTTGCTCTTCTTGCTTTGGTGACTGCACACCGTTTGCAGACGATCTCCCTCTTAAAGATCGAGAATATTTTCGAAGTACAAATATTTGTGCCAGATAAGATAAAAACTTCAGGAAAAGGAAAATTACAACCATCTTCCTTCATTTCCTTCTACAAGGAAAACCATAAGATTTGCGCGGTTCATACACTAATGACTTACATCCGCAGAACCAAGGACATTAGAGGTGACGCAGAAGATAGCCTTTTTCTAACTTACGCGAAACCTTTTCACTGCGCTTCAAAGCAAACATTAAGTAGATGGCTTAAGGAAGTGATGCGTCGAAGCGAGATTGACATTAAACTTTTTGGTCCACACTCCTCTAGACATGCTGCTACGTCAGCAGCCAAAAGAGGCGGAGTACCTATAGAAACCATCAGGACTACAGCTGGTTAAATAATTCTACTTTCGTAAAATTCTATAACCGACCAAGCATAGATAGATCAGAATTTATCTCTGCGATCATGAAACAGAAGAACTTTCATACAGCATTTTAAACTTGTGTTCACTTGCCCTCGTTCTAATAAGGTTATGTTTACTCTTGATTCCTTTTCTCGTCAAGGATCATGATCCAGATTACCCCATAAAGTCGCGACCATCTCTAAACATCTATACAACCAAGTAATCATGAGAGAATGGCGGTGAAGCATAATTAGTATTAAATTTCACGGTAAGTTCATTTAATCAATTAATTGTTAATGAACTAATTTTAACGTGAAAACGTCTCGGCTCGACAAGTACAGTGATAGCCGGTCAAACTTTCTTGCATTACAAATACCATCAGAATTGAATCGCTAATAACTACGAGTCTAATAATAATGCATTGAGAATTGTTGAGCCCACAACGGGTAGGGCATGTCTGTACGTGTTTAAATTAGTATTGCGTGACGTTGATTCAGGTGTAATTGTGAATAGCTTGCGAAGCAGTACAAGAGGCTAAAATGGGATAATAAAAATATTGGCCGGAATATAAGTAAAAATTTATGTTAAATTAAAAATTACAAAAAATTTAAAGATGTCGTCTAATATGAGTCGTAAATATGCTCGGAATTAAAGAAAAGACACATCAGATGACAGCTCGCGTCAAAACGAATCCAAGCAAATTAGAGTTTCGACAGCGTCGAAAAGAAAGCGAATTAGCGATGTATGAAGTTATAAGTTAGTGTAGCGTGAAGACGCGTTTAGCTAGAACGTTGATTCAGGTGCCATTATTGTAAAGAGCTTGCGAAGCTTTACAAGGACACAAAGTGAGATTTTATCCCGACGATGTTTTCAGGTCAAAATCTACGGCGCGAACCCGAACTGCGCCTTTACGTATCTCTATCATTACAAATCGAATGAGATATGAGTCATATCTTAATTCATCTTACTTTTAAATAACACCTTTTTAAATATGTCAACTAGACTTCAATAGAAAATGACAAAAGGTTACCGCTCACGAATAATAAAAATAAAACAAGATGGATAACAAACAAGAGAGTCAGGAAAATTTTCAATACAAAAAGGAAACATGTTCTCTGTGGCGCGAAAATCGTTATGGTAAGTGACCTTCACCCATTAACCTAAACGTTAAACAAAAAAATGTGTTAAACGGGAAGGTGTGCAAATAAATAATTATTACTTTGCTAATGAGGCCTTAACTTTTAACGGCGAGCCGACAAAAAAGATAATAACCCAAGCTTATTTTGGTCGTAGATAATGGGAAAGTGCTGTATTTTATTTTATTTTTGGTATAAACGCTTTACGAGTGCGACTTCACGACACTAACAACCGTATTAACACTCCAACTTTTACATTAACATAATATAACCTGGTCCTCCTGTCGACACAATATCACAAAATTAAAAAATATGTTTATAGTTGGAGTTATTATGATCATTATAAAATTTACGATTATTCGAGTCCATTAAGCTTTCCATAATAAAAGTCCAAGTGGAGTTGTTTACGAGCGCTGTCCATCACATACGATAGGAAGCAGTGGGATTAGTGGACAAACGCTACTTTCTATGGTAGTCACTACTTTATCTCCGTATAAATTCAGACCATAAAACAAAGATACATACTGATTACTGATTAAAACCTGGCCGCTACATGCGAGCGGACGCTAACAGTTTATGACCGTCGTAAATGCCATAAACACTACGACATTCCGGCTGTATTCCGTACATGCACGGGTCATAAAACATACTGGCGATCTCGGCCATACCGGCGATCGGCCAATCGGGAGGAACTGATATGAGATGCAGGCTTTGCGGCTCCTTAACAAGACTGGGATAATATACACTAAAATAACATACTTAATAGAAGCTACATACCTGCAGTCAAATTACTACGTGTTGAATCATTCGCAGTTTCTGAACGTAAATTAACTGTTAAAGTTATTAAAATTTAATAAGTATTTATACATATAATAAAACTGTAGCAGGGAGGAATTCTGTACATAGACAAAAATAAGAAAAAACTGTTATGTACATAAAATATAGGATAACAAAATACAGTGTGGTCGGAAATAACGTTCCCATATTTAGTTTCATGGGGTGATTCTAGCGCGTGTCCAACTAAAAATATATTCAGGAGCGGATCAAGTAGGGGGGCCAAGAACAAAAAAGCCGTATAAGATATATGGCACTTCTTTATGACAGTTGTATTTCCTGGAAATACCGCACATGTAACTTACTGATTTCGATGTGTTGAAGTATTACCATACGTGATGCAACAGAGTTTTTAAGTGTGTGTGAAAAAACATGTTATGCCGTTTGAAGCGTACATTTTGAGCATTTATTTATTGCAATTTGTAATGCACTGAGAGAAAATGGTATTTTGCGTGTTCAGTCTTTATAGGTTTGTTTAGACTATGCAGTTTTGCAACACCATATGATTTTCCTGTGGTTTTCCATTGTCGTTTGTGCTCTGGTGAGAAGTGATTGTGATAATTAAATGCGACAAAAGTTAACCGAATGCGGGCTGGAGAGTCTAATAGACAAATTCATAGGTGAGTCTTGGTTCTTTCATTACAATTTATAATAGTGGCATGTAATTACTTGTAGAGGAAGAAAGATTTGGAGGCTTTTTTAAAATTCGACCACAATCTGTTGGCGCAACTAAATTTTAAAACTGGGGTCCAGGCGAAATTATTATTATCCACGCAGAACGAGAGGTACGTATTGTAATAAGACGCTTTATTCAACTAGATGTAGTAATATGTAGTAGGTAATTAATTAACAACTAATCTAAAAGGGCCGTGATGTGTGTCAAAACGCACGAGCCCTTCCAACACTACAGCTCACGACGGTAGTTTCTTACTGTATTTCCAATGCTTATGTTTAATCTTGTTATATATTTTGTGTTTATATTATTTGTTGTTTCAGAAAATTAAAGCTAAAGAAACGATATACCAGTCTATATTACCCAGTGCACGAACTCAGTTCGGTGGCTTCTACATCTCATTTTACCTCAGAAGTGGCTTGTTCCTCCACTCCAAATCAAGACATACAACTTGTTAATGTTTATATATACATTTCAGGAATAATTCTAATTATGAGTAATGTTATGTTTCATGTGTTATGTTTTAAGTCCTTTTTAAATAAATTTATTTACTTTTTGAGTCGATATTGTCTTCCCATTTTATTTTTACAGCAAATAAATATCGTGCGTACAACAAAAAACGACGTGAAGTGGGTCATGGATTGCATTACATCTCTGTCGGTCAATGAGAACCACGCACCTGACCGACAGAGATAAGATGCAATCCATGGCTCACTTGACGTCGTTTTTTGGTTGAACGCACGATATTTTGCTACCAACAATATCAATAAATTTAGGAGAAATAAATGATATATTTATGTGAAATAAATATATTCCTAGATCAACATATATGTATACTGTAGATAAATAAATTATTCTTATTCTCAATATATAAAGTTGTTTGCGGCAAATGTTAGTTTACTAGCATGAATTAAGCTACATGTTTAAGAAAAATGTACTGTTTATCTACCTCAAATAATACTAATTTAAGTCAAATAATTGGATATACTTGGGTGAAATATATATTTATTTCGAGCAAATAAATGCTTCAATTCTATGATTTCTTTGATTCAACTGCTATATTTATTTCGCCAAATCCAGGTCTGGCATTTATTTGGGACAAATAGATTTGTTATTGTTTTAAATAAATACTTCTCTCGGTGTGGGTAAGTACTTTACTTTGTTTAAATCTCGCCGTACTGAAACAAACAAAAAAAATACTACAGTTGTTATCACGTTTGTTTACGTTTTTCACGCATTTACGATTTCTATATATATATATATATATATATATATATATATATATATATAAAACTTATGAGAATATAGTCTCAATTAGTTTAGGGCAAATCCTTAAACTTAATATGAAAGTTGTAGAACATAAAAAATACTACCTAAATCCATTTGTGGAAATCGGCGTGGAGAACGAAGAAAGGGAGGAAAACCAATCCTGCGGGTGAATGCTGTTGCCCTAAATTGATTGGAAGAACAGTCTATCTTCGCCTTTTTATTCGTCCCCCCACGATTTATTCTAAAATATTCTGCACCTTTAGAATCTACAAAATGGCGAAGATATCTGTTTCGTCTCGAGTCTTACTCGGCCAAAATCTCGAATCGAAAAAGGAATACAGTTCCTACTAGTACGACTAGACATGCCCTGTTTTTAGGTACCTCTAGGATGAATACCACATTTACAATACAAATCGATGAACCACACAACACAAACCATATCTACAAGAATTTAACTTTGTCCGTAAAAAGTACAATGGACCCTAAGAAAAATGGCAATTTTGTTGGAGAGTTTTCATAGTGTTCATACCAATCGGATTGTCGATACAGTTACCATTTCTGTATGTCAGGAAAAATCGTCAGTTTGTATGTACAAAATTATTCTTACAGAAAAAATTATGCCGATAAATAATATTTCAATATTCTGAGATTTTTATTTTCACATGTAAAACACCCGATACATTTCTAAAGTTCATAATATATTTTGAACTCTTTTGATGCGAATCGGTATCTTAGCATTAAAAGATTCCAAGTTTGTTAATAAGCTGATGGTGCAGTAAAGTCTGTTTGAGGGCGTATATTGAAGCTTTAATTCAACTTCACGACCGCCTTATACGTGTCACCTAATCAAATTTACTGCTGTCGAGCCCTGTTTTGTCAGCAGCTTGCTTGTCTTCCGTCTCAAGATCCACACGTCCTATAATATGTGTATAGTATAACGGGCGACTCGTGCGCTAATTTGTCTGTCGACTGAAGCCGTATGTCTTTATTTAGGCCACCATTTGACTCTCACCTCCGGACCATTACTCGGGCCTCACCAACGATGTCAGCCGCCTCCCTGATGCGTTGCGGCAATTTGGTGCCTCGTTCCGACACCTTCGTAACAGCCGGGAGTGCTTCCGACTTCGACCCTGACAGCTTTACGACTGCAGGAGCGCACATACAACATTTCTCTTCATCAACACGTTTTATATATATGGTAGGGAACCGCTGAGTGCAGACGTTAATCTACGTATCATAAACTAATTCTCGCGGATAAATTCCTCCAGGAAAATAGAAAAATTTCTCAGACGGAATGAAGACAAACGTTGGTTAATTGCAGTTGCAAGAGCTGAAGTTGGGACGTAAAAAGGTAAGTTAGCCCAAAGTCTCTTAAGGTATATAATTCTTCAGACACTATATTATGTATAATAAAAATCTATGTTAGTGGCAAAGAGATACTATTTTCTACCTATGAAAGTGCCAATTTAGCTGTTTTTACCCTACTTATTCTTTTAATGTCTGTGTCTTTATATGTTACTTATATTGTTTTGTTTGACTCTTTATGTATTTTTCCTCCAAAGATTCTTCTTCCACTAACACCTTTGTAAAACCTCGAGTTAAGTATCCATCATCATGCTTTAGAGATTGACTTTCTGAAAAAAATCCTATAACTGAAGAATCTACAATTTCAGAAAATGCAACTTTAGCGTGCTTTATGATATAATTATTACTGTCTACCAACTAGTCTTTTCTTCATAGCTACTCCAAAGTAATGCACTTTCTCATTTTTGAAAGTGATACTTTCTTTAGCGAGGTAGTGAGTCCGAAAAACTGAAACGGAAATCAAAGTGAAACACTTTGGTGGTGGGGATGAATGAGATTGGGGACGATTAGCATAGGATCTCAAGGGGGCTCCGTGGGTTCCCACTGTCTCAAGAGGGCCCCTCGGAACCCAATGTTTCGAGCGGGCCCCTCTAGCCCCGCTGTCACAAGGGGGGCCCGCTGTCACAAAGGCCCCCTGGGACCCCCCTGTTTCCAGGGGGCCCTTAGGAGTCTCCTTGTTTTACTTACCGTCACATTTCTATCAGAAAATAATCAATGTATGAGGCATCTCTAGGGTATATCCAGTGTACAAAAAGGGTGACAAGTCGAAGATAAAGAATTATAACCAATAACTATTACATCCAATTTTGCGAAAGTTTTTGAACAACACTTTCAACTCTATCGGATTCATTGAGATCACTAATTATTATTATTATTTAAACAAGGAAGTGGTTTTTACTAATGAAATAAAAGACCTTGGTGTAGTTTGTGACCAGAGACTTTCTTTTGGGTCCCACATTTTGAGTATTGTTATGACAATTTTTAAGTGGTTTTGTTGTACGTTTTGGTATTGAGCTTGGTGATGTTGAAACTTTGATAACCCTAATCTAGAGTTGCTGTAAATCTCGTCTGGAATATAATAATTATTATGTCTGTGACATCGTCTCCCGCATTCAATATTTATTAGCCAAACCCGTGAAACAGAAATTAAATCTATGACCAACGCAACAAAATAATGTTCAAACAATTAAAGTTACCCGGTATTAGACACCACCAACGGTTTTTAAACTTTTTTTTATGGCGACTCGACCTTTCTGGGCTTAAAAAATGTCCACTACTGCCTTATACCGGATGACTATCAATGATTAAAGCAAATTAAGTGGATTGTTCTGAGCACTTGGCAGTGGCAAAACTCGTCATGTCATCCAGTTAAAATTTGTAAAGGTTAAAAAACACTTTATTTAATATGCTGTGAGACTGATAATTAATTTAATTAACTTAATTTTTAAATTAAGTATGCCACATGTATTCGATGTAAAAATACAGGCTGTCCCATTTAAAACTCCCCAGTCCAGATTTCTCCGAATTGATTAGTGTGATTGAAAAATCCTCGAACAGGTCGATTTTGTTTGGCAGGGGCACATCTTTTCAGGTTCCTTTCAACTCCCGGCATTTCGCCCTCTTCGCGAGAGGGCTAATAGCCCCAAAATCTTAAATGACACTATGGGTCGAGTGATACCTCATTTGAAAGGTATTGGAGACCTCTTTACAACTAACCACTTACTTTTCAATCTTTAGGTGATTTGACCGCAAAAAAACGATAATTTTCTATTTTTAAGATAGTCCACATCTTCTGATGCTGTGTTCTACGGCAACCACAAAGACAAACATGTTATTGCTGAAATTAGGCTTATTGAGATTGAAGCATCACGAACCGTTTTGAAAATCGTCTGTATTTTTGCATGGAAATGAATGGTGGCCATATCCAACATTTATTACGTTAATTAGATCATTTTATTGAAAAATAATTGTGTCGCATACTCTACATTCAGTTTTAACTCGTTCGCTCTATTTAGCAATCAAAATCAACAACCTAATGACCCAAAAATTTCAATAAATTTAATTTCAAAATTACATGTTGGTCTTTGAGCTTTTTGTGGGACATAGCATGAGAAAATGTGCATTATCTTGAAAATTAGAAATTATTGTTTTTACGGTCAAAACTGCAAGATATTGAAAAGTAAGTGGTTAGTTGTAGAGAGGCCTTTAATACCTTTCAAATGAGGCATCACTCGACCCATAGTGCCATTTAAGATTTTGGGGCTAACAGCCCCCTCGCGAAGAGGACGAAATGCCGGGAGTTGAAAGGAACCTGAAAAGATGTGTCCCTGGCAAACAAAATCGACCTGTCCGAGTATTTTTCAATCGCAATAATCAATTCGGAGAAATCTGGACTGGGGAGTTTTAAATGGGACAGCCTGTATGTATACAAAATTGCAACAATGCCAGATCACTCAACTGGTAAATAACGCATTCGCCCGTACCTCAATCGATTCCCAATGTTTAATATTTTAGACTTACCGTCGCCTAACGCAGCTTTTATTAAGAAATGTAATGTAAGCATCCGAGGTCGAATAGATTTTATCAAGCATCCGTGGACAAAATCCGAGGTCCAAGACATGGGAGTTCTGTGTTGGCTGCGCAGCCTATAATCGACCGAACAAATACTTTACTTTCTCAGTCGGCAACTTGACGGTGAAAAGAAAGTTGTTCCATAATATACGTTCCAACTGCTCTTCCTCATAGATGCTTCATACAGGCCGTTTCAATCGAAACGAGCCACCCTCAATAACTTCTTAGGAAAAGAACCGGTCAATTTTAACCTCGAGGGGGACATGTTTTGACATTCAATAGTAGGCACGCTTGGTGCAAGGCCATACCCCTGACAAGAGCGACCCCTAGTTTTTAAATAACCCCTATTCCCACCAAAACATGTCCCCCTCGAGGTGAAAATTGAGCGGTTTTTAGATTTTGCTCAAATCACTTTTCCTTAAAAGTTATTGAGGGTGGCTCGTTGCGATTGAAACGGCCTGTATAGCGCTCTAATTTGGCATGCTATTGAATTGAATTTAATTGAATTGTTGAAACTGGAGGCCTGCGCTTTTAATAGAATAGATTCGTCTTGCCTTGAACGAATCCAAAGAATAAGATTTTTGAAGTCGTTAATTTATTTTAAAGACGAAATTTATCCAATAAGTATCCTCAGGACTTACTTTTACTCTCATTCAATATAATATCATCTCCTTTGTTGACCAGACGGTTACAATATTCGGTTATTCTGTTATATAAAATCCTTAATGGTAAAGAAGAATGTCCATATATTCTTCAAACTATCTCCTTTAAAGCTAACAGGTTAAATGAGCTTTGTAAACGCGGCAGTTAATTCCCCCAACAAACGAACAAACGAAGGAACAAACGAACGAACGAATGAGTGAATGAAAGAATGAATGATGAATGAACGAATGAACGAATGAACGAATGAACGAATGAACGAATGAACGAATGAACGAATGAACGAATGAACGAATGAACGAATGAACGAATGAACGAATGAACGAATGAACGAATGAACGAATGAACGAATGAACGAATGAACGAATGAACGAATGAACGAATGAACGAATGAACGAATGAACGAATGAACGAATGAACGAATGAACGAATGAACGAATGAACGAATGAACGAATGAACGAATGAACGAATGAACGAATGAACGAATGAACGAATGAACGAATGAACGAATGAACGAATGAACGAATGAACGAATGAACGAATGAACGAATATAGGACTCCGGTAAACTGTCAGGTTAAAAAACGAAGCTGCGTGAAGGATTCTGGACATCGGCATCAGACGCGCGCCATTCTACTGACCGACTGGGGACAGAACGGTTTCGATACGGTGCCAGGAAGTATTTTATTTCGGTGTATGTGTCATCACGGTGTCGGGAAATAGGAAGGAAGGAACGAACGAACGAACTAATGAACGAACAAACAAACGAATGGATAAATACATAAATAAATAAATACAAAGGCCCAATATAAAATATTATAACGGACGTGGACTCTTCATAACGTCATCAATGACCCACTACTCCAGTGCTCGAGATAGTGTGACCTGATCTTTTCGAATATTCGGTACACATTGAGATTATGATGTCATCAACGACCAACCAACGTGGTCGAGATGGTATGACGTCATCGTCTGGAGTAGTGCGTACACATGAGATGATGATGTTCTGGAAGTGGAAGTCTGAAATAATTCTCGAGAAGATTCCATGATGTAGAAGGTGTAGTCGCTTTATTTATTGCAGGTCGTTGTAGTCACAGGAACGAGTCGTCACTGTCAAAATTGAAGTTGAGTCGATCAGTTGCAACGCGATGTGTAAATAAATAATATGAGACCCGTGGGTGAAGTAGTAATTTTTAAATATGTAGTGCAAATAATGTAAATATTGTAATATAACAGTATTACACATGGTAAAATCTAGAATGTTACGGTCAGGTTGATCAGCTGATAAGTCTAGGTGATCATAACCATGACATATGAACGTCTTTGCTTGCTTCGACAACGTCAAGGTCTTTGTCTACCACAAGATCTTTTCACTTATAAAAACTTTTCATTTTTGGCAAAATCAATAACGAGAAATATAAGAAAAATAGAGCTAAAATAAGGCACGCTTATCAGGACACCTGCGAAATGTGTGGTATACATGATATTCCATTTTGCTTAATAACTTAATAAACAAAGAAGTAATTTATTGACGACCTTAATAAAAAAATATAGTTCCAGTACTAGAAATCCAACAAATAGCCGTTTTTTGGTTGCTCTCATTATTAGCCGTTCTAGAGTGGAGCCATCTATCGATGATTTTCCACCTTACATGATGATATCGGCGTTATCCATAATGTCATTATATCTCAATAAAATAAACAGTTTATAATAAATTCGCGTTGGTCCAGCAGTGACGAAAGTGAACGCCAACGCTGCAAGCTTAGAGAGTTATAATAAATGCATGCTGTGGTGTAATGGTAAAAATATTAACAAACAACAAATACAGTGAAAATGTTCTATTCGTAAATTTGTAAATTTCATAATGAAGATCGACTAAAAGATTTTGTGTGCACCACTGCCAAAAAGTATTATTTGTTAGTCTGACGCCTCGGCCATTAAACGAAACAATTTTTGGCCTTGGTACACAAATAACTTAATAAAAAAAAATACATATTTATCTAATCAACGTACTAGCAGTGCCACCTGATGGATTGGATGAAATCTTCATCTTGTAAACACAAAAGTTAAATTTATTCTTCCCTGCAAGGTTTTTTAATTTTATTCTAATGACTGTAAAATTTGGTTAAAGGACTTTACGAGTTAATAAAACAAATAGGTTTATCATCTCGAAATCGTCTCCAGATGACACATTTGCATAATATGATCTAAACCAACAACAACTAATTGTTGTATTTCTCAGCGAATCAAATTTTCGGACTTGGGCTTATCTTCAATTTTAACAGTGATGAATCTGACAAAAAGTTTGTGAACATAACGCCTCGCATCGTCAGAAGTGTGCAACTCTTGCGTGAAGGCAGTCGAAGAATGTAAAAAAGACAATTTTTGACGATCGGCATGTTGAAAATTCTCGTCCAGTGTTCCGGTTAAAAATGCAGTACATCAGAACTTGGTGCAATTAAATTTTCATTAAAATGCTTTCAGCGATAATTTACGACACGTCGGAAATCTGCATGTCTAATTGGTTTTATTTAACGGCGCGGTTTAATTATCGACATTACCCAGCAATTTCGGTGTAATTGAGCGTAATAAGTCGATCCCAGCCTTACTGTATTATGTACATTTAGAGCGCAAATAAAAAAAATTGCCACGTCCGCGGCAATTTTCTTCAATAAATCAAGTTCTGTGTGCTTGTTTTCAATTAAAATAAGCAGGATAAATCGGGAGATCGGACGTGATAGCGGCCGAACATGACAATAAAACGGCGCGACTTTGCCGGCAATTGGAAATAAATTGCAGTTTTAATTATAGGATACATGTAGTATTTTACGTAAACGTGATTGGTGGAAATAATGAAGCCACTAATCATTCCAGTTTGATGGCGATTAAACCAGCTCATTTCTGTAATTGCCTCATAAACATGCCAATTCTCGAGTTTCTAGTGCTCACGTCGTTCCGCAAAAACCTTCGTGATTTGCCGCAATTACTCAATAACACCATTATTACATTTAATTTTGACTGGCTGACCCAACGTTGATGTGAGCTTACTTCGATTTTAACCAGACATAATATGAAAGAATACAGTGACATATCACCCTGTAAATGGCGTTTCGGCGTTGCCGGATTAGATTACAGAAGACTTTAATATTAATTGTCTGGTGGTGAGTAAATTATGTCCCGTATTATGTTTACGGTTAATGCGACTTTATGGAGCCATCAATATCCTTTTAAATTACCAGTTTATACAACTTTTCAGTTATTCACAGATATAACTGCAAAATATATACCCGTATAAATACAGCACTCGCAGAACATTAATTATTTTCGACCTGCAAGTAGGTAGTCACACTGCGAATAGTGTTCAAAAATTAAATCTGAAGGTTTAAATAATTTTTCACTTCTAACCTTCTTCGTGCAATGATTATTGCATTAATTAGTCCGAGGGAACGAAGATAAGAAAATCGTATACAACACAGAAAACACTTACACTTGCAGCACGTTGAATTTATTTGAAATTATATTTTAGTATTTGAGTCATTATTGATTATTATCATTTGATGATAACGGTATATTTTATTTAGTTTATTTTTAATACCTAAATATATCAATTAGAAAAATTTTCAATTACTATACCAATTTCAGCTCTGCTTGATTCCTACATTACCGACCGACATGAGGACACGCGAAGAAGCGACGAGGGAAAAGTTGACGAAAATAAAGTAAATAAAACATAGAAAACTGAAGAAAACTGCGAAGAAGGGAAAAGAGGCATAGAAGAAATGTAGGACACCGCCGAGATCAGCCTTCTTATCTTATCCCCGGGCGGAGTAATCAACAGGAAATCGTTCGGTATTCTTAAAATCGGAGAGAAGAAGCCACCTCGCTTATCACTTTCTAGACTTTTTCGTTGTGGCCCTTATCGCTAATAGGATGTAATGATTGTACGAAATTGTAAACCCCAAGGTGCAGTTCTTTAGATCAAATTATTTCATATTTATGCGCGATTTATTTTTGTTGCTTTACTTCTACCTCTTCCGCAAATGACTGATTTGAATCTTCATGCTAGTATTCGCGAAAACGTTACCACCGGTGTGCGTCAACCTTTAATCACACAATTTTCAAAAACAGGTGTTCTACAAGCTAGACGAAAAAATATTATACCACTATTTTTTTGTTTATCGAAATCGCGCGTTTACTAGACAAAATAAAAATCCGAAACATTTGTCTTATTTGAAACAGGCGGCTTTCTGTGCCGTCAACACGGAACAAAATTCACTAGACAAAATTCAAAGTTACTAGACGCGCAGACCGATGAGAAACGCATGAACCAATGAAAAAGCTCCACCGAAATGACGTCACAGGAGGCGGTAAATGTACAGCGTTTGAAATTGCAATTTTTGATACGTTCTGTTATCTCGCAAAACAACATAACACGTTTTAGGGCTTCATGTTATATAGTCTAAGAGATGCTATAATCGAATTCGTCAAATTCAATTCAGGGAGACGACCCCATTATTAAACTTCCACTTGTTAATTTTTTAACATTTACTTTCTATAAATTTAAAGAAGAGCCCTGTTACTTATTAGTTATGACTTCGAAGCGCTATGTTTCCCGACACCGCGGTGACAAATACACCGAAATAAAATGCTTCCCAGCACCGTATCGAAACGTTTCTTGCTCCCAATCACTGAGTGAAATAGCGCGCCTCTGATCCCGACTTGCAGAATCTTTCATGTCGCTCCTAGCCGCCGCCGGCCAGTGGAGCAGATGCCACGCTGATAACCGTTGGATCGCGAGTCCCTCACTCGCCACTCAGAACCGGTCAGCGCTTATGGTCTATAAAAGTTTGATCGCTAGCGTGAAAAAGTTAGTGAGTCCACCAGCCCACAGAGGAAGAACCGAAGAGGAAGAACAGAAGAACCTAACAGAAGAAAAGGAGAAACCGAAGAGGAAGAGAGGGACGTAGAAGAGGAGGACCCTTCCAGGACGAAGTGGAGACAGTGACCACCGGCGGAAGCACCAGTCGTCCACCACCGCTTCCCAACCACCGGCAGTCTTGGTATCCCAGTGCCGACTGGTTTCGCAGGAAGTTAGCCTTCTCCACAGGAGCTCCAGTAGCTCTCCGATCCCGCGGCTTCCTGTGCGCCATAGGGAGGAGGTCGATGTAACACCGCTGGAGCCCCAACAGCTCCTCGGTCGGTGATTGACAATCTTGGCGGCTCTCCTATCCGTACCTCTCCACCTCACACCCGCCTCTGCCGCCGGCGGCCGCAGTTCCAGTCCGGAGAGCGACCCAGCGTAAACACCGCAATCAACGAAGAGACCGTATAATTTATAAAAGCAATGTGAAAATAATAAGGAAGTCTACGGAGAGAAACACTCCTCGCCCCGACTCACCCTGTAAATAGTAGCTTTAGGAAGAGAGGTTTAATTTTTTTTTAAACAAAAACAAGTTTTTTTTCTTCCACTGCTTCTGAAGGTAAAACACGTGTTATTTATTCAAGATCAAAATAAGAGTTCATTTAGGTGAAGAAGAGACCAACAAAGCTATTGGTATGCTGCAGGCTGGTCTGCGTCAGTTTGATGTGGCAGAAACGATGTGTGTGCGATAAAGTGTCATAAATCGTCCAAGGAATAGGTTTCAAGAGACAAACTCTGGACGAGAAAGACCTAGGAGTGGACGACGATGAGCGACGCCAACCCAGGACGACCGTTACTTGTTGTTAACAGCTCGCAGAAATTCCACATTTCCTGCCGTTAGAATAAGAAATGCTCTGCAGCAAGCTGGTGGTCCGGTTGTGAGTTCAAAACTGTATGAGATCGCTTACGTGAATTCCAAATAACAAGCCACCCTCCATACAGAGCCCCTAGATTAAGTCCAGCGGACCATGCAGCACGCTTACTCTGCGCCACGCAAAGTCAATTTTGGGATGACGAATGGAATCATGTTCTGGTTGGAGATGAGTCTCGTTTAGGGCTCCTCAGGGATAATCGAAGAATACAGGTGTGGCAGAGACAAGGTGAACGATTTTTAGAACCGTGCCTCTTCGGGAAGCAGCATTATGGTTTGGACAGGTATCTGTTTGGGTCCCCATAGAACGCGAGCTGTTATAAATGCTCTGGAAAACCACGGTATAAAGCATCATCCACTTCCTTCTCGTTCGACAGACCTGAATCCAATAAAGTACTTATGGAATGTTCTTGGAAATGTTCTTTAAAATCATTTACCGCCCCCAGATAACGTAGAAGATCTGAGAGTTGTTCTGTCAGTTTTATTATGGCAACAAATTTCTAAAAATAATATTGATAGCTTAATTAAAAGTATACCAGGACGAATCCGTGAAGTGATAAGGCAGAGGGGTAGAAACACTTGATATTAGCCCCTCCGTCGTTCTAATTTTCAAATTTATTTTGAAAAGTGTGACTTTAACTTTTATTTTTTGCGCTGTTGTCGATTGCAACATCAATTATTATTTGTTATGTTTCGTTATTCTTTACAATAGATATTTTTTTTTGGAGCTGCTTTGCTTCAATTTTACGCAAAATGCCAAATATCCTTAACTTTTTTGCGAAATGTAGATATTCAAAGAGATAGGCCCTAGTACCAACTCCCGCGTGCAGATACCTAAAACCGATCACCCCCATCCGTTAAACTACGCATCAGTTCTTTAAAAATGTCTCTCCAGGGAGCGCTGTTAAAAGCATTCTTTACATCTATGGTTAGGAGCACACAACAGTTCCGAAAACTATATGGGCCAACATTCGTTCCCCTTGCATACACGCTTACTGCCAACATGCCAACTATCCGGTCGCAGACTCATCCACTATGTCTACCATGTCCCTTTCGCATATTCACACCCTCAAGACACTCACCTCGCCTGTTATTTATTATAGGAGATCCCCATAGGGGTGACTTGGCGTTAAAATCACCCCCAACAAGAATCTCCTTATTCCACATGCTTATATCATCCATAGAGCGCCCAACTTTCAAAATCCACCAATTGTAGGACTCATTTACTATCTTTCATATCCTCATTCTTTGTTCCCTTGTAGAGACCCTGTTTGGAGGCAGGACACCTTCTAGTCCATTGTTCCATTTACTCATTCCCACACGACCCTACCGCCAATTATCTGCCACGCAAACTCGTCCTCAGAGTCTTGACCTCACACTTCCACACCTTCTTCACTGCCAGAAGGAGTTTTTCTTTAATGGTCGTCCCATCCATAGCTTTCACCACAAGTTTCATTTGGGATAAGCTATTGACACTGTTTGCATTTAAACATTTACCTTCGTCCTGTGTTCTGCACATCGTCTCGAGAAGTTGTTGCTCCTCCTTTTTGTCCTTCATACGGACGATGAGGTCTCCAGATTTTGTCTTGGTGAAGGCCACGTTCTAGCGGTTTTCCGATCGCACGCGATGGCGGTTACCCGGAACTGTCTTTCCGCGTTTTTTTTTACATTTAAACTTATTATTATAAGAAGACCCAAGATGCCTTACAACTATCTGAAAACTACCTAAATTCATCACTTGCGGGGTTCCGATTAAAAGCCGGATAAATACCACGGCGTGTGGGTTAGACAGCCTGGGGGAGGGAATTACCGCCAGACTGGCACCACTTTTGGCTGAACTGTTGCCGACGTCACACGCTCACTACGCTAATTACTACAGTAAACATTAAAAACTACGCGGATATACATTTCACGGTGGCGCGACATTTTTCGCGGGATGGGAACCACGCGACGTATAACAGGTTGAGGCGTGGGTGTCTCCCATTTCAGACTATATTTGTGGTGTAAATATCTAATTTAATAAATCTCTTTCGAGCTAATTGTATTTGTGCTATTGAGTGCTTGAGTTTTGCGAATTTAGGACCTTCTATTTTCTGGGTTCCACCGCAGTGTCAGTACATATTTGAACTCGAATTGTAAGGTCCTCCAGACGAACGTTTGAACTAGGGTTGGTTTAGCTAGGTCTGACGTTTAGATGAAAAGGTACATTGGACAGTTCAAAAAATTGTGTGATATATTTGAGGGTATTATATCCAGAATCACGAACGATAGAATAGCAAGGTGGTGGAAGGAGCTGGGATTTCGACATTAAATAAAGACACTTAAGTTACGACACAGTTAAAACACAGGCGTTAGTTTACAACAAGAGGAGGAAGAAGAAGAAGAAAACAATATGGTACAAAATGAAAGATCCGCAACAAAGTTAGTCAGTTTAAAGTTAGTAGTGTGTTGCTTCTCCTCGATGTTCCACACATTCTCTCATGCGTCATGACATTGATTATTTAGGGTATTGTGGCAAATTTTACAGTTTGCTATATTTAAAATAAGATACTGAGCAGGTGTTAAAAGATGCTGGCCGAGCAATTAGTTGTTTGGCTTGGAATAACTCAAGGGTTGCAGTTCAAATACTTACCAGCTGCTGGTTACATTGCTGGATAACGGCGCCATGTCCAAATACTAGTCTTTCGTAGATCAGCTCAAAATCTTTACTTTACTTCTTCTTGTATTAAATGAGTAAATCAAGTAAAATTCAATGGTCAGTTATAGTCCAAAATTCAATGATAAGTAAAAATTAACAAAAGAGTTATTGACAAGTGAAGAGTGAACCATCGCATTCGGAACCGCAGGTAAACAAATAAAGATAGTCAGTGTAACGTTAAAGTTAAATTATCCTTTCCGAAGCGCGTTACGCCACTAGATCTTATTTATCGTACGCTACCGTTCTGCAGAGAGGTACGTGGTATCTGCTCTATAAGCTCGCTATGAATAATAACACACTTAAAGTCCCGTTACAAGTAACTCGTAGGCTATGACGTCAGCAAGGTCACAGTTACAGTTGATACTATTACACAATGCCGCAAATGAAGAAGATGGAAAGATCTGACCTGAAGGACGAAGCACAGATGTCGAGACGAAGAAGATGAAAAGGACTTGGAGAAGACTTTCTTAGATGGCGACCGACCACGTGTACGTGTTTTAACTGCACCATCCGCTCATCGATGCTCTGAGAAGTTCTGAAAGAACAATGAAAACCTCTGGAGAAAAGAGTCCTTCGGAAACAGCCTAGATGAGAGGAGAAAACAGGAAAGCGTGACAAACAAACGCCCCAAATAGGTGAAGTAGAAGTAAAGAAGACATCCCAAGAAAAATTTGTACTTTTTTGAATGTTTTTCTTGAAAAAGAAAACATGATTCATTTTGGTTGTCATTTAGAGATCTAGAGGAAATACTCCCATCGTTTGAGGAAAAAGCGAAGAAATCAGTTGACAAGTGTATAGAAGAATTTGAAGAAGTCGCTACACTTACAAGATGGACAGAATTGCAAAAGATGGTAAGAAATTTCTAAAAGAAATACGACAAACGTTTGTCCAATCAGAGAAAGGCGTGATTACTTGCAATAAGTAACAAAAACCAGTATCGCAACAATTCATAAAATGCTGGTGAAAAGAAAGAGGAACTTTTTCGAGAATATGCAATGTAATGCAAGAAATTCGAAGTCGAGCAAACATTGACGATGAAATTCTCATTCAGTACATAATTCAAACAACTTAAGACAACGAATAAATTTCAGACGGAGAAATTAGTTAGAAAAACCGAAAATAAAGACCAAAGTAAAAATTATAGTGAACAGCGTAACAAGAAAAAAAACCATAAGACGTCATTTTGTTCCAACTGCGGGGATCGAAGGCACATGTCTCAAAATTGTCTTTTCAAGCAAAGAGGTCCGAAGTGTTTTGCCTATCTAGAATTTGATCACAAGTATATGCCCAAAGAGGGAAGAAACTCAGAGTGACTAGATAGATAGATTGGGTGTTGAGAGGTGTGAGGGAATTAGCTCCCCTCACCGACACTTAGACCACACCGCGGGCCCATTGTGTTGTTGTAGGACGGTGTTTCGCGGCCAGATTTTTCGTAGTTTAGTGTAGTGATAGTGTAGTGATAGTGTTAATTTTAAGTTTAGAATAGATTAATAAAAAACACCACCCGTCCTGTTGCGACATAACATAAAAATTACAACAGGAAGCGAGCGTGTGTTCAGACGGTAGACGGAGTGGAAATGGCGCCAGCCGCCGAGAGTTTAACTTTATACTGTCTCCCACTCCGTCACGCCCATCGCGCACGCTCTCGCGATTTCGCTGTTTCCACGCATGCGGTCGCGAGTAGTTAGGTTAGATTAGTTTAGATTAATGGTTAAGCGCTCGCGCTATAGATTAAGTATAGTTTTAATTAGATTTAAGTATAATTAATGTTAGATTTTGGGGTGAATAGGCTGCAGCCAATCAGGAAGCAGGACACCGGCTGCGATCGGGTTTTACCCGGTCGCAGGTATAAAGGCATGTCGTTTTCTGGTTGAAAGGGAGTTCTATTCAGCCCTCGAAAGAGGTGTTAGAATAAAAACGTTTAACTCAAAATGAGACTTTTCTTTTAAGAAAAAATACAAATAAAAAAAGTAATGAGAGACTAAAAAGACGAACGACCCAATTCCCCTACTGGCCTGTGGACAACATCTTGGAGAAGGCATCACCGGGTGCGAGTTCCAGTCTCACCAAACCCTCTTCGACGTCGGTGGTGTACTTCGGTGCCGGTACCTCCAAGGGTAACCGCCGCCCCCGTAACACTTGGCGCCCAACTTGTGTGGCTCTTCTCCAGCATGGTTGCTGGAGGGACCCTTTGAAAAAACCGAAGAGAAAAAGAGGGAGATGGAAGCCAGCACCGACCTGGTGCCTCGAACAACAACCGCCATCCACATCAGCCAGTAGGGGGTCACCTGCGGCGTAACACCAAGCAGGAAGACTACAACTCCACCAGGTGTTCGGCGAAGCCAAAATGTACTCACCGGTCGACCCACCAACACGCCTGTACTTCGGAGACTACCCCGGCCCCTTTATAGACGCCTGCAACCAGTACCTCGAGTATACCAACCCAGACCCGGGGAAGGACGCCGCCTTCGCCCTCCAGTTCGTCGACAACGTCCCGGGCAGGCTGAGGAGAGAGGTGGAGAACGACACTGACGTCACTGAGGTCTGGGCTATGCTCGAAGGGGCGTACTTCGGTGACTACCTCACAGAGATGAAACCTGGTCCCAATAGTCTGGGACAATCCGAATCCTCCGAACTGCAGCGGAGATATGGGCTACCTCTACAACAGGGATGGGTCGCCCAACGAAGAGGTTTCCAACCGTGACCTGCGCCGAGGAAGTCAACCACGGCAAGAGTTGGAACCAGGAGTTGGCCGCGGCGCCCGCAAGAAGCGCAAGAAGAGGAAGCAGAACCGCAGGTCAAAGAGAGCCCCTTCGCAGGTGAAGATCTATCCTCCTGTAGCCCCCAGTAGCAAGCACCTGGTCCCGGAAGTTGCCACAACCGCCGCGTTACCACCAGCGGCCGCCGCACCCGAATTAGACGCCCCCATCGCTCCGGAACCGGAAGAAGTCGCCGCCGCCCAGAATCCGCAGCAGGAGCTGTGCGATATTTGGCCGACCGCTGCCGAGCCGCGGGATTACCTCGAACACATGTCCGTGGACGAGGTGCTGGACTTGTTTGTCATCCCGCCGCCGCCAGCCGACTTCACCGACCTCCCAGAGCACCTGGAGATCGTCCCACCACCAGACGAAGTCATCGTACAAGAAACCGAGCCAGAAGAACTCAACGAGCCCGAGATCGTCAGCGCGTTTGTCGATTTTCCGGCGAGAGGTAGTCCCGCCACCGTTATGCTGGACGTCAGCGTCCCGACGCAGGCCACCACTCCTTGCGCCGCCATCCAGAGGATAGCCGAAGATGACGCCGGTGCCGAGTCTCTGGCCCACGCGTTCGTGGTCATCGCAGACGTCCACCACGAGGCCGACTACATCCCGGAGTCACGACACTTTAAGTTTTAGCATTAGTTAAATAAGTTTAGATTTAAACACCACGCTTTCTGTTGCGGCATAGCATGAGGTTGCAGCAGGGAGCGAGCGTGCGATAGTGGCGGAAGTCGAGCGGTAAATGGCGCCAGCCTCTGAAGGTTTACCTTTATACTGTCTACCGCTCGGCCCTCCCACTTCCGCGCTCTCGCGATAAAGCGTTTTTTACGCTTTGAGTCGCGAGTGGTTAGTTATAGTAATGTAATAGTATAGTTTAGCGCTCGCGCTATAGTTTAAGTTTAGTTTTAAGTAGATTTAAGTTCATTTAATGTAAGTTTTAACTAAGAATAGACTGCAGCCAATCAGAAAGCAGGACGCCACCTGCGATCGGGTTTTACCCCGTCGCAGGTATAAAGGCATGCCACTTTCTGGTTGGAAGTAAGTTCTATTCAGCCCTCGAAAGAGGCAGTTGAATAAAGTAAAACCACAAGTGAAACTGATGTCTTCTTAAACAACTCGTCGACCCCAAAACCCTGCTGGTCCGGTGGACCGCTACGTCGAGGCGCAGAGCACCAGGTCGAGCATCCGCTCTGACCGACAACGTCCTTCGACGTCGGTCGATGTCTCCGGCAACGTTTTCGCCACCGAGGAGTTGCGGACCCCATCCGTGACCTGGTGGAAACCTTGTTCCTGCGACAATGTCACCCCTTTGTGTCCCCCACTCCTGTCCCTGATCCAGCCATTCGACATTGCCGAAAAAATCTAGGATAGTTCCAGGCGAGGTACACTTCAAGTTGGCCCAGCTGGGCCATGTCTCCCCCCGTATGGACTTTCTGGTCAAGGCGAGAGCCGGGCATTCCCGTAGGATATGCTCGACAGTCTCGTCCTCTAAACACCCCCTGAACGTTGGGTCGTTTACCACCCCCATCATGTGGAGGTGTTTATTTAGCCTGCAATGTCCGGTCCAGATGCCCACCAAAAGGCGAAGTTTGTCCCTTGACAAATGCAGACAGGACTTGGCTCTTTTAAAGCAAGGATTTGGCGCATTCTCCTAGGGTTGCGTTGAGACTGCAGTTCATTTCGGGGATAAGGATTCCCGCTCCAGAGCCTGCTTTCTTTTTTGATCCATTCGTGAAGATTGAAATATCAAACTTCGGATGTTATCCTGTATCCGTATGCACTGCATAGGATTTGTCGAAAGCATATTGAGGACAGATACTTTCTGTGGAGTCCCTCGCTAAGGATGCGTGCCCGCTTTCTGATTTCTCGGCTTTCCAAAGGTTACATTCCCGCAGCCTGCGAGCGGAGGCAAGTGCCATGCCCTCCACGAAGAGATCGATAGGAGGCAGACACAGGATAGCCTCCAGAGCTGCGGTCGGGGTGGTTCTCATGGCACCCGTCACCGCGACACATGCCATGCGTTGGATGCGTCCGAGGCGTGCCATCATTGTTTTTTGTCTGACTCTTTGCCACCAGACAATTGCTCCGTAGCTTAGCATCGGTCTGATGACGGCCGTGTAGAGGGTAGTCCTTCGTGTTAAACCCCAGGACCTTCCCACCGCTCTCTTACATTGCCACAGGGCGACGCTAGCTTTGTCTATTTTGCTCTCCAGGTGCTTTTTCCAAGACAGCTTATGATCCAACATAACGCCCAGGTACTTCACATCCTCACAGTGACTAAAGGGAAGACGGAAGAAAGACTAGTAAATCTGATAGGCGACAACAAAGAAAATGGAGTGGTCAATCTTCAGATGGAAAATTTAGAAGTGAAAGCACTGTTTGACTGAGAAAGTGAAATCAATGCAATGCGCCATGATTTTTATCTTAAACGTAAGGAACTTTTGTCAACTTTAGATCGGAACACTAGCATAGAGCTGAGAGGATTTGCTTAACACAGTACAGAGTGTGTGATCAATTCGAAGGAAATTTTTGTTTTTAAACAAGGTACCATTTGTGTTGACATTTCAAGTTGTCGCTGACATGGCAACAAGTTACCAAGTAAAGCAGGACGCCCACTGAATCCGCTCCGTCCGGTCCGATCGGTAGGCTACGATCCGTTCGGTCGGGTACGCCAAGATCAGCCGCCCATTGCATCAGTCAGTTCCGTGGTATCGTATCGGCGAGAGACGACTTCAAAATTGTTTAAATTTAAACGCCAAAGAAAATGAGTTCTTCGTCAGAGTCTGATTCTGATGAAGATGTTATGGTAGCCCTAGCTTGGATGGAGATGGAGAAACGTATATTTTGGGTGCACGATATCACCCTCAAAAGAGAAACTTATGGAGAATTTTATCATTTATTTCCCGATTTACTTGGTGATGATGAAGATTTTTAAAAATATTTTCAAATGTCCAGTGTAAAATTTTATGAACTTGTCAAATTACTAGATCTTAAAAAAAACGTGACGAAAACGTGGTAAAAACCAGAAACCCAACTGTGAACTGCATCTGGCCACATCTGGCTGTATCCGTAGGATCGGCAATTTTTGCCTCTTGGAGAATTCACGTCCGCAGCCGGGCCGAGCGGACCGAACGGAACGGACGGACCGGATGCATTGGGCGCGATTCCCTAAGGTTAAAGCAGGACGCCCACTGAATCCGCTCCGTCCGGTCCGATCGGTAGGCTACGATCCGTTCGGTCGGGTACGGCAAGATCAGCCGCCCATTGCATCAGTGAGTTCCGTGGTATCGTATCGGCGAGAGACGACTTCAAGATTGTTTAAATTATAAACTCCAAAGAAAATGAGTTCTTCGTCAGTGTCTGATTCTGATGAAGATGTTATGGTAGCCCTAGCTTGGATGGAGATGGAGAAACGTAGATTTTGGGTGCATGATATCACCCTCAAAAGAGAAACTTATTGAGAATTTTATCATTTATTTCCCGATTTACTTGGTGATGATGAAAATTTTTAAAAATATTTTCAAATGTCCAGTGTAAAATTTTATGAACCCAAAACCCAACTGTGAACTGCATCTGGCCACATCTGGCTGTATCCGTAGGATCGGCAATTTTTGCCTCTTGGAGAATTCACGTCCGCAGCCGAGCCGAGCGGACCGAACGGAACGGACGGACCGGATCCAGTGGGCGCGATTCCATAAGGTTACGTGTGTATCAAAATTTGACGACCGAGCGGACCGGACGGAACGGATTCAGTGGGCGTCCTGCTTAAGTGTGTATCAAAATTTGACGACCGAGCGGACCGGACGGAGCGGATTCAGTGGGCGTCCTGCTTTAGACCTAGTTGTTTACAATTTGCGAGTTCAATAGACTATCGCAAGATCAACAAAAAAATAGTTCCGACCGATTTCCATTGCTTTTGATGGACGATGTTTTAGATGGGTTGTCTGAAGGAAAACTACACCACACTTGATTTAAAGAATGGATTTTTCCATGTCGCCATCCAAGAAGAAAGCAGAAAATATACGTCGTTTGTGACTCATCGCGGACAATTTGAATTTTGTGTTGTCTCATTTGGCCTTTGTAACAGTCCGAGCGTTTCTCAACGATATGACAACCATGTCTTTAGAGAATTGATAAACGATGGCGTTATGAAGATTTATCTAGACGATATCGTAATTCCGTGGAAGACGAGGCCGGGAAGAAGGTTTCGACAAACTGCGATTGGTTTTGGGCCAGAGACTACGGCTTCCAACCGAAATTCAAAAAGTGCCAGTTTCTGCAAGGAGAAATCCATTTTTTAGGGAACGTTATAAGAAATGGTAAAATCAAGCCAACTGAAGAAAAAATTCACGTGATTAAGAACTTTCCAAAACCTAATTCTGTGAAAATTGTTCAAAGTTTTTTTGGAACTAACAGGATCCTTTGTATTCACTAATCAGCAAACCATTGAATGATCTTTTAAGAACAGCAACAAACTTTGTATTTGGTATGGAGCAAGAAGAATCCTTTGTGAGATTAAAATCGATTCCTACTGGTGAACCAGTATTGAAAATTTTTCGCCAGAAGGTTAGAACAGAACTTCGCGTAGACGCTAGGAGACATGGGTTTGGATCAGCTTTGCTACAAGAAGACGACGACAGAAAATTGTACCCAGCTCATTAGATGAGTAAAAACACTACACTACCACAAAAAAAAATGACGAGCTATGAACTAGAGGACTTGCAAATTGTAGAGTTCTTAAAAAAGTTTCGAATTTATTTGCTAGATTCAAAATTCAAGATCATCACAGATTGCGAACCGTTCAAAAAGACAACTTGACCACCAAAGTTTCTCGCGGGGCCATGTTTCTTGAGAAATTTTAATATGAATTAGAACACCGAAAAGGGGAAAGCATGAGACATAACACCCTCAGAAGAATTCAAGGAAAACAATTGCAAGATGAATCGCTAAACCGATAATGAAGATTCTGGAGACAGAAACTTAAGATGATTATGTTTTGCAAAGCGGAGTTGAAATTGAAGGAGACAAGTTGTTGGTAATTTCGAAAGGTCTAGTTAATGAAATAATAAGAAGTGCGCATGGAAATGGACAGTTTGCTATGAAAAAGACAAAAGATATTATGGTATTGTATTGTACTTTGGGGTCGTAGGCCTATTCAGCCTCTCAGCACGTCGACCATCGGTGACCTTTTGTTCAACCCTATTCGCAACTATGTTCCCATCAGGCGTCAGTCTAACACTTTCGAAGTGACTAAGCCTTAGGTTAGCTAATTCGTAACACCTGCAGTCCCATATTTTTAATATTGTATCTTACAGGGCAGTGACCTGTGAATAGGCCTGTATTGAGCCTATTTTCTTACTTGGATAAGAGGAGAAGCTTTCTAGGATTCTGTGGCGAGTACTCGATAAATTTCTTCGCTTGTCTTTAACCTAGAACATTGTTCCAGTGAGACCTTGTGACCTATGATTCCCCTTTTTGGACTGCCATCTTAATGTGTGTGCGGTTTTAGTGCCCATGTTTTGCCAATGGATCTGCGACAAGCCCAACAGGCCTTAATTGCTTTGGTAATGGTTTTCTGGACATGTTTTTTCCAATTTAGTTTAGAGTCGAGGGTGATCGCTGGATTCTTCACTTCCATGGAAAGCTGTATCGATAGTCCATGTAGTTGGGGAGCTTTTAGATTTAGCTTCTATTTTTTTAGGATTTACACTAATTTCCTCCCTTCTGCACCATCTGTGAATTACTTTTAGGGCTTGATATAATTCTTTCATGCTTCCCTCTGATTAAAATGACGAGCTTGTCCGTATACCCTACTACATCATAACATTTTGCAGTTAATTCTTTAAGTAGTGAGACCACTACGATTGACCACAACAGAGGCGATAGCACTCCACCTTGTGGCCAGCCCTTTGCTGTGATTATCGATGTTTCCTCCCCACCTAGCAAAGCCGGTACTATGCGGTTCTTCAGCATTTCTTTTATCCATCAAATTGTGGACGTTTCAACGCTGAATTTTTCTGCTGCTATTTTTAGAGTCATATTTGAGGTGTTGTCAAATGCACCCTCTATGTTTATAAATATTCCAACAGCAATTTCCTTAGCCACATTAGATTTTTCCACTTTTTTCACCAGGTGGTGTAGAGCATCTACTATGGATTTGCCTGGCTGGTAGGCAAACTCATTTTTGTGAAGTGTCACTCTTTTCGTGAGTTTGCTTCTCATATGGTTATCCACATTTTTTTCCATAGTCTTTAGGAGAAAGGGAAAGAGACTTATTGCCTCTTTCTAAGCCATTGGTATGTAGCCCAGTGCGTAGCTGGCTTTGATGATTTGTGTTAGAACAGGGAGTTATAAGATTACTCCGCCCAAGAAGACATCGAACACATTGAAATAACCACTGGAGTGCCGCGAGGAAATGGCCAAGCAGAAAACAAAGTTTAATTTGGCACAGCCACTTTAAGAAAAGTGTCTTCATAGAATCCAGCCAATTGATTTATGTATACTCAAGAGGTACAGCAGGCGTTGAACTCGACCACAAGTCGTTCCACCAGTTTCAACCCTTTAAAATAATGTTCGGAGTAGAAATGAAAAAAAAGCATGATGTTGACTTGGCAAAGATTCTAAATGAAACGAGAAAATAACTTTTTAATAATGAAAGAGACGAAATGAGAAATAAAGCAAGACAAGCTTTAGAAAATATGCAACAAACGAGTGGGAAAGAATACAACAAACGAAGAAAGGAGGTTGTAGTGTACAAGGAAGATGATATGTCTAAATCAAGGGAACTCAGAATAAGTTACTTCCAAAATATTTAGGACCTTATCGAATTACAAAAGACAAAGGTAGGGACAGATACGAAATGATAAGAGTAAGGACGGGTGAGGGCCTCAAAATCACGAGCTCTAGTGCTGATCATAATATGAAACGTCTGGTTTTGCCGAATCGGCTGTGTAGCAGGACGGCCGAGTTGTGGGTTTCTAAGTTGGTAGTCATTTTTTTGTAGTGTTAGTTTGTTTGTTGTCTACTCTAAAAAGAGGGGACCGGAAAAACTCATCTGGCTGGGAGTAAGAGGTACAGTGGGGAGTCAGGAAATAGAACGCCAAGGCGTCAGACGTATGTGTGCAACTCGTGTATTGTTGCTGTTTTGTTATTGTTTTTTTTTTAATGTGTATTAAACCATTGTGTTATTCCGAAGTTGTGTCATTTTAACTGAAAAAGAACATGGACAAGTTATGTGACACTGAACCCTGACACCGCTAGAAAAAGGAAATGGATCAGCATCCGCTCACTAGCGATAATATAGTTTATATAAGCCTTTGTATTGTAGAATTAATTAAGATTAATATCCTGAACGTTGTAGTGTGCTTGTCGCTGTTCTTTAAAAATATTTTCTTTTATGTCTCAACTCGTTCCCGAAACATAACTGGCGCAGTCGGTAGGATAGTGCAGATTATCCTTGTGTCCGAATAACAAAAGTGGTAATCCTGAGACCCCTGTCTCTTCAGCGCTATCCGAACAAAGAAGAACCAACGATCCGATCGAAGAGTTAAGTGTCAAACTCCTGCTACCTGTTCGAACAACAATTAGTAACCTGTGCGACGCTTATCCATCGACGAATCAGACGAGCCGTACACACCAGGAATTGGTCTTCCAGAAGGCACCAGTTCCACTCCTCTGAATAAGGTAAAGAATTGAGTACTTCTGTCCCTTTTCCTTAATTTTGTTATTTCCTGTTTAGAACTAACAAAAATTCCCCCTCTTATTAACTCTTTGAAAAAGAAGTAATAAAACCCTGTCTACAACGTATTGCACGAATAGAAAGTAGATTTAAGTTGAAACAAAAGCGTCATTGCAAACTGCTGTACGCAAATTAATTTAATAATTTAATAATCAATCAATTAATCAATCAATCAATCAATCAATCAAATAATTTAATCAATCAAATCATCAATTAGCTTAGTAATCATTCAAACCATCCTCTACTCTTATGGTAGAAGAACTCGTAGCTCAAATCAGTAGTTTAAATTTAGATTTAGACTTAGAAATGGCAAATCAAGAAGCATCACCATTGAACATCCCTCTCCTTCGCCTTCATATCGACACCATCCCCACATATAACGGTGATCCAAGTACCGTTGAAATTTTCATAAATGCATGCGATCATCTGTTTGGATATTATGCCGCCAGATTGGACGCGACAGATATCTTAGTCAGAGCTGTAATCGGAAAACTAACTGACCGTGCACTTCTAATAATAGGTACGCGACCGGAATTAAACACTTGGCAATTAATTAGAGAATCACTCCGTAACACCTTCGGCGAACAAAGAAATTTAGATTGTTTAGAACAGGATTTGTTATCGCTTCACCCTTATAAAGACGAAAAATCAAATTCATACGGTCAACGAATCCAATTAATTCGTTCTAAATTAGCCTCCAAAATTACGAGTCTCAACAACATCCCCCTAGTAACAAAACAAATTTATCTCGAACAATATGATAAATTGTCCTTGAAAACATTTATCCGAGGATTGCAACCATCACTTCGCAGTATTATACGCTTACGTAATCCAGATACGCTTGAAATCGCAATGTCATACGTAACCGAGGAAGAAAATTATGAGTACGAAATTCAATCACATTCGCAACTCTCGAAACAACAAACACTTCCACCCCTTAGCGGAAAAAATAATTTGAATTATCAGACCCAACATAGACAAACTTATCGAACTTTACCTGTCCCTGTACAAACAATGACACCTTATGGTACTTATAGACAAAATTATAATTGGACAAACCCTCCACAAACACTTCAACCCACTTTTCCAAGTCAACCTATACAGTTAATTCCAAATAAAAATTATCAACCCCGATATCCAACAAATCAACAAGTTTTTGGCAAACCCCAGAACGTGTTTAAACCCCGAAATAACCCACAAAAAGATCCAGTTGTACCTATGTCAACCACATCTCGACAACCAACGATTAATCGACCTAATGTCCCCTATAGACAGTTTCATCAAAACCCTTACGCTCAAGGCTGGGTATCTAAAGAAGTACATTGTACCGACAACCCTAATTTTGGACTACACAACGTAGACAATTCACCCACAATCCGAAATCCCTTTAGTCAACCTGACAGACGTGTCTATTATAAAAAAGAACTACACAACGTAAACAATTCACCCACAATTCTAAATCCCTTTGATCAACCTGACAGACGTGTTTATTATAGAAACCCACAACAACAAGACTTGTCTTCAGACGATCCAAGAACACATACGAATCTTGACGAATTCCCTGACGAATATCATCCTGACGAAAT
The DNA here is from genome assembly GCA_963583935.1 of Diaperis boleti. Lineage (NCBI taxonomy): Eukaryota > Metazoa > Arthropoda > Insecta > Coleoptera > Tenebrionidae > Diaperis > Diaperis boleti. The sequence continues at coordinate 33,300,447 of OY757242.1, read as the reverse complement.
TCCAGAATTTCCAACTCATGAAGAACCCCCACAATTTGTACCATACGAATTGACTGACGACGAATCAGATTTTGAAAATTTTATAATACAGGCCTCACGATCCCCGAACACTTGATTGATGACTATGACATTCAATACAACGAAAACAAAACAAACACAAATACAGACGCACTTTCAGGAATCGAAATTCACCCTATTGAAAAAGATAATCAATCCATGATAGCAAATTATGATCCGACCGAACTCACTGATCTATTAGACCAAGACGAATTCGATATATTTCAACTACCTGAAATTTCATTGTTCTCTCTATTTCAAGAATATCTTCCACCTAGTCCAGATAAAATAGTCATTCACGAAAACATTCAAGTCAGACCACCTGATATTTCTGATAACGAAACTCCAATAAAACAAAATCCAATATTCGAAACCCCAATCACTGAAAAACCAATTGATATTTATAAAAATCAAATCATTTTTTCTTTGAACCAAAACTTGACCTAACCTAAAATACAAACACAAAAAATATTTGACAAAACCCGCCTATCAATTCGAAAACCATCTCAAAACAGCCCCCCACATTTTGTTACCATCATTAAAGAATACGTAGATCCAAAACAAAAAACAGCCCATTACTTTCCAGACGAAAAATTGATACTAATCTTTACTTCGACAGTACCAAAACTTTTGGCAAATTCCCCCTTTGATTTCATAAATCCACCCTTAGACGTAAAAGAAAGGTAAAAGACAATTACGACGCTAATGACGATCCTCCTCCTGACGATACTCTCGATTAGAATCTATGCCGTAGACATTGAACTTACCCAAATTTCAATTATTAGAAAATTATCTACAAAATATACACTTGCCATCGAAACAATTACTATTAGTCAACAAACGATTACTAATACTGCCCAAAAAAGGCAAACAGCAGTAAGTGATAAAACAATGAATATTCCACAATCCAAAAAAGCTACTTTTTCAAAAATCATTTAATAAAATGCTTTTTATTTAACAACTGTTCTCATAATATTCCCTTTATTATTAAACAAAATTAATCACATACTGCCCTTTACTTTGGTTTTCAAGCAGGATGAAACTAAGGTGAGTCAGCAGTACATGAAAATAATTAAATAAAAAGAATAAGTACGTCTGACTAAAGCTTTAATCGTTCAGAAAGTTTAAACAATACGAAAATAAAACGTAATTAGTATTCAATTAAAAAATGTCTACTCTGCAATTTACAAATTATTATTGTTGTTATTAATTAAATCATCAACATCACTTTCTGTTAAGAGGGTTCTCCAGTGGCATGTACATTTCTGCCGGTCGAAGTACGTTTTCCCCCAATATATTTTTTTAATTGACACATTTCAAAGAATAGCTCTGTAGCTGCAAAGATCTATATTTTATCATGTCCACAAAATTTCAACGAAAATCTTCAAAAATAAAAAAGTTACATGTACGGTGGTACGGTACAACAATGGACAACAGTGGACAACAATGTACATTTCTGAAAATTTTTTGTTGAAATTTTGTGTACTTCGAGCGGCAGAAATGTACATGCCACTGGAGAACCCTCTTAAGAAAACGTTTCCAGCAGTGGTCGATAATTTTTTTTTGTTTCGTATCACCTACCTTCCAGTTTAATATATCCTGATTTTTTAAAGATAATACATACATTCATTTTTTTCCTTTGCGGTAGTGGTCTTATTCACATACTGCGTTCTGCCTTTGATTTTTGAGAATTATGTCACTTACTACTATTTTTGATTCTCATTTTCTCGACTTCATGAAAGAATTTTTGAATGGAGATTGATTAAAAAATTACTTACTTATTTCCACTAACACTAGGCAAAAAAACTCATTTTTCGAAAATTGTCACTTACTGCTGTTTGCCTTGATTGGGCAGAATAGAATTAACGATTTTATTAATGACACCAACCGTAAATTTACTACCATATATGAACTGGCAAACATCTAAAGTACGATCGAGCAACTAACTTTAAATTGCCTTAATTTGGTAAATTACTTGGACAACCTAGAAACCGCAATCTTATTCGCTCAATTGAACACCCTCCATAACTCCGTTTTGTCCCAAACTGAACTTGCCAATCACATTCAAAATCTCACACATATTTACAAGAAGGATCAGATCATCCAATTGAAAAATCACCAATCGTACATGCAGACAGTTTCAACTAAAGTATATTTTCTAGACGATAGAATAATTTTCGCGATCAAAATTCCAATTGTTTACCCAGAGAAGTTTCTTTTGTACCACCTATACCCTATCCCAATAAAAAACCAAACCATAAATCCAAGGAAACCCTACCTTGTACTCAATTCACGCCTTCACCAATACCGAGAGATGCCTTGTCACCAAATAGAGGAAGAATTTCTCTGCACATCCGGCCTCAGCCCTAATGTCGAAGATTGCAACATCGCTCTGATGTTCTGATGTTGAAGAAATTCAAGATTCAACATGAGATGACACACATCAATGGAGAACCGTTGATCCTACCAATGATTGATAGAATACACCAACTACAATCACCTGACGACAAACACCTCATTCTACACCAAGTCAAACTCGATGACCTGGTAACCCTACAACAACAAATACAACAACTACATGGACCCATGATCACGCCGTTCCATTGGACACACCATGCTACTTTTCCACTTGTCCTTGTTGTTATTTTAGTAATCACCGCCTATGGAAGTTATCGACTCCTCACCTGGTGGATCAAGAAAAGGAAAGCAACATCTTCGATACCCCCGAAAGAGGAACGACCCAAGGAAAAACCAAATCCTGCCCCTAGGACCGACATCGAAAAACTTCACCAACCCAGTTTTTCTCAACTTGTGATGGGAGGAGTTATGTGACACTGAACCCTGACACCGCTAGAAAAAGGAAATGGATCAGCATCCGCTCAATAGCGATAATATAGTTTATATAAGCCTTTGCATTGTAGAATTAATTAAGATTAATATCCTGAACGTTGTAGTGTGCTTGTCGCTGTTCTTTAAAAATAATTTTTTTTATGTCTCAACTCGTTCCCGAAACATAACTGACAGGTTCATTCCTTAAAATTGAACTCCACACTATAAAAAGTGGTTTTGTGTTTTATGTACTTTTATTAACGACACAAAGTGCAACTTAAACGTGGCATGATTTGTCAACCGTTTCTTGAAAAATTACTCGTTATGCAGATAGTGTGCCCAGAGTTATTTACGGTTGTCATGGAAGTGATCAATCTAGAACCATGTTTGTTTGCGTTATAACTGCAATGCATAAACTACTAAAAATTCTTGATAACTATGCATGATTTAAGTGCAACCTGCTGAACATGAGTTATCATATATTTCCAAATATTCATAAAGATAACTATAATTTACGATGCCATAAAGTGTCTACGGTAATACCGCAGTGTCCACCTGCTATAATTGGATTGCTATTGTGATACTTTCGTTATAAATAAATCCCATGTATTGGTGGAACGTTATGTGTGGGCACTTTAATTTATAGATGAATTTATCAACTCAATATTTCATCGTCTATTATTAATTCCACGTCGCCGATAAAATATAACGGTACTTTTCTGAGCGGCGCTTCGTCGCCTCATTAAAAGTCGACGTGCTCAAATAAAGTAAAACGACGTTATCTGTGCAGATATGAAAAGAAAAAGCTAACGCCTATGTGTGTTATCGCTCCATAAAATGCAATATTCTTAGCGTTAAGCACAAAAGAACGCCATAAACTCTTGTTGCAAAATGTTAAAAACATAACGATATTAATATGAATTATGGCTCCGGCAACAGTCATAAACTAAACAAAATGTCATTTCGTGAGAAGGCTTATCGTTATCGTCGGTTTTACGTCCACGAGCCAGCATGAGGTGCCGGAGCGCCACCGTACCGACGCGACGCCCTCGTCTCGTGATATGAAACTTTATTCCGATTTATATAGATTTATATAGTGCGTTTACTCATAAATCTTATTATCCCCTAAGACATAAAATATATACTCAATACAACGATATACCACAATTAGTAAAGAGATTACAAAAGCAAAGGCATGTTAAAAATTAATACATAATACCTTTTCACCGCTCTTTGATGTTCATGCATCATTAGCTTCCCAAGCAACACCGATAATTTCATTATTAAAATTTAAATATATCTATGTCGAACTCCACAAACTTTAATAACTGTAATTACTAATGGTACATGTTTCGGCAGAATACTTCTGCCATCATCAGCCCTTAAAGAATATAAAAAATTATAATTTTTTATATTCTTTAAGGGCTGATGATGGCAGAAGTATTCTGCCGAAACATGTACCATTAGTAATTACAGTTATTAAAGTTTGTGGAGTTCGACATAGATATATTTAAATTTTAATTTAAATTTACTCCACTTGGATTTAAGAACATTCTTCTTGTTTAATTTCATTATGTTTAATATATTGCGAGGACGGCCGCATCGGAAGGCTCCTCGAGTCGTGGTCAACTAACTGCCGAGTATTTACAGAGCATGGGGGTCCACTTGTTTGTGCGGCGGGACTTGATTCTACACATTGGATGGAGAGATTGAAATTTTCTAGGGCCAGAAAAATATTGCGTTCGTCAGTGTATACCTCGCGTGACTGATTGTAGCAAATTGCCCATGGTTTTTCCGCCACAGCCCGTATTTCTGGGGGCGTACATTGAAGAACTCATTTATCGACGTTACAAATTAACTCCTTTTTATAGCCGCCGCCGTTAATGCACCTGGCCAACCGCCGCGAAATTCTCTAGATTATGAAATTGAATTATTTTGTATAAAAAGTGGCAAAGTACAAAAAATACTGTATGATAACTAGTTTATAAGGCATTTTGTCGCACTTACTCTTGTCCTTAAACCCGTGCGACAAAATGGCTTCTTATAAAACTCATATCATAATATACTATTACACATTCCGTATCTTGAAGGTTTTATCAAAGTTTATTTCCCGTGAACAACTTTACTTCAACGTCTAATATAAGTAAACCATAAACGTATATGCGGCGGTTTCTTCAATATTTAGGTGAGCCAATACATATTTTCAAATTTTTGTTTTAAATTCATTCTACACCCTATATTATATTGATAAAAGATGTCAAAATTGACGTAACGTGCCTGTCAAGGTTGGAGTGGTAGCAAGGTTACACTTCTATTCCACAAAATCCTATAAAATAAATTTAACAATGGGAAAAGAAAATTAATTCGCTGATAAAATATAAATTGAACAAAATTGTTAGAAGTAAAAGTAGACAGATTTTATGGTGACAATTGTACAAATTATTAAGTGTAGAAAGGCCGAATGTTTTGGAGTAAGTTCAAATTACCCGCCACTGCTTTATTTTGTAAAAAAAAAAATACAACGTAAGGCTCGGCTTTTCCATGTCGCGTGATCACTGGATAAAGTTTAATTTTGCGAATTTGACGTTTATTGACGTCATTGACATTTCATTTTATGTTCATGTTCAAAAAGTGGCGGGAAAGTACAGGGGGGTTATCACAACGTTATTTTACTTTTAAAGTTATATAAATAACAACATTGAAACATCAATAATAAAAAACAATTAATTAAGCTGTTCCTAAAATAATTATCCAACTTGTCATCCAACAAAATAATATGAGACGGTATTCTTCTATATAAACGCAGGGATTTACGTACAAAACTCGACTTTCGATTTGGAGGAATGGTTTTCTCTGTTAAAAATAACGACAAATGGGAAATTGTAAATCAGTCTTAATTCACAAAACCAATAAAACTATAATGTGGACGATTTTAAAAGTTTAAAGCTAAAAGTCAAACACCTATAATTACAAAAACAAAAATGTGTCATGCAAACTCCATTTATTTTCCTTCTTGTAAGATTGATGAAACCGGAAGCGTGAAAAAATATTGACGCATGTGGGAGTCGTAAATGGCTGCAAATTACGGTCTTTGTGAAAAGGTGGAGATTTATGAATTTTGCAGTTGTACTCATAAAATTTCTGGTGACAAATTTGGCGCTGATTTTGCATATTATGCCCTTGCCTAAGCACACATATTTGTTAAGAGAGAGAGAGATAGAGAAAGAGAGAGAGAGAGAGAGAGAACAGAGCGTCATATACAAAACTCGCAGAAGACAATAATAGGTTTTTTATCAGGGCGGTTTAAATAAGCTACTAAAAGATATTATTTTTATTTATCTATGTAAATTGCCAAAACATGCGTTTAAAGTAGTAGGACAAGAATTTTAAGTTGCAGTTTATACACTGCTTAATTAAAATTATTTGTTTTGATAAAATTGCTTGAGAGAAAAATAGTATATTATGATACGAGTGCGACAAAATGCCTTATAAACGACTTATCATACAGTATCTTTTCTACTTTGCCACTTTTTATACAAAATAATCAAATTTCACAATCTAGGGAATTTCGCGGCGGTTGGCACGCTTGCCAGGTGCATTAACAGCGGCTATGAAAAAGAATTAATTTGAAATGTCAACACTCGTATTTTTGTACTTCCAGAAATGAGTTCTGAAGTTCTTCAATGTACGCCCCCAGAAATACGGGCTTTGGCGAAAATACGATATCACGCGAGGTATGTATATGGAACAACATACGCCCAATTTGAAAATTGGCAGAAGGAGAACACGTTCTCTACGATCTCCAAAAACATTTTTCTACCATATTTTGAGCTGCAACGCCGCGATGTTGTCTTATTCTTATACTATTAAAAACCTTCCTGACGGCGTCCACACACAAAGTCAGGGCGAGCCATCCAAGCCATGCAAAACCTACAGACCCCGTCCCACACCAATGCGCCAAGAAGGCGACAAGTGTTACCAGCTTGTTGGACACCTCCTCCAACAAAATCGCTTGCCCTAAATGCACATGAAGAGATTACCAATATTAAAAAAAAAAAATTATACTATTTCTAGTTGAATTATTATAACACCGCTTTTGTCTATTATGACACGCAAAAGCGTATCGTAATAGCCTCAGTACGAACGCAAAGTAGAAAAATAAAAAATAAGAATTAACAGGAAAATAAGTTTGTGTTGGATACATAGAACACGGTCAACTTGACATTTAATAATGAACAATTCTATTAAGCTACGACAAGCGACTTTTCGTGCAATGCCAACTTTGACTAATTTTGTTTTCGAAAGAACAAAAGAATGTCGATGAATCAAAGTGGATTAAATTGAAATAAAAATTTAATTATATTCAAGTCGAACTCCACAAACTTTAATAAACGTAAACTTACAATTGAAACATGTTTCGGGAGAAAACTACTCCCATCATCAGCCCTAATTTTACAAAAGATTAATGATACAATTGTTGAATTACAGAGGTTTATTGAAGTTTGTGGAGTTCGACTTGAAGATATTAAAATTTTATCAAAAAACCATGATAATTTGTGATATTTCATTTTTCATAAAGAGGATTCCGCAATAAAGAATTCTGCTACATCACATTAGTTCAGATGGTCCATTCTCTTGTACCTAAAATTTTTCCTCAGAACCTATTTGTCTGCGCAGAACTATTATAAACAGAAGAGTGAAATTAATAAACTCTTTATTGCTTTTTTTGTGAAACTCTTTAAATGAAATTTTGAAATATAAATACGTATTTGCAAATGTCAATGGATTTGTCTTCTCATCTTTTCTTAGGTCTGCCTTTTGGTCAGTTTCTTGCTGGTCTCCGTTTAAGTATTTTCTTCATTTTTGACTTTCTTTGGATGTGTCCGAACCATCTCAGGCTCTGTGTTTCTATATCTTCTCTACCAATCTGGTTCTTTATCTCGCGATTCAGCAGAGGTATGTATTTTCCATCTTGCGTTTTCTTTGGTCCTTTGACTGAGGCATTATTGTTGCTGCGTAGGTTATTGCCGGCCTTGTTGATTTATACTTACTTAATCCTCTTGTTTTTGCTTCTTATTTTATTCTTACCAATGCCTATTCCAGTGTTAGTGCTTTTTTTATGTCTGTGTTTCTGTCTACCTTATCTAATAGTGCTACATTGAATAGCATTGTCGATAGATTCTCCACGTGCCTTACTCCTCTCTCCAGTTTTTGGTTGGTAGTTCCGTCCCCTGTCAGTAGCTCCGCCGTTGATCCCTGCATGGTCATCCTCACCAACCTGATTAGTTATTATGGAAGGTTTATCTCTCTCATCTCTTCTATTAGTTTTCTTCTGCTCTATTTTCGTAGCTTTTTTCTATGGTCTGTGTTAGTAAGTGTATATGGCATCTTTCGTCGACGTCTATTGGTCCTTTCTGTGTATTTCGTAAGTCTGTTTCTCATTAGTGTCGTCAGTATCTTGCATGATGTGTTTAGTAGCATTATTGACCTATAGCTCTCACAGTTGGAATCATCTCCTTTTTTAAAGATTGGAGTTACTTTACCTTTGGTCCACTCCTCTGGCATTCTGTTTTCTCTCCATATTTATTTTATTTTATTGTGTATTCTCTTCAGTGGTATTTCGCCACCGTGTTTTATTAATTCGTTGTTTGTTTCGTCTGGTCCTGCGGTTTTGTTTTCCTTCAGTTGCGTTACTACTTGGTTAATTTATTTCCTCCTCAGTCGCTACTTCGTCTTCTTCATTTCTATTTCCGTTATTACTCCTTTTCCATACTCTTCTGGTTTTTCTGTGTTCTTATATAAGTTCATGATCTTTATCTCACAGTTTCTCGCGTTCATTTTGGCTGTTGGTTTGCCCCTAAGTCTTTGTCTTTGTTTCTTAGAGTTGTTTTGTGATCCATCTTTCTTTTTCCTTTTTGTACAATGTCATGACTTCCGTCTTTACTTTTTTTGTACTCGTTTAAACTCATTCTGTTTCTTTTTACTCGTGATATAAGCCCTATGCAGAGTGACCTTATACTGGATTCCGAGGAAGACGTCTTAGAAAGAGTAAAAGCCAATCCAGGAGTCAGCAGGAGACTGGTGGGGCCATATGAAACAATTAGTCTATGTTCCTCCTATGTGTCTATGTGGAAAATGCTGTCTAAACAATTCGCGAGATGTCTGGTGTTTTCGGTAGAGTGCAAGGATCTTGGTTACGTCTTGTTCGGCCTTGCAGAGGCAATGACGGTAGACATTTTGAACAATTTCTATAATTAGGCCAATGTTAATAATGGTAAGAACTTTTTTATTTTTTAGATTTTCTTCACGTTGTTTGTGTACTTCTTTACGGGTTTTTATTTATCGCATTTAAAACCAATGTCAGCGGTTCTCAATAATGAATTTTAGTGCTTTGAATGTAAACAATTTTTCTTTCAGTAATTTTTTTACTTTTGCTACTATACTAGTATGTGGTCGGTATCGGCATGAGCACATCTGTGTTATCGTGGACTATCTTCATCCATATTTTGCCATCACAATAATTATGGTCTATTTGGTTCCCATCTATACTCCCTTGTAACATAGAAGTTATTTTGTGTTCGTTTTGTTTGAATTTCGTACTAACGTGTATTTATTGTGTTTATTGTGATTGATCCACATTTTGGTAGTAGTCTTCTTTTCCAATCCTCGCATTAAAGTCTCTTGTTATCATTTCTTGGTATTCTACAGCATGTTTCTTGCATAAATCCTTCTGAGGGCGTGGTCGCTAATCATGCTGCTGTAGTCATCAAAAGGAACCCGACATTGCCGCGAAAATGTTCTATTTTGCTTGTTAAAAGTCGCACAGCACAGCACAGTGTTACCGCATCGGATAAAAATCATCTGGGGTTATTTTATGCGCTAGATCACACACAAGTAAGATCCAACTATTTATTCAGAAAATATGATAACATAATTATAATCTCGACAGTTGTAACGAAGGTACTAAGTTTTCCCGGTTTCCCGACACAGTGGTGATAAATTAATACTCCTAAATAAAATACTTCCCGACACAGTATCGGGACCAGAAAGAAGAACCGAAGTGGAGAAAGAAGAACCGAAGAGAAGAGAGAGACCAGAAGAAGCACCGACCCGGCGAGAAGAAGTTAGAAAATCACCTGCCATCCGTTTACCGCACCCTTACCAACCTCGACCCCCAGAGATCTGTGGTGGCCTACGGACCGTCCAGTGTCTGGTCTTATGTGACCCGTCCATTATTTTAAACAATCGGAAGGATTGACAGATATGGGAAATTACGTTAGTGACAGATACACCTCAATTTTATTTATATCGTGCGATTAAGTAAGCCTTGAAATTTGAACGTTGATACCCGCCGAATTGTTTCGTCTGCTTATAGCTGTCAGTTTGAAACGTACTTATTTTAAAAATAATTTCGAGGGTTGATGAAAGTAAACGTTTATTTAATAATAAATACTGAAAGTGACCTCCACATTCTTGCAAATATAAGCGAGCTCTTCTTTTGACACCATTAATCACCGAGAACCAGCATCATTAACCATCGAGAAAATTGTTTTCGTTTTTTATAATCCGTAGGCAGGAGTTTTTGAACACTGGTCAGACGATAAGGATACATACCGGGTGTCCCAGAGGTGTGTGGACCATCAATTATGCCCTTATTTTGAAAGATATCAAAACGGGGTTTTTGGGGGACGATAGCCACACGATACCTTCACAATTTAAAATTATTAGAAATCATATACAGAGTGTCCTAGTATAATATATCTAATAATATACCAGTAATACCAAAGTTATGTTTTTTTAAATGGAATGCCCTGTATATTAGTTGGTGAATTGAAGGAGCAGTTAATGCTGAGCAAAATGATATAAGGTACTACAGGTTTATTATGGATGGTTCTTGAGTTATGAAGAATTTTAGGTCAAAATTAGTGCTTTTTAAAAAAATTGCAGATACCATTCCAACAGAGATAACTGAATACTTTCTGTCAATATTTTTTTATAGATCCAAACTTTAATAGTTGCTTATTGAAAATCATCTAAATTGATATTTCTATACAGGGTGTACGGTTTCGCAAAATGTATAATAACTTATTTTTTTCAAATAGAACACCCTATATTCCATTATACCACCAAATAGCATTTTTAATAAGCTTTTTTTCAATGGATGGTTTGCTACGGCAAATGTTAGTACTTTAGGTAATTTTTACAAAAACCTAGAAAGTTTCCCGAAATTGCTAAAATCGCGTATTAAGATCAGATCGCCTTGGACTTGTTGCCATAGAGATAGTCGTTTATTGTCTAATTTATTAAATTACTTCAGAAATGACACCAAGAGGTAGACAGGCTTAGGTTTACGTAAGAATTCGATAGACTATATCCTTTACATAACCACAAACGAAAAAATATAGATTAGTTAAATCTTCTGATCTTGCGGGCCATTTGACAGGGCCGCCCTTACCAATCCAACGTCTCGGCAACCAGTTATTTAAATATCTTCTTATATTTCTATACAAATGTACAGGAGCTCCATCCTGTTGCAACTACATTAAGGACCACTGATTCTAATAATAAATCGTCCGCATCCAGTGGGGATTTTTATTGGCACAATAGTGCATGTTATGCCTCTTGACATGTGCATTACTCTTAAAAGTCGCCTCATCAGTGAACAAAATTCTGTTTAAAATATTCCTATTCCTTTCTAGAAGATTGTCCATTATTTCGTAAAATTCCACACTTTTTGCAAAATAAGCTTCTTGCAATTCTTGATGGAGTTCAATGTGGTATGGATGAAACCGACGTTTTTTGATCACACGGTTTACTGAAGATTTCGAAATATCAGATTGGGCAAAAGATTAGTAAAACTTCTAGCTCAGTGTTTTTACCTACTCTTCTACCAATTAATTGTTTTTTATTGTAGGCCACGTTTCCAGTGTTTTCAAAACGTTGTAAATTTTGTGTGGCTAAAAAGGAATTTCTTTCGGCTTCTCCTAACGCATTGTACCATATTCATCAGTACTTCTTTCGTAAAATTCATTTAGTAAAAAAATCACAAAAGTTAAACTATTTGTTACAGGATACCTTACTGTCAACAAGAACAAACGGCTCCATGGTAACCAGTCTATCTGACATGATATCTCCATGTCAACAAGTCCAAGGCAATCTGATTTTAATACACGATTTCATCAATTTGGGAAAGTTTTCTACGTTTTTTGTAAAAATTATCTAAAGTACTAACATTTGCCGAGGCAAACTATATATTGACAGAAAGCTTATTAAAAATGCTACTTGGTGGTATAATGGAATATAGGGTGTTCTATTTGAAAAAAGTAAGTTATTATACATTTTGCGAAACCGTACACCCTGTATTGAAATATCAATTTAGATGACTTTCAATCAGTAAGTATTAAAGTTTGGATCTATAAAAAATTATTGACGGAAAAGTATTTAGTTATCTCTGTTGGAATGGTCTCTGCAATTTTTTTAAAAAGCACTAATTTTGACCTAAAATTCTTCATAACTCAAGAACCATCCATAATAGATCTGTAGTACCTTATATCATTTTGCTTAGCATTGACTGCTTCTTCAATTCACCAACTAATATACAGGGCATTCCATTTAAAAAAAACACAACTTTGGTATATTACTAATACTAGGACACTCTGTATATGATTTCTAATAATTTTAAATTGTGAAGGTATCGGATGACCATCGTCGCCCGAAAACCCCGTTTTGATATCTTTCAAAATAAAGACGTAATTGATGGTCCACACACCTCTGGGACACCGGTATATGCAAATCTATTTTTAAAATTCTCCTGCAAAAAAAGAGTACGTATAGAAATTGTTGGTTTTCGAAAAATTTTTTGAACATTTTGTATTACCTCAGGAGTTTGGACGAGCGCTACGCGTTTTCCTTTGTGTGCTTCCAGTTTCACGAAATTAATTTTCTAACATGTACGCTTTTTGCTATTTGGTGAAAACCATTGTAAATCAAATAAACCAAAGCAAAAATTATTTGAATTTATTAACTTGATACATGACATGAAAAATGAGGTATAATCAAAGACATGACTTTTTTCCACCGCCTACTCAGAATAGAAATTTAAAGAATCGCACGTTATGTATGATGTATGATTATTAACAACAAATAATTTTAACAAATGTCTATAATCCTTGCAACACGATATGTTTATTCAACTCTCTAAATAATAAATTGAAGTAAAATTATGAGGGGAGTGCGAGACGTAAATAGGCGTACATTATGGATCTCTGAAAATCGGGCAGATTTATGAATTTTGGAGTTCTAGTGGCAGAGTTTGCGTACCTCCTCACTCAGTTCTACACATCGCCAAGAGTGAGATACGAGAGCGGTCTCGTTGCTGTGTCATATGTCATAAGATATAAAGCACGCAAAAGACAAATACGTATTTTTAGCATCCCCGTTAAAGCAAGCTGACAGGCATTATGATTTATGAGTGACGGTCTCAGCAGGGCCGTCGTTCCCCGTACATCTCAATGAGTAATGTAATTTCATAATTGTCACTCCGACGTCGTTACCGTGATCAAATTACGGGGTCCGAGCAGCGCGATTGTCAAATGTTCGCTCGGTAAATTGTGATTGATGGCGGCTATTTCCGGCGACAGCGGGACATATTCTATCACCTCGGCGGCCATAAACACGTTTTTATATGCAACGTGACGCTGCTCGTACATTGTAACAAGTAGGCGGTGAGAATGGCCCTCTAGACGCGTAAATCACCACAATGTGGACATTGCACACGCGGGGTTAATATCCTGACTGATTTATGCCGTTTCGGGGACAATGCACGCGTGAAACGTGCACTCGGCCCGCCCGCTTGAGCCGCCCCTGTCTTCACCGCAACCTCCAACTCCATTGTCTTCCACTCTTCGTTCTTAACGAGCTCTCGCCCGTAATTAGTCTTCGGATTGTTTGCAGTTTTATTCAACACCGCAAACAACTTCCGCACGAAATCATTTTATGGCTTTCAGACGACTGAAAACTTGGTGACGTTTCAGCAGACGAGCGTATTTATGCTTTTTTTGCCTTCGTTCATCACCACCATCCTGCTGACACCAATTACACTTAATCACGAAAATTATAAATTGTTTCGAGAGAGGCTAATTAGCCGCGAATTCGTTTATGAACCTAAGCCCCAGAGTCTCCGATGTAATCATTTGCTGCAGGCGGCCGGCAAGCAGGGCTAATAACGAGCGGACTGCTTTGCTAACTACTCACAGGAGAATTGAATTTTGACCTCAGTGACAGGGCAACGAGGAGGAGCAAACAATCTATTATATGAAACAACCCAAAATTAATGATTCTTTATTGATATTGATAAATAACAATAGGGCACTCAAACTCCTCTTCGTCAGGGTTATTCATTACGAGCCAATCAAGCCCGATCGACAATAATAAACAATCTGTGAATAGGTAAATTAACATTGTATTATTTTATTCGCGTTAAATGCCGCGCGTCAATCCGCAACCAAAGATACATGTCGCATCTGGTACACAACATGTTGGGTTGTCGTCAATTATGTCCTAAGGCTCGGAATTACTCGTGAAACACTATATCTGCGCTGGTCACAGAAACGATGATTTTGTCGACTTGGCCAGCAGGCGACATTGAAAAGTTAATACATAACATTGTGTCTGCCTAATTGAGAAACTTTGAAAACATGGTTTCTCTTATATAATTAGGTACAAATACAAAAATGTTCGATTTCTTATACATAAATCGAAAGATAAAGGCGACTGTCCGCCTTGACCCACTGATATTCGACTCCGACTGTGACTAGACTGCCGCTGGAATGTTCTTCAATAAATATACGGGCTGAATCCTTCTAGGCGCCTCCAGATAGTTCTATTGATGACATCATCAAACTCTCAATGTGTACCAGATATTCCAGAAGATGATGTCACACTATCTGGACTACGTAGTAGTAACTCCAGAACGTTTTAATCATTGATGACGCCATAATCTCGAACACACTAGAACTCAATCCGTGGATCCGGAATACTCCGGGAGTAATATTGAGTTGTCAATAACAATTTGTTAATTATTTTATCTTATTATTCTTTATCTTTATCTTTTGTTAGTTTGGATCGGTTTTGCCGGATTGATGTACCATGAACTAGGAAAAGGGGAAGACGGTTGGGTCGTGGCGGCAGGTGGCAAAGACACGCATTTACCATCAGGTTAGAAACCTTGCTGCAGGCAATTATAGTCAGGTCTGATGAGTTCTTTTGGTAATTGTTTTATTGTATTCGTTTTGATATTTGTATTGAAGTCATTGTAGTATTATGTTTGGCCTCAAGTAATCAGACCCCAGGCGTAGACCTAAATCATCTAAATGAGTAAAACCACTCATGGTTACAGTGTGGTTGTTGTCAGTCGAATAACACACGATTGACACCAAGTCAATTTCGTTTTGATTTGTACTTATGGTTTACTTTGATTTCCTTTGGTTTTTGTTTCAATTAGTGGACTTTGGGCTCAAACAACCTGACCCCTGGCTTAGGCCAAAACCACATAAATGAGTGGAATCGCTCATGGTTGCAGGGTGACTGTTGTCAGTAACACCCGATTGACACCAAGTCAATTCTGTTTGATCTTGGTATTTTGCTCCTTATTAGCTCTGAGAAAGTTTGCTGTTTCGAGTTGTTATGTATTGTTGTGGATGCTCTCCGGTTGGTAGTGTTTGTTTCCGGGTAGGTTCCGGGTTGTTTCCGGGTAAGTTCCGGGTTGTTTCCGGGTAGTTCCGGGTTAGTTTCGGGTTGTTTCCGGGTAAGTTGCGGGTAGTTCCGGGTCGTTGCCTGGTTGTTCCGGGTAGGTTCCGGGTAGGTTCCGGGTGTTTCCCGGTTGTTACGGGTTGTTGGGAGAGGACCACACAATGTTTCGAATTCTCAGAGGCAAGTCTTACCGATGTAAATCTTTAATTGTTTTGAAGTTGTGGGAGGTTATCGGTTTTCTCTTTTTCACAGTTCAGAAACAAATCGCATAGGTGCGGATTGGACGGACGGGGGATGTAGCAAATTATTCGTTAGTTTGAATCGGTTATACCGGATTGATGTACCATGAACTGGGGAATGGGGCAACCGTTGGGTCGTGGCGACAAGCCACACGGACGCATTTAACATCAGGTTTGAAACCTTGCTGCGAGCAATTATTAAAATTAGGTCTGTCGAAATCCATTGATTAATTTTGTTTTAGCTTTATTATTGTTTAGAGTTTTGTAAAATTTGATGACTTTTGGGAGAATTCTATTCGTCCCATATTAGTCTGGCAGTACTATAACTTGCTAGGTCTGCCTAGAGACCTGAAGCATCACTCCACACATGCCAGCTTGATATGCTAGTTGTGATCACTGAATGTAGTTAAAAATAAAAATTCGTTGCACGTTTCATTGGAACATACGGCGTCCCCGCGCTGTGACGGTCTTGTCTTTGGGCTTCCTTTACTTCGTCCGCCAAGGCGGCGATGGTAGCACTAGTTTCAGGACGATCAGGGTACGTGGTGCCGTCCAGGTCTTCCTGCTCTTCAGAGGGTTTCGGGAGAACGCGTCTGGAAGATCGTTGTGGCGTCCGAGGCAGTGCTCCACTTGAAACTTTCCTGGATTGCCAATCATGAGCTCATTGTAAGCTTGAAGCTGGAGTTTTTGGTGGTGTCGGTCCGCAGCGTGAATTCGCGATTCTCTAGGTTCGGTCGATACCTCTTTACCGCGCAGACGATGGCTAAACATTCTTGCTCACTGACTGGGTGGTGTGAGTAGCTTCGCACTAGCGTAGGAGATGACGAGGCCTATACCGCTAGCGTCTGTTTGGATGATGAAACTCCTGGAGCTGTCGGGCCGATGCAGTTGCAGTGGTTGGCTTATCGTCTGCTTCAAGGTTGCAAAGGCCTACTAACTGCAATCTGTTCTAGGTAGTGGCAGTATTTCAAGTAATCGCTTCCCTACTCGGGTGAAGGACTCAGTATCCCTCGGGTTGGCGACTACGAAGTGGGGCTCCAGGTCATACGGCGTCTGATGTGTGTGGTGCGGTATTAAATTGCCTTCGGCTGTCGAGACGCTTTTTCTTGTCTAGGAACCGGTCTAATCCGTTTGTACTCTGATTTTTTGCATCGTTAAAGGCCCTGAAGATGTCCGTGAAGTTTTCCTTGGTTACATAACCCCGACGTAGTGTTGCGAACAATGCGTTGATGTTGTCCAGCTTGTTTCTGAAGTACTTTTGCTTGGCCCTGGAGTGTGTATAAACAAAATCCCCCTTTTGCTTCCTAATAATACTGTCTCCAAGAATTTTTTGAAGAATTTGGAGGGGAGGCGGTGACGTCGGCTTGATGCGTCTTACCGTATTCACAAGCAAGGGGCGGCAGTTCCGAGCACCGTAGAAAGTCCGGGTAAGCGTATCCAGCGCGCTCTCTATCACTGGTCACCAAGGTGAAAAAACCATCACGATCTGACGTCCGCAGGTAGTTTTTTTCCGACATCTTAGAAGTACAATGCAGAGCGCGTGACCCGAGGTGAAAAGAAAGGTGGCTGAGGGCGGCCATAGCGGTTCCCGGAAAGTTGTATTTGCTGCACACTATTTTTCTGGTTACCGGAATGAAAGAATCATCCCGATCCAACGTCCGGAAACATCAGAATCGCGGAATATTCTGTAACTTCGTTACGATGAAATTCAAAAACTTCTGAAATCCAAATAAAAGTGATAGAGTCCAAGAAGGTACTGAAAATTGAAATTCACGATAATACTAATATCGGGTCTTCATAAATCATCCATACATATATGCTAAATTTAGATGTAGTTAAATGGAGAATGAGGTTCAAAGCGTACTGGATGTATGAATTATTTATGAAGACTCCGTACTAATATAATCCAAGGTCTACGTACAAGTTTGTAACGCACAATTGATAAAAGTTGTTCTGTATGTCCATCCTGCTGTAACCAATTTATGGTTACAGTAAAACATCCCGTGTTTGTTTTCCCAAATTGCAAGAACGTATTTTAAATATTGTTGAAGACACTATTACCATGGTTACTCATGTTTATAATGTCCATACTAACATTTTTTTGTTGATCGCATTTTAAGTCATCTTTTTAATATCTGAATCCATGAACATTAACGGCACCTTAAAACACGTTTCTCATAGCAACGTGTTTTAAAATTTTTAAAACACGATTTGAATCAGTAACAACTTTTAAAACGATTAAGACATCATGTTATTTATTAATAATTTATTATGAAAGTGAAATTCACATTTATGAAAGTATTGGTCACTGTCATGACTGCTGGATGATGACGCGGCCCTCTCAGAGAACTCGGTAACATTGGCAGAACTAGAAGAGGCATTGCTTGTAGTGTTGTTGTAGATGTAGTTCCCCCAAACACCTTCCTGGCAATTTTGATGCGCTCTTCTAAGGAATCTTCAAAGTACAATGCTACAAATCAAATAAATTGAATACAAATGATCTAATTTCAATGGGAAATTGCAAACTTACCTTACATCTAAATAGACAAGAATTACCTCTTCTGTTACCGAAAAGATTTTTGTTATTTTCTCTCCAATGACAAAAACTTGCATAAGCTTTGTCGCAAGCAGCTTTAGAATTCACAGGCAACAATTTTTCCCGCAATAATTTGCTTTTTTCTAAAAATTGTCAGGAACCTCATTCGACTTTTCCATTTTCGTTTGTAATAAACAACATTTCTATAGAAACTCATACGTAGTTGATCAAAAAAAAAAAAAATGTATAATATTCTTGCGAGAACGCGTCGACTGCGTCTCGTTGCATAACAACAACCTCAAACTTTAAGCTTGTGTTCTCGCACTTATATTATTAATAACTATAAGAGCAACAACTAATTATTAGTTAATTTTTTATTTGCGTTCCTGTAACGGTCCCCTTTTAATTATATTCGTTCTAAATAACATGTTTTCATATTACCGAAAAACCAAACAACGATTACCTTTTTTGCTATATAATGTTAATATTTGGGACGTCACAAATTGTTTCAAACATGTGGGGAGGAAACAGACTAATATCTCGTCGCCTCATTTATAACTGCCGGAAAAATGATTTCCTTTGTAACTACCACCGACAAGCAGACAACTTATATAACACAATTGTATTGTGGATATAACACATGGAATAAATCCTCATTCTCGACGATTTCTAATAAAAGAATTGGGAGTGAAGTTGGCAGCTCGTCATGACGAATATTTCGTTTAGAAAACAATACAGAAATGGAATTTATCACGGCAGGCCGACAGTTTGGCAGCAGAAAATTGATCATAGCTTCGCATTAACGTGGGCTTTGTTGAGCAAGAACTTGGCAAAAGCGGGATGCGTGAACCCAATTTGTATGCCATAATGGACTGATAATTGAGAAAGAAAGATGAGAACGGCTATCTACTCGACTTTAATTACTATTGTTGTTAAATACTTATACGATATGTAGCTTGAAGTTTTTATAAAAATAATAATAACATGTATAAATAAGCCAATAACCACTACGATCTCGGTGTTAAATTTAATATACCATTGCTGCATTATTGAGTAATATTTTAAGTGGCAGTCTTACTAGGTTGATCTTTGAAGGAGTTGCGAGGTCACGTGTAAGAGATCAACGTCACTTTAGCATCCAACTTGAAACTTTCTGTATTTTATCAGCGATTGCTATATTATCATGACACTTTTCAATTGTACAATATCTACAAATGTATGTTTGATAAATTAAAAATATAGGTACTAGTTTAAAATCTTGAAAATTTATTAGGCACTACTAGATTAATTTAAAATCTAATAATTATATAAAAATCAATATTTGCTTGTTTGCTCGTATGTTATGCGCTCCTACACCGGTGAACAGATCGTTATGAAATTTTGACGACATATAATATTTGTAATGGGGAATAACATAGGGGGGTTGACGATTCCAATGTGTCACCCCTTTTTTGTAAAAAAAATACTTAAAGTTCAAACAGTGCAAAATTGAGTACTCTGTCGGATAAAAATGTCACAGTGACAATTTTACACATAAAATGTTATTCTTTAGTTTTCGTCAAAATAATTTCACAAGGGAGGAATAGTGTGGTCGAGGGAGAAGTGTGGGATATGTCCACACTTCAGGTTAAACTTCAGGTTGACGAAAACGAGTATTACAATGAGTTTTCTAGCCGTGGTTAAGTTTACTTCGACTGGTTTTGATAGGTACAAAAATTACTAGAATTGTCACTATTATTTGGCGATTGTAACAGTGGTAGTTCGCTCACAGAATTTGAATAATATCTTAGTTCATAAATATTAGGGTTGTTTATTACCTACCTACCTGTTTGTTGAACATTCCAAGATTTCCGAAGCTTATTTCATATTTGAACTTTGTCTGTTAATGTTGGGCCACACATCTGAAATTATATTTTTGTATGACTTCGTTAAAAAATTTAAAGAAGTTGTAGAATGTAAAAAAACAGATGCTGTCACCTGGAAGAAGAGAAATGCTACGTGGGAACAAATTGCTATTGAATTCAATTCAATGAGCTGGACCACGCGTAGAAGTACAAAAAATTTAAAGGACAAATATTTAAATTTAAAGAAAGCTACAAAAAAAAATTCTGACCACAAAATAAAAATATTTAAAATATCTTCCAATATTTCGAAAACATCCTCCATATTTGTTAAATGAGCGTTAATTGCAATAAAAACCAACAAACAACAAGTACCACGGATAATCATGTTTCTACCGCGTTGTCAAATTCGAACAGCTGATCCCTCGATGAGTCGGTGCTATTTGCGCATGGGTAACTTCCAACCAGGAGTTTAACCAGTGGAAATTTACCGGTAACATTTACTAGGACTTTACCCTCTAGTTTCGAGATAAACTGTGTCCTTCTTGGATTGTAACGCTAACCAATTTATAACGCTAATTTGCTGTCTTACGTTTGTTTACTATTTCAGAAAATACTTAAAAATGCCAAAAAAAGGAAACTCATCTGTTGGAAAATCTAAGCAAATGAAAGCCAATAGGGCAGCTGAGACACCCGACCAACATGAAAATCGTCTGAAGGAAATGCGGTTTCAGATCAAAAGCTGCTGAAACACCTGAACAACATAGCGCACGACTCGAAAACGATCGAATCAGATCTTCCACTTCAAGATCTACTGAAACACCTGAACAACATTGCGTCCATTGAAAATGACCACTCTGAATGGAAAATGTAATGGTAAGATGTGCTCATCCTACGCATACCAATGGTTCGATTTGCTTTTCGATTTCAAACGATTTCAATTTCCATTGCGCGTTGCTTTGGCAATTACCATCAACAAAGCCCAAGTGGAGTCAGTGAGTGGTGCTGCGGTCAATTTGGGAAGTCCATGTTTCTCACATGGCCAAATATACGTTGCTTTCTACAGAGAGAGAACACCGAAAAACTTATTTATGTATTCGCCAAAGGGGAAAACCAAAAATATTGTTTACTCGACCGCTTTAGAATAAGGGGAAAAAATTAAATAGAATATGTACATATTTCAAGACACTGTTCAGTAAAAAAGAATGTGTTTTACATTTGTCTGTTCCTATGTTCCAAACAGGCTTCTACACCGGTCAACGGATCGATATGCAATTTTGACCACAAATCAGATAATATTCTTCAATAAAAGTGTGTAACATGAGCGTAATGCCACCCGGATCAGTTCAGTCTTTACCCATCGTGGTTCACCTGGTAGTTGCACCGGTCAAATCGGATGTGTTTTATTTTATTTTTGGGGCGCAGCAACGCTCCGGTTACCTACGACTAGTAATAAATAAAATTGTGCATAGTTTATCTTTTATAACAATTTGTATTTTTGACCTACATATTTATTAGACCTTAATTTTTAATAATATTGTTTCTTCGATATTCGTTAATTAATGAGAACGTGTTAACTATAACACTCAAAAGAGAAAGAAAGCACATGTATCACTAAACTTCCGGTTTAACTGGCTCGTTGTGTATTCCTCTGGGCAAGTTGGCTTCAGATTTTAAGTTACCGATCTCGCCAATCCAATTTCAAACAAAATGTCAAGTGACCGTTAGCGAAATCTCTGAAATCCCAGCTGGCTGCTGAACGTACTGTAAACACATAACTCAGAGCCCTCCTGGATTATCCTGTGATCGATTCAAGACATCCCCAGCCGCCAATCAGTGTTGACACCTAAAAACTTTTCTCTAATAAGCTTCCCGAACGCCTTCTTAATAATTCATCAAAATATTTTCATCCAAACATGAAGAGTTAATTTCACCTTGCATTATTAACAGAAAATGTGTTCCAGCATAAAACCTGATATATTTAAATTACACTGTCACCATCAAGAAATTTTAATCCCACTTTCGCGGATATAAAAATGGATATAAAATTCCATAACACGTAACTTCATTGCAGTACTTGTCACCTTCAGTATATTTTCAGTAATGCAATAAAAAGAAAACGACGTTTTTACCCTCCTGGAAGTGTATTTTTACATCACTCTGGGGTCTCCAAAATTTCAAATTCCATTTCACACAACACTCTGCTCCCCCGATATGGCACTTTGGCCGGGGCTCGCTATCAATAGTCGCATTGTAAACTGAGCACTTTGAGGTGTTGAATGACTTCAATCCACTTTTCCATGGCGGGCTTACCGTCGACGGTGTGAATTATTCCATGCCTTGCTTGCCTCAACCTGAAAACGTTACTCACTTTTTAGTGATATACCTAATTATAAAACAAACAACATGCCGCACTAGTTTCATCACAAAATCGGTTCAATAAAAACTTTTGAATTTTGTGACAGTGAGCAGTTTCATTAAACTGCAATGGGCCGGTGCCAATTTTGCGGCCATTATTGCTGTAATTCAATGTTTGTTTTCACCGACTGTACAAATATTGGTGGATTTCAATAGTGGAATAATGAACACTCTTTTTGTTGCATCAATAATGTCGATTGCATTTTTGGAATAAAATTTAAAATATCACTTCAATAAGACTCCTCCACCAAATTTACATCGCGAATTGAAACCCAAGACAAAAAATAAAACATGCCATTTAATGCTATCATGTCAAACGTCACTGTCAAATATACAGCTACTTTAAAACCCATTTTATCTACATTATTCTTGATGCTGTAAGGATCTTATTTCTTCTAGCGGCGCCCAATAAATTTCATGGCAAAGTGGTTTATATGTTTGGATGTCTCAACACATTGCGCATTCTTGTGTTTTTAATTAGCTAACATTGTGAAGCTTAAATTGAAACTTCATTTTGATCAAACAGTTGTCACTAGCAGTCTGACCCCTTAAGGCCTCTAATTTAAATAGCAAAAGGCACATTGACATCCGCATAATTAATAACCGGTCTCTGTGTGTCCTTTTAATATCGCTCTGTAATAACACGTAACGTGATTGGATCCCCCTTTGTCCTTTGATCCCAGAATTACTATAATTATTGATGACAGTGAAATTGCAATTGTGAAACTGTGCGCTTTACGAAATTAGTGTGAAAGATTGGACTGTCGAAGACGAGTGCCGTAACCTACTTTATTGAATGAAATGTATTCGCCCATATTTTACGCTTATTCATCAGAAAGATCTTTTATTAATTTTTAATTTATAATACTTGTAAATTTGCTCTTAAGAATAGATTTCTTCATCATTTCCGCTGTTACCTAACTTGCTTCAGAAAGAAATGCGATTGCATGGAAAACCGTGATAGCAACTAAGTTTAATTTGTTTACAAAATCTCTTATGCGAAACGTGGCTGGGACTAAAAAGGACAGCTCAGTAGCCCTCCTAAAGAAAACAAAGCACCGTCGTGGGTTGACAAGCCAGCTCAGCATCCCCCCTTGTTCTTTCTAGCGACGCTGTCATAATTTATTATTTCTTTTTATCACGGCAACCGCTATATTATAACACTAAATGAATAATTCCTCTTATGGCTTGTCATGATCTGACGGCGCTGGCGTCTGGTACCCGTTTAAAATACGTCGCGGCACATTAAAAAGACGTCGTTGGATAGAGTGACTTACTAAACTGCGAGAAGAACCGTTTTATGAAAGCAAGGACGAAAGTGGCGTCTATTGAAGCTTGAAAATTGACTGAAGGCTAAATTAATTTTAACCCTTTACTGTTACTTTACTGTCAGTAGAATTATAAATAAAATCAAAAAATAAAAATAAAAATTAATTTTATTTAAGATTTTGCTACCTGCTAATTCCGCCGCACTAGTAGTTAGCTGCCGAGCCGGCAACAGCAAAAGTGGCTAGAGAAAGAAACAAGTGCCTTTGTATTTTTTTCGTTGCGCCCGGTATTCTGTTCTCGATCTCTTCCCATTTCTCCATTTCCTCATTTGCTTTCTGGCTAGTTTTTCATTTCTTTACATTCTTTGTCCATTATCTGTTTCTTCCCATTCTTTCTCCTACTTTTACTTCTATTTTCTTTGTTGACATCGGTTTTTTCATTCTTGTTTCGGTATCTTTTTTCCTCCCATACATCCACGATTCTTTCTGTACTTCATCCCTCCCCGACGCTTTCCTCTTCTTCAGCTTCTTCACTTGTCTCTCCACCTCTTCCAGCAATTTGTTCTCCTTCTGACGCTGTTATAATAATAATAGAAACAGGCAAGAGGAAGCAATTTCTAGTTTTTCCTTTTTCGTTTTCTCCCTCCAGCAGCCTCATAAAGTATTCCTCCCATCTCCTCACTCACAGTTTATTTTTTCTTTCTCTCTATATGTATATAGTTCGCCTTATTCTCTGTTCTTATACCTTTTATCCCTCCATATTTTCTTTTCTTCTTCTATATCTTCTTCTCTCCACGTCTCTCTATATATTCTTTTCGCTTTTAGAAAGTCTCTTCCTTTCTCCACCTTCCCTACTTCTTGCTCTTGCCTTTTCTAGTCTTCTCTTGTACTATTCCACTCCTTATTGTTTTTTTTTAAGGCGCTGCTCTCACCCCATGTTTGCAGTGTACATTTATAAAAATCGCTGTATTGTTAATTACTGATCAATAATCTTCAAATTTTGAATAGTTGTAGAAAAAGGATTGCTTTAGAACCTACGCATATTTTTTTTCAAAACTGTTTTGCTAAATATGCAAAAATGTCGAACTGAACATACGTAATTTTTGTCACCATTTTATTGACACTTACGAATTTAAAACCTACCAAGAAACGTATCGCCTTGCCTATAGTTTTTTCTTATTGTTTGCTACATTATTGAAGATGGAAGCGCAAATACAACTATGTAATAATGTTTTAAATAAAACCCTGTTCTGTTGATTTCTACGTCAAGAAAGTGGCTCCACCTATACAGCCATGCTACAAATTGGCCGTGTACAGTCCGAGTAAAATCTTAGACCTATACCTAAACAAAATTATGCGGGACGGAGAGCCCCTGTTATCTTAGAACTTCGCGGCCGTAAAAGTTACCTTTTTTGTACGCATCTGCTGTTTGTGGCCGAGGCGTGAGGCGAGGACACAATACAGATAAGGTCAAAAAAGTACTTTTGGCTGAGGTGCACACGATGTTTTTTAGGCGATGATCACAAAATACACTCAATATACGAATTTGGACAGTATCCGAATAAAATGCTCAAAACTAGAAATGACCATTGAAAATGTCCCAAACCCGAAATATTCATTCCTACCTAGTATTACGCTTTTACATCAATAAAATTACATCACTAATAACGGAGCAACAAAACTTTGCTGGCAAAAGAAGCAGCAGTGTGTTAAAAAAAACTTTGCATCGCGAAGCCCTACGACCATAAATTCCCTATAATAAAGATAGAGTGCGTAAACCATTTACTACGTTACTACTGTAGTAAATTGAGAGGCTATTTTTGTCAAGGAAGCAAGGAAGGCGAAATCAACACAGTTCCAGACATGATCGAGTCTGGCCTTTTTGACGACATTGAGTCGTGTGGAAAAAGACTTGTTCAAAATGTGCATAGTCTAATTTTGAATATGAAAAATAATGCAGCAGAAACTTATAATTCTATCGTCTGTAAATTTATAGGGGACAATTTCATATAATAAAAAGAAAGAATATTTTGTCCTATTGCACAGGAAAATTTTTGTAGTCCAGGAAAATTCGCTAAAAGCTATATCGCGGAACTGAAAAGAAAACGCGAGTATAATAAAACTCGAAGAGTTATTTCTACGAATTATAAAAAGAAAGACTGCTGCTCCACCCGATGAAAATTACGGTCTGACAGAAATTCATCTAGATGAAAACGAATTTATTAGGAATACGTCAAAGCTAGCTCGAAATATTGTCTGTTTTGAATTTCGAAAGAGCGCAGCTATAATGATGTGGGGAAGAGAACATGAAGCAAAAGCACTTTGAAAAAGACTATGGGGTACTTGTGCGTGAGTGCGGACTCTTTACTGACAAGGAAAATTGTTTTCTGGGTGCCAGTCCGGATGGAATTATTCATCAAGATCATATTGTGAAAATAAAATGCCCTTGGTCCATTCGAGACTTAAATCCCCAACAAGCGGTCAATGAAGAAAAAATTAATTACTTAAAAATAGACCAAAATGGGGACGTTAGACTAAAGCAAAAAGATAATTATTACTTTCAGGTTCAGGGGCAATTGTGCTAACAATTATTGCTACTTTGTTGAATGGATGGACATCTAGTGGAATTGTTGTCGACAAGTACAAAAATTTATTCCATAGCAATTTGATTTTGTATGTTCTTTTGCAGATTGAAAAAGATAATTATGTTCTTTTGGGACAACATTGTGCCAAAATTAAAAAAATATACAGTGTGGAAATTAAGTAAGGAATAAATTCAGTAACTCTATTAGTATTTGCCCTAGAAATAAAGCTTAAAAAGCATGTGGTAGGACTAATTATAGCCCATCCGACAAACGTATACTAATTTTTTCATCGATTTTTTTTGACAGTTATGACGTCATCAATATATTTTTTTAATGGCAACCTAAGTTTTTTATTTTACATTTGAATAGAGTTTTTTATTCTGTTTTCAACGTTGTCAAATACTTAGTAGGTTAGATAAGGAAGAAATGAATTAAAACGGTGCTAAATTTCAAATTAGTCAAATTTCAAAAAAATTAACAGAACTGTCTAATGTTATCGAAATTTAAGAAAAAGCCATAGAGATACCAATACAATGTTGACAAGTTCTGAATTGGTAAAAAAAATTGTGTTTGAACTGTTTTTTTGTTTAATATCTGGTTGAAACAGGATGGTGCTCCAACACACTAAACCCGGTGCGGCATTATTTGCACGAAGTGTTCTCAAGAAGATGGAAGAAGAGGTCCAATGGCAGGCTAGGTCCCCAGATTGAACCCCATTAGTTTTTTTGCTATGGGGGCACTTAAAAAGCAAGCTGTATCAAAACCGAGCCAACAATTTGAATGATCTTGAAGGAAGAATTTGACATGAGTGCAGTTTAATAATTCCCAAAACCATTCAAAACGTATTGGCTGCTTTTTATGATCGTCTTGGATTTTGTCAGATGATGCAGGGTCATCAGCTTGAACATTTGGTGTAATATGTTTAATTTATAACTCTCACATCAACAGTCTTTTTAAAATTTAAATATATTTTTTGTTAATTTTGTTAATTTGTTAGTCCTACTTTGAAATTTAGGGTTGTTTTCTTATTTTTTCTCATTGATTGCTTTTGGGAACTTTGTTTATTTTGGATTTCTATGGCTTTTTCTTAAATTCCGATAACATTAGACAGTTCTGTTAATGTTTTTGAAATTTTACTAATTTGAACTTTAGCGCCGTTTTAATTCATTTTTTCCTCATCTAACCTATTAAGTATTTGACAACGTTGAAAACAAAATAAAGAACTCTATTCAAATGTAAAATAAAAAACATAGGTTGTCATTAAAAAAATATACTGACGACGTCATAACTGTCAAAAAAAATGATGAAAAAAAATTCGTATACGTTCGTCGGATGCGCTATAATTAGCCCTACCACATGCTTTTTAAGTTTTATTTCTAGCGCAAATACTAACGGAGTTACTGAATTTATTCCTTACTTAATTTCCACACTGTATATTTAAATGTAATGGCCCGTGAAATACTAAAAAATAGTTGAACTGTTTCTCCCATTACGATGTCACGTTCTCATTCGACTGTTTCATCAGAAGCAAAGTACGACCAGACTTATAGTAATTTTATGGACTCCGGTCAATAATACTTTTATAATCCCGAATGCCGTCTCGGGTGGTGGTTGAATTTAGAATATTGTATTTGTCTTGTGCTAGCATTTGGGTCAATAGACAGGTAGAGGTTTATGACCCTTTGGCTGTGCTTTGGGTTTCCCAACTGGCCGATACAAATATTTCTGAACATAAAGCATTGTTTCACAGAATGTACTTTTTCTGTGTCTCGCGTGGATTTTGTTTACGTCCTACTACTTATGTCACACTTCGAACTTTTTGATCACTCTCACCCAGTAATTGCTTGTCCTTGCGAAATGGCCCTTAATGTTTCTTCTATCTTGCTTGTTGTTGTCTTCATCTCTTTGCTATATACTGTCGATATTTTCCACCGTTTATTGTCTATATCTACGTATCTCACTATGTAACAATAAAGTTATTCTATATGAAGCAAGAACTATGAAAGAGTCAAAAAAGTCAAAGCACAGAGAAGTGCTTCAACTTTGTACATAAATCTGCACAGTGCTCTGTCCGAATGACGTCCTCTAGCTCGACTATTTGTGTATTTCTCAACGTTAGACTTTATAAGTAAATATTATCAAGTAGCGACGTAATCAGAATCAAGTTGTAAATGCTACGAGTAATTTTAATAGGCGAGAATTGGTCCAGGAGTCTTTTCGACGTACATGGATGATATGTTAATTCCAAGTAAGACTGTTATTAAGGGATTAAAGAAACTCCATAAGGTTAGTTTTTCGAGATGTAGGTTTAACGTCAAATTTCAAGAAGTGTAAATTTCTATGTACCCGTATAAACTATCTAGGGTTTGAGATTAACACAAATGGAGTAACGCCGGGGAAGCGAAAAATTGAAGCGGTAGAGAATTTTAGTAGGGCTCAGAATGTACAAGGCATTTACAGAACTGAAGAAAAAATTAGTTGAGACACCAATATTGATATTGTACGACCCCCCAAGCTAGATCCAAGTACGCAATGTTGCCAGCAAATTTGTGTGGCAGAATTTGAAGAAAAGTCTCATAGTTACAAACTAGAAGCAATGGCCATGATGGAAACCATTGAGAGGTTTAAGGTGTACTTGACGGAAAGACACTTTACTGTAGTCACCGACCGCAATTAACTGAAGACACTTAATACGAAAAGAGACGTAAACCCGAGAATCGCTAGATGGCTGTTGAGGCTACAGTAATATGACTTCAAGATAGAGCATAGAGGAGGTACAAAAATGCAACATATCGACGCTCTAAGTCGTAGTCCAATCGAAACGACTTTAATAGATGACTCGTGAGACATTTATCCTATTTTGAAGATACGCATTGACCAGAGCGACTGGTTATTAACTCTACATCTTCAAAATACCAGTATCAGACAAATCTCCGAGATTCTGACGAAAAAACCACAGAAGAAAAACTAAAACATAAAGAATTCGCCCTGAAAGAACATCGTTTCCTCAGGACAAATTCAGTGGATGGTTCCGAAGAGCATTATATGCAAAGTTATCCACAAAGCCACGACGAAATCAATAAATTTGGTGTCGAGAAAACGTTAGCTCATCTGTGGAAACACCTGTAGTTTCAAAATGAGGAAAAAGGTCAAAAACTATGTATCTCCGTCTGTATGATGTGCATATCATAAAATAGAAAAAGAAGACCCAAAGGTGAACATCATATAATATAGAGAATTCCAAACTGTACACCTTAGGGTTGATGTAGAAGCAACCAAGCCACGCCTCCCGATCCACTGCATTCAGTGAAACGCCGCAACGACGCTTCGAAGTCCACACCAAGAAGACCGATGCTCCAAAATCCGGTGCTTTTCAGTACCGAATCAAACTGTGCTTCACAGCGCAAACAAACTGTGCTTTACAGCACATAACAGTTCCAATTGGTTGGAACTCACACCCCGCACCGACGACCGCGAATTCTTCGAAGAAGATTACGAATTTGATCGAGCACGAGGTCCGCTCCATCAAGACGACCAGGAGGCCGACATGGGTGGCGAACAGCCCTCAGGCTCACAGCCCTCTGAGGTGGCGACCCTGAGTTCTCCGGGCATCCGGGTCACAGGGCAATGTCGAGGAGGTGGCCACACTTAACACTTCTGCGGGAGGCTGGGAGGCTCACATACGCTGCCGCTGTAACCAAGTCAAAAACCGTTCCCGTGCGTCCTTTAAAAAGGGCACGTAACGAAGAAGCGAGCGACAGCAAAAGCGGCAACGGAGCGGTAAAGCGAGAGTAAAATCATCACTCCAACCTCACCAGCGGAGATTAGAGCGATAATCAAAAAGTTGAAAATCAAGAAGGCACCAGGACCTGACAGAGTCAACAACAGGATGATGAGATACCTGTCGGACCGAGCCGTCATCACTGTCTTCACTGCCTGTTCCGCGAGGAGTAAACCTCTATAAAATAACCCCCAACTCAAGGTGGAACAGCATATGCCAAGGACTGCATGACCAAGAGGGTGATCTTGGTAGTTATATATGCAAGCTCCGGATACCAGGCGACCTCCTGTTTAATTAGCCTTACTCTGGCATGCGGTGCTTTGCTGCAGATGACCTTTCTATCCCTTGATTCTCGTTGGACATTCTTATGGACAACGAGAAAGAAAAGGGGGACTCGCCCTTAACATGGTCAAATAGAGAGGTTGAAGGAACCCTCTTAACCACGGGAGACCGTTAAGAGCCTATTAAACTGGCTGAACAGCCAGGCCAAAAAGGCGATGACAAACTCCAGCAGGAGTAAGGGTTGGAATAATACCCTCAATACTTTCCAGACTCACTTCTGACAATGGAGCAATAATAATTAGAAGCCATACAGAACAAAATTGTGGAAAAGGGGAAGGAGGCTGCAATAAAGCTCCGTCTTCACATTCTTGACTTTGCAAAAAGGCTGGAGTTTCTGAGAAAATAATTACAATAGGCTCAAGAGATTATAAGGTCTAAAATACGAAATCAAATGAATCAATAAAATCAAAAGGCTCAAAATGAACAAGATTGTAAAATGGATAAAAAAACCAAAAGAATTAAGAGATTTACGTGCATCAAAATAACTAAGAAGATCTAAAAGAAATCAAGAGCCAACAGGCTTATACAGAACAAAAGTGAAAAAGAAAATTGAAAACAAAGAAACACGTTTGGTGTTTACCAAACAGTAAAAAATTAACATTAAAACAGCAACAGAAACTAAAAACTTGTAGGTACTAAGCATTGCAAAATGTAAAGAAAGTAAGTAAATAAATGTATCTAAAGAAACAGTGGAGCTAAAGATCATAAAGATGAATAGGACTAGAAAGATATAAACTGACCCTTAGTATTACATACTGAGAAACTCCTAAACTAAGAAAGTGTTAAAACTAAGTGATTTGTGTGGAAATTGCGTCCACATCCAGCGTATTCGCCGGATTAGATACTTGGATTTTCAGAATTAAAAAGCTAATGCGTGGGTTAAATTTGAAGATTTAAATCATCAAGCACGCCTTAAAAAGATGTTAGCTTCATGGGCCAAATATATCCAAAAATTTCCTTTAATATCCACGAAAATAAATAAATTTATGAATTCGTAGCATAATTTTTTGTAACTATGTTGTAAAACACTGATAATAATAATAAACACCACCAGCATTGTGACTTAAACCAAATAAACAACTTCTCATAAAAAAAAAACTGCTCATAGAGAATAATGTGTCGGCACGCGACTTTGATGAAACAGGGTAGTACTGTTTTTTCTTCGCGCCTCTTCGCGCCCTTGCATTTATGCACTTCTTAGTGTGAAAAATGGTATAAGACCAAGTACTAGTGCAGAAACTAGGAGCTACAATGAAATATTGGAAAATATTACAGATACGGAATAGGATTTGAGTTAGTAGTAGTGATGATGAAGCTGGAAGACCAGGAGGACCCGAAATTCCAAGGAGTAGAATTCATTTAAATATCCAAGCAAAACAGATATGTTTAAGTGTTGTAACATGTTCTTGCACAGTTTTATCATGGAAGGTAATAATTTTTTATTTTATTATTGCAGAATGCAAATTTATTTTTAACAAGGATATAATGTAAGTCGTAAGAGTGTATTCGAGTTACAATAGTGTTCGTTGGCGTTTCCTTCAAAATTCCTAAAGCCATGATATGAAGTTGGCGGTAAGAATAGGAGTGTAACACCAAAAGGCGATGGAAGAATGAAGTAGAAAAACCTCAAAGAACTAATAATAACCTAATGAAAAGAAAAAAAAAGCAGTAAACGAGAAAGAATAGAGTAAAACAATCAAGTGTTTTGGGCATACTAGGCTTGTGGGGGTGATGTGATTAATGTTTGACTTCTTCTGGTGCTTAAAATTTTAATTTAGATCGCATTTCACTAATCATTTGTAACAAATAAACAAAAATTCCAGTCTATTTCTTATGATTTTCTTCTTTAAAGGTTGTTTGATTCAATTTTTTGCAATTTGCTTCTCCGTATTTGATTTTATATACCAAAACTGTCTGTACATAATTATTATAATAAGAAGTATAATTAAGAAACAACATAATCTAGTCTTAAAGTTTTTAATAACGATCCTACTGCTTAAACTCCAAATTTGTTTACTAATTGCCACCCTGTTAATGTTAAAGATCAAACAATTTTTATAATATAAAACTGTTTTAAACGACGCGGTGTTCTTTAAGTACATGAATTAGACAGAGCAAAGATGAAGTAAAAACATTACATTGTCATTTGTAACATGCAATTAAAATTAATTCAGTGATTAAGCAGCGACACGAGACGGTTTGGGAGCTCGCCCGGGATGTCAAGAGTGATTTACCTGCTCTCTCCCGGGACTCGCCGCGCTACGTATTAATGAGCTGGCAATGGGCCGTCACGGACTAATTAAAGCCGCGGTAATTGAGTGGCCGATGTCAGCGAGAGGGTTCACCCGCTCCCTAAACCGTCGTGATTAGTGGCTTTTACTACTGAAACCATTTTACCCTAAAATAGGTGTTTGTCAGTAGCTTCGCTGTATAAAAATCAATTATAGTTATTACTATAATTTTGGACTATAAGTTAAAAACCGTCTGTATGAAAACATAATAATATGTATAAAATAATATGCATTTAACCTGCCCAAAACTTACAAGAGAAACTGTTAAGCACCAATTTCTTAAATCGAATGTGTAATAAGTCTTAATAAACTGAATCATACATAAGACGGACCACCCAAAAAGAGGTAAGTTATTGTAGCCTCTACGGGTTCACAAACTATTTATTTAAACAAAGTATTTACAATTTATTTCAACTACACTTTCCATGTACAGATTTCAGGTTTAACAGCAGTTCGAACGAACCACACGGATTGTGCCGCCCAGTAGTTTCGACTTTTTACTATCTCAGACGGCCGTTTCGCATCACGAGTTTCTTCCAGAAATGTCATAGTACTCCAATTGTGGCAGAATCTAAACTTTGCTCCTTTTCTGTCTCCAGAGATTCCATTAAAGTAACAGCCGACAGTCTTCCCCTTTGTTGACCTTCGGTATCGGTAAAACTTTGGTAGGTAGTCTTCTCGAATGTGAACTATTTCGTGACTAGATAGAAGATGTTTCCTCTTGAATTCTTGAAACTTGTATAGTCCGAGAGCTAGCAACGTTTTCGATAAAGAATTTTAAGACGTCTGCCTTTTGATATTTAATTTCTTATCGAAGTTAGATAGCGATGGGGTAGGTCTGACAGCTGGGAGCGGGTGCGTTTACCTGTGCGCATCAACTTTGTGGCAGCTATCTCTCTCACGCAACCTTCGAATTAGTTGCCGTACCGAATTTCGATCTGTCAAATTTATATTATACTAGCTGGCCTTCGCTCATGAAGTATTCGTTTTCATATAGGAATTACTCTTTCCCGTTTACGCTCCCGTTCCCGTTCCTATAGGTATATAAAACCACGCAGGTATTCTCACCCTCTCGCGTTCATTCCGTTGAAAACGAACCAAATCTGTTGATGCAGAACGCGACTGCTGTGCTCATAATCGTGCATCCTCAAGCCTGGCTGCTCGTCTTTTTGCTGGTTCCGCTTTCCGCAT
The DNA here is from genome assembly GCA_963583935.1 of Diaperis boleti. NCBI lineage: Eukaryota > Metazoa > Arthropoda > Insecta > Coleoptera > Tenebrionidae > Diaperis > Diaperis boleti. The sequence goes on along the minus strand of OY757242.1, from coordinate 33,266,319 downwards.
CTGAATGGTGCTTCGTCTGTTCCTCTTTCGTACGGATGCCTGTTCTTCCTCAATCATATTCAAAAGCCGTCTTCTCGATTCTTCTGTGTGGCGAGTGCGACGACTGAAATTTGTTATTCTGCGAGGCATTATTTTATGTAATTCACAACATGTAATGTTTCCTGTCACTTGTGACAGCGGTTGTCATTGGTACACAGCTGACCGTAAAAAAATCTGTTTTCTCGCAGTCGCGGGTATGTTACTGACGTGAAAAATAGATAAGAACAATCCTTGAAGTGGTTTGTATATTGTGTCAAAATTTGAGCTTAATCGGTGCAGAACTTTTCGAGTTTTTGACGCATACACAAACCAACACAACATTTTTATATACAGGATGTCCCAACTAAAATTTGTACCCCCCAACAATTTTAATTTTGAAAGACTCAGAAGAAGGGGGACCAAATTGTACCAAACTTTCATGTCTTTGATCCCACCTCTTTAGCCAGGGGAGCCACCCCCTTAAAAAATTTAAATAGAATGGGGGGTCGTGTGATACATCATTTTAAAGGTTATTCAATTCTCTATCCAGACCTACATTTATCAATTCCTTTTTACGAAAAAAAAAACATGAAATTGTTGTTCTCCAAATCTACATAAAATACTCAACTAAAATTTGTACCCCCCAATTATTTCAATTTCACAACACTTAGAAGAAAACCCTCGAACAGGTCAATTTTGTTATCAAGGTGGGCCAAATTGTACCAATCTTTCCAGTCTTAGATCTCGCCCCTTTAGCCAGGGGAGCCACCCCCTTAAAAAAACCTAAATGGCATGGGGGGTCGTGTGATACATAATTTTAAAGCTTATTCAATTCTCTATCCAAACCTACTTTTATCGATTCGTTTCTACAAAAGAGAGCATAAGAATTTGTTATTTTCCAAATCTACAGAAAATACTGATAATGATGTATCACACGACCCCCCATGCCATTTCAATTTTTTAAGGGGGTGGCTCCCCTGGCTAAAGGGGTGAAATCCGTTCGAGCGTATTCTTCTGAGTCTTTCGAAATTGGAATTGTTGGGGTGTACAAATTTTAGTTGGGACACCCGATATATAGATAGAGAAGATAGATAGAAGATAGATTATCTGATTATCAAACTGTATCGTATTACAATTTCAGCTATACGAAAATAGTTAAATAATTTTTTTTATTTTTTTTTATTACTAAAACTACATCTGGCGTGATATTAGAAACGACAAAATTGTTTGGCAACTATAAATTTATATTGCTAAAAGATTGAATTGCTAAAAGGTCATAGCAAATTATGAAAAAACAAATTTTTGTCTTAAAATTATTTCAAAATTCACAATTTTTATCTGTACAAAGGGAATGCGCACAGGTAAACGCACCCACTCCCAGGTGCCAGATCTATCTCATCGCTACCTAACTTTGATAAGAAAGGAAATATCAAAAAGCCAGACGTCTTAAAATAAACTTTTTCGCGACGTCGCCAGCTCTTATACTAGTTGGTTTTGCTTTCAAAGCTCCTTGATTCTACCAATCTTCCTTTTCGACATGTCCAGATCTTGAGACACACAATGGACCAGTGACTAGTAGGCTGGAGCTTCGAAAATGTCTTAATGTACTCGGGTGACTCCAAATCGGGACAACTTCCGGAATGTGTCATAAACACTTCGAATGACAGGTCTTCCACTGGCTCTCCCTGCTGATGGTCTTCGTTGATTCCGTGGTATGGTGACACACGATTAATGTGAATGATCATTGGTTTGCCGTTTGGCCTATTTATTATGCAATAAACGACGTCACTAATCTGGTCCAGAACTTCGTACGCTCCCTTCTAAGAAGACTGTAATCTTGGGGACAAATCAAGTCTCCTGTCTGGTGTCCACCTCTTTCAGCAATGATGTAGGTATCCTTCATCCAATCGCTAACACTTAGGACGTTCAAGCGTGTCCTACGGTAAATGTCTTCCATCCTTCTGCGTAGTTCGGTGACATAGTCGAACAATCAACCTCAATCCTGTTCCTTTGACAGACACTTGGTGAGGACCACGGAATTTACGAGTCCATCTGAGCCACCTCTTGGTGTTTTGCAAACGGAAGTTTCCTTGGTGGTTGTCATTTTGGTTCTGTCAGTGCTTCGATCTTCGGTAGCAAAAATGGGGTTCTCCTTGCAAATAAGTTTAGTGTTTCTAGTCTTCTAGGAAGAGCTTCTCCACACTCCTCCGCTGAACCTCTTTTCTGCTACACTCAATAAGTTGTTCTTCCAAACGGACGACCCGTAGTACAGGATGGTATAGTCCGATCGTCTGCCCTTTCTGTAGTGCAACACGACTTTCGCCTAAATTCGCTACACGAATCGGAATTCGTCCGTCAACCTCAACGAGTGTCCTCGCTACCACGATCTGTGTTTTTTTTTCTGCTGCTTCTCCCATTGCTGTTTTTAACATCAGGTCGCTCTCTGCCAATTAAAAATGTGCCAGCGATTTGATGATATCTTTCTGAGACGATCGCTTCGGTGTCGACTCAGTTGATTCGACCCTTGAGCAACAGAGTGACGTTCTTTCTTCGTAACTGCGAGACGGGGAGGATCGTGGGGCTTCTATGGGGCCAGCTAGCTGGACTTACAATTAGTTTTTCGACTGCCTCGACCTTGAAGGACTGGATTCTGGATTAGCGTTTTAGCCGCATTTTTGATGTCTACCCAGTCTGAAGAGCAGCAGCTGAAGAGCTTGTCTTCGAAATGATAAGTGCGGTGGCCTTCTCTTCTTCGCCCCAGTTGTTCATTTCGGCCGCCGCCTCGGATTGTCTCCTTTACATAAGCCATGAGGTTTGGCCATCAAAAGTCGGAGGTTTCAGCCTTTGTGATGTCGGCTCTGTCACGGTTAACTGCCCCGCTGTCATCCTTTTTAGCTTTGTCTCCATTTCCCTGACTTTTATCCCCAAGTCTTCTTTTATTTATTTTACGTCAAATTAGAGCTATTTTGTTTTCTTTTTAAAAGTGGCCGCAAAATGGGGCTGCTAACTGTTAAAAATAGATAAGAGCGAAAGAGATTTAGCCCACCACACCGTCCATCAGACAAAGGCGCAGTGTGCCAGGTGTTAATTTATTAGTTGCGGCCATATTTTGATAGGAAACCCGGCACAAACATATTCCTGTATTGATAATAATAATTATTATTGGTAAAAATTACTATGACTATTTTATAATATACTATTGTTGACAGTCTAAGGCGCCCAATAAACATGTTAGTAGGGGAGCCCAAGCGGGGATTTTGCGCGTTACTCGAGCGCGTCAAAAAATCATATAGGGAGAAACCTTGCACCCTGTAATGTACCCCTACCAAATATGAACCCTTAATATAGAGGGGTTTGTTGAGGGTGGTCCGTCAGATTAGAAAAAAAAAAATCGATCCTCAGAAAAACTCGAGTGCATCAGATTAAGACAAGGTAAGTTAAGTACATGTAGAAAACTGTATATTTCAATAATCTGACAATTTGAGCGTGACATAAGCAAATGGGGAGTCACAAAGTTGTAAAAAAGAAACTCACCTCGAAATACTCGAGCGCGATTAATTTTTTTTTTTTTTTAAGAAACCCTATTAGAATTACGAAAAACATATAATCTGACGATTTTCATGGGGCGATGTAGCTAAAACCATCAATAAAGGATGAAGCGTACAGATGCCGATAACTGTATCTTTCCCACTCCGCGCCAGTTCGAATCAGTTGACTCCCTTTCACATTGACATCGGGGGCTTGTTTAATTTGGTATTGAAAAAATAATATCATCAAAAAGGTTAAGTAGAATTGTCCAACATGCTTGCTGCACTCTCATGAGGTCCAAAAAACATTTTAAGTAATATGTAATATCTTAGATTATGGAGTCGGGCGACGGTACCTCGTAAATCAATGAATAATATGCATATGAAACTACTGACATTCTATGAAATATGTAATATAGAACGCCATTGTATGAAAAACAGTCATTGTTGTGTTTATACTTGACCAAATCCAGAGGTCTAAAAACTGGTCTTAAATATTTTTTACACTTTGATAGTTTCCTTACTTTGATAGATTGATCACTGAATTTGGGCTTACCTATAAATAATTACAATAAATTTAATTTTTATACAACATGAATTTTGATGACGAGATGGCGAGGAAGTTGACAAGTGTTAATCAACTTCGAAGACGAATTCAGTGAGGATGAAGATTAAAATACTTGTTTTTAATATTTCTATTATCTATTTGATTAAATTTTCTATGTACATATTATTTTTATTACACGCAGTATTAAAAAGAACAATTTTTTTTTCAAATTGTCACATTTACAATATATAATTGTCAGATTATCATTTAAGACGACTAGAGCATCAAGTTGAACCGTCTGTATACAAATCTGACGCGCTCAAGTATTTCAAGGTCACATTTTTTTTTACTTTTTCAAAAATTGGTAATGACTTTTGGTCACGTCCAAATCGTCAGTCATTTGAATAGGACACTTTTTTGAGTTCACTTAACATTCCCTCTGAATATCTGACACGCTCGAATAACTTTTTTTTACCCCTTTTTACTGCTACCCCCCCTAGTTAATCGTCAGATTAATATCTCCCGGTTATCTAAAAGACAAAGCGCGAGTACACTATAAATATCTGACGCGCTCGAGTATTTCCATGTGACACCCACTAAAATGGAAAACTTAACATAAACTTTTTTTCGTTTTAGAACCTAATCTTCACAATACAATGGGTCCCCATGACGCTTTAGTAACTGCAAATTTAGCATCCCGGGCTCCCCTACTATGTATACCGAGTATTTAAAAAGGGACCTAGATGTTTCCTCCTCATTTTGTGAATTTCGGATTTTTGTGACATTTAGTATATTATATGCTTGTATTTACGTTTATGGTTGGTCACAAAAAAGAAAAACATACAGCTCCTTCATTGTTACATGATAAATACAAATAGAGATTCCTGACGGCTTGAATCGATTCTGTCATCTTCTCTCTTTGTTTTATATTCATTTAATTCTACTTCTTATTGCAATCTACCTTGCTGTTTTTCGCATGTCCACTGACTGTGTTATTGTTTTATTGTTGTATTAGTGTATTCACGTAATAGATAAGCTGATGAGGCATGTGATGATAACACAAACGCCATATTCGTATTTCGCTAGTGAGTAGAAACGTCAACTTCTTCGTCATGTAACTCCGGAAGAAATTGATAATAAATTATCAAATCACTATGTGTGTTTATTATTTATGATTTCTTTTTATGTTTGTTGTAACTCAGTTTTTTACATACAAACTGATACCAGAGATTCTAATCGAATAAGCCATTCCGTCACTACAATGGTTTTAAGAATCTTTTGTATGAAGCATGAAGCAAAAGGACCGACCTATACTCTAATACATTTACATTTAACATACTGCTAATACTTATTTAATACTTTTAATTATTAATAATTACTTTTTGTAAGACCTTATCACGTCAAAGAAGCGCAGAATTGAACACATAATATACATTTCATGTATGTCTTTAACAACACTCCAATATCAATTTTCGCTTGTTTAATCAGCTTAAACGATTGATTCCAATGTTAGTTAATGGAAGAAATTAATAATTTAAATCAAATGCGCCCTAATCTCCTGATTTCCTGATGACGGATGCTGCGGAAACCTCCATGAGAAATGGAGGTGTTTCGAGATATGAGCTTCATCTCTGCACCGCCTCAAGCGGATATTGCTGATCATTTGTCTTTTCTAGGTGGCGTCGGTGCTTGTAATTCGGTATCGTTCTGATGTGCTGATTGTGGCGAGGCTCAGATCCAAAACTGGGCCGATTTGTCATCACACCAGGAGATGGCGTCCTTATCTTATGTTAACCATCAAGTTGAAGTATATAGGAGGGACGTTTAAGCAAGCCAACTATCCGCTTGGTTATTGCAGCCGTTTCGCCTTATCAACGCTTCCAAAATTACTCTTTATGTGCTAAATACTGTGCTTCGCCATTTTAAAATTAGAAGCGGTTGTTTAACCGGGAGAAGTTATGATACTTTTTATATTATCTCTCGCCGAGTAAACCTATTACACTTAAATTTTAAAACAGTCACATTTTCTCGCCCTTATCTTCGCCATTATATCTGGAAATGCGTTGCAAACACTCCTGCATCTCTTCTCTGCGAAAACTGATGACATGGAACTTTCTTATCGCAAAATAAATTAAAATTGCCTTCTCTTTCGCCGGATGCAAAAATGTTTTTCCGCACCAAGTCCACTAAGCAAAGGCACTTATTATCCTGAGAAAAAATATGGGACGTACACTTACAATTTTGAGATTCAAATATCTAGTATATTCTGTCCTTACGATTAAAAGTGCAGCATTTTTTATGATTACATTATTTATCATAATTGCGAATCAGAAATTGCACTTTTAATCCGAATGACATATTATGCTTTTTATCTCCAACTCACGACTCTAGTTTCAACGAATTAGAGTAGGTAATAGTCCGAAAGCCGACGAATAGATTTCCAATGATAAGATACACAAAAAAGTGCGTTGCAAATTTACCGCAAATACGTAAATCTAAGACCCACTTGTCTAAACCATAAAACGGTTTTCAATAACTATCGTAAAGGCAAATGCTGGAATCAAGTCGTCGGAGCACACTTGTGCCAAGCATTATTGGTAAATACAGTCGAACTCGGCTATAGCGAGCCTTCAAGGGTCCGTGAAATGATTTCGTAACACGAACAAAAGGTTTTGGTTGAAAAATTTAAATTTTTTTAAAGCAAAAAATTCAATAATGTTAAAAAAATGTTACTTCTAAAACTTACTAATAATAACATTGCTATAGAAAAGGTAAGCGATTAAAAGTAATCATGTCTGCAATATTCGGGTTCGCAGTATTTCTTTATTGATATTGTTTTGTAAATTGTTGCTGCATTCAAAAATTGTTCATTTTCCGGGTATATGTCATCTGCACACAATTTATTATGCTTTTGAAAGGACTTAAGGGCTTCTTAGGCTGTTGGTATTAAAACCTCGTTTTTGCAGTCGACTAAAGAAACCTCGTTTATGTTCGGTCGGCCCCAAGAAAACGAATAATTTCTCGATAGTTCGTTACAGCCGAGTTCAGAGGTCAGGCGGACGAAATAAACAGTATGTTATAAACGAGTGTTGGTTATATCTGAGTTCGTGATAACCGAACAAAAATACGTGCGTTTAATAGGGATTTCGCCGGGACTTTCGTTCGTTATAGCCGAATGTTCGTTATATCCCGTGGTCGCTATAGCCGAGTTTGACTGTACTTAATTCTTCCAAATACAAGCAGATATAACGAGTGAGCAACACAATTCGTGATCGCAGTTGGCTAAACGTATATCGGTTCTTTTACTTTACTGTTTACAAATTCACATTACTCGATGACTTTTTACACAATCGTATCGATCAAGAATCGACCAAACTTTTGGCTTCAGAGGCTCCTACGATCATCACAAATTTTGTTGCTCACTCGCTACAAAACACTGCTCTAGAAGTATGTCAGCATCTTTATTATAGCTGATATCTTAATCCTGAAGCGTGATGGAGGATGGCGGTCTTCAACCGTGACTGAAAAATATGTTGAAGATTCGTTGTTCAATAAATTATCAATTTCCGACAAGATTTTAAATAACAATAATAATAGTAAAGATAATCAAAATAAAATTACTGCTACAACAACATCAAAGAGCACATCACGTTCATACAAAATAAATAATAATTAAGCTATACATGCAGAAATTACTTCAAGTATAAATTTAAAAAAAGAAGTTATTTCGTCCTCGCCTTTTTGCTTAAAATGCTTTAAAATCGTCTTTTGGACACAAATCACTATTGTTTATTGAACGTGAGGAACCTAAGAACTTGAGAAGTCTAACTTGAAAAACCTGAGATTTTAGGGAATTTGAGAACTTGAGGAACTTAAGAAACTAAAGTTCAAAAATTGATACACTTACTTAAGAAATCTAACTGGAGAATTGGAGGAACCTGAGAATTTAGAACACTTGAGAACTTAGAGAAACTGATTAGATACTGATAAGGACAAGAACTTAAAAAAATAAAGAAATCTACATTGAGAACTGGGGAACCTAAGAACGTGAGACACAATTTGAGATATTAAGAAAACACTATAAGGACCCAAGAACTTGAAGAATGAAAGACACTAAGAATTTGGAAAAATTACGATCTTAGAAATTAAACTCAGAAATCTAGAAACCTGAGATCTTGAACAACTTAAGAAACGCTACAGAGTTTACTTTTATAAAGACCTGTGTTGAAGCTCTACACAAATAAATAATAAAAGTGGCAAAAGAACTTCATCACGTTCTAAAGAAACTAAATTGAAAATTCCTGATAGCGGCCATAATTATGCAAGTAATACCTAAGTGAGACCGACTAAAGTGAAAACGATATTGCGATAAAGTAACATTAAATTAAGAAAAAAATAATTAACAAATAAAGCGATTTTATGTTTTATAAAGCCGTAACGTAGCGTGTTCACTCGTCAGGTAAAGCGCTAATACATGTCACCGAACGCCCATAAAACTAGTAGTATATTCTCTCGGCTCTTCTTTATTCTCTTAACTGGCTCGTATTTTAGTATGTTGTCCCATTCTCGTGTACTTAATGCGTTGGGAGTCGAGGGGAGCCGTTTTGCGAGCCCATTAATTTAATTCATTATCCTTTGGTCGCGGAGATGCTGCAGAGTTGTTGTAATGAATGCTCACATTTACATCGAAATATGCTAATCCAATAACGAGGAAACTGATGGAAGTGTTCTTCCTTACACGTGTTTTTGCAGTTCTAGTTTTATTGTGATCTTTCAAAACATATAGGATTTAAAAAAACAACAAGAATAACTTAAAATCTTAAATGTTATATAATATTTAAGCTGGGCTTACACTATAGGGGCTTTTAAGATTGCGTCGACATCCTTGCTTGTGGTTCTTGTGTTTATAGCAAAAGATATAATTTTTAATATTGAAATTGTCTGCAACGGTTGATCATATGAAACGATTTTGAGGCTTTACCTAAAATATCTGAACTGGTTTACTGTGCGCTTCTTGTTCTTTAAGAGCTGTTGCCCTGCCAACAGTCCTAGAATACCTTTTTTGCATTTTGTCACCGCTGATCCCTACTGTCACCAACAGTGGAATATTCGTGAAGAGACGAACTCAAAAACTTTAACGATCCAGAATGGCAGATGCAATTTAAAAAAATGCTGGAAACGTGATTGAACTTGTTTTGAATAAAGTTACTTTCCGAGCTTTCCGAGCTGGGGATAAAGAGCTTTTTTTTTAATATATATCTTTTGTGGTGTAATATTGCCGAAAATATGGCACTATCAGTAACTGTGCAAAAGCGGTTTGCACTAGAGTTGGGTAGGTTGAAGTTTACAGTGCGGCAAGTTTGTTTGAAGCACGAGAATATAGCGCGAGTGCCTTTTTAGTTATAGCACTGTAATAGTTATTTTCGACAAATTTTCAAAGGACGTATTTGTTCACGCAAAATAAGAAAAAACAGGAATTAATATCAAATTTTGAGGTTAAGTTTGGCAGCTGTCTAATATACAAAAAATAATATCAAAAAATACATAAGGAAAAAAGTTTATTTATTTAGTTATGTACCACTTGTTAAATTGTGTATTTGACAAAACGAATACAAAAAAATAACTTGAGATTTGTATAAAAAAAAATTTGGCCAAGCTTTAGATAATAATTTTATAAATAAATATTTTGAAACAAATATTAAAATTCGACAGTTGTTAATTACGTTAAAGCGAAGCAAAAAGCGATAGTATATTTCAGCACCCCCTGAAACAACTTGCTGAGGGTGCTGTAAAAGAATTACTACCGGCAAAATCTAAGGCAAGGTACCGCATAAACGGACACGATACCAGCGACTGCAGGAAAAGGAAGAGGCAAAAAGCCCGAGAGAAAGAAAATCATACGGCGAAGACATCGCAAACACAGCCCATAAGATGCTATGGATGCGGAAAACCCCGTGTGTTCGGAAGAAACTACCCGGACTGTCAGGAACAACCCACAGCCACCGCCGGTGGTACAGTTTTGTGCCATGAATATATAAGCTGTCAACATTATGGGAGCCACCGGCACGGTTTACAACAGTGCCAAAACCAGCCTGGCAAGTTCTCAGTTATACGAACTGCTAAACCTGCTGCAAATTTGAAGAATCTGAGGTTAGAGCCCAAAACCCACCGAAGCGCCGATTTTCTAAGAACAGCCGGCTTAGTAATCGATCACCGCCACCAGAGATGGCAGTCCTCCGGAAATCGTCACCATCACCGTACCAACCCGAGAAGAGATGGTTCCGAGAGAATTGGCGACCCACGACGAAGATACCGAGTAAATGAGCTGCTCTCCGATGTTTTCATAATGACCACAATTCCAATTTGGTCGAATAGTATGAACCCGAGGTATTCCCAATTTTGGCATCCTCCGCAAGTCGGCCCATATCGCCACATGAATTCTGGAAATCACGCTTCATGCTACGACGCGGCCTGCGCAGTCAACATGGAATGGGTAAACGAATAAAACTCATTTAAGACAATTATTGGAAGGAAACCGTCGAATATTCGCGACGTACTGACTCCCGACCACACGATCAATACCCATCGCCTCATGAACCCATCCTCCAGACGCTAGGTCAGAACTTATGGTCGAGAATGGTCCCACCGGTAAACACACATCAGCTCCTCACGTATTTACAAACATGTAATTGGTAAAGAAGGTTTATACCAAACTTCGCCGAGAAGTCGTCCTCCGACCAATATCACGAGGAAGAACATCGCATGAGAATGGAGATGGACACCACTCGGGAGCACCGTATACAACGCTTTGAAGAAAGTCCTAACTTACATACTTATGCATACGTCGCCATCATCTCCCGATCAACCATACACTCTACGGACACGCGCTAGCTTTTATGCCCTCGGTGCAGTCCTCGCCCTGATATGAGCTGTAACCAAATTCAGAGGTTACCTAGAAGAATCACCTCCGTTGGCTGATGAGTCTCGCCAAGCGAAAGATTGTCCAGACGGGCACCTCAGTTCCAGCCTACAACTTACGCATTAAATATGGCACCGGATAGACCAGAGTGGTTGCAGACATCCTGTCGCGCCCACCAGGTGTGGAGAGAACAACAACGGGATGACTCCAACTTAAAGAAAATCATCGAAACCTTCAAGCAAGGAACCCCCAAAGACACCGCACGACGACGATATCGCAAAAGCCCAGTTGGTGATACAAACTACCGTCCGACAACTCTTCAAACCCCAACAACGATTTAACGTTTTTATTCGTTTCTATTCGGACCATCCCCTGCAGGACCCGAAGATGAGCCCTGGATAAAGAATTTGATGAACCTAACATATTGAATCTGAAAACTTGAGAAATCTAACATCAAAACTTGAGGAACCCGAGAATTGAGAAACTTAAGAATATTTAAAGTTGTTCGCCCTCAAACAGGCCAGAGCCGAGACTTTGTTCTGGGTATCTGATAAACGAGGTTTGTCTGCGCTACGGACTACCCCGTTGCCTTATTTCGGAAGACACCCGATTCGTGAGCGCTGTTATGCAGAAGATATGCTTTTGTTTCAATATTCCCCAGAAACTGATTGTTTGAATTTATGTGATGGGGAATTTAAATATGCGCGCCAAAGGATGCAATCTTGCCAGGGAGAGGCGCGCGGATTAAGGGAGGCTATGAGTTTTTGAAGTTTGACCCAAGCGGACGCATGTGGCGTTAGCAAGGGCATGTTTCTCATCAATTAAAATTGTATTCAATTACAAAGGTGTTTTATATACATCCAATGTGGTCCTTCGAACCGGATGGAGCATCCGGAAACATGTAAAAGTGTGTGATGTGAGGCAGCGGATCGACTGGCGTCGTCTTCGAGGAGTCGAGCTCCGCATCAGCAAGCTGCAGTTGTATACAGTGATACAATTGTCCAGCATAATCGAAACGCACGTGGAAAAAAGAGGTGTTTGGGTGAAGATACAACGACAGCAGCATATTGAAAAGGACGCGATCCGAAAAGGCATTCACACCATAGCGTGGTCGGACACGTTGCTTCAATTTGCAAGGGGTGAGTACACATTTCTCATTATTGTCCGATTCATAAAATTTGTAACATGGAAAATACAGAATTGAGCGGGTTAGTGAAACAGCGGGGTAACATAAAAGGTAGACTAACAAAATTTAAAAACTTCTTAAATGAGCTCGGCGATACAAGCGAGAGTGACCCAATTTCAGAAGAAAATTTAAGTATTTTAATTGAACGGTTGGAGAAAATAAAGGTTGTATCGCAGGAGTTTGAGGAGGTACATACAAGCTCGCATTGAATTTCTAGAGGATAATGTTGAGGCGCAAATTGAAACGCGGGAATTATATGAGAGCGAATTTTGTACATTGGTGGGCAAAGCCAACGTAATTCTTAAAAAGGCGAACATGGTTGAAACTGGGAGCAGCTCGGGATGTCAGGGCAGAGTAGTAAGCAATCATTCTGGTCAAGAGAGACGCGAAGTTATACGTGGGTCAGCTGATGAGGTGAAACTGCCTCGAATAGCTTTACCCAAATTTAACGGGGATTTTAATAATTGGCTTGAATTTAGAGACACCTTCCGATCTTTAATACATGAGAGTGCTAATTTAGGTAATATTCAAAAGTTTCATTACTTGAGGGCGGCTTTAGAAGGGAATGCGACGCAGGTAATTCAGTCGTTGGAGTTTTCTGCGGAAAACTACATAGTTGCGAGGGAAAGTTTGTGTGAGCGATTCAACAACACGCGTTTCTTGATCAATAATCATTTGAAAAAATTGTTTTCATTGTCAGTACTAAATACGGAGTTTGCTTTGGAACTTCGTAAAATGGGTGATACAATCACAAAGCATTTGAGGGCGTTACAAATACTGGGTCAACCCACCGTACACTGGGATACCTTGATAATTTTTAATATGGCGTTAAAATTGGATAGAAAATCACTACGTGAGAAGAATGGAAAAGCTGGTCAACAAAAGAGAGTGTTGCAACTTTGGAAGAGTTTAAACATTTTTTAAGAAATCGGGCAGACTTACTAGATACCGTCCAACCTGCAGGGTTGCGGGATAGCAAGCCTCAATACAGAGTGAAATCGTTCGTGTCGTCGCAGAGCGATAAATCGTCATCCTGTGTAATATGTAAAGGAATTCGTTTGATTTACAATTGCCCATCATTTGTAAAGTTGAGTGTTAATGACCGTGTAGCGAAAATTAGGGAATTGCATCTGTGCTTCAGTTGTCTCAGGGCAAATCACTTTAGTAAATATTGTAATTCGGGGAATTGCCGACAGTGCAAAAGTAAGCACCATACATTACTGCATTTTGAAAGAGTGTTAACTGCACATGCTTGTCAAACCATTCCAAGAGCAAGAAGTGAAACAAAAAAACCTCAGGGAGATACCTGAAACTAGGCAACATAGTCTTTCAATGTCTAGTGTCCAGCAAAATGGTGTTGTATTAATGTCAACCGCAAGGGTTCAAGGAGCGGATGCGTTCGGTAATACCGTAGAGCTACGGGTGTTACTGGATTCGGCGTCTCAATCTAATTTTATATCAATAGAATGTTGCGAAAATTTAGGTCGTCTCAGGTCAAAAGCCAATCTTCAGGTGACAGGTATCGGGCAGGTGAGTATTAATATAACTGAAAGTTGTCAGGTTGAACTACGATCGTGTTCGGGGGCGTGTAAAACGACGGTTGCGTGCTTTGTTTTGACAAAGATTTGCGAGACTGTGCCGTCTAAGCCAGTCTCTGTATCGAACTTAAGTATTCCGCTTAATATTCGATTAGCTGATGTAGAGTTCTTTAAGCCGAACAAAATAGATATACTGTTGGGAGCACAATTATATCAGCTGTTATGTGTCGGGCAGTATAGAATAGGTGATTTAGTGTTGCAAAAGACAAAGTTAGGATGGATAATTTCGGGGTTGATCAATCAACAAATAGCAGCTTCAGTCTCAACGGTGTGTAACTTGTCAATGAACATGGGACTGCATAAGCAGAAATTTTGGGAAATTGAGGAGGTTCCTATTGCAAAACAAAATTCAAACGAGGAGCAGACGGCAGAAAGAATCTTTTCGGAAACGGTACGGCGGCTTCCTGAGGGGCGGTTTGTTGTAACTATTCCTCTCAAACAACCAGTCGAAGTGCTAGGCGATTCGTACAACAAGGCGTTGAAAAGATTTTCGTGCTTAGAAAGTAAACTGAGTAGAGATGTAGAGAAAAAGCAAAAGTATACGAACTTTATCAACAATATCGGGAGTTAGGCCATATGTCGGTAATGAGTGCAGAAGAATATGGTAAAGGTCTCTATTATCTCCCACATCATGGGGTAGTAAATGAGGCAAGCACTACGACAAAATTGAGAGTAGTGTTTGATGCGTCAAGTTGCACCTCTACCGGGGTGTCCTTTAATAATATTCAATTAGTGGGTCCTACCATACAGGATGAGTTGTTTTCTATCATTGTGAGATTTCGAGAGCAAAAATTTGTGATGTGTGGTGATATTTCGAAAATGTACAGGCAGGTGTTGGTAGAACCAGAGCAGCGTGATCTCCAACGAATTTTATGGCGAGAGAGTGTATCTGAGCCGATTCAGGAGTTTAAACTTAATACGGTCACGTATGGTACGGCATCTGCCAATTTTCTGGCGATCCGTTGCATATATCAGTTGGCTGAGGAATGTCAGGAATCGCTCCCATTAATTGCGCAAGCAATAAAACGCAATTTTTATGTGGATGACTTTATAAGTGGGGGCAACACAATTGAAGAAGTAGTTCAGTTAGGAGTTCAGGTGCGTGACGTTTTAAAACAGGGTTGTTTTGAGTTGACAAAGTGGAAATCAAAAAGTGACGAAATTATAAGGGGTCTGGATGCAGAGATATTAAGCAGTAAAAACGAAAGTGTAAATTTAAGCGAAAAGGAAAGTACAAAAATGTTGGGTTTATTCTGGAATAGTCGGTCGGATGTGTTAACATATCAGGTTACCCGTTTCAATAATTCAACACCGGTGACAAAGAGGTCTATATTATCACAAGTGGCTGCTATATTTGACCCGCTGGGCTTACTTGGTCCTTGTATTGTGGCGGCAAAAATAATTATTCAAGAATTGTGGGCGTTAAAAGTATCCTGGGATGAAGCGGTCCCTCTGGATTTACACACGAGGTGGGTGAGTCTTCGATCCCAATTAACAGAGTTGAACTCGTTCCAGGTATCACGACGAGTTATTATCGATAAAGAAGTCAAGGTACAGGTGCATGCCTTCTGTGATGCGTCCACAAGGGCTTATGGAGCGTGTGTTTATCTGCGGAGCGAGTCTGAGTCGGGTGGGGTACAGGTTTCCTTGTTGTGTTCGAAGTCAAGAGTGGCGCCGTTGAAATCACTCACGATTCCCAGGTTAGAGTTATGTAGTGCGGTATTACTTATTAGGTTGGTTGAAAAGGTCATCAGCTCCATCAGAACACCAGTTGGCAAAATACATTTTTGGTCGGATTCTACCGTGGCACTCTGTTGGATTCAGGCATCCCCCCACCAATTACAACCCTTTGTCAGTCACCGCGTTGCTCAGATACAGACGTTTTCTGGTTCCCATACATGGCATCATGTAGGAACTAAGGAGAATCCCGCTGATGTGCTGTCTCGAGGAGCTTCTCCCAGACAGTTAAGCAAAAACAGACTGTGGTGGCAAGGTCCTTATTGGTTGAGTCAGTCTACGGCGTATTGGCCTCAGCAAAAAATTACTTTAGATAGCGAGCTTCCGGAAAAGAGAAAGGTGATCGCAGTGCCAGTAGTTCAGAGTGAATGTAAGTTTCCTTTCAAAAGTTTTTCGACGTTAGAAAAATTGAGAAAAACGGTAGGATATTCCGAAAGGTTTATGTTCAATGCTAGAAATCGTGAAAATAAAAGGACAGGTTCCATAACCATTGACGAGATAACCGCGGGCTTTGATCGTCTTCTTAGAATAGCACAAGATGAAAGTTTTCAATAAGAGATAAAGGCGTTAAGCAACGGTCACAAGATCAAATCATCCAGTTCTGTGTTAAAATTAAATCCATTCCTAGATAGAAACGGTATCTTGCGAGTAGGTGGAAGGTTGTATAACGCTTAACTTTCAATTGATCAAAGGCATCCAATTTTGTTGTGTTCCAAACATGTTTTAACAGGACTGATTGTTCGCCATGAGCACCTGAGGTTGTGGCATTCAGGTGCACATGCAGTGTTAGCTTCAGTAAGGCAAAGATTTTGGCCCATTGGAGGGCGGGTGCTAGAAAAATAAGTCATGAATGTGTGGTTTGCGCGCGGGCGGCGCCTAAGGTTGAATATCCATTGATGGGTAATTTACCGGAACCACGTGTTGTTCCAGATTTTCCATTCGCAGTGTGTAGGACAGATTATGCAGGCCCTCTACAGGTTAAAGATCGGAAGGGGCGCGGGTGTAAAATTTCAAAATGTTACGTGTGTGTATTTATATGTTTCGCGACGAAAGCGATACATCTCGAGTTGGTGTCAGACCTTACAGCTGATGCATTCATTGCTTGTCTCAGACGGTTTGTTTCCCGAAGGGGAAAACCTAAACGAATATATTCGGATAATGGTAGGAACTACGTTGGTGCGCGAAACCAATTATTCGAGTTTTTGAAAAATACTGAAAATTTTATCGTGAACAAATGCGCACAGGATGAAATAAAATGGAGTTTTATTCCTCCTCATAGTCCTCATATGGGTGGGTTATGGGAAGCTGGGGTAAAATCGTTTAAAAAACTTATATATAAAATTATGAGCAATAATATATTTACGTTTGAAGAAATGTGTACTTCGCTCATTCAAATTGAGGCGATTCTCAACTCTCGACCATTAACCGCTATGTCTAATGATCCCAATGATTTACATGTTCTCACACCGGGGCGTTTTTTGGTTGGTCGACCACTGAGTTGCCTACCAGATCACGAGTTGGAGGACATCAGGGATTCCCGATTGGGTCGGTTCCAGCTGATCCAGAAGACGTTCCAACATTTGTGGCGGAGGTGGTCACAAGAATACATCTCCGAACTCCAACTGCGAACGAAGTGGAAAGTGGGCTGCATGAGCCTACAAGTCGGGCGATTGGTGGTGCTTAAAGAGGACAACATAGCTCCTTTGCGATGGAAGCTGGGACGAATCGTCGAGTTACATCCTGGGACTGATGGAGTAGTAAGGGTAGTGACGGTGAAAACTTCCACTGGGACGACTAAGCGAGCAGTTGCAAAAATCAGCGCGTTTCCAGTGGAGTGAGGTGTTCCGACGGTTTAAGTGAAGAAATAACTTTGAATGCTTCGTTAGTTAATTGTTTCATTTTGTGTGATCTATTGTTAATATTGAATTTTGCTTTATTTGTTAATTTGAATTAGTCTGTAATTTTTGTTATCTTAAGATTGTCAGGCTTTGCCTTCCAAGGCGGGGTATGTTTGAATTTATGTGATGGGGAATTTAAATATGCGCGCCAAAGGGTGCAATCTTGCCAAAGCGAGGCGCGCGGATTAAGGGAGGCTATGAGTTTTTGAAGTTTGACCCAAGCGGACGCATGTGGCGTTAGCAAGGGCATGTTTCTCATCAATTAAAATTGTATTGAATTACAAAGGTGTTTTATATGCACTGATACCCGTGTATCACCCGAGTGCTTACATGTTACCCACGACATGAGAAACCTTAGAACGATAACTTGATACCTGAAGGCACGCTTCGACTGACGAAGTGCATGAAAGAGAAAAGGACCGCCGCAAAGACTATGTGGACTCCAAACGTCGCCCAGCCCTTCAATACCTTCCAGGAGACCAAGTTTTTGTCACGACTCATCCAGTCAAATGCCACACACCCAGATATAGAGGATGTGCACACTTCCCTAAGCTCAGAAAGAGAAAGCAAGATCCCCAACAACAAAGGAGACTGCCCTAAAAAGACACCACCCCCAACAGCCGCACCGGACACAACGTCGTAGGCGTAAATTATCCGGGGCCCCACAAAGTCTAATCTAATTTTCTTTCTGTTTTAGATGGCTAGCTCCCTTAAGTAGGCCCTAGACGAGCAGTTGGCCTTTCTTGACCTCCAGCAGAAAAACACAAGTTAAGAGGAAACGATGTTGGTCCTTTGGACCGTGGTATAAAATGAGAAACAGTTTCACTCATGAACATTTAATCAACGTTCTGCTCGATACGGAACCAGCAGACTACAGGAACCTCATTCAAATGGACAAAGAGGGTTTTGATTTGAGGGAGCTATGTGTCCTCCATGATTGCCGGCGAGTGACTTTTGCAAATGCTTGATTGATTGATTGATGAAAATTGGCCTAAACGGTCCAGCACACTCGTCAACCGCTTGAGCCATTCAAACTTTCTACCAATCACCGTCAACGCTTAGCTCACGCTCCAGCTTTTGATCAAAATGATTGACTTCTTAGTCCCGAAATCTCCAAAGATTGCCTTCTGAAACGCCGAACGACGAACGGGCTACTCCGTCTATTCGCTTGTTACAACAGACCGGGGAACGCCTTCAGACTACTCGAAACGGACCTGTTGGAGTTGATAAAAGGTGACACTTCAAATATCGCGTAGGGCGACTTCAACGCAAAAGTGTGTGGCAAACCCCAACGGATGAGTGATCTACAGCAAAGAATTGAACAAAACTGTTTAGAACAACAATAAAATCATTCTAAGAAATATCAGAAATTTTGAACGCAGAGTTTTAAAATGTATGGAACAAGGGGGACAACATTTTCAACATCCTCTGTGATATTTAATAATATTAGTGCCTACCTACCATTATTAATTCTCATTCTCTTTATTTTTTCTGTTGACACAAAGTGAGGTTATGTTGAAATGTGCCGTAAATAAAGAGATAATTATTATCAGAGTAGAGTTAATAAACTGTTTGGGGCTTCAGTCTCAACTTCTCAATTTTCTTCCATTCATCCAACTGTGAACCATCTGAAAACGCAAAAAACCAATTGAAAAAGACGACATAAAAAAAGTTGGTGTTCACCTGCGTGTTGCGCTTGTCTTCGCACATCTACCATCAGGTAGGTAACTAAATAAAAGTTTATTTTTATTTCAATCAATTGTAATTTAATGATTGAAAGTCCAACTGTTAAGTTAAAAAAAAATGGCAACAGATATACGTTAGAATGTTTTGTCAAATTCATAGACGACTTGATGACTTTTGGAAATGAACACCTGTTAATTATGTATGACGGAAAAGGTAGGATGTAAGAAATAATAATTAAAAGTTTGTTCGTTTTTTATTAAATTGTTAAAAAGAATTAGGATTATACCATATTAAGTCAAACATGCTCTTCTGCAAATACCTAATAATAATCAAAATTGAGGGTAAGTTTTACTCTTCTTCAACTCGATCGACTTTAGCAATGTATTCACATATTTCATCCTAATATGTATGGATTGAATCATGCTATTCTGTGTATTCGTTTCATTGGCATTTGACACGAAAATGAAAGACATTTTTGCAGGAATCAAACGACTAAATGTACATTTTTTTTATTATGCGAGGTCAAAAATGTAAATTGTGATACTGGATGAATGCAAGTTTTCGCGTTCAGAGTCAACTATAAAATTGCTTGATCAGTGTTTGGACGGTTTTTTGTTTAAAGAATTATTTAAAAAAAAAACAAAATTGAAATATGATGAGCATAAAAATTATTTGGAAAGTATTTCAAGTATTTTTTGTTTAGCGAAATCTTATTCATATGAATCTACATGTTTTGGTGTCCACCAACATTTAAAACTGGTTAAATTTAAAAAGAAAAAAGTCCTCACGTAAGAAACATGATGTCAGTAATAAAAATTCAGCAGTTAATCCAGGATTCATTAAAAACCTCAAACAGAACTTTAATTGAAAAGCACATTAAAATTACTTTCGCATAAGCAAAATCGGATTACTTTTCCAGTGGGGGAACGTCAAAGTTGGCTGCTTCCCTGGTTGTATTCCTGTCAATAACACCATAAGGTCGTTCCTAAAAAAGCTCTGTCGGTATACATAACTTTGATGTAGCGTGTTGAATTACTCACAAGCAAAAGACTGTTTTATGAAAAAATACGGGAAAAAATCGCGGCTTTGGATAAGGCACCGTAATTATTGGGGAAAGAGAAAATTACCTGACACGTGTTGAAACACACAACGCTGGATTCGTGACAACCGGAAAATATGTAGTCAAAGCGAAATATTGTGTATAAAAAGTTCAAAGCATCCATGTCTACGCCATATGCAGACGTAATCCAGTCAGCTTGTCGAAAACTTGCTTATTTACTGCCTTTCAAGCTTTACGTCGTCCCAAGCTTTGCATGTGATGTAAAAATGAACCAATCAACGCCCTCTTTTTATCAAGCTTTGAGGTAATATGAAAACCACGTCTACTCCCAAACGCTTTGTGTGTTTACAGTTTTCCTTTTGCGTTGTGTGCTTATGACACATTTGATTTAATGCAAAACCATGAAATAACAAGACGCAGTAATGCCCTGGAAAATTTCATCGCGGATTTGTTGCGGCAGCAAACGTTCCGCAATCACTTGCTAAAGCAAACAAGAAAAAATGAAATTATGGAAACTGTATTACAAAGACACGAATTTTGTTTTTCCTCTGTAAATTGAAACCAAAATAAGACGTTCAGAGAAAGACACATTATAAGATGTAAACTCACTTTGGAAAAAATTTCAATCAGTCAGAAGAAGACGATATCGAGGACGGTCAGAGTGAAGTTTAAACGAATTGATTCTGCGATAAATGGTGGCCATCGATATGGGTCGACACAAAGCACCCATCCAATGCGCTCCAACCGAATGTGTTGTTTTAAACGGCTTTGTCGGAGATTAGCGGAATTTGATAGCTCTTGGACGTCCCCTGCCAGATCGACACTTGTACATCATTTCTTAGACTATTGCGTGCATATCCTAACTACAATCGAGATAATGCATCCTATTCTTACAGAACCCGTTCAAATAGGGATACCTGATGAATTTGTTCAACCCTACATATTCTATAGTCATAAATAACTCATTAACCACTTTGAAAAGCACATTAAAATATGATCAATGAAGCTCTGAAAACACACTAGATCTAACATACCAAAAGCAAAAATCTCTTGGAAACAACTCTTTTTCTTACGAGAACGATCAATTTACATGTTATGCATATTTAGATATCATTTAATCGGTTTTCAATTTCTGAGGTGCCTCCATGTCTCAACCTTGGTTTCTCAACCTTTCAAGGTCCTTAAGGTCTCAATTTGTCCAAATTCTCAAATCTCGAAAAATTCATTCGGCCCAAGGGGGCCCCCTGGGCCCCCATATCCATGTGAAAAATAATTTACCACCTATTCTCGTACCTGCCAAATATACAAAAAAAGAATCATAAAAATCGATCGAATGGTTCGAAGGAGTTCGACCACAAACACAGTGACACGAAATTTTTATATATTAGAAAGATTCATTATTATTATTGCATTCAAAATTGATCAGACCGGAACGTCCTCTCTTGAAAATCTCACACGCAATACCCAATCCCTGGTCAATCACTTCAAAAAGATCGTCAAAAAACTCATAACTGAACGTTATCAAAACCAAAGAACTGAAGAAGAACTTGGACGACGGTCTAAAGAGTGTCGTTTTGGAAATTATTCGACAATTCTATTATTGGAAAAATATTGTAACATCAATAGGGTTTTTTCAAAGACTTTAGACACTGTGTACCACCAAAAATAATCGTGCAACTGAGGTGGCCACATTCTTTGATTCACCCTGTATACCAATTTTATTAAATAAACTTGAAAACAGCGACAATCATTTACTCATCAACCCCAAAAATCTTTCCTTTTCTCCCCAGACAAATTCGACCACTTCAAGGTCGCATTGATCCGGCTCAACGACCTGTGACTGGGACAAGGCATCGTACATCTCGAAAGCTCTTTCGAGGAAAACGTGGGCGGGTGGATCCCCAAGTTCAAGTACGGTGTTCAAAATGAGGATGTATTAGGGTCGGTTTTGGAACGTATGCTTTCAATATCAAGCATAGGATCTACAGATCGAAGACAACGAGTACTTTTTTAATATCGTGTTGGACTTGTCAACATCCCCCTAGAAAGTATGTTTTTCAATATTTTGTTTCACAACATCCTCTTAGAAACTGTCTTTTTAATGTCAAAATCTCCTTAGAAAGTGTCTTTTTCAACTTTTGGTTTGACAACATCCCCTCAGAGAGTGTTTTTCAATGTCTAGTCAGACAACATATTAGAAAATATCTTTTTCAATGTTTGATAATGCAACATCTCATTAGAAAGTTTCTTTTTCAATGATGGTTTGACATCTCTTAAAAAAATGTGTCTTTTCCAATGTTGGATCTGACAACATCCTCTTTGAAAGTTTTGTTTTTGATGTTGGGTTTGACAACATCGCCTTAAAAAGTGAATTTTTCAATATCTGGTTTGACAATATTTCCTCAGAAAGTGTCTTTTTCAATGTCGGGTTTGACAACATATCTTTTGGTTTGACAACTGTAACGCAGTTACCGAATTTTTCGAGATTCAAATACAACCGCTGCATCTTTCGTGGCCGAGCCGACCGCCGTCCCACTGTTTGCCCAAGGCCAAACACCCCACCCCCTAGATCGCACCGTCGAAGAAAATGGTTTTTGCACTCCGGTGACCAGTAAAAAAGCGGACAGGACCGTCCTGAAGGAGAACAAGGTACAAGGTAGTAGATAGAACTACCTGATACAGTTTTTTTCTCACCTCACCTGGAGGTAGAAATCAGCCGTCGGCAGCAAACCGTACAAACCGTCCGCCGCGTACACTACTTAGTTGCAAACACTCATGCGACGTTAGGGGACCGTGCGTCCGGAACAGCTCTCGTGGTTATACGGAAACCTACTACCGGAATATCGACTGAACCTGAAGCGGTCCCGACTACCGTCACCGTACATAATTGATTTATTCCCCTAACGCCAAACTATACAGCCGACCTCTGGTGTACCGTACTCCAATTTAGCTACCCGTGGTCTCGTGGAGCATAACACATAAAAAAAAATTGGCGCTCGAGACAACCGGACCATAGGAAGCGTCACACCACACAAAACGAAAAAAAAGCTGATAAATTAATATTAAATTAATAAAATTCTTCACTGACTTTCAGATTCGATTTTCGACAAATCTGATTCTCCAGAATTTACAACGACAGAAGGAATATATGAACATCCCAATATCTTCCTTTTGAGGAAAGAAATAATAATTTAACTTTGGTAGGAGTGAGGTAAAGGAACTCCGGATACCAAAACGTAGAATGAGGCGCTAAAACCACGTGGCAATGCAAAAAAGAGTGTTCCCAGCCTTGGAGTCAAGAAACCCTTGACATTGAGTAATATGAATAAAATTTAAGTATATTTTTGACCAAATTACATGATCTAAAAAATTTGGATAAACTGTTTTTTCAAATATCAGAGCAAGAGGTGGATTTACAAATAACTCGAAAGGGTTGCAGTTTCAGATTGTTTATTATTTAGTAGTTTCGAGTGAGGTACTTGTTTGGCTTTTTGGAGTGATATTAGCATTAGAAATAAGGACAATGCTTTAGATTTTATTTCCCAACAGGGGATGTTTATTCGATACTACCATTCAGAAATTATTGACATCTCAGGTGGCCATGACAATGTGATTGCAGCTTTAGCAAAAGGTCACTAAAAGTGTGAATCAACTTATGTCAAACCTAGAAATGTCAACTACATCAGGTTGAGGTTTTTATATCATCTTCTTGATGAGATAATCTCTGTAGGTCTCTAATTTTATTGTGAAATTACGTCAAACAATGTTGACAAAATCAAATAAGGTTAGGAATCAGGAAGGCAACCTGAACAAGAAAAACCCCAAAACTGAGATGTCAATAATTTCTGAATATTGTATAGACGTAGTGGAATATATCAGCGAAGTTGTTGTAAAACAGGTGCCAAGAGATATTCATTGTCAAGCCTGCATGTCTGCTATTCTCAACAAAGAAGACAGCTCCTATGTATTGATAAAACTTAAAAACAGGAGTGAACTTACACACGCATGTCCAATGCACAATTTTGAAAGATTTTAACGTCATTGTAACAAGTCTGTCATACGAGTTGTCGTGTTTAGTTTGTGCGATTATTTAACCATGTAAGACTACCTGAAAGTGATGGTGAAATCGCTTATATTATTATCGCCGTGGCCATACAACTATTTTGGACGTACTTGCGAGAACTAGAGATCCTGCTAGAAATGCATGAACTGCAGCTAATGGAAAAGACCGTTATAGTCCTTGCTAATGAAGAAACCATCTTGAACGCTTGAACTGGAAACAGAAGTCAGAACTTGGTTATTTTTGCAGCGTAGAAACCAATCATATTTAACAGCATTATCTAACGGAGAGCTTCTGGGAATGGTCAATTTCAAAATGATGTATCGCTGGTATTAATGAAAAGAAAAAGAAAATTTTGGTCATTTTATACTCTTTATTGTTATCGGCATTCGCCCGCTTTCTTTGGTGAGTGAGTTCTGGTACAGTCTGTATATACTATGTAGGTATAATTACATTTAAAAATATGTAATAGTTTACTCGTTATTTTATCACCAATTTAGAATTACTTCTTTCAAATTTCAGCAAAAATATCGTAACACACCGCGTTATTGTGTGTTTCAATTGAGGAGTTGGGTGCAAAAAGGGCACTTCTCTAATAACGTCATTCGGAGATATGGCGTTCCAAAGTTTCCACTCACTAGAAATCTGTAAAATATTGTTTTCCTCTAAATGATAAGTTTAAAATACAGCTTTCTTCCATATGGTTATCGCGCTATTTGCAATGGCAAGGCACTATTTGTATTTGAAATATATGAAAAGCTAAGAGAAAGTGACTGTGTAATGTGCCCTTCTTGCATATAATGCCTAAAGCAAGTCTTAAATATGGGATTTTAAAACTTTTGAATGTAGTAATAAGGTAATATTTATTCATTCACAGATAGAATAGGTAACACAGTAATCTTAGATTGGAACACATGAACTGAAACCAAATTTTTGAGTGAAAAACTAGAATATAAAAAGAAAAAAATCATCAATCCAATTTCCTGAAACTGAGACACGCTGAAACAACAGGTAACAGTAACAGTAAATAAAAGTTTCTGAAAACTGTTAGAAAGGAACTTTGTGAGCTCACTTGGCGCTTTATACAAAAAGGGAACTGTCATTTGATAGTCTATGCAAAAAGGGCACTTTTACTCCTGTCTTTTTTAGCAAACTCCAGCCAACCGGTGTACGATAGCAGAACTATTTCGGCATCAGTACATAAAGAAGGGGTCATTTTAAATAAATAAACATTTTAAGGAAAAAAGGCACTTCCCGGGAAGTGCCCTTTTTGCACCAAAGTCCTCAATTACAGGTAGAGCTGAATATTGACGGAGTAGTAGAATATTATTAGCATAATATTCTCAGTGACAGAACAGCAATCTGGAACATAAAATAGATATCAACTGCAACTGTTATCCATCGATATATGCAAATGATATACCTATGTATCGGAAATCAACCGGAAACAGCTTCTCAAGTGATAGAAATGAGCCTTGACTTGACACAATCTTGCATCACGTTGTGGCTAATTAAAGTTAATGAAAGCAAATGTGTTCATGTAATCTTTATAACTCGAAGAGATACAGGAACAACGACTAAATGGATGAATGCACAGAATATTTAGAAATACGACACGACACGACACTTAAAAATCGCAATTTTTCCGCATGCATAGTGAGAATTTGCTTCAACAAAAATTTCAAATTTCAACAAAAGTGAAGAAGAACTTTAACAAGACGTCTGTGAACCATGTGGCTTATTTTGTTGTACAAAAAAATTTCTAAAAGTAAAATTTGGGTTTATTTTTATACCTTATAATAATCAGTTTTAATATCACAAGAGCATCGAAAATAATCGATTATACTTCCGAGTCTTGAGATGTATTTCGCCGAAACACCACAGCGCAGCAATGTTTCTCGGAATACGTCGAATGAAGAGGTTAGTATAATCTTCGTTTGCTCGAGTGGTATTCATTACAATTATATAACCAAAGCGATCCAAAAAATGAGAAATTTTGATGGACCTTTTTTCTGACGTTTATTAACAAACATCAAAAAATTGTTACTATGACAAAGTTCATTGCTGGACCCAGCGGAAAAACCGAAGTGATTATACCACGCCGTCAAGGATATAATCGCTTATTTATAGTAACTATGTAAAACCTGTAATTGCTATTGGCTCAATTTATTATGTTATAAAATCGACGTAATTTTATCTTTAAAGAATCATTTGTGTTCTCAAAAACAATAGAATAATAGATAATAAATTTTATAAAATTTGTTTCATGATTTCAAGATCATACAGTGGATCTACACTATCGCCGAGAATATTCCGTCAAAAGGTGGCACAAGAGAACAGATTAGTCACAGTTGGTTTTGGAATCGATGGGTCTATCCTATGCAAAGGCATATTCACTCAGAGTGTGGATTTTTCATTTGTCTCGCACACCAAAGACCGCTAAATTTCTGGGTCGATATGTATACGCCGAGGAATTTCCGTGACCGGTATCCACCATGTCCTTCTCGCATTGTCTCGGCAATGGTGTAGAGGGCCTTTTAGAAAAAAAATCCAAATCTGAATGCTTGAAGCAGACGGTTGTTGTGAAAGAGTTGATGACGTTAATGACGTGACTAATGATCCATACCAATTCAGATAGATTTTGAAATTAATGAATTAATTAATGTATAATTCTTCCAGAATTGAAGCGGAAGAGCTTTAAGAAATGTGGTGAGTATAGCGTGTGACTATAATGGCACTTACCTTTGAGTGTAACAGCATGCCCTGCATAACATTGAGAGCAATAAGTAGAGCACCAGCCGCGATGAAGTCTAATCCCAGCTTGCGAAAGGATTGTAGTTAATGGTGATAAATCAGGTCGGTGCGGTATTATCAGAGGCAAGCTTGGGATGCTTACATGATAAACTCCTCCAAACAACAAATTCCACATTGTCCGGCAGCTAGTTGCTAGATCGTTTATCAGGGTGGAGAGCAAGAGCAAGAGCGCCACGGGCCGGCGCGATAAAGAGACTATGAATGAGGAAGCGACCGCTTAAAGTTGCACCAGGGGCCCCGGGAGCTCTCGATGTCTCTCTCGCGAAGATAAATAACCCCTCAGTAATTGCGTGCGGAGCGATACCATATTTCATACACGCCATGAGCCATAACTTAGGAGGCAATTACTATGAGTACGTCGTTTATCATCCGACTCCTCGAGACAAGGGCGGCGCGGGACTTGATAATCGAGATTAAATTGATAAAGAATCTATCCCTGCCAAAATCAAACAAGCTCGATATTAGCTTTGATGTCGAGGAAAATAACGATCTTGGCGCCCTTTTTATAATTAATTTGTTCAGGGGGTTTTCCAATAATGATGATGCCCTATCCAAACCTTGCCAAAACTATGCTTTGTGTCACCGGTTGGATTGAATCAGTTCGGGCTGTTAGGTTGCTTATTTGTCAGTTTTATGTATTTTGACTTGACAAAGTGTTACAATTCACGCCCTGCTCAAAAAGTATGAACAGTACGTTAAATGCAAATGCATAAGATTATCTGTCTTTATCGTTCGACACTGTCAGAATTTTCGCTTGTGTAAACACTCTCTGTCATGAAATAAAGAAAATGACAGATAAACGTCACACTTTTTTTATGTATTTTAAGTAATTTAAAGTCTTTCGGGGGTTGTGTGAAACAATAAAACGTTGTTTTACACTCGTTCCTGTGTAGAGTGAACGCTTTACTTTACGCCACACTTTTGTGAGCATACAAAAGCACTCGTTTCACTCGTGCTTTTATAAACCCCTTGTGGCGTAAAGCGTCCAAAGGAACTCGTATAATAAACTACTATTAGATAGCGAGGCGATCTTCTGTTTTCTCGCGGTTCGGTATGCCTAACACCGATGTAGCAACCGAAGGGCCTATCCGATTGGCACTTTGTGTCAGCATAACTAGTAAAAGAACCAAAAATCACAAATGATAAACCAAGGGGTAATTCGCTGACACGATTTTGTACACAAGACTTCCTATTAATGGAGATTTCCCTGTAATTTCCCCGATTACCATGATTTCCCTGTGATTTCGCCGATTACCATAATTTCCCTGTGATTTCCCAAAGATTACCTATGATTTCCTTAGATTTCCTCTGACTTCCCTTGATTTTCTGATTAGTTTTCTCATATTTTACTATACCCTCGACTATACCTTTACACGGCTTTGTTAGCATTTTTGAAAGTTTTCTGAATTGAAGTAGGTAACGGAAAGAATACAATAGGTAGCTAGGTCTTTTAACCAGTCTTTTATTAAACTAAATAAACTTAAAAAAAAAACACAAAAAACAAAAATAAACATTGGATATAAATTAAAAAATAAATTAAAAAAACATTCAATAGATAACGTGTAAATATTAAAACACGTAGGTACCTTATCAAAAAAAATTAAGCACTTGAACAAAAATCAAAAGACCTCGTTCTTTCAAAAATTGACTTAGTTTCTCAAAATGGAAAACCCCTTCAAAGAACTGTCCACCAGCTCCTCTTGTATATCTATAAAGACATTAAATTGATGGCAGAGTATTCCTTAGGTTGGCGTGTAACGTTTCATACAAAAGACGACCTCCTGTGTAATAAATATAAAGGGAATTTTTTTTTAACAGCATCATCATAATAATTATTCCGATTAGGTGTATTCGAAGAATTTTTAATAGATATGTCATAAAGCCTTTTTAAAAATGTATTGCTTATTTGGAAATCTTAAACTTGCATAACATCAAGATCAGGTTTATTTCGGGTATAATTATTGTAAATTTTGATATTTTCTTTAAATTGGGTTTCCACGTGAGGATTTTTTTTCGAAAATCTTTGTAACAGGTTGTAAGTAGGGAATTATGACCTCACTTATCCGTATTTAACATGAAAACGAGCTCACCAAGGCGCATGCTCGGGCGCATGCCCAGATAATAATTTACAGTGATTTCCTCTGATTTCCCTCTACTTGTACACCAGATTTCCCCAGTGAATTACCCCTCGTGATAAACGTACTGTGATAACCTAAAAGTCCCCGCCGCCCCTTGAACATGACACTAAATGAAATGTCAATTTTAACCAATCCGCGAAATTAAAAATTTGGCCCAACAAAGAAAGCGAAAAAATGCAAAGCTAAACCCAACGTTGTAACTAGACAAATCAGTGTGGAAAGTTTAATCGAACCTACCTACAACAAAGACAAATCCACATTTCTTTTGATATATGACGTGAGCAATCAGGGGTAAATGGTTTTCAATGTAAATTTTTGATTTTATTGATTTTACTTTTAAGATTGTGTACTTTGATTAACAAGTTCTAGTGACTGTTGGTTTGGTTGGCAACAGTTTGACGATTTAATAACAAATTGCGATCAATTAGCTCTATTTACAATTTGCAATAATTTCATCAGGCTGAACAGGCTTATTTGTTGAATTGGATTAAAATCAACAATTCAGGTGTACAATGTGAGTGAGGTTATGATGTTATCTAATCTCATTACAACTTTGAGATTTTCGATGATTTCAGCCATTTACATCCAACAGATGCAATGAAATGACACTTGAAATATTGAAAATCCATAAAGTTATTTACCTACGAATGCATATATGATAGAGACCGATTGACAATATTTACATCTTGTGAATCGACAAAAGAAAAGTTTCATATAGCCAAAATTAAGTGGGACAAGGTTATTAAAGTTCCACAACAAACTGAAATGTTTTGCAAGTACAAATTGACAACGACGCAAAGTTACTGACAAGTTACTCAGATAAAAGTTTATATCACTATCTTCTGGACTTCATTGTCTCTTTTGCAATAAGGTACCAGAACACAATATTGTCAGACTTTTTAAATCGGGGAGCTATGCAGTGACTCAAATCTCCAAATCAACGCAACCTCATGGAGGACGAGGAGGCATTGTCAACTCGTGGAAAGGCCGCATGTTCCCAATGGGATCGTCCCCCTCAATTAAATTTGACGAATTCAACATCTCGTAGACTATATCACATGAAGCCCAAATAGCATTTTCAAACGCTGTACATTTACCGCTTCTTGTGACGTCATTACCGTGTTGACGTCACATAAAAATACGCGTTTCAAATAAGACAAAAAGATAGGAGTATAATATTTTTCGTTTAGTTTCTGGAAAAGGTGTTTTTGAATATTGTGACCCCATTTCATCATGCAGAACGAACAAATCAGAAGAATGGAAATAATGCCCACCTGCAGACCCGATATATGTGAAATGTCGATACATAAATGTGCGCACTCGTTTTGGTAGGGGTAGCTATTTACCCACGGTTTTGTGTTTTTGTTTATAACTACTATGATAAACCTCCCGGATTCTCCAGCCCCTTTTTGAACATGAACATGAAATGAAATATCAGTAACATCAACAAATGTCAAATTCAAATAGAATGACTCCTTGGTCTACAGTCCATATTATATCTGGTGAATATACTAAAGCAAAGTTTCCAAGGCAAACTTGTAAGTGTGACAAGGTTAATAACGTCTCACAACAGCTGAAATAAGCTGTAAGCACAACTGGCAATATTTATGACGTTTTTTTTTTTCGCAAATTACTTTAAAATTTGTGGATTCCATGTATTTTAATTCTTATATCGTCGGGAATACTTCCCTTGTTTAACTTACTATTACTACGAGCTACTAACTGTGGTCTTCCAATAACTCAAACTATTTCTACTTTGCTAACAACTGGACACAAATATCGATGGACTCAACAGCAGCAACTGAAACTGAAATAGCTTCTACGTGCTCTATAGGAGAGATAATTTCCTGAACATGACGACATGACATTTTAGCATTAATTATTTTCTGAAAGAAAAACAAAATGTTAAATGGTATTTAACCTACGATTAGTTCCTGAAAAAAGGCTGAATGGAGTCGCGAGTACATGGAACCGTTTATTTTGTAATTTGCGTCACTTTAAAAGAAATGAGGTTAGATGGCAATTTTTAAGCAATTACATGATATACACAATTTACATGTTTTTCCACAATCGTTAGCAAAACTGATGAAAATTCAACCCAAAATAGTGAGCAAAGCGGCCTCTTGAATCACAAGTGAGCAAAGTAAATTAATTTCTTCACAAGTGAGCAAAATAGACGAGCGTATAATTGGTTGCATACTTCAAATACAGTGTTTTCCTGACGCTTGACTTTTCTCTGCCTGTGCTAAAACTATTAAAACTTTGCCAACACCGGTAATACTTTCAACGCTTTTACTGTGTTCATCAATTATTGTTGATGACGTCGAGAATTTTTAAAGTATAATATCATTAAATCTTACATTAAAGAATAAGGCTTTAAGGGCTGATGATGGAAGTAGTGTTCTGCCGAAACATGTTCCATTTGTAATTTTACGCTCATTAAAGTTTGTGGAGTTCGACTTAGATATATTTAAATTTTAATTTAAATTTACTCCACTTGGATTTATCAACATTCTTCTGGTTTAGAAATATGTATGAATCCATCTACTTCAGGAGTCATCCATTTTGGTGGAGTTACCAATTGTACAATAAATATCTACCATTCTACATGAAGCAACATAAAATTTTTGTAATTAGTTTTACGTTGAATGTTCAATTGAACATAATGTACTGTCGAATCTTTCGTTAATAAAAAAAATGTTTATTAGAAAATGTTTAACACACGTGAACAATGTCTTTTTCTCACTTGTCAGGTTGGTATACTCGCTTCGCTTTGTAACCAATTTCTGGACGCGTGAGAAAAAGACATACTTTGCTCACTTGTACTAAAAATAGCTATTATCGCAACACTTGGTCCATATTTTCACAAATAATATCAATAGCATTGCAAGACAAGATTTAAACAAATTCTGGTGAATAAACAAAGTCTGGTACAAACGAAAAAGGAAGTTTTATAGAAGCGGGGCATTAAATATAAAGCGATGGCGCCTACGTTTATGACAACACATGGTCGGAAAAAAAACGGTAAAATTGAAATTATTGAAATCTTTGCAAATTACATTGACGTGTACTTATATTTGGCAGAAATATAAATATAGGGTGTTATGGGAATGTATACAAATATTTTTGGGGATTTTTTTTTCGTATTATACCTTCTTCTAATACTGACGAGTCGTTTCATGCTTCAAGTGCGAATTCTAAAAACAATGATGAAAGGGAACGTCTCTCGGCAGATAAAAACTCTAAAACTCTTATCATAAGTCTTGATGCAAGGATGATTATTCAAAGATGTCGGGGTATGAACAAACAACCTCTTTTCCAAGGGGAGCAAAAATATTAATAATGCAAACGGAGTTTAATGTAACTTTATACACACAATAGAGGTGGACCAGCGATACACTGGCCGTAGAGACCTCTTAAAAAAGAACTTGGGATGACCGGAAAGCG
Source organism: Diaperis boleti (assembly GCA_963583935.1). Classification (NCBI taxonomy): domain Eukaryota; kingdom Metazoa; phylum Arthropoda; class Insecta; order Coleoptera; family Tenebrionidae; genus Diaperis; species Diaperis boleti. The sequence continues at coordinate 33,233,684 of OY757242.1, read as the reverse complement.
CAGCATTTTCACACTAAAAAACGAGTAACGGTTGGAGAAAGTTGGAAAAAGTCGCGCTACTCAACCTTGACAGCGCCCTCAGTGCATAGATTTTTTTACATGGTTTTTTACGTGTAAATCTACAATTTATTCTCATCCCTATCTATTGATTATTTATATTAAAGACTACTTCCTAATGATTATTTATATCGGGTGTCTAAATAAAAATCTGGTCAAGATTGCTTTGATAAAAATTACAAATATTGAACGTGTGTCCTAGATACAGTGACAGGAGTTCAGGCACCCATCTCACGCCACCCGGTATAGGTACAATTGAAAGATGGACCTGATGTTAAGATAGACGGCGAAGGGAAGTTCCAGGTTCCTCCACCATAATTTCTTCAAGTTCATCAAGAAACTGTGCAGTCTTTTTTGTTGGCCGTCCACTTCCGGGTTTTCTTGTTAAGGATCCACTCTCCCGAAATAATTTTACACTGCGATTGAAACACGGTTTCAAATTCTAGATACTTGACACTTCAACATTGACATGAGCTACGACGTGCCGAATGTGAACCGCTGTTGTTTCATGGCAATCTTGACCAGATTTTTATTTAGACACCCGGTGACTCAAACACGCGACAAGTGGTTTTGGAAGCTGCTTCGGTCAGTCACGTAAAGTGAATTTTTGACGATTCTATTTTTAAATTGAACACACAATTTTAAACAACTTGAAAACCTCGTGGTGCGAATAAAACAAGACTTAATAAATTTTCAAAAAATGGCAAAAAAAAACTCGCCCCAGGTTAGGTAGGCAATCCGAATTTCTCCTTTGTGAATTACAGGTCTCTGACTTCAACGGCGAATTAAAACATGGTCAAATTTGGGATTTCACATTACTGTAAACAGATGCAGATTGTTAAGTCTGTCGCCTCAACGATGGTTTCTGGTCCATTCTTGGCACGATTTTAAATTTTATTACAAAGGTTTGGTAACAAAATGTAAATTTGAAATTCGCTTACTGTTACATTGGAACATGTGCTTAAAGCTCGCAAAAACTGTCGAAAGCAGGAAAAGCTCGGGGTGTGAATAAAATCAGATTTTACAAGTTAATGTTAAGAAAATGATACGAACTTGTTGCAAAGAGTTGTGGATGGTCAGGAATGGGAGGGAGCCTTCATTCTCGCACGATATCCCTCACCTCAGAGCAAGTCAGGCAGACAATCCAAACTTTTCCTTGGTGCATTACTTAATTACTAGCTGACCCGACCCTGTCCAAATGTCAATACATTTTTGTTTTTGGACAGATCGCGAAAAACAAAAGTAAAACAATGTAGTTTTATTTTATTATAGGCTGGGATGCGTTTTCCTAGATTTATCTCTAAATATTCCCGATTTTTATTTTCAATTGAAATTATTTCAATTATTTATTCAATGAAGTTATTTCTATCCCGGGAGCCAAAATAAAAAAGAATCAACCAAATATGTCGTTCCTATCGTCATACATACAAAAAATGTTTTTTGTAAAAATTTTCCTAAAAACCTCATATCAACTATTAGGAATATAATTCCAGATCGGTACAGCCGAATATAGGATATAAATAAAGTGCAAAAAAGTTTACCTACCATCAGGGGCCCCCTTGGGACAGAGGGGCGTAGCTACCATCAGGGGCCTACATGAGACGAGAGGCGTAGCTACCATCGGGAGTTCCCTTGGGACAGGGGGGCGTAGTTACTGTTTGAACCGCCGTAATACCTACCTACTACTACGTAATAATACAGTGAACACGCCTAGTAATCGTCGTAATGTACTAGGTAGTAAGTTATCTAATAAAGGTATCTAATAAAATTAAATAATCGCAGGACATGGAAAAGACACATTAATCAGATCCGGAAAATAGGAAGAAGCAACCCTGAGATTTTCAAAATTAAAATAATAAATTAAGTACATTTATTCCCATTAGTTTGAGACTTTCCTTTTTACACCTCGGTAATTATATTGTTGGATGAAGTGAATTCGCGGCCGGATTCTCGATTAGTGATAGTGATTAATTTTAGGTTTAGCATAGGTTAAATAAGTGATTAGAATAAGACACCACGCGCCCTGTTGCGGCATAGCATGAGGTTGCAACAGGGAGCGAGCGTACGACCGTGTCGGGGGTCGGGTAGCGAATGGCGACAGGCACAGACAGTTTACCTTTATACTGTCTGGCCGCTCGGCTCCCCCACTTTCGCGCGCTCTCGCGACCGCGGTTTTTTACGCGTATGGTCGCGAGTGGTTAGTTGTAAGTAATATCATAGTATAGATTAGCGCTATTAGAATATGTTAGTTTTAAGTAGATTTAAGTTCGTTTAATGTTAGTTTTAAGTAAACATAGACTGCAGCCAATCAGAAAGCAGGACGCCACCTGCGATCGGGTTTTACCCCGTCGCAGGTATAAAGGCAGGCCACTTTCTGGTTGGAAGGAAATTCCCGATGAGCAGTTTGGGTTCCGGGAAGGACACGCGACCACTCACCAGGTGCTGAGGGTGGTTGAGACCGTCGCTGACAACTTCAACCGCAAGAGGCACACTGGTGCGGTGTTCTTGGACGTCGCAAAGGCCTTCGACAAGGTCTGGCACGAGGGGCTGCTCCACAAGCTCCTCGAGGCCGAATTTCCAATCGGATTGGTGAAAATCGTCCGATCATTCCTGGAAAGGAGGAAATTCAGATCCAAGATTGAGAATGTGAGGTCGGGTTGGAGAGGCATTGCTTCTGGTGTCCCCCAGGGGTCGGTGCTTTCCCCGTTCCTCTTCTCAATCTTCTTGTCCGATGTCCCGCGTCCGGAGGATGCCGCCACCACCACGGCGTTCTACGCGGATGACACGGCGGTCCTAGTACAAAGCGGAGACGCTGAACTAGCGACCAGGAAACTCCAAAGGATCGTTGACGATCTGGAGGATTGGTTCACCAAATGGCGGATAGACGTGAACGCTGCAAAGAGCAGCGCCGTTCTGTTCACCAAGAAAAGGGACCGGCAAAGCAGGATCTGCACCCCGATGGGCCACGTCTCCATGTTTGGCTCGCCCATTCCATGGACGACGGAGGCCAAGTACCTCGGAGTGGTACTAGACCGGGGGCTATCCTTCCGGGCCCACATCAAGTCGGCCCGTGACAAAGCAACTGGGATGATCCAGCGGCTGTACCCGATGATTGGTCGACGCAGTCGGTTGACCATCGGGAACAAGCTGCTGCTGTTCAAGACAGTTGTGAGACCGGCCATGATGTACGCCTCTCCCGTGTGGGGATACGCGGCAGAGTCGCACATCAAGGTTCTCCAGACGGTACAGAACAAGTACCTGAGGATCGCGTACGATGCCCCATGGTACGTACGCAACTCGCAGCTTCACCGCGAAGCAGAACTCCCTTCCATAAGGGAATTCATGCGGGCAACCGCGGAAAAGACTTTCGCCCGGGCGGAAGTACACCCCAACAGGCTGGTTCAAGTAGTGGTGGACTACGATGAACGATCCAATCTCAAGCACAGGCGCCCCAAGATGGCGCTTGTGGACAGGTGAGTGGGCAAAACCACTCCAAAAACCCGACAAGCGGGACGAATCGTCGCCTCGGCGGCGGTTCACCAATAATCAAAATTCAATTTAGTGCCTTTTGTTTTTCATGTTTCAGATGAAGGAGGCAATGGACATCGTCCAGCACTCCGTCCATTCAGAGAAACGCTGCTGTTGGAAGGAAGTTCTATTCAGCCCTCGAAAGAGGTAGTTGAATAAAGTGCATACAAAAATCCAAACTGATGTCTTCTCTTTGACAACTCGTCGACCCCAAACCCTGCTGGTCCGGTGGACCACTACGTCGAGGCGCAGAGCACCAGGTCGAGCATCCGCTCTGACCGACAACCCCCTTCGACGTCGGTCGATGTCTCCGGCAACGTTTTCACCACCGAGGAGTCGCGGACCCCATCCGTCACCTGGTGGAAACCATGTTCCTGCGACACGTGGCGCCCAACGTGGGGCACTTCTCCAGAATGGCTCCTGAGGGAACCCCAAACTAAAAACCGCGTCGAAGAGGAGAGAGAAGGAAGTCAGCACCAACCTGGTGCACCAGCTACGACGGAGGACCGCCCACACCAACCAGTAGGGGGCGACCAAACAACAAGGAAGACATCAGCAACATCACGAGCCCTCGACCATGGAGAGGGTGGAAACAACGCTCCTGCAGATTGCAACCCAAATGGCCGCCCTGCAGGAGGTGGTCATGAACTCCCGGCGATATGTAATCGCCCCTGACGAGTCGCCAGACGTCATCCTGCCCACCATGGAGCCGGAGGATGAAGTCCAGGACTTCCAGGAGGTCCCGGAAGAAGACCCGGAGCAGGAGTACATCTATGAGGACCTGGAGGACGATACCGCTGCTCCAGAATACTTCGTCAATTTTTACGTCCCATATTTGTACTTCGGCAGCTACCCGGAGAACTTCATCGAGGACGTCAGCGAAAACGTCAGCGGCTACATCCGCCGGGAAGGTGACGAACAAGGAGTCCACAGAGCGATCATCACCCACCTCCTCCAAGCGATCGAGAGCGTCCCCGGGAGGGTCAGACGACACCTGGAGGACCGAGGGTACGTCGAGGAACTGTACGACGTGCTCAGGAGGGCGTACAGGGGCGAGTACGACGAGGACGGCTACCAACAACACCACGTCGAGTCGCTATGTTCCATGGCGACGGAGTACAGCGCTAAGGGCCACGCTCCCAGGGATACACCAGCTTGCCGCTGGGATGGGTTCAGATACCCAGAAGACGCTCCAAGAAGCCGCTGTAACGTCTACAAGTACCCAGACGAGTACGAGTACGACAGCGACGGATGTCTGGTCCCAAAATTCAGCGAGCGCGAGCTGGAGTTGATGGACGGGTGGAGAAGCAATCGCGACCCGGAACCCCACGAGGACTACGCGACCTCCATCGCCCCCATCAACGCCCGCTGGCATGAACCGAACCCGCTGTACTACGACGGAGATATGGGCTACCTCTACAACGAGGATGGGTCGCCCAACGAAGAGGTTTCCGACCGTGACCTGCGCCGAGGAGGTAAACCACGGCAGCGAGAGTTCTGCGGCGCCATGACGGCCGAACCAGGAGTCGGCCGCGGCGCCCCCAAGAAGCGCAAGAAGAAGCGGCAGAACCGCAGGTCAAAGAAGACTTCTTCGCAGGTGGAGACCTATCTCCCTGTAGCCCCCGGTAGCGAGTACCAGGTACCCGGAGTCCCCGAAGCCGCCGCATTACCACCAGCAGCGGCCACCACCGAATTCGACGCCCCCATCGCTCCGGAACCGGAAGAAGTCGCCGCCGCCCAGAATCCGCAGCAGGAGCTGTGCGATATTTGGCCGACCGCTGCCGAGCCGCGGGATTACCTCGAACACATGTCCGTGGACGAGGTGCTGGACTTGTTTGTCATCCCGCCGCCGCCAGCCGACTTCACCGACCTTCCGGACCACCTGCAGATCGTCCCGCCACCAGAACCAGTCACCCCACAAGAGCCCGAGCCAGAGGAAATCAACGAGCCCGAGATCGTCAGCGCGTTCGTCGATTTTCCGGCGAGATGTAGTCCCGCCACCGTCACGCTGGACGTCAGCGTCCCGACGCGGGCCACCACTCCTTGCGCCGCCATCCAGAGGATAGCCGAAGATGACGCCGGTGCCGAGTCTGTGGCCCACACGTTCGTGGTCACCGCAGACGTCCACCACGAGGCCGACTACATCCCGGAGCCACGACACCACGACGCCTCCACCGCGGTGCCAGGACAGGCATCCGCAATCCTGAAGCCACCGCCCTGTGTAGAGGACCTCGAGGACGTTGAAACATCCCTGGCCGACCCTGGACAGTTAATCCAGCAGGTATCATCTTGTGCGGGACCGACAATAACACCTGCGGCTGTCTCGCGACCACCACCTGGTTTTACGACGCCGCCGTCCTGGTGCACGACGTCTCCACCAACTACGACGCCCATCCCGACGCCGCTGAAGATCTTGCCGCCTCCGGGATTCCCACCGATTAGGACCACCATCGTTCGGAAACGAACGGTGACCTGGGACGAGCCGCTGAGTCGATTCAGATCGCCGACACCGCATCCCAGGAGGTCAACAGCAGAAGCCACCGAGACACCGCCGGACAGCCCCTGCGAACCTCTTGAGACGGACCAGCAGCCCCACGTCACCAGCCCACCAACCCACCACGACCCACCACGACGGGAGGGACCCGCCAAACCCGCGGGCTCAGCTCGCCACACCCCGAAACCGCGGACAACCGCGGATTTCAGCAACCGCGGACAACCACCTCCTCCGACGCTCGACACGGAGGGACGACTTCACGGCCAGCCGCGAAGAAACTCGCGACGCCGCGCGACCCGCGCCGACCGGCGGAAGGAAAAGTGAAGCGCCCGCAAATCCGGCCGTGGTGAAGGGGGGAGTGTGTTGGATGAAGTGAATTCGCGGCCGGATTCTCGATTAGTGATAGTGATTAATTTTAGGTTTAGCATAGGTTAAATAAGTGATTAGAATAAGACACCACGCGCCCTGTTGCGGCATAGCATGAGGTTGCAACAGGGAGCGAGCGTACGACCGTGTCGGGGGTCGGGTAGCGAATGGCGACAGGCACAGACAGTTTACCTTTATACTGTCTGGCCGCTCGGCTCCCCCACTTTCGCGCGCTCTCGCGACCGCGGTTTTTTACGCGTATGGTCGCGAGTGGTTAGTTGTAAGTAATATCATAGTATAGATTAGCGCTATTAGAATATGTTAGTTTTAAGTAGATTTAAGTTCGTTTAATGTTAGTTTTAAGTAAACATAGACTGCAGCCAATCAGAAAGCAGGACGCCACCTGCGATCGGGTTTTACCCCGTCGCAGGTATAAAGGCAGGCCACTTTCTGGTTGGAAGGAAGTTCTATTCAGCCCTCGAAAGAGGTAGTTGAATAAAGTGCATACAAAAATCCAAACTGATGTCTTCTCTTTGACAACTCGTCGACCCCAAACCCTGCTGGTCCGGTGGACCACTACGTCGAGGCGCAGAGCACCAGGTCGAGCATCCGCTCTGACCGACAACCCCCTTCGACGTCGGTCGATGTCTCCGGCAACGTTTTCACCACCGAGGAGTCGCGGACCCCATCCGTCACCTGGTGGAAACCATGTTCCTGCGACAATATGTTGCTATAAAAATTAATACTATTACTGTCAATAATTTAATTTCAAGGAGAAAAGAGCATCCATCATAGTAATAATTATAAAATTGTACAAAATACGCCAATAAAAGTTTTAGAAATAATTACGTAAGTATTACATTCACTACGTCCCTACACAAAAGTAGGTATGTTCGCCCAAGAATATGAATGCTTTTTTGTCTCGGAAATAATATCCTGTGTCGTCAATTTCAGAGATCGCCAAATTCCGGAAACAAAGAATACGCCAACGAACGGTATCCACACTGTCGTTCTTGTCCTGTTTCGGCAATAGTGTAGGGCCGTTGACAGCGATCATGTATTGAACAACATTTTTTGTATTTGTTGACGCAAAATGAGAAAAAACACGAATTAACATAAAATTTGTTGAGTTCGACTTGAATATATTTAAATTTTAAATCAAATTTTGAGGTTAGGTTTGACAGCTGTCAAATTAAGACATATGCGGAAAAATGTATATATTTAGTTTCCATTATTCCATTATGTATTTCACAAAACAAATAAAAAATAGCTGTTACTTCTTAACATGACTAAAACAAATAAGGAATTTAATCGTAGATTCGAAACCATATCTGACAAGTTTTAGTAATCAGGTTTCACAGCCTGCAGCATTCCTTAGGTTGTTCTTTTGTTATGTAATGAAAATTTGTGCAAATAGTTACTAAGCCAAATAGATGTCACTATACCCTCGGACACTTAAGTAGGTACAGATAAGAACCGGCCTATAGTTTAATTAATTTATTTCTAAACGTTTTTCCGATAATGTTAATGCACCATCCGAACCGCCCCATTAACATATTTTATGTCACCAGAGGGATTTTCCTTATATAGGTGTTGACGACTACAACGGTAGTGTAATTCCTTCCTAGTTTATATCCGGCTCTATTGTCGCGGCCGCCCTAAATGCTCCCAGTGGTCCCCAATTAATCCACTCACAATCCCAGGGCGGTTAGTGGTAAAGCTGGGACGGTTAGCGGTCAGCTTGGCCTTGTTCTCGGATTCCGCAAGATTGCGCCGTCCCCAGAGCGCTAATAATTTACGAGACCGGATGAGAGAACACTTATTGACTCGTTGATAACCCCGTCCCTATCACTTTTGGATAACGTCGTTTGAGAACATGTGAAAATACGGGTCCTGTTTTAACACATTGTTAAAGTTGAAAGTTTAAATTTATAAATTTAATTTATAAGAAAATTTATTTTATATTTATGTTAGCTATCAAAATGGGTATAAAGAGCCAAAATTAAATAACAGTGCTTTATAATTTAATAAATTGTAAAAGCGTATCAACCATTTGATGCAAGATATAAAGGGCGTCTCGGTTAGCTTCCTCAAAATGTGAGAAAATTTAAGTAACATTAGGACCAAAATTGAAAAAACGAAAAAAAGCACTTCTGTAAAATGAAATTTTGGAGCCTTCGATAGATGAAAATTAAATACCATTGCAAAATGAATTTGTACACCACCGCAACGTTCTATTGCCCGAGAAATCCAAGGAAAGGGACGATTAAATACTGCCGAATACATTCTCTTCATAAGGTAGAATCAGAAGCAGACGAGTGTGTTAAATCTCCAAATTTTTAATAATTATTGCCCACCTAATAATATATGTAGTATTCAACTTAAATTTTCATAGACATAGTAAATAAAAGATACGTCTTTTTTAATCAAAGAATGTAGACGTAGAAAAGTATTGTATGCAACACGTGCCGAAGTGCCCTTACATACTCGTGTTGATACTTCAACACTTGCGTGTAGATGCAGCCTTCGACACTTGTTACATGATATATTATTACATAACAGTGGATATCACACTTTAACAACAGACAAAGAAAGAAAATTTAGATTAATTCCATACACTTTCTCAACACACTCTCATCTCTCAACTGTCGTTGCATTTTCAAAAGCTGGAGTCACTTGTCAAAGTAAAATAAGAATGTGAAGCAAATTGTAACAAATATGTAAAAAGTGTCATTTGGGTGGAAGTAGAAAAGGGGAGAAAAGAACTGTAAAAAACTTATTTCTGGACGATGGATCTAGAAGGCGTTTAACATAGTGTCTAGACTTATTAGGGAATATATAGCCACCCATTTAACACATAAATTGACTTTTATACGACAATGCAGAATCGTACTTTTTTCCAACGAATCTCAGACTAGACATAAGAAGTGAAAGCATACCGTGTGAGGATATGGAGGAAACCAGGATATACAGCGAGACTGGCTCGTGCTTTTCAGAAAAACTTTGATATTTTTAAAGAGTATTATCCATGGTCGTCGCTTATAGGAAATTATCGACCTCCAAAATGTCATCAACCAATTATTATTTAGCCACTTGGACAAAATTTTCATTTTCGGACGATAGTATTCGACCAAACCGCACGAGAAGGCTCCAAAATGTGTTAGACGAAACAAATCTATAGGCCAGCAAGCTCGCCGGATATGAATTCAAACGTATGTCTACTTGTGGAATATGGTTAGTAAAGCAATATTAAGAAGACGAAACCCTCCCATAACCCTTCAGGAGTTGATTATAGTAACTGAAGAAGAATTGGAGAATTTTCTCGAGAAAGTTGAGAATTTAATTCTTTCAATGCCACTGCGATTCAAATCGTCCCTTGAGAACGGAGAAAGCCATATTATTGATTCTGAGTCTGAAAGTTGTTCTTCTTTAAAATGCATTATCTTGGAAATTTATTATTATTATTATTTTTATATCATTAATTTATCTAAACGTAAGTTTCCACGTATAGACCCGTCAGCAATTCTCTAAAAGTAAACTTCTAGACAAAATTAACGCACCAGTACATGTTATATTTTCTTTACTTTTACTTTTAAATTAAGTTCGTGACTATCTATTTTACACGGGTTTTAATTTTGCAATGAAACAGAAGAAAAAAGTAAAAAAAACACAATAGCACTGATGGCCATAAGTGAACAGACATTACGAGAGGCTAAAGTGTGGTTTGAATATTTCGCAAAGAAGATCGGCCATGTTGGAATTTTATATTTAGATTGGTGATGTGGTTCCGTCCTAAAATACTTTTTTTCAGACTCGCAGAATCCACTATATTTGAAGAAAATCTGTTGAAATTCTCCACGTAATACGAGGGGGTATTGATATCTAGTTAGCCTTGGCCGTTTCCTTTGAACAAAACAAAATCGTATTACCATGGCAACAAATAATGACTTATTAGAAATGTCATTGTAAAATTTCACTTCAAAAAGTTGAAGCATTGCTGAGCAGTAAAATTTGAAAGAAAGCATGTCGACCCCCATTGTGAAAATTAAGAAATTGGAGTTTTGAGCCACCATTAAGTACCTGTATTTGAAGGGGTTACGGGGTGAGGATATTTACGAAGATATGCTCGAACACTTGGTGATCAGTGCCCTTCATACGCGACTGTGAAAAATTAGATTGCGTCTTTCAAAAGAGGAAAACTTTCTATCGAAGATGACAAGAGACCAGGAAGACCGATTTCGGTGTCTACCCCCGAAAATATTGATGCAGTTCACGACATGATAGTCAGACCGTCGAATTGGGCTGAAACATATAGCTGAGACACTAAAGATCTCGTATGAACATGTTCATCACATAGTTCACGTCGATTTAGATGTGAAAAAAAAATCTGCAAAATGGATCCCCAAATGTTTAAATGCCGATCAAAAGCGAGCAAGAGTGGAAGCATCGCGCTCAATCTGTGCCCGTTTTGAAAAAGGTCCAGACTTTTTGAGCCGTGTTGTTACTATGGATGAAACTTGGGTCCATTTTTACGACCCAGAAACGAAGCAGCAGTCGATGGAGTGGAAGCACCGTGGTTCTCCACAGCCAAAGAAGTTTTGAGTCCAAAAATCCGCTGGAAAAGTTCTTGCTTCAGTTTTTTGGGATACTCGTGGAATAATAGCGATTGACTATTTAGAAAAGGGCCAAAAAATAGCCGGAGATTATTATTCCAGATTATTAATCATCTTAAAAGAACAAACCAAAGAAAAAAGACGCGGTCTGTTGGCAAAAAGTGTGCTGCTTTTGCAGGACAATGCACCTGTGCACAAATCGCACATTGCCATGAATACAATTCGGGATTTAGGGTTTGAATTACTGGATCATCCGCCCTATTCTCCAGATCTACCCCCCTCAGACTGTTATCTATTCCCTAGACTAAAAAAAAAAACTCTAAAAAGATATAGATTTTTGTGCAAAGAAGAAATCATAGAATATATGGAAAGCTGGTTTGTGGAGCAAGAAGAATTTTTTTTTTTTTTTAAAAGGTTAGAGGCGCTATAGGATTGCTGTAAAAAATGTGTTAATTTAAGAGGAGACTATGTTAAATAATAAAATATTTTGAGTTCCAAATTTTAGTTGCTTCTATAGTAGGCTAACAATTTATCAATACCCCCTCGTAATAATAATTAATATTAGGCTGGCAAGAATAAAGATTTATTTCATTACTAGCACAATGCCCGGTGTTGCCTGGGTTAGACCACCAATAATAATTGCTGTAAATCTTCGACAATACCAGCATTTAGATTTGGGGAATTATTAGGTAGCTGACCCGACAGACGCTGTCCTATCCAAATTGCAATAAATTTGTTCTTGGCCAGATTGTAACACAAAAGTAAAAACAAAAGTAATTCAAGGGCCACCAAGGGGGCGTAGCTACCATCGAGGTTCTCCTTAGAAGTCCCCTTGGGAGAGGGGGGCGTAGCTACCATCGAGGTTCTCCTTAGAAGTCCCCTTGGGAGAGGGGGGCGTCGCTACCATCGGACCCCTTTTTGGAGAGGGAGTAGCTACCATCGCCCTCCCCCCTTGGGACTGTGAGGCGTAGCTACCATCGGGCCCCCCTTGGGACAGGGGGCGTAGCTACTATCGGGGGGCCCTTGGAGCAGAGGAGCGTGGCTACCATCGGTACCCCCTTGGGAGAAAGGGGCGTTGCTACCATCGAACCCCGCTCTCATTCATCCGCATTCATTTATTATACACTATGCAAAAGGTAGCCTTATGTGCTATTCCAGACTTTGGCTCTGTGCCAAATTTTATCCATCCAAACTTTCTCATTAATAATATTAGTAAGATTAAGTCTCTGTGGGAATAGGGCATTAGCATTAAATATAATATTGACATCTTCACAAAATTCTTAAGGTGGTCAAATTAGTAGAAAGAAACTTTTTTCTTAAAATCGTTTCGTTATATTATTATTCTTCTTAAGGGACGCAGTTCAGACCCCGCTGCACTAAAGCTTTAGCTTATTGTGCCCCACTTAGTTACTTTACTCCATAAGGCCTGTGTTGTTAATAAACTCTCTAAGGGACCCTCGCACAGTGTATGTAGTAGAGTTTCTTCCTCCCCCTATACATACTGCAATCAGGATCTTGCGTCACCCCAATTGTGGTAAGATGTTTCATGAGACAGTAGTGTCCCGTGAAGAGTTCAATTGCTTTTCTTAGTTGTTTCCTGCTCAATCGCAGGATTTCTTCTGCCCGTTTTTTCGACGAGACTTATCCATAAACATCTGCGAGTACATCTGTCCAGGAACGTCAAATTGGGGACTTCCTTAGCGTCGACAGTGTCGCCCCTTTCCAGAGTGCGCTTTCTGCCACCGCCTCCGCTAGCCCGTTCCTTGGTGGTCTTTTCAGCCCAGGAGGCATGCAGGTAGCCCTCAGGAATGTTATGGCGTTGAACTTGCCACCCTAATATCCGACAAGGCCGCCGCAAATGATACAGTACTCCTCTATTTTTGGCGGACGTGCCTTATCGCTGGGAGTACTCTCCGACTGGCGGAGCATTCCCCCTGCTACCGGTGCTAGATCCCAGTTCCGACTTTCTGGCAGTCGGGTTTGTCCCTGTTGTAGTTTCGTTATAACTAAGCCGGGTGATTCACCAAATTAAGCAAATATTTAAACTGGGCTAATGGATTGATTTGGTACCAAAAATTGTTTTTTCATTAAGTCACAAAATATATGCACGGCCGAAAACTTTTGTTGGTCACAGGAATGATGATCCGAAAAAAAAAACAAGTGTAGGTTCTTAGTAGCTCCATAAAACGTTAATATCTACGCATGAAAATCTTACCTTGAATTCACAATAAAGATTGCTGAAATGTCGTTTTCCATTGTGAATGCATATAGTTTTTCTACTATATCCAGAGGCTCCGCGTACACAAGCTGTTTCATATGGCCCCACATGAAAAAATCTTCCGATACACCTTTCCTGGAAATTATTATCTGACCACTCTGACATTATAGGGACTCCTCCCGTCTTGTAAGAACCACATTTTTGTAGTCTTATGTTCCAAGGAACGTCCTCTCATTGGGGGTTCTCATGGACACCATCTCGCGTGAATCCTGCCCCATCGGTGCTCAAAACAGTTGTTAGAAAAATTTGCTTTAAAAAAAAGAGAACCGACTTCAAAAAGTGAAAAATAAATGAATACCATGTATTATTACATGTGTCACCTAATGATCTGTTTGAAGTCGGTGCCAAGCCTAATAGTTTACAAATTTCTAACATATTGTATTTATACAAAAATATCAACAACGTTATAACGCATTAAAATTCTATATCATTCGACGTTTGCCGGTTGGGTTGTTTTGCTCGGCACGAGCCCCCCACCCACGGTCACGCATTCCGGTGCGCTCGCCGGGAGACTTGCGATGTGGCGTAGGCGGCCAGCCTATCTATCTACTACCTATTTGGCTTGGCACCGACTTCAAACAGATCATTAGGTGGAACATGTAATAATTAGTACATGGTATTCAATTATTTTTCACTTTTTGAAGTCGGTTCTCTTTTTTTAAAAAGCAATTTTTTTACAATTTTGAGTGTTAAGTTAGTGATACCTAGTAAAAACGCTTCTCCAATAATGAGGTCCTCAGTAAAATTGACGAAGAAATCGGTGAACATATACATAATAAAAGGACGGAAAAATTTGAGAATTTTCCTCGATTTCCATGGAATTCCCTAATCAGATCCTGAGTTTTTGACAAGAAATCGGTTAATAAAAGGGAGCAAAAATTTGAGAATTTTTCTCGATTTCCATGAGATCCCCTTATCAGATCCTGAAATGGTGACAATGGGACCAATCTGTATGTATACTCTTTCAAATAAAAGAAGAATTTTACAAATCGGTTTATAAATGACGGACAACCGAATTGATAACCTCCTCCTTTTTTGAAGTCTGTTAAAAAGGTTGTTGTGAGTGACTTGATTAAGCAACCATTCAGAAAATTCTTTAGGTTTAAAGCTTGCACTTCTTTCACGTAGATGTAACCCTTGATCATTGATAATAAATAATTTATCATGGATAATTCGCCAAGGCATGCTTTGTGATACCCCAAATTGTGTAGCTAATCATCTGGAGCTAGTACCTGGATTTTCTTCAACGGAATCCAGAACCTTTTCTTGCATTTATAACCTGCGATCACTTTTGATAGGGCCGATATTCCTCGTGCTTATTTTAAAAGTACCATGCTTCCGATATATTTGCATTAGGTACTCTTGGAAAAACACGAGTTTCTAGCAAATTCCTATTCGGAAATCGCACATTGTACAACTCCCGAGCTGCAAGAGCGTTCAAACGGTCATGTTTATATCGGTCAAGTCATTATATAATTTTATATATAATTATATTTATTAAAATAATTATATAAAATTATATAACTGTGCACCGTCAAGCAGTCAAAATAAAACCGCACTCAATGCAGCAAAAACGTCCTTTTTTTGTTTAGGCCAAGGAATAAGGGTTTATCTACAGATAGTTCTTCAATCATGCCAGCGGTTTTATGAATGTTTTTTTCAATTTTTCTAGGTCTTCTCATATTAGGGACTATCACAGGTTTTTAAATATTTGCGTAACTTTGAATCACCCTGTATACTGTCATAGCTGTCACAATTTATAAGTAAGTAAATAATAATATACAACACTAAGGCTAGTTTCTATAGAAATAAAAAAATAATAGTGTTATATAGTATGTTTCGATACAGGTGCGCTGTTAAGAAAGTTTTCAGGGGCGAGGATGAAGTCTTGAAGGGCGAGACGGCATCCGAGTGTTGCAATGAGCCCCGAAAAGTTAGAGTTCACGCAAAATAAGAAAAAACACACAAATTTTGAGGTTACGTTTGGCAGCTGTCAAATTAAATACCTACATATTATGCTGGAATATTTATATATTTAGTTATATACCACTTTCTTAGCACGAATGAGGTAAAAACCATAGAAACCATAATTATATCATTCGGTACTTTTAAACTGTTCTTCTCTAAAGTGTCTAATTTAATCAGATTTTTTTATTATTTTATTTATATAAATTCGATTCTGCGAAAAACATTATATTCCACATGGTTATGTGCTTAAGAGGGTTTTCCAGTGGCAGGTAGATTTCTGACGGTCGAAGTACATTTTCCCGCAATATCTTTTTTTAATTTACAATTTTCAAAAAAATCGCTCTGTAGCTGCAAAGATCTATATTTTATCAACACGCCCACAAAATTTCAACGAAAAATCTTCAAAAATAAAAAAGTTATATTCAACGGCGCGCAAAAATGTACAAAAATGTGCGGCATTGAATGTAACTTTTTTATTTTTGAAGATTTTTTGTTGAAATTTTGTGGGCGTGTTGATAAAATATAGATCTTTGCAGCTACAAAGCGATTTTTTGAAATTTTTAGATTAAAAAAAAGATATTGCGGCAAAATGTACTTCGACCGGCAGAAATGTACCTGCCACTGGAGAACCCTCTTAAGTGCTTAACAAAATTTCGAAAAAAATTATTTTATACGATCATTCGGATAATTGTTGACCTTCTTGGAGGTCTTCGCATTTTTATGAAAGACAGTGTATTTGACAAACAACGTGACGTGTCATCTTCAACATTTCTAAATTCTAAATTCTTTAACATTTTTCTTATTTAACTGCTCATCCAGAATATAATATTATACATAAAATAATTAAAAATCCAGTTTTTGTGCCCAACGTTTTGCTAATTAAGGGAATTCCACTTTTTTAGGACTAATCTTTCAGAATTTGACAGATGTATACAAAAAAGTAAAACTTTACGGCTCCAAAAAAGAGACCATACAACATCTTTTTGGTAATCATCGTCTAAAAAAAAATATGACCAAATTTTTTAATTCTTTTGTGATCATCGCCTAAAAAACGTCGTGTGCACCTCGGCCAAAAGTGCTTTTTTGGCTTTATCTGCAATGTGCCACAAACAGCAGATGCGTCCAAAAAAGCAAACTTTTACGGCCTAGGTATACAAATTACTATTATTATAATATTCTCATTACATATTCGACTGCTTTTTTTAGATTATAGGATGATTAATAACACATTGTAATAAAACCGCAAACATCTGTCCTGGCATACCTGAAAGAATAAAACATTAAAATAACACGGAAGCAGTTTTATAAATCCGCTGATTCTAAATTTTAACGCTTCAAAAGTTCAGTCCACTCGTACGATATCTGAGTAAAATAACATAAAATAGAATGCCCAATCAAGTGCAGTTTTTAGAAAAATCTCCCATTCCGCAACCTTTTACTGAACCCGAAAACATGATAACGATTGAATTAAATAATGGTAAGTAATTATTTAAGTGTTGATTTTATCGACATCACATTTTTTCAGGTCCAGAAAATACAAAGAAAAATGAAACTGTTAATAAATTCAAGGTTAACAATATAATTAAATCGTTATATTTGGGAATTGGAATATTTATTTTACTGGGATTTTGCGTTACTATTTCGGTTTTATTGATACACAAAGGTCAGCAGAATTGTATGCAAATTCATCATATTTTTTGATAAATTAAATTTCAGGTTACTATAGAAGTGCACGTAACGGTTCTAACACAAGACAAACTACCTTTGAAATATTACTGAATAATAAAGAAGAAGTTATTGCATGCAGGACATCCAGATCTTTACAAGACTGCTGCTACATTTTTGCTAAAGTTAGACCTGGAGATGCTGAAAACTGTACCGTAGAAAAAGTTCTACAACTTTTTTTCCAATATGAGTTAGAAGCAAACAAGCGATCGAAACGTCAACAAGATTACTATGAGTCTTTTTCTGATTATGCGAATCCGCCGCCAAACTATTATCAAGATAATATGTATGGGCCTGAACAGCAGTTAGAATATCCAACCAATTATGATGTACCGCACGATTACAATTTAAACGATGGGTACTATGACTTACTTTATAATCAAGATGTAAATGATTATTACCCAAGCGTAAACAATTATCAAGAACCAAACTCTTACTATAACACTGAAGCACTAAATACTGGAAGTTACCAAACCCAATTTCAGGCTGAGCAATTAGAACAGGTAAATTTGGATTCTGCTCATATTCAACTGGATAGGACCCCAGAAGTTCTGTCTAAAAAATGCGAAAGTGGAGATTGCAGAAATGTAATGAACACCACCACTATATCTTCCATTGCTAACCATAATGTGGCATCTGAAAAAACACAACTTGCTTTGAACGATAGTAAAATCAAATTAAGAAATAATCCGAGAATTAGCCAAGGGACAGACGAAATAAAGCCAACAGACGAGGGGCAATCTTTAAGCCAAAATCGACAAGTCAATCCATGTTATCCAGTTTCTTCCGGTTTCATGCCGCCATACAATCCTTCAACTATGCTCAACCCCAATTTTGGCATGGTCCCAGGATTTCAGCAGCAACCACTTTATGTCATTAATCCTCCGGTCTATTCTTCTTTAAACTATAACGCTTTTGGAAATCCACAAATTTTTAATAAAAATGCAATGCAAGTGGCCGGAGCTGATGGACAATATTATTTATGTAAACCGGTTTCAAATCCGACTAACAATGTAGCTGGTCTACCAGGAGTAGAAATAAGACGAATGTCGGACGCCTTCACTTTGCAGGAAATGATAGAGTCCATGCCTAAAACTTCAAACAGGTTTGAGAAATGTAATTTTTCCAACTGTTGTTTATTTTTTTATTTGCAGCAGTAAATCTAGAGAAGCTTTGGACTGCCCATTTGGCACACGCGCTTGCAATGACGGCTCTAAATGCATTCATAACAAGCAGATATGTGACAACGAAATCAACTGTAACGACGGTAGCGATGAAACGAAATGTTCCTGTAAGAGTCGGATTGGAGAAATCCGGTGGTGTGACGGATATTGTGATTGTCCGGACGGTGAAGATGAAAACAATTGTTTCGGTATCATTTGTGTTATCAATTCTATCCATTTTACATATTTTTCTTATTTTAGACTGCAACGAAAATGAACTCAGCTGTGATGACTGGTCAAAATTTCGAAGAGGTACTTGCGTTTCCCTAACCCAGAAATGTGATGGCATAAAACAATGCGAGGTAACTGGTAAAGACGAAGAAGATTGCACTATTCTTACTG
Source organism: Diaperis boleti (assembly GCA_963583935.1). Classification (NCBI taxonomy): domain Eukaryota; kingdom Metazoa; phylum Arthropoda; class Insecta; order Coleoptera; family Tenebrionidae; genus Diaperis; species Diaperis boleti. The sequence goes on along the minus strand of OY757242.1, from coordinate 33,215,090 downwards.
ATCATCTGGGCCAACACGCTAGCCATAAAATTTCAAATGCTGCTGGATTCCTACACAGAAATTTTAAGGGAAAATGGTACCCAGTATGTTTTGGAGGTGACGCTTTTTCTCTTGACGTTTGCAAAACAGAAGCCGGAACAAACGATATGTAGCCATTCAATTTTGTTTTAGAAATTGTTATATTGTCATATCTTTAGGATCCCCATCACCCATCTGGTCCCGACGAATGATAACTATGAAGGTTCTTTTCTCGACTTTTCCCCAAATGAAGGCATAACAATAACGAGTACTTGCTTAAGAAATAAAGCGGCTTTTGTGGAGTGTCCTCCTCTATTTTGTGGGCTTAGACTTACAATAACAAATCCTTTCAGACTTAGTGAAGTCGATACCAGTGCTGAAGGTTTTCTTAGCTCACCTGTTGTTGGCAGTACAAGAATTGTTGGAGGAAAAGCTAGTCAGCCAACGTCTTGGCCTTGGGTTGTCGCAATTTACAAGAACGGAGTTTTTCATTGCGGAGGAGTACTCATAAGTGAATTATGGGTCATCACAGCTGCTCACTGCGTAGACAAGTTTTGGTTTTATTATTATGAAATTCAAGTTGGTATTCTAAGACGATTTTCGTATTCGCCAATGGAACAATCCCGATGGGCTACAATCGCCATCCCTCATGAAAGCTATAGCAAACAAACTTTGAAAAACGATATTGCTTTAATGAAATTATCAAAACCCGTGCGTTTTAACCGATACGTTAGACCGATCTGCTTACCCTCTGAGTCAACAGCCGGAGAAGAATTTCTTCATGGTCCTAAACCAAATACTGTTTGCGTAACGGTAGGCTGGGGTGCAACGATAGAGCATGGAGCGGATCGTAAGTTAAGTTTAAAGTTTGATCTAATGTAAACTTGTAATTTTTCAGCTGACCATTTAAGGGAGGTAGAAATTCCAATCTTGAGTCACTGTAAGCATAGAGAAGACCAAGAAGGAGACGAAATTTGTGCTGGATTGATAGAAGGAGGACGAGATGCGTGTCAGGGAGACAGCGGTGGTCCCTTGATGTGTCAAAATCCTAAACATCAAAGTCAATGGTATCTCGCAGGAGTTGTAAGTCACGGTGAGGGTTGCGCTCGTCCTGACGAACCGGGGGTGTACACAAAAGTTAGCAAATATATAGGATGGATTAATGAAAACATTAGTGGGTGAGTGCACAAATATATAACGATGTTACAAAGATCTTTCTAGATGGAAGAATTGTTGGAAGATTTCCTTTACAAAAATGCCCTGGCTATGTTTGTTTTGGCACAAGAAGATGCGTTCCTAAAAAGAGACACTGTGACAAAATAGTAGACTGTTTGTTTGCAGATGACGAAACTGACTGTGGGAATACAAATGAACATTCCGAATTTAGATCAATAATCAATCAACGCTCATTTTTTAAAAGACTGTCAGAGTTAAATTTGGACCGTCCAGGCGACAGTGCTCAAGCAGCGATGACCAAAAGTACGATATTAGGACAACAACATGAAACGACTTCCAAACGAACTGAAGTTATAATGTCTGAAGAAACTTTTAAGTGTCGAAAGTATGTATAATAATAGGTCGGATTCGAAAAGTTTCTATGATGTTTTTCAGTTTGTTACAGGCAATACCATTTTATGAAAAGTGCGACAAGGTAGTTAATTGTGAAGATGGCACTGATGAATCGGATTGTGAATGTGTTGATTATCTGAAGAGATTTCATAAGGAAGCAATTTGCGATGGTGTGACTGACTGCAAGGATATGTCCGACGAGACAGACTGCAGTAAGTAGTTCCACTTTGCGAATTATCTTATCGCTCATAGTTATCAAATCATGGCAATATAAAACCATATTAGCCCTATGGGCTTTTCGACTTCGAATTTAAAAACAACACATTTTACACCTCCCCCTTTCTTCTTTAGTTTGCTCTTTGTCACATGGTCCAGGACGTATACATTATCCATAGTTCCCCTTACCTCTCTAAATCCTGCTTAGCTGTCTGGTAATGCTCCCTTTTCCCCTATCTCTCTTCTCATGCTTTCATTCAGATTTGACGCATACAACTTGTACCGTGTGTTTGGAGAAGTTACTCCACGGTAGTTTTCGACATTAAAAACAAACTGTGTAAACGAATAATACAAAACAAAAAGATGTTGTCTAGCGCGTCACGGTTGTCCAGGCGTCAGATTGCAACTGCTGGTTGTTAGCTGGTGGTTTTTCTGTTTTTCGAGGCCTGGTCACGGCACCTTCTTCGAATGACAAATCCCAAAAGTCGCCTGTCCTGACTTCGTCTCGGTGTTATTTCCGATCTATTCGCTTCTTCTGGTTGATTAGGAACGCTTCCCAAAAAGGAGTTCATAAGGGAAACGGCCTATAGCTCTTTGGAAAGTAGTAGTATTCGCTACCAATTTTATGTTCTCGTTCTTGCAAAACTCTCTGAAGTAGTCGGATGTAAACGCTGAACCATGATCACAAATGATCGTTCGTGGATTGCACAGTTTGTTGAGACGTCAGTCTGTCAATTTCTTCTTCAGCATTGGTCGTTTTCGTAGGATACCACCATACAAAGAGAAGGCGTCTCTCTATAACTGCAAAAATATATTTGAATACTTTCTTGGTTTCAATGGTGTAGAACGTACAGATATTTCTTTTATAAATGCTTTACAATTGGTTTTTATCTTAAACGGAATTCCAAGGAGATAAACTCGAAATATTCGAAAGCTTCTATAATAAATTGCCAGAACCTCTAACTCATACGAAGAGTATTTTCTCGGTAGTTTTCTTGCTCATGTAGAATACAGGCTGAAGTTGATCATCAACGTCGTCTCTTTGTAGCAGGATCCCGCCGGATCCGTCACAACTTGCGTCGGTGTAGACGTCTGTTTCTATGTTATACTCAAAAAGTTTCAAAACGAATTCTTGAAACAACTTTTGCTTAAGTGTCCCAAAGGCTATCTTCTGTTCATCTTCGAATATAAATCTTGCATTCTTCTTCAGAATGAAGGACACTTAAAGGCTTTGCGATCAGAGCATAATCTTTAATGAATTTTCGGAAATATGATGTCAAACTGAGGAAAGTTTGAATCTGTTTCGATGTCGTTGGTTTCGGAAACTTCCTTTGTCGTCTTCGATGATATATCCTAGGTACTCGATTCGTGATTTGAAAAAAAAACTTCCAAATTATCGCAAGTCTTGAACTCTCAGCTTTTTTTGGAGGACAATCTGGAGTCTTTCCAAAGCTTCATTATCATCTTCATCTGGGACAGCCAAGTCATCCATGTAGACAAGAATGATTTCATTCTGAATAAGATCTTTAAAAACATAATTGACGAATCTTTGAAATACTGCGGATGAATTGCAAAGTCCAAAGGATGGTCTTAGGAATTAAAACTGTAACAAATGAAGTATATTTGATGCTATCCTCTTCAAATGGAACATGGAAAAATTTGTTCTTGAAGTCTATTACAGAAAAGACTTTTGACTGTGACAACTTTTCCAGTTGGTCTTCCATGACGGGTAGTGGAAACCGACTCATTGTTTTTTTCACCAAAACTTTCTGCTTGCAAATTTGATACACTGGTTCCTCTTCTGGCAATACTATTTTCATTCTAATCTGATTCTCTGTAAAATATTTGAGTTATTTCTGCTCCCGTGTCTACCATACAAGTGAATTTTTTCCCCATAACATTGGCCACGGTGTAGATCAAATTCAAATCCTTTGCTCTGATGGTTTCTTTTGAAGTTTCGCCGGACTTCGGTCTTCATGCATTCGAAACTTTGGTGTCCAAATCTTTGGCACTTGAAACATTTTGGGCCTTTATCCCTAGAGTGACAATCTTTAGAAAGATGATTTTCTTTCCCACAGTTAAAACATAATCTCGCTCCTTTCTTATCATCTGAATGAGTTTTTCTTCATATTTATTATATTGTCGGATTTTTTTAAGAATAAATCTCTAACTTGTCTTTGAAATCTGTTATGTTCTTTGTTTGATCATCGGTGATGCCATTGATTACATATAAGCATATAAGCAGCCTCGGGTTTTCTCTGGACCTCAATCCTCTCTGCGTGGTTTCAAGTGTCGGAAAGTTAAGGGCACCTGGAAATTAGGTGGACTACGAACCAGCGGGAATAATTCCATTTCCAGAGAAATTGGGCCATAATCTGCAAGTTGGCCAGATCTTGGCAAAGAGAAGACAAGAGTCCGAAAAATTGATAGTTTTGTTGCGAATTGAACCCAACATTTCTGCGTCAGAAGCCAACAAGCCAGCCTCCGTGTTACCGCTGTCCCTATCTACTCTTCCTCGTGCTGCAATATTTCTCATTGTGACAAAGTATGATTGTAATGTCTCGTCATTCTTCATCCTTCTTTTGAAAAGCATGGAGTAAATATCCGCTTTGCAAACTTTCTTGCCAAATTCGTCCAATAATTTTCTTTTAATTCCTTTCCACGATGTCATATATTTTTTAAATTATCAAGGCCGAATGATTCAGATTTCGTTTCAAAATCTTCGATCCAATTTCCAAGATATTGTAGCGTTTCTGGGTTCCATTTATTTATTTGTTTGAACACTATGTACAAATTATTTATACTTCTAATATTACACTATTTTACATTATTTACACTATTTACAATTTACTACTTCACCGGCACGTCTCGTATTATTTATTTACACTTCACACGGCACTCCGGATAGATAAAAGCAACTGTCCGACTCGACCCACTGATCTTCGAGTTCGATGGGATTGGTTCGACTGACTAGACTTCTATGCGCTTCCAGATAGTTCCATCGCGCTCTCGATGTGTACCGGATATTCCAAAAGATGATGTACTCGAGTACGTTCTAGTATAAATCCAGCACATTCTAGTAATTGATGACGCCGCTACAGCGATGAGTCATCTTGGGTACACGTCTGTTACAATATGATGCAGTTCCATCAAATGATTTGAACCATTTGAAGAACGTCTTTATAAGATAAAACAAAGCGTTCTTCATTGAAGTGTCTTTTAGAAATTACCTTTACTTCGGCTTTCTTTTCATTTTTGGTCTCTTAATGCTCCGCTTGTCCGTTTCTTTAACAGATTCGTCGCTGCTCTCTTCGCTGATGCTAGCCGCAGTTTCATCATTGATGCTGTCTTCGGCTTCACTGGAAGATTTTTAACGTTCTTCCTTCTCTTCATCTTCATCGTTTTCTTTGGGAACCAAGTCGTTGATATCTATCAGAGCTTCACAGATATTTCTTCTTAGTTCTTCAACCGTAGGATTTTCAGGAATTCCTAGAGCTAGGTGGAGAGATAATTGGATTAAATCAGCAACAGTAAAATTTGTAACAATAAAATCAAGTTTAGTCAAAAATTCATCACAAACAACATCGAAATCAAATCCGCAAAAGTCTCTGCATTTCCCTCTTGCCTTCGTATTGGGATCACTTTCATACACCAACTTAAAAAATAGTCTGATTTTTTTAAAATTTTAGTTCTTAAATTCGAGTTAACTGGTTCAATTTGCCGCAAACTTTCCATCTTATTGTATAAAGTCTAAACACGCTACAATTGTGAGATATATCAAAATATTTCTAATTTATGATAATATCAAAACAATGATAAACAAGGTATAAGTTACCAAAATCGGTCTTTTCTATAATTTCACAATGATTTTTCGTGACAAACATGCAAATAATAATTATAGCAGGACGTCAAAAATATGTATTTTAGTTCGTATTTTTCTCAAATATCAAATACCTGCAAGACTCAAACTTCGAATAAAAGAAAACGAGTCAGCTTACAGTTTGTCGATTACAGCGGCACTCTCCTCTACTTAGTCACTCCGGCATTTGCACACTTTCGCAACCGATTGATTTCTTCAATTTTCGTCGTTGGGTTATGTCTATTCTTCAGTTGGTCGCCTTTTGCAATGCTTTACACCTGATCTTCTTTCGTCAAAATTTGTCTTTCTGAGCAGTCTTTCACGTCGTTAAATCGCCTTTCGCACTTTCGTCGAACATACACTATTTCGAACGAGCTCCCAAATTGTAGGGGTTACTCCTAAACCCCCCAATTTTAAAAACAAACTTTAATAAGTGTGTAAATGAATAATACAAAACAAAAAGATGTTGTCTTGAGCGTCACGGTTGCCCAGGCGTCAGATTACAACTGCTGGTTGTTAGCTGGTGTTTTTTCTGTCAGCGCGAGGCCTGGTCACGGGACCTTGAACATCTATTCCTTCTTTCAATGCCAAATCCCACATACATCCAAGATTCGGTGTGGACAACATCTCTGACCGGCGTTTTCTTCTTCCTCAGTTTCTTCACTTGCTTTCCACCTCTTCCAGCGTGATTTCTTCTCCTTCTGGCGCTGTTTGGTTCCTCCTCATCTCTATTTGTGTTTTCCTTTTTCATTTTTTCCCTCCAGCAGCCCCATGAAGTATTCCTTCCACTCGTTCATAGTTACCTCGTCACTCACTGTTTCTTTCTTCTTTCTCCTTCTATTGATATAGTTCCACAGCTCCTCCTCTGTTTTTCTAGTCTTTATCTCTCCCTAATCTTTCTCTTTCTTCTGTCTCTCCTTCTCTCTGCATGTCTCTCTACGTCTTCTCTTCGCTTTTAGAAAACCGCTTCCGTTTGCTTTCGTCTTCTTCCAATCCATTAACTCCTTTATTGCTTCCTTTGTCCGTTGTTCACATTTTTTGTCCCACCATTCATTTTTCTTTCTTCTACTTCGTCTAATATTTATTTCAATTCTTTCTCTCGATTCCCTATACTTCTTGTTCTTCCAATCTTGCATTTTCTAGTCTTCTCTTCTACTCTTCAACTTCTTGTTCTTTCCATATTTTCATTACCTTTTTTCTTCTCCTCTTCTCTCTTATCTGCCTCTATACCTTCTAGAGACAGGCGGTCTGACTCTATTCCTTTCCCTACTCTGAATTAATCTGAATCCCTACCACTGCCGCCGATGTAGGTCCATTCTCCTTCTACGTCCCCTTATTTATTTTTATTATACACGTCCCACCCTTATTCCATCAGCTTTCTTTCTCTCCGCATTTTCTACCTTGTCTTTAGATTTTCCATTTCCATCTCATTCTTCCGTTGCCCCCCGTGGGACCGCTACATTCCCAAATCCCAAAATACCGTTTTAGTTTTCCCGTCCCTCTTCTGGCTCTCTCTATTACTTTCCTCCTTGTTTTATTTTTCCTTGCTTCTTTGCTTACGTCTCCACTTTTTTCCTCACCTCTTCTTATTTTTATTGGAAAACCGTTAGTCTCTCTTTAGATCCTTGACATAATCCCCGAATTAAGAAACAACAAAAGTTCGGGAACAAACCACATAAATACAGAAATGTTGAAATTGTAATCAGAAAAGGAGAAGAAATATCAATTAAGTGGATACAATGGTTAATGTCCACTCTTACTTCTTTCTCGTCTCCCCGATCATCCTTCGCTATGCCTCTTAATTTCTTCTTTAACTCTTACTGTTATCACGATATTGTCCTTTCTCCTTCCCCTTTCCTCTTCCCCCCCCCTTTCTCTCTCTCCCTCCAATCCCTTCTCTTTCTGCTTAAATTCTTCTATTTACCTTTCAATCTCTCTCTTGATGTCTTGGTTCTCTTTTTGCATCTTCTTCATTTATTCCTTTGGCTCCCCTTATATTTCTTCCAACTTACACAATCATGATTCTCCCCAATCTTCTTATCTTCTTGCGGTCTTGCTATTATTTTAATTATTTTAAATATTTTCTTTTCTTCCTCTTCTTGTCTTCCTGGTCCGCCCTCCCCTGTTCGTTTCCTTTGTCCTTCCAGGAATGCAGCTAAACTTCTCTGACTGAACGGCTTTTTCTCTGCTCTTTTCTTTATATTTACTTCTCCTTTATTTGCACCACGTGTTGCTGCATCAGTCGGTAATAGAGGAATCTCTACCTAATATCAGTGAAACTTTAAAATAAGCTTAAAGTAAAAATGAGTAATATGAAATCTTGGTAAAGTATTAGTACGTTTATAGTTTTTCTAAATACGCATTTGGCGTGAGAGCAGTTTCCAACGGGGATATTTCGCCCGTCTTAAACTAGCCTTTACAGCTAATGCGAAAAACAGAATACTATTATATACTATAATAAGATAATGTCTATTAATTTTTTTTTTTTACTCTACTAATTTAAGTTTGTGATTTTCTCTATTAAGTTGTTTGGAGAGGAATATTTTTGGTCTAGACTAGTTTTGCTTATCTTACAACTGTAGAAAACTAAAACAGTCAAACATTTTAATCAACCTGTTTTAAATTAAGCGGTTTTTTCATTAATTTTGAAGATTTTTTGAAGTCCATAAACTGAAGGCAAAGTTTCCTAGCAACCTGAACACAGCGGCAGTCACGGCTGATACCTTATTTCGAGTAAAATAATTAACAAAACAATTTGAACAATTTATTGCGGCCCAAATGAAACCCAAGATTTTTTTCTTGAGATTCTTGGATTACGTGTTGATATGATAGGTCGCCAAGACCGTAACACTGAATAAAAAAAAATCATTCAATTAAAACAATGAAGTTTCATAAAGTTTCATTGGTATTTTTTAGGCGTTGCTAGGCAGTGTTCGGCTTTAAATACTAGATTTATCAAAAATATTGGGACTTAGACAAAAATTCGATCCTAATAAAAAGCCCCCAATTAAAACATATCAACTATGATTTGCAATGTTTTATCTTTTTTTGTAATTTTATAACAAGCAAAACCAGTCAAGACCAAAAATATTCTTCTCCAAACAACTTACTAGAAAAAATCACCTCATGGGCACCCCATCCAGGGACACATTGTATGTAGATGTGAATATAATTTTGACAATAACACAACTACTTTACAAGAAATTACTTATAAAAGTATAAAATCAAATTAATTGCCTTCTGGGATCTGTAAATGCACATACACACGATACAATTTTTCTTTGCAAATAAAAAATTCCGGAATGCTTAACCCTAATTGCAATTAAGAGTAACGTAAGGCTGCTAATAAATTTGGCCTACTACAGGAAGCTATAAAGCAAGAACTTAACCTATTGCCAGCAAACACATTTCCTTACGCAGAAAATTGCACATGTTCGTGTCGTAGAAACTTGGAATAGTATTAATTGCACAATTTCTTAAAAGTGTATTTGATGGTGTAAAACCGCTTTTAAAACTATAATTAAAATCAATCGTTTTCAGTAAAGTGTTCGGCAAACGAATATTTCTGCCGAACCAGCCAAAAATGTATTCCCTCCCAATATCGTTGTGATGGAAAGAAGGACTGCATTAATACCGAAGACGAATGGGATTGCGGTGAGTCATTCCATTACTTTTTAAGAGATTACACAAAAGCTTTTTCATTTACGTTTTCGTTAATGATACAGCATTTTCTGCCATAATGAGCAGCTAGGAAATCCCTGTCGAAAATAAATAATTTTCGTTGAGATTTATCTTTGCAGTCGCCCTTACGGATGGCAGGACATTAGTATTCGACAGTGATTTACGTCCGAAGCAGAGCATAAAAGGTATAATTACAATCAATCGTTTTGGTGTCTGGAGACCACTCTGCACCAACGCATCCGTCGACAACGAGGCATCCATCGCTGCAAATGTTTGCAATTTGTTAAGCTTTGAAGACTACACAGTTTTCCATGAACTATCGGTGATAGATAAGCCAATGAACGTCACAATCTATGGGTTCGATAGTAACCATTCCTCATTAGAGGAGCGCCCGTCCTGTGGCGGTCTGTTTGTCGGATGTTCGAATATGTCTTTAGCCGACAACGTAGGTAAACTCCATCAAGATAAGGTTTCCGACGAAGTGGAACTTTACACTTCTCCTTGGAACGCCGTGATTTATTTGAACGGGAAATTCAGATGTACTGGAAACGTTCTCAATTCACACTGGATTATTACGGCAAAAACATGTCTCGATAATAAGTAAGTATATGTGAATCGATACAGTGTGAAATCGAAATACATGCATTAAAAAAAAAAGAATTGTGTGTGGAGTCCACGCGCGACAGAAGTGAAACTTTTATTGAAAACTATAATATAACTTCATTTACTAGGATCCCATTGGCACACCATCCATGCACTCAACATCCATTAAATTAATCTGTCATTTACAGTCTGAATCTATACCTGATCGCAATCAATTTATAAGGAACACAAGTGCGAGTCTACTTGGCGAAAATGCCCGTCGAAATCAACACAAAATCTGTTTAGAGCCGATATGATTCATCCAAGAATCGTCCTATAAAAGTGTACAGATTATTTTGGTACTTATTTGAGCGGATATGAATAGTATACAAATAACGCTATTAGGCCGTTGGATGTTGTTTCGTTATGCAAGGGGGCTAGCTTGGGACGGTACTTGTCCTTGGGAAAGGGCCCCCATAGGATGTGGGTCTCCTTACACCATTTTAAAAATATCCCCCCACTTATACATATATTGCATTTTCGTGTCGAGATAAAAAAATCCGGTAATACCTTGGGGTGAATACAGTACAACCTCCTTGGTTTGCGTATTCAACTTGGCCCCTGAATCGAGTATACTTAATTATATAAAGTTTTTCTATAAAATCGAGATACACTTATGGAAATGAACATAATTCGGTGCAATGAAATCAAGGAGATTTTGCAACATTTCTTTGAATTGATAAATTAACAGTAGACAAAGAAACCATAATCGTTTTTGAAACTATCGACCTCAGTTTTGATCGTGAAATCGTATGTTTGTGATAGTGCATGCGTTATTAGTGGTGGTGAAAATGGCAGATTCAAAAGTACCCGAATCGGCGTTCCCTTCCTACAAATTCACGAGCCGCATATGGAAATTTATTTGGATGAGCTACTGAGTATCAATTGTTTTTGTCCGGAAAAGCCAACGTGCTTATCAACTTTTTAAATTTCTTCTGTCTGTTTTATCTCTTTACTCACTTTTAACCTCATTCATGTTCATGGTCTTTTAGGTTTATTTCATACTTCTAGATTTTAATATCGTCTCTTTATTTTAAGTGACTTTGCTTTATTTACTCTCTATTTTGTGTTTTTGGTTTATTTGATATGTGGTATCTATTTCTATGGTGTGCTTTGTCTTTTTTCAATCTCTTTGATCTCTTCGGTCTCTTTGATCTTTTTGTTTATTTTGTCATCTTGTAATATGTTTCTTTTCTTTACTCTGTACTGTGTTTTATATTTCTCTTGTACTTTTCACTGTTTTGTCTCTTTAGCCTTCTTAGTTTTTTTGATCTTATTATTTTTTTGATATCTTGTTTTTTATATTGTTTCTTTAGTCTCTTTAGTCACTTTGTTCTTTTTGGTTCCAATAGTCTCTCTAGTCGCTCGTCTCTCTTTTCTTATTGATCTCTTTGGTGCCTTTGGCCCATTTATTCTCTTTGGCTTTTTTACCTATTGGGTCGCTCGTAGTCTGTCCTAAATTTTTTGTCTCTTTTGTTCTTTTCAGTTTCTTTGGTCTCTTTTGTTTCTTTGTCCTTTTTTTGTCTATTTGGTCTCTTTGGCATCCTTAGTCTCTTTATTTTTTTGCCTATAGGGTCTCTCTCAATCCGTCCGATAGTTTTCGTCACTTTCATTTTTTAAGTTTATTTGGTCCCTTTTATTTGTCCGTGTTTTTGTTTTGGTCTTTTCGGTCTCTTTGATGTTTTTAATTTCTTTAGTCTCTATAGTGCCTTTAGTCTGTTTAACTCTTTCAGTATCTTGAGTCTGTTTAGTCCCATTTCATCTCTTTAGTCCCCTTTAGTTTCTTAAGTTTCTATGGTATCTTTAGTCTCTTAAGTCTCCTTGGTCCCTTTGGTCTTTTTAGTCTCTTAAGTCTCTTTAGTTTCTTTTTACTTTGGTATAATTTTCAGTCTGCGGTGTTAATTTTCTTGAGATCTTTGGTCCTCTTGGCTCTCTTCTTTTCTATTTTCTGTCTGTTTCGTCTTTTTAGTCTCCTTAGTTTTCTTGTTCTTTTTGATTTTTTTGATCTGTATTATTTTACACTGTTTCTTTAGTCCTTTTGTCACTTTGTTCTCCTTGGTCGCTCATCTTCTCTTTTCTTATTAATCTATTTCAGTCTGTTCTATATTTGTTTGGTCTCTATGGCCGCCTCTTTAATCCCTTTGTTCTGGTCTTTTTGAGCCCTTGGATACCTTGGTTTCTCTGGTTAGTCCCTTTGGTTTCTTGTATCCCTTTTTTCTTCTTTACGATTTTCAGTGTGCAGTATTTTTTAGTCTCTTTCATTTCCTTTATCTCTTCGGTCTCTTTGACCTTTTTTGTCTCTTTTGACACCTTGTAATTGGCCTCTCTTGTTTTTTGGTTTTTTGTGTCTTTTTTCTTTACTTTTTTTTGTGTTTTATATTTTATTTTTATTTTTTTCTGTTTTGTTTCTTTAGCCCCCTTAGTTCTCTTGGTGTTTTTGTTTTTTTGATCTTTAGTCTTTATTGTCTTATAGCCGTTTTAATCACTTTGTTCTCTTTGGTCTCAATAGTCTCTAGTCGCTCGTCTCTCTTTTCTTATTAAAGTTTTTGGTCTCTTTATTACATACTTTATTGATGATTATTTCCTTTTTGTAATGAATATGTGATCTATTGGAGCTTATTATCATGTTTGTTCCCACTGCTAGGTCATTGGTTTCTTCATGTATTGTGTGTTTTCCTGCTACTTGTTCTACATATTTATGGCAAGATTTCAAATAAGGAATTGAAATTAAAAAAAATATATTAAAAAAATGGCGAAATAATGAAACAACAAATAAGGAAATTGGAAAATAACAAAGTGACGAAATGAAGTGAAATGCGCATTTGGCGTATTCAGACTGGATAAACGTACTAAATTAAAAAAATTATTAAACATGTATCAATCGATGAACACACGCTGACCAAACAGAAAATAATAAAGTGAAATGGAATTTCAGTATTGGCAATGAGATGAAACACCTGAAAAGAATACAGATAAAAAATTTATATAAATAGTGAGGACATAGTAATACAAAACAATAAGTCAAGAACAGGAGTGGAAATAGGCAAAGGAAGTGGTATGAACGTACACAAAGAATGATCGAAAAATGAAGTAAAAAATTGCTTGAAATAAGAAGACTAAATAAAGAACATAAAAGCAGACTAAGAATATATAGAAAATCAGAAGAAAAAAAAATCGGGATTTCATTTTCAGTCGGGATTTCTAAGTTTTACATACAAATTTAAACTTAGCTTTTTGGTAGTTTCCAAAAATACGATTCATCAACATTATTATTCTGAACGATTCATGTACATGATCCTTATAAATGATTGTTACATCATGTTGCCTCTGAAAAACATAATTTACATGTTAAATGGATGTAATTTTTGTTTTCCAGAGGTAACATGATGTAACAATCATTTATAAGAACAATGTATTTTGTTTAAATATTTAATTGACTAAATTTAATACTTAACATGAGAAAATCTAAATTTACTTGATTTCTTATTGATTACTTATGATTGCTTACTTATGATTGATTACTTATTTACTCACTCTCTTGAAAACCTTAAATACTGTGCGTTATAAATATAACTTATTTACATACAAGACAATGTGCTAAGAAGGAAAATTTATGCAGTACAGACGCTTATATCGCTGTGCTTCTTGGCAAAGGCAAGGCTCATTTGGACATAGAAGGACCTCATGAACAAGTAATTTTAATCGATGGCTTCGCATTTGTTGAAGAAAACAACTCGATTGTCTTACATACCCCACAAAATATTAATTTCAGTAGATACATTAGGCCGACAATGATAACCACAAAGTAAGTTTTGTTCAAAAGTCAATGGATTATTTAACCGCAGGTTTTTCGTAGGTCACGCTTCATTAAAGAACAATGCGTTGCGATAGATTTTCAGGACAAAAGAAGCCGTATGGTCGTACTGGAACCCAAGAAAAACTGTTCTGTTGGTTTTCGTTGCTTCCAAGAAGTCACAGTAAGCAACTGTAAGGTAAAAAATTAACTTCAATACATGATTGTGCACAAAGTTAATAAAAATGGGAGTTTAGCTGAACAAAGAGATTGAAGTCGGGGATGGAGTTATAACATGCAACGCTCGAGATGGCTGGTATACGGCGGCAACGTACAGTGTGAAAGGCTCCTGTGATTTTTCCACACATGAGTTTTCAAGTATAGATGAGCTTAAAGTTTTACAAGCTATGAGTATGCTGTTAAAAAGGTTTGATATCATTACTATATCGATGATAATTTTAGGTGGTGCTTTGAGAACAGTGCCTTCTCCATCATGTAATGGTTTCACCTGTATTTTAGGAAATTGTATAAAACAAAATCAGATATGTGATGGTGTGCCCGATTGTCGCAATGGCGAAGACGAAGCTTTAAATTTGTGTGCAACGGTTGAGAGGGAGTGCCATCTGACGTCGCATAACTGCACCAGGCATGAATGTAAGTCTGGTGGAATCTAAACAGAGAACTGTCTATCTATTATTCCCACCGATAGAGGTCAGTTACAGTACCTCCTGTTCATTTCCTGTTAATGACATACCGTGCGATCATTCAAATTATAAATTAGAGTTGGCGGCTTTTTTATTACGCAATGGCCCAGCCTGCAAATTACTGACAGCTTAGACTGATAGTAAAATTTGAGGTTATCGTAAACATTGTGACATTATGTTTGTTATGAAAATAAAAGATTAACAAATAATGTAGAATAATTGAGAAATACAGTAAATGTTCAAATTCTTCTCCCGCATCTTCAATTCAGCTGTTAACTCCATTCACCATTCTGTTGCTGTTTTTTAAGACATTCGAATTTTAAACGAAATTTAAATGGTGTCAACCTAATTTAAATTTCATAGCCTTCTCTAATTTATAATTTAAATGATCGCACGGTAGATGTTTTATGTTTTATTTGAGGTTTCTTGCTGTAGGTTATAAATTATCAGTTTATAAGAAGTAACTAATTTAATGTATGCATTGTGTATGTAACATTGAATTGTTTAAATTTTTCAAATATTTTTTTACTGAAAACAAACTCCTTTTTTGTACAGCTGTCTTATCAAACTTTTGTGGCGTGGTCTCAGTTTGTTTTTAAAATATCAAAACTAAATAGGCTGCTAGAATTACGTCAAAACGATCACGTTAAATAAATGGAAACACTAAAAGGCTTTGGTATTTGGTACTCCAGGATACATGCCACAGCGCCAGCGAGAGAAATAAATCTATCTGTGTATGTTTTCAGCTGCGTGAAACAAAAATACAATGTCATAGATACACACGCAATAAATTTAGGAAATAATAGACAAAAACAGGGTAAACCCATTCCTGCAATTAGTATATAGCAATACGTCCCCAATTTCGAGAAAAAAAAACAAACCCTGTTTACCGCACACACTACTGTTATGCATCTGAAGATTTCACGGCCAGCAACCCCGCCGTAAAAATATAGATCACACCCAAAAGTTTTTTTAGTTTTTTAATTAGTTAGTTTCACCGCCCCTTCTCCCTTTGATAAGCATGTTAATTATGTTCTTCTAGCTTCTTTCAGCTATCTTTTGAGTTGAGTGTTTTAAACATTTGGTTCCGCTGTCTGTTCCCCCTTTATTAATTGTCTGAATTTTATTCCGCTGCCATCTCTCCCTTGTACTGCTTAAACATTTGGTTACTCTGCCCATTCTCCCTTTGGTAAGTGTTTTGATTACTTTGTTACGCTGCCTGATGATCTCCCTTCAGTGTCTTAAATATTTGGTTCCGCTGCCTGATCTCCCTTTAGAAAGTGTCTCAATCATTTTGTTCCACTGTGTGTTCTCTTGAGTGTATTAAACATTTGGTTCCGCAGCCTATTTCCCCCGCCATGTTCCACCGCCATGTTTTACTTAAATATTTGGTTCCGCTGCATCTTTTCCTTTTAGTAAGTGTTTTAATTATTTTATTTTGCTATCAAACATCTCTTGAGTATATTAAACATTCTGTTCCGCTGTTTGTTCTCCTTTTAGTTAGTGTTCTGCTGTTAGCTATCTCTTGATTGTCTTAAACCTTTGGTTCCGCTGTCTGTTCTCAATTTACATTTGGTTCCGCTGCCCATTGTGCCTCTGGTAAGTGCCTTGATTATTTTGTTGCACTGTGAGCTGTCTTTTGAATGTCTTAAACATTTACTTCCGCTTTAATTTACTTCCTAAATGTCTTAATTACTTTATTCCGTTGTCAGCTATATTCTTAAACGTCTTTAACATTTGGTTCCCCTGCATGTTCCTCATATAGTGAGAGTCTTATTTATTTTGTTCCACTGTCCATTTTCCCTTTAGTTAGGGTCTTATTCATTTTTTTCTGCTCTAATGTCTAAATTATTTTGTTCCACTGCCAGCTATCCCTTGAGGGTACAAAACATTTGGTTCCTCTGTCTGTTATAAGTTTAGTAAGTGTCCCTTTAGTGGCTTAAACATTTGAAGGGTACAGGGGAAAAACGACCTCAGTCCATCTAAACTGAAATCGAGAAAAATCAATTTTAAAGTTTTCTAACTAATAAAAATTTTGGATTCACAGAAAAAAATATGAAAAAAATATTTTGTGTTAAGAAAATATGTTTATTACAAAGTAGAACAAGTAAAATATTTGTTTTTATGAAATTTGAAACTAATTTCAAAAATTTTCATTACATGGAATCAGGCATCAATTGGTGCATTATCTAAGTATTCATCTTCACTTTCTTCGGGTTGATCGGCGTAGGTCAACTTTTTGTAAAACTCTTGAGCCTCTGGTCGTTCAAAAAATCTGGTTAGTGTTTGTAAATCGTCCCATTTTAGGTTCTTAAGGCGACTGGCCCGTTTTTGTTTACTTTACTTTTTTGTTATCTTTCTAAGAACGAGCTGCGGCGCACACGAAATATAATACGGTCATCCGTCGACACGTCTGCCTGCCGCTGAGGGGCGGGGCCTGTGTTACATTGAGCCACGCCAACATTGCTTGAAAGTAGCGAACTTTGGGGACAATTTGCAAATTTATTTTTCAATATTTATAAAAACACCTTGCATTTACCGAATACAGAGATCAAGCACTAACACGTTTGTTAAAAAAAAAAAAAATTGCTTCTCATTTTGGCAATAATTTTTTTTTTCTGAACAAACAACGTGATGAAGGTTTTTTTTACTAATTTTGATGCCCAATACGTTAAGAGCCGTAATTCGGTTCCAAAGTTGAGGCGACTGAGCGTTTTGCCTTAATAGGTAGGCCAGTGCACAACTTTTCCAACGGCTTTTCTGCCCACAAAATGTACACAAACATAAGCAATTAGTGCAAAGCTGAAGACGAACAGCAAGACAAGATTGCACTGGAATCAAACTCGATGATGCAATGAAAAAACTAAATAATGGACTGAAGGCGTTCTTCCATGGGCGCGATTGGACTCATGTCGTTTTTCCCTAGTATAATGAATCTTTTAACACATTTTTCGCTGGACTGAAGTCGCATTTGCCTTTTCCGTGTCGACTATCTGATAGTACTCTAAAAATGCTACAAGATGGCACTTCAACCTAATTTTCTTCTAATTTTCTTAAAAAAGTGGACTGAGGTCGTTTTTCCCCTGTACCCTTCATATGGTCCCGCTGCATATTCCCTCTTTACAAAGTGTCTTAATTATTTTATTCGACTGCCTGTTCTCCCTTTAATAAGTGCCTTAATTGGCCGCGCTGTCTGTTGTCCATATAGTACCGCTGTTAGCTATCTCTTGAATGTCTTAAACATTTGGTTTCCCTACCTTTTCTCCATTCAGTAGGTGGCTTAATTATTATATTCCGCTTCCCATTCTCTCTTTAACAAGTGTTTCTTGAAAAAAAATTCAAATGCCTGTCTTCCTTTTAGCGATTGTTTTGATTATTTTTATCGCGCTCAGGTAACTGTTGAGTATCTTAAACGTTTAGTTTCGCTGATTGTTCCCCTTTAGCAACTGTCTTGATTATTTTCTTCCACTGTCACCTATCTCTTTACTGTCTTTAACATATGGCTCCGCTGCATGTTCCTCCTTTAGTAAGTCTCTGAATTATCTTGTTCCGCTATTTTTCTCTCCATTCTTTTGCTTACATTTGTGTCCGCTGCCTGTTTCCTTTTTAATAAGTCTTAATTATTTTGTTCCGCTGTCAGTTATCCCTTGAGTGTCTTAAACACCGCTTCTTGTTCTCCCTTTAGCTGTTATGTTATTTATTTTGTTCTGCGGATAGCTACATCTTGAGTGTCTTAAACATTTGTTTCCGTGGCCTGTTCTCCATTTACATTTGGTTCCACTGCATATTCTAACTCTGGTAAGTGCCTTGATTATTTTGTTGGACTGTCAGCTGTCTTCTGAGTATATCTTAAACATTTAGTTTCGCCGCTTGTTCTCTCTTTAGTGAGTGATTTAATTATTTTGCTACGCTGTAAACATTTGTTTTCTCTTTTTGTTCTTTCTTTAGTAAGTGTCTCAATTTTTTATTTCGTTGTCAGCTACCGCTTAAGTGTCTTCAACATTTGGTTCCGCAGCCTGTTTTCCCTATACTATAATGAGTGTCTTACATATTTTGTTCCAGTGTCCATTCTCCCTTTTGTATATTAAACATTTGGTTCCACTGCCTGTTCCAAGCTTAGTAAGTGTCTTAATTTTTTTTTATCCTGAGTGTTTTAAATATTTTGTCCCTTTACCTGTTCTCACCTTAGTAAGTGTCTTTGTTATTTTGTTCCGCTGTAGACTATTCCTTGAGAGTTTTAAACATTTGGTTCCTCTGCCTGTTCTCCCTTCAGTAAATGTCTTAATTATTTAAATCAGCTTTCCATTCTCCCTTTAGTAAGTGGGTCTAAGTATTTTTCCAGCTCTCAGCTAACTCTCGAGTGTTTCAAACGTTTAGTTCCGTTGTTTGTTCTCCCTTTAATAAGTGTTTTAATAATTGTTCTGCTCAATTGGCAGGTCTCCCTCGAGCTTCTTGAATATTTATTTTCGCTGCCTCAGTTCCCTTTAGTTAGTGCCTTAATTATGATGTTCCGCTGTCAGCTATCTCTTCAGTGTTTTAAACATTTGCCTGCCTGTTCCCCCTTTAAGTAAGTCCTTGAATTATTTTGTTCCGCTATTTTGCTTTCCATTGTTTTGCTTAAACATTAATTTGGTCTCGCTGCCTGTTTTGCTTTTGATAAGTGTTTTAATTCTTTTGTTCGACTGTCAGCTATCTCTTCAATGTCTTAAACGTTTAGTTTCGTCGCTTGTTCTCCCTTTAGCAATTGTCTTAATTATTTTGTTTCGCTCTGCTCCAGTGGCAGCTCTTCCTCCGAATTTCTTGAACACTTGGTTTTGCTGCCTCAGTTAGTTAGTGTTTTAATTTTTTTGTTTCGCTGTCAGCTATCTCTTGTGTTTCTTCACATTTGGTTTCTCTTACGGTCTTCCCTTTAGTAAGTCTCTTAATTATTTTTTCCGGTCTCAGCTAACTCTTGAGTGTCTTAAACGATTAGTTCCGCTGCTTGTTCTTGCTTTAGTAAATGTCTTGTTTATTTTGTTCCGCTGTAAGTTCCTCCTTTAGTAAGTGCCTGTTCTCCCTTCAATCTGTGTCCTAATTATTGTGTTCCGCTGGCAACTCTCTCTCGAGCTTATTGAATGTTTATTTCTGCTGCCTCAATTCCCTTTATTAGTGTCTTAATTATTTTGTTCAGCTGTAAGCTATCTCTAGGGTGTTTTAAACATTTGGTTTTGCTGCCTGTTTTCACTTTTGATAATTATTGTCTTAATCATTTTGTTTCGCTACCTGCTATCTCTTCCTCGAGTTTCTTAAACGTTTGGTTCCGCTGCATCGATTCCATTTATTACGTTGTTCCGCTGTCAGCAAGAGGTCCTTTTACCTGTTCTCATTTTAGTAAGTATCCTTATTATTTTGTTCCGCTGTCGGCTATCTCTTGAATGTCTTAAACATTTGGTTCTTCTGCCGGTCTTCCCTTTAGTAAATCCCTTTATTTATTTTTTTTTTTTTTTTTGGCTCTCAGCTAACTCTTGAGTGTCTTGAACGTCTATTTCCGCTGCTTGTTCTCAGCAGCTCTCCCTTGCGTTTCTAGAACATTTGAGTCCGCTGCCTCAGTCTCCTTTAGTTCGTTTCTTAATTTTTTGTTCCGCTGTCAGCTATTTCTTTCCTCTTTTAAACATTTGGTTCCGCTGCCTGTTTTTCCTATAGTACGTGTATTATTGATTATTTTGTTCTCTTGAGTGCCTTAAATATTTGGTTCCGCTGCTTTTTCTTCCTTTCGTAAGAGTCTTAATTATTTTATTCGACTGCCTGTTCTCCCCTTAACAAGTGCCTAAATTATTCTGCTCCGTTAGCATCCCTCGAGTTTCTGGAACGTTTTGTTCCGCTGCATCGGTTCCTTTTAGTTATTGTCTTAATTATGTTCTTCCTCTGTCAGCTATCTCTTGAGCTGTCTTAAACATTTGGTTCCGCTACCTGTTCTCCCTTCAGTAAGTACCTTAATTATTATTTTTTTCGCTTTCCATTTTCCCTTTAGCAAGTTAGTGCCTTAATTATTTTGTTCCGTTGCCAGCAGGCTCTCCTTTGTGTTTCTTAAACATTTGGTTCTCTAAATTTTTTGTTCAGCTGGCAGCAACCGATTCTATTTGAGAATTTTTGGTGCGTAAAGAAACAGAGTAATCAAAAACAATTAGACACACATAGTGTTAAAACTCCCCACTGCCCACTCATCAATCCAAAATGTTTTTTTAAATTAAATTGGTACAACAGTTATGGTAAATCTATAATAATAAATTTTAAAATTTTATTTGTAAGAATAAAACCATTATGGTTGTAAATAATTTTATTATACTACTAAGTACATAATATTTTACGAAAGTCAAATTTTAAATTGGCAGTTTTATAATTAAAAATCAGAAAGATCTTGTGACCAACTTAACACAAACCGTTTATAGTCTTTCAGTATGTTTACCGAAAGTATGTACTTCTATTCAGATTTACCTGACTGTTTAGGAGTTATCAGTGAACCTAGGACTCCATTTGCCCATTTTAGAAATATTTTGGGAAAATCTGTCTTCCAAACCTGTCCAGGTTTCCAGAAAAGGAAATTATATATTATTATCTAAACAGATTTCCTGTGTTAAAAACAATGTAGCCTATTTGAAAAATAAATGATTAATTTGTCTTTAAAAAAAAAATAGAATGAAATTTAACCGGTACACCAACACTAGTAGACATTTGTCCAATTACCTCAGAAATATGGTCATGGAGGTGGGTTCCTTATTGCATAAGTCAGTTCATATTGATAGATCGAAGTAACGTTAGTTGTCCACTGAAGTTGTCTGAGCTAACAACCTTGCGATTAAAAGGTTAAATAATTCACTCTTGTTACGAGAAGTATTTTTCAAATGTAAGACTTATTACTTATTGTAATCTGTCGCTACTATTATGGACAATTATGTAATCACTGTTTGTCTTTTCTAGCATTAGGTAATTAAAAAAGGTAAATCTTGAGTAAAAATAAGTATACATTGAAATTATCTCATGCTCCTTGAAGATTTCTTTAAATAATTTTTTTTTTCTTTTACACAAACTATGTATAAATTGCGGAACCAAGGGCATCATTATTGTTTCATTGTTTCAAATGTTGTTGATGTATAAAATTTAATTGCAGTTAAGCACATAAATATTACTAAACCGGAAAGTATTATTCCACTCTCAGCTAACTCTTGA
Source organism: Diaperis boleti (assembly GCA_963583935.1). NCBI lineage: Eukaryota > Metazoa > Arthropoda > Insecta > Coleoptera > Tenebrionidae > Diaperis > Diaperis boleti. Next base: position 33,193,402 of record OY757242.1, on the reverse strand, counting down.
GTGTCTTAAACATTTAGTTCCACTGCTTGTTCTCACTTTAGTAAGTGTTTTACTTATTTTGTTCCACTGTCAGCTATCCCTTGAGCGTCTTAAATATTTGGTTCCGCTGCCTGTTCAGTAAGTATCTTAATTATTTTGTTCCGCTGTCAGCTATCTCTTTAGTGTCTTTAATATATGGTTCCGCTGCATGTGCCCCCTTTAGTAAGTGTCTTAATTATTTTATTCGGCTGCCTGTTCTCCCTTTAAGAAGTTCCTTAATTATTCTGCTCCATTGGCAGTTCTCCCTCGAGTTTCTTGAACATTTCTGTCACCTATCTCTTGAGTGCGCTAAGTCGTTCGGGAGTGGCGTTTGTTGGTTGCTGTCACTTTCATAATTTGGTGATGTGGTTAAAATTATTGCAGTTATTTTCATTACACCCTGTATATCTGCTCTACGTTACGAAAGCCCGTCATCTACACTACAGTTTCTCAGTTTTGGGACCTGGATCATCGATTTCATACCTCACGCAAAAGAGTATTGTGCTGAAGTAATTAAGCAGAGGTGACAACCCACCTCTCAACCTCTACTTTCGAACCTTTGAGTATGGTTCAAATCGATGTAGCGACCGAACACCTTATCTTATTTGAGAATTCCTGCTGTCAGTTTGTGTGTAGATAAAAGGGTAACTATCTACAAACATAACCAAAAGCCATAAATAATAGATACACATAGTTGTTAAACTCTCATCACTGCCAATACAAAAAAATGTTTTGAATTATGATGGGCAAAGAATTTTTCACTTTAGATATGTGGTCTTCAGCACACCCAAAATGTTTTTTTTTAAATTAAATTGCTTTAAGAAGATTATGGTGAATCTATAATAATAATTTTTTTATTATACCTGCATCAGAATCGCCGTTTAAAGCACGCCTGAGCGTGCGAATACAGGCGATTAAAGCACGGCGAGCTTTAAAGGTTGTCAAGGAAATATAGGTATCATTATAACTTCATCAAATTTGAAAACTTTTCATATTCCTTCAGGTATGGGTTTTTTGACTTCGATGGTAGTATTTTGGATTCCGCTTTTTCGGCCAATGCTTCTATATCGGGTGAAATCTCGTTTTAACTCATTTTTCCTCGATTTTTGCTGACACGACTAAATGCAATGACAGACGTGGACGCGAGAAAAACGTAAACAATAATTGTCGTAACTAATGGCAATATTATTACGCCATTTCGATTTATCACGACAAAAAATATTTCTGAGTTTTTAGTGCTTAATTTGTTTCCAGTATTGCTGGTATAATAAAAAATAGCGTAAAGTATTCGTGGATAACTGGTCTTTAAAACACTTGCTCTATTTCGAGCACTCCCGGCTGCGCCGTCGTGCTCGAAAACTCGCGCGTGTTTTAAAGACCTTGTTATCCACTCATACTTTAATATACTATTAGAATAAAACCATTATGGTTGTAAATAACTATTTTAGATAATTTAGAACTTTAACGTTTATAAAGACTCTAGATTTCACACACTGAATAATTGGTGCTCTAGAAGTCATACTTACCTTACATTACATTTTTAGTGGTCAAAATTACAGTACATAGGTAGGTAATATTTTGCGGTCAATTATTAAATTGGCAGACTTTGTGAACTTTGTTTCAGTATTTTACGTTTCCATTCAGATTGACCAGACAGTTTAGGAGTTATCTGTGAACCTAGAACTAAATTTGCCCTCACAATTTCCCATATTAGAAATATTTTGGTAAAATTGTCTTCCAAACCTGTCCAGTTTTCCAGAAAAGGAAATCATATATTATTATCAAAACAGATTTCCTGTGATATAAACAATAGAAGCCAATATTCCTATATGAAAAATAAGTGATTGATTTGTCTTTGATAATATCTTTTAAAATTAAATTTAAGCGGTACACCAACATTAGTAGATATTTGTCCAATTACTTTCGAAATATGGTCATGGCGGTGGGTTCCTTATTGTATAAATCAGTTCAATAATTGATTTTGACGTAACATTATAGTTGTTCACTGAAATTGTCGGAACCAACAACATTGCGATTAAAAAGTTAAATATTTTACTGTTACGAGTGTTTTTCAAATGTAAGACGTTTTACTTATTTGTAACGTGTCGCCACTATTATGGACGATTATGTAATCACTGTTTGTCTTTTCTAGCATTAGGTAATTAAAAAAAGGTAAATCTTGAGTAAAAATAAGTATACATTGAAATTATCTTGTGCTCCTTGAAGATTTTTTGAATAAATTTTCTAGTCTTTTATACAAACTATGTATAACTTGGAACCATACCAAGGATATCATTCATTATTATTGTTTCATTGCTTCAAATGTTGTTGACGTATGAAATTTAATTGCAGTTACATAAATATTACTCCGGTCATAGTCATAGTCATAAGAATAGTCATATTAAAGGAGGAACTAAAACAGAGTTTTATTTGCTAATTGTGTAATTGTGACAATAAAAATATTTGCTAAAAACTTAAATTCCAGTTTGTACCTTGACGCAGTTCAAATGTCCAAATGGTAAATGTGTTGCAAAATCATCTTTCTGTGACACCATTAACGACTGTCAGGACAATTATGACGAACCGGAAATCTGTTCATGCAGAACGTACCTAGAAACCGTTCATCCTGAGAAAATTTGCGACGGAACCGTGAATTGCCTGGATCGCAGCGATGAAAAAAAATGCGAATGCCACTTTCCAACAAACACGACCTGTGGCAAGTAAGTCAACAAAAATGATCCACATAACAATAATTTATCCTAGGCGAGATGATAATGTTTTGAGTGCTTATACCATCGAGGCATTTCCCCCAGGTGCTTCACTTATCTATACGTTTAAATTAAAAATGCTTGTTCCAGCACTAAACTCTGCATTTCACAAGAGATGCTGTGTGACGGATTCCAAGACTGTCCCAATGGCGAAGACGAGAATCACTGTTATTCATTGAGGACGACGCTGGGGAGGTAAGACACGTTACCCGAAATGGTGCTTGAGTTATATACTCAGTGACAAAAGTATAGCACCATATGAAACTGAATTATGAAGACAACTAAAATGTTTATGTCATAAAAATATTCACTCGTAATTACACGAGATTTTCGAAATTATCGATTTGGAACACGAAAGCTGACGTGTTAATGTGATTGTCACGTGTTAATTCGTGGTTACGTAAGTCAGCTTGAGTATTATTAATGATAATTTCGGGAACTGTAATTCGGTAAAATTAATAATTTTATGGGTTGGTAGAAAGACTAAGCGACTTGACATTTATCGAAATGACTGATTTGATTTGACAATTTTTTACCTTTGAAAGACTTCACTAAAATGGCAATCGGGAAATGCCTACATGAAAATGAAAATTATCAGATTATCACAATAATTTGAAATTGGAGCTCTATTATTGGTCGAAACTTCAATCAAATAAAATCAATGTAATTATTACAAAATAGAACCGTTTAATTTGAAAATTAATTTCACCTATTAAAATTGTGTATATATATATGTGTGTATATATATATATATATATATATATATATATATATATATCGGGTGTTCATAAATTATTCATACATCATAGGGCCTGTTGAGTGGAAAAGAAAATTTTGACGTTCAGAGCCTACTTTATCAATCATTTATGAACAATAAAATTTGGTTCACAGCTTGCAAATACGGGCCTTTAAAAAGGTCGGGTTATCGGACCTACTTTGAAAAGGTAGAGCCCTTTATTATGCTTGTCTACAACGACAACATTCATGTACATAATAAAACGTGCTTTAAAGTTTAATTTTGTTTGAGATTTTGATCAGCAAGAAATAAATTTTAAATTCATGAACTTAAATATACACTACTTCACAAAAGCTTGGGTACCCCAAGTAAAAGAGAAAATAATATTAAAAAATATATTATCGAATTAAGTAATTTGACACAAAATTAAGGTAGTCTATATTAGTATATTTTGTATTTATAAGTATTTGTTATTTTAAAATTGTCTTTTTATGAGGGGTTAATCACCCAGAAATTTTGTGTACACCAAGTTCGGAGTTTAACAAATTCTTTAAAGAGTTCGCGAAGTCGTTAAAGAATTCTGGGACTTAACAAAATAATGTGTAATTCAAAATTATAATCAAAATAAATGTATTTTCCGATTTATAGTCGATTTTTAAAAAATTCCAACATTTTGGAAAAACCTGAACATTTTTTATGTGAAGTTTGGAGTTTGTTCAGTGTTAATTCTTTGATATCGTTTGCCGTTTTTACCACGACTGTCAAAAGGGACAAAAAGAATTATAAAAAGAAAAATTAATCATGAGTTCATTATATAATCTCAACACGTACCAACAAACAGTGTCGCATTTCAAATGTAAGTAGGTCGCGAAATACCATGGATTTTTGAAATTCTAAAAAATTTTAGTCGAAAATTTTAGTCGAAAAAAATTTATTTTTATATGCCGAGTTTGAACTCAATTTATTCAATAAGTCCATTTTCACTGTTTGTGTTCTGCTATTTTTTCTATTTCCAACATTTAACTCCCAAAACTAACAAGAATAGTTGTACAATGAAAAATTATAGGTAATCTTAGTAAGTACATCGAAAATGTAGGAACATGTCAAGTATCCCAAGTTTAATTCAATTACCTTACGATTTATAGTTTATTTTTTGGAAATTTCAAAAATTTTGAGTCGGAAATAGTATATTAGGACCCAAGGCCAGAAAGTTGGACTTCGGCTTCGCCTCGACCTCTATATGACGTCAGGTCTGCGCGCAGGCCATAAAAGCGGCTGTTCCCACAGCCTTCATTTTTGGTTTTTTAATTTGTGTTTTGTGGAATACTTTATAAGTGTTTGGTGAAGTTGTTGTTACTAATTTCGTGGTTTATGAAGTACTATTTCATAAACGGAAAAAATTACAGAGAAATAGACAACAAATGGATTTCTTAGTATAAACTGGATAGTTCCAAAATATCTCGTTTTGGGTTCTAAAATTTTGAAATTCCAAAAAAGCTTATAGCTTGTCAACCGGCGCGGCGGTTCGAAACTGACGAATTTGGCTATTTTAAGTAAGCTATGTAAGTACACTTACAATTATTTGGTGAAGTTCTGAAGAAAACACTGTTTGTTTATTTTTTTCATTTTAACTACATTGTTAAGAAGGTCGTATTTCGTAAACGGAAAATGATACAGGAAACTAGACAACGCAGACGCATTTCTCAGGTAAGAAAAAATATATAACGAGTACAAACTCGATGATTTTGAGATTTCCAAAAATAGCCAACGGGTTGTCTGAAACTGACGAACTCGTGTACTGTCGAAGATTTAGAAGTATTTCATGAAATTATTAAGAAAAATTGTTTATTTAATATTTTCATACTAGTTTCGTAGTTAATAAAGTAGTAATTCGTAAACGGAAAAACATACAGAGAAATAGACAACCCAAATTAATTTCTCAAGTTTGAAAATGTGTATAACGAGTACAAACTCGATGGAGCCAAAGATTTTTTTTGCTTCCGAAATTTTGAGGTTTCCGAAAATAGCCAATTGGTCGTTTGAAACTGTTGCATATTTAGTACGGCGGCCGGTGGGTCAAATTCGTTCAACCACCCACTACTTTGGTATAACTCAATGAGACATATATAGATTTGTTCGTTAAAAAAATCTGCTTTTAGAATGGAAATTGACGACAGTGTGTGTTAGTCACGAGAAAAGTTATTCCAAGAAAACCGTGAAAATTGGCAAAAATTATTCCAATAAAATAAATGCTCATATCTTTGGCTAAATAAAAGGTAAAAATATGCGGTTTGTTTCATTATGAAGCCCAGAATATTTACTTTAAAATGGCTATTTGGAAAATTGCACGAATTTGTGCTATTCGACCAAATTCTATTATTTAATACGACGGCGCATGATTTATTCATAAATTTTCTATATTCAAGTTGCTATAATTCGTATAGTGGTCTTTGTAGTAAAAATTTTCACATCAAAAACTGCAGAATTTTGTTATCTGTAATTCACCTCAACTAATAACGTATCCATATACCATAATAAATTCGCTATAATTATGTTTCTGGGAAAATTTAACTTGCTTAGGCTACCCTCTCGATCACTCGCCCGTGTCCGTCTCCCACCGCAAACGCCTATATTATGCTATACGCTATACCACCACCGAGCGCAATGAATTAAAATGAGATTAATTTTTAGTTTTAACCAAATAAGTACATAAAGATTTTAAAATTAACAATAATTCTTCATCGTCACTTATGTCTCTAACTATATCCTTATTTATACACTTCATTTGATATTAATTTACACTATAGAACAAAACATAACCCTCGCGTTTACATGCACATTTGCTCGAAGAACAATTCTTCTCATTGCAAAATCATTGTATTGCTTGTCTAATCGCAAGTGGTATAGGTGTTTCATGAATTAATTTGGGGGTTAAATTCGAACCATCTTTGTCAAAAAGCCAAATTCCAAAGGATTCAATTCATTGAGTCCAATGCATAATATGTGGACTTGATAATTATAGCATCTTAAATTATTAAATTTATTTAAATCTAATGTAATTGTACCTTAATAGTCCCTTAGTGCATGCAATTGAAATGCATCTTCGGTTGGAGGAATTTCTTTTTTTATATAAAAGCAAAAGCTTACGTGCCTCTGCTGTTCAAAATAGAGGTTGCTGCAAAATTAGTCAATTAGATGTCATCACCCTTTTTCAACAAAGTGCTTAGTGCTGATTTTTTACCAATTTTGAATAAAGCATTAGTTGTATCACCTCCTGTTAAAATATGAAACGCTGGTAAGCTTCTGTAGAAATCCCCAACTACAACAACAGCAAAGTTTTCTTTTATTTGTGGAAACTGAATCATGGCCTTTTTAACCGACTTTAAAAAAGGAGGAGCTTATCAATTCGGTTGTATTTTTTATGTTTTTTTTTTAGTGTTTGTTACCTCAGAACTCCGTCATTTATAAACCAATTTGTAAAATTCGTCTTTTATTTGAAAGAGCATACTTACAGATTGTCACCATTGTCACCATTTCAGGATATCATCTCATGAAAATCGAGAAAAATCCTCAAATTTTCGCTCCCTTTTATTAACCGACTTCATGTATGTTCACCGATTTCTTCGTCAATTGTGGACCGATTTACAAAATTCTTCTTTTATTTCAAAGGGTATACTCTTGAGGTGGTTCCATTGTCAAAAAGTCAGGGTCTGATCAGGGAAGCCCATGGAAATCGAGGGAAATTCTCAAATTTTTCCTTCCTTTTATGTATATGTTGACCCATTTCTTCGTCAATTTTATTGTGGACCTCATTATTGGAGAAGCGTCTTTACTAGGTCTATAGTTATCGCTTAAAATTTTGTTTCCAGATGCTATTATCAAGTCCAGATATGGATAAATTCAAAATTAATTAATGAAACACCTATACCTCATGCGATTAGACAAGCAATAGAATTATTTTGCAATGAGAAGAATTGTTCTTCGAGCAAATGTGCATGTAAACGCGAGGGTTATGTTTTGTTCTATAGTGTAAATATCAAATGAAGTGTATAAATAAGGATATATGTAGTTAGAGACATAAGTGACGATGAGGAATTATTGTTAATTTTATAGCTATTTATTAAACTAGTGTCTTATAAGGCAAATAAGTCACGAAAGAAATGTTTAGCCACGAGAGCTTGCTCGAGTGGCTAATTTTTCTTGAGTGACTTATTTGCTGTTAAGACACGTGTTTAATACATAGGTTTATCCAACACCCCCTCCTTCCTGAACCTTCATCAAAACCCAAAAATTTTTTACGTTCATTTGACGTTCAAAACTGTTGGCTTCTGAACTAGTTGCTATCACAAATTAGAAAATCGTTGAATTATTTCACATGTGTCTTATAGACCTCATAATCCACTCAAAACCGGCGTTATTATGACTACATAATAAACAAGTGTTGGTTAAAAAACTTTATGTATTTGGTTAAAAATAAAAATTAATTTCAGTTTAATTTATTGCGCTCGGTGGTAGTATAGCGTATAGCATATAGGCGTTTCCGGTGGGAGCCGGGCGCGGACGGGTGATCGAGAGGGTAGCCCAAGCAAGTTACATTTTCCCAGAAACACGATTGCAGCGAATTTATTATTGTAGGTAGATACGTTATTAGTTGAGGTGAATTACAGACAACAAAATTCTGCAGTTTTTGATGTGAAAATTTTTACTACAAAGACTACACTATACGAGTTATAGCAACTTGAATCTAGAAAATTTATGAATAAATCATGCGCCGTCGCATTAAATAATAGAATTTGGCTGAAAAGCATAAGTTCGCCCAATTTTCCAATTCGCCGTTTTAAAGTAAATATTCTGGGCTTCATAATGAAACAAAACGCATATTTTACCTTTTATTTAGCCAAAGATATGAGCCTTTATTTTATTGTAATAATTTTTGCCAATTTTCACGGTTTTCTTATAATAATTTTTCTCATGACTAACCCACACTGTCGTTAATTTCCATTCTAAATGCAGATTTTTTTAACAAACAAATCTATATATGTCTTATTGAGTTATACCAAAGTATTGTGTTACTCTTTAATATGAACGATTTAGCTCTCTCCGCCGCCGTACCAAAATTACGAGTATGCCAAGTTTAATTCATTTATTTTGCGATTTATAGCTGCCTTTTGGAAAGTTCAAAAATTTTGAGTAGGGAAAACTTTTTGGTATGTCAAGTTTCTATTCGATTTACATCTACCTGAGGAATCAAATTTTCAATGTTAATTTTTTGATATCGTTTGCCGTTTTCAATATACGACTGTCAAATGTGACAAAAAGAATTGTAAAAAGAAATATTTTTTTTATGATGTCATTATAATACAGAGTGTCGCATTTAAAATGTAATTAAGTTGCAAACTATCCTGAGTTTGGAATTTCCAAAAAATTTATGTCGAGTTTGGACTCGATTTATACGTTGTCGGACCTCAGAAGTCCATTTTCACGATTTGTTTTGTACTGTTTTTTACTTTTACTGTTTTCAATATTTCACTCCCCGAAATAATAAAAAGAGTTGTAAAAAAAATTATAGGTAATCTCAGTAAATACCCAGAAAATGTACCAAAATGAATTATTTCTCGATTTATAGCTGATTTTTGGAAATTTTTAGTCGGAAAAACTTCATTTTTGGTATGTCAAGTTTCTACTCGATTTATCTGTTTTCGAGCCTGAGTAATCGATTTTGATTGTTAATTTTTTGATGTCATTTATCGACAATGTCGAAGAAGCTTCCATGTCGAGTTTGACTCAATAAATAATATTTCTTGTCATTTTCAGTATAACAAAACGAATCCTGAGCGTTCTTACGTTACCCTATTGAGCGTAATGAAGTTTCACCTCAAAAAAACTTACCTTAATTGTGGCTTGATTTGTGAAGCCATTCAATAAAATAATTCAAAAGTAAACTTGTTTATTCACCAAGGTCACCTGAGTTCTATGAGTTCAGTCAAGGTGTACACCTGAGTTTTCCATAATTCAACTAAATTTCTTAGACCGCTCTGTCCCACCCTTCTGTGAAACCCCCAGAGGGGTTATAAGAATAGACGGCCAGTTTATTTTTAGACCGTCTCTTTCGGCTTCTTTTGATGTCAAAAACGTTGGTCAGGTGGCAAAATTAAATAAGTCAAATTAACTCATGTTTCGTAGAGTAGTTGGCAGTCACCAAAATTTACCGAGACACTGATCTGTTCCTGATTTGTAATTGTTATTTTATACTCGTCAGATAGACATGCCCTTGCTTATAGAGGCCCTGAGCTACATTTTGGGGTGATGGATGCTCCTTTATGGTTTGGAACGGCATTTTATAGTAATATAATGGGCGCGCAGAGTTGTTTGGATTTCCAGGAGCTCGTTTAACATCATCACTGTATAATACTGACATCTTAGTACTCCATGTTTAATTTTGCGGTCCATATGTTGGATAATGTCAGGTGGCAGACAGAATAGTGCAAAATGCAGCTAAATCAACTAGAAAATCCGCTTGCCCCAAAGTTTAATTTACACTATTGACTTTGTATGTCTCGACGTATTAAGCTTTTTTTTAAGAACATATTTTTTTGTGGAAAGAAATTTGCATATTCCACTAAGTTAAACACGATATACATAGTTACAAGTTTATTTACAATATGAAACTAATTGTACAATTTTTAGCATTAGTATACTACTACGTCAAAGTCAAACAGTGATCTGTGCAGAAAATAAAACAAAATTGTGTCTGAAAGTTTCGCCTGGTGCCTTATTTTTGTCTCTGAGTATATAATATTCATTTAGTAATTACTTTACAGCGTCAATAGCGGAGAAGTATTAAAATGCACCTCGGGCGTATGGCATTCCGGTTGTTTCTCACGAAACCATACCACAAGTGAACTGGAGGAAATCTGCGAAACGTTGGGCTTTACTGGAGCCAGTGCTAAAGCGGTGCCAAACCGGAAAAATGGCATCGCGAAGAAACCTATAATTGACCGATTTGACGTTGTGTGGATTCGACGTAAAGAAAGTAGACTTAAATTACGCATCCGAGCAGGAAATAATCCTTACGTTACATTTATCGAAGATTCAAACTGTCAAAGACTTTTTATAGAGTGCATCTAAGTGCAGAACTGCTTTCAATAATCTTTGCTAACACTTATTTGAATAAAAAAAGTATCCAAGTATCTAATTTATTCCGTCGGCTTAAATTTTCCTACCCATGTCACCTTTGCCTATATTTTGGCATTATTACACGTGAGCCTGTCGATTAGCATTTTATGAACGCGGGTTATTTACACACCGATTTAGTCAGTGCTTGAAGTATTGGGCGGCCATCGACCTGAGAAACCGTTGAGCGACCAGGGCCAGGAATGCTGCTGTGTGTTCTGCAAGAAGTATACTCTCTCTTTATACTCGTCTTTTACCGGTTCCCTCAATCTCTCCGAGATGTTGGTCAAGGAGGACCGTCGACGTTTATATTCTATATGTCGCAAAATTGGCCCATCATGAACGTACTAACAGCGCTTCTCAGAAGTCGGAACGCGCCGTCATCAACAGTACGAAAATTTGCATAATGTACATAACACGTTTCGCTTAAAACTCTCAATAACAAAAACTCAGAATTTTCAAATAATTTTAAGTGTTATAATAACTAGATCGACACTCGAGTTTATTAGTCATCAAGGGTTGTCCCTCAGGTAAGGAAAGAAGCAAAACATTAATGGAAAGTCACGTAGATGTTGCAGGTGTTTACAGGTGATAACAGACTAAAGAGATTATGTTGTAAAACTATTTAAACACAGCATTGTCCAAACTATCGTTAAGTTGTAAAACTTCGGTACAGGTGCAACTCTCAGAAACGAGGTAGATCCCTTACTTTCGTCTGATTTTCACACCTTCTTTTCAACGAATTTTTATGGAATCAACAACCGAATATACACATTTGTTAGTTTTATTATTATAATTTTTTAATGATTTTAGTTTCCAATCTTGTAGCAGGATTTTTCATCACGTGTTTAATTCTGCCCAATCAGATTCTTAGTATAACGGTAACAATTCTTACAATATTATACTGAGAATAATGTATAGTAATTTGTTTTTGTTAACCGACAACGAGTTTTCTAATTTTCACAACTGTAAAATTTAAGAAAATGAATGAAACTTTTTATTTGAGCAATACCACAAGCTAGTAAAATTAAATAATTCTAATTATTAATAATTATTTACAAATGTACCCTTCTACGTGCAACATACGTATACAGGGTGGAAGCTTTAACTGGAATAAATTCTGTAACTTATATAACATGTCAGCGAAAATTCAAAAAATAGGTCAACACATACTGAAACTAGTGTTTTGTGTTTTATCTCTATCCTAAAGGGTTAAAACTAACCCTAATTTTTTATTTCTAAATGTAAGTACGTCATGTTTCGTTCTGGACACAAAGCCAGTCGTTGGTAGAACGCTTCTCATGTATTCCTCAAGATTTCTGGCGTGATTTGTACGATTTCATTCTCTGCTGCTAATCTTTTAAGTAACCCCACAAAAAGTGATCAAGTGGAGTCAGGTCAGGTGATCTTGCCGCCCACTCGATTTGGCCTCTTCTCCTTATCCACCTACATATTGGCAAATATTTCGTCTAAATATCTACGACAAACTGTAGCATAATGCAATAGAGCTCCTAGTCTAGTCATTTGAAGGTTACGGAATACAAATTGTGGGGTAGTTGTAATTGTTATCTCACTTTATGTTTTTTGGGGTGCTGAATACGAATCTGAGGTTTGCCACCAAAAATTTTTCCTGGAATTCGAGTTATGGTAAAAAAACATTAGTTTTTCAATATGTGTACCGTTTAGTCACTAACTAGCATTGAAGTTTGACTAACCCGTCAGTGGGCCTTAAACATAAAACCTGCTTTCAATCTGCTTTAAAATGTCTTTCATTATAATATTATTGAAAAATGAATACAAAAATGTATATTATAGGTATAAATAATAAAGTTACCATCAATTTCTTTGTATCTGTAAAATATCAACATTTCTTTCACTAAAGAATATGGGGATAGACATACTCAACCCATTTCACTATTTAAGCAGATTTTATTGACAAACGACGTAATTATGTTTTAAAAAAGGAGCCTTTGACTAAACATGATATAAAACCGTATAGACATAAATTTGGTCTCACCACAAAAATAAGAAGTAAGTGATTGCATGAATAAGTAGAATATTGTTAGCAATAAGTTTTTCTATTGCAAGGAGAGGCTAAAAGATCTGATCTGCAGTTTTCCCTTTTCCTGGTTTTAAAAAGAATACATTGTTAAAAACACAGGTCTATGTCTTCTCCTACTACAACCACCAATGGGTGTTCAGGCGCTAAGGCTAAAGCTGTGTTTACAATTAAACAATCTGCATCTTCGTCTGCTTTCTTGCACGCAATGTTAGCTGAAGTGTTCATCAGGATTTACAAAGCATTTAACAAAGAAGATTTCATGCACTTTCTCAGGCCATCCTCTTGAAAAAGAGTTAATATTAATATATAAAAAAGTCTTTTAGTTCTTCATCTGATTGCTTTGCACGTCAAAGTAGGTATACGTCATCTACCGCACGCATTCACTCCTCTAAACCTTACACGTAGCCCAAAGTACGATGTTAATAGTAAGGAACTAATTTATAGCAAATTTTGTTTACTTTATTTTGGTATAGAATGATGTTTTATGTAAAGTTAAAAAAAAAACTAAAAAACATATTTTTTAAGTTTTTTGGGTATAACTCGAAATCCAGAAAAAATGTTTGGTGGCAAACCTCAGATTCGTATTCACCGTCCCAAAATACATAGAATAAACCAAAAATTACAACTACCCCACAATTTGTAGGATGGAGGGCTTTTTGAGTCCCTAATGACTAGACATAAAGCGACCAAAGTAAGTGGGAACGAGTTCTTCTCGAAGAACAGCACAGTACATTTTTCCATTTAAATTATTAGGTAAGAGTTGGCCCTAGGTCAGGACTGTGTGTGAGTTTCTCGTATTCAGTGAGGATTAACCTCAGCCCAGTAAGGACAGTTCTGTCGATTACCTTCACCGTCGAGGGTAAAAGTACTTTGGTCCGAAAAAAGAATACACTCTAATAATGCTGGGTTTTTCTACCAGATTTCGATTTTTGATCAGTGTCATCTTTCATTAGTTTCTGTACCATCTGTATTTTTGTACTTTTGAGGATTTTGAGAACAGTATGACTTATATCATCACTGGATCACTGGATTTTCTTGGAGAGAGTTAACTTTGTTGTCTAGCAACAGTCCTTACATGACCAAATTCTCGGTATTTTGCCTCAATTTCACTAACTGTACCTTGACTAATAGGATGTCGTTCGCGGAACAATTGAACAACTTCATCTTGAGTTCGACACCTGTCACCATACCCAATCATCATCAAAATTTCGATACGAAGAACTTTCATACGAATAAGGCATGTTTAAGTAACTTCACCCAAAGCAACACATAAATTAAGTACCGAATAATGCCTCTAGAGAGATCACCAATGTTTCTGTAAAACTCAAGGGAAGATAAGAAATTTACCTACAATCTTTACTGAACCGATTTCTTAAAATTGGAAAATAACCCATCCATTGTTGTAACCCTCTTGAAATAAGATGTGTAACGATACGACACGTACGTTATATGACATACCCTTCAATTTAAAAATAAGAAATTAGAGGTAGTTTTAACCTTTTAGACTAGAGATGAATGCAAATCACTACTACTCGCAGATCCTAGCTTGGCCCCTAAAATTTGGATGCGCAGTGCCCGCCCACTAGAGAAATCCATTTCTGAAACGTTCTTCGAGATGCTTACTTCGGTACACTCTGGAGAAAAATAATTCATAATTTGGTAATAGTTTCTTTAAGCCATTAGCCTACATACGGCGACGTTCTCTGTCATTCTTCAGCACATCTCAGGGGCCAATCTAGGATCTATGACTAGTAAGATTTATCTGTTTTCCAGAATTTATTCCAGTTAAAGTTTCCACCCTGTATACTAATTTAAGGAAAAAATGCAACACCCCGAAATCGTTGCCTTATTTTTGTCCAGACATTTTTTTGCCTAAAAAAGAAATGATTAAAATTTGAACAAAAATCTCCAACTGGTTCTTACCAAAAATAGTTCTTAGTTTTCTCGCTACATTGACAAAAGAAACTTTACTAAAAATGCCTAGAGTGCGTCAACTTCCCCATTTTAACTAGTTATCTCAGTTTCGAGTTCAATCGGGTTGGCTAGTTGGCTATAATGCAATTATGTACTGTGTTACGATGTTGGAGGGTCTGAAAAAGATCCTCATCAACATCAACAAGGATTTGGAAGATCAAGGAGTACGACAGGTCGAGATGCCACTTTTGAGTTTTGACTCACCACAAGGCCCATATACACGATTTAGATCACAGGCTATCAATGGAATAGCATCCGTCGTTTTGGAGTTACTCCACGCCATCGCGCTCGTAAAGTTTCAGAGGGGAAACTGGGAACCAGAACGGCAAGGTATAGTGTCCACGGATGAATCGCGCTTCTGTTTATGGACCTATGATGAACGGAGGAGAGTCAGACGTCGCCATGATGAAGGATAGAATTTAGCATTTGCTGTAGAACGTCACACCAGGGGTTATGGTTTGGGAAATAAGTCACATCTAGTTTTTATCCTTGACACTTCTTAGTATAGTAATACATTTATTTTCAATTTTTTTGATACAGTTTGTGTTTATTGTCTAACAATTTTCTAATGTCTGCGTGCTGCTGCTTCTGGCTTAGGCCCTTTTCAGCACATGGGACTTTACAGTATGAAGCTTCAAACAACAGCTTAATGTGTTTGGTATGTTTGACAAAGAATACAAACATGCAAAGAAAATCTGGTTTCAATGGGAGGTCACTCGTGTTTCGTCGTTCTTGGAGGTTTGTTTCTTGCGTTAGTAGACACTCTCTTTGGTGAAACCTTGTTGGTGTTGTTTTCTTATGTGTTCTCGGATGCTCACCTGAGCAACCTGGGCATCTTTTTTCTCTTCAGCCAAAGGGGGGAGAGAATGTGGGGTGTTCTCGACCAGCTCCTGATAGAAGGTCTAGGTACAGTAATTCTAAAATGGTAGTGGGTAAATGTTTGTATTTACGTATTGGTCTGACTAATCAGGGCGATACGGTTACTTTCTTTGTGTTTTAGTGGGGGTGTGTAGTGTTTGTACAGCGATTGCGTTACGGCTGTCTAGAGTTCTACTGACGTAGTTTTGGCGAAGTCTGATGAGTCGGTTTGTTATGGGGGTAGTTATGGTGATATTGGGGATTAAGTAGTCAAGGAAGATTTGTCTAAGAACGTGTCTTTCGAAGCGGGAAATATGGAAAAATAGGCGTTTTGAAGAGTGGGCGTAGATTAGGGCGCGGTATTCGATGATGGATCTAGTGAAGGTGTTATATGTGTGAAGATGGGTTTGGGGTTCACAACCCAGGTTTGGGGTTCAGGTCTTGACTCTCCAATAGTTTGGTCCATCTTTGAATTCGGTGCCGCTTATTTTGGGCCATTTCCGCGGCTTCTTCTGTTTTTCGGTTACTGCACCAGAGGGCCGTGTCATCCGAAAAGAACCTCGTTTTGGTCTTTAGGGTATCTGTAATGGGACAGTTCGCACAGTATACTATGTTGTAAGGGTAAAAGTACGAAAGCCCGGGAGACCCCGTCGTGGAGGTCTTTTCCAGGTTTGGGAATCATTATTTGTCATTAAACATTAGATTTATAGAAACGTCATTAATTACATCTTTATTGAATTTGTATTGATAAATAAGAATAAATATAAGAATAATATAATAAGTGTTTTAACAGATTACTAGAAATTTTGAACATGACCAACAATGCAGCAGAACAATTTAATTCTGTTGTATGTAAGTCTGTAGGAGGTATTAGTATATTACATACTGAGGCGAAAAGTATTCCATTCCTGTCGAGTTAACTAGTTCTCGAGACATAGGAATGGTACTTTTGTCAAAGCTTGTATACTATTCACAATTAGGTAGTCGACATTTAATAACTAAATCTCATTAACATGAACTATTACTGCAACGTTTAATTTCAGTAAAATGTTTACACTTAGTAAGTACTGCAACAATTGATATTATTTGTCAGATAAATGTAAAAGGATTTTTTAGAATTTGTACTATTACACAAATTATTAAATCACACTAAGTGTAATTTATAATTGTAATTTTGTTACTGACCATCTTATACGTTTAATAATTTAAATTCTTTTTTTAAGTTTTTAAGTTGGAACGCAGTATATTACTGACCGATTGTGAATATTTTCTTTTTTTAATTTTGGAAAATGGGACTCTTTAAAAATGAAAACATTACATTACCTGATCAACACTACGACACTGATCTGACAGATTATACCCAATATTAGTAAAGAGGAATACGACAAAAGAGCGAAAGAATTTTTGAAAAAACTGAACAAAACTTCAGATGAAATTGAAAAATTGTAGTTAAGAAGAAACCAGGTCCAGTAGGCAATCCTCTATGGTTCAGAGAAAGAGCAAATAGAATTACGTCTTCTAATTTTAAAGAGATATTTTCCATGAGGAAGACCACGTCTTGTGTGAAAAAAGTAAAGAATCTTTAAAGGTAACGCGAGGAGCATTACATGTTAGGAACTTCACCTTATAGCATAGTCTGCTATAAATTAAAAAATTTAAATATATCTAAGTCGAACTCCACAAACTTTAATCAGCGTAAAATTATAAATGGTACATGTTTCGGCAGAACACTTCTGCCATCATCAGCCCTTAAAGAATATCTTTAATATTTTTAATATTCTTTAAGGGCTGATGATGGCAGAAGTGTTCTGCCGAAACATGTACCATTTATAATTTTACGCTGATTAAAGTTTGTGGAGTTCGACTTAGATATATTTAAATTTTTTAATTTAAATTTACTCCACTTGGATTTAAGAACATTCTTCTTGTTTATAGTCTGCTATAAGACAGAAAATTATAAAATTTGCAATGCTCAATGAAAATGTCATGCAACATCTGCAACGTACCCATGCATATTATTACCAAGTCCAAGGACAACTTTATATTACAAAAAGTGATATTTGTTATTTTGTTATATGGAGTCGAAAGGAATTAATTCTTGTTTAATTTTTTGTATAAAGTTGAATTGAAAAGTATTTTTCGATCAAACGGTGTGATCCGTTATCAAATTAAGAAATACTGCTTTGGTCAATTAGTATTTAGAAAACAAAATTTTAAAATTAAAAAATATACTTGATATACTCAAATGGAGCATGTGCAAGTTAGATTTATTAATAGTACACTAGTATTCGAATATTATCATTCTTATCCAATTCCTCAAAACAATCTTACTATTGTCTCACCTAATCCATTCCAAATACTCGGATCTCATCTCTTCGTCAGTACGAGGAAGTTGATTGCCCGAAAATAGAGAACATTCGAATTTGACATGATAAACTCAATGCAAGTCTTGATCACTGCATTATCTCGCTAATTCATAACGAGAATTTTAGGAAATGTTACCTAACCTTTGCCATCAACATCAACAGAGTGGCCGATCAGTCACAATTATTATTTATTAGTCGTACCTACCGGAGTACCACTGAAGATTAGAAAAGGTTGTGTCACTACTGGTTACGCCATTATCCGAGAACCCAGCATATTAAAGATTCCACAATATTGCGAAATCCAACTTTAATACCTTCTATTCAAAAATGACATACCACCGTGAAACATCTAATTCTAAACCATCCCGATTTAGATGAATTATCAAAACTGTGAAAACAGCAAATGACCAATTCTCTTTACACGTCAACGTAGTTCCGAATTTTACCATTTACCTCCGTTGTACCTAACCTGTCCTTATTTCTCCCCTTGATTTTACTCTTCTGCATTTGGACCTGCATTATACGGGGTGAAATAGAAATATATGTAAAAATTTTAATTTTCGTAAGGTCAAGTACAACATAACTGTGAAAATTTGAGTCAAAAATTTTAATAAGGCATAAACTTTTTAACCCAACCTAGTTTCGGCGTTCATGAAGTCGACATGACAAAAAAAAGCATACGCTCGAGTTTGATAAAGTTTAAATTGCGATTTAACGTTGAAGTTGATTTACCTGCCACAATAACATTATCTCAAAATGACGTTCCTCATTTTGTCTCAAAAATCCCCACGACACGGCCCATCAAACGTTGATACGAAACTGTTGTTGTTCTGCACACCATCACGTAAAACTCGCTTCGTCGGTCAACAACTCAATGTTTAAAAAGTTTCGCACCTCTCGACGGGGTAACAACCTGCACCTCTTATACAATTTTCGTTAAAAGACGCGTGCGACGTCTTCGGTTTCGATGCTCAATCAGAAATGAGGTCAGTTAACTGAGGTGAATAAAAAAAAGGATGACAGTTTTTGTGTATTATTTATGAACTAAAGATATGTCGCAAAAATTTCTTGCTTACATTGTACTGGGTGCAGCGGCGTGCTCCATTTTTATAGCTAAACTTAAAAGCATTTTATCTCGATACAGGGGCGGAGTGGAAAACCCAAAGCATAAACCTTGCACTCTACTCATCCCGAGGCATTACTAGATTTTTTTACATACATTTCGATTTCACCCTGTATATTGGGATCAAATTCGAGTCTTTTGCGAACGTACATCTTTCGTCAAAGGACACTTCAGGATTCCATTCCCGAACAGACCTTCCGAGTTATTTTCCATTTAGTGAAGGAGTTATGTTAGGAGTCCAATGGGCAACAGCACAAAAATTAGAATAAAAACAAAAATGATATTAATATATTTATATATAGTTTCAACGTTCCCCGACCATCTAGTGGTGTATTAGGTGAAGGAGAAGGGATGTTTAGGTCCTTATGTACGTACAACACGTATTAGTAAAATATATCAATATCAATCAAGAAAGAAAAGATAAGGACTTCCAAGATAATTCCACCGTCTATATTATAGTATAGGCTTAATGAACTTAGGTGCTAATGGATGGAACCAACAATATTTTTTGTGAAATTTGAAAATTAGTTAAATTAACAACACATAGTATATTTACTTTTCTTTAATTAGGCATTATTTTACCGCTGTAACTGTAATTTTAAAGCACTTAGCAGGTTCTGTTATTTAAAGTTGTATCGATATTTTAATAACAATAAAAATTTATTTGTAACATTCAATATTTCTTGGAAAGAATAAAAAAGTTGAAAAAGTTATTACCAGTTTTGCGCAAATTAAATTATTGGTAGTTTTGAAGATCTAAAAAATTGTTTAATAGGTATATAGGGACATATAATCGGTGATAGAGGGTAATAATACTAGTATTTTGCCTTTATAATTTATTTTGTAAATTATAGACTAAATAGCTATTTACATATGTAACCAGTTATGAAATGCAATGTTTTGTGTAACGAATGGCATTTTTGCGCGAGTTCCCGCAATATGACAGGAGTTACACAAAAAAGCATTTCATAACATGTTACTATGCAAGATTTTGTCTAATTTTAAGGAAAAATTTAAAAATAAATATATCAATTATCTTTTATAGAAATCTGTTTTATCTTACAAGGACTTTGCATCTTCTTCCGCTGTTCCAGCTGTTAATAATTAAAAACCACGAACTTATATATTGAACCTCTGATAGGATTTGACAAATGAATCCCCGTAACTTTCCGTAACTAGTTAAGAAAAATTTTACTTTCCGTAACTCAAACTAGTTACACAAAATTTGACGTTTCCCAACTAATGTCAGTTGTGAAAAATGACATTTTATTTGTGAAAATTAAAAAAATTTAATTTTTGTCACTCATAGCGCAATACCATGACTGTTTGACTATGTCGTTTCAAAAATATCTTTTAGATTCCTTGTTGTTAAAAAAATGCAATTGTTGGACAAACCATCGTATATCACACGTGACCGAAATGATTCAAAAATCTCACTTGCGGACACATATAATCTATTATTTTCTGTCAGATATTAATACCTATTCCTCATTTGGCAATAACGATTCTAAAAGAGATAATATATAAACAAAACTTGTGTAAGTAAATATTATTATAATATTAGTAATATTTTAATTTAATTGTATTTATAGAAAATGTGTTAACTTTCAGACAATAGACCGTTTGTACTGTAAACACCTCCATATTTTCACTGTTTGTGAATTACCCTTGTTCAAAACTATCATATCATGCATTCATTTCATTTACTTTGGGGTCGATTGGCTTTTCCAGCCTTACCTAACTGCGACTTGATCTTTCGTTCCAAAACTATAATTATGTAATTATTTTCTCAAAAACTCCAGCCCTTTTACAAAGTCAAGAATGTTTCTCAAAGGTTTTTCTTTCTTGAGGGACGATCCTTCCAAACCAGCACGGTCTTTTATGGATTTGGTGAAAACGGGGCTTTATTGCAGCCTCCTTCCCCTTTTCCACAATTTTGTCCAGAATCGCCTCCTTCTAATTGCTCCATTGTCAGAAGCGAGTGTGAAAAGGCTGAAGGACGGCTTAGGCAACTTTCCAGGAACCACCGCTACTTTAATCGTCTTCGGGCGTTTTTCTCATGCGCTCGGGCGTACTGTCATCATTCCGATTCCAGGAAAATGGCTCTCATTTTGGCAGGTGGATCCTATTGGTGCAAAGACCCTGTGTCGATTTCAGTGAGTGTTGCCACCATGAACCTGCAATCAACAACGCAATGCTCAACCGTGCCGAAGGGATGCATAGCTCAGCGTATTGTAAGTCGCAAACGGTAACCTCTGGATACCTTCGGTTGTAATCAAATCCTCTCACTGCGGCATGTGGGTCTCTGCTGCAGGGGATCTCACTTCTCGTGGGAACAAAATGGAACTGTTAAGAAAAATTGGGAAAATTTGCAAAGATTCCAGCTCACGGGACAAGGACTCAGACCTAGCTGAGGACTCGGCCCGAATTGGAACAAAAAGGAATCGCAGCGGAGCTGAAAAAAGGCCGGCTCGTAAAGCTCGCGCTGCAGCCACTGTTGAAGAAGTGGTCCTAGGTCAAGGTGCGGACTCAGCGAGCCCACCAACTGAACAAAGGCTTTTTCAAAAAAGCGTATTTTCATCTTCACTATATTGTTAGGACTAACAGGGCGCAACAAGAAAGTTGTGTTTTGCTGGATACCTGTTCACTCAGGCCCCATAACGGTAACAAAAGGGCTAATCTGTTGGCAAAAATGGGCTCTGAAGCAGAACCGGCTCTTCAAATTCCCAAAAGTCTCCAGAAAGAAAAGAAGTCAAAGAAAAGAATGTCAAGCGTAGTGAACAGTTGCAGGCAGCAGGGACCTGAGAACAGTGGTTGATTTTTTTACGGGGCACTGCCCAGTAAATAAACACATGTGCACCATCAGGCTATGTACCGATGACACTTGTAGAATATGTTTAGAAGACGTGGAAACTACATTCTCTGCTCTTGTCCATCACACCTAAATGGACCAAGAGTGGAATACTTGGGCGCTAAAATTATGCAGACTCATGATACCTATCAGCACAGTCAATATCATTTCACAATGTAGTGTAGTGAAGAGTGCCAAAATTTATTGTGGATGTCTCCAGGATTGCTTTCGAAGTGGGTGCAACTTTAAATTCTTCTTGGATAGGACGTGCAAACGCCAAGTAATACTAATCAATTTATAACGCTAATTTGCTGCTCACTAAAAGAATGTTCTACCTACTTCATTTTTGGGGCACAGCCAATCGCGCCGGGTATTTTGAATGCCTTACGTTTGTTTACTATTTCAGAAAATACTTCACAATGCCAAAAGAAGGAAAATCATGTAAGAAAATCAACCAAAAAATCGAGATAAAAAAAGCTAATAGGGCAGTTGAAACACCCGTTCAAAGTGAAAGTCGTCTGGAGGAAATGCGGTCAAAAGTTTTCAGATCAAATGCTGCTGAAACACCTGAACAAGATAGCGCACGACTCGAAAACGACCGAATCAGAGCTTCTAGTTCAACAGCTACTGAAACACTTGGAACCACAGAACGCACGACTCGAAAACGATCGAATAAGATCTTCAACTTCAAGATCTGCTGAAACACCTAAACAAGATCCATTGATCCATTGAAACGACCATTCTCAGTGGAAAATCTAATGGAAGATGTGCTCATCCCAAGTCACTGAGTATTGCTGGGGTCAATTTGGAAAGTCCATGTTTCTCACATGGCCAATTATAATGGCCATTTCAATCGAAACAAACCACCCTCAATAACTTTTAAGGAAAAGAGATTTGAGCAAAATCTAAAAACCGGTCAATTTTAACCTCGAGGGGACATGTTTTGATGCAATAGTAGGCAAGCTTGGTGCAACGGCATACCCCTGACAGGAGCGACCCCTATTTTTTAAATAGGGAATAGGGGTTGAGTAACATGTCGTTTGAAAGGTCTTTTAATTGTCTTTTCAACCACATAATTATTTTTTTAATTACATAGTCTATAAGAAAAAACAACAAAGTTTTAACGGATTTGTTTTGTATCTAGGCATGCTCGCAATTAACGATAAAAAGCTTGCAATAAACATTATTAGACAATTTATTATTGATTTGAATAATGTTCTAATCAAATTTGTCGTCATCCCTACCCATTTATAACAATGAATGAAATAAGTGAATACATAAATCTGAAAACAAAACAGTCGCGTTCAATTTCCTATGCAATAAAGCAACATGATAAAGTACCATGGAACACCAAATTTGATTTTATATCAAATGTTCAAAATGATTCCCATCGACTTCCATGCACTAACGTTTACTAACTCGTTATGCAACGTTTCCGGTGTTATTTTGTCGACATTTCAAGATAATCTTTTGTCGCAAATCATCCAGAGAAGCTGGTTGTGTCGCATAAACTTTGGACTTCAGGTGTCCCCACAAATCAAAATCTAGAGGTTTCAAATCGGGCGATCTAGCTGGCTATTCTACAGGACCGCGTCTACCAATCCAGTAATCGGGGAAGTTATTATAACAATAAGCAAAGTACATAAATGCTACTTCATTACAGTCTAATATTTGTTTTATTCTTTGTGTTAATAATTACATAATACGAATGAATGTGTATGAATGACGTCAAAATTAACTTAGAATATGAATCTAATCAATAATAAATTGTCTAATAATGTTTAGTGCAAATTTCTTATCATTAATTGCAAGCATGCCTAATACAAAACAAATCCGTTAAAAAATTGTTTTTTTTAATTACTAACTTATAGACTATGTAATTAAAAAAATAATTAAATGGTTGAAAAAACAATTAAAAGACCTTTCAAACGACATGTTACTCAACCCCTATTCCCTATTTAAAAAATAGGGGTCGCTCCTGTCAGGGGTATGCCAAGCGTGTCTTTGCATCAATTGCATCAAAACATGTCCCCCTCGAGATTAAAATTGACCGGTTTTTAGATTTTGCTCAAATCTCTTTTTCTTAAAAGTTATTGAGGGTGGCTCAGGAACACCGAAAACCTTATTTATGTATTTGCCAAGTGGGAAAACCAAAACTATTGTTTACCCGACTGCTTAAGAATAGTAAGGAAAAAAATTAAATAAAATACATAATTCAAAGTACTTTTTACTAAAAAATAATGTGTTTTATTATTTGTACACCGGTCAACGGATTGATATGAAATTTTGACCACAAATCAAATAATATTCCTCAAGAGAAGTGTGTAACATGAGCGTATTGCCACTCGGATTGGTTCAGTGTTTACCCTTCGCGGTTTACCTGTTCGTTGCACCGGTCAAATGAGATGTTTACTTTATTTTTAGGGCGTAGCAACGCGCGCCGGATACCAGCTAATTTTCAATAAAATGTTAATTCCGTTATACTCGATACAGTTCAGTTCTTTATCATCCCGTGTATGTAAAAAGCCCATTTAAATTTCATAATTTAAAAAATAATTTCCCTGTGATATTGTATGATCATTATCTACAAAGAAACAACAAGTCGCTTTTCGAACCATAATTCGCCGTTCGAGACAACATTCTTTGACTAGCTTAATCGTAGGAAGAATATTTTAAATTTTATTACAAACTAGAGGAATATTTGAATATTTAAATTTTAATAAAATTATTCCGATGAAAAATATGTAATTATGTTAGTGGTACCCTGGCTGCGGGTTCAACCCATATTACAAAAATTATACTTTCTAAACTAAAACTCACTAGGTATCATTGATAAAATATTACCGCGTATAAAAATCGTTCGAAGTTAGGTACTATTAGGTACTAGATTAATCACCGTTTTTAGTTATTATGCGTGTCAAAATTGTTTCTTATGCCGGCAGGACCTGTGGTTCAAAATACTTCCACGTTGGTCGTTTGTAAAAATTGCTATTGTTAGATTTTTTTTACCTGATCTCTTTTTGTACCACCTAACTCGTAGCTTGGGTTCGTTGCGTTGTTTTGCGTTGAAGTCATCGGGAATTTCTATTTTAGTACACAGCACCTCGCCGATTACTGACGACATAATTATGGAACCTTAATCGCAAATTAGTCATTAAGTAAGGCTTATTGAATTAAATTTAAAACCAACGTTATTAAGAAGGTAGACAAAACTTCTTTCTCCCCACTTCCGCCACTTGATAGCTAAGAAAGCACCTGAGCCGTCAGTACTGTTGAGGTGCCGCAACCGAAGAACGGTCTAGAGAACGCGTGTGTTGTGTGGTGATATTTACTGTATTTTCAACAGTGTAATATTGGAGTTTTTGGCTTATCTAAGCAAAGGAGAGATATATTCATGTTACCTATTAAGAGGTTTATTCGAAAAGCCGTGAAATAAACTCAGGTGAGTTTTAATCGAAGCTGATTTCAAACACGCGGATGTCCGCATATTCTGAAAGTAACCATCATCTTTTCCATTAACTCCTTAAGCGGAGAAGTTATCAAGTCTAAAGGCCAAAGCACGTTAAAGATATTCTTTAATTCAGGTCAGGATGTGGGCAGGTTGTTATACCCGTACTTCGCTGATTCAACCTGAATATGTTCTAAGCCCTACCTAATTTCTTACAAATCTAAATGACACCACGACGGTCTCGAGGAATGTTTACCACACCCCGGTATTGAATGTCAGAACTTTTTATAGTCGCTGGTGTGAGGCGAAATAAAAGAGGTATATTTACCTCATCTGACTCGGTCTTATGCTAATTCAATTTAAACGTCACTGCACTCAGGTATCGAGTAAGAAAACACGTACGTTTTGACCACATTTCTTACCTTTATCAAAACCGCTAAAAAGCACACACAAGTCGCTGGGTCACTGTAGTCTAATTAATTTGACACAATGACACAATATTAGAAACACCCACTATTACTTCAGAAACAAGGTAAAATCCTGTAAGGTGAATGTTAAACGGAAGTTGTGTACTCCTAATGTATTGGTCTGTATAATAACCTGTAATGCTATATTATATTATATAGGATTTTGGTGTAAAACTTGAGGTATTTTGAACAACCTACAAAAGAAACAAAAGCCGCACGATTCAAGGCTAAAACCAAGACGTCGCCGGAAGAAGGTCATGCCTACTCAAAAAATTGTGCATCGCCTTCGACGAAAGCAGGTAGTTTAATCAAGTTTAGAAATTATTATTCAGAAAAATACAAATTCACAGAAAAACGTAACATGAAGAAGCTGCGCTGTATAGAAGTGTAATGACAAATTACATACATTCCGTACATAGAAAAGAAAGAGATAAGATAAAAAGTGTTTACACAGATACTTTTAAAAAGGTTGTTAACAATGATATGAAATCAAGCATCACTTGTGCTGCCGATAAAGAAAAAAATTATTTTAATTGATTCCCAACGATTCACGGTTACTTGTAAAGTGTTATGATTCACAATGAAATCAGTTCTTGGTTTCTACATGGCTTTCACCTGTACAGAGCTTTTTACAAGAAATCAATATTTTATACAAAAACTTTCCCTTCGCAGAAAAATAAATACTAAACTAGAGTAGAAAATAGTAGAAAAGTACATTGTAATAAAAATTAACGCCTCCCTTATTTCTCTGTAATAAAATAATAATAATTTGCTGTTACGTACATCAATAATTTACGCTGTAGACCGAATAGTACGTACAATACAAAAGAGTCCAAAGCTTTAACGAAAAGGGATTTCCAAAAAAGTAATTTGTAACAGACGCGGAGCCATATTCACCCAAATAGAAGATTCGGGTGGGACCACTATATGTGTATAAAGTGTGCCTTAAAATGTTACCTGCTCGAAATGGCTTAACAATTTCATAAAAAGCTATTCATGTTTCTCCGAACACTCGGATTCTATACCTACATTCTTTTCATTCCCCATTTTGTTTGGCATCATTATCTTGTTATGACTAAGATATAAAACCCATTCCCCTTTTTTTTAACTTATTTAGAAGGTCATATGAACATCCAAAGTTTTTAACAGGTGGCTGACGAAAGGTTTCAAATTTAAATTTCATTTGATATTGAAAAACAAAATCTGGAATGTTGTTAGCCGATACTTATCTGCACATATTAAACTATTGCTTTTCACACCTAATGTGTTTGTAATATTCTAAATAATAAAACTGGGTCTAGAATTAAAACTCACTTTGTGAGAAATTCCAGGCTTCGTAACCTGTTTCGGTAAAATAATGGCGTCAAATATAAATTTTCCAATAAAACAATGTGGTCATTTAAAATTCAAATAGTGCCTCGGTTATGCCAATGTCACAAAATTGGAATATACATGCCTCAAACTAGTCGCGTCACGAGCCTACTTCCAACGGTATATGTTTCCAACTCCATATTAAAAACCGGAAGAGTAAATTTAACCGTCTTGGTTATTAAGTACCAAAGTACAATTAAAGTATTTCCGTCATGTTTATACAATTTCTGCATAACAAGATTATAACGGCATTGTTCTTCATAAAGCTCGCGCTGACTTTGATGCTCGATCAAGCGACGAACCGTCAACATTCTGGCGTATAGGTTACCCAACCCTAATGCTACAATTGGAAGTGTGAATCGCATTAAAATATAATTATTTGCATTTACTGAGTGACTTATATTCGGTTTGGATTTTAGGAAAGCATTTTTGTCTCTTCCGCACGATATCAATTCAAAAGCTTACTAAAGAAGAACAGTAATATACAGAGCCGCTTGTCCAGCCAACTTATTGTTTACAACCGCCCGCAGTTTGTATTCACCACACAGCTGATTACGATCTTAATGATACGAGGAAAGACGGCAGTAAGACATTTTATTCTGATCTGATGATACTGATTGTTTAACAAGGGTAAAACAATTTGATTTGGCCGAAATAAATATTTGTAGGGATCTTAAGGCGAGACTTGTATAAGGAGATTTTTATTTCGAGGCATTACCTACAAATTACACATGCATTCTCGCAATAAAATCATGAGCTGACCAATAAATGTACAAGGTTGTAACTCCGTTATTTTTGATCCCGTTTTAATGATTAACTTTTACAAAACTACTAAACAAAAACATTTTGAAGTGAGGTGTTCCTCCTAAAAAGTGTCCTTATACCGAGGTTCACATGTCCACTAATAGTTTTACTGTACTTTTAATAAGATCCGAAGTTTCCTCCATAATGAACTAATAGTTAAAAATAACCGTTTCTTGTGCCACAATTCAAGATGTTAACACGAATTTGCGCTCAACTGACTATTTAATGTATAAAACACTTCAAGTGCAATCGGAACTGTGCAAATGAGAAACGGGAATAATCATCGTGTGACGATTAGAAATAATTGAAGCACTACCGTTTCTTCGGTTCCCATTGTTGACACTAATGTCGGTTCAAGTAGGTAAAGTGTTTACATAAAGGCAAATAGTGTACGGAATTAAGTTTAAGGTCAGATGCACTTTTACCATTTATTGTGAATAATGTAACTGAATAAATCAGCTTTTTATATAATATCTGAAGGTTCGTGGTTAAGAATTTACGTAAGTAAATGATGCGATTAGGTACGGAATTTTTTTCCAATACCTTTCACCTAAATGAGTCAGTAAAAATTTTGAAAACCATTTAGAATCATTTTTGTGTTAATAATACTTGTCAAATGTCAATTAAGCTAATATAATCAATTACTCTTCGATTGTAAGGTAGAAAGTACTTAATTTGTTCAGTTGGTCATTAACGCCAATGTAGGTGAAATCACTCGTTTTTGTTTTGTCTTTTAGGTACAAATTTTACATTTTAATCAATGAAACGCCTGCGTTTCATAAGACGCTTTGAAAGTGTTACATATCCTGCAATTGTAAAGTTTTAAAAAATGCTGCTGAATAGGGACGAAAATAAGACCTTGAACACTTTCGAAGACTACAATCTAAGAAGCTTTTTCCATATTTTGAAGTGAAACTTATATACGGGGGCTCAGACTTGGACGACATTTGTGGCACTTTCTACGCGTATCCCTGGCGGGTACTGCGGGCGGCTCGTATATTTTATTTTCTGTCAAGTTGAATACTGTAACGTTTACGGGTTCACATAACTATTTATTATAAACAAAAAGTTCGAATGAATCACACGAATTGTGTCGCCCAGTAGTTTAAACTTCTGACTAACTGAGATGGCAATTTCGCGTCGTATTTGTAGGGAATAGACTTCTCGAACGTTTGCTCGTAGGATTACTGCAGATCGATATCGGTCGTTCATCCAGCACGTTCCTTCCAGCACGTAATTTTTTTAGACACTTTTATTTTACGAAATTTACCATGAGTAGTGGTATTATGACGGGGAGCGATACAGAACCGGATAATGGATGTAGTGAATCATCCAAAAAGAGAAAAATCATATTCACTTCAATTGAGACAAATTAAGGGAGTGCGATAAATTAATTCGTATGATAAATATTTATAGAATTTATTGAATAATTAGCAAAAATGTCCGGCGTTGCCTGGGTTAGACGGCCAATAAAAGCTGGAAAACATATTTTAATTGAACTGTTAATGTTCTACTTTAAAGTCCCTGTATAATAAAAGTACCGGGTAACTGTGACATTTTTATCATACAAAGTATGTACTTAATTTCGCCCATTTTAAAATTGAAATTTTTATTTACCAAAAAGAGGTGACACATTGGGGTCGTCATATTTCTAAAACTGTCACTATGACAATTTTATCAGACAGAGTACCTAATTTCACCTAGTTTGAACTGAATAATTTTTTTACGAAAAAGGGGTGACTCCGTTACTTCACAGTGCGAATATTCCTTGTGGTCTAAATTTCATAACTATCGGTTGATGGGTATAGGAGCGCATAACATACGAACAAACAAACAAACAAATATTGATTTTTATATATTAGATTAATTGGTCGAAAAATATGTTGAATAAGATGTCGAAATCTTCTGTAGATTATGATCGAAAATTCAGAGCAACAATAAATTTAAGTCTATTCATTAGACGACACATTACCAGAAGATAATTAAGGATCTGGTCCATCAAAAACAAATATAATCGAAAAAAAAACAGCAGAAAAAACAAGTAGACAGACAGCAAAATGAGAAAAAAACAAGGTTAACTGAAAATTTTGAGGTTAGGTTTGTCAACTGTCAAATTAAATACATTATACAGAAATGTTTATATTATGTTTAGTTATGTACCACTAACGAATACAAAAAGAAAATTTTAAGAAATTATTATTTTAAGAAAAAACTTTTATTTCTAAATTAAGGTCTGTGAAATAAAAAAGAGCTCTTATGAAAAAGGAAACTAAATGAACTTGTGAGAACCTTGAGAAAACTAACAACCTGAAAACTTGACAAACATATTCAGACCTACCTAGACTACCTAGAGATCTTGGAAAACCTGAGACCTTGGAGAACCTTGTAAATCTAGGGAACCTGAAAATTTGAAAACCTGAGAAGTAAAGAAACTTGAGAGTTTGACATTTTGGCAAACTTGAGATTTTAGAGAATTTCAGACTTTGACTATCAAGAAACTGAGAACTTGAGAAACCGATTTGAGATAAAGTGAATTTAAGGTTTTACGGAACCTGAGAACTTGAGAAACACCAATTGAGAACTAGTTAGATGCACTTGAGAATTTGAAGAACCTGAAAACTTGAGAACATAAGGAATTTGGGCAATTGGGGAATCTGAAAACTTCAGGAACATTAGAATTTGGATTTTGTAAAATCTAATATTTTAGAAAACCCGAGAACTTAAGAAACATGAGAATTTGGAAAGCCTAAAATCTTAGACATTCTGAGAAGTTAAGGAACTTGAGAATTTGGACAATTTGAAATTTTGGATAATTTGAGATTATAGAAAGCTTGAGATTTTGAGTAATCTAAGAAACAGAAACGTTGAGAAAATAAACTGGAGAAACTGAAGAAAATGGTTTGGAAAACCTTAGAACTAAACCAACCTTGACGAAGCTACCAACATGAGAACTTGAGGAACCTGAGATCGCGGAAACCTGAGATGTTAGGAAATCTCAATGATTTCATGAAAGTGAAAACTGAGAACTCCGAGATTTTAAGGAACCTTAAAATAACTTATTAACTAACTTAACCTGAGAACTTGAGAGTAAGTAACCTGAAAATTTCAGCAACTTGAGATCTTGGCACATCTGAAATCTAAAAGAACATGAGACCTTGAGAAACCAACTTTGAGAAGTGAAGGAACCTCAGAAATTTTAGGAAAGTTGAAATCTTAACTAATAACCTTTTACTTAGAAGGCAAGAAACGTCAGATTTTGAAAAACTTGATACCTTCAACAGGTTAAAAATCTGACAACTTAGGAAACCAAACCAATCATTGGATATTAAAAATTTTTAGATCATAACGAACTTGAGAAAATAGGCAATTTGAAATCTCAGAGCTAAAGAAGTGATTAAGCTGCGATTTTAGAAAATTTGGGATATTGATTAACTTACAACTTGAGAGACCAAACTTGGAAACTTTAGAAAGTTGTAGAAAATATGGAAACTTTACTCCTTGAGAAACCTAACAACCTGAAAACTTAAAAAACACAAATTGAGACTTAGAAACGCCCGAGATCTTGGAAAACCTGAGACCTTAGGGAATGTGAAACCTTCAGGAACCTCAGAATTTGGATAGAGAACCAAAAAACTTAAGAAACTTGAAGAACCTGAAATCACGAAAACCTCAAATATTAGAAAACGTAAGTAGTTAAGGTACTTGAGAATTTGGATAATTTGAAACTTCCGCACACTTGAGATTTTAGGGAACTTGACTGGCCAAAGAAACTGAGAGCGTTTGGACCTTCAAATTTTGGAAAATTTGAGAACTAAGCCAACCTTAGCCCTTATTGACTAACAATAAGCTAACAACGTGAAAACTTGAGAAACCTAAGATCTTGGAGAACCTAAGATTTTAGTAAAATTGAGATGTGAAAGAATTTGAGATCTTACTTAATTTCTTACATTTTCGTATATCTAAAGTGATTGTTAATTATGCTGTAAGAACCATCAGTGGAAAATCAGCTGTTAAATGTGGTGTAAATAAGTCGGTTCCTATTCAAAATCCAGAGGTACTCCAGGTAATCATTGTGGCAAAGCACTGGTCTCCAGCTAGTAAGGTATAAGTATCTTCTTAAAAACTTCTTGTTTTACACTTACGTAATTGTCTATTAAAGAACAAGTTTCTTAAGAAGTTTTGTAGTCCGCGCTCAGGTTTAGAAAACGCGTCAGCTCGATAATTTTTATTAAATTATACTTCCAAACTGAAAATCGGAACTGCCATTTAGGTATTTGAAAGCGTATATTTTTGATAAATCTTATAGAAATTATATTTTACACTTTTACTGAAAAAAGAAAAATATGAAAGCAGCAGTAAGTGCAGATAGCAAAGCATGGAACAAATGCACTAAAATAATTGATTATCTTCGTCTGAGTAAGCAGTAACGTTTCTCTTCATTATAATAATAAATAGAACGTTTATTAGTTTACTTGTCTGTGTTATTTTAACATGTATTCAATCCTGTAAATGCAAAACCTTCTCTGATCTCTTGAAACCAAACATTTGAAGAGTGGCGAACAAAATATTTACTCAATGGTGACTACCTGGCCTCTAAATATATTTGTTTTGTTAAAACGGTAATCATTGGGGTGAAGGAAGTGTCAACGAAGTTAATTTTCACAGTTTTTACCTCGAAACGAAATATACATATAAATTACAACGGTAATATTTTTTTGTATTCGTTTTGTAAAATACATTATCGATAAAGTGGTACATAACCCAATAAGTACATAAAGTTTTCCGCTTACGTATTTAATTTGACGGCTGTCAACCCTAACCTCCAAATTTGGGGGGAAGGGCGAATTTTCGAAGCACGAGCCGTAGGTCGAGTGCTTTGACAGCCCATTTGTATCGAAAATAACTATTTCATAGCTACAAAAAATGTAAATAAGCGAGATATTAATTGAATTGTTTACTCGGACTTATAAGTGCATGGAACTATATTATATTTATCTAAGTGAAAAAATTACGCATTTTATTCAGTAACGTGTCAGTGAGCCACTCGAATAAATATCCCGCAATTAATATTTTTTATAGTCTGAAGAGAAAGCTGGCTGAGTTGCAAGGTAAATCATAACTAGATGATTACAAACCTGAAAGTTTCTATCAATAACAACACCACGACTTCAATAAATCAAATCTAACTAAGGCAAGCAGTTCTTCCCAAAATAAGGCGGCATTATCACTTTTATCTTCCGCAAATGCGTGTAAACGCTATTTCTCACACTATGCTTTTAAATAATAGTTAATTGTTCATGATTTCCCAAGTTGTGACCATTTTTTGTTTATGTAAGCTTATCCTGGTTCCCATCTGCAAATCTCGCTCTCATAAATATAATGTGCAATAAGCACCTAAAAGCATGCACTCGTTAAAAGTTACGTCAGGTCACTACAATTGTTTCCACACAAACTTCGTAGGTTGAAGATCGAAAGAGTTCGGCAGAATAATTCGGCACGAATAGTATACTTTCACTATTGTCTTCATCGTTTCTTCAATTCGCTGATATTGTTTACAGACCATCGACAATTTTTGTGATGGTCAGTGCAGGCGTTCTGCTTCAGTTCGAGTTGGTTCTGCATGCATTCCCACAGATTTTCTTCCAAACACAATCCTTCATACATGACCACTAGAGTATGACTACTTCGATAAATACGAAAAGTAAATGCATGGAGACAACAACAAATCAAAATCGTAACTGCT
Organism: Diaperis boleti; assembly: GCA_963583935.1. NCBI lineage: Eukaryota > Metazoa > Arthropoda > Insecta > Coleoptera > Tenebrionidae > Diaperis > Diaperis boleti. Next base: position 33,159,640 of record OY757242.1, on the reverse strand, counting down.
AAAGAATTATAGACGAATAGCACATCATTCGTTCCCACTACTGGAGAAGTAATGTTGCAAACTGCAGATCCGGCTTGTGAAAAGCAATCATCTGACCCACTAACACTACATCTATAAAATTCATTTGTTGGTGGAAAAATTACATAGCTGAAAATGATCAGAGTGGTAGGTACCAAATTGTATAATTATTATCTAACACCTTGTCTTGTGAATAAAACATACACGATTTAATGTTATATAATAATAATTAATTTCAACAACAGTAGTTATTGCAAATTGTGGGTCGATAGTTTAGAAACTTATGATAAATATATTAAACATCTATAATTATTGTTCTTATCATATCCCGAAATGTATTTATTTATTTATAGTTATTTACAATTATTGCGGCACTCTTTTTTTGACATCCGACGCATTAGCGGATTGAATATGCGAAGAGAGAGGAGCCCTACAAAATGGTTCTTAGTAATATTCAAAGGTAATTATTAACATACCTGAGACAAAAACTAACATAACTAGTAAATTTGTGATAGCAACACGGAAGGGGTGGACGCTGTAAATACTTCAAACTTAGACTCTTCTGTACGAAATAGGAAATCCAAGAGAATACTCACACTAAAAAAACATGGGGGTTGGAAAAGTGCCTCAGTTGCTGAGGGTTATGTAGAAGATTTTTTCAGAGGAAAATTATGTGGCTGATATGTTGTCAGAAGCAGGGCTTTCGTGTACAAACTGACACAGCTTTATCTGCAGTATACAGCAAGATCTGATAGTGAGAAAGGTGAAATTTAGAACAAACCTAATATTTCAGGGCTTTTTTCAAATAAATGTTGAGAATTAATGTTAACATTTACAATACTTGTAACACATTTTTTAATAGTTAGTTATGAGTAACTACCACATTCTATGTGAACATGGAACATTTTAAAAATTATGAGCTGCGTAAAGAACTATTAATAAATTCAGCACTGGTTTACGTAAATAATCTTTTTGACAAGAATTCCTTTATTATTTATAAAGCAACTTTTTTGAAGCACTTTTGAAGACTAGGAAATATTAACCATTTGTTGCGGGAAAGTTGTTGGGGGACCGTAAAATCGCAGTTACTAAACACTACCTGTCAAGAAATTCTTTGTGTACATGTAAGGAGGCGATAAAGAGTTTTACAATCCAAAGAAATGAATAGAATATGTCAGTTTCTACGTTGTTACGAATGCAGTACTAAATTAAGAAAAAGATTTTTTGATGTATTCAACAATCATCAACATCATATTAGAACAAATGTAACTTAAATTAGTAACAAGCGAGTCTTATTAACTTTAAAAACGTGTTATTAAAAGTAAGATGAGTTCATTTGATCCATAGCTTATTCGATTAATTACGTCTAGAGAAAGATGCATCAAAATAAAATTAGCCCATTAACAATTATTGGAAAAGTTATAAACAAATTAAAGGTTTAAAAAAAGAGGTCCAGTATTCTACGGATATCTCAAAAACTGTACCAGAAGGTAAATCTAAATATATACAAAGTGTTACAAAATACCTTCGTTCGCGGTTCACAATGTCATAAAGCGCAGGCGCTATTATGCACCGGTTCGAGATTTTGAAATGCTAGTCTAGATGAACCAACAAACTAGCGTTGTTTGTTGATTTGTCTATCAGAAAATGAGTGAGTTCGAAGGATGTAAATAATGAACGATTGTCTATTAGATGTGTTTTTAAACCAACCAATTTTAGAAGTCAACCGAATTTTTAATCGTTCCGGAAAGACCTGAGGAGGAGGAAGAAACTCATCAGTAACCCACCAAAATACTTTCTTATAATTATACTAGAAATATAGGGGGTAGGTTGGTTCACTAAAAATTAAAAAAAAATTGTGTGTGGAGTCCACGTACGACAGAAGTGAAACTTTTGGAGTTTACTCCTTAAGAATCGATTTTCATTTTTAATGTGCGATGCGACAAATTTTGGTTACCGGCGTTCTCCTTGGTCGGGGGCCCCCTTGGTCGGTCGCCTCCTTGGACGGGGGCCCCTTGGTCGGGAGCCCCCTTTGCCGGAAACCTTTTGGTCGGAACACCCCTTTGCCGTTAGCCCCCTTGGTCGGGAGCCCCCTTGGTCGGCAGCCCTCTTGGTCGGCAACGTCCTTGGTCAAGGGTCCCCTTGGTCGGGCGCCTCCTTGGGCCCCCTTGGAACACCCTTAAGACAGGGAAGCCTTAGGGAGCCCAGTTGGAAAAGGGGGCCCTCTTTACTAGAGATCGTTGCACCTACAACTGTAAACTGACGTTTATAGAAAACAACTTAAATCGAAATTGTGCAAGAACAGCCGAACCGAATTATTAGTCCCTACTCCAGTCCTAGAACTGCCAGGATGGATTCCGAATCAATAATGAACCGTTCGATATTATCCGCGAACGCCGAACTGTTATTACAAATTTTTCGTTTTTTCCACTGCGCATGCGTAATAGTTCTGAACTGGTTCAGAACTGGTTCAGAACTGCATCCGCAAACACCGCTAATGATTTTCATCTACTTAACTTTGTAATTTTTTTAATTGTAAAATTTTCTGTGCAGATCTATTATTTTTACATTCGCTAGTTCTGTCAAAAACGCATTGGTTGTCAAATTAATATAAGCATATTGAAAGGAAAATTTACTGCAAGGCCGCAAACTAACCAAAATGTCGTTGAACAAGTGGAAGCGCTTGTTGAAGAAAATACGCATTCGTCGTTACGTCATTTAGCTGCTCGAACTGACGTGTCCTTTGGGACTGTTCGAACGCATCCTTATAAAGTCTCCATTGTCCAAAAAATCTTACCTAGAGATCACAACAGTAGGGTGCAATATTGCAGTTTCCATAACATCTAAACAATAACGACGTTCTCGATTTAAGTTTCTTTACGGACGAAGCCTGGATATATTTAAGCGATTATGTCAATAAACAAAATTATCGAACATGATCTGTACAAAATCGACACAATTTTATTGAGGTTCCCTTGCATCCTGAAAGTGGGAACAATGATAATGCCATCAGTCGTCGAGGTATAGACAACAGTAATTGTTGGAGCCATTTTTAGAACAGGTTCATCCTAATGAATTTGAAGGTGGTTTCTTCCAACAAGATGATGGGGCCTCGGCTCACACTACCCACTTGAAGAGTTTTTCCCTGGTCGAGTTTGTAAGCCGAGGTACTTCTCCAGCCAGCTCTCCGGATCTTACTCGGTTGGACTTTTTCAATTTTTGGAATTCTCAAATAGGTCTTCAAGGAACGAATTAATAATCTACAGGAACTGATGGATAGATTGCAGCACATCTTTGATAACACATAAAACGGCGAGTGGCTTGTACAGACAGCAAAACGGTGGTCACTTTGAACAGATAAAATTGGCGATCAACGGCTCTTTTCATGGCTATAATAATAGTTATTTACGGGAAAAGCCTTGTACATTAGTCTTTACGGGTGAGCCGGGAGATTGTGGGTCAATCGACGAAGGAGCGAGACCCATAACCCGGTGAGCCCAGTAAAGACTAATTATTGCAAGGCGAATTCCGTACAAACTCGTATTTCCACCTTCAAACGACCTTTTTTCAATCACTTTTTATTTTTATAAATATAAAATTCTGTAATCAAAGACGGCAGGACAGTTTGTGACGATGCGTTGTCATGGTGTTGTACTTTACAGGTCTCTTCTACAAGCCCGTAAAACTTTACAGGTCTGTTTCTGTAATTACACATTTACTTATTTACATAAATACCTGTAATGTGCAATTTACTTAGAAGGGGGAAATAAATGGTTTTTTTTCCAAAACACTCATGTACAGTAGTTGCTCACGTACGTGCAGTCGATCCCGGATCTCTCTATCGTTGCGCATTTTCGCGTTCATCCAATATAGAACCAGTCGTGGGACTTAAATGTTTATATTTTTTCTTTCTGTCAATTTTTAACAGATGTCAGTAAATTTTATTTTTTTCAAATTATATGTTATATTGTATATTATAATCATGCAGTATTATATTATATATATTTTTACTCATTCTAAATACAAAAAATGGCAACTATATACGTTAAAAAATAATAAATAATTTAAATAATAAAAAATGTATTATTTAAATCAAGTTACCAAAATAAACCATCAGAAATGACGAAGTAAGCCATAAATAGCCGTCAATTATTTTTTTGGTTATCAAAGAAATAATTTATGGATGAGAAAACCTACATTTCTTTTCGAGATTCCACCATTAATGTGGATTTGATATAAAGTAATTTATATTAGTTATAACGAAAACTAGGCGTTTTTTCTTAGATTACTTGTTTTTATTTATTTTTTTAGAATAAAAAATGTATCTATTTAGTGGTTTGAAAAAAAAGTTGACTGTCATCTGTCAAAAATTAAACGGCAAAAAATGTTTTAGTTCCTAGTGATGACGTGTTTCTAAACCGATTTCATATGAGGTATCTGTCTCGTTCAAATCAAAAATCAATCAAAAAGTATTGTAGAAATAGAAGAATTAGAATAGTGAATGCAATGATATCTCAAAAGTTTCGGTTTTAAACGTTTGTCACTGGCACAAATTCGTGAAGTTCGTGAACACCCGAAAACATCTCGTAGACTAAAAGTCACTGAACTGATTTTGTGGTATGTAGCAGTATTGAAAACTCCCAACAAGCGTCAAAGGATTTTTTTCAATATTTTCGCAAACTTTTGTAATTTACCATGAAAATTTACGTGTTTCACTACTAAAATCATAAATTACAGACATATTTAGGGTCTTTATAAAAATTCTTATGGCTGTTGTCAGGTGACCAAAATCGGAACTGTTATATGATATAGAACCGGAAGGATTATGATATAGCACCGGAAATTATTTTATGATAAAGTCAACTTTCGACAAGTAGATTGCTTCGTAGATATGGTTACTTTCATATGCAGTCGTCTAAAAAATATTTAAACAAATTTGTATATGTTGTAGACTATTACAGCTGTCGCTAAGGCGACTAATAATTTCAAAGATACGTAATATAGGGACTAATATCTCCTCTTCGTAAAGCTGGTTGTGAAACCATATTATTTACTTACACACGGACTCGTTTGCATTACGATTGCGGAAAAACAAAATAGCTCTACATATATTTTGTACAACTGACTTGATCATTACTTAAAAAAGATTCAATTTTGACTTAAATTCCTTAATGCTCATCTAAACTTAAACTTATGTCGTTAATAGAAACATTTGAACGTCTTATTTTATTTAGTTTTGTAATTTTTGTGAAGTGGTGGACAAATCTTATAAACTTCAAACATTAGAGTTACAATAATTAATTAGCGAGATTAATACCTTAATGAAAAAGCTTAATCCTCTCTCGACTAGTCACCGGCTAGGTAGGATAACTATCTAAATTATTATGGTTCCTATAGTACGGGGTTACATCTAACATGGCTCGATGGAATCATGTATGTGCTATTCTGAAATTTGCATTTGCTGTAAGACCAGCTTCAAGCGATATACTACGTGCCGGACACTGGTATACCAGGTAAAACGTGGCCTGTGTGAATCTGGGCTTACAGTCAACGCATTTCAGGTGAGCGTAAACGTAGTAATCACAATAGCTGACAAAGAATTACTAATTAAAGTAGTTACAAAGAAAGGGTCAACGTGAAAAAATACTATTTTTGACTAAAATTTTGTACAATGTTATTCTTGTCAAATACCTGACGAGTGAAAGGGAGTTGAAACGGTTAAAACGGCTCAAGTCAAAATTTCGTCGATCGTAGCTATACTTGTGTTTTTCACAGTTCTGAAGCCTTGTATTTGTGTAACAACATTTAAAAAGTAGACCACTTAAAATATACAACGTCTTCATACCGGGTGTCCCAGAGGTGTGTGGACCATCAATTACGCCCTTATTTTGAAAGATATCAAAACGGGGTTTTTGGGGGACGATAGCCACACGACACCTTCACAATTTAAAATTATTAGAAGTCATATACAGAGTGTCCTAACATTAGCAATATACCAAAGTTATGTTTTTTTTTTAATGGAATGCCCTGTATATTAGTTGGTGAATTGAAGGAGCAGTCAATGTTGAGCAAAATGATATAAGGTACTACAGGTTTATTATGGATGGTTCTTGAGTTATGAAGAATTTTAGGTCAAATATAGTACTTTTTTAAAAAAATGCAGAGACCATTCCAACAGAGATAACTGAATATTTTTCTATAAATAATTTTTTATAGAACTAAACTTTAATACACACTGATTGAAAGTCATCTAAATTGATATTTCTATACAGGGTGTATGATTTCGCAAAATGTATAATAACTTTTTTTTTTCAAATGGAACACCCTATATTCCATTATACCACCAAATATCATTTTTAATAAGCTTTTTGTCAATATATACTTTGCCTCGGCAAATGTTAGTACTTTAGATAATTTTTATAAAAAACGTAGAAAACTCTCCCAAATTGATGAAATCCTGTATTAAAATCAGATCGCCTTGGACTTGTTGTCATGGAGATATCATTTTAGACTGGTTACCATGGAGCCGTTTGTTCTTGTTGACAGTAAGTTATCCTGTAACAAATAGTTTCACTTTTGTGATTTTTTTACAAAATGAATTTTACGAAAGAAGTAATGATGAATATGGTACAATGCGTTAAGAGAAGCCGAAAGAAATTCGTTTTTGGCCACAAAAATTTACACTGAAAGTCCCCACTGGGTGCGGACGATTGATTATTATCAGAATCGATGGTCCTTAATGTGGTTGCAACAGGATGGAGCTCCTGTAGATTTCTATAGGAATGTAAGAAGATATTTAAATGACTCGTTGCCGAGACGTTGGATTGGTAAGGGCGGCCCTATCAAATGGCCCGCAAGATCATCAGATTTAACTCCTCTAGATTTTTTCGTTGGTGGTTATGTAAAGGATATAGTCTATCGAATTCTTACGTAAACCTAAGCCTGTCTACCTCTCGGTGTCATTTCTGAAGTAATTTAATAAATTAGACAATAAACGACTATCTCCATGGCAACAAGTCCAAGGCGATCTGATCTTAATACGCGGTTTAATCACTTTGGGAAAGTTTTTTACGTTTTTCGTAAAAATTATCTAAAGTACTAACATTTGACGAGGCAAACTATATATTTATAAACCAGAAGAATGTTCTTAAATCCAGGTGGAGTAAATTAAAATTAAAATTTAAATATATCTAAGTCGAACTCCACAAACTTTAATAACTGTAAAATTACTAACGGAACATGTTTCGGCAGAACAAGAGATTAATGATACAATTGATGAATTACAAGAGGGGTTCTTACCTTAAAGAATATAAAAAATTATAACGTTGACGTAATTTTGAATTAAATTTGACGTTTTCAAAGAGTTACATGATTTTTAAAAGATTTTTTATAAAAACAACATTTTATAAAATGTAAAAATTAAAAATGGATCAAAGAGAATCTGGTAAGTTTGTTTGAGTGGTGAAAAATTAAAATAGTGAATTAATAATGGGATTATTGAAGTTATTCTGTTCATTTAAACAAGATCTGTTTTCCAGTTTCAAGGCTTTCCTTATTTCCAAAGTCTCAAGAAAATCTAATTTCCGGCCTTTATTGCATTTATGAATCAATTTGGAATTTGATGGTGAAAAACTATGTTTCGTTATTAATATATGATTGGCGAAAGAAGGTGTTGATGGTGGAGGATCAAGATCTGTGTTGTTATAGATGTGCCTGAAATGTTCTTTAATACGGTCTGATATTTTGCGACCTGTCTGACCTATGTAGAATGACTCACAAGAAGAGCAGTTTAATTTGTATACACCTGATGATGATTTGTAATCTAATGGATCTTTATTTTTAATAAAAAATCTGGATAAGTTGTTATCTGTTTTAAATGAAACCTTAAAACCGTTTTTCTTAAGTATTTTAGAACATTTCTCTGAGACGACGTCAAAGTATGTTAATGAATTCATAAACTATATATTGACAGAAAGCTTATTAAAAATGCTATTTGGTGGTATAATGGAATATAGGGTGTTCCATTTGAAAAAAAAAAGTTATTATACATTTTGCGAAATCGTACACCCTGTATAGAAATATCAGTTTAGATAACTTTCAATCAGTGTGTATTAAAGTTTGGGTCTATAAAAAATTATTTACAGAAAAATATTCAGTTATCTTTGTTAAAATGGTCTCTGCAAATTTTTAAAAAAGCGCAAATTTTGACCTAAAATTCTTCATAACTCAAGAACCATCCATAATAAACCTGTAGTACCTTATATCATTTTGCTCAGCATTAACTGCTCCTTCAATTCACCTACTAATATACAGGGCATTCCATTAAAAAAAAAAACATAACTTTGGTATATTGCTAATGTTAGGACACTCTGTATATGATTTCTAATAATTTTAAATTGTGAAGGTATCGTGTGGCTATCGTCCCCCAAAAACCCCGTTTTGATATCTTTCAAAATAAGGGCGTAATTGATGGTCCACACACCTCTGGCACACCCGGTATATCTAGTAGACTCTCAAAGTACTCCATCTAACTACATGTAAATTTTGTTTTCCACGGGCAATCAATGAAAACCTCGTACCTAAAGCAATTTTCTGCCAAATGTAGGTGACAGTCTCTTTGAGCTTTTTGAGTATGTACTTCTATATACTAGTATAAAATACTACTTATAACCCATCGACTGACTTTAGCTTCGTACGCGATTTTGCGTGTAGGCGTGCAGATGGTCTCATGTATTATTAACAGTTTCATGTGGTTTCGGTATGCGGGTACAAAACAGCGTCAACAATGTCGAAGGCTTGCCTTTGCCAATCTGTGTTGCAGATAATGGTTGATCAAGTCACGGAAATAAGTGGGTCATTGGTTGCGCAAGAATTTGTTGAGTATTGTTACCACGATTAAATTTGTAATTCATTTATTACTACTGACATGTTAATGTTAATTAATGTTTTAGAATTTTTATGTTATATGCCACGGATCCCCTATTTCTTTGACATTAAATTTATATGCATGCCAGCTTAAAGAGTCTAATTGGTTGCCGCATATTGATAAATTTCCATTGTTGCAGGGAATGCTGATTCGGATACAGGCGACCATTGCGGTCGCTTTAGTGGTTCTTTTTAGATTAAGTTTAGCACAGGTAAGTTTTCATAGTTTTTATATTTTAATTGCAATATAAAATATAGTGGAAACTAATTAAGAAAAATAAAATTTCAGAATTTCCCTGGAGGAAATGAACTCAGCTTAGATCATGTTGCCCAAGACAATGAAATTAATTTTGTAGCATTTACTTTACTCCAAAGAAAATATTTCTAACGGTGTGGTACAAAATATTGTCTTCTGTCACCAAAACATTTCCTAAACAGATAGATAAAAACAACACAAAATTCAAAATTATTTTGTAACGCAAAAACCGAAGTTGTTAGTGAGTATAATATTTTTTCTTTGATAAGTGCAAAACAGATTAAATCGACTATTGTTAATTTTGCAATTCAAGCTTATGCTAAACGTTGATTGCTACAGAGCATGACGTTATTTTGATTTCAGTTTGCTCATTTAGTTTTTGTGTTACTATACCTCAGACTTACCCAAGACGAAACTTTTTAAATCTTGTGTAGTTTTTTCAGTAAGCCGATACTGTAGAAAATTTTCCCTAAAGGCTGTTCCGTACGAATGCTTTACATTTTATTTATTTTTTAATGGCATGTTTACTTATTATTATATCTACACACTTTGGAATTTCGTAAAAGCATTACTATGGCTCGCCTAACTCACTGACCAGGTTACCACAAAATAACTATAACTGTGCTAAATATTGTGAGGTCAAAGAATTGTTATGCATTGATGCTCAAATGTCTGAGCTTAAATTATCTAAACTCAGAGCTTAAAATGGAAGACAATGCAATTTTAAGTTATAAGATTTTTACCTCGTTTAAAATTTTCGAATCAGCACTTACATAATTTTTTTTCTTCCTTCTTTTTCTAAATAAAAGTGAAAATAGCGATTTTTTTTTTGGCTATTTGATCTCTAGCTCTCAAACGCCTCCCATTCAAGAAAAGTCGTTATGTAAATATTGACAGCAAATGACAGCAAATAATTTAAACATTGTTCGAAAGTTTTTTGCAACTTATTAATTATGCAATAAGAAATTATTCATGTACCTGTGAGAAAGTCAATGCTTCAGGCTTCTCCATGTATCATTGACACATTTGAGTTAATATTAAATTGATATATATTTTTTTATTAATCTTTTTCGTTTGAGACTTTTAGAATCGACATGAACACCTATTTAGAAAAACTTCCATGGTCAACTCCATTTGTACACTCTTTATATTGGCCTTACAGTGGAATTAAATTTAATCTGTAGTTGAGACATGTATGGTTTTAAAAAGTAGGCGGTCCTATCAAAAAATATTGCCACAAATCATACTAGATTTTAGATGAAAACTAAACAATTATTGATATAGAAATTAATTAATGCGACAAAACACCCAAATCTCCCAATGAATGACGCTTTTTTAAAAGGTGACTGACAAAATAAAAACAAACCAAGACGTAACAAAATGACTGATTGCAATGAAGTGTGCATTATATTCCAACCACAACCTGTATGTAATATAAGGTAGATGCTGAAATAGGAAAGGCAAGCTTCACAAGTTTTTCTTAAATAGTTTCTACAGTTCTATCTGGACAACTTTCCACTTCCTGTTGTTGATGTTACGTATGTATTCATTTTATAAATTTGTTTCAGAATTCGGGTAGTAATTTATTCAAATGTCCAAATGGTAAGTTTTTAATCAGTTTATCTCTCAACCATGCCCACACATAAATATTCTGTTGTTCAAGTGGAAAATAATGGGATCGTGAACACACTAAATTAATATTTTTGTGTCCGTTTCCTTTTGTAATGTAATGAGATCATAAAAACAGAAATATTTTTCTTACAAGTATGTAACTAAATTACCATGCAGCTCATATTGCGAGGCCGGAATTTTTTATAAGTATGAATATAACCGTACCGATTAACGGTATCACCGAAGAAAGCTACTAGTGAACCGTTCAGATGAATCATGAATTCCTTGACTAATAAATGCGGACAGTATCTTAGACAGCATTGCCTGATGAGTCTATAATACTTAATTTAAATCGTATCTAATTTTTCTGTTCATTTATTTTCTACTAAAATAATTGCCCTACGGCCTTTCGGATTCCTGTGGTTACATAACATAATCCATATCCTTCTTTACATTTTGTATTAATTTCAAAACAACTTATCTTCATTTCTTCTCCCCTCCCCTCTTTTCTTCTGAATTCTCCCTCCTCTCCATTTTATTTCCCTTCCATCTACAGTCTACAGTATTTCCTCTCTTTCCTTTCACTCTTTTCCTCTCATCGCACTACACTAATTTCACATATTATTTTCATTTGTGTCTCCTGCCTTCTTCTTCTTTTGTCTCCAGCACTCATTCGGTATCCTGCATTCTCCCCTACCTACCGTGTCTTGTAACTTGGTCACTGTTCTCTTTGCTTTCAGTCTCAACCTATTCCTTTTGCATTTTTCTCTCACCACGTACACTGGCGTTTCTTTATCCACCGTTAATATCCACCTCAGATACTTCTCTTTCACCCTTTCCATCTCCTCAATAAAGCTTTCAAACATTATTCTCCTCTTGAAATGGCTTCCCCACTTTCTCTCTCTTATTCTCCATACCCACCATAAACGCCTTATTTGCTCCCTGATATGGGCCTTATCCGTGGCTCTTTCATTAAACATATTGCCTAAGTAGTTAAATTCTTTCATTTGCTCTACTTTCTCTCACTTCATTCATTCTATCCATTCCTCCTCTTTTTCTTGTTAAACACCAACATTTTTGTTTTTTTTTCCATGTTCACTACTAAATTTTTCTTTCTCGTTTATTCTTAGCTTACTTATCATTTCTTTCATCTCTCTTTCACTCTTTGCCAGCATTACCACATCACCCGCAAACTCCAGGCTCCACACTTCACTCTACCTACTACACACCCCCCTGCTTGCGTTCTCTCTAACATTCCATCCATATCTACCACATACATCGTGGACAACAAGGGGCTGAGAGGGCAACCTTGTCTCACTCCCTTTGTTGTTACAAACCATTCACTTTCCCTCAACACTTTCATATTTCTTAGTGTCCTTTCGTATCTCCTCCACCTTTTTTACCAGCCATTCATTTAACCTTTTCTCCCTCATCCTCTCTCTATCCACCTTGTCGAGGTCCACCTTGAAGGCTACGAATACACTACTTCTTTAGTTTGCTATTTAGCAAATGGTCCAGAATGTATATTGCCCATACAACTTATACCCTGTGTTTAGTTATTCCCAGATAGATTTCCACCTTACTTTTCTCTCCCTTTCTTCTATCTTGCTTGTTGTTGTCTTCATCTCGTTGTTATATATTTAAACACTATGTAGAATTTATTTGCGGCTTTGTATATTACAATATTTACACTCTTGACAAATGACGTCAACGACCTTGTATATTTATTGATATATATCTCTGTGTGACCAACTACGACTGCCTGATGCGACTGGTCCCCCAACTTCAATGTCCTCAATAAATATCCTTCTGGGAAGGTCCCGATTTTTCTATAGATGACCTCATTGAGTTCTCTCGATAGAAATGGAATTCTCTCGATAATTAAAATTTAAATATATCTATCTCTCGATAATTATTACACACTTCAATCTCCATAACATTGAAGTCGTTGATGACGTCATACTCTCGCTATGTATCGAATACTCTAGAGACTTGATGACCTCAAACTATGTAATATATCGGATACGTTATTAATAATATAATATAATATAATAATAATAATATTAATATATATTTAGGTTTCAAGTTCGTGACACTGCCTCCTCCTAAAAGATGTTTCGTCCCGAAACTTCACAACACATTCTATCTATCGTTACGTACATATTGGTCCACGTCGTTGGTCCATTCGCTTTAACCCAACGCCTAAAGTCTTCGGATAGGCAGGCACTGGACTGGTGGGTATGATCCACCTTTCCAACAACATCAACATGTTCTCCAACCCAAACAGTAGAATTCACAGGCAATCTTCAGGATTTCCAATTTCCTTATACTCTGGGACAAGACAGTCTAGTATCCAAAGCACTTTGGTAGATGGCTTTCTTATACACGAACCTCTTCGTAACTACTTCTTATAGGTTCCTGTCCCATCTTCAAGTCAATAAATGGACTCTGTCATATTGGCGTCTGCAACCGCCGCAACTTACTGACTCGCTAGAGCATTTGAACTAACTCACTGGAATATTCTAGAACCACGAAATGATCTACCATAGTGTGTAGACGTATTGGTATCACCCGACTTTTTATGGACCATTACTTGCAACTCAAGGTACACACTTCCTCTTTGACTTGTTAGTATCTTCCAATTCTCCAAGAAAAACTTCTTTAGCAGCTTCTCAAACGTCTTAGATACCCCCATGTGTCCACCAGGGACTCCCCAAATAGAGTTCCTCCGCAACTTCCGAAATTCTTACCATATGAGCCATCAGCTGCTCAGCTGCTCACACGCTTCTCCAGCACACGTATCCAAACCGTGTAACTTACACTAACGTTCGCCCTCGGTGTTCATTCTTCCATCCGAACACCAATCACAAGTCCGGGTCGTTTTTTGGGTCTTTCCAACTTTCTTTGGATACCAACTCGGTTTAAGACTGATTCTTCAGAACGACTTTAGTAGCTGCAGCCTTCTAGACCTTTCTTTTTTTCTGTATCTCACGTTGTTCAAGCTCTATCAAGTAAGCTTATCCTCTTCTGCGTGCCCAGCTTCGTATTGCTTTTTAACCTTCACATCGATTTATCTTTATTTCCGTTTATTTATTTCTAACACCAATGCTAAGTTTTTGGGTTCCATTAATTATTTTAACACTGTGTACAATTTATTTTCGACTTCGTATATTACAATATTTACATTATTTACACTATTGACAAATGACGTCAACGGCCCCGTATATTTATTTACATATTTCGGGGAACTCAAGATAGACTGTGACTGTGACCAACTACGACTGTCTAATGCGGCTGATTGGTGCGACTGGTCCCCCAACTTCAATGTCCTCCAATAAATATATCCTTTCGATCATTTATTATTACATACTTATATCTCCATAACGTTCAAGTCTCTGATAAGATCATACTCTCGATATGTACCGAATACTGTTGGGCACGTTGTAGTAGTGAGTCATGACGTCATTTAGGTTTCAAGTTTATTCCCCTTCTCCCTTCTTTTGATTGTTCTCCTTTAATCCTTTTTTACCCCCGTTATTATTACCCTTGCCGCTCTTCTTTACTTCTTTCCTCTTCTCGCCCACTGAATTCTTTTGGTAGCAGTTTTTCTGTTCTTTTTTCCAGCATCATTGTTCTTTGCACTATCTCGAATTGGCTCACATAATACCAGAAATCTACTTCTTTTTTTCTTAGTTCGGCTACATGCCAAAATAGTCCCCCGTTCTTGTTGTTTCCGATGCCTTTTTAGTTTTCTCGCTCCTCTTTTGCCCTCTCTCTTACTACCGTTTTCTCCAGTTTCTCCCTCGTCTCTTCTTCTTATTATTGGATACTTATTGGAGTCTTTCTCTCGTTTCATTCCATCACCATGGAACCCCGTCTATTGTTAATTCCCTGTATCCCACTCTTACTTATTATGCCTTAATTTCTTAACTCTCTTTCATGCTTTGTGAGGTCTCTGACTCTTTCTTTCCCTTTAGTTTTCCTTTTTGCTTCATCACTTATTCCTTCATTTTTTCTCAGAAAATCCTCTATCCCACAATACCTACTATTCTTCCTCCTTCTCCTTTCCTCATACTCCACTTTCCCTTCCAGCCGAGTCACTCTCTCTCCCTGTCTTCTCTTCTCTTCTCTTTAAATTCTTTTCTTTGCTTTTCAATCTGTAATGAATTGGAGGTAGATTTGTGTTACTCGAAGGACCATATATATGTTTTGGATTTGTATCGAAACCCTCGCGAACTTAACATGTACATTACGAATAGTTGGAGATTGATATAGTGAACGTTTCTTCTCCTGGTTTAATTTTGTACTGAATTTGAATAAAGGAACCTTGTCCTGGTTTTAGATTGAATCGTGTTCTTACGGCTGTTGAATGTTGACTGTTGTCGGATTGAGTGTTGGATTTTGACTGACTGACTGTCAGGTAAAGGTTTTACGACCCTTTGGGTTTCCCAACTGGCCGACGCGACGGTGCTGCAAATATTTCTCAACACAACCTCTCTCTTAATTTCTTGGTTCTCCTTTATTTCTTGCTTTAGTTCCCTTTTTATTTCTTTCAAATTATGCATGATTCTCTATTACTTATTTTTAATATCTTCTCTTTTTCTTTTCTTTTTTTGTTTTCCTGCTCCGCCCTCCCCTGTTCATTTACTTTTTTCTTTTCTTCCAGAAACGCAGCTAAACTTCTCTGGCTAAACGACCGGATTATATATGTCTCTTCTCTTTTTTTTCCGTTTTCTTCAATTTTCTCTGCCCTGTTCGCTATATTTACTTCACTTTTATCAATACCACGTGTTGTTGCTTCAGTCGGTAATACAGGGATCCTTCTTATTTATGTTGTCTTACTAAATTTAATTATTGAGATAATGAAATAAGACGAAGCATCAACGTCTGAATGCTCGGAAATTTTACTAAAGAAATCAAGCCCGTTTTATTTTTATGTACATACATATAATTCTTACGATGTAATGCTGAGTAAGATATAAACTATCTAGGAGTGTCCATGAGTCAAGTGAATACTGTACAGAGTGATACACAGAATAATTATAATGGCCATGATTACAAAAATCATCTGTTGAGCCAGGCTTACGTAACTAATGAGCGATGAATTACTGCAGTTGTTCAGACAGTCACCTTCAAATAATTCTTATGAGAAATAAATATGCAATTCTTTACATCACAATCCTACTCACAAATGCGAGTTTATCTGAAAAATGTCAGGGACATTTACGTTCATTCAGTAGTTCCGGACTTCATTTCATCCACCCGTAAAGAATTTCATTAAATATGAATAATTTATACTTTACAAAGAAACTCGGAAGTCAGTTTGTGTAACGAATTGGAATCTATAATCTTAAATACAGTTTCAGCTCAACTGTTTTTTAACAGTAACTTCTTACGATGAACGCAAAATGCGCAAGTAAATTAAGTTTATTAAGTTACCGACAGTTTTTCCCTAATAACTGCCGATCATCCAACCGTTTTAATACTTTTCAATACACATTTGCATACAAACGAGTAAGGCAGATTTCTGTTTTGCATAACTGATCAAACGCATTCAAGCAGCACATACCTATAGAATTTTTATGATATAATTCCAATCAACATTAACTGTAACTCTGTGCGCACCATATTTTTAAATGAACTTCTAATGTTTACATAATTTGTGGTTTGTCATTTTTAAGAGAACACCGCTATACTTTACCAAGGAAGGATATATTATCCATTACATGGTATTGAAAGTATATGGTATAGAATTTCTATGGTTACAATGAAAATTTTCTTGTCTTCAGACCGCCAGGAGTGAACATTTTTGATTCATGAAAAACATTTTTTATTTGCTTCTCTTTATTTGCATTTTTGAAATATACCATCGAATTTCAAATCAACGTAAAATTTGTCAATTTTTTTGATCTGTAATTTTTTGGATTTGAAAAATCGTGAAAAATATATCTCTCCTTCTATAGCTTTGCAGTTTGGTGCACAGACGTGATGGCTGAATGGGACACTGTAAACCAGGGTCGTCCATTAATTACGTTAGACATTTTTACAATGTTTGTGTGATTTAGTGAGATTAGTGAGATTAATACATACCCTACATACCATCTTGTGCAAATCTTAAACATTTAATAAATATTCACTTAAAAAGTTGGCGTGAGATGGCCCCTTGATGACATTTGATGAGATATTGGGAGCCCCTCCCCCCTCATTTTTACTCACGTAGCTAATGCCCCCCCCCCCAAGCATTAATTTGTCTTCATCAAACAATAATAATAATTCCAACATTATTGAAAGCATTAACCTTGAACACCGCTTAATTTATGAACCCGCCTTATCAAGTCCAGCCAACAAAATGATCGGTCTACCCTATTTTTTATTAATTAAATTTTTGGACCGGTTAGTCAATCCTTGAACTCCCACTTCAGATATTTTGGTGGTGAGTCATATTGCAGTCACTTTGGTCAGCAATATAAAAATATGAAATCAAGAAATTGCTCTGTACGTCCCTGCTCAGTATTGGATACATACTAAGAAAATTAATGGTGTTTTTATCACTGCTTGTAGAGTTCGTGCTCAAATGTGCGAAAGAAATTCGCAATGTGAAAGTAAATTGTAGTTATTTGACCTTTTGAGTCGATGTACATAATTTACTTGCAAAGTATTCGTACAATATTTTAAGAATTGCAGAAAAACGCAAAATTCATAGTTTTTTGAATTTATATCTTAACATTTAATGAAACCAATAATTATGTCTTGTTTTCTAACAATAACATAGTTGAACATTACCCAAGGACGGTGTTTCAATTTAATGAATTTCTTAGCATGTGTAGACGTACATTTTTTTTCATTCCAATAGTTTGAAACAAAGTTAAAAGCTTTTTTGAAAACAATCGTGACCATGATTATCCAATATCATAATTATGACATTGAAACACACAAGAATGTATGAAATACGAAAAAAACGTTCACACTCTTGTTAACCACGGGGCAAACTCGACGCCAAATTATTTTCAACTTAACATTCGGAAAATAATTCCCATTCACATTTTCCATAGACAACCAGACCGGTTACAGTGTGCATTTCCTAGAGTTTCTACATGTTTTTGCTTCTTAATGCGTTCGACCCTGAAAGGTAAAACGACAGTACAGTAGAAAAGTTTATTTATTACGACGAACACAGTTTTGCAATTTCTTTCACCTACATAATACAGACACAATTAAGTGTACATGAAGGAAGGAGTTGTTTACTTTAACGGAACAATATGCTAAAGAACTGAATTCGTGTCAATGGATGAAAACTGCGATAAAATGAAAACTCCGATTTCTTGAACTGTGACAACAATGCAAAACACTTTTAACTTGACACAGATCAATAGGTCAGGACCTCTCGGTTTGAGGTAGAAGATGCGCTTTGGTATTTCCTCTGACTTTCATGAGTCACGCTTTGTGCAATCCAACATTTGTTTTTCAAATGGGGTTATGTAAAAAAGGGTACGGCATGGAAGTGCAATTTTTAATTGTCATCTAATATGCGGAAAAGATCAGTACAAGGTAAAACGTTTTATATAAGTGCAAAAATGATAATTCTTACAAGCACATGTCAAGCCACCTGAGAGGGATAATAAGCAGCATTCCACATTTTACTGTAAAAACAGAGATTTACTTACATAAGTAAACTTACATCATTTTCTTTATCCTCCATCATGCGATGTGCTACTGAATACTGACATCAAAGAACAGTTAAATTCTCGTCTATTCTTCAAGAAGAATTTCAATGCGTCGGTCTTCTTCAACTTTTCTCTTTACTTTCCATAATTGTTTAATTTTGTCAGGTATTGCCACTGTTGTTCGTGCATGATTCAGATATAAATTAAGAAAGTTCTTAGAATATACGGTTCGAACCTACTTCAGACACAATTGTATTAAGATGATTACGGGGTTACAACACTATCCCTGAGAAATAAAACGCAAATTGCTTAACCTTTAAGAATATAAATAATTAGGTATATTCATATAAACAAAAGTGTTATGCAAAATTGACCGAAAATAACTTTATTAATATAGCATGCAGTCAACAAGCGCAGTGGCACGTTTACGGATTATTATACCTATGCGTGAAAATAATTACTATTTTAATTTCAGCTGTTATAAGAGCAATTAGACAGAAATACATCTCTTTAAGGGGAACCTACTTTTATAACATTCAGACTGTTACAAAAAGATGACTTTACGGTAACGCTATTTCATTCATTATGATAACTTACTCGTAGTTATCCATTAATTACGTAAAACGTAAAAATGAGGGGACAAATCTCATCAAGGGCAGGGAGGTCCGCGCCCTTGGGTGAGAATTTATTAAAAGTTTAAGATTGTAGAAAGTGGGAGGCTTTATTTATCTCATCAAATATCACCAAGGGAGAGGGGGTCTGACATGATACGTCAAAAATCACCTTTTTGTTATTTCTCCGATACCCAATAAGCTAGGACAAAATAAATCGCAGATATGTACTTTTCAGGCCAGAAAACATTAAAACGACACCGAACTCCATATAGTATCAAAAAAACTTTTTTTTTTTTTCAATCAAAATTCTTCAAAATTTCAAGTTTTTCCAAAAAACAGTGTGAATACACATAAATTGATATCTTCATTAAAGCACTATTTTTCAGTTTTCCAATGTTCTGTGCCATTCGATACCGACACTTTTTTCTTATTTTTCTGAAAATTTTTGAGATTTTCAAAAATATGCGTATAAATCAAAGTGAACACACAAGAATGACTCAGTATGTTAATTTTCTAAAAAAATCAATAATTAATACTCGACACCGACATATTTGCTTATTTTTCGGATACGAAATATAGTCGAGTCAATAAATACAAGCAATCTTCGGAAGTTCTCAAGAACAGCTCCGATTTAAACGATTTTTGTTTTGAATGTTTGTTTTTATAATATATTATTTAAAATCAAAAACTTTGCGGAGGGGGGAATAATTATTTATATTGTTTAAACACTATTTATTATTAAAAATTTAAATATATCTAAGTCGAACTCCATAACTATTTACTATATTTATATAAAAAAAACAGTTTTTCATACAATACTTATTCTACAAATAATATACAAAAGTAAAATAAATTATTATGAATTGTGGATTATTTATTTTAGACATTTATAAAAAAATAATTAAAAATTGTTTATCAATACTTGTAGGAAGGAAAAATTTGAGAATTTCCCTCGATTTCCATGGGGTTCTCTGATCAGATCCTGACTTTTTGACAATGGAACCACCTCAAGAGTATACCCTTTCAAATAAAAGAAAAATTTGGAAATCGGTCGACAATTGACGAAGAAATTGGTGAACATATACATGAAGTCGGTTAATAAAAGGGAGCGAAAATTTGAGGATTCTTCTCGATTTATATGGCATTCTCTGATCATATCTTGACTTTTTGACAAATGAACCACCTCAAGAGCGTACCTTTTCAAATAAGAGAAGAATTTGTAAATCGGTTCACAATTGACAAAGAAATTGGTGAACATACATGAAGTCGGTTAATAAAAGGAAGCGAAAATTTGAGGATTTTTCTCGATTTCTATGGGATTCCCTGGTCAGATCCTGATTTTTTGATAATGGAACCACCTTAAGAGTAGGTATACCCTTTCAAATAAAAGAAGAATTTTGTAAATCGGTCCACAATTGACAAAGAAATCGGTGATCGATATATAAATATATAAATGTTCTGAGGTAACAAACATTAAAAAGAAAACATACAACCGAATTGATAACTTCCTCCTTTTTTGAAGTCTGTTAAAAAAAAACGCAAAACATTTTTTTTTTTAGATAAATATCGTACATATTGTTCAAATAATATTAATAGTTATATCCCCGCTTCAAAAGGTTTCTGATTATAAAAAAAAAAAAAAAAAAACATCAAAATCGGAGCTGTTTCTGAGGACTAATAAGCCAGGACAAAATAAATCGCGGAAATGGATTTCTCAGCAACAGAAACATATAAAACGACACTCGACTCAATATGTCAAGAACCTTTTTCCCGACTAAAAATTCTTAAAATATTCAAAAATATCCATGATTTTCCAAAACAAAAAAACAATATGAATACACAAGAATTGCTATTTTCATTTAAAGACTAGTTCCTCAGTTTGTCAATCTAATATATAAAAATCAATATTTGTTGGTTTGTTTGTTTGTACTCTATGCTCTCCTACACCGGTCAACCGGTCGTTTTGAAATTTCGCCACAAATAATATTCGCAATGGGGAGTAATATAGGAGGGTTGGAGACTCCAATGTGTCACCATTTTTCGTAAAAAAATATTTAACTTTCAAACCGGTCGAAATTTAGATATATAGAATATAGATATCTCAGCCATTTTTATTTTTTTTTTGAAGTGAAACTTCTTTTTGTACGGTGCAAGTTTATGTAAGCCTAGTTCGCGTCCGAAAAATGCGCAACGTTCAATAATATAAGTGGGGGCGATATATTTTATGTTGTACCTCTTTTCTCCCTTGAGAGTGGTGAGTACTTTTTATTTGAGATGACTGCAGCGCGTGTATTCCACGCACAATTCGTTTCTTTTGACAATTTTTTTTTCGTCTCAAGATTCTTGAAAGTCTGTTTATCAATGTTAAAAAAAATCTATATAAGCCAATCGATATTACCTACAATTTTTCTTCATTTCTCGGATATGAGGGCAACATAATAGGCGACTTGATATGTCAAAAATATAGATTTTTTTCCGATTTAAAATTTTTGAAATTAAAAAAAAATCCATGTTCTGTCAAGGAGACAAGTTGAATACAGAAGAATTGCTATCTTAATGAAAACACTAGTTTTTCGGATTGTCAATATTTTTTTTAAATCTATACTCCACTTCATAGCCACATTTTTGCATTTTTGCCTTAAGCAAAAGCAAAATATATCGCAGATATGGATTTCTCTGTCCCGAAAAAATATAAAAAGCACACCCGGCTTTATATGTCAAAAAACTTTTTTTTCGACTCAAAATTTTTTAAATTTAGTTTCCAAAAATTTCTGATTTGCCAAAAAAAAACAGTGTGAATACACAAGAATTTATATTTTTCTGTTCTGTTGTGCTATAAAAATTCTGTGCCACTCGATACGGACACTTTTTCCTCACTTCTCGTATACGAAATGAGCTGGAACAAAATAAATCGCAGATAATTATGCATTTCTCACCTCGAAAACATATAAAACAACACCCGACTCGATAAGTCAAAAACCATTCCTTTCCGACTCAAAATTCTTGAAATTTTCAAAAATATCCATGTTTTCCAATGTGAACACACAAAAAAAAGGGGAGGGGGGTGTTCCATACCATTACTGTTACCAAATTTCACTAAGGGGGAGGAGGGATAAGTAAGTAGGTAATGGACCACCCTTAAAAGCATCTTCTTCAAGTTTGAATTTTAGTATATTTCGGTACAAGTGCGCTGTCAAGAAACTTTTCAGGGGCGAGGACGAAAAACGAGGCGAAGCCGAGCGTTGCAAATGAGCCCGAGTCCCTGAACAGTGACAGCACACCAGTATGGGAAAACATTTTTTTGTAGAGAAACGTTATTGTTCATCATGTGAGTGTTGAATAAGTTTGTATCGGGAAAATGAACATGTCACAACATGTCCCTATAGATGTCTTGATAAAGGTCAAATATATATCTTCTGAACCGTAATAGGTAGACACTTGAAATTTTCACAGAGGGTGTATTATTATGGCCGCTGTAACAATAAATAATAAAAATAAAATAAAGTTAAAAATTAAAGGGGGTCCCCATACAAGAAACGTGTTTTTTTCTGAAGAAAGTATTTTAAAAAAATATGTAGTGGCCGATTTGTTTATATTACAAATATCAATGTGCAAAAAAGATCATCAAACAAAAGTCACATCCACTGAATCAAACAGAATATTTGTTTGGCCTGTTGAATTTAATCTTCATCCTTCTTGTTTTGATAGTCCAACCATTTTCGTTGCAGGTTGGGAAATACGAGGACTGCATTGTTATAAATTTTTCAACATCAGACATTCTTGGGAAAAAGCGGCTGAACTCTGCAGAAGGTAAGTATCCAAATAGTTGTAAATTGAAAAACAAACTAACTTCTCCGCTTAAGTTCATTCGTCTCATATTATCACACTTCTTATCTGATATTATTTCGGGGAATAATTGAATTAAGTTACTTATAACTTTGCGGGTGCAAGAACTCAAAACAAAGAACAACATTCTTAAATTTTCGTAATTTTTTGTTTAAAATAATCCCGGCTGTTTTTACATAGTATACAACTTACTTTTCCAGTACGTTCTCTAAAACCAGTCGAGAACCAATAGCTCGAAAACGAATACATCCCAACACAGTTATCAAACTGACCGTTCAAATTCTTAAAACCAAATTAACGACAACTATTTGGGTCAATTATTAGCTTATGTTCCTCTGGTTTCTCAATTATTGTCTAGAATACTTATGCACTAATTAAACATTATGAAATGAGTGTGCTGAATCGCTCTGTTTGGTAAGATTATTACAAAAGCAATTATTGTTCTCATAGATGTAAAATTCATAATTATCAGTCTCCCTGTAGAAATATTTGTAAGATGGAAGTACACCGGATAAGGAAAGTCATTGTTTAACGATTCGTATTAAGAACAAAAGTATTAGTGACACGGATAAGAGTAAAAAGAATTAGATATTCAAACATCCATACTAATAGAAAAATCCGTAATCGCCAGAGGCCGAAATATCTAGCGTCGACAAATAATTGCTGCACCTGTAAGCCTGGTCGATGGTGAGACCCAGTTAAAAATGTTGGTCGCCATAAAGAAATCCTCCTAAATTTGGAGCAAAAAAATTGCCCGGCCGAATAAATAATATTCATATGTGGTCAATTGTAATAGTTATTTTCGATACAAGTGCGCTAGCAGACACCTTTCTGGGGCAAGGGCGAATTTTTGAAGTAAGATGTCTTGCAAATGATCCCGATCCCCCGAAAAATGACAGCGCACGAGTGTTGAACAAATTTTTGTATTCGTTCACGCAAAATGAAAAAAAAACAGGAATTAACAACAAATTTTGAGATTAGGTTTGACAGCTGTCAGATTAAATACATTTAGGGAAATGTACCACTTTATCGATTATGTATTTTACAAAACGTTAGAGAAAACTTGATAAACACAAATTAAAAACTTGAAGAATTTGAAGAACCTGAAACCTTAGAGAACTTGAGAACACAAGGAACTTGGGAATTTGGGCAATTTAAAATTTTGGAAAACCTGAGATTTAAGGAAACTTGAGAATTTGATTAACTTGAGAGACCAAACTTGAGAACTAGAGGAACTTGTGGAAAACCTGGGAACCTTACACCATCAGTAACCTAACAACCTGAAAACTTGAGAAACATAAATTGAGACCTAAGGACACCCGAGATCTTGGAAAACCTGAGAGTTTGGGGAGCGTGAAAACTTCAGGAACCTCAGAATTTGGTCAATTTGAGATCTTGGAAAATCTGATCTTTTAGAGAACCTGAAAACTTGAGGAACCTGAGAATTTGAAGAACCCGAAATCCCGAAAAACCGGAATTCTTAGAAAATCTGAGAAGTTAAGAAACTTGAAAATTTGTACAATTTGAAATTTTGGGGAACTTGAGAGCTTGATAGTCAAGAAACTGAGATCTCGAGAAACCGAATTTGAGATGAAGTGAAAGAAGCTGAGATTTTGAAAAACCCAAAGGTCTTACGGAATCTGAGAACTTGAGAAACTTGAGAATTTGGAGGAACTTGAAATTTTGGAAAACCTAAGAACTAATAAAACCTTGGAATGGAAGAACAGTAGAACTTGAGAAACAGAAACTGGGAACTGGAAGAATTTGAGAATTTAAAGAACCTGAAATCTTAAAAACTTGAGAATTTAAACAATTTGAGATCTTGACACGTTTGAAATTTTAGGGAAATAGAAACATTCGGAAACCAACGTTGAGAACTTGCGGAAACTAAAAACCTGAGGACTTGAAAAGCAGAGGAACGTTAAACTTTGGAAAACTTAAGTAAGTTAAGAACCTGACAACTTGGTAAACCAACCAACCTTGAATACCTACTGGAGGAACCTGAAATTTCAAAGAACCCGAAATAATACAGATCATGAGAACATAAAAACTTGAGAATTTGGGCAGTTTGTAATCTTTGAAAATCTTAGATTTGAGGAAATTTGAGACGGTTACACCTTCAGAAACCTAACAATTTGAAAACTTGGGAAACACAAATTAGGACCTAGAGACACCCGAGGTCTTGGACAACCTGAAAACTTCGGGAACATCAGAATTTGGAGAACTGGAGATCTTGAACAGCTTGAGACTTTAGAGAACCTGAAAATTTGAGGAACCTGAAAATTTGAAGAATCCGAAATCCCGGAAAACCTGAAATCTTAGAAAACCAGAGAAGTCTAAGAACTTTAGAATTTGGACAATTTGAAATTTTAGCAGACTTGAGATTTTAGGGAAGTTGAGATCTTTACTAACCAAAGAAACTGAGAGCTTTCGTATGTTGAGATTTTTTGAAAACTTGAGATTTTGAGTAACCTAAGAAAATGTATACCAGACAGCTGTCAAATTAAATACATATGCTATAATATTTATATATCTTGCTATATACCACTTTCTCCATTAAGTATTTTACAAAACGAATACAAAATAAAAATTTTCAATAGAATTCTGGAAATAAATAACAATGAAAAACGTACCATTTTAGTTATTCTGTAACCTGAACAAATTAATCACTGAGATAATTAGTGCGTTGATAATATTTGCTTGTTATTCCAGTCGATTACCTTACAATTTAAATCTTCATAAATGATTCATACATCATAATGCCAACATGTAGCTTGCTGGAGAATTTTGACCTTCAACGCTTACTTTATGTATGAACCATTTATGACGACCCTGTATTATTATAGAAACAAAACACATTTTGTTTTTTTATAGGTACGGTAGCGACTTGATGTCTGTTGAAACCTATGCTGAAAATAATTTAACCGCCGCGCTCGCTACATCTTCAGTACCTACAGAACGGCGAGGAGTCAACCATTATTGGTTGGGCTTGGCATCTCTGGATGACCTCAGAACAAACACACTAGAATCAGCTGCTGGAACTTTGGTGTCCCAGTATTCCGGTAAGTTGATTTCACTTTTTGATTTCTAGTTCTGTTACCGTCAAGTTTAGGTTTCTGGTCCAGACAACAGCCCGACCCAAAAGCTGGAGAATGTGTAGATGTGACAGTATCTGAAGAAAACCAATCTTGGGAGCTTACAACATGCGAAAGCTTACTGCCGTTTATGTGCCGCGCGAAAGCGTGTCCTGCAGGATCTTTCCACTGTTCGAACGGGAACTGCATCAACGAGAAATTTAGATGTGACAAACAGGACGATTGTGGAGATGGTTCTGATGAAATCGATTGTTCGTCAAACTGTAACTATTACCTGGCTAGCAGTGGAGATGTTGTCGAAAGTCCTTATTATCCACACAAATATGCACCTCTGACAAACTGTAAATGGACACTTGAAGGTCCTCAAGGCGCAAACATTTTGTTACAATTCCAAGAGTTTGAGACTGAAAAAACCTTCGACACTGTACAAATCTTAGTTGGAGGACGAACAGAGGACACCTCTGTGAATTTAGCAACATTGTCTGGAAAACAAGACTTAACGAACAGGTCATTTGTTTCCGCTTCCAATTTTATGATAATCAAATTCAGTACTGATGCTTCCGTGGAACGAAAGGGATTTAGAGCGTCGTGGAAAACTGAACCTCAAACATGTGGTGGAAACTTGAGAGCAACCCCACAGCCCCAAGTTCTAACATCACCGGGATATCCTGACCAATATCCAGGTGGTCTCGAATGTCTGTATATCATCCGATCTCAGAATGGTAGAATCATAACTTTAGAAATTGACGATCTAGATTTAGATAACATTAGAGATTACATTCTTGTACGAGATGGCGACACCCCTAAGAGCCAACCAATTGCTAGACTCACTGGAGATTTGATTAACAATCAAAGAATAGTAATTTCTACCGGCAATAAACTGTATCTATATTTCAAAACTAGTCTGGGTGATTCAAACAGAGGTTTCCGAATTAGATATACCCAAGGTTGTAAAGCGACAATCGTAGCTCGGAATGGAACGTTAATGTCTCCAGCTTACGGTTTGTCTAATTACCCAAGCAATCAAGACTGTTTATATAAAATCAGAAATCCGGGCGGCGGTCCTTTGTCTTTAAACTTTGACAATTTCGATGTCGATAAGTCTGATTTTGTACAAGTATATGATGGTGCCACCACCAGTGGTTTACGACTTCACTCCGGAAACGGTTTTACTGCTGGATCTAAACCAAAAATTACTCTTACTGCATCGAGTGGCGAAATGTTAGTAAGATTTACAACGGACGCTTTGCATAATAGCGACGGATGGTTGGCTACTTTCTCTGCAGGTACGATTTTACAAAAATAGATATCATTCGTTTTCATAACAAATTTCAGATTGTCCGCCATTGCAACCTGGTGTGGGTGCCATGGCATCTAGTAGAGAAACGGCTTTCGGAACTATTATCACCTTTAGTTGTCCTACTGGACAAGAATTTGCTACTGGTCGTAATAGACTGACCACACAATGTCTTCCTGGTGGCAATTGGTCCGTGAGTTACATTCCTAAATGTCAAGAAGTGTATTGCGGACCAGTTCCTCAAATTGACAATGGATTCTCGATCGGTTCGACGAATGTGACATATCGTGGTCAAGCAATGTATCAATGTTATGCCGGTTTTGCTTTTCCTACAGGACAGCCCACAGAAAGAATTGCGTGCCTCTCGGACGGACGATGGGAAAAGAAACCCAACTGTCTTGGTAGAAAAATCTAACACATCTTGTTAACTTAATGCAAATTGACAATTTTTAGCATCGCAATGCGCTGCACTTCCGGAAGTTCCACACGCTAATGTTACAGTACTTAATGGTCAAGGTCGGTCTTACGGAACCATAGTACGTTACGAATGTGAATCAGGCTATATTAGAACTGGACCACCGGTCATATTATGTATGAGTAATGGTACTTGGTCTGGAGAAGTGCCAACATGTTCACGTATAATGCATAACCTAGTTATTTTAAATTTCTTCTAACGGTTGTCGTTTTAGGAGCAAAGTGTCCAGAATATCCGGAAATTAAAAATGGGTTCATTACTGATACGTCAAGGACGTACTACTTCAATGACGAAGCTCGAGTACAGTGTTATAAAGGTTACAAATTAGTGGGGACTAATATCATTAGGTGTGGAGATAACCAATTATTTAACAACCCACCCAAGTGTGAAGACATCAACGAATGCATCACTACCCAATGTGATAGTGCCTCCACAGAGTGTATGAATTCCCCAGGATCATTCCATTGTAAATGCAAAAAAGGTTTTGCTCCTACACTGGAATGTAGACCAGTTGGAGACCTTGGTCTCACAAATGGCGGTATTCCAGATGAAGCAATCACAGTCTCTAGCAGCGAAACAGGATACGATAAAACTGTAACAATTTATTTTAGTAATTTACTTCAACTAATTTTCTTCTTTTACAGATGGTCCGCTTAAATAGTGGTGTGGGTTGGTGCGGCAGTACTATCGACGGGGGTTCCAATTGGGTCCTCATCGATTTAAAAGCCCCAACAATCATAAGAGGCTTTAGAACAACGAGCGTGCCACGCCCTGATGGTACTCTTGCTTACACTTCAGCAGTACGAATCCAATACACGGATGACCTAACGGATGTGTTTAAAGACTACCGCAACCCCGACGGCACCGCTGTCGAATTTAGAATCTTGGAACCCACACTATCTATTCTTAACTTACCAGTTCCAATTGAAGCTCAATACATACGTTTTAAGATTCAAGATTATGTGGGAGCTCCATGCTTGAAACTTGAAGTTATGGGTTGCACCAGACTTGAATGTGCAGATATTAACGAATGTAATGTCAACAATGGTGGCTGCGACCAAAAGTGTATCAACAACGCTGGCGACTTTTCGTGTAGTTGTAACGTTGGTTTCGAACTATACACGCGAAACGGTACTGCGGCTTACTACATAGAAAAAACCGAAAATGGCTTACGCGATGGCGATACCTATCAAGTGAATAAATCTTGTGTTCCTGTGATGTGTCCCAATCTGAACGCGCCAGAAAATGGACTCATCTTGTCGGCTAAAGAAAAATATCATTTTGGAGATCTAGTAAGATTCCAGTGCAACTTTGGTTTCGTATTGTCTGGATCGTCGGCGCTGTTATGTACTTCTACTGGAAGCTGGAATGGGTCCATGCCCGAATGCTCCTGTATGTTTAATACTAGTGTTAATTTGGACAAGTACTTTAATCATGCTTCTTTCAGATGCTCAATGTGTTTCACTACCTGACGACAAAAACGAAGGTCTGAAAATTCTTCGTTCTGATGAAAGCAGCGTATTAGTGCCATTTAGAGAAAACGTGACCTTGAATTGCGGCAGCACGGGTAGAAAGCTAAGAGGAACTTATACCTCAGGTTTTAGACAATGTGTTTACGATCCTAAACCAGTAAGTTTCCACAATTATGATCATTCCAAATTTGATTTGTTGCTTCAGGGTTTCCCGGACTATTGGTTGAGCGGTGCACCACCTTCTTGCCCTAGAGTAGACTGTGGCCTTCCACCGCCAACACCAGGTGCCGAGTATGGCAAATATGTGGACACCAAATACCAATCCTCCTTCTTCTTTGGTTGCCAAAACACGTTCAAACTGGCAGGACAAAGCAGCAAACACGACAACATCGTCCGTTGTCAGGCCAATTCAGTTTGGGATTTCGGTGATTTACGCTGTGAAGGTCCAGTATGTCAGGACCCTGGACGTCCGAGTGATGGAGTCCAAATTTCCAGAAGTTATGAACAAGGATCCGAAGTTAGTTTTGGTTGCAATAGGCCGGGCTACATTTTAATCAACCCAAGACCAATAACTTGCGTTCGAAATCCTGAGTGTAAAGTTGTTCGACCGTTAGGTCTTGCATCAGGAAGAATTCCAGATTCTGCTATTAACGCAACCAGCGAGCGTCCCAATTACGAAGCGAGAAATATTCGATTGAACTCTGTAACTGGATGGTGTGGAAAACAAGAAGCGTTCACATATGTCAGCGTTGACTTAGGAAAAGTGTATCGCGTTAAAGCTATTTTAGTCAAAGGCGTTGTCACCAACGATATTGTCGGACGTCCCACCGAAATCAGATTTTTCTACAAACAAGCAGAAAATGAAAATTACGTTGTCTACTTTCCTAATTTCAATCTAACAATGAGAGATCCTGGAAATTACGGAGAACTGGCAATGATTTCGCTTCCCAAATACGTTCAAGCGAGATTTGTTATATTAGGTATAGTCAGTTACATGGATAATGCATGTTTGAAGTTTGAATTAATGGGATGCGACGAAACAGATGAAGAACCACTCTTGGGTTACGATTATGGATATTCTCCATGTGTTGGTAAGATAATATCATTTATTTAATCATTTATTTTAATTAATAAAATTGTCTTATTTAGATAACGAAACACCAGTCTTTCAAAACTGTCCACAACAAGCCATCGTGGTACAAAAAGATGCTAACGGCGGTCTTCTACCAGTTAACTTCACGGAACCTACTGCTGTTGACAATTCTGGAAGCATCGCACGTTTAGAAATCAAACCAGCAAACTTTAAGACTCCAATGTATGTGTTCCAAGACACAGTGGTCAAATACGTTGCTTTTGACTACGACGGTAACGTCGCCATTTGCGAGATTAACATTACCGTACCAGATAACACCCCACCAAAGTTAAGTTGTCCGCAAAGTTATGTAATTGAGTTAGTGGACAGACAGGACAGTTACGCGGTAAACTTCAACGAGACGCGTAGAAGAATTAACGCCACCGACGACTCTGGTGAAGTTCTTGTGACATTTATCCCAGATAAAGCCACAGTAGCGATTGGAACGTTTGAAAATGTAACAGTTGTGGCTTCGGACAAATATGGAAATAAGGCAACGTGCCACTTCCAAGTTTCGGTGCAAGCAACACCGTGCGTAGATTGGGAGCTAAAACCACCAGTTAATGGAGCGTTGAACTGTCTACCTGGAGATAGAGGACTGCAATGCATTGCCACATGTAATCCTCAGTATAGATTCACAGATGGCGATCCTGTAAAAACATTTTCTTGTGACGCTAAAACCCCTTGGACTCCTACATCTGTCGTACCAGACTGTGTTTCAGAAAGTACGTCAGCTTTTTATATAATTTTAAGACGCTTATCTTATCCTTTCTTTTAGATACTCAACAGGCGGATTATCACGTGACGGCTAGTGTGAACTACAGAGCAAACGGCGCAGTTGCAACAGCTTGTTTAAATCAGTACACAGATCTAATTTCTCAGTTCTACGGAAATCTCAATAATGTCTTGTCGGAAAGATGTTCTGCAGTCAATGTGAAAATGGATGTGTCATTGCAAAAAGCAGTACCTTCTCTGATTAAAGAAAATGTTGTAAAAATAGACTATGTCTTGATTATCGTTCCTGTTGTTCGCCAACCCCAATTATACGACCTTTGTGGAACCACTCTAAGCCTAATGTTTGATTTGTCAGTACCTTATGCGAATGCTGTAATTGAGCCTCTGCTGAACGTATCAGCTATTGGAAATCAATGTCCTCCCTTAAAAGCTTTGAACTCAACCTATGTCCGTGGATTTACGTGTAATGTGGGAGAAGTACTTAACATGGATACTAATGACGTTCCTCGTTGCTGTAAGTAAATAATTTTTAGGCACTTTTAAAATTTACATCTAAATTTGTTTAGTACACTGTCCTGCTGGAACTTTCGCCGGTGAAAAGCAGAAAGAATGCACTTACTGTCCTAGAGGTTACTACCAAAACCGCGACCGCCAAGGTTCTTGCAACAGATGTCCACAAGGCACCTACACGCGTGAAGAAGGCTCCAAAAGCGTCCATGACTGTATTCCAGTCTGTGGTTATGGTACTTACTCTCCCACAGGACTAGTACCCTGCTTGGAATGTCCACGCAATAGCTTTACAAGCGAACCACCAACTGGAGGATTCAAAGATTGTCAAGCTTGTCCTGCGAACACTTTTACTTATCAACCGGCAGCTCCAGGGAAAGACCGGTGTAGACCAAAGTGTAGTCCTGGTTACTATTCGCCAACGGGTTTAGCGCCTTGTTCGTTGTGTCCACGCGACTTTTATCAATCCCTTCCGGGTCAAACAACTTGCAACGAATGTCCAACAAACATGAAGACTGAAGGACCTGGTGCTTCTGGTCGAGATGAGTGCCATCCAGTTCAATGTTCGGAAAATGCATGCCAACATGGAGGATTATGCGTTCCTTTGAGACATAACATTCAGTGTATCTGCCCCGCTGGATTTTCAGGAAGACGCTGTGAAATCGATATTGATGAATGTTCCTCACAGCCCTGTTATAACGGTGGCACTTGCATCGACTTGCCGCAGGGATATAGATGTCAATGTGCTCCTGGATATGCCGGCATTAACTGCCAAGAGGAAAAATCAGACTGCAAAAATGATACGTGCCCAGAACGTGCCATGTGTAAAGATGAACCAGGTTATAATAACTATACTTGCTTGTGCCGATCCGGTTATACCGGTCATGATTGCGACATTACGGTATTTTCTTTTTAAAAGTTTTATCCATTTTACTTGATAATTAATTTTTAGATCGACCCATGCAGTGCCTCTGGCAACCCGTGCAATAACGGAGCTACTTGCATAGCTTTGCAACAAGGAAGATTTATGTGCGAATGTTTACCTGGTTGGGAAGGTCAAACCTGTGAAATCAACATAGATGACTGTGCTGAGAAACCATGTCTGTTAGGAGCTAATTGCACAGATTTAGTTGCCGACTTCAGCTGCACTTGTCCCCCTGGATTTACTGGCAAAAGATGTCAAGATAAAATTGACTTGTGCGGCCGCAACCCGTGCAAAAACGGCATTTGCGTAGATCGACTTTTTTACCACGAATGCGTGTGCAACCCTGGCTGGACGGGAGAAGCATGTGACTCTAATATCAATGACTGCGCTCTAAATCCATGCGAAAACGAAGGACACTGCATAGATGAGATTGACGACTTTACGTGCACTTGTGAGCCTGGCTTCACAGGAAAAAAGTGCCAACACCCGATTGACTTTTGTTCGTCAGAGCCGTGCCAAAACGGTGCTAGCTGCACAAATTTGGTTGACACTTTCGCATGCAAATGTCGACCTGGATTTGTCGGTTTACAGTGTGAAGCCGAGATTGACGAATGCTTGAGCGATCCTTGCAATCCTGTGGGCACAGAGAGATGCGTTGATCTTGATAACAAATTTGTCTGCATGTGTCGTGAAGGATTTTCTGGCAGTCATTGCGAGGAAAATATTAATGACTGTAGGTCTGATCCTTGTTTGAATGGGGGTTCATGTAGAGATGAAGTAGGATCTTACAAATGTGTTTGTCAACCCGGATGGACCGGAACCAACTGCGAACACGATATCGGTAGCTGCCACACCCACCCATGTCAAAACGATGCAAGATGTATCAACCTTTTCCAAGACTACTTCTGTGTGTAAGTATCACGTAGGTCCACAGCGTACGAATATTTATTGATGTAAAAATGTAGGTGTCCTTCTGGAACCGACGGGAAACAATGCGAGACAGCTCCAGAACGTTGTATCGGTAACCCATGTATGCATGGTGGTAAATGTCAAGACTTTGGATCTGGGCTCAACTGTTCTTGTTCTGACAGTTACACTGGTGTTGGGTGCCAATACGAGTATGACGCCTGTGCCTCAAATGCTTGTAAAAATGGAGCCACTTGTACCAACGATCCGTTTGGATTTAGATGTGTCTGCGCACCAGGGTTTACAGGAAAATATTGCGAGGAAGATATTGTTGACTGTAAAGAAAATTCCTGTCCTCCAAGCGCAACATGCATCGATTTGACCGACAGATTTTATTGTCAGTGTCCATTTAATCTAACTGGCGAGGACTGCAGGAAAAGTAATATCTTTGACGTCCAGTTTCATTATATTCACATTTAAAACTTTCATAGCAATCACTGTGGACTATGACCTATACTTCAGCGATGCTACTCGAAGCTCGGCTTCTCAGGCAGTACCTTTCTATACGGGTTCCAAATCAAGTCTAACCATTGCTCTGTGGGTCCAGTTTACTCAAAAAGACGAAAACGGAATTTTCTTCACTTTATACAGTGTCTCGTATGTATACCAAATAAATTACACTACCTTCAGTAACAGTTACACTTACAGCTCAAAACACATTCCCAAAGATCGTAAACCCCTCATCCAAGCACATTCAAATGGTGTTCAAGTATCTCTTTTCCCCGATCTTCAGGACGTATATTTGAGCTATCGAGACTACACCACTGTAAACGATGCTCAATGGCATCACATTGCCATTGTCTGGGACGGGGAGAATGGTGGTGAGCTAAAATTGATCACTGAAGGCTTAATTGCCAGTAAAGTGGAAGGATACGGTGGTGGACGCAAATTGCCCGAATAGTAAGTGTTTGCAAAAATTGTTTCATTTAGTTATTTACATTTTTATTTGCAGTGCATGGGTAACCTTAGGTAAACCACAATCCGGTAACCCCAAAGCTTACACTGAATCCGGCTTCCAAGGACATTTAACAAAAGTACAGATTTGGAATCGCGCTCTCGACGTCACCAACGAAGTCCAAAAACAAGTCAGAGATTGCCGCACAGAACCAGTTTTATACCGAGGTTTGATTCTCACCTGGGCCGGATACGAAGAGACAGTAGGAGGTGTTGAACGCGTAGTGCCTTCTCACTGTGGACAAAGAAACTGTCCACCTGGTTACGTCGGTGCTAAATGTCAAGAACTCCAAGTGGACAAAATTCCCCCGAAAGTCGAATATTGCCCGGGAGACTTGTGGATTATCACAAAGAACGGTTCTGCTCTTGTAACTTGGGATGAACCTCACTTTAGTGACAACGTTGGAGTTGTCAAGGTGCAAGAAAAGAATGGTCATAGACCTGGGCAAACTCTCTTGTGGGGCATCTATCAAATAGCTTACGTCGCATTAGATGAAGCTGGAAATTCAGCCACATGCAACTTTAAAGTTTCAGTATTATGTAAGTACTCCACTCGTAATTGAAACATCCGTAGAATCTCAAATTTGCAGCCGAATTTTGTCCTGAGTTACCCGAACCAGTTGGAGGAATCCAAATTTGTAAAGATTGGGGTGCAGGAGGCCAGTTCAAAGTTTGCGAAATTTCATGTAATCAAGGACTTCGATTTTCTCAAGAGATTCCCAAATTTTATGCATGTGGGGCAGAAGGTTTTTGGAGACCAACAGCAAACCCAAATCTTCCAATGGTTTATCCAGCGTGTTCTCGTAAGTATTCACTTTCACATAGAAATTAATTATTTATATTCTACTTAATATAGCTTCTAAACCGGCTCAACGCGTTTTCAAAATTTCTATGCTATTCCCAAGTTCCGTACTTTGCAACGAAGCAGGTCAAGGAGTGTTGAGGCAACGAGTGCGAAATGCCGTAAACGGTTTGAATAGAGATTGGAACTTCTGTTCCTTCTCAGTCGAAGGCACAAGAGAATGTAAAGAACTAAATATTGATATCAAGTGTGACCACCGAACCAACAGGCAAACCAGACAAGCGAATGACAACGACGATGGTGGTACCTATGTCATTGATGCCAGCGTACCTGTTGAAAAGTAAGTAAGATTTAGGAATTGTCAGAAGTTAAACATTTTTAGGCGTCACATGGACGTGAAAGGTTTTTTAGGTAGATTTAAAATAAATTCTTCTGAAAGCATCGCAGCATGACATATGTTTCAGTTTCATTTTTCAACATTCTTGTAGTTTTGTGCATGTTTTTAGTACCATGTAGTTAGTTATATGTGTAGAAACAGCATGTTCCTCTTGTAGAACTCGCCAAGGACGGCAATCAACAAGTGACACCTACGACATAGAAATCTCGTTCCCAGCAGTAAAGTAAGCACCCCTTTTACATGCATGTTCTTGACAATCATACATTTCCATTTTTCCTCTTATTTCAATGCACTACGTTAACGTTTTTAGCGATCCCGTTGTCAATTCGAATACGAATGAACGCTCATCCGTCAAAGTCTTACTGGAGAAACTCATATTGGAAGAAGATCAATTCGACGTTCGGGACATTTTACCAAATACTGTGCCAGATCCATCCACACTTCTTTTGGAGTCGGATTACGCCTGTCCAGCAGGACAGGTTGTCATGGCTCCAGACTGTGTCCCATGTGCCATTGGAACTTATTATGACAAAAAGACGAAACTTTGTCTGCCTTGTCCACAAGGCTCTTACCAAAGTGAGGCGGGACAATCGCAGTGCATCCAGTGCCCAGCCATTGCGGGAAGATCTGGGGTGACAGTGGGAGTAGGAGCACGAAGTGCAAGCGATTGTAAAGGTAAAGTTCTTGTAAACGAAATGGTTCCCAACGTTAAGGTAATTTTTCAATTTTTACAGAGCGTTGTCCAGCCGGAAAATACTACGACCATGACGCCGGTCTCTGCCGCAGTTGCGGTCACGGCTTTTACCAACCCGAAGAGGGCTCATTCTCTTGTCAAATTTGCGGACTTGGCAAGACCACTCGTACCAACGAAGCCGTGTCCCAAAAAGAATGTCGTGACGAATGCGAAAGCGGAATGCAGCTCGGTCTAGATGGTAAATGCGAACCATGTCCACGAGGCACTTATAGAACTCAAGGAATACAAGCGGCTTGTCAAGGATGTCCCTTAGGTCGCACAACTCCCAAATCTGGAGCCATTACGATTGAGGAGTGTTCACTGCCTGTGTGTTCTCCTGGGACGTATTTGAACGGAACTTTGAACAGTTGCATTTCTTGCAAAAAAGGTTTCTATCAATCTGAAACACAGCAAACGACTTGTATTCCTTGTCCTCCAAATACGAGCACCAAGACCACGGCAGCGGTAAACTGTTTTGGATTTTTCAATGGTTATTCTTAACTATGACATTGTTTTAGACGAGTAAAGCTGAGTGTACCAACCCTTGCGAAATGAACGGGCCAGAGATGCACTGCGATCCCAATGCTTACTGCTTATTGATTCCAGAAACGAGCGACTTTAAATGTGAATGTAAGCCCGGTTTTAACGGTACAGGCAAAGAATGTACTGATGTCTGTGACGGTTATTGCGACAATGATGGAGTCTGTGTTAAGGACGTGAGAGGCCAACCCTCTTGTAGATGCATCGGTAGTTTTACTGGTCGGCACTGCACAGAAAAGTCAGAGTTTGCTTATATAGCAACCGGAATTGCAGTTGCAGTAGTAATTATCATAATTATTGTTCTCTTAATTTGGATGATTTGTGCGAGGTATTTATTTTGATATTTTTTGTGTCAATATTTTTCAACGCCTGTTTGTAGATCCCATCGCAGGAAAGAACCAAAGAAACTGCTAACTCCTGCAACGGATCAGAACGGATCCCAAGTAAACTTCTACTACGGCGCACCTACTCCGTATGCAGAGAGTATAGCGCCGAGTCATCACTCGACCTACGCGCACTATTACGACGATGAAGAAGATGGTTGGGAGATGCCAAACTTTTACAACGAAACGTATATGAAGGAGAGTCTCCATAACGGCGTCAATGGCAAAATGAACAGTTTAGCCAGATCAAACGCTAGTATTTATGGTACAAAAGACGACTTGTACGATAGACTTAAACGACACGCTTATCCGGGCAAGAAAGGTAATCACGCTTAAATAAAGGATGAAGCTGATGCTCTAACACACTAACTTTTTACAGACAAGAGTGACAGTGACAGCGAAGGTCAATAGTTAAATCTGGTCAACAATTAAATTAATGCTCAAGTAGCACAACAAATGTCTAGTGAACAATTTTTACTTGTTAATGTGTTATCGTAAGTACTACCATATTTGTTAATTTATATTAATTTTTATGTAAAATATTAACAATATGTTCAGTTGAGTTGTGTGAATAGTAGGTTTGTAATGTATTTTTATTGTGTATTTTCTTACCTTCCCCGCTTATTATTTATAGTCATGAACTCTTTTGTACTTTTATATAAAAACTGATATTTAAGTAGTTGTTGTAATTATGTAGACTTCTATGATGTAATTATTTTTATATTGTAACGTGTGAATGCGTGTATGTGAATGATTTTGTATACTGTTTAAGAATGACTGAATAAAATATTACACCATAAACACCGAAACTGCTTTCTTGTTGTTTTATTAAGAATGCATGCGTTAAAAAGCTTGTTTATTTGTTTAATATTAACCATTAATAAAAAAGTAGTTCTAGTGAATACTAATCAAGATTTACTAAAATCATTCAATAGTCAAGTTCACTAGCAAAATCGAGATTTTATGGTGAAGATAATTTAAAAAGCTATCGTAACCGACAGCAGGAAACTTCATTTGCATCCTTAGATTTAACAGGAACAGCTCATACATATATATGTACTGAGTGACAAAGAAAGGTAAACACCTAGTATTTGTAATTTTATTTTAACCATTTTTTGCGTGCAAATGTATTTTGGGTCCGATAAGAACTGATTAAATTTGCAGCCGTATACATGCACTATTCTGCTATTTATGGCGCTAATTTGTGGTAAGACAATTTTGTCTAAAGTTATAATTTGGCTTTTGAATTTTAGACAGTTTGTTAAAATTACAATGCCTCGAGTGCGTAGGTTATAGCGTACATCCCTCAATGAAGTGATTTTCAAAGAGGGCGAATTGTGGGTCTCCGAGAAGCAGGTTTATCCGTTAGGGAAATTGTCAGAAGAACCAACAGACTGCACGCAATATCTTACTATGTTATCAGGCATGGACCCAAGAAGGCTTTAAACACAGAGCTAGGGGCACCGGACGTCGTAGGAGTACAACAGAGCATCAAGATCGCCGCTCTAAGAGACCGTGTTACCACAACTCGTGTAATGCAAACCGGTGGTGTGAAGAATATGGAGGGTGGTTGGGATGCGCACAATATATCGCCGGATAAGAAGTTCTGGACTTTATTCTTATCGTCCCCATTGGGTGTTGCCTCTTACTCCTGAGCATCGACGCATCCGCCGGGAATGGTGCAGAGAGAGAGAGAGAAAGTTCAGTGGAATCAGAAATGGAACAGGGTGGTTTTTAAGGATGAGTCTCCTTTTTGTTTGGGTAGGATTGACGGTAGAGCAAGGGTAAGAAGATGACGTGGGGAAAGACCTGATCCACAATTTGATTTAGAGAGGCACGTTTATCGTACCGTGGGGGTGATGACATGAGGTGCTATCGGATATGGTAGCAGATCACCTCTAGTCTTCATCAGAGGTAACATTTAGGCGTTACATTCAGGAAACAGTGGAACCCCATGTTATTCCATATCTCGAGACCATGGAAAACCCCCCCGATTCAACAAGATAACGCCAGACCACATGTGGTTAGAGTAACATTGGACTTCATGGACCAGCACTATATTAACCGTTTACCATGGCCCCCAAGATCCCCTGATCTTTTCTTATCGAACATGTGTGGGACATGATTGGGCGCAGGTTGTTAAGTTTAAATCATCCCCCTCAAACTCTGGCAGCACTTAGACATGAGGTGGAGGTAGCATGGAATGAAATACCCCACGGGTCAATCGACCACCTTATTGGAACGATGCCTTGGCGTGTAAATGAGTGCATAAGAAATCAAAGCGTAGTCAAACTATTATTGATTAAAATCCGTTTGTGGTCCATCGATTTGAAAGTTACTAAATTTATTCCTTACTTAATTTCCACACTGTATACAAAAATGAATTCCTATTTCCCTTGGTCACGCCATAACTTGAGAACGGCTGGCCCAATTTAGCAATTTTTTTTTAATATTCCTTGAAGTTTGAGGAAGGTTCTTATGCAGAGAATGGGTGCCCAGGGGGGGGCCTTGGGTTTATAACTAAGATTAGAACGGTTGGACCGATTTTTATGATCTTTGATTTGTAGGATTTGTCTCCGCCCCGAATAGCAGAATAACTATTAAAACATGGAAATGGGGCCCCCCTTGGGTTTATAACTCAAAAACGGCTGGATCGATTTTTATTATCTTTGATTTGTTGCATTTTTGTCCGCCCCGAGTAGCAGAAAAACTATTAAAACATCTGAAAAATTACAGGGAACGGGGAGCTTGGTACAGGGCAACGACAATAACAGAGCCCCCCTATAACAAATAACGCCGGCCACAAAAATTTGTCGTACCGGGCTTTAAAAATGAAAATCGATTCTTGAGGAGTAAACTCCAAATTTTCACTTGTTGCGCTCCACACACAAAGTTTTTGATGACGCCATCTCTGATACATGACAGAAACAAAAATAAACATGGCTGGTTCCGGTATTCTTTGATAAAAAACTAAATTTAATTCAGCTAATAAGTTAACACAACATTTATTGATTCTGAGGCGGTACGAAGTTCGCCGGGTCAGCTAGTTTTTAATAAAAATTTAGTAACTGGGGTAGTGCACGTATTCTTTAAATCCACGAACCCGCCCGGCTCAGGCAATGTTACAATATCAACCTTTGCAGTAAAACGCGGAGTAAAAGTTACTAAAAGATAAAATTTATTTAATACTTATCACAGAAAATATTACATAAATTAAAAGAAACAATTATATACACATCATTAAATGATACTGATTTACATGATTACATAAAATAAGCTTAAAATTAGAAACTAGATTATACATATCTTCACCTTACGTAATATTTGATATGCTAAGAAAATTATTGCTCTGATACACATATTGCAAAATTAAATAAAACATAATCAACAAACACTCACTTAAAAAGCTAGGTCATTCAGAGTATGTCTTAATAAAACCCACGCACATCTCGCTTAAAGTACAATCATTATATTATTAAACACTGTAGAATTGCATTTTTTCACAGAATAACAAATATGTGTCAAAAGGTCATTGTACAAGAGATCTAAAATTAATGAGCTTGTTAAAAAGGTCAGTCAAAATATCAAACACTCACAATACACATAATATACAAAAAAATCTATTCTCAACAATATCTTCATTCAGTCTCAGACTTATCACTTTTGGTTAGGTCTCTAGAGCCAAATGGGCTGGCCATTCTTTGATAATGAGGCTTCAATGTAGTTACTGGTCTGGTATAGTCCAAGTGATCATATTCCAATTCTATAAAAATAATTCACATTACTCAACTTGTAAAATATGCAATCAAAAATAATGTTAAATAACATGCAAACTACTTCATTTTCGATAAAAACACGCTTAGAAATCCACACTCAACTTACATGACTTATTTCCATTTGGAAATACCTACATTTAAAGGCTTTTTATTATGTTTCAATACTGGTGGATACAAACCAACTTACCAATATCTTTGACGTCCTTTTGCTTAATTTCGTCATAAACATGATCAATCTTGTCTATACTATGATAGATATTTGGATTTGTAGAATCAGCCTCTTTATTCTTTAGAGAATGTAATTCGTCAGGGCAGTAATCATTCTTAAAATCGTCGTCGTCAGTAGAGCAACAAGCCACTCCTAATCTAGCTCGCTCCAAATTAGTATTTGATGGTTTATGCAGATTGTTACGTATTTGTTTAGAGTTGTTAAGCAATTGTTCATTGTCTTTCTTACCACCTGCTTGGTATGAGTATACAGGATTGTCAAAGTGATTGCGATCTACAATTACACATAATGAAACAGTAACAAAATTAAATTAAGATAAAAAATAACCTGGGGAAAATCCGTTCGGATCTGCTATATATTGTACATGAGCAATTTCAGTTTTGAGATTCGACACCCTCCGTCTGTAATAAACGAAAATGCAGCCGGCAGCAACCAAAGCAATAACAGCGACAATAACACCGGCAATTACGCTTCCGTAATGATTCCCGTTTTCGTCATTAGGCGACCGAACTCTACTTAGTAATGTGGGTTCGTCGCAATTTTCACCGGCAAAGCCATGACGACAGGCGCACCCTTTCGCCGGATGACAAACAAAATTGTCATTCTTGCATTCGCATGGGGTCATGCAGTGATCGCCAAAGTAGCCTTCTGGACAAACTGAAGAAAACATTTAAAAAAATTAAGTTTTCCATTGTGCGTTCATATTCTTACTTTCAGTACACTGCGTTCCCGTCCAACCTGGTTGACATTTACACACACCGTCGTTTCTGCGACATTGTCCATTGTTAGAACATTTGCAGTGTTGACTACAATTCATTCCAAATCGTCCAGGTTCACATGGTATTGTGCAGTTTGTTCCCATCCAACCTGGTAGGCACTGGCACTCGCCTAGAAAATTAAAGAACAATTTAAATAACTGCAAAATATTTCGAAATATTGCTCAGGCTGAATAAATTAAACCGTCCTCGTTCTCGTTTAACCCTTAAATGCGGCTGTTATGGGGTCCGTGGGACCCCATGGTTTTTAAATCGATATTTTTGATGGAATTGATCTGGTTCCTCCAGTACATTCCTAACTTAATATTATGCTGTTGCATATTCCTATAAGGCGTTCCAATCAGTTCTTCGCTTCATTACCCTTTGGCGTGCAGGAGTCCCCTGGACGTCACCACATACATGGTAGTTAAAGTTACTTTAAAATTACATCTAATCAGTTTTAATTTTTGGGCAAACGGTACCCTTTTTAAGAAAAAGAGCCTCCAATTTACATTTTTGAAAAATTTACGAGCGAATATAAAAAAATAACGTTAAATTAAGAAATTGTGATCTAAATCAAGTAGGTAGATTCAGACAGTAAATGAAGAGATGAGTTAAGTAATTTTGCTGGGACGAAAATTGGTGTTTTCTTGTGAAATTATGGGTTGAAAACACATCCATGGGTGTTCGGTGCATGGATGGAGTCCCATGAGACTCTGGTAAGTACTGTTTGCTTGTATAAATTCTTGGACTTTTACTAAACTCGGATTTGCACAGATCGTTTTAATATTAATTTTGGCGCTTGTAACTGCTGAACATTAATTTTCAACGTGTTTGAAAGTGTTTTTTAAGTATTTCATGTCCGCACAAATAAATACCAAAATAATTTATAATTTTATCGAGATTTTTAAATTAATTCATAGCGGGTCTAAAAGCATTTTGTGCGTATTTTCGCAAAGTAGACTCGGACTTTTGTCCCAAAGAAATTGTAACCTAAATCAAGTATGTAGATTAAGACTGTAAATGACAGACAAGGTTAGGTAATGGTGCGGTGTTGAATTTTTTTTCTCTGAAATTAGATATCTATTTAGGGAATTAATTAAGAATTAGTTTTATGTCCGTAAAATACATGTTTTGAGACCACCAACTTTTTTCCGTTCACAATGTTTCTTGTTGAGATCTTCTTGGTATACAGGGTGAAATTGAAATACTTCTATATATTTTATCTAAACTGTAACATCCTGAGATTAAACATAACGCAATTTTTGATTTTTCAGCTAAAAATATGAGTAGGGCACAACCCCTCTGCACCATCCATCCCCAGTACGAGGAGCAACATATCCGTACGTTCTAAATTTGAATAACCACCCATCTTAGATTAGAAATGAATCGCGTTCGGTCCGGTTCGATTAATAGAAGAATACTGAAGACCCTACATTACTGTTCCGGTTCAAAACCTTTCTGATAAAGCCGACAAAAAAACATCCTGTGAGAAGAACGTTTCGGTAAGGTTTTTCAGGTACGTTTGGGAATAACCATTCAAAAAAAATAAATCCAGTGGCGTACATTGATTTTTAATCAAAACTATAAAAGAAAATACGAGTGTGCTTTAGACCACACGACTGAAGTAAAACTTCAGTTCGCCATTGTGAAAGTGCTCTTAATTTATGTAAGTTTATAAATGGACCTAGAGAATCCAGAATTAATACCGTCTGCAGTATTGGATAAAGCATGTTTCAGTTTGTAGTCAGCGAAAAGTCGGCAATCATGTGTCGCGACTAAGATAAGTAGCGCAATTGCAGGCAAAATTGACACAGGCCAATGGCTCTGTCGTGAGCAGGGTGGATCCCATTGTACACCATCCATGCATTCAACACTCATTAAATTAATTCATCTGTCATTTGCAGTCTCTACCTACTTGATTTAAATCACAATCAATTTAAAAGGAACAAAAGTCCGAGTCTAGTTTGCGAAAATGTCCGTCGAAATCAGCACAAAATGCGTTTAGAGCCGATATGAATTAAACCAAAAATCGTCCGATAAAAGTGTACAAATTATTTTGGTAGTTATTTGAGCGGACATGAAATACTTACGCATTTTTCTGTCCGACGCGAATTAGGCTTACCCGGTGCCAAAATCTTAGCGTCGACTAGCTGGCGCTTGCGCTCCCCTCCCGGTCTAAAATTTTCTCGCCACGGTCCGATCTTACGTTTTCGTATCGCAACGCATTTTCGTGTAGAACGCGAATTAGGCTTACACCGGTTCAAAAGCAAACAGCAGTTAGTAGTGGGGATATA
Source organism: Diaperis boleti (assembly GCA_963583935.1). Taxonomy (NCBI): domain Eukaryota; kingdom Metazoa; phylum Arthropoda; class Insecta; order Coleoptera; family Tenebrionidae; genus Diaperis; species Diaperis boleti. The sequence continues at coordinate 33,115,236 of OY757242.1, read as the reverse complement.
TGACGCAGCTGCCAACGGAGAGAAGAGGTACAATATACGATATTCCCCCACTTATATTATTGAACGCTACGCATTTTCACTTCAATAATACTGTGACAAAAATTCAACGGCTTACCTGTAACATGATGGCAATCACCTCCATTCTTACACGAACAGTTGCTTTGGCAATTCTTCCCATAAGTTCCCAATGGGCAAGGATGTTCACATGTAATGCCAATATATCCAGCAGGACAGATGTACTCGCCAGTAATATGATCACAAGTTTTATTTCCTAAATGAACAACAGTTTGTCATAAATGAATAATGTTACACTAACCACTAACCCATTGCAAGCTCTGGGCAGGTTTGTTTACATCCAATGCCATAATATCCTTTGTCACAAGGCTTTGTACAATCTTCACCTTGCCACCCACTAGCACAGTAACAGCTTCCCGACTCTGGGTCACAAGAACTGTTGTTCTTACAGTTACAGTCCTGTTCGCACGTAGGTCCAAACTTACCGGACGGACAACGAGTCTCGCAGCGGACGCCTAAGGAAATTTGTATTAAAAGATAAAACAAGTTGACAAAATAGAAGAAAATGACAAAATAGAAGAAAAAATGTTATGATTAGAATATAATAGGGCCATATTAGATAATAGCCAACCAAAATTTAACCTGTTTTTTTTTTAGAAACTACGAAAATAAATTTAATAACCTCACAAAAATTTCAAAAAAAAAAACTGCACCTGTCATAAACACAATTCACGTTGTTATAAACATGACAATATTGTTGACAAAATTCCCAAAAAAAAATCTTTGCGCAAAAATTTAAATGCAAATTTAAAGTCCCCTCTTTCACAGGTTAAATTCGATCACCTACTTTTATGCACCCTGTATAATGCACATCTAGACAGACTGAAAGTTTGTGAATCAATGAGCAGGTTATTTAATTAACAGTACCTTTCCAGTCAGGTTTACAAATGCATTTTCCGTTAACTGGGTTGCAACCATCATAATTTCCTTGTTCACATTGGCATTTTTGTTCACAGCCAAGACCAAAAGATCCCGATTCACATTTATTTTCGCAAAACTGACCAGTATATCCTGCCCCGCAAGTACAAGTTCCTACACAAAACACACATCATGCAAAAACAAACACAAGTGCAAATAAATAATAAATAATAGCTCAAGTTCATGTTAAAAAATCAAAAAACAAACTTTAATTTAATTAGTAAGTCTAACCATTCTGTGGACTACAAGAAGCTCCATTTTTGCAAGCACACTGTTTAGTACACTGTATACCATAGGAGTAGTTGCTACAGGGACGATCACATTGCTGGCCTTCCCATCCTGCTGAACAGACACACTGACCTGTCTCGCTAACACAAGTGGCTCCGTTTTTACCTGTAGAAAAAAAAAGACTTAGACAGTGACAAACAGAAAAGACGTTTAAATTAAAGATATCACAAAGATTTTGATGTTCAGTTTTTTGTAAAAAGTACATTAATTTATTTAAATATCGTTCGGTTTCCTACCAACACTATCCGCTTATAAGGAGTGTCCGCTATGAAGACTATATTGTATTTTCATTTAGGGTTTTTCCTGTTTTCACATATGAACGCATATCATCAAAATCTACGAAATGTAAAGTGATAAATGCGCATACTTACAATCACATTTTTGTGAGCAATCTTCTCCAAACATATTAATAGGACATGTTTCACCACAGTCATCACCAGTAAAACCTGGAGGACATATACATGATCCATTAACAGGGGAACATTGAGCATTGTTCTTGCAGGTACATAATCCATGACAGCCTTTACCAAAAGTGAGAAGAGGACACAATCTAGAACAATCTTTACTATTCCATCCTGGTTTACAAATACATTCGCCAGTCCATGGATGACACCTAATACAAAATATAAATTTTACAAACGGATTTTTTATATTTTTTCTTAATACATACATTTCTGTGTTATCTCTGTTGCATACGCAGGTGTTTGAACACTTGTAGCCCCAAAGACCGTCCGGGCATGCTCTCTCGTCACAAAACTTTCCCTGCCAACCCTTTGAACATGTACAATTTCCATTTATATTTGAACATTTAGCGCCATTTTTACAGCTGCAAGTCTCACTGCAGTTCAAACCGTAAGTTCCGTCTGCACACGTGTCCAAGCACTGAAATTGATTAACAAAATCATATCTATCTTTGAAGATACCTATATTAATGTAAACGTGACTTTTGTTTTAAAAATGCCCATAATATTTAAGCCAGACTGCGGCTCCACACTTTCGAAGAAAATATTTTGATATGAATGGGTCTATCCTGTGCATAGAAGTATATTCGCCCGACGTGTGGATGCTTTGTCTCGGCAAAAATGTCTTTATCTCGTGCACAGAGGACCGCTCAGTTTCTGAGACAGGACGAATACTCCGACGAATGGTATGTATAAACACCCCGAGGCTAGCCAGAGATTCACAAAATTCCTTTCAGATAAAATACCAGTTAGAATTTAGTTGCACAGTAACTGACTTATTGTTATGTACTTTTCATACTGGCTGGAGTATAAATCACTCCAGATTTCGGTGAATGGAAATCCTGAGCTCAGCAAGCAATAATTGTACCTGTTAATGATTACTGCAATCTGGTATTAATTATTATTATTAATCAATGACAGAATTCCATTTTCTATCACTGCTTTTGTCGGTTGATTTCCCTCTAATTAACAATTTTTATAATTGTATCAACACACATTCACAGTGGAAGATTTTGGTGTAATTATTTTTAATGGTTATTGGTGTGCTGAACACGAATTTAAACTTTACAAATTCTCATTTTTTCGGCAGTAATTATCGAAAAAAAAAACGATTTGTTTAATGTTTTTAAAACTTTAGAATAAATTATATTGATAGTCGATACGAAAAACTTTCAAAAAATATTTTTTTTATTAATAATAAACGATTTAAAACAACTTAAAATTGATAAAATCATGTGACTACGAACGCGCCATGATTGGTCGTCTTGTTTGTGACGTCATTATGTTAAATAGTAAACAATTTCACAATCAGATCAGATCACAAACGATCCATCGGCGTGCGCCCTTTTATAAGCACGAAACTTGCTAAGATGATGGTTCGGGAACTGTCGACGCGTCCTCGGTACTGAGTTCGAAAATTTATTTTCAATTCGTTATAACTTCTTAATTATAACGGAAAAGAAACAAAATATAGTTTTGTTAGAAAACATACCTAATTATGATCTTTCCATTTATTACATTTATTATTATTAAGTTTTTTTTTTTTTTCAAAAACCTAATTCACATTTCTATCAATTTTTCAGACGATTTCATAAGTACGATTTGAAAAACCACGAATCAGCAAAAAAATTTCACTTTTTGAGATTTGGCAACTTCGATCAGTTTGACGCATAAACAATATTTTTTGATAACTCCTTTGCGTTAAATGTGGACACAGCGGTCGTGGAGTTAAGACGGGGGCATTTTCTTGTCAAGATTGTGTTTGATTTTCAAGTTGAAGTAACTGAAGAACCGTGCTTGTAGCGGTTGCATTTTACATTTGGCACCGCTTAGGCAACGACCAACAACGCACCAAAGTACGCGTAGTTTTTTGTGTGGTGAAGCATATAATATGGTACGGGATTTTTATAATTGCTCATATATATTTGCCGATAAAGTAGGAGTTGAAGTTTAAATTCGTGTTCAGCCAAAAAAAAACATGAAGTAAGCCAGTAAAAATAATTGCACCAAAACTTTCCACTTCAAACTAACGATTGACCGGACTAACATTAGAATATAATTATCTAACATACTGATCCTAAAAATACTGGTAACTAATATTGGTACCTAGCGTTTACATAGTTACAGAGCAGTCCGGTAGATAAAATTTATTTCCCCCTTCTAAGTAAATGACACATTACAGGTATTTATGTAACTATAAGTATAGTTCCTTCAAGACTTATATCGTACGAGAGGAGGCGCGAAAAAACTCGTACTTGTCCCGCACGTGCAGATGAAACAGGCCCGTCTTCGATTTTTTTGTTTTACTACAATTTTGATCGACTATGCAGTTTTACACCTACACATTTAATTAAGTATCGCCCAAATTAAGACTTAATAAAACAACGTTCAATGCCACTGCATAAATCGAAAGTGTTATTAGTAGAATCCAGCATGTCTTTTACCTTTGAGCAACTTTTTTACGTACCTCGAAACTCCACCTTCGTACGATATATCTTTTGAGTTTACAATAAATGTTTAGTTACAGAAGCAGACCTGTAAAGTACAACACCATGACAACGCATCGTCACAAACTGTCCTACCGTCTTTGATTACAGAATTTTATATTTATAAAAATAAAAAGTTATTGAAGAAAGGTCGTTTGAAGGTGGAAATAAAAGTTTGTACGGGATTCGCCTTGCAATTAGTCTTTACTGGGCTCACCGGGTTATGGGTCTCGCTCCTTTGTTGCTCGACCCACAATCTCCCGGCTCACCCGTAAAGACTAATTTAAGGCTTTTCCCGTAATAGTTATTCCGGCCGAGAGGTATTCCGGCAACGGAAATAGACAGTTGAAGCCCCTGCCTGTATTTTATTTTCAACGACACTCTTTCACTCGAGACCTCATTGCCCTGCAGCCCCTTCGATATCTCCACGAGGGCCCCCTTGTCGCCATTTAAGCCATCGCCAAAGCCCTAGTAGTGCGCATCTGCCGGCGTCGCCCTACCTTCTGGGGCCCCGGTGGCACCGTCCCCTTGCGTCACATGCTTTTTTGTCACTGCTGCTTGCCTTATAGACCGTTTTACCAGTAATGGAAATCATGGCAAAACACCTGAAGAAATGTGGACAGGTGAGAAACTAAACCTGAGTATTATTAAAGTAATTGGTTCTAGCGTAATGGCTCATATCCCAAAAGAGAAAAGGAAGAAATAGGACCCAAAGTCACATAAATGCATGCATCTTCCTGTTTTTTTTTGCGACAACACTGAAGGTTTCAGTTTATATGATGAGAGTTGAAGAAATATAATCATAAGAAGAGATGTCACTTTCCTTGATGTACAACAAGACGTACCAATTTTGGTAGATAGATCCAGGGGCCCGTTTCATAAAAAACTTGTCACTTGTAAAACCAATTCGTTGCTAAGCAGCAACCAATCAATGAAGCTCTTCCTTGACTACACACTTGTATTACAAGTGACAAGTTTTTTATGAAACGGGCCCCAGACATTGAAATTAACAGATAAAAATACTAAACCGGTCAAAGTTGCACCTCTACACTAAAGAAAACGCTAGAGAAGAAGAACAATACAATGAAGCAGCAGTAGACAACATAATTGCACACAATGAACAACCTAACAGAATGTCAAATAGAACAAAAGAAAACTCCCGTTAATCTTCCGGAAATTGTTATACAATGTAGCAGTGCAAGTTTCTGATCCACAAACAGTCGAAGAGGCTAGAAAAGAACATGATTAGACTGCAAAGAGCCATGTTGGAGCATTCGACCTGGGGGTGGCTAAGCTGGTAACACTTGGCGCATTGGAGTGGGAGGGGGCTGGCGGTTTGGATGGCTCGCACTGACTTTGTGTGTGGACGCCGCGCCGTCAGGAAGGTTTTTAATAGTATAACGGAACGTCGTGGCGTTGCAGCTCAAAATACGATAGTAAAATGTTTTTCAAATTGGGCGTATGTTTTTTCATATACCTCGCGTGACTTTGAAGGTAGCAAATTGCCCATTGTATTTTCGCCAAAGTCCGTATTTCTGGGGCGTACATACAATAAAGAACTTTCGAACTCATTTTTGGAAGGACTAAAATACGTGGCCAACTGCCGCAAAATTCCCTAGATTGTGAAAATTGTTTATTTTGTTTAAAAAGTGGCAAAGTAGAGAAAATACTATAAACATGATAAGTCGTTTATTTAGGCATTTTGTCGCACTTATTCAAGAATCACTGTTATACTTCAAAAATCTGCGAATATTTTCGCGAAAAATAAACAGAACTTTATCTACATTATTCTTAGTCTGAAGGCGACAATCATCTGAAGATTTATAAAAATAAAGAATGGTATTGTATAATAATTGCATTGTATTGAAATCGAAGTGACTGCAAAATAACACAGGAAAATGTCGATGAAGCTTTGTTATGATGGTCTAAGACCACGAAAACCGGAAGAATTAAACATCAACGATCCCACGTTACAAGCCAACATCCTAAATTGATATATGAAAAGTATTTATTATTTATGGTTTTGAGTTCACTACAAACATCATCACTTCGTTTAGAATGACCAAATTTCTGTTCGATAATATTCTAAGCGAATTCTACTGTATGTATTTATCTTGTGTTAATGACTCATCAAGGATTGGTTTATTTACATTTCCTTAAACGTAAGATGATAGTAATTTTATCACGTCATAGTTTATTTATTTTGTTTTACAGACTGATAAAAGATTAATGTTTCAGTTGGTAACAGATTCAGATAAAATGTAGGGTAGTTTTTTTTTAATTTAAATGTAGCTGTCAACCATCTGTTATTGGCTGACATTCAAATCACAGACTTACCAATTTTCACTTATAAGACGATAAGCAGCCAAAGTAATGTCGACAATTTCTAAGATGTCACGAATGTCATTGGCAATTGCAATGAACATGAGAGGTACCATCTTAGAGATTGTCGACTCAACTTTGATTACGAATCGTATTCAGTGAACCAAAGCATTTTTCTTAAAAGTACTAGTCCGATTGTCGGCGGCAATTTGTACTACTTCAGTTATCATATGCAATATCCCAAGAGTCAGGCATATCGTCAAAAATTTTCCCCACCTGTCTGGCACAAGTGTTTGTTGCACCGAAAACTGCCCAAGCGCGCAGCGCGCTGGAAGTTTCAGGGGCAACAAACACGTGTGCAGACAGAGAGGGAAAATTTTAAACAATATGCCTGACCGAGGGATATTTGTTGAGACAATCGCTCAAACATTAACAAAAAATTGAAACGTCAAGATCTCATAAATCATGCCATGAGTTGGTTGTCATGGTGTTTTGACAATTTCCCTAGGGAGATTTTCGCTGGCGGAAAATTTTCACGAAATTCAAATTCCATTGGACGATTTTAAAAAAAACCTGACGTTTAGATTGGTCCGACATATCAGTTTGACAGGTGAGGGCGATTGTCACCGCAATTGATTTTGATTGGCCAAAATTTTGAAATTCTACGGCTGTTATTAGTCGAATGTCACAGTTTGACAGGTGAACTGAATAGTCAAGTAAATTGTATTGTTGCCAACTCCAATTATATTAATCTTGATAACTCAGTAGATGATAAATGCCAATTAAAATCAGAAGTAACGTGTTATAATTATCGCACAGTTAATCTAAAAACTGCTTCTCGTAACTTTTCGTAAAGCTTTCCAGTGAATAATAAAAAAAAATCATCTAGTTATGGGGATCAATATTACTACAATCTGATCATACAGACGACCAATGAGGATTCGTACGGTGTTCGTATGTGAGGTTGATGTTTTGTCATAGTACTTCTGGCTGTGCCCGTCGACCAGTATTTTTTTTCCAAAGGTATTGTCTCCCACTCGAGGAATTGGCATCGTTTGCAAACTATTATAAAATTACATATATCTGTTGTGTTGAACGTTAATTAAGTCTTGTCTTTAAAGATTTCAAATAAAGTCAGCACATTAAAAAATATGTATTAATTCATATCTAATATTTCCCATTAACTGATTAGCTCTATTACACTATTATTCATAGTTCGATTAACCATGTTTGAAATATGTACCTGTATCGTATAGCGATATAAAATTGTAACTTTTAGCATGTTCCTGGCATGTGCGGAAAGGTACGTTAACTTACTGGAAAATTTATGGAGATCGTTAGTAGTCTCATATTTCTAAAAGCTTTAGAATATATTCTTTTTACTACCACTTCCTGCTGTTTTTACAGGGTGTTTCAGAAATAAGTGCAAAAAATTTTATCAGTAATAAAACAATTTGTCTTAATAAACTTTTGCCCTAAACCCCGCAGTTATCGCTCGGGTGATAAAAATCACAACAAAAAACTTTAGAGAACATTCGGAAACAATATAAACCGCCCAACGTAAATAAACTAAAAATCGAAAAACTCACCTACTAAAGGTCTTTACTTCAGCATCCAATGCTATTATTGACGAAAAATGAAAATTTTTAAGCCTAATAGCATGCGGATTTTCGTCGGCCTACGTGCATATTATTTAAGTTGAAAATAATACCTTCTCTTTCTTCCGCCTCGTCAGTTGATAAAAGAAGAGAGAAAATTTGGCGGCTGGTTTATTACATTTTTATTATTAAATCCTCAAGCTATCAAAATTGGACTTTCTGATATAATGTGATATTCTAAACTGATTTGCTAATCTTCGGTGAGCGGTTTTCACCATTTTGAGAAACACAAACACAAGGCACAAATTGTTCTTCGCAAAACTTCCTTAACCTCACCGAAAGTGGAATACAATAATAAATTACCGGCGGCCACCCTCGGTGTCGACAAACTGATTTCATGTATAAATCGCCGGGACTACAAAAAATTTAAAATGTTGATAAGCAGGCAGCGTTTTTCCGGACAAAGTCAGACTTGAGATCGCGTTGTCATGATTCCATAATTATGGAAAATTAACATGCCAAGCTAGACCTGAATTAAAGTCTAAAAATTGGGTAAGAATCTGAAACAAAACTTCTCAATCGAAACAAAACATTTATGTTTTTCGTCTTTTATATAACTTGTTCCAACCTTATAATATTATATGTGATGTAACGCCTCTATGCCCTCTTTTGATCTCATCCGGATACTTTCTATAACGGTATCCATGCTACTCCGCTAACTAACGCTGGCGGTTCCATTGACTTCCACCTCATTGTAAAAGCAACAACGCTACCAGTAACACAATTCCATAACTCGTATCACCACCCAAACAATACTACATCATAAAGCTGCAGCAACGTATAGAGAAAGCGATCATTGAACACTTTTCACTTCAAACTTCAATGTACATTTCAAACTTGATACGATAATAAAAAACTATATACCGAGTGATTAAGAATAACTTTAATCAAGTGTGCGTTACAAATTTGCACGTCACGCGTAGATAATTTCACGGTTATTTATGATTGGATGTACAGAGGCGTAGGTATTTGTGTGGGTACAATATCTGCAATAAGTACTGGTGCCCTATTCATTTGAATCTTTACAGCAGTCAATAAATATCAAATTTTACGAAATTTTCTCTTTTTAAAGCCCCAGGAAAGGTGTTGCTTGTCCTCAATTTTGACGTCTGCCAAATTTAATAAACGTTGATATATACAGGGTGTAGCAGAAATAAGTATCAAAATTTTAATCAGTAGTAGAACTTGACAAGAGAAACTCTATCTACCATTTTTGCGAAAACCCACATTTTTTTAACAATTTTGTCCCTTCACAAATTCGCATTGACGAGTCGTCTCTGCTTGCATAAATTAGCCCGATTATTATTTATCTCGGATGATAAGAAAAGATGTACTTTTTTGTTCCAATTTTTTTGTGACATTTAATTCTCACATTTTTATTTCCTACAAGTTGAGTATCTAGTCGGGTGTAGTTAGGTCCATTCTGTTGGTAAGTGAGTTTAAAAAAAAGCCAGCCCTTACAAACATTGAAAAAACGGCCGGCATATTTTACCACGGCGCGGCGATTAAAAAGTGTCGAGTACAGTTTTTACGGAACGTATTGTTTGACCTCCTGGCTACACGGGGTGGTGTAGTATTCGGCGTGTTTGCAGGTGATTAAATCATTACTTTCCTGATCGGTAGATTGGCAGAATGATATGGACCTATAACATGGTCTGCCAGATCTCCGGACTTAAATGCCTGTAACTTTTTTGTGGGGATACATGAAACAATTAGTGTAGTCGTTGTTAATTTTTCATAATGATGGAACCATGACAAAGCGATCTCAAGTCAGACTTTCAACTTTGCGACTATAAATTCGACCCTAAATCACTAATCTATCTAAAAAGAAATATCCTTAAAATTTTCATTGGGCGAAAGTGTATTTAATTATTACATTTTGTGGCTTCTAAAAATTCCATCTTGCTAAACAAGTGTTTTAAAATTGAAATTTAAATGTCCACAATGATCTCTAAAAGCCCGTTCCCCCAAATTTTAATTTGATGACAATAATAAATGACCTTCCGTTAAGGTGATTGTCCTTTGCTGATAAAGAAAAACTTTCGCTGGTGCCGATGCTTCGGTCAATTGTTTTTGCGATGTTTACGCGGCTTTTTTTCCGTGCGATAAACGAGCAGAACCACCTGCAGTTGCGTACGGTGATTTTTGTGCTACATTTTGAAACATTTTGAACTTTACAACCATAGATTTTATGACAAAAGTGTATTGAGAACAATAATTGTTGCTCTTGTCAAGTTTTGTTACTGGTTAAAATTTTGATACCTATTTCTGTTACACGCTGTATATTATTTTCTATACTATTATATTAGTGCCATAGCGCAAAATACACGTGTATGTGATCACTCACCCTATCTCCTGTAAATCCTGGCTGACATTCGCACAGTCCGGTGACATGGTGGCACGAAGCCCCATTATGGCATCCACACGGTTGAGCACAGTTCTCCCCCCAAAAGCTAAATTGGCACCTATTCGCACACACCGGACCCGTCCAACCCGGTTTACAGAAACACTGTCCCGTTTCCGGATCGCATGTTCCCCCGTTTTGGCATCGACAATCCGATTTACATTCGCTGCCATGCTTTCCTGACGGACAAGGGTCATCGCATCTAAAATTTTACATTGCAACATAAATGACAAAATTATGAGAATTTATTTACAGTGGTCCGGTCCAACCAGAGAAGCAGCGACACTCTCCTGATACGTGATCACATTCACCGTGGACACATCTACAAGTCTCGCCGCAGTCTTGGCCGTAACTGCCTATATTACATTTCTTCTCACAGAGATTGCCTATCCAGCCTCGGGAACAACGACAGGAACCATCAAATGGATCGCATGTGGAGTTGTTTTCACATTCACATCGATTTTGGCACTCCCGGCCCCACAAATTTGGAGGACATGCTAAAAAAAGACGATGTTAGCAAACCGCAAGGTATTACTGGTGGGAATCGAAGCAGAAATGCTTTCATAGCAAAAAGGATCTAAAAAGGTTATATAAATTAATTTTGATCTTTTTGTAGAAAACTGTTCCGTTATCGGTTTACACTAAATTAAAAATGGTTTCCAATGAGGAATTACTACGTATTAAAAAAATGTACGTAATGTTATTATTGCGATACTTTGACACACGTAGAAAGCGACGATGCATAACGATAGCTTCCGCAATTTTATTTATAACTTTTTTATTTCAATTACGCTACACTTCTAGAACAAAACACAAAAGTATAACTAGTGTAGTACAAAAACTTAAATAGTGGTGTTCCTTTCCTGATTCTCAGAACTCTTTGTTGTCCATCAAGCATCTGTAAATAAAATGAATAGTCCGAACAATGTACAAATACAAGATTAAGTACATCTAAGCGCCCAAATTTGATAATTATAATGTATTTGATAGATTCTTCGAATACTCATTCGACATCTCCAAAATCCTTGGAAAAACACTTTTGTTTTCTTAACTTCCACACATGATAACAAGTTATTGCAGATAAACAAATTTGTCAATTTGAGCGAGCAAATACTAGTCAAACCGGTGGGCTACGGCCCACGTCCAAAACATGCACTGCTTCCCTGGCAATGTTCAAGAACAGAGTGCGAGCTCTGCGCACTGCCAAAGTCCCACAACCGACCGCACCAAGCCTGCACGGCCTCAGTCGCCAATTTGGCGATGAAAACACAGTTGTTCCACAATATACGTTTCAACTGCTCTTCCTCATAGATGCTTCATATTATAGCGTTCTGACTTGGTAAATATGCGAAAGTTGGAATAGGGAAATTGTTGAATCCGGAGCTCTCCGCGTTTAACATAATACACTTAACACTCAGAAGTCGTTGCCGAATTTAGGTTATTTTTTCGTCAAATATTCTTTTCAGCTTGTTACACATTGACAAGTAGTTTGAAGACGGTCTTCTTCAAAATCAAAATCTGGAAGGCTGAGGACCACCATTGTAATAGTACAACGCCACTTAAACATTTTGATTCTAGAAGATCGGTTACCAATAACAACAAATTTGTTATCGATGGCAAGCTAGATGACGAAAACTATCTATGGTATCCAAATAGAGACTGTTTCAAGTGTATGATATAAGGCTTTGAAAACAAATACGAGGTATTATATGATTAATACATCCAGTAGACTTCGAATGTCAAAATTCTCCATCAATCTACATGAAAATTTTGCTTTCCGCACGCAACATTATTATCCAGATTTCTTCTGTACTCGTCAGATAGACGTGCCCCTCTTTATAGATGGCCATGTTAAAACTATATTCAGTGTAATTTTGGACCTCCAAATACATTTTCGTGGAGGCTCAGTTATGGTTTGAAGTACAGTCTTGATGTATAGTTTTATCCCTGACTTAAATTCGATCCAACATGTTTTAAACCATAACATTCACAAATGAATGTCATTGTCAAAACTCGCAAGCCGTAAGGCAGGCGGGAGGATGAACAAGATATTAAGTCTCGTTTTGATGAGTACTATTGTTCAGTTATCTTTTAACCTAAATTATGATCATTACAAAAAGATATAGTTGCATTCTCATATTATACTATCTAATCAATAATTGTTATATTGTTAAATCAGATCAATTTAGAAATAACATTTTATCAATCGTGCAATCACAAAAATCTGCAATACATATTGCAAAAATATGGTTTATAAAGTTATGAAACCCCACAGATAATGTGATAAATGAAGAAATCCCACGAGTTTGAAAATATTATTTTTTCGATCAATTGAGTATTCATGGTTTACTTGATCATTTTTGATGGTTTATTTCGGTAACTTTATTTTAAAAAATGGATTTTTATTATTTATCTATAATTATATTTTATTTCCCCCTTCTAAGTAAATGACACATTACAGGTATTTATGTAACTAAGTAAATGTTTAGTTACAGAAACAGACCTGTAAAGTTTTGCGGGCTTGTAGAAGAGACCTGTAAAGTACAACACCATGACAACGCATCGTCACAAACTGTCCTGCCGTTTTATATTTTTATAAAAATAAAAAGTGATTAAAAAAAGATTCGCCTTGCAATTAGTCTTTACTGGACTCAGTAAATTCAGTTAACTACTCATGGATTACGACTATCATTGTCTTTTAGCGTCATTTTCGCTTTGCCTCTCTGTTTTTTCGACTTTGTATCTATTCGGAGTTTGACTTTAAAAATTCTGATTTAACGTTGATTTAGACGTTGAATATGAAAATTATAAACCTTTTTGCTTAAAATTGAATTAAGAGTATGAATGATCGTTCATAATATTATTTTTGGGGGCAATGATCATTTGATCACATAAAGGAACCGCCGCTGTGATGGTTCGTTGTCAAAATTCAATCGTAACAAGCACTGTTCTTCAGTAATTCCCACTTCAGATAACTACATACTTAATTGATCTTAGAAAATAATTTAAATGTCAAAATTTGACGGACGGAAGAAACAATTATCCACCGGAAGAAGCAATTTTATCAGTATAATCACGACCTATTGGACAAAATAAACAGATGTTATGGGTTAAAACTAATTTAATTTTTGACGGTTGAATCATGAGAATGAATAACATAAAAAAATATATTCACATAAAATTGTGATATGAATTTACGACTTTTCCTCAAGAGGCCATTTTTTGTAAAATTGTTCGAATAATTTTATTCTTGTATTCTTTTTGTGAAATACATAATGCAGAAAGTGGTATATAAGTATGTATATAAATATTTCACCATAGGTATTTAATTTCACAGCTGTCAAAGCTAACCTCAAAATTTGAAGTTAATTCGTGTTTTTTCTCATTTTGCGTGAACGAATAGAAAAACCGCTGTTCAATACTCGTGCGCTGTCACTTTTCAGGGGCTCGGGCTGATTGCAACACGCGGCATTCGTCTCGGGCTGCAAAAATTCGCCCTGCCTTTCGCACTTGTATGGAAATATACTAATTCTAGGTCAGGGTATTTCATTTCACGGTTTTGGACGGATAGTAACGAAATTAATTTTAAAAAATGACTACGAAATATTGGAAGACTATTTCCGGAGTCTGCATATAGTAAATAACAGTTTATAAAGTTTCCAACTCTCAACAATTTGAACACGCCCTAAAATGAAATCTACTTACAAATATCACAGTATGGTCCTCCGTATCCTGTCTCGCACAAGCATTGGTCCGGTGCAATACAAGTTCCATGAACACATTCCTTGGAGCAAACCGCGACGCATCGCTCGTCAGAGCTTTTCGCATAACCCTTACAACATTGGTCAACTGGTCTGTATTTAACTAAACTTTGTGTTTTGTAAACAGTTTTGAACTTAATTTTGTACTTTGAACATCTCGGTGGAAAGTTTAAACACCACACATACTCTCTCACTTGATAAGGTTGTTGTTCCGAAACTCGTACCGTCGTCGTGTACCTTTAAGGATACATATTGACAAATTAAGGTTTTGATGATGAACGTTTTACTTACGACTCCTGTGTGGTGCATACATTCGGACCTTCTAAAATGGCTAAAGTGCTAGTTGCACAGATAAACAGAAGTAAGCAATGCAACATTTTTAACCACTTTGTAAATGAACGTCATTTAGCCTAATAGAAAAGGAATACCACTTCCATCCTGTTTGTTCATGATAAGGAACACGAGTTCATCTGAAACAACAGATAATTGATGTCAACATAGTTAGGGCGGAAAATTTAAAACATTATATGTGAAGGGATCGGAGGTCAGGAAATGTATTACTTGAAACTGTATAATTTAATTAACTGTCAAGAGTTTCAAGTGTTAAGTGTGTTTAGTTAACCGTACTAAAAAATTTCAGGCAATTAAAAAATCTCTAAACACTAAAAAAAGTAAAGGTAGGAATTTCACAAAATTAAAATTACATATTACATATATCAAAAAAAAAAAAAAACTAAATACATAACTATAAACCTTTAGCAAACAACAGAGAGTATAACAACCGCCACTCAGAAAAGGAAACTAATTTATGGCAAAGATAGCCATGCTATTCCAATTTACAAATCCTTTTGTGAAAACACGTGAGCCGTCGCAGATGAAATAATTGTAGAGCCGACAAATCACAAAACGCAAAAAAGAAAACCGATATATTTTTACGATTGCTACCCCCGATTTAAAGATGGACGGGCTGCTTTATCGCGGACAAGCAATGTTGCTTCGCTTTTACAAAGATGTATGAGATGAAATGCCAAGTATGAGATACCATTTATATTTTTGACTATAATAATTAACTTTTAAAAAAAAAGGAAACCGACTTCAAAAAACCCAAAGTAACTAAAACTAAAAAGTAAAAAATAAAAGTTTCCAATTTCAGAGTTATTTGTTGTTCCGGTTAATGTAATTATTTATTTTTCCGTTTAATGAAATTCAGAAATTATTGTTGATTATCTAATTATTAATTGTTTTATAATTTTTAAGTCGGTGCCAAGTAAAACATAAAATTATACATTTTAAAGTTATAATTCCCTGATAATTTCAGACTTCTTAATTCACAATTATGATTACTGAATTAAAGTTTTCAGAACACATTTGATACATTAGGTAAAAGCTATATATTCGTAGTAATAATTTTGCATGATTTAGGTTGGATTTACCGAGAGATGAATTATTGTTAGATTTGAAATAAATAAAAAATTATTTATTATGTAATTCCTATGAATTGTTTTTATAATTTTTTTCGTAGTAACTAATTTGTTATTGTAGGAAGGTGTATAATTTGCTTTTATGGCACCAACTTCAAAATTATAAAACAATTAATAATTAGATAATCAACAATAATTTCTGAATTTCATTAAACGGAAAAATAAATAATTACATTAACCGGAACAACAAATATTTGGAAATTTTTATTTTTTACTTTTTAGTTTTAGTTACTTTGGGTTTTTTGAAGTAGGTTTCCTTTTTTTTAAAAAGTTAATTATTTTACAATTTTAAGTGATGGGTAGACCTAGTAAGGACGCTTCAAATCCACGCGAGCGCGAAAATAGATTGTCTTTGTGGTTTCTATGGGATACAGCATGAGAAAATGTGGATTATGTTGAAAATAGAAAATTATTCTTTGTACGGTCAAAACTGCAAAAAATTGTAGATAGGCCTTCAATACCTTTCAAATGAGGTATCACTCGACCCATAGTGCCATTTAAGATTTTGGGGCTAACAGCCCCCTCGCGAAGAGGGCGAAGCGCCGAAACTTGAAAAGAATCTGAAAAGATGTGCCCCTGGCAAATAAAATCGACCTGTTCGAGGATTTTTCAATCAGAGTTATCAATTCGGAGAAATCTGGACTGGGGAGTTTTAAATGAGACAGCCTGTATATTATAGACATAAATCGATTGGTGCAGAAAGCATCCAAGTACCATATCATGTATGCTAAAATTTGCGACTAATTGATAGTGCTTATATGCCAAGGGCATAGTAAAACACAATTGTAGATCAATTTTCCATAGTTTTTTCGTTTCCTGAAAAGTTTGCAAAATGTTACTTGGCTTGTTTTAACAATAAACGATTCAATTGAAATCGGTTCATAAACAAAGAAATTATATTTGAAGTCGGTTTCGGTAAGACACAATAAATCACGTCGTTGACCACTGTGTATTTATTCTCGGCTTGTACATAAAAAAAAAAAACATATATACAGTCGAATAGAGAACCTCCTCCTTTTTTGAAGTCGGTTAAAAAAGAAACTAAAGGTTAACAAATCACAATTTTGAATAGGGAATTTAATGTAGTTTAGATAAAATATACAGTGTGGAAACCAAGTAACGCATAAATTCAGTGATTACGTTGATTTTAATTTTTTGGAAAAAAATCTCCAAGGGCGATTTTAACTAGAGCAAATATTTTCAGCTTATTTTCAGTTTCTTATGTCGTTTGTTTTTACGTTATGACGTCATCGACTTTTTTTTAATAATGAGAACCTATATTTTTTATTACATACTGATTTTTGTAGTACCCTTTATTCCGTTTCCAACCGTAGAAAATTTTCAGTGTTATATTTGAAACAAAAAAAATTCATTAAACTTAGTTTCCACACTGTCGTGTAGTTATTAGTTAGTCCTAAGTTCAATACATTTTCAATTATATTAGATAAAAAGAAAAAAGTCAAAGATTGAGGCTAAGGGAAATAAATGGTTTCCCTTTATAAACTTCAAAATAAAAAAATATTTATAACAAAAGAAGGGATATTTTCAAGATAATTCAAAATCTTATACATTACTAAACATAAAACAACACAAGAAACGATTATAACTCTAAGGTGTCTCATATTATGCACACATCAACATTTTATAAAATGACTGTACATATTTTTTGTTGACAAACAAAAAGCAATAATATTGTAACGGACGAGAGGATGACTGCCGCTGAGGCACTAATTGACGTTCTGTAGCTGTTGCTATGACGGATCGGCACTAGCGGCAAAACGGCTGCCGTGTGGTACCTTATATTGGACGCCTATCTCATAATAGGCATCTTCACCCTACCCTTTTCAATTTTTACGTATCACAGTCACAGTTGAACAAATACATATACAAAGCCACCATTAATTGGAATAATCTTTACATAAAAACTCAATCAGTTATCATATGCTGGTAATTCAATATATTATATTTGGTGCCGAAAACACCAAATTAATGTCGATTCAAAGTTTAAAGAATGTTGGGATCACCCGCATCCTGTGTATTTAAGTAAGTGTTCCTAAAAGACAAAATTATACTGGTTTCTTGTTCTACTCCTCACAAAGTGTACTATGTCGCATTTGGTTTTGACAGATAAATCATAGAAACCAATCGTGCGGACTATTGGAATCAGAATTTCTTCGAAACATTATACGAAGTATAATTATCTAAGTTTGAACTTTTAAACACTTGTTGAGAAGACTCTTATCTACTAACTTCTCGTCATGATATCAAGTCCCAGTGTTGAACACTTTATTTAGAAATCTATGTCAATGCTGTTCCAAGTTATTTCCAAAATAACAATTATCTAAGTTTGAAATTTTAAACACTACTTGTTGAGAAGACTCCTATCTACTTCTCGTGATGATATCAAGTCCCAATTTTGCACACTTTATTTGTTACTAATTTGGAAACTGCTCTTTACGACCGAAACCTATGCCAGTGCTACTCAAGCTAACGTGGTATATGTGTCCCAAAATCACGATGATCTATGTTTCAAATTTGAAACACTTGTTGAGAAGACTTCCTGATGAGATCAAGTGCCTATGTTAAACAGCTTATTTTTTACTAATTTGGAAACTCAACTTTACGACTGAAACCTATAAGGTATGTCAGTGCTGATCACGCCAACGTGACATATATTTCCCAAACTCGCAATGATTTAAGTTGAAATTTTAAGCACTAACTCTTATTTACTTTTCCTGAAGGCATCAAGAACCTATGTAGAAGACTTTTTTTAATTTAGTCCGGATGTGGAGCGTTTCTTATGTAAATTTTAATTAAAAATTCTTACGTGAAAACGTCTGTTCTCTGGTTACTTACTTGATAGCCGGTCGAACTTTTTAGCGTTACAAAAACTACGAGACTAATAATGCTTTAACAACGATTGAGCCCACAACGGGTAGGGCATGTCTGTACGTGTTTGTCGTGCTGCATTTGTTTTGCCTGTGACGTCATGGGACTAGTGTAGATGCATATTTGCGATTGATGGTAATTGGCGTTGTATAAAGTTATAAATTAGTGTAACGTGACAAAGCGTGGAGCTAGGTGTCATTGTGAAGCACTACAAAGAGCCAAAATGATATAAAAAATATTCGCTGGAATATAAGTACAAATCGATGTTAAACTAAATATTACAATAGTTATTTAATAAACAAGTGTGTTAATGAAGACGATTAATAATAATCGAGGCTGTTTAAAGCACGAGCGACCGTAAGGGGGCGAGTGCCTTTAATTGCCGAGATTATTAATTGCGCATTAACAGATACGAGTTGCCCACAATATTTTTTCGTAGACCGAAATCTTTTTAATCTGAGAACAAAAATCGGCTTCTGAAATTTCAACTCATAAAATAATTGTCACTTATGTCAATAAACATAGTTGTCTCTGAAATCAAAAGAAGAGCTCACGGGAAAAACGATGATAGTCCAAAATGTTCAGAAATGCGTTTTTTATCGGAGACTTTTATCGTTATTCACGAATATGCAATATCTTTGAATGTATATTTCTGTGACTGCCAACGATATTACCGTTTATGTTACTACCAACACATTCAGCTTTTTAAATCCTACAATAGCTGTAAAAAACGCTCTCCGACAAAAAATTGGATTGTCCTCGTTTATTCCGTTGGCTCTTCAAATGAAGTCGCCATATAAACAACAGTTCGCCATTGTGAAAGTGCTGTTAATTTGTGTAAGATTATAAATGGAGCTAGAAAATCCTGCATGTTTGAGTTTGTTGCCGGCGAAAAGTCGGCAATCATGTGTATCGTAGCGACTAAGAAATCGGGAAAATGCGGGTTCGAATCCCGTAAATGCAAAAAAAAATTCTATGAATTACTTATTGCAAAATCGTGCGTTAATGAAAAATTATGCATTAATGTAAAATTGTGAATTAATGAGGTACATTAACGACAATTTGTTAGTCAAAATCAAACGTTAAATTGGCTCTTAATAATCGGTCAACGAAAATAGTACATTATTATACGAGTTTAACAAGAGGCTTCATTGTGACATGAGTGGTTCATGAGTGGCTTCATTGTGACAATAGAACGAATGTTACAATGCCTCGTTAAACGAGTGTAATATACTATTTTTTCTACTTTGGAGCTCTTCGTTTTATGAAAATGTTAAAATTCTGTTTTTAAAATAATCTAGGGATTTTTAGGATTAGGTAGTTGGATTAGGAACGGTTGTGTTTCTGGTTATGTTTTTTATCTGAAAAGTTGACACTTGGCTTGACTTCGAATGGAGTTGGTTAGAAATGCTCAATACCAACGTATTACGTATCAAATAAAAAAACCAAAAGCAGTTTCACAAAAAGTTCCTTTGTGACACTACTTTTAGTTTCACAAAAACTCAATTATGACACCAAAGTAGAAAAAGTTATATAAATTAGTTTAGCATGAAAACGCGTTTAGAACTAGAACGTTGATTCAGAACCCATTGTGAAGAGCTTGGGGAGCTTTACTAGGACCCAAAGTAAGGTTTCATGGCGACGACGTTTTCAAGTTAAAATCTACGGCGCGGACCTGAACTGCACCTTCACGTATCTTTTTTCCTGAAGATATTCCTTTGAGTAGTAATCATTCCAAATTTAAAATTACTTAATTTTTTAATGATAATCTTGACATTTTCTCGGAATAGCTCCCACCTTCACACTTACAACAAAAATTACATTTGAAGAAAATTAATCTGAGCTCTAAAAATACGACTATTAATTCAGAATCCTATACATATTTACCAGAATCAGAAAAACTAGATGAAAGTATTTTACTATACCTACATATTTTTACGTTGAGCTGAATAAATATTTCATTCCAGATTTTTAAGTCTTTTGTTTAGTTTTATAATTTAATTATTGTCAAAAAAAAATTGTATTCAAGAAGTTCGCTTGTTGAGAAGAGTTTCGGAACCGCTGGGATACAGAGAAATACGCATGGACCGCTGCGCGAGGATGCACAGCTTATCATATCCGGCGTCTCAGATTCTATATCGTATTTATCTACGTCCACCACATTAATAATTCTATCGTTCTTTTTTCGTTACATATAAAACCGTCCATTCAGTATTACCTCGTAACCTCGTGCCTCTTTGTATATAATATGTATTGTTGTTAAATATTCACGTTTCTCCATAGTTCTAGCTTGATTAACTTGCCGTCCCACGGGTGGGTTCAGGAATAACACGAGCCAACGGGTGAGGCCTGTCAGGACCAAATTATTTATTGCTATAATAATAAATATGCTTTTGTCATTTGTAAACTATAAGTATTGTAAACAAGAAGAATGTTCTTAAATCCAAGTGGAGTAAATTTAAATTAAAAAATTTAAATATATATAAGTCGAACTCCACAAACTTTAATCAGCGTAAAATTATAAATGGTACATGTTTCGGCAGAACACTTAATTTAATAGAAATTATAATTTTTTATATTCTATAAGGGCTGATGATGGCAGAAGTGTTCTGCCGAAACATGTACCATTTATAATTTTACGCTGATTAAAGTTTGTGGAGTTCGACTTAGATATATTTAAATTTTTTAATTTTTTAATATAAGTATTGTTTACAAAACTGACTAAAAAGGAAAGTCCAAAGTTATTGTAGGAATTTAGAAAATTGTATGCATTTTTTATAGTTCCTTCAATACTTATATCGTACGAGGAGGGGCAAAAAAAATGGTTTTATTTGTCCAGCACGTGCAGATGAGACAGGCCCGTCTTTTTTTGTTTTATTATAATTTTGATCGGATATGCAGTTTTACAACTACACTTTAAGTTAAGTGACGCCCAAATTAAGGCTTAATAAAACAACGTTCAATAGCACTGCATAAATCGGAAGTGTTATTAGTAGAATCGAACACGTCTTTTACCGAAACCTTAAATTCTGGAATACTGTCAGCCAACTGCTCGGTACGCGAATAAACCTTCGTACGATATATTGTGTTTATTACAGTACCAGAATGGATATTGATACCACATTTGACATCCCGAAAATAATTACGGTAATTTAGGGTAAAATGAGGCTTCAATGAACGCCTCAAGAGGAATTGTGGTGCAAACACAAAGTTATACCTTCCCAGGGGGAATAGTCTATCCAGGACAAAATAGTTCGTAACGTCAAACTTTTTGAAAAATTAAAAAATGTTATTTGGCGTGGAGATGTGTGTTTTTTTTTAAGTTACGAACACTTTTCACTTTTGCTGGGGCTCACAGGCCTCACCCGTGGAACGGAGGGTTACACTGGAGTTTAGGATGTTCGTTCCAAAACAATTTTTTATCAGGATATATCGGGAGACAGTTTGCACATTGTTTGGAAAAGCCAACCTTGTACCCAGTAGAGAGTACAAGGTTGGCTTTTGTTTCAAAAATACACTCTGGGAAACCACAGAGTAAAACAGACTGCAATATTTCAATGCAGTCTTAAATAAATACATGTCGCTTTTATGTTTAAGCGATGCTGCTAAGACTTAATACGCGCTTAAAAAATGTGCCATAGGGTGTTCAATCCTGAATGCAGATTTTCAATTATTCTTATCTAAACGTAACTAGTTGAATCAGCACATTTAAATGAAACACATTTTTAAAACACCCAAGATAAGTAGAAATAACTGACCGTTGTAGCGTAAAGCGTAGAAAATGAAACGTTTTAAACCGCAAGTACAAACTAGGAAATTAATTCTCCTAAATGTTCCAGAATTTGCGTAATTCCATTATTTCCGCGATACACCTTAAAATTATAATTTCAAAACAAGAAGTTCGTACAGACGGAAATGAATGAACATGTAACTTTTTAAAGACGTCAACAATTCATAGACATTCTTTGCAGTAGGTCATTTTGTTATTGACTCATAGACTCAAGGATAATATTAATAACAAACTGAACCAACAAGTTGAGTAAGCAATCGTTGGATGTAACAAATAAACTTTAGATCTTTTCGCTAAAAATAAACACATTTTTTTTATACACGTCGTGGTCATAGTGTAAACTGTAATTTTATAAAATGGGACCTGCGAGCTGCTCTCTTGGCGTCCTATAAAACAGAGAATGCTCGGCTCGGCTAACGAATTTTATAAAAGGCGTTTGTTGACCTAAACTCCAAATGTTGTTGTCTGCAAGTTTATTCACACTGAAACTAAAACCAAATGACAATCGTCAAATATATAAATTTTGGATCCAGAGAACATGCTTTTAA
Organism: Diaperis boleti; assembly: GCA_963583935.1. Taxonomy (NCBI): domain Eukaryota; kingdom Metazoa; phylum Arthropoda; class Insecta; order Coleoptera; family Tenebrionidae; genus Diaperis; species Diaperis boleti. The sequence continues at coordinate 33,092,155 of OY757242.1, read as the reverse complement.
TTTCAGTTGTAATTATTATTATAATTATTATTGTTTGTAGTGAAAATTTTAAGTGACAGGTAGTGACAGGTTATCAACAGTTATCAAGTGTGGCTTCCTTCATAAGAGCACTTTCCCTGGTTAATTAATGTTTTAATATTTTGTTTTTCGATGCACTTGTATATCATCTTGTTTTAAAAGACTGACTCGACTGACTAGTCACCATCAATTCCACAAATATTTTATGAAGGGCTGCAAGTTGTACTTTAACTCATAAATTATTATTAATACTAACAGAAAATTATCCAATCCAAACTTCAATCCTGATATAATTTCTTTGTTTCATTTTACTAAAAACGAAGAGTTACACAGCACACGTCTCCTCCTAAGATTAGACCAACGGTAAAACAAACTGTTAATTATTTAGCACATTACCGTCATAGTCTGGATCCATAATTAAATTCGTTTGAATGATACAAATTGATAGCTCCATAAAATGTAACTAATCATCGCATGAATAAAAAATCGACACTATTCGTAATTTATATTACCAGAACTATCATTGTGGTTGATAACATACCATCAACAAACCATAAATACAGGAAAGTTGGTTGATTATACTTCTTAAACAATAGACATGTAATACATCCAGTAATTAACGTAGTAGAAACTTATATTTCACCAATCTTCTTATTTTAATAAATTACTTAACGTGAACGTAATGTAATCATAATCAGCAGCACCCGCATGTAACGTAATTTTACAGTAGAAAGTGGTTTAATGCAATTATATAGATTTTTATTCAGACGAAAAATCTATTTTACTATCATTTTGCTAATTCTTGATTTTGTGTGTGCATTTATTTAATTTCAGTTGCACTTTTTAATTTGGTTGCAATTAAATTAAGAATGAAGTTACAGTAAGTGTAAATGAAGATCTGGTAAAAATCTCTGGATTTTTGACCCAAATATAAGAATCTACGCAAAAAAAACTTAAAAAATACAGTGGATTGATACAAACTCTCAGCAACAACAATTTACTTTTCTTGAATGCTGTGAATAAAATAATATTTAAATTCAATAAATGGATGTCTATTTGTTAAACAGTACCTACGTAAATAGATTCCCATCTCACGATATCAAAAAAAAAGCCAATAACCCTGAAAAGTTTACTTTCAAGTGTGTGAACTTGTCAGATTTTCCATGAACATCACACACACACTGATATGAATTAACAAGCTATCATACGTTTTAAAAAACAAATTATTTCCCTCAATAAACAATCGGGTTAGATAGGACGTATCGTTCAGTGCACCTAATGACCTAAACTGCAGTTATGGCAGATAATTTGCATCATAGCTTTCTCCAAATACATTTTCAGTTGAACACCTTTTATAATCACCAACAAATCATTCAATGTTGTTAGATGGATCGGTTTTCAATTAAAGATAAACAGCGTAACCTTTGTCTCTTTAGTCATTACTCACATTTGACTCATATGGTATAATGTTAACACAGCTATTTTTTTCTAACAATAAGAACAAACTGAGTAGGAAGAGAGGATTGTTATCTCAATTTTTTGTATTTAATTACGAGGAATGTAAGTACGAAGCAGTCTCCCAATTGTCACAATCAGAAGTTTGAACATAACTCCGCTTATCATTCGCTGCTTCAATTGTCTTTGTTGTCTCAACAAAATGCAATGACAGCAAGCAATTGCAAAATGAGAACAACTAGATATTTATCGGAAATATTCATTTCGAACGAAGGTGTCATTTTACAGACATAAAACACTAGAAGCAGAAGAGCATGCATAATAAACAATATAGAAAGTTATAACAGCAATGAATTTTCAGTCCTTTGAATACCTTTTCCGGAAAAATGTTTATGTTTACAACCAAAGCGAAACATATGTTTGCCATTCCAGACTTACTAATGGTTTTAATCTAATCCACATATGGGGTCTAGGTTCTTACACTACACAAAGCACATTGCAAAATACTTGATATTTGACCCAAGTGTGAAACAGTAATGTACCTTAATTAGTAAATACGCGAATGACTATGTTATTAGGTAATTAGTAGCTCAGAAGAATTTAGATTTATTCTCAGAAGATAATTAACCAGGAACACTTTGAACGCTGTCGTTTTTATCTGCTCAGTGAATTATTTCAGTGGCGAATGAGTCATCAACTGCAAACATCTACTTCCTTTCACAAAACGCTTGTCTCTGTGCTGTGTTATCATTATGAATAATCAAGTTATCTTTTTTGTTTATTGGTTGTAATGACCAGGCTCTGCAGTAAAGAGAATGGGAAAATAATTACTATTCTTTCTGTGTGAGTTAATTTTCAAAGTTGTAACTAAGAAGGTTTTGTAATCAGTTAAACTAAATGCATTTCACATTTTTAGTACATATAGGGAAAGTCTATAAATTAATATAAGTATACTACATACTCCAAGCCCTACGCATGTAAACTCTGTTTACACAAAAATACAGGTTGTCATGGAAATACCTACAATAATTTTAACCACCACATGCGCAAGTAGAGCAAATTACGAAAGTTTTTTTTTTCAAAATTCCTTCCTTACCCAAGGACCGCCGCTACTGGATTAAACGATTCATCAAGGGTGAAAAAACTCGGTAAAAACGTACTTCCACATTACAAATTACAATAAATGGTCAAATTGTGGACACCATTGGACTATGCACGCATCACTATGAAATACTAAAAAAAAACTCCAATTCGCCAGGTTATTACTCAGACGACCCACGCTGGTTCAAGTCGGTGACTGAAATGGACTGGTGTGCGTCGAAAAGAAAATGCAAATAATCAAATTTTTGAAAATGAAAAGTAATCTACTGGTGGATTTTACAGTATTTAATAAAAAAATATATATATATAAAAATCGGTCCAGTACACACGGTTTTATACCGCTCGATTCATGTTCAACGATATTGCAGGCGTGGACTCACTTTAACACGTTAAAGAAATTCGTATACAGTTTCGACGGGAGTTTCTTTGTCCCCACAAAAACAAACTGTTTTCAAAATTTTGATTACGCCACCGAGTCACTTCGGTCGTATTTCCGCGCACTACAACTTCCATTTCCAAATTTTATTGCACGTATTTCTATATGATACTAATTACATATTTAAACAACAGTTCATATCCAAATAATTTCAAGAGTTCAAATATGTACGTATTTATTCTAGCTAACTTCCTGGCATAACCACATAAATTATTATTATCTATTTTTAATATATATATATTGTAATCATTTTTAAATAAACAATTTATAATTATAGTGTAGGAACTGATTTATTACTAAACCATGAAATTGGACGACATACGGGAGGATTTTCAGACATCTCTCCGCAAGTATCGTATAGCCAAGAGATTGTATAGACAGGGCCGAATTATTGTGCTACCGCGGAACTACGTATGTAATAAAATTTGGAGAAAATAACGCAACTATGTTAATAAACCCATTTCACTCATTCGGAGTTGTAAATATATAAAGAATCAAAATCAGGAGCCACTGGTAAACCGATGTTTTTATTCTACAATACATAGTTGTAGAAGCTTAACGAACTATAATACGAACTTTAAAACAGCATGGTGGTTGGAGATCCAGTTCAGTCGCCGAAGGATGTACAAGAAAAATATCCCCACCAAAAATATTGCACCCGGTAAAAGCAAAATCCTCTTGTTTAAAAAATTTAATAATACTGTTATACTAACCTGTGATATTGTCACTAGAACACGTTTGAACACACACAGAATGTCAAAATATTTGTTTATGATAACCTAATGCGTTGGGTACATTTAAAACTTGACGTGCTTATGAAAATCTAAAATTTATCTTATCAGTGAGAAAATTGCATATGAGTTATCAGTTCTATGACGCTTGAATAAATTATTGAAATGTTTAGATTGGGTGATCCTGTGCTTCCGAGGTTAAACAAGAATATAGATACGACAATGTTGAAGAAATGATGATATAAAGTCATAAATAAATAAATGAGCAAACAAATTCAAGTTTACATTTAAATCCATACTAATTAATTACGATTTAAAAGTCCACAATGGGCCTGTAACCACAAAAATATGCCCCAAAACACGAGACCAAAGGCGGGTTCGAAAGCAGTACAACGGCTCGACGGCTCGGTGCGTCTATCTGGATTCAACACCGAAAGGTATAAAAGGTACTGATTCAGTAAGTAAAATATGACTTATAACGACAATGGTCAGACCACGCAGACGCTATTTTAAAAGTGTCTCTCCTAAATCTCAAAAAAAAAAAGGAAAAAAGAAGCAATTTGCAAAAAGTTGCATTTAGAAAAGTCGCTTAATAGGAGTTTACACTATTTCATTTTGGGTGTTCATCCAGGGGGATCATATTCACTTTATATGAAAAAAAGTTTACGATTTGATACGATTTCAATCAATATTGTACAGGAAAACCTTATAGTATAGCAATGACTCGCGGATCGAAGGACCCGAAAGTTAAGACTTTTTTTCTAGATGTCATTACGAATTGATGAGCTATGGGTCATAATTATATGTGTTAATTCATTTTTCTTATATAAGTTTTTAAAGATGTGAACTAGACCAATAAATCCTGTAAATCATTTAACACTTACGTGGTTCTAACCTTTCGCATTATCATGATTATAATTTGAAGAAAAGTTAAACAAATGTGCTAGTAGTGAAAAAAATTGTATATAAACCACGGTTGAGAATCCTTTTCTTAGCCTCGCATTATTATGTACGCGATGCTTCGCATCTTGGGCAATAAAATAAGCTCGGCTAAGGAAAATTACTTTTCAACCTTGGTGTATAATTACTATTTTGTATTCGTTTTGTGAAACACATAATGCGTAATGAAATACATAGCAACATACATAAATATTGCATCGTATGTATTTAATTTGGCAGCTGTCAACCTAACCTCAAAATCTGATGTAAATTTGTACTTTTTCTCATTTTGCGGGAACGAATACAAAAAACACTGTTCAATACTCGTGCCCTGTCACTTTTCAGGGGCGAGGGCGAATTTTCAGCGCACTCGTATGAAATATTACACTATTAATATAGACTTTTTTTACAAAGGAATTACGGAATATTATTTGGTATGATCTGTGATTTATGTATTAGACGGTATTAATGAAATGATTGGCCGCTTGATCATCATACTGTCACTGATTTAAAATCCAAGCACTTCAAACAATTAAAATTTAAATATATCTAAGTCGAACTCCACAAACTTTAATAACTGTAAAATTACTAATGGAACATGTTTCGGCAGAACACTTCTGCCATCATCAGCCCTTAAAGAATATAAAAAATTATGACATTATATTTTTATATTCTTTAAGGGCTGATGATGGCAGAAGTGTTCTGCCGAAACATGTTCCATTAGTAATTTTACAGTTATTAAAGTTTGTGGAGTTCGACTTAGATATATTTAAATTTACTCCACTTGGATTTAAGAACATTCTTCTTGTTTACTTCAAACAATGTTCTTTTGAAAACAAAAATAGAAGATTTCGGAGATTCGGCTTCTCGCGCGCGCGCGTATGACTTCGCGGACTTTTTTATAGGCCTTTTTAAGCTCTGTAACTTTTCTATAGAAAACATTCGTATATCTCTTATCGTCAGGCAGCGTTCGTCGCTCAAACATTTTTTCGTCGACTTACTTTGCAAAAATGATCTCCACAGAAAGGTCCATTCTAAATACTGGTGAAGAAATTTTTGAAATCGGATAAGTAAAAGTTTCGGAAATAAGGCTGGTTTTCACTTGTACATACTACCGTGCTCGTGTCATGCTCGTGTCGTGTTCATGTCACCAGAATCGCCTATGCGCAGTTTTACATTACATTAGAAAACCGCATTAGCGTTTTCACCAGACCGACCATGTCCCTACTGTGCTCCTACCGTGTCATAACCGTCTGCCATCAATCGCTTGTGGAGGCGATTCACGACAGACAACAGGCGCACGACACGGGCATGGTAAGAACACGGTCTGTCTAATGAAAACGGCAGTCAGGGCGCCCACGAGGTGCTTTACGACCGCCGATGGACGGCCACAGGAGGTTCGGCTGTCACCGTTCGCTGACGAAAGCAGCCGAAGAATGAGATTTTTGGAGCTTACGGTATGAGCACGGTATGAACACGGTCGTATAGTGAAAATGGAATTCAAAATGACACGATATGAACACGACATGAGCATGACACGAGCGCGGTAGTACAAGTGAAAACCAGCCTTTACGAGCTCGGGGCCTGACGACGTTTTACGTGACGACATTCGATTTGGTTTTACTCCCATATCGCGGCTATAGATGTTACACATCAAAAATCAAAGGACGTTTATTAACTTTTTCGATAAGAATTATGTGGAAATTAATCAAAATTTTTAAAAAAAGTCAGAAATAAGAGTGTTTCTGCATATAGTATTGTTCAAATTATTTTTCAATGTCTTTATATTATGGTTATGCAATTTCGAGATAATATTCTCGTTGTCACTTGCATCTTCAGAAACGTTACTTGTATACCGAGAGCAGAAAATACTGGGACAGCCAAAGTTTGGGTTAATTAATTTGTTCTTAATGAACTGACAAAAGTGACAGCTATTTGGAAGTGTCTACAGGATCACATGTCCCAGCATTTTGAACTGATTAATTTCTTCTTGGCGAACTGTCAAATGTGACAACTATTGTTTATTAGTTTCACAATCTAACTCCAATTGACAGGAGTATCGTGTGAATTTGGAAGTGTCTACAGGATAAGTTTTACATGTAATAGGTAAGATGCAAGTGCCATTACCCTTCAAATAATTTGGCTGTATAACCTTTACACTGCTCCAGACGTATATATACGCCAGGCTGCTCCCTGCTCCAGACGTATATATACGCGATGACATTTGAAATTATTTGCAGATGCATAACAATTTTTTTAATTTTTTTTATGTGATACTTTCATGACAAAAAACACAATTTTACAGTGATTTACACTTTTTTAAAAATTACTAACCAGATGCTGCAGACGTATATATTATACGCATCGGACTCAATATCGCCGCATACGGTGAGCAATATTGAAATGTAATTCAGCAGTGTAAGGGATAATTATATGGGTCACATTTTTATTTTATTTGGACCATTCCCTAGGGAAAACCGTTTAATATAACGAGTGAGCAACAAAATTCGTGATCGCAGTTGGCTAAACGTATATCGGTTCTTTTACTTTATTGTTTACAATTCACATTACTCGATGACTTTTTACACAATCGTATCGATCAAGAATCGACTCAAAATTTTGGATTCAGAGACTCCTACGATCACGAATTTTGTTGCTCACTCGTTATATACTGTTATGTATCAATAAAATGCCGAAAATAGTACATAGTAACATTTGGATAAATTATGTATATGAATTAAGGAAGACAGTGCTTTTGTTTTATACGGCAATCTGCGACCCCTTTAATTTTCGATCATAGGTTACTAAAAAAGTCAAAGTCCAGTTAAGAAGACATTAAAAAAAGCGCAATTAATTAAGTTCAGCTAGTAAAATTTGCAGAGTTGCTGTATTAATCCTTAATTAATTAGTGATTTTTGCGTACGTGCGCGATAAGATAAGACCAGAGTCCTAAAAATTTGTCATTTCTTATCCATTGTTCCTTTTGTTAGTAAAGCCACGATCATAATGAATCAACAGCCTGTCTCGGTTCCTTTTTATTATAATTGATAAATAAACACAGAGGGTCCTTAATAAATACAGATGAATGTCAATATCCACTCTAATTATGTATCCATTGTAGGCCAAATTTAACAATTCTAAGTAGGTTGTCAACTTGAAAGCACCGTAAATAATTGTATTCCACAGCGTGAAGGCGCTACCAAAATTCAATGTTTTAAATTAGATTGTTGAGCAGATGCTCGAAAGAGCTTAATTTAACCTAATTAACACGACTTTAAATTGAAACGTCCGGTTTGAGAGTAAATAACAAACATATGGAACTTACAATAGTAAAGGTAGACCACTCAGGTGCATTCAAGAACCTGTTCTCAAGTTAACTGAAAGAATGTGACCTGACCTCTATGTTGTAAAATACTAGGGTTTAATAGATGAAAGGATATCAACCCCGGAATCAACACAAAATCAATTTAAATTTAGTTTATGATAAATTTTGGACAAAACTATACAATGAAATAAAATGTTTAGACTTCTAAGAAAACAGCGTTGACGTAAATCGTTTACCTACTACATAGAAGTACGAGATGGTAATTACAAGGACAGCTCTCCAATAAAGTAAATATGTGGGAATTTTGTTACAACTTACTTAATGCATTGTGAAACGCGGTCGCCTTTTGAAGCAAGTGCATTGTTATTAAATAAAATTAACTTACCACGATTTTGTAAGAAAATGAAATGAAAATTATGTGTTCACACTTCCAAACATCAAAACTGATATGCTTCTTCAAATTAATAAAACATACATAAAATCACCACCACTAAACTAAAAACACAAGTCATCAAATCAGGAAAACAAAATACGGAATTGATTTACCGCAACTGAATAGACATACTGAAAATAAATAAGCCAGAAAAAATGTGAGCTAAACAATTTGAGCGTGCGCGGTTAAACCCAAAGTGAACGACAGCTGTGGAGTGCGTTCCGATTTATAAGCAGTTGGCTGGTTGCAAGGAACCGATATTATACCAAATAAAATATGTAGAATTCAGATAATAGAAAAAGTTGGCGGTGATCATTACGTGGACTTGTCAAAAGGACAAATAGATCAATTTTTATCTGATTAATTTGTTCTTTTATTGTCAAAAACATACTGACAATTGGCACTTCATACCTACAGTTACGGCCACGGAATTTTGGCCGTCACTTATCATTTATTGTCATAAGGTGTAAGGCGACCCTTAGGTATTCGTAACCTAACCTTCTGTTATTTCAAAGACTTGTCATTTTGACACTGGCTCACTCGCATGACCGTGACAACTTTTTAGATTTCAATTCCAAAAAGTCAATCATAATGACAATAAAGCATGGACTACATCCGTTTTCTTTTAATTGACATTAAAGTGACGGCTAAAATTCCATGGCCGTGACTGTACGTCAGACGAATGTCAAGTATGTGAGCAAATTTGATTTACACCAGTAAATTATGAGAATTTTTGAAGTGTTTACACATAGGTATTACGCTGTCCCAGTACTGAGTAATCAAGAATAAAAAATACATTAAAATTAAAACCTGTGATTTGGTTGTCAGCCAATGATATACATGGTTGACAGCTACATTTAAATTTACAGACACGGAACAAACATAACCTTGCATTTGCAAATGCCATTCCGCCAACTTAAAAAGAAAAAAAAAACACTTTTATTTGAACCAAACTGAAACATTAATTGTTGATTAGTCTGTATTTACTGCTTCCGGTGGTACCTATTTTTAAACACTTCCAAAATTTATAGTTTTCACCAGTATGAATCAAACTTTTCGAAACTGTCACCGGTGTCACTCTCGCCCTTTTCTTCTTTCATATCTCCTGTCAATAGTAGGTATTTTCACACTACAACCACCTACAACCTTTCATGAAACTCATACACTTTATTCGGAACGCACCTCGGGCCCAGATTAGAGAGTTTAAAGTTACTCTCTAATCTGTGCCTCGGGTTTGCTACATCTGACATTTGACAATTGATTGTTTTTAATTGTTGTAGTCAATACGGTATTAATTCGAGTCATTAACTCAAAATTAGTTAAACATGACATTATCAGAAACTACCGATTCTTCTGAGAAGAAAGTTGATGCTCAAAAGGGCCCCGAGAAGAAAGACAGATTTCTAACCAAAGTTGTTATTCGTCGTTTGCCCCCTAACATGGATCAAGAAACGTTTCTCAATCAGATCTCACCAGTTCCGAGTTACGACTACTTCTATATGGTAAAAGGGGATCTAAGTTTAGGAGAAAATGCTTTTGCTCGAGCATACATCAACTTTACAAACCCAAATGATATTTATGACTTCAGAGAGAAATTTGATAACTATGTGTTTTTGGACAATGCAGGCCATGAATATTCAGCCGTTGTCGAGTTCGCAGCGTTCCAAAAAATTCCAAAGAGGCGTAATAAAGTGAGATTAGATCCTAAAATGGCCAGTATTGAGACAGATCAATATTATCTGGAGTTTGTGGAAATGATTAACAAACCAGCAGAACTGGATGAAAAACCTGAATATTCATACCAGATTACAGATTCAAAGAATGAAGGAAATGAAATCACACCTTTATTAGAATATGTGAAGAACAAGAGAGTTGAGAAGATGAGAATTAGAGAAGAACGTCGGGAAGAAAGGAGGCGAAAAGAGTTTGAAAGGAAAAAGTTTCGAGATGATGAAAGAAAGAAAAGATTTGAAGAAAAATCTCCCATTAAAAGTAACAAACATTCACATCCCAAAGTGGTGAGCCCTAAAGAAAAAATTGCAGATAGTAAAGAACCTGAAAAATCCAAACCAGAAGAACCCGAGAAGGCAAAATCAACAGAAGAAAAGGTTCTTGAAAAAGAGGAAACTGAAAAATTTGAAAAGTCAACAGCAACATCATATTATAAAAATAGGGAGAAGAAATATGAAGACCGAAAGAGAGATCCTAAAAACAAATATCCACCCAAGAAGGAATACATGGAAAAACGCGAATATAAAAATAGAAGAGATGATTACAAGGATAGAGATTATAGATCTAAGTATGATGATTACAAAAAAGAAGAGCCAAAAGTATTTCAAAAAAAAGTTAAGAAGTACAGTGAGAAAAGAGAAGAACGGAAAATTGAAGCACAAAAGGCTGAACAAAAAAAACTAGAACAACAGCATGACTCGGCTAAAGCTGAAGACAATACGAATTCTAATGTTTATGATGAAAAAGTAGAAGATTTCACAAAAGATGAAGAAAAAACATCCCCAAAAGAAAATGATGCAGAGCAGGATTCCAGTAGTAAATCAGTGGATAAAGAACTCAAAGGTAAAGACAGTGATTTGTCCCAGAAACGAATAAGGAATAAAGATAGACCAACAATTGCAATTTATCGACCGGGAATGTTGTCCAAACGAAAACAAGTGGATGGAGAAGAAGTGAAGGAAAGTAAAAAGGAATAATAATTTGTTTATATATTTTAGATATTTTACACCAAAGTAAATTATGAGAAATACATTTTTGTTAAAGTACTGTTTTTCTTATTACATATCATAATCATACTCATTCGTAATACATATTTGGTAGTTATAATCATTATGGGATAATCAAGATGACTTGTTATTTCAAGATATTTGGTTGGTTGAGGACACAAAGATACTGCAGTCCTAACCGTTGCAATTTGTTGCCCCGATCTTTCTGGCGTCTTCGTCCACACCATCTCTACACCGAAGCCTCGGCCTGCCCCTAAGCCTGTTTCATGCTGCCTATTATAGACAATAACCTCACAGCAACCTATAAGTTTAATTTATCTATGTGACTGCAACGTAAGAACTCATTGAGGTGGGTAGTTTTCATACGCTCTTGCCGGTACATTTCCCCTTTTTAATTCATCATAGAACTTGACTTCCATTTCCCTCATCATATGTTAAGGCGTGTACTATTATTGGAGAGAAAACGAAAAGTCTTGGCATTTTCTACTCATTGTTATCGGCGTCCGCCCCTTTTCTCCGCGGAGCGAGTTCTGAAATATTCTGTATTTTGCTAAATCTTGATCCTTATTTCGTTGAGTGGTCGTCGTCGTGAGTTCCGTCCGGCTTTTTCCAACTTCGAATTTTACACGATAAACCCTAGCCCTTCTTCTTTGTCCGATCTTGGGACCGGCACTGGCAGTGTGTTGCGAACTATTAGGGTATTCCACGTGCACGTTTTTAAAATTATATAAATTCTAATCAGTTATTGCTTATTGAATCGGGTGGTCACTGTGGCTGAAGGTTACATTAACGATTCTTTCAACAGGAATCTGGAAGCTTTTAAATACATACTCAAATTGGAATAGTTATCATCCTTAGGAGAATGAAAGAATCCACAAGCAGTGGTCCATTGTGGGCAATCTCCAGTCGACGAGAACCTATAGAAGACAGATAACATAATGTTACCATTATAAATACCTATATATTATACAGGGTGATTCAAAAGGGTCGCACCACCGTTCGGATGGTGATAGAGAACATTAAGAGAAGCTCAAATTATGTATAAAGTTTTTTTCTACGATGCATGGTTTTCAAGATATAAGTGCTTAAAGTTGGCCCAAATAGGCAAGGCTGTACTTATAGTTCCACTTACTAATAATTTGAAACCATAGTGAAGCCACAGACAATAGGTAGATACCTTCCATACCCGCTTTTTTGTTGACACATGCATTGTCAAATTCAAAATTGACAAATTTTTACAAAAACGGGGTAAACTTTCAAAGAATTTAAAGAATAGGAAACACTCGTTTTAAAATGTAATACTTTAATAAAGTAGGTACATAAAATTTTTAAATTAACTCAAAAACGAACAACAAAATTTAAATCAAACAATGAAACAATTAAAAATTAAACCGCTTGCCTCAATACATTTGTGAAGCCGTCTTCCAGTACTTCCTTGAATATTTTGTAGCATTTGGCGCGTTACTGTTTGTGCAGCATCAATAATTCTTTGACAAAGTTTTTGTGCATTGTTGGGGATAGTGCGATAAACAAATGTCCCCGCAAAAAAAAAATCGAGAGGATTATTATCGCAAGACCGAGGAGGCCAGGCAATGTAACCTCGGCGTTCGATCCACCCTCTTGGATAGTTGACATTTAGCCACTGTCTCACAGGTCTAAAAAAATGCGCAGGGACCCCATCTAATTGCAGCCATAACGAGTTAACTAAAACCATCAAGGGAAGATTATCTTGCAGCTCTTGAAAATCTCCTCTTAATAAGAAATTCAAAAAATTATGACCATTGAGACGATTTGGTAAAAAGTATGAGCCAATCAACTTGTCGCCGATGATGCCAACCCAGACATTGACGGAAAATCGATGTTGGAACCCTCGTCGACGTATTACATGGGGGTTTTCTATTGCCCAATAAGGATGATTATGCATATAAAATATTCTATCACGAGTGAAGGTAGATTCAACTGTCCACAAAATTTGATTTTGAAAATTTGGATTCAATTTGATGGCATCCAGCATCCAACGGCAAAAGTTGACACGCGGAGGGAAATCGTCTTCACATAGAGCTTGTACTTTTGTGTAATGGAAAAGGTGATAAGCTTCTAATTTTAAGACACGTTGAATGTGGCTGTAGGTTACATATTATTTAAATTTCGTCCAGTTCCTCGAATACTGACGTTAGGGTTATCTTCAACGGCTTCTTCAACTTGGGGCGTTCTAGCTGATGTGCGTGGCCTACCTACTGTTTCATGGATAGTATCAGCTCGACCCGTTCTCTCATCCGCTGATCATGTCTTTGAAAAACATTTTTATCAGGATGTCCACGTTCATGATAACGTTCAGCAATAAGCCGGTGCAGCGTGTCGAAAGTTTCTCCTGCACTCTCGCAGAGCAAAATACATAGGATCACAGTATTCGTTTACAATAAACATTTTGAGTACCACGAAAAACTTGACATTCAAAATCAAAATGTGACAAATTTTATTTTACCACAAATGACAGATTATACGGTAACCTAGTGCCAACAAATTTTTGGTGGTGCCCTGTTGCCGACCCTATTTCTTCAGAAAATGTTAATCTTTCCAAAGCTTTTTCCTGCTTTATTACTTAATAATTGTAATGTTTATTAACTAAGAAATCTTTTTAATACGAGTATTTTACATCTCACTTAATTAAAACATACAATTACTTTATGTAATTAAGAAAAATTGGACATCAAAATCGTATTCTTCAGGGACCATTATCTGCGTAAAGGTAGCTTATAGAAACTTTTGATTTGCGTTTTTGGGAGCAACTAAATGGTTTCAAATACCACCCGAGTGATGGTGCGGTCCTTTTGGATCATACTGTATATTTAAACAATGATGTTTTCGGATTCAATTGTACACACTACGTACAATTTATTTTTGATTTCTTATATTACAATATTTACAAATTAGTACTTCATCAGCACCTCTCGTATTATTTATTTACACATCGCGTGGCACACCCTACATATGGAATCTTCTCGACAATTATTTCTATTCTTCTATTTCCAGAACATCATGGATGACGTCATGTGTCCGGAATCTTCCGAACAATGACGTGAGGCGCATTTAGGAATCAGAAGGACTAGTTCTACCTTCTCTTCGGCTTGGTCACTTCCTCTTCTACGTCTTTCTCTCTCTCTCTCTCTCTCTCTCTTCGGTTTCTTTTCTTGTTAGGTGGGCTGATCGACTCATCCTGGCGTTCCCACGCTGGGGGTCGGCCTAGACCATCCGCGCTGCGACGTGTGATGTCGACTGAATGCGCGGGTGGCGAGTGGGGCTCGCGATTCATCGCTTATCTGCGCGGCCTCCTCTCATCCACTCGACGGTGGCGACTGGGAGGCGACATGAAGGATTTTAGACGTCGGCATTAGGAGCGCGCTAATTCACTGAGCGACTGGGAGCAAGAACGGTTTCGCTACGGTGCCGGGAAGTATTTCATTTCGGTGTATTTGTCACCATCACGGTGTCGTACAATTCGGTAACTTCGTTACAGCGCTACCCTTGAAACTTGCTCAGCCACTCTAAGGTTTCATTCATTGTCATCTCTCTCCCCGCTTTCTCCTCCCAATCAATACTACAGCCTCACTTTTTAGGGGGGCTAACGTTATTCTCTTCTCATCACTCATCCATCTCGCTATGGCTTCAAGCGCTATACTTTCTTTCAATCTCTGTTTTCTTTTACCGACAGTAACCAACGAGCATATCCGGCAAGTTCTACTCCGTCAAGTACTTTCACGCTGAATACTCCATTATAGTAAATGCTCCACAGATTTGAGCCCAATACGGAATCCAGATAGCTTCGTACCATTCAGTTTTTCGTACCATTCACTTCTACACGGGGCCCAATTAAAAGGCATCCTGCAGGTCCAGAATCACCATCATATAGAATTTGCAAGTGCCCTAGCTGTCAGTGTTAGCACTTTCGCTCGCTCACTCACATACTCCCTCGGATTCAACGAGAGTCTCTCGCTTATCATTTCTTTCGTTCTTTTCCTTCCTTTCGTTCTTTCTCTACCCCATTTTTTTTTCCAGGCATTCCTTCATCAATACAATGTCTTGATGATTACTCATGTTTTCTGTTTCGCTAATCAATGGGTCGCTAGCTCCTGCAAGAGTAAGGATGAAAAATTTACCTGGAAGTTGTAGTGGTTCGCCGTAGACAAATTCAGCAGAGGTACCATGAAGATCTTCTTTCCAGACAGAACGAATTCCCAGAAGTATGATGAGCAAGGATTCTGTCCAGAAACTGTCGCTGCGCCACATTATTCCTGCTTTTAGCTGGCGGTGTACTCTCTCGATCATCTCGTTTGCAGTGGTGTGCAGGTGTGTTTCGTTCCCAATGTTTCGTTTAGTCGCTGAAAGAGTTGCGATTCAAATTGGCGTCCTTGATCGGTTGTGAGTGTTAAAGGGATGCCAAAACGCGCGATCCAACCACTGTAAAAAGCTGAGGCGACTGTTTTTGCTTCCATATCAGGAAGTGGAATTATTACTTCGGGCCAGCGGCTGAAACGAACGATACAAGTTAGGCAGTATCGGTTTCCATTCGACATGAGTAGCGCGCGGATGAGGTCGATGTGCACGTGCTCAAATCTTGAAGAAAGAAGTGCAAAAGTGCCAACTGGAAGTTTGTTGTGCCTTGAGACCTTGTTTTTTCTGGGATGCGATGCAGGAGCGGGTCCAAAATCGACAGTCTTTATGAATTTTCGGGCACACAAAACGTTTTGAAACTAGTTTGTTTATGGCCCGAACTCCTGGATGTGACAGCGAGTGCAAAAAGTGGAACACTTGTCGACGAAAAGGCTGGGTCACAAATGGTCAATTTGTTAACTGTAATGTGTCACAGTAGTTCCACCGTTGAGCCGGGAATTTGAATTTTGCTGGGTCACAACGATGTGTTAGAGTCGGGAGCTAAAAGAGCATGTATAGTTGCGGATCGTGCTTCTGTGATTCACTGAGTTCCTCAAACTTTATGGTACTGGACACTGTTTCTATTCGTGAGAGCGCATCTGTGACTGTATTGTTTTTGCCGCGCAGATGGCGGATGTCTGTATAAATTGTCCAATGTAGTCCAAGTAGAGGGAACTGGAGTAGTGTGCACTTATTTGCTTTTTGCCGAAACGCATAACTGAGCGGTTTGTGGTCGCGGCCTTCCAGCAAGTGCTTGAAATGTTTCAGTGCGTAAACGGTGTACATAATAGGCACTGTAGTTTTTTGAGCACTATATTCAGAGCTTTTGTGAGAAAAAGGCGAGAGGCTGAAGTTGGTTTCCTACTTGTTGTTGCAAACAGCTGCCTATATCAAAATCCGAAACGTCATCAGGCCCCAGCAAAAGTGGGGCATTGGTTACTGGATGAGCAAGTAGTGTGGCTTGAGCCAAGTCGTCCTTGTATTGCTTAAGGCGTTTTCTGCTTGCGTAGTCCAACTGACCTGGGCGTCTCAACGCGAGGATGTCGCGATAGGTAGAATAAATCTTGCAATCCATTAACCTCGCCAAGGAGACAAACACAAGAACAGAGGTAGGGGAAATGTGTCTGAGACGGCATACTTTTTTAAATGTTACTAGAAAATGTTGAATAAACACACTTTTAGATCTTTCAAGTCTGATTATTGTTGTATGTTGGTCAAACAAAGTATTAGAACTAATTAAACAAAAATATCTTGTTGATTTTAAAAAAAAACATGACCATGCCATCTCAACACGATATTCCATCTCAACCATATATGTAATGATAAGATGGCATACTTGCTTGATGTGCAAGATATTTAATGGAAATGAAAGAAAAACCCTTTATTTAAACAATACACAAATGAAAATACTAGAATACATAATATAGAACACATAGTTGTGGTAATTCTGTAGATTTTTTTTATTCTTTGCAAATATCGCAGATGAATGTTTTTGCCTTTCTACTCAAACCTGCACATTCATTGTGACTCCACTTTTTGCATTTTTAACATCTTATCCACATTTCGCCACCACGTGAAAAAGTGTATAGTTCATTGCAAAAAATACAAGAAGCATCGTCTTCTTCATCAGTTTCGAAATTGTACTCATTATCACAATCTTCTTCAACAAAAAGTTTTTTTTTCGCAGCTCAAGCAACTTTTCTTTGGTTTTTTGTTATTTTCTGAGCTTGAGCTTGTTTGGCTTCTTCAATATTAGGAGTATCATTTAAGACGCCTTGTTTCCCTCTTCTTCTTCTGGTTGCTCGCGTTGATGGAAGAGCAACAGGTAAAGGAGAAATCTCCTCAAGCGAAATCATTCTTTTTTGGCCGCCACTGCTAGTATTTTCCACTGAGTTTGTCATTTGACTAGTCCCAGGTCCGTCTTCCTCTTCTTCTTCAAACTCTGTCCTTGTCCTATTTCTGATATTTATATCAATATCAGTAACTTCCGAAAACATCCATTCGGGAAATATTTTGTCATTAAAAGGGTATATTCCTGTCGAAGAGAATCCTTTTTCAGCATTTTCGATTGTAGCGGCTTTATTGTAAGCTATCTTAAATAGACCTGCTACTTGAAAATGTGTAATGACTCTCCCTGGATGATTTCGTAACCAGTCGTTTAGCTGTTGATTATAGTATGTGCGTAATGGACCATAAAAACTTACATCCAAGGGCTGAACTCTATGTGTACAATGAGGAGGAAAGCAAAAAAGCACAATTCCATTTTGTTTGGCAAACGTAAGAACGTTAAAATCTTTGTGACTGCCATGACCATCTACTAGCAGTAAAACTTTTTTCTCTTTTGACGGTTTTACAAATTTTACGAAATGCTTCAACCATTTCAAAAAAATGTCACCAGTCATCCATCCCTTTTCTTGTGTAAAACCTACAGAACCAGTCGGCGCATGATCCAGCCATTCGAGTTTCATGTTTTTTCTCGGGAAAATAAATGCAGGTGGAACGAACGTACCTACGGCGTTCATGCAGCAGACAACAGTGAGGTGTTGGCCTCTTTCAGCACTACTTATGATCCCCACTTGTTTTCTGCCTTTTGTAGCAATAATTTTTCTATTTTTTGATGGTACTGTTGAAAGACCTGATTCGTCAACATTCCAGATTTCATTTGCTTCAAATTTGTTCAGCTCTAGGATTTCTGATAAAGATCTAAAATATGCTTCAATTTGTATTTTGTTGAAAGCTCTCGCTCTTGCGGCTGAAGTGGATTCCGGTGCCCTTAGTGACAGAGAAGGATGACGTTTCATAAATCCTTTGTACCAATCCCAGCCCGCCATTTTTGTGTTAGAAGAAAATTTGTGGCATATTCCTCTAGCTGCTGCTACTTGATATGCCAACTTTCGAATGTCAACTGTAGACATTCCAAATAATCTAACTTCCAAACTTTTCAAATGTTCAACAATCTCGTCTTCTAAAGTTTCGTCAAATGTGTTCGTACTACCTCCTAAATAACCTTTCTTCCATCCAATTCCACTTTTTACGCGACGACGTAGTGTTGTAAATGGAACAGAATAGGTTTTAGAAGCCAATAGCCACCCCATCTTTCCTTGCTGAACTGCCAAAACTGCTTCCTTCATGTTCTCTTCATTCCATGATTGACGATTTGATGTCCTCTTGTAACGAGTCATGACTGTGAAAGAAGAATCTGTTAACATCTGAACGTATGTGTAGTCGGGGGGTTGGAAATGATAGTTTTGGTGGGTTATATACACTTTTCTATTAATGGTTAATTACAATCCGAATGAATCGAATGGCAAAGTCAGAATGAATAAATGTGTGTGTGCGTAATGCCGTCTTCAGGAGCCAGGAGTCGAGTTATCATCACGCTCTCAGGTTTCTGCATACGTGGCGTCTGCACGGCCATCCTGCGGTGTCGTTCGTCCTCGTAACGACTAGGCCACTGTCTTGGAGCTCCGAAACGGCACAGCACTAAAGACAACAGATAGAAAAAAAATATATTAGCAGTCATATAGGGCGTTATAGGATTAGACTGGTTTTCTTACTCTTTTGATCAATAATTATGGATTGAAGACGGCTAGTGCCATTGAAGACAGCCTTAGTGCTATTGAGGGTGGTCTGAGTGCCATCGAGGGCGATCTTAGTGCCATCGAGGGCGATCTTAGTGCCATCGAGGGCGATCTTAGTGCCATCGAGGGCGATCTTAGTGCCATCGAGGGCGATCTTAGTGCCATCAAGGGCGATCTTAGTGCCATCGAGGGCAATCTTAGTGCCATCGAGGGCGATCTTAGTGCCATCGAGGGCGATCTTAGTGCCATCAAGGGCGATCTTAGTGCCATCAAGGGCGATCTTAGTTGAATAAATTGTGATTCTTACCTTTGGATCTAATTTCTTTGAATTTTGAAGGGCTTCATGTGTTCTAGCCCGACGATTCCTTCATAGGGACGAGAGGATCTTTTGGAATGTCGGTCTTCTTGCACTCTGTATCGGTCATTTTCTAAGATTTCAACAACTTTGAAGGGACCTCGAAATTTTGGGACCAGTTTCTTGCTTTCTTGCTATTAATCTTTGTTAAAACCAAGTCTCCGACTTGATATATCTTTGGTGGGCTGCGTTTTTGGTTAAAACGCAAGTCTTGCTTAAGGCGATTGGTCTCGAGCCTCCGCGCTGCCTCCCCTCGGATGTGTGTAACGTCTACGAGTTGTTCTTCGGAACTCGCATGGGCGTCTCCATCGGTCGTGAGACGAAACCCCAACAAGAGCTCTGCGGGCGTGTGCTGGGTGATTCGGTGGCGTGTGCTGTTTAGCCCTTGCTGAATCTGGGAGATCTTTGTATCCCAATTGTCGGGAGTAGTGTCTGCACTTGTGGTAGCCAGCGCATCCAGAAGAGTCTTGTTTACTCGCTCTACCTGTCCGTTACCCCGAGCCAGTCCCACCGCTACTACAAAATGTCTAACGCCTTTGCTTTCAACAAATTTACGAAAAGCGTCTGATGTGAAAGCTGTCCCTGCATCCGTTATTAAGCGTTTTGGATTGCCAAAAATTGTAAATATTTCCTGTAATTTTCGAATTGCATTTTCTGCAGAAGTATCTGGTACTGCTTGGATATAAGTAAATTTAGAAAAACCGTCGACTGTTACCAGTACGTATTTGTTGCCATGTTGAGTTTTTATAAACGGACCAAGATGATCTACATGCAAGGTGTGGTGTGGTCTAGCGTACTTGGGTAGAGAATGTAAGTAACCGGGCTTTTTGCCGCCATGTTCCTTATGATAGAGACAAGGCAAGCAAGATTTAATGTATTTTTGAATAAATCTATTCATTTTAGAGAACCAATAATTTTGTTTAATTCTTTCGAGGGTTTTATCATAAGCAAAGTGTCCAACATCGTCGTGATTTATTTTTATAATTTGCCATCTGCATTTTTTTGGAACTACGTATTTTCGACCTGTGGGAGTGATTTTGAAAACTATATTACCACGTAAGTCATACTGATTGAACGTGTCTTTATTGTTATCGAAATCGCCGCTTAATAAAATCTCTTTAATATTTTTAATAGTTTCATCTTGATCTTGTGCTTCGCGTAAGTAATCGTTTTCGTGAATTAATAGTACCTGTTCTGATAAGTTTTCTGAAGACTGAAAATTGCGGCTGAGCGCATCGACGTGCTGCATATGTGAGCCTGCTTTGTGCTCAATTGTGAAAGAAAAATCTTGTAAAAACAAGACCCACCGAGCTATGCGCGAGATAATTGTCTGTTTGTTAAGAGCATTTTTAACCGCATTACAATCGGTGATAATTGTAAACTCCTTCCCTACTAAATAGTATTTAAATTTTTCCAAAGTTTTTACTATGGCCAGTAGTTCCAACTCAAAAGAGTGGTAATTTTTCTCAGGTACGGTGGTTTGTTTGCTAAAGAATGCTATTGGTTTTTCTTTATTATTATGTTTTTGGACTAAAATTCCGGCGAAACCGTCACGGCTAGCGTCCGTATATACGATAGTCGGTGATTTGGGGTCAAATATAGTCAAGATTGGTTTTGAACAGATCATCGATTTCAAAGTATCAATTATTTTCGAGTGATCACTTGACCAACTCCACGGGGCATCTTTTTTTAATAGTTTGGTTAAAGGTGATGTAATTCGTGCAAAATTTTGAATGAATTTACGGAAATATCCAACCAATCCAAGGAATTGGCGTAGTTGATGTTGGTTCTTGGGGTAGGGAAAGTTCATAACGGAATCTATTTTTAAAGACGATGGAGTAATTTCATTATGAGAAATGTCATAACCCAAATAAGTAATTTTCTCGACCAAAAATAATGATTTAGATAGATTGAGTGTAAGCTCGTATTCTTTTATAATTGTAAGAACCTGTACCAATAATTGAAAACCTTCCGAGATTGTTCTGGAGGGAATCAGAATGTCATCTAGATAGGGTATGACATGAGATGACCGCAAGGGATGAAGAATTTCATTCATGAATTGTTGAAAAACGGAGGGTGCGTTGCATAGTCCGAATGGTACTCGCACATATTCATAATGGCCTTCCGGAGTTGTGAAAGCAGTATACGACACTGAGTTTTTTTCCATGGGAATTTGGTGATATCCCGATGCCAAGTCAAGACTCGTAAAATATTTATAACCGTGAAGATTATCAATAATCTCCTCGATAATTGGCATCGGAAAAGGGTTTTTAACAGTTACTTTATTTAATGCCCTGTAATCTATTACTAGCCGTTTGGTACCATCTTTCTTATTAACAAGTAAGGCAGGGCTTGAGTAGGGTGATTTGCTTTCGCGAATGATATTTGCGTCGAGTAGTTCGCCTATTATTTTTCCGAATGTAATTTTATCCTGTTCGGCGCACCGATAAGCACGGTGAGTCACCGGTTTATCGCTTGTCAGCTCCAATGAGAGGGATACTGAATGTGCTTTACCAAGAGTATTGAGATTTCGAAAAATACAACAGTCAAAATCCTTTAAAATTTCATGCAAGGTATGTTTATCAGTTTCGGAAAGATCTCCATATTTGGCATCAAGTAACCACTGAGGGGTATCCTCCTTGAGTTGAAATGATAGAGTGTTGTCAATGCGATAATACATAATGCCATTGTTTTCAGTGAAATTTCTGCCGATTAAAATATCTGTTTGCATTTCAGTATCGTTAACTATGTAATATGAGATGTTCAATTCTACTTGGTCAACTTTTGTTGTGGCTTCGACAAATTGTGTAACGAGTGTGCCGATTCCTAAGAATCCAGATAATGTGACGCTCGTGTCTAGTTGTTTTATTTCTAATTGGAGATTGTGAGCAACTGCAGATTTTATTAATGAACAATCTGCACCAAAATCAATAAACGCCAAAGCGGTTTGACCATTTATAAAAATTTGTTTGTGAAATTTGGATCTTATGTCTTTATTCTGGATAAAGTTGATTTGCTCAGTTTTGGTATATTTAGGTCCTGGATTTTTATCGTGAGATTTGTAAAAATCTCTTTTTGGGTTGGTGTTGCCAGCTTGTTGTTTACGCGTACAAGCTCTTTCAATATGACCGACTGATTTACAAAAATTACATGTCTGTTTCCGGTGAGGACACGTAAAGCGATCATGACCTTTAAAACCGCAAGCGGTGCACTTGGTGCTATTGTGAGATTTATTCGTGTGATGATGTTTATTGTTAATATGAGAACTGCTAGGCTGGTTATGTGAATTTGACGATCGACTTTGAGGAACGGTGTTTATGACGGTGTCTTGTTTCTTAAACGTTTTATTTTTTAAATAGACTCCTAAAATATTGGGATCTGTGATAGCAGATGCTTCAACTGCTCCGATTATGTTGGTATCGTTGATAGCACCAATAATTAAAGAGACTTTATCGGCATCGGAGAAATTTAATTTTAATTTATTAATTTTAGCTAGGTGTTCAAAATGGAAATCGTATAGTGAACAGCCCTCCACGGGTCTATGATTCGAAATTTCCATTAAGAGTTGGTACGCATTTCGCGTGCTTTTAAATGTTGTTTTAAGTACTTGTTCCCATCGATCCCAAGTAAACGTAGACCACCCCATCTCACTTTCTATAAAACTATTATACCAGGTTTTGGCTGTTCCGGTCAATTTATTTAAAGCTTGATACACTATAAAATTATCAGACCACTCGTAAATTTTGGCGTTATATTGAATAATATCTAGCCAATCATCGACTTCCATTGCTTTCGGATCAAACACCGGAATTATATTGGCAAAACTTGTATTGAAATTTGCGGTATAGGACTGACAAGGGTTGACGTGACTTACAGGTGTCTTTTTGCGGCTGGATCCGGACCTGGATTTCGTATGTCTTTTATGTGGACGGCTATTATTGCTGCGATCGCTGTTACTGCTACTGCTGCTGCTCTCAGTTGAAGACGAGGACGATGGTGATGGTTTTCTTCTAGATTTCTTGCTGGATTTCGGCATTTTGGGCAGGCACTTGTACCACTAACACAATTCGACCACTTCTGATGTAGTCGGGGGGTTGGAAATGATAGTTTTGGTGGGTTATATACACTTTTCTATTAATGGTTAATTACAATCCGAATGAATCGAATGGCAAAGTCAGAATGAATAAATGTGTGTGTGCGTAATGCCGTCTTCAGGAGCCAGGAGTCGAGTTATCATCACGCTCTCAGGTTTCTGCATACGTGGCGTCTGCATATGTATGAGATGGCATACTATGCCATCTCAGCTTCATCCGCACCATGCCATCTAACCCAAAAGTGCAGATTTACTTAAGAAGTGCATTTAACGAGTTATCTCAAAAAAAATCTTTATTTTTAAAGTTGACAACTTGTCGATAAATAAGTGTAAGATATCACACTGACGATTTACTTACCGATTCTTATTTGAGGTAATAATAAGAGCGGCTGTTTTAGGGAGTACCGAAATATTTGTTAGGGATTTGTTTGCACTTGTCTTCACAAACACACGTGCACTTGACCGAATGAAACAAAATTAAGTAGCCGTTGACATTTACCCAAGTACACATGGAAACTATTGCTGAAACCGCCAAATTCAAACGTTATACCAGCAAATAACTTGGTATGCCATCTCATCAAATATGACGTCTCAGACACATTTCCCCTAGACACTAAGGGGAAACGTGAAGAAACCGTATTCCATACCCTCAGGGGCTGAAGAGCCAGGCCAAAAAGGTGATGACGAACTAATTGCGACCAACGACGAAGACACCAATAAAACCTTCGACAGCCCAAAACCAATAGCTGATAAGGTGCGTCTGAGTGGAGCAGCTTGTAAACGTTTCAAATCCACCTACGATCAGGGGTTCCGGCTGAAGAAGCCAGGAAATTGGTTCTCATGCCGCTCGGGGGTAGGGTTACCACAGACAATAAGCCGAGGCGCATGAGAAAAAACGCACGAGGACGACTGAAGGAGCAGCGGTACCTGCAAAGGTGCCTAAGCCGTCCTTCAAACAAATCGCAGCTGGAGTAAGGCTGAATTGAAACACTGGGAAGGATCGTCCCTCAAAGTGGTGAGAGAGGTAGAAATGTTTTACACAGAAATCCTTGTGGGCCCGCTACCGCTCTCAGTAAACACCCAATCTACCGGGACTTTAAAAAAGATGAGCTATCGAGTTAGCTAGAGATTCGGGCAAGTTCAACTCCATCCAAACGTAAGCAAGCTCGAAAAAGAGCTCAACTAGAGAAAGGAGCCTCTACTTCGAAAGCACCTCAAGAGAGTTCTGGCGAACGCCCTAAGAAACCTATCGAAAAGCAGCCCGAAGAAGGGTGCCACCAATGGTAATGATCTTCATGGTAATAAAGTTAGTGCATCCAGATAAAGCTCCAACACTAAAAGGCATCGTCAAGTGCCTTATTGTATTGAAGGTTTATCAAGAACCAGGTAGGCATAGGGCTAATTCAAGAGCCCTGGTTCGGAAAGAAAAGCCTCTCAGAAACATACGTGACTTTGCAAAAGGGCTGGAGTTTCTGAGAAAATAATTAAGTACGTAGGGTTTTGGAATAAAAGATCAAGTATGGTGGCCGTTCTGAAAGGCTAGAAAAAAGCCAATCGACCCCAAAGTAAAGAGTTTTCGGGTAATCCTTGAGCTGATCTGCTGATCGGCTACATCGCCTATGGAAGCTTTGAGACTTTGGCTTACTGATTTTTTTTTTTAATTGAGGAGGAGGTTAAACATTCAAAATAAATCACGCGTGATGCAGAAAGTCTTTTTTTATTATACCTGCATCAGAATCGCCGTTTAACGCACGCCTGAGCGTGCGAATACAGGCGATTAAAGCACGGCGAGCTTTAAAGGTTGTCAAGGAAATATAGGTATCATTATAACTTCATCAAATTTGAAAACTTTTCATATTCCTTCAGGTATGGGTCTTTTGACTTCGATGGTGTAGTATTTTCGATGCCGCTTGTTCAGCCAATGCTTCTATATCTATAAATCTCGTTTTAACTCATTTTTCCTCGACTTTTGCTGACACGACTAAATGCAATGACAGACGTGGACGCAATATTATTACGCCATTTCGATTTATCACGACAAAAATATTTTTCAGTTTTTAGTGCTTAATTTGTTTCCAGTATTGCTACGCCGTCGTGCCCGAAAACTCGCGCGTGTTTTAAAGACCTTGTTATCCACTCATATCCACTTTAATATACTATTTTCAACATCATTTATTATTTTATTTAAAATGTAACTATTTTTCTACTGGATTAAAAAGTCAAACGAACATAACCTAACTTGTTATATATTAGGAGTACATTTATAATTTATTCTTCTAACAACGTTGTACTTTTAATGTTCGTTCGGTTGAATTGGTAATTGGCAATTTTCTGGAGGTAATATAATTTGTTTTTGAATGACACCGATTCTTGTTTTCCAAAATCTTGGAATGCCCATAACCTCAAAAGTTTTAATACAATTCTTAAATTAATAATGGGATTATGCAAAGTAGTGCTTCAAGATTTATGTAAGATTAAAAAACTGTTAACATCTCGTCACTTCTGTAGCAAAGTGTGTAAAAAACCTCCTTGGAAAGTTCTATTTTTTGGGGCAGATGATTTTTCAGTTTATAGTCTCAAATTATTAACACATGAATAGTAAGTACAGTAGATAATGATAATTCTATAGGTCTTTTTGAACTTTTTTTTAGCAGAAAAGGAGCTTTAATTAGTGATCTCCAAGTTACAACTACTATAAAAGGGAAACCGAATGCTGTAAAATCATTTGCTGAGCAACAAAAATTGCAGTTACTTAAATGGCCCCCAAATATTCCTGCAAGGGAGTTTGATGTAGGGTTAGTTGTATCTTTTGGACACTTAATACCTAAAGATATAATTGAAAAATTTAAATTGTGAGTTAATTTTTAATCATATGTTCCGTGTCAAATTTAGATTCTTTTAGTGGTATGCTAAATATACATGCCAGCTTATTACCAAGGTGGCGTGGGGCAGCCCCCATTATTTATGCAATAGCAAATGGAGATACTCATACAGGAGTTACCATAATGAAAATTAGCCCTGACAAATTTGATGTAGGAGATATAGTTTGTCAAGAATCTGTTCCGATTCATCCAGATACCAAAATGAAAGAATTACATGTGACTCTAGGAAAAATTGGAGCAAAACATCTAGTTAAAACTTTGGAGTCCTTACCAGCTAATTTAAAACAAGCAAGGCCACAACCTTCTGAGGGCATAACTTATGGTAAATGCTAACTTATTGTATTTTGTTCTGATTTTTTTTGTCTTTGTTCTTTTTTATATCCTTTCATTCTATTTGGACCAAAATGATGAGTTCTCCAACTTCTAAAATAAACTTGAACGTTTGATCAATCAACCTTTTAATTTGAATTTTTTTATCAGTTTGAACACTGTACAAATGTATACATATTACAAGTAATATGATGTAAAAAATAGACTAAAATATGCTAATTCTTTCTATTTTTGTTGTAGCTCCAAAAGTGAATGCTACCCTTGCACACGTAAACTGGAACGAAATGTCATCTTTAGAAATTTACAATTTAGCACGTGCTTTAGATGGGGTGTATCAACTTCACACCACATTCAATGATTGCTCAGTAAAGTTAATAAACATAGGAAGGACAGAGCACTGTAATAACATTAATGATCAAGTTAGACCTGGATATATACAGTATGACAAAAAGTGCAAAGTGTTGAAAGTTGTTTGTGCAGACTTACAGTTTATAACAGTAGAAAGAGTAGGTGTAGTGGGTAGAAGAATTATGACTTCAACAGATTTTAATAATGGTTATGTAAAAAAACAACCACTTGATGATAGATATTTTAAATAAAAGTATATAAAAGTAATTATTTATTAATAGGAATCGGCATACAAAATATACCGTGTGAGCTATCTAACTGTCGTTACATGCATCGAACAGATAAATGGTGATTTTGCGCTAGCTAGATGGAGAAATAAATAAATATACACATGTGATTCAGATGTAGAGAAAAATTTTAATCCGGACACGGTCTAACGACCTCGTCATCGGCAATCTTCACACTCGTTGCTGCAATGATGCTTCAATCCTACTACTAAGGTAAATAACTATTTTCATTACATTTGTGATCAATTATTGTTTCACCCCTGGTTTCAGTCACAAACCTACAAATTTGTTTCCAAAAATTCTGAATTTTTACCTGGGTGTACATCATTAAAGCTTTTTTGGATTCTGAGTACTGGCATATCCCTTACCAGGGATAAAACGTTTAATGTCCACGACACATAAAATGTTAACAAAAATTACACCATTTTTTAAATTTTACTTCAACGTCAAAATCGTAAAAGCGTTCTCAACTTTTTAGTAGGTACCATCGGGAGCACGGAATTTCGGACAGCAATTTTTATGTCATTTAAAAAAAAACAATGTAGTCTATGCTTTATTGTCATAATAATTAATTTTGACTGAAATTCAAAATAAACTGTCACCAATATGCCCCCAGTTTCAAATTTTAATAAAGCACGAATTGTCACTGTGGTACAAAAGGGATTGTCGTACAGACATATTGCAGCAATTTTGGGGATTCCAAAAAGTACAATCCACTCGATAATGGAAAAATGGAGGCAAACTGAAAGGTTGGAAAGACGGCGAGGCTCAGGAGGTCGTCGAGTTTCTAGGCCCAATGAAGACAATGCCTTAGTAAATATAGTGCAAGACAGTCCATTTACTACGGCTGTTGATGCAGTGATTATGTCGAATTTTCCCGGGTCAGTTTGGACGGCACGTCGGCGTCTGCGAGCAAGTGGCGTCCGAAATCATACTGCAGCAAGAAAAATAGCACTAACACCTGCTCATAAAGAAGCCAGAGTTGGGTTTGCACTGGAATACCTCCTTCAAAATGATGTTTTTTGGAACCGGGTTATTTTAAAATAAAAGATTGTTATGTTTTCATAGAATTGCGAAGGTCGGCGTGGTTCGTAGAATGCGAAGATCTTTTGTATTTGGCAATGTGTCATTCCATCAAAATTAGGCAGTTAGGACAAACGTGTTTATCCGTATCCGTAGCGCGTATCCGTGTCTCAATACGTATAGCTCCTAGCCTTTTCCGTATTTTGGTAAGGATACGTCCGTCTAGGGAGATACGCCGACGTAGGAACTGCAACCATCGGGTGGTTTATGTGAATCGTGCGTATAGAAAAGAGATGCGGATACCCGCTACGGATACGGATAAACAAGATAAACAAGCTTGTCCTAACTGCCTATTATTATTTGAATTGACTTCACACTGACAACACACTTTTCCTTACTACAAGCTTAATGTTTGTGTAGTTCCTCTTCTTTGCGTTATTCGTGTGACTTCATTTGTCAAAATGACATGTGACAATAATAGTGAAAAAGAGTAAAATCGAGGTTATTCAAACGTCTAGCATATAAAGCCCATTTTACATTTTACATAAGTCAAATTTGAACTCTGTCCGAAATTCCGTGCTCGCCGTGGTACAGATGGACATTACATTTTCTAAAAATCAATTACATATTATTTTGCATTTGGTTTGGCGAGTTCCCCGTTTTTGAAGAAATTTAGGTGGACGGCTAAATTCAGTATTACATTTCTTGAAAGCACGGCTTCCTAGATTAGAAAGGGACGGTGTCCCTTCTCCGGCTGGTCGAGTTTGTAGTTCAGGGCTTTTTTTGCGTTCCGTAGAGAGCGCCACAGTACTCCCCCATAATGATTGACAGGATTTTGAGGTTTAAACAATTTGACAATCAAAAAATTGTCAGTTTTTCAATAAAAATCAATCCGATGCTTCCACTAAACGTACCACCCACCGACTTTTTTTGTCGAAAGACAATTCTGTGCCAATTTTCCGTGAGTTATACATAAATTTTTTTGATTGCGCGAGCGAACCTTTGTAGGTATATAATTGTGTAAGTAAATGCAAAATTGTCGTTCGTTGTAAGAAACCCAGCCGGTGACATGTCAGTGCCAGTGGGTTTACGACGGTCGCTTGCGTTGCACTCAATTGTGTGGTCTGAAATAAAAGGCAGTTGGACTGGCAAAAATGTAAGCAGACTGTGACAGTTATTTTGATGACCTGTCCATAGCTCTGCGCTTGAGAAAACCGACCTTTATTAAATAAACGTCATATATTTCACATGCCATTAGCGTTTTATTCAAACCGTGTCAACAAGTCAGGGAGAACATAAACCACACCAGGCCGACGAAGATCAACCCCAATCACGTCGACCAACGCCAGTATTGTTCCACCTGCTCTAGTTTCGCCAAGAAGCGGCCCCGGGAGCACTACAACAATCGAATGCCTCCATGTGTTCGAATATATAGCTCGACTAGGACTGAGCATGGACCCAACCTAATCCACACCAGTCCACCCTGAAGACGAGCTTCGAACGGAGGAAGAACCCAATGCG
Source organism: Diaperis boleti (assembly GCA_963583935.1). Classification (NCBI taxonomy): domain Eukaryota; kingdom Metazoa; phylum Arthropoda; class Insecta; order Coleoptera; family Tenebrionidae; genus Diaperis; species Diaperis boleti. The sequence continues at coordinate 33,062,128 of OY757242.1, read as the reverse complement.
TCGAAGACAACCCAGGCTACAATTTGCGACAACGAGGGACGGCTCATAGGAAGAATTCGATATTCCGAAACGAAGACAGGGCGCTATGCGGGTGTCAGAAAGTTACGGTTCTGAGAGATGCTACTAGAGCTCCGGAAGCGATTTACACAATCCCCGCGAAGACTTCGACATGTACGTGATGGCCAAGCAAAGGTGTCACAAACGTATATTTCCAGGACACCAGGTGCGGCACCTAATTAAGAAGGAACTGCTTTACCAGATGCCCATGACAGCCGGATCAGACAGCTATGTAGAGGAGTTTATCTCGCCGCCGACGGCACTTCTGAACGTTCCACCAGCTTTTGAACAGATGAACACTCCCAAACCGCCGAACCGACGATAGACCTCCCGGACATCCACCACGGATTTCTCCAGAGACTGACTAGTGCGCTCATGGACGAGGCGAATTGCGTGGGTGTGGTTCGCCCTGTGAAACGCTAGTATACGCTAGGTGAACGGATCTCTGCCCAAGTGAGGCAAGGAGGCGAGAAAGGGGTTGTGGTCACAGGAGTTAGAGCAACGCTGACCGATGCGCACTATCAGTTCTTCGGTGAGGGCCTTTGGGCCTAAATGGAAGTTATGTCGCTGTGGTGGAGAAGGGAGCTCTCGTGGAGATGTCGAGGAGGCCCAGGTCGCGAAAACTGTTACTTTTACATTTAAACTAACCTAAACAAATAAAACTACAGGGTTTACACTGACGTCAGACGCTCCCTATCTTAATTAATTCCTATTCTAAAAATATTAAACTACGGATTTGCGCGGAATGATACAATGCTACGGGTAACACGAGGAGTGTTTGAACGTTCGACGGGCGACTATTGCACCCCGGTTGTATTCGCGGCAAGAAAATACGACACAAATATGTTTTTGTACGATTATAGGCGTCTCAATCCACTGATAGAAAGTGAAGCTGCCCCGCTCCCATAAATCGCCAGGTACTTAGAAACCGTCAAAGAAAGCTTATTCCTAGATCTCGGCGCTCCTCGGGGGCTTCTTCCACGTATATTCCGAAAAAATCGCGGCTCCAATTACGGATCTTCTAGCATGCGCAAATTTACTCCAAATCATCCGTCTTTTAACCTATCGGGTCTTCATAAATGATTTATACATCATGTTGCCTGTGAAAAACAAAATTTCTTTATATTTATTTACATACTATTTTTTATTGCGAATGCGGAATAAATCCCAATATAAAATTGGACTCCAGGGGCAAATTCAGTTTTCAGTAGTTTGTTTATCTGAATTTGCGTGCGACAAGTAAACTTTGCGCACCTAAATTAATAAATGGCCAAACAGTTACTTTGCAACCGTAACCAAGGTTGCAAAGATACTATTTGTCTACATGAGCAATAAAAAAAAACAGATTTTCTACACCAATAAATATAATAATGTAGATAAATAAGTACATTATGTTCAATTTTAATATTAAAGTTTACTTCATTGAAGATTTTGTTTTCTTTTCATTTTACGCGCATATTATGTACGTATTTAACCAGCTTTCCACCTTCCGTTTAGTACGACGTAATATCGCCGGTCTCTTGACCGTCGCTTTATCCGGATTCTACTGTATTAAGATCCTACTGTACAATGGTGTAACTGGGGGTGATCTAATTATATAAATGGCAACATATTGTAAAGAACAATACAACCTTATAAAAGACGAAATGTAGCGTTTACTGCAAAAAGTAACTGAATTAAGGAAGGAGTTATGGTGTAGATGGTTATTATAACGTCCGTGAAGAATCACAACCTTTTTTTTTACAAAATAAGGATTTTTATGCGACGATGCGAGTATTTCGACGAAGATGCTATACTCATCGACGGAAACATTCTGAGACATCTGAACGTCGGAGAGACTTACAAGTACTTGGGTGTGGAACAAAACCACATTCAAGCGTCACACAAAGTAAAAGAGTCTTCGCGGCAAGTACAAAAATCTACTCCGACGGATTTGGTCCTCGGAACTGTCGGGGAGGAACAAGATTTTTGCGACAAACATACTTATCCAAAAGACATACGTTCTCAGATCAAGTGGGCCGAAGGCTGAGACTGAGGGATCCATTTGCATTTTGGTCTATCGCAGCCGCGTGATGAGTATAGAGGTGCCGAATGTAAGCTGTAAGCGGCTTATCCAGTATATGCACCTTCGGTCTATATCCATCGCCACAATGCGGCACTGAAAGTACTATACTTTCACTTGAGACACCACTATGCAATAGACCAGAAACCAGTGTTGCCTTATGTCCCGAACGATATTGAGTCTGTTGTAGAGAATGAAAGGTGCCGAATCTACTGGAACTATTCGTTCTCCACCGTCAGACAGATATCAGCAAACATGTCTGACGTGGTTCTGCTGGACCCTGCCGAGAATAACTTCTGCATCAAGGAGTAGGAAAAATGGACCAAATATCAAGACCTGCTGTTCGAACTCCGCACGCTGTACACAAATTATACGGTGAAGCTGGTCGTTCTGGTTCGTCTCCAATCTCCTGTCGAAAACCGGCAGAAGCTCTTGCGGCCGGAATGCAGAAGGCAGTTATCTTGGGGTCGTTGTGTTTGCCCAGGGCACATGATTCCCGGTATTCGTAGTTACTCACCCCATGGCGCTTTGGGGAGTGGATACGATGTGCGATTGAAACATCTGACCATCAAAGAACCTCGTGAAGGTCGGAATAACTACAATCTCCTTCTGGTTAATTAAAAAAATATATAGTTCTGAAGTTAACTACAATAATTGAATAATAAAACAAACGAAAATAGTAAAAGAGAACAAATGAAAAACAAAATAACATCTTATGTTACAAAGTTTTTCTTCTCATGTAAAATCTGACTTTTGGTAGATGAATCATTCTTACAACGATAATATGGTCTTTAGCTCTTATCTGTCGATATCTCAGTAATGCACTGGAATTGTTTTTGCTGTCGCACCTACAACCACTACAAAAGCTCTCACGGTATTTTCTTAGTTTTCGCAATCACTTGTGGTAAATTTTTAGAATATATTGTGAGGCTTGCTCCGGTCGGGATGCCTCGAGCACCAGTTTTTTAACGTGGTATGCTCCACTTGTCCGCGGGTAGCTTATTTCGGAGTTCCAGTAAGCCAGGGGTCAGCTATCAAGTTTGGCGGAAGGGAAATAAAACAAATGCGATATCGGTATTACACGGTCTCGTACACTGTGACGGGGAGCAGAAGTAGGAATAGGGAACGTCTTTAACTTTATTAATCCTGTCTCTGTCTTTCTATCCGATCACCGACTGTAGAGCCGCTAGGACTCCCGCAGTTTTAGATCTACTCCCTCGGCAAGGCCACCCTCCTGTACGGTCAGTCGGCATCGGGAATACCAGGGCTGATCCCGTCCTGACTGTGGCTGGGAAGCGGTGGTGAGCGGCTGGTGCTTCTGGCGGAGGTCAGTCGCTGCTTCTTCGACTCTCTCTTCGGCTGCTTCCCCAGTGGGCTGGTGGACTCATCCTAACGTTTTCATGCTAGCGGTCAGCCTTTTATAGACCATCAGCGCTACACCGTTGTGAATTGACGTAATTGAGATTTCATTTTTTGTTTATATATTCAAAAAGTGGCGAGTAGTACGGGGAGGGGTTATCACGTTGTATATATGTTTATTAATGCATTACATATATACAAACGAAACGCGATGGTAAACCAGCACGGTAATCCTAATTCATCAGGATTTATTTACATCTTTTTTTACAAAAATTTTCTTGTCCACAGATTGGCATTCAATTTGAAAGAATACGCAGATGCATAACTGAATCAAGTTATTTTAAATAATTTTGTACCTTTCAATTTTATGTTGTGTAATAGAAATAGATCTGTATCTTTCCATAGTTAGATTGTGAATTAGTTTTCTGATGTGAAGATAAAATTGTGAAAATATATAAAGTGCGAGGCACGATAATCAGCAAAATAACATCTATAAAACCGGGGCCCATTGCCTAAAATTAGATGCACAATAGGAAAGGTTTAGGGTTGTAAATCAACAGGAATCGGCAACGTCTTTGAGTTACTTGTTTATTGGCGGATGAAACGGACCGGACTCGATATTTCTAGGCCACAATTTATTTTTATAGCAATACACATTTAACTGAAATTTCACCTACCTGTGCATGTGATTACTATTTTCTCATTTTATAAATTGGATGCGTTACTTTCGTTTCACCCTGAATATTATACAGTTAATTTGTACTAGTTGTACTAATAAATAATACATACATATTTTTGCATTTTAATATCTGCAGCAATTTAAAAATAAAAAACATTACTTATTTATGATAGTTTCGGTGTAAAACGTTTTGAATACAATTTTCAAGTACGGTCGTGGCTTCACGCTTTCAAAAAAGCTCTCGGAGTGAGCCACACTTTGGTCTCGGAAACTTATTGCTTGGTTTAGTCCTCCATTATTACGATAATTGTGGGCAATAGACCCCGTTTTATGGGTGTCAGATTATCGTGCACGTTACTATAATTAAATTCTTTAACATTTACTTGTTGACAATTATTTAATTACAATTAACGTAGGGGATTAAACGGGTGTAAATAAAAGTCAGTTTCTATGTTCTACAAAAAATATTTAACATACCTACTGAACTATTTACAGTAGGATTTATGTCTACAAACTTATATAGACATTGGGAAATGTTATAACGGACAATAAAATTTTGTACTGTCATTTTTTTGGCTACTAATATATTCTAATCAAATTCTGTTGAACACAATGTCCTAAGCTGACTATTCTTTCTGACTCTGTTTGACCCTGCAAAACACAGAAAATTATGAATATGATCATACCATAAGTTATCTGAAGTTAGTACATGATGTAGATGATGTAATTAATAAAAATCTTTAATTTAGTTGTTATTTATTGAAAGCCCACATCAGTCTTAACTTAACTTAATCAATAGCATTTGGAAAACAATCAGACACTCACAATGAATTGTTAACTTGAAGCATTGAGTTTATAGTTATAATGAAAAAGTCAATGATAATGAAAACACTCAAGTTATAGTTTACACTTTGGCGTGTCATAGCTAGTGGCCCTAAAACAAAATATTATGTTAATAATAGCACAAACACTTTTAACAACTTCAATGTTAAAAAATATATTAAATAAACATTACAACAATAATTATAACACTATGTATCTAAAAATATCTTTAATACAAGCAGACAGTGACTCTCGTCAGGAAAGGGAACAGGAAATTATAGGAAGGTGATATTTCTGGGAATGTATCTGAAAGAAGTAATATAAAATAATAAATTAAATAAAGCAGGAGTGAACAGAATAATCTACAAATGAAGAAAAAAAAAAAGATAAAGCTTTGACTACATTTTTCTATTCACTCTACTGTTATTAAATCAAATTGGGTATTAATAGCGAACCAAAATTAGTCATTATGTTATCGATAAGTCAAAATTGCAGTAAATAAGAAATCTACTTTCAAACAGTAGTTCCAATTATCAACGATCCCATTTCTTCAAATTAGACTGAAGTGGATCATTTTAAAGGTTAAAAGTTCAAGTTGAAAAAGATAAAGTATGATAATTTACCATTATTTCATGTAGACAACATTATAACAGAAAAACAAACTGATTTGTTTACTGTTATTTTTAAGGCACTTCAAATTAACGTCTCTTTGTTCTTAATTTTACATGCAATTCCTTATACATAAACATGCAGAACCACTCAAATGATATTGCCATGAGGTAGTTGCAAAATGCTAGCATTAAACTCACAAGCAACTTAATAAAGAAACACCAAACTTAATATGTATAAAAACAGTTAAAATTGCTTCAGTGTATTGAATAATAACTTCTTTTAGCTTTTAAAGGTAGAGGTAAATCACAACTACAAAATAAGGAAACAAATTTGCTGTATATGGTAAGTAATTGTTTCATAGCTGTAATTTACCTCAAAAATTTTTGTACAAAAGTAACAACTAACAATTAATAAATTCTGAAAACTATACAAACAAAAAATATTGTAAAATTAAAAATATATAAAATATGTATAAAGTTAGTGCGAAAAATATGTATAAATGGATAAACTGTATGCAGTAAACATCCAGCCTGGTCTAAATCCCTAATGTCCTCATTTCATGTCGGTTCCCATGGTAACGACACAGTTTCTAATCGTCGCAACTTGCAAAACGATAATTTATTGAAATGAGGACATATTATGTTTGTGAACTGCAATGTTCTAACGGGCACCTATAGCTAGTACATTATGAAACTGAAAGGTTCATTATGCTTGTGGCATGCATAGTTGTTACTTTTTATGGAAAAGCACTTACATGTGCTCTGGATGGTTCCTGATGCAATCAATAAATTCAGTCACGGGTTTTTGACCCGTGCATATGTTATGTATTGCCGTGAACAACGGGAACCTACAAACAAAAATTCAACATCTACTTATAGCTAACAAAGTTAAAACTTACTTGTCCTCCATGCCTTTGTTCTTCAGCATATAATTAACTTCCTCTGCTGTAAACGGCCCTTGTAATTTTTGACCATTCAGCAATTCATCTTCGAGCTCTTTTATCGATTTGCCAGTTTTAACAAAAGCCTCACTGACTTTCCTATTTCTGCCTCCATAACATGTTGTAATTAAATCAGCGACCCCGCAACTTTCAAAAAATGTAGACAGTTTACCACCGGGGTAAAAGACATCCACAAACTTAATCATCTCCATGAGACCAAGTCGAATAACTGCAGCTTTTGTATTATCGCCGAGTCCCATGCCGTCCACGAATCCAGCGCCACAAGCCACTATGTTCTATCAACAGTTACTTAAGATCAATTGCTAATTGCTAATTAGGAAAGCTTACTTTAAGAGCACCACAAATTTCCACAGTGTCTTCATCATCAACAACCACAACTCGGAAATAGTTAGTTTGAATAATATCACGCAGCAATGGCCCTTGTTTAGTGTCTCTGCAACCTATTGTTGTTTCGCAAAAGTTCTCGTCGGCTACTTCTCCAGCAAGATTGGCCCCCATTAATACCGAACATGGGATTCGCAAGTGGCGTGTTATTATGTGGGAGATGAGATCGATTCCGCCACCTTCAGCCCTGTCAAAACCCTGGAAAGAATTTTTTTATTTTTAATTGAAGGGTTCCGTAGCACCGTACAATTTTTAATATTACATATTTTTTAGAAATACTTTGGTAAAAACGCCGAAAAAACAGGTTTCTTGTACGGGGACCTCCTTTATTTTTTACTTTATTTTATTTTTATTATTTGTTGTTATAGTAGTACACAAAATTTCAAGTGTTTCAAGCGCTCGTCTCATACCGCTCGAATTGTGAATTGTGATTGTGAAATGCGCTTACTTTAAATTGAATGCTCGTCACAACTCACTCACTCACCCACTCACATGTTCAAGAATAGGGCCCTTAGTAGCCTTAGTAATAGGGTCCCGTTGGCACCCTTTGGGTACGGATGATCTCAAATGAAAATTACTCACCACTCAACGGAGAGAAGAGGTACAATATAAAATATCTTGTATTATTCAACGTTACGGATTTTTGTGTCGGACGCAATTTACGCTTACACCGTGCGAGAAGAAGTCTCACTTCAGTAACCAATCTTGGGACTTGGGTAATCAGGTGCAAATTCCATGTACTTTAGCTTTCATAAAGATTGTTAGTATTTTAGTATTTACGTTCAAAAGTAAATAGACTTCTTGACTTTGAATGTTACATGAACTGATCTATTGATGTTTAAGATATTGTTTGGCATAAATTGTTGATCTAAAAAAAGGATTTTATGCCTCAGATGACGTCTCTTCGATTTTGATACAAAACTCAAGGCGATTTCAAAGCAACATCGAAATATTTACTAAGCTACAGCGACCACTAACTTACCAGGAGGCCACAAAAATATTTTTCTGCATACAAAAACCTCGGCACGCCTGGATTTTGCGAAAGTGGTTTATGTAAACTACATACTGGCAAATAGAAGTAGAAGGGGTAAACCAGCAGAAGGAAGGAATGGAAGGCATAACGAATGAAGAAAACCATCTATGGAGAAACTTGGAGGCATCGAAACATGAGAAACGGCAAAGAGCAGGCTGTAGATTGTAGAACCCCCGCCTATTATGGTTATAAAAATCAACATCCCATAACTCTAAAAACATTAATATTGTAACGGACGTGGACCCGAGATGACTCATCGCTGTAGCGGCGGCGTCAATTACTAGAATGTGCTGGATTTATACTACAACGTACACTAGTATGACATGATCTTTTGGAATATTCGGCACACATCGAGAGCGCGATGGAACTATCTGGAGGCGGATAGAAGCATTTAGGCGCCGGTATATTTATTAGAAGACGTTCCAGCGAAAACCAATCAGTCGTATCATCGAAGATTAGTGGGTCGAGTCGGACAGTTGCTTTTATCTATCCGGAGTGCCGCATGATGTATAAATAAATAATACGTGCCGGTGAAGTAGTAAATTGTAAATAGTGATAATAATGTAAAATAGTGTAATATTAGAAGTATAAATAATTTGTACATAGTGTTCAAATAAATAAATGGAACCCAGAAACGCTACAATATTACCCATTACGTAATAGTACGAGAGCTAGCAACGTTTCCGAGAATAGTAGATTGTTTTATGAGGAGCAAAAGTGAGGCTTTTCGTGGCGAATACAGACGCGTCACGAAAAACCACTTTTCTCCGAATAAAACGACATTTTTTTAAACGCCGAAAATCTGAAAATTTCTTTGATTTGACTGACCATTAGCGGCACAAAAAGTAATTTCAAAGTTACTTTTAGTGCCGCCAGCTGACTTTATGCTCCACCAGCTGAATTTATGCGCCGCTAAACGACTTTGTCTGTCATGAGAATGAAATAGCCATTTGTCATTACCTATTGGCGTATACAATGTTACGTTTTTCTGAAGTTTGAAGAAAAAGAATTTTAGGTCGTCTGGGTTTTTGATATTTCCTTTCTTATCGAAGTTAGGTAGGTAGGATGGGGTACGTCTGGTACCTGGGAGCGGTGCGTTTACAAATGGTTAAAAATACGTTGACATATTTTCCAAAGCCAACTTGATGGAAAATCATTTATAATCACCCCGTACTTTGTTTGCAAACAGAAGTTTTACTTCTAGGGGTGTATTTTATTGGTGTCTTCAAAATGCAATATGCTAAAAGGGTTATAGTGTATACTCTTGCGAGCAAAGAAATCGACCCAACTAACACTTCATGTTGAAGGAACTAACCTAATGCGAGACACCCTGTATACAATTTAAGAATGTAGAACTTGATATGTATTATCACAAATTTTGTTAAGATTTATTTATTTTGGTATAGTTAAAAAGTATTATCTAGAACAGGTAAATCCAAATTCTACTCGACCATTCCTATCAACAAGCGGTAGACACCGTTATTCTGCATTATACAAAAATGTTGGGTCTGTCAAACAGATGTTACAAGAATCGAGACGCACGACTTGTTAGGGTTTACTTTTGGCTACAATACAGGAAACATGGAATGATCTGCCCAATACTATTTTAGAAATTTATGCTTCCCAGTGTCCAGCCAATTGGCTGAAGTTATTAAACCGAACCGTGAGTAAATACATATTTTATTTTATGACTTCGCTGTTAAGTTACCTACTTATATTTATATACATATGTATACACTACACGAAGTGTAAGAGTAGATATTTAAACTTCAAATTATATGGCTCCTAAACGTACGGGGTGATTATTTTCATCTAGTTAACTTTGGAATTTTTTTACATGTAAATTTTTCTATGTCGCTGTATTCTTTTTGCATTAGCTAATTCTGTCAATAACGCATTGGCTGTCAAATGATAAACGTCATTTAATTATATTAATTCAAGGAAGACACGGAATGAGTATCTACAGTACATTTCATTGTCATGGTAAACCTGACCAGGCCCGCAAAACTTGGCTACAGAGGATTCTTCGTCGGATTGTGCCTCGTTAAAAGTATAACTATTTTCATAAAATTTTTACATGGAAAATGCACAGGCGACTAGATGAAAATCATCTTGTAGTTTTGACAGTATTAAAAAACGCTTAATGTAAAGTTGCAAACAGCTTTTTTATTTATAAAAAATGCATAAAAAATATCGTTACATTACGTTTAAAGAATAAAGTTGACAATCGTTTGACCTTGAAATTTTACTAGCGAGCTATCGTTTGTTTTTATTTTTATTAGTTTATTTTATTGAAAAGCGTGTTTGAAAATGGGTCGATAAATGGTAATCGTTTTACAGTGCTTTTATAGTATAAAAAGCACTGTAAATATATATAAATATCTAAGCAGTTGACAAAAGTTTTGTATATATCGTCGCCTAAGAAGCAACACCATTTCCAAACTTTTCAGGAGATGGAAAAAACTGAATCATAATCAAATTCTAAAGCCATTCATTTATACTCCTAATAAAAAAATGTACTCTGTCCACTGTACTCATCGACTAACTAAATGGATGAGAAATAACAACGATTTATTGATTTTTTTTTCTTTAAAAACTAGAACTTACTCCCGTGTTCAATCCAATTTAAAAAAAAATAAGTCAAAAAATGGTTGTCATTCCAATACCATTAGTCAATCAATCAGTTGTAGATGCTGTGACTTTTCCCAGTGTGGTTTTCTTTACTAGTGAGAACAATTTTATGCGGCGTGAGAATTCGAAGAAGAAGAAGTACAAACCTGATTTTCGTGAAAATGGTTGATAGGCGGTGTTGCTTCGCAGGCAGCAATGAATAGAAAATGCAAAAAAATTTCTCCATTAATCACAAAGATACATAATTCTGAAATTAACCATTTCCCCAAACTCGGTAGGATACAAAAATAATGGCAAATGAGCCTAATGAATAAAAATTTAGCAATTGCTTTTTCTTATAAAATCGAAGTAAATGCTTGAAAGCCGATGAATAAAAACTGAAGTAATTGCTTTTGCTTCCAGCAATTGCTTAAAAGAGCAGGAATTGCTTCTAGTCAAAGGTTTTTCCTTAAAAATAGAAGCAATTGCTTACATATGCTTAAAATCTGATGAATAAAGTAAGGAATTGCTTTTTCTAGTGTGGCAATTGCTTACGAAGTTGTAAGGTAAGTCGATCCCTGCATCATTTGCTTGAACAGTCAACTTTAATTCTCTGACTTTGATACACGTGAGTTCTTATATTTATTTGAGTCTTTTCATCATGTTATAAAAAAATCTTAACTGTATTTAAAGAATTTTAGAATAACAAAATTAATCAAGACTGTATTTTCCATTGAATTTATGTATTTACGAGTGTATTTCTTTGGTCTCCCAATTTTGCTCGACAAATTGTATATTTTACTAACTGATTCGTGGTATTTATGTGGAAGCATCAAAAAATGGAAATTCTTCCTTTAAGTTGTCGTTAAAATAATTTTTTTGGCGACTGTCCTTTTGAACATCCATCACTAGTTTTTTTCTTCTAAAATACCCATATTATTATGAAAACTGAAGTAAGTAACTTTTTATGTTATTAAATAAAGTAGAGGATAAATTTTCAAGAAACTGTTGTTAAACTCGTAAAATTACCGCATGCGCCTATGCGTTTGAACCTTACTAGTATAGTAGAACCGAGACAATCGAGAATGCCAGCCGAAAAATTAAAGAACCGAAAGAAAGGCACTCCTTCTAAGGTAATACATTTGAATAAAAAGGAAGTACATTTGCAGTACGACTATTCTCCGGAGTAAAACTCCTAAAAGTACAAAACTCCCAAAAGGAGTACATTTGGTCAGCTTACATTAAAAGCAGGGAGCTATGGAATGGTTGTTATAGTTTTATTGTTTATTAACAAAACTGAAAAAACGTACGTGGTGTGTGGTGTCAATGAATGAGAACGAGGAAATACCGCTTCAAGTTATCCTCGAGGCTGATAAAGCTTCATCGCATTTAATACCATGGAAGTCGAGGGAAGTGTATGACAAAGAGTATGAAAATTTCAATGAATAATTTCTGGACAAATAACAAAGGATTGTCAATTTCTTCATCACTCATCACCTCAAATTCATCACTTTCACTCGAATCTGCCATATTACAAAATTTAGTTACAACGTTGTTGTACGAACGTCACCTCTATTGCATGTTCGGCACCAAAATGAAATCATTAGATATGAATAGAAAAAGGGTGAACTGAGACTATTTAAATTCACAGGTCTAGCCGTTGAGTAAGCAATTGCTACAGAGACGCAAGAAAGGCAGCATTTGCCTATAAATTTTATTCATCTGAAGATCTAGCAATTGCTTTTACTTATAACATTTGCTAGTCAAGCAATTGCTTTTGCTAAAAAGCAATTCCTTAAAGCAATTGCTAAATTTTTATTCATTAGGCTCAATATTTCGAAATACATACATGAATGTGTTTGGTCAACGGTATTATCTGAAGATTCAGTTGATATTAGCATGACACATAACGATTATGTAACCAATTTAACACCGAATTCAATAAACTCGGTATCACTTAATTAAAAGAACCTTATCTATATGTTGCAGCCAACTTGCTTAATCAGCCGTTCAATTAACAGTCTAGCCTTTTTACTAAACGGCGCCGTTCAACTAGCGACCTGAATGATATTCAGCCATTCAATCAAACAGCTATGCAAATGACTTGCATCGATAACGCCTGATCCACGGAAAAAACAAATTTTCAAAGGCGGTAACTGTGGATCATTGTGGTGCCTCGCAAATTAAATTCTGTTATGAAGATGTCACGTGTGAAATTCATGTGTCACTAGTGTCACTTAGTCCTCTATTGTCAGATATTTCATCTTTTTTGTCACATGGTCACCCTATTGTATAAATGGCCTAAGCACCAGCCAGCCAGTTTATTAAATGTTATTAATGAATATATCATTCAGGCCGCTAGTTGAACGGCGCCGTTTAGTAAAAAGGCTAAACTGTTGAGCGGCTAATTAAGCTAAGTTGGCTGCGACATAATATGTCATTTCGTACATTTCTAGCAGGATATCCAATTTCATTCCGATGTGGCTGAACTTGACCAGCTTGTCTATGTAGTTCCCACAAGCACGTCCAAAATAGCTTTATGGTCAAGATAGGGGCAATCTAGGAAAGGCTGTGCATACAGGATATCCCAGAACCCAGATATCGATCAATCAGAGCGTTTTAAGCCATCCATGTGTATTGTTGATAGGTTGCATATTATATTTTTGTTTTCAATAAACTGGGCGACTATGAAACTTGTGAAAAACGTTGGTGTTCATTTAGATCCCTTCAAGTCGCTTTAGTACCGCCGTCGTGCTCAACGGTGCTCTTTAATCGTGTATTATGCAGCGAAATATATGGAAATGTTGATACTTTACGGAAGAATGTGGACGGAATGCTAGAAATAAAACAAGGGTTTATGCCCAACGTTTTCCTAACAGGAATCATCCCGATCACACAACGATCCTCAGTGTTATCTAAGAAGCTATTTTAGATGCCTTTGAGGAAGGTACTGAAAGCATTAGAGTGATGAAGACTGAACGACGACATTCATACCATTATACGCGTGTGTAGCATTTGCAGCCCAAAGATTACCCTGCCAGACGGCAATTCTGTACATGGCTTTTAAATCTAGAAGAAAACAATCTAAATTTTGTTTTCTGATGAACAATGCGCATATTAGGGAATCGTCTGGTAGGTCTTCAATAGAACTTAGTTTCCAACATCCAATGTTATCCAACTTCCCTCTTTAGGCAGGACCTTGTGAATTTCGTGCAAGGTTAACGGGAGACATTTATTCCCAATTTGCTTGAAGACATTCCAAGTATTATTTTTATGAATAACGGCTGGTATCAACACGATGGCGCACCACCACACTTCAGTCAACAAATTCGAGAAAATTTGGATAAACATCAATGGATAGGTCGTGGCGGGCCACGACACTGGCCTGCGCGGTTGTGGCACCGTTGTATACAGGAGCTCTAGTGCTATAGAAGAACAACTCAGGGGTCACGTTTTTTGGCTGTGGTTTCTGTTGTTATTATTATTATTCTTTTTCTCCTCTTTTTTTTATGTACGATAAATTCACGTGCATTAGACTAAACAAGGTTCTTTCAGAACCGCCAATTGTTGTTTTATTAAAAAAAAATAGATCCATATGATCGATGGCAAGTGCGATCGATGGCATCTGCTTTAACCTGACATATTGATGTTGACACTTTGGCAGGAAAGTCATTCTGAGAGTGTCATAATTATACGCTTGGCAACCGATTCTTTTCACATTAAATACCAATCACTTTCATGTAGTCTAACAGGCTTAAATAATCGCACAAATTAAACAAGAGGACTCTTATGACAGAAATCTCATAATCACGTTAAGATGTTTCAAAATTGTACAGTGGACCATGTATTTGAAAGCAAATTTCTTATTCTCGAAACGTTGACTATGCAAAACTACTCCTCAATTATTATCTTAATGAATTTGCACGCTAGTTGGTCAAATTTATCATGTCTTTTCTTTTTAATCTGATGAGGTGTTATGTTTTTATCAACCTTGTGGCCCATCATACAGAATTGCCGAGTCCTGGGATACCTGTACAGGGTGTTACCTAAACATTGTGCCAACGCTTAATAGAAAAATCTGTGGAGCTAAAGAAACAACTAGTCAAAGTCGGTTTATGTCTAAAATGTTTCGTTAAAGAACTATGGAGGACCATGAAGTTGACCAATCCTGAGATAGGACAATAATCTCTTTAAAAAATTGTATCAAGTCAGTTTTTGTCGTCAATTGTTGTTATTGTCAAATTTGGAGGTTTTGTTTAGTGCAGTGGCGTCAATGTCAAAACTTCAAATTTAACAATAACAATAATAGTGTAAGCATGCTCCTTAAAACATAATTGTTCCTCCATCATAAGCCCTAGGTTTTTTAGGCAACCCGTGACCCACAACTTCAAATTTACTACCATCTCAATATTGATATCATTAATCTTTTTTGTATTGCGGGTACAAAAGCAAAATAAATGGCTTTACATTTACATTTGTTTGCATTTAACTTTAAACCGTTGTTCCTAGATAAAAGAGAAATAAGCTCCAAGTCGTGGTTCAGATGTCTGCAAGCTTCCTTGACATGTTTTGGATCGAAATTCATGTAAAATTGGGTATCATCTGAATATTTGAATACTTCAGCGAGTTTAAAATGTCTAATAATAAATAATAAGGGCCCCAAGATGGATCCCTGTGATACGCCAGATGAAGCAAAACCTACATCAGAACCGGATTAATTGATTACAACAAATTTAGTTCATTCTCACAAGAAGGACCTAAATAGCCCTAACGTCTTCATTAATTTTATGTAATACTATTGTGCAACCGCGTGGTAAAATTAAGTAATAATAGTGTACACTGCATGAATCATAAAACCAAGCGCCAAGTTCTAGGCACTAGTGGAGAGACGACCACGATACTATCACATGCTATCACCGTCAGAGAGGAATATTTTCATTCATACGACTGAGTTACGTCACAAGACAAAAAAATCCACGCGAATACTATTCCGATGTTTACAAGGTCATTTTTATCAGCTGATTTTGGAATTAAACATAATTATTAAAGATTAAATTTCTCTAGACAAAATTATTAACGGAATTTTACACTAGATGTAATCAGTACCATTATGAAACCCCAGTAATTACAAATATTTTATGATAATAAAGATATTAGTTCTGCATAACAACGTCGCCAGGAGGGCTAACACAAGGCATTCCACTTTGATTATAAAGTACATTTCTGCTCAATGAAAAGAGAAACTAACTGACCTTTATCAGCGATAACGCTATAGCTGTGGGTTTGATTTTCCCTAAGAGTGTTGAACAGAGTGTTCGAATAAATTGATGGGGTACCACAAAAATCAATATATCTGCATCCTTGGCGGCATCCACAACGTCTGGTATCGCCACCTGAACAAAACAAACAAGATATGGAATTAACTCAGTTAACATATTATGTAAAAACATCAAAGTTAAACAATAATTTAAGGTCACAATTTACTCAAATTATATGAAATGAAAGAAGTTATAATTACCACGTTTGGAGGCAATTTATGGCCAGGAAGATACTTCACGTTTTCGTGCGTTTCATTGATGATTTCTGTAAGTTTCTTGCCGTTGAGAATTTCCTCGTATACATACATCGTGACCCTGTCATCGAAATTTGAGAGGCGTGCGGCATTGCTTCCGACAATTTTCGCAATGGCAGAACCCCTACAACAAAATTACCTTGACATATGCGGAAATAAATTCGGCAAAGCATTTCAACGTGCCAAGACAAGTTATCTAACTAAATAAAAAAAATGGATTTCAAAAATCACGACAATTCTTGCTCTAACAACAACAGGATAAACAATGATTTACCAGTTTCCGCTGCCCACTATGCACACTTTTTTTAATTTCTGAGACATTTTTGTAGTTGGAACGAAGAGGTTATCAAAGTGACAGCTCGTGTAACAACCACGACGCTTACTTGTCAACGACTGCTGCGATTGTTGTCTAATCAACCTCGTGGCGGGGGCTGATAAAAGCGATGCCGTCGTCCAGAATGAGCGACGTCCAGACTCGATCGTAATCCGACCAATCAGGATTTGAGAAAGCGAGAGTGCGCCAATCATGTGACGTCATTAACTTTTAATTAAGAATTAAGGGTTAAAATTTTCAGCAACAGTGATAATGGTATAAAGCCTATAAAGGGAACAGTTTAGTACATGCGCGCATGTTAAACATAGATAAACTAGTTATACAATTTTTATTTTAGATGTTATCTGAATGTACACCCGTTGTAGACATGTAAAAGACACACCTTGGTATATACATATTACATTGCGCCATAAATTAAGAATGTTATTAATCTAATTTTTGCCAATTTGGTTAATTTTAACCAACGTGCACACAGTTCTGTTAGTTACGTAACATGTCAACCAACTAAAAGCGGTATTTTATCTACGTGAACCATACGCTAAAATGCTAGAAATTTTACTATTAACTGTAAGATTGCTTCACTAATTTTAGAATTTACAGAGGGATCCAGGGAAATCCAAGGCCAAAGGTTTGTATTTTTAGCTGCATTGAAAAAAAGTAAAAAAGTAGCTTTTTTGGTGTGGCTTAATTATTCTGACTGTGTTAATAAATTTAGGGCAAGTTAGTGGGGGCAAGTTATAAATTATATGCACAATAATAAAAAAATTAAACGAAATATAATACCTATATACTACCAGTATGTACAAGTTAAGATCCTGGTATAAGATATGTTATTCTTGCATGAAATTTGGGTTAATCTACGTAAGGCATATAATATATAATTTAAAAAAATAGTGAAAATAGATAAGAACATAAGATATTAATAAGTGCGATTTTCACACCTAAGCTTTATTTTTATTTACCTATAGTCATGGTTAAAAAAAGTTTTTGACGTACATAATATGTAATTTCATATTGTGGAACTGTTCAAATTTTATTCATACGTGAGGTACTTATATTAAAATTAATTTCAATACATTTAATTTTTTTAATTAAAAATTATAAAATTAATTAAATCAAAAATTATTCATATAAACAAAAACATACAACCGAATTGATAACCTCCTCCTTTTTTGAAGTCGGTTAAAAAGTAGGGTGGACCACACACCGGAAGTGGGATATAAATAAAAGTACATACAAGTTACATTAACTGACAAGAAAAAAAAAACAGAAGCAAATTTGGGCGCTACAAATTGTAAGTAAGACAGAAGGGAAAACGCACGACCCACTCGAAAGGCGAAGGTGAACAACTCGTGAAGTCCAATTTGGTTAGTTGGGTGTTCCAGCTGCCCCTGAAAGCTGCTCCCAATGTCACGGATTTGACGGGGCGACGAGATGTCGACGACGAGGTGATGTTGACGAAGAAGACGACGACGAGGTGATGTTGACGAAGAACGTTCTTGAACACTAGTAGGACGATGACAAAGCCGGTTCCAATTACAATGTGACGAACGACGAGATTTTGGATAGAACGTCCACAACGCTTGAAGGGTGCTGGAATAACTGGTGGTTGGTGAACGTTTAGTAACGTTTTTCATAAGAAGAGAGTGATCGTGATCCCTAAGCGAAATTTTCCCTTCTTGAGCTGAGCAGCGGTAGACGGTGGATTCTAGGAATTCCCAAACGGAACGGCGACCTACGGAATCAAGATTTTGACTTTTAATTTACTTATTAAAAACACAATAATGTAATTGTATATTACGTAACAAGAGTTGTAAGACGCATATTACACACGACCGGAAAAGGTTTAGTTCCAGAAGTGTATTAGGATTGGTTTTGTTGTTGTTTGCATACTCTGGCTACAGGATGCAAATAAACTAGAATAATTATGATTATTTGATGTTTATAGGGGTTTATTTCTTGCAAGTTGAACAACGTTGAGTATTCTTTGTTGAATTACGAATAGTGATATAATATTTTAATAATGATTTTCCAGTAATTTCGACGCCTTCGATAATTGTTTTCAGGTTTCTCTATCACTCAGGTTCCCCAAATTCTCAGATTCTTTCAGTTCACTAATTAGATTCCTCATGTTTTCAAGTTTCCTGGGTTTCTCAAATTCTCAGTTTTTTTAAATACTCAAGGTTTTAAAGTTCCTCAAATTTTCTCTAGGTTCCTCAGAAATATTAGATCCTATCCGAGATCTCTATTTTTTCTTATTCCTCAAATTTCTCAAGGTACCCAAGTTTTTAGATTACTCAAATTATCAGAATAGGTTTCTTAAGCCCTCAGGTTAGATCAAGTTCTTCATCATATCAGCACGTTGAGTATTTGTTGTTGAATTATGAATACTGATAGATAACTTAATGATTCTACGCCTTCAAATTTAATCTTTATGTCTCCTGTCTTATTAATTACACCATGCTATAGAGTCGGTTACCTTCCCGTGGTTCTGCGCAACTCAGCTTCAATCATTATTTGTTTAATATTTCAAAACTCCTCTAGTAAAATATTAAATTTTGTATTTAAGTAGATGATAACATTTTTCAAAAAACGGTTTATATTTCTGGTTGTTAAAAGATTTTGTGTTTTTGTTCTAAAAAGTACCTAAACCACAGAAAGAATGCTATAATTTTTGGAACCCTAATAATAACAATTTTATATCCAAACTTTGTGATCACAGATTTCAATGAGGGTTTTTGGTTTCTCGATTCGATCTGGGAGCTTACACAACTGATCGTCACTAGCGTTAAACATTTCCAAGTAAAATTAAAAAGGAACAATAAAAACACTGATATTTTGGCCGTAAATGTTACCTTATTTTTCTCCTCTTTCTTTCCTTTTTATGACTCTCCTTGTTAAAATGGAATCGTTTTAATGTGTTCTAGTACAGATTCTGCAACTTTCAAATAAATTATCAGTTCATCGTAACATAAATATAAAACTGTGCGATCGCCTCATTTTACACACGACTGTGCGTAAGGAAAGGGTTACATGATCAACACTATGTACAGCATTAGATGTTTACTGTGATGAGCGTAGAAGAACAAGTATAATATTTCTAGTTTTGTAAGTTTTAATTTTTTTTTCCTTCTTAATATACCATAGGTGACAGAAAAAAGAACACCCGTAAGAACGAATATTTTACAGCACTTTTCTAGCAATATATTTGTTTAAGTTAAGATGACAAACGATCAATCTTTTGTGTTATCGTATATCTTTTCACAAGAAATCCATTAGGCGATAATTGTCTTTTGTAGCTATAGTTGTCATTTGGGCTTCGTGTAGTACATTGTGAGAAGCTTCTTTATTTTGGTCAATATGCCTAGAACTAGAGAACGCCAACATTTTCGCCAACTTAACGAGTTTGATAGAGGGTGAATAGTGGGCTTGCGAGAGTGGGTTGTCTTTTAGAGAAATATCCACTAGAACGCAAGGTAGTTTAAACACGGTGGTTGTTTATTGTCGGGCATGGGAAGGCTGTATACGAAGAGCGAGAGGTACAGAACGTGTCAGAAGAACCACACAACGGGAAGATCCCGGCCTTAAACTTTTGGCTCTACGGGACCGCTTCCATTCCACAAGGGCGATTGTGGACCAGTGGTTTGAAGAACATGGAAGAACTATTATTGGGATGCGAACTTTTTATCTCTGGATCAGAAGTTTTGGCTTTTTTTCATACCGTCCTCAGTTGGTGCTACTTCTCATTCCCGGACAACGACGTGATCCCCTAGCGTGGTGCAGAGAACAGCTAAACGGGAATCTAGAATGGAATACGAACGGTTCTCATTAGTGATGAATCTAGATTCTGTTTGGGTATACATAATGGCCGTGCAAGGGTGAGAAGGTGACGTGGTGAAAGACAATATCCACCACACCGTTACAGTTATGGTATGGGGAGCTATTGATGCCAATGGAAATAGGTAACTTCTGGTCTTCATCAGAGGCAACATGACCGCCGTGCGTTACATCCAAGAGGTGGTAGGACCACATGTTCTACCCTACATTCGGACGCTCCCCAAACCCCTTTTCCAACAAGATAAAGCGCGTCCATATGTAGCCAGAGTTACGTTCAATCATTTTGAAGACAATCAAGTCGATTTGTTACCTTGGCTATCAAAATCTCCCGATCTTTCACCCATTGAACACGCCTTATATTATCAGTTACAGGTAGCCTGGAATGAGATACCTCAGGAGGAAATTGATCAGCTCACTAGTAGTATTCCGAGACGTTTGTTAACGTTACCTAATTCTAATACACACGTATGCCATAAATTCCTGTAAAATATTCATTATTTCTGGGTGTCCTTTCTTCTAAGTCACTTAGTATATTATTAAAACTGGTCTAATAAGGTCAAAAATATTTTTTTCCTTCTTAAAATTAAAAAAGCACCTGAAGTTCACCCAATGGTAATTGTCATTCTCGGTAATCCGCACTTCACCTGACAGACCAGCACAATGATTATGCTCTTAACAGAAAACATTAGACGATATCTTGAGGCTTCTTCCTTTTTAGTTGATCTTATTGTAGTAGCCGAAGAACCTCAACGTTGATGTGCTGATACAACCTGGCTTCCTGTTTACCAGCCATTTTCCTAATTTCCTTGTTGATGGTGGGGATTCCTAGATCTCGATGCAGTTCATCATTTCATCACCTTTTGCTTTTGTTTGGAACTTCAGGATGTGACCACCAATATTCGTTTCTTTTGCACATCACCAAAATTTTGTTGTTTATTGCCAACTGAGAATTTCTTCCTAGTAACCAACAGTACTGATTGAATCCTAGTTTTAACTCTATCCTTACATAATATGAATTTTCCATGTAGGTTTCTTATCAAGTGTAACACCCAAATATTTAGCTTCATCTTTGAAAGGTATTCTCATTCCATTGATGTTTAGTGGTGCTTGATTTAGCCATTTTTTTTTAGTGAATTTGATGTGCATTGACTTTGTTTCGTTTTCCATTTGTTGGTCCAAACAATCACTTACCTTTTGCAAAGTCAATGCACATGTTTCTAAGAGGCTTTTCTTTCACTCGTCAGGCGTCAGGCGCGCACTTGTGGTTAGTCGCGCCAGAGAGTCACACTTGCGGAGAATATGTGCTCATCGGTTTCGACGTCTGATTCACACATCCTGCACAATTCACTTTCTACCAAGCCCGTATTCTTTACGTGATACCTTACTGGGCAGTGTCCGGTGAACAAGCCCGTAATGAGCCTTATTTCGTTCTTTGTCAAAAGGAGAACCTTCTTAGTCTTCCGTGGCAAAAACTGAAATGAATTTCTTCGTCTGCCTTTGTCCTGGGGTATTGTCAAAGTAGGCTTTCTTGGTTTTTGTTTCCCACCTTTGAATCTCCGCCCTTCTATGTGTCTTAGTAAGCCCATAGAACGGTTCGGATCCTAGAGGGGAACCTTTGCACCTGTTCTTGCAAGGTCGTCGGCTATTTGATTTCCTTTTATATCCTCATGACCTGGCATCCAGCTATAAGGGTAACCTTATTACCTTTTGATAGTTTCTTGACAAACTGTTTGCATTCCCAGATCAATAAGAACTCGGTGCATGATGAAGCTTTGCTGCTATCGCTGCTTGACTGTCGGACAGAATATAAAGTTTTTTGCCCTTAATGTTCTTGGGAGCAAGTGTTTCAGACGGAATTATTGTTGGAGTGGTAACTAAGGCTATTGATGCCCTGTAGTTTGGGCCATATATGTCTATTCTAGTCCCCCGCTCTGTTTTTGATCCATCTGCATACCAGATGGAGGAATTTTGACCTAATTCTGCTATCTGATTTCGAACTGCGTAACGGTCATTTATGACCACTTCATGCGGTATTTCGAAGTCGAACTTTTTAGGCATTGCATGCAATGGTTTTTCCAACATTTCTGGCTGTACAAGATTTTGAGATGGCCCAGTGCATAACTTGCTTTGAAGACACTTGTCAGGCAGGGGGCAATCCGGTCAATCCCCTTCTGTAGCAAGGCTGGAATGAAGATTCCGTCTTTCCCTTAGAGCGGCTTAGAGCTATTTATAATCCATTTCACTTTTTCTAGAATAAACATTTTCTCCGCTAGCCGTCTGCTATCCGTAGTGGACCTCCGGTTTTCATTTTCTTGTGAGTTTACATCGATCTGGCCTATTGCTCTTGGTACTTCCTTAGATCCTGGGAACTGCGTCGTCAGCAACGCTTTTAGACTACCCAGATTATTATCCTCGGTGTATGTTCCATTGGGTTTGATCGGTCTTTCTGGATGCGCACTACTGGGGCAAATTCATCGCAACACACTTTCTCACAAGCATTCTATACTTGGTGGCTATAGTAGCATTTTCCAATTCTGGAATGTCGTTTGTGTACAGAAGATACAATATGAGACCGAGAATACTTCCCTGGAATTCCTGCTGTAATTTCCATGAGTTCTGAATGCTTATCTTCTTTTTTTTACCCTGAATAGTATGTCCCTGAGATAAGACTTGATTAGCTGAACATATTGAATTGGTAACATTTTGTGTAGCTTATTGAATGGGGCTTGACGCCAGACCTTATCCAACGCCCTGGCTACTTCCAGAAAAACGACAGCACAAACACGTTTTCCCTCGAGAGCTTTCTTATATGTCAGTTATTCGGTGCACTTGGTCACTTGAGAATAGAGAATTGAATAAGCTTTAAAATGATGTATCACACGACCTCCCATGTCATTTACTTTTTTTAAGGGGGTGGCTCCCCAGACTTGAAAGTTTGGTGCAATTTGGTCCCCCTTGATAACAAAATTGATCTGTTCGAGCGTTTTCTTCTTAGTCTTACGAAATTGGAATTCTTGGGAGGTACAAATCTTAGTAGCGTATTTTATGTAAATTTGGAAAATATCGAGAATATCGAGAATATCATTGTCCACCTCCCATGAATCGGCGTCTTCTTGGGTTTGATTTCCATTTGCACCTATCGGTCTCCTGGAGAGTACTTGCTTTGCTTTTATTTCTTTTTTCATTATTTCAACGCGTTCCAGCCACCTTAAACATTCTGGTTTTGTATACATATTCTTTGGCTCGCTGTATAATGGGTATATCTCTTGTTTACTTCTACTTTTCCATCCCCCTTGGGTATTTTGACTATCCTGTAGATTCTTAACTTTGACTTCCTAGATATTAAATACATAATTTTATTATTTTTGATCTTCTCCTCCCTCTCTTGCTGCTTGAACCCTCATAAGTACAAAAGCTCCGGTTTTTACTTCCCCCTTTCTCGTTGTATCTTCCTCTCGGCTTTCGATTTTCTCTTTAGGCCACTGTTTGGCAGTACTGCTTCCATAACAAATATTCTTCTATGATCATTTTTGTTCAGTTTTGAAATTAACAAATTCGAAAAACTGAATTTCACCAAAAATTGGGCTGAGGTCCCGAAATGCTAATTACATCAACTGTTACTGAAAATTTGTGAGGATTACAGTTTCGCTTTGCTGACTGATGTCGGGGCGAGATTATAGGTAGATATACTAGTGTGTTAATTGTAGTACCACCTAGACTGTTCCAGATGCTATAGTAATTTACAATCAACAATATCTACAAACACAGTTATTCATAGAATATTAAAGCAAGAGAAAAAAAAAAACGAGTGTGCTTTAGACCACACGACTGAAGTAAAACTTCATTTCGCCATTGTGAAAGTGCTCTTAATTTATGTAAGTTTATAAATGGAGCTAGAGAATCCTGAATTAATACCGTCTGCAGTATTGGATAATGCATGTTTCAGTTTGTCGTCAGCGAAAAGTCGGCAATCATGTGTAGCGATTAAGATAAGTAGCGCAATTGCATACAAAACTGACACAGGCAAATGGCTGTATGAAGTAAAGCGAGAATTCACAACCTAAAGCCGCGGGTTCAAATCCAGTTAAAGCAAACATTTTTTCTATGAATTAATTATTACTATTATTATTAAAACTTCCGTTCGCTTCGCCCGATCACACTTTTCGTAACGCTCTCGTCAGGCATTCACCAGCTTACTCCCCAAGTCAAGTGTCCGTAAAGAAGTATTTACTTCAAAAAGTTTGATTAGCAGAAGAAGTTTGTCCTTGTGAAGTTAATTTAGATATGATTCAATATTTTTCATCACTGTGGTCACAGTAAAATGAAAATAATCCTCTAGGACCTTTTAAGCATTTATATTTATTTAATTCCTATATTATCACTTCTAGTGAAGACGTTCTAGACTATCAAACTAGTACATAAAATTTAAAAAAAGATTAGATAAAAACGTCCAAATATTTCAATTGTACATACGTACAAGTGGATTTAAATTAGTAAAACAATGTAGTAATTTTTATAACCAAGATTTAAACAACGATTATTATCTGTTTAAATACATTATACATTGTACCTGAGTTTTGTACTTGTTTCTAAATATAATTATTTGTCTGTTTGGCTCAAAGAGCGAAAACTGTCATGAGAGATTTTGGTCTTTGAACCTTGATTAATGAAAACTGATTTTAATCATCAGGAGATTGTGAGTCAACAAAAAGATGTAAACAGCTTTTTTGTCTATTTTATTTTTATTTCTTCAAGGATATTTTTAGTATTTTCAACATAGATAATGTACATAATAATCTTTTGCCCTCTTTTACGGCTAGGTATCGAAGGATGGGCTCACCGAGCCGTAGTGAGGAGAATCAACGTTTCTATCATTTTGTATTCTGATATATTTTCGCATTGCCATTAGGCTATTTTTTATTTCGCTCATTACCGTATATCCAGTCAATTTATGAAATTTAGAAAAAATAACCCACGTAGTTCCAATTTTTTCGGGAATGTGTGCGGGAAGGTCCCCTGAATATTGTGTACCGAGCGATACCGGAACAAGTATCACAAATATTCGCTCACATATCTGGAGAATAGAATAGAATTCCCGAAAAAAACGGTAACCATGGTCTTTCGGTCGATGGAACAGTTCTTGCTGCTTCTTCTTTAGTTTCTGGCGTTTCTCGCCTGTTACATGCCATATATCGGTCCAATAATACCTTTATAACAACACATTCAGTATTACCTAAGTTAAATAAAAAGTTTACCTTTTCATTTGATAAACAAACTATGAATTTTTGAAGTTGTTGTGTTTCGTAACAAAACTGGTACCATTAGGGACACTCAACATTGGAGATCATTCTTTGACATTCCTTCAAAAAATCATTGTAATTATTAACACTTTATTGTGAACTGATTCTGATGACATGACGTTACGTGTCATTTACATTTGTGACTGACCTGACACACTGAAAATAGATTAATATAAATACTGCTTTACACCTTAAATGCGAATCTCACAAATGTTGTCCAATGTTGAGTGTCCCCAACTGTAACTGCCGCCAGACTTATTTTAACGGTGATATATAGATAGATCCTTCGCCTTGATTTCGAGACGAGGTGATGGTGTGTTCATCTCTTCAACTTCACACGACATTCAGATCTGTTGCCTGATTACATTTTCTCTTGTCTCACACTGTGAACTCCAAGCTCCGTGTGGCACCATTCGCAACTTCCTCAAAGAAAACAATAGGGAGTTTTTTGGTGGCAAACCGAAATGCAATTGAGTATGTAGAAATCTATGTATTATAATTATATAGGACAAAAAATAAACTTTATAGGACGGCAACATCTATAAATTAAAAATGGAATCAGTAAAGTTGTAAAAAATTTTGGAGCCTCAAATACATCTTTAAAAGTAAAACCATGGCAATAGATCTGAAGAAAGAAAAACTTGAAAAATATGTTGTAACATTATGCACCCACAACCAAGCGCTTGAAAGTAATGGAAATGAAGATCTAAAGCGCAGGGTAAAATCCGAAATGAGGCCATAAGAGCAAAGACCAAGTTGAGAGGCAGAAAAAAGGAAAAATTCTTGGCGTAGAATGGTGACACGGTTAACGACAGAGAACGATCGAAAAAATAGGAGTAGAACCATGGAGTACTCATGCCCGGGGTAGGTTTGAAAGTTTTACGTTTTCCACAATTGGAATTTTATTTAATATTATTTATTTCATGTAATAATGATTTTAAAACGACGAAAAGCCTTGATTATTATTACAGCATGATGTTGTTTTTGCTAAAGACGATTTACTAAAATTAAAGAGTAGGTCAGCAGTATCAATAGATAATGCACATTACGAGTAAAATACATACATGCATACATTTATTTTTAGTTATAACCTTCGTAATGACATTATTATTTAACATCATTATTGTAAAAAATGCTTCGCTATTCACTGTTTTGTCCACAGTACTAACCGTGATCAATTCTCATATTGACTTATTATCATTGTTAAGTTTATCGGTTCGTGTTTCTTGTTAAGTTAAGTTAAGTTTATCTGTTTTGCTTGTGCGTCATTGAATAACTTGTTTAACACTATGTCCTTATTATAACTTTTGTTTTTACTCCAGTTGTACCAAAATCTTTTGGACTCCACCAAGTCAGGGTCGATAATTTTTGAAAAAAAAAAAAAAAATGTAGGATGAAACCCATTGGAAAAGGAAGAGAAGATAACACAAATGAAAGGAAAAATAATTTACGGTCGATTTGAGGGCGGGAAATGGGAGAGGGTGGGTCTTTAAGGGTAAAAAACGGATTATCTCGATTTCCGGTAAAACTACAAGTTCTATGGCAAAAAGTTAAATGGTAATGTTGTAGGTAATAAAAAGATCTACAACTTTTGTATTTCCACTTTTTTCACTTCAATATTTATGTGAAAAATTCAAATAACCAAGTTCTTGTTTTTTATTTTTCTTTTACAAAAAATTTTGTTTTTTCATGAAATTTGGTGAAAACTTACCTTTTTATGTCCCAAACATACTGTATTTTTTTTGATTTAGAATATTTATTTTTTCACCTTATTTTGACTTAATATCGAAAAAGCACCCTAATTTTCAATCGAAAATTCTCACGTCAAAGTATCTGCTTTTTGAAAAAAGTCGGTGGGCTTTTTGTTCGTTTAAATCTCTACTTTCTGATGGTGTAATAGTTTTTTACGTAACCAGTTATGAAAAGAGCGATATTGTTCAACAAGCGTAATATTTGCCAAAACGAGCGCCAGCGAGTTTTGCAAATTACACGAGTTGAACAATATTGCGTTTTCATAACGTGTTTACGTACAACGTTTTATCTAATTCCGTAAATAAATCATTCTTTCCACTAATTATTATACTTACATACCTGTACAAATAATTCGACATTGTCAACATCTAAAATCAAGTAAATGTGTAACTAAGTACAGTTACGGCCACGGAATTTTGGCCGTCACTTATCATTTATTGTCATAAAATATAAGGCGACCCTTAGGTATTCGTAACCTAACTTTCTACTATTTCAAAGACTTGTCATTTTGACACTGATTCACTATCATGAAAAATTTCAAAAAGTCAATCATAATGACAATAAAGCATGGACTACATCCATTTTCTTTTAATTGACATTAAAGTGACGGCTAAAATTCCATGGCCGTGACTGTACATATTTAAAAAACATCTGTCATCAAAAAAATGAATGTTGATTCCGATTCCGAAATACCTTCAGATATTGAAGAAGGTGCCAATTCGGCCGTGTTGGGTTTAATACCCGAAAAGTGTAAACAGCGTTACGATCTTGCGTACAAGAAATTCGAAGATTGGTGTAAACAGAAGAAAGTTAATGCTTCTTTTAGTGATTTCATAACATAACTAGTTATGTAATGATTTCTATACGTAACTAGTTATGAAAAATGTGACGTTTCATAACGTCAAAGAGTTATAAAAATTTAAACTTTACATTACTATGGTAAATCTTCTCAGAAAATGCAAATTGGCAAATCTCCCACCCGCAGAAGGTGCAGCAAAACAACATTGTTCAAACTTGGCTGGGTAACGAGCTAACAGCAACAAATTGGGACTGGAAGAAACATCAACATGTAATTATGCCCAAATTTACAGAAAAGGAATTAATTCCGGAAATATTGCTCAAAACTATTTGCTGTAGATGTAACAGTTTAAAATGTGGCTTTGCCAATTTGTATTTTCTGAGAAGATTCACACTTTTTTTTGTACTGTCCCAGACGCAGAAAGAAATGGTAAAAGTGAAGGTACCAAGGCAGTCAAAAAAATCTAGGATCGTAAAATTCTAGTTGATTGAATCCGTTTAATATATTGATTAGTAAACTATGACCATGTTTGTTTTTGGTTGGTGGTTTTACTACAATATTTCACAATGTTTTCCTTCATTCAAAGCTTATAAAATCTAACACTAGAGGTCAGCCACTTTGCTGATTTTCGCCAATAAATTTGTGTTTTACTTTCACCACTTTTACCTATCTGTCAAAAATTGAGGTTAGGAGATTTTGTGTCAAAAAATTGAATCAAAACTTGAATTTTGGAAATGTCCGAAATCGTTAAAAATAATATTAATTTGATTTCAATTAAAAACACTTGCGGCCATATTTTGATATGCAGTCCGGCAGAAACATTTATTCCCCCATTCATAATTATTCGTAATCGTATTTCGTACTATAGGGTTTGCGCGGAGAGTACACAATATGGACCATCTACCTTCAGTAGACTACTTTTAGTGCGTGCACATATAAAAAAAAATGTCTCAATTTTAGTAGGGGTTGTAGAAAAAACTTTTAGTGAACTGACATACATTTATTATTTTGGCTGATATAGAGAATGCTACCAAATGTTTAACTGTGTAGATTAATTTCATAGATATATTGATGCTAATATATGAATCTCACACTAGGGAATCTGAATTGCATTATATGAATTTCTCACACACATATGTGCAATTTTAAAAAGAAACTGCAGTATTTTTTGCCACATTAAGTTTCACGTTAAACATCTTTAATCACACACACTAATTAAGTACAGCCTAATTTATAGATGACTGAGTATACAAAAGACAGTAAATCAAAAATAATTAGATGAAACAGATTTAAATAAAATAAATAACTTATTCTTCTGGTGTCTGGGAGGCTGAATCCAAAAGGTTTTCAAAGGAGAATGGTAAAAAGGGATAACCTTGTCCAGAATAGAATTTACTTTGGAATTCAACCCTGAAACAAAACTGTAATATTGGGATAATTAAAATAATTTTAAAATTACCAATGAAGACGTAAAGTATGGAGAAAGGCTGACAATCCTTCCATTAATACAAGAATTGACACAGTCAAACACGCCCAAAAAGCAAAGATTACATAGAGGATGATTCCACCCACCCATCCATCAACAACTAATCCTTTTTTCAGGACCATCGTCCACAGAACTTCTGATAATTCTAAAAATGGTGGCATGTAGTTTGAATTTCAAAATGGGAGAAAATAATAAATCTTACGTGCA
Source organism: Diaperis boleti (assembly GCA_963583935.1). Taxonomy (NCBI): domain Eukaryota; kingdom Metazoa; phylum Arthropoda; class Insecta; order Coleoptera; family Tenebrionidae; genus Diaperis; species Diaperis boleti. Next base: position 33,032,262 of record OY757242.1, on the reverse strand, counting down.
TGGGCTAGCGACAAAGCCCACAACCGAAGATAAGAAGCAGTGTGTGAAACAGATCCTAGTACATATTCAATGGTGTGGATACCCTGATGGATGAACATTTCACTTAATTCTTCTTCTTCTTCGCCATGGCCACCACCATGAGCCGCAACTGGCTGCGCGGTATTGTTATGAATGGGTTGTTCCGCGTCGCCGTTTCCGGTAGCAGCTTGCATTTGTTGATGGGATACCTAATTAGAAATGCATCATAAAGTTAGTACTCAAATTATTACTTGTGAATTCACTTACAGAATAGTTCATTTTCCGACGGTTGCGCATGATGTAAATTGGTTTTGCAAGAAGCATCCAAGGAACGCAAAGGACAGCACATACAAACAATAGCTTTTGAACTGGGATCTGTCCAGCATACATATTCGCATCGCAATGACTGTCGACAATAGTTTCCTTGTTCAACACCATGTTAATAAAAGTAATGAGGATAGACGGTGCACATCTTGGACTATATTTGATATCTGAAAATAAAACGTGTTGTGAGTTATCCGTGATAGTAGTATGTTTTATATTTTAAACAAAAGCTTTAATAACTGTAAAATTACTAATGGTACATGTTTCGGCAGAACACTTCTGCCATCATCAGCCCTTAAAGAATATAAAAAATTGATGATGGCAGAAGTGTTCTGCCGAAACATGTACCATTAGTAATTTTACAGTTATTAAAGTTTGTGGAGTTGGACTTAGATATATTTAAATTTAAATTTACTCCACTTGGATTTAAGAACATTCTTCTTGTTTAAACAAAAGCAGTGGAATGGTGGTAGTCTCTGCAAAAATGCTGTTCCAGTATTTTTTGCCCTCAGTAAACTAATTTCCAATCTTAAAACAATAAAAATTACCATTTTGATTTCAAAAAAACAATGGTAAATCTGTTAAGTAGTATTGTGTAACAAAATCCACCATTTTTTAAATAATTTCTAGATATCCAACGCACAAAATTCATAATTTAGTTATGTAATGTTTTTGCGAAAAACGCTCGAACAGGTTGATTTTTGTTTTCAAATTGCCATCTTTTGACATAAAAATTTTGATGATGACGTTATCTGTTTTTCAGCTATGACACCGTCATATATATTTTTAAAATGGCAACCCCCAACTTGCATAACTCATTCAACGTAGATATGAATTATCACCCATTCTTTGATTCAGATATAACATTCTTCTCACAATTTTGTCTATTAACTTGTTATTTTTGAGAATTACATATTGATTTTATTTGTTGGCCACTATGATTATATAGCTTTGAATCACCCTGTACATTATTACATCGGAACTTGGTAATCTAGCATTCTTGAATTTGGAATTTTAGAATTTAAAATTTTAGAATCTCAAAAATTTTCCAATATTGAAATGGTGGATTGCTAGAATTTCAAAAAAGGTCTGGAATTTCGATAATCATGGAACTTTATCATTTATAATATACTACATGGTCTTCATAAATGATTACATGCATCCAGTAGGCTTTAAATTTTAAAATTCCCCATTTAACTACATGTATATTTTGTTTAATAATGTTTAATGCCCTTTCTTTTTTAAGGCCGTTAATTTCCATTTTGTAAGACATCGTTGTGAATAGAAAATCTTGTGATTTTGAAGTAGTCTATGCTTTATTGTTTGAAATTTACTTGTCAACAGTGAAATTAATGATGTCCAATATTTTCTGCCCGCGACTGTAGATAATATGTAAATAACCAAGTACAGTTTCTTAATAGCAAATAAGGAAGCGTCTGTAAAGTTCTAAATCGATACAAACAATAATAATACTCAGGTGCCCACATGAAGGAGTAGGACCTACAAGCCGAAATGCCACGACTTTCGTTGTGACTGCTTCTCACACCCGAATGCCTTGTACCACAAATCGATACGTGATGATGTGGTGACCATCACGCAGTAGACACTCATGTATTATTACCTTTATATAATACTTTAAATAAATAGCTGTACTTACTGTTATTAGTTGGATAGTACATGAACCACTTAATGAACATCAAAACTACCATATAAAAGAACAGGAACACCAAGAATATAACTTGTGGAATAAACTGGCAGATAATGCTTAATCTATCTTTGAAGTATCTACAACACATTTCCTAAATAACAATTCAATATAACCTGCAACTTACCTAAAGTTAAAAAGACTCATTGATACACCAAACAACATATGTATAATGCCCAAAATAATCGAAATTTTCATCTTGAAGGAATTTTGGAAAATAATTTTATTCTTTGCAAGCTGCCATATTGGATCCAACCCTAGCGGATATGGATACATTACATAGTCCCCTTCAGCAGGATCAAGTGTGTGATCATCAAATTCCAAAGCTAGTTTGGTTGACATGTTGCTGACTATCCAATTGGAACCAAATATATTCAACGATCTTGAAAATACATCATTGTAAATTAATCCAGTATACATAGAAAACAGTCCCATCAACAAAACAATGTATCGGCCACCAAAGAAGATATTCCATATCTATAATAACAAATTGGATCATTCAAAATTATACTCAGTACTTCTTTCACCTCATTATCAGATTTCTTAGCAGCCAACGGCTTTTCTTTAAGAACCATCCAAGCTCCAAACAAAGCCATCAAAGACCCATGTCCCAAGTCCCCGAACATCACCGCAAACAAGAACGGAAAGGTAATTATGGTATATGGTGCTGGGTTCATTTCTCTATACGACGCCACACCGTAAGCGTCAATCAATGTTTGGAAACCAGATGTAAATTTGTTGGTGTGATTGTAAGTGGGTGGGTCTTCCATTGTTTCCATTCGATTCAAAATTGGCGGCACAGAACTACCACTCCTTTCAGTGCCTCTTCGCAAGGCTAATTGAATGTTTTCGAAATCCAAAACGGGTACCCAACATTCCGCAATCAAACATTTTTGAGTAACGTCAAGATTGAACAAGTTCAAAGTGTGATATATCGCTTTGATCTTTCGGACTTTCACAAACCAGTTTTTGATGTTCTTTGCGGCCGCCACGAGAACTCTATGTCGATGATCTTGTGTTTGTCCCAAAACCTATAAAACAATGTAAGTCTGCTGATAAATGAAACTAGAATCGTACGGTATTGAGGTCTTCGATGCGTGTCATTACACCCATTGCCATTTCGCGGCGATCACCAGGGGCTTCAGGACAAGGGTATAGTGTAGCACGGAAACCTTCGCAAATCTTTTTCACGCGTGTTTTTAATTGGTCTCCTTGGAAAAATATAATAAACACGGATTTGTAAACTTGGTCACCCTGGAGAGTAGCTATCAGTTAAATTTTATTTTACTATTGGTTATGCATTACCGTAGATGGATCTTCTAAAGGTGTTTCGATTTCAGCCTGACGTAAGAACACATTTCCGCGACACGCCCTCCATAACATCCGTTCGAAAGCTGGGATGCGTTCACGAAGAATAACTCCAGCGACAAAGCTGTTTTAGAAAAACACTGTTAGTGTATAAAATTATGTATGTGTAAACGATGAAAGCTCCTTAACAGCAAAAACAAAACTGCATTTTGTGCATCCATCAAATTTTGCTTTTAATACACAGTTTTGTTAAAAATTGTGTTGTTCTTACCAGCACATAATTTTTTTCTGAATTCCCCTTTTCCCTATCGTAATAAGTCAGCCAATATTAGGAATCTAAATTTATATTGTTATAGACATTGCTACTGTTAAGCGAAAATTAAAAAGCACAATTAAAAATCAACATTGGTGCTTCAAACTAACGCTAATTCTACATACAGGAAGCACAGAAAATCTACTAAAAACCAAAATTTAACTTGAGTGTTTAAATTTTGGTTTTTGCCAATTAAGAATTAACAAGGAAACAGATGTACTGACCATGGAAAGAACTCCTCTGATTCAAATTGTTTTTCCGGTAAACTGTTCAATAAAATTCAATTATTTAAGGTATTTGTATGAGATTAATGAGATGTTGAAAATGAGAAACAATGGAAAGATGTGAGACAGAGGTTTTGTTTAAATGGACTGTTCCTAATTTTGAGAATCTCAATGAATGATCCTACTTACCACAAGCACAGCTATAGTGTGACGTAGAAAATTTCCATCCAGTATTTTATTTATATTTTGATCAACCATCACTGGACCTAACTAGATCCATGAGAGATCTATTTACTTTCAGTTTATGTTATATCAAAACGGTGGAAAGAATTTAGGTTCTGTTATTTATGTATATAGAAGAGAGTCATCTACATTGTGATTTGTATAATGTGGTGATACGTACCCCAGTTGCACGGGGCCTAGGGTGCTTTGTCGGGCTATAGAGTCGTCACTAATGAGGGCCCTGGTCATAGACTCAGTGGGGTTTGCACCCCCCTCGTGCTGCTCAACAACACAACACATTAGCAAACCCATGGTGCCGCCACAAAATGATGGTCACTATGACCGTGTTTACCATGTTATCAAAATTACAATTTTATTTCATCTCAAAATTGATGTGTTGACGTAATTAGGTTTTACCGCAACGCGACCTTCACAGCTTCCACTATGAAGCTAAGAAAAAGTGTCTGGACAATAAAATGATCTTGAAGGCTATATTATGATATGAGGACAGTAAACACAGCCACGTTATACAAAACAAATGATTTTAAAATAATATCAATAAATGCAAGATAAAACAAAGCAAAAATAAGCATAACAGTTCAATATAACACCTAGCATGAACAACAAATTTTTAACCATTTTGTACCATTACTAGGAGAAAAGAAAAGAAACAACAGCAAGCAGTGCGCAATGAAGTTGTGAGGAAGCATAAGATGTACAAAAACCACCACATGCCGTTCACAATAAAAGTGAGTGATTAGCCTTGGACTGGATCTAAGTAAAACAAATCAAAAAAGAAAAATACACTATTGTACGTGATTTTGGCACGGATCTGTTAATAAAAAATATATTCAGGACATGTTAATAAATGTGGATGTTAGTTAACGTTTCTAATTTATATTATTTGGAGGCCTCTCTCGTGTCGTACGATAAGGCCGGATTAATGCGGAATAATACGACACAGAGGAAAGCTTGCCTTAGTGTTGTCCGGAAGTTGACAGTAGTTTCTGCCATGAGGAAAAAGTGCTGTAAGAACAACCACATTTTTTTCTTGCTATACAATTTGTCTAACTCAATAAGAGCCGTCCTGTATCTAGCAACTTCCCATCCAAATTATCATGACTCTATTGCTAAAACATATATTGGAAAAGATAGATCGCTAGAACGGCAGGGCTTTTATTTTGTAACGAATTTATAATAAAAGTGAAGTTACCCCAGCTTAAGAGCTTGACCTCCAGCACGGAGGCCCTCTTCGCCTAGCAGGGTGACTTGTTCCTCCTCGCGAGACGGATCGGCCATCTGAGCAGAGGCGCCACTTTCAGCCTGGTGACACATTGCCCCTCTACTAATCACCTAACCTATCTCTACCCGTTTACAGAAACGCCCGGCTCCAACAATTAGGCAGAAATATCCCTTTAGCGACATGGCACAGAAACAAAGACTCAGACGATGCACGTTAAGAAACTTTTCGTTAGTAATGTTAGTGGAAGCAAATAAACACGAAAAAAAAAAGCATGTTACATAAAAAGAATCTAATTATAAATGTAAGTTATAGGTAGGTCATACTAGGGTAGGTGTGGACATGGGAATATATTTTTTAATAGTAGCAGGCCGGAAATGCGGAATCACATTACACAGAAAATTTTCAAACTTTAAAATGTCCCAGTCGCATCTCGATGCATTGAAATGGAGAATTCTCCTCACGCCAAAATAAGGTGTAATTTCCCCATTATCTATGATATAGGTTTCAAAATAGAGAAAAAATAGCTTTGGTGGCTTTAGTAACAATAATAAAGTTATTGCTGAAATATTTATTATAGTGACTTATTTATTATTTGATCCCAGGTGTCTTCTAAAGGTTGTAAATTAAAAATGGATTTTTAAGTGTAAAATCTAATAAAGCAAGCAATTAGTTAGCGATTCGTTCATAATGAGTAAATGACACACAAAAAGACCCCTAGAACATAATTACTGTTTCGCAACAACTATATATTAATCAAATTTAAAGTATTTACACAAACATGAAGCGCAAAGTTGTTAAATATAACAATTATCACGTGAATCATATGAATTTCAACAAACGTTTTTGATATTTCTGGCTGACGCATGAAGAAAAATATGGTTGCTACATAAAATAGTAGGACACATGATGTGCTACGAAAATTACCACCTCGTCACTACAGGACATCCATTCAATAATCCAAGTTTCAGTACTAACACGATATTTTAGTGTGGTGGCAATATCGAATTGGAGCCAATAATAAACGTTAGTTTCCGGTCTGATGTAAATAAATGAGAAATTCCACAATGATTTATTGTTTAATCGGTTTTGTGTAATAAATATATTTCGTCCGATTTATTATATGCACATTTTTTTTTTGTGTCACACACGAAGGCCGTGGGACCTATTATGTCCCCAGAAACATCTATAGCGCTACCAAGCTTTTACAAAGTGTGTTACACTGCTTACAGGGTTGAGTAACATTTATATCGACTGTCCAAAAAAAGTTGACAAAATCATGCAAAGCCTAAAAATCATAGAGGGACTAAAAAAATTATTGGAACCGTGCAGGTCAAGGTAGTGATGGATTAAGGGATTATTAATTTTGGGCTATCCATAGCAACAATAAATAACAAAAAATGTGACTGAAATCAAGAAAAATAATTAATAACTTTTATCAATAGTAAAGATTAGTATAGACACTCTTCATAAATCACCTGAAAGATCCATAATGCTGTGAAATCGATAACAATAATCCCGAAGATTATTCTTGTTGCGACATGAGATGACATCACTAAATAAATATGATCCCGTACGCCTTTCAGAACAACGAAAGGCCGTGAAACGGGAATAATTCTGCTACAAGTCGTGACGATTATTAAATATTCTTAGACAATGGTGTACTTTGCACTATGATTTGATAGTTTAAACCGCAATTATGTAATATATCTCCCCAGGTGCAATGTAAAAGCACATTTGTAACAGCATAAGATTTCAAAGTTTACAAAATTATGCTGTCTTAAAATATTTTTCTGAGGATCTGGTGAAGAAGTCGAGTCTATGGAAGGATTAATTAAACTACTCAAAAGAAACAAAATGGAACTTAAAAAATCGAATGCATCGAGTGTTTAGTGATAATTATTTAATTAACATGGGTATATAGTTATTTGACTCTAATACACCGAACAAACAAATCGTAAGGAACACTAAATTCGACAAATACTAGATCCCCGAACACCTCACATTGCAGAAAAATCCTCCACCTTTAAATCAGAAAGGCTAACACGTGCTATTCATTGGCAATGTGATACCAGGCTGTTTAATTTGACATAGAAAATAATACCACCAAAATCGAGAATCCTTAGATAGAGACAGCTGAAATGTCTTACTTTGCACAAATAATGTTAGTAATTTTTCACAGTTAAATCAAAATAATAAAACACCTACGACCTGACAAAACGTAAAAATGATTGCGGAAATTAAAATATTTAAATTATAAATATAAAAGTACCTAGACATTATTAGTTTCAAAGTTATTCAAAAACCAAACATGCATATCTGAACGATGTTGCATTTAAAACTTTTATTTAGTAATAACACGAAAAATTAACCTTGGCTGCGGACTTCTGGTATTTTACACTTTCTTTGTGTACTTTGAGATATGAAACAAAATTTTTATTTCAACTTAAACGTTCAATAGTAAATTCTAAATAATTCGGGCTGTTGAACTTGATAAGTCTTCAAATTAACGAATATATACTAATTTTGTTAATTACATAACTGACCAAGCAAGTAAATATTTGCAAGCTTAGGGCTAATGCACATTACAGATTTGTTGACGGGCGATACTTTATTGGAAGAATACTCTGTCATAAAATCTATAATCATAATATGTCGTCGTGTCATTCCTTGAAAAGTCTGGTCATTCGCCCTAAATATCACCGACGTTAGCCATTAGATAAAGACTCATAACAAAACAAAAGTTCTATTTTTCTAATTAATACACTTGCATTCTATTTTAGTTTAAGTAGTTCTATTTGTTATTTTATACACACGAACAGTAAATTTGTTTCGACCGTTTGTTTATCGTAAAATGGCTGTGGCTATCTAAAAATTTCAATAAAATATTTTGAGGTTAGAATACTCTTGGTTGGTTTTCGTAGTATTCGTTTAAATTGTGTTAAAATAATCTCTTCTGCTTCTTATAAAAAATTTCACGTTTCAACAAACGACTAAACTGCGCGACCGTCAATCACTGTAATGTTAAATGCTGGAGTCGGTTATGTAATTCGACTACCACTGAAATGACTTTCCGGCGAATGACTCGTTTCACCAATTACCTGCGACATATAAACCAATCAAGATTTAAAATTTCAGTTGGTAATATATTAAAAAGTAGATTTTCTGCCTTTTAGTTAGCGGAATGTCAATTGTAAATTCAATGCTAAGCAAATATCTTATAATAATAAATTCTCGACGTTTCGCTCAATGTCTTAAGGAGTGAGATGTGTTTCAACTCTGTGGATGACATACTGAATTACTATGCTCACATCTCACACATTAAGTTAAATTATGATAAATATGAATACACACTTAAATAGGTTTTTCACCAGTTTCTAGTTAATTAACACGTTCGTAGCCGATGTATCATACATTATGCAGATACAATTGGCATTTCTCAAAGGTGTGAATCAGTCAGTATCTACGAACTTTCTTTCAGTAAAAAAGATTATGACCGGCTGCAAATGCGATAAAACAAAAAACACGAGCAACGTTGATTCTTACTGGCACATCAAAGAAAATTTGTCAAATAATTTTTAAATGCCAACAACCGGAAATAATAACTCACTTTTTAGTATAACAAAATTGTATTGGTTTTATTTTATCGATCATAAACGTTATTTTGTGTGAAAATTCTGAAATTCAAGGTCGATCTATTTCAACTAGTATTTTTTCGCCATTTTATATCATAACAAATATTTATAATGAAAACTACATTCATGCGTAAGTATTATACAAATACATACATAGTAATCAGACGTGTATTTATTGTAGTTGACATAAGCATATATTTATTAACTTTGCAATTGTTAATTTATTAAGAACATTACACTTGACAAGTGTTTTCAATTTAAAAGTAATTTACTGTTGTGTAATTGAACTTCAAAAATAATGTTTTAGATAGTCAGAAACAGTAAACTATCACACTAGCACGTCATGATTTGTATACAAAATAGATCACGCTTTTGTTTGTATTCACAATTAATAATTTTTGTCCATTAGATGGAAATCATATTGCTGTTACTTCAAAGGTATACGTCGCTTGCATGCATGTTGTTGCTGATATGTTCAAAGATAGATAGAACATGTTCAGAAAATTAAAATTTAAGTGGTTTGGTGAGCTTCAATTTAAGTGGTTTGGTGAAACTTCAATAAGTCATCACTATCACATTATTGTAAAGCAATGTTTAAATTCTGAGGGATTTGCATGCATGTATAAGAAACATGAATTTTCCTCTTGATATTCCCCAAAAGATATGACAGTGTAGTGATGATTAAAGGAATATTTATTTAAATATTATAATTTTACACATTTTCACTGAATATGTGGTGAATAAAATGACGAAATTCGCTAGAACTCAAGGAAAAAACGACATATTTGCGGTTACAGATTAACATGTACCATTTTAATAATATTGAAAATGAAGAATAGTATAAACAGTCTGCAACAGCCGACTTTACAATTACATAACCTATTTGATGAACAAACCATGCCATAGCACACTTCCAGAATATTGAAAACATCTCTATCAATTACTGATAATTCAATGTTTACAGAAGATTGAAGTGGAAAAAAAGCTATTGAGTACTCATTATAAAACTTCAACTGAGGTGTGTTATTGAAATACAGTTGTAAATGCAGCATCATCTCATATTTGATTATAAAACCCAATCAGTTTAATACTTTGATGCAGTTTATGAAACATCAACATTCAGAATGATTTGATAATAAATAAATTGCAGTTAATTTATTACATTTCGATAAGGGCCCAAAAATGAAACCTTTTAAAAATGTAATAAACTGACCTTTGCACATTGTTAATAACAAGTTGAAAAAATAAAAATCATGCTAGGTGAACAAATTTGTTAGCTCTAAATAGATAGTGGCACTAACCTCATCAAAAAAGACTTGCGTTTTTCTTAAGATCTGCTTCAGCTCAGTAAGTTCGAGGAAGTTTCTCTTCAGTGCTTCAGCATTTTGGTTCACTTCTCTGAGTTCATTTTCCAGTTTTTCAAAGGTGGCCTGATATAACAGAACAAAACTTAGAACAGTAATTTGGAGTGAAGCATAAATCATCCCTATTTTTATTTAAAAGGATTGAAATTTACCTACTGAACATTAAGTCCTATAAAGATGCAGTAGTCTAATTGTATTTCTAAATTCTTATTCACCTTATGTCACTAACTTATGTAAATAGATCTTCATTTTTGATGTATTTTGTTGAGTTGGTCCCTTGTACAACATTTTCATAAATGATTCATACATCTAGAAGGCTTTGAATGTCAAAATTCTCAACTACATGCACACTTTGTTTTCCAGAGGCAACATAATGTATGAATCATTTATGAAAACCCAAAATAAATTAATATTAGAACTTTAGTTTTCTTCATTATAATGTAAAAACAGTTTTAAATGTGAAAAACTTCTTAGCACACAGGGTAAAGAATCTAATTTAAAAAAGGTAAAAGAATATTTTTCAAGATTTAAGATAATATTCTGGTAATTTTTAATTCATATTCAGAATGATAAAAATCAATTTGAAGATCAACATTTAAAAGACACAATGTTCCAACACAATTAAATAAACATACTTCATTCTCAATTACACTTGTAAGGGGTTAACAAACCTCCAAGTCAATCATTTCTCTTGGTTGAGGCGCCTCTGGGTTTTCCCCTGTGTCCAGCATGGGAATTCCATCCTTCTTGATTTCCTTTTCCAAATAGCGGAGCTTCCGTTCCATTTCATCGCAGCGACGAACCTCATTGACGAACTTTCTTTGGAACACGTTTACGTCAGGGTTTAGCTGATGGTAGATATTAACAATTAAACATTTTAACAGAGAGAATACATTGGAAGAATAAATTATGAAAATAATACTACGTGGAAGAACAAGTAGGTTATTTTTAACTTACATCTCTGAATTGTACAAGACCCAATTCGCCCAATTCAGACACACAAGCATATGCAGCCTCACTCTGCAGAAAGAGTTGGCATAATGTCATCTCAGCACTCCGGAATAGCGATGCCATTTTCGACTAACTCTTATAATGGTGGTATTTCAAGATGTACAAAGTAGAAATTAAAGAGAATTCTCCGAAACCATATCACACCGAACACCACGATCGATCAACAACCATGTAACACCAACTGAAAAAACTGCACCAATCGTCTTCCACAATGACAAATACGCAAGACAACAGTGCACATGCGTGGTAAAGTGCTGTTATTAACACAACAGGGGGGAGAGAGTATGGATAAACTGGGACGATTACGTGTATTATTGGTTGCCTGTTATAAAATCAGGGAAAGCGGTATGGATTTCCCAATGGTAAAAATTCTATGCTGCAGAGCCTCTCAATCTCAAGCCCCTGTCTATAATATAGCAAATATTTCCAATTAAAAATGGGCAATACAATCTAGAATGTTTGTAGAATGACATGATTCATTTTATTTTGAGAAATTATAACTGCTAAATAGCATATATGTCGCAGGCTTATTGTAAAATCAGTCTTATTATAATACGCCTAGGCTTTTTCTATACGACTAGGCGTATTGTAATACTACCCAAATAATTAAGAATCTCACAATTTGACTGCTAATTTTAGGCGCATTATAATACGCCTGCAGCTTGTTAGTCCTATCGTTAAAAAATAAACGTTTGGGCGATTGTTTTAGAATCCAACTAGATAAGATCCGTCGTATTATAATACGACTGACCGTATGTCAGGCGAATTGTAATCGTTGTTAATTAGGTGTTTTATTTTTGTGTAACATTATTTGCTTATTTGAACAGTTTGAACTATTTAAAATGCAAATTATAGATTTGAATTATTTATTACATCATGGTCCGCTTTTATGACATTTGCTAGTACATTTCATATGAGCTTTAATACATTTATTGCTATGACACTGCATTTTACTTGGTTTTCAAGAACACTTTTTAAATCCTTGTCCTTCAAATTTTGAAAATAATCTTAAAGCTTCTCTTAAAAAAATTGTTTTTCCCTGTAGAATATTAATTATTTCATTGGTTTGACAGTGAGTAATTTCATCCCTCGAAAAACATGGATTTAGCAATAGCAAGCTATTTACGAACACATTGTGTAAAGCGGTTTTAAGTATATGTAACTATTTTGCACAAATGTTACACAAAAATAAAACACCTAATCAACAATGATTACAATAATTCGCCTGGCATAAAGTCAGTCGTATTATAATACGACGGATCTCATGTAGTCGGATTCTAAAACAATCGTGCAAACGTTTATTTTAACGATATGACTAACAAGCGGCACGCGTATTATAACGCGCCTAAAATTATCAGTCAAATTGTGAGATTGTTCATTACTTGGGTACTATTACAATACGCCTAGTCGTATTGAAAAAGCCTAGGCGTATTATAATAAGACTGATTTTACAATAAGCCTGCGACATATACATATACATATTTTGGTTCTGTCTGCCGTAAATATTAGGCGATATCGTAAAATCCCAATAATGCGAAAGGTTTCATGTCATAGCCAGTATATTTCTGAACATTTTGAGCACAAGCAATACGCATAAATATGTTTGCTTTGCAGACGAGCTTGGAAATGGTAAAATGCATTAAAAATGTGAAAAATGCACGACAAATGCAATATTGATTCTAGATCTCTAATCGAATTGGTTCTTCAGATGGCGCTAAAAATTTATTTATCAGATTATGTTGTATGTGTTGAACTTAATATTTCTAATAAGTAGTTTTTTGTTGAGCGTTTATTCCTTTTATCAAACATTCACACTTTTTATAGAACGTTCACTCTATTTATCGAACACTCGTACTTTTTATCAAGCGTTTATTCCTTTTTCCAATTCCTACCAATAAAATGCTCATTTTATATATCAAATCTCATTATTAAAACAGTAGTTTAATCAAAAGGATGAATAAAATGTGAAAAGAGTGAATAAAATGTTTATAGCAACACTTTATTCACGTTGTTATTGACAACACGAATAAAGTAAAAAAATTAAAATTCGCACTACCTTTGAAATTTTCGTTGCTATCGATGGCTTGTTTATAAAACATGACAGTTCACGCAAATTTCTCAAATTCTCCAATTTAGACAATGAAAGTGTGTTTGGACTGGCAAATAAAAGCCAGAAAGCATGCCATAAGATGTTCTGAACGAAGCTGCGGCTGCAGTATACAATTTATGTATTGCCTGAAAAATCAAAATTACATAGTTAAAAAATTTGAAAACTTAACGAGGAAATTCTGCTGGCCTATTTCTCCGAAAAATCGAAGAAAGTAAAGGTGTCCACTTTATGGTGTCGTTACTCAATGCTCGGAGCAACGCTATCTATAAATGAAAATATTGATATTTCCAAGTAAGTCAACCTAACTACTTATTCTTAATTAGATTGAACTATTGGAGTTTTCCAGGTTTTCAAGGCTCATCACATTTATAAAAAGACAGACTGCAATGAAAGGCCTGTAACATGCACTGCACTTGACCATGACGAAAGAGTGGTCAATTTAACTTCCACTGTACTTAATGAATTCAAGTCAATTCTCCTTCTTTAAGTATTCATCAAATTAGTAATAGTACAATTAACATTTATGTAAATGAATTACCTAAGAAATAAACCTTTTTGAAAATTCGAAATTGGAAAAAATATTGTATGATACACGTGCATAAAATTCGTCTTGGGAGGGCACTTGAAACAGGGGACCCGGGGGAGGCCTATTAAAACTGGTTGGCTCGGGGGTGGTCAGTTGAAACATGGGGGCCCAAGGTGGCCCACTTGAAACATGGGACTCCGAGGGGGCCCCTTGGTTATCGACATCCAGAAATATATAATTTCTACTTTAGAACTAAACAAATTCAACTTTCAATTTGTTTAGTTCTAAAGTAGAAATTATATATGAATTGAGTCAAATTCAATTTATTTGAACTCTTGAGACAGGGAGGCCCCCTTAAGACATCCCTGGGACAGGGGGGTGTAACTGCCATCTGACCCGCCGTAATACACGTTTTGTACTTGTATTTTTTGTGCAAGCGCTTCTGGAATCAAAAATTTTGTTTCCATTTTTGTTCAATAATACGCTTTATCTACTGCCGTTTCTAAGTGTAACTTCACACACTGAAAAAATAGTAGCACGTGTGCTTTTTGGCACAGACAAAAAATTGATTTGGTTGATTTTTTTTTCATTAAATTTATTTATTCTCCTAGCAAAAAGATGGGGTAAAACTGAGATTACTTTTCCCAAAATTCTTATAACTTCGACGTAAAAATTGGTATTTTTAATCTTATAGGCGGTGTGCGCATTTTAAATTCCGCGCGTTTTACAGCGCCTCCAACGGCCTTTCTGGCATTTTTAGTGGTAAAACAAATAAACGTCACATTTGTCAGATATTTGCATCCCTTTGCATCCATCATGCATCATATTTGCATATTTGTGCGTCATACCGTTCTCAGGAAAATGTGAAAAACCCGAAAACGTCGACAATTATTTGAACTCAATCTCAAGCAAAGTGGTCATGTTTTTAATTTGGTGGAACGTAACGGTGTCGTATTTTCTTTCTCATACGATTTGTTCGGAAATATGTAAAATTTCACAGACAATGAACTGTTATAGTATTTATTAGGACAGCCAACAACACAACAACAGATTTTCGATGAAGCATTTTCTGGCACTTCAGACATTTGTGTCGAATTGAAGAAATCACTAATCTGTCAATTCGGTTCCGTCAAATTCTGATTAGATTCCGTACCACTAAAAATGCCAGAGATGCCGCGTGGTGGCGCTTAGGTAAAATACGCACACCGCGTATAGTCGTAGAAAAAGTACAGTATGATACATGTGCGTGAAGAGTTTTTTTACACTGCTCATTTTGTATCATATATAAAGCATCGTTAAATATTATAAAAGTTTATTTCATTTTATTTCTTTTAATGTTTGAGGAGACATTTAAAAAAGAACAAAAGACAGAGGTCGTATATTTCTAGTTTTGGCAAAGATAAATCTGTTTTTTTTTACTTGTTTGTGTTTATATTTAACTACATAGCTGTATATATTTTTCTAAAACCGGAGTGAAAATATTATTTTCGGTCCGAAAATGCGGAGCGAAAATTGCATTTCCTTGACTAGTCACGAAAACATTTACACATTATTTTGTAATTTCTGACACCTTAGAAACAAAGAAACGTACTACTAGATAGGTATGTAGAAAATCGTCCATTCAATTTATTAAATTAATGCATATTAATTTTCATTAAAATTGAGAATTTCAGAAAAAAAATCCCCATTCTTCAGTAAAATGACCTACTTTACTCGGAGCCTTGTAAAATACTCGGCACAACATGGAAAATTTTCCTGACTCTTCAGTAAGCAACTATTTATAATTTAGGCTAGAATCCGTTTTCCAGATCTTTCTCCAGATCTTCCCGTTTTTTTTTTCAATTGAAAACATTCAATTGATTTATTTCCATCCCGGGAGCATAACAAACAAAACAAAAAAAGAATCAACCAAATATGTCGTTCCTTTCGTCAGTTATGATCGAAACTGCATGCAAAAATTATGATTTTTGCATATCCATCGTTCGAATCGGGAGTTATGGTCTTGAGTTTATACTACATATAATCCCAGAAAAAAAAACACTTTTAGTTTTTCCCGAATTTTCCAAATTTCCGGTAGATTTTCTAAAAATTGTCATTTATACGAACCTTGTCCTTATATTTACGTACCTACACAAAAAAAAAACAGCCAAATCGGTCGCATCTACATGCGACAATTGATTTTTATTTATTGTTTAAATAATATGGGTATTACATACTTTTTATCTTACAGGAATTTCTTATTTGAACACTAATTCAACATTTTGGTTGCTAACTTTGCTGCTCGGCTGCAGCAACATTATAGTACGAGAGCTAGCAACGTGTTCGAGTAAGAATTTTAGATCGGCTGGTTTTTTGATATACCTTTTTTTTATCGAAGTTAGGTAGCTATGGGATAGGTCTGGCACCTGGGAGCGGGTGCGTTTACATAGGCGCATCCCCCTTATTGCACCTATCTCTCTCGGGCAACCAAATAATTAGTTGCCGTACTCCTCTAACACAACATGTATTCTCCCTGATACTTAAATTGATCTGGCTCCTAATTAAACAACCGAATTTCGATCTACCAAAATTATATTATATTCTTTGATTATCGAACTGTATCGTTCTGGCGCGATGTTAGCAATGACAAAATTGTCTAGCAACTATAATTTTATATTGCTAAAAGAATGAACTGCTTAAAGGTCATAGCAAATTATGAAAAAAAAGTCTTAAAATGATTTCAAAGTTCACAATTTTTATCTGTACAAAGGGGATGCGCGCAGTTAAACGCACCCGCTCCCAGATGCCAGACCTACCCCATCGCTTCCTAACTTCGATAAGAAAGGAAATATACGAAAAAACCATCCAACGACGCGACGTCGCTATAGCTTTTATACTATCAGGGATATTTTTTTTTTAGTTAAAAACATGAGTTGGCTTACTAGGCCAGACGAATAAGAATTTTTCGAGAAATTAATTGGAGATCGTTTCGATACGTTAATTTGGTCCTAAATAAGCGTAATCTGTGTTTTTGTACTCATTGCTTATAGATACCTATTTTCCGTTTATCGCCGATGCGCGGAAACAAAAATTTCCCGCACTACGGTGTTTTTTACTTTCCACGACTAGGAGGGACATTTGCTTCATAGGGTGGGTGTTGGTCAGTGCAACGAGAACAGGAAATGACAGTAAGGCCGAATTCACGAAATGGCTTGCCACATTCAACAAACTTTTAAATGTGCAAAATTCAAAATTATTTTAAATTATTTATTTTTGATTTCTTTTCGGGCTTGATTCGTTACAAAAAATATTGTACCTAACTTATTTGGAAGTGAAATTTCCCGCATTCACACTAAATGCAGCACTCCCTTCGGTCGTGCTTCAAACAAAGTGCTCATGCGGGAAATTTCACTTTCCAGACACGTTAGGTAAATAACTATTACACAAACAGTGCGTTTTTTTTTTTACAACTGGCCCAAAGGCTAGCCATTTAAATATATCATCCCATGTTAACTAATACTTTGGTGCTTTGGGCATCAGCAAGAGACGCCCAGCTATGTGATGTAATTTACACTGTGGGCCAAGGTGGATCTACTAGGCAGTAAGCGGCATGGTCGACTAAGATCTATTACGTTTCTGACCGGTTCAGCTCTTCAGTGACCTCGACGGCAGAATCAGTAATGAGTAAGTAAATGACTTTCACGTAGGTCTCATAGAATTGTATTTATAAAAATCTTAAGAACATAATTTTAATAGATCAGCAAAATTACAATTTTAAAATTTTTCGACTTGGTGGGCTCAATTCTAAAGTAAGTTTTTGCTTTAAAAAGTCGGTCTTTTCTCTACAGAAATTATTATCAAATGACCGGTTTAATTAAATTTTGGATTTTGCGATAGGGACGGTTGAAGAAGGTTTGCCAAACGACAAGAATTCGAATGTGTTAGAAGCGGGAGAAGTGAATATAAAAGATCAGCAATTTCTTTCTTTCTAAACATGTATCACAATTAATTTTGTCATCAAGCTTTTTTATGATAAATCCAGCAACAACTGTTACTGTTACTGTTACTGTTTCCTAACAACCCGATTTCATGTTGATTTGCGACTGATCGCAAGTGCCGGTTATTATGGAAACGTCTTAACTAAAGACTAGACAGCAAGGCTCAATTTCATGTTTCATTTCACATGAAATTGATCCTTACTTGGAGCTCGAACAAAGGCTTTTCTGAATTTGCACAAATATTGCACCTGCGTTTGCCCATAGTAGGAAAATGATAAACAGTCGCAAACAGGAACAATAAATAAACTAAACAAGTAAAGATAAAAAACCAAACTATCAAAAAGTAACGGCAAAATGGAACAGTAACAAAATGAAACAACAACAGACGGCGAGAATTACAAAATTTCAATTCGTGGCTTTACGCTTTCAAAAAAGCTCTCGGAATGAGCCACACTTTGGTCTCGGATACTTATGGCGTTGTGTTAGATTATCGTGTACCTTACTATAGTTCTCCTTGTATCCTTTTTCTTTTTTTGATGGTCTTTCGTTTTTCTTTTACACCACCATGGAATTACAATGCGGCAAACGCCCTTCAAGAAATTGTTAACAGTAATTCGATGGTGTTCTTTTAACTTTAGGCTAAGATTTCTAGAGTTATGAACATATTAATTATTGGAGTTCTGTCAGTATTGGACAGTCCCGGCCCTAGGACAGACTCTGGTTAAACGCAGAACCACAAAAGTGGAAAACACTTGTAGCGATCGTCTTTCGGATATGTAACAGATAACAACATCAAGTCATTGATATCATATTAGGGATGAACAAAATCCCGCGGACATTGTAACAAGAGAAGTGGCGGCTAATCCATTGTGGTTTAACGACCCTTCTATATTACATGAAATTCATGTTGAGTACAAGAAGACAAAATCGGTAGTAAACGTCACTCAAGTAATAAAGAGAGATTTTAGAGTTCAGTCGCAGTATGGAAACGTGTAACCGAATAAAAACCATTCCTGAGTCTTGTTGGGCGCTTAACAATTCAGGAATTACGTTACACTGAAACTCGATTAACTCAACTCGAGGTATATCAAAAGAAAATACAAAAATTAGAAAAAAGGAAAACATTGAGAAATAATCGTTTAGCGTTCTCAATTAATTTTTACATGAAAATCTAAGCGTCAGGGTGGGGACAGACTACGCAATGCAAGCATTTCAGAAAATAAGCACCCTACTGTCTCCAGTGTTCTAGTTTCAATTTGTCAAATTATTGTATTATAAGATTACACTTTATAAACACATATTAATATTATCAAATCGATCTAACATATCAAGATAACTTTCACCGTCAGAGCTAATACCCTCTCATGGCGCTACTCGTACCTACGAGCCGCCGCACCACCATAGAGCTGGTCTCACCTCATTGGTTCACGGCATCTCGGTATCACCACCCCTTCGAAGTATCACCCGTTGCGCAAACTGGACCCTAGAAACCCCAGAATGCATCTTCTTCTTAGACGCTTACTTGGAGTAACATCTAACTATCGTGCGTTCAACAAAAAACGACGTCAAATGGGCAATGAATTAGAAAACGTATGGCGTAGATGGTGACAAATTTGTCTCCTGACATCTGAAATTTGACATGTCAGAATATTAGATTCGGGAGGTTTTTACGGTGGTGCCTAATTCACGCGGCCAGACACTGAAGCCAAGCCCCCGTTCCCCCACTAGCCAGAGCTTGTGAAGGCTCCTGCCGTTCTTCTATCCACATTTAATAATGTCACTGTTTCCGTAATAAGCATTGCATGTGTCTGATCTAAATGCAGACATAACTTGAAGATTCCAAGGTTTGTTTCGTCGTCGATTTTTGTTGAACGCACGTTAGATTCGACTATCCGGCTGTGCTCTGCAGGTATAAGTGCTGTAAGAAGTGAATAAATTAAATAGCTGTGCTCATCTTCGACTGAGTTTCCATTTCTAACCCGACCGCGCCCCGACGGCTGCACTATTATTGATTTTCTTACTGTAACAGACAACTGAGTTTAAATTGACGGTTAAATTTTGTTCATAACAGTTTAGCTTTATATATACATGACTTTTTATATTATGTTATATCTACATAAATACGTACATATTGTGTATTTACATTTTATTAAGAAAATCTTAAAGAGCGTAGGATATCTCTTTCATCATTGATTTTTGACATTAACCCGATATTTGGCATGCAACATAAATATCTCCCAGTTTTTTATTTGTGGAATAAAGAAAAATCTTTCTTCAGTTAGTCGTTGTACTACTTTCAATCATATTTGGTACTATCAATTTTAAAAAAAATTGTACAATATTATAGTGTAAACCTATTTTCATGCTTAAATTTGCTGTCATGTTTTATTTTCTTAAAGAACGTTTTTATAATTATGTGAATTCACAGGTCCAGAGAAGGTTGTAAACGCGTTTGCAGATTACAGTGTATAATACATACATAAGTTCGAATAAAACCGCAGAAAATTAACTCTCAACTTTTGAACATCTAACTAATGATGTTATATCTGAAGAGCTATATTGCTTGCTGCTAAATAATGAAAAAATAAGTTTATTGGGGGCATCCATATTAGGTCCTTTTATGGTAAAGTATTGTCAAATGGTTCTTGCAGAGTCCCTTGTATATTTTATTCAGTTGTTTAATCTTAATCTTTAATCTTCTTCATCGTACTACAGAGTGATCATAAAGTTCTGCACAAAATTCATAATTTAGTTCTGTAAAGTTTCTGCGAAAAACGCTCGCTTGTTAAAATGTTAGTTTATCAAAGTATAATCACAAATAAGAATACTTAATCGCTACTATGTAGTATCTTTGCGAATTAATAAAAAATCACTATCCACAGCACAGACATTATTCTTACGTTATTGAATTACTGATGTCCCACGCACACACATGCATTTGCAAAATAATCGGAAATTCCTCGGCAAATCATGATATGGGTAGTTTTTGTAGAGGAATAAATAAATTGTGTGATTAATCTTAAAGACGGGAAGGCTCCATGATCCAAAGCCCTGTATTTCAGTCGAATTTTAACTAATCATACAATTATGATATTGTTTCAGTAATTCTACTGAACAGTAGTTTTATATAATATTTCCAGTAATTCTACGGAACAAAGGTTTTTTAATAGACCCAAAGTAAATGTGACCTGCTGGCAAATTGTTTTTCTTTATTCATTCCGCTATAAATATTTCCAAACATTAAAAAAAATTGCATTTTGTTGTCTAAATGCTTCCTGGCTTTTAATATTAAACTTATTTAATCATCGCAGTTTTTTGTGACATGGGTAACATCTTTTTACAATTTGTAAATATTAAAAAAATGTGAAATGACAAATTTGTATACATAGCAGATTTACGTAATATAACTTACAAGAACAATAATACGTATGTGCTCTTTAAACATCCTGTAAACCAGGTTTCAAATAATAAAATAAACATTTTACGGAACAGTGTCGTATTAACTAAACGTTAATTGTATTGCAGATGCTAAATAAAAACAGAAAACATATTTATTTATTTATTTAATTGATTTTAAAGAACGATTTTGATAAATCTTCCTATTAGAGCAATGCTCGCTGTTGAAAATGTTCTCGCACTTGACGTCCTGCGCTAACCGAACGATTTTCGTCCGGCTACCTGGCATACCGTTGTAAGTGTATCGTGTATGTAGTGCAGTCTCAATCGCCTTTGTGGTTGTCTTCTGCTTAATCGCTGGATTTTCTCTGCTCGTTTTTCCGACAGATTGAACATCGGGGACTGTCTCTGTGCAGGAACGTCCGTCCAATGGGTGTGCTGTTCACTGTCGATATGGCCCTAAATCACCCTTGTGGTTTCATGTGCGATCCCACAAGTGGGCCGTGGTCCTAACACAAGTCTCTTGCTCCTTTTTTGGCAAGGAGGTCGGCTCTTTCGTTTCCTTCAAATCCCTAAAGTTCCGGCACTCACCGCAAGCTCATTCTATGGTGTTCTGCCAGTTTCACCAGCGATTCGAGACATCATTTCACCACTCTGGAGCGTACTTCGACAGTTCTTCCAGAGCTTTTAGCGCTGCTTGACTGCAGGCCATAATGTTGATCCGCGTATTTGCACAGCCCCTCCTCACTATTTCTCTGGCACTGATCTCAATTGCAGTAATTTCTGCTTGGAACACTTGGGTTTCCCAGGAGCCCAGCTTAATGCTCATGTCATTTTCGAATATAAATTTCCTTTGGTAATCATTAAGTATAATTATTCTTGCTCACGTGTCACGCAAAACACCAGAGATTTAAAAGCATGGAAAATTGTCACAACTGGACAGTTAATTATTAACAATTTCAGATAGATTCTTAATGCAAATCGCTATTTCTAAATTTGGGCTGCGAGGTGGTACTACCAATATACTGAATGATTTTGTGACGAATCAGACCCTCTATAATATGTATTTATCGTGGTACTTGCACAACAAAACAGTTTGTGTCAGGATGATTTCTTCCTCTATGTTAATTAATTACATCACTGTCAGTTCAGTGACTGATTCATCTGAATACACATTTATACAAGTGTCGAACAAACAGCACGAGATATCTGAATGTGTATATGTTACGGACAAAACACGAAATGTAGACAATTTGCGTTTTGTACAACAAAAATCGCGAATTGACCAAGCTTTTTAGACAATGCCCAAAGTGGACTACAAATTTCATGCATTTCGGCATTTGTCCAGACAAAACGCGTTCTGTCTAAGTAGAATTAGACAAGTTATATTTTTACACGTTTATGGTAATAAGTTAATACGAACAAATAAATAAAAATCAAATAACTTAACGAGGTTACAAAATGTATCATGTCTTGCACAAATATACTGTCTGCATTTTAAGCACGTGAGGGTTCTTTTGCGGTCCTCTTTTCGTATAAGTATATACCTCATGTATACATGATTACATGATATCTTAGTGTTAGGGGAACGTCGGAGTTGCTAAAGCAGTGAAAAAAACTTCGAAATTTACCAGAAATTTTCAAAATTCCATAACTTTTGACCGGTTGAAGATAGATTAGCATTAGTTCACGAATCTTGAAGAAAATATAATTCTGTACAAATATCTAATATACACATTTCGTAAAAAGTGAAGAAGGTAATGAGCTAGAGTAAAAAGTTTGACGGAAAACGTGAGGTGCCATCAAGTTTGTCTAAAATTGCTCACATTCAAGAACCCGCAGCTCGAAAACGGTGCTTTTTTTCGAAGATATGTGTAGAAACGGAGTTGTAGCAAATTTTATAAGCTTTTCATTTTGATAAAGAAAATTTTCCCTACGACGCACTGTTTTTGAGATATCGAGAAAAAACCGCAAAATTACGATTTTGGTAGGCCTTTTTTTTCGGAAATGCGAACTAAAGACAAAATTTTAGTACATAACAAACTAATAGTACATAAGTCATAATATTATGTAAATTTTTTAATATCACGCGTGCGTTTCACATGATAAATCCGTTATCTCTACTGTATCTACTGTATACATAAATATCTAAGTATCAGTATTATCAATTCCATAACGCTGTTACGAAACAGAATTTGTCAAGGGTCGTCTGATGATCTGAACAATTTTTACATTATATTTTACAAACACATGTTTTGATGTTAATGTGACGTTCTGGAAAAATCGCGGCGTGATGATTCCATCGTAGTCTCGACGGATCGCCATTGCAAGTTCTAGAAAGCCGGTTCCCACTTTAAATACGATGCGTCCAAATAGTCAGTCTAGTCGAATCGCGTCGATAAAGAAGTGCGAATAAGCTCCGTGTGACTGTTAAAATAAATAATTGTGCTGTTATAACTGTAAATAGTCCAGTGTTTAAATAAATTGTACATAGTTCGTTCAACTAAAAAGTTTTGTGAACCCGTAAACGCTACATTGGTGTCAGGAGTGGAATTAATTAAATAAATACGAAGACTGCAACGAAGAAAGTTATGAAAGAACTAAAGGTTGCAGAGCTGAAGAGGGAGCTGGAGGAACGTGAGTTGAAAACTTCTGGAACAAAATCGGTGTTACAGAAAAGGCTGATTGAGGACCTTGAAAAAGCGGGTGAAAATCCTGAAATATACTTGTTGGAAGTTGCCTGCGACATAAACACTATGCTACACAAGCTCCAGGAAAACATTCTGGAAAATTCTACAAGTTTAGAGCAAAAGCTTCTCGAAAATTCTACCAGTTTAAAACAAGAACTTCTGGAAAATTCTATCAGTCGAAAACAAGAACTCCTAGAAAATTCTAGAAAGCTGGAAGAGAAAATTGGTTCCATCGAAGAGAAACTTCTAGAATAATCGGACGGTCTGAGGAATGAATTCAAGGAAAGTCTTCAACACATCGAGAATAAATTCGACGATAAACTAATAGCGATTGAAGAGAAGCAAAGAGAACTTGAGAGTAAGTTTGCGAATTTAGGGCACATTGAAGTTTTGATGGTAAATCTCAGTGGTCCAACTACATTCTGCAGTTCGAAGCAGCAGCCGCAGCCAACGCTTGGAGTAATGCCGAGAAAGCCATGGCCTTGATATTGGCACTACAGGGTGACGCAACCGACGTGCTACAAACAATCCCATCAGAACAAAGGGCAGACTATGGACAGCTTGTGAAGTGCTTGGAGATGCGCTATGGACCGACACACCTTGTGCATGTGTATACTTCTCAGAAACAAGTAAGGCCGGTTTGAGAAGTCAAGCCCGAATTCGAACCATTGAAGAAGAAGCTACGAACGGAATCGAAGAAAAAATAGAAGCAACTTAGGAAGGTGCTAAAGGATATTGTGCCAAAAGAAAAGAAGACGAATATCAAGTGTGGGAAGTGTAGAAAAGAGAGTCACGGATAAACGATGCACCGTCAACGTCAAAAAGTCCAACGGAGCCAGCATAAGGTGGCAACGTCAGAATACCCTGGAAGCAAGTGTTGCATGCATCAAACGCCAACTTAACAGCTCGTTCGTGGATGGATTTCTGAACGGAAAGCCATGTTCGCTGTTAGTGGATACAGGAGCAACGAAGACGATCGTAAGGCCCAACGTTTTAAACACCGACAAGGACATATCACCCACAAATTGGAGATTTCGTACCGCTACTGGGGATTCGGCTACCACCCACGGAGAAGTCAACGTTATTATCACAATTGGGAGTACCGCTTTCCACCACAAGGTACTGGTAGCGAATATCGAGGATGAGGTAATACTTGGAATGGACATTCTGGGCAGTAAGGGCTGCGGATTAGACTTCGAACGTGGCACGTTGAAAATAAATGGAGAAGAGGTCGTACTACACCGAACTAATGAGGAAGCCATTCGTGTGATTTTGACTGAAGACACTTCAATACCAGAACGGAGTGAAATGATTCTGGAAGCTCGGGTGGATCACAAAGATGGAGAGAGAAACATCATGATGTTTGAACCCAGATGTAGTGACAATGAGATAGGACGAGGATTGGTACTGGGCAAAAGTTTGTTGCATACGTCTGGTGTAGTACCAATAAGAGTGATGAATGTAAACTTCGACGCTCTGACCCTGAAGAAAGGCACTGTATTAGGGTATTGTTCTCCTATTTCATCCATCATCCGCCAAATAAGAATCACTGAAGAGCCACAGAAGAGGATTGCACCCGAACTAGTCAACCTGGTCAAGACATCGTCGAGGGAACTTAATGACAACCAAGGGAAGCAGCTCAAAGTACTCGTAAGCCGTTATCAGGACATCTTCGATACCGGGAAGGGTAAAAGAGGCAAAACCGACGTCATTAAGCATCAGATCAACACTGGGGATGCGTGCCCGGTTAGACAGCCTGCCAAGAAGGAAGAGGCCGACAAGATCATTCGGGAAATGGAGGAAGAAGGAGTGATTGAACCGTCGAGCAGTCCATGGGCCTCGCCTGTTGTTCTAGTAAAGAAAAAGGATGGATCAACTAGATTCTGCGTGGACTATCGTCAACTGAACAACGTGACAAAAAAGGACAGTTATCCACTCCCCCGAATTGATGATACCCTCGATACCTTGGCGGGTTCGAAGATCTTCTCGACTTTGAACTTAAAAGTGGTTACTGGCAAGTTGAATTGGCACCTCAAGACAAAGAGAAAACAGCATTTATCGTTGGCACAGGCCTGTGGCAGTTTACTGTAATGCCGTTTGGCCTTTGCAATGCTCCTGCAACTTTTGAAAGATTAATGGAGACGGTGTAGAAAGGATTATCGTTGCCTAGTGTATCTGGATGACATCATTGTGGTCGGAAAATCATTCGAAGAGCACGTGAAGAATCTAGAGGAAGTGTTTCAACGCCTTCGAAATTCTGGACTGAAGCTTAGTCCAAAGAAATGCCACTTGTTTAGAAAAGAAGTGCAATATCTAGGGCATGTAGTCTCAAGTCAGGGTGTCGCCGTCGACGAGCAGAAGGTCAAGGCCGTGAAGGAATGGCCAACGCCTACAAACAAGCACGACTTGCGCAGTTTTCTCGGTTTATGTACTTACTACCGCCGGTACGTACCAGGATTCGCCAACATTGCTAAACCGTTGACTAGGCTAACTGAGGGCGAAAGAAGGTTCCAATGGGACAAAGATTGCAAAGAATCGTTTGGCCAGCTGAAGAACGCACTGATCAATGCACCGATTTTGAGTTATCCGTTGCCACAAGGAGAGTTTGTGTTAGACACAGATGCTAGCAACGTGGGAATAGGCGCTGTATTGTCCCAAATACAGGAGGGGCGAGAGTGTGTCATTGGTTACTTCAGCAAAACCTTGTCAAAGCCAGAACGAAATTATTGCGTTACTAGACGAGAACTGTTGGCCGTCGTGAAGTCGTAGAGCACTTCTATAAATACCTCTACGGAAGAAAATTCTTGTTGAGGACGGATCATGCAGCGTTGAAGTGGCTTCTAAACTTCAAGAATCCCGAAAGACAAGTAGCCAGGTGGATCGAGAGACTGCAAGAGTTCGACTTTGATACGGTACATCGTGCTGGTATAATCCATCAGAACGCCGATGCGCTATCGCGAAGACCGTGTCCAGAAAACTGCAGTCACTGCCGACGTGCTGAGGATAAGGACCTCTCCGTTCGAAGGACGAAAGTTATAAACGAACGCTGGAGCCCTGAAAGGATTCGAGAAGCCTAGGAGAACGACCCGGACTTGCTGTTGGTACTAGGATGGAAGAACGAACACCGGAGACCGACGTGGGAACAAGTTGCGC
The DNA here is from genome assembly GCA_963583935.1 of Diaperis boleti. Taxonomy (NCBI): domain Eukaryota; kingdom Metazoa; phylum Arthropoda; class Insecta; order Coleoptera; family Tenebrionidae; genus Diaperis; species Diaperis boleti. The sequence continues at coordinate 33,005,046 of OY757242.1, read as the reverse complement.
AATACTCACCCAGTGTGAAATCGTATTGGGCTCAGTGGAATTCCATTGTCGTGGAAGATGGAGTCTTGAAACGCGTGCTTGAAAAACCTGAGGGTCAAATAGAGAGAAAACAACTGTTGATCCCCAAAAACAGAATTCCGGAAGTTCTGGAGGAACTCCATTGTGGAGTAACAGGTGCACACTTGGGAGTGTCAAAGACCCTTGGGAAGCTGCGGGAAAGGTTCTACTGGGTGAACTGCAAGGTGGATGTTAAGAAGTGGCGTAAGAAATGTGCAACTTGTGCCGCAAGTAACGGTCCACAAAAGCGCAGGAAGGCTCCGATGAGACAACACAACGTGGGTAGTCCATTCGAAAGAATTGCTGTGGACATTGCTGGTCCGTTTCCTCAAACAGATGACGGAAATAAGTACATTGCTGTAGTCATGGACTATTTCAGCAAGTGGGTAGAAGCATATGCCATACCGAATCAGGAAGCTGCCACAGTTGCCGATGTAATTGTGAAAGAGCTTATCTGTCGATTTGGTGTGCCGTTGGAACTACATTCCGACCAAGGTAGAAACTTTGAATCCGCCTTGTTCCAGAAGATGTGCAGCACTTTGAATATTCGGAAGACAAGAACAACACCGCTTCACGGAATGGTGGAACGAATGAACCGAACGATAAATCGATACTTGTCCAAAGTCGTCTCTGACCATCAAAGAGATTGGGATCGCTACTTTCACCTATTCCTCATGGCATACCGATCATCCGTTCATGAGTCAACTGGACAGACACCAGCTAGCATAGTGATGGGTCGCGAATTACGTCTTCCCTGCGATTTGCGATTTGGGTGCCCACCGGGTGAAGACCTAGCTGGCGACGATTATGTCACCGAACTGCAAAGAAGGATGGAAGACATTTACTATCGGACACGCTTAAACATCCAGAGTGCTAGCGATCGGATGAAGGATACCTACGACATCAATGCTGACAGAGGTGGATACCAGCCAGGCGACTTGGTGTGGTTGTACAACCCACGACGACGCCGGGGTTTGTCCCCAAAGTTACAGACTTCTTGAGAAGGGCTGTACGAAGTTCTTAACCGAATTAATGATGTCGTTTATCGCATAAGAAAGAGGCCAAACGGAAAACCAAAGATCATCCACTTTAACCGTTTGTCACCATACCATGGAACCAGCGAGGACCGTCAGCAAGAAGAGCAGGTACGGCAATTGATGCCAGTGGAAGACCTGTCATTCGAAGAGTTTATGACTCTGCATTCTGGAAGTTATAAGTCCCGGTTTGGAGTCACCCAAGAAGTACGTCAGGACATTTTTAAAGCTCCAGCAGACTATTCACTAGTCCATTGTGTGTCTCAAGATCTGCACATGTCGAGAGAAATCGCCACTGTGTTCAAAAGGAAGTTTGGTAGACTCGACGAGCTTCGAAAGCCAAACCCACAAGTTGGAGGGTTACTACGTCTGGCAGGCACACGGCAGAATTCACGAAGGAACATCTTCTATCTAGTCACGAAACAATTCACGTTCGAGAAGGCTACCTACCAAAATGTTTGGGATACTTTATGTGTGTTAAAAGAAATTGTCCTCTCCCAGGGTATCACCAAATTAGCAATCCCGAAGATCGCCTGTGGATTTGATTGTTTGTATTGGAGACTAGTCAGAAGTATGTTGGAAGTTCTTTCGCTTCACGGGAGTAGAGATTTTAGTGCATTGCTACAACCCAAAAAAGCCAACAAACTGGAAGACTGTCGATTGTTACTTCTATGGCACGTCTGGATGTAGAAAAGGAGCAAACTGCAGATTCCGCCACGATGAGACTGATTTGACGTTTCGGGACGAAACATCTTTAAGGAGGGGGCAGTGTGACGTTCTGGAAGAATCGCGGCGTGATGATTCCATCGTAGTCTCGACGGATCGCGACCGCAAATTCTAGAAAGCCGGTTCCCACTTTAAATACGATGCGACAGTGGCCGTCCAAATAGTCAGTCTAGTCGAATCGCGTCGATAAAGAAGTGCGAATAAGCTACTTAATCCGTGTGACTGTTAAAATAAATAATTGTGCTGTTATAACTGTAAATAGTCCAGTGTTTAAATAAATTGTACATAGTTCGTTGAAATAAATAGTTTTGTGAACCCGTAAACGCTACATTAATAATAGATTAACCATAGAAACTCGAATATTGTGTAACATCGTGATTATGCCGTCACATGAACTATCAAGATATTGTCTAATGACAGGTAGAACTAACAGCGAACCAGATACAAATTTCCAGAGATCTTCTTTCTTACAAAAAAAAAAAAAAATAATTAAAACATCGGCGTTTTTTTTAGTAATGAAGCATTAAAATTGCATTAAAAACGTATTTATAATCCATTGCCAGGTAGAATTTATTATTTATTTATAAATCAAAAATTTAAATAAAAAAAAACAAAACAAAAATCTGCCAGCCAGTGACGTTTTTGCATGTTCCATAGATCACAAAACCGTTTCAATTTTTTCATAATACCTACCTGTATAAATATTAAATTTAGTCCGACAGATCCGTCTGAAACAGGATTTTTGACTTTCCTTTGACAATTCTAGCCGTCAAGAGATATGTGCGAATGGAATGAGTTATCCATGTGGATAAAACTGGAAAAAAATAAAATAATTTTGTAGTGCTGGGGTTGCGGGTGTTGATCAAAACACAAGGGCGCTAGTCTGGTGGGCGCGTGGAGAATTACAATGCTACAATTTCGATTTTGTAGAATTTACGAAATAGCTCGGAGGCTATTGTAATGCTATTGTATTCTTGGCGGCTGGACGCCTACAAATACAAAAAAATGTACCGCTGAAGTTAATAATTAGTTAATTGTGATTAGTAGGAAAATGGTAATTTTTAAACTAAAGTTAAACCATTTTTGTAAAATATTTTATTGCTGTTGAAATTCACCAGAATACTCCATCATGTTCGCTCACAAATAGAGACAACACCTGATTTATCTGTAAAAATTATTAAAACAATGGTAACTATTCAATTGTGGCCTCTAAAATGGTTTTATACCTAGCCGAAAACGAGAATTTAATTTCCGCGATGCTATTTTTCCCAATAAGACCGCCAGGTGTAATATGACCAAGTTTTTTAGATCCACAAAAAAGTCGCATGGAATTTCTACACCGGTTTGGTTTGTGTAGACTTCTTTGACTTTTGATTCCTTGAGTTTGTTGTATTTTGTAGCTGTATTCTCTAAAGAATCTTGGTAAAGAAGTGATCGAACCACAGGTCCCCATATAGTATTTTTACGACGTTTACAAATTACACCAAATTCGTGATCGCTCGTTATTCAAAATTAGAGTAGAATAAATTAATATACATAGAAGTCCCGAAATGAAATGAAATATTTAAAGAATGATGCAAATTCAGCACTCTACTCCGTGCGTGCTCATTGCCTCCAGTTCGGCAGTTTCTTACTCAGACGACCCACGCTGGTTCAAGTCGGTGACTGTAATGGACTGGTGTGCGCCAAGAAGAAAATGCAAATAATAAATAATCAATGAACCTGTGAAATTTTTGAAAATGAAAAGTAATCTACTGGTATATTTTATTAATGCCTTTAATTAAAAAAAAACATTAAGTTGTAAAAATATTTTTGTTATTTAAAACCATTATTTCAACCATTAAATATTTTGATTTCGACGCTGTAACTCGATATTTTCTAGTTCTGAACCAAAAGTCTGTACCGCTTTGTTCCCTCGAGTTTTCTTCTCTTTTGTCCCGCTCTAAACGCTCAAACTCATTGTTTGCTTTGATCTTCTACTTTTATCAAACAAACAGTGTCGGACTTTGGCAATTTTTGGCAAAGTTGGGCTTTCTTTTCTCATTAAATTTTGAGTACTTTTTCCAGTACATAGTAGTAATTTGTGTAGAGAGGCTGTAAAAGTTATCTTTTTTTGACGCATCTGTTGTTTATGGCCAAAGCGTGAACCAAGAACACAATTCAGATAAGGCCAAAAAAGCACTTTTGGCCGAGGTGCACACGACGTTTTTTAGGCTATGATTACAAAGGGATTAAAAAATTTGATCATATTTAGCAATTATGTATTACCAAATCATCAATCAAAAAGTTGTTTGTATGGTCGCTTTTTTGGAGCCTTTTTTTATTTCCAATAGTGGTTATTCTGTAAGGATACGTTAAAATTTAAAGTGTAAAATTTTAAAATTAAAATTTTAATATTTGACGGTTCGGAAGGGACAAGAACCCCGTTTGCATCGGTTTATTTGTTCACAGTCATAAAATTTTGCCACGAGCGACATAAAATTCCCTGCCATATTGCTGGTGTTGTTTGTTAAAGCTCGGTGGGCTTTCTTTATGAGTGGCTTTACACATTTTAGAATGTAATCCAAGGCATACTTCAGGGTTTCAGAGAGGACCTTGTCTTTAGATTGGACTCCAATAACGTGAAAATGCCCAAATCTTGGTGCAAAAGTACAGCGTTGGGCCATTTTTGGAGTTTTGAATTATAGATCCCCATGCTGCCCTCGTTAGCCTTTTAATCAAAAGGCGATTAAGAATTTTTTGGATTTTTCTAGATACCTCTTGTGTTTTCATGAGTGCTTCTATGTTGTTTTTTACTGCATGATTGGCACACTTTTTTTCAATGTGTCATCCGTAAGAGATACGTTCTTTTAATATTTCCAAAGACATTTGAGTCTCCGGCTCCAATAAAATTCATATATTATTGCAATCCATGTAATGTTGAACTTCGATCGAATAACTGAACCAGTATATCAACTTCCATAGCCGAAGAACTACCTTCCCAGTTCTTATAGCACTCATGCTTTTCCTTTTTTCCTAATTTATCCAAGCACAAGCACATTGAACAATATTTATTCCTCACATCCAAGTCTAACTATTTCTTGGTTCATTATGCAAACGGCTCCTGAATTAAAATCATATGTATGTCCATTACTTCGATGCGACCATCCTTCATCAACAATTACTGTGATACGCGGTATACCATCTGCAGTAATGTCACCTTTTCTAATAGCTAGCTAACCTCATAGCAGACACCATTAGGTGTGCAAATCCAAGAGCAACCTCACTGCTCAGGAGACATTAATTTTGTTGCCATTCCAGAGACTGTCACCAGGGATCGGGCAGCAATTGTAGTGGAGCTGTCCCACAGGGGTAGAGAAGAGGTGTATCGTAATAGCATCGGCCTATGTCCCTGGTGAAGAGACCAGTACACCTCCAGAGGAAGTGAAGAGCCTCATAAATTGGTGCAGCAAGGTAAACAAACAGCAAATTCTGCGCTGCGATGCCAAGACGCACCACATAGTATGGGGTAGCACGGACATGACCGACAGAGGTAAGGACCTGCAAGAATATGTTTGTTCTAGCAACTAAAGCCTGACGAAGTCAAAGAAAAGCCTCTCGGAAAATTCTTAACTTTGCAAAAGTGCTGGAGTATCTGCGAAAATAGAAAACATTAATGTTGGAACAAAAGATCAAGAATTGTCGCAGTTCAGTAAGGCTGGAAAAAGTCAATCGACCTCAAAGTAAAGTAAAAAAATCACATTCTAAACGAAAATATACGTGTGGATAATAATAATTATAAAGTGTCAAATGTCCTTGCATGGTCTTTGCAACTGGCGCTCAAAAACTTAGTGAATGTCACTGTTAGAAGTTGCTAAGCATTTTCCACATGTATTAACTGTCATCAGTGGATCGAACGTTTAACATAAATCCAAAGTGAATAAAATGTCAAAATTCTTTGTATCATGTAAATCTTATCTCTAATCGACCCCACTCCGAAAATTGTTTACAAATGGATTTCTGCTTTGAATACCGTGATAACAAACCCACTAACGAAGATCAGTTATGTTTGCTAATGGTCGAACAATTAAAAGGTGCTAGAAAAAAATTAACACCAATTGTAGATCATGTAATAAGATCTACATTGAGTTCCAAACAAAAACGCGGCAACCACACTCTAAAATATCTGGAACTTAGTTCTGAAGAATACCGGGATATAGTGATGGCATCTAAAGTATTAGAAGAATGGCACTTGAAGTCAAACAAACCAGGATGTGACCTACCTAATACTAACATAATTGTTAACCACGTAAAATTGACTACTTCAAGGCAACTCCAAGATAAAAGCGTAGTGATAGATGAAATACTACTTCTTGAATTATTGGAATTATACGAACGCATGGGCGTCGTTATTCAAAGAATGTCAAGTGACGGCGACAATAACTCCGAACCTTCTGGTAAACAAATTAAAGAAAATCCATACAGTTCCTCTGCAACTAGCGATTTTGAAACAAAAAAGAGTCCAAACTCTTCACATCACTCCAAGTTAACTAAAGGTTCATCAGTGCACGTCGAATTAACGCCTACTGAAGACGATAAATCAGAAGGACCTACCAAACAGTCAACACATACTAGTCTAAAATTTGACACAAGTGCACATGTTGTAACACCGGTGGTATCTGAGATGAGCCTACATCATCCAGATCTCTCAAACTCGAATATGGGCAGTTTCAAAATGAAACAAGAGGAAAACGATAGTACCGAAAGTTCGGTGGGTTCACAAAAAGATGGTTAAGTTATTCTACTCGCCTATATACATTTTTAAATAAAATATTCTAGGTTCTACTAACTTAAATATAAAATCAACTGAATCTGATAAGCAAAAGAAAAACGATGAGGAAACCTCAATTTTTATTAAGATCAAATGCTGTTCGAGGTCTTGTGATTCGGATATGGACGGTGTTGGAACAGTTATTAAGTGTGCTGGCACATGTTCATCAAATTATCATATTAGACTCAATGGAGAGCCAGTTCTCCTCAAACTAAACCAAGTGATATTCCTCTTGAATTAATGCAAGATCTATAATCCGCTTGTATTTTTAGAATAATGTAGAAGACGGTACTGTGTATTGTATTAACACAGGTGCTGATTGTGAAGAAGACGAAATTAAAATCATCATCAAGCAATGCCCAGAATGTAGATCCACAATTATAGGTTCTACTACTGGTATAACAGACGTCAGAGAAGGAACAACCCCATCTTCTTTTACTGATAACATCGTGGATGAACCCTTTCCGGTTGGTCCTAACCAATCAAAAAGTATCAGTAATAAATCAGATCCATTTTCAAAAAATCTCACCAATCAATCAGATTATTCTTCTAAACATAGTTCAAAAAGTGCCATGAATACGTCGGATTCACAAGTTCCTCCTTCTAGACATAGTTCAAAAAGTGCTACAAACAAATCACCTTCCATCATTTCCGCTCTAGACATAATGGGCGAATCCCATGAATCTATAACTTTACACGGAAAACAAGGCGATGAAACCAAAATGGTAGACTCCTCAGATGAAGAATCTGTCAAGCATCAATCTTCTGATAAATTAAAATCTGCGAGCGGTCAGCCAAAAATTGATGTACTTATTGACACAAACAACGTAGAACAATCTATTGTTCATATTCTCGAAGAACCTCTCTCTCCACTTCTGAGGAGACGAATCTGTTCTTCAATGGAATTTGATGTAAATACAGTTCACACGAGATTAAGGAAACATGGGATTGAACATAAGAACTCGAAAATTGTTCTGGAATTAAAAACCTTGGGCGTAGATAACATATTAAGAGCTTGTAGACCGGCAAAGTGTTGCCGCAAGGCGATCTTGAATGAAAAACAAAAAACAGCATTGCCTTACTGCGTTAGTTTGAAATCTTTACCGTTGCTTGCAAATGATGTTGAAATTATTAAACAATCGATTGAAATGAGTCGCAGAAGAATGAAAGTTGCCCCGAATGTTTCCGACGTTAATAAAGACAGTTTTGCTTACTACATTAGTTTAGAAGATAGAAATGGATTTATACCGGACAAATATTCTTCGTGGGTTGTACCCGTTTATGATGTAAAAAGTACCAGCGGTATTTCGAATCAAAACAATGGAAAAATTTTCGTTTTAAAAAACCCCAACTTCCTTCCAAAACAGGTGAATTCGATTAATAAGTTATTGATGATTCCTAATGGAAAGAATTTGTATGATGTGTCAAATACATTTCGTATTTTAAGAAAATTGCTGTGGGAAAAAACAAACGTTTTTAATGATGTCTGGAATGAGGATTTCAATCCTGTTTTTGTCGAAGAATATGAGCAATTTGACATAACTTGTACAAAACGAAAAAATAAAAGACACTTGTCTAAGAAGACTGTTTCAAAAGTTTATCCGACGTTAAATTCGCAACAGACTGACAGGAAAGGGAATAGTACCACATTATGCAGACAGAAATCGTTAGAAGGTGGCGACTATCCGTTATCATTTGATGATAAAAAATATAAGAGTTTGTGCAAAGGGTTTGTTTGTGCTCGAAACAAAAAGACTGTCTATAGAAAGAAGAAAGCACAAACATCACAGAAAAAGAAATTGGTGTCTGTTAAGTCTATGTCTTGTGTTTCTGGGAAGATTTTTTATATACCAAACAGGGAAGTCTTTATAAGAAAATGTCGAAGTTTGGAATCCATTTTGCATCACATGGTATGCATTTTTAAACGGTATAATTATTTCTAAACATTTTCATTTTAGCAGTCAAAACGAATTCATAAAAGGCACATATATAGTAAAACTGTCAAGAGTGATAAAATGCGTTTGAGAAAAGTCTTATCTGCAACTACAGCATCTGAGAAATTGCATTTTTACAAAAATTATTCTGACACCGTTATTAATAAACCTCGCACCAAAGTAACCGATGAGAACATGCAAGCCTGGCACCGAAGAAATGGACGTAAAGACCAAGAACTTAGCCGGAATAAATTGGAAATCTACGTCGATCTAATCGATGGAGACTTGGTTTGGGGTAACTCACTTCCTTTAAAACCAATAAATTACAATACATATTATAATCATCAAAACCAACAACAATTACCAAAAGTTGTACGAGGTGGTCCGGTACTTGATCCTATGCACGTAACTCGGGTCTCTCCAAATATGACCTCAAGAGGTAGCATAATTCCTACACCAGTAATTGAGCCGGATGTACCGGATAACACAGACAAAATCACGATTTCAGAAATAACTCCGGAACATTTTCGGTTGCTCTACAAAAACTCTACAGAGACAATTCAGGAGAGTCAAAGGCAACCCGAATTTTTCTCGCTATATTTATTAGGTCCAGAATCACAGGACCAACCTTGGGTACCTCATGTTGTTAGTCAAACATCGTTACCAACAATTCAAGAGGAGGTAATTAAACTGAAACAAGTACCGAAGCTACAAAGTACGCCACCAAGAGAAAACGTAGAGAAAGAAGAACTATCAGTAGAAAACAGCGATAATGCAGGGTCTCTGACGGAAAAACCACAAACTCAAGAAACATCTAAAAGTAACGAAAACCTACCCATTGAGAAGCAGAAGGTGAAAGAATCACCAAGAGATAAGACTAAACCAGCGAAAAATAAATGTTCAGTCAAAAGTGTTTGTTTGGAGAATAAATGTATTGACTGCAAGTCTGGGGAGTGCAAAACAAAAAAGAAAAAATCCGAGGGTAGTATTCATATCTATATCCAAAGTAACAGACATAGAGCTACAAATAAGGACTTGGGTAAAAATCAAGGCACTAAGAAGCATGAAGACAAAAACAAAATCATTGAAGAAGTAGAAGACAAAGACAACCTCAGTGAAGAAATAGAAGACAAACTCAGTGAAAAAATAGAAGACAACAGCACAGACATTGAAAAAACTGAAGACAAAAATAAAAAAGCATTGACAGTTAAAATTAAAGAAAATGACAAACAAGAGAAAAATATAGATCAAAACAAAAACAAAAAAAAAGCCGATGAGAAACTGAAGCGCACTGTGTACATTAATGATAAAGAAGTACAACCTTGTAACAAAGACATTTGTGAACTATATAAAAACAAAAACATTGCAAGAGACAAGAAACCTTGTAGCAATAAGGCAAAAAGTACGGGTAGCGAACAATGTCTTACCATAAAAGCAGGCGAAAAACTTGAGATTTATATCAACAATCAAAAAGGTCCATGCCATCCGAAATGTAAGAAGTTTGCGAAAGAGAAGAAAATGGATAAAACACCTGAAAAGTGAAAATTAGCATTATGTAGACATTTATAGCATGTAAATCATTTTATAAAAACGTTGCAACTGGCATTTTTGATTTATTTGAAATTTATCAACACCGTCAAACTTTTCAGATTCACTTCTGCCAATGGAGCAATTAGAGCCCATTCAGGGGGCGATTCTGGACAAAAGTGTGGAAAAGGAGAATGAGGCTAGCTTGGCCTAACGTGTGCCAACATAGCCACTGTATAGTGGCTGAAAGACATACAGGCTGAACTGAAGCACTAGGAAGGATCGTCCTTCAAAGTGTTGGGATCCAAGCAACACATCTAGTCTAATAGATAATGTTTAAATTTCGACTAGACTAGACGTATATAGACTGTTAGACTGTTTAACAACGTACAAATGTCCGCCAGATAGACGTGAATAAGACTTCATACAACTTCTACTAAATATAGACGTACAATTTTGATCTAAAACGAATATAAAATTTCGTATTATAGACGTACAAATATGATCTATTTTTAGTCTAATCATAACAGGAAATGAAATAATGCAAAAGTGAAATGGATTAAACATATATTTTGAATGGGAAATATATTTATTCATTTAAGAGTCACCCTCTCTTATTTGCACCATAATGTCGCTGAGTCTTGAATGGCCTTGATAATGACTAGGTCATTGGGTTCCGAGGGCTTGTTTCCAATTGTGAAAAAATATAAGACAGATTCGAAAATTAGTTAATTGAATCCTTAAATAATTTTTTGCCGTTATGGCCGGCCCAATGCAAATTTATTTGTCAACAAATGTTTCATCATATTCATGATGGCTTGTCGAACAGTTCCCAAACAAATTTAACTTTGGCGGTGTTTCTAAAACCATAATACGTAATTACGGGTATCGAGCCCCACCACCAAAAACAAATACATAGTAGTAAACACAAATAACTATAGACACAGGACACCAGAAATCAGTAAAACACTTCCTGACAAGTTGATGTTCGTCAAACACGTTACAGTTGGAGAGTCGAGCAGCACAAAACAGTACTATAGTGAAAACAGTCGAGCACTGCGCTTGCAGAACCGATCACGTGATCGAAGCCCCCCGCTTGAAAAATAGATCCGCAAACCTTTAAATTAAAACAATATCTAGAAATTTATTTAAATAATTATAACCACAATTTTTAACTTTAGGAATATTATCATTCATCTTGCAAATTTCTTTGCATTTAGATTAGACTCCTGAAATTTGAGCATATTTTAGTAATATAATATTTATGTCCATTAAATGCAATTTTACGGTCACGTTTCTATTAATTGGTTTAAATTATTTTTTAGTCAAAAAGCTAAATAATTGATCGCATAGATGGAATTCTTTAATACCTATAGATATTGAGACGACGGCGCGACGGCCCGGAAGCGGATGATGTCATGATGATCTCACCACGTATGGTAACGTAATTAATCTGGAATAGTCCACACGAGAACGTCTGGGAATAATTATTCACATGGGATGCTCTCATAAGTCTAGAAGACTCTGTGGCGGTGATCTCATGCTATACCACGCTCGTACAAGAGACTGATCTCATTATTCTCGAATAATCCATTGCATCTGAAACATGATCTCATGATTCCGGGAATAGAAGAAGTCGAGAACGAAGCGAGCGGTATAAGAAGGGATCAAACAACGGAGCAAGTCAGTCTATTGGAAGCATCGTGAACAAGTGATCAGCGCGTGATATTGTGAAAGTCTGTACATTGTGAAAAGTTAGTCTTAGTGGTCTTTTTAATAAAAGTTTGTAAATACGGTGTGCGCCAGAATATTTCTTTAAATCCTCGAACCCGTCCGGCTCAGGCGACGTTACATTGGTGTCAGAAGTGGGATTTAAAGAAGCGGACGTAAAAAAAAGAAGAAAAATCGAACCAACCGGTACGTGACGCATGTCAAAGCAACCTTCTGGAAGAGTCACGAGAAGTAAAACCATGGAGGCTCTACAAGGACAAATGGCCGCTCTTCTAGAACAATTAGAAAAGAGACGACAAGAAGAAAGAGAAGAACAAGAAAAGAGACGACAAGAAGAAAGAGAAGAACAAGAAAAGAGACGACAAGAAGAAAGAGAAGAACAAGAAAAGAGACGACAAGAAGAAAGAGAAGAACAAGAAAAGAGACGACAAGAAGAAAGAGAAGAACAAGAAAAGAGACGACAAGAAGAAAGAGAAGAACAAGAAAAGAGGCGACAAGAAGAAAAGCAGGAACAGATGGAACTTCTGAAACAACTCCACGCAGAAAAAGAAGAACAAGAAAATCGACGACAAGAGGAACAGCAGAGGATTTTCGAACAGCTTGACATTTTACAAAACACTTTTAAAAAAGACGTGGAAGAGAAGGTTCAAGTTGTGGAAAGGAAAGTTCTAGAAATTCAAGAAGTTGTAAAAGAAGTTCTGGAAATGAAAGAAGACGTAAAAGGGATAAAAGAAGATTTGGAAAAGAAAGTCAAGGAAATGGAAACAAAGCTGAAAAGAATGACAACCGGGCAGTCAATCGTGACAGAGCCGTCATCACAAAGGCTAAAACCTCCGACTTTTGATGGCCAGACCTCATGGTTTATGTACAGGAGGCAATTCGAGGCAGCGGCCGAAATGAACAACTGGGGTGAGGAGGAGAAAGCCACTGCACTGGTGCTATCCTTGCGAGGACAAGCTCTTCAGCTCCTGCAAACCGTCCCGGAGAGGGAACAAAAGAACTACGTCGCCGTGGTCAACGCTCTCGAGCTGCGGTATGGAGACCTCCACTTGAACCAAGTGTACCAGTCGCAGCTGAAGTCACGGGTTCAGAAGAATGGTGAAAGCCTGCAGGAGTTTGCAGCGGACGTTGAAAGACTGGTACATCTGGCCTACCCAAGCGCCCCTAGCGAGTTCCACCACCAACTTGGAACAAGCGCGTTTATTGATGGGGTCCGCGACGGTGAGTTGCAGCAAATGTTGAGACTAGGTAGACATCAAAAATGCGCCGATGCCCTCGTGCACGCCCTGGAGTTCGAGGCGGCTAAAAACGCTTGTCGTCCGGCGGCTCAACGTCTGCGAGCAGTAACCATAGAAGAACCCCCGAAGGACGGAAACGACTTATTGAAAGAGATGAGCGAGATGATGAGAACCTTGTTGGAAGAAATGCGGCACGGAAGCACGACAACTAGGCCTAGATGCTTTAATTGTGGGAAAGTGGGTCACCTGAGGAGGGACTGCCGCTTAAGGAGATCGCCGGAGCAGACCCATAGGAATCCGGAGTCCGGTCCTTCAAGCTCGAGGCAGTCGGAAAACTAAGTCCAGCTAGCGCTTTGGGGCGTGTGCTAGCTGGCCCCACAAAAGCCCCTAGGGTCATCACCGTCTCGCAGTTACGAAGAAGGAACGATAGTCTGTTGCTCGAGGGTCGAATCAACGGAGCTGGCTGTTCTATGACCGTCGACACCGGAGCGACCGTCTCGATCGGAAGACCAGACATCTTCAAACCGCTGGGAGATTTCCAATTGGCAGAGAGCGACCTGGTGTTAAAAACAGCAACGGTTGAAGCAGCACGAGTATTCGGGGAAGTTGAGGCAAGGCTCGAGTTGGGGAGGTTCGAGTTCGTTCACAAGGTTATTGTGGCTGATATAGTGGACGATTTCATCTTGGGTCTTGACATCATGAAGAAGTTCGGATTCGTGCTGGACATCAAGAATCGCATGCTGCTAGTTGGCAACGAAGAAATCTCCCTGCACTCTGCGATACCATCCGCCGACGAAGTGAAAGTGATAGTCTCCGAAACGGTCCGTGTACAGAAGAACTCGGAACAGATCGTGCTGGCAGAGTTGGAAGAAGACCCTGGGGGATACCGGACTGGAATAATAGAACCGAACGTGACCACCAACCCGGACGTGACACAGAAAACACAGATCATGGTAGCAAGAACACTCGTTGAGGCTAATGGACGAATTCCTATCCGTGTAGCGAATTTAGGCGAAAGTCGTGTTACACTACAGAAAGGGCAGACGATTGGACTATACCATCCTGTACTACGGGTCGTCCGTTGCGAAGAACAACCTGTTGGGTGTAACAGAAAAGAGGCTCAGCGAACGAGTGTAGAGAAGCTCTTCCTAGAAGACTGGAAACACCTTACGAACCATCAATTAGAGAAGGCCATGGCATTTATCCGCAAGGAGACTGACATCTTTGCTACAGAAGACCGAAGCACCGGCAGAACCAACATGGTGCAGCACAGAATCAACACAGGAGATGTTGCTCCGGTCCGACAACCGCCAAGAAGACTTCCGTTCGCAAAACACCAAGAGGTGGCTCAGATGGTGGACAAAATGAAAGCAGACGGAATAATTGAAGACTCCTCAAGTCCGTGGTCGTCACCAGTTGTTTTGGTAACGAAGAAAGATGGCTCCACTCGCTTTTGCGTTGACTACAGACGGCTGAATGATGTAACTAAGAAGGACAGCTATCCGTTGCCACGTATCGATCACACTCTAAGCATGTTGTCGGGATCGCAGTGGTTTTCAACTCTGGACTTGAAGAGCGGCTACTGGCAAGTTGAGATCCACCCCGATGACAAAGAGAAGACGGCGTTCTCGACTGGAAGCGGTCTCTACCAGTTTAACGTCATGCCATTTGGACTCTGCAACGCCCCAGCCACTTTTGAAAGGTTGATGGAACTGGTTCTGCTAGGGCTGACATGGAAAACCTGCTTGGTGTACCTCGATGACGTCATGGTAGTTGGAAGAACCTTCGAAGAACATTTGAAAAATTTGGAAGAGATCTTCAGCCGCCTGCGGAATGCCAACCTTCAGCTCAATCCCAAGAAATGCCGATTGTTCCAGACAGAAGTGAAGTTCTTGGGCCATGTGGTTTCGCTCAGCGGAGTACAAACAGATCCAGACAAGATCGCGGCCGTCCGTGAGTGGCCACGACCAAGGGACAAGCACCAGCTGAGAAGCTTCTTGGGCCTCTGCACCTACTATCGCAGATTTGTCAAAGGGTTTGCTGACATTGCCAAGCCTCTGCACAGACTCACGGAAGACAAAACTTTATCTGGAATAACGAGAGCGAAGCAGCGTTTAGAACTTTGAAGATCTCGCTGTGCACGGGTCCTATTCTGTCTTACCCGAGAGTCAAGGGGCGGTATGTCCTGGATACAGACGCCAGTAACAATGGTATCGGGGCAGTCCTTTCGCAGGTACAGGAAGGCGAAGAAAAAGTCATCGAATACTATAGCAAGGTGCTTTCTAAGCCGGAAAGAAACTACTGCGTTACGAGGAAGGAGTTATTGGCGATCGTAAATGCAGTAGGACATTTTCACAAGTACCTGTACGGTCAACACTTCAAAATCCGAACGGATCATGCTGCGTTGAGGTGGCTGTTAAGCCTTAAGGATCCAGAAGGACAGACAGCCAGATGGTTGGAGAGGCTGCAGCAGTATGGTTTTGAAATCGAACACCGACCAGGCAGATCACACCAGAATGCGGACGCACTTTCTAGGAGGCCGTGCCGGAGTGACTGCAAACATTGCAGTCGGAGAAAGGCATCCAAAGAATTCGAGGGCGTGAAGAGATTGGTTCTGCAACCTCAAGATGGGTGGACAACGGCGGAGATGAAGGCAGAACAACTTGGAGATAGCGAGATTAGTGCAATTTTGGAAAGCAAAGAGAACGAAAATCAGAGACCACAATGGCAAGACATTTCGGACAAGAGTCCTGCTCTCAAAGCACTATGGGCCCAATGGGATTCACTGAAGGTGGAAAATGGCCTGCTGAAGCGAGCATGGGAGAGTGCAGACGGAAAGTCGGTGACGATGCAACTGGTTTTGCCTAAGTGTCGCGTGAAGGAGGTCTTGCAAGAAATCCACGGTGGAGTGTCCGGCGCACATCTGGGCGTGAATAAGACCATGGGTAAAGTCCGTGAACGCTTCTATTGGGTGAACGTTCGAAACGATGTCGAGAGCTGGTGTCGAAAATGTGACACTTGTGCGGCGAACAACGGTCCACAGACGCGTAGTCGAGGAGCCATGAAGCAGTACAACGTTGGGGCACCATTCGAGAGAATAGCCTTCGACGTAGCAGGACCGTTTCCTACCACTGATTCGGGAAACAAGTACATCATGGTGGTCATCGACTATTTTAGCAAGTGGCCGGAAGCCTATGCCCTACCCAATCAAGAAGCTGTGACGGTTGCCAGGGTGTTGGTAGAAAATTGGATTTCCCGCTACGGACTTCCACTGGAAATGCACTCGGACCAAGGGCGGAACTTTGAATCTGGAGTGTTCCAGGGCGTCTGCGAACTATTGGGCGTGCGGAAGACAAGGACGACACCCCTGCATCCTCAGTCAGATGGAATGGTCGAGCGTTTCAACAAGACCATGGGGCAGCACTTGTCCAAGGTGGTCGATCAACATCAGCGGGACTGGGATCGGCGTCTACCTTTGTTTTTGCTGGCGTACAGAGCGGCAATTCACGAGACGACCCACAAGACACCGGCGAAGATCCTGTTTGGACGGGAAATGCGTCTACCATGCGATCTGGCTTTCGGATCACCGGGACAAGAGCGGAAGGACGTGGGAAACTACGTAGACGAACTACAGGAAGCCATGTCCAGTATACATGAACTAACGCGCAGTCACATTCGCGTGGCGAGCGACCGGATGAAGACGCGTTGCGATCTGAGGGTGAATTCGGCAGGATTCAGTGATGGAGACTTGGTATGGTTGTTCAACCCTCGGCGAAAGAAAGGTCGCTGCCCAAAGTTACAACCCAGTTGGGAAGGCCCGTACACGGTTGTAAAGAGGATCAACGACGTAGTGTACCGGATTCAACGCAATCCCCGAGCCAAGATGAAGGTGGTTCACCTGGATCGTTTGGCACCCTACTCCGGGACAAATCAACAGGATTAAAGTAGATTGTTCGGAACGAACAATCTTTAAAAGGGGGGCAGTGAGACGACGGCGCGACGGCCCGGAAGTGGATGATGTCATGATGATCTCACCACGTATGGTAACGTAATTAATCTGGAATAGTCCACATAAGAACGTCTGGGAATAATTATTCACATGGGATGCTCTCATAAGTCTAGAAGACTCTGTGGCGGTGATCTCATGCTATACCACGCTCGTACAAGAGACTGATCTCATTATTCTCGAATAATCCATTGCGTCGGAAACATGATCTCATGATTCCGGGAATAGAAGAAGTCGAGAACGAAGCGAGCGGTATAAGAAGGGATCAAACAACGGAGCAAGTCAGTCTATTGGAAGCATCGTGAACAAGTGATCAGCGCGGGATATTGTGAAAGTCTGTACATTGTGAAAAGTTAGTCTTAGTGGTCTTTTTAATAAAAGTTTGTAAATACGGTGTGCGCCAGAATATTTCTTTAAATCCTCGAACCCGCCCGGCTCAGGCTACGTTACAATATCTTTTATACATATAATTATGTAGAGATTTATACATATAATACTTTAAATCTAGAATAGTATACTGGACATTTAAATTGTAAAGGGTTTAAAGATCATCTACCATAAACGTCTATACTTGTAGAGGCACAACTCTTTCAGTAGACACCCAATCCACTAAGACTTTAAAAAAGATGAGCTATCAAGCATAGTTCAACTTTACCCGAAGCTCGAAAAAAGAGCTCAATAAGAAACTGGAGGCTGCAGCAGTATGGTTTTGAAATCGAACACCGACCAGGCAGATCACACCAGAATGCGGACGCACTTTCTAGGAGGCCGTGCCGGAGTGACTGCAAACATTGCAGTCGGAGAAAGGCATCCAAAGAATTCGAGGGCGTGAAGAGATTGGTTCTGCAACCTCAAGATGGGTGGACAACGGCGGAGATGAAGGCAGAACAACTTGGAGATAGCGAGATTAGTGCAATTTTGGAAAGCAAAGAGAACGAAAATCAGAGACCACAATGGCAAGACATTTCGGACAAGAGTCCTGCTCTCAAAGCACTATGGGCCCAATGGGATTCACTGAAGGTGGAAAATGGCCTGCTGAAGCGAGCATGGGAGAGTGCAGACGGAAAGTCGGTGACGATGCAACTGGTTTTGCCTAAGTGTCGCGTGAAGGAGGTCTTGCAAGAAATCCACGGTGGAGTGTCCGGCGCACATCTGGGCGTGAATAAGACCATGGGTAAAGTCCGTGAACGCTTCTATTGGGTGAACGTTCGAAACGATGTCGAGAGCTGGTGTCGAAAATGTGACACTTGTGCGGCGAACAACGGTCCACAGACGCGTAGTCGAGGAGCCATGAAGCAGTACAACGTTGGGGCACCATTCGAGAGAATAGCCTTCGACGTAGCAGGACCGTTTCCTACCACTGATTCGGGAAACAAGTACATCATGGTGGTCATCGACTATTTTAGCAAGTGGCCGGAAGCCTATGCCCTACCCAATCAAGAAGCTGTGACGGTTGCCAGGGTGTTGGTAGAAAATTGGATTTCCCGCTACGGACTTCCACTGGAAATGCACTCGGACCAAGGGCGGAACTTTGAATCTGGAGTGTTCCAGGGCGTCTGCGAACTATTGGGCGTGCGGAAGACAAGGACGACACCCCTGCATCCTCAGTCAGATGGAATGGTCGAGCGTTTCAACAAGACCATGGGGCAGCACTTGTCCAAGGTGGTCGATCAACATCAGCGGGACTGGGATCGGCGTCTACCTTTGTTTTTGCTGGCGTACAGAGCGGCAATTCACGAGACGACCCACAAGACACCGGCGAAGATCCTGTTTGGACGGGAAATGCGTCTACCATGCGATCTGGCTTTCGGATCACCGGGACAAGAGCGGAAGGACGTGGGAAACTACGTAGACGAACTACAGGAAGCCATGTCCAGTATACATGAACTAACGCGCAGTCACATTCGCGTGGCGAGCGACCGGATGAAGACGCGTTGCGATCTGAGGGTGAATTCGGCAGGATTCAGTGATGGAGACTTGGTATGGTTGTTCAACCCTCGGCGAAAGAAAGGTCGCTGCCCAAAGTTACAACCCAGTTGGGAAGGCCCGTACACGGTTGTAAAGAGGATCAACGACGTAGTGTACCGGATTCAACGCAATCCCCGAGCCAAGATGAAGGTGGTTCACCTGGATCGTTTGGCACCCTACTCCGGGACAAATCAACAGGATTAAAGTAGATTGTTCGGAACGAACAATCTTTAAAAGGGGGGCAGTGAGACGACGGCGCGACGGCCCGGAAGTGGATGATGTCATGATGATCTCACCACGTATGGTAACGTAATTAATCTGGAATAGTCCACATAAGAACGTCTGGGAATAATTATTCACATGGGATGCTCTCATAAGTCTAGAAGACTCTGTGGCGGTGATCTCATGCTATACCACGCTCGTACAAGAGACTGATCTCATTATTCTCGAATAATCCATTGCGTCGGAAACATGATCTCATGATTCCGGGAATAGAAGAAGTCGAGAACGAAGCGAGCGGTATAAGAAGGGATCAAACAACGGAGCAAGTCAGTCTATTGGAAGCATCGTGAACAAGTGATCAGCGCGGGATATTGTGAAAGTCTGTACATTGTGAAAAGTTAGTCTTAGTGGTCTTTTTAATAAAAGTTTGTAAATACGGTGTGCGCCAGAATATTTCTTTAAATCCTCGAACCCGCCCGGCTCAGGCTACGTTACAATATCTTTTATACATATAATTATGTAGAGATTTATACATATAATACTTTAAATCTAGAATAGTATACTGGACATTTAAATTGTAAAGGGTTTAAAGATCATCTACCATAAACGTCTATACTTGTAGAGGCACAACTCTTTCAGTAGACACCCAATCCACTAAGACTTTAAAAAAGATGAGCTATCAAGCATAGTTCAACTTTACCCGAAGCTCGAAAAAAGAGCTCAATAAGAAACTGGAGGCTCCATTTAGAAGGCACCTCAAGAGAGTTCTCGCGAACGCCCCAAAGCAACTTGCCGAAAAGCAGGGGCCTCAGGGGACGAAACCAAATGTTTCACGGGGACCGCAAGAAGTAATCGTCCAAGAAGAACCTTAAAGGAGGCCAAAAGCCTAACACGAAGAAGGGTGCCACCAAATAACCATCTTCATGGTAATAAAGTCCAGCCAGATAAACCTCCAACACTCAAAAACAGCGGATTATCAAGAAGCAGATAGGCATAGAGCGAATTCAAGACCCCTGGCTTAATGGGGGCTGCGTTAGAGGTCTGCCACAAAGGACTCAGAGCCTCAAAGCAGAGACACCAGGTTACTGCTGTAAAGAAGTTTTTTAAGCGGCCGTGCCAGAAGCAGTAAGCCGCACCGCACCGCGAGACGGGAGAGTCGCACGCACTCATCCCCGTCGAATGTCCTTCTGATAAAAGAATAGTTTTTAAGAATGGTCAAGTAACCCGGAACGGACAAACGATATTATCATTTAAATTACCAGATTCATCCGTCACATCCCAAAACCTGGAGGGAAAGTTTATTGACCGAAAGAGCTGTGCTTGAAATCCGACTAACCGATCCAACTCCGATTAAGCAACGATGTCGACCCCAGATTCCGGCCATGCAGAATATAATGTAATTAAACATAAGAGGTAAACCGGATGCTTCAGGAAGGCGCCCTAATCATGAAAGAAGACGGAAAACACCGATTCTGTATTGACTTTCGTAAATCAACGTCGTATTCTAAAATTTCCATCGATCCTGACGTTCGAGCCGCTAGGAAATACCTCCGCCAAAGTGAGTCCGTGAGTTGCAAAGGTTTTTAGGAATGACGTGGCGTCCTGGTACCGCAAATTTTATTAGGAACAGAATTTGCTAATACTTATGTCAATTTTTCTTCCGCCGTCATGAATTTAAAAATGATAAACGAAAATGTTCTCTAGTTTTATTAAATATGATGAAAACGTACAACAAAAACATGTTTGATGTATAAACGGCACAATTCATCATCGCCTCAATACACGTTTTTGCTCGCTGCAATGTTTTAGATTAAATAAATAAACTACAAAATTTTTAAACCATATTGGCTTGTCGGAAAATCATCAAAATTAAAAGTAAAAAGGTCGTCAGTTCGTAAATAGTACTTTCATTATGTACATAGTAAGTACTATTGTTACATACAAAGGAATTAGTCTAAATATAATTTCTCTAATTCTAGTAAAAATAATATATTGTAAATATATTAATCTAGATTAATAATTAAAGTGGACATCAAAATCACATAAATAATTTCTAAATTTAACAATCATTACAATAGGTATTATCTAATACATAATTATGCATGTTATGTATGTTGTTTTAGACGGCACAAACATGAAGCTGTGGAATATCAGGTCACTATTTCTACCCAAAGATAATAGCAGAAACACAGTAGGTAAAATATAACGTACATACACATGCTAACTTGAATAAGTATCAATGTTAAGTTACAGAACTTGTGGGGAGTATTAAAAAAATTATCACTCACTATTTACAACAATAAACTTTAATAAACTTAACTAAACCTTAAAATAAAAGTACTGCTGTTTCTCGATCAAAAATGTTATTACTAACAAAAGCAATAATGGCAACTGTGGAATGTTTAAGAAAATATTAGTCTTAGTTATGCAACAATACAATATTGCCTACTACACTTTACCCGCGATAAGGTATACTATATAACAAGTAAAATCATTCATTATATTATACACCGACTCTTAATAGGAAGTTCATTGTTTAATATTATAAAAAATACAAAAGCCACATAAAAAAAGTAAGAGGCAATAATAGTGAAATGTCGCTAAATTAGGCTTTAGTAGTCCTCTGGATGGTCTGCACTACCTTCAATGTCTTGTTCGACATCGTCTCCATCTTCGTCGTCGCTCGCTTCTTCAGCGTTTGGCTGCTTTGAAACACCACTTGATTTGTTTATTAGCGCCTCTGCAAAAAAAGAATAAAGTTATTAACTTTCGTTCATTTTTTTTTTTGTTTAGTTTGACGTCACGTGACACTGTCTGTGTAGTAGTTCTTGTTTGAGGAGTCAAAAGATAGCAAAAGGAGGAAATAGAAATATTCTGAGAGAATAATCTAGAAAATGGTGAAACAGAGCTTATTTTTCTGTATTATATTCGAAGACGCATAGTGTCATAATCAATTTTCGAAAAGATCTCTAGTTTAAAAGTTTAATTCAAAAGGAAGGATCGTTTTGCTAGAGGTGTTCAAGGTGGCGCACCCCTTCACCACACGTATCGTCAAACCGTAGACAGTCTTGAGGGTCTTACCTTACCCTCAATATAGTCTAAAAGAGTCAAAGAACTGTGAGATGGTGCTGTTGCTGTCTTTCATTGCAAGTGACAATAAATGTGTTAACAAATCGTCACCCTAATATTATAAAGTTACCTTTTACAGAAAAAATAGTTATATATTGTAAAAACCAGAATTTGAAGTACAGAACCTGCAACCCACAAACAAGAAATGCGGATTGCCTACCCGACCATCATCTAGGGATGATCTGAGGGAAGTGGAAAATGTCCCCTTTTTGATAACCGCCCGTTAAGGTGGCAAAATTACATGTAATTTCTCCATAAGCGCTTTTGCTAGCTATACAGCAATAATACCAAACGAAACGGATTAAAATTTTAACACCACATACATGAAGCCTTCGTTAATAACATACATATTATAATTTCGCTATCATATCACAAGTACATTTAAAGCAATCCAATTTTAATTAAACCTCTGCACAGTCATCAGAAAGATCACCTAAAATATGAATTTGTGCATGAATGGCTGCAATCAAAAGCTTCAAATTGCAATATGTTTTGTAAATGAGTGTTTCCTTCATGATCGGACTAGAAACAATGTTCTAACTTTTCATTGTTATAAAATTAGGTAGCAAAACTGTAATCTCCATAAGACTCAATGCAAATCGTAGTTCATTCTTTTACGTGTAGAGGTTCCTAGTCTTCATACTTTTGGGTAAAGCGGCTGTTTAAAATCGTAGGGCACAAAACTACTTTCCTTTTTATGATTTATTATTTATTATATTTATTATTCCTGATAAGTCTTTAGGTTTGACCACAAACGATTAAAAATCATTATTAATCGTTTGTGGGTTTAACGGCCGAGCGATTTGTTTAGACATAGGTATGGTCGCTTTCTACTTATTTCACACTCCAGGGTGTATTGTACCCTAAATTGCTTTACAACTACCGTTAGTTACTAGGCGGTCACTTGGTCGGCTTTTCTGCCCGACTTACAAAAAAAAAACATATCTAAATCTAGAACCTAGAACCAAAGATTAAATAACTATATATAACTATATATAGTTATTTAATCTTTGCTAGAACTATGAAAGAAGACTTTACATTAGGTAAAAACTAATTTTGCGTGGTTTAGGTTGGATTTACCGACAGATTTGATGAATTATTGTTAGATTTGAATTAATAAATAATCATTTATTAAAAAATTTAAATATATCTAAGTCGAACTCCACAAACTTTAATCAGCATAAAATTATAAATGGTACATGTTTCGGCAGAACACTTCTGCCATCATCAGCCCTAATTTAACAAGAGATTAATGATACAATTGATGAATTACAAGAGGGGTTCTTACCTTAAAGAATATAAAAAATTATGACATTGCCGTAATTTTGAATTAAATTTGACGTTTTCAAAGGGTTACATGATTTTTTTTTAAGATTTCGTAAAAACAACATTTTATAAAATGTAAAAATTAAAAATGGATCAAAGAGAATCTGGTAAGTTTGTTTGAGTGAAAAATTAAAATAGTGAATTAATAATGGGATTATTGAAGTTATTCTGTTCATTTAAACAAGATCTGTTTTCCAGTTTCAAGGCTTTCTTTATTTCCAAAGTCTCAAGAAAATCTAATTTCCGGCCTTTATTGCATTTATGAATCAATTTGGAATTTGATGGTGAAAAACTATGTTTCGTTATTAATATATGATTGGCGAAAGAAGAAGGTGTTGATGGTGGAGGATCAAGATCTGTGTTGTTATAGATGTGCTTGAAATGTTCTTTAATACGGTCTGATATTTTGCGACCTGTCTGACCTATGTAGAATGACTCACAAGTAGAGCAGCTTAATTTGTATACACCTGATGATGATTTGTAATCTAATGGATCTTTATTTTTAATAAAAAATCTGGATAAGTTGTTATCTGTTTTAAATGAAACTTTAAAACCGTTTTTCTTAAGTATTTTAGAACATTTCTCTGAGACGACGCCAAAATATGTTAATGAATTTGAAAAGGAAATTGTTTCTGAAGGATTTTTAACCAAGTAGTGTGTGTATTTGAATTTGTTATAGTATCTATAGTATAATTTATTTATAGTTTTTAAAGAATATCCATTATTTGAAGCGATTTGTTTAATGTTATTAAGTTCTGTTTGAAAAGATGAATCTGATAGTGGTATAGAAAATAATCGGTGGAAAAAGGAATGAAAAGCTGCAAATTTATGGGAAACAGAGTGACAAGAGTCAAAAGGTATTACGCAATCTGTGATACTAGGTTTCCTATAAATGTCAAATTTAAAAGTATTATTATTTCTAGTGATTAACAAGTCTAAAAAGGGGATTTGGGAATTGATTTCAATTTCAACGGTGAATTTAATGGATTGGTTTAAAGAATTTAAGTTGCTGAGTGCGTTATCAAGTTCAGAATCAGATCCTTTGAATAAAACAATTATGTCATCTACATATCTGTACCAAAAGAGAAAATGATCTTTAAAAGGTGAAGAAGTTAAAAATTGATCTTCTAAGTTATTCATGAATATTTCTGCTAAAAGAGGTGACAAATTAGAGCTCATTGCTAAGCCTGAGTCTTGTGAATAAAAATTATTATTAAATTGAAAGAAATTTTGATCTAGGACAGTCTCACAAAGTGAATGTAAATTTTGTGCATGTATGGTTGGCATATTAGAATTAAATAGTAGGTTTTTTAAAATTAATAAGCAAGATTTGGGTGGGATGCTGGGGAATAAATTAACTACGTCAAATGAAACAAGTCTAGTGTCTGATGGAATTTGGAAATTTCTAATTTTGGAGCAAAGATCTATTGAGTTTTTTATTGCAAATTTGTTATTAAAATCTAAATGTTGTCTAAGAATTGTATTAAGCCATTTTGAAAGTATTGATACCTTATTGATACCTTATTTTCAGAGTCTGAAATTAATTTTCTTTCCAAAGGCCTTAAATACAATGTCCAACCATTAAATATCCAACACGTAAAAGAAACACTTGCAGTTGAAACAGAAATCATCACCAATCATTATAATACACCATTGATACCCGATACCATTCCATCACTAGTAACTACATTAACTACCTTATCTAAAGACCCCCACAATATACTATATTACAAAGAACATTTCAATTTTTTTAAATTTGACATTTATAGGAAACCTAGTATCACAGATTGCGTAATACCTTTTGACTCTTGTCACTCTGTTTCCCATAAATTTGCAGCTTTTCATTCCTTTTTCCACCGATTATTTTCTATACCACTATCAGATTCATCTTTTCAAACAGAACTTAATAACATTAAACAAATCGCTTCAAATAATGGATATTCTTTAAAAACTATAAATAAATTATACTATAGATACTATAACAAATTCAAATACACACACTACTTGGTTAAAAATCCTTCAGAAACAATTTCCTTTTCAAATTCATTAACATATTTTGGCGTCGTCTCAGAGAAATGTTCTAAAATACTTAAGAAAAACGGTTTTAAAGTTTCATTTAAAACAGATAACAACTTATCCAGATTTTTTATTAAAAATAAAGATCCATTAGATTACAAATCATCATCAGGTGTATACAAATTAAGCTGCTCTACTTGTGAGTCAGTATATATACCTATATGTAATTTGCTTTTATGTTTGGTACCAACTTCAAAATTATAAAACAATTAATAATTAGATGATAAACAATTATTTCTTAATTTTATTAAACGGAACAATAATAGATTATTTAATGAGCATATTATTATAATGGTGGTGATTATAGACGAGAATGGAAATTCGTAGCCACCATTATATGCGAGTGAAATACGACGTTTTATCTACAACTGTATTTTTAGAATTAAAATTAGAAATTAAACCTTGTTAAAAACTTGAGAAAAAATGACAATATTCTGTGTTTAATAGACCTAGTTAAGTAATCATAGTTACAAGTATAATACGTCAATTATTAATGATAAATAATTAATAATAAATAATTACATCAAGCGGAACAACAAATAACTCTTAAATTTGAAAATTTTTATTTTTTACTTTTTAGTTAACATGTTACTTAAATAAATTAAGAAATTAATGTCAAAAAGATCAATACAAATTCAAGATTGGATATTCGAGATTCAAGATTCGAGATTCGAGATTCAACATTCGAGTTTATATTCACAAATTCCAGATTTCCGCGATTCTACAGAGTATTATGTCCAATATCAATGAAATTAAAATGAGATCATCTTGAAGCTATACTGAACAAAACGCAAAAAGAATAATTGAAATCTGTTCATAAACAAAGAAATTATGTTTGGTTAACACACAATAAATCAATTTTATTATTCACCGTATTTATGATGTTATTGTCAGCTAAACACGTCCGTGACCAACTTTTGGTACCTACTTTATTCTGGGGTTGCCGAGGGGGTTGCCATAAATTAACAATGCAATCTGCATCTGGTGCACTCTTAGTCGATCACATTTCCATTTCATTTTGAGGAGTTTGCTGCTATATCTTCGAAGTTTTATGTCCAAATAATGAATGAAATTAAAATGGGCCACTTTGGAGATATTCTGAAGTACATATTGAAAATCAACTAAATTTTTGTTCTGGCACCTTCATTAAAATTGATAATTACCTAATTAATATTATCATACTTCGCATTACTACTGCACACGGAATTTATTGCCTGCCCGTGCTCATACTTTCTCGAATAAACATAAGATTTTTACATATACATCAATATACTCAAAACTACTTTCCGCTTTGATTCACACAAATCTCTGCGGCAAAAGACGACTTAAAATAGTCGAGTTTTGCCGCTCATCATTGATGGAGAACCATCGACACTTGCGCCATCTAATGACGGTGAATCAAAATTATTCAGAATCTTGCCACCTTAAACAGTAAACAATCCTCAGAAGCGAGCTCTTATAATTCCTTAAATTTGGTACAATATAATTTTATTCTCACCGCGAATCTTTCGTTTTATTTAATGTTTTGTGTGTTAAATTTAAAATCAATTCGTCCATAATTCATTTTGATAGCCCGAGGGGTTAACAGCTTCCTAAACCACGTGCGCGGCATTTTTGATAAGCAGTAACATATTTATATTTTTGCCGGATCTATCATAAGTACATACTCGTAAATGTAATTTTTGCACAGCCGGGTTGTAAAAGTTGAACAAATAGCATAGTTTTAAGGGCGTAATGACATTCTTTTTGGCCCTAGAACTTGTCGCGCCCAATTAATAAAAAATCATGTTAACTAATTTTTATTAATATGTAAAGTTAGTAATGTTACAATTCATACAATTTTCTTTGCAGGTACTTGATTTTTCACCAAAATAAGCCAAAAAAAAAAAGCATCTTTTCTGAGCAATTTCTTGCTTGCTTTACTTCGCACCATTTTCAATTCATTATAAGCCTTTTCATACAATAACCGTGATTTATGTGCAACTTCGTGCTGCATTCTCCGCCGCTATCTCAATTTCTTCTGGGAGAGTATTTTCATCACAATTCACAATTTTAATTCATTTTCATAACTTTTTTATTTGTGACACCGCTTTTTTCACTTTGTTTGCTGTGTGCTTGTACAAGAGACTGATCTCATTCTTCTAGAATAATCCATTGCGCCGAAAACATGATCTCATGATTCCGGGAATAGAAAAAATCGAGAACGCCGGGAGCGGTATAAGAAGGGATCAAACAATGGAGCAAGTCAGTCGATTGGTACCATCGTGAACAAGTGATCAGCGCGTGATATTGTGAAAGTGAAAAGTTAGCCTTAGTAGTCTTTTTAATAAAAGTTTGTAACTACGGTGTGCACCAGAATATTTCTTTAAATCCTCGAACCCGCCCGGCTCAGGCTACGTTACAGTATGTACATAAATTATGTGTGTATCATGTAATTTCAAAAATCGCCTTCGAGCGTCATGTCTCAACGTAATAAGTCCGGTAAAAATTTTTCAAAAACGATTAAATCCTTTAAACAAATCTTAACTAAGTAGTGTTCAGTTGAAAAAACTTCTGAAAAATTTGTCGTTTTTGCAAAGATAATTAAAAACTGAAAGATTTTCCAACGACACGAGATGATGTAGTTAGATTTCCATTCTAATTGGTTGCGCTCAGTCGCGCTTAGCCATGATTGGATTTAGAATTACTTTTCTCAACAGAAATATTTAAAAAATACATAAAAATGTCTTCCTCTTCCATGATCGACTTTCACACCCAAAGGAGAAGATTATTCTCTCTTCACAGAAAACCAACATTCAAAAATTTCAGATGTTTTGTCAATTGATCAGGAAGAGAACTGAAAGAACGTTATTCGTGCTGACAGATTGTAAGAAAATTTTAAGAAGACAAAGAACGCAAAAAAAACGTAGTCAAATACAAAACCAAAATTAAACAAAGTAAATAACAAATAAATAAGTAAGGTGAAACCTCAGAAGAAGCAACACCATTGTACAGAAACACGGCGCCGGTTTGGAGGTGTCCAGGTAGCTGGGATGACCTCCCCACTCCCACTCAGGGTAGCCGTAGTTAGCGATAGTTTTGTATTTTATATCATTCCTGTTCTGTACTTACCGTGGAATAAACCATAGTTTAAGAAGTAACAGCGAATCATTTAATTCATTCAAAAACATACACCTTCGGGTTACAAGAATCTACAAAGCATACACCTTCGAGTTACCCAATTCACCAGCATACACCTTCGGGTCACAACAACCATACTACAGACTATAACAAAAAAAAATGTTAATGAGGTTCCAAAACAATATGACCAATATTTGTTCACCCCAATCCAGAACCTTAAGATAAAGAAAATCCCCTTTTAAGTAATCCCAATTAACAATTAAGTCCTTACCTCTAAGAAGGGACGTTGATTACTCCGACGAAGAACGTGGTCTACTAAGACCCAAAACGAGCGACACTATTCGGTTGTTATTGAACTCGAACAACACGAAACTCATTTATTTTTGGAAATGGATGGCTCAATCCCTTTCGGACAAATTTGGCAATTTATACGCCACTACATTTACCAACCACTCGAAAAAGAATGTCTTCTCGACAAAAACTCAAAACGGAAAAGGCCTTATCAAAATTGGGATCAAGAGGAAATTAGATCAATCGGCACAAAAGAAGAAGTCTGGAAATACATAAACAGAGAATGAGTGAAAAAGAGCGCAGATAAGGAGATAACGATAGAAGAATTTATTGAGAGAATACTTCAAGGAACTACTAGACGGAAAGGAGGAAACGGGAAGAAGACAGAATAGAGGCGAAACAATAGAACGAGAGAAAGGGGAAGAAATTAAGAAGTAAATGATTAACGGGATAAGAGAAAGAATGAAGAAAGGAAAAGCGGCGGGAGAAGACGAACTACAAAACGAAGCGTGAATCTATGCAAAAGAAGAAATAATAAGGACATTGAAGGAAATATCAAGTCATTGGAGGATGGGTGTAGTGTGTCCAATACTCAAGAAGGAGAAAAGAGGACGGAAGAACTATTGGAGAAAGAAGTGTTACCAGATGAACAAGCGGGATTCAGAAAAGGGAGAAGCACCATCGACAACGTGAACTTCTTGAAACACCTAATAGATAAAGCAGTCGATAAGGAAGGAGGAAATATGTGCGCGTTGTTTGTAAACCTGAAGGTGGCTTTCAACAGTGTAAATAGGGAAGGACTAGTACAGAGTGTCGTGATGTACGGGGCAGAAATATGGGGATGGAAGGACCAGGAAAAGCTGGAAGCAATGCAAGCTAATTACTGGAGATGGATAGTATAGGATAGTGCAGAGAAGGAGCAGAAACGATAAAGCAAATGATGAAAGAATGTCATGAGATCAGAGAGGAGCGAAAAGACTGGAAATTGCTGTTATGAGAAGAAGGGAAAAAACTAAGCTGGATGAAAGGAGTATTAAACAGAAGAAAGAACACAGAAAAAGGCCGAAGAAACAGAAAGAAATAAAAATTAATTTAGCTATTGTTATTGTTTTATGTTAGTTTTGTTTAATTAATAATAATTATTATCAAAGCACAAAGGCAAGAAAACAAATATTATATATGATGAAATATTATATATGATGTTCAGAAGTTTGTGGAGTTCGACTTAGATATATTTAAATTTTAATTTTAAATCCAATAGTGTTACAAGAAAGCTTTAAAAATACTTTTCGTTTCAAAAGCTTCATGGAACCATTGAAATTTTTTTATTTTGAAACTGCATAATATACATAAGTCAAACATTAAGTACACATGTAAAAGTATTTAGAAAAAAGGTTCGAAATTAAAAACCACGCCGTGATGGTACTGCGCTTGCATTGGTCTAGTGGCTTGGCAGTAGTGACAGATGTGAGGTTATGTACGAAGTAAACAAAAGGATTTCTTCAAGATTTATGAACAGTACCATCCAGTTGAGATTCCATTCTAGTTCCTTACATTCTAGGCAGTGGTGAAAGTGCCAAGCGAGCTATAGAGTAACCTTCCGAAACGAACGAACATAAACAAGATAATACCGGCAGGACTAAGAATTACGTATACAGTACAATTATTAGTCTAAGCGAGACAAGAGCGAAATTCACGAGGAAAACAGCGGCTCAAAATTCAGAGTGTGGTACGTCCAATACCATATCTCCTTGGTGGTCAAATGCTCCAGGAGTCCCCAACCCAGCAATCCCTTCTTTCGTCAATTTAAATACGTAACTTTTTTAAAACACGTTTATTTTATGAATTTTACCATGCGCAGTGACATTATGACGGGGAGCTATACAGAATCTGACTATGAGCGTAGCGAACCCTCACTTCAACCGAGATAAATTATAATTTGTCCAAAAATTATTGGAGTAAGGTAAATTAATTCACATCAGTAGAGTTTATTGAATAATTGATTAGAAAACAGATGAGGAAGAAGAAGATATAAAAATAAATAGACAATCATAAGCATTAGGTTACAACTATTTATTATTGCAGTAGAAGTGTCAATAATAATTGTAAATTTGGAAAACTTTGTACTGTAAGAAACTGAGTTTGATGCCTTTGAGGTATTGGACCCCCAACCAACGCAAGGAGAAATGCGGATTGCCTACCAGACCACCAGCTAGCGGGAACGGGGGAGGGGGAAATCGAAACAAACCAAACGGAAATCAAACAAACAACCAAACCGTAAGTTGTAGCAGAGAATTTACTAGATTTTATTTCAAACTTCAAAAAAACGTGACATTGTGACAAGTCAGCTGGCGGATCAAAAAGTAACATTGAAATTACTTTATGGGCCGCTGATGGTCAGTCGAATGAAAGAAATTGTCGGATTTTCGAGGTTTATAGAAAAAATTGCATGTTTTATTTGGAGAAAAGTGTTTTTTCGTGGCGCGTCTATATTTGCCACGAAAAGCTCACTTTTGCTCATCATAAAACAATCTACTATTATCGGGTGTGCTTATGTAGGCTTTGTTGCCATTTTTTTATTTGTCCGTTCAGCATGAGGAAATTGGGTATATGTGGCCCTCCCTCGCTTCCTGGGTCGCCGCGTCTTCAACCACGAGTCTGTGGTGTTCTGAAGAATTGATATCGTTATTATTGTTTCTGGTACTTTATTGACAAAAAAACAACAAATCCCTGAGATAGTGTGGTTAACTTGGACTTTTTAGATTTTCCCTACAAAAACAGTATATGGAAAGGTATGACACCCCTCTACCTCAGTAAAGTCAATTGTCAGTAAGGAACTTAACGTCATTCATATTGTCAGTTTGTCCTTGAAGAATATATTTTTAAAAATATTGGGAGTGGTGGGGTGGTGAAATTTTGTTCTGATATGGGAGAACTGGTAAAGAGAAATTTAAAAAATCGTCAAAAAACAAAACTAGCACCCGTTTGAAGCGCCACCTGCCGGGTCCAATTGTGAATTTAAACCTACTCAAACACACACACACAAAATTTCATCAATATCGGTCCAGCCGTTTAGGAGGAGTTCGGTGACCATCTGATCTTGGAAGATTCCCAAAAAATGTGAATTTTAACTACATATTTGACGTGTTTCTAATCCTCCATTTTTGGACACGTGTTGAACAGCTTAAAATAAATATTTTTCACTACTCACACCATTGCGTACTCATAATTTCATCACTATTACTACTAGGAGCACCTCGGTTTTCTATAAAAAAAAAACACAAAACTAATTCTGACACTGATCCTGAAATGTGGTTTAAAAACCAAGATGTTATATTTGGCAGATTAATGCCAATAAAAGAGAATAAATTTCATGAACCAGTTATGGGTATAAATCGAATTAAGGAGACATATCGTTTCCCAAGAAAATTTACCAGCATCAACATTTTTGACAGTTGCCAAAAGAACAAATTAATCTTCTCAAAATTTCGCTGTTTTACTTTACTATCAACAATTATTAATTTAAGTATACATCGGACGGAGAGGTGATTTAACCCTTATGGTTTTGAACGTCGAACTGACAACAACGTTCTTCGCAGCAAGCTTTTATCTTATTCTTAAAATTTGTTAATATGATATTATTCGCACCACAAGTTTTTCATGTTGTTTAAAAAAAAAACGCTGCTTCTAAAACACCGTGTCGCATGTTTGAGTTAGCGGAAATACAGGTAATTTCTTTATATTAATTTATAATTCTGCCAAATCTATCGTAAGTACACGTCAATTTAATTTGCAAATGTTCATGTTACAGTTCATGCAGGGTGTTTAAAAATTTCCGCACCAAAATAATGGTACAGTGATCAGAAGCAAACAGTACGCAATAGAAAAATATAAAAAAAAATTGGTGTTAGATTCGCATGTGGCTGAAGGTTTCTTTTATGGTAAATCTGGCAACTGAGGAAATTGCAATGAACAATTAAAGTATTGGCATGTTAAGTAACCAAAGCAATGTTTTTCTCAGGTACAATTGTTTTTGAAGTTTGTCATTTTTTATAAAAATAACTAGCTGACCTGGCGAACTTTGTACCGTCTCAGAATCAATAAATGTTGTGGCAACTTATTAGCTGAATTAAATTCACTTTTTTTTATAAAAGGATAGTGCTCACAACGCTATCTACTGGCATTACCGGAACCAGCATACAACGCCATGTTAATTCTTGTTTCTGTCATGTATCAAAGATGGCCTATATACGGATTCCATACAAAATGTTTTGAGAAAAAAATTTTCTTTCATTTTTCTGATGTTTTAATATGTATTCGCCCTCGAAAAAAGTCAGTCAATCCATGCTCGAGATATCATCAAAAAATGTGTGTTGAGTCCACGCACAACAGAAGTGAAACTTTGGGGATTACTCTTTAAACAACCATTTTCATTTTTAAACTCCGGTAAGACAAATTTTGGTGGCCGGCGTTATTTGTTATTGTTGCCCTGTACCAGGGGGGCTTTGTTATTGTCGTTGCCCTGTACTTAGCTCCCCGCCACCTGTAATTTTTCCGATTTTTTAATCGTAATTCTGCTATTTGTAGGCAAATCCAACAAATTAAATATCAATTAAAATTTAAATATTTCAAATTATATATCATAAAAATCGGTCAAGCCGCTCTTAAGTTATAAACCCAAAGGAGCCCCCTGAGTCCCCTGTCCATGTTTCAATAGTTATTCTGCTATTCGGGGCGGAGGCAAATCTAACAAATCAAAGATCATAATAATAATCGGTCTAGCCCAAGGGCCCCCTGGATTATGTCGATCAAAACATAACAAAAATTATTCAAATCGGTAAAGCCATGACATACGAACGGCGATTCATTTTTATATATATATAGAAGATTGAAGGAACAATTTGTTATTTAACAGAACATTAAAATACAATTGACAGCAAATATTCAAATTATCGACCATTGGCAGTAAGACAAGCGTTTGGCCGTCTCTCAATATTGGTCTGTATTTGTATGGTTAGAGCTTTAGGGCTCCAAAAATTCTTGCGAGAAGGTCTTCGCAACTCTCAGGTGGTGATACGTAAACCAACAATTTAAAATGCCCACAAAGAAAAAAATCTAAACGATTAAGGTCGGGCGAACGGGGGGCCAACGCGTTGGGCCATTTAGCCCAATTCATCGCTGAGGATGGCCAGGCCATCACAGGACCGGCGTGATGAACTGGTGCTCCATCCAGTTGAATTCACATATCCCTTTATAGAAGTGTTAGACGCACGTCATCCCACAATGTCAGTGTGACTTTTTTTTTAAATAAATCTGAAAAATTGGTTACTATGCACACAATCCCATTGTTGCATAAAAATATCCATTATGTTTCAATGTTGCCGCATTGATTTTTGCATAAATCTCGATCATTTAGGAAAAGTTTAAATCCATTTATGTTAACGACCAAAGGCATTGCGTCAAATAATTATTGATCTACATTTTGTTTCGCATACTTTAGCAGCATTTTGGGTGTACTTTACTGATAATAATTAGCTGTAATCAACATTAGAATATGCCTAAAAGAAATCCACATACACAGAAGAAATGAACACCAAGAATTTTTTAAATATTTTTCTCTGACTTACCAAATGGTTCTAAATAACGTACGATTGTGTTGGTGTGGCAATTTTTAAACAGCCTGTATATATATGAATTTCTCAGCCAAATCATGTGTTCTGGTGGCGTCAGGTCATAAATGTAGCATCGCTTTATATTTTATGGCTTGTCTCTATAAATCTGGCTTCTTTATTCGTACAAGAGACTTCGCTAGATATTTTTTAAATATTGGTGAAAATCTGAAGCATTTGTTGCGATAACCATATAAATTGGGTGTAATGATGCAATTTCTTACAGATTGCCCTCTGGCCTCGTTTCTTTTACAGCAACGTAAATTTCAAAATTATGTGTTAAGTGTCTCGAGTAATTTAGTAATGTAGAAAGAATCTATTTTAAATGTTGTTCGTCGCTTTCTGAAAATTTCAAATGTGTTTTGAGTAATGACTCCATTGGTCAATCCGCATTCAAAGGTAATTCTAAAGGTATTCTATAAATATCACAGATAACTAAATCCAAAATTCGGAAAAATGGATTAATAATTTCGACTGTTGTAATATGTCATATCAAAGCTAAAGATAAGGAGAAACTGAGAGTCCACATGATGTCTCGTTAGTTACTGATAAGGTCTCGAAGCTGATACTCGATTGTTTTTGGTTATAAGATCGAGCCAAAAAGGGGAGCGAAGAGAAACCATCGTCGAGGAGGGCGAGGGAGATAAGAATTGTTGTGCCAGTTTGACAATACTTCAAGTTCGTCGACAACATTTGCATTAGATTTCAACCTCTCTTTATCTGTTGTCGCCACCAAACCAAATAATAACACTAAATCGCGGATAAATCTTAACCAAGTGTAGATGCGCACATTGTGTATTTTTGCATATCGACATTTCAGGTATATTCAGGTGTATTTTTTATGTATCGATATTTCATATATCGTTTTTTTTTTTTTATTTGTTCGTTCTGAATGATGAAGTTGGGAGCTAGGTGGTCCATATTGTGCACCTATTATTGAATTGTATTAATGCATGTTATTCTCTGGAGAACTAAATTGTCAACCTGATGAAATTATTGCAAATTGCAAAATGGGATTTATTGCCTGTAAATTGTTATTAAATTGTCAAACCGTTGCCAACCAAACTACAAGGTCACTACAACTTGTTAATAACAGTACACAATCTCAAGAGTCAAATCAACAAAATTGTTAAAGCCAATAAACATTTGAACCATAATTTTCTGTCATCCATTTATGCTCTGCCTCCAGGCTCATGCCATGTATATGTTACCGCTAATATCCGAAATCAGTTAATACGCATAATAACTGAGCATCTTAGGAAATACGCGTAATTACAAAAACTTTCAGTTATTATGCATAATAACTAAGCACATTAGGAATTATGCATAAATACTAAAGTTGTCAGTTATTATGGATAATAACTGAACTGAGCACATCAGGAATTATGCATAATACCTGAAACATTTTAATGATTCTGCTTATTTCCTACTGCTTCGCATTTAGTAGGCATTATGTCATAACCACAATTTCAGACGACTTCCCTGTAGTTCTAATATAGTCTTTAAATATAGGTTAGGATTGCATTTCTCATAATGACTGTAATAGTTACTGATATTAACCTTAAATTTTTGGAGGAAATTAGGAAGCGAAAGGGAATTTCAAATTTAATGACACAAATGTATGGCACAATACAAAACAGTTAATAGGTATACTAAATCTATTTATTAGAACAAGAAGAGCTTTGGTGGCACTTACTATTGCGCAGCCTGTTTTTTTTTTACAACGGCAAGTACTGTTTTCACAAAATTTAGTACAGTTGCATCTTTGGTAACCTTGCATAGTACCAGAAGCCTCACAAAGTGACAAATAGATCGAAATAATTTCTTGTGTAATGTTAAAGTACTGCTTTGATACTTCAGCTTTCATTCTATATCTGCCTCCATGACCTATATTTCTGTGGATCATGGTCAGAACATCAAACATTTCCTCATCAGGAACTATGTAGGTAGCGAACATGTTGTATGTCTATAACAATATTATTGGTATCTTCATTATGTTCGTCTCTCATTTGATCTTTATTGTTTGTTACAAGTTTTTCTACATATCTAACTTTAACTATTCCAAATCTGTTTACTCTACGAGCTTTTGGGACCACTACTTGAACAAAGCCTCAGCCAAGAGTGCGTCGTATTCTTCTTTGAACAAAATATTTAATCTTGAGTTTGTTCTTCTCTTTAGATTCCTAATTTCCTATCCTAGCTATCGCAGTCATTATGAGAAATGCAAACCTAACCTATATTTAAAGACGCGCTGTATTAGAACTACAGGGAAGCTGGTTATTCCATGATGCCTACTGAATACGAAGTCGTAGAAAATATGCATAATGACTAAAATGTTTTAGGTATTATGCATAATTCCTGATGTGCTCAGTTATTATGCATAATCCCTGATATCTTTAGTATTTATGCATATTTCCTAACGTGCTTAGTTATTATGCATAATAACTGAAAGATTTAGTAATTACGCGTAATTCCTAAAATGTTCAGTTATTATGCATATTAACTGCTTTCGGATATTAGCGGTAACATATATAAAGAACGTGGAGTTTGCCTTTGCCTTGGGTAGGTTTAAATTTCCCACCACTGCTTTGTCTTGTAAAAAAAACTCAAGGAACGGCTCCGCTTTTCTTTGTCGGATGATCACTGGCCAACATTTTAATTTGGCGGTTTGTTTCAAATTGTCGCATTTTACGTTCGTTTACGTCATTCAAATTACATTTCATTTCATGCTCAAAAAGTGGTGGGAACCAACAGGGGGTTATCACAACGTAATCTCCCTAATCTTGATCAAAGATCGATAAATGTAACATATAATGAACAGTAATAGAGGCAATGACCTACCTCTTTTTTCAGCGTCATCGCACCACTAAAAAGTTATATTCAAAATTACCTTTAGACATTACTCTTAATGTGATTTAACAACTTCCTTTAATAGAACAAAAATTTCAAAAAGCCTTGACAATATTGACATCATTCGCATGATTTTTTCACTCCGGTAATCATAAAACTAGAGCGCTGTGCATGCAACTTCCTGGTTGTGGACCGGAATGGTTCTTGTATCACGTTGACTAGTAAAAAAGCGCGCTCCGGATACCGCCATCCCGAACTCGCTACGTTGCCTGGAGCCGCCGCCGCTTCGTTGGGAAGATGACGCAGTAATAAGACCATGACTCTGTCGCAATGCGTCAGTCCGCGTGCATCAGCCAATGTCACCATCTCCCCTCTAGTGTCTCTATAAAAGAAGCTCCGCTCAGTAGAAAAGATCAGATATGAGTCGTGCCCTTTCCGAAGAAGTTCCAGTCCAAGAAGGTAAGCACCAGCCAAGCATCCTTAGGCTGTTTATTAAAAACCGTCACACCGTGTCACATTTATTTTTCCTTCCCGCCAAACTAAACCTCCGTACTCCGGTGTAGCTACCCGCAGTCCCGTGGAGCATACCACGTAAAAAAAACTGGCGCTCGAGGCAATCCGGCCGTAGAAAGCGTCACAATATTTATTTTAACAAATAATGTCAATTGTTTCAGCACCCACTAGTGCAAAGATCTTGCTGAAATTAACGTGGCAATAGTTCTGTCAATAAGATTTAATTACTCGGAAATACTGTACAAACCTAACTGAAAATTTCTTTTTTGTCTCTCGAGAAATATGTAGTTGTTTCTATCTTTTTCTCTCGAGACAAGAATGAAACACCACCTCGCTATGCAATATATTATTAAAAGACAAGAGTCTAATTTGCGGACGTCTGTCTATTAGTTATTAATTTATAACAATTCGATTTCTACTTGTTTTTTGTTTAACTACCCGTTAGCACGTTCAATATGTCTGCGAAGCATCTGCACCAATCATATTCCTTATTACATTTTATACACTTTCTGATTAACGGATTTCAGTGCAATCAGTGCAATCAATTATAGACGCGAAGATTGCCTCAAGCTAGGAGTTATACTGCAGCAGTAAAACCCCACAAGTTTATGATGACTGATGGGTGATAATAATAATGACTATAGATCATCGACTTTATGTTGCTACAGACAGCAAAGTAAAACAACCATCTATTTTTATAGTAATTCACTTTGACACTCAAAATTGTAACAAAGAGAACGACGCGATGTACTGGTTATTGGTTTATGCAAAAAGAGTGACGGACAGAAAATGGTCAGTTGTTCGATTATTGAATTAAATAATTTGCTTCCTAACTTTCATATTTTTGTCTTGCAATCAACTTACCACAATTCGGCTTCGCGTGTGTACGCGTGTTGGCGAATTCGACGCCGTGTTTATCTACGCACCAGCACATGCCAATGGCACTGTGACATTGCGTCGACCTGTAGTAACCCTGACTATCACAGTCGGGAACATAAACACCTGAAACATAAAAATTAAGCTATATTGCTGTTTTGATAAAAACAACTACAGAATACCTAATAATTCAGGTGTTATTTTACGCTTCACAGCCGCGCAAGGCCTTTCCGTTCTTTGGAAACATCTACACCATTCTGAAGGTGTGACTATGACGTCGCGGTCCATGTCACATTGTTGAAGGAAAGGTTTTAGACACACTTCACTTTGGTCGTGTTCTAAATCGTAAAGTTCTTGTAATGAGAGCTTGGAGTCCGCATTAGAGTCCAGATGTTGGAACATCCATCTCACCTCGCTCTTGCAAGAAGACGGAAAATGTGCTGAAATAGTGGAAAATGGTCATTTATTTTAAAATTAGAGAGAAATTGTTTGGCTGGGTACGCGCTCGACATACAGTGCTGCCAGTTTTTTTATGATGAATTTTTGTTAACATAATGCTGGCGTCGAGTAAATGACTTTCTGACTTTATTTACAGTTTTCATCTTACCCTTTGACTTGTTTCTTGGCCTCCGCCTTTTGGATGAGTCCGCCATAACGACAGAAAACCAATCGAGCAAACGATTACCCATCGCTTGGAGAGCAGCTGGAGAACATTGTTTTGAAGTAGAGATGACAGGGTCAAGTGCCCCAATTGAGTTACTGTAAAGTTTGTTGTCAGTAACTTCATTGTATCCACGAAGTCGGTCTTTGTCTTCGGCATATAAAAGATTGTTATTGTCCTGAAAACCACAACTGCGTTTATGAGCTTGAAGTAACTGTACATAAATTCGAGACACAAACAAATGTTTTCTTGTTGAAATTAATGAAGCACCATACTGAATTTTTTAACACAACAAAACCGAGTTTGTGTATAATCCAAGCACTTACCTTGTTGTACTTTGTATATTTTATGTATTTGTAGTGTTTATTTTCGTATTTGAAATCTTGTGGAGTAAAAGTATATACATCAGATTTAGAAGATGGTTGTCCTAGCTTTGCACCATTAATGGACCCGCCGACGGTTCCACTTTTATCCAAAGTGGCTTTATACTTATTCATGAATGAATTTAAACGCTCAGATTGGCGCTGCTTTTTCCGTAAATGTGTTTCATTCTCTGAAAAAAACAACCCGTTCCGCTTTCTGGAGAAAAACAATAACTTCATATGCTCATTACCTTTACAAGGACAGAAACCTTTACATGTCACTCGTATAGAAGTGTGGTGAATACAATTGTGGTAATCCAGTCTGCACAACGAACTGTAAGTTCTATTATCAGAACCACATAAGAACGTTGGCTTTACAACTGGACATGGTTTACACCTAAAATTTGTTGGAGGGTTAATAAATGCAGAAGTTAGATCGAACAGATAAATCAACTTACGCTACGGAGTCATTTAGATCCTCATCCGCGTCGTCGGGATCGTCCTCAGTGTCGTAAAAAACATCGTCATCATCATCATCGTTTTCGCTTTTAGATTCCTCAGTTTTTACGGTTGATTTAGGCACTACGATGTCTCTGGAAAAAATCGAACACCTTTTAATACGCATTGCTGTTTTACAATGACTTTGTTGTTACTCATAAAATTTTAAAATGTGTTGGAAAAATTCATGCATATGCACTTTAATCGACTTTCAACTTTTTTCAATTCAATTTCAATTTCAAATTGATTGATCTCTTGAAAGTTGTAAAACTATAAAATATCCCATCAGGGTGATGAGTTGAATTTTTATTAGTTGAAATATA
The DNA here is from genome assembly GCA_963583935.1 of Diaperis boleti. Taxonomy (NCBI): domain Eukaryota; kingdom Metazoa; phylum Arthropoda; class Insecta; order Coleoptera; family Tenebrionidae; genus Diaperis; species Diaperis boleti. The sequence continues at coordinate 32,964,099 of OY757242.1, read as the reverse complement.
AAAAACACTCCCATTTATGGTAAAAATATTTAGATATTCTGATAATTATGACAAATACGTACAAGTTCCTATTCTTTTTGTTTCCACAATCAATGATTCCGTACGATTGATTGTTGAAAGAGTTCAATTTAATTATTTTATATTGTGGGCAAAATGGTACGATGTGTTATGAATTTATACGATTATCGAGCTGTTTTTGATGTATAATGCAGATTTATACTCTTTTTGATCATTGTATTGCGTAAAATTTATTATTTTTAGAGCAGCATAGTGCTGAACGTTACAATTTCAATTACACACAGCAACGAGTGATGATATATTATGTTGTTTGGTTTAAGTTAAAACTAAACAAAATTAATGATTTCTAAACCTTAGAACTGGTTAAGTATGCCAAGCTATACGATTTGTACAAGAAAGCTTTTGTCCTAATGGCGTCCAGATAACCGTTAACAATAAAATATGTCTAAAATACAAATTGGGTCTAGCTTCGTGAATAATACAACTGAAAAAAGATGCAGTTAGTGAGGGCTTCGATTAAGAACCATGGCGTCAGCACCAGTGTATGTGCCATTGATACTGGTTTTAGTTTTTTTAGAATAGGAATTAATTAAGATAGGGAGCACGTGACGTCAGTGCTGGTCAGGTCGCCAGTCTGGCGCCAGTCGCGACCCTGTTGTTTTATTTGTTTAGGGACCGACTCTGGAATTTTCCAAAGCAATGATGAGAGCCCCTTTTCCATCACCGCGAGGAAACGTCCATTTAGGCCCGAAGGCCCTCGCCGGGACTTTGGTAGTACTACCTCCTGAGACTACAGCCCCCTTCTGGGACCTTGGCGGCACCACTACTCTGCGTCAATTGGCGCCCAACGTGGGGCTACGCCTCAGCAATGCTGCTCGGGGGGGCCTTCATGAACACCAGGACCAGGGCAAAGAACCCGTTATCCAGCCGCCATCAATGACAACCCAAAGCCCGAGCCTGGACCGCCACCACCTGTCGCTTTGACCAATGCAGCTCGCGTCGTTACCTCCACCTAAACTCGCCAACAAACTGCCTGGAACCTTTAGCATCAAAAATCCACGTCCCCAGCAGTGCATCTAAAGGGAAAAAAAATTCGCAGCTGAGGTTGTGTAATTTGTAGCTTGCCACTGCCAACCCACGGGACAACGTCATCACCGTCACCGCGGGGAAACAGCAAAAAGAGGTCTGACAACGTACGGTACAATTTCAAAGCCGGTATGTCGCCGGTAAATTCCGATGCGGAGAACAGACGCTCAGACGACAACACCACAGATACCCAAAGGGGGTTCTATTATCATCACCCACAGCTATGGGGGACTACGGCTAAAGCAGCTGGAAGGCACACCCCGAATTCGTGGACTACCTGATCTATGAGATGTAATAAAAGTTTCAGATACTCAGGACATAAAGTGATTAAGAAAAAATGTCTCGCCTGCGGAGGAAAGGGGCATAGAACGGGAGCCACAACCTGTGCCAGAGTGAAATGTAATCACGGGCGGAGGAGGTGAAAGCACCCGTACCAGGAGAGGGGGAGACGAGAGAAGGACACCAATCAAAATGTTACAATCCAATCTGAATAGGGACAGGGGAGCACTGGCTCTATCGCATCAAACGGCAAAAGAAAGGGATGCACATTTAACGAAAGATATCTAGAGTGCTTGAGGCCCGACATGATGAAGACCACTAAAGACATCGTATTTTGTGGAGACTTCAATGTTAAGTCACGTATATGAGGTTCCACAGTAGAAGATGCTAGAGAAACTCGCAGAGTGGCTATCCGAAAACAATAATTATTGCATTGTACAGAATGTAAAGGATGAGTCTACCTTGGTTAGGAGACAAAGCAGGTCGCACATCGACGTGACGTTCTCGAATATCGGCATATCGTCTAAGATACAAAAGGCCACCGAGATATTTACTTCGAAATCGGACGGCAAAAAACACTAAATGAGCACTGGACCGTAAGAAGCAAGACATGGAAAATAGAACTCTGCAAAATGAAACAGTGGGTGGACATCTGCAGGAAAATACATAGGAAAGGTCCCTCCACAATGATGAGCATGTGAGCAAATCTTTCGCAGAAAAGAGCATGCTCACTTTAGAAAACCGGTCTACTGATGGTCGGAGGAAGTGGCAGCTGCTCGAGAAGAGCCGAATAGAGCCAGACGACAACTGCAGCGTGCTGATGTTACGGCTGAAGCGAGATAAATGATGCAGAACAATCACCAAAACAAGAAAAAGGCACTAAAAAAGAAGGTAAAAGCGTCAAAGAAATCGGTCTGGAGGAAAATATGGGACGAAGGGGAGAGCAACATGTGGAGAGAGGGCTTCAAGAGTGCGAAATAGATTGGGGATGTAACTTATAGTACAGCTACAAGAAGACCGCCTGCTGCAGGTGGTAATGGAACTATTTTATTCCGAAACCATACGGCATATCGCCGGATGTCATAAAAACGCAAGTGAGTGCGCAAAATTTCTTCTGGAGACCATAAATGCCTTCTCCGATTTGTAGGGACTGGTGCTAATAGAGAAAGAAAGAAAACCAAGAGAAGCGGAGATAGCCTATATGCCTACCAAACGTGATTGCGAAACTAATGGAGCAAATGGTTCTATCAAGACTAAAACGAGAGTCATACAACATGGCGGACTCTCGGAGTCCTAATACGGATTCAGAGAAGGTAGATCCACAATGGACGCTATACAAAAAGTATTTAACTCGGCGCCGTGGAGTGGAATAATAAACGAACTGGAAAGAAGAAATATATCCGCATATCTGGTAAACATAGTCTTGAGCTATTTCACAAACACATATCTGAGTGTGGGTCGAGAAACTATGAAAAATACCTATAGTCCGTTTTTCTTTAGAAGGAAGCATTGTGAAAGATAGGGACAATAAAATACGGTCTAAACATTTCTAAACACATTTCGGTGGCTAGAGCCACCCCAATAATATGCCGTTGAATTATGGGTTGCCGACGGAATAAGCGCACCCCTGTTCCATTTATTCGCTAATGTGCACGGGACGTGTATCACTGCTGCCAGCTACTTCCTTCTTTAAAAAAAAAAAAACAGAGCATAGGTCCCATATTGTGGAACGTCTATTATGACAATTGAACCTACCATCCGAAACATCAACGGTTGCTTACGCCGACGACTTGGCTATCGTTACGATAGGAAAGAATCAGGTGGAGCTGCAAGAAAGAACTAACGGTACCGTGAGGGCGATCGAGATTTGGATAGCGGAGAAAAACTTGCAACTCGCTCCACAGAAGACAGAAGCGGTTATCCTCAGGGGAAGAAGAACGGTCAAGGAAACAAGAATCAAAGTGAACGACGTAGAAATAGAAACGAGACGTCATATTAAATACCTGTGGGTGGTGATAATATGGAGATAAAACACCACGTACAGATGACTGCCGAAAAGGCTCAAAAAGCGGCCATGGTCATGGGGAGGCTGATTTCAAACATTGGCGACGCAAAGGGAGGCGTTAGAAGAACACTACATGGAGCCGTGAAATCCATGGTGCTGTATGCAGCCCCGGTTTGGGCAACGTAAACAAGCACATGCAGACGATGGAGATGGTACATCGCAGAATGCTGCCCCGCATATGTCCGTGTATTGGACAGCGCCCACAGAGGCTTTAGAGGTACTCGCCGGAGTGCCTCCTATCGACATTCAAGGGAAAGAACAAGATCACACCACGGTAATACGGAGCTAAGACAAGATACCATTAAGGAATGGAGGCGGAGGTGGGAGCCCCCCTCAGAAAAAACGGCATGAAGTAGAAGGATAATTCCGGACATAAACTCATGGCTAGATATACCCCATGGAGAGACTGGGTATTATGCAAAGCAAGCGCTGATGGCGCACGGCTGTTTTCGGGACTATATGAAAAGGTTTCACCGACCATATTGCGGCGAAAAAGATGGCGTTGAGCATACGATCCCGAAAAAGGTGGACAGTGGAGAAAACAAAAATAACTAGGTTAGAGTCTATGGAGGAGATCGTCAGAACACTGCTTCATGACCAAATCGGCTGGTGTAAGATAGAAAAGGTCTTTGAGGCAGTATTGAGCAACAAGGAGTTAGAAGAAAGAGGGAGAATATGATCACCGCAACACATCCATCTTGTCTGAAGTAATGCGAAGGCGGATTCCGGGCGGATGGATAAACAAGAGGGGGGGGGGGTTAGTGAGGTATGCCCCCTCCCCTAGAGAGGGGCATCGAGTCCCCTCCCCATCTCCCGTACAAAAGAACATCCGGCCCTCATTCAGAAAAAAAAGTTGCCAGTCTGACGCCAATGCGCCTCTCCACCTCTCTAGATGGGACCGACTCTGGGACTGTCCAAAGTAATGATATAAAAGAATAGATCGGTCTCGGCGGAGAAGAGAGCTATTATAACGCCCCTGCGAGACGACCACAACAGCTAGAAATTCGCGATTCAGGCATACCTAGAACAAAAGTGAAGTCAAAGCTTATTTTATCTGTGGATCCCATTAACTATGTACACACCCAGGATGGAGAAACAGCAAAAGACGCCTGAAGCTGAAGACTGCCTTTGAGGACAAGAAGTACACTTTAGGACAGGCCATGTATGCGAGGCAGAGAAGTAAGAAGAGGACATTTTGCGACCGAATGCACATGTAGGGAAAAATATAGCGTTTTATGTACTGCATAATTCGTCTTCGCCAAGTGAAAGCGTCAAGTGGTTTGTAGACTGTGGGGCGTCGTAGCATTTGACAGGAAGACAGGATTGTTTGAAGAATGAGAAATAAGATGGAAAGCACTCTGTTGTGACAACAGATAAATCTGTCATTAGAACAAACAGGAGTGAAGACACAAAGGTCCGTCTGAAATTAGAGAAGAATTATTATGTGTCAATCACACTAAAAGACATACATGCCAGGGATTGCGGGCAACCTACTTCATCCACTCCGATTTATGTAGAGCAATGGAAACCGAGTCTATTGGAGCAGCCATACACTTTATAACCTACTTTGACGACTTCACCAGAAAAACGTGCGAATATTTTCTTAAACAAAAATTTCAATCCGCTACTACGTTTCAGACATTCAAAAATTTAGTGGAGAACGAGTCCGAACGAAGAATCATAACATTCAGGACCAATAATGGCACAGAGTAAGTCAACCGGGAGTAAGTCCGACATTCGCTTTAACAGGACCATACTAGAGAAAGCTAGATAGAGTTGTTGGGCTGAAATAGTATCCACAGCAGTCACCCAGTTTGAGTCATCTGAAAGTCTTTGGATATAAGGCTATAGCTCAGATAATTCATAATTTATTGTTGGATATTTGGAGGGAGATAAAGATTGCTGATTGCTTGAAAATGACACTCTGGCAGCTATTTCTTTCAGTTTCGTCCGAGAAGCTGAAAAACACGCAGAATCAATCACAGAATCGACCGTTTAATTACACAGACAGAATAGAGTCAATCGAAAAACCCGATGAAGAAACTTCAATGAATAGTCCTACCGATCAGATTGAACTTCAAAATACAGTAATGGAGTTTCAACCCTGTACTGCCTCAGGAAATCAATCGACCAGAGAAAATGTCGAAATTATTCCAAGAAAAATCACTAGTGCGTCCAAACCGAAGACATGTCGTCAGCTGAGAAAGTTCTGTAGGTCCGAAGATCTGAAAGAAAAATGGTCCAATGAAATGAGAGAGGAACACAACCCGATCGTGGAGAACGATATATGGCAATTGGTAGCGAAAGTGTTGTCGCGCAAATGTTTTTTTAGAACCAAGAAGCACCCCGATTGGGAAATAAATCGAGACTGGCAGTGACAGAGCGTTCACAGGCGAAAAGCGAGTATGGGAAAAATACTCACCAGTAGCAAGGTATAGCACAATCCCCATTTTGTTTGCAATGTCCGTGCAATAAAAAATCATCATTGGACGCATCTACGTATCTGCAAGAAGATTTTCAAGAAGAAATCTACTTTGAGTAGCCAGAAGATCTGGAAATCAGAGGGGAAGAATTGAAAGTTGAGACCGATGTATGGACTCAAGCAAGGCAGCAGGGCCTGGAACCAGAAACTGGATGACATTCTTCAATCCATGGGATTTGTTCGATCCAAAATTGACCAATGCGTGTATCGCAAGTGCCATAAGCGATAACACATTGTTGATATCAACCAAGAGAGATTTGCTGACTAAACTAAAAATGAAGGATCTGGCCGAAGTATCCTTTTGTTTGGGGATGAAGGTAGGGAGGACCAGAGATGCTGAACAGATAGAAAAGTGAGTCAGGGGAAGTTCGTCGAGAGGGTACCATATGGTGGATTATAAACCAGTAGCTACGCCCGTTGACCAGAATCAAAAGCTCACCGAGAACATGCAGCCGCAGAGTGACAACGAGATTGAAGAAATGCGAGATGTTACATATAAATATGGAGCCAGTTGGTCTCACAAGTGGCCAGGCCTTATATTGCGTATGCAACCTATCGAGTGAGACAGTTTTCATTGGAAGGCAGTTAAGCGAATATTTCACTATCTGACGGGGACTAAAGATGCGAAATTTTACAATAAGTCGCATGAAAAAATTACAAGTTTACACTCTTTTCAGTATAGTGAATATGCTGTTCTGCGAATTTTAGTCTGACTCTTATATTCTTCATACTTCAAATGGTTGATTAGACGGACCACGGCCGGCTTAGCAATCCACCCTCAACAAGACGACGACTGATTCGTTCGGATATACTTGAAATGAAAGATTCACTAAGAGCAGTCCGATTTTTTGACGAAGGTGCAAACTGCTCTTTTTGTGTTAACATTATACCCTTTGATTATCACTGAATAATTCTTTAACACCATGGTTAAACGGGCAATAGTTATTATGTGACCGAGTACACCCTTCAGCACTTATTTTTGTGCGTTTTGCAGCATAAATGATGATTGTCAGTTTTTTATTCCGGTGCTTTCTTCTTGATGATATATGATCCTTCCACTTTATCCAGATGATGTTATTTATTGTCACAACCAACTATCTACTAATCTTTGTTTTACTTCTGCAATTACTTTTATCTTAGTGCTCCATTCCTTTCTCTTAATCGCTGTGGCTTTTGTGTTGTCAACTAAACCCCCACCGTGCAAACGTTTCTGTCATTGTGCTGCTGTTCCACGTCTTCTTTGGTTTCCCTTTGTTTCTTTTACTACACACATTTCCGTACGCAATTCATACAGTTTTGCGTCAACACACACTGGCTCGTGAAATATTTCTTTAAATGAGGAGGGAAGTCGACATTCCTGTCTTACTCAAAGGTAGGCATAAAACTAGTAAGTACGAGTACAAGTAAAATTTGAACAATCAATCTACACAGTTGTCAGTAAAAATTGTATAGTCTCTGTCATCAATTATTTATCATAGAATATTTTATTCTTTTGATAGTTTTGTCCTAGTTTTATTTTGTTCATCGGTTGTACCACGTCGAATGGAATCTAAACCATACAGTTTTTAAGTTAGGATCGATGACTTAAACCTTTATTAATAAAATTAATAATCTCTTATTTTGTGGAAAATAGTGGAAAGTGTATAGATAATGCCTATGAGGGTGGTATTAATAAATTAAATCGGATATTAGGTGTAGGTTAAGGAACTGAGTCGGCATAAGGGGAATTAGTTTTGGAGGAGGTTCAGTCTGGTGTCTTATGAAGTCCTGTTTCAATGTCAGACCCAACAGAAATCATGCATGCTGTAACGGTCTGGCAGAGATTACTCTCATAAACTCAAAATGATAAGTTTTGAGTGAGTAATCTCCACCGTTAGTATGCCTCCCAACCTGCATCATCGCTAGGGAACCTGTCCTCCTACCTATGGTATATAGACGGCTCAAACCATGGAAACGACGGAAACCAAGTTGCAAGAAAGGAATTCTAGAAGGATACCGCAGAAGAAGGTACTGGTTACCGTTCCCGACGGATGGAAGCCCTTCAGGGTATAACTATCCAAACTGGAAAAGCATTCATCAGAGAGAACTACTCCAGGGTTCATTGAATGAACCAAGCGGTGTTTCCCTTGGACTTCAAAACTGCCAGGTGTGTACCTGACCGGTTAATGCCCTTACAAGATCGTGGATCTTGTAGTGTGGACTTCGCGGCCCCGTGGGGTCTCCTTCGCGACAGATTTCGTATACTACGCATTTCTTGCATTCAAGAATTCTTTCGGTTGCCGTGTTAAGGTTTCCTTTTGGTTAATGTTTGATGTTGTATAAAGCAGTTGTTTGTAATTAAAGAAAAGTTAATCTGACGTTTTTTTAAGTTTGTTGTTTTATTTTCTATTCCTTTAAAAAAGAGCGTGTCCCGGCGGCAGTCAAGTGAACCTTTTGTCTCCACTGAGAACTACCTGGTGCAGTGTGCAGCCGGTACGGTCAAGAGTTTTAATTGTTTTCCTTTATAAACAATTTGGCGCCCGAGATTTAGCAAGAGAGGTTATAAAAGAGTTGGTGTTCTAGTTGACAATTATTAATAGTGTCCCCACCATTTGATACCGGCAAAAAGAAGGAATGGATGGGTTTAAAAGAACAACCAACGAATCATCGTGAGTGGGAGTATTAAAAAGCTCAAACTCAGTTAATAAGTTAACACAACATTTATTGATTCTGAGGCGGTACAAAGTTCGCCGGGTCAACTAGTGGAGTATAAAATTTATTTTTGAATGTATCAACATTTTGATATGATAGGACTAAATTTATTTAAATTTGTGTATATTTTATTGTTTTCTCTTCAAACCTTTCTGTAGTATATTTTCTAGTTTAGTCGAATAGTTATAACAGACTTTCTAAAATCATGTATGTAATTATCTCTTATTATTCCTGTTTGAACGCTTTTTATTTTTATTTTTTTATTTGTTTTAGATAATGTGCTTCCAGTAAGTTCTAACTATTTGTTGCCTTCGATTAAGTCATACAAATGCAGTTGTATTCTTTTTTATACATATACATATATCGGGTGTCCCAACTAAAATTTGTACCCAACAACAATTACAATTTCGAAAGACTCAAAAGAAAACGCTCGAACAGGTCAATTTTGTTATCAAGGGGGACAAAATTGTACCAAACTTTTATGTCTTTGATTTCACCCCTTTAGCCAGGGGAGCCACCCCCTTAAAAAATTTAAATAGCAATAGCAAATTGGAATTGTTGGGGGGTACAAATTTTAGTTGGGACACCCTGTACATAGATATCCAATATTATTAAATACTGAAAGAAATTGTAAATGATTAGTATACGAACATATTATTATGTACAGTGTGATCACTTGATTTTTTTTTTAGCAACTGTACTTTTATACAAGATACACAAGCCCATTTTAAACTTCCATGTTCTAATGTTTTCCATCACTAACAATTAAGCCCGTTGATCGAAAATTATTAATGGCGTGCAATGTACATCTTAAACTTTCTTTTGTAGAAACTTTCATGTTGAGTTGGCTTAAATTTCATTATATTTAGTTTTGCCATCCGGTTCTTTGATATCAGGGGTTGTTGTTTTCCGAAAGATCAGTACAAGTTCTACAGCTTTAGATAAAACCTTAAGAAGAGTAAACACACCGACTAAAGTTTAAACCATGAAACAAAGAGGTGTGAACGACAAGATGACAAATGAATGTTGGATAATAAGCCGAGAGAGAAAAAATCACAAAAGAAAATGACGCCATTCAAGTTTCGTACTTACCCGTTCTTTTTTAATTCCTTCCTGGATACACACACTGCCGTAAATGAATCTTCCAGCAAGCAAATTTCCTTCTTTTTGCAGTTTAGAGGTCGACAGAGATCACCTGGAAATAGATAAAACATTTCATATTGGTGTGATCGAGTGTTAGACTAGCAGATATGACTATGACTACCGCAGAAAGTCTCATTGTCGGTAGTAGAGCTTAAATCCACTTTGCTCCCACATTCACAAAAAGTCAATACCTAAAATTGCGAAGTAAAAGTTTAGTCGGTTCCGTCTCTTTCGTAATATGGAATAATTTAATTAGGTATAATAACTCGAATTTCAGAAAAGTTTCGCAAGTCGTCGCGGACATCTTTCAACCAATTAAAACCAAATTCACCCGGTAGGTATTTAAAAGCTCTTTAGAAACTGTTTCGGCACGTTCTCCAGCTCCTCATTTCTAACACAACTTCAAAATTTTTTATAAAAATTTACAACAGTACAATAATTTTTACTGTAAGACTGGGTTTTAGATTTTCACCTACATGTTTTAAAAAATTGTTTCAAACATTTTTTCCCTGTTAAAACGCTAGATTAACGTTTGATCAGTTACAATTTTTTTTCAATATGTGTGCATTTAAAGGCAACCACGACCCGATTAGCAAGGCAAATAAAACTGTACAAGGATTATTTCGATTTAGTCGAAGGGTGAATTCTCGTTCACCCATACGTCCGATGTGGCAGAATTTCAACCGCAACAAAGTTGCAACCCTCGTTATTCCTCCTTTTGCTATTTTTTGCTTATTTCCGTTTTACGTTCCTTTGTTCTCATCTGGCAACTACCACGGGGCAGAAAACAATTACCCTCACAGTGACCTCTCTACTAAAAAGGTGACAGGGAAGTGCCAAAGCTATATAAACTAAAATACCGAAAATAACGCTTCTTACGTATGTTGAAATAGATAAAAATTACTGGACACATGCGCTTCTATTAAAGCGTAATATAAACTCGACCTGATTTCAATTGATTCATTCCGCACGTAAACCTTACACCACATCAACTTTCACCTCCACAGCCAGCGTACGAGTGAGAGAATCCGACTATACATATTATGGGAGAATTAAGAAAACTTAGTTTTTAATTTTTTTGAATGCTTGTTTTCAATACAGTCGAGAGTAATATGAAAAAGGGGTAACGAATTAAATTGATAATTAACAAAATAATTATAATTTCCCGCGATTGTTTTTCAGTTATGTTAAGAATAACTTCCCAATCTTTTCCATCTATGAAAGTTTTTTCAAATATGTTAGAGGGTTCCTCTGTAATACGCGATTTTCTGAAACTCATATCGTGCATCTAGTTGGTGGATGACTTCGTCTGTTACTTCAAAGCGCTTCGAGATGACCATATAATTATAATAGTAAATATTCTAAAAAAATACTGCGCAAAAATAGTACATAAGATATTATTAAACCAAAAGAAAGTTGATAAATTCAAGTGGAGTAAATTTAAATTAAAATTTAAATATAAGATATTATTATAAAATCTTATTAGATTTATGTAAAGCTTTATTAAACGGAATCCCGATCTTATAAAAAATCTGCGCAAGCGCGCTATAGTAGAAATAACAAAATTGATGGGTATTTTGATATAAGAACAAGCATTAAGTAAGAAGTAAGCATTCCATAAACGTATGATATTTCTTACTACCTAAACTATATATCTGCGGAATATCAGCTGTATTCCAAACTTATCTGGGAGTTTGCAATAGCATCCCTAATAAAATGATGTGTTACATCAATATGCTTGGTTTTTGTATGAAGAACGGGATTTACTGTTAGCTTCTATGCCCCTTGGTTGTCACCGAAAATGCTTACACAATTCAACGTGCCTTCTATTTCTGATAAAAAAGTTTCTGAAATGGCTATATATTCAGCCTCAGTACTGGTCAATGCTACGGTTTTTTGTTTTTTACTTCCCCAGGAAACAGCAGAATTTGACATTTCAAAGAAATAACAACTGGCCCAATCGGCATCGGGTAAACCATTCAGACCTCACCCAAGTCCTTATCGTTGGAGAAAAAGAAATCGTCAACTTACAGATAGTAGTGAATTGATCTCAACTCTTAACGAATACGCAGGTTTCATATTTAGATTTTCTATAACTCAGGTCCATAGATGGCCTTTTCCATCTGGAGCGTCGACCATCGCTTCATTTTTTGCATCATTGCTTTCTTCCACTTGTGCCTGCCTGGACCTGACAAAGCAGCTGAATTGGTATTCTCGAATTGGCACTGGTATTCTCAGGTTCATTTTCCTTTATTCTTGTTGAACATACGTAAACTACATGATCGTCAAACTTTTTTAGTTGAAACTTTAACCTTGGTGGTAAAGTGACTTCTGTGACTGCTTCACTCCCTTCAGAAAGATGTTACTTTCTGACGTAGGATCGGGATGGTTCTTGCATCCAGGTAACCAGAAAAATAGCGCGCTGTGAATACACCTGTCCGGGACCGTACCTTGTCACCTCGGGCCACGCACTCTACATCGCACCGTTAACATGTCGGAATTCCCCACGTTGGATCGGGATGGTTATTTCATCTCGGTGACCAGTAAAAAAGCGTGCTGCGGATACCCCTTTCCCGGACTTTCTACCTCGCCCGGAATTTCCACCGCTTAATTGAGAAGAAGACTCAGAGACAACGCCTTGAGTTCCCGCACGCATCAAGCCGACGTCACCGTTTCCCTTCCAACTTTTCTATAAAAAAAGCTCCGCTCTCATGGAGCAGGCAGTTGTGCGTCCACCAGTCCTCGAAGAAGTTAACCGATCAGTCCTGGAGGAAGAACCAAGCAAGGTAAGAGCCAACTGGTAGCACAGAAGCTTGAGCCCGGCTGTTCTGGGAGCTGTTCAACTGACTGTCCAGCGGAAGCATTCGGATCGATCTTTTCTGCCGGTATCCCCGTCCGCACCATCCCAGACTCCAACCTCCCCGGCCACTGCGGTAACCGACGAGACAAACCATCGAAACCCGTGTGAGATCCTGTGGTGTAAATAGTTGTCCACAGGGTGAATAATAAACCGTTCTATATGGCCAAATCTACGATGATACACATACGCCGTTGAAACCATAAATGTTGCTAAAAATATTTCTTTGGTACATCTGTCTCTAACTAAGGAACTCCATCTATTAAACTAGCTACTGCAACTAAAACTTTTAGTTTGCTAAAAACCTTATCTCAAATTTGACTGTGTTGCCGTTTCTGATAAGCCGACTCACTGTAATACTGAATCTTCTCTTAACAACAACAGTGTTGTAACATCTGTCTCACCCATTCACCATACCGCAAACTAAAGAACTTATTTGCCACTGTAACCTCAGATATCGTTCAGTTCACCATGTTCTTCGTCCAGGAGGATTGCTTTGCAGTCTTTGTCTTCCTAAAGTTTCCACTAAGAAACACGGCGCTTGTTTGCGTTTGTTGAATTAAATTTCGAAGCATGCAGCATAGTTCAGACACTTATTATTTTCAAAATGCCCCATTTTATTGCACTTAAAACACCTTTTTTGACACTTGACGTTTGGTGTGTACTTTTGTTACCGAACGTGTTATCGACATTGTCAGCCTTACCGATAAACGCACCTGCTGTATTATCGACACACATATTTTCTCCCGTGGCCAACAGCTTTGTTGTTAGGGCATCTGTCAGCTGAATGCTCAATAGCCATTATCATAGGCGAACATTTGTCGGATAACCCCGCCAGCAAGACAGAACCTATCCATTCGTCCGTTATGTTGAAACTGGTATGCTCATGGCGTTACAATTTTCCAGACGTATAATAGTAATCAGGGGCCGCAGCAAATTGATTTTCATCGTAAAACCCGAGTCATCAAATAGTGCCTTCAGCTTATCCCATACCTTCTGCGTGAATTTTGCCTCCTTGATATGCACAAACAGTGGTCAAAACTACTTTTGCTCTGGCCTTCGCGTCGGTGTTTTCCCCTTCTGCAGTAGTCTCTAGTCCCTGGTCGGCGTAACTTTTACGGCGATCATGTTCCTTTCCGTGAGTTTCCGGGTGGCTTGGCTGCGGGCCGAATTCATGGCGAACCGTAAGGCGGCAGGTGGTCTGGCCAGGTGGGATAAGGCCGGTTGCCAATCTGGATGGACAATTGTGTTCCTTCGTTCCACCGGGTCCGCTTCAGGGTGATACACAGGTGTCGGTTTAATATTACAGCATTTTCTCAACACTGTAGTGGCTGACGATTGGGGCATCATGATATTCCTCAGCACGCGGGAGTCGTTCAATACGTATCCTCGGGAGGTCCCGGCATGGGTTACTTCGAGTTCCAGGGCGAATAATTGCTCAATGATGCGTCTTAGCTCGGGATTCCGGAGTTGTTCTTCACGTAGTTATTGAGGCCCATGGCAAGTTGTAAGAAGAAGTGAGGGTGATTCAAATTCGGTGCCCTCCGGGTTCCCGAAAAAGCATTGTATCTTGGACGGTCGAGTACTTTTCGGATTTGGGCGTTTCGGACGTTGACAATAAGATTAGGTCGTCTAGATAGATCAGAAGGTTCAGGTTAAGGAGGCCGGTGCTAAATCGGTCGATCAGACAGTGGAACGTCGAGGGCTCGTTCCTTAGCCCGAAAGCCATTTTTGTAAAGTAGTACAGGCCGAAGGGGCAAATAACCTACGTGTAGGTCCATGGTGCTAATGACCTAAATTGTCCTTACGTTTGTAATGGATAGGGTGACGTCGGCAGTCGACGCATAGTCGAAAAGTGTTGTCCGGTTTGGGTACCAGAATGGCGGCCCATGGACATTCCTGCCCGACGCCGGCGTCGATTATCTTCTGGATTTCGGCGCGTAGGATCCTTCTCTTTTGTGCTGATTTAGGAGTGGTCGAGGTGGTCTCGGTGGCTTGGGGTATGAACGCCGTCGAGGGCCGAAACACATTCTCATATTCGTCGCGTATTGGTATGGTATGGGGGGTCACATACACTTGCCAGTGGCCTGCCGGTCGACTTATATGGTTTGTTGTCGGGGACGGCGGATCGTATCCCCTCTCGAATTCTACGGGGGCTTTCGCGGCACTTCGTTCGTGGTAACCTCGGCACTTATCCCAGCGGTGCTTAATTCCTGAGAGCGATTCACAAACTCTTGTACTCCGTCCTTTGGTACGAACGTGAAGGGGACCCTCAGGGTGATACCAGCTAGGTCCAGCACGATGCCTATGTCCTCAATAAAGTCTGCCCCAAGCTAGGTTTTCGAGGTGGGGCTGTCGGAAAAGCAGACGAACGTGCTCGTAATCCTATGGTGGTGGAGCGCCACGGCAGTTTGAGGTATCTCCGTCACAAATGCAAACACACGGCGATACCGTGTGCATTATTATTAATTTTAATCAGTTTTAAGGAATATATTTATACACAACTGCTTTTTTTATTCTTGTTTACATCTTGGTTACCATGATTGAAAATGGAACATTACACCCGTAATATTAAGTAATTGTGCGTAATAGTAATTTACGTATAGAGGACCGAAAGAAAGAGTTTACGCCAGAGGACGATTTTAAGTCGTCCGAGGGCGTGAACGGTCTTTCTAAACTCTTTCTTTCGGACCTCTATACGTAAATAACTATTACAAACTCATGTAATAGTAATTTACGTTATAAGTCCGGAAAACTCATTTTTACAGTAACGAGTTGAAATGTTTACAGACGAGGCGACGAAGGAACCGAGTCTGGAATTTTGAGACAAGTTACTGTAAAAGTTTCCGGAGATATGTCGTAATGCGTTTTATTTCATACTACCGATACTAAAGCATTGTTTTCATTTTAAAATGAAATTGGAATTCAGAATTTAAACATCCATGAATTGAGTATCTATGACAACAGTTTGATTTGTTGGTTGTATTTTTTACAGGACTTTGTAAAGTACTGTAAAGTCCCATTTTCCGGACTCAAAACTCTGATGTAAAACTAACAAATATGACACAGTATGAAATAATAGTATATTATTTATCTAGAACGAGAAGTGAAGTTTAAAGTACGAGCAAGTTGTTTACGGCGGAGGCGCCTAGCCGACGCCGGAATTACTTGTGAGTACCTTTAAAAACACTTCTTCGTTCGAGGTAAATACAACGATTTATTTCATACTGCAAGTTTAATGAACTAAGTCAAAATAAGAAGAAATGTTGTGTGTTTATCTCGCACAAATTATTCGTAATAATTAAATATGCGGGAACTAACATTCCCATAGTAACAAACGTTTGTCAAAAATGACAACGAAAAAACTGGGTCACGGTGAGTGGTTTTGGATATTTTATTCGATTATTTCGTTTAAAATGGAGAAAATTGAAGTGCCTCAAGACATTGTAGATGAAGCAGATCACGTGAAGAACAATTTGATGCCACAAAAATCTCGGGAACAATGTAAGAAATGATTGACGTATAATTTTAAAGTACTAGGACTTTAAAATTTTTCTTTAAAGTACTAGGACGTTAATGTTTCACTTTTGGTATCAAAAAAAATCCGAAAAATGTCACTTTAGATACAAGTATGAAATAATAGTATATTATTTATCTAGAACGAGAAGTGAAGTTTAAAGTACGAGCGAGTTGTTTACGGCGGAGGCGCCTAGCCGAGCAGTACCTTTAAAAACACTTCTTCGTTCGAGGTAAATACAACGTTTTATTTCATACTGCAAGTTTAATGAACTAAGTCAAAATAAAAAGAAATGTTGTGTGTTTATCTCGCACAAATTATTCCTAATAATTAAATATGCGGGAACTAACATTCCCATAGTAACAAACGTTTGTCAAAAGTGACAACGAAAAAACTGGGTCACAGTGAATGGTTTTTTATATTTTATTCGATTATTCCGTTTAAAATGGAGAAAATTGAGGTGCCTCAAGACATTGTAGATGAAGCAGATCACGTGAAGAACAATTTAATGCCACAAAAATCTCGGGAACAATGTAAGAAATGATTGACGTATAATTTTAAAGTACTAGGACTTTAAATTTTTTCTTTAAAGTACTAGGACGTTAATGTTCCACTTTTGGTATCAAAAATAATCCGAAAAATGTCACTTTAGATACAAGTATGAAATAATAGTATATTATTTATCTAGAACGAGAAGTGAAGTTTAAAGTACGAGCAAGTTGTTTACGGCCGAGGCGCCTAGCCGAGGCCGGAATTACTTGTGAGTACCTTTAAAAACACTTCTTCGTTCGAGGTAAATACAACGTTTTATTTCATACTGCAAGTTTAATGAACTAAGTCATAATTAAAAGAAATGTTCTGTTTATCTCGAACAAATTATTCGTAATAATTAAATATGCGGGAACTAACATTCCCATAGTAACAAACGTTTGTCAAAAATGACAACGAAAAAACTGGGTCACGGTGAATGGTTTTGGATATTTTATTCGATTATTCCGTTTAAAATGGAGAAAATTGAGGCGCCTCAAGACATTGTACATGAAGCAGATCACGTGAAGAACAATTTGATGCCACAAAAATCTCGGGAACAATGTAAGAAATGATTGACGTATAATTTTAAAGTACTAGGACTTTAAAATTTTTCTTTAAAGTATTAGGACGTTAATGTTTCACTTTTGGTATCAAAAATAATCCGAAAAATGTCACTTTAGATACAAGTATGAAATAAAAATTATTATTAAAGTGTATAATCTCCCTTTTACTTATATTTGATTTTGAAAAATTGTATATTTGAAGGGGTGTTCTGTGCATTCTGTTCATTGCTTGATTTGTAAGCTAAGCGAAAAAAGATTTTTTGTCGATGTTTTTTTTTCATAGTTTCCTAACCTTCAATACCTCTTATTCCATGTTTAGAAGCTCACTCATAAAGTCAACAGCATAATTTATTAGGTGCAAAAATCTTACAAACCGCGGTGTTTTGACGACCGAACACAAATTTGCATCAGAATACATTTTGTTTATATCTGCTTATCATTTTAATGTTTTCAGAGTATCATGATTAATTCGTGGTTCTTGCAAAAGGAATAATAAATTAAAATTCAAGAGTAAATCTGTAAAGAAAAGATATACCTATTAATTGAAAAGATACACCCCTAGAAAAAAAAAGTTAGTTATTTGTTGTGACTTGCAATTTAATATAAAAAAAATGCAATAGTACGTCCCTCCCAAAAGTTACTGAGAGGTGTCTAAAAGCTACTAAAACGTAATATCTTTTGAATGTAAATTTTAATATTTACTGTTTCACTTGGTCCGAATTAGGATCACTCTAGGAGATACTAAAAACATAAAAATATGCAATTGTTAGGTTCCATAATATAACCAGAAGTAGCATTAACTTTGCACTGACTGTTTGTAAATCAACAATAGTTATTTATTATACGAGTTCCTGTGTAAATTGGGTGCACCCATTGGGTGCACCCAATTTGTAATACAACCTTTTATAGTTCGACCCCACCGCGGCAAGGCTTTAAATTGCTTAAAATCCATAAAAATTGTGTGACGTTTATCTGACATTTTCTTATTGCCTGACAGAAGAGCGTTGAAAGAAATTTGAAAATTCTGACAGTGCCGATCTATAAAATAACTTAAAAAACTATAACTGTGAAAAGTTAAAACCGATCTAATGTGAATTTATATCCATAAGTGTTAACATAATGAAATGTGAAAATATGATTACATGTAAGTATCAATCAAAAATCGGGATCTTTTAATGAGTAAACATACCTTTATATTTATTCCGACAAAAATGTCATGTGAATTCAAAAGAATCGCTTATCGCCGCCAGATACGATATCTCCCTATTCAACCACTGATTTATATTTAGATTAACATCAAAATTAATTTTATTTGAAAGGCGTAATGAGAGTAATCCTTGTCTGATAAGTTGGTTCGAACGAGACATTCATGACTTTGCGTCAATAATAATATTAGATTATCGGGCAAGCGTGTACAACAATCCTGCTGCAGCTATCCCAACATAGACACTGATGACGTCGTACTATCCACCTATCACGTTAAATGAGGCAGAACTATTACAAATAAACAATAAGCTGTTTGCAGACAAGACAAAGCGATTACAGAACGAACGGGCACTGTATAGCCTTACAAATGCAGCAAATGTCAAATAAAATGAGACTAATTTTAAATGGTAACATTAAAATACTAGTAAGGCTATGGAAAGAGCCGCAAAGACATTTGTACAGACCCAGAATCGTCAGCCTTTATGTATTGTAATGTTAAAGCGTGGTTCAGCTATTTTCTTCTATATTCATCACCGTCTTCTCTACTTGAACGGCTTTCCTATATCCCTTATAACATGTATTTATTCTTGATTTTTATGTTTTACAGAAGTTTTCTTTTGGCCTTTCCCCACTTTTTTTTTAAATTTACATGCTAAGCCATATCATTGTCCCTGGGCACCTATTTCAATTCTTTAATTTTTAACTGCTTCATGGAAATCGTCCGGCATACATTTGTTGAGGTGTTATTCATTCAAGAAGAAGTTAAAAAAACTATACCATGTAAAACATAATGGGGTCGTTAATAATTTTCAAAAACAGCTTTTGTTTAAAATTAGACAAAAAAATATTAAAACATTTTATCTTACAGGTGTAGTTTTTTAGGTACCTTATACCATTGTTTTCGGTGACAGAAATCAAATTTTAATCACAAGAGAGATAAAACTGTCAGTTCTACTCACAAGTGAGTAAATCTGACAGCTGTCAGTTGTAATTAAAAATTGTAATGTAATTACATGTGATGTAACGTAATTCTCTGCCTTCCACTTCACGAACAGATCATACTCTTTCTCGTACATGTGTCTCGACCTTACCGGAAGCAAACTGGAAACAGCGGCTTCCACGTTTAGTTGAACATTTTTCGGTAGAAAGTCAATTTTTATTACTTTAGTGAAAATTGTGAAAAACAACGAGACTGTTTATTAATTTCATAACTATAACAATCACAGGTCACTACGAAAACTGATGCTAATAACCATGCAAATGTTACAGGCTGATATTTACTTGAATAAATATTTCTTGGATTTTGTTACAATGCACCTGTAAGATAAAACGTCGTATATCACACGTGATCGAAATGTCATTATAAAGCTCGTGAGAAGTGCCCCATTCGCTAATAATGATGCATTTCTATCACTTATAATATAATGTACTATTATCGTTCGACACTGTCAGAATTTTCAAATTTTCGCTTGTGTAAACACTCATGAAATAATGAAAATGACAGATAAACGTCACACTACTTTTATGGATTTTAAGCAATTTAAAGGCTTTCCGGGGTGGTGTCGAACGATAAAACGTTGTATTACACTCGTTCCTGTGTAGATTGAACGCTTTACGTCACTCAGGGCTCACAAAAGCACTCGTTTCACTCGTGCTTTTATAAACCCCTTGTGGCATAAAGCGTCCAATTTACACAGGAACTCGTATAATAATCTACTGATACCGTCTTTACAAAGTGATAAATATTTCATTTATTAGCGTCGCGTCGGTTAGGTACGATTAGGTACATTAGACATGCGATTACTGTGAGATAAATAATATTCAACAATAATTATATTGTTGTTAAGAACATTTTATTTTGTAAGTGCATCGTCTGCTTTTTGTGATGGCTCCATGAGCGCCGAAACTGACAGGAGGCTCTGTATTTATTACTTTACTAGTTGTCAAACGCGTAGCAAAAGCTGACGTGCTAATCACTTCACTTCATAATTCTTTCAAGCACCCAATAAGCTTAGCAAATATTATGATCAAAATGACATTCGCTAAGTTATGAGGCAATCTGTCAGTTTTATGAACCCACAAATCATGTTATCATAAGAAATATGTATTTTGATAGGATTAAAGTGATATTAAAAAGGTTTACAATTATTTCAATATTTGTTGTGTTTTTACATGTCCGCAAGCTTACGGCCTCATATCAAAACAACCAGTTTCACCAAGTCTTACATGGTTAAATAATGGCGCAAACTAAACACGACAACTCGTATGTATTACCATGATGAAGCTGAACGCTAATTGGTCAACAGCATTATGTCTTTCCCCTATAATTGGATGACATAGACGTTTTTCTTATTTACACTTTGGCCCATGGAGTTTTCTCTGAGTAGTGAATCCTGGAACACCCTGTATAATAACCTATTTCCTGTTGTCTAATATCAACGAGCAGACTATTTCATCATGTTCGTTGATAATTTCAAAAGATCTTCGTTCTAATGTTGGAATTATCAATGGCATAAATTTGTGTAGTATCAAGCCTTCTACATGTATTACATTCTGATTGAATGCTTCTAACAGTTCTAACAACGCCACAACTCTCTGACCCATGTCTGATGCGGTCCTGTAATAAATAGATCGGCCAGGCCCTCTCGATTGTTTTATTGGTGGCGTCATACCGATAGAGCTCTTTCGAGACAAAATCTTCTTGATGGTTAGTTATTTCAGACTTCCATCCCCAGAACGATGTAGTCATTGATGATGTTACAGTGTTATAAAACACCACTTGTTAGAAGCAAGATTTCTCGCAAGAGCGCTATATTTTATGCGGACTGACAAGAGTACTTGATCGGGAGATCATCGTGCGTATTCGAGCTGTTTGATAGCTAGGCTTTTGTAACTTGAGCTTTCAGTTCAATTTAGGTTTAACTTAAAAGTGTACACGGTGTTGTAAGAATCCGAATTTGCACATTTTTAAATTCGCCATTGAAGTACGCAACCTTTAACCCACATGATTACAACTAAATGTGTGAGAATTTTTCCATTTAATATCTCACCTTCGAACGAGCTCTTACAATTATTAATATTTCTTAAATTTTTGTAAAATCTGATTTTATTCTCACCGCGATAGTCGCGTCAATAAATACATAAAACAGGCAATCTTCGGAAGTCCTCAGAAACAGCTTCGATTTTAATGTTTTTTTTTTTGTGAATGTTTGTTTTTATATATTATTCAAAATCAGAAACCTTTTGAAGTGGGGAAATAATTATTTATATTGTTTAAACACTATTTATTATATTTATATAAAAAAATTAGTTTTTCAATACTTATTCTACAAATAATATACAAAAGTAAATTATAAAATTATTATGAATTGTGGATTATTTATTTTAGACATTTATAAATAAAATAATTAAAAATTGTTGATCAATTCTTGTAGGAAGGAAAAATTTGACAATTTTCCTCGATTTCCATGGGAGTCCCTGATCAGATCCTGACTTTCTGACAATGGAATCACCTCAAGAGTATACCCTTTCAAATAAAAGAAGAATTTTGAAAATCGGACCACAATTGACGAAGAAATCGGTGAACATACATGATGAAGTCGGTTAATAAAAGGGAGCAAAAATTTGAGGATTTTTCTCGATTTCCATGGGATTCCCTTATCAGATCTTGACTTTTTGACAATGGGACTACCTCAAGAGTATACCCTTTCAAATAAAAAAAGAATTTTGTAAATCGGTCCACAAAAAAAGTCGGTTAATAAAAGGGAGCGAAAATTTGAGGATCTTTCTCGATTTCCATGGGATTCCCTGATCAGATCTTGACTTCTTGACAAAGGAACTTCCGCAAGAGTATACCCTTTCAAATAAAAGAAGAATTTTGTAAATCGGTACACAACTGACGAAGAAATTGATGAACATACATGAAGTCGGTAAATAAAATGGAGCAAAAATTTGAGGATTTTTCTCGATTTCCATGGGATTCCCTAATCAGATCCTGACTTTTTGACAATGGAACTACCTCAAGATTATACACTTTCAAATAAAAGAAGAATTTTGAAAATCGGACCACAATTGACGAATAAATCGGTGAACATACATGAAGCCGGTTAATAAAAGGGAGCGAAAATTTTAGTATTTTTCTCGATTTCCATGAGATTCCCTGGTCAGATCCTGATTTTTTGATAATGGAGCCACCTTAAGAGTATACCCTTTCAAATAAAAGAAGAATTTTGTAAATCGGTCCACAATTGACGAAGAAATCGGTGAACATAAATGAAATATAAATATATAAATGTTCTGAGGTAACAAGCATAAAAAAACACATACAACCGAATTGATAACTTCCTCCTTTTTTGAAGTCTGTTAAAAAAAACGCAAAACTATTTTTTTTTAGATAAATATCATACATATTGTTTAAATAATATTAATAGTTATGTCCCCGCTCCAAAAGGTTTCTGATTATAAATAATATTAAAAAAGCAAATATTTAAAAAAAAAAAACATCAAAATCGGAGCTGTTTCTGAGGACTTCCGAGAAAAAGACTTCATTGACGCGACTACGAGTGTTTCGTTGGTTTACATTTGTTTGTGTTTAATTTCTTAAATTTATTCGTCAATAAAACAAATTTGAGAATGTGAGAAGGGTGAAACCGGCTTCCTAAACCATCATGTGAGGTATTTGTATCATCGGACATAAAGTAACCTTTATATTTTTGCCGGATTTATCGTAAGTACACTAAATGAATTTTATAAAAGATCGTTTTTTCTTTGTGTTCGTACATGAAATTTTCAGATTTAATATCACAAGAGCATAGAAAAGGTTAGTTTAATCGAATTATTTTCTATGCTCGAGTGATATTCGTTACGCCGCCGACCCAAAATGCGCACCAAATAGTAACTTTTTGGGGATGTATTACGTCGTGTAGGTTGGCGTCAGTGCATATACGGCAATTTTGCATGTTAACATCTGCTGTAAAACGTTTGCACTAACGAACACTCATTTTGATAATAAAGTTTTATCATTTGGACGTGCTGCTCAATTGTGTAACTGGTCATGGTGATTTGGCATCAAAGTCTAAATCAATGAATAAAAAACCGATTTGGCAGACGCCGCCAAAACAACATGGCCGCCACAGCCTATCAACATCGATCCGTTCATATTGGAAAACCCTTGAGTTTAGAGCAAAACGTCAAATACGAAAGTTGTAAGAGTATCAAAAGCACTTCCTAAATTCGTTTTGGTTCCTTTATAACAGCTTTTGGTAGCGTAGCAAAACAAGAAGAAAACAAATAATTTTGATGAAATACCAGCTTCTATGTACATTGGAGTGTAACAACACTGCATTCAAAACTGATTCAGTATGAAGTTGCGAATGCCCGCGACCTAAGAATTTCTGTACAAACAATTAGAAATTGACGTAGGGAAGATTATCCGCATCAAAGTTCCTGTTCCTGCTTCACTTCTCAAAAGGGAATATCTAGTTGCTTAAATACAATTTCTTAGAACCACTTTGGAATAGAAGCGGAAAATTCGATCAAGATTTTATTATCTGAAGCGTCCAGATATATCTTAAACTCGTCAGATAAACGTGCCCCTGTTTATAGACAATCAACCGACGGGTTCATTGAGTGTAATTTTGGGCCCTCAAGCACATTTTCTTTTGTTTTGGAGCGGCATTTCATATAATAAACGCACAGAACTAATTAGGCTTCCAGGAGCTCGTTTAATAGCTTCACGTATAATACCCTCGCAGTGCGCTGCCGCACCAGGACGCTGGACCTGGTCTCACGCCATTGGTCCAACCCACCCCAGTACCACCAACCCATCGAAGTATCACCCGTATCCAATAAAACCCCGCAATCGCTCCAGACGGCATCCGGCTTTGCTCTGCAGACCTACTAGCTCTAAGTAGTGAAATAAGTGAATACACTGATTATAATTACCGTGCTCATCTCCGACTGAATTTCCATTTCTAACCCGACCACGATTGGACGGTTACAGCTGGCCCCGAAACGTGATGCATCAAAAACCACGCAATCGCCAAGACGTTTTATTAAGAAAAAATTATTGTTGACACTGATTAATTCTATTACTGATTAAATGTATTGCACTTCTTTCTGAACAGCCTGTATTTAAAGAAACTGGGGTTGCCTTTGTTTTGGGTAGGTTTCATTTAAATTTCCCGCAAATGCTTTGTCTTGTCATAAACACAATGTTTCTCTGTCTTGTTGTAATTTCTTTGTCGGACCATGTTGTTTCCAAATCTAAAGTTTCGAGGTTGGTTTCAAATTTTCGAATTTGACGTTTTATTGACATTTGCCTCCAGGTTCATATTCAAAAAGTGGCGGGAACAACATGAGAGATTATCGCAGTGTCATGGAAATACTTGGAATATTTCAGGAAAAAATACTTTACTCTCATAATTTGGCCCACTTGTTGATGTGATAATTCTTGCAGGAATGTCCATGACTGCCTTTATCCTAATTGTAAGCTATAGTGTTTGGGATTTTTACTGTTTTTTTTTTTGTAAATACTTCATATTCCTGTAACATTGAAAAACGTATAATAAATGGTCACAAGAAAAATAACAAAATAAAAATTGACAAGTGTTTTATTACTTGGTCGTGAATATGGTACTTTAAAAACGTCCAAATCCCTGTATTCGTACAGTTGTAGCTCAGTTCAGTACATCGACGATGCGAATATGTGAAAACTCAAAGTATAACACTCGAAATTTAGTACTATAATTCTATACTTCTTTAGTTAAATCTGCAGGATGGGTATACGCTCATTGTTTTTACATTTATTAGCGCGAATATCTCCTACAACAAAGCTATATTCCAATGTTCCGCTTACCACTTTAGCGAAATCAATACAAGAGGTGCACTTTGCATGTACTGTTGCATTAGCAATTAAGACAAAAATAACCATAACCAATTTGTAAGGTTGTAACTTTGTATTGGTGCTCTGACAAAACATAACAGGCAATATCGCTTGTTTGTCTCGTTAAACCGAGAATACCAATTAGGAATTCCATTTATCGCTTTTGAAATTGATGATCTAGCGGAGCTAGAAAACCAAAAAAATCATTCGGAAAGTTTAAAAGTTGTTCGTTCTATTTGGTAGTGGGTTGTTTAGAGAGCACGTGCTTATATGTATTTCATTAATTTTAATTCGCGGGGATCAGCAAGAATATTTTGTCTGTGACAAGAACCATTAGTATTCAAATAGAAAATGTGGGATGAACGCAATTACGTCTTGCCGACTTCTCATTACTCTTGATTACGTTTGTGTCAACGTGAACTTAAATCAGAAAAACTATACACCATGGTATTGTTGTAGAATTATGGTATGAATTATGAATTTTTACGTTATAAAAATATTTTCGTATTTACAGCGTCTTCCCGAAGAAGAATAAATATCAAAGATATTTAAGTGTGGACTATTTTGGGGAATGTAAAATTTAGAAATTTCGGTGCTAAAATAAAAGTCTCAGCCCATAAATTCTGTATACACGCGTTAATGATTCATCTTCAAAACCTGATTTAGATCTAACAATAATAATGTTAAACAATAAAATTAATATTGTTAACGATGTAAACAAAAATGTTGTGAGGCTTACCGCCACTATACTAAAACTAACGGTAGTTCGAGTAAGTAAAACTAGCAAATTAAAGGTGCACGATCTAAAAGTAGTTATAAAGTAACAAAACCTCGTTATTTCAATGTACATTTCTGCCGGGCGTTGAAAGTAACTTTTTTATTCGTGAAGAATTTTCTAGGCTTGTTGATAAAATATAGATCTTTGCAGCTACAGAGCAATTTTTGAAATTTGTAAATTAAAAAAAAAATTGCGGGAAGATGTATTTTTGACCGGCAGCAATGTACATGTACATGCCGATAGAGAACCCTCTTAACGTGTTGAACTGTCGATTAATTAAATTAAAAGTGAGGTTATAGATATAGTAACTCTGAAATAATAATCTACTATTTTTGTATATGAATTTCAAGGTCAAACAGTGCTCAACTTTTATCTCTGAACCTAATAATATAATTTTATAAAATCTCCTCAAATCTCATCTAAAGGGTGCAGGGGGTCATTGAAAATCTAACATCAACTTTTTAGTTCAAAAAATATACATTATTATTACATAGAAGATAAAAATCATTAAACTTATTTTTTTTTTTAAGGTTTTCTATTTTGGCCGCAAACTATTTTTTTATTACAATAACAATATCGAGTAGATAGTATTAAATATTTGCAGCACAATTTATTTACAAGACTCTTTTCGTGAAAATCCCCGCCGGGTTAAAAAATCTTTTAACGAACAATACAGAACTCCCATGCCCGTGCCCAAGCCCATGGAGCGACTGAACAATTAGGGAAGGTAGTCTATTTTTATTGTTAAAATTTAAATAAATACGCACTATTATTTTCCCCCTCTATATTCCATCAGTATTAAGGCTTAAGTATTTGGTGGTATTTAGCAAAATACATGAACATACATGAAAATTACTTACTTAAAAATTGTAAGGGATAAATCTCACGTGAGGGGGAGGGGGGGGTTTCACCAAATCTCATCATATCTGATCAAGGGGGAGAGTGGGGTCCAAATTAACAGAAAAACACCTACTATACACCGTGCCAAAAGCAAACAGCAGTTAGTAGTAAGTAAGAAACGAGCTCACCTTACTCACCCTCCTAAAGGAGAGAAGAAGTAGAATATTATATATCCCCCCACTTTTATTATTGAACGTTACGCATTTTCGTGTCGGATGCGAATTAGACTTACATCGTGCCAAAAGCTTACAGAGCAGGAAAAGAAGTTCCACTTCAAAA
The DNA here is from genome assembly GCA_963583935.1 of Diaperis boleti. Lineage (NCBI taxonomy): Eukaryota > Metazoa > Arthropoda > Insecta > Coleoptera > Tenebrionidae > Diaperis > Diaperis boleti. The sequence continues at coordinate 32,936,821 of OY757242.1, read as the reverse complement.
AAGGGGAAAATGAATGTAGATTAAACAATGAAACATGTATATGGTCGGAGTCAAAAGAAATCGACAGTGGATAGTATTAGGAGTCAACGCAATGCACCAAGAATACCGGCGATGATGACGCATGCCCAGCAATCAAAAGTATTTGTAGGAGATGTGGATACAAAGGACATTACAGGAGATGCTGTCGCGCAAATATAAAGAAAAGGAACTTTAAAAACGATAAGAACCCAAATAAGAAACCGAAACACCAACACAAGACCCGGTGATACCCATCAGAACTATTGTACGTTCCTGTGCAACCTTGGGGGCGTGCCGGTGGAACTAATAAATTGGTTTAGGCGGTACATCGAACCTGATGGGGGGAAATACATGAGAGATCCTAAAGAAATCGCACATAAGGGTATGGAACCAAGTGGCTAAACCGGGGAAAAAGTTCGGGGCCTACGGCAGCGACAAGCCCATAAAAGTCTTAGGATCATTCGAAACCAAGATCAATGTTGGCACCAAGGAAACAAATTCAACATTTTACGTCATAAAAAATGGCACAAGGAATCTTTTGGGAAAAGGGACAGCCCTACGATTAAAGGCGCTTAGAGTGGGGTTAGAGGTCAACGCAGTATACGAAACGTTTTTTCAAAGTTCCAGAATGTCTTAATCGAAATACTCGTACAACCTTATAGGAGAGTTCCAATACCGTTAGAAGAAAAGGTGCATAATAATGGAAACCGTGAATGAATCCTCTAGATGGTCTCTTGTCCCGATCCCCAAGGAAAATAGAGACGTCTGAATATGCGTCGACATGAGGAGGGTAAATGCGGCAATGGAGAAGTTTCGTGATTCTGATAATATGATATTTTGTTACATTTAATTAAAATATAGGCCAAAACAATTATTAACTCGGCAAATTTTTTTTTTGAAATCCTTCAATAAATAACTAAATTATAGAATTTTAAAATCTCTCTATTTGAGCGCGGAATAGCTGTAACTCCAACGCGCTTGTGACGTCACTTCACCGCATCCACTCGGTGTAGCTCGAACATTCGGGCCGTTGCGTTATTAATAATTTTAAAAAATAAACTGTTTGATACGATTTGCTATAAGTGGAATGGTCTTATTAAAAATTCTACATAATTGAACTTTTGTTTTTTTGGAAATATATAACTAGACGTATAGAGATGAACTTTCTTTAATGTTATTAAAATATTTCTTATTGGACTAGCAACGCTTTCAGGAAAAAAGAATAGAGCGGCATAGAAAAATTTACATATAAAAAAATTCCAAAGTTAACCAGAGAAAATAATTTTATAACACCCCGTAATATGTACTCTCATTGAAATGATCTTCACAAACATATTTTATGCTTTTGGGCCAATTAATTTGTTCCTTTTGTCTTTTTGCAAAGGCTTGTGAAAAAATACTTTTTTCTACTTTGCGTTCGTACTGAGGCTATTACGATACGCTTTTGCGTGTCATAATAGACAAAAGCGGTGTTATAATAATTACACTAAAAATAGTATAATTTATTTTTTTAATATTGGTAATCTCTCTGTCTGATCTTGGCAATCCTAACCTATACTCCGCTGTCAATGATGTATGAATGTGAATTGGCATTACTATTTTTGCCACTTGTATTGGAATTTCACGTGCATTTAGGGCAAGCGATTTCGTTGGGGGAGGTGTCCAACAAGCTGGTAACACTTGTCGCCTTCTTGGCGCATTGGTGTAGGACGGCGTCTGTAGGTTTTACATGTCCTGGATGGCTCGCCTTGACTTTGTGTGTGGACGCCGTCAGGAAGGTTTTTAATAGTATAAGACAACATTGTGGTGTTGCAGCTCAAAATACATACGGTAGGAAAATGTTTTTGGAGATCGTAGAAAACGTGTTCTCCTTCTGCCAATTTTCAAATTGGGCGTATGTTTTTCCATATCCCTCGCGTGACTTTGAAGGTAGCAAATTGCCTATCGTATTTTCGCCAAAGCCCGTATTTCTGGGGGCGTACATTGAAGAACTTCAGAACTCATTTTTGGAAGGACAAAAATACGAGTGAAATACCGCCGCGAAATTCCCTAGATTGTGAAATTTGATTATTTTGTATAAAAAGTGGCAAAGTAGAAAAAATACTGTATGATAACTCGTTTATAAGGCATTTTGTCGCACTTACTCTTTTAGGGCACTTCTCGCTACGCTCTTCGTGCCCTAAACCCGTGTGTGCGACAAAATGCTTCTTATAAAACTCGTATCATAATATACTATTTTCTACTTTGGTGTCACAAAGTGTTCATTGTGACACTAACAGTAGTTGTACAATGGAACTTATTATGCAACTGATTTTGTTTTTTTTTTTATTTCATACGTATTACGTTGGTATTGAGCATTTCTAACCAACTCCTGTCGAAGTCAAGCCAAGTGTCAACTTTTCAGATAAAAAACATAACCACCAACACAACCAGTACTACCTAATTCTAAAAATCACTACAATATTTGAAAAGCAAAATTTTAACATTTTCATAAAACGAAGAGCTCCAGAGTAGAAAAAATAGTATATTACACTTGTCTAACGAGGCATTGTGACATTCGTTCTATTATTCCCAAACCTACTCAGGTCACAATGAAGCTTCTCGTTAAACTCGTATAATATTGTACTATATTGGATGATTTAATTGTTGTGCTAGTACACTTGGGCACACTGCAATATTTGTAAAAACGTAAAAGCGTTTTTTTTTTATATTATTTATAATAGTAATTAATAGTTTATTGTTATTTTATTAATTATTATTGTTAAATAAATGATCAGAAGCCACAGACACATCTCAGATTACTGCATAGGAACTTTGTAACTCTAGCATAAGCTGGTAGCATTAGCCGTAGCGGTTTTTAGCAAAATCGGTACTCTGTAAGTGCCATCGTTTATGTTCGTGTAAGCCGACCGTGAGCCGATCGCACTAGCATTAGCAGAACCCAACAAAAGTCTAGCCGTCAGACCATGAGGAGCTCGAAGTTACACGATGTGTGTTCCGAGCATGTTATTATTGTATTGCCTTTGTGAGTTTGGTGGATACTATTAATTGATTCATTGTTTTGCACATTTCTCACAAACTTAAAATAGAAATACTGTCCAAATTTCGAGTTTCACGTACAGGGAAATATGACTTTCTTGGAGTATGTTTCTTTAAGGGGTTGAGCGCGAAGCGCGAGCCAACAATTTGCAATGATCCATGGAAAAAAACAATTTTTACAGTCAATTAGTCCACCGGAAATTCATACGTAAACGAAATAAATAAATAAATAAAAATCATTAATATAGTTCAAACATCTCCATCGTTCGTAAATCTCCGACCTATGTTCGTAAGCAATCGTGAGCTCCTCATGGTCTGACGGCTAGACTCGCTGCTAATTGTTAGTTCTTTGTCAGACTTACAGTTATCGGCATTTACTTTCTTCGTCTATGGGTAGTACCCATGGAAGTGCCAAACGCGGTATTCACTAAAATGTAACAGATATTTGTGGAGTTGACACAAATTCATTAATGCATAATTTCAGTATAATTACGACAGACAGGTATAGGAGGTTTGGAGATTTGTATAACACAAATAAATAGTAATGACCTCCCCGCATATTAGATTTTCTCGGATTTTCTCAGTTTATTTTAGATGGACGTAGATATTTTATATTAAATTTTATGGTAATGACTAATGAGTGAATCATAAACTAATTACTATTGGAATACACACGACTGGCGAAGTAAGTCTTTAAAAGACTGTTGCCAAATAATTGCGTTTACAATAAAATTGAAATTAATAAATCACTATGACAAATAATTTTTGTTAATGTCTGAAATGTGTATTAAAATGTGCATGTTCTTCAACACTCGCTTCTTCGAAAATGTATTTGCTAGCTTGTTGACTCATTCTTCCCCAGTATAATTACTAGTGATGGCAAAAAATCTAAAGCTGCAAAAATTCGGGGGTCAATTAGTATTTTGCTTGATCTGTAACTAATGTCCATATTTGGTCCAAGTTTTTTTTATTAAATGTAGAAACTTAAATAATTAATAATAATTTGAGGTTAATTACGTCCTACTGTTTATTTTATATTTGATTTACTTTTCACGGAGAAAGGACAGACTTATTAATGACACTCACAAATCATTTTATTAACACCGAAATACATAATTTAAACAAATAATAATTTTAGTAATCATCTATCTGGTGTCAAAATGCAATCAAGATGGTGAAAAATAAATTAACTATTAATAATAATAATAATTAATAATAATTTAAGTCTATCCGGAAGATTCAATGTGTTACTTTCATCACGCAAATTTGTTTTTCTGTTTTCAGCAACAGAATTTCGTCCGATCACCACCTTCCACCACATCACATCGGCACCGGAATATTCCAAAAGGAGTTAGAAAGCCCCATAAAATGCGAGGAAACCCTAAACTTTTTTTATGACATTTTAGTTGTCGGGAGTACTCAAGAAGAACATGACAAACGACTGCGATTATGGAAGTGTTGGAAGAGCAAAACATGGTGCTGAATCAAATGTAAATTTGGTCTCACACAGGTCAGATTCCTACCACGAGTTAAGCCAAAAAGGTGTCAAACCTTACGGTAACTACGTAGGCTGAAGGTTGGGAAGCACGCGGATAGCACGAAATACTGGAAAGAAGATCAGAAGACAGCTTTCGAGCGAGCCATAAAAGCCTCGGTTACTACGACCCCAAAGACCGAACCCAAGTAGTGGCAGACGCCAGCCCAGTGGGAATGGGAACAGTATTGATTCAACTCCAAACTTCAGCAAGGTCCAGTGCGCGTATAGTACCAGATTGCCTACCCCGGAAAGTCCAACATAGCAGATCCATTATTATCTCGACTATGTAAAATCAAATAGGACATGCCTTTCGATGGTGAGACCGTGAAAGCGGCGTCTGAATTAGATCCTCAGATACAGAAAGTCAGGAAAACTTTTATGCATTCGAAATGAGACGAATCGGTTAGAGAATAAAAACTTTTTGAAACAGAACTTTGTTACTGGAAAAATATTCTGTTGAGGAGCACGAAAGACGTCATACCTAGATCGTTAAGAGAACCAGTGTTGGCTGCTGCCCATAAGGGATATCCCTGGCATCGTTGCCATGAAAAGTCGACTAATGACTAAGGTGTGGTGTCCAAAGACCGACAAGGATGCGGAAACTGTGGTGAAAGCAGGCAAAGGGTGTACGTTAATTTCGGCACCAGATGTACAGTGTGTTATGGAAGTCCTAGGAGAAAATTTAACCACAAGTAGAACTCGTCAAAATAAACATTTTTTCTATTTACCACTTTGCTGAAATCCGCTATTTTTTTGAACATTTTTCTGACCCCTTATTTCTCCCTCCGCCTATGAGTACATGAACTTGAACGGATGAGAAAGTTTTTGTCGAACTAGGTAAACACCTTCTAACTTTTTTGAGACAAAATTTCTCGTTGATAGTAAATTTTAGTTATCAGTTGAGTGTCGCGCCGCTATTTTATGGCCTGTGCTCGATTCTTAAGCAAATACTAAGAATTTATTAATTGCAATTTCCACGAAAATGTTTTTTTCTATGGTGCAGTTGTAGGTAATGCAAACGAGGCCCGCCGCTTGTCTGTACATGAAACGTTTTTCAAATACCAAAATTCCAACGTCAGGTGCTTTTGTTAGAACACCTTTTGTTAGAACACAGTGCAACGTTTGCGTGATTATGAGATTGAGGTATTCGAGGATGTGCTTCGAAGTGTATTCGAAGCATCGGTGTATCAACTTTTATTGTTTACCGCATGTCACACGAATAAGGATTATCCCTGATGTAAGTTAGAGAGTTTATTATCAATAATCTACTACATTATGCATACCATAGGCGGGTGTTGGTTTTAGGGGTTAAACTATTGTAGCGTTTACGGGTTCACAAAACTTGTTATTTGAACGAACTATGTACAATTTATTTAAACACTAGACTATTTACAGTTATAACAGCAGAATTATTTATTTTAACAGTCACACGGATTATGTCGCTGAGTAGCTTATTCGCACTTCTTCATCGACGCGACTCGACTAGACTGACTATCCGGCAGTCGTTCTCCCGTCCTATTTAAAGCGGGAAGCCTTTTTGTGGTTTCTTCGAGAACTTCAAAACCTAGAATTTACGATTAAATCATCACGGCGCGATTCTTCGAGAACGTCACACTATTTTTAATTATAACTCCGTACCTCTACTTCTGGTTAAATATTTTGCTAGGACTTCCATAAAACCCTGTATAGTATTGAAATTTGGGTAGAATGATTGATATAAAAATATAATAGTGACTGAAGGTCTTCAATAAGATTAAATAAGAACTTAAAATGATAGATAGTGTTGACAAAATTAAGAAAAGTGGGAATGTTGTAATCAGATCTCAGAGTTCGCTTCAGGAAGTGAGACTAGAATATGCAACTAGGTGACTTCAAAGAACTCTATACGATAAACTTAACTTAAAAGTGACGATACTTTCTTAAATCGTTCAGACGTCTCCGGAGTATGGCAAACCAGACATAAAAGGAACTGTTGTAGAACCGCTCGTTGCTTGCTCGTTGAAGCCCTTTTAACGATGAAACTTCGTCGTTCCTTTGCTTGACTTGATGATGTCTTTTTAAGACACAAGGTAAGTGATCCTAGCTGAACCTTGTTCCATGATTCAATTACAGATAAATTAGTATCAAGTTGGTAAAAAAATGGTAGATATACCGTTGAGAAGGGAAAACCCAAAATCAAATACTTCAGAATCAAATTCTAAATATCTAAATGTTTCTCTACGAAACTAAATGAAAAGGAATTTAGGACAAAATTCGGTGTGGACCTTACATGTACAACTCTAAAACGTAAGTGATCGTACGAAACATAACCTAAGAAAATTATTGGAAACTGAAACTGAAGAATTTATATGGGAGAGTAGAACGGAAAAAAAGAAGAGATTGCAGAAAGAGAAGAAAGGAATACCGCTGTAAAACCAAAATGAGGAAAGGAAGGTGGGAATTTCTTACAGGATATCCTCAATGGCTGAGAAAAATATGGGAATGAAAAAAGTACAAGAAAGTACATATAATTGTAGGTACATGCTTACAATTTATACCACGCGATGGTGCGCCTTTATTTTAATTGAAAACTAAAGACAGATAACTGTAACTGAAGTCGTTCTATGTGTAAAAACCAAGATACCATATTTACTTGCGTCAAGGCTAAAAATAAGACATTACCTGTCGGTATAAACTGTGTCAGCATTGGTTTAAATTTTACCTCCTTGTGAGTATTCTTTTATTTTGTTAAAGGATTAAATGGATAAAACCGAAATAATGTTCTGTGACTTTTTTCCCGATTATTATTAACTAGATATTATTTGTAATTCCCTATTGCATAGTTCAGTTTACTTTAGTCTTTCTGGACATACATCTAAATGTACTGTACTGTATACATCTAAAGTTTATTGGAAGAATTCAGTGAGGTACATCTCACAAACTTTCAAACTTTTACTGAAACATTTGAAACAAATATTACTTTTTCAAACTCGCATGCAGTCTTCTGAAAGCTTTAGCTCTCTTGCCATTTTCTTACTCAATTTTCGCCAACTTCTAAATATTAACAGCATTCACAACGACATCTCTAAATGCATGGGTCTCTAAAGTATAAATTGCAGGTTATAAATATGTGATATTTAGAGATAAAGTACAACCGAAATGGAATCAAACAGTTGTAATTAAATTTATAATGTGAGCGTAAATGTCATCAAAATGTTGGATCAATGTAATGTCATAAATCATTCCTGTAATGTGCCGCAATAAAATTTTAAACGATGTAATTCTTTCAAAATTGTGTAATTCGGAAGACACCCTCGTCCGGTAATACCTGCCTGAATATATTTTCGCAAGGGTGCACGCAATAGACTCATAAATCACAGTGTACGTCATGCACAACAACTTTCCATTTTGGCGTGGTAAACGATGTAATATTACTAATGTAATAAAATTAAGAAAACTCTTACTTACTTGAAGGGTCATGTATCCATCGCTTTTTCTCGCTTGATTTTGCCGTTTTGGTCTCGTCCTGCAAAAGAACGCGGAGGTTAAAAAAGTAATTACAGCATAAATTTCTAACAGTCACACGATCAATGTATCGGCTTTCGGAAGAAAGGCAGCAGTTTAGTTGTGAGGATATTTGAAATTTCAGTGCGTTGTCCTCTTTATAGGAGTTAACAGTTCAGCCTGAAGCGGGAGTCATACGTTTAAGTACTGATTAAATTTACAATATTCAGGAAGACGTGAAAATAGAACGTTGGAATGGGTCAACTAATCAATAAAATGTATATGAAAAGAGCCTATAATCTTGCAATGTTTCTACTACAAATACAAATATAACATTCTGGGACTTTATTACTTGATAATCAATTACACATTTAGCAATTCAAAAATTTGCAAATAAATTTAATTATATTTCCACATTTCCCAACCGTACTTCAACTTTATTAAAACGGAAACTAATAAACTCATGGTGGTTGGATGAATTACGGTTTGTCTGAATCCGCAAAATTTGAAATTAAATTTGAGGAAGTTTGTCGAGTTGCATTCTTTACAGTAATATAACATCTGAAACTTTGTTTCTGAGATAGCTGCAAACGACTCTTAGGTTGGTAAAGAAATAAATAATCCAAATGCGTTTTAGTTTACTTAGTTTCAATATACACCAAAGATGAAAGTTCAACAAAAGCCACCAAAACGTAACTTTTACAACTTTATAACTCCGACGGAAAGTATAGTCAAACATTTCAGCAAAGTTTTGTTAATTCCCGAAATAAGTCGAGTCTATTGTAAAAAGCAATAATACGGTGGTAAACCGACAAAATAGAATGCACCTTCTTACCAAATTTCCGTTACTTCAATTAATTGATTAAAATTAATTATACAAAATTTTAATCAGTTACAGACTTTGACAAGAGCAGCAAAATTTCTATCTACCATTTTTGCGAAAACCCAAATTTTTTAGCATTTTCGCCCCTTCACAAATTCTCATTGACTAGTCGTCTCTGCTTTCATAAATTAGTCCGTCTATTTACTTTTTTGTTAGGATTTTTTTTGTGACATTTCATTGTTTTCTAAATGTTCATATTTTTATCTAGTACAAGTGAGTCTCTAGTCGATTGAAGTTAGGTACCATTGGCCATTCTGTGAGTGATGAGTAAGTGAGTTTTAAAAAAAATGCCAGCCCTTACAAACATTAAAAAAACGGACATTTGCTGATCTATGACGAGACTCTTCAAAATGCTTCCGCAGCTCGAAGGCTTTACAACCAACGATTTCCCAATCGCCAGCTTCCAAGTCGCCAAACATTTGTAAAAACTGTGCAACATTTGATAGATCATGGCCCCAGATCATGATCGTGGAGTACAACATCCTCGGCGAGTAGCGGATGTTGAAGAGGCCATCCTTGACACCATATTCATCGGACAATAGTGTTTATTTATAACACTTTGTGGCTTCTAAAAATTCCATCTCGTTAAACAAGTGTTTTAAAATTGATATTTGCGTTTGTTTTTGTTGACCAACAATGATCTTAATACAAATTTATTTTTCCTACCATCTCGGACAGTCTGCGAGATACCTTAAGATGTAAAATCATTTTTATTATTATTATTATTATTATTATTAAATAAGTTTAAATTGCGGAGGCGAACCTATTACGCAATAAAAAAAATGTGGTTAAAAAACAACTGTAGAGATATGTAAATAATATTAATTTAAGATAAAATCGAAGAAATTAAATTAAGTTATCCGTTAGATTCTTTTTAAATATGTACACTGTAGAAGATTCAGCTATTTCGTCAGTTAAGTTGTTCCATGTATTAAATGTACGATTAGTTAAAAAATGTTGTCGTGCTATTGTCTTGAATGTTTCTTTCCTGATCTTATACTTGTGTCCACGTAATCTCGCGTCATTGCTCGCTGTAAAATATTTGACGGAATTATCAGGGAATATTCCATGAACCAATCTAAACATCTGTATCATGTCAGCTCTATTTTGCCTTTGTGTTAAAGATGGTATATTTAATACGGAGAGTCTAGTTTCGTATGGTAATTTTGCTAGACCCTTCGGCCATCGTGTAACAGCGTGATAAATCCGTTCAAGAGTTTGCTGGTCTTTTAAGTAATATGGTCTCCAAACAGGTGCTGCATATTCAAGATGAGGTCTTATATACGTAATAAAGAGCTTCGAACATAACTCATACGACGGATTGTTGAACACTTTTTTTAATATGTATAAGATCGAAAAGGCTTTTCTTGCGACTTTATTGCATTGATCGCTCCAAGATAGTTTATGATCAACTGTTACTCCCAAATCGACCTGAGATGTGACTTTAATAATACAATCTGTACCAATTTTGTACGAAATTTTCGGATTCTTTTGACCAAAATACAGAACGGAGCATTTTTCTTTATTTAAGGGTAACATCCACTTATCACACCATTCAGTTATTTTATTGAGTTCAGATTGTAGTTTGGAGTCGGAAGAGCTACTAAAGATTTTTAAGTCATCCGCGTAAGCATAATGCTGACATTCAAGATTTGCCAGTAAATCGGACGTGTAAAGGAGAAATAACAATGGACCAAGTACAGACCCTTGTGGAACACCACTGGTTACAGGGTGATAATCTGAAAGACAGTTATCGACTTTAACAGCAAATGTTCTGTTTGATAGAAAAGCCTTTATCCAGTTCAGGAGTTGTCCCGTAATTCCAAGCATTCTCAACTTGTATATTAGCAAAGAATGAGGTACCCTATCGAATGCTTTGCTGAAATCGAGATAGATAACATCAAGTGTACTTCCCATATCTAACATCTTTGTCCACTGATTACATGCGGCCAACAAATTAGTAACTGCAGAACGACCTGGTAAGAATCCATGTTGTGTGGCCGGAATTAAATTCCGGCCTTCGGCATATTCAAGGATGGTCGTAGCAATCATTTTTCCAAACAGTTTGCAGATTACTGATGTAAGGCTTACGGGTCGATAATTTTCTGCGCTACATTTGTCCCCCATCTTATAGATTGGGGTTACAATTGCCTGTAGCCATTGTTTTGGTAATTGGCCTGTCAAAAAAGAAGTTTTAAATATTATAATAATAGGCTCTGCAATATTTTTAGAACAGTTTTTGATGAATATGGGAAGTATACCGTCAGGTCCGGGTGCGCTATTCGCATCTAATTTATTAATGTCTTTAATAAGGGTTTCTTTCAACAAATGAACATCTGACAAAGTTACCTCATCTAATAAACTAGTGCTCAAATGAGGAAGACGGGTGGTAGTGGATTTGGTAAAAACCGATGTAAAGAAGCTGGCCAAAACATTTGCAGTTTCTGAGTTGTCAATACACAAGGAACCTGTACTGTTACGTACCACTGGTACTGATACACGCGTTTCTATATGTCTACGCACATGACTATAAAAGATCTTAGGTTTATCTATAAGATTTTGTTCAAACGTATTCTTGGCAACTCTCAAGTCAATTTGTAGTTTGTTTGAAAATTGACGATGTTTGTTGTAGTCGTGGATATTATTTGTTAATTTGAATCGCTTCCAAAGCTGTTTTTTAAACTTTATTCTGCTTAGTAAAATATCTTTTATCCACGGTTTATTCACGAGCCTTTCCGATCTATACAAAGATGTATGGGATTTTATGAACGCACCGATAATCGCAAGAAAGTAATTCCATTGTACCTCAACCGAATCGAATGTATTCAATACTGTCCAGTCAAATTTAGACAACTCGTAGTTTAACCTGTCATATGATATAGATCTGTATGTTTTATATTCTGTTTTAGGCAAATGATATAATATAACCTGAACATTAATATTAACTGAGCAATGATCAGATGTCCCGACTGGATCATTAACTATTACCTTAGAAATTAAGTTAGTGTCACTAACAAGAACCAGATCAAGAAGAGATGGGACCTGATTAGCCCGAATTCGAGTAAAATCCTTTACTAATTGAGTGATGTTATTATTATTAAGCATAGCTACAAAATCTTTTTCCATTTGATTACCACCAACGTATGTGATAGTGTCCCATTTGATAGTAGGAAAATTAAAGTCTCCTAGTACAATAAAATTTGGATATTTAGAAAAACAAGCTTCAAGGGTGTTAATTAGGGCAGTATCAGACTCCGAGGAGTTCAATGCTGAACCAGCAGGCGGCCTATATGTACAACTGATGGTAAAACTAAATAATTTACTAGAAAATTTCAAAAATAATGACTCGTACGGAATGGTAGAGATGTCCAGTAATGAAATTGAAAAGTGTTGCTGTAAAGTATTTTTTACGTAGAAACAGACACCACCACCACTGCTACGATCATTTCTAAAGAGTGAATATGAGTTTATAGCAATAATAGAGTTCAAGATGTTAGAGTTCAACCACGTTTCGGTTAATGCGATGATGTCCGGTTTCGTATTAGTGATTTCCAATATTAAGTCATCGAATTTAGCAATAAGAGATGCAATATTTGTGTATAGAATAGATAAACATAATGGTTCGCCTGTGTCTAGTTTTTTTTCACTGAAACAATTTGAGGAGCACGATTGATATATTTTATAGTGAGATTCGCCTCACCGGCGTCAATGCGTTCCTTCAATTCATTGCGAAGCGTCTTCAAGTAATTCCTTTGATAAAGCGTTTTGTCATCACCAATGATAGCATTAGAAAATTGAGAGCTAGATGTGAGTGCAGTTTTTTTACGAAGACACATACGCGCAAGTTCTGGAGTTTTGAATCGAAGTTTTAAAGGTCTCGGCTTATCTCCTTTTTTTCCTTATCTACTAACATTCTCAGGAGAGATTACCAAAGCGGGATCAATAATTTCGAGTACGTCATTAATTATATCAACATCTGAAACAACAGAATGTTCCTCAACATTGTATACTACAACATTATTTGCTCTCAAAGATCTTTCAACAGCTTCAGAGATTACCTCTTCCTTGTTGGTCAAATTATTAGACTTTGTAGCAGCTATTATCATTTTTTCAAGATCAGAAAATTTTGACTCGAAAGATGCTTGTAAACTATTAAGTGAATTTTTTAAGTCTGAAATAGCAGTTAAAGTAACATCACATCGATTGCAGAATATTTTTAAATTTTTTGGACGACCTTTTTTAAGCAAGTCAATAAGTTCCTTGCTCATGCCGTCAATACACTCAATGTGAATATCCAGTCTACAACCATCACATTTAGTGACAGGAGACTTTGAAGATGGTTTGAAACAATGACAACAATTTTTGTCCATAATGTTCTCCCTGTGTGCGGCACGGAGAGCAAAAAACTATCGCGCGTTGCCGATAATAAAAAGCAAAAAACAAAAAGATAATGACTGAAGACAGTCGGAAATGCGGAAATAAATGTAGTTTATAAGCTTACCGTTTTAATCTTCAACAAATTCGAAATAACCACCGCATGCAGCAAAAATTTACCCACAAAATGATGTCAAATACACCAAATAACCAAGGCAAACAACGCACTCAGAAGCTAAAGAATCGAGCACGATGCACACACCTCAGCAGTTGCATATATATCCTATTTTGCTACAAATTTTAATCACATTAATAAATGAGCTCCCGTTACGGTGATTGACCTTTGCTGATAAGGCAAGAAAAATATGTAACAACTTTCACTTGTACCAATGGTAGGTACGGTTAAAAAAATACTTCCCAGTGTCGCAGCGGAATGATTCTTTCACCACGGTAATCTGAAAAATATAGCGCTGCGAAGGAAACTATCCCGGAGTTGCTACGACCACTCACAGCCACCGCCTTTGTCACGTCGGACCACCCATTCGTATCGAACTAGAAACCCGTCGAGAATAAATGCTTCCTGGTGTCGAACCGGGATGGTTCTCGCAGCAAGTTGACCAGTAAAAAAGCGCGCTCCGGACGCCGCTATCCCGGACTCGCTACTTTGTCCGGAGCCGTCGTCGCTTCGTTAGGAAGAGGACGCACTGATAAGACCCTGTCTACCGCATTGCGCTCCCTCCAGCGTCTCTATAAAAGAAGCTCCGCTCAGTTAGAACGGCAGTTGTGTGTCGTGAGACCCACTTGCTCTGATGGTTGAATATGGTAACCCGATTACAAAAAATACTTATTAATACTAATTAATAATACTATTTACTTTTTTATTTTCTTTTAACGTATGACTATAATCAGGTATTAGTATTATGTTTGTTTATTTTGTGTAACTCGTGTCGAAAGTTGCATTGTATACGTAAGTGTTCAAGGCACGAGACGAAGTCGACAACGAATCAAAACGAAAGTTTAAGAGGACTTTTGGCACGTGTTGCATATGATATTTTTTCTACGCCTATATTCATTGAATTAAACAAAAAAATACGTATGGTATTATAATTATTAAAAATTAGAAGATTTGACACGCTGTCTGGTTCTGTTTCTACATTATATCTGAGAGTAATTAATCGTACCTTTTATTGTATTTCTCGGGCAATAAACCGTTGCGGTGATAAGCAAATTAATTTCTCCATCCATTTCACTCCATGTAATTTGATATTTTCGGAGAGGAAAATTGTTGCGTGTAAATCAAAGTTGAATGATGGCTTCAATATTTATTGATCACATACTGTATAATTTGCCAATCTCTCGCATACAAAAAAATTCAAGCTCCAAGCTCTGAATTATTTGAAAACTATCATTGACATGAACTAAGAGGTGGGAGTAGGGTAGGTAGGGTAGGTAAACTGAACATGATCTTCAAAACAATAATATTAATTATGGACTTAAGTATAGATATATAAAATTAAGTAATTGAACAAATCGCACAAAATGATTAAAATTAACATAAACATGATAACAAAGAATAAATTTAATATAAAAATAAGCGTATAATATATTAATACATGCATAAATATTATATAACGACAAGGTACTCAATTTAGGCACTGATCATTACACTATACCGTTTTTTGTTTAGACTGATACAGTCCGCATTTTACCATCGCGTCCAGGATGGTAAAATTTCGATTCGACCGAGACTCCAGCACAAGGGAGTATGTCGTGAATCATGACGATATCCTCACCTACTGCTGCAGTGCGAGTTGATATGGCCCATTTGAAAGGTTGTTGTAGTTGGACAATGTACTCACGAAATCAACTTTTCCAAAAATGTTTGCGTAATTACTGAATTTTATGCCATTGGTCTAATCGATGGTCATGTCACGTTCGGCCGGTGCACTGAGTGCACTTCGGATTAGGAAATGGCAGGGTGTAAGTGCGGATAAATCATTGGAATTTCAAGACATAGGAGTTATGGGCCTTGAATTACGGCAGGCTTCGATTAATGTGAGATATAACATCTTCTCATAAGTAAACAGTGACTGGCCTATAATTATTTTAAAATAAAATTTCACTAATTTGATGCGTGCTTCCCAAATACCGCCCACATGTGGGAAACGTGGGGTACAAAATGCTAAATAACATTATTCTCAGCATAATCAGTAATAAAATTTTGAAACAGGTCTGACTATATAACTTGGTGATGCATAATGCATTATCAAAATAAATGCTTGATGGTTTACCTCTGCGGGACATGAACCTTTTAAATTTCCTATTGTAAATGAATTACTTTGGTAGCCAAACATTTGAATAAACAAATATACGCCTTTATGGACCTTTGTTATTAAAATAAGCCCCGCGCAGTCGACGCCACAATTGCGAAATGGCCTCACGAGATTTACTCTTGCATCACCCGTCTATAAAGTACACAGCTATGCAATATTTTTCTGATTGTATTATGACCGCCTAAGAGCCAATATACGATTGTCTAATTGCGGTTAAAGTCGTGTAACTGGCGCAAGTGTTCTCGTTAATATGATGCCTCTTTGGTATGAGAATGAAATTTTTTTCCCTATAAAATGTTAGCATTTACCATACTTCTACCTACTCGAATAATTGAATTTTCACCTAGAATGGATTTAATTTTATTAGTGAGCTAGATTTAGGCAGTGGTTTAGTTTCTACTGCACAGCTGTATTCGTCGGAAAATGATTGTTGTTGTACTAATTTTATAATAACATTATGACTGAGTTTTACTTCATTCACCGATAATGGTCCTGTTATTTCCTCACCTTTAATTTTGTTTTAAAATTGAAAGCAGAGGGCAATAACGTTAATTAATTCTTTAAAAAATGAATACTTTAACAGCAATTCAGAGGATTCGTTATTAAGTATTGCCTTTGTGCATACTATTCGATGTCGTCCTTCCGTTTCGGATTTCTTTGATATTTTCCGAATGTTCGGTTTCGTGTTGCCACAGAACTATTGGACCATTTATCCATAATTTATTATCAATTAATTGTTTAGGACTACAACTGTTTAGAAATAATGCCGGCAGGATTAGAATTTGATGGCACATGCGATCAATTTTCAATTTTAGGGGTTATAGAGCGAACACAAAAGGCGCTTAATATGGTGGACAAGTGGTGCAAGGAGGAATGGCTGTCGGTCAACCCCAATAAAACCACAGTTGTACCATTTACAAGAAAAAGGGCACTACATACCCTAGGACCACTAGAAGTAGGGAATGTGCAGATTCCACTTGCCACGGAGGTAAAATATCTCGGAGTCATCTTTGACCAAAAGCTCACGTGGAACCAAAAAATACAAAAAAATACGCATAAGGCTCGCATCGCCTTGGGGAGGTGCAGGCAGTTATGCGGAAAGAACTGGGGATTGAGTCCAAAAATGATTCTGTGGCTGTACACAAGGGTGGTGAGACCCATGTTAACCTATGGATCAGTGGTGTGGTGGACAAAGACGCTGCAAGTAGCGGGGATAAGGCTATTAAGCGGCGTGCAAAGGCTTGCATGTCTGAGCGCCACGGGAGCCATGAGAACCGCTCCTTCAGCAGCACTAGAAGTCCTGGACCTGCCACCACTACACATCCACATTCAGGGAGAAGCTAAGGTCGTCATGTACAGATTAAAACAGGGGCAAAAACCCATCAGTCAGAGGCACGGTGGGGCACACCTAAAACTCTGGGAGGAGCAAGAGAGGGATACCGTTCTCGGGATGCCCAGTGATGCAATGACTCCACGTTTCAACTTCTTTTGTGGCATAAACAGAAGTACGGCCAGGACTACAATAAACAGGTCGATCCGTACAAAATCTCAGGAATGGTGGGAGAACACCCCAGAACAGAGACAGGCAAAATGCTTCCTTAAAGGGAGAAAACCTGAACTAATAGCAGACCTCCTAAGTCACGACCGTAGGACAGTGAGAATAATAGTTGGATTGCTCACAGGGTACTGCCGACTCAATAGGCATTTGAGCCAGCTAGGCTTGGCAGAAGAAGACGTCTGCAGATTTTGCCAGGAAGAAGAGGAAACAGCCCAACATGTGCTCTGTCACTGTGAGGGCCTGTGTAGGGTAATGTTTTAAATATTCGGCGAGGAAAAACCAACTGCAGAGGAATACATGCGGGGATCGCTGTCTAGGCTCTGGAGTCTAATCAAAAAGACCAAACTTGACGGCGTTCTCTGAAGACATGGAGGATCCACAATAGACCTCAATGGTCGCGGTGGAGACAGGCCCAGAAGACCGCCTCCTAAACCCAATCTAATCTAATCTAATCTAGTTGTGCTAATAAAACGGCACCACACAGTTCTAATCTTGGTAGAGTTTAATTTTTGATTGGAGCAACTCGAGATTTAGCAGTGGGTGATTGAACATGAAAATCGTGGTTTTTAGTATATGACTTGACAAATATACAAGGTCCACATGTTAGCTGTGAGAATCACAAAATCCGTGTAATTCTATTTGAGTTGGGTTTAAAACACTAGTTATTACACATCGAGGATTATTACATTGTTTAGAACTAATAGCGTAATAATTTTTGATAATAAGTTTTGACTTTTAATGCATTTTCCCTATTATCGCTGCCACTCGTCGACATACATCTTTTTGATAATGTAATTTTTCATCAGTTGCTAATTGATGCAATGTACGTATGGCTAAACAAGGAGCTGACGATACGCCAAGCGTTATAGTTTTAAGTTTATATGTTTGTATTTCTGAATTTTCATCAAACCGCCAGACAAATTTTTGATAATCATAATATTGAGGATGTACTTGCGCTTGCCGATGCATTTGTAAAATATCTGCTGTGAAAGCCACTTTATGTTCTATAAAACGTAAAAGAATATAATACAAATCTGATTGGATTTTTGGACTTACAAATAACATTTCCAGCTTGAATGGTAAAGGGACCACGTATTTACCAGTTTTCGAACGTTTATGGCCGTCATTAAATATTAGCTCGCAAAGAGTGTGATCTTGAGTTATTGCTGTTTCGTGTTTAAAAGAGTACAATTTCCAGAATTTGCGGGTTGTACAAAAGGGACATGAACATCCTGTTTACTGTAAGAGAAATTTACAACAACCCAACCAAGTTTGGTTTCTTGTAGAAGAAAGTTTTGTGCCAAGAATTCGCGATTAGGTTTCAAAAGTTGAAAGGAAACTTGAGTACCGATTAATAAGTCAATTGCTCCTTTTATGTGAAAAGTAGGATCCGCTAATTGAATATAATTTGGAAACTTTTAGTTGTAGAAAATAAATTCCACGATAGAAACTCGGAAATTTGAGGTATTACAAAGCTCGATAAATTTAAATCATAATTTTCATAATTTGACTAAATTTTAGTGTCGGTCACATTTGACGCTTTTGTAATGGAATGATTAGTGCCAGCAACCGATAGAATAATGGGTTTGTAGTTTGTGTTTTAGCAATTTTGCTACTCGTTCTGATGCGAAATTCGATTGAGAACCGCTATCTAGAAGAACTTGCCGTGGAAAGTTTATTATTGCTAAAATAGACGTAATGAGAATTTATTTTTAAATCGTTTGGTGGCTGTTGATTTCTTGTATTTGCTAATTCATTTGACTGTGAATGATTTTCACGGAATAAACTGTTATGCAGTTCTTTACAAATTTTGCTACGATATCCAGATTTACAATTTGACGATAAATCATTATCGCGAAAATCTGTCGATCTCTCGCAAAAAAATTATAGGTACCTAATATAAATTAAAGTTATGTTTAATAATATCTAGCGTACCAACTTTTACATGACAATTATTGTGCGTTTAGATACAACGGTCATATAGCTATGTGAAAACCAATTCCATTCCAATACTAATTAAATTAAAATGTTTACTTGCCAACTAAAACTGTTTTCTAATCTAACATAAAACTGGGAATTCCTATTTACTATAACAGTTCTGTGCAATTCGTAAAAATAAAAGCTGTTCCTGCAGCCGTTCTACATTTGTCAACAAAGAAAAAAGTGATCTTATTTGAGCACCTGTCTTTTGCTTATAAAGTGCATTTCAAAGCAGTTCCTTTCCGTACATGTAGGCAAAGTAATTTTGGAATCCTGGACGATATCAAAGAAACCCATTGCATAAAATTCTGTTAAAACTGAACGGTGAGCGATATTAAACTTAGTTTATTCGTGTTCTTGGTGACCCAGGTTTGGGAAACGGGACGAGACTCTGCATACAAATATCTCCCTTAGCTTTGATGAAAAACATACTTTATAAAACTCTCGCTGTGAAACAATGTTGTAGCGCTTCTTCTAATATAAATTCTAGCAAAACGAAGAAATTCCCACTTAATACAGCCAATGTTGTTTAACAGGAATGGTCGGTCTGACGAACTTTATGCGTGATGGCACCGATGCGATAGCGTAAAGCTCACTTGTAGAGATCATGAGAGCTTTAGAAACCACCCAAATTTCCTAAGATTGGACTTTAAGATTGCCAGTTAGGAACGGTCAAAATCGGAAGCTTACGAGAAAATCATTACTAGCCCTTGAAAAAGATAGTAGACGGCTTGTATCAAAGGGAAAGTATCTTTCAAATCGCTTGAACAGATTATGCTTGTGCTACATATTTTATCCAGAAATAGTAGAGAAGATCAATACAATATTATGTTTCTGTTACGTTTTTGTGCGTATCACATTAACATTTAAAATGATGTGCAGAGGTATATTGTCATGAAAGAAGAACTTTGGACTACCTGTCAGATTGAAGACTCACCATTTAAGATTTAATTTAAGAATTAACAAATTTAAAATTTTACAGTAAAGAAAACTGTCAAAGTGACGATGATGTATTTTGTTAATCCATGGCCAACTAATTCGTTGATCATAATTTATCATTTAACCTAAAAAGTTAAAAGCTGGAATTCTTAAATCAAGTTATTATAATCTTAAATAATATAACGAGCGTTCAATAAAAAACCTGGTTAGAGTAGGCTTTGAAATTGCGTTTTTGTTTTATTTTTTTACAGTGTAGAGCTTGACTGATTAACACGAAACTCTCCATGACAGATAACATAACCTCAAAATTTCAGAGATGCTGCAGTATTATTAATAATTAATATTATTATGCATCTTAAAGAAGTGTTGACAAGTGTTTTAGGGTTTTAGTTAGCGGTTTTATATAGACCGACACGATTTGGGGGTTTGGGCTGAAATGTCCTGCAGGTATCTCCAAGATTCCTACAACGGTTGGTAAAAAGTTAAGTGCATTCAGACCTTTGGGTGTAATGTTAATCGAGTTATTTTTAGATATCGGACACTTTATGATTTGGTTTTACACCTTTATTTCTTCAAAATGTAGAAATTAAAACACTCTTCGAAAGGATATGACCAACTGACAGTTTCTAACCAAATTTCTACAAATGTTTATTGAGAATTTTACAATCCCTTAGAAGGACACAAAACAGTTACAGTAAATTAATGGTGAAAATGTATTCGATATTTCTTGTAGAGAATTGTGCTTTTTTTCTGATCCTATTAAAAACAGTGCAAAAAATCTTCAGCTTCATATTTTTTCTTACATCGGCTACGGATGCTTGGTACATACATGAAATTTTTAATGTGGCCAAAGGAAGAAATTACTTGCAGTTTCGCTTGTTACTTTATCATATTGCACACTCAAACTTGTTCTCTTAAATGCGCAAATCTGAAAAGTATGGTTATGTAACTCTTGAGTTTCAAAAGCAAAAGACAAACCTTTTCTTTTGCAGCTGTTATTAGATCAGGGTGCGCCTCACTAAGTTTTATTAAGAAAGTGTAGAGCATAATATGTAAGTGTCCTTAGTGATATTTCTATGCTTGGGACATTCTTTCTTTGATGACACTTTCACCTACCGGTCAGCTTTGGCACAACTCATGCATTTTCTGATATGTTGGGACCGTCTTAAATTCATGTTTTCGTACCATTTCGTACTTGCAAACAAGGTTTAGGAAACGGCTGCTGTAGCGACTGTCATTGCAACGTCCATGTGCTTTGTAGCAGCACCTTTCCGTGTCTTTTGATCACTTGCCATCTTGCTAGTTGCAATACTTAACTCGAATTACAACGAAAGAACGTCCATTGACAAAGCAACAACGATTCAAATATAAATTTCAATAATTTGTCCGAATTTAGTGCTGGTTGCCTAACCGAAACTGAATTAAATGACAAGTTAGTTTTTGAACAATTGCAATGTACACTGTTATAAAAATGCCCAGCCTCCTCTAACCAGGTTTATTTTTGAACGCTCGTTAGAAACCTAAATCCACCATAAGCGAAAATATATAATTCTAAAAATCCCTTCAAATCCAGATAAAAATGTTTTATCAGTCAACAGTTTTCTGTTTGTGCGATTTATAGAAATCTTATAATTTGTACGTTAGGTACATGCCAATTTTTTCTACTTCTACCCAAAACACATAGATATAGACATTTCATTTGATGGATATAAATTTCAATAAAATATAAATGCTCTTAATCTATTTAATCTTGACATCCCACCCCGTTGACACCTTGACAACTCTTGATTATCTTTGTTAGGGTTGAGCGTTTCGTTTATTGATCCGATAGCACTTAATTTTTTGACGTTTATTTTTCATGTATAAATTTGATACAAAATGGTCACGTGGTATTATCATGACGTGCTACGAAATAAAAATCCCTATAGCAGTTGTCAGATGCTCTTTTTTAGCACGTACTTCATTCATTTATTTAACCCCAGTGTCCGAAATTTACCAGGGAATTACTGTTGGATATCCACATTGTCGAGCACGCGTGGACGCGTTATAAAGCTTAATTTGGAAATCATTCACTTTCAATTTCTGTGGCTAATGTCGAATGTATTTGCTAAAAACTGATCGTATAAAACAATACACAACTTTTGTGTTTATTTAAATCTTCACTTCGTCTCTCCTCTCCTCTCTTCTTCTGCCTTCTCCCTCCTTTTCCATACCTCTTCGTTCCATTTTATTTCCCTCACATTCAGTATTTCCTGTCTTTGCTTTCTCTCTCTTTCTCCGATCTCACTACACTCATTCCACATATCCTCATAACACTTTCTACACCTTCTTCCTCTCTCGCCATCATCTTTATTTCTTTCCTACTTTCCCTCTCCAAATACGTCGGTATTTGCACATACCTCTTTCTCTTAGTCCCTCTATTTCTTTGGTCGCGTACCCATTCCTGTGGTAATATTTCTCCCTATCGTTGACTTCTACGTTCTTCTTCTATTTTCACTCATTCAGTATCCTGCATTCTTCCCTTCCTTCCATAATGTTTTCGAACCAGGCCGCTTTTTCCCCGCTTTCACTCTCAACCTATTCCTTTTGCATTTCTCTCTCACTGTGAACCTTGGCGTTTCTCTATCCATCCCAAGCACTCACCTAAGATATTTCTCTGCTCTTTCCATCCCCAAACCTCTGCTCCGTACAAGAACATGCTCTCATCGCCTTATTTGCCTTTCTTGTTAACTCCCTGATATGTGCCTTATCCGGGACTCTTTCATTAAACATATAGCATATGTACTTAAATCTGTTCTGTAATTTGCTCTATTTTCTCTCCCTCCCACATCGATTCACTCTCTTCATTCCTCATCTTTCTCTTGTTAAAATTAACGTTTTTGTTTTTTCCACATTCAACTTTTTCTTCTTCACGTATTTGCCTGGGTTCTTTATCATTTCTTTCATCTCCCTTTCACTCTTTGCCACCATTATCACATCATCTGCAAACGCCAGGCTCCACACTCGTACGTACGTAGTGCACTCTCTCTAACATTCCATCCGTATCTGCCACATACATGGAGAAAAGGGCTAAGCGGACAACCTTGCATCACTCCTTTTGTTTTCACAAATCCTTCACTTTCCTTCAACCCTAACTTCACTTCACTTGCAGCCTGCGAGTAATGTATACACCCTCTCCCCTTTCTTCTTTACTTCGCTCTTTGTCAAATGGTACAGGATGTATATGGCTCCGCTTGCTTCTTTGTTCCACCATTCATTTTTCTTTCTTGCTCTTCTACTTCTTATTGTCATTTCTCCCACTCTTTCTCCTCTATCCATTTCATCAGCTTTTTGCCCCGCATTCTACCTTGTCTTTAGATTCTATCTTGTTTGTTTTCATATCCACTCTCTTCATCCCAATCCCTTTGTTGTTTTTTAATGTCTCCTCTATCTTGCGTATTGTTGTTTCAACTCTTTTGGTGGCACTTTTTCTATTTTTCTCCCACTTTGTTCTCCTATCTATATTTATGTTAAACCATCTCGAATTCGCTCACATAGTCCCAGAAACTTATTTTTTTCTTAGTCCCACTATATTCCAAAATGGTACCCTCGCCTTTGTTTTTCCGATGTCTTTTTAGTTTTCCCGTCCCTCTTCTTGCCCTCTCTCTTACTTTCATTATGCAATCCATGGAAAGCAGACAACTTGAAGAAGGCGATTGGCTAGACAGATTACAATGGAGGAAGTGATGCGAGAAACGTCCGATGCAATAAGAATTGTATCAAATTGTAATAATGATGTATTTGCATTCCTCGCCAAATCGGACACCATTTGGCTTTTGCATCTCCGATTTTTTTCATATTTTTTATGTTGTAGTATCGGTGGAAATTTAAAAATTTAAAGAAAAAAATTTGCTTTAAAAAAAAGAGAACCGACTTCAAAAAGTGAAAAATAATTTAATACATGTATTATTACATGTACTACCCAATGATCGTCTGAAGTCGGTGCCAAGTATGAAATGGTACGAAGACATGAATTTAAGACGGTCCCAACATATCAGAAAATGCGTGAGTTGTGCCAAAGCTGACCGGTAGGTGAAAGTGTCATCAAAGAAAGAATGTCTGAAGCATACAATATATCACTAAAGACACTTACAAATAAAAGAAGAATTTTGTAAAAGTACATACATGAAGTCGGTTAATAAAAGAGAGCGAAAATTTGACGATTTTTCTCGATTTCCATGGTCATTCCCTGATCAGATCCTGATTTTTTCACAATGTAACCATCTTTAGAGTATACCCTTTCAAATAAAAGAAGAATTTTGTAAATCGGTCCACAATTGACGAAGAAATCGGTAAACATACATGAAGTCGGTTAATTAAAGGGAGCGAAAATTTGAGGATTTTTCTCGATTTCCATGAGATCCCCTCATCAGATCCTGAAATGGTGACAATGGGACCAATCTGTAAGTATACTCTTTCAAATAAAAGAAGAATTTTACAAATCGGTTTATAAATGACGGAGTTCTGCGGTAACAAACATTAAAAAAAAAAAAAAAACATCAACCGAATTGATAACCTCCTCCTTTTTTGAAGTCGGTTAAAAAATAGATCCCATCGTTATCCCATTATCGGTCCAGGCCTAAAAGTTGCGGACTGAGTGACAGTTTTTCAGAAAGTACAGTTCTCTAGTGGCATGTACATTTCTGCCGGTCGAAGTACATTTTCCCGCAATATCTTTTTTTTTTTGAAGTAATAGTATTTAACGTTACAAGTCCGGTAGGTTACTTGTAACGAGTTAGACATTATGGACGAGGCGACGTTAGGAGCCGAGTCAAGAATGTCTAAACGAGTTACAAGTAACTACCGGACGTGTATCGTAATGCATTTTATTTCATACTGTAAGCCTGTTCTTCATTATTTTATTTCAAAAATCAAAAACTCACATTTTCTGAAAATCGCATCACCTTTGTTGTACATGTAAAACTTCATCAGTAGCTGACAAATACGTTTGAAAATGTCAGATTAATGTCAGATTTGATTTATAAAGATGAAACTGTCCGGTAAGTGTTGCCTAGCGTCACTTACCGGCTCTGATACTGTAATAGCTCACCTACCGGACGCAAATTGATCCTTTAATGGAACATCTACCGGACAGTATGAAATAAATACTTCTTTACGGACACTTGACTTGGGGAGTAAGCTGGTGAATGCCTGACGAGAGCGTTACGAAAAGTGTGATCGGGCGAAGCGAACGGAAGTTTTAATAATAATAATAATAATTAATTCATAGAAATTTTTTTTGCCTTAACGGGATTCGAACCCGCGTCTTTAGGTTGTCAATTCTCGCTTCACTCCATTCAGTCATTTGCATGTGTCAGTTTTGTATGCAATTGCGCTACTTATCTTAATCGCTGCACATGATTGCCGACTTTTCGTTGACGGCAAACTGAAACATGCATTATCCAATACTCCAGACGGTATTAATTCAGGATTCTCTAGCTCCGTTTATAAACTTACATAAATTAAGAGCACTTTCACAATGGCTAACTGAAGTTTTACTTCAGTCGTGTGGTCTAAAGCACACTCGTATTTTTTTTATTTACAAATTTCAAAAAATCGCTCTGTAGCTGCAAAAATCTATATTTTATCAACACGCCTACAAAATTTCAACGAAAAATCTTCAAAAATAAAAAAGTTAGATTCAACGGCGGGCAAAAATGTACAACAATGTTCGGCGTTAAATCTAACTTTTTTATTTTTGAAGATTCTTCGTTGAAATTTTGTGGGCGTGTTGATAAAATATAGATCTTTGCTGCTACAGAGCGATTTTTTGAAATTTGTAAATTAAGAAAAAGATATTGTGGAAAAATGTACTTCGACCGGCAGAAATGTACCTGCCACTGGAGAACCCTCTTAAAAACTTATAGAAATATGGTTTTGAAAATTTTTTCGATATATTTTTTCAAAATTGTTTAAAAAGAAAAATTAAAAAAAAGAACGTCCGAATCGACCCATTTTTCACAAAGTTATGGGCATAAGTTTTCTTTTTTTGAAGAATCGATATTTCGGAAACGGCTCGACAAAAAAAATGAAAAAAATCAGGGAGACCTCTCAACCGATAAAAGAGAATGAAAAAAAAGCCAAATGGTGTCCGATTTGGCGTGAAACGCCCCATATATTTTTCTACCACATTTTGGCTTGCTCTAATGCCTCATAGATGTCGGTGCTATTCTAATATTGATAAAAATATTGACTCGTCTTCTTTCCTAGAAATTTTTCTGTCTCTCTCCAAACCCTTTACCCTCTTCCTGCCTTTCTTCTCCTTCCTTGCTGTTTTCTCTGCCATTTCCTCTACATTTACTTCACTTTTATTTGCACCACGTGTTGCTGCATCAGTGTTGCTGCATCAGTCGGTAATACAGGAACCACACAATGTTTTTATTAAGACTTTGGGGTCCCGAAGACTTTAAAACATTCATCACATTGTTAATCGATTAGAATTAATTTGATTAGAACGCGGACAGCACAAAATATTTCGTCTATACCCACGAAACCTAAATTATAGTTAAAACCATCTAATGGACTTACGTCAACCCTTAAGCGAGAGCTGACAGAAACAAGGTTCTGTAATTTTATAACTAAAGTGGACTTTTAGTTCGCATCTAACGACCGTTCAATAAAAAACCTGGTTAGAGTAGGCTTTGAAATTGCGTTTTTGTTTTATTTTTTTACAGTGTAGAGCTTGACAGATTAACACGAAACTCTCCATGACAGATAACATAACCTCAAAATTTCAGAGAAGCTGCAATATTATTAATAATCAATATAATTATGCATCTTAAAGAAGTGTTGACAAGTGTTTTAGGGTATTAGTTAGCGGTTTTATATAGACCGGCACGATTTGGGGGTTTGGGCTGCAATGTCCTGCATGTACCAAGATTCCTATAACGGTTAATAAAGAGTTAAGGTAAGAGTAAAGTGCATTCAGACCTTTGGGTGTGATGTTAATTGAGTAATTTTTAGATATCCAAATTTCTACAAATGTTTATTGAGAATTTTACAATCCCTTAGAAGGACACAAAACAGTTACAGCAAATTAATGGTGAAAATGTTTTCGATATTTCTTGTAGAGAATTGTGCTTTTTTTCTGATCCCATTAAAAACAGTGCAAAAAATCTTCAGTTTCATATTTTTTCTTACATCGGCTATGGATGCTTCTTGGTACAGTTACGGCCACGGAATTTTGGCCGTCACTTATCATTTATTGTCATAAGATGTAAGCCGACCCTTACGTATTCGTAACCCAACTTTCTGCTATTACAAAGACTTGTCATTTTGACACTGACCGATTCACATGAAAATATTTCTCATTTCGAGCAACAAGGCAAGCACATACATGTATGCACGAATAACGCAAAGACATTCATTCCCCTCAGAGGTTCAAGACTTTCTTGGGTTTTCCTGCCTCTCAGTAGGACCTAAGGTCATACAGTTATTTTTCTTTATTAAACTGATGTAGTGACCCTAGTAAGACCTGATGTGCTCTAGAAATTGACGCATGTGCAACGGCACATTTTTCAGTAATGAAACACCATAAATAAAGCAATGATCTACATGCTCAAATAATTTGTACATATTAAACAACGGCAAAGGTAGTTTATTAATCTAATACTGTGGAAAACAAAAATATAATGAAAACCAACTAATACTTTGTAACTGCCCCATTTGCTTCCAACACTTTTGTTAGCCTGTTGGGCATAGAAAGGCATAGATTTCTGAAATAGTCCTGAGGTAACGCATGCCATGCATCAGTAACTGCATTTAACAGCTCCTGTCTGTTATGATAGAACAGTCTCTGTCTTTGCATATTCCTTACTAAGAGTCCCCACATATTTTCAATTGGGTTCATATCTGGACTGCGGCTTGGCCAGTCAAGGACGTTTATATTTTGATCCTGGAACCATGCTGCTACCCTATGAGACGTATGCACGGAACAGTTGTCGTGCTGAAAGATAAAGTTTTGGTTCGGATAAGCTCTCGTCACTGAAGGAAGCATTACATTTTCCAGGATCCTTATATAAACGCCAGAGTTGAGCTGCTCTTCTACATGGAGCATTAGCCCAGGACTATCAGAAGAAATCCACCCCCATATGTTGACAGAAAAACGACCAGACCGATCTGTCGGTTCAACATAAAGTTCATCATATCGGCTGTTTCGTGGTCTATAGACCCTAACACGGCCATTTCGCGACGATTGGAAAACCTTTTCGTCTGAGAACACAACTCTACTCCAAAAATCGTCATCTTTTGCTAGGTGTTCCAAAGCAAATCCAACTCTTGCCTCCTTATGGCGAGGAGTAAGGCGCATTTTCCTAGCCGCTGCGCGGTTTCTAAGTTCACTATTCCGTAGACGACGGCGTGCAGTTCTAATTGAGCCTGGGAAATCACTTATATTCACTGCTTCAACAGCAGTAGTAAAAGGACTGTTCCGTATTACATTTAACAGTTGTTCATCTTGCTCACATGTGGAAATTTGACGACCCCCGGAACCTGGACGGCGTTCCATTGTGTGAGACCGGCTCCATTTTTTAATAATTGCAGTTACCGTGCTTCTTGCTATACCCAAACGTAGCGAAATTTGAGAATGCGAAAGACCATCTTGGAATAGAGTTATTATCTGAACTTTACTGAAATAAGATATTGGTGGCATGTTCGCAGCTATTTATTTGACAATGACACTGACAAATTTTTATATTTCAATTCCAAAAAGTCAATCATAATGACAATAAAGCATGGACTACATCCGTTTTTTTTAATTGACATTAAAGTGACGGCTAAAATTCCGTGGCCGTCACTGTACATGAAATTTTTAATATGTGGCCAAAGGAAGAAATCACTTGCAGTTACTTTATCATATTTCACACTCAAACTTGTTCTCTTAAATGCGCAAATCTGAAAAGTATGGTTAGGTAGAAGTTTTAACCCTTGAGTTTCAGAAGCAAAAGACAAACCTTTTCTTCTGCAGCTGTTATTAGATCAGGGTGCGCCTCACTTAGTTTCATTAAAAAAGTGTAGAGCACAATATGTAAGTGTCTTTAGTGATATATTGTATGCTTCAGACATTCTTTCTTTGATGACACTTTCACCTACCGGTCAGCTTTGGCACAACTCACGCATTTTCTGATATGTTGGGACCGTCTTAAATTCATGTCTTCGTACCATTTCGTACTTGCAAACAAGGTTTAGGAAACGGCTGTCCGAATTTAGTGCTGGTTGCCTAACCTAAACTGAATTAAATGACAAGTTATTTTTTGTAACAATTGCAATGTACACTGTTATAAAAATGCCCAGCCTCCTCTAACCAGGTTTATTTTTGAACGCTCGTTATAATTCTGTACCTAAGAGGCATACAGACTTAAGGCGACTGGCCCGTTTTTGTTTACTTTACTTTTTTGTTATCTTCTTAAGAACGAGCTGCGGCACACACGAAATATAATACGGTCAGCCGTCGACACGTCTGCCTGCCGCTGAGGGGCGGGGCCTGTGTTACCTTGAACCACGCCAACATTGCTTAAAACTAGCGAACTTTGGGGACAATTTGCAAATTTATTTTTCAATATTTATAAAAACACCTTGCATTTACCGAATACAGAGATCAGTAAAAATCAAGCACCAACACGTTTGTTAAAAAAAAATTTTTTTGGTTTCTCATTTTGCCAATAAATTTTTTTTCTGAACAAACAACGTTTTGTCGTGATGAAGGTTTTTTTTACTAATTTTGATGCCCAATACGTTAAGATAGCCTAACAATGAAAGCCGTAATTCGGTTCCAAAGTTGAGGCGACTGAGCGTTTCGCCTTAAGTCACGATTACGACATTCTCAGAAAGCGGCAAATACATAATTTGCACACCATTTTCTAACTTTATTCATATAAGCAAACGGTTTCGATCGACAAGTTTTGAACAAGACATGTATTTTTGTTCAAACTTTAAGATGGATGAATTTAAAAAACCCAAAAATTTGAAATACATATACAGGGTGTTTAAAAATTGCCGCACCAACGCAATCGTACGTTATTTAGGACCATTTGATAAGTCAGAGAAAAATATTTAAAAAAATTCTTGGTGTTCATTTCTTCTGTGTATGTGGGTTTCTTTTAGGGATCTTCGAATGTTGATTACAGCTATTTATTATCAGTAAATTACACCCAAAATGCTGCTAACGTATGCGAAACAAAATGTAGATCAATAATTATTTGACGCAATGCCTTTGGTCTTTAACAAAAATGTATTTAAACGCATCTTAAATTATCGAGATTTATGTAAAAATCAATGCGGCAACATTTTAATATAACAATGGATACTTTTATGCAACAATGGGATTGTATGCATAGTAACTAATTTTTCAGATTTATTTAAAAAAAAGTCACACTGACATTGTGGGATGGATGACGTGCCTCTAACACTTCTATTAAGGGATATGTTAATTCAACTGGATGAAGCACCAGTTCATCATCATCCGGTCCTGTGATGGCCTGGCCATGCTTAGCGATGAATTGGACGAGATGGCCCAACGCGTTAGCTCCCCGTTCGTCCGAACTTAATCGTTTAGATTTTTTCTTTGCGGTCATTTTAAATCGTTGGTTTACACCACCTCAGAGTCGCAAAGACCTTCTCACAAGAAGGCAATGATCGACAATTTGAACATTTGCTGTGAATTGTATTTTAATGTTCTGTTAAATAATAAATTTTTCCTTCAATTATTGCCATAAAACATTATAAACTTCAAAAATAATTGACAATTCTCAACAATTATTGTTAAAGTCTGTTTTTTTATTATTTGTCCACCACCTGTTGCATTATGTTTGTTAAAACAAAAAAACCCATATTGAAATAAATAAAAAACTTTGTTGGTAATAACTTGGATGACATTAGATGACATTTTTTATTATCACGTCAGCTTGACAGGATTACTTAAACAAACATAACATCATTGGTTTTACAAAAAAACAGTTATGGGCATTGATAGAACCGACACTCACAAATATCAGAGCAAAATATGAAATAGATACAATTTGTCACAGTCACGGTATTGATGTTTTGCGACTCCTTCCCTATCATTGTCAGTATAACCCCATCGAACTGGCTTGGGATTTTTGCAAAAAATATAATAATCACATTAATTTAACAACAAATTACAGGGAACTAACAATGAACTTGTGGGTAAAGGCCATATCAAACTAACTACACTCCAATTTGTGAAAATAGTATAAAGCACTGTGAAGATATCATCACTGCAGAATGTCCGAAATATTCCACCAATAATTATAAATCTAGCTGAAGATTCAGAAACTGACTTTGATGGTGACGTTTCATCTGGTGAAATAGATGAAGATTCAGACCATTCAGACTGGTTTCAGTAACAACAAATTAAACAGTACGACGACGTTTCGCTTTGTCCCACTGTTATTCGTTTGCTGTTCATATGAAGTCACTACAGATTGAGAAGCACACTTTATGTTGCATTTGTTGTTGTTACACTTTATTAGTATTAGTAGATTGAATAATAATTAATTTTTAAATTTATTACAATTTTTGGGTGCCTAACCTAATTTTTGTTTAAACTGACCGAAAAAACACCAGCCATGTTGCCACTTGTATTTTCGATCGAGGTTGCCACATGAGTGGACAAATAATAAAAAAATAGCCTATAGAATTAATTCCAGTACCTGAGAAAAACATTGCCCTGGTTACTTAACATGCCAGTACTTTAATTGTTTATTGCAATTTCCTCAGTTGCCAGATTTACTATAAAAGAAATCTTCAGCCAAATTTTTTTCAAATATTTTTCTATTGCGTACTCTTTGCTTCTGATCACTGTACCATTAGTTTGGTGCGGCAATTTTTAAACACCCTGTATATATACATAAAAATTCTATTGCCAAAGCGTTTTATGAGAAGTAAATATATATATATATATATATTTACTTCTCATAAAACGCTTTGGCAATAGAATTTTTAGCTATTCCAAGTTCAGTACAATTTTCCAAATACTGATGCTTCTTAGTTTTTAGTTTTGATCCAAGATACTCCCTTGAAGATCTATCTCTAGAGCAGGGTTTCCCAAACTTTTTGAGTTCGCAGAGCACTTACAGGTTTAATATTTTGTCTCGGCGCCCCGTAGTCGTTGGTACTCGAAAGAAGGTACACAAAATGATGATCTCCACACATTTTTTCAACAAGAGCGTCTCACGGCGCCCCTTTGTACTCTCTACGGCGCACCAGGGCGCCGCGGCGCACACGTTGGGAACCCCTGCTCTAGAGTAATGACATACCGAGAAAAACTTGAAATATGAGTAATTACGTTCTTTTTAATTTCATCAGATATTTTATTTCCAGGGATATGGCGTCCCCTCAATTAAAGTGTTAGGGCTAATCGGCACCAGACAACAACTTTACTATATACGGAATACGTCGAATGAGGAGGTTAGTTAAATCGGATTATTTTCTATGCTCGAGTGGCATTCGTTACGATTATATAACCAAAGCGATCCAAAAAATGCGACATTTAAAAAAAATCGTTACTATGATGACAAAGTTCATTGTTGGAGCTAGCGGAAAAACCAAAGTGATTTAACCACGTCTTCAAGGGCTTAATCGCTTATCTATACACGGTAACAATGTAAAATCTCTAAATGCAATTGTTCGCTCCCGATTCTCCGGTAGGTCCTCCCTATACCTATACATAAAGCGTCTTCTTTGAGGGCGGGGGCTTGCGGTAGGTCTTGGTCGAAGATGCGATCGGTACTCCCTGGTCATATGGCTGGAGGAGGTGTCACACGACCAAACAGCGCGTAAATAACTTAATACGTAAAATAAGTGAAAAACAAGATTCGGTAACAGGTACGCGAACGAAACCGGGAGTGAGATGCATCGACGGCACCGAGACCGCGTCCAATGCGACGGGGGACCGCTGCTCATTAAACGTCAACCCGGACAAGGCCTTGAATAGAACAAAATCCAATAGTGGGCAAGTTTTTATAGAATATTATTGATGTTTAAATCAGTGAGTAATCAGTTGGTCTGGATGTAGTAGGTAAAATATAGTCCTATAAATGAAGATAAGGGAAGGAGAAAAAATTAATAGGCGCCTTGGTAGGAATTTCTAACCTAAGCCAATTTCCCTCGCTGGGGAATTTTATTTATCTTTGGTGTTTAAATAAATATTTCAGACCCTAGAATTAAATTTGTCGATTGTAAACCTAACAAGTCTCTCCAATTTCGATAAAATGATCATTTCAACGACCTACTAACTAGTAGCTAAAAAAATTGCAATACACCAATAAATAAAAAGAAGACAAAGGCATAACATAAGAATATGTTTTCATCTCGTCAAGAATCGCAGTCAGTAATCATGCCGCAATTGATGACTGATGCATCCACAAAAACCAATCAAGTGGGTTAAACCATGTTGGGACATTTTCGTGTTAATCCAAACCAATTTAATTAGTCTAGAGGTTCGTCTACATCGGGTGCAATCTAACCAAAACCAAATTTGTCTTTTGTAATGAATTAATTACTGGAAATCTAATGGCATCAATAAACGTATTCGTGCCCGTGCATAATGACGATACTCCCTTGATTTGAGTCCAAACGTTCAACGAAAAAATGTAACCATTTTACAAATTAATATCAATAAGCATTCTATCATGCTTAGGGGTGATCAAATTAAAACACACCTGTGCAAAGAATTCAGAGAACTTAATATGATTCGTACATACGTTTAGGATGGAAATTGCGGAACCTAGCGCTACAAACTGAGGCGGAAAGCGATTATATGATTTACGACAGAACGTGAAACGTGGGAGTTAACGATGAAACCGAATGATGTAACGAAATTAACCTGCGTTTAGAGTCACAACGATTCTAATATGCTGAATTGAATTTATTTCAATCTATTGAAATGAAGGAAAGAGAATATTGTCGGACGTGGATCGCTAGCTGCTGCCTAGAGTGTATAATATTACGGTAGAAGCCGTTCCTAGAATTATGAGCGAGCTTATCCGTTCATAAATGAAATATTTAAACTGCAGCTCGAAGAAGTACACCCTCTTTCGCAGAAAATATGCAGCGCGGAGCAAATGAGGCGCTTTTATTACGTTTACATGACATGGCAATGAGCTTTGTCGGCTGCCATGATGACTCCGTTTAAGTAAAGTGGATCCCTCTAGTTCTTTAATTTTCTCCAAACCAAAACTTAATATTTCAAATAGCCTTAAGATTGCAATTTTCCACGGCTAGTAAAATATAGGTAATTGCTGTTC
Source organism: Diaperis boleti (assembly GCA_963583935.1). Lineage (NCBI taxonomy): Eukaryota > Metazoa > Arthropoda > Insecta > Coleoptera > Tenebrionidae > Diaperis > Diaperis boleti. The sequence goes on along the minus strand of OY757242.1, from coordinate 32,902,374 downwards.
TGAAATAATACATAATTTTTTTGAATACATGTCCGATTGTATGTGTGTAGGTACGTAACGTGTGCACCAGTCAAATTCAAGGGGTTGGTATCGATTTCTACAACATCATGGAACTGTACGAATGGCTGAAATTGCATTTAAAAACGAATCTAATGGAACAGAACATTTTTGAAAGATATTTATAAATGGCAACACAAAGTTACGGAATGTTTGTATGTATTCATCTGCAATCATCAATTTTCAATGGTAATAAGTATTTGGGAATCATGGGTAAACTCGAACATTTGATAAAGGTGTTCGAGCAATATTGCTTTCCCTGATTTTCTATAATGGTCCTATTATTAGAATAAAACAACGTAAAGATATTCTAGGGAAAAAGTATTTTAATGTTAAAACATTTTTTAATTAGGATTATTTTTATCGGCAATTGCAGCGAACAAAAGTAGAAAATGACCGTTTAAAGATTTAAATCGGTCTATAAAACAGAAAATAAACTTTTATTATTGCTATGAAAATGTTCTCTTATGTGAAAAGTCTGATAGTAAGTCCCATGATAGGTCAATTAAATATACAGGGTGATTCACGAAGTGTGGCTAATATTAAACCCTCAAATTATATGGTCCCAAAACGTAGTTTTGACGGTATTAAAAAACGCTTAATGTAAAGTGGAAAAATTAATGGCAACACCGATGCACTCAAAACATTTTGATAGTCGCTGGATCTATTTTGGTGACCTTTTCCACTCCTGCTATCACTTGAAAAAGATAAACACACACTATGTGTGCACTATGGGGAGGCCCTCCGTCTTATAAGAACCACATATGTTGTCCTATGTTTCGACGAACGTCCGCTAATAATAATTCCTCTAATAAATTGCACACTGTACAACTCCCAAGGGGAAGAGTATTTCCGCGGGTTTCACCGTAGGTCATAATCATATCGGTCATGCCACTATTTGAAAAAAAAATAAAAAAAAATTGAACACCAAGTACAAGAGTCAGTAAAGTAAAACTGAAAGTAATTAATTGGCAGTTGTTCACCGCACTCATTCCAGCAAAAAAGTCCTGTCTTGTTTAGGCCAAGAGATAAGGGTTTATTTACTAGTGGTTCTTCAATAATGATGATGATGTACCGTAGACAAAACTGTAATAAACATGTTACTCTTTGATAATATAGAAATTAAGAAAAAACAAAAATATTACATACAGCCGTGTCCCACCTGGAGGACCAAGCCAAGAGGAACCTGGCCAATGTCGAGAAAGAGTTCACCTGTATTTATATTAACATAATTATCTTTTTTTGATTCTTAAAATAAAATTCTGTGAAACGTAAAACGTTGAAAATTAATATCAACAATCATCAGCATTATGATAATTAATTTTAAAGTTTTTCCCTTCATTTTTAACGCTGTAGTTTCAAAAAGAGTGGTGATGAATTAGTTCACTCGGTCTTGGGGATGGGATTCGAAACTTAACTTTAATAAGATAATTAGACAAACACAAATAACAAGAGTATGGGCGTATCAACATGCAGTAGTCGAGGACATGATGATCTTCTTGCTTATTTTCTGTAAAAGTCTAAACAGAAACTTAAGAAGCTATAAGCAAAAGGAAATAGAAATTAAAAAATACCTATGTATTTACTCTTCATACCAGTGAATCCCAAGCTTTTTCGAGGCATCTTGGGGGCTCGTTCGGGATTTTGAACACTAGCAAAAGATTAACCGTTAATGAAAAAAAGAATAACAACTTGATTTTATTAAATGATTAAAAAAAAGCTCGATTCTGTGAACTCTGTTATGGCTCGCTCTCGAAGATAATTCCAGAAGATTTAGACATTTGAAATATGATTGAACCACGATATCCAGCCCTTTCGACGTGTCGACCTGCAACAAGTAATTCTCCAGTAATCAGGCCTGGCAAAAATGTCGGAAAGCAAGCTAAGAAAGAGACAGAGCTACCAAGAGCGTGGAAGTTGCAACCATGCTACATTTTGGGCAAAAGTTATGCAATCCAACGAGCAAATTGATAAAGATTAATAGACGAGAAGTAGAAGGAATAATTGACACCGGAAGTGATGCACATTTGATTCATACTCTGATTCATGTAAATGGAGTTGGAGGCGATCGACTACAGCCTCTGGGAAAATTCGAAGTAAGAATTGATAGTGATGACATTATTTTAACAGGAGAGGTTGCATGCTCCATGAGAAATTGTTGCCAGACACGGCAAAGAAATCTTTTGACTAAAGTCGACGAACCAACCCGACGTAGACAATCTTGAGTTTAATAAACAACAAATTATTGAACTCGAACAGGATTACTTTTCACAAGAACATTAACGGACAAAGAACCTGTTTATCAATTTCCTAGACGACTACCAACACCAGAATAAGAAGAAGTAAAGAGACAAATCGATATTTTGTTGGAAGATGGTACAGTTCGACCCAGCTCTTACGATTATGTCACTCCCATAGTACTAAAGAAAAAGAATAGTGAAACAAGAATATGAACCAATTCGAAAAAATGTTTTTTTCGAATTTGGTTTCATAATTTGCAAATTATAACACCAAAAACAGAATCATAATGATCTAAATTATAATTCTGTTTTTGGTAACTTTTCTTGTCTTAATATTGCCTGCAACTTTGCAACTGTACTGCAATGTGACTGCGACAACGACGTTATAAACGTCAACTAATCGCGCCATATGATGTGAACCAGATGTGAACAAAAAGAAACCAAACAGAAGTAAATGACTTTCGTTCCATGATTAGATGTAAACATTGGTAAAAACAAGAATTGAAAAAATGGCAATCAAACGTGAGCCAAATTCGAAAAAATAGTATATCACACGCGTTTCACAAGCCGAAATTGTCGCACTCGTGCCTTTGGAGCACTCCTCGCTGCGCTCGTGGTGGTGAAATCTAAGACTTGAAAGTTTGGTACAATTTCGTCCCCCTTGATAACAAAATTGACCTGTTCGAGCGTTTTCTTCTGAGTCTTTCGAAATAGGAATTGTTGGGGGGTACAAATTTTAGTTGGGACACCCTGTATACTATTTCCATGTTCCTATCGATGAAAGCAGCATAAAATATACTTCTTTCGTTACACCATTTGGACCATACGAGTTCCTCAAGACACCCTATGTAACTCACCAGATACTTTTCAACGTTTCATTAATTACGTTTTTAAAGATTTAATCCGAAACAATATTGTACATGGACGACTTGGTCGTTGCGGCTAAAAATTTATGTGAAATTGAAATTCACATTAAATGAAGTGGCTAATTTTGGGCTCTTTATTAACTTGAAAAAATTTCATTATCTTAAGACAGAGGTTGCATATCTTGGACATTTGATAACCAATGGAAACTGTTCGACCTTCGGCATAAAGCAAGTTCAAAGTTTTCTTGGACTCGTCGGATATTTACAAAAATTTATTGAAGATTTCTCAAAATAGTTAACCTCTCAGCGACATGTCGAAATAAGACGGTAAATTCCAATTCGGACGCGATGAACAGTTATCCTTCTACTTATTGAAGAAAAAACTATGCGGAGAACGCGAATAGGCTATGCTGCCGTGCCAATGCAAAAGGACGATTGAAAAAATTCCAACTACCTGTTAGGATTAAAATTCAAGATTAAAAAGCGACTGTAAGGCCTTTACGGCTACCATGAATAAAAAGAATTTGAGTCCTAGAGTTGTTGCGCTCCTATTAGAAGAATTTAATTACAAAATAGAGCACATGCCTGATATTTGAATTGCAAGATGAAAGTCGCAATACAATCCAATCCAACGGCAAAACGACAATCTGAAGACAATTTTTGAGATTTTGCAACATCAAGATTATAAGAATTATAGGACTGAAAACGGCATTATCTACAAAGAAATCGATGGAAGCAAGCTGCTCTTAATTCGAAAAAATATGCAGCTAGAAGTCATCAAGACATCGCAAGAAAATGGTCAGCTAGCTTAAAAATCTAGAAGAAGAAATTAAACGGTACATATTATCAAATTGCATTCCCTGTATACTAGCAGAGCGGATGAAAGGTAAGCAGGAAGGGTTTCTGCAGCTTGTTTCTAAAGAGTCAAAGACACTAGAGGTATACCACATTTTTCAGAGATTTTCAGCGAAGCATTGGAATTGTTATTTGGAACCAATGCGGCACCGTCCTGAAGACTTTGAATTGATCGAGATAATTCAGACAGAGTTGGTGAAAGTTTTTGAGAGTGGTCATGAAGAGCTTAGGCAGCAGGCTAGTCAACAAATACAGCGTGTGCAACAAGAAAATCGGAGGACCCACAACATGAACCGAAGACAAACGTATCCGTATAAAATTGACGATTTAGTGGCGCACCTGGTTCGAAGATTCAACCGAAATATTTGGGGTCGTACCAGGTTTCCAAGAAAATCAGACTCAACCGCTATGAGGTACACAAGGTAATCACGAAGGTCCCAATGTCACCCAGACAGCAGCCGACATGGACGGACCGGAGACGATCGGAGTCCCAGGATGGCCGAATGTGGGATGGTGACTTTGCCAGCCCCACCCCTCCCATACCCATACCATACATATCAAATAAAATCACTACATTTATGACAACCCCCCAACAAACAGTACATATTCATATGAATTCAGACGCGGCAAAGAAAATACAGACTGATAAAACAAATTAATAATGTTTCAGTAATAAGTAATAGATTCCGATAAAAGTGTAGATTTATTTTTGCCTTTAAGTTGGCAGAATGGCATTTGTAAGTGTAGGGTTATGTTTGTTCGATGCAAATTTAAATGTAGCTGTCAACTATCTGTCAATTTTGATGTAAATCGTATTGTTGCCAACTCAAATCTTTAATCTTTATCACTCAGCATAACTTAAAATGCCAAAAATTAACTATGTATATATTATTAGATTTCACAAGTAACCTTACCGTGGTGACGGTGGAGTCTTCAAAGAGTCATACTTGTTTTAAGTGAAAAGAAAAGTACAAGGATTGTATTTTTACAACGATGTGAAGGAGTCCTTTGCAAAACGCAAAATCAAGAAACATGAATTTCACCTACCTACTAAGAATTGATGATCAGTTTAAGCAAATCTGTAATCAGATGGCGAATGTCTATGACCCGTTTCTGCTCTCGAAAGATCTGCAAATGCGCAATAATGTAAGTTTGGTATTGGGATTATCTGAAAAGTTTTGCGTGATCGGCAGCCGTCTCTACCATTAAACTTTCGTGACTACTACGCCCCCAGAATGTTTATTATTGTGGTCGTGCATTGGGTTCAGTTTACAATGTAATATGTTAACGAATTAATGCCATATGAAAAATTTAGGGACCGTCATAAAAATTTTACAGCTTGTAAAATTTTATGAAACACGTTATCTTCTCTTAAACCATTATTGGAGATATCGTATTTTCTGTAATATCTTATTTGACGTATAAATTTGGAGGAAAGAGATAAAAAATACAAAACATGTGTATTAGTGTCGCCTCTTCTGGAAGTGTCAATTTTACATATTGAAAATTTTTCATATTTTTCAATACCTTTTTGATATATTATGTGGTTTTAGGTTAATAGATATATTACTTATTTGTGGTATACTGCAAAATGCACTTTATTTTCGGCACAATGGAATCGGTCAATAAATGTCAGGTTGAAGAGCGTGGTGGGGTGATAGTGGCTATTTCAAGAGATCGGGCAACCGGGTTAGGGTTGGCAAATAATTTGACCTTGGGTCGCTATATACTAATTCTCAAATATTGGCGCCCCTAATAGTTATTTTACAGAAAAATCTTTTAGGCAACTGTGGTCGAGATGAGCGCTCTCGTGGGGACGTCGAAGGGGCTGCAGGGGTGATGGCGTCTCAAGTGACCTACGCTGGAACACACCTCCCATTTTAAACAAATTGTAGAGAAATTCGTCGGTCTCAGGTAACCAGAACTGTTCCTTTAAATTCCTTGAAATTCAAACTTCTAGAGGGTAGAGAGGCGTATTCTCGCCAGACTGGCACCATTTTTATGACTGGACCGGTGCTGACGTCAGACTCGAAATAAATTAAGATAAATTTCTACTGTAAAAACTAAAAACAGAGTACAAATGAACCTAAACACAACAGAATTTACTATCGAAGAAGACACAGACGCGTTAAAGGCCCTGAAAAAAGAAGAAGGAAGCGCGAGTAGACAACATTCCCCCTACATTTAACAGCAGATACAAAGACCTCGAGCGAAATTTTATGTGAATTCCTAAAGAAAATATGGAATGGGGAAGAAGTACTTAAAGAATGGACACAGGGGTTAATTGTCAAAATACCGAAGAAAGGAGTCGCTAGCAAGATAATGACTAGAATCATCCTTGAAAGGATGAAGATGGAGTTCGACAAGATATTAATAGATAAACAAGCAGAGTTTCGAGCCCGCCAATCGTGTACAGACCACATACTATGTACAAAATTGTATAGACGCTGAAATAGCAAAATAAGCTATACATAAATTTTGGAGACTCTGAGAAAGCTTTTGATGGTGTAGATCGAACGAAGCTATGGATATTGCTGGAGAGATATGGCCTACCACCTACGGCCGGCTCCAGACGGCATTGCAAGTATAGGCCAGCGTTTGAGGAAATAATGGCACACACTACACGAGTCGTGTGTACGGTATTTTCAAGCATTTGCGTGTATTGACATGACAAGTTCGCCTACTAGGCGAACCTTGATCAGCGCCAATGTTGACCTTGCTTGGCCTCATGTTTTGTATATGTTACAGTCAAAGTGTTCATTCCGTTAATGTATACACTGACTAGTCAATGTATACATTGACTCATTTGATTAGTAAATGCGTTCACAAAGAACAAAATGTAAGCTTTCACTAGCTGATGTATACATTAACGGATCTCACGTGGCTAAAGTGTAAACAAACGAAATCCCTAACATAACGTAAAAATTTGTGGTGTCTGATAATAATAAAATTATGTTCGAATTAATATACCTGGTTTTGGAAACAATATAAAGTATGTGTTATATATTTTTGGTTTGTACTGTTTTTTAAACCGGTATATAATTATTTTTAGTATTTCATTCACGATATACAAAAATGAAATGAAAATACAGTTATATGAGAGCATCGAAAAAATAGCACAAAAGAGCAATATAAAAATAGTTGGGAAGTGCCTAGTTCACCTGACTCTGAATTTTGAGCTTTGGTTGCAACAGAGCAAAGGGTTTACAAAATGCCATTGCCAAACAAAAGGCAATTCAAATAGATGTAAGTGTTTAAAATGAAATGTGTTGTGTAACTCATAGTGCCACCAAAGTTTACCTTGCCGAAATAAATCATATAACACTATTTGTTATTATTACGCAATATTTTTTATAATATTTTGTTTTTTATTGTTCCTTTTATTTTTTATGTAATAGAATTGTTTTTTGTTAATATATTTTTAATCTACTTCTGCTGTTTACTTTATTGAAGCTTTTACTAACATCTTATAGTAAATGCTTACATTGCCTAGGTGATGCATTCATTACCTAGTAAAAGTATCCATTTCTATACTCAGTTAACACTCTGACTAAAACCTAACGTTAATGTATGCATTAACTAGTCAGTGTATACATTTGCTGAAATGTACGCTTTGACTGTAACATATACACACGATGAGCCAACTCACGTTGGCCTACATTTGCCATGCCGTCTGCAGCCGGCTTAAGTGTATTATCAATTTTTTTTACGAAAACGGCACAGCACGTCTTATTCATGAAAGAAAACTCTCAGAGGAAACAGACCACAAATAAAACTGGAATTATATTTATAAGGCATGTTTTTCACCACTTTTTGACGTGAAAACGTCTGTTCGCTCGTCAAGTACAGTGATAGCCGGTCAAAGTTTCTTGTGTTACAAAAAAAAAAAAAAAAAACGGTGGAAACAATAAAAACTGAAGAAGAATTTGTATAAACAGAAGGATATTCGACAGTTGACGGATTGGCTTTGATAACCAAATATACGTGCCTGAGGATAGTGGGTTGCAGAGCCGCAAAATGAGCAGAGCAGAAGGGTACTCAACAGATGAGAGAAAGCGCAAAAGGGATTCGATGAAAGAAAATTTTTCATTTCATTTAATTTCATTTAATGGGATATTCAAGAAGAGTCAGGCAGTACAGAGAAAACCAAATAAAAAAGCAAAAACAACAGGATTCTGAAAAATTGAAAGAATTGAAAGAAATGACGGGTATCAACCGTCAATTGGTGAAACAAGTACCGGTGTTTGAGTACACACGGTCACATTTTTCATTCCTCTTTCGGGGCGGGCCGTTGTAGGATTAGGTGCCTTTTCAGCCACAAGGAGGAAATTAGGACCCGCGGTGCAAGATTAACACTCCGTTTGTTGCGTTGGATATGAGAGATCTACGTCGCGGTTTTTTTCGTGATTTCTCGGTTGTTCGTAACCGAATGTGGCCGTCATTTCGTTTAGCTTCCTATCTCGAGTAGTGCTAACTTTTAGTAGAAATTTGGTTTGATATAAATATATTTTTTTCTTGCTTAAATTGTTACGTTTTTGTAAATGAAAGGTTTAAAAAAGGCACTTAATATCCCATATAAACAATAATATCCCATATTTTGATTTATAATGTGATAATAAAGCTTGATTTTATCTGGATTTTGGGCCGTGGATCTCACAGATCCAACGCGATAAACGGTGTTACTCCAATGGCCGTTTGCACCGTATTTACATTTAAGTTACACTTAAAATTAAGTCTAACTTAAGTCAGCCTTTCTTTGCACCGCCGATGCTTTACGTCTTCCTAACGTAAGCATTGCTTAAGTCCCGCTCAATTTGGCAACACAGCAAAATTCTAGTAATATTACCAGATATTGGTACGAACCTAGTTACCTAGATGAGCCAAGCCATGGACAGTCATTAAAATGTAAGTTACAATTTTGAACTTTTATATACCTACTATATTTATATTTATAATAAAATATAACAGGAATCAAGCACAAGTCAGTGGAGACCAACTTACACTCCAGGCCAACTGCAGACGCCTGTAAATTCGGCAGTTGTAAGTTTTAAGTGAAATGCTCAATAGTTTAATTTTATAACAAACACAATTTATTTTAACAATAAAAATAATTGTAGAAGACAAGTCGCAGAAGAGCAACACCAGTGGTAAAGGCACTGACGTCGTTTGATGTGGCCGAAAAATATAATAGAGTGTTGGACAAAAGGCTGTCCATAGCCGAATTAACAGAACAGCAGTTGAGAAGAACTTTGGCGTTCGAATATGAAAAAAATAAAATATGTATAATTGAAAATTTTGCAATTAGATTACGAAATAAAAAAAGAACAATTGAAGAAGATAAAAACTTCTAATTAATTTAATCTTGGCTTTTTTTTATTATAAATTACAATAAATTTGCAAAATAATTGTTGATAAATTGGTTTCTAATATGTATCACCACTGGTCTGGACTGCTGCATTTGGTTCTGCACCTATTTGTCCCATCTGAATTAGTTCTTTCAACGCATTCTGGTCAATGCCTTCAGCGGGGGGTGCTTCAACTTCGTTACTTAATTTTTCGAAATTGTATAAAACTCCTGCAGCAACAATGACACTCAAATCTGCTCAAAATCTGCTACGGTTTGCAGATGTCCATTCGTGGCAAAAAACCGTAAACATATTAATAATTAAAATTTAAATATATCTAAGTCGAACTCCACAAACTTTAATAAGTGTAAAATTACAGATGGAACATGTTTCGGCAGAACACTACTGCCATCATCAGCCCTAATTTAACAAGAGATTAATGATACAATAGGGATGTTTTCACTATCCTATCTTTGACCCCTACGCACTACTGCGCATGCGTATCAACATGGCAATTCCCAACGGTCGGACAAACAAAAAGTCCCTTTATACTAGCGTTCTATCGTACGTGTTTGGAGTGTCCCGTTCCAAACACTTGCGAAAGCGTGTGAATGTAAGTGCTATGTGGTCACACAGTTTTCAGACGAGTCCGTAGGCACATTCAAGGAACGACGCACTTTTGGCACTTCGAAAGACTGTGTGATTAGAACGAGACGCTCCAAACATGTACGATAGAACGCTAGTGTAATGGTACCTAAACACAAGCCGCTTGACCACTTTGACACTTGCACCTGTCATAACTCTGTAGTTGTCCGACGTTTTTCGCGCATGCGTCCCTTGTCTGAAACCAGTGAAAACATCCCTATTGATGAATTACAAGAGGGGTTCTTACCTTAAAGAATATAAAAAATTATGACGTTGAGGTAATTTTGAATGAAATTTGACGTTTTCAAAGGGTTACATGATTTTTAAAAGATTTCGTAAAAACAACATGTTATAAAATGTAAAAATTAAAAATGGATCAAAGAGAATCTGGTAAGTTTGTTTGAGTGGTGAAAAATTAAAATAGTGAATTAATAATGGGATTATTGAAGTTATTCTGTTCATTTAAACAAGATCTGTTTTCCAGTTTCAAGGCTTTCCTTATTTCCAAAGTCTCAAGAAAATCTAATTTCCGGCCTTTATTGCATTTATGAATCAATTTGGAATTTGATGGTGAAAAACTGTTTCGTTATTAATGTTCCGTTATTAATATATGATTGGCGAAAGAAGAAGGTGTTGATGGTGGAGGATCAAGATCTGTGTTGTTATAGATGTGCCTAAAATGTTCTTTAATACGGTCTGATATTTTGCGACCTGTCTGACCTATGTAGAATGACTCACAAGAAGAGCAGTTTAATTTGTATACACCTGATGATGATTTGTAATCTAATGGATCTTTATTTTTAATAAAAAATCTGGATAAGTTGTTATCTGTTTTAAAGAAACTTTAAAACCGTTTTTCTTAAGTATTTTAGAACATTTCTCTGAGACGACGCCAAAGTATGTTAATGAATTTGAAAAGGAAATTGTTTCTGAAGGATTTTTAACCAAGTGGTGTGTGTATTTGATATTGTTATAGTATCTATAGTATAATTTATTTATAGTTTTTAAAGAATATCCATTATTTGAAGCAATTTGTTTAATGTTCTTAAGTTCTGTAACATGTTCCATCTGTAATTTTACACTTATTAAAGTTTGTGGAGTTCGACTTAGATATATTTAAATTTACTCCACTTGGATTTATCGACATTCTTCTGGTTTATATTAATAATTAATTGATTAATAGGAGACACACAAATCATCCTCCTCCAAGAAATCGTCGTTGTAGATTTCCTGGTAGTTAGCCATCAAATTACAATTTTAATAAAAACAACACTTGCTCCACAACACTAACCAAAATCCAAGTAACCCAAACCAAAAGATTATTTTGATTTGAGGAAAAAACTTTATGCGCATGTGCCTATCTTTTAAGTTACGGATATTCGGGGGCTTAAAGTTGAGTCTTTCTTAGCTGTATTTAAGATACTGTCGAGAAATATTTGCAGCGGCCGTCGCGTCTGCCAGTTTGGGAAAAACCAAAGGGTCGTAAAACCGTTTACCTGACTGGCACCGCTCACGATCGCAACCACGAGTCGCATTCGAACTCTTATTCAAACAAGTCGCATTCAATCATTCAAACCAACGAGTCGAAAACGAACTCAAATTCAATTCAATTCTCATTCAAATACAAGTCGAAACCAATCATTCATATAGTTGCCCGAAACGATATAGTGCACAGAAGCTATCTAGACGACCAGCGAAGTCGTAGACTTTGTTTTCATGCTTTAAAGCAGTTTGCCAAGGTAATTAAATCACTGAGTGATTTCTGGCTTGTGTGGAGAAGCAGGACCGGCTTTTTTTTGGTATTATTTTAACAGATATCATTGATTTAAACTTTTTATAGTTCATTTGTTGTTATTATTATCAATATTATTATTCATTATGTGTTACCACTAGTTAGATGAATATAATAAATAAAATAACACTATTACGTCAATAAAATACTCTAATGTGGACACTTAACACGCAAGAGAAACACAAAGACACAATGAAAAAAAAATTCTAACGCTAAAGCACTGAAAAGAATAAAATTTTAAAAAACAATGTATCCACTTGTTCGGCCCGGCTTCAAATTAATTGACTTCGCCCCTGCAATATATGAACACCTGCAACGATGGATCTCCATGGATCACCACCGACAGGTGTGTTTCAGACGCAAAACCAGTATTCAGATGTTTTTCAATTCTGAAGCCATCACAAATTAACTGGTCTACTTTAGTGAAAGCGTGCCACTAAATACTATACGTACGTACGTACTATGCGTACTATACAAGTCGAAAACGAACTCGCATTCATTCTATTCAACCAAAAATTCAATCTAAAACCAAGACTCGGTTATTCAAATTAAGTAGAAACCACCGAGAGAAGAAACGTTCAAGAACTATCTGCAATTATTCTAAATATACAAGTGCATAAGTTCGCGAGTGTTTCAATCGAAATCTAAACCATGGTCCTTCGAGCAACACACAAATTCTAAACCCAAATCGACCAGAGCTTCAAACCTCTCTAAATCAAAATCAAACCCCCAATTCACTTTACAGATACGATTTTGAGCGGTGCAAACGAAAAGCACCACTTAAGTCTGACCTCATACTTAAGCATTGTTTAGTGCATGCGGTGCAAACGGGCATAGTGGCGCGTCTAACGGAGTGTTAAATATAATGCGCTAAGGGCGAAAAAATATTTCTCCCGCAATACATACAATGCTTTTTGCACAACCGGAGTAGTGTTATTTCATCACCGTAATTAAAAGTAAAAACCTTCCCACTTTGTTCACATTATTGGATGATCAGAACAAGTCTTGCCACTATTTTGCCTTTTTGATAACAAGTTATAACCCAAAGAAATCCAAAGTTCTTTCAAGAGAAGACATCATAAATTTTTTTAGAGAAGCTCCTGACGAAGACTACCTAATGATTAAGGTAAAGTATTGTTTTCTAATAAAATAAATCCGTTAATCGTGTTCACTTTAATAGGTAACGTTAATACTTGGGGTAGGAGAAGTATGTCGGAGAAGAGAATTACGTATGGTGTAATCGTATAAATGACGTAGGATCTGCTTTAATTATAAGTATACGAGAATTTAAACCGAAGGTTGCAAGAAAATGTACAGTTAGTTATAGATGATGAAGAGAATTCACTAAATTTTGTAGAAATATTTAAAAAAATATGCAAGTTTACGTCCGAATCATTGTACACACAAGCGCTTTTTCGATCTTATAGAAATAGAAAGTGTTCGATCCAACCAGTTGGCTAAAATAGCTTCATCTTTAAAGCTAGAAACACATTTCTCAGATGTGTTGTGTTGTGTTGTGATGCAACGCAACGTTGCATGGACCAGATAGAAGTTTTAGCATGTAATCAAATGAGGCCCGTGCATACTGTTCTGATGGCTTCTGACGCGATCCTATGTGTTGTGTTGTGACGCTATGCAATCCCTCGATTCCAAATTTTCGTCAGATCGTCACATTGCAACACAAAGCGTCAGAACGCATCAGGGTGTGCACGAGGGAGAACGTCATAACACTACATCAGATCGCGTCAGTTACCACCGAAACAGTGCCATTGCAGGTTGCGACACATTTACAATGGATGAAGCTAGTTTAATCGAAAAAATTAGAGAGAATGAATGTCTATTTAATATCAAATTCGAATATTATCGAAAGTAGATTATGCGTTCTGACGACACAACACAACGCGTCAGACAAATGTGTTCATGGCGTTCTGACGACAGATCACAACACACAACGACACAACACAACACATCAGAGAAATGTGTTCCCCGCATAAAGCTACCGGAGCCGGACTCGTTCCCCGGTCACTGCTTTAGACAGAAGAGTGCAGCATTACTTGCGCATAAAGGTAGAGACACTCTTTCCCTCAAGCGCCTGGGAGGGTGGTCGCGTAGTCTTATGTTGATGATTCGGAAACCAACAGAATAGAAATTGCCACGAAAATTTTGGTGAGTGGGGGTCTCCAGTCCAAGTTGTACGACAAACATGCTTTCCACTGAATAAATAAGAATAGAAAATTGTATGAATTGTAACATTACATATATTAATAAAAAATAGTTAACACGTTTTTTTATTTATTGGGCGCGAAAAGTTCTAGCGCGAAAATGACAACTTTTTGGCCCTAGGGCGAAAAAGAATGTCATTACGCCCCTAAAACTATGCCATTTGTTCAACTTTTACACCCGTGTGTGCAAAAAAACCTTTACAGGTTTGATACTAGTATTTAGGAGTTTTAAGAGAGGGGGGCATGCTGACAGGGCTCCAATCCCCGACACCTGGTGGGTAAGAGAGGAGAAGACGAAGTAAATAACTGTTTTTTACATGCCAAATTCCTAAAACAATACGCACGGTATACCCGAATGTCCGAAAAGTTACGAAAAATACATTGATGCAGAATAGCTATAATGATCCTTTGAATTGATGGAATATATCAGTCCAACGACGTAATAAAGTTCATTGCAGGTATTGCCGGCCTTACCGCTAACAACTAGCTTTTTCACAGAAGGACAAATTTCACCATACTTAATTAGTTCTGTAAAATAATTTGTACTTGGTTGTATTACTAACTTTAGAAATGTCTTACAATTCGTAGCACATGCGATAGAATAACAAAGTATCTAACAGTAATAACAGCCAGTCTTGAAGTTAGGCACGCACATGCAGGAAGAAAGTTATAGCATTATGTCTATTCTTAATTTGTATTATTTCCTTGGTATTATTTGCCAAGTTTTAGTAAATTTCACAGAACCGGCAACAATTTAGTTATAAAAAAACTGTATTTATAAAAAAATAATAAAATTTAGTATTTAAATACTAAATCACTTGTGAGCAAGACTCTACAAAAGTAGCTGAAATTCTAAGTGCAGAAACTAAAACTTCCATTATTATACAGGGTGTTATGGAAGTCCTAGCAGAACATTTAACCACAAGTAGAACTCGTCAAAATAAACATTTTTAAGTTTTAAAGTTAAAATTAAGACCCTAAAACCAATACCCGCGTATGGATCGACGTTCATTGACTGTCAGGAAGGCACAAAAACTTTACCCGATAAACGAATCGAAATAAAAACGGTTTAAATGTACTTACGTATCATAATATGCATAATAATGAAGTAGGTTAGCATGTAACAGTAAACTCTCCAACTTTGATCAGGGATAAATGTTGACACAACGACAGTTCGAATGCACTTCGAAGCACATCTTCGAATACTTAAAAATTTCAGGTTCAATTTCCAAAACGATATTATATCTGGGACGTCCGAAATCATAATAAAATAATTAATCAGCGAGCACACATAACAATACACAGCGGCGCGACACTCAACTGATGACTAAAATTTACTATCAACGACAAATTTTTTGTCCCCGTTTACCTCATTCTGCAAAAACGTTCTGACGTGTTCAAGTTCAATTCGGCATAGGCGGAGGGTGAAATAAGGGGTCAGAAAAATGTTCAAAAAAATTGAGGATTTCAGCAAAGTGGTAAATAGAAAAAATGTTTATTTTGACGAGTTCTACTTGTGGTTAAATTTTCTGCTAGGACTTCCATAAAAAAATATTCATAGTTTTAGTATATAAATAGACGATAAATACTCGTAAAATAAGTCCACAAACTTTTAGTGGAGTGCTCGCGGACGACTAAGTCGCTCAGAAAACGATTCTGTGGGCCTTTCAATTCACAAAGCTGGAATTTTCAGAAATGAGAGCTAATGCCCTAAATACATTACATATGAATTCGTCAAGAAATCGTCCTGTTCAAAAAAAAGTTATTAAAAATTTTCGAGTTTTCGATATAGTGAGTTACTTGATAGATGGTTCGATTTTTCTTATATTTTTTCAAAACATTCTCTGTAGCCCTTTGACCAAAAATAAATAAACAGTTTTCGCAAAAGCATTGAGTTTCCCATCTTGTAGCAACTTTAAACTCATTTTTCTCGACTTTACGTCCGATGAAAAGTAATTACTTTATGCCATTTTTGCCGTTTCTCACACGTTATCTCCAAATCTCAGCCCTAAATCAAAAAAAATTTCTCTTGTAAAACTATTGCCCCATTTATTGTGATTCCTACAGTACCACTTTCATATTTTTGTCGTAAATAATAAACTAGAAACAATTATAAATGTAGAATGGTGTAAAATTTGGAAGTCTGGAGACCGCGCGAACCCCGATCACCCTCTCTCTCCCCACTGCGTCCTTCGCCCATCGTAATTGCATCAGGCAGGTTTTTAAAAATATACGAAATTATTCTTACGTGTTTATTCTGTTTAATATTTTTGATAATTTTGTGGATGCCAAACATATTCACATGGGAATTTAAATATTGGAAAAGAATAATTCTTATATTCGTTTTTCTTTATACAGGTAGTTTTTGAAATGCATGTCAATAAAAAATCAAGACCATCTAGAGGTTCAACGAAACCCAATAGTCCATTTTTTTCATGTCTAAAACGATGGGGATAAATTAGCCATTTCCACGCATAGTCTACGCCACTGTCAATTGCATTTTCAAGGCGGATACAATAATAACATTTTTGCAGTTGTATCCTGGCAACATAAAGTGACAACCAATAGTTAATTGTCAATTAATGATTGACAAGTGTATTGCCAAAATTAATTTTATTTCAGATTTATTGTTAATTGCAAACACATTATTCGAAGTAGAGAAATTTATTGTATTTAAACGTGCAAAAATGATTAAAGAACAATGAAAATAAACAAATAAACAAAAACCAGAAAACTACAATAGATGGTCAAAATGCCGCTAACCGTTTCTCAGCACCCCGAAGCAACGACTGTTGCGTTCTGGCAATTACTTCTGGGTTTCTTCTAATTCCTTCGGCAGTATTTTGAACGCGGTTTCTTAAATCTTCAACGGTATTTACAGGCATTGCATAAATTAATTGTCTCATGGGACCCCACAAAAAAAAAAACACTATCCTTCCTATCCATCTCCCCGGGAAATTTTGATCAAGCCAGGTCGGCATACCGCGAGCGTGATGAGAAGGGGATCCACCATGAAGATACCACAAATCACGCCGAGTAATCAAAGGTACATCTTCTAATAAGTTTCCTGGCTTCTCATTTAAAAAACTCAAATACGCCGCGCCAGTTAAACGAGGGGGCAAAATGTATGGACCTATCAAATTGTTGCCAACCATCCCATAAACGTTGCCTCGTCGGTTTATAAGATTTTATCAACAAAACGAGGATCTTCTTCCTTTCTTTGGAGTAACCACTCACAAAATCTTATTCTTCGAGGGAGGACCTCAGGTTTCAATGCCTGCACTTTTTGGATCTGTTTGGGGTGGAGGCCCTGTTCATTTAATGTTCGCCACACGACAAACGGCGAATCGCACACACGATAAAACAACCTTCTTATGCGTCCAAAATCCTACGTTCCGCATCCCGAGCATTTCCTAAGGCTCTTCCATACAACAAGACCATGTCGGTCATCTCAGCATTTGTATAGCTTCCATGTAGAACAATAATTATGACAGCAAACTGTGACACTTCAAAAAACTCAAATTTACCTGTTACTATTGTTGCTAAGCAAAGGAGAGGACATTTTTAATCACCTTTAACACAGTAGCGGACGGTGGATTTTCACCAAATTTTTAATGATTTTTATCTCAAAAACGAAAAGACTTCTATTACAAAAAATTTTTGCCATCGACTTGCTCTCATCGTGACCAATTACCGATTTTATTTTTGACATGCATTTCAATAACATCCTGTATGTAATCATTGAAAACTTTGGAAGGAATAAGTACATAATTATTATATGAAAGTTATTAGCCTTTTTTGGTTGAATAATTTCGATACAGCTCTCAAAATAACACTGCTTTTTTTCAATAGGAATTAACAATACAATGACAATTTTTAATTAAGACATGAAACAAATCAAACAAAATAAAAACAAAAATTACTTTCTATCAATATCACCTTTTTCTTCAATAATGGTTGTTGTTGTGTTTGGACAAGGGCCTATACATATAATGTTATTTTTGTACAACTACACTATTTAGCTTTGCAATATAGAAAATTTATTTATGTAATATTAAATTGAACAATTACATCTATGCTTATCTTTTTTACACTTACATGTTGTTGGGAATAATATTACCTCTAGAAACGGGTGTAAAGTTTGATAACTAAAGTTTGGAACTACCTTAGAGTTAAGGGTTTTCCATCCATAATGTAAAGGCTGTTGATAAAGACTTATCTTATAGTGTGCCAAGAACTCTCAAATGAGTTGGGAGTTAAATTTGACGAAATTATTTAATAATTATTCTATATAATATGTATAATAATATAGCTATTTGGATTATGAATGGAAAACCATAAACTCTAAGATAGTTCCAGTTTGTCAAACTTTACACCCGTTTCCAGAGGTAGCATCATAATTAATGACGCATGTAAGTGTAAAAAGGTAAGCATAGACGTAGTTGTTCATTTCAACTATTACATAACCAAATTTTTTTTAGTGCAAAGTTAAATGGTGTAGTTGTACAAAAAAAACTTGTATAGGCTTTTGTCCATAGGTCCACACCCATCAACAACCATTATTGAAGAAGAAAATGCTATATTGATTTTTGTTCTTATATGTTTGATTTTGTTTTATTCTTTAATAAAAAATTGTGATTGTTTTTTTTTAATTCCTACTGAAAAAAAGATGTACTACTTTGAGATCTGCAATTGTGTATTGGCATCCACAAAATTATCAAAAATATTAAACAGAATAAACACGTAAGAATAATTTCGTATATGCCTGATGCAATTACGATGGGCGAAGGACGCAGTGGGGAGAGAGAGGGTGATCGGGGTTCGCGCGGTCTCCAGACTTCCAAATTTTACACCATTCTACATTTATAATTGTTTCTAGTTATTATTTACGACAAAAATATGAAAGTGGTACTGTAGGAATCACAATAAATGGGGCAATAGTTTTACAAGAGAACATTTTTTTGATTTAGGGCTGAGATTTGGAGATAACGTGTGAGAAACGGCAAAAATGGCATAAAGTAATTACTTTTCATCGGACGTAAAGTCGAGAAAAATGAGTTTAAAGTTGCTACAAGATGGGAAACTCAATGCTTTTGCGAAAACTGTTTATTTATTTTTGGCCAAAGGGCTACAGAGAATGTTTTGAAAAAATATCAGAAAAATCAAACCATATATCAAGTAACTCACTATATCGAAAACTCGAAAATTGTTAATAACTTTTTTTGCACAGGACGATTTCTTGACGAATTCATATGTAATGTATTTAGGGCATTAGCTTTCATTCCTGAAAATTTTAGCTTTGTGAATTGAAAGGCCCACAGGGTGACACATTTAAGCGAGACTGGCACTCTATTACTACTACTACTATTTATCGTCAAGTATAATATAACATTATTTTCTATAGCAGGACTATTCTATAGGAGAAAAAATTTATATAATTTGAAAGAAAATTATTATTACAATGCACAAAAACTTGTGTTGCCCCGTTACTATGGATTACTCTGTGTAAACAAATTTTTAATTCTGGCTTTTTCGTTCTGTGTACGAAGCGAATGCACGGAAAAGAATTGAAAGAAGAAGAAAAACTGCCATCAGATGTGGAAGATGCAGTGTTAGAGGCAAAAAGCAAATTATTGCCCGAATAGTCTAGGATGATGTATGAGAAGGAATACCAGTCCTTTAAAAAACATCAAGAATATCAATAATGTGAGTGAAAAAGTGCTTGTGGCGTATTTTTCTGAAAAGTCGAAGAAAGTATTATTCGAAGCTGAAACGTAAGCTGCTGGTGAATGAAACTTGTGATTTCCAAGTAAGTAATGCTTCCGAATGTAATAAACTCATCGAAAAAAGTTTGGGATATTGCTTAAATTCACACTTAGGGCTTTGCAAATGAGACATTATCCCTCCTATAATTGCAAGTTAACTATTTTACTGAAAAAACTGAGTAATGGGTACAAAGCTAAAAATTCCAAAATCTTTGAGCCAGATTTTATCTACCCTTGCTGTTAAAGCGTTACTTTATCTACCCTTGCGGTTGTTAAAGTGCTACTTTATCTACTAAAAGAGTTGATAAAGAAATTGTTTAACACCTGCTATAGAAAAAATGAAATTATTTTACTTATTATTAAAGAATAAAAACTACCCTATCAAACGTAGACCAGAATTGTAAATTTAAAGCAGATCATCAAAAAAATGTATTGCCATCTGACCATTATGCAGACAATTATAGTAAATAATTATCAGCATTGACAGTCACGGATGAAAACCCGGAAACGTCTAAATGGTATCTTATTACGTCTGAAACGCTACAAATTGAAACAAAGAACTAAATAATTTTACCATATGCGTACGGAATTTCTACAAGGTTTCGTATGCGATCATATTCGATAAAAATACTTGGAGAAACAATCTCACAATGCTTTCAGAATTTGTTGTTTTACGGCATTCCTTTCCAAATAAATAAATTTCGCATTTGCATGAAAAATAAAGCTAGAGGAAACCAATATGCAAATATGTAACGTGTTAAAGTAAGAAAGCGGTAACGATGGGTTATGATTGCCGCAACTTCAGAAATCTGTATGGGCCAAACTGCAGTTCGCTGTGCTAATTTGCTGTTAAAAAAACTTGGACGAGACTGTAATTTATTAAGAAGTAAAAAAATACATTCAAATTTAACTGCCAACGTCGACAGGGTCTTCATAAATGATTCATACATCAATAGGTATATGTAAATTTTGTTTTCCAGAGACAAGATGATGTACCTATGTATCGTTTATGAGGACCCGATACAATAATAAAAAATGATCCAAACATTCTTTGGTTCTGAAAGACTGATATGAACGGTTATATTATGATATTATGATATGTCTTTCTGGAGCAGCCAATTGATTCCACTGTATTTACTCTCCTAAAGTTTAATAATAAATTGTATTGCTATAAGTTATGTACATAATTATATCAACGCTCAATATATTTTTGATATTTATGTACCTATCTTTTTAATGGGTATCTTCTTCTGAGATTTGTAGCTTGTTACGCAAGTTTATCGTTGTTCTAAACACTATACTCAATTACACATATTGTTTTAAAAACCATAAACAGTTTTTCTAATTCATTCTTTAATGCACAAAAATCGTATGTATTTATTTATTGGATACGAACTGAGTGTCGACAAGTACTTTGTCTCAAAATAATATTTATATAAATGTTAACAAGTAATTAATAGAAACAATATTGCGCATTTGTCATATAATTCAAATCATGTTAAAATCCCAACACTTTACAAACTGTCCCGCCAAATAAATTCCTATAGTTTGCAATACATTGGAAACATTGGAAACATTGGAAACATTGTCGTAACTGTTAAATAAAGTTTTGTTGATTACATTTATGTCAATGTTAAATTCCAAAACATCAATGGAACTGAACAGCTTTTTACCCACACATTGTTTTAAAAATTACAGAACGCATTTTGAATTTTTAATTAAGTTTTTGATTAAGCGTCGAGCACTTGCTTCGTTCCTCATGTACGCCTGGTCTGTACTAACAAATTCAACTTCGATATAACTTAACAGCAAAACCTTCCCACGATTCATACACTCCGATAATGATAAATACGGAAATGAAATTACAGCGCAACTAAGAAGATATCTATAATTATGGCTATAAACACCGATATCCTGAGATTTCTCACCGCCTGTGTCATTTTTAGCACCTTCATATAATGTATATCGTACATTCAAGGCATTTCTAGAAGTACCATCCAGAAGCGGACATGATTTGAAATCGAAAGTTAGATTTTGGAAAGAGTTTGTTGGGTAGCCGTGCTGAACGGATTGGCGCTATCTTATTAATTAATAAAATAAAATCGTGTACCCACTTCGGGAATGAAACTAGAAGTTGTTCCTTAACGTCCTTTAATCGTGCATATATACATTAGAGGGTGGTCCAAATATAATACATTACAACAAGTTAAAACAGAATTTAAAGGTTTGGAGGTGACAACGTCTTACAAATCATTTGCCCAACATCTCAAAAAGCAGTGAGCGTCACAAAATTTTTCTCTCATGTAAGCGGCAATAAAGTACTCATTAGGTAGAAACAGTACTCGAAACGTAAATTTAATGTCCCGTGTATAGGTCTAATCTTCGCATTTATGCCTCACGCAAAAGATTCTCGTTCTAAAGTCATCAGATAGCGCTGACAGGCTCTGTTTTCTTGCGATTCGGTATGCTTAAAATCGATGCAACGATCAAACGGGTTATCCAATTTGAGAATTTCTGGTGTCAGTTTATGCGTAAAAAAATCGAGTAACTAAATATTTAGAAATAACGAAAAATCACAAATAATGCATTCAAATAGTTATTTTCTAACCAATAATATTTTTTTTTGAAATCTAAATCAAATTTGTTAAATATTAAGAGTTTAGAGAAAATCAGACTCATGACTTTATTACTGTAAATAGTGCTTGCTAGACCATGATCTGTATTAGTGTTTTTTTTTCTTCGCAATTTTAAATAAATTGTGAATTGTATTTTTTTTATAGTTTTACATTTAGATATAAGTTTTTCCTGTAACATCCGACGATCAGGGCTCAGGAGATTTCGTCTAAAATGAACTCTGTTTCAACTATGACGCCTCAAAGATACAACGTTCAATATAAATTTATAAAAACCAGCACAAAAAAGTCGGAATGAGTCCCATGCCATATATTGAAAAAAGCAAACCTTTTTTTATGTAAAAACATCACTCTAACAATGTCTATTACTACGTTTATATATATATCAAATGCGAATTCTCGGTTACGAAGGAAGGTCAAATTCAGGTCAGCTTTTCTCCGATAGATAAATCTCCAGTTAAAATCGAGATCTGGCCCAGGACCTTCCTTTAATATTTAACCGATAATAGTTCAATGCAAAATGGTTTTTACAAGACTTACCAAGAGGACCTCCGCGGTATAAACCAGTAACAAAGACTCACCTGAAACAAAAATTAAAATAAAAAACAACCATATTTAATTTAAATTTATAATGTATCCCTAAATACTTTGCAAGAGTTCAAAATTAAACTAAACATTATTGGATAATGAGGAGCAGACCTAAACCAAACTTGAAGGTGCCCGTTCACATGAATTATACCGAGGCGTCTATTATACCGATTATTATAACTCCGACAAGGCGCTATGCCTAACGTGACCATTTTTTTTCTCCTATGGAATTAAAATTTTTGAACCTCAAGGGAGGAAATTTTGAAAATTCAGAAAAAAAAACTTCCAGATCATCATCATAATTGTGTAAATTGACGCGACAAATCCGTCGGCTTCCCCCTCAATCAAGCCTAAATCTGTAAAATTATCTGGTAGAACTCGACCTCCAGATTTTTTTTTTTTAATTTTGGCATTTGGCAACAACCAAAAACATTTTCGCTCATATCTCGTAAACCAATTTATCACTGACCTGATTTGGTAGTATCAGCGTGTTCGTCTTGAAATTCTCTTTAATTTGAATGTGTATGTAGTATGTGTTGCAGTGTGATTTGAAGATAGTAGTAGACCGAAATAAGACGTTTCTGAGGGCGCCAATTGAAAGAAAAACTCCATATTTTCTAAAGTTAAAAGGCTAGGTCGCGATAAGTCGAAGAGTTTAGGAGTAGGACAGTATTAAAAAAACTACTAAAAATACTTCAAGGGTGTAAATAAAAAAATTGGTTTTTTTTGTCTCAAAGCGGGAGATTCTTGCCCTCGCTGGGGATAGCGGGACGTATGGTCAGGTTAGTTATACCACATGACCGCAAGAACATGATCAGAGAGCGATTCAACCGTCGATCTTTTAGTTGCTCTTAGGGACGCTTATTATCATTATACAAACATATCAACAATTTTATAGCGCATCAAAAATTCAATATCAGGACTTCAACGACGTCTGCCCCGCACGTGTCTGCCCGTTTGCGTTTGTTTGCTCAGCGCGAGCCCCCTACCCACGCTTACGCATTCCTGCGCGTGCGCGCTGTTAGACTTGCAATGTGGCGGAAGCGGACAGCTTATCTATCTACTACCTATTTATTTGAGTTGGCACCGACTTCAAACAGATCAGTAGGTAGCACATGTAATAATATGTACATGTACTCAGTAATTTTTCGCTTTTTGAAGTCGGTTTCTTTTTTTTAAAGCTAATTATGTTACAATTTTAAGTGATGGGTAAGGACGCTTCTCGAATGAGGAAACGACGGCTGGTTGAAAAAGAAGATGAAAGACGTAAACGCTAAAAAAATAGAACCAGAAATACTGAAACAATAATGAATTAATTATTACCTGAAAAATCTAAGGCAAGGTACAAGGCAATTGTGCCTTTACTAATGACTCTCAGACGCAAAGATCTGAATAATTATTAATAAACGACTACATTTGAGAGTTCATAATAATTATAATTTGAGGCTTTCGCTCGATTTACACGGGATCCCCTCATCAAGTCTGGACTTGGTGACTATGGGACTACCTCAGGAATATACCTTTCAACTAAAGATTTTTTTTTTCAAAATCAGTCCACAATTGACGAGCAAATCGGTGTACACACATAAAAGGAAAAATTTGAGGATTTCCCTCGATTTCCATGGCATACCCTCATCAGATCCGGACTTGGTGACAATGGGACCACCTCTGAAGTATACCCTTTCAAATAAAAAAAGAAATTTCAAAATCGGTAGACAATTATATTGAGGAAGAAATCGGTGAACAGACATAAATGGAAAAATTTGAGAATTTCCCTCGATTTCCATGGAATCCTCTGATCAGATCCGGACTTGGTGACAATGAGACTACCTCAGGAGTATACCCCTTCAACTAAAAGAAGAATTTTCAAAATCGGTCCACAATTGAGGAACATACATAAAAGGAAAAAATTCAGAATTTTCCTCAATTTCCATGGAATCCCCTCATCAGATCCGGACTTGGTGGCAATTTACCTCAGGAGCATACCCTTTCAAATAAAAAAAATATTTTCAAAATCGGTCTACAATTGACGAAGAAATCGTTGAACATACATAAAAGAAAAAATTAAGGATTTCCCTCGATTTCCATAGGATCGCCTCATCAGATCCGGACTTGGTGACAATGGGACTACTTCAGGAGTAAACCCTTTCGAATAAAAGAAGAATTTTCAAAATCGGTCCACAATTGAGGAAGAAATCGGTGAACATAAATAAAAGGAAAAAAACGAGGATTTCCCTCGATTTCCATGGGATCCCCTCATCAGATCCGGACTTGGTGACAATGGGACTACCTCAGGAGCATACCCTTTCAAATAAAAAAAATATTTTCAAAATCGGTCCACAATTGATGAAGAAATCGTTGAACATACATAAAAAAAATTAAGGATTTCCCTCGATTTCCATAGGATCGCCTCATCAGATCCGGACTTGGTGACAATGGGACTACTTCAGGAGTAAATCCTTTCGAATAAAAGAAGAATTTTCAAAATCGGTCCACAATTGAGGAAGAAATCGGTGAACATAAATAAAAGGAAAAAAAACAGGATTTCTTTCTTTCTTTTTGAACACGAATATACTGCGACTATGTTCGTAAATGCAGGTGCGGATATCACAACATTAAAAAGGCATGGCGGCTGGAAGTCTTCTCAAGTAGCAGAAGGATACATAGAAAATTCTTTGGAAAATCGAATAAATGTAGCAAATCAATTAGTTTCTTCAATTACTGAATCTAATTCGTCAGTAAACTTTCCCCTCACCCTCCAATTCTTCCTGCTAAGTCTGCCTCTACCAAATTAATCTGTTTTGAAAAATATTATTGAAAATATTTCCAATGCACCAGTTTTATATACATATATTTATTCAGATTTAATTGTTTTTGATTCATACCTCCTAAACTTCGATCTACTCGTGGTTCCTCACGGTCTCATCGTCTGTAGGCGTTGTCACATAATAGTTATAATTTTAGTGCTATCTGAGTTAAGCCCATTTTCACATCTAGGTTCTAATAATTATTATTAATAGCATAAATAAACAATAAAATTAATGTTTTGGGGAATTACTATATCATGGAAACAGTGAAAAGCAGTAAATTTTAAAAGCTTTGTGGCGGTGTAAATATTTGATCGTCCGTTTTGCAACTATCAAGGGGTTGCAAATATTGCATGAAATATTCGTTCAATTGAACTTTATGAGGTATTTAATTAAATAGAGTTGGGACCCAAAAATAGCTCAATAATTCGTCCAAGTTTGGATGTGGCGACTAGCTTCAATCAATAAGAAATGTAAATAAAACTTTTCTCGTTCTTTCCCGGATTTGGAAATTTAAGCGACTCATTCCAGCACATTCTACGAAAACTTTCAATCCGTTTTCCACTCAACGACTGTTTTTATTTTAACGACAGTTCTTGTTTTAAATTTTCACGATATCTTCGTTAGCATGTTCTTATATTCGCACAACTAATTGTATGCGCCAAAAAATTCGAAGCAAACACCACAGATTTTTGTCCGAGGATCTTTCAATTAACGGAATTATGAATTTTGTGTGGAACTGCATATCGGTAAAGTAAAGTAACTTGAAAATGTATTCCCGGGATATGTTTTTCTTGAAAGCGGAATTATTTTGGCGTACGCTTGGCATATGGACAGTAAGCTCGTAAAAATATTTGTTTGGACGGAAAGTCCAGTTACGGTGAATCGTTATTTCTAAAGCTATGGAATTTCAGAGAGCAATGCACCGAAAAAGAGGAGTAAAAATTATAAGCCAGGATGTTCCATGTTTGTGTACTACTTTTTGCTCTGCCGGGTAAATGCGAAGGTAAAATTGTACCTTATTATCAACTTACACATCCAATCGTGGTCGACCTAATTCATTTGTTTAAGAATATGGTAAATTCTTCATCTTGAATTGTAGTAATAGCTTCAATATTTCTCTCGGAACATTTCTAATGTTTCTGGAACTGTGGTTATCATATTCCTTTGCCAAGAATCTGCAGACGGCATGACGGAGATCTTGGGTGGTAGACGGCCCTGCGATATCGATCTCTCGATAACCAAAGATTTGTGCACTAAAGGAACCAGTTAGTTACTCCTAATCAATAGAAGCATAAAAAATTCATATCGTTCGGTATGATAAAACTCACTTGAGCAATTTCAAATGACAATCAGTCAATGTAAATACACAAGCTTGCAGTCGTGCATTGCGGAGCTTTTATTTGTCGAAAGTATGCCTTTCAATACGCTCTCAACCGAAGTATACGCTCTTATCGAAACTACATTTAAAAAGTTCGATTGAACGACTTGGCGGAGCTGTCTGCAAGTGAACTCCAAAATTGTGATCAGTACGTTCAGAAAAAGTAATTAACCTAATGGTATGGTGGCAAAAATCGTTCCGCGTTCTAATTTACTTTCAAAACAAAGACGTCAGCGCGACTTTTGTAGGATGCAGATTATGAAAAGGATAAAACTCTTGGCCACGTGTTATCTTGTCATTTGTATTCCGCATCAAGCTAGCGCTGGCTCTTTGAAAGTGGCAGTCGTTCCGCTTCATTAGACTCGGTCTAATTTTTTCCATTAAACTTTGCTTTATCCTTTATTTCGTTATAGGATTGAAAAGTAGGAGAGACTTCATGGAAACTGACAAATAATGAAATACGAGGCTGCCTCTTTTGTATAATTAGGTATTTATTATATTCTAGAATTAGTCCACAAACATATCACGTGTTTCTCAAAGTTTTTGCTTAAAAACCTGTCGACGTAAAGGAGATTCCAATGTAGACAAATATTCTGACCAGGAATTTGGGCAAACAAGGATTACATGACAATTTTACATTATTTACAATTGTAGTTTGTTGGTACAACAATACATCCCGTCGGGCCCATTTGCAACACTCGTCGTCGCCTCGTGCTTCAAAAATTCGCCCGCGCCCCTGAAAGGTGACAGCGCACGAGTATTGAACAGCGTTTTTTGTATTCGTTTACGTAAAGAAAACACAAATTAACATCAAATTTTGAGGTTAGATTTGACAGCTGTCAAATTAAATACACAAGCGGAAAAGTTTATATATTTAGCTATGTACCACTGTATCGATTCTGGATTTAACAAAAGGAATACAAAAAGGAATATTTAAAGTTACTCATGTTTCAGCACCAAGTTCCAAAAAGTTAACGCAAAAAAATTAATATTTTAAAGCTTTTATAATAAAACTTTTACAGCTCCACAGCTTTGTTATTCATTTAAAGTCCATTAAATTTTAAAAATGTCTTGATGTTAAGTAGAATGTTGTAATTCTAACAATAAAATAATTAATCTTGGCGTCTTGAGACAAGAGTAAAGCAGGACAACACTAATCCAGTTAAGCGAAAATTGATATGAACAAAAACAGTCCTGTAAAATAAAATTGGATTTACGAGTAAGTCAATTAAAGGAAGAAACAAAGCATTGGACCAACATTGAACAAAAAGGTGCAACTGATGGAATTTTTTGTCTGTTACAAGGAACTGGTATCGATCGAAAAACTCAGTGATACAAATTTTGTACAAATTGTGACTTTCTATACGGAATAGAGGAAAAACGGTGGGAGGTGTTGAATGGAAATAAATAATAAGGAGACAAAGAAGGAGAATTCTGAGTAGGGGAAAGCAATGAGTCAGACCATCTACCTATAGAAATAAGTATAAGAAGAGAAAGACAATAGACAAGAGACGAAGAAAGAAAAGAGCAAACACAAAAAAAGTGATGATCAAAATATGGGACAAACAAGGAGTGGAAAAGTACAAAAGAATACTAGTAATGATAAAGAACCTAGGAAAATACGTGAGAAAGAAAAAGTTGAATGTGGAAAAAACAAAAATGTTGTTTAAGAAGAGAAAGAGGAGGAATGAAGAGAATAAATGGAGGTGGGAGGGAGAGAAAATACAATACAAATAGGTATTAAAAATTACTTGGGCTATTATATGTTTAATGAAAGAGCCACATATCAAGGAGTAAGAAGAAAAGAAATTAAGGTGATGAGATGTATAAGGAACGATAATGTTTGAAAGTCTGATGGAGAGCACTTTGAATGATTACAAAAATAAGAGGAGAGTGTAAGAGAACACGCGTTTACTATTACTAAAAAAATCCGAAACAGTTGTCTTATTTGAAACTCGCGGCATTCTGTGACGTCAAGATGGAAAATTACTAAACGCGCGGACCAATGAGAGACGTACGAAGTTAATGTACATCGTTTGAAAATGCTAGCCGCAATGGCGATTTTTGAGACGCTCTGTTATCTCACGAAACAATTTTATTAAACAACAGAACATGTTTTAGGGCTTCATGTTATATAGTCTACTAGATGCTATAGTTGATTTATTATACTATTCGTCAAATTCAATTCAGGGGGACGATCCCAGTTTACAAATGATGAGTGGAAATATTAGAGGCAAAAATTTTACGGTATTAAAAATACTATCTAAAGCCGTTTTCAGTTTTGTTCTTAAAAATTCCAGCACTAAAATAAAAATCGTTGAATAATCTACTTGAAATGTTTATCGTACTTTTTATAATTTTTATTGGCACCGTGCAAAGTTCAGAACTACGTACTAATAGAAAGGGGACAAAAACGAGGTACTAAAAGTAAGAAAATTTTAAAATAGAAAACAGAAAAAAATGAATGGATAAAATGAGAGTTTAGGAAGAAAGTAAGAATAGAAAATATTGAAAAAAGTGAAAAATAAAATTGAATATGAGAGATGAAAAATTATTAAGTCCCGAAGGACAGAGAATGAAGTAAGCATGTAAAAGGGGAACTAGGAAAGAAGAAATCGAAAGTTGAATTAAGGTTAAACGATGAAAAGACGAAGAATAAAGAATAAATAATACTCTGCAAGGCAAAGAATCTGTAATTGTGAAAAATTGAAACATCGAGAACCTAACAGAAAAATAAAAATAAAACCTGAGACATGTATGCTTGCAAGAAAAAAAACTTAAAGCTTGTAAAAACATAGAAAAGTTAAAAACTGACATCATAGGAACCTGAAGACCAAAAAGCGAAAAAAACTGAAAACCAAAGAATCTGAGAATTTCAGGAACTTAAAGCTTTGAAATTTTAAAACCTAACAATTAAAGAGTTAAAAGAAGAAAGAATAAAGACCAGAATAAAAAAGGGCACAAGGTTGAAGGGGAGGGAGTTAAAAGTCAAAACTAAAGATAACGGAAATACAAAATAGGTATCTATATGTAACTACTAAGAAATAGATAAAAACACTTTTAAATACAGAATTAAGAAATCATAAAAAATTCGGAAATAGAATAGTTGTGAGAACGACCTTCACAAAGGGATTTGAAAGGATAAGACATCAAATATACTTGTAAAAACCTGAATTTGTCAATTTTTGTAAATGTGCCTTTAAAGTACGAAATCTGTACCCAATGAAGGAAAAATGCCGATGGCCTACCCGACTACCACCAGCTATGGGATTTCGTTTGATTAAAGTTCTGTGTTAATTTAAAAATCAATTTTGCTAGACTGTGAGGAGTAGTCGCGTCAATAAATACATAAAACAGGCAATCTTCGGAAGTCCTCAAGAACAGCTTCGATTTTAATGATTTTTTTTGTGAATGTTTCTTTTTATATATTATTCGAAATCAGAAACCTTTTGAAGTGGGGAAATAATTATTTATATTGTTTAAACACTATTTATTATATTTATATAAAAAATTAGTTTTTCAATACTTATTCTACAAATAATATACGAAAGTAAATTATAAAATTATTATAAATTGTGGATTATTTATTTTAGACATTTATAAATAAAATAATTAAAAATTGTTCATCAATGCTTGTTGGAAGGAAAAATTTGAGAATTTTCCTCGATTTCCATGGGAGTCCCTGATCAGATCTTGACTTTTTGACAATGGAACTACCTCAAGAGTATACCCTTTCAAATAAAAGAAGAATTTTGTAAATCGGTCCACAATTGACGAAGAAATCCGTGAACATACAGCATGATGAAGTCGGTTAATAAAAGGCAGCGAAAATTTGAGGATTTTTCTCGATTTCCATGGGATTCCCTGATCAGATCTTGACTTTTTGACAATGGAACTACCTCAAGAGTATACCCTTTCAAATAAAAGAAGAATTTTGTAAATCGGTCCACAATTGACGAAGAAATTGATGAACATACATGAAGTCGGTTAATAAAAGGGAGCGAAAATTTGAGGATCTTTCTCGATTTCCATGGGATTCCCTGATCAGATCTTGACTTCTTGACAAAGGAACTTCCGCAAGAGTATAACCTTTCAAATAAAAGAAGAATTTTGTAAATCGGTACGCAATTGACGAAGAAATTGATGAACATACATGGAGTCGGTTAATAAAAAGGAGCGAAAATTTGAGGATTTTTCTCGATTTCCATGGGATTCCCTGATCAGATCCTGACTTTTTCACAATGGAACCACCTCAAGAGTATACCCTTTCAAATAAAAGAAGAATTTTGAAAATCGGCCCACAATTGACGAAGAAATCCGTGAACATACAGCATGATGAAGTCGGTTAATAAAAGGCAGCGAAAATTTGAGGATTTTTCTCGATTTCCATGGGATTCCCTGATCAGATCTTGACTTTTTGACAATGGAACTACCTCAAGAGTATACTCTTTCAAATAAAAGAAGAATTTTGAAAATCGGTCCACAATTGACGAAGAAATCGGTGAACCTACATGAAGTCGGTTAATAAAAAGGAGCGAAAATTTGAGGATTTTTCTCGATTTCCATGGGATTCCCTGATCAGATCCTGACTTTTTGACAATGGAACTACCTCAAGATTATACCCTTTCAAATAAAAGAAGAATTTTGAAAATCGGCCCACAATTGACGAATAAATCGGTGAACATACATGATGTCGGTTAATAGAAGGGAGCGAAAATTTTAGTATTTTTCTCGATTTCCATGGGATTCTCTGGTCAGATTCTAATTTTTTGATATTGGAACCACCTTAAGAATATACCCTTTCAAATAAAAGAAGAATTTTAAAAATCGGCCCACAATTGACGAATAAAACGGTGAACATACATGAAGTCGGTTAATAAAAAGGAGCGAAAATTTTAGTATTTTTCTCGATTTCCATGGGATTCCCTGGTCAGATTCTAATTTTTTGATAATGGAACCACCTTAAGAGTATACCCTTTCAAATAAAAGAAGAATTTTCTACATCGGTCCAGAATTGACGAAGAAATCGGTGAACATAAATGAAATATAAATATATAAATGTTCTGAGGTAACAAGCATTAAAAAAAATAAAACATACAACCGAATTGATAACTTCCTCCTTTTTTGAAGTCTGTTAAAAAAAACGCAAAACTATTTTTTTTAGATAAATATCATACATATTGTTTAAATAATATTAATAGTTATGTCCCCGCTCCAAAAGGTTTCTGATTATAAATAATATAAAAAAGCAAATATTTAATAAAAAACATCAAAATCGGAGCTGTTTCTGAGGACTTCCGAGAAAAAGACTTCATTGACGCGACTAGAGCTGAAAACAGCTTCCTTTCGAATCTGTTTTGAATAATGGCTTGATTTGTCAATCCACATACAATTTCAAAAGTTAAACAAAATTGTTAAAGGCAATAAACATTTATAACCATAATTTTGTGTTATCAATCTATAGGCTCCGCCTCTGATTGTTGACTCAATGTATTCGAAATATGGGTAGGTTTTATTTAAATTTCCCGCCACTGCCAAACGTAAGGTTTAGTTTTTCTTTATAGTAGGGATTACGGACCAGACAATTCGTTCGTCCGTCCGTCATTGAGAGGTAAAAAGCAAACAATTGCATTATTCCATGTAGTCTATATCTGTGTCCAAGCAGCCCCCAGGGGGAAAAACTGCATTTTCCCAAAATAAAAACAGACACCTTCATACACCTTTACTCACAATTCCACTTTTCAATTAACTGTCCTGAAAGCAAAGTTTTTAGAATTTATTATTGATCTGAATAATGCTGTAATCAAATTTGTCGTCATCCATACTAATTTATACAAATCCTTAACAATAAGTAAATAAATAAACTGAAAACAAAATAGTCGTGTTTAATTTCCTCAGCGATAAAGCAACTGTAGCATTGAACACTAAATCTGATTTCATATGAAATGTTCAAAATGATTCCCATCGACATCCATGCACTCATGCACAGACGATTATGAAATACGCTTTTTAGGTTACGCAACGTTTCCGGTGTTATTTGTCGAGATTCCAGAATAATCTTTTGTCGCAAATCTTCCAGAGAAGCTGGTTCTGTCGTTTGGACTTGAGGTGTCCCCGTAAATAAAAATCTAGGGGAGTCAAATCGGACGATCTAACTGACCATTCTACAGGATCTTGTCTACCAATCCAGTAGTCGGGGAAGTTATTGTCCAGGAACTGCCGTACTGGCACAGTACAATGACGTGGTGCTCCATCCTGTTGAAAGACCAATGCGTTCTCTAGCTCTAGCCAAAAACCGATAAGATAATAAGTACGCAAATAATTGTACAAAAACACAGATTGTCTAACATTATTGATTGCAAAGCTTTTTATTGTTAATAATTGCAAGCATGTCTAAATACAAAACAAATCCGTTAAAAAATTGTTTTATTTTAATTACTAACTTATAGACTATGTAAATAAAAAATACTGATGTGGCTGAAAAGACAATTAAAAGACCTTTCAAACGACATGTTACTCGACCTCTATTCCCTATTCAAAAAATCGAGGTTGCTCCTGTCAGGGGTATGGGCTTGCACCAAACCTGCTTACTATTGCATCAAAACATGTCCCCCTCGAGATAAAAATTGACCTGTTTTTATATTTTTCTTAAATCTCTTTTCCTAAAAAGTTATTGAGGGTGGCTCGTTTCGATTGAAACGGCCTGTATAATATTTGTTTGGTGGACCGATGATAATATCAATGTTTTGAGAGGTTATCTACACTATGCACAGGAAAATCTTTTTTACTAATTGTATACAATAAACAGCTTTGAGCACCAATTTTACATTTACATTTTCGACGGTTAGTTCGGTGGAGCAAAATCAGCATATTTTGTAAGAAAAAGACATCAAGACCTCATTTGAACTTTTCCAAAGTTAAAATTATGGCGAAAGCAGTATATCCAACGAAAGTCGAGTAGAGAGAATTTGTTGATAAGACTCGCAATTAGTTAGTCGCGCCGAAAAACCGTATCCTCCACGGAGCGAGTAAAAAGCTCTAGCAACGCTTTGTGAATATGGTGGTGAATGTAGATGACAACCTGCATCGTCAATCTTCACAGTGTAGCAAAATACCGTACACCCCTGCTCGGAATAAATTAGGGTTGTTGCTTTTATAAAAATCTGAATATGACAAAATTACATAAACGATTCTGTGACGATCTTGTAGATAGTTGAATCTAATCACGTTAACTATACTCAATTTGACGAAAATCGGGATCTCCGCTATTTACCAAATTGACTGAAAGCATGTAGATTACCTAATCTCATAAAAAGTTAAGTGTTCTTTGTGTCTCTAAAAGAACTGTTTTCCACTAATGAATAATACGATAATGTATTTAATGCTTTTAATGATACTAGGTCATCACATTTTCTACAATATAAAACGTTATGATATAATTAAAAGACAAAAAAAACTTTTGTGTTGCAACTGCACATTGTTGCTGTAATTTTTCCGAGTTTTCAAATCATAAAGTTCCTGTTTCATATTTATTTATGTGTAGAATAGTTTTGTACGTTGAATGAGTTTTCCTGTTTTAATACAACTTCCAGTGGTAGCATATTATAATGAAATTTAAATATAAGTGAATCACTTGAGAAATACCCAAGCAAGAATTGTTGCATAAGATATGACACAGTAAACGCATTCAAAAACATAAGTCGATTAACTATACTATTTATTTGCAATAATACATTCAAGAGTAGGTGTGTAGGTACATACAATTAGTGCAAATTAAAATGGTGCATTTTTGACAAGTTGAGTGGTGAGTGGCCCTAGCCGCCAAACTTTTAAAAAGAATTACGGATTTAAAATTACTTCAGTCTTAAGATTACAGTAATATAATCGCGAATGGTAGAAAAGAACATGTTCTGTTGTGCATTAAAATCACTCTAATAATAATTAAGGTAGTACCACTCAATCATCAAATTTAGTGCTTTGCGCGACCTGAACTTCTTTTCAATTTTTAGAACCCATTGTTCGATATTAATAGGTAAAGATATTAGTCGTGTTCTTAAATTTCTGCCTTTTTAAATTACATATTAATATTTTTCGTTTAAATACATTGGAGAAATAATATAAAATATTATTAAGTAGTCAAAATTTCAGGGCTTGGCTGTTTAGTGAGTTCATATTAAATTACTTTTGTCAATACAGAAATAAATGTTTGTTAGTAAGTATATGTGATAAGTGCATTTTGTAGAGGTGTTTCAATAGGTTTGGACGAACAGTGAACCGAAATGTACACGATTTTGTTAGTCTGATTTACACAGGTGCTACAGTGATTCTTCAAACATAGAGCCAGCGGCTAAGAAAGTTGGTATCCGAAAAAGTGATTTAAAGTAAATTTAGTAATTTGAAGAAAATATAGTTACTAAAGTAAAATTCCAACTTGTGGTTTATACCTTTTTTACCAAATACCCTTGTTAGACTTTAATTTATAATTATTTAGCTCATATCGATAATATATTAAATTTACTCTCCTGTTATTTCAATTGAAACGTGTTTTTAATTACGTATATTTTCCTCATCAAATTTTACGTATGTTTATAACAATATTTAATTTGATTTACTGCATACAAACGGCAATGAAACAAAAATACCCCGGTGTTAAAATAAACAATAAACTGTAACTTAAGGTATCTATGTATATAAATATTCTTCCTATTACGATTTCTTCCCAATAAAAGTAACAGTAATGTAAGAATGTAGATCAACAATATAAAATGGGTCCAAAGATCAAATGTCAATTTTTAAACACTTCTGCAGTTTGTGTAAAATGCAAAGATATAGATCATTACGCTGATGTTTATCGACAAAAGCATTCAATTTATATAGTTTTCCGGTTTTCATGTGTCGTAAATTTTAAGTAAATGTACTGGTAAAATGTCTGCAAAAATATTGAGTACCAAATGTAAACAAACGGCTACAGTTTTGTCTTTAGTCTTGTTGTCATGCATATTACACATCACGTCATAAAATGAAAATTGGAAAATTGTTAAAAAATGGAGTTTTAAAATTGTTCAGACGTTCGCTACTGCATTTTACACAAAATTGAAATGGTAATTTGCAAACCAAGTGCGGGACACAATCTTCCCGCGTGAACGCAGTTTTGAAGCACGAGCGACGAAGAAGCGTGGGAAGATTGTTCACGAATGTGTGGATTGTACAATATTTTTTGAAACGAACATTACCACGATTTTTAAATTAAAATTGACTTAATATCCAATTAGACTTCAAAATATGTGAAACAAACCAAGGCATGACTTCTATAACAATTGACCAATTCATTGGAAGTCATCAAGCGTCGCCGAAAGGTTACGTCGACGATTCTCTACAAAGTAAAATTAATGTAGCAGAAAAATTAATGCAACCAAGGCCTGGCCCATGGACATCAAAGCAAGTTGGAAAGTGCACATTCGACACCGTTAATGTAGCACAGTCCATGACTGAGCCCGTTACTGTGGGGGGTTCAAGAATCACCCTTACCGATTGCACCCATTCCACCATAAATGCTTACAGCAATAGTGATTGAAAATATGTTATTTTTCTTCGTTGTAATAGTTAAATTATTTACCTTTCTATATTTAAAATGTTGCCAGTATGTATATTTAATTCCATTAATTAATAGCTACTGATTTAATTCGAGTTAACATAACCTAAAAAAATGTGTTATTTTTCTTCAGTTATAATCGTCAAATTATTTACATTTTAATATTTAAATCAATCTTGATGGGTGTACCAAATCGTGTTCAAATGTTTACTGATTTATTTTATTTTTTTTTATCTACAGTGCTTTTTAGCGTGTTTCCCGGTTTAGTAGATCGGGAAGCAAGTGTTTTCGGTTGCCAACAGAGTACGTAAAATGTCGCCTCCGAGGCGGTGAGTTCAAAAACGTGTTATGATTTTTTATGACTGTCATATCTCAAAATTAAATGTAAAAAATGTTTTAAAGCAGAAAGTGATGAAGATACAGTACCAATGGTTTTTTATCAGTCACCTTGTAGAGTCTCACAAAGTGTGGTAGAATTTCATACCCTCCATTCTGCCACCACTGAACGTAACTTTAATCGTATTTGAAAAAATTGAACTGAGGAAAAAATGAATGCTGTAATGCACTATTAAGAATCGCTGACATTGATTTTAAATGAAAACCCGAAAAGAAGTACACAAATAACTTTTAATCGCAATTCCTGCAGTGTGCGAAGAGGAGTAGTCTAGACTAATTGTTTTATATGGCCCCACACAAAAAATCGCACGGATTTAGATCTGGGGAACAAGGCAGCCACGGCACAGGTCCACGACGTCCTATCCATTTATTTGGATAATTAGCATTTAACCACTCCCGCACAATAGCAGCGTAATGTGGAGAAGCTCCATCTTGAAAATACCATATCTCACGACATGTTCCAAAATATCATTCTAATTCTCGAAATAACTGATTCCTTTCAGTCTTGGAGGTAAAACGTAAGGATCTATCTAATGTTTGTCCACCAGTCCCACCCAAACATTAACCGAAAAGTGCTCTTGAAATTAATGTTCTTGAATGTGTATAGTATGGCTATTATGCATACCTTCACGGGAAAGCCTGCTTCATCTGTAATCAGGTTATTTTTGACAAAGTGAGCATCGACGTCGGTTTAAGGCAACAGCCAGTCATAAAATTGAACACGACGACAAATCTTCCGATTTCAAAGCTTGGACTTCTTGAACATGATAATATATGTTCATGTAAAATATGCCAAATCATGGTCGCGTGTTGACTCCTACACGATTACTACCGCCTATGTCATTATTTCACCCCTTAACTTGCTATGGCTGTCATGCTAGCAGTGTTGAGTATAGAAAAGTAAAAAAAATTGACATGTATTTCTCCATACATTGACAACACAAGTTTTTATGCCCAATAGGTACGCGATTACTACCGCCGATGTCATTATTCCACCCCTTAACTTGCTATGGCTGAAATGCTGTTGTGTATGTATATAAATAAAAAAAAATATATATCGACAGCACTAATCGAGCACTAAATAAGATACAGTTGACCTCCGTGCTGTATTTATTTGAATAGCATATTTGAAGGATTATACTGCTAGCTTAATCAAAAGGTAGCAATTTTCTCATTTTTTGCAAATCTTTTAGAGCACTAAATTTTTGATTTTGGTAATAAATTAGCAAATTTGAGCAAAAATTTAAGTGATTCTATCCATTTCACTATACTAGCTTTATAAAGGGAGAAGAAAAGGCATTCTTATTAGAATCGTATTTTCGAAATGAGGTCAAACAAGAAAATGGGGGAGTAGGAGTATTCTGTACAACTTTGTGTTGAAGAATTCACAACTAAATACCCGAATTGAGCTGCCAGAGAATTTTGAGGAATGTATCCTTATAAAGTTGAAATATTACAGAAATTAAAACCTTCAGACTACCGCAATCTCATGAATCAATGGTTTGAGCAACATATTATGAATGATTCTAAATGTTACTTTTTATAGTTATGACGTGTGGAATTATTTGGATGGCTTTGTAAGGATTATGAGGGTATGGTCAGTTGAAAATCCTCATCGTTTTGCAGAAATTGGTTTATATCCTTCAAAAACAGGTATTTGGGAGGGAGTGTCTCAATCAAGAATTACAAGATGGATACTCCCAGCAGGATAGATCGCCGGACTCCCCTTTAGATTATTTTCTGTTTGCCCATTTTAAAAATACTGTTTTTATAAATCATCTGATGACACGAATGATTTTAAAAATGCAATTACAGAAGTTTTCCAAACCATTCCACCCCAATGTTTAGTAAATGTTTTTGAAAATATGAAGAGACGACTTCGACTTTGCTTAGAACATAACATTTTGAGCATTTTTTGTAAACAAAAATCAATAGTAACAGTAGGTATGTGAATAGTTGTTATCAACTAAAATACAAAGTTTAATTCCAAGGTTACTAACAAATAGGCAACCAATAATACGTGATAACCGTATGGTGTAAACATAGATATTTTCTTAATTTCCAAAGGGCTCTTTGATTAATGTTCACTGTTGAATCACCCTCTAGAAGGAAATAAAGTTCGGATGTGTCTTGAAAATTTTCACTCATCATTACCGATTTGAAGAAAAGCTAGCCATTTACAATTATTTAACTTCTATGAAAAATTTCAGTTAATTTCCAACATTCCCACGATAAGAACAATTGTTGAAAAACTCAAAAGGAAATTGGGCGTACTTGTAAAAGGTCTGGAAAATGCGGATAACTTCTTACTAAATAGAGTGAAGTGAATTGCTCGGTCTGCAGTTTATCAGGGTTTTTAATTAAATGGATGTGGTTTTATAAATTACGGTGGAAATTTAAAAAAGGCGTTGTTGCGTTTTCAAATTCATTTAATGGGAACAGGCCTGGCGCTTGGCTGTGCTTCCGTCATTAATTTTCGCAAATAAAAAATGACCACTTAAAGCGAAATCGATGATTCAAGAAATGAT
Source organism: Diaperis boleti (assembly GCA_963583935.1). Lineage (NCBI taxonomy): Eukaryota > Metazoa > Arthropoda > Insecta > Coleoptera > Tenebrionidae > Diaperis > Diaperis boleti. The sequence goes on along the minus strand of OY757242.1, from coordinate 32,862,662 downwards.
ATATTATGCGGTGACGATGCATTTGTTATTCTCTGACGTTATTGCCAGTGAATCAGTATTCGGCATATTCTTACATAAGCTAAGTCTCTGTGCTCTCAAAATCCATTTCATTATTTGAGGATACTTTAAAATAATTATGTATTTTATCTATTAATATTCACAATCAAATATTTATTCCCGCATATTATACTTTCAAGTAATATACAGGATCTCTCATGTGAAACGTTCTTAGAATCGATTAGGGGTCAAATGTAACGACGCATGTAACATTTTAACTGCGTATGTCTAATATGCAAACGTACCACCGACATCTATAATTTTTGTAGTCGTGTGAAAGAAGAGAAAAATGTATTATCAATGTGTCACTTACTCAGGTGGGAATGGTGTCGGGTATGCACGACGCAAAACAAATTTGGCTATACATATTTTGATTCTCTTGTATTGTTCAAAGAGGCGTTACTCGACAATACAATATATCTGACCATCAACGTCTATCAAAAGGATCCAGACCATAACATTTTAATCTGAAATTGGCTAACGATGCCCGTTAACTTAAAGATGTTTCATGTCTCCATGTCTCCCTCCCTGACTGTGTCCTCGATGGAGCCTATTCGACTTTGATTTCTTATTAAATTGAAGATCAAATGATAGTTGAACGGTGTATTTGAAATATTATGTGTTAAGTAGTAGTATAACAGCTAGAACGTCACGAAAAAGTTTATTTTAGGTCGGCTGATTTCCTTTCTTATCGAAGTTAGGTAGCGATGGAGTAGGTCTGGCACCCGGGAGCGGGTGCGTTTACCTGTGCGCATCCCCTTTGTACAGGTAAAAATTGTGAATTTTGAAATCATTTTAAGACAGAAATTTGTTTTTTCATAATTTGCTATGACCTTGGGATGGGATGTGTTTTGCATAAAAGGAACAAGCAGGGATTATCAGTTGTTACCCTGTTAATAATTATTGTTACCGCGTTCGCGAATTATGATCATAATTATGGAACCCAAGCGCTATTCTTGACATATTTTTTTTTAATCTATAATTTTTTTCAATAATAGCAGTGTTAAAGTTCCAACTGGTTTTTGACCAAAAAAAACCTAGATATTGAGGTCAAGAAAAGCTATAACCCTCCCGGGTGCGTCAAGAAGCTACCGATCCGATTTACGCCTTCACCTTAGTAAGGTGGTATCGCTAAAATATGTATGTCCATTACATATTTATACGTATATTAAAAAGTCAATACTCTCAACGTTCGTAGGATAGTTTATCTTTGCACATCTACGAACAGTAGTGCAATAACGTTCTTAAAGCGTTCGCTGGTTTGTAGACAGGATCTCATATACGCGAAGATTATAACGGCTTCAATAATAATAAATGTTCCTAAGGCTTTGCGCTGGCATTTCTGTTATGAATGTTGGAAATCAGTCACGGTCAAGAAAAGAAAACATCGATAACATAAAAATTTCTATTACGCATATATCGTAATAAAAGAAGTGTTGCGGATTTCTAATTATATATTTATTAATTTTGCTTTGATAGTAAACAAAAATGGTTTTTACTGGTACTACAACCTGCGTACTAACGAAAAGCTGGATAAGTTTTTTTCGGAATTTGAAACAATGTACAGCTTTTTGCTGTGTCGATTTATTTTTATTGATCTTGACGGTCTCGCAGTGTAGAGATTTCATCTTCAACACATACGTGAATTAATCAATTCCATTTTGAAGTTAAAAAACACTGCACAAAAATGAAGGTATCATTTAGAATTACCTTTCACACGTTACTTTCAAATGATTCTTTGTATACTTGGTGTTATGGAAGTCCTAGCAGAAAATTTAATCACAAGTAGAACTCGTCAAAATAAATCCTTTTTCTATTTACCACTTTGCTGAAATGGGCAATTTTTTTAACATTTTTCTGGCCCCTTATTTCACCCTCCGCCTATGACTACATGAACTTGAACTTATCAGAAATTTTTTGTCGAACGAAGTAAACACTTTTTAACATTTTTGGGACAAAAATAGTATCAGTAAGTTGTGTCACGCCGGTCGCTATGTTATGGCCTGTGCTCAAATAATGCAAACGAAGCCCGCCGCTTGTCTGTGCATGGAACGTTTTTCAAATTCCGAAATTCCAACGTGAGGTCTTTTTGTGAGAACACAGTGTGAGATCTAATCGCGTCTTGGAAATTGAACCTGAAATTTTTAAGTATTCGAAGATGTGCTTCGAAGTGTATTCGAAGTGTCGGTGTGTTAACTTTTATTGTTTACCGCACGTACACCAACAAGGATTATCCCTGATGTAAGTTAGAGACTTTATTATTATATACGAACCTACTTCAATATTATGCATATTGTGGTAGGTTAGTAGGTACATGTTTTTATTTCGATCCGTGTATCGGGTAAATTTTTTGTACATTCCTCACAATCAAAGAATGTGGGTCCATAGGCGAGTATTGGTTTTAGGGATCAAACTATTCTTAATTTTAACTCCGTAAGGGAGCGTTTGCGAAAAAAATGTTTTTGACGAGTTCTACTTGTGGTTAAATTTTCTGGTAGGACTTCCATAACACCCTGTATACAAACCGATAGATGATATGGGCTTAATTTTACTTAGAAGTTATTCGAGTGACATATCCGAACTTCAGGTTATCCCCGCCGGTCCTTCGCTGTGTTTTTAAGGAAGTTGGCCGAAATATCACGTTCATGAGACTCCATGCCGGAACTGAAGTGTGCTTCTCGGTGACCAACTGGAAGCTTTTTTAAAAATGAGAAATTATGGGAAAGAATTATTTCGAATTCAAGCCGTAACCAAAACAAAGGAGACAAGGACTCTAATTAAATTAGATCCTTTTCTTCTTCTTTGAGATTAAAAATGTATTTAAAATCTAAAATTAAAATCTTAAATATAATATATTTCATTCGTTTCATTATGGTTAATAAACAGACTTCAGCAAAAATCCTTATACCGAGTTAAAATTTAGGGATTGTTTGTCAGCAAATAGGAAGTAATGTAGATTAAACCTCTATCATACAATTTAATGCCACCTGATTCACATATTTTTTCTTTGGGGTCATAAAAGATCATTTTTCACAACATCATCAGTGTTGAAACATTCATACATAGATAATCTTTTGCCCTCTTATACCGCTAGGTGTCAAGAGGGTGGCCTCACCGAGCTGTAGTGAGTTTATCTTACATTTACTTTCCGTTTATCTACTCACTGACATACTATTACCTAACCCAGTAACCTCAGTGTTTAAACATAAAGTATAAATTATCGTAAAGAATATCCCGAGTGCAGGTTATTAAGCTGCCGATAATTGTTTAATAATTCTCGGCGCTTTAACCTGCTTGAGGGGTTTGTGAAGGACTATTTCCCGAGTTATATAACCGAAATTTACAAAAATATTGAGAATCTTACTCCTGTCAATACACAAAAACCCAGGTCTTCAGTATGGAAACAATTTGAGTATTTCTGCTGGGAGAAAGGATATTCTTTAAAGGGAGCCAGAAGTGCTGTAGAAGAATTGGCTACAGTAATGAAGGATTTTGTATTTAACATAAAGAAACGAGATGTTATTCGCGATTCAAGTTAAGATTCCCGCCACAAACATGGCCGCCAAAGGCGGATGGTAACATAACCTTGCTTTTTGGTTACATCTTAATTTTACGTTTATAGTAGTTAAACCTCCGATTTGTGTGTTATTAAGCAATAAGCAATAAACAATAAATTGACAAATGGAAGTCGACGCCAACGGCGTAATAATGATTGGTTCTGTGAAGGAATTTTCACATCATCTTGCACTGTTACATCTTTCGTCGACCTCTCAGCTTGAATATGTTCTGTATTAAGCTAAAACTTGTTCATGTACATCTTGCCTAGATATTTCCAGGAGTAAAAAACGCACTTGTTCATGTACATCTTCTTCAGCTATTTCCAACAGTGGCACATCATCCACCTGTTCTAGTATATCGGGGTGATTTATCTGTATTCGTTTTGGATTCCGCCATTTCCGCACAGAACAAATTGTTTCATCTAATAAAAACTAGTCACTTACAAGGGTTAACTTAGAAATTTAAGCTGACCATTTATTGTTGACGAGAAAGGAGTACATAGTAGGTATCGCCCGGGGGGCTGTTATTTAACAAAATTGTATTTTTTCATTGAATATGTATGTATAAAAGGAAATTCTTGTTGTAGCTAAGTTATCTTTAAAATGATTTTTTTGACGTCTGCCCTTCTGAGCTTACCTTACCATTTTTTTTCCTCTAAATACGTATATGAAAACGGAAGTAATTTTTTATGTATTGATTCATAATTACCTTATTTACTAAAGGATAACTATTCAATAAATTGTTGTTGAACTCTCGTATCGAATATAAAGGCGAAACTAAGAAAGACCTTAACAAACATAATATGATTACTCAGTACTCTGCATTTCCAGAAACTAATGAGTATCCCATATTACCTACCATCTATGTATAGAAACGCGCTCACAGAAACGAGACAAATCGATGATGTCTGCCGAAAAATTAAGATACAAAGGAAAAGAAGTACAGGTAGTACATTTGAATAAAAAGGGAGTACATTTGCAGTAGAACTATCTTCCGGAGTACAGCTCATAAAATATAAGTACAAAACTCCCAAAAGGAGTACGTTTGGTCAGCTTAAAATTGGGAAACTTATTATCTGGAAGATCTGTGCTTTGATCATCTGCTTTGAAATGCAGGGAGCAGACTCTCATGTATTGTGTGATTTTTTTATTTGATTTGATGGCTTTTTCCCAAGCTCTTCATCTGTCGATGAACTCTTGACTCCCGAATTTGTTGACGATCAAAAGTTTTTTTTGTTTGGCAGAGAAAAACTGAAAAATAAAGTCCCTTTTCTTACCGGCTTTTCAAAAGTAATTAAAAACAATAGTTTCGATTGTTTGATTTTAATTGAGTCATATTTAACACGGTATATGAACAATTAAACTCACCGCAACCGTTTAACTCAATGCGCGCAATCCAGCACTATCCGCCTTTGACCGTTTACAAACTCGCCACCAGAGGGCGGTCCGCCCTTAGCTGGAATCGCGAATAAAGAGGAAGTTGTGAAAACTTTGTGGCAAAACTGCTTCAGAAAAAATATTACGAAGAACACAAGGTAATTTTTGACCCTTTCAAAGACGTCACGACAAGCACGAGACGCGAAACGTAAAAAACCCCAGTGTAACATTGAAAAAAGAAAACGTAGTGCAGCTAGTTTGAGCCTAGAAGAATATGATAACGTTGATATGTGGGATGAAGATAGGCCAGAGGGGCTACAGAGAAAATTTTACCACATAGCGGCATGGCGTGGCGGCGAAGCAGCCAATTAACTATTTGGTAAAAATTTTCAAGGAGGAAAGAAAGAATAGTGGCGAGCTAACTGGACGGTTTTTGGAAAAACCGCCCAAGGAGGAGGAAGACGTTTGACCGAAAAGAAGTGGTTGACAACAAATTTAAGAAATTCTGAGCGTTGTCCGGTCATCAGGTAGGTAAATTTGATTGTTTAATTATTTTGTTATTAACACTATAATTTCTTTACTGACAGATTATTTCGAAACTTGGTTAAAAAAAAGGAGCAAAAATATGAAGACGAATCGACTTTTTTAACACAGAATCCCATGTGGAATAGTCGAAGATCTGTTGGATTTTTTAAGAATACTCCTAAAGAAAGAAACCAAATCTCAAAATCGACAACGTCTGCAGAGCAACAAATAAGATTAGATACAAAGAAGATTAAATTTACTAATCATTCCAACGGTGATACTGCGGTTTCTTGTTTGCCTAAAGCTGGCGTGCCAGAGCATCAATGAAATCTTATTTGCAGCTGTACAGTTGTACTTTTAATTACAATGTGGCTAAAATTGATGATACAGTTCCAAATATGTAATAATAGTTATTTATTATACGAGTGTGGAATGTACTATATTAGGCACGCAAAAAATAGTTTACCCGTGAGCTCGAAGAGCGAAAGTGCCTAATATAGTATTCCACACGAGTGTAATATTAAGTTTTATCCAAAATCATCCGTAATAATTAAATACTTTGTGTTTTTTATCCATTTTCCATTAAAAGCAGAGACCTATGGAATGGTTGCTATAGTTTTGCATTTGGTAGATTTGACTATTCCGTGAGTCCGAGTTTTTCTCTCACTAGTGTGTAATGATCAACATTACAGGGTGTCAAATTAGCATAGTAATTCGCTTATTACACACGATTTTGGATCAATAAATTTATATATTTTTGAAAAGCTTTTGATTAAGGAAAATGATAGATAATTTCCATTAATGCAAATTATCGATAACTGCACTAGTGCGAAATTATCGCGTAATTCGAAGTTGATAAAAAGGTGAATTTAAAATTTTTTTGAAAAATTTGATTGGCTTAAATTTTGTGAGGGAAATAGTCGATGGAATATACGACTTCCTGTCAGTTTCGCAGGTCAGTTCAGCTCAAGTCAGGTTTGTAAGACATAAACATAAACCTCCGGGAAGAGACCAAGCTGACGGGATAATAAACGCAGAAGAAGCTGTCGAACTGGTGGAGTCAGACCTGGAGTGGCCAGAGTCTGTATTCCCAAAAACAGAAGTTAATGTCTGCCTAAAGGCAATGACTAAAAGGCTGTGCAGGCAGGTGTAAGAGAGATATATCCGAAACTGATGGATATAGGAAAAGACAGCACGAATATAATATCCATTTGCCATACAACTTAAGTCACGGCGTGAGAAGATATAGAAATGAACTAGAGATATGTATACAAACTTTATATGAAAGAACTAAGGGTCCTATTCTTGAACATGTGAGTGCGTGAGTAAGTGAATTGTGACGTCACGTCGAGTAGTCGGATTTTTAATTTAAAGTAAGCGCATTTCACAATCACTGCAGATTCGAGCGGTATTAGACGAGCGCTTACTTTAAATTAAATGCTGGACTACTCGACATGACGTCACAACTCACTCACTCACGCACTCACATGCTCAAGAATAGGGCCCTAAGTCAGGAAGCTCTGTGGAACGCGATCTGGAAGCTCCAGGTAGAGATGCTAAAGAATGCAAGGATCAGACTTGTCATTCGAGAGGCCCGGGGTACGATTCCCTCTGTAAAGGTTCTTTTCTTCACAATTAGCCAAATAGTGGGAGATGTAAGATCCTCTAAATCCTTTTACAATTTCCTTACCCTAATGTTGGCTGAAAAAACGTCTAAGCCTACAAACACCCGCTCGGAAAGGGGAATGAAAAATCCGACCTTTACCTTTTACCGAAAATTACATCAGGCATCCTCGCGGATACTATAAGAAAGTTTGCTGAGATAATATTCAAACAAACAAATTTAATATAACAGTGGCGATCCAAGTTCCTAAGGTATACAGACAATTTGTGTATCGAGGCCGTAACAGGGATCTTTTTTGGCCGAATCTGTTATTTATGTTTATTCAGATAAAGAAAGATAAGTCCCAAAAAAGTAAAGTTTGACAGATGTGTACAAAAAAGTAAAACTTTTCAGCTCCAAAAGAGGCCCTAGAATCACCTTTTTTGTAATCATCGCCAAAAACAAATGGGTTTATCACTTGGAAAACGGAAGTAAAGAGAGAGAGAGATAGAAAAATAGAAAGAAGAAGAACCAGGTTCTACTAATGGAGAACGCAAAGAGAAGAAAGATTCCCTAAGCCCAAATAATCAATCATAACTATCGAAAGACAGGAGGACTCGGGGTGAGAACTGTCCAGGTGGTAACCCACCAAAAAAAAGTGGCAAACAATACTAAACCTGACCAATAACATGAGGCACCACAACGAGATGTTGGGAACTCAGGTCACACCTGGTGTCTGCCTGCATTGAACTCTTACAAAAGACCTGTGATCATCCACAATCATACACAAGGAAAACGGAACAAATAGAAACAATTCTTATACTGATGGAACAACACAATAATTGCATCACTCAGGAACTCACGATAGAATGTGTAAGAAAAAGATACGTAAAGGCGTAGTTGGGGTCCGCGCCCGGATGAGATCCCAACGGACGTATTCAAGATATGGAAACCTGTGCTCGCAAAAATTGGCAAATAGGTGCACCAAAACAAACTTAAGCTAGTACCTCATAAAACAGAGGCGGTGGTGCTAGTCGTGAGAAGAAAGGCAAAAAGTGTATCAGTCACTCTTGAAACTACTGTCTCTACTACGTTTATGCTTTCTTCAAATGTAAATTCTACGTTATGACGAATGGTTAGATCGGATTTTTTCCGATAGCTAAATCTCCAGTTAAAATCGAGATCTGGTCCCGGATCTCCCTTTAAGATTTAACCGATGATTCAATGCATAATAGTTTTTACAACAAGACTTACCAAGAGGACCTCCGCGGTATAAACCAGTAACAAAAACTCACCTGAAACAAAAATTAAAATGAAAAACAACCATATTAAAATTAAAATTTACAATGTCTTCATAACAGTTATAAACAGTATAAGTAATAATTTACGTTATTGAAACACTATAAGATTTCAAAACTAAACTGAAGATTATTTTTTGGTAAATGAGAACCAGACAGTCGGCCTTAACCAAACTTACAGGTGCGCATCAGTTATACCGAGTCAACTCCGACAAGGCGTTATACCATATGACCGCAAGAGCATGCTCCAAGAACGATTTAAAGGCTGGTTTTCACTTGTACTACCGTGCTCGTGTCATGCTCGTGTCGTGTTCATGTCACCAGAATCGCCTATGCGCAGTTTTACATAAGATTGCATTAGAAAACCGCATTAGCGTTTTCACCAGACCTACCATGTCCCTACTGTGCTCCCACCGTGTCATAACCGTCTGCCATCAATCGCTTGTAGAGGCGATTCGCGACAGACAACAGGCGCACGACACGGCATGATAGGCACACGGTCTGTCTAATGAAAACGGCAGTCAGGGCGCCCACGAGGCGCTTTACGACCGCCGATGAACCGCCACAGGAGGTTCGGCTGTCACCGCTCGCTGAGGGAAGCAGCCGAAGAATGAGATTTTTGGAGCTTACGGTATGAGCATGATATGAGCGCGGTATGGACACGGTAGTATAGTGAAAATGGAATGCGAAATGACACGACATGAACACGACATGGGCATGACACGAGCGCGGTAGTACAAGTGAACACCAGCCTTAACCGTCCACTTTTCGCTGGCCCCTGACCATCCGCCAGAACAACACGTGAAGTTACCAATGCAACAAGTTATGTTTGATGCATCCAAAGACAGAACTGGGTGGAGGAATGGACTTCAATTTTGTTCTTCAATGAGTTCAACTTGTGTTTATGATAAACAGTTGTAAGTAAAAAAAAAAAAAAATCCAACAGGACAACGTGAGTCCCCATACGGTATTGAGGACATTTATAACCGGACTTAAACCCGATCGAACATATATGAGATATGCTAGAATATACCGGCGCCGCTGTCTAGTGTCGCCAATAAATTATTCTGGAAGAACTTTAACACCAGCTAAAACTTGCTTGAAATGATCTTACTCAACCTCACGGTGATCTAATTTCAAGCATGTCCCAAAGAGATGTAGAGTGTATTAATAGATTAGGAAATCATACTCATCATTATTTTTCTACATAATAGTACATTATTTAATGAGCATATAATGGTGGCTATTATACACGAGAATGGAAATTAAAATACGAGCCAAAGGCGAGTATTTTAACCATTGGAGTGTATAATAGCCCATTATATGCGAGTAAAATACGACGTTTTATCTACAACTGTACTTTTACGTTGTCATTTATAAATTATTTATTTCAAACAATCAAACTACAACAGATTATAATCAAAACATCAGATAATAATGTAACTATTAAAAAGAAATAATTTAAGTATCACATTATTTCGTTTACTTACATATAATTTTTTTTATTTTTTATTGAAATTGAAATTGAAGGTACCTGAACAGTGTTCAAATTTAAAAGGTACACCACAAATATCAAACAAAACATCACGAGCTACTGAACTAGACGGTATATTTCCTAAATCTTGAAAAGCAGATAACACATGAGATCCAGTAGCCTCCTGAAAATCTAGAGAATTTTCATTTTCCAAAGTATCTTTATTTAGAACTTGGCTTGTCAGTGTTGAGCTTGGTGTTGAAACTTCAGTTGATTGGTATGGCACTTCTTGAGGCACAACTGACTTATTGAGAACGTAATTGTGCTGAAGAATTTTTCTAGCTGTTTTGATTTTCTTATTAAGACTTTCGTCAATGTACCCTTCCACAACGTGGGTAGATTTCTATCCCCCGTCGTGCTTTAGATCTGTGATGTCACCTCCACCATCTACTAATAATGTAGCAGAGGACCTTCTAAAGCAGTGACCTGTATAATCACTTGAATTTGGCAATTTCAAGAATGCTGCTACAGTTTTAGGCATTGCAGCTAATTTGTTTTTTCTAATTCTTTGAACCGTGCATTTACCATTCTGATAATTTAAGAAAAAAGGAGTTGAGGGAGAAGGTGATTTTTCTTTGCGTAATTTTACATATTTTTTGCAGATGCCATAAAAACTGTCTGTAACTACAAATTTTCTGCTGACTTTAGTTTTCGTATTAAGAATAGAAACATAAAATGCTTTGTCCAAATCTTGCACATCTTGTTCTTCAAGCAAATATAATTCTTGTAAACGGCAAGCCCCCATAACCCCCATAATCATTGCAACCTAAAAAAAAATATAATTCTGCATTTTGTGTTGCTGAGGTGATGAGACCTACCAACCTTTACATCCAGGTTACAGGGGCTTCTGCAACAAATTTATTGATCTCGTCATAAGACAAAGTGCGGGCTCTTTTTGGCTTGTAGTTTTCTTCTTTGCGTTTTAAGAAAGATTTTAGCTTTAGATAAACTTCAATATTCACATTATGATTTATGTTCAAACTGCTTCTCTACATAGAATAATATGTCCACAATGTAGAGGATTTGTACTTTTGTGCTAACTCCGAAAAGTATGCGAGCAATACCCGCTCAGAAAAAGAACTAATGTTCTTTGAAGATCTCCATTTCATAAAGTTATTGTAAGCAATTTCATAGCTTTTTTTAAGATTTTTGTGGAAATAAATTTTTTGCAGTTATGTCCGCAAGTTCTGCAATTTCTGGTGGCGTACAGCTGATATTTTCGTCGTCACTCATGTTTCTCAATACCGTAAAAAAGATTCTGAAAATAATTGCCCAAATTGTTGAATAAATCTTGCAAAATAAACAAATAAATAATCAATATTAAAACAAACCTTGTGAAAAACTTGACGTTGAGGAGAAATGTCAACAGTTGTCAATATTCATTATTTCATGGCGAGTTAATAATAATTCTTAAAAACCGAGCCTGGTTGTCTGTGTTTAATAGACCTAGTTAAGTATTCATAGTTACAAGTATAATACGTCAATTATTAATCAGTTGTAGATAAATTTGTAAATAAATTCGTCTAAAACTTTAATCGTTTCGTCGTCATATTAATGACATTTCAGTCAGATACATTACAACCGGACACGGTTCTCAGCCAAACGGGTTCTGTAAAACCCAAAAGAAGATGTATAATTTTCTTTTTCGCAAACTGTCATCAAAAGGGGCGCTCTCCGTTGTGGCAGGCATTCTCCTGCAAGTTAAAGAAAGGACGAACATCTACGAATGAGACAGGTCGGAGAGCAAGAATCAAAAGAAAAAAACGATGACGGAGTGGCAGAAGTGCTGAGACGGCCCACACCGAGACGTCCCTGTGGACAAAAAGACTAAAAGACCAAAGCTGAGTCCGTGGCTGCGTATCGAGCATGTAGATTTCTGGTCTTACCTAAGAAGATTCAAAATAAGTGACTCGGACTACTGTTGGTCATAGATACGGTGGAGCACACCGTCTTCGCGTGTCCTCGAAGAAAAGCGACAATGAAGATATGGGCTCAGACTCCAAAAAACAAGACGAGAAGGCAAGGCAGACGCGGAGGGATGAAAATGAACCCGAAAAACGCCAAGACGATCCGGGAAAAGACAAACAGCCAAAATCGGCAAAGCGAATAACAGCTATCTGTCAGTCCCAAACACCACATCGAGAAGTCCCTCACTCCCCAGGACAACCACAACTGTCCTGGGGGTCGTACGCAAATGTATTTTTTAGGCGATGATTAGAAAAAGGTGATTCTAGGGCCTCTTTTGGAGCCGTAAAGTTTTACTTTTTTTATATGTCAAACTCTACTTTTTTGTGACTGATCTGTCAGATGTTACGAAAAGTGGAAAAACAAATGTCCCACCTTCACCGGGCGTCAGTTGCAAGAAAAATTGCAAAGAATTTTCTCGGTATACTACCTACCTAGTCTCATTCGGGTTCTAAAAACGCCTAATATATTTATAAAGTTTTATAAAGTCTTTACCACGCGTTACAGCTACAAAATTTTCTTATTCAATAGTATCTCGTGGAAGAGATAAAAAACGATGTATTCCAGAATAAGTGCAAAAAAAGATAAGGTGCGTACGACGCCTGTGGCCTCTAGTTACCAACCATACATTGATCAAAGAAAATATCCCCAAGTGAGAAAAAAATGAACGCAACATCTTTGCATCATGACCTTTTCAAATAAATGAGGAGAAATAAATCGAAGGATAAATACTGTAACCTCACTTTCGGTAATGAAAAAATGACAAAAGGATTGTCAATTCTCTCTACTGTGATTTGTCAAATTTTCACCTTTTGGCCACCAGTGACGCGCGCACTCAGGTAAAAAAGGATACGTCCATTGCTTTGACAGATTTTTAACCTAAAAAACTTCGTGACTATCTAGGAAAGTAAAAAGAATGCATTTAATGCGGAAAGGTATTAAAAAAAATCCTATGTGAAAACGCGCTTCCAATCAATAAACCCGGACAAAAAACTGCAACTGGTGAAGAAAAAGAAGTGGTTGTGCTGCAAGCCGTCGAGGATGATCCAGAAATTAGGCATAGCACCATCGCAAAGAAGAGAAAGGACAGCACTGAAACAAAATATGCAATTCTAAAAACAGGTGATCTAATTGATGCAGGTGCACCCTTTGCAGGCGTAGGATTGAACTGCGAATGGGATGCCTTATTAACGAGTTATCGCACAGTATTTATTCTACAAATACAAAATAATCAAATTTCACAATCTGGGAAATATAGCGGCGGTTGGCCACATTTGCGAGATGCAGTCACGGCGGCTGTGAAAAAAATAATAATTTGAAACTTCAATACTCGTATTTTAGTTCATTCATTCAAAGTTCTTCATTGTTCGCCCCCAGAAATACGGACTTTGGCAAAAATACGATGGGTAATTTGCTATCTTCAAAGTCACGAGAGGAATATGAAAAAACATACGCCCAATTTGAAAACTGGCGGAAGGAGAACAAGATCTCTACGATCTCCGAAAACATTTTACTACCATATTTTAAGCTGCAACGCCACTATGTTCCCTTATAAAACCTTCCTGACGGCGTCCACATACAAAGTCAGTGCGAGCCATCCAAACTGCCAGCCCCCGTCCGATGCGCCAAGTGTTACATTCACATTGACAGCTGTTGACAGCCACCTGGACTTGACAGCGATGTATACGTTAGGATCGCCAAGATTGCCAATATTAAAAAATAAATTATACAATTTTTAGTATAATTATCATAATAACGCTTTTGTCTATTATGACACACAAAAGCGCGTATCGTAATAGCCTCAGTACGAATACACATGAGATAAAACCTCTATTTTAAATAGTATTAACCTACGTAGCCTTTGCAAATGTATAACTGGATCCAAACCTGGCTCATAGTTACTAATGAATAACCCTGTATTTTGGTAAGAAACGAAAGTCTAATTTTAGGTGACAACTGATTACTTATTACTTATTATTACTTATTACTTTATTATTTATTTTGAACCCAAGGAGTCGTGACGTTTTAATGAAATTAATTAACTGTTTGTTTTAAGATTTGCCACCACCAAATTTTATTTATGCTATCGGATATATTGTGAGCACTTTTAGATACTCACAACAAGAACATAATATATTCATTTTATACATTCTTCGTGTTGTGAACTTTGCCGATTTGCCCACAAAGCATTGTGGACAAATCCTCATTGTCACTGGCCGAATTCGCTCGCTGGATCCAGCATAATATACATATTTTAGATGAAGTGAAAAACATCAAAAGGAATACCACAAATGTTTGTTATTCATGAAGTATTAATAAACATGAATAACGAGGTGTTATTAATTTATTTAAAGAAAGCCTTGACATCAAGTTCTCTCCTCAAATAATTTGTTGCGCAAATTGTTGGATTAGATCATAAACCTGAGCGTTGTTAGTCTTGCTTGGTGTGAAAAGTTAAACAACGGTTATGTTTTCCTTTGGGGAGACAGAAACGTCATCGAAACTGAAACGTCGTAAACTGCAATCACTGTCGTAAAACTAAAACCAATTTCAAAGGATTTTCTGAAGGAAACAATTTTTAAAAGCTATTTTTATTAATAATTTTGAAATATCTGTTAAACGAGAATGTAAATTGATTTTTACCAAATAACAACCCTTTGGTAGTAAATAAAATATTGGTTTTGTCAACAATTTTAACACAAGTTTTGATACGGCATGAGTGTACCAATAGAGCTTTCTTTACGTTCTTGTCGTAAATAAATTTGTGAGAATTGTCAAGTTAAAGTTCTTACTTGGTCGAGCCCAACAATTAATTAATTATATGATACATGACTGAGCTAGGTTACTAATAGAGATAGTAGGGTTGAGCGCCTTAATAAATAAAGAGTTGCAGCCTGTAAGGTTGGTTTGGGTAAAAGGACATTGTGGAATACATGGTAACGAGCAAGCTGACAAACTAGCAAAAGATGCGGCACAGGATGGGATGCCGCTGGAACTCGATACTTTCCAGGATACGATTAGGGTATTACAGGGTGAAATTGACGATAACGGGAAAAAAGAATGCGCCCGCTCATTTGCATCGTATTGGAGTAGTAAACTCTCCCAGGTGTGCCTGTAATGAACTTGGAGACTTAAATCACCTTTTTTTTGGGTGTGAAAGGTTTAGACACAATATAGGGGTATTAATTACAAAACTTCAGACCTTGGGGATACAGTTTCCCCAAAAAATCGATACTCTGATGAACACATACGATTTGAAAGTGTACAAGGTTCTATATCAGTATGTTCAAAGTTGTCAAATTAGGGTGTAGGGAGAAGTCCAATTGTTCCTTATATGTTGGTCCCGTGGTCCTGTTGTGTGTTTTTAAAATGCCCAGATAGACCCCTGGGCGAGAAGAGTGTATTTCCCTGTGTCTATCCCGGCGTAGCGGAAATTCTTCTATAGGTTCCGAGGAAAGGTTAGGGTTAGTAGCATTGGTCGTGGCTGAATAAAGCTCTCGTTTGCAGCTTTAAGGCCAAAGGAAAAAAAGAAAAAAAAATTATAGTGAGCTAGGTGCGTCCGCCTAAATTATAAGGGATGGGGACTTTATATGGTTTAAATGTTTGCCACTGTCAAACCTGTAGAATATGAGTGTTATTTTAGTAGGAAAGGTATGTAGAGCAAAAACAAATTTTAAATTGCTTCAGGCCAAATGACGATGCCCAGTTGACAGATACTTTACTTTTACTCCCTACTTGCCTTAAACATCTTCAGTTTTTAAATTAGAATTCAGAAGAAAAAAAAAACGTGTATCTTTGGCAAGAAATTCTGATTCTGGAACGATCAAAGATAAAGGAATGATCAAAAAAGAAAATAATGTCTACTAGTGATGCCCGGCACTCGAAATGATTCAACATTCTAATCCGAAACGATTTCGTGCGTGCTGCGAAAAGAAAATGCGAATAATCAATGAATCTTTTATCTAAAACCACTCAATTCATGTTCAACGATTAAATGTATACATAATTAATTGAACATTCCCGTGGAAAATGGGAGTGTTTTTTTAAACTATGTAAAAATATGAGATTGAAAAAAACTAATATTTTTAAGAAGGAAAAGCAATGAAAAAAAAAAACAAGAAATTGAGAAATTTAAATATTAACGAAACGTCAGTCAGAATGACAATAAGGAGTGATTTACAATGATGATGGTTTTGAAAATAACGGAACTTTAACGTTTGAAAGTTTTTTTCCGCAATAGTACCTATTGTAATGTACTTACGCGGTTTTGCAATTTAACCAGATGCAGATTTGCAAAAAAAATATCTCCCCGAAAATCAAGTACCTACCATTGTGGATACATTCAAACGACTTCAAATTATAATGGTATTGAAGTGTAAATTTGGCTTTATGAAAAACTAACCTTACTTCTTACTTTAGATTCGTCTTGTTCACCGCAGGATGTTCGATGCCTCCCAGATCCTGAAGCCGGGGTCTATGGATCCAGTCAGTGTCCAATGATACACCGATACTGCTTGCATTGTGACGAAATAAATTCAAAGTGCCAAAATTATGAACTTATTTTCATACGTCAATCAGAATGACTATAAGGGGTGATTTACAATGATTATTTCATTCATCATCGTTTTCGACCAATCATCGTAAGACTTTATTTTTTAAATTATAGTGAGAATTGCATTTTGATGTTTTTGATCCAATAAGAATACTAAAATTTGATCACGTGGTACTGAATTACCTGGTAATTTTAATGTTCTTGTTGCTTTGGCACCGTAATTTTAACTAGAAGAGCAAATTAATAGGTGATAATTTGCATCTCGCTTAAATTATCAGAACTGTCAGAGCAGACATTTTAAAATTCTAAAACATTAAATTACAAGTTTAGAAACATTTAATACATTTTAACTAACATGAACATTGCTACAATTGGTATGGTCGAAAGTACACTGCATTTTTTCTTTAGCTGCATCATCGTTCTCGGGACTTTCCAATCTTGCATCCTAAGAAGAACAGTTTCCGCTTATCAAAATATCACTCCGTGTGGCAGTGCCACCCTGCATACAATCTACAATTTTTTATAATGGTCCTGGTCCCCTTTAAGATAAGGTTTCAGCGAAGTTATCCTGTTATGACCCGTATTTTTTATGAGCTGATGTTCACTAACTCCAGCTGTAACGAGATGTGAGACTACATTCGATGTGGTACTATGGTTGGTTATTGTGATTTTCTTTGTGTCTGTACCTAGTCTTCTGCAGCAAGCCTTGTCCATTTGTTAATTTAATTATTCCTACGGGTACGTTTTTATATCACGCCGATAAACCTGATTTCTTCCAATAGGAATTGACAGTTAACAACGTTTCTCACAGCTTATGTGGGCTGTTCTTGTGTTTTCAAACTGGATCCACACTGAAGACACTGAAGAATGGGATTTTCTGATATTAAGAGGAACACTTCTTGCAATACTTTGTCCAATATCTGATCAGGATTTATCACTGAATCGCTTATTCATCTTTACTTGAAAAATCGTCGCAAAATTCAATTTGACATAGGAAAAATAAATAATGTCAGTGGCTTAGTAACGGCATACAAAACCAACTTTTTAGTTTGAACAAACAAATCCTCATGCAATTCTCTAACCGAATTTCCTTCGTTCTCGAAAAATGTTCCTTTTTCAAATGTTTTTATTTCCAGGACAACGCTGAATCCTAGTGTCATATTTTTTACTTTTATGTCAAATTTCAGCATGAATCGTTTTGGGGAACATTCTTTGATGTTTACCTAACTTTGTTCATGAAAGTCTTACCGACACTCGTAGTTGCTTACTTCGTCAACTTTCGTATTACAAATCAATAGTTTACAAGTGATAGTTTTTAAAATGACACAAGCTTGACGTTTCAATTTATTTGTACATAATTTAGAACACATCCCCAACAATAAAAGATCTGTCGACAGTATGGGCGCACTTAATAGAAAAATAAATGGCATGTGGTATATGCAATAACCTGTCGTAATAATTGCTAATTACAGGTGATTACGAACAATTTTCGCACCTTGTTGCGCACGTGTACGACAGAATCATTTGTTATCCCCAGGCTAGTTGTTGAGATTCATCGTCCACGCTCATTCAAATGCAAAATACCTATCTGGTTTCAAAATAAAACGACTGATATTTACAAAAAAAAATAATTATAGGTCAATTGAAAACAACATTTACATAAGATAACAAGTATCCTGTTTTGGTTTGAAAATTATTTCGCGTTGAAAGAAAATTAATTTCGAGTCGTAAATATAAATATTTTTACAAATATATACAATACTAGACTACAATTCGCATACAATTTCCACCTAACTTTACTGACAATTACTAGACAATAAAACTATCATTTGTCTTGAATTGGAACAGTGTGTCCATTCAAATTTTCAAATGCTTAAAGTGTTGCTAATTTACTTGCTTAAATATCCATAAAAGTACCAACTAGAAAAAAAAAGCGTCAATAATAACATAGAAAAGTCACTAAACGACTGCAAATGACGAAGTAACCTACATGTTGAAACTTCATTATCATCACAATTACAGTGAAATATATATGTACATCGCAACGCTTGCGGTTTTATATCACAACCCTTCCTGTTGTAAATAAGGTTAGCTCCCTTCAATATGAAGGAACTATACAGTATAAAGTATAAGGAACAAAAAGTCTTATAACAAATTGCATTTTGAAGACATTATGAAAACATCTATAAATCACCCCCCTAGATGTAAAATTTTTGAGAACTTCTTAATAATATATTTTTGTGTTTTTGACAACAAAATTGACACATTAGGGTTACTATAATAAATGATTTAGAGGTTGATTCAATTACCTACTTACAATTAGAATAATAGTAGATATTTCTGAACGTCTATTATAACCACCCAACATTCGTAAAATCTTTTTATTAAAAAGGGCTGCTTCATGAAACTACATGTTTAATTGTTTTAATTCTAAATAGTACACATAGACTTAAGGCTAATTACAAAATGTAGTGAGTTAAAATCCACATCAAAGTAAAACCACTGATTTTATAACAAATACGTTCCATTGTCGTAAACCATGTTAACGAGTTTACAACATGTTTGTGTATTTTAGTATTTGGAACTCATTTCGACAACAAATTATACAATTAAACATCGATGCGGTTTGATCAGCGGAAATTGTGCACTTAAAAAAGAACTGGAATCAATGTAGAATGGAAACGTGTATTCACAATGCAAACAATAATCCATACGTAATAGTGAAGAAAAGTCTATAGTTTGTTCGATTAATACACTTGATATCCTATGTTTCAGCGTGCATAAACTTCAAATATACCAAATTCCATAAAAATGGGTCTAGTAATAGTAGTAGACAAAAAAATGTTTTGGTGCCATTTGCTTTTCCTGGTCATAAATACGCCCTGACAACACTCTTTTCTCATGTATGGATATGTTTCATTAAATGTATAGATTATATTATTATTAGCATTAAAGGTATGGAGTCAACTTGATGGCATATTTCTACTTAATGTATTTTTGCTACCAAAATAAATTAAAGAACTGTCAAGTTTAAGAAGTTATTGTTTATCCGTTGTGTTCTTTAGTTTTGGAGGGATGTGCAGGATGAGGATATTGTAGCGTTTACGGGTTCACAAACTATCTATTTAAACACAGTATTAACAATTTATTTCAACAAGCATCGATGACACTCTAAGCATGTTGTCGAGATCACAGTGGTTTTGAACCCTGGATTTGAAGAGCGGCTATTAGTTGATGGAAATAGTTCTGCAATATTAGAGAAACATCTAAAAAAATTGGAAGAGATGCTGAGCTCAACCTCAAGAAATGCCGATTTTTCAGACAGAAGTCAAGGGTCATATGGTCTCGCCTAGCGGAGTACAAACAGATCCGGACAATATCGCGACCGTCCGTAAGTGGCTTCGATCTAGAGACAAGCGCCAGCTGAGAAGCTTCTTAAGCCCCTGTACCCACTATCCTACTATCACAGATTTGTCAATGGGATTGCCAACATTGCCAAGCCTATGCACAGACGCACGGAACAGAAAACAACCATTCATCTGGAATAACGAGAGCGAAGCAGCGTCTAAAACCTTTAAGATCTCGCTGTGTTCGGATCCTACACACTCTCCTACCCTGTATGTCTGTGTACGAACGGCAGCAACAACGGTATTGGAATAGTCCTTTCATAGATGCAAGAAGGCGAATGTGCTTTAAGGTGCTTTCTAAGACGGTGCTTTCTAAGACGGAAAGAAACTACTGGGGTGGGACATTTTGACAAGTACTTGTACGGTCAATGCTTCAAAATCCGAACGGATCATGCTGCGCTGACGTGGTTGTTAAGCCTTAAGCATCCAGAGGGACCAGAATGTGGACGCACCTTTCATGATACCCTGCCGGAGTATCACAGGGCACAACAACTGAGAGACCGCGAGATTCAACAAGACCATGGAGCAGCACTTGTCCAAAGTGGTCGATCAACGTCAGCGGGAATGGGATCGGCGTCTACCTTTGTTTTTACTGGTGTACAGGACGGCAATCCACGAGACAACCAACCAGACGCCGGCAAAGTTCCTGTTCGGACGGGAAATCGAGAAATGCCTCTGTCGTGCGATCTGGCTTTCGGATCACGAGAACGAGAGCAAAACGACGTGGGAAACTATGTGGACGAACTCCAGGAATCACATTTGTATGGCGACCGGATGAGGACGCGTCACGACCTGAACGTTAATTCGGCAGGATTCAATGATGGAGACCTGGTGTGGCTATTCAACCCTCGGCGGAAGAATGGTCGGTGCCCGAAGTTTCCACCCAGTTGGGAAGGACCGTACACAGTTGTAAAGAGGATCAACGACGTGGTGTACCGGATTCAACGCCATCCCCGAGCCAAGATGAAGGTAGTTCACAATCACATAAGAACAATCTTTAAGACTTGGACAGTCGCCACAGAAGCCATATGGGTCGGCGTCAACTACCTGCCCGAATGTTCGCAGTGGCTGAGCTTATCATTCAGGAAGGTTCTGCAGACAGAAAAGTCTAGGAGGGGTATAAAAAGGTGTGAACGACGTGACAAGTGGTGTACAGGAAAAGTAGTTATACTGACCAACCAAACGTTATTGTGAATAATCAGCTGTGCAAATTGTACTTGGTTCAAATCATTGATTTTAATGAAGTTCTTTCTAATTTGCTGTTGTAAGAAAGCTATTAACGCATTCATTTTGAGTGCGTTAATAAAACATAACGCACACAAAATCTAGAATTTTTGTTTCCATTGGTAACACACACTCCACCCTGCACTGAACGAAATGTCAGTGTGATTTTGAGGTTATGGTCCTATGTCGAGTCATGTCAAGTATACGGCAGGTACAGAAAAATAAAAATTAAAAAGAATCCCTAAATTACCAAAATTTATTTTATTTGTAAAAAAATTGAATTAATATGCAAATTAGAAAGAATAACATGAAAAACTCTTTCTTTAAGCCTCTCCTATACCTGACGAACGTTTCCGCTCGTTCGCGCTGCCAGGCATTTCTTTCGTCAGGTGTAAGAGGGGTTTCGCGGCGAGCGAGCAACAAATTTATCACCACTATCGGTAAATTGAAAAAGATCAAAGAACTTTTGCAGCGAGCGGGTAGTAACGTTCGTCAGGTGTAGGAGAGGTTTTTAGTTTCGCAGCGAAAGGGTGGAAACCTTCGTTAGGGGTGGAGAGATTTTTAGTGATTAGTCATTCGCTTCTGTTCAACTGCGTCGGTTGTATTGTTTGTTTATTGCAGAGATGGATGAAAATCTATTCCCACGAAAATAGTAAATTTACAACTTTGATTATTTAACAAGAAACCCCAAAAAATAAATAAAAAAAGGTTCATGCCTGAGGTAGGTGGACCCGTCAAGGACCGTAATACAATATTTCATATTTTTTTATTTTTAAATTAATTAATTAATCAATAATAAAAGATTTTTGCAATTTTTTCTAGGACTTTGTAAACCTCCCACAAAATTTAAATTGAGTTTAACTTCAATACCCACCCTGCGAACGAGTGAAGCGTGAGAAAATGCAACGAATTGTGACGAACGTTCGTCAGGTGTAGGAGGGTGTCACGAACGTTGATTTCTTTGCGAGCAGCGACTGCGAACGACCGCGAATGCTGGCAGCCCGAACGAGCGGAAACGTTCGTTAGGTGTAGGAGAGGCTTTACAGGCACTTTTGCCTGCGGCAGTCGTGCTGCAAACCTGGACTCGTCTTTTAATATAGGTTTTAAAAAAATAGTGTTTCAATATACTATAGTAATTGCGGTAGTGAACGTGTTATTTAAATTCACGACCCCGTCCGGTTCAACGTTATATTAACAAAATTATTAGAAATCGGTAAGTACTCTCAACTATGCTTTTGGGGTAGTTAGAAGGTAAACATACTAAAAGTCCCCACCCTTAGGGTGGGAGGCAACGTAGACTAGATTTTCATCGGCACACCTACGGTTCAACCTAGAAACCTTTTTAGGGGATGATTCTTGTAGGAAATTTTATCAGGTTTAATTTTGATTCCTATAAGGGTTATAAGCAAAAAACCGGAAAAGGTCAAAAGTGTTCAACTGTGAAGTCCCCTCCCTGCGTTGGGGACTTTTAGTATGTTTACCTTCAACTGCCCCAAATGCATCCCTGAAGCAAACAATTCTCGTACCTGAATTGCAGGCTACACCCTATTTTGAGCATTCGTTGACTGGACTATAAATGAAAACAAGTTTATTTGTTTTGCTGATTTTACTGTTTCATCCGACTGCCGTTAAAGCTTTGTGAATTGCCCCTGACGTAAATGGGCTTATCGGTCCAAGATCCTGTAGATTTTTTCTTCGAATGGATTCCGTACATCCATGCAGAAGCCTATATTTAGAACTAATCCAATGCACACGTTCTTGAAATTATTGATTAAGGTCACGAGGAAACGTTGTCGATTCTTACAACACTACATCAGAATTAGTAATGCCGCACATTGGAGATCGTAAGGACCTTTTACATTATCATAAATTTATTTACAGTACAGTTTCCATTG
This sequence comes from Diaperis boleti, assembly GCA_963583935.1. NCBI lineage: Eukaryota > Metazoa > Arthropoda > Insecta > Coleoptera > Tenebrionidae > Diaperis > Diaperis boleti. The sequence continues at coordinate 32,839,668 of OY757242.1, read as the reverse complement.
TCAAACAGCTTGAGTAAGTGACGGCTTTCAGCCTAGATATGGAGCACGATCCTCACCCTCCCATAACTTCTGTGATAGTCGATACTGTGGCGACCCATTTTCACAGAACCTCCCATCAACGAATTTAATTTTAGTGAAGTGTAAACAAATGTAGGATTTATTGTAATTATACCAAATAATAGTCATTGATAAAAACGCTTGATTAATAACAATGCAACAAAATTTGAAATAATATCATTTCCGAGTGTAACGCATCGCTGATAATTTAAAAGCAGGGAAATTGAAAATTAATTTTAATAAAAAAAATTAGATTCCGTTCACCATTCACAAATGTGTACATACGGCAGTAAAACGAAAGCGAGGGCGGTTTCAAACGATCGATTTTAACATTAGCCGGTATCTGTCTAGAATTTTTGTCCGAACACTGCAGGAACAGAGTGTTGCAGACTGTTTTAATCTACACCAACTTTTAATATAATTCTTTGCAGTGAACCCACATTTCTCTGATTGTTGTTATCCGGCCCTCAGTAACTTTGATCCTTAACATTAAGCAACCTTAATGTTTACTGTACATCAGAGTGTACATGTAACACGAATTAACATCAAATTTTGAGGTTAATTTTGATAGCTGTCAAATTAAATAGGAGTACATAATTTATGTTTTTCTAATTTTTAGATTTATTTGTTTAAAATTACTTCCTTCTATTTAGTATATTCATAGGGAAAAATACTTTAAACTTGTGTATAACTAGAAATAAATGAAGTTATTATTATTTAAAAATAATCCCGCTTTATCAGCCAGTTGAAAAATTCACCGTGGGTGCTTGTAAATGGCCTCTGTACCGGGACCGCTGTAGCGAAAATTTAATTTCATTGAATAACAAAACTGATGACGGAACGAAATTAATGATGCGCTGAATACGACAGCGACGTAACGTAAAATCGCTACAGAATGGTTTACAATTACTCAGGGAAAATGTGGAAAAGATAGATAAAATAACACAACTTTTTGGACAATAAAACGTTAGATGAAATGATGTTCAAACGCCAGAAACTATCTATCTTGCTATCTTTATGGAAGTTAAATAGTTAAAAGATTTTGTTGACCCATAAGTTGATAAGTTCGCCTTTACTGTGCAGAACGACTATAAATTAAAATTCGTTTTTACGATTGAGTTATCTCATATGAAATGGGGGCGGTGGATATCTTTTGATTACTCATAATACCTAACATAGGAATTGAGACTGATCGTGCGCCAAGATTTAATCGATCCATTTTGTTTCATTACAGACAGAAACTTGTGGTTTCCTTGATTTTTTCTCCTTCGACAGTGATTCAGTATCGTATTTATCTTCCATTGTTGCCTTAATCAGATTCATGGTGGAAATATCTTAACAGAAAGAGTGCAGAAGGACGGTGCAGAAAGATCATTCTACTGTTTTGTGCATTGTGTTGTCCGGGTGAGTTACGCGTAGACATTTGTATTAAGGCTAATTTAAATTAGAATACCAATTTAAACTAGCTTTTATGTATGTAGCCTTGGATACGGTAAAGTTGTGGGTGGAAATTAAATGTCACTATTTTTTGTGTTTTATTAATAGGTGTTGACGATAACAGGCGACACTCGAGGAAAAAATAAAATCCGACGGTTGTGTATTATACTAACAAGTAAAAAGAAATGTTATTGTTTAATTTCGAATCGGTGATTTTCACTTTGTTGTAGTTATGGCTGTTACCATATGTCCACATTTACCATATCGTCAGCGAAGAAACAATACCGTCTAAGTCGAATTTTTCTGGAAATCGAGATTTCATAGATACCACCCATAGTTCTATGTCGACAAAGCAGCATTCTACCGAATGATTGGCGTCAAATTGACGATTAATTAATACTGCCTAAGATTATTATTATTGAACTATATAGAAAGCATAACGTGCATTTTGTGAGGTCATACTAGATATATTTTGGAGTGTGTAAATCGTTACATGAGGATTATAGTGTACCACTGGAATCAGAAAAAAATCCTTGTTCTATCTAAAGTGTGTAATGGTTTTATTCACAAAAACTTTATTTAATTACAAAACAATAATAAACTAATGAAGGGGAAAACCGCGCACAGTGCTTCCAGGAGGAGACCGTAAGCAGTGCTCCTTTTCTGCTAAACCGTTTCCAGTGCTGAACAGAATCTGCCGGATTGTGGGGGTGCACCTTTTATCTAGACGGTGGTGAAGGTACTGCCGTGGTTGTACACTAGCGCAAGCGGTGAGGGTACGGCGGAGCGCTTTGGAAGTAATCTCGTACAAGTACAAGTGGTTATTTTGAACTAACAACAAGATTCTTCTAAGACCCGGTAGAGTAGTTCGGGATCCCACTGTAGTGAGCTTAAAGGCCGCGGTCGGATAAACGACCCAGAAAACTATAAAATTTCATCAACAGATAATAATAATCATTCACTAAAGTATTCTATCGAGGAAGGAATCTAGATAATTAAAACAAAAGTAATACAAACAATCATCCAGGCTTGAACGTTGGTAAAAACTATTCTGTTATTTGGGAAGGAAGATTCGCGTCAAAAGGGAATTGCGCACGGCATTTAAATGTAAATTTTTGTCTAGTGCGCAGGTACAATAAAATTATTTCAAACGTAAGTGTTTTAGGCATGGTTTAGGTAATTATTCAAGAAAAGAACCCAAAATGTCTAAAACAAAACAATTGTCTGGATCACTTTTGGTGGTAATCAGTTTTTCCCTAAAACACCAAAAACAATTTTTATTACAACGGCCAAAGCACGTTTCGCCAACAATGTTGGCATTATCAGGGCCAAAATGTCTAGACAAAATTAAATTTATAACAGACCCTACAGAGGGCCTTTTGGGGCCATTACAAACTTTGTGTGCTTATGTTCAATTTTCGTGTGCAGCCGGAGACTTGAAAAATTAAAAAAAAAGGAGAGTGAAAAGGAAAAGGAGGAGAACAGAATAAAATATCGAAAAGGCGATAAGAAGGAGAAGGAAGAGCAGGAGAAATGAATAGAAAGAGAAAGAATAAAAATAGAAAGAGGAGTAGTAGCAGACTTAGGAGAAGAAAAATGGGCAAGACAAAGAGGAAAACAAAGAGAGCGAGGAGATGGAGTAACTGAAAGAAGAAATCGAAATCGACAAGAATAAGGAGAAGCAGTAGTTGAAGGAGAATACAAGAATAAGAGAAGGAGCACGAGAACCAAGAGGAGTAATTGGAAAAGAAATATAATAATGAAATCGAAAAGGTGATACGTAGAAGAATGAGAGAAAAAGAGAAGGAGGAGAAAAATAAGGAAAAGGAGAAAGAGGGGAAAGAGAATTAAGAAAAGGTGGAACAATACTAGAAGTAAGTTAAGAAAAAATAGAAAAAGAAAAACAGAACAAAGACGTAAGAGTAATCGAAAGAAAAGGAAAACAGGGCAATTAGCTTTGACATTGGTCAAATTACAACGCAGACTAAAGAAATAAAAAAAAATCTAAAAGACCAAATATACTAAAGAAAACTAGAGCTACCATAGACACTTTGAAGACCAAACAAAAGAAACTAGATAACATAAAAAGATTTTCAAAAGGACCAGCAAGAACAAAGACACCAATAATATGAAATTAAAAAAAGTCTATGGAAAGTAAAAAGTCTATAGAGGGTAACGGGAACAAATAGGACAAGAGTCTGAGAGGAGTAAAATTGTGAAAATCTCCGAAGACAATAAAACTATTAAAATAACCATACAAATTAAAAAGTAAAAACAAAGCAAACAAACTTAAAAGAGGTTACCCAAACAAACTATGGGGACCAAAGAGACCACAAAGACGAAAGAAAGTAATAGTACGAGAGCTATAGAGTTTTCCAGAAAGAATTTTAGGCCATGTTAGGCTATGTTACTTCCCGTTGCGAATATTACTTGTGGGCAAAATTTCAATCGATCGGTTGACCGGTCTAAGAGACTTTGTAGAATAGATAGAAACAGACAGACAAACATTCACTTTTATATAATACTAGATGGCTTTGCACGGTGATTTTATTTTCTTATTCTATTTAATACTTCACTTATTATCTTATTTAATAAGGAATGGAATTTTAAAAAACCGTTTCTTATTGAACGCCTACGTGGTAAAATAAGTAAGTGTGCAACATTTCATTGCAATCGGTTCAGTGGATCCGGGGATTTCGTGATGAGTGAGTGAGTGGTATTTGGGTTTTATTTATATAGATATGGATTTTCTTTGTTTTAAATTCTCACGGAAATTGCATTGACCTTTTCAAGTTTTTGTCGTTACTTTTTTAGAGTTTTTTTTTTGTACACAATAAAAACCGCCTAAATCAAAATGTAGTCATTGATTTTTCCTAATACCGCCCAAGTGCCATAAATAACTTTAATTAGACCATGTTTATGACACAGTAATATTTTTGAAATAAATTGTCATGATTTTGTTAAATCACGTAGTTTTTGTAATCTTCTCAAATATTTGCCATTTATTGCAACTTAGGCGGTATTGTTTCTTCGCCGACGATATATAAGTACCTTTTAAATGTGAACAAAGGAGTGTTATATCTGACAATAAACCTTCGTTCTTCCCATTCTAGATTTTTTTTATGTTCTGAAGTTATTGGAATTCTTTCCGCATCTCGTAGTTTAGGCACAGATTCGAGGTATCGCCGTCTTCATCTTTCATTACTTTGTTTAATTACAATAATAAAGGTTACGCTTTACCGAGCGTTGCAAAGGCGTATTCACTGCCGAGAGAAATGGCGAAGAACAGAATCGATGGAGATTGTTGCTGCAATTTTCAGTTTTTTGTGTTTAAAATGAAAAAGAAAAGTTGGGGTTCGAAATAAAACGCCACAGAGGTGAGACAGAACTCCTGACTCGTAGTGCATGAGGAGCTCAGAAACATCACACCGAATAAGTTTTTGCTTCCTGTAAGCGACCAGACATGAGGAAAATTTGTAGTTTGGACCAAAAACAGCTTAAACAGGAACATCAGGAAACGAATCAAGTTGTACATGCAAAGCCCCATAAAAATATGTCTAACCTTTTACAGAAAAAAGAGCTAAAAGCCTACTATGAAACAACATATCTTTCTCAAGCATTTAGGTTTCAGAAGCTCGTTTTAAACGATACTTCTGCAAAACTAGACGCGCTGAGAACCACTTCGGACGACTTTACGGCTTCACGAGATGACACTTTACTGCTAACACAAACGCATTTTCAAAACACCAGAGCACACAGCGAATATAAGGTCGACAAATCTCATGCATGTTTTGCAGACCGTCGTCAGTCTTGAAAAAAAAAAACCTTCAAAATAGTGACCCATCATGATAAGATAAATGTGACAAATCAAAAATTGGAGGTATTGAATTAGTTCCCAGAAACATTTAAACACTATTTAGAGTTTTATTACATTTTACGTGTATTTAGAGGCCAATTTGAAATTCCAAATTGCGATATATGTATTTTAAGTGCTGCGATGCCACAAATCTGCCGATGCAGCTATATACGCATGCGTCGTGCCAATATTTGCCTCAAGATGTGTCATAACTGAGTTGCGACAGTGGAAATTTCCTTAATAATTTTATCATCGATTTATTAAGAATAGTGACTGGCATAAAAAAATCTGCGCAACAGGCTTTACCTTTCGTTAAATTTCAGTGCAATACATTAATTTTCTGATGCATTTGAAGATCAGTTTGGAATGTGGTAAACGATTTGCGTAGAAATTTAAAGCCAACGCGTTCTTTGAAACTGCTTTGGTGGCCTCACAATTTCCCAATTCGCAGACCGTGTTTTAGACGCTTTGAAAATATCAGAAGTTATTATGTTACCGAAATCCGATAAAGATCATAATGTAGTTGAATCGTATCGACCGATCGCTCTGCTACCGAATATGTCTAAACTTTTTGAGAAATCAATTTTGAAACGCCTCAAAACAGTAATGGAAAAATACCAGCTAATTCCTTCTCATCAGTTTGGTTTTCGCAGTAAGAATTCAACGATTGACCAACTACACCGAATCACCAACATTGTCGAAAAAACGTTTGAACACAAACGGATCTGCTCAGCAGCATTTATTAATATTGATAAAGCCTTCGAACGGGTCTGGTACGAAGGACTGCTTCATAAAATAACAGCAATATTACCAGTTCTAAAGTCGTACGTTTTGGATGGCAAATTCCGTATCAAATTGGAAGATTCGTATTCCCAACTGAAGAACGTAATGGCTGGCGTGCCTCAGGAAACGTATTGGGACCTGTCTTGTACCTCCTTTATATTAATGACATACCAAGAACATTTAATAGAACCCTGGCTACATTTGCAGATGATACCGAAAGAGAGGCCACAAGAAACCTCCAACATGCAGTAAACTGCATCGCCGACTGGACTAAGAAATGGCGTATTAAATTGAATGAATCCAAATCGACGCTCATTCACTTTACCAAGAATAAGAAAATAGAGCCCAAGACCATCTCTATCAATTCTTAAAAAGTTCGTTTTAGCCGCCTACTTTGTTTGTCAGAAATGTTACCCTTTTTTTTCTTTTTTACAACTAAGTTATGTCGGTAGGGAAAAAATAGTATTCAAACCTCGTTAAGAATCTGCCTACGGCTCGGTTTATAAACTTTGCCCGCGGTCTGCAAGAAAGCACTTTCTTACCTTGGTTTGAAATATACTATTAATATAGACTTTTTTTACAATGGAGTTACGGAATATTATTTGATGTATGATCTGTGATTTCTTAATAGTAGCTGTTGAAGGTGTATTAGACGGTATTAATGAAATGATTGGCCGCTGTCACTCACATTTAAACAAAATAGTACTGTCACTGATTTAAAATCTTTAAGCACTTCAAACAATGTTCTTTTGAAAACAATAATAGAAGATTTTGGAGATTCGGCTTCTCACGCGCGCAATGTGTATTCGTTTTCACATAGAAATATTTCATATTTTATCAATTTGTAAATTAACCATAACATATATGTATGTACACAGATATATGTCGTCGCGGACTTTTTTATAGGCCTTTTTAAGCCCTACAACTTTTCTATACAGGCTGTCCCATTTAAAACTCCCCAGTCCAGATTTCTCCGAATTGATTATTGTGATTGAAAAATCCTCGGACAGGTCGATTTTGTTTGCCAGGGGCACATCTTTTCAGGTTACTTTCAACTCCCGACATTTCGCCCTCTTCGCGAGGGGGCTGTTAGCCCCAAAATCTTAAATGGCACTATGGGTCGAGTGATGCCTCATTTGAAAGGTATTGAAGGCGTCTCTACAACTAACCACTTACTTTTACGTGCACTACACTACTTTTAGCTCTTTTAGCAAGCACTCGTGTTTGATATTTCGAAATTATTTGATAATTTTCCTCGCACTAAGAAAATTATATATGATAATTCAATGCAAAATCGTTTTTACAACAAGACCTACCAAGAGGACCTCCGCGGTATAAACCAGTAACAAAAACTCACCTGAAACAAAAATTAAAATGAAAAACAACAATATTTGAATTTAAATTTACAATGTCTCCATAACAGTAAGTTATAAACAGTATAAATAACTTATGTTATTGAAACACTTTGCAAGACTTAAATTATTAAACTAACTAAATTCTAAGCCTCAACTAAATTTAAAGGTGATCGTCCACATGACCGTCAACTCCGACGAAACCTTAAACCACATGACAGCAAGAACATGCTCCGAGAGTGATAAAGGGGTGATATACAACGCCCCACATAAAGTCACCGTAGACTGGACGCCGAAGAAGACGTCTTAGAAAGAGTAGAAGCCAATCCAAGAGTCAACAGTGCAAGTTAACAGTGCAAACAAGTCTTTCGCGATCCATAATTTGGTATATTTTATATGAACAAGGCTGTTTAGGCCCACACTTAAACGTAATCGGCAGCGATCAGCCCTATTGGCTGGGGACACGTCTCCCACTAAAAGCGGACTACCCAAAATGTACATAGTTTTGAAAATAGTATGAATATAGACTAACAGAAAACTAGTTGTTTTCAATTAAAGCCGATCCTACAGGATCAACATGAACAAAGGCTTACATCCATATCATTTTCGAAAAGTATTTGAAAACGGAAGATTTACCTTGTATTCAATTTTCTGACTGGCTGTAGCATCAAACCGACGTCTATGCTCACTTTGTCAAAAAGATCCTGGCTCTACAGATGAAGCAAGCTTTACCCGTGAAGGTATGCATAATAGCCATAATCAAAGAATTTAAATTATCTTTTCTTTCTTTCCTTTCTTAAACACGCAGTGAGATGTGTTATTTTCAAGATGGAGCTTCTCCACATTACGCTGGTACTGTGTGGGAGTGGTTAAATGCTAATTATCCAAATAAACTGATAGGACGTAGTGGACCTATGCCGTGGCCGCCTCGTTCCCCAGATTTAAATCCGTTCGGGGGGCCATATGAACCAATTAGTCTATGCTACTCCTGTTGGCACAGTGCAGGAATTGCAATTCGCGAAATGCCTGGTGTTTTCAGCAGAGTGCAAGGATCATGGTTACATCGTGTTTGTACTTGCATAGACAATGACGGTAGAGATGTTAAACAATTTCTATATATTAAGTCAAGGTTAACCACGGAGAGAACTTTTTTATTTTGGTGAATAAGGTGAGATTATCATTAATTTGTACATCCAACAACAAAAAAACCTCAGTTTTTGCGTGTAGATTACACGTTATTTGTGTACTTGTTAGAGCGGCTTTATTCCTAGTTCGGGAGTGATCGAGTATCGTCCAAACCCTAGTAGGAACCGTACCTCTGTTCCAACAGGGTTTCAATTTCGATCACACTTCGTGGGACACCCTGTATAGGCGTCTACGGCGTTCACCATCCCTTCATTTTTATACCATCATAACGATTCGGTGGAAGTAAATTTATGCTTAACAATTAACACAACCAACAGAATGTGTGTAAAAACATCAAACAAAGTTTTAAGACACTTGCTAAAATATCTGTTGCAGCATAAAGCCTAGACGAATACAAAACATATTATGAGCATGCCAACTTAAGTTCCACAATGTCAGCGAAAGCATCATCAGCATCGAATGTAAGACGTTCAAACTCCTGAATAATGAAATTCACCATAGCAGAAGTGCTTAATACTCACGAACTAAAGTAATTAAGCTCGAAATTAACCCGCAAATCAACTAAAAATTATAGTGTTATGCAATCTAATTAGTGCGGCTAGTTTATTATAATCTTAAATCTATCTCAATAATCTATCCAACAATAAACAATTCACCAAAATGTCCTAAATGAAACCTAAAAATGTTTCGTTCGGACTCGTTAGATTGAAGAGTTATATTCTTCACGGATTATCCTTTAGTCATAACCACCTGCTTTAAAGTTCAGACGCTCTTGGGTCAAGATTTAAAGTGCTAATTGTTTCGCAAATACTGGAGGTTGTCCTCGTTAATGCGTTAATTAATATCGATAAATCTTGATAAGCTGTCTCAAGGTCCTACTCGTGCCCCCGCGTTATTCAACATTATACGTTTGTGCTTTTCATGTGACCAACTTTTCCAATTTGAGTTTTGCTGAAAAGTTTCATTCATTTATTTCGCCACGCTCGCCTAACTTCATCCAGATCCCTTCTAATGATGAGGTGTTTGGAGGTGATTTTTATTCATTCTCATCTCCTTTCCAACGACTAGATAAATATCCGCTACCTCTGCCCCAAACGTGTAGTTTATCTAAGTAGAAACAATGAATTTTTTGACCGGATTCGCGTTCTACATCCCAATGTTTACCAATCCAGTGGATTATTAAAAATTAACACTGGTATGTAGAACACGTATACGTTCTACGAAAGCCATTACGACCATCTCGTTAGGATGATCTATAATTGAGAGGGTCAGAAAACAAATTGTTCAGGCAGTTTTAAATTTGTTCATCACCTGCATCATTCGTCTCTTAAGGTTTTTATGATTTCAAAGTGAAAAAATGGCATCCCAAGGGCCATAAAAATATTCATGTGAAGTTATAATCCTATAAAAGAAATGAATAAAACTGAACAACATATTCCAAGTGTTTTTCTGTGGAAAGGAAAATATTTTTTGGCCTCCGGAACTGTAAAACAGGTATGACGAACGCCAACTATTGCGTAAAATCAACGAAAAACACTGGGCTGTTACAGATATTTAAGAAGAAAACTATCCTCACCATAATGAAGTTTATGTATCAGAATATTTGTTACAGTAAAATATTTCCATGCAGTTTTTGTTCGCCAACGGATGACATTAGCCGGTGAGAACTGTCACAACATCTGTCAGTCAGTTGTCAACATCCAATTTTTGAATAAAAATTATTTACTACTAGCAGAATACCCAGCGTTGCCCGGGCTAGACCACCGATAATAATAATTGCTGTAAATCTTAGACAATACCAGCCTTTAGGGTTTATTGAGGGTAATTATTAGGTACATCTTAATGTCGTCTCCTCGTCATTGTATTCTATCAAATAGAGTTGTAGAAAATTTGGATTGCCAAATTCGGGAAGAAGTGAACCAGGTAAATGATTGAACTTGGACTTTAAAGGTTGGTATATCCAGTTAGCCGCAGATACAAAAACCAAAAAAAACCTGCTTAAAAGCTCAGTAACTTTCAAAATGCAATTGTAAAAATCTTTTTGGCCTCGTGAACTGTAAACGTGAAAATCTACGTGAACTGTAACTATGGAGGTGATGGTTTTTACGCTTCACAGTGCGGTAAAAATTCAAACAAATTTTCGTTCTTAAAATACGTTTATAAAAAAGAAACTGCTTGTCCAACGAAAGCATACTTATTAAAGCGCCATTTACACAAGTTTTTAATTGTTGAGTGTTTGAAAAACATACGAAAATACACAAACACAATTTCAATATTTTGACGTTTTGACGTTTCAAACGAATGGATTCGGATTCATGGTGCATTAATGGCGGCTATAAAAAAGAATTAATTTGAAACGTCAATAAATGAGTTCTGTGACTGTCGGATAAACGACCCAAAAAACTACAAGATTTTCTAAAAAAATGATCATACCAAAATATTCTACCCATTTTTACGAACAAGATCCGTTTGTTCTAAATATTTTAAAACTTGTTTGTGTTACCAGATTGACCACCACCAGGCAACAAAATTGCGTGCCCCAAAAGCACGTGAAGGCTCTCTGCCAGCCACTTGGAGTTGACACCTTGACAGCGAAGTATTATAGGTTAGGATTGCCCTGGGATTGCCAAGTTTGCCAATATTAAAAAATAAATTATACTATTGTTAATAGAATTATTATAACACCGTTTTTGTCTATTATGACACTCAAAACCGTATCGTAATAGCCTCAGTACGAACGCAAAGTAGAAAAAAGGGTTCAGTCAATACCTATATACACTCGAATGCGGTAAGTTGAATTTTACAGTGCGACAAGGTTGTTGTCTTAAACGAGTGTCTTATTAGTTGACTGTAAAATAACTTACAATTAGATTAGATTATATTGGGTGTAGAGGGGTGTGAGGGAATTGGCTCCCCTCACCGACACTTAGACCACAGCGCGGGCCCATTGTCTCACCCCCTCGTGTCCGTCATTCCTGTCTCTCATCCAGCCATCCCACATAATCGAAAAAAGCTAGGATGGCTCAAGGTGAGGTACACATCAGTATCTCCCTCCCCCACTATGGACTTTCTGGTCGAGGCGAGAGCGGGACATTCCCATAGGATATGTTCGACAGCCTCGTCTAAACACCCCCTACACGTTGAGTCGTTTACCACCCCCCTCACGTGGAGGTGTTTCTTTAGTCTGCAATGTCCGGTCTTGCTTTGTCTGCAGCCTGTTGTCGTTTCCCATCTGGCAAAGTGTCTAGAATGGGTGCCAGTTTTGGTCAGGTTTGAGAGGTTGCTGTTGGCCGGTTCGGTGCCATCCGGTGTTCCCGTCGCACCCTGTCGAACCAGCTCGTCGGCCCTCTCATTCCCCTCATTACCGTTATGTCCTCGACCCCCCTTAGCTCAACAACATTGTTTAGTGCTATTCTCGACAGTACATGACTGCCAGTACCACTTGAGAGGTAATCCTGCCACTGGCCAGAGCCCACAGAGCTGCTCGACTGTCGCTGAAGAAGCACATTGTTTTCTCACTGAAATTGCGCCCAGTGATTTATGTGGCACCCCTAAGAATGGTCGCTATCTCCGTCTGGAAAATATTGGCAAATTCCCCTAGGGTTGCGCTGAGATTGCAGTTCATTTCGGGCCTGATTTCGTTTTTGATCCATCCGTGAAGATTGAAATGTCAAACTTCGGATGTTCTCCTATACACTGCATAGGATTTGTCGAAAGCATATTTAACACAGATACGGTCCAACTCCGCACCCAAGAGAGGTACTCTGTAGAGTAATTGTAACAAATGAATATTAAAGTTTGACAGTTGTTAATTTCAACACCCCCTGAAATTGGAACGAGTTTTCCCTATTTCTCGACACCGTGGTGACAACCTCTTCCACAAGCCCAGAACCGCCCCCGTCCAGTGAGAAAGAAGATACCGCGCCGACAAGCGATCTGCCTTCTGTCTGTAAGTTGACTGCCGGTAATATTTGGCGAGCCTCCGCCTGACGATACCTCCCTGCACCCTTCCCCGTCTGCATCGGCCTCCGACCGCCGCAGCTCCGCTCCAGAGAGAGGCCCCCACGTTCCAGGGGTCCAACGGAGAGAGAGAGAGAGAGAAAAAAGTTTATATTGTATATATTAAATAAAGACCGTAACGCCGCTCCTGTATTTTTTTTGTTTCCCTCCCGCCAAACTTGACAGTTGATCCCCGGATTACCGTACTCCACTAAACTACCAGTGGACAAGTACCATATTAAAAAACTGACGCTCGAGGCAACCCGACCGTAACAAGCGTCAAATATATATAATAAAACAATTTGCTGAAAAAGAATGATTGGCTGAAAAATCTAAGACAAGGTACAATATAATGGAAAAAAATTGTGCCAAATGAAGGCTACACGGAAAACGTTGTGTTGGCGTATTTCACGCATTTAGAAGAGAAAATACAAAATCATTTAGAGAAATAAAAATCATACATCTCAATGATAACACAAAAATACATAAATCGGCAAAAATGTCCGAGATACAAAAATATTTCGATTATTTGACGAAAAGTTTGAAGTCTCTAGTTCAAAACTTTCATTGGACGAAACTATAGTGAGGTATTATGGGAGACATGCGTGGAAAACCTATCAAATTTGGTTTCAAACTATGGTGTCTTTGTAGTGCCTCTGGATACTTATATAATTTTATACCACCCTGCGGGAAAAATTCTAATAAGAGTGGATCTGATATGATCCAACACTGTGATCTTCATGAAATATATTTTGATAACTTCAAGTTTTAAAAGCTGCAGGAACGATCAGAGAGACCATCAGAACGAGTAAGTATCCACCCATAGACTCAAACAATTGCTCAAAGAAGATGACCATCCATTTCACACCAATAATGAAAAAGTTTTAGTGGTCAAGTGGAAGGACAGTAAAACTGTGAATGTAGCTAGTAATGTTTGCGGTATTAATCCCTAAGAGTCAGCTAAACTGTATTCGTAAAAGAACAAAAAACTCATCCACATACCAGTTCCAAATTTGATTCAAGACTACAACAACCAAATCAGGGGAGTCGACCTCTCTGATAAACAAATATCACTGTACAGAATACGCATTAGATCCAAAAAGTGGTGGCCTTTGTTCACAAAAATAATAAATAATTGGTATATCTGTCGCGAATGCATCAAATAGTTTGTTGCAGTTTAGATGGAAGATTGTACATATTATTTTATTTGTGGCAACACTGATTCTGCGCCACATACAAGGAGCAGACGAAGCACTAAAGAGGTCCATACACATACAATATTATTGCGCAATATCGGAGTTTGTGCAATATATTTGATCGTGTGTAGTTAATATTGAAGGGGTGTGCAATATATTGCGGAAAATAAAAAAAACCTAGATATAAAATATTGTACCGTGTCAGTTGCTAGGCAGGTCATGGAAAGCGCGTCGAAATGACGAATAAAAGTGAAGAGAAGAGTTTCATTCTAGATTTCATTGATGTGTACTATTCACTGCGGGCTCTGTGGGATGTGACCTGTAAAGATTATACGAATCGTGGAAAAAAGTGAACAGTATGACGTAGTCATCGAAAAATATCGCGAGAAGTTCCCGCATGCCGACAAGCAAGAAGTAATTAAAAAAATAAATTCCTAATGAACCGATATTATGCAATATCTACACGTCTATTTGCACAATAACATTGCACGTTTATGCTCTGTTTGCCCAATATATTGTACAACCCTTCAATATCATCCACTCATGCTCCACTTTATTGCGCAACCCTGATTATTGTTTTGTACGTTTTTGGACCACCTCAATTGTTTGTGCAATCCATTTGCACAATAATGCTGTACAAGTATGGGCCGCTTAAACAAATTGGAGGTCGAGTAAGTCACGTTATTCGGTATGATCCTGGAAGTCATCTAATAATTCCGATCGAAACACACAGACGTAGACGGTGTGCAATGTGCGGTAAAGAAAACCACCTGGATATGCGACGGATGTAAAATTCCACGTGATCGTTATCGGTGCTTTGCAGATTTCTACACACGTTAAGCAGATAGTTTAGAAATATATAATATACTTTAATTTCCAAGTAAATATGATCTTTAAATTTCTAGATTGAAAAATAACGACATGAAAATTTTTCAAAGCATAGCATTAGTCAATTGAGCGGCAGACAAATGGACATTTGTCATTGGCTATTGACGTATACCATGTCACGTTTTTTTGAAGTTTGAAGGAAACAATATTTAACCGATTATACAGAATCTTTTGCACCCTTCGCAAGAATTTCAACATTGGCTCTTGCAAATCAATTTGATTATTATATGGATGCAAAAACAGCATTTCTTCACGGGGTTCTAAAAGAGGAAATATTCATGAAAATTCCTCGAGGCGTAAAAGCGAATAGCGATCACGTACGCAAATTAAATAAAATCATTTATAGTCTTAAACAATCGGTTTGAAAATTCGAATTTGTTACGTCGCCTATAAATGTTTACATCATACTTTTTGAATATAAAACTATAACAGTCTTGTTTGTATCGTTCAACTGAGCGGACAATAAATTGGTCCTCCATTTATAATTTGTTGTACTCTTTGTTTAACCTTAATTCAACACTGCCTTTTTATTGGGTGCAAAAGGGTGAATCTTAGTGTGGATTTTTGTAAGATTCTCGTTTGAATTAAATATAATGCAAGAACAGTAAAACATAATTTGACAAAGATCCTAACATCATCGAGAGTCCAAAAGATCGAGGAGGAAAAAAAATACCACTTTATTCTGAAACATGGACTGTCTATGATATAATCAATCTGATTGAATTGAACTGTCACCTACCGAAAATGTGTGGAATATGGTATGAAAGACTGAAAATTTTTATCTCTTTCCCAAACGATTTAAGAAATCCTCTTAGTCCTTTCATATTTCTGTTAATTCCCTATCGACTTTTTGATTAAACAAGATATTTTTCTTATTCTGAAACTGTAATTTGGACAACAACGCAATGTCTTTAAATCTAAATGGAATGACAACACGGATATTACTCACTAGCGATGAACTGCAAAGCTCCGCGCCATTAAGTTGCTTCCTATCTGCCTTTCATTGTCAATACAGTCGGTGGACACTTTTCTTTAGCGAAATCAATACCGTAGGCATGTTAAAAAAATATCGATTAGCAGAATTGCCGCCGTAGTTTTCACTGCAACACTGCCACCGAACTGTGTATTGAACCAAGTCCGGATGAGGGGATCCCATGGAAATAGAGAGAAATCCTCAAATTTTTATTTTTATGTATGTTCACCGATTTATTCGTCTATTATTGTGGTCCGATTTTGAAAGTTCTTTTTTTATTTGAAAGGGTATACTCCTGAGGTGGTCCCATTGTCATCAAGTCGGGATCTTGTATTGTATAATTATTATGAACTATTTTAAATGTAGTAGTTTAATAATTATTATCCAGGAATTTGCGTCTGGAAGTCATCATTAAAAGCACAATTGCCTTGTACCTTGTCTTAAAGCCGTCGTTTCCTCATTTGTACTAGGTCTACCCATAACTTAAAATTGTAAAATAATTAGCTTTAAAAAAAAGAAACCGACATCAAAAAGCTAAAAATAACTGAGTACATGTATTATTACATGCGCTATCTACTGATCTGTTTAAAGTCGGTGCCCAACCAAATAAATAGCTATAGTAGATAGATAGGCTGTCCGCTCCCGCCACATCGCAAGTCACAATGCGCGCGCCGGAATAAAGCTAATTATTAGTTATATCGGTCTTTGTATTGATGATGAACCTAGTGTGAGTCAAAACAAGTCTACTTTCCAAATAAATTAGAACATCTCAATGTGAGGTTCGACTTTATTCACTTTCAACCATATATATAAAAAAATCTAATATTGCTTTGGTTACTTCTTCAGATATAAATATAGAGGAGATTTTTGGGACTAAAAAACCATCTATTCTTTAGACCTTGCTGGATTAAAAAAAAAACCTAAGGAAATATTAAATTGTTATTTGTGCAGATTCTATGATCAAAAATTTTACAAAAAATAACAAAATCTAAAGTTTTTTATCCAAGAATATGTTATTCTTCTTTGCTAACTACTTTTAAATAGGTGTTCAAACTACATAATTCCAAACCGTTCAAAAACAATTTTAACACAATGTCAAACTCTTCTTTTATTAAATTAAAAGAATATTTTGTATTTTAATTACTAATTATTTGTTGTTATAGTTACAATGCAGCTACTTTTGAACTATTGGACAAAGGTGTTTAAACTTAATGTGACAGAATATGGTCTGTCATTGTGCAAAATTAGCTAGTTTAGGTCCCTCTTGCATCGTGAAACTATTATTCCATTCTAGAGACGGTAGTGGACCGACAGTGTAGAAACTCACACAAAACACAACCGAACAATTACGTCTTAATTGCAATTACAATAAACAATTGAACGACTCGGTAATGACCCAAGTACGTGATTAATCATTGGTTTTTGCTTGAGAAGCGCACAAACGGTGAATTTTCAAGGTTTGGAGTAAAACAAGAATTTATGACGAAATTCCTTTTACGAACTCAGAAGCTTCGCATGACTCCAAATGACCTGTGCATATTTCATTATTGCGCCTCATCGTTTGCAGAAACGTACCTAGTTATTCATTATTACTACACCGGCTTTTCTAGTAACGTGCATAAAATTATTATTTCTTACTTCCTCAGTAGTGTGATACTTCAGCACCGAGCTCCAAAGTTATTTTATAACGCTAATAAAATCTAATTCCCAAAATAACTTTATCAAGTGTAATTTCATTTCCGTACTCCAAAACCGTACTTCAAACGTATTCCATTTTTCCTTCTTTTATTACCCATTTATATGTATGTAGTTTTAACGTTATGACACGAATTTCTTTGCGTCTGGTTTGACACTTATTGGTAAAAATGACCTGGGAAAAACATTGGTCAGATTCTTGTAAAATCTATGCCATTATTTAAACGTGTTGATGATGGATGGATACACTCTCCATTTTAAACCATTCAATCCACCTCCTCTTCCACAAAACATGCTAACATAACCTTTCGTTTTCACCATCCGTCCCTCACAGCCTTATGCATCCCGTCATGCTCTAAATTGTCATTTACAGTCACAGGAAACAAATTTTAACAAAAAAATTGAATAAATTGTTGTCAGTGATATCACTTAACTTCATTTTACACAACTTGTCAGCAATCCCCATTGAAAGTATTGAGCCTCTTGAAAAACAGAGACAAATGTCTTCCCTAACAGCAATAGTCGATTTCAACATCGAATACTCACACCAGAGACAATTAAGAGACTACAATTGATCTGTCATACTGTTACGTTCTGGATGATGTCAGTGCGAACTCATACGACGAGATCGTTCTGGAGTAATTCTACGAGCACACGTTATGGAGAAGCCGCTTCCCTACAAATACGACGCGAACCCGTCGTCTATTTAGTCAGAAGTCAAAACTACTGGGGACTACAATCCGTGTGATAATGAACTGAAATATGTAGGTACATAGACTTGTTTAAATAAATATTTTGTGAATCCGTAAACGTTACAAATTATACTCTTAAAATTATACAAAAATCTTATTTCTTCAAAACAAAAATAAGGGTAAGTGCGCGAGTCCCATTCATCAAAACTTCAACCTCTGCATCAAACAACAAACTCAATCTGCACATGCTATTTATTATGCAACTTAATACACTCTTTCTTCATCTAAAAGCACATCCACATCCTGATTTACAAGTGCAGAAATGTATTTTCAGCATATACTCGTGGTGCCTGATTCATAAGTGTTGGTATTACACCTGAATTATTTTTCCATTCCCAATTTTCCCATGAAATCTCTTGGGCTAACCACAGTTAATATACTCGTTTCAGATGTTCTAACTGAACAGTGATGTTTTTGCGGTAGTTTTTATAAAAGAATTATACCGAAATTCGTTCAAATTATTTACGCCTTTTGGTACCGAGTTCAAAGCGACAATACATGTCATTCCAGCTTTGCAACATACTGACGTTTTAAATTCGCTCCTAGCATCATACAAGTCTTTTTAGAGTTCAAAATTTTTATCAAAGGTAACTGTACGTTTTCTAAAAAAAGCAGAAGTTGTGTCACACCCAGTGAAAGGATGCAAGAACAAAATATGTGCTTTGCGATGAGAAATGTTTCTGGGATATGGCTTTAAAAATCTTATTTCCTAGTTGTCTGGAGTTAAAGCTGTTAACAGAACCAGGGCGTCAATATCCTCTGAAACTACAACTTCATGACTATTAGTTCATTGTAAATGAATCATTGTAATTGTTTAAACAATTAATATCTCGGCGTCATCTCCCGGGTCTTCATAAATGATTCATACATCGTGTTTCCTTTCGAAAACAAAATTTACACGTAGTTAGATGGAGAACTTAAGACATTCAAAACCTATTGGATGCAAGGATCATTTATGAAGACCCTGTATCCCATTTATACTATCTGTGTGCCAATTATGTTCCAATGCTCAAGTTCCTAAAAAAAGATACGTAAACGCGCAGTTCGGGTCCGTGCCGTAGATTTTGACGTAAAAACGTGAGCGGGATAAAATCTCACTTTGGGTTCTAGTAAAGCTTCGGAAGCCCTTCACACACACCTAAACCAAAGTCCTAGCTACACGCTACACTAATTTACAACGTTACACAACAAATTTCCGTTAATCACAAACATGCATCTACACTAGTCCGATGACGTAGCAGGAAAAATAAATGCAGCACGACAAACACGTACATGCGCTACCCGTTGTGGGCTCAACCGTTGTTAATGCATTATTAGTCTCGTAGTTATTATATTTGTAACGCAAGAAAGTTTGATCGGCTATCACTGTACTTGAGGAGCGAATAGACGTTTTCACGTCAAAATATTCAAAAAACTTACCGTTTGCTTGTAATTAACAATTTTTTGCGTAAAAAAATATGTAATAAATAAACAGAACCGTGGCTGCATTTTTGATTTGAATACAATACGCTGACAAGTTAAAGTTCATTGCATTGAAGTGATAGTAATTAATATATCCAATATGATTAGTATACATGACTCATATTTCCAATGCAACACTGCAGGTAAACGTTTATAACGTCTTTAATTTTGCTGGCTGTGTGAGGCCTCGCACTGTCTTGTTGTTTTTATAAGGCTTGCCGTAAGTTACCAAAGAATTTTGAATAATATTCGGAATTGATTGTAAAAAAAAACTGAATGGAGAAAACTTTATGAAATTTTAAGGTCTCTTTCCAGATAGATACTGCTTGATCTCCAAATGGCACAGCGATTCTCAAAACTTTAGACACATCCCTTGTATTTGCTGTCACAAATGGAAGAAAATTTCACCTAAAATTATTGAAAATATTGTTGCTTCCATATGCAACCAACATAACATTTTTTCCGAGTACAGATTGCAACAACTTTTTTAAATTAATATTTTCTTAGGTTAGCAACAAGTAAAAGGGCACTTGACTTCTTAAATTTCAGAAGTATAAATATGTAGCGTATCATGTGTTGCGGGTTCCAAGTTCGAATTCCCGCTGTGTGAAATTTAGAAGACACGTAGGTAAATGAAACTGTACACACTTCTCACTAGAGCTCGGTGAGTCAGCCCCTTCAACACCTAAACGGCATAAGAGGACAAAAAAAGCAAATAAAAGCGAGAGCAGTTGTACTGCCATTTCTTACGATCTGAACAGACCACCCAGAAGGGAGCAAGTTAGAAAGTTTAAATTATCAGGAATTAATTGTGTTAATCTAAGAAACAAACGATTAGAGTTACTACCCAGTCAGTTCTAATTGGGGTAAAAGATGGAAATCTGTCTCATAGCAGCAGTTGCGGTAGGAGCTGATCTTGACATTTTGCAGTTAGACGAGAACATCCGCTGCCACCACGATGGTGCTGCAGCCCAGCGTAATCCCAATATGTCCATGCACGAACTAGACAACAATGATAATTACTGGTAGGGTGGTCTTCCGCGGATTCAAGACATTATAATCAAGAATAATATCTTATTAAAAGTAGGTAGGTATGGTAACTTTCCTCGATTAGGAGAACCAGGCCTTAAAACAACTATTTCATAGAAGCATATCAGCAAGTAAAGTTTGTGTTTTGCTAAGATTTATTAAAAAAAAAAAAACAGAAACTAAACCATCCTTTGACCTACATTGGAACTAATAACATACCTACATCATACATACATACACATGCAAGCATTGTTAATTTAGGCTAAGATAATCTGAAAATATCGATGCAGTAGTTGCTCTTGAATCTTTATATTACGTCTTCGAGATCACTTAATGAGTTTTATATTGAAAGGAAATCAAACACGTCTCACAATTTTCCCTTTAAGCGTAATCACAGGAACGTGAAAAAACGTGGTAAAATTTTTACAGCACACTTTCCAACTTCCTCATTTTGAGACTGCGGTTAGTATGCCCGGAAACGACTTGGAAACTTCACACTGCGAACGCTGAATTGTTCAGTTTTTTAGCACACACATTAACGTGTTAGTATTGTGTAATAAAAACTTATTTAATAAAGCACATTTTCATAAAATCGTCTTAAGTACAATGGTCAACGTAGTCATTAAGCTGATATATTATGCCTCGTCATATGTTTCTTAATCCTCGAAAGGTATTTTCTTTTTAATAAAGGAAACACAATAAGTAATACTTGCAGCATTTTTTTATTATCATCGTATAGTTGTACTTATAATCAAAATGGGTTCCTCTTCAGTAAGAACAAGAGACTCATATGCCTACCTATACTTTATGTATTTCCGGCAGGTAGTTCACACCCAAGTATAGGAAATACAATATAACTTAAGAAACAAAATTAACTAAAATAAATACTTCATTTGAAATAATATAAACAATAATTATAATTAAACTAAAACAAAGTAATTTTAAACAAAATAAAAGATAAAGAGGAAATGAAACATCAAACAAATAAAGTTCTACTCATATAATTGGCTACACTTGTGTTGCCCAACAGATACAGTAATAAAACCGAGCCTTTTCGCGCAGTGCTTAAAATTGTCCCAGTTTAAATACCGCGGCATTTCTGAAACCCCCATGCACCCAACTTAAATGAACAGCTGATCTGAGCAAGTTCTTCGACTTTTTCGCCTTTGGCTGGTACACGTGTTTTTTTTTAAGACTAGTCTTCGTCAATTTGTTAAGAAACTGAAATCAAACGCCAAAGGGACCAACGCATAAAAGTAAGTCAAAAGTAAGTTGCAGGGAGAGGCGCGTCTAAATCGGCTACAGATAGAGGCAGAATAAAAGCAAAGAAGAGAAATGGAAAGAGGTCTGCAACGAAGTGGAAAACGACATAATATGGGAATTCGAATATAAAATCGTAAATTTAAAAATAAATTAATGACCACGGCTCCCAAGATTGGGATCGAGGAGAGTAGAGACATCCTAGAGCAGTTGTTCCCAACCCACCCATGTAACATAAAATATGAAACGTAAAAGGAATCAAAGGACTGAAGCCATCCACAAAAAAAAAATCAGGAAGCTGCTTCCAAACTCAGAACGAGGAACATCCCAGCCGAAGTCGTTAAGTTGGTGGTGAAACAGGAGCCCGAATTTATCACGGACGTCATAAACAACTGCCTGGGGAAGGAAACTTTAAACGTAGATGGTTCTAATAGAAAAATCCGACAAGAAGGAAGAGGCAAACAAAAAAAAATCTTATAGACCAATATGCCTTTTAGACGCCTGCGGCAAACTTCTGGAACACCTGATAAAGAAGACTGGTTGAGGCGCTAGAAGAAGCAGGAGAATTATCGGAGGAACAATACGAAAAAGACACTTAAAAAAGACACCTTTGTGTCCTGGTAACGATAGACGTTAAGAAATCATTTGATTCGGCATTAGCTTATTGTGCAGGAACTGGAAAAAATTCCTCAATCCCTCTGCAGTATGATCATGGGCTATTTCGAAAGTAGGACGCTCGATCTGGAGGGCGAAGAGCACAAGGTCTCGGCAGGCGTTCCGCATGGATCGGTACTGGGCCAGAGGGAGAGGAGAACATCTGGAACGTCTCATATGACGACCTATTAAAGCTAAACATGCTCACGGGAGTAGAGCTTTTTACATAGGCAGACGATCTGGCCGTAGTCGCCAGGGCCAAGGAAGACGAGGAACTAAAGAGTGCTGTAAACGAGACTCTGCTGAGGATAAGCAGGTCGATGGAAGCACATTACCTATAGAAATAGCGCCACAAAAAAAAAAACAATAATTTCACATGCGAGGGGGCAATAATCATTCTGCAGAACAAGTTAAAATACCTGAGAGTGACGCCTGGTCTTCGGGCAGCATATAATGGATAGTAGTACTGTGTAGGATGCTAAATAACGTAGGCGGAGCGGAAAAAAATAAACGAAGAACGAAATGCAAGTTTGCAAAATCAGTACTTCTGTGCGGGGAAAAATACTCCATTGAATCGCACAGAACGATGACTGATAAAATTCGTATCGACGGAAACCGCGAGGGTCACAGTCCAGGTGATGCCGCTGGAATTAACTGCCGAAGAAAGCCGAAGACCTTAGGCAAAGACGTGGCGGGGAAAAATCTCAAAAAAGAAAAAACTTTCAAAAGCTGGCAGGAAAACTGGGAGAAACTATCTCGGTTCGACAGAAAATGGGAAGAAGTGGGCTACCATGTAACTGAGCGGGCACGGATGCTTCAATAACTATCTCAAGAGGATCCGTAAACTGAATAGCAATGTCATTTCTGCCAAGAGACGGACAGCGCCGAACACACGCTCTTACACTGCACCCATTGGAAAGGAGAAAAAGAGGCAG
Source organism: Diaperis boleti (assembly GCA_963583935.1). Taxonomy (NCBI): domain Eukaryota; kingdom Metazoa; phylum Arthropoda; class Insecta; order Coleoptera; family Tenebrionidae; genus Diaperis; species Diaperis boleti. The sequence continues at coordinate 32,816,195 of OY757242.1, read as the reverse complement.
CGCAGAATCAAATCGGAACCGCCCGCCTGGATGTGGGAAACCTGGTCCCGATAATGTTCGAAACGAGCTAAGGTTGGCAGGTCATCAGTCAGATGATCTCTAACATCATTAGTAAGAACGAAAGCCTCGAAAGAGACAGCGGAACTCCCACTCCCACACCTCTGCAACTTGATGAAATGTGGAAACGGTCCCGAGTCACTTCCTGCAAACGGAGGGGTTTTAGTGAGTAGGACCCTTCTAGGGAAAGGGTCCCTAACGGATTTCCCCTCCTCTGGAATAAAAGTACCGCGGAAAATATCGAAGGGCGCGACTGGTGGAGATCGGACCATAAAATTTTGAACAATAATATTGTATAGACTTTATATGAAATTTGTCGTCAATTAAAACTAGAACTGAAACCAAATGTAGACTACATAATGTTTAGACTGCTAAATTAGTTATGATTTAAACTAGTACGATTAATTATTATAATTAACGAAAGATTTTTATTTATCGCACAAAAGAAAGCTGAAAGCTATTTTGGTTGCATGCTATATTAAATATATAGATCGCTAACTTTATTTTTAACATTGTTTTAAATCGGTTTAATGTCAAAAATGAATGATGGATGTGCTTCTCGCTACATCCACCTACACGTTTAAAAATTTTCTAAATAAAATGTAAATACGTAGTCATGCTAAAAAGCCAACAAAATTTAACCACTTAATTTAAACTCAGTTGTCTGTTACATTAAGAAAACCAGTAGTAAATCCACAAATGTATCTATCCCAGCTAGTTGTGACGGTGAAAGTTATCTTGACATGTCAGATCGATTTGATAATAATATTTGTGTGCATTTATTTTTCGCCCTACTTACATACAGTTAGCTAGTAATATGTCTGATATTGTACTTGACAAGTTCTCATTATATCGAAAACGCTAATCTTATTAACATAAGGTATGAATTATTAGAGATTGATGCTTGAATTCTAACTTCTTACAAAATGTGGCGATCTGAATATTAACATTTTTCACAATGTCTTTTCGACGTGAAAACGTCTATTAGCTCGTCAAGTACAGTGATAGCCGGACAATATCGTCAGATTTGAATCGCTAATGATTACGAGACTAATAATGCATCCACAACAGGTAGGGTATATCTGTACGTGTTTGTCGTGTTTTACCGAACGATGGAAATCTATTAATGATATTAGAACAGGCTCATAATGGAAAATTATTATTATTGTGTTAAATTGTTAAATACAAGGAAAGGTGTTGTCTAACCCTCATTTTGTTATGCTTCCAAGAGCTCTTGAACACGGGAAATTAACATGGGCAAGGGGCAAACGGGCATAACTTGACCACTATTATCAAAAACTATTATTTTATGCTCGCCAGTGTATAATGTGGGCATCTACTAATATCATGGGTCAGATGCCAAACGTGTCTTCTTCGAAACACTAATGCTTCCGAAAGCGCCAACTTCGAGAAACTTAACCTCAAATATTGTATACTTTCTTCTACTTAAAAGATATTACAAACATGCATTGGGTTCAAACAAAGTTATCGCTTTATCTTGCATCACCAAGAAACTATGACTGCAGTCGAAAACTTTTATAACTTACTTGCATTGGCAAATACCTGCTCTGGTCACAGATAACTGATCAAAATGCATGAGAACCTATCGAATACAGCTAAGGTCACTAGATGAAAGATTCTCTTTTTAACAAGTCTTCTATTTTTCATCTAGTGACCTTAAATACAGCTCATTTGGAGCGCCACCTAATGTTGCAGATATGAAATAAACGGCATCTCTCCCCAAGTGGCATCTCTCCTTATTAGATTAGACAATACATTTTGACAGCTCCGCTGCTATGGACGAGTAATGCCGACTCGTAAAACATATCATCATCTGTGAGAAGGAAGATATCGTTATTGCCTAGAATAGCGGAAGTTGAAGGTGATAAAGTAGATTTCGTGCGAGTCCGAGAACACTAACCAAGTGATACATCCTTTCCAACGTTGTCAATTTTCAAACAATGTCTCATATATAAATACATAAAGACAGAAAGGGTCCGTAAAAAAATGAAACCACAGAGGGGCCCCCTTGAGTCAGGGAGGCGTAGCTACCATCTGAACCGCGTAGGTTTGCAACCCAGTATACCGTGGTCCTAGGTGGTAATCGTCGAAATAGGGGCCCCTTCGGACACTCATTTCTACCACTCCATTTCTGACAGCTGTCCTTCATCGTCATGATCGTCATCGTGAGGTGCGCAGAGAGCATGCTCTCTTTTTCTACGTGTGCTTGCGTTTACCGCAAAGAGACCAACATCGGACATTACTTGTCCATAGCAGCGGAGCTGTCAATGGTCTAAATCTAAATCTTTCCCAGAATTCTATTATTATAGTTGCTGTGTATTTTTATTTTGCCAATACTATAGCAACAATACTTTAGGTACTACAGTCCAATTCTGATTTAAAGGAAAGATTTCTCAGATCCATAATTTAGGTGCGGAACCTTTTTTACCCTACCTCATCCCTAGAAAACACGCTGACCCCCTTCTGTTTTGGACCAAAAAGTTATGTCGACGGTTAACTCAACTAACCTCATTTTTTATTTTTGTCTTTCTTGTCTTGTCACCAGTGACAAATCATAGATTTCGGTTGCTCTTTAGGTAGATGTGATGGTTACCAATCAACCACCAATCAAAACCAGCAGCATACTTCCTTGAACGTTCCGAAGACGGCTCAATAAATATAGACAAGAAAGCATACACGAGAAAGATATTAGAACGCTTCAATTTTGAAAAAACTAAGCCAGTTTCAACTCCAATGCTGAAGGAACCAGCGCCATCAGAACAGGGAAGCTCGAACGATTGCAACTTTCCTTATCGACAGGCGGTTGGTTTTAACTTAATGGTCGGAACAAGACCGGATATAGCCTATAGCGTGAGTTTTCTATCAAGAACATTGATGAGATGAGTCCTTCGGTACATTGCAGGAACGTTCGATTTGGGCATTGCGTATCACCCGAAAGACAGCGGCGGGATAATAAGATGTTACAGCGACGCAGACTTTGGAGGATGTAACAAAACCGGTTGATCAACCTCAGGCCTGGTGATAACACATTTGGGTGGAACAATTTCTTGGCTGAGTCAAGTGGCAGGCCATGGTTGCTACGTCCACAATTGAAGCGGAAAATCGGAGAAATGAAGAAGTTAATCCAAATTTCGGCCCTGGACATCGACCACCAGGCAGCGATGAAACTGACTTCAAACCCTGAGTTTCATCATCGCACTAAACACATGAAGATCAAGTATTTTTCATAAAAGAAAAGGTCACCCGAGGAGAAATACAGTTATTTAATGTTCCCAAAATGTTTTAATTTGTCATTCCTGACCGATCGGGTTACAGGGTGGAATGTTTTTTAAATGTTAGTACTCACATCAACCTTAAGAAAAACCATGGTGTGCCTGGGCAAAGTCTGTCCACAAATTTAAGGGGGCCAAGAACTCAAAGATTGTGACAGTTCAACAACTGACAAGGGAAAAGCTTTGAATATGTAAGTGCAGCTTATATACCAATGTGATTTTTCGACTACACTCGTTGGCGTAATAGCCTATCTGATAACGTTTTTGCTTTTCTAAGGTTTCGATTCCCACTCATGTACGTTTTTTAATGATTAAAACATCTTTTTTTTACTTAAATTTGCGAAATTTGCGTTTGTGTTTGTTTACGATGAGAAATGTAAATAAAATGACGCCACTTTTGTGAGTGTTATTACGGCTTGATAACGGTGAAATGAGTGTGGGAGACTTCGTTGTTACTTGAAAGACGTTCAAATTTAGACCATCTACGGTTTAGGCCCTTTAGACTAAGTTATAAGTTTATTTATAATAGTGTTCGAAGTACGGTAATGTAGACAACCAACAATACCATCACGCTCACTCGATCGATTCAATGGTAGACCCCCTGATCGAGCGTCGAAACCGAAGACGTAGTACGCGTCTTTTAACGAAAATAAATGTACAAAAGGTGCAGGTGCACCCCGTCGAGAGGTGCGAAACTTTTTAAACATTAAAAGTTGTTGTCGGACGACGCAAGTTTTACGTGATGGTGTGCAAAACAACGTATCAACGTCTGATGGGCCATGTCGTGGGTGTGATTTTAAATAAGTGACGTCATTTTGAGATAATGTTATTGTGGCAGGTAAATAAACTTCAATGTTTTCCGCAAGCATTTCTTGAAACTAAGTATATTATGTTGCTTCCAGACAATACTTCCAACCAGTAACTGGGTTAAAAATTCCGCTTCGAAAATAGGCCATTCCAATAAAAATATCGTATTGTAACGTAAAAGCCATTTTAATAAATTAATTTGAAATATCACGACGTTTTAATTTCAAATTTGAAATGTCAGTTGTGAATGATGCTGTCACGCGTGAATGACGGCTTGCAGTGTCAAGACGTCAACAACCGGAAGTTGTTACAATTCTACCATTTAAAAATGAAATTCACCAACTCAAACAGTCCTAAATCACACTGTAGATTTGATTAAAAAATTTAATTGCATAATTTAAAAGTAATTATGTAGCACTGTTAAATTAACCTAATTAACTACTTACAATATGATTCACTACCGAATTTTAAATTCCTATGAATGGAACCGCATCGTCGGTTCCAGCTCTTTGTCACTGATACCTTTAGCGGCTTGAGCACGATTTATAAACATTAAATAGAGATAACCCAGTCCATCCGAAACAACCAGTCCAAATATTTACACGACAGGTAAGATGCGTGTGGTCTCGAGCCCAAGAATAATTTACCTCTGCCGTGTGTACGCTTGAATTGGTATTTGAAAAAGTCATTTATATTACTACTTGTGCAATTGCGAAAGGCAGCGGTGTTTTGTCGCGAACTGTTTTGCTTTGAACGGGTGTTCGTTAAATTCAGTTCACTCGTCCCAATTTCCATTGGCTTCGATTTATAAAGCCGACTCTCTCTCTTATCGGGAAAAGAACATTTTCAGGATGACTGGACATGGAAATGCTGGATTTCCGAGACTTTTGCTCCAATTTATTGTCAACATTGAGTCTATTTATTTTTTGAAGACGCAGATTTCATCCAAGATGACACATTCCGTAAACATTTTGGCATGAATTATTTTGCTTTGTCATAACAGGGTCAAGTTCTGTTTAGTATTGTTAAATAGAAAATTAAACATTACTCTGTGGTTTTGTTAGTGGGCGAGTCTCATACATTATAGAGTTTTTACCATCACCTACGCTGCCAATTTATCCGAATTTTATTTGATTATTTAATAAACAATAGGTTCACTACTACTTGCGACAATAAGTACATACATCCAAAAATCATTGGAAAACCTTGCTAATTCAGTTTCCCCTATGTTAAATAAACGGCATAGAAGTAAACACATTCACATTGGGCTTTATAGTTGTGTAAATTCGGTACCTAGCTAAAACAATGGAATAAACACAAAACAACTCAGTAGGTATTGTACATACTTGCATCTGTTTTGCTGCAACGGAAAATCCAGAATGTGTATAAAAGAATGTTTCACGCAGGAAGAGTTCCGGGAATTTAACATAGTGAGGATACTTCCTAGAAGACCGGGATAACTGAGTAGACCGCTAAAGCGAGGAAAATTGTCTCTACATCAGATGTGCATATGATTTTATTTTCAAATATACATTTTAATATTTCAACATCATGAGAATACATTTTCTCGGGGCAATTGATAAATAAATACATCGTTGAAAATAAAGAGTTGACCATAAATCCACGTCGGAGTAAAATAGTATTCAACGTTCACAAAATATAGCACTTGCCAAACAATTAAAATTTTCCGAAGATTCGTAAGGACAATTCAGAGTAGAATCCTTGAATCACTGCTCAAGAATGGGCTCAGAACTGATACACGAGTACAAAGTGTGACAGTCGTCATGCCGGCTACTTCTAGCTCTGTTCCGATAAGATCCATAAATAACAGCTGCGGATATCGGTTTAATGTCCCTATTTGGTATTTATTTTTCATTAATTCGATAAACACAAGATTATTTACATCTCGGACAGTTTTAAAAACTATTACATTATCTGAAGACGCTATACTCATGATTACGTTTATAATCACTAGTTGTCCCGGATATTTATTAATGGTTTGAGAGGTAATTTTTACCATGATTGTATAACACAGTTCCATCATGTTCCATTGATCAAAGTAATGTCAAAAACTGATCTGATTGTAAAGTTTAATATGTAAGCACCTAGTCGAGTTAGTCTCCGACGAAGTATTTTCAGTTACAATCAGTATTTCTTACATTATTTTTTGTTATTATTTAATAATTACATAATTGAATCAACTTACTTCGAAAAAAAAAATAGGACATTATAGAACCTTTAGATGGATAAATTCGTACAATTTAGATCATTTGGAAAGTGACAAAAGCTTATGTGCAATCTATGTACGATTTCTTTAAGTTATGCTGGTAGCAAAATTGACGAGATTGACAATTAAATTTATTTGCAAGTTGCAGAATCTGTACCAAACCATAGCAAAACGGTTGAGGTCCGCAGGAGCACGGGAAGGTGACCCGACTATGTAGCATAAATATAAGACAGGAGGGGGCATAAGAGTCTTGAATGCGTATGGAATATACTGGAAAACCATTTAATTGGAACTTAAAACTTTTATTCAATTTGCAAGAAATAAATCTCTATAAAACATCAAATAAGTAGGTATAGTCTGTATAAAATCCTGTATAGTCTGCTTGACAAATTAAAAACAGTGTTAATTCTTACTACTGCGAGTTAAGAAACGCCTGATAGCTCATTGGATTCGTAACCACCTCTACAAAAATGTGCCAAAGTTTCAAACCCGCACAAAAACAATTGCAAAAGTTATGAACAATTAAAGAATCCCAAAAAAGGGTTTCTCTTTTTTTTTTCAAATTACTCGAAATCTGTCAGAGAAATAAAAAAAAAGATTCTTCGTAGAATTACTCTAGAACGATCTCGGTCGTATGATTTGTCAATGAAATCATCACGAGTTTTTTCCAGAACGTAACACGTCCCGAAACGTCACAGAACTATCATCGTGGCGGAATCTAAACTTTGCTCCTGTTCTGCATCCAGACGTGCCAGAAAGTAACAGTCGACGGTCTTCCATATTGATCTTTTTGGGTTATATTCCACAGTCGTGAAACGGAAGACCACTTCCAACATCCTTCTGATCATCCTCCAATCCAAATAGTGGAATCCATAGACGATCTTCGGGATTGCTAATTTCCTCATACACACAAGGTATTACAAACACTTTGGTGTGAATAGTCTGCTGGAGCTTCAAAAATGTCTTGATGTACCTCTTGGGTCCAAATCGGCACCTTTTCTTCTTGCTGGCAGTCGTCGTTATTTCTGTGGTATGGTAAAGTGAACGACGCCATTAATCCGATTAAGAACTTTGTACGGTCCTTCCCAAGAATAATAAATAAATTGAAACGAACCAGTTCCGTCCGAGGTCGAACTGTAGCGGGGTGGAAGGCAGAGGAGGAGGGTAGCAGGTAGCGGGAAGCAGTACCGACACGGAGGCGAGTGGGAGAGTACGGCGCTTATCTGCATTTTCCCTCTGAATTGTGTGAATACGGAGAATAAACCTCAATTAGTAGACCGGTGCATTATTTCAATATTCCGTCGGAAAAGTGGTCGGTAACAAATCAGAAGTGGGATCGGAAACGCACGTGAATCAGTGAAGGTGTTTTCGAGTTAATAGGTGTTGGTGCGTTTTTAAGTCGGCCGGTATTTTTGTGGTGATAGGAAAGACCCTTTTTATGTTCGGGTGTGGTCCTTTAAAAAACAAAGAAAATGCAGCAGATCCAGGTGATGGGGTTCTGGATCTCGGCTTTTTAGACCCTGAGGACGGTGTCCTGATGGAGATCGAGGGCGGTGATGCGGAGGCGGCGAGTTCCCTACATCGGTTGGAGACAAAGTTGTATCAAGTCCATCGGATGGAAAAGAGGATGGTGACAGCAACGACTACAACGGTGACTGCAAGTGAGGCAAGTACCGGGGAGCGGGTAACGGGTACTGTGCCGCTGGTGGCGGGTGGACAACGTGTGGAGTTTTCAAGGGCAAGCGTCGAAATCATCAGCTATTTCGACCCGGAGGACACTGATAAGGTGAGGTGGTTTTGGAGACCGGTGGCAGACTGAGGTGGTGGTGAATGTAGCAGCGGTGGCGGCGGCAGTGGCTGCAGTGCAGGAGGCGGCGGCAGTGGCTGCGGTGCAGGTGGCGGCTGCGGTGGAGGTGGTTGAGTGGTAATGGGTCATCGGTGGCGGGTGCATGCATTGGACAGGAGATGGGGCTCTCCAAATTCATTTTTCAACCTGGAGGACCTTGACAATGACATTGAGCAGTGGCTGACGAGGGTGGATCAGCTGGTGGATATTGATGGGTGGTCAGCGGTGGAACGACTGCGAAGGGGTGGTTTAATCGACTGGGGCGCTACCAGTATACCTGGCAGCAGTGGAGGGTGGCGCTGCTGAATGCTGTCTCCAGGTGATTCGACTACGCCGAAGCGATGAGTGAGATGACTGCAAGGGTGGTGCATGACCTTGACCCAATCATACCATGAGAATGGTGATCATGAACTGGGTGAATATAAAGGGGGAGAGAACAATCTCCTTTCATATACAGGGGCTCCCAAAGGAACTCAAGGCTGGTGCACGGGTGTTTATATGCGCTGGCCCTGGAGTCCTCTATGCAGAGTGTCTCTAATAAAGTTTCTGGTTTCCGGTACTATGGTGAGGAGCAACAAGCGACCCATGTGGCCCCATCGTACAGAACGACGCTACAAAGAGTGGATATCGGGCGTTCCAGTCCCAGGTGTACCAGTCCAAAGCAGAAAAGCCCTGGGTGTACAGCTCCTGGTGAGGTGTGCAGCGGTGTTTCAACGGCCAGCAGGAGACTGCTCACTACAGCAAGGACTGTCCGGATTCACAACAGAACTGATGGAGTCATGGTGAGGGAAAGAAGGCAGGTAGCCACGGTGGTCTCGGTGAGTACTTTCAATCACTGATATAAACTGGGGTGACGGATTCAAATATCACAGTATGGACGTATATTGACATGGATCGACAGTATGACATAATAAAGCTGGAGTGTGTTGTAGAGTTAGGATTGATAATGAACCAGACCGATGTTGTGTTGAAGGATTTTTAGGTGAAATTTCCAAGGTCGAAGGTCAGGTGCAACCGGTGCAACTGTGGTTCAACGTGGATGGTGGATTGAGGTTAGATGTCACGGCAATGGTGTATCGAATGGAACTTCTTGGTGTAGATTGAATTTTAGGCCAACCTACACTGAACAAGCTAGGGTAGAGTTCAATGTGTTGAGGGGGTAAGGCACATAGTTAGAACTGTGGAATCGGGTGAATGGGAGAAATATAAATGCGTCATATAGTGGAGGCTGCGGTAGATGACGCTTCGAAGGGTGAAATTTCGTATTCTAGACCTAGAACTTGATAATGTGGTGAAGGTTTCGTTGTAATTGCATGAGGATTGTTGTATAGGGGACAACAACCTGGAGGTGACAAATCTGGGCAACGAAGGGGTGAATCACCAAACGGGACGTATTCTAGGAAAAGCTGAGACGGTGTCATAGGATGAGGATTTACCGACAGCGCGGGTAGCTACGGACCAGGAGAGACTACAAGAACTTCTAAGAGCCAACGCTGACTGTTTTTCTAGTAGGGTGGGTGTTATAGGGTTAACTGACCTTGGTAGCATGGTGATAGAATTGAGAACAAAGCAGCTGGTGTTTCATAACCCTATAGATTGACGAGGAGTGAGAGAGCGCTAGTGAGGAAGAAAGCCGATGAGTAATTCCAAGATGGTGCGATCAGAGAAAGCAATTCAGAGTATGCTAGTCCTATGATTCTGTTGCTCAAAGAGAACGACGAGGTGCGCATGTGCGGCGATTATAGGGCCTTGAACGCGATAACGGTGAAGGATCGGTATCCGTTACCACTTATTGAGGATCAATTGGGGAAACTGGTGGGTGGCTGCTACTACATTACCTTAGACATGACGCAGGGGTATTATCAGGTTCCGGTGCATCCTGATTCGATCGACAAGTCGGCGTTTATCACCCCTAACGGTCATTACAAATATTTGAAGGTCCCTTTCAGCTTGGCAAATGGCATATCTGGACCATTTGATGATCTCTACGGTGGAAGACGGGTTGTATAATATGTTGACTCAGGTGTTACAGCTTGTGACAAAAACGAATTTGAAGCTCAATTTGGCAAGGTGCTCCTTCATATCTAGGACGAATATCTGGAGCACATTATCAACAAGGATGGTGTACGACCCGGTGAGCGGGAAACGTAGGTGGTCATGGGGTTTTCTACACCATAGAACGTGAACCAGGTGTGGCAAATCGTGGGGTTGGTGAACTATTTTCGCAGATTCATTCACAGGTTTGCGATTCGCTCGAGGTCATTCATGACGTTGACTGGGGAGCAATATCGAGCGGCAGTGGGGTGAACAACAGCACCAGGTGGTTGAGGGTTTGAAGGCAGCGCTGGATAAGAGACTGATATTGGCGCTGTGTCGCGTCGAGGTGGTCATCAAACTTCGTATCGATGCCGGTGGGAGGGGCATCGCGAGCATGCTGTTTCGGGAACGGGCTAATGGTGGCTGCTGACGTTTTATAGCAGGACGACAACAAAAACGGAGCAGATGTACCACAGCTATGAGCTGGAGACCTTGGTGGTGGTAGAGTCAATCGCGCATTCGAGTATATCTAGTGGCGCACGAATGGGGAGTGATTGACTGCGTTTCGGTGAGGACAACCATGTTTGAGGGATCTACGCATATTGCGGTGGTGGTTCGATGTGCACATGGACTGTCGACCGAGCGTCAAGATGGATCATGTGAACGCTCTAATCAGAAATCTGGGGGTGCGGGTGAATATCTCGCTGTTGACAGGTTTTTGACGGTGCAGCTTCAAGATCAGAAAGCTCAGAACATGGAGGTGGCTTTAGAGAATGAGCTGGGGGATAAGCAACTGCGTTCGGAATGCGAGATGGAAAATAGTCGACTGTACCGACGAAGTAGGTACTTCATGCGATCGACTTATAATCTGATGATGCGGTGTCATGACGGTATCGGCAAGGTATGAGCGGTGTTTGGAGTTGGTTCAAAGGGTTACTGGTTTCTTAGGCTGAGGAACTTCGTAAAGAGATATGTAGGGTGTAGCTTCAGTGCGCTTTTGCGAAGGGGCAGTATAGGAAATGTGAGGGTAAATTGCATCCGATCGAAAAGGTGGTGAAGCCGGATGATACTCTTCATATAGACCATTTGCAAGGAGTTCGGGGAAAGAGCTACTTGCTGGTAATCATAGGTGCTTTCATGAAATTCCTGATAGGTAGGCCATCGTGTACCCTGACGACAAGAGAAACGGTGGAGCATCTTCGCGACGTATTCAGCCTGTTTGGCTATCCACGATGATTCATCAGTGACCAGGGAAGGGCTTTTGGAGAATAGCCAATTCAAGGAGTTTATTGCCTCACAGGACATACGCCATATGATGAATGCCTTAGCTACTCCAAGCGCGAATGGACAGCTGGAGCGGGTGAATCGCACCATCTGAGGCAAGAGTGACTAGTATTGACAGTGAGTCCAGGTGGGACGAGGAGGATACCTACGGTGATATGGGGTATCAACCACACTATCAATGCTAGCACACGATGTGTGCCGGTGGATCTCATGTTCGCATTCTCGGAGATGATCTGGTGAGTAGAGACCAACGGAGACTAACGCGAACTGAGACACGAGCACGGTGTGAACGAGCAAAACAGAACCTGCTGAAGGTGGCGTCAAAGATGAAACAGCACTACGATCAAAGACTAAAGGTGGCCGCGGCATACAGGGTGGGAATTTGGTTCTGTGGCAGAAGGTGGCTACTTGCTCTACGGTGAAGGGTGTAGGTGGCAAGCTTGCACATAAATTTGACGGTCCTTACAGGGTGATACGAGTACTCGACGGTGAAAGATATCAGATCAAAGCGATTAAGGGTGTACGAGGTGATAAAAACACTAGGTTCCTAGTAGCGGTAGGTAGCGGTGGATTCTTTGCGACGTATTCGGAGCGGCGTGCCCTCTTCAGATCGGGTCTGACAACGGGGAAAGTCGGATGAAGAGGAAGGCCGAATGAAACGAACCAGTTCCGTCCGAGGTCGAGTGGTCAGACTGTAGCGGGATGGAAGGCAGAGGAGGAGGGTAGCAGGTAGCGGGAAGCAGTACCGACACGGAGGCGAGCGGGAGAGTACGGCGCTTATCTGCATTTTCCCTCTGAATTGTGCGAATACGGAGAATAAACCTCAATTAGTAGACCGGTGCGTTATTTCAATATTCCGTCGGAAAAGTGGTCGGTAACAAAATTTTATTATCCTTCATCTGATCACTAGCAATTTGGGTGTTCAAGCATGTCCGATGGTGAATATCCTTTATCCATCTGCGCAGTTTAGACATTCGCAATCTATTTATCGTTCTGTTCATACCGTTCGACTGCGGGTTTAGCGGTGTTGTTCTTGTCTTCAGAATACTCAAAGTGCTGTAGATTTTCTGCAAAAAGCCAAGTTAAAAGTTCTTACCTTGGTCGGCATGTAGTACCAAGATCACACCAAATCGACAGATGAGCTCTTTCCCAATTACTTCGGCACCTGTCGCCGTTTGCTTTCTATCTGACCCTCAGGTTTTTCCAGCACACGTTTTAAGACTCCATCTTCCATGACAATGAAGCTCCACTAGACACAGTATTATTTTACATGAGTGAAAATTGCGCAATTTCTTTCCACGTCTTCTTTCGCCCCCAGTTAGTCCTGGCACATACCGTCGATAGTATAAACCGAGAAAACTGCGCAAGTCATACTTGTTTGCAGGCGTTGGCCATTCCTTCACAGCCTTGACCTTCTGCTTGTCGACGGCGAAACCCTGACTTAAGATCACATGCCCCAGATATTGCACTTCTTTTCTAAACAAGTGGCATTTCTTCCGACTAACTTCAGCCCAGAACTTCGAAGACGTTGGAACACTTCTTCCAGATTCTACACCTGCTTTTTGAATGATTTCCCAACCACAATACTGTCGTCCAGATAGACTAGGCAGAATGAGAAATGGATAGTCTTATGCGAAACGCTAGATGAAGATGTACGGGGAATGCGTGCAACATAGCTATCAAAAGTTAGGGATCCCGCGGGTACCACACGGACTGACGAAGGAGAAAACTTTTAAAATAATGAATGTTTCGCAAAAGAAAATACAAGAGAAAAAGAGATAGCAGAGGAATTCGTGGACGAAGAAGTGCTAGCCGCCAGTGTTAAAATCAAAGTGGGGAAGACCCCAGGACCAGGTTCTATACCTCCAGAAACAATCAAGCTGGTGGTGACAACAGTACCAAAACTGATGGTAGCTAGAATGAACAGTATACTAACAGTTTTCCCAGAAAGATGGAAGGTGGGCAGGGAGGAAAAAGCCCAGAGAAGGTATCGGCGTATAGGTATATGCTGGAGCATATAATAGCCGGTAGAATAAACCAGACGCTCACAGTGGTGAATGCTCTATCACCAAATCAGATCCGGTGAAAAGGTGCTGAGAATCGCCGAGAAAGCAAAGGAGCTATCAAACAGCCGTAAAAAAGTAAGGCGGGCAATGGTGACGCCAGACGTCAGAAATGCTTTCAATACAGTCTTTGGTAAAGTTTGTTAAAAGCTACTTGGAAAAAAAGAGACTGAGCATCAGCAGCGTGGAAATAAACATGCCTGCGGGAGTACCGCAGGGCTTAGTACCGAGTCCGCTGCTGTGGATAATATTTTACGACGAGGTTCTACAAATTAAAGTTTCGGGAGTAACGTTTATCGCCTTCGCAAACTATTTGGTTCTGGTAGCAGTCGCGGACACACAGGAACAATAATTGGTATATATTACCAACGGAGCGATTCAAATAGTCCTCGAGTGGATGGTAAGCAGGAGATTGGAACTGACACTACAGAAATCCGAACCAGTTATCCTATACGGCCCCAGAAAAAGAGACACGGTTTATTTCACAGTCGGAATCACGATCATAAAACTGGAAAAGCAATTAAAGTATCTATAAATTATATAGCCTTACAAGTGATAGCTGCGGAACCCCTCTGAAACTACTGGCGCAGGAAAGAAGCCGTCTGTTTGGCCGCTCAAAAAAATAATAATAACCCCGGGAATCAGTTAGCAAGAGAGATGCCAACACAAAATGGTGGAGTGACACAATTTCTGACAGACCGTGGGGCTTTCGCCAACTGCACGAACAGAATTGGAAGAACAGTAGATGGCTGTTGCGGTAGTTTCGACGTACCAGAGAAAATTTTTGTGTGTCCCAAATGGGAGGACAAAAGAAACAATCTTGAAGAAGTACTGGGGGAAATGGTCAGAGTGGAGAATATTATCGATGTGATGGTGGAGAGCGACTTTAGTGACTGACGTAATGCTAGCCCCACACTCCCCCGCGCAAAAGAATGCTTTCCAGAATTTTCTAAAAGTTCTTGTTTTAAACTGTTTGAGACTCTTGTTCACTTTCCAGAATATTTTCCTACAGTTTCTGTAGCATAGTGTTTGCGTCGCAGAAAACTTTAAAAAACCTTTTCTGTAATACCGATTTTGATCCAGATGCTTCCAACAACTTTCTTCGTTGCCGTATTTATATTCACTTAATTCCACTCCTAACGCAAATGTAGCGTACGTTTACAGTAAACAATTAGCATGAATCACACGGTTTATGTCTTCCAGTAGTTTCGACTTCTGACTAACTTGAAAATTTGACACAGTCATTTCTGCGATTAGTCCAGAGCCAAAATTACTTCCGGAAATGAGCCAGAGCGGAATAACACGGCAGACTTGCTGGAGAGATATTACACAATTACATAATACCAATAAGACTAAAATAGAAATTTATGGCCATGCTACAAAGTGCTCTTATTTAATGTTTCTTACAATAAAATGTAGATATTTTGTAGGGACATTCGCGGAGCTGAGCAATTTTTAGATCTTATGATTAACAGAGCCTAAACATTACTGCTACTTATTGTTAAATGCCAAAATACCAGGCAAACAAGTACATCCAAGATACTGTTGGAAAAACTATAGTTTCACATGAAAAGAATAAATTAGCGTTTTAAGTTGAAGCAAAAATTTATTGTTTACTAAATACGACACTTACTCGGATCTGCTCGAATTAGTTTGCTCTTTCGCTCCAAGTTCCAAATTGAATGGTTCCCAAACTATCTTCTAATATCCAGCCTGATAGAGTAGAAGGATGGAGAGTTCAAACATTTGCAATAATTTCTTATTTTTAATTAAATCTAACTGAAATATATTGCGCTAATGTTGGAGTTGGAACAAAGAAAAAGAGCCTCTTTAAAAGATACGGTTCCAATAACTACTAAAATAGCGTTCTAAATAATAAATTGATAAAGCTATTCCATTGCTAACGCTATACCATGTCTTTACATACATACATACGTTCCTTCCCCCCCAAAAATCAAAAAATTGATTATTATTAACTATAGTAAGTTCTAATTTTAGATCTTGTAATAGGTTGTTCCGTAAACAAACAAGATCTTAAAACCAAGTAAAGTAAATGTAATACTCTAAAAATGTAAACGTGACATTGTTCCGTCTATCTTTCAAAACATTTGAGAAAGAATAAAATTTTAAATATGGTTATTGCGTTTGTTATTCAAATTACCTCCTTATTTATTGAAACGAACAGGAAAATACCAGTTATGCAATCCAAATACATACATTAGAACTGAGGAATACTGTAGACATCTCTTAGGGTAAGTGTACACTAAATGTAATCGTTTAAATGTAGATGATGATCAACAACTTAAAAATATGTACATTAAAAGATTACATTGTAATTATAAATAAATAAAAATGTCTAACAACTTTACAACATTGCGTTAATTACAATTACAAATCAAAACTCTTTCTATTTTGTCCACAGTTTGAATATCCAAGCGGAAAAAAATTGAAGTGTCCAAAACGATTTTCTGCCTCTTCACCAAAAAACTGCTCTACTTTTACGCATACAGTACTTAATTAATGTTTGTAATTCCACATAGTTTATCTTTCAAGCTTTGCTCTTTGTCGAAAACCCTTTTTAGATGAAGTGCCACTTCTATGAAGGTATCAATATTGTTGACCGCTGAAGCGTATGAAAAAGGTGAAAAGTGTTGATGAAATTTTTCAAACGAGGTTGGCAGGTGAACAAAGCGAAGTGAAATATAATATTATGTGAGGTATAGAGTAGTATCGAATAGTGGCCGTTTTTGGGTTTGTGTTATTGATAAGAAGCTAGGAATTATCTTCGCAAGATATACGATTCTAATAAAGCTTTGTGCGTAGTAGTAATGCATGTGATAAGCACAAGCTCTTTTTTAGGATGGGGAGAAGATTTGATATATGTTTCGTTCAAGCAAAAGTCCATCCTCAGTGTCTTTCTAATGCCGACTTTACGCAAGCGGGGGATCGGATAAAGATGATGTATGTGGAATTTTGATCAAATAGGGATTTCACACGTTCACCCCCAACGTAAAGCTCAATTCATCAAATATTGCCTAAAAATCAGAAAAAAACGGGTGATGCAAAAGTAGCTTAATCAAACTTTATTACAAATTATGTATAAGTTTTTAATCTTAAAACTAGATAGGTTTATAAGTACAGGTTAAAATGGCATAAGAACCACTATATTCATTATTTTTAAGCTTAGGTGGTTATAGTTTGGATAACTACTTCAGTAATTTATTTTTACGTGCGTGAATCTCGTTTTCTGTAATTCAAGAGTTCTCATAAACCAATCTACCGTTCCAAACAAGTTCCGCCCAAAAATCTTTCATAAGACATGTCTTTGGAATATTTGGAGGATAAATTGGCCACTTTTTTTGAAACTTTGAAATGGGCCACCTTTGTACATTGCATTGGAGTAATATCTATTTTATCAGCCAATATTTGCATTTCTCACTAATTACGTGCCCGTGATAATAGTATATTATTATACGAGTTCCTGTGTAAATTGGATGCTTTCCGGCACTAGGGGTTTAAAAAAACACGAGTGAAACGAGTGCTGTTTTAAGCCCCGAGTGCCGGAAAGCCCCGAATTTACACAGGAACGAGTGTAATACAACGTTTTATAGTTCGACACCACCTTGGCAAGGCTTTAAATTGCTTAAAATTCATAAAAATAGTATGACGTTTATCTGACATTTTATTATTACATGACAGAGAGTGTTTACACAAGCGAAAACTTGTAAATTCTGACAGTGTCGAACTATAAAAGTAGTTTTTCCATGTTGGCACTATTAAGCTTATAAATACTGCTCGCTTCCATGTATAGCCTTTAGCTTTAGTCTAGTGTAGCATCCAAGCATTGTTTGTTATGTTAGGCTCCAATTTAATAAAGTTAATTTTTTAAAACGTCAAAAGTCTTGTGTTGTTCACTCTTCTTTTGTGTGTGATCCAGACAACTGTTTTTGAAAATATATATGATTTTGATCAATTGTTACAGATAACTGAAAAATTCGTCAAGAAAAAACAAATGTTTGTCATTACAGTCTTTTTACAGATTTTTTTCTCTATCACGATGGATGCTATCCCCTTTGAAGGTAGCAAATTGCCTATCGTATTTTCGCCAAAGCCCGTATTTCTGAGGGCGTAGATTGTAGAACTTCAGAACTCATTTTTGGAAGGACAAAAATACGAGTATTGACGTTTCAAATTAATGTTTTTTTTATAGCCGCCGGCGCGCCGTTAATGCACCTCGCAAACGTAGCCAACCGCCGCGAAATTCCCTAGACTGTAAAAAAGTGGCAAAGTAGAAAAAATACTGTATGATAACTCGTTTATAACGCATTTTGTCGCACTTACTTACTGCACTTACCTAGTATAATAATTATAAAATTACTTCTTCTGATATTTAATACTTAGTACATATTTTATACAGATTTCATGCTTCAATAAAACCTAGAAACTAGGATTTCAGCAAATATTTATAAAGCCTCAAACATTTAATGCACTTCGTTAAATTTAGCATTGAAAATTACTTTTATTAGCAAAAGAATTATATTGAAAATTTATTAACAACAAAAAGACTAATTTCTAAAATACTTCTAACCTTTAAAGTTAGCTTTTTTGGACGCATCTGCTGTTTGTGGCCGAGGTGTGAGCCGAGGACACAATGCAGATAAGGCCAAAAAAGAACTTTTGGCCGAGGCGCAAACGACGTCTTTTAGGCGATACTAACAAAAAAAATTTTGTCATATTTTTTTTTAGACGATGATTACCAAAAAGGCGTTTCTATGGCCGCTTTTTTAGAGCCGTAAAGTTTTACTTTTTTTGTACACATCTGTCAAATTCTGACAGATCAGTCCTAAAAAATTTGCTTTAAAAAAAAAGAGAACCGACTTCAAAAAGTGAAAAATAATTGAATACATGTATTATTACATGTACTACCCAATGACCTGTCTGAAGTCGGTGCCAAGCCAAATTTGTAACATATTGTAATTATACAAAAATACAATACAACGTTATAACGCATACAAAATTCGATATCATTCGAGACGACCGTCAACGACGTCTGCCGTTTGGGGTGTTATGCTCAGCACGAGCCCCCCACCCACGCTCACGCATTCCGGTGCGTTAGCCGGGAGACCTTCGATGTGGCTGGAGGAGGCAGCCTATCTATCTACTACCTATTTGCCTTAGCACCGACTTCAGACAGATCATTGGGTAGTACATGTAATAATACATGTATTCAATTATTTTTCACTTTTTGAAGTCGGTTCTCTTTTTTTTCAAAAGCAAATTTTTTTACAATTTTAAGTGATAAGTTAGTGATACCTAGTAAAGACGCTTCTCCAATATTGAGGTCCTCAATAAAGTTGACGAAGAAATCAGTATGAACATAATTATATACATAAAATGAAGAAAAAATATGAGGATTTTTCTCGATTTCCATGGGTTTCCCTGATCAGATCCTGATTTTTTGACAATGGAATCACGTCAAGAGTATACCTTTTCAAATAAAAGAAGAATTTTGTAAATCGGTCCACAATTGACAAAGAAATCGGTGAACATACATGATAAGCCTGTTAAAAAGGGAGCGAAAATTTGAGGATTTTTCTCGATTTCCATGGGATTCCCTGATCAGATCCTGATTTTTTAACAATGTAACCACCTTTAGAGTATACTCTTTCAAATAAAAGAAGAATTTTGTAAATTGGTCCACAACTGACGAAGAAATCGGTGTACATACATGAAGTCGGTTAATAAAAGGGAGCGAAAATTTGACGATTTTTCTCGATTTCCATGGGATTTCCTGATCAGATACTGATTTTTTAACAATGTAACCATCTTTAGAGTATACCCTTTCAAATAAAAGAAGAATTTTGTAAATCGGTCCACAATTGACGAAGAAATCGGTGAACATACATGAAGTCGGTTAATTAAAGGGAGCGAAAATTTGAGGATTTTTCTCGATTTCCATGAGATCCCCTCATCAGATCCTGAAATGGTGACAATGGGACCAATCTGCAAGTATACTCTTTCAAATAAAAGAAGAATTTTACAAATCGGTTTATAAATGACGGAGTTCTGCGGTAACAAACATTAAAAAAAAAAAAAAACATACAACCGAATTGATAACCTCCTCCTTTTTTGAAGTCGGTTAAAAAGTGGAGTTTGACAGATCATTCCCAAAAAAGTATAGAGTTTGACAGAAGCGTAGAAAAAAGTAAAATCGTCTTTTTCGTAATAAAAAAGTTATTTTTTACTTGATGTTTTTTTTTCCTACCAGCTCAGTGAGCATCTATAACGTCATTTAAGTGATCCATGAACAAGCTGAAATATTTTTTTTATTTGAGAAATAAGTATTTTCTGGTTATTAAAGTTGATGCGATAAATTTTGTGGGGAGAGAAAATTTTAGACCTTCTTTTTTCAAAAGATACATCTTTGTACTGGAAAACACCTGACCTGACCTGACCTGACCTGACCAGCGCATGCGAAAAATCGAAAAACAATAAAACTAAGTGCGTCACTTGCGTTAAAGCTCACCCGGCCAACTATCGAGAATGCATAGTTGCCAAAAAGCTACAAAAAATCAGAAATGACGCAGTTTGCCAGCAACTATACGATGGAAAACACAACATGTGAAAAAGAAACGTGAACAACTGAGCCCTAAAGTCAGACAAACGTATTGGCGCCTGGGACGCCATACTGAGTTGACCCTACTCAACAAATTGCTCCTCTACAAGCAACTCCTGAAACCTGTATGGACTTATGGCATCCAACTCTGCGGATGTACCAAGAAATTTAACATTAAAGTCATTCAGACGTTTCACAACAAAGTACTTCGTAGTTTAGTAAATGCGCCAAGGTATTTTTCTCTGTAAAAAGGATCACTACCAACGGTCGGGTGCACCGTCTAAGGGCGACATAAATACGTTCTCGCAAACTTTCAACTGTAGCAGTTTTCATTAAATTTGTACAATTAAGAAATAAACGATTTTCCGTTTAAGCAAAACGTTTGTGTTTTCTATTTTTATAAATGTTTTTATAGCTACTTATGCATCATCCGTTAGCAAAAGTATAAATGACAAAGTAACCACAGCCACTGATTCCAACAAAACTTACGTGAAAACTTTTATTATCTACTACACTAATTTAATTACCAGACACCACATAAATCTAAACCCTGGAAACTCAGTTCCAATTTTTCTCAAATCAAAGATCAACCGGCTTTGATGTCTCGTTCCAACAAACGGACGTTCGGACTATCGACTTAAGCTTTTCCATCAGAGCAGTAGAGTTATTGGAAGCATCGGGTATATAAAAATACTATCTACTACAATAAAATATTGGAAAATCAGTTTTCAATACCAATCCTTAATGTCTTGCCTGCAGTGATGTGTTATAATAATGTGTGTAATTCTGTCTGTGCTATAGAGTTGCTTTATAGCTATTTATTAAACTAGTGTCTTATAAGGCAAATAAGTCACGAAAGAAATGTTTAGCCACGAGAGCTTGCTCGAGTGGCTAATTTTTCTTGAGTGATTTATTTGCTGTTAAGACACGTGTTTAATACATAGGTTTATCCAACACCCTCTCCTGTAACAGTTCTTGAACCTTCATCAAAACCTAAAAAAATTTGACGTTCATTTGACGTTCAAAACTGTTGGCTTATGAACTAGTTGCTATGACAAATTAGAAAACCGTTGAATTATTTTTTCATAAGTCATATGTGTCTTATAGACCTCATAATCCACTCAAAACCGGCGTTATTATGACTACATAATAAACAAGTGTTGGATAAAAAATATTACACCAACTATGTGATGTAATGTACACAAGCCAAATGTAACGTTTTGCTGAATAAAAACTATGTATTTTAAAAAAATGCAATATGTAATAGGCTATAAGGGGTTATATTATAGTGGCTATAAATTTTTCGTTGTCTGTCTAATTCACAGATGGAGATAATGACTAAAGTTTTGAGGCGTGTGTATAATGTGAAGATCTGCATTTCCGCCATGGTTCACAATTCATTCCGATAAGTATGCCGACAAAAAAATGCTCTAAATCACCCATTCTTGCGGTTATGTCAATATCTACCTTTTTTCCAGAAATTTCAGTTTATGCGGCATAGAACTCTTATCATCGGGTGCGGATGGAAAAATTAAATATAGTAAATTTTTACTTTCGAAGAAAGATAAATAATAATCAGAGGATACAATAGAAATCAAATCGGTAAAACGTTCACTTTTGGTAAATTCTTAAAAATTATCCAGCAACAGATGCATGAAAAGTGCATGAAGAATAGTTATGATAGAAGAGATAAAACTTAAATTTTATTTTGGGAAAAAGATGCAAGGCGCAAGTCAAGCTTATGCCCTTCTTCGAATCTCATATTCATCTTTTTTGTACAACTGCTGCATATCCAGAAAGAAGAGGTAAAAATATAGGGAATACT
This sequence comes from Diaperis boleti, assembly GCA_963583935.1. Classification (NCBI taxonomy): domain Eukaryota; kingdom Metazoa; phylum Arthropoda; class Insecta; order Coleoptera; family Tenebrionidae; genus Diaperis; species Diaperis boleti. Next base: position 32,794,140 of record OY757242.1, on the reverse strand, counting down.
GACAGTTTAGGCTGATTAATTTGATCAAAAACTCGGTAAGCAATAAGCACGTCTGCCCAATAAGCCTTTTTTTGCATGTGTTGTGTACAAGGTGTTACAAACTGATTTTCATCTAGTGGCCTGTGTATTTTCTATGTAAAATAAAAAATGCCCCTTTATGAAAATAGTTATACTTTTAAGGAGGAACAATCCGACGAAGAATCCTCTGTAGCCATGTTTTCCGGGCCTGGTCAGGTTTACCATGACAATGAAGTGTAATCATTCCGATCGCGGGACCTCGGATGAGTCCCGTTTCTTCCTTGAATTAATTTAATTAAATGACGTTTATCATGCGGCAACCAATGCGTTATTGACAGAATTAGCAAATGCAAAAAGAATAGAGCGTTAACTAGATGAAAATCATTTTGTAACACCCTGTAACACTTTCGCTTTGAGTCGTCTCTAAACCTAAAATCTTATTTAGCTAAGTTCCATCCGCTGATCGTCTTTAGCTTTTCTGAATGTCTTATTGACACTCGCGCACTTTTAGCACATATTATTATGTATCACTACACGAGGTCTAGAGGTTTCTTTCTCTCCAGTCTGCGGGTGTGGTGGATATCCAAGAGCTGAAGCGCTTCCATGTCGATATGACAATAGAGTGTAGTTTTATGCTTAGCTGCCATTCTCTTGATTTCGTCTGCTACAAAAGAGACCCAGATCGCGGTGCATGTCTTTATTTCTAATACACAATGGGGCATCAACGATGTTTCTAAGGACTTTGTTTTGGAATTTATGTGTACTTTCAATATTGGTTTCTAAGTCACAGCCCCACATTTTGATTATACGGGGTGCCGGGGTGCAGTCCTAGCAAAAAATTTAACCACAAGTAGAACTCGTCAAAATAAATATTTATTGTATTTACCACTTTGCTGAAATCCGCTATTTTTTATTTATTTTTTATAACCCCTTATTATTTCACCCTCCGCCGATTGTAACGCTCAGACAGAAATTATACTCTCATAAACTCAAAATTATAAGTTTTGAGGGAGTAATTTCCACCGTTACTATGCCTCCCGACCTGCATCATCATCAAAGAACCTGTCATCCTACCAGTGGCATGTATATGGCCCAAACCATGAAATGGATGACCGCCCTTCAGGGTATAACTACCCGAACTGGAAGAGCGTTCATTCGGCTTCTCTGCCTTGAAGAGAGAATTTACTCCAGGGTTCTCTCAACCAAGAAGTTTCCCTTGGACTTCGAAAGCGGCCAGGTGTGTACATGACCAGTTAGTGCCCTTACAAGACTGTGTGGACTTCGCGACCCCATGAGACCCCCTTCGCGACAGATTGCGTATTTTGGAAGTAAACCAGTCATGGTGCGGTGTTAGGACTGGAAAGAGGCCACGAAACTTCATTACGCTCTTTTCGAATTTGAGAATTTTTTCGGTTGACAAATTAAAGCTTTCGTTAATATTAATTTAGTGTTGTTTAATAGCTATCTACATATATAATAAAAATGAAATTCAGTACGTTGGAAAATTCCGGAAAAACAATTTTCCGGGCAATCTTTCTTTCTTCAAAAGCCTATATACCTGCACCATTACGATTATTCTAAAAAAAAAAAAATTGCCAAATCGGTCCAGCCGTTCTCAAGTGATGTGCTTCCTTACCAACGGGGAAAACCGGAAACCTAAAAGAACGTGCGAAAAAATGTTGAAATGCTTTGTAAACGCATCACTTGAGAACGGCTGGACCGATTTGCCTAATTCTTTTTTCTTCATATATTCGTAATGTGCAAATAAGGTTCTTACGGAAAGAAAAATTGGAAAAAAGTGCTTTTTTCTATGGGATTTTTGAATGAACTTAATAGTATAACTCACGATTCGAACGATGGATATGCGAAAATCTCTTTTGCTTTGTTCGTTATGGTCCTGGAAAAGTTTTCCAGAAAATAAAATTCGAGACAATTACAAAGGAAAGTCGGAAAATTCAGATAAACTGTATAAAGCACTCTCGATCATAACTGATGAGGATAGGAACGACATATTTGGTTTATTCTTTTTTTGTTTTATTAGTTATGCTCCCGGGATGGAAATAACTAAATTGAATATTTTCAATTGAAAAAAAAATCGGGAAAATCAGGAGAAAAATCCGGAAAAACGCACTCCAGCCTAAATCTATATAAGAAAAATAACATGCTGTTCGTTGGTAAGTCTATCACTTGAGCACAGCTGGACCGATCTGGCTATTTTTTTTATATTTGTAATGGTTCAAATGAGGTTTTTAGGGAAATAAAAATTAGAAAAGTTGGCCGGAAAATTGGAAAATTCGGGAAAAACGGAGTGCTTTCTTTATGGACTTTTTCTATGAACTCAAGATCGTAACTCATAATTCGAACGATGGATATGCGTAACTCTTTTTTTTTTGTTTTGTTCGTTATGATCTTGTAAAGTCGGAAAATTCGGACAACTGCAAAATACATAATTTTTTTAGGCCATAGGAACGACGTAATATTTGGATATTTTTTTGTTTTTTTTGTTTCGTTTTGAATGTTTTCAATTGAAAATAAAAATTGGGAAGATCTGGAGGAAAAAAAAGGTCCACTAGTGTCTTATAGACCTCATAATACATTCAAAATCGGCACTATTATGACTTCATAATAAACCGGTGTTGGATAATAGTAGATTATATTTATTGTCAGCGAGTGAGATATTTGATTCACGTGTACGATAGCATTGAACCTGAAATTTTGGATGCTATTGAGGAAGAGTCAAACTTGAGTATTCGAGGATGTGCTTACCGCACGTCACACGAACAAGGATTGCATCCCTATGTAAGATCAAGAGTTTATTATTACTAACCTACATATTATGCACATTATAGTAGGTTAGCACATGTTTCCATTTAAGCAGTTTTTATTTCGATTCGTTTATCGGGTAACTTTTTTGTGAATCCTCATAAACACACATTTTTTATCTATTTGGAAGAAAACAGTGGGCGGAACCGTGTTGGAATAAAAGTGCGTTGTTTGTGTGCTAGTAACAGGATTTTTTTTCCGAACGCCCCAGTTCCCGTCGCGACAAACGTGGCTGATGACGGCTGGAGCTAGGCATTATTAACGGTTTAGTTTCCTTCACTATTCAGATAAAGTGCAAGGTGCACCTAAAGAAGTTTTCAGTTCAAAAAGTTGGAGCGACGAAACCGATGAGTCTACGAAAACTATCTTCCATTGATTATTGTAAATACGGGAGGGGAATGTGAATTCGTAAACGTAGCTTATATTCGTTGGAAATCCACTACAAAAATCGGCGATTTTCATAGTAAGATTAACTTCGACAGTTACAAAAAAAAATCCATAGAAGACGATTATATTTCGAAAGAGAGAGCATTAATTGACGTTGCAGTGGATGAAATAATAATAATTAATTTAGGAAAAGAGGAAGACGACGACGACGACGATGCATTTTGGGATCTAGGCAGCAGTTCAGAAAGTGATCTAGACTATGAAAAGTGCTATACAAACTGTTATTTTCTTTTACGTCTAAAAAGAGTTTCTCATCTATAGTATATTTAATCGTTGAACAGGAATCGAGCGTTATTAAATAAAACCGTGTGTACTGCACCGAATTTTATAATTGTTTTTGCATATTTCCATTTTCTTTTCGGCACACACCCAGTCCATGAGAGTCACCGGCTTGTACAAACGTTGGTCGTTAATTTAAACTTATTTACTATTATTTTATTTATTATTTACTTACTTTATTAACCGTATATTATATTATTACGGACTCCCAAAAAATAGTGTAAAGCACTAGTAGGATATTGTGTACTTTCATTTTTACTAATCACTTGGCGGTTTGCTTCTAAATTCCACGTATATACAATTTTTTTCCTGAAATTTATGTCTTAAAGTGTCGACTATTGGTGCCCTTACCTTATTACAGGGAGTACCCCGCGTGAATGTTAACGCAAAGAAGTGCAGTGAGCATATCGTACCATTAGTTTAATGACTCACACTTTAAAGATATTTCTCAAACAATATACTAGAAAATCTTCAAGAAGATCGAGCGAGACATTATAGTGATATTCATTTTAGCTTCAGGCGTTGCGTTTTATTGCTGATCACAAATTTGATATGACACCAAATACATATATAAAAATTAGTTCCATTACGCCAAACTATAGGGTTTAATAATAATATTATATTTGTTGAATGTTTCAAAAAGTCGGAAAACTATTACCTACTTTATTGATTTCAGAACGGGAGTCGTAATTCTTTTTCTGGAAAGGGGGCTTAAGGTCAGAAAGGTTGGAAACCTTTACTAAGCACGATTTATCAAAGCAGTAAGTATTCCAGCATAATTATAATTATTTTAAATTTCGCAAAGTGTTTACTAATCGATACCATCCCAAGGCTTTGAACTTAATCAATTGGAGGACAAGAGCAAGTCGGTGAGAGTATGCACATGCAAAAAAATAGTACATAGTTTATTTAGTTTTAGATTAAGTACCTCCAGAGCGGTATATTTTTGAAACGGTCCCAGTTCTCATCAAGCAATATAAAGTTTAATTGCGCATTTGGCTCGGTAAGAAGCATTGCAATAAAATAATAAAAATAATAGAGGGGTATAAAAGTGAGGAAGCTCAAGCTCACCAAATTTTGAATAAAAAAGCTCATACCTATATAAGTAATGATCTGATGAGTAGAACTGTCAAAAACAAAATAAAGAACTCACTGTTTTACAATAAGGCAATTTATGGATAATTTGTTTTGTAATATAATTATCCTATATGGAGAAGATACCTTTCGTTTTTTGTTTTCTGATATTTGAGTTATTGGCCCAGTTTTCACGATTTATTCATATTCTTTTAAAGGAAGACAATATAGTAGAAGTTTGTGCCTCCTTGCATTGTATAACTCATCGTTCATTATCCTAAGTCTACAACTTCACTTATTTCGGACCCAGACACGTACATGTAACACTAAGTAATTTGCACTATAGTGTCTTACAGATATTGTTTACAAAACTGAACTTCACCGAATATTTCTTCCAAATTACGTTTATTTAGTCTGTATACCTCATACCGATGAGATGTATGCATACGGGCTGGAATAATATTATCGCCGTACGTCCTCGAGAGGAATGTGAGTAACGAAAGTGCAATCGTTAAATGATCACTCACGCGTTGGTTTTGGGCAATAATGGTCTGGCAGAGGCAGACGGGCGAAGAACCTGCTTGACAGGTAAAGAATCGAGCGGAACGCGAGCTGCAGCGAGCCGTGGGGCACCTGTTCTAACCTGGAGTGGTCCATTGTGCGCGTACACAAAGCGTCATCGTTCATATCGTCCTAAGCTTGCTTACCTCTTCGGCGAACTCGAAGTCTCCGTCGAACTTTCTCTTCCTTTTGGCGTCGGTCGAGCAGACGACGACCGCCGCGACGGCCAGGATTACAATCACTCGCATTGGGGCGCGTCTCCCGCCAAAAACCGGAAGAAACGAGCTGTCAAGGCGGTTTTTTCGTCCTTTTTTAATTTATTGGATGGCTCACTTTCTCTGCACTAGGCGAGTGACCGATCAAACGTACTCTTGCTTACTGTTGTACAATGGACGACCTGCCGCGACAAACCACGACCACTTTTTGATTATATTCGATTTCAGTGGCCGTCTCTTTTCCATCGGAGATTGCGCGGCGCCACACAAGAAAAGCTTTCTTGTGCAGGATGGTGTGGTGGGGAAACTCCGAATACCAAATCAATGCCCAATGCAGAGAATGTAGACGCGGAATGGAATCGCTCTTACGCCCATTTTTACACACCGGTGGCAAAAAATACAAGGATAGCTATTTTTTAGTGGCACGCCCACTGCCTAAATGCAAATTAACCAAAAATTCACTACAAAAATAAATGTGTTGTTACCTATGATAATAATTTTGCATGATTAAAAAAAAAACATTCAACTTATTATAAAGCACACAAAAATAGATAAACTTTCACCCCATTATGTACCCAGATTAGTTCTGATAAACTTTAGCACCAAAATTTTCTAGTGTTGATAAAGTTCGGTATACAAAAATCATAATTCCGTTAGGTATTTGACGTTTTCTTGAACAATCCTCCAACAGTGCATTTTTTACGTTACAATGTTTGCACAGTGACGTCATCAACAATTTTTTGAATGGAAACGCCAAATTTTTCTTTCAGATTCTGGTAGATCTTTTTATTACAGGAAAGTTACCAAACACGGAATACAATTTTGTTTTTCAATTGAAACAAAACAAAGTTTTTCATAGCAAGAATTGGATAGCTATATTTATTAAGTATCTAGTAATCTAATCTAGTCATACATTTTTACATCTTTTAATAAGAGACATGTTTTCATAATTAGATAACACAATATTAGAATTATATAAAAATAAAAAATAAAGCAAAAAGGAGCTAAAGTAAATTTACATTTCTAATTTGCTGTTGTAACAAAGCCATTAACGCATCCATTTTGAGTGCGTTAATGAGCCATTAACGCACCCAAAACCTAAGAATTTCTTTTTCCATTTCTAACACACACTGAACCCTGCACTGGACGAAATCTCAGTGTGATTTTGAGATTATGGTTCCATGGCAAGTCATGTCAAGTATACGTCAGGTACAAAAAAATCAAAATTTAACAAAATTCCCTAAATTAGCAAAATTGATTTTATTTTGGAAAAAATGAAATTAATATGCAAATTAGAAAAAATAACATGAAAAACTCGTTTTGTGAAACTTAAGAGCACTCGTTCTTTACAGGCACTCCTGCCTACGGCAGTCGTGCTGCAAACCTGAACTTGTGTCTTAATATAAGTTTTACAAAACCAGTGTTTCAATATAACGAGTGAGCAACAAAATTCGTGTAAAGGTTAGTTTTTTGTTTAGATTCCAGTTTCTCATTAATTTGACAGTAAATTCAAAGCATTTTATTTTGCTACTGCCCTTAATTGAGTTACAATAATTAATAATGCATTATCAAAGAATAACATACAAAATTCTCTTCACAAACTTGAAAATAAAATATAAATAGGTAATGGAAAAACCTTAATTTATACCATTATGCTTCTGTATAACTTATTCTTCTATCATTATTCAACAACAATGCACCTAATATTCGATCTTCATTGTGCACCGCACCGCAGTGGCAACCTAATCTAGCAAAGAATAATTTGTATGGTGGTCGACACTGAAAATGGTTTGTCAAAGTCTTGAGGGAGCATTGTCAGTTTTCAGGAAGGTTGGGAGTCCAGATATTCTTGAGGGAACGTTGTAGAAGTTTTTACAGAGTATTGAGGAAATATGTACCACATCCAAGGGAAGTCTTGAGAAAATCTTTTTGACAACGTTAATGAAAGTTTTAAAAAAGTCTTGAATGAGTGAAGCAAGGTCAAATTGAAGTTTTGATGCACGTGAAATCTTAGAGTACCAAAATTTTGTCTTATATTTTTTCCACATATTAAGTTATTATAGTACAATAAAGTTGTGAATGGGGTCGTCCTTCTCAACTGAATTTGACGAATTCAACTATAGCATCTCGTAGACTATATGTAACATGAAGCCCTAAAACGTGTTCTGTTGTTTAATAAAGTTGTTTTGTGAGACGATCCCATTGTTAGAAACACCTATCTTTTTTGGAATTACGTTTTAAATTAATAGTTTGTAATACTGTAAATTTTGAAAATATACCGAAAAAAGTTGGTAATTTAGCATAATTTTGAAAAAAAAAAACTTATTATTGGTATGGTATTCCTCTTGGGCAATCTCACTAAGTGAATCAGTTTCATAATCTGAAAAGTTTTCTTCCGATTGTGAATCTGATTCTCCTAATAGTGTAATAATTATAATAGGAGGTATATCGTCAACGTTACAAGTACCCATAGGTTTTGTCCAATCTTGTCTATTAAGTGTCTAATGCCAGCTGTACACAACGACAAAGCTTCTTTCCATAAATCAGCAACCTTATTCTTAAATGAGAGCTACGAATTGATGTGTTTATCATAATGAGAATTACACCATAATAATGAGTTGTATTCGCAGTGGTATGGAGGAAGTCTACGAACCGCACGTTCTAATAATAATTGAAGTTGTTCCTCAATCACGTAACATTTGTTATTGTGTTATTGCAAAAGTTGTAATACTATTTTTTGTAAAACTCTTATCAAGCATTAGTTGCTTTGTCGAAGAGTATGTTGGTGGTTTAACCACTCATATTGAATGATACGGATCGTTATCCCTAACCACCACACATTTTCCGTCAAAGCCTGACAAAGCAGGAATGAGCTGTTTTTCAGTCCACTCTCAGGTCTCCAGTCATTGTCTTGTGATAGTCGCAGTCGTTATTTTTACTGTCCAGTAGTAAGTCACAGCCGGGTAAGAATCCTGAAGTACTTCCGGCATATAGAATGGCAAATGTTTTAACTTCACTATTTAATTTAGCAACATAACTTAATATCCAAGTTTCATCTAAGTAAATAAAGTTAATCTGTTCACTAGAATTTAGATATTGTAAATACCGTCTAAGAAATTTAATATTGGCTGCAATGACGTTTTTTCGCTCAAGTAGAATTTTGCAATTATTGACAATTTTGTATCTATATCCAAAAAAATTATGTATAAACTTACTGCGGCTACCTTTAAATTCAAGCTCTTCACATGCGAAATTTAGTAATCGATCTAAAGTATAGTATTCATTGATTGAATTCCACTGGTAAATTTTGATTTGCAGATGTTTTTTGAAAGTGTAATAAACTTGAGTGAAATGAAAATAAAATGATCCCCAGTAAAAATCAAATTCGAGTGTATTTTAGGGAGATTAATACACGACAAATTCCACAACAAAATTCATTAAAAAAATTTGTTGCAACATTTTTGCTGTAATGTTGAAGAACATTTTCACAACACTTTCTTTATAAATCTCTCCGTTACCTTTGCGCATGTTGTAGGCCCATTTTTTTAAGATTTTACCCAACTGTTCCTTCAAAGTGGCGGTTAGAATGCTATAATTCCGCTCGGCTATAATCTTGCAATACTGAAATTGTTTCCACACTGATTTCTTGGTGTTGATACAGTCCGCATTTTACCATCGCGTCCAGGATGGTAAAATTTCGATTCGACCGAGACTCCAGCACAAGGGAGTATGTTGTCTTCGTGAATCATGACGATATCATCACCTACTGCTGCAGGGCGAGTTGATGTGGCCCATTTGGAAGGTTGTTGTAGTGGGACGTGTTCATATGGTGCTCTTTGGGACACAATTATTCACTGCCCCCTCTATTTCAAAGTGAACAGTTTCCAAACCGGTTTGAAGTCATTTTGCGACAAAAATTAATTTGACAGATAATGACAGAAACAGTTCTCAAAGCATACTGTTTACATGAATTGTTTAGAGCTAGACGCATTTTATTCACTGATAAAAAGCTACGCAGCTTTTAATCAGTTATAAAACCTACCTAGCTTTTAATCACTTAGCAACTTATGTCATTGGTCAAAATTTGAAAATATCATCGCAATGATTGGTTGAGTATTCATGGAGTGTATTAATCGCGACCAAAGTTTCGAAACGCTAATTTGAAATTTTTCTTACTTCCCCTTCTGATATTAAATTTGAAAGTTACTCCCTGTGAATAATTCGTAGACTTTTAATATCGCATTATAATCTCCTGCAAGGTTAGAAAAAAAATATCAATAATGTGGAAATTTCGGAGCGTGAGGAACCACGAGTAGATCGAATTTTCATTCTAACCGAGTAACAAACCGTATTTTCTCCACAACCAGAAAATATGAATAAAAAACAATTAAATCTGAACAAAACAAAGTTATTTATTGAAACATTGTATTAATATTGATATTTATAGTGTTTGTACGATTACTGAAATTAAAAACTGGTGCCTTTCCGCAATATTTATAATAGCAATCTATGTACTTCATTGAGAACAATAAATTATAGAATATTAATTCTATCACTTGTTATAGAATGAAACTACATACATGCAAAGCACATAAGAAGCAAGTATTCCAGAATAAATAGTCTACCTCTAGAGTGAGAATGTTTACTTTCTGTTATTAAAAATGATTTCGGAATTATTACATTCTCTAATGGTCGTGGAGAAAAACAATTCCGCCAGTGTGTCATATCTCTTGCAACTTTAATTTAAATTTTGGTCATTTTAAAACACATGAATATTTCGTTGGTTCCAAAACTCAGTTTTCCTTTTTAAATTCAAAGCCCTTTCTTCAATTTATGTATAAATTCGCCTGTCTTCCACTTTTGACAAATAACTGACAAATCGGCGGTGAAATGTGTTAACCTGCTAACTCCACTCCTAGGGTAAACTGAGTTTATAGTTTTAGAAAGAGAAAAAATACTCCATAAGTCTGAAAAGCAGCTACCTCCTTTAAAATAATAAAAAAAAAAACATAAAATACTTTAAAATTAAAATTTAAATATATCTAAGTCGAACTCCACAAACTTTAATAACTGTAAAATTACTAATGGAACATGTTTCGGCAGAACACTTCTGCCATCATCAGCCCAAAAAATTAATTTTTTATATTCTTTAAGGGCTGATGATGGCAGAAGTGTTCTGCCGAAACATGTTCCATTAGTAATTTTACAGTTATTAAAGTTTGTGGAGTTCGACTTAGATATATTTAAATTTTAATTTAAATTTACTCCACCTGGATTTAGAACATTCTTCTGGTTTATAAAATACTTTGTCCCAATAATACCTGTTATCTCCAAATGGTTTACTGTAAACTCTGAAATACAAGCGTTTTAATAGTTTCTTGTAAATTTTTGCAAAATGGAGTTAGCAGGTTCACATTTCACCGACGAAATTCAAAAATAAAATAAAAAATTAAACAGAAAAAATAACAATTGCAAGTTGTATTTAGTGACACAGGTGTTTAACATAACAAAATTAAATTTTTGGTAGTTCCATATAATGGAAATAAATTTAATTTTCTAGAACGCTAGAATGAGCCACAACGCTTCTTCTTAAAAATATTGATAAAAATATCTGATCAAAAATTTTTAGTAAAATTATTATAGACTAAACATAATGATGTTCACTTATTCACAAAAAACACAGATAAAAGTCCAAACATTAGACACTTGATCCATAATTCTCCTTGTGTGTCTTTGGAAAAACTACGCTGTAAGAACACGTATTCTACATTCGCCGATTCAAAAACTTCTTGGCCTATTAGAACATCAGGTTATATTATAACTTCGCCTTTGTCAGAATCTGTATTATCATCACTAGGTTTTTATTCACTTTTGGTTTTGGTTCTTTTTTGATTTTCTGATGGCGAGGAATTTATTAGCGCCGCTAGAGTCGCTTTTCTGCCCTTGTTAGACGCTTTACTCTTCTTTGCCGGTACAGGACTTATGTCGTATGGAGTTACTTCAGTTTTACGCTGGTACGGTCAAGAATAGAGGGTGAAGATGGACAATAAAGTTCACGTTCTGTTTCAGATGCAAATGGTGATGTAGTCAAATTGTTGTATCCGAGGGGTGTGTTTGATGACACAGGAAGAGGGCCATGTTCTGCTAAACGCAAAGGTGGGACCAAAGGATTATCCTGTAATGTGGATAATTGTTTAGAGTTTGATGTTGTACACCCGTCTTTTATCGCATCCTGTTTTGTGGCGAGAGTCCTGTAATGCGGAAAGCATATAGTGCGACTACACCTCTTTGTACCTTCAGATAAGCATTGATGAATATTTCTAAAGCATTCAATCACCTATTATTATTATTGTTTCTCATCCACACCCGAATTTCTCCATCCCGATGGTTGTGTTACTCCTTCAGCTCTTGGAGGAGAGCCTCTCGTCATTAACTGGGGACTCAAATATTTCCTAGGAAAAATAATGTACGGTGGTACAAACTGACCGGTGGCATTCATGCAGATAGGGTTTGCTTGTATGGATCTTTCTGCAGATCTAAGGGGAGCTACTTGTCGTTTTCCTCTGAGACCTATAACTTTATTGGATAACTTGCTTTGAACGACAGTGAGGCCTGTAAATGCTATTCGGTGGATAGTTTCTAGTTAACTTTTTCTTTGTCAAAGCCAAATGCCCTAGCCAAAGAAGTACCAGTTGGTGTTCGTATCGAAAGCCTGCTTCTATGGCGCTTAAAAAATAATTTTAACCACTGTCTGTCGGCCATTCCAGATTCACAGAATGGATTTTGCAAATGATTTCGTCTAGCTAGCAGGTATGCCATTCTGCGAAGATCGTTTTTTGTCAGTCTACTGACTTCGCAGCTTTTAAATATCCCCCTTTTTCACGCATCATTTTGATAGCTGCCGTCATATTTTCTGAATCCCAAATTTTTCGTTTCTCTTCAGAATGTGAAGAATTCATTCTAAAAAAAAATAAACAAAACACTATTAATCACACAAACAGCAATCCACTAGCACGTAAATATTGAGACCCAAATACGGAATATTCCATAATACGGATACTATTCCATATTTGGTTACTTTCCTCTAGTTAAACGGTCGTTAAATTTGCAAAAACAAAAATTCGATTTTCGTTGGAAACACAATGAATTCTAAACTAATAAAAAGAGTATCTACGTTGCATCACTACAAAAACAAAACTTCGAATCCGAGACTTGTTAATCATGGGGTATTTAACCGAATACCAGAATAGAAATTTTAATAATGGTTGGGTATGGTGAAAGAGCAAGAGGTCATGAGGAAGCCTGCGCTTTATTTAATCAACAACATCCGGATATAATCTCAATTGTCAGATCTACAGTAAGTAGAATAGTAGCAAAATTTTCTGAACATGGGACTGTACGAGACTCACCAAGGCACTAAATTAAATATTTTACTGGAAGCCGAATAAACTCCAATACCGACTACACATATCGCTCTGTTAATGGAAAAGTGACACAAGTCAAAATTTGCCGTTTTTGAGTTCGTGCAATGCACGGCTTCCTAGATTAGAAAGGGACCAAGTCTCCCTTCTCCGGCTGGTCGGGGTTGAAAAAAAAACGGTTTCTGACAATAATAATGTACCATACAATGTACCCTGGCTGACTAAAATCTACCACGTATCTGGCCGTTGAAACTGATTGCCAATGACGTTTAAACGGCTCGCCACGAATGACCTCAGAATCAGGAATTCTCAGAAAAGTCGTGTAACATTTTTGTTAAAATAATAGTAATTTGTGTACCTAGGCCGTAAAAGTTAGATTTTTTGGACGAGGACACAATGCAGATAAGGCCAAAAAAAAACTTTTGGCCGAGGTGCACACGTTTTTTAGGCGATGATCACAAAAGAATTCAAAAATTTGGTCATAATTTTTTTTAGGCGATGATTACGAAAAAGGTGATTTTACGGCCTCTTTTGGAGCCGTAAAGTTTTGCTTTTTTGTACGCATCTGTCAAACTCTACTTTTTTCGGACTGATCTGTCAGAATTTTACAAATGTGTACAAAAAAGTTAAATTTCATGGCTCCAAAAAAGCGGCCATACAAACACCTTTTTGGTAATCATCGTTTAAAAAAATATATTTTAAGTTAGTAAACGCCAAAGTAAATGAGCAAATACGCCAAGGTCTCAGAAAATTGGATGATCTTCTAAAGCAATGATCTCAAGTGGGAATATTAATGTACAGATGTAGGTATAAAAACCTTAGGAACATAATTTTAATAGATCACCAAAATTACAATGTTAAAATCTCGATACGGTGGCCTGAATTCTAAAATAAGTTTTTACTTTAAGAATCGGTTTTTTCTCTACAGAAATTATCAATGACCGGTTTAATTGTGGTATTAAGTATGATTAAGAAGGAAGGCGGTTTGCTTGAAGACCGTATTTTGGGCACGATGCTGGTGGTGACGACGACTCTCGATCTAGTAACTACATACAACTAACTGTCCAATCTTGTTTTATTCTCTATTTTTCTTACAAATTTCATTTCTGTAGTTATTATTATCTTTTTCTGCTTCTCCGCCATAGTCCATGTTGCCCCACCGAATAGAAGTATTGGCATGGCTACTTTCTTGAAAACTTGCACTTTAACATCTTTCGGTATCTCTTTCTTTCCTATAAATGTATTTTTTATACTATTAAACAGTTTTCCTCCAGTTCATGTTCTTTCCTTTATTTCTTCTTCTATCTTTTCATCCTCTGATAGTATTAAAGCCAAGTATTTAAATTTCTTTACTTGGTCTAATTTTTCTTTTCCTACTTTTATTGAGTGTTTTTGCGGATTGCTTCCCATTATCATTATCTTATTGTTAGTCTTCTCTATATTGATATTCAAGTATATTTCTTCTAATGTTTCCTTGTAAATTAAGTGCTACTTCATCTTTTGAAATTATAACCATATAATGTATTTTCCATTTTCCATCAGTCTATTTTATATTATGCTCTTATTCCTTTTATCTTTGCTTTCTTCATTTCCTCAAAATCAATTTTGATTACATCGCTCTGACCCCTTTATCACAGTGCTCTTTAAACATGTATTCTGTCGCTGATTATATTGAAATAATTTACGGGGAATGTGGACGAAATGCTAGACAAGCAGCGAGGATGTTTGCCGAACGCTATCCTGATAGAAATCATCCGGATCACAAACTGATACTAAAGGCAAGTTGGTGATGCTGACAGGACAGTACGTACTGCGCGGTCCCCACATTTAAATCCTCTGGATTTTTTCTTTGGGGACACGTAAAAAATGTTATCTACAGACGTCCCGTTGGAACACAGGAACAGCTCAGGGGCCAGGTTCAAGAAGCTCTTGCCACAATTACCCTTCAAATGATTACAAATTCTAAGTTGAGTCTTTTGCGGCGAGCACAGTTATGTTTAGAGATGAACGGTGGGCATTTTGAACACTTGCTCTGATTGCTTTGTTGTCCCTTTTTGACAATATTCTTTTTCTGTTATAATTAGTTTGCATATACCCTTTCCTCTTGTTTTTGTAGTGGTACATATAAGTTCGTGTACGTTAAATAAAAACGGTTCTTTCAGAACCTCCATTTGTTGGTTTATTAAAAAAAAAAACACAAAAAAACATACAATGCCAAGAGTGACATGGTGACATCTACCTTAACCTACGTGTTGGCACTTTAACGTGGATGTCACTCCGACAGTACGATAGCCTACCAACAGATTTATGTTATACCAACACCTGGACCTTCCCTTTCTGGGATTGTTGATTTTTTCAACAAAAAGTGCAACAGCGCTGTTATGTAAGCCAAAAATTTGTCTTTGTTTGCATTTTCGGGATCCATATTGTCGTCGGCATTTGTCAGTTTCCTCTGGGGCGCGAGTTCTGGGACACCCTGTATATGTTGATTCCTTATATAAACTTTATACTCCTTTTATTATTTCTGTAGTTGTCTTTAAAGCATAAATGGGCTTTGTTACGCCTTTTGGGGTACTAACAGTGTCGCCGCGCGCATTTCAGTACCACCCCCGAACCACCCTGTTATATCTTAGTATTTAAGTTTTGTACAATTATAGTGTCTATTTAGAAGTTTACGTTTAACTAGCGTGAATAAATACTCATCGTTGGCTTCTTTATTTTCTTTGACTGCTTTTTATCCTACTTATCCCATTATTAATTTAAAAAAATCATCATTTACCCCTCTATTTAATCGGAATGGACATTGTGTTTGCTCTAAAGTATGTTCCAGTTTATCTCTCAGACGATTTGCTATATTTGATATTGTGCTTGTTAGTGTTATCCCTCTATAATTGCTGCAGTCTTTTGTGTCTCCTATTTTGTAGATTTGTGTTATGATGCCTGTTGTCCAATCCCTTGGTGCACTATCTACCATTATCTTGTTCATTATAGTCTTTAGTTCTTGTATGGCAGTCTGGTAGTGCTTTTATTATATCTGATGTGATTTTCTCATATTCAGGTGTTTTTGCCCATTTTAACATTTCTAGTGCTTCCCTCATTTCCTCTACATTTATTTCATCTGTTTGTGTTGTTTCTATTCCTTGTACTTACATTTCTGTGTTGATTTTCGTTTTTTAAATCTCGCCCTTCTAAAAGATCTTTATAATATTCTCTCCGCCTGTTCATAATTTCTTCTTCTTCTATGTGTTGTTCCATCTTTGTCCTTTATATTTATTATTTTCCCTGCTCTTTTCTTCTGTTTCATGCTCCTAATTGCACCGAACGAAGCTTCTAGTTATCTTATACGCGTTTTTTATTGGTTCTTAAAATTGCGGCCATGATCTCTTTTCTTCACCTATAATTCTTTTGATCTCCCTTCCTCGTTGTGCATATCTTCTCCAGTGGCTCTTTTTATTTCTTTTACTCTATCTGTCCACCAAATAGTCTTTTTTAAATATCTATTTACTATTTTTGATGTACCACTTGTCCTCTCACTGTTGTTAAAATTATTGTTTTAAGTTGCACCTTATACAGGCCGTTTCAATCGAAATGAGCCACCCTTACAATAAATAACTTTTTAGGAAAAGAGATTTAAGCAAAATATAACAACCGGTCACTTTTAACCTCGAGGGGGACATGTTTTGATGCAATAGTAGCCTGACAGGAACGACCCTATTTTTTAAATGGGGAATAGGGGTTGAGTAACATGTCGTTTGAAAGGTCTTTTAATTGTCTTTTCAACCACATAAGTGTTTTTTTTTTCATTACATAGTTTATAAGTTAGAAAACAATTTTTTAACGGATTTGTTTTATATCTAGGCATGCTTGCAATTAACGATAAAAAAACTTGCAATAAACATTATTAGACAATTTATTATTGATTGGATTAGTATTCTAAATTAATTTTGACGTCATCCATACACATTCGTATTACATATGTAATTATTAACACAAGAAATAACACAATTATAAGACTGTAATGAAGGAGCATTTATGTACGTTGCTTATTGTTATAATAACTTCCCCCGACCACGGGATTGGTAGACGAGGTCCTGTAAAATGGCCAGCTAGATCGCCCGATTTTAAACCTCTAGATTTTTATTTGTGGCGACACCTCAAGTGCAAAGTTTATGCGACACAACCAGTTTATCTGGAAGATTTGCGACAAAAGATTATCCTGAAATGTCGACAAAATAACATCGGAAACATTTGTCAAAAACAAAACAATTGTCTGGATCATTTTTGGTGGTACAGTTTAGTTTACAGTTCAGTTTACTCATCGCCCTGATGATGCCAACATTGTTGGCGAAACGTGCGTTGGCAGTTATAATAAAATTGTTTTTGGTGTTTTAGGGAAAAACTGATTAAAAGTAGTCGGAAACATTTGATAATTGGCTGTATCAGTGCATGGAAGTCGATGGGAATCATTTTGAACATTTGATATAAAATCAAATTTAGTGTTCAATAGTACAGTTGCTTTATCGCTCAGGAAATTAAACACGAATATTATGTTTTCAGATTATTTTTTATTTACTTATTGTTCAGAATATTTGGTATAAATGACGACAAATTTGATTAAAACATTATTCAAATCAATAATAATTGTATAATCAATAATCATTGTTTATTGCAAGCTTTTTATCGCTAATTGCAAGCATGCATGTCTAAATACAAAACAAAACCGTTAAAAATTTGTGTTTTTTTTGTAACTACTAACTTATAGACTATGTAATTAAAAAATAATTATGTGGTTGAAAAGACAATAAAAAGACCTTTCAAATTACATGTTACTCAACCCCTATTCCCTATTTAAAAAATGGGGGTCGCTCCTGTCAGGGGTATGGCGTCGCACCAAGCGTGCCTACTATTGCATCAAAACATGTGCCCCTCGGGTTTTTGACCAGTGTTTAGATTTTGCTCAAATCTCTTTTCCTTAAAAGTTATCGAGGGTGGCTCGTTTCAATTAAAACGGCGCCTGTATGTTACGAAAAAAAGAGGTAGGTTGCCTCATTTACACAGCCGTTAGTATTTACCTGACAATGCCTGCCATCAGTGTCCGGCTGTGATGTATCTGGCTAAAATATCATTCATCATATATTTTCTGGAGACTTCTTTCTTTGCATTTAATTTTGATGTTCGATCTTAGTTTATGTATTTTAACTGATGTATTATTCTGTGGTTGGAATTACATAGTCATCCGAAAGCATCTGAAAAGGTGTTTCCAGAAAATCATACAAGTACCGGCTGTATCAAAAGGTGCATAATAACGGCATGTAATTAACTGTTCGGTACTTTAATGCATTATGCACAGTAAATAATTGTCATTGTAAGTATAGTAACCAGTTGCACGGTAGGTTACACCAGTAATTAAATATATGTTTGCATAGTAAAATATAGCACAACTGCTGTGTATTTTTTGCTTTACGCACAGTATAAAAAATGTTTGCTCGGTATAAAATATAACATCATTTAATACTTATTTAATTGCGTCACGCACAATATAAAAAATGTAGCTATGTCCGGTACAATTCAATAAGAACAATAATTATTAGAGATGGCACACTGTATTTTAATATACAGTGTGATCATAAAGTTCCCCACAAAAATTCATAATTTAATTATGTTATGTTTTTGCGAAAAATGCTCGAACAGGTCGATTTTTGTTTTTAAATAGCTATCTTTCGACATAAAAATTTTGTTGATGACGTCATCTGTTTATGAACTATGACACCGTGATCAATTTTTTTAAATGGAAACCCCCAACTTTTTTTTGGGTTTTCTATGCACTTTTCAATTCTCTATTCAACAAGGGTAAAGGAGTGATATCTTGCATAACTTTTTTTTTTTTTGAAAAAATTTATGAAGTTTTACTGCAAAAAAATAAATTTTCATTCCTTGAAAAAATACTATTTCACTACGAATTCGTAGTGAAATGGCGCAGATTAGTCCAGAAGTGATTGCACGAAGTGTTCAAAGCGTTAAAACATGTCTGGGTATGTGTCAAATAGTTGGCGGGTGTCAGTTTGAGCACTTGCGTTAAATTTTATTAAATGGTTTTTCATTTTTCGATTTTTGTTTTTCAAATTTATTGTTATTTTTCAATTTTTTTTCAAGGAATAAAAAATTTATTTTTTTTCAAAAAAAAAGTTATGCAAAGTATCAGTTTTTTACTCTTGTTGAATAGAGAATTGAAAAGTGCATCAAAAACCCAAAAAAAAGTTGGGGGTTTCCATTTAAAAAAAATTGATGACGGTGTCAGTTCCAAAACAGATGACGTCATCAACAACATTTTTATGTCAAAAGATTTTTCACATAGACATGGGAGCCCAGGTTAGGTATGAGAATAGGTCGTAAAGTATTTTTCACATGGACATGCGGCCCCCTTTGGGCTGGACCAATATTTATGATCTTTGCTTTGTTGGATTTTTTTCCGCCCCGAATAGCAGAATAACTATTAAAATATGGACATGGGGTCAGGGGGCCCCCTTGGGTTTATAACTCAAAAACGGTTTTATGATATCTGATTTATTGGATTTGTCTCCGCCCCGAATAGCAGAATAGCTATTAAAACATGGATATGGGGGCTCAGGGAGGGCCCTGTGTTATTGATTCTGAGGCGGTACAAAGTTCGCCGGGACAGCTAGTAAATATATATAACATAATTTTTACTATGCGAATAACATTTTACTCAGAAAATACTTAACATTTAGATTTTTATACCGAGCGTCCAGTATAATCTACTGAACACTTCAGAAAGTACTGAACATTCAGATTTTCATACCGAGCGTCGATGATTTTTACTATGCGAATAACATATTATACTTGGCAGTGTGGGTTTTAAACATGGGGCACAATTTTTTTACCGAGCAATTAAGTAGATAACCATGACTGCTTATTAAATACATAGCGATAATAATACCTACTATGATTCTATTACTAATATTATGCATTAGAATTATATAAATTGCAATATCAAGGTTTACCGAAAAATGTAACCAGGCAAACGAATTAAATACTATGTGAATAATTTGTTGCGCATAATAACTGCTTAGTACTAGTATCCTTGGGCTTCCCTTGGAAAAATTCTAATTATGGCAATGTAATCAGACATGAGTATAAAAATATACCTTAACAGAAATTTAATAAACGATTCTCACGCACCAGTTTAATTTATTTATAGTTGAAAAACTCTGAGTCCCAAAAAAAAAAGGAAAATTTGAAAATTTTAGAAAAAAAAAATCCAAGAATATTTTACAAAATTTGCTTTAAAAAAAAAGAGAACCGACTTCAAAAAGTGAAAAATAATTGAATACATGTATTATTACATGTACTACCCAATGATCTGTCTGAAGTCGGTGCCAAGCCAAATAGGTTACAAATTTGTAACATATTGTAATTATACAAAAATATCAACAACGTTATAACGCATACAAAATTCGATATCATTCGAGACGACCGTCAACGAAGTCTGCCGTTTGGGATGTTTTGCTCAGCACGAGCCCCCCACCCACGCTTACGCATTCCCGTGCGTTCGCCGGGAGACCTTCGATGTGGCTGGAGCAGGCAGCCTATCTATCTACTACCTATTTGGCTTAGCACCGACTTCAGACAGATCATTGGGTAGTACATGTAATAATACATGTATTCAATTATTTTTCACTTTTTGAAGTCGGTTCTCTTTTTTTTAAAGCAAATTTTTTTACAATTTTAAGTGATAAGTTAGCGATACCTAGTAAAGACGCTTCTCCAAAATTGAGGTCCTCAATATAGTTGACGAAGAAATCGGTATGAACATATGTAATTATATACATAAAATGAAGAAAAAATATGGGGATTTCCATGGGATTCCCTGATCAGATAATGATTTTTTGACCATGGAACCACGTCAAGAGTATACCCTTTCAAATAAAAGAAGAATTTTGTAAATCGGTCCACAACTGACAAAGAAATCTGTGAACATACATGATAAGTCGGTTAAAAATTTGCTTTTAAAAAAAAACAGAACCGTTTTCAAAAAGTCAAAAATAATTGAATACATGTATTATTACATGTACTACCCAATGATCTGTCTGAAGTCGGTGCCAAGCCAAATAGATTACAAATTTGTAACATATTGTAATTATACAAAAATATCAACAACGTTATAACGCATTCAAAATTCGATATCATTCGAGACGATCGTCAACGTCTGCCGTTTGGGATGTTTTGCTCAGCACGAGCCCCCCACCCACGCTCACGCATTCCGGTGCGTTCGCCGGGAAACCTTCGATGTGGCTGGAGCAGGCAGCCTATCTATCTACTACCTATTTGGCTTAGCACCGACTTCAGACAGATCATTGGGTAGTACATGTAATAATACATGTATTCAATTATTTTTCACTTTTTGAAGTCGGTTCTCTTTTTTTTTAAGCAATTTTTTTTACAATTTTAAGTGATAAGTTAGTGATACCTAGTAAAGACGCTTCTCCAATAATGAGGTCCTCAATAATGTTGACGAAGAAATCGGTGAACATAATTATTACATAAAATGAAGAAAAAAATTGAGGATTTTTCTCGATTTCCATGGGATTCCCTGATCAGATCCTGATTTTTTGACAATGGAACCACCTCAAGAGTATACCCTTTCAAATAAAAGAAGAATTTTGTAAATCGGTATACAACTGACAAAGAAATCGGTGAACATACATGATAAGTCTGTTAAAGAGGGAGCGAAAATTTGAGGATTTTTCTCGATTTCCATGGGATTCCCTGATCAGATCCTGATTTTTTAACAATGTAACCACCTTTAGAGTATACTCTTTCAAATAAAAGAAGAATTTTGTAAATTGGTCCACAATTGACGAAGAAATCGGTGTACATACATGAAGTCTGTTAATAAAAGGGAGCGAAAATTTGACGATTTTTCTCGATTTCCATGGGATTTCCTGATCAGATCCTGATTTTTTAACAATGTAACCATCTTTAGAGTATACCCTTTCAAATAAAAGAAGAATTTTGTAAATCGGTCCACAATTGTCGAAGAAATCGGTGAACATACATGAACTCGGTTAATTAAAGGGAGCGAAAATTTGAGGATTTTTCTCGATTTCCATGAGATCCCCTCATCAGATCCTGAAATGGTGAAAATGGGACCAATCTGTAAGTATACTCTTTCAAATAAAAGGAGAATTTTACAAATCGGTTTATAAATGACGTTATAAATGAGTTCTGCGGTAACAAACATTAAAAAAAAAAAAACATACAACCGAATTGATAACCTCCTCCTTTTTTGAAGTCGGTTAAAAATCAAGTTGGTTCGGTCAATTTAGACATTCGAAGGTGCATAAAATCCCAACAAGCTGAAAATCAGTAAAATTGTTCAAAACATAATTAGAAATAAAATTTAAAAGTTCCCCATCATTCCCGTGTATGGAAAAAAATTTATTCGAGGTCAAAGGTTAAAAAAATGAGTTTTTCGCGATTTTCAGCAAAACGGTAGGTTTTATTATAAAAGTACCTCAGACAAAAATTGTAGATCATAAAATTTTCTATAAAAAATGTATCAATACTTTTTTTCCTACGAGCCACCGTTTCTGATATATAACGATTCAAAAAGTTGTAAAAGTTGTTATCGTCATAATATGCACACGTTTCCACGCCACCTATGAGGTAGTGTACTTAGCGCGTTTTTCATCGTGCAGTAGGCCAGTAGGCCTACTCCACGGGTCAGTTGTGATCCTGTTTAATTTGAAACTATTGCAAAATAACGGAAAATTTCAAATATTGGAAAAGATAAAAGCGATGTAAATTAAAAAAAGTGGTGAAGTTCATTCGCCTTATTCGTAACTAAATTAATAATTAATAAACTTATAAATTAAGGGACTGGGTTTTATTTTACCTGATATTCTTATAGTTATAACTTATATATATTTTATATTTTAAGTATAAGTTACAATGACCGATAGAAAAATATTTCAACATATATAACAACTCTAGAGATGAATATGTCGCAGGCAAATAGTCATTCTAAGAAAATAGCTTTTGCCTAGGCAAATACCAACTGCCCGGGCAAATAGCCTTTTTTATTATTAATTGCTAAATGACTAGGCAAATACTATTTGACTAGTTAAATGGTATTTGACGGAACCGTTCTTGGGCAAATAGGATCCAGTCGATAATATTATTCAATAATTTGTGGTCAAATGCGTATCATATAGATTTTATTGATAATTCTTTAAGAAAAATCTATTTCATTAAGAGAAGCCTTCAAGATGCAATTGAACAATAACATGTAAAAAATGTCTTTAGAAGTATTTTAACACAATTTGGCGTCAAATAGGCGTGATAAAAAGCCGATATATTGGAAAACTTCAACTGAAACGCCTTAGTTCTGAAATTGTAACAATTTTGTTTTACGAGCTCGTTTGAAAAGATTTGGAAAAAATCTAGATAAACGCATCACTATCTGTCCAAAAAAATTTATTGGGTCAGCTACTGTATACATATATAAAATCCAAATACCAATCACTCACTCATAAAGAAATCTCCGGATCCACTGAATCGATTGCAATGATGAAATTTTGCACTTACTTATTTTAAAACCCAAGCGCTCACTAGGAAACGGTTTTTCAAAATTCTATTCCTTTCAAGATGCCAATGCCATCAGCCTTCAAAAAGTTGGTGCAATTCCAAACGATGTAGTGCTTGTTTCAAAGCTAAACATTTGTGCAACAGCAGGTGCCATTCCAGCAATCCTTGCCAAAAGAAGTAGGTATAAGCCGAGTCCAGTGCTATAATATAACTGCTATATAGCAAAGTTATACATAACATGTTACTGAAATTTACGCTAATTGTAGCAGATTTCCTTGCTATATAACTTGCTAGATGTTATCCGTCTAGAGTCGGTAAAGCCCAAAAAGATCAAAAGAAGTTATAATATAGCACTGCTATTTCAAACGCGTCCAGACTTACTATATTTTATGTCAACAACCGATCAGGGCTGTGCAGTGTCTTTGAGTGAAGCGGTTTTTCTTATTCTTGGTAAGCAAAATTACGCACGCCGCTGCTGCAAGTAGTTGTTGGTTTTCTGCATCCATCTTGACTGAACTAAGGTGTGGGACGCGACTATGTTTTAAACAAAAGTTTCATAACAGAGTTATATAGCAATGTTACTCAGTCTGGATCCGGCTTTATGTTACTTACTCCAATAACAAGTTTTAATTTTTGTACTGATTTTTTTTAGATATGTAATTTTATGTAAATCATTTTGATATTAACTTAAAGTTGTTTTAACACCAGAACGCTGACTGTATTAGCAGCTTACTAAACTTACCATTTATTTTTTATTCTATTGTTAATTTAGTGCCATCATATATTTGGTATAAGAAGTCTGGTGGATATAGGTATCTACTTATTAAAAAAGGTTTCAATAAAAAATTTATGTTCTACACAATACAATTTATTTCCATATGAATACTATTTGCCCAACAACGATTCCGTCATATACTATTTGACTAGTCATTTTAGCAATTAATTATAAAAAAAAGCTATTTGCCTAGGCAGTTGGTATTTGCCTAGGCTATTTTCCTAAAATGACTATTTGCCTGCGACATATATACGTGGCGCATATTAAAAAAATTAAATGGCATGGGGGGCCGTGTGATACATCATTTTAAAGCTTATTCAATTCTCTATCCAGATCTAGTTTTATCGATTTGTTTCTACAAAAAAAGCATGAATTTGTTATTTTCCAAATCAAGAGTATTTTATGTAGATTTTGAAAATAACAAATTCATGCTTTTTTGTAGAAACAAATCGATAAAACTAGATCTGGATAGAGAATTGAATAAGCTTTAAAATAATGTATCACACGACCCCCATGCCATTTAATTTTTTTAAGGGGGTGGCTCCCCTGGCTAAAGGGGTGAGATCTCAGACTTGAAAGATTGGTACAATTTGGCCCCTCTTGATAACAAAATTGACCTGTTCGGGCGTTTTCTTCTGAGTCTTTCAAGATTGGAATTGTTGGGGGGTCCAAATTTTAGTTGAGCCACCCTGTATAGAATGATAATAGAATCCAGAAAACCTGTTTTTATAACTCTTGTCTGTCTGTCTGTTTGTAGTTTTAACCCTTTAGAATAGAGATAAACACAAAATACTAGTTTCAGTATGTGTAGCCCGTAAAAATTAAAGTTGACCTGTTTTTGGAATTTCCAGTGACATGTTATATAAGCAAGTTACATAATTTATTCCAGTTAAAGCTTCCACTCTGTATAATAAGCTGTAGGTGACTATTTCATATCTATTGTCTGCTATTCACACATGTGACCTAAGACCCTTGCCACAATAGTGTCGTTAGTCATGAGATGACTATGTTCATGACGGTTCACTTCTTCAACTCCTGTTAGATTAATGAAATTCGTTAATCCGTTGTTGGTTGAAGGAAGAAAAGAAATTTTGAAGGTGTTAAGATGAAAATTTTGTTTAGTAAAGTAGGTAGATATATCTACATTTTATTTAAGTGGTGATAATGTACAACGTGTATCTAGGATGCAATAATACCGTTACAAAGTTTTCTGAAGGAAAAACAGAAAAATGCACATTTATTTTGCCTGGTCAGATTGTATCACATCATGTTGGCCACATAATATGCAAAACAATGCCTCAATAGTTGTTGACAACGCTTTATTTGAGCTCATGCTTTTTGCATTAAATTCTGTAAGCTCTCTAGTTTAACACACAGTAGATAACTAAAAATGCCTAAATTTCGACTTACCTACTTCTTACATTCAGCCGGCGATTTGATATTGCTAAGTTTGTTTCAAATAGAGAGACCGAAAACTAGATTAGTCAAAGTTGCCATGCACGGACAGCCGATTGTCGTAGTTTAATACAAACAATATTTAAAATGTCAAGTTGACCATTTGATATTTCATAAAATAATTCTAGTGAACTATAATTTCGTTTTCGACCACTATGTACGGGAGATTTATTATCTACTTAGTCATGAAGAAAAGAGAAAATAGAAAAGGTCTTCTTGTTTTTATGAAGCTTTAGCTAACAAAAAATGAGTGAAATTCAGTTGGAACATAAAAGCGTAATCCAGTTCTTGAAGAAACAAGAAAATGGATCCAAATATATTCATTAGAGGATGATTATTGACGTGTATGGGGATGATGCGCCGATTAAATGATAATTATATTTTACGATTAAATTTCGGTCTAATTGTAAGCAATTTCGATGGGGTAGGAAAACATGAAGAAAGTTGAGGAATTGGTATTAGACGATCGAAGAATAAGGATTTCAATAATTTCCGCTAAAATGGGAATATCAAATGCCCCAGTGTTAAAAATTCTACACGAAGATTTAGGAATGAATAAGGTGTCAGCGCGTTGGATTTCCAAATTGAAAATTGCCGAGTTCGACAAGTAATAAACGAGTGCAACTCTCTAGATGTGGAATATCCACCTTACAGCCCGGCACCGTGTGACTATTTTCACTTTCGTAAATAAAAAAATAAAAAACTGTTGTACGGATGTCGTAAAATTAAATATTACTTTTCTTCTAACTCTATTTCTTCATAGCTAGATAATGTAATATAAAAATCTCCTCATATAAAATCTTGTAAACATAATTTTTAAAGTCAATTAATTATGTAAACACGTTCGGCGACTAGACTGACTTCGACAAGCTAACCACACATTTCGCGGTGCCTTTTATTTATCCCTGATGAGACATTCAGTCAAGATTTTTATTTCCAAAGAGATAAAAGTGGTGTAGAGATACAAGCAAATTTCTGCATACAACAGAAATGGTTTGCGAAACGAGATCTGTACCCTAAGAATGTAATACTTTATGGTGGGAATAGAAAGATTTTTCTGATAGGATTATTTCTTTCCATTCTTAGATTCCACAGAAGACATGGACGCTTGTGAATATGCATCTATTTGTAGGTGTATCAAATATTTGTGCCCCTTCCAATTTTCTATACCATCTGTGAAGTTTCACTTCTAACGCTCGGGGCGGCCACTCATCTAATTGTTTCTATTTTTCATCCATTAATAATACAATCAGATAAAACCGGGCAAAACGTATTTATCTAATTTATTTTGAATCGTATGTTTTTTTTTCACCTCCCACTTACACAAGCAGCATTTATTATATAAAACGCTTATTTATCGTGATAAATATATGTGGCCGCATCTTAGATAAAATTATACTGTCGGGAAATTAAAACGTAAAAAAATTACATTCGTGGTTGCTAATCATCTTTTGTATTACACATTGATAGTTTGGAAGCACTCATGTAACTACGAAGTGTTTTTTTTTTCGGAACTGTTGTGATATATAGGCTATTTTTTTATTCTTTCTCCACCACCTGGTTGCATTATGTTAGTTAAAACAAACAAAAAACCTAAATTAATGTAAATAAAAAATTATGTTGCTAATAACTTGGATGACATACGCAATCATCAGTCAAATTTGAATAAAGGATTTTTCTTGGAGTACCTAACCTAACTTTTGTTTACAATGACAGAAAAAACACCAGGTATCAGGTATGTTGTCACTTGTATTTTCGATCGAGGTTGCTACATGAGTGGACAAATAAAAAAATATATATAGAACCGGAAGCGTCGGAATATACTTCACATTGTAACAACTGTGGTGATGTCTACTTTCGCCAAGTAGGTTGGTTGGTTGCTATGGTTACTTTCTTATGTAGTCGTCTAAAAAATACACTAATTTTTTTAAAGGCAAAAGAAATAGTGAAATATACAAAAAAAAAGAAAGTGAAAAATATTTCAAGGTCTTTTAAATAACAGATTGATATTGGCGTTCCAAAAACTTTTTAGACGAGGCTAGGTGCCCAAAAAGTAAGTAGCTTAATAGAATTTAAACAAAGTAAAAATGCAAAGTACACTACATACTGTACAAATTAATTTGGTTTGGCAATTTCCATGCATAAGTAAAAATAGTTATTTTTTATATGAGTTCCTGTGTAAATTGGGTCATTTCGGGCACGAGGGCTTAAAAAAGCACGAGTCAAACGAGGGCTTTTTTAAGCCTCGAGTGCCCGAAAGCACCCAAATTTACACAGGAACGAGTGTAGTACAGCGTTTTATAGTTCGACATAACCGCGGCAAGTCTTTAAATTGCTTAAATCCATAAAAATTGTGTGACGTTTATCTGACATTTTCTTATTGCCTGACAGGAGTGTTTACACAAGCAAAAATTTGAAAATTCTGACAGTGTGGAACTATAAAAAATATTTGTCCACCACTAGATACTTGAAAGTAAAATAGTTTTGTGACAATTCTCTTAAACAGTGTACTTTAATAATTTTATCAATTTAACTGCTATCCAAACATTCTGCGAAACGCCTCCACATACACTTCCTGAAACAGTGACAAATTATAATTGTCTTTCATATAACAATAATCAACTAATTATAGAGATAGGTCATTTGTAAATGTTAAAGCCATTTAAATAATATTTCATTTATTAACTAAAAATAAAACAAAGCCACTGAATCCAAATCAGTAAGACAAAATAAATGCAATGATGTAAAAAGTTCTTCTCACATGGTTTATTTTAAATGGACGTAATGCCACTTGTCCACTGAAAAAAAGAACAATACATTACAACAAAACCCGCATCACACCATACATATTATAGTTTACATTTGCATGCTCTTGTTACATAGTACACTTTATCAACTGAAATTGCATTTACAATGTTGTGAAAAAATGTATTATTAACTCACCTATTGGATCAATTGGTTGCGCTGGAGCACTTGCCGGCGTCTTGTTGATCACCTCTCTTGCTTCATTTACTGATACCTTAAAGGAATTACCTTCCAGAGTGGTATTCACACTGAAAAAACATGCAAATGAAATTGGACGAAATAAAGTACCGATTTTAAACTAATATTTATTGTCAAAATAATGCAATAATTCAGTGGATGGATGGTGGCAATATCAACATTTTTTTTTTTTAATTTTTGCAAACATGTTATGAGTTTTGTTTAAGAATAAAATCATTAATAGAATAGAACTTCACAAGATAATGAGTGGAAATATGTTCTGTGCTTGAAAACTTGAAAAGTATAATACCAATAATATAAATTCATATTTGCTTTAAGTTCCAAATGTTGGCACAATAAAAACATGCCACAAGAACAGCTCTCACCAAATGAAATAATTAGTATGTACAATCACCTGGGAGCTAGTCAATCCCAAAGAATAAGTATGTAACAAGAATGGTCACTCAGACAAGTACATAAACTCATTTTTGACAAAAATAGCGACCTATCCCAATTTAAATATCCAGATTTTGTGATCTTGTCGGTCGGCTGTTTCGACTGTCTTTGTTTCTTACTTTCAAACGGGGATATTGTATGTTCCAAGTTTTAATCCGTCCAAGGTCAGATAAAAGAAGCGAACCCTTTGCCAATACCCAGAAAGATCAAAAATTTAATTACCATGGTATGTGTGTGAAACTTTCTGTGTGTGTAACATCAGTAGAAGGTATGCTTTAAATAACTGCACCTAATATTCTAGTGCAGTTTATTAGTGTCTGATTTTTTCACAGCCTACCAAGGTGTATTGCATTTTAGAATAATCTGTTATCAGATGAGAGAGGTTCACATAATTATTGGACATAATTATTTTGATTACATATATTCTTAGTAAATATTACAAAATTACACTTGTAAAGCAATATGAATGAAAAATTAGTGATACTGCAACTGATAGCCCCATTATCAATTTTGTTTGTTTTATGACATACGAACATACTAAGAAGTCAAAATAACAGCCTGTCAATAAAGTCATGATGGATACTCTTGATAAGAAACAAACTGTTCCAAGGTCAATGTTAGAAATTAAAAAGAAAAAGTACTTTTTGAGAACTCTGCATTACAAGGGAAATTCAGCTAATTTAAATATATGAACATAAACTGAATAATTAGAGGTCATCTTGATAATAATTTTTTAAGCAATCAGCTTTGTCTTACTCAAAAGAATTTCCCATGAATCAATAAATTGTTTGGATCTTTGTATTACCTTTCTGTTAATTGATTTATTAAAAGACCCTAAATTCTCTGGGTCATATTCTTAATTTATTTTTATAGTAGTCAAGGAAGAAAACCAGTAAAAAATACTTTCAAAGCTTCTGTGCGATCTTGTAAATGAATTATTTTCTAGAACCTTTGCTAGAATCAATTGTTGTGTATAATTATTGTTCCTTTACATGTCACATTGCATTGTCTACCTCAAACTCTTGAGTGGTAGTTTACATGAAATAATTGAAACATACTTTTTAATTTATACTACAGTATGTTGGCTATTACATTAGAAAAAGGGTCTTCCTTATTTTGTTATTAACAAACAGGGAACTAATTACTTCTTCCACAAAAGAAATTTTGCTGGCCTTTATTATTATTGTCTGCAGTATAAAAAACTAAAAGTTTAACAACAATTAAGAATTTTTCTTTTGAGTAAACTTTCAATATGCAAGAAGGTTAAATTAAATACAATGTCACATCATAAAAACTAGCACTTACCATGAAATGCCCTTGGCATCCACCTCTTTGTTGACCAGAGATTTCCAGAACTTATGTACCTATGAAAATATGGTTTAATGAAGTCCTTGAAAAAAAAAATAAAAATAAAAAATAAAAATCAATCTACCTCATCCACAATTTTTAAAGCAAAACTAGCTGGCTTAGCTTCACCATTAAATGCAAACTGATTTTCTGGTTTTCCATCAGGAATCTTGTATATTTTAAACCATTCTACTGAAGCTTTTAAAAGACCTGGAAAATGTTTCTCCACATCTGCAACATCATTCACTTGTTCAGCTAAAGGATCTTTAGTATCTATGGCAATTAACTTCCAGTCAGTTTCACCTAGAATAGAAAAAGTAATCAATGTATCCTTGATAACAAAAGAAATTACCTTCATCAATAAGAGCAATTGTTCCTAATATCTTGACTTGCAATATTTCTCCTCTTTTTGCTACTCTGTATCCAATTTCAATCACATCAATGGGGTCATTATCACCTTTGCATCCAGTTCCATCATCTAAATGTTCAGGATTTTCCCAAGTCTGAGGTAAGGCTCCATAATTCCAAATGTAACCATGATGTGGAAAACAATTTGCTACAAATCGTGGCTTGCCCTTTTTTACATCCTGTTTGATGGGGTTCAAAATTTCTTTCATTGTTATCTAGAAAATTTATGTCAGTTGAAAGATCCATATTTTCCATTGTAATTTACCTCCATTTTTGCATTAGACCACCGTGGTACCTCAACAACCATATTAAAGATTTTTTTGTTGCTGTCTACCACAAGGGGTATGTCGTGTAGGGGTGAGATGGGTCCATTCTGATTATCTAAAAATGAGAACTTTTTTACTTTTGAGAAATTCCTGACTGGGCTCAACATTTAGGACAAGGTTCAGTTTAGAGGTTATGATTATCAATTTCGAACTTACGAATATATACACGGTAGTCTGATGTGTACGGTGCACCTCTTTCAACAATTGAATATGCCATATTGGAACAAATGCTGGAAATTGAGAACGGTTTAACCAGGCTACTTCGATGGCTGCAAATTAATCTGTGAAAGCCGCCTGCCAACACATGGGATATTTTGTCGGCGATCATTGCTCCCTCTAGACACGAAGAAACACAACAGGAAATCAATCGATATTGAAAAAGCCCATGTTTTTGTGTTTTTAATTTTAACCGTCACTAATAAAGGTGTACTATTATATCTCCAATTGCATTAAAGATAATGACATTGGCAATGAGTTATTTTTTACAATAACAAGTGGATTGTGTCTTTCTGAAGTCCTACAATACTTTTTTACTGATGTGATAAGATTTCTTTCTTAACCACAATAGCAAAGGTCAATGAGAATAGTTGAAATTAATTAGATAAGAAACGATGACTTGTAAATACTCCTGTAGCGATTTAATTAAATCGTTTTCAAGATTTCAAAAAATCGTATCTAGAGTGTTGTGATAACCCCCCCCCATTTACCCTACCGCCACTTTTTGAATTCGAACATGAAATGAAATGTCAATGACGTCACCAATCGTCAAATTTGAAAATTTCAAACAAACCGCGAACTTTAAAGGTGTGATCGTCAGACAATGAAAGAAAAAGCACAACCCTACGTTGTGTTAGTTTTTTGACAAGACAAGCAATGGCGGGACATTCAAACTTACCCAAACGAAACAAACCCTAGATTCTTTGGATACATGGCGAGAGCTAATCAGGAGTGGAGCGTAAATTGATAACACAAAAATTATGGTTATAACGTTTAATAAGGTTGAACAAGTCTTGAGTTTGGTGATTGCGTACTGTGGTTAACAATTTCTACTGTCTTCTTATTAAGTTGGTGACAATGCAATTTGGTAATGTTAACAATAATTATTCGGGTAATAAATTACAACTGACAATTTCCCATGATTGCAACAGATTAACAATTTAGTTCTTCAGAAAGATAGTAAACAATAATACAATTTAACAATTCTGGTGTACATGATAAGTGAGGTTAAGTCCGCTAATTTTATTCCACCATTGAACTTTTGCAGTTTACAGGAATTTACAACAGACAGATACAGTGAAATATCTACGCCCAAGGCGGGCCTCTTCGCACCTGAGAGGGAAAAGTAAGAATATTGAAACGCGTGGAATTATTTAAGTGGGGTACATCTGAGTCGGAGAGTGATGGACAACATGTAGATCAGATGGAAAGACTAAAGCGAAGTGAACAAGACAACTGTTTGTAAGTGAGGCAAGATTGTAGAGAGTTTAATATCATGGGAAAATCATGAAACTCCCTTTTCTGGGTACCACTGCAGTCCAAGAGACAACTCAAAGTCGAAACGACTTTGTTCCCACCTCTCAGGTACAGGCTAACCGAAGTAGAGCCACATAACTTCTCCAATCAGCAGCCTGCAACGCGAACCACGAACTGAATGCTATTTGGTCTATCTGTTGCCTCGACACATGTACGGACAAACATAATAAAATAATAAAATATACAGTAACGCAACGTTTTCTTTGGAAGCCATTTTGAAACGATCGCGGCGGGACATCTCGCGGGCGCAAACGCAGCGAGGCCCATCAAAGATACCAACATGCAGAAAGCAAAAACACTAGATACAGAAATTTGGCTTCCTGGTGTCTAAAATAGCTAGATGTCGGTTACATGCGAACGACGGAATAAGAAATCGCAAGGGGGTGCAACACAACATAAACATAGAACATTTTTCAGAACCCCAACATTCGGCGTGGCGCTATGCCTCTATTTGCCCTTTTGTCTTCAGTTCTTACTTAGTGTTGGTTAATTCAAGTCAACAGAAACAACATAGCTTTTCAATGAGTGCTGTCGGCCTCATACCGAAAGACAGGTAGTTATTAAAGGATTGATCTGAGTGGCAATCTAGGTATGTTAAGTTAGAGAATCACTTTGTTTCAAATTGAACGCGCCTGTAGTTCGGGCTCTGGAACCATTAGTCAACAACACATTTGAACTTTCTGAAATTGACAACAATATCTAGAAACAAATTAAAACAACGACTTTAGGAAGTTATTCGCGCTACATGTAACTCATAAGTTTGGTAATTTATGCGACTGCAGAGAAAGAAGGGCTGAAGGCAACTGATACGAAATTTCTGGGTTCACACGAGGTCCACGGAATACTTTGAGTAGCAATAGTGAACATTATTTTGAAACAAAGGCTGAACACAAAGGGTCATACTCAAATGAAGGCGGACAGTGTGCATTCCACGGTTAAGAAACCGTGTCATAAACGTCCCAGCGGACTATGTGCAATATTGTAGAACTGCACGTTCTAAACCTTGTCCTTACAATGTACACTATCGAACATACGATTTTTTCAAAGATTTTTCTGCTATTAAATATTATAATTCCATACGACCCGGACGTAGAACTGGGGATCCTGTTGTAAATGACTTGAAGCAACTCAAATATAGACCAGATGGAGTGATTGAATATAAATTAAGACACAGTGCAGATTGGATGGAAATGTTAGTTCGAAAAAAACCTCAACAAGCTTTCAATTTCGAGGAACTTCCCAATCTGTACAACGAAAGAAGGAAAATAAAGAAAGAAAAATTTGACCACCTTCAACAGTTGAAACAGAGCATAGAACACAACTACCATTATTTTTATGATAACATTTCTTACGAATAGTTTTTTTTTTTGTTAATTTTTAAATGTTTTTTTTTGTTAATTTTCAAGTTTTGACGGTAGGTATCCCATTTGAATATTGTCTTTTTATTTAAGTATTTCATAGTTTATTTGTTTAAACCTTGTTATTAATTTTCTTGAAATAAAGAAAATTGTTCAACTCCAAAATTAGTGTATACAGTCGTCATCATAACTTATTGGACATCAAATAAATGAGGGGCTTATTGTTATATAATGACAAGCCACTTATTTTTTTGTTATTTTTTTTTTATTATTAAAATAATTGTCGGGTTCCACCCTGCAACGCCGGGTTCCGCGGCGCGTCCGAGCGCCGCGACGCCCGCCGCCAAGCACCCCAGCCGCCATGTGAAAACTTAAGAACTTGAGACGATAATTGGAGACTTGAAAAATTAAGCGCGGCGGGGCGTCGTGGTGGCGGGCGTCGCGGCGCTCGGACGCGCCGCGGAACCCGGCGTTGCAGGGTGGAACCCGACAATTATTTTAAACGCTCAAGATAAACTGGTAAACTTCTTCTTATCACCTCAGAATCTCTATCATCCGGTGTTACCTTGTAGATGTAACGATGAATTGACGATCCTCCTAGAATTTTCGTTTACGCATACCGATAAATAAATATTAAAGTTGAAGAAACGCGACTTGGTAATATTTATATGTGAGGAATTTTAAACTACTTTTCAAGTTGACTTAGAAATATCAAAAGGAAATAAATAAAATAAATATTCTCATTGCTAGATAGATAGAGATTAAGCGGAATCTCTGCTAGTGATAAGTGCGAAAGTCTAAAAGATGTGACTGTATGGCCGTGGAGGTTCTTTTGTTTAAGCAATCCGAAACATATAATATTTGAATAAACCACGACTTGTTAATAATATTTAAATCTGTGAGGAATTTGAAACTACTTTTCAAGTTGCCTTAGTAATATCAAAAGGAAATAAAATAACATAAATATTCTCAATGAAAATTTGTTACTGTGGATTAAAAAGACGGACGCACGACCTTACCTGAGTAAACAAGAATCTGTCTTGGCAACAGGGGTAGTCATTGGGTCGTTTATGAAAAAGCACGGGCAGATGCGAACTATGCAGTTCAAAAGTGTGCAATCCAGACCACACAGCAAATGTTCAACCTGTGGAGTTTTTTTTGTGCTCTAATGAGAAAAAAATTGTTTTTTGGAGTACCACGATATTTAATTGGTCTGTAATAAATAAATAAATAAATTTTCTTTCAAATGTGATGAATTCTAGTAGTCAAATGATGGTCTAATTTAGTATATTTTGAAATTAATTAACTATCCCATTTTTTGTGATTGTTCCTGACGAGACTTCTAATCCAAAATTTTGTAGACGAAGAGTTAAACACCGTAATAGAATCTTCAAGACTTGACTAAAATGAGAATTTATGAAACTTTGAACCTGTAAGTTGAGAAAATTTAAACTTAAAAGTGGAAACTAAGAACTTGAGACGAAGAGTTAAACACCGTAATAGAATCTTCAAGACTTGAGTAAAATGAGAATTTATGAAACTTTGAACCTGTAAGTTGAGAAAATTGAAGTGTTGAGAAAA
This sequence comes from Diaperis boleti, assembly GCA_963583935.1. Classification (NCBI taxonomy): domain Eukaryota; kingdom Metazoa; phylum Arthropoda; class Insecta; order Coleoptera; family Tenebrionidae; genus Diaperis; species Diaperis boleti. Next base: position 32,758,473 of record OY757242.1, on the reverse strand, counting down.
TTTAAACTTAAAAGTGGAAACTAAGAACTTGAGACGACAAGTTACACACCGTAAAAAAAGAGCTTCATGACTTGAGTAAAAATAAGAATTTATGAAACTTTAAACCTTTAAGTTGAGAAATTGAAGTGTTGAACAAAGTTAAAACTTAAAACTGAAAATTCAAAACTTGAGACGAAAAGTTACACACCATAATAAGATCTTCATGACTTGAGTAAAGTAAGTCTATGAAACTTTAAACCTGTAGGTTGAGAAATTGAAGTGTTGAGAAAAAGTTAAAGCTTCTTCGCGAGAAGCCGTCACTTATTGTTATTATTTAAACTTTGCAATGTCTCCCAGATTAGGTGATTTCAATGCAGTTATAATTTGAAATTGATAAAATATCCGAAAAAAGATCTTCAGGACCTGAGTAAAATAAAAATTTATGAAACTTTAAACCTTTAAGTTGTGAAATGAAATGCTGTGAAAAAAGTTGGAACCTAAAAGTTAAAACTTAGAACTTGAAACGAATAATTACCAAAACACTGTTAACCTGCAAGGTTTTATCAAGTTGTAACCTGTAGGGATTTATAAAATATCAAACTTTGATTTTTAAATATCTGATGAGAAATCATAAATTTCAGTCCATATTTACATAAATGCGGTTGTTTTTAGCGTGGGAATCTGCATGGTATATTTTACGCAAAATTTGTTTGAAATTTTTTAAATTTTTCTTGAATTTTGTGTAGCTTAAACGGTTTATGTCAAGACGTTTTAAAACTTTACAGTGTGTCCACAATGATTTTTCTGAATAGTTTATATTTTACAATAAATTTACTTTGATACATTTTTTAATTTTTCTTGAATTTTATGCAGTTTAAAACGCTTTATGCCAAGACATTTAAACTTTGCATTGTGTGCACAGTGATTTTTCTGAATAGCTTATATTTTACAATAAATTTACTTTGATACATTTTTTTAATTTTTCTTGAATTTTGTGCAACTTAAAACGCTTTATGCCCAGACATTTAAACTTTGCAATGTTTCCACAGTGATTTTTCTGAATAGTTTATATTTTACAATAAATTTACTTTCATACATTTTTTAATTTTTCTTGAATTTTGTGCAACTTAAAACGCTTTATGCCAAGACATTTAAACTTTGCAATGTTTCCACAGTGATTTTTCTGAATAGTTTATATTTTACAATAAATTTACTTTGATACATTTTTTAATTTTTCTTGAATTTTATGCAGTTTAAAACGCTTTATGCCAAGACGTTTTAAAACTTTACAGTGTGTCCACAATGATTTTTCTGAATAGTTTATATTTTACAATAAATTTACTTTGATACATTTTTTAATTTTTCTTGAATTTTGTGCAGCTTAAAACGCTTTATGCCCAGACATTTAAACTTTGCAATGTGTCCACAGTGATTTTTCTGAATAGTTTATATTTTACAATAAATTTACTTTGATACATTTTTTTTTAATTTTTCTTGAATTTTGTGCAACTTAAAACGCTTTATGCCCAGACATTTAAACTTTGCAATGTGTCCATATTCATCTGTAAGTCCATTGTATGCATTTTAAATAATAACAATAAGTGAGGGCTTCTCGCGAAGAACTCAATTTTTACTAAAATTACATCTGGCGCGATGTTAGCACGGACAAAATTGTCTGTCAACTATAAATTTATATTGCAAAATGAAAAAATTGCTAAAAGGTCATAGCAAATTATGAAAAAAACAAATTATTTTCGTCTTAAGCTGATATGCTCCACTTAGCAAGTTGTTACCAGATGGCTTATACATTTATCAAAAGTCGTCATCCGGTCAGCCTCTGATAAGAGTTGGCGGGTCCTTTCCAAAACTTGAGATTAAATAATAATATATCTCGAGAATTTATTGACATCCCTATCATGGGAAAATGTTTATTTTTAAGGGTGTGATATTTTAATGCTCATGGGAGAACTCAGCGTTGTATAAAAGCCAGCCACTAGCCTGTACAGATATTCAGTTCCAAATACACTCTTGTTCGACCATTAGAAGCTATACGTAACACACAAGATGGCTGCAAAACAAAATAAAAGAAAAGTTAACTTCTACTACGATCCGGTGGAAGGTAAGTGACATATAAAGCTACATCTTTCTAGTTTAATCTATTAGTTTTTTGTTTCTTTTGTTTTTAGAGGACATTAGGGTGTGCCCCTACAACAATAACCACGTTATGCTAGCCCATAGGCTATCAAATCATATAATTCGTTGTCACCGTGCCGAACATAGACTAAGGCTAGATCAGATGTACCAGGCACAACGTGAACAATTAAAAGAACAGCAACAACAACAAGGTCCTAGACCACAGTGGGAGGACTTAAGCTACCTCAAGCAACTGGAGACTAACATTGAGGTGGAGGAGAGTTGGGACTAACCCCTTTTATACGTTACATCTGTCTATCGTTTGTTACTATCGACTTCTTGATAATCATTTGAAATAAGCTGTGAATAAATATATATGTAAATAAATGTATATTTTTATATATCATTATTATTATTTTATTACAATTATCTACATTTGTTACACTTTCTAAATATTGGCTTCTTCTTTTTACGGCGATTTAATCTTTTAATTTTACTTCGTTGCTATATGGGAATGGGACCGACGAATAATAATAATTTCAAAATATTAATTTTATTTAATCCAAAAATTACCACATCAGAATAATAATAATTTTCAAAAAGTGAATATCTAACTATTTAGTTAAATATTAATTGCTCAATTAAAAAGTTTCTAATTTTCTGTATCTTTTTCTCTTTTTTACCTATTGTCAAGACGTTTAAAACTTTGTATATTTATTACTGTTAACAATGTATTTAAATGAATTATGCAACCATCAAAACATCCTTATCTTATGAAATTCACAAAACCCTTAACATTTACCGTATTTACTCAATTAAAAAAGTTTCAAATTTTTCTGTATCTTTTTCTATTTTTTCACCTATTGTCAAGACGTTTAAAACTTTGCAATGTGTCCACAGTGATTTTCTGAATAGTTTATATTTTACAATAAATTTACTTTGATATTTTTAATTTTTCTTGAATTTTGTGTAGCTTAACATGAATTTACAGATGTTATAATTACGCATCCAATCGTACACTTCTAAAATAAGTGCCGAGCCAACTCTTAGCTTATCAGGGGCTGAACGGATGACGACTTTTGATAAATTTATAAGCGATCTGGTACCAACCTGCTAATAGGATCATTTTTTCAAACCCTTGATAATAGCAGCCCTGGAGATTCCCACGCTCTCTTTGAGAAATATCCGCATTTATGTAAATATGGGCTGAAATTAATGATTTCTCATCAAATTTTTAAAAATCAAAGTTCGATATTTTATGAATCCATATAGGTTACAACTTGATAAAAACTTGCAGGTTACAACTTGATTGTAGAAAATTATCCGCTTTTATGTAAATAGGGGCTTAAATTAATGATTTCTCATAAATATTTAAAATCAAGTCTTAACATGTCGATGTAAAAAGATTCCAATCAAAAGTGCATCCGACAAAAGTGCATCCGATCAAAATGCATCCGACAAAAGTGCATCAGACAAAAGTGCATCAGACAAAAGTGCATCCGACAAAAGTGCATCAGACAAAAGTGCATCAGACAAAAGTGCATCAGATCAAAAGTACCGGGGACAAAAAGTACCTCGGACAAAAAGTACCGGGATCAAAAGTACCGGGATCGAAAGTACCGGGATCAAAAGTACCTCGGACAAAAAGTACCGGGATCAAAAGTACCGGGATCGAAAGTACCGGGATCAAAAGTACCTCGGACAAAAAGTACCGGGATCAAAAGTACCTCGGACAAAAAGTACCTCTATTACTACTCTAGTTCTAGCCTTACTATTGATCTCTGATACGAATACAGTGATCATGAAAGTTTTGAAATATATTGACTCACTACGGGAAAGAAAAAATAGTTTTTTGCTTCTCCTGCAAAACTGGTCAGAATAAAGTTACACAAATTTCGGGTTTTAACGACGATATTTGTCGTTTGATGTGTCGGAGTTTCGAGAAAATAAATTTGATACTGAGAATCCCCGACATTTAAAGAAAACTTGGTAACATCTTGTAAAAAAAATGAATTGTACTGGAGATCCCACAAAAGATGTGCCACAATGAAAAAGGGTTCGTAATTGCAAATATTGCATATAAAATAAAAAATTGTTATTTAATTTTAGATTTTTTCGGATTGGAAAGCGCGCACGCATAATAAAAGTAGCTCGAACAGAAACAGGAAACTCTGGGTCTCCAGAAAATCCCCTGACCGACCTTGAAGAGCGACTGCTGGATAATACAGGGCCCGTTGTTGTCGCAGGACTCAATGTTTCAGAGTTTGGTATTGGAGATCTGCAGGTGCCTGAATTGCCTGCAAGAGCGAAAAATTTTGATGTACCCGAAGAACCTATAGTGGAAAATGTTATTGAAGATGAACCGATCCCGGAACAGCCAAAAAAGAAAGTTAAAAACAGTCCTTGCTCTCTTTATTGACGCAAATAGCTAACAAAGAAACCCATACAGGTAGTAGCTATAGTGAAATTTTACCGATGTTAGTGGAAATAAATAATAATCTTAATAATTTTGTGCAAATAGAAAAAAAAAAAAACAAAAACACGCTTCAATTTAGAAGTGTAAATTGCTAAATGTAAATACCCTCATTGTGACTATTATCTTTTTTCTACTTTGCGTTCGTACTGAGGCTATTACGATACGGTTTTGAGTGTTATAATAGACAAAAACGGTGTTATAATAATTACACTAAAAACAGTATAATTTATTTTAATATTGAAATCTTGGCAATCCTAACATGATCCCGCATGATCCTAACCTTACTTCGCTGTGTCAAGTCCAAGTCGATTTCAACGGCTGTCAATAAATTGTGAATTGGGATTTTAGCGGTTTGAGCCATTCAAACAAAAGCACTGATGGCGCTTGAAGAAATCAGAAAATGCTTGAGGGTGATCACGCGGATAAGGGGGTTCCACTTGTTTGTGCGGCGGAATTTGATTCTAGACGTTTTGTGGATGGGGAGATTGAGAGTTTACAGGGTCAGGAAATCGTGTTCGTCCTTGTCAATGTCCACACCGTGAATCACAAAGAAAAAGAATGAGCCTGTGCGAGTTGTTTGTGGTATGGGGGCGTTTGTTACGGAGGCTATTGTGAGGTTAAGGGCTTCAGTTACAGCTGAGTTCGACGTTTTTGGAGGTCGTTCGGGATGGGTTAAAATTCACTACCACGTTTTTGATACATGTGAAAGGATAAACAAAAATACGAGTCACATACGAGTATTGACGTTTCAAATTAATTCTTTTTCATAGCCGCCGTTAATGCACCAAAGGTAGCCAACCGCCGCAGAATTCCCTAGATTGTAAAATTTGATTATTTTGTATAAAAAGTGGCAAAGTAGAAAAAATACTGTATGATTACTCGTTTATAAGGCATTTTGTTGCACTTACTCATTTAGGGCACTCCTCGCTACGCTCGTCGTGCTTTAAACCCGTGCGTGCGACAAAATGCTTCTTATAAAACTCGTATCATAATATACTATTATAGTTCGACACTGTTAGAATTTTCAAATTTTCGCTTGTTTAAACACTCGCTGTCATGCAATAATAAAATTTCAGATAAACGTCACACTATTTTTATGGATTTTAAGCAATTTAAAGACTTGCCGGGGTTGTGTCGAACTATAAAACGTTGTATTACACTCATTCAATAGTCCAATTTACACAGGAACTCGTACAATAATATACTAAATATTTCACATAATTCTGCGTTTGTAAAGACGTTCTGTTTCTGTTAAAGTATAAAGTTCCGCACAAAATTCATAATTTAGTTATGTAATGTTTTTGCGAAAAACGCTCGAACAAGTCAATTTTTGTTTTTAAATTGCCATCTTTTGTGATAAATTTTTTGTTGATGACGTTATCTGTTTTTGAACTATGACACTGTCATTAATTTTTTTAAATGGGAACCACTAACTTTTATTCGGGTTTTAGATACAATTTTCAATTCTCTATTAATAGGGTTCTCCAGTGGCATGTACATTTCTGCCGGTCGAAGTACATTTTCCCGCAATATCTTTTTTTTTTTAATTTACAAATTTCAAAAAATCGCTCTGTAGCTGCAAAGATCTATATCGGGTGTTATTTTGGGTCATAAAGCAGTAGCACAGGCGCTTAAAGAGGAGGACTATGTGGTTGTATTTGCAGGCAACCTTGAAGTGAGGCAGGCAAAGGCACCCAGCAAGCAACATCTAAGAAATATCCTTAAAAACCTAGAAAAGTCAAATATTATTCTCCTTGGTCCTTAATTCCGTAATCGTCCCATTCTGAATATGTCTGTTGATAAATGAAACAAAAATTTACGCGATTATGCCAACGAAAATGGCAGATCAACCAATTACCAAAAATTTGAAGAATATTTTGCAGATTTATAATCTTAAACAAGTCATCAATAAACCGACGCGAATAACTGAAATAACTGCAACTCTTAATTACTTGATTTGTGTAAGTGACTCATTATACACGCTCCATATAAAACTGTGGTGCCCAGAAATCAGCATATAAGCCGTACATAACAAATACGATCAGACTGATGATAAAACTAAAAAACAAAGCTCTTCTTGAATATCAGCGAACAAAACTGACGAGTAAACTTTATTATTATAAACAATTTAAAAATGATTTAACAAGTGCAATTGCAAGAGAGAAGGAAGCCTATTACAATACACAGATCAATAAATTCAGTAACAATCTTCGTCTTCTATGGAAAAACTTGTCTAAACTAGGAATGTATAATAACAAGAACTCAATAACAGTCTCAGAAGACTACAACAGCACAGGAAATAAGTGATTTTATTTCAATTCTATTCGCAGGGCTGATGATTTTGTTTTGGAGAACATAAATGAGTCGCAAAGCAGCGAACATAGGTTCAACATTGCTGAAGTTACCAGAGAAAAAGTAGAAGAAGCGGTAAACGGAATTACTTCGATTGCGGAAGGAGGTATTACTATAAAAATGTTAAAACTATGCTTGCCATATTGTCTGGAGGCCTTAATAAATATTGTTAACTATTCTATTAGAAACCAGGTTATTCCGTCCTTATGGAAGAAATCTATTGTACCGCCAATACCAAAGAAGAATCCTCCGAATACGTTAGCTGATTTTCGCTTGATATATATTCTTCCAGCTACGTCTAAAGTCCTCGAACGAATCGTTTGTGATCAAGTTTACAAATTTGCTGATGAACACATTCTCCCATCTTGTCAATCAGGATACAGAAAGCAAATGGGAACACATACAGCTCTGCTAAAAATCGTTGAGGACATTCCTCATAAAATAATCTGAGTAAGTTACAACATTATGGTTTCTCCAAAAACACTGTCAAATGGTTTACGAACTATCTTCATGGAAGAACGCATAGAGTAAGCTGGTATGATAACATGTCCGAGGAAACTGAAAGTACTATTCTTTCATTTGAGGCACCACTATGCGATAGACCAGACGCCAGTGTTGTCTTATGCCTCGAACGATATTGAGTCCGTTGTGGAGAATGAAAGGTGCCAAATCTACTGGAACTATTCGTCAGACAGATACGAGAAAACAAGAATAACATCTGCATCAAGGAGGAGAAAAAAATCTACGAAATATCAAGACCTGCTGTATTCTGGTAATTCGGTGCATGGGAGGCATCAAGGGTTCGTTCGTCTCCAATCTCAAGATCATACCCGCCTGCCGAAAACCGGCAGAAGTTCTTGCGGCCGGAATCTTGGGGGAATCTTGGGGTCGTTGCGTTGAAGGTCGGAATCATGAGGATTTCCTTCTGGTCAATTAAAAAAAAAATTGGGATAATAAATTATTGTTTTCAGATTCCACAATGCAAGGCACACAGAATCTCCCTCGAGGAAAAATGTTAATTAACTTAGCTATGAATTTCGCTGAAGTTCGACATAAAGCTGAAAAATTTGCTGATTTTCAACAAAATTACGAGCAGTTTCTAAGCATCCAATTTCCAACAAATGGAGCCTTTATAAACTGCAGTATTTATGGTTACTAGATTAATCTCTAAACCATTAAAGCAGCTACAATTTCCAACGTTTATGATAGTTCCACTTTCATTGATAAAACAAATTTACCCAATAACGTATGGAACGAAAGTTTTTGGAAAAATTTTGAAATTTAAATTATTCGAAATAAAATAAAACACATCAACTAAACATGGGCCATTGTAATCAAGTAAGCCTGCTGAATTGTGTCAATGTCAATTATCTCAATTTGCTTATCAATCATGGCGTATAAAATCGATTTGCGAAAAAGTATTTACAACCTAGTTGGAAGTGTGCCAAAACGCGATATTATAAATATTTTTCGTAATAAAAACATCAGTTTGTCAACTATTTATCAAACCATAAAAGACTGCGAAATTGGGGTGGAGTGTGTTAACTTACCCAAAAGTGGCTGTCCTTGCTCATTGACCGGAAAAAAACTCCCAAGATTTTTAACAGCAGTAAAAGACAAGGTAGGGACCTCCATTCGACGATTAGGCCGTCAGTTTGGTGTTTCTCACACCACCATATGTCGGGAAATAAAGAAGAATAATTTAAAATACCGAAAAAGAAAAAAGTGTCCCAAATACTCAGCAGCACAACTCGAAAGAATACCGAGATGCTGTAGAGCGCTGAGACTGCACCACTTCACACGTGGTCGTGTGAGAATTTTAGATGATGAAAAGTATTTTACTTTTGGAAATTCGGAGATGAAAGGTAATGAGGGATTTTATACGGACGACATAAAATTTAAGAAAAAGGCAAAATTTTCCGATAAAATTTTGGTATGGTGTGCCATTTCTTCAAGCGGTATTTCACGACCCTATGTTGGAGGTTTGCGGGGTGAGGCTGTAGATGCTAACACGTATATAAGAAAATGTCTGCATAAATTAGAACAATTCATTAACAGACATCACAGGAATGATGATGTCATCTTTTGGCCTGATTTGGCATCGTGTCATTATGCTAGAATTACTCAGCAATGGCTAAGGGACCACAACATTAATTTTGTTCCAAAAAACGACAATCCTCCAAATGTGCCACAGGCGCGACCAATCGAAGATTTTTGGGCGATATTATCTAGAAAAGTGTATAATCAAGGGCGGGAAGCTAGATCGGAAGAACAATTACGAAGGATTTTTCAAAAGATAGGAGAAGTGATATTGTCACCATCCAGGGGTTAATGGCCAAGGTTAAACCTATGTTGCGGCAGTTTGAAGACAATGGCCCGCTTTCAGTACTTTAGTGTTGTTTCTTATTTTTAAAGACCTCCATAATTATAAGCTAATTATATAATTTATTAGATTTTATTAAAGTTTCTTTAAATTTCATTTTGTGAAGTTTATATTTTTCCGAAAACTTTCGTTCCATACATTATTGGATGACACTTAACCCTTAACCGCATTTTGCAAAGGCATAGAAGAAACTGAAAACACAAATACACTGGACTTGGATACCAGACAAGAGACTGAAGAAACAAATGTATTCGATTTGGATTTGTTTGCTACAAAAATAGGAATTGAAAGAATAAGAAAGAAATATTATATGATTTCAAAAAATACAAGGAAAGTTTTTTTAGAAAAAAAGCGAAAGCTACAACATGAAGTAAAAGTGATGCAAAAGTAGATATAAAAAAAGTGCACTAATCAATTTAACCAAGAAGAACGCGTCATGGTCAATAAGACACGTGTGTAATACATAGGTTTATCCAACACCCCCTTCTGTAACAGTTCTTGAACATTCATCAAAACCCAAAAAAATTTGACGTTCATTGACAATTGGCTTATGAATTGGTTGCTATGACAAATTAGAAAACCGTTGAATTATTATTTTCATAAGTCACATGTGTCTTATAGACCTCATAATCCATTCAAAATCGGCGTTATTATGACTAGATAATAAACAAGTGTTGGATAATAGTAGATTATTTAATGAGCATATAATGGTGGTTATTATACACGAGAATGGAAATTAAAATACGAGCCGCAGGCGAGGATTTTAACCATTCGAGTGTATAATAGCCACCATTATATGCGAGTGAAATACGACGTTTTATCTACAACTGCACTTTTAGAATTAAAATTAGAAATTAACACGTTAGCTGCCCCTTAAGAAAAAAAAAATGGGTCCCATTTGCTCCAATTTTTTTTTTGCATATTCTGATAGAGCTTTGTTTACTGATTACGACAGTATAATAAAAAAAAATATGCAGCTTCTTCCGAAAGATAATTAAAAAAAACTTTGTGACACATACCCTGTGTCACGACGCAGCTATGGCAAGACTCAGAAGAAATGAGACACGTCGTGTGGGTCACAGCGCAAATCTGTCTGGTATAAACAGACCTGAGTCACATCGTTAGTGTCACAGACAATGTGTAATTTTTTAGAAAGATTTGAATAAAGTATATCCTGATTTTCGATTGAGAGTGTGCTCTTTGCGGTGGTTGAATTTCGGATTATGCGGGCATGGGTCACGCTAGTCTGGTAAGGATTTATGACCCTGCGTTTCCACAAATGGCCGGCACCAATAGATATAATTATATTGCGATCAATAATTGCGCTTATCAAAAACAATCATGGATTTTATAATAATAATTGTCAAAGGTAGTATCATATTATTATGTCTGATATACAAACTTTACAACTAAGCTAAGACAGCCGTTTTTTATACCATGACCACCCCTGATAGAGACAATTATTTTTGATCGCACTGTATTGGTTTGCGTTAGTCACACGTGTTGAACATATCTCTGAACTGGATTTTGTTTTTATTACTTTCAAATAAAGTTTTGTTCTGAATTACCAGTCTTATATGTCTTATATATTCGATGGTTCACAAAAAATAGACAAAAAAATATTTTACGGAGGGACATTGTTTTTTCGGCTTCTAAATTTCACGTTAAGTCAGAATAATGCATTAGATATAGCCGCTAAGAACCACAGAAGGTGTCACAGAAAAAATTAGATCCTACTGATGAGAGACACAAACCCAGTGTCACGGCGCAAGAATGGCTAATTTTGTGAGACACACATGTAGTGTCACGTGGCAGCTAACGTGTTAAACCTTGTTAAAAACTTGACGTTGAGAGAAATGTCAATATTCATATTCATTTCAGTGGCCAGTTAATAATAATTCTTAAAAACCCAGCCCGACTGTCTGTGTTTAATAGACCTAGTTAAGTATTCATAGGTTACAAGTATAATAAGTCAATTAAATCGGTTCTAGATAAAGAAATAAAGAAAGAATCAAACAAACCTTGTGAAAAACTTGACTTTGAGAAGAAATGTCAACAGTTGTCAATATTCATTATTTCATAGCTAGTTAATAATAATTCTTAAAAACCGAGCCTGGCTGTCTGTGTTTAATAGACCTAGTTAAGTATTCATAGTTACAAGTATAATACGTCCATTATTAATCAGTTGTAGATAATAGTTATTTATTATACGAGTGTGGAATGTAATATATTAGGTACGCAAGAAAAAGTATAAGTAGTAATTTTCTTAAGAGACCTATGGAATGGTTTCTATAGTTTTGCATTTGGTTGATTCCGTGAGTTCGAGTTTTTCTCTCACTAGTGAATGCATACCAGTGCTGAATGAGATGCTTAATCGACGTGTTATTTTTCCTGTTGTGAATTGGAAACATTATTGCGCAGTAAAAGGAAATGTCCCATTAGTGGTCACAGACAATCCAGCAGGATAATTATTGTAATGCTATCAATCATCTCTACTTTCCCGCGTCTTTTCCATAGCAGTGTGGCAGTGCGTCGCAAGGGTGCGTCGACAACTTTTACGTCTTGTTGAAATATTTTTAACCCGTTTATTTTAATTGTTAATTCAATTTGTTATATCGCGAAAAACAATCTAAAGTTCAAGTATTCATTAAATTACTAACTGAATTGATCAGGAATGTTTAACCTTTAAACCCTACCCATCAAAAAACTTTCATTGAAGCTACCCTGGGGTACCAGTGGACCCCAAACAATAAACCCAAAAATTAAGAAAAAAAAGTTTTTTTTTTTAAATAACCGACACTTGTATACGCCCTCTTAATGTTAAGGTGCAGGTGGTGACTTTAAAATCTCCTTTGATCTCTACCGCCAAAGCGGCAAAGGCAAAAATATTGCACCTGGTTTAACCTGCACGTGTTTAACCTGCACCTGCTTAACTTGCACGTGTTTCACGCACACCTGTTTCAACATGCGGCACGGGAGGTGGAAGTCTTCGTACATACTTTAGGGCGGGTCCTTCGGACCCCCTCCCCACTCCCCCAGAGTGCAAATAGGGAGAAAGCATTAAATGTCAATGAAATTATAATGACAATTGGACGGCTTTATGCAGAAACGGACCAACCCAAATCGAAAATTGAGTTATCATCACCATTGAATAGAGGAAGGCCTATTTTATTTTTGCAGAATCGATCCATACCACACTAGCTTCCCCTATTGATTTTAAAAAATAAAAGTCCGAACCAAAACTTCCTGAACAAAAAAAAACACGAATATCTAGGAATCAGTTCTATGTGGGATGGTCTGTTTCTGCATGAAGCCGTCCAATTTAACTTGTGTCAGTGAGATGTTGCAATTTCAAAATAAACAACCAATAGGACAATTATTTAAGTGGCAATTTTTCGAGAAGCTTTATTACAGCGACAATATTTTTTGTAGCTATTTGACATTACAATTTACAAGTTAATATTTCCGCCAATTTTTGCTCTTCAGATTGTCTCTTTCTGTTGCTTGAGAAAATAATGACTCCTGCAAGCACTCGTCATAATTTTGGTCGCAATAGAAACTCGTATCTGAATCGCAAAAATTATTGTCGGCAATATTTTGACCTCTCGTGCTATTGCTATATTGAAAATTTTATCCTTTATAATAGTCAGGTTTTAATCATGAAGGCTGTTGTCAAAAAGTAGCGTGTTATTATTACGTGGTTAATACAGTGCAAGTTATCGAAGTTATAGAGTAAGTACGTATTCTTTTTAAAGTTGCAGACCTATATCCGTTTTTTTTTTTCATTAGTTTTGCCATGTCTAATAAAGCTAGCAAAAAGCGAAAGAAAACAGGCACCAGAATGTATGAAGTTATGAAAAAAATGCGTCTACAATCTCACGAGTTCGGCAAAATTTTGTAATTGCGATAGACTGAAATGCACACAGATGGTTAGTGAAGCTGAGAGACAACGCCTTTTGAACCATTTTAACTCCTTGACAACCAATAACGAACAAAATTCCTACTTATGCTCCTTAATTACTGTAAAATCTGTACAGCAACGCAGATCACGAAAGGACGAACAAGATGCAAAGTTTCATGAAGCAAGTTATTTCTACAGTGTGAGAATAAAAAAAGATGATGGAAACTTTAAAGAAGTCCAAGTTTGCGCAATTTTTTTTAAAGCTGTCCATGGAATCACGCAGGGAAAACTGCAATATTTACAAACTGCTTTGAAGGCAACAGGGGTTTCCCCCAAAGATAAACGAGGAGGTAAAAATTATAAGCAATTAAGTCCAATATCAATAAATCTTGTGCGTGGCCATATATCTTCTTTTAAAACCAGACAAAGCCATTACAGCATTAAAGATAATCGCGACAAAGTGTATCTACCTGATGATCTTAATATTAAAAAGATGCACAGAATGTTTAAAGAAATTAATCCGGAAATCAAAATTTCCTATCAAACTTACAGAGAAATATTTAAAAAGAACTTCACCTTCGTAAAGCGAACACATTTTACGACCGTAAGAAAAAGGCACGTGTCCGAGCCCGCAAAGAAGGAAATTTTGAAGCAGTTGCAATGGATTATCAAAAAAATATCTCACTGCCAAATATAACAACGAACGATGTCTACTACAAGAGACAACTTTCAATGTTTAGCTTCAATGTTCACGTACTATCCAATGCAAATTCCGACTTTTATACTATTCCCGAATACGTGGCAAAAAAAGGGAGCAGATGAAGTAAGTTCCTTTCTCTTTCATTTTATCATGAACTACCTGCCACCTGAGATTGAGCATCTACATATTTTTTGTGATGGAGCAGGAGGCCAAAACAAAAATTATACTGTAATCAGATTTATTCATTACATAGTAACGGTCGTCAGACGATTGAAATCTGTACGTATCACTTACCCGGTACGAGGACACTCGTATTTGGAATGCGATAAGAACATGGAAATAGTGAATACAAAAAAAAGAATGGAAGTCCCTGTGGATTGGGAGGAAAACCTCTTAACTTCAAGCCTAAAACCAAACCCATTCGTTGTAATCTCCGTAGATCAAAGCTATGTCAAGAAATGGACCGAGTTTTTAACACAAAAATATGTAAAGAAATTTCCCATGCAGAAGATGAAGGAGGTTGAATCATTGGATGGGCATCCCAGTGTTATATGCCATAGACACTCATGGTTCCATGCTGCTATCATCAATTCGATTGATAAATCGAGCATCTGGTATAGGTATTGGAGAATTTGAGTTGCCATCTCAATCATACTTTAATCTTATCCCTATAAGTTCCGAAAAATACAGAGACATAATATTTTTATCAAAATTTTGCGAAACAGAAGAAAATAAGGAGACCTATAAAAAAATCCCTCATAAACAAACCACTGGAGTAGCTGCACCATCAAAGCGCCAAAATAAAAATTAAATTTTTCCCCATATTAAGTTCAATTTTTGTCTAATGTTTAATCTGACATTCATTGTTTTCCCCCAAAATAATCGGTGGTAACGTAAGATTTTTCGGTTTAACTTTGCTTTAATGCCAAATTTTTTAATTTATGTTTTTATGTCAGTTATGCCCGATTGCACCGCACTTTTAAACAAGTGTTTAAATTTATGTATTGATTAAGCCCTATTTTTCGATTGTTCCGCATTTTAATCAGTACATAACCCCTGCTTAGCTAAGTAAACAATATTGGCTGATTAACAAAGTTTTAAAATTTATGTGACAGATGTGACATTTAAATGGTAAAATTAATTCACTATAATTTGTGCTGTTGAATCTTTACTCCGGTGAAAACTACAGTGAAAACCAATATTATAAATTAATATGGAAGTGATGGTAGAGGAAGATATTTTTGCAGATGATTTAGATATTTTAGAAATTATCGACTTTGGATTTCCAAAATTTCGATACACCAGATCGGATCAATTTCATGATTTAGATGACTATAGGTTTTACACCAGATTTCGCCTGACAAATCAGTCAGTGTTAAATTTTTTGATATTAATCGAAGATGAACTCGAATTTTCAACAGATTCGTGGGTGTTTTTTTTTTTAATTTTATGTGAGTTTCACATATATCAGTTTCTAACAACTCTGCGATTCTATGCTTCTGCTGGCCACTTGAACGCTATTGCTGTTTACATGGGAATGCATGTATCTACAGCTTCACGAATAATTGCTAAGGTCTTAAGAGAAATTGCAAAACATACTACAGAGTTTGTGAATCAAGCAACTCGCCTAGCAGTGCAAAATAACTTCTATGATGTCGCTCGTTTTCCTAGGGTTTTGGGCGTAATCGATGCAACCCATGTGGAAATTCAAAACCCAGGTGGTGAAGATGGCGAAATATATCGCAATCGAAAACCATATTTTTCCGTTAATGTACAAGTTGTTGGTTTTCCGGACTTAAAAATATTTGACATTTTAGTGCGATGGGCAGGTTCTACTCATGACGTTACAATAAATTTTTAACAAAAGTAGGATCAGGGCAAGATTTGAAAATGCAGAATTTGATAATGGTTTATTGCTTGGTGACAGTGGCTATCCCGTTAGAAATTATTTCTTCACATCGTTGGATAATCCGGCAACTCGAGGACAAAGACTCTACAACGAATCTCATATTCAAACAAGAAATGCAGTAGAACGTCTTTTTGGATGTTGGACACGGAGATTTCTTGTTTTACAATTACGATCCACCAAATATTGTAAATAGCCATAGCAACCTTTTCAGTGTAGGTAATTGTAGGCTTAAGTCAGTGATTAGTAAATATGCAAAAACAATGTGACCGTGCAACGTATTAAAATTTATGTCATTATTAGAGTTAAAACTTGATTAACTAATCACGACTTAAATAAAATGCGGTGCAAACGGGCATTAGACTAATATATTTTCAGTATCGATGATTTTTTATTTCTTTTTTCCTCCCATAGCATTGATCTGACGACGTTTGAAACTTTAAAATTCAGTTTTCTCAAAACTATCACGGACTGACATTAACGGTTTTCTCCTAACACCCTTCATATGTTTATTACAATTTATTACTCTAGAGATATTAATCCTTACGCTTGTATTACATACAAGGAAATTTCTGTAAAAATTTCCACGACAAGTCAACGTTTTAGCATAATTGTACTTTTTGATTAAATTGTTAGATAAATAATAATCATTTGCAATTCGATTTAAATTTTAATTGTTACGCAATACGCAACAGCACCCACTACTTGGGAGTGGGAAATCTCACAGTCTGAAAATAAAACTCATACAGTACGGCCGCAAAGTCAACGTCTTTTATTCCATTCCGCAGTCCAGCACCTCATTTTAGTTGTTTAATCGCCGTGATTAACATTGGTCCTTCGAACCTGGATTTTGCGTAAAAACCCTCACCAGGAGGTAACAATCGGTCGTGCAACGTAGGTGCCACAATCAGAGCAGGGTACCATCCTCAGACGACAACTGCAACATACGTGCTACATCCACTGCAGGCACTATCATCATATCATCATATCGAGCTCATCCAACAACTTCAGCGGGTCCTCTCCAGCAATACAGAGACTCAGCGGCAGCAAAAGGTCGGTGCTATCCTTCTTTTTTCATTTCACATTCCACCTTTATTTGAGTGAACATGTGTACATTTTGTCTATGAAAATCTTAAAATATTACGCTACCGTCATGCCAAACACAACAGAAGAGCTCGATTTGTTAAAATTCAAACGTCAGCAAACTCTCGAAACTCTTAACCGTGCTCTCGAGTTCAGCGAAAAATTCACTTCAGATCAAAATTTCAATTTGCTGAAGGCTCGTCTCGATATCGCGCAAAAAACGGTCAAAGAATTCCATGACATACAATCCCAAATATATGGTTTGTCACAAACACCTGCCCAGGAAGCCGTTTTCCGGGGACAATTCGAGGATTTGTACTGTTCGGTCATCGCAAGTATCGACACGAAATTGCAGACTTCCACCGAGACAAACAAAACCGAAAATTCCGAAAATTCCGAAAATAACGCTACCAGCAATGTCAATTCTCAGAAAATTAATTTGCCGACAATTGCAATTCCCGAATTCGACGGTGCATATGAGAAATGGCTATCTTTCCGCGATTCCTTTCAAACACTTATTCACAATAATAAGGCATTATCAGATTTAGAGCGGATGCATTACTTAAGGTCTTCGTTATCAGGCGAAGCCCTTAGGGCCGTCGAAGGTTTTACCGTGTCCAGCCAGAATTATGACGCCGCATGGGCGCTCCTTATCAGTCGATTTGAAAATAAGCGTTCAATCGTACACGCGCACGTGAGAAAATTGTTTAATCTACCACAACTCACCAGACCCAACAATGCGATTTTACGTCAAATAATCGACGAAATTACGGTAAATGTGGAGGCGTTAAAGGTGTTAGAAATCCCGGTGGAGGAATGGGACGCTATTTTAGTTCCCCTTATAACTGATAAACTAGATTATCAAAGCATTAAAGAATGGCACTCAAAGCTAACCAGTGACGTACCAACGTTTGAATCTTTGAAACTATTTTTAAATTCTCGTTGTCAGTACGTAGATTCAATTAACTACAAGTCACATTTTACAAACAATTTAAAACCAGCAATAAAACCTAAATCAGTCGCTAATTTAGCCACCAACAAACGGCAACAATCTTCGTGTTCATTTTGTCGAAAAGACAATCACTTCATATATCAATGCCACAATTTCCTAAAACTTGCAATACCAGAAAGGATCTCACAAGTACATACTTTGAAATTATGTGGCAATTGTTTAAAGGGTAAGCATGAAGCAAGCCAGTGTGGTTCAAGGAGCGTATGCCGCAACTGCGCTAAAAAGCATAACACGCTCTTATGCACGCCTCAAGAAGGTCCGGAAGTTATTCAATCAATAGCGTCCACAAGTTCGGCTAATCATTCACGACAACATATTAATAACTGCGTCGAAATGCTATTATTAACAGCCATTGTACTCATTTCAGATTTTAAGGGTCAGCTGCACAAATGTAGAGCGTTGCTTGACAATGGCTCACAGTGTAATTTTATTACCCGCTCGCTTTATCGTAAATTAGGTTTTCATTCACAAAAAAATACACACCTAATCAAAGGTATTGGTGATTTCAGTCAATCGTTCACCACAGATACAGTCAATGTATCAATAAAGTCATTACATACTGATTACGAGGCGAATATCAAGTGCTCTATCTTGGACAAAATTACGGATTCATTACCCTCAGTTACATTTTCCATTGATCATTTAAATATTACCGAAAACTTGCATCTCGCAGATGAGCAATTCTCAACACCCGGCCCAATTGACTTACTCATAAGTACCGAATTGTTTTTGGAAATGTTGACGGTCGGTAAAATACAACTGGCGCCACGTCTCTATCTTCAAAACAGCCAACTTGGTTGGTTAGTTGGCGGTACCATTCAATCGCCTAAAAATAGAGTTTCCCATTGTAATCACGTTCGGAACGTTGAAAATGCGTACTCTGACGATTGTCTCAAGTTACATATACAAAAATTCTGGGAAGTGGAGAACTATAAACCCGTAACTCCATTCGTTTCAAAGGAAGATCAACAAGCTGAACAACATTTTATAAATACTGTTTCTCGCGATACAGATCAACGATTTATTATATCATTACCAACAAAGGGACAATCAATATCGCTGGGAAATTCCGAAATTCAAGCAAAACGACGTTTCTTAAATTTAGAGAAACGTTTAAGTAAAGAACCCGAGATTAAACAGCAGTACGTTAATTTTATGCAAGAATATGAAAGTCTAGGTCACATGGAACTAGTACCGCAGGATCAACTTAAAAACAAAAACGTGTATTATTTACCCCATCACGCGGTTTTCAAAAATAATCCGACGAATAAGCAAACACGAGTAGTGTTTGACGCAAGCATGAAAACAACTAATGCACGAAGTCTGAACGATAATTTATTAGTGGGCGGTACACTTCAACAAGATATGTTATTCATTACCTTACGTTTTAGAATTCACAAATTTATTTTTACAACAGACATAATCAAAATGTTTCGTCAAATCAAACTTAATCCGAAAGATACCGACTACCATAGGATATTTTGGAGAGAGAGCGAAAACGAAGACTTACGCATTTATCGACTCACAACCCTTACCTACGGTACATGTTGTGCACCATTTGTATCAGTACGGTGCTTACAGGAACTGGCGCACGAAAATCGTGACGTCTATCCGGAAGCCGCTAATGTTATCTTGAGGGACTTTTATATGGATGACCTCCTGACGGGCGGTTCAAATTTAGACGATCTCAAAAGGATCCAGTCTGACGTGGTAAAAATTCTAGATCAGGCAAAATTCGAGTTATCGAAATGGGCTTCGAACCACCAAGACTTGCTACCATCTAATTACTCAAATAATGTATTAATTAATCTCGATAAACAAGGTGAGACAAAAACGTTGGGACTATACTGGAATTGTTCTGATGATTCACTAACACTCAAGGGTAAATCCATTACTTTACCTATAAACTTAACAAAACGGAACATGCTATCAATGCTTTGTAGAATTTTCGACCCTTTAGGGATAGTGAGTCCTTTGATTATAAGGGCCAAGATTTTAATACAGAAACTTTGGCTTTGTAAGTTAGATTGGAATGACAATGTGCCACAAGATATATATCAATCTTGGAGAGCCTTTATCGAAGAAATAAACACACTTGATCAGTATAAAATTCCAAGACACGTGCTAGTTTCAAATCCAAAGTCAATTGAACTTCATGCATTCGCAGACGCATCCGAATCCGCGTACGGAGTCTCAGTATATCTCAAAAGCAATGACGATGGAGGCAAGGTCGAAGTAAATCTATTGCTTGCTAAAACCCGCGTTGCCCCGATCAAAACTTTGTCAATTCCACGTCTAGAGCTCTTGGCAGCTCACCTTCTAAGCCAAATGGTCCCCCATGGCACAAAGGCATTAGAATTGAAAATTGACCAGTTCCACTACTATACAGATTCCGAAATTGTACTTGCCTGGCTATCAAAACCGCCATCAAATTGGCAAACATTTGTAGCGAATCGGGTCGCAGACATTCAGTCAAACACAAATATTCATAATTGGCATCACGTTAAAGGCAAAGAGAATCCTTCAGATCTCTTGTCCAGAGGTACATCAGCAACTGATTTGTTTAACAATTCATTATGGTGGCACGGCCCCAGTTTTTTAAGAGAAGCTTCACATGCTAACTTTCAAAATGCGACACATTTTGATATTAATATTAATGAAATTCCCGAAATAAAAAGAGTCAAGTTAACAACACTTACCACAACCACTGAAAAATTTATCTTCTTGCAAAAATATAGTAGCTTTACTAAATTAATCAGAGTCACAGCATTCATGCTAAGATTTTTGCATAATTGTAAACATGTACAAAACAAACGAAGAGGTTATTTAACTTCTGAAGAATTAAACAAGGCGCGTCTTCTAGTCCTCCGCCTAACGCAATCCGAAGCATTTGCCCAAGAACTAAGCGACTTAAAGGCCAGAAAAACCCTATCTACATCGAGCACATTAATAAGCTTAGATCCATTTTTGGACGAAAATAATATCATTCGAGTAGGTGGTAGGTTAAGACATGCCAAATTGTCACATGACCAAAAACACCCGATTGTCATTCCGAAAAACCATCACATAACGGAATTAATCATAAGATATTTTCACCTTAAAAATCTGCATATTGGCGCTCAAGGTACTTTAGCTGCAATTCGCCAAGTTTATTGGCCCATTTCGGGCCGCGAAATGGGTGACCTTCCGCTGGACAGGGTAGAACCGGCAAGACCATTTATTAACACGGGTCTCGATAATGCAGGGCCAATTTATTTAAAGGAAGGTCGTGGTCGCGGCAAAAGAATTGTGAAGGCATATATTTGTTTGTTTGTATGTCTATGTACCAAGGCAATGCACTTAGAGCTTGTCGGCGACCTAACAACCGAAACCTTTTTGAACGCTGTAAAACGTTTAATATCGAGACGGGGCTCGGTCAAACAACTTCGATCCGATATTATGTTGGCGCAAACAAGGAACTGAAAGACCTATTTGAATTTTTTAAGGGTAAAGACTTTCAAAATAAGGTAATTATACCATTAGAAAATGACGGTGTCAAATGGATATTTTCGCCCCCCGTTCACCAAATTTTGCGGGATTAATGGAAGCAGGCGTTAAATCCGTCAAAAATCATTTAAAGAGGGTTATTGGTGACACTCACTTAACTTACGAAGAGATGTACACACTGTTGACTCAAATTGAGGCTTGCCTTAATTCCAGACCCTTAATTCCGTTAACCAGTGATCCTAATGACCTCAACGCCCTAACCCCAGCGCACCTCCTTATCGGCGAAGTCCTCACAGCCCCCCTGGAACACGACTTGAGAGAGTTGAAGGTCAACCGGCTCTCCCGATGGCAACTAGTCCAGCAAATTAAACAACATTTCTGGGAACGCTGGAGGAAGGAGTACATTTCCCAACTGCAAGGAAGGGTGAAATGGAGAAAGGCCTCACAACAGCTTCAACAAGGTACCATGGTGCTGCTAGTGGAGGACAAAGTCCCACCGATCAACTGGCCCCTTAGGCGAGTTCAAGCAATCCACCCAGGAGCAGACGGCCTCGTTCGAGTGGTCACCGTCAAAACCCACAACGGTACATACAAACGAGGCGTCTCCAAAGTGTGTGTGCTTCCACTGGAGGAGTGACGAACAATGGTGCATGAAAGGTGAAGAACGCATTGTGCCGCGATTACTCCGAAAGTGAGCGCAGTGTGGTAATTTTTTTTTCCTTTTATTATTGTTCTTTGCTAGTCGCTATGATTGTTCATTGTTTTCATTTATTTTATTATTTTTATTTTTTAATTTTATACATTATTTGTTCCATGTACTACTTTACTATTATTATTGTATACACTTTTGACAACTACGTTATGTCAAGGGCGGCGGCCATGTTACGCAATACGCAACAGCACCCACTACTTGGGAGTGGGAAATCTCACAGTCTGAAAATAAAACTCATACAGTACGGCCGCAAAGTCAACGTCTTTTATTCCATTCCGCAGTCCAGCACCTCATTTTAGTTGTTTAATCGCCGTGATTAACATTAATTATTGCATTTTATTTTTAAGATTAAAAAGTCGGAGCGATCCGGACGTGGTGTCGAAGAAATTTACACAACTTCTCTGTGGTACTTCAAACTAATGACATTTCTGACTGATCATGAAATCCCAGCTGAAAGTATTGATAATATATCACAACTCAATACACAAACAATAAATTACGATGAAGCACCTGAGAATGAAGACGACGGCGACGTTGAAGATGATTCTAGGGCTAGCAAGGTGAGAAATTTTTCGTTACATAGATTTCTGTAGATAGAAACCTTAAGGCCGATTCATACTATCGGTCAGGTCAAATATTAGAACATGCATTTTGTATTGAAGTATTCACATTATGAGGCACGGTCAAGTCACGGACAGATCACGGTCAAGTGACGATCAGGTCACAGTCAGATCACGGTCAAATCAAATCACCTACGGTACGAAAGTTTCGTACAAAATGGATGAAAAATTGATGGAATTGGTGCGAGAGCACGAAGAGCTGTATAATTTTGAGCACAAACGATATTCCGACAACCAGAATAAAAACAAGTTGTGGAAGAAACTTGGCGAAACATTAGAGAAAGGTAATAGATACGTAATGAATATTCACACATAAGGAAAATGGTTTTTAATAAATAGGTAAGTACTAGAAAAATTGAAATCAATATGTTAAAATCCTGTTCGTTTGCCATGGAACTGCTCCAGCCTCAGAATTGAAATAGGTTTTAAAGACCTCTCTCACGTTGAATGCGTCCTGTTGGGCGTTTCCTCCTTGCCGGGGCAAGGGCCTTAAAATGCATTCTCCTGGTGAATCTTTGTGTAATTCCCATGATATGCTGTTATCCCTTAAGAAATTATGGAGAATGCATGTTGTTAAAATTATATTTTCAACATTGCCTGGTTGGGAGTTTAATTGTCTGAAGTATAGGCGGAACTTTTGAGCCAATATTCCGAATGTATTTTCCACAATCCGCCGAGCACGACACAGGCGATAGTTGAAAATTTCTTTTTCAACATCACAACTTACTTGAGGTTCAGGATATGGTTGGTCTCAGTAGATACGGTTTCAGTGGAAATGCTGAATCTCCGATAATCACATGTGGTGCAAGCGAGTCTGTGTCAGGTAGTGCTTTTTCTCCCGGGATATTTAGCTTTCCGTTTTCTAGACATCTTCCTAACTTAGAATTGGCAAAAATACCTCCATCACTATTCTTGACATAAGATCCAATATCTACCGCGATGAACTTATAATTTGCATCTACCAAAGCCAATAAGACCACAGAAAATGTCTTTTTGTAATTGAAATAATTTGACCCGCTGTTGTTAGGTGCAACGATTTCAACGTGTTTGCCATCTAAAGCGCCAATACAGTTAGGAAAATGCCATAAATTCCAGAATTTTGTTGCAATTTCTTTCCATTCTGATTCTGCTGGAGTTGGTATGCATTCCGAAAGCATATTTTTTATAATTGCTAAACACACTTCTCCAACTATTTGCTGCACTGTTGAATGACCGAGACGATAGCTGAATGCAATTGTTCTGAAAGAATACCCAGTGGTCAAAAACCTAAAATTGACTTGACTTGACTTGAATGACTTGACCGTGACCTTACCGTGACCTGACCGTGCTCTGACCGTACCCTGACCGATAGTATGAATCGGCCTTTACCTGTATTTTCGAAATAGGTCTGAAATATTTCCAAATGAGTTTCTATTAGTCGTCATATTTCAATTCATTCTAAATATTTATCTTTTCGAAAATGCTTCTAAATTGTGCTATGAGGATCAGAAAAGCTTTGAAACAAATGAGGTAACAATTAGATCAAAAATACTTTATTGAAATACTTATGATGCTCCCTTCTCAATCATATAATTTTGCCAAGATACACTACCATTTCCATTAAAAAAGGTTAAATACGAATCCCTAGTTCGCTTTCCTTCTCCTAAGCTCATATTTCTTGTGCTAGTTTTCTTTAATCCTGCTATATTTATAGCATTTGCACGCCATTATCCATCAGGTCTAATTTCATGCCTGACGTTATTTTCACTATCTACCGTTCTTGGATTGAAGTATGTTTTACTTTTTCGGCGTAGAAAATTATGCAATACACAAATAGCCATGACAATGCACTTCACGTTTTCAGTAAAGACACTTATGGGAGTATGTAGTACCCGAAATCTAGCGCTGATCATTCCATTTCCGTTTTCATATACAATATCCCAAGAGTCAGGCATATTGTCGAAAATTTTCCCTCTCTGTCTGGCACAAGTGTTTGTTGCACCGAAAACTTTTTTCAGGGGCAACAAACACGCGTGCAGACAGAGAGGGAAAATTTTAAACAATATGCTTGACCGAGGGATATTTGTTCAGACAATCGCTCGAACAACATTAACAAAGAATTGAAACATTAAGATCCTATAAATCATGTCATGAGTTGGTTGTCATGGTGGTTCCAGTAGTAAACAAAGTTTTTCCAAAACGAAAAATTCGAAAAGCATGGCTCTCGTTCGATTTGGATCTGATTCCATACAAACAATTAACGAGGAAGTTAAGAAATGTGTGCCAGTCAACACCATGAAATCAGGAAAATCCGTATGGTCGCAGTTTAATAAGTTCTGTGCCGAAAGAAGGTACGATGTCACTACTCGAGCCTTACCAGCGAAAGCATTGAATCAAATTTTGATGGAATGGGGATGTAACATGAGGAAAGCAGATGGAAGTAACTATAAGGATTTCGTGGTGAAACAAATGTGGAATTGTAAAGCCAAGCAGATACAGGAAATGTATTATGAATGTATTATGAAACGTCAAAATTAACCCCTTTACTGACATCGATTTCAAAACCTCCCGACAAGCTCGAGATTCAAATAGAAAGAAATGCCAGTTAAACCTCGATTTGAGAAAAGTAAGTGCAGCTGCATTTTCGGAATTGGAAATTCAACAGTTGATAGAAGCTTGCGATGAAGCTACGCCGGATGGAATACAGAAAAAGTTTTACCATATTGCGGCCCACGAACTTGCCTGGCGTGGCCACTTATTGCTTGGTCACCTACTTTCAAGAAGAACGGGACAATAAGAGTGTCTATACTGGAAGGATTGAATATAATCCCATAATTTCTAAGACTGCGCAAGGAGGTGCGAAAAGGCTCACAGATTCGAAGTGGCTAATAGAAAATAAAAATAATCCTTCGATGTGTCTAGTAAGGTATTATTTTTACAAAAGCGTTGCAAAAACAAAATTATTAACCACTATTAATTTTTTTACAGGTTGATGAGAACGTTATTAGAGAAAAGAGGTAGAAATATAAAGAGTAACAGATTATTTCTTACTTCTAAATCCTGATTTCAATCCGAACACTCCGAATTCTCCGTGGTTTAAAAATTGTCCTGTTGACAAAACTGGCCGCAAGAGGTATTGGTATTGACACAGGAGTAAAAATATCGAACCACTCTCATCGATCATCGAAAATCTCCCATTTGGCAAAAGTAGGTATTCCTGAACAATCT
Source organism: Diaperis boleti (assembly GCA_963583935.1). Lineage (NCBI taxonomy): Eukaryota > Metazoa > Arthropoda > Insecta > Coleoptera > Tenebrionidae > Diaperis > Diaperis boleti. The sequence continues at coordinate 32,732,523 of OY757242.1, read as the reverse complement.
TTGATTAAGATATCTGGACATTCAAGTAGCAGCTCTATGAAACCATACTTGCACTTCGATAAGGAGCATCATGCAAACATCATAAAGGGACTCAGAGTTGATAATTCGACAACTGCTACCGCGGTAACTGAAGCAAAAAGGACGGACTCGGGAACAACTGTGATTTATAATAATTGTACCTTTAATTACAACAATTAGATTCAATCCCTTGTGTTACAATAAAGCATTAGTGGAACTATTATTTATGTTTGTATTATTCTTTTTTATTTTCAATAAAGGGCAAATTTTAAGTTAGGTCACTTTAGGTCACATTAGGTCTAGGAACCTTTGCGGGGTGTTTTCGACAATTTCCCTAGGGAGATTTTCGCCAAGCGGGAAATTATCGCGAAATTCAAATTTGATTGGTCGATTTCAAAAAAACCACGTTTAGATTGTTCCGACATATCAGTTTGACAGGTGAGGGCGATTGTCCACAATATTTCGGGCTCTTGATAGGCGATAATTGAAAACACGTTTCTCATAGGTGAGTTCGTACTGACTAAAAAGTTTTAGCATATGTTTCTGCAAAGCAAACGCTTCATCTCCCAGAAAAACATAACTCATGTGTTCTACATTTACGTCTTCCGCGGGCAAATTTAATTTGTATGATATGATCTGCGTGAGATATTCGTAGAATTTAGTATATTAACCAAAGCCAGAAGGACAATGTTGTAGAACTTTTTATAGTTATAATAGAATGCCCCTGATTTTCCTGGACATTTTATGCGAATGTGCTTCCCGTCCATCGCACAACCGCAATTTGGAAACTGCCATCGGCTGTCAAAACGATCTGCAATATGCTTCCACTCCTCCACAGTAGATGGAAACTGCAACAATACAGCGTTAATTTTCCCCTTGTTTTCCCAACGGAAAAAATTACCGTTGGTGTATGGGTAGTTAATATGTGTAATAGTATATTACGTAACAAGAGTTGTAAGAAGCATATTACACACGACCGGAAAAAGTTACGCACGAGGCGCGTAGCGCCGGGTGTTGTGATTCCAGGAGTGTGTAATAATATGCTTTACAACTCGAGCTTTATGTACTATACTTTTTCTACGATCACAGGTGGAAAAAAGTAATTAACAGTAGGTATAACATTCTTTTAGTAAATAGTTATGAACAACTCAATTCCATTGTCATAATTATTTGAATGATTTTTAATTGTCACTTAAGAATTGTTAAATATAAGAGAATGGTCAATAGGATAGGTTTTGTTGTTGTTTGTATACTCTGGCTACAGAATGCAAATAAACTAGAATAATTATGATTATTTAATGTTTATAGGGGTTTATTTCTTGCAAGTTGAACAACGTTGAGTATTCGTTGTTGAATTACGAATTTTAATAATTTTTCAGTACATTCGACGCCTTCGATAATTGTTTTCGGATTTCCCTATCACTCAGACTCCCCACATTCTGATTCTTTGAGTTCACAAATTAGATTCCTCAAGTTTTTCAAACAAAATGTTAAATTTTGTATTTAAGTAGATGATAATATTTTTTCAAAAAACGGTTTATATTTCTGATTGTTCAAAGTTTCTGGGTTTTTGCTCTTAAAAGTACCTACACCACAGAAACAATGGTTTCATTTTTGGGACCCTAATAACAATGTTATACCCAAACTTTGTGATCACAGATTTCAATGACGATTTTTAGCTTTTCGATTCGATCTGGGAGCATACACAACTGATCGTCACTAGCATTAAACATTTCTGTGCGCAAGGAAAGGGTTAAATGATCAGCACTATGTACAGTATTAGATATTTACAGTGATGATCGTAGAAAAAAAAGTTTTTTTAACTACATTGGGCTATTCAGAAAACAACGATTCTATTCTCAAATCTTTTTATAAACCTATTAAAGGTACGGAAGACGCAGACAATTTAATAGATGAAAATATTGATGGAAGAAAAACAGAACCAGCGCATTTGACCGCGAAACTATTATTAATCATATTAGAAGCTCTTCACCAAACATATCCCATTACAGTCGAAAACATGCGCCAAAAAGGTTATATCTACCCAGTGATCTAACTATAACTGCAATGTCCAATGACTAAAAAAAACCTAATGCCAAAGTGCTCTTATGAAAGTCATAGTATAGTTACTAAAGATCTCAATATAGCTTTTACTAAACTTGTACATATAAATAATATATACCTACTACTCAGCAGATATGCAGATGTTGCCCAAGCTACCAATGTTCAAGCATGTACTTTTTTTGTCCTAGAGTAATATCTTACCAAGAATATTTTGTTCCTCTTGGGAAATTAAGAACAAATTTTGGAGAACCATATGCTATATTGTGGCACGAAGGGATTTCAGGGAGGAACAAGAAAGACATAATAAGTTTTTTCCTTTCTTGTTTACATAGTAAATGCCCAAGATACCGCGATGGAAAAGATCACCATAAAATACTTTGAACCAGGCCATACATTGATGTCTGCAGACAGTTTTCACCACCAGGTAGAAAATAAGCTGAGAAAAATGGACAATGTTTACGATTTTGAAGAGGCTGTAGAGTGTAGACGAAGTTGGCAACGTCGCTTTAAAATAAATGTCTTATAAGGATTTTAAAAATGGCCAAATATGACATCGAGTTACCAATTATAGAAAATTGATGGACCTCGACTAAAGAATGTAGGTTAGAAAGTATAATTTTATTATACAAAAACAGACCCACGTCAACAACTAATATTGCAGAAATGGATTTTATTAATAAAAAATATCTTAAAGAAAACTTTAAAAAGTCAATTCAACCAATCGCGGAACAACCGCAGAAAGAAAAAACTATATTTTAAATAAATTGAGGCCACTTATTCCTACCCACAAATTAACATTTTGCGAAGCGTTGACTGTAAATTCAGGAGAAGACTTGGATGTTAACGTCGATGACGAACATCGATGGCCAAAAATTATTTTTTAAAGATTTATTAATTATAATTCTTGTTTAAAATTTTTGTTTTTAAGTTACGTCTTTCAATTCACTGCTTTTTTTATACCTAGAATAAGACAATGTTAATTAATACATTTCATTGATGAAATAAATATGTTTTACTACGTTTATCTATATATTTAATCGTTTAACATGAATCAATTTGGACCAAATAAAACAGGCTGTACTGCACCGATTTTGATAAGTGTTTGAAAGACATGAAATGAAAGACATTGACAAGTTCTTTGCGAAGATTACTTTCCATTTTCAAAAATTTCACAGGTTCATTAATTATTTACAAATCATTTTAAGGGAAAAGCGGTCCATTACAGTCATCGATTTAAATGAACGTGAATCGTTTTAAATGAGAAGTTGGACAACTGTAGCTAAAAATAGGTACATATCTTAGTCCCGCCCCTGAGGTTTTGTGAGCAAGTTGGCTAGGGAACACATCTGGATGGATGTTTGGGTGCGGAGTGTGAAGAGTGTGAAATAGAGGACGAATGAAGCTGTGCAAAATACAATTCGTATAAAATTTGAAATTTTTGAACTCTTTGTGACAAAAGATATGAAACAGAAAATATGTATTCATACAAATGAAGAGGCTACTAGAGTTCACGACGCATATAATGATAAAAATCCTAGTAAACCAAAGCTGTGGAAGCCACTTGATGAAGTAGAATTGAATGCATTTATTGGAATATTGATTTCAGCTGGTGCTTTACGATGTCGAAAAGAGGATACAAATGAAATGTGGACCACAGATAAGTCAGTACGAAGAGCAATCTTTACAGCTTCAATGTCTCGCGATCGATTCATCTCAATTCGCAAATATTTACGTTTCGATGATAAAACAACAAGACCACAGCGAAGGGAACAAGATAAATTAGCAGCCATTCGAGAATTATGGGACGACTTTGTTGAAACATGTAAAAAATCCTATTCGCCTCATGACACCATTACAATTGATGAGCAGCTTGTGGGATTTCGTGGAAAGTGTCCTTTCCGCCAATATATGAAATCAAAGCCAGCCAAATATGGGATAAAAAATTCACAGGATAATCTTTTAAGTTGTTAGGTGTCAAAGTCTCCGAATTTAAATAAACTGCCAAAAGGACAAATTCTCAGTTTTATTGCCAGCCTTTTTGATCCGCTCAGTATTGTTTCGCTGGTTGTATTCAAAGCAAAAATAATTATTCAACAATTGTGGTCACTAAAAATAGACTGGGACTGCGAAGTACCGTGTGATTTAAAAAAGTCCTGGGAAAAATATTTCATGGAATTACAAGTTTTAGACCGGTTACGAATTCCAAGAAAATTAAACCGCACACAAGCAATATCTCAGATTTACTAGTGTTTTGCGACGCCTCTACTTTGGCGTACGGAGCAGCAGTTTATTTGCGGACGAAAATTGATCACAACAATTATTCCACACTTTTGGTGTGTAGTAAGTCGAGAGTTAGTCCTTTGAAGGTGGTTAGTCTACCTAGGTTAGAGTTATGTGCAGCATTGTTAGGTGCACGATTAATGGACAAGGTATCAAAGGCGCTAGGAATAAACATAAAAGAAATACTATTTTTGTGACTCAATGATATTACATTCAATTTCCGCGAATGCCAATGCATGGCAAGCATATGTGGCAGAAATACAAAGTTTGAGTGATATCGAATCTTGGCGTCATATAGATTCAAAACAATATCCTGCAGACGTAATTTCTCGGGGTGCTTATCCGAGAGAGATATAAACGATTCACCTTTATACTGTCACGGTCCAGAATTTATTTCGAAAGAAGAATCAAAATGGCCTAAATCGCGTTTTGTGCCAACTTCAGATTTAAATAATTCAGCAGAAAAAAGAAAAACAGTTTGCTTGCAGCCTTGTGACACCTGTGGAACTCCCTGTTTTGGAAACATATTCTTCCTTTAGTAGTGGCCTTCTGCCGAAGATTCAAGGGCCTTTATCAAATAAAGAACTAATTGAGGCTAGAAATGCTATATTTAAACTTATTCAACGAAATGAATTTTCATCGGAATATACAGCTCTTGCTAATAACCTCCCTGTGCATAATCGAATCACCACATAACTAGATTACTTACTTTGTGATAGCATATTTCTTTAATGCATGCAGGGCCCACTCAGACGAAAATATTGGCCGCTTAGAGCGAAACAGCAAGTGCTTCACCGAAACCTGCAGAGCAGAAAATGGGCAATCTACCAATGGATCGGCTGGAGCCATGTAGGCCGTTCTAAAGGTGGGCCTGGACTATTTTGGCCCAATTTACCTCAGACACGGTAGACGTAGTAAAACTAAAACTAAAGCTTCGGTCGCTCTTTTTGTTTGTATGTAGACCAGAGCAGTACATTTAGAAGTAGTGAGTGACTTGACAACTGAAAGTTTTCTCAATTGGCTTAAACGGTTAATACCTAGACGGGGTGCAAAAATGCAAAAACTTTCGTGGGGGCTAGGGCAAAATTGGACGAAATTTCAACATTTTTATTAAGTAAGGAGACACAATCGAAAACTTATCCCTATTTAACTACTCAGTCGATAAACTGGAGATTTATCCCTCCAAGGTCGCCAAATTTTGGGGGACTTTGGGAAAATCTGCCAAACAGGACATGAATGCCTCTCTAACGTTTGAAGAGGCCGCCACCCTCATGGCTCAAATTGAAGCGGTCATTAATTCTCGTCCTTTAACTCCAATATCCCGGGACCCCTCTGATTTCCAAGTGATAACCCCGGCCCATTTTTTGATTGGTGAATCTTTGATGGACTTTACCGATAAAGACGTCTCGGATGTTCCACAAAATCATTTATAGCGTTGGCAGAGAGTCCAACGGCTTAAGCAACATTTCTGGAAGCGCTGGCAGAAGGAGGTTCTGTCTCAACTTCAGCTTAGACAACGGTGGTGTCAAACATCCCCGCAAATCCAACGGGCCGTGATGGTCCTCATCTCGGACGAGAACGCTCTATCCATGATGTGGAGGAATCTGCTTTACTGGCTAATCGTGTTTTGAAAAGTTGTTGTAAAAGATGATAAAACCCCCTCGGCAGTTGCGACATCTAAAGTCTCTACGTGCCGAATTAAATCGACGAGTAAATGCTGGTGAAGAGGACTTGGCAACAAAATACACAGACTCAATAAAGTTAGGGATATTGCTATATTTTCGAAATACAAATTTAAAATGCGAATTATTTTAAGTCGGGTACTTTAACATTCCCTTAGTATTCATTTCTCTTGAAAGAAATGTTTTTTTTGGCGGATTTCTTTAGCCAGAAAGAAATTATCAAGTTGCTGCTCATTGATAGCCTGAATGTGTATGTCATTTATTGCAACTAAGCCGTTGTAAATAGTCATATTTTGAGCAACAATGGACCGAAGACACCATTTAAGTGTGGATGAAGCCAATAGGGCCGTTGGTATGCTGCAAACTGGTCAAAGACAAGTAGATGTAGCTCAGAATTTTGGGGTGAGTCAAAGTGTCATCAGCAGACTTTGGACTCGCTTCCAAGAAACAAATTCTGTGTCGCAACGGCCAAGAAGTGGGAGACCTCGAAGTACAACAGCTCGAGAAGATCGATATGTGTGCATAACTGCTAGAAGAAACCCTTTTCGTCCAGCGTTATTTATGAGAAATTCTTTACGAGCTGCTGGAGGGCCTACCCTTCACGTACAAACGATTAGAAATCGTCTAAGAGACTTTAACTTACACAGTTATCATCCATACAGAGGACCTAGGTTAACACCGGCCGATCATGGAGCTCGCTTAAGATGGGCAAGAGATCGACAAAACTGGATTAAGGAATGAGAATTGGTTCTTTATGGGGATGAGTCTCGATTTGGCTTGTACAGTGATAGCTGTCGCGTACGAGTGTGGAGAAGACGAAATGAACGATATTTGCAGCAGTTTATACAACCTAGGGTTCAATTTCAAGGAGGGTCCATTATGGTTTATGGTGGAGTATGTTTGGGAGGACGCACTGAGCTTTATGTTTGTGAAAGAACTATGAATGGTCGTATTTACGCTAACGACATTATAGACAACATTTTACCTCCATTTCAAGCCGCTATTGGTGAAAACTTTCTGTATTTGGATGACAACGCTCGTCCGCACAGAACACAACTTGTGCTTGAAACATTAGATTTCTATGGAATACAGCATCTTCCACTTCCTCCACGTTCTCCCGATCTTAACCCAATAGAGCATGTGTGGGATATCCTTGGGAGAGCCATAGAAGACCATTTCCCTCCACCAAATAACATAAGAGAACTGAGGGAGTTAATACCACTTTTGTGGAGGCAAATCGCCCAAAATGAAATAGACAACTTAATTCGCAGTAGGCCAAATCGTATTCAAGAGGTAATACGAGTTCGAGGCAGAAACATACGATATTAAGGTCAACTTTATGCGCTGAACAAATTATCCTATAATTATTTTCAATAGAAATTGTTTTATTTGTTTTGAACCAGGTATCTCTTCTTCTAATTAAATAAAGAATTACTTAATCTTCCTCTTTTGGTTATTATTGTTTTTGTAGCTTTATTGTAAAAAGTCTAAACAGCGATATCCCTAACTTTATTGAGTCAGTGTACATTTAATCACATGCCACAAATTATTACTCGAAAAAACTAGTTAGTTTGCCAGTTACTTTTAATTTAGCGGTTATGTATACAAATATTGCTTCTTTAGTATCCAAGTTTAATGATTTCATTTTAGATATTACTAATTCTCCACCGTCTATTATAGCACTTTCGGAAAGCTGGTTAACACCCTCTATTTCGGACACTATTATAAATATTGACAACTACCTTTCATTTCGAGATGATCGCATATCAGATCGTGAAGGGTGCGTGCGCCTCTAAATTAACAAATTACATTTAGCAAACAATTTTAATATTACTCAACTCGACATTTCTGTTAAACCTTACGACTCCTTATGGATAAAATTCGAAAGGGATCAACTAAGCTTCGTAATAACTTGTAGTCGAGAAACATCTTGATTGAAACTTCTCAACCACAATACAACAATTTCCTCATTTTTAATTATTGTAGAAGATTTTAATTTTACCAATATTCACTGGTCTCCCGATGCTGTTGTAGCAAAAAAATGATATCATAAAATTAAAATAATTAATGGGCCAACAAGGTACCATCATGGTCAAACTGCATCTTTGTTAGACTTGTTGTTGACACCTGATATCAATCTGATTTCCTCGGTAAATACGTCGGATCCTATTGGAAATTCTGACCATTTAACTATAGAATTTAACATTAAAGTAATTCTATACCCACAATTATATCACACTTCCTGAATTGGAACATTTTAGACTATAAATCTGTTCACGATCAATGGAATACTGGAAACGTATACATCATAGAAACCCTGGATTACTGAACACATGCTTAAAAAAATAAAGCAGAAAAAAATCTTTGCACTTTACTTTCAAGTGTAAATATTAGCCAAATCTTTGCACTAACTTATACAGTATAACCTCTTTAATCCGGACACAATTTAATCCTGACATCCAGTAATCCGGACACCCACTTCGTCGAGTCATAGTCCGGACGCTCCTCTCGTGAATCCGGACACTAGCCTGCACGAACTTGTCAGACACACCACAATAAGTAGTTATTGCGTCAGTCACGTCAGTGTCTTAACAGCTTCTGTGCAAGCAGGTGCAGGTATAATTTTATACATATATAACAGCTTCTAAGACTTCATAATACTAATTTATCTTAAACACCATTAACAAACTATGAATAGACAACAATATAACCTGAATAGCACTCAATGCAGCTAGTCTCGGTCTGTCCGGGGGAATACCGCTCAGTACTTCCCCACTCTTGAGGACCTCAGGCATGCGCGATATATCAACCGCGCTAACATTATATGTATGTACATACATAATTACGAAGTATCGTTCTTAAAACCTTCAAAACCGTCAAAATGCCGAAAAGAAAACACACGTTGGATTTAAAAAATAAGTGCAAAATAATAAAATTAATTGAATCTGGACAATGTGTCCTATGCGTTGCAGAACAATTTAGAGTCGGAAAATCCACGGTTGCCGATATAAATACAAAACAAAACAAAACTCCTTTGTCGGGTGATATCGTATGCGAAAAGGCCAAATTATTTTACCAACAACTAACTCAATCTGATGATTTTAAAGCAAGTTCTGGGTGGCATCAGAAATTTAAAGAACGGTTTGGTATCAGACAATTGAGTATTTCTGGTGAGATACTCGCTAGTAATGTCGATGCCGTAGAGCCTTTCAAGACAAAACTGCCATCGTGACGAAAAGTGTGCTCCTGGACGAAAAATTAGTAAAGAAAAAGTAATTTTAATGCCTTGCGCTAATGCTACTGGCCGTCACAAACTGAAACTGCTTGTCCTCGGGGAAGCACAAAAGCAGAGGTAAAGGTTGGATCACCAAATATATTTTTCGTGAGTGGTTCAATTAAGAGTATTAAGCCATTAATACAACCTATGGACCAACACGTAATTCAAGCCGTTAAACTCTTTTATCGAAAATAGTTGTTCAAAACAATCGCTGAATCTGAAACTGCCACTCTCACAACTTTGAAAAAGATTAATTTGAAAAATGTGGTCTGTTCCCTGGATGAAGCATGGCAACATGTGAGTGATGAGTTGATTAAAAAATCGTGGAAACAACTATTATCAGTTCAGCAACCATCTTCTGAAAATGAAGAAGAAGAAGAAGAAGAAGACAATCTTCCGCTGTCTCATCTGACAGAAAAACTTGTTAAAGAAAAGGAAGTACAAAGCTTCCAAACTGAGATGAATGAATTAAGAGAAATGAGCAAGAACGTCAATGATGACATACAACTTACTATGGAAGAACTTGAGGAATGGGTTTCTGGAGATAATGAAACTGAAATATTTTTAACAGAACATGATATTACCATGCGAGAGAAGCTTTTGAAGAAATGGGACCTAGCTCTTCTAGTGATGAAGAAGTTTATCATAACACCGTCGCGCACAAAGAAGCTATTTCTTATTTCAATACCTGCACTACATGGGCATTTGAAAATAACATACCATCCCATCATGTGCTTCTGCTTTCCGATCTGCGTAACAACGCACTCAAAGCAGAAATTGAGTCTAAAAAGCAACAAACAATTACTGTTTCCCCTTATTGCAAAAATAGTTTTATTTATGTACATACATATACTGGCCGCAAGTGAAATCCGAACACCCCGAAAAAAACAATTTTTATTAACAAAATTTTGTACAAAGAGAGAACAATGCGTAAATAAGGTAAAATAAATAGAAACGATCAAAAACGAAACATAATTTTGAAAGAAACTAGTAGTTTATGTGGCCGCCACATAGCCAAATGCACTCCCGCAGTCGACGAGGGGTGCTATCAATTTGATTGTTAATTGAGTCTAGGGGTACAGCATCCCATGCATCTTCAACTGCATGACGAAGTTCATCTAAAGTCGTCGGGGGCTGCGGCAAATTCTGAATATGGATACCCATCCAATCCTACACTTTTTCGATGGGCGATAAATCTGTCGACCGAGGTGGCCAAGGTAAGGTGGGTATATGCTCCTCTTCTAAAAACCTCATAAAGGATCGTGCAATATGAGGGCGGGAGTTATCTTACTGGAAAGCACCATCTTTAATCCCCCTTACAAAAGGAAGAACAACGGGCCTTAACACATCATTAACATAACGCGCGGATGTTATTGTGCCACGGATTACGATTAGAGGAGAATTGCTTCCAAAAGCAATAGCTCCCAAACCATAAGTCCGATAGTACGGTGAATGTGACGCTCAACAGCAAACTCGAGATAACGCCGTTCTCCTCGTCGTCCCCTGACTCGCCCTCTACTATCATGACCCCCAAACAGAATCTAGTTTCGTCAGAAAAGACCCTGTGATGCCATTCATTGCCCCAGTTTCTGCGTTCGTTGCTCCAGTCTAGACGCTGACGATGCTGTTGAGGTGTTATGGGGAGGACGAGACCCCGACTGTAAGAAGTTAGGCCCATTGAACGTATTCTGTTGTAAACGGTGCGAATCCGAATGGGCCTTCCTATTGCTGCAAACCAAGCATCAGCAATCGACGGAGTAGACCTCCGTCTTTCTCTTCGGGCCATTAATTGAAGATGACGATCTTCCCGTTGGGTAGTTCTTCTGGAAGCTCTTGTGCCTCTAGCTCGCTGTCGCCCTCCATCAGACTACACTTGCCATGCTGTCATCACGGGAGCCACACTGCGCCCCATAGTTGCAGCGATTGCACGGTACAAAGCACATTCCCCCTGTCTCACTCATCGACCCCTTTCAAATGGGGTTAATTGCGAAAAGTTTGGTTGCTGTCGCCTGCGAGGCATGATTGAACCCCACTAGAACTAAAACAGCCGTTTTTGCAGTAATAATGCCCAAATTAGTGGCTGATCTTGAATATACTACTGATCTACAAAAGGCGAAAATTTGTGAGTCCGAGTCGAGAATTGCAGAACTCTTATCGACATCGAGGCAGCTTGATAACGTGGAAGTGATACGAGGTGCACAAAAACGTACAGTGATGTCGCTAAAAAATCGTACGTAAACAACACATCGGTTCTGCTTGTAAAAGCAAATAATGACAGCTCCTCCGGTGAGAATGTTTTGCAGGATATTACCAAATCAGTCTATCCTGTATCTATTAATTAATTCATTGCGAAAATGAACATTAAATAGTCTAAAACCGTTTTTAGATACTAAGCTTGGTAATAAGTACAACATTAGTGAAGCAGAAAAACTTAATCCGCGGCTATTTATAAAACATGCACGTCTGGTAGGACTTGATGATAAAACTTTAATTCAATATTTAGTATCCCTTAACAATATTGATGTAAAATATAGTTCTGATATTAAAATTGTTACTACACTCAAGAAGTTTGATAAAACAAATTTAGTTATGGAGCTAACACTTCAACTAGGAGGTAACACCTCCACTAAGAAAAATTTTGCGATTAAAGGGTTATGTTTTTATAGGCTGGAAAAAATATGAAATAATTGATCATTAAGTATATGTAACCTGTACGAGACATAATGATAAGTATAAGAATAAAATCCCGGTCAATCATTCCGTTGATGATATTCAGTGTCCAATATATCAAAGTTATGTCAATGTTCGATCTTTAGTGTCTGGATTTGATTCTTTTACTCATCTGTTATTAAATTCGCACTATGATGTAATGTGTTCATCTGAAATGTGGCTGTCTGAAGATGTGCCGTCAGTAGTTGTCAGTATTCCTGGTTTTACATTTTACCGTAAAGATAGGGTTACGAGAGGTGGAGGTGTAGGCGTTTATGTTAAAGATACTCTGTCATCTAAAATTGTACTTTGTGATCTGCCAGACAATGACGACATCGAACAGATCTTTATTGAAGTCAGGATTGACCGGCATAAGTTATTGGTTTCAGCTCTATATAGGTCACCCTCTACCGTAATTTTTTAATTATACTGACGATATGTTGTCTTATTTATCCGTACAATATGACCAGGTTCTCGTTTTGGGTGACGTAAAATATTGACCACTATAATAATCCTAACCTTTTATCAGAAATATTTACAACATATAATTTTACCCAGCTGAATGAGCCAACCCGGATTACCTATCATTAACAGCTGTTTGGAAACAGGTTATTTTCCAGACAGCAGGTATATTCATATGTCTCTGATAACAATATTGTGACATCAGCTCAATCTGGATTTAGGCACGGATACAGCGCCACGACAGCCTTACTGCATCTTATTGATAACATCATTAGTGATCGTGACAAGGGACTTTCGACAGTGCTCATTTCTTGAGACTACCCGAAGGCTTTTGACACTACTGATCATAATCTGGTTTGCCCGAACTTAGCTTACATTGGATTTGAACCGGTAGCCCTAAAATTCTTTCACTCGTATTCAGGTAGTAGGAAACAGTTAGTTAAAATGCATGATAACAGATCTAGTCTAGGAAGCATTACTTTAGGGGTAGCGCAGGGTTCCATTTTAGGGCCCTTAATGTTTTTAATTTACATTTTCGATATAAACAAACATATTAATAGATACAAGCTACAGGACTATGCAGACGATACCCAAATTTATTATTCCTTTGACTCGAGCGACGTTGTCAATGCCAATGATTATTATTTAAATTTAGATTTGGTCCAAATTTATAAGTATGTACTCCACTGAACATAATCTTAAGGGGGAACGCCAGCAATTCGACCAACTATTGGCGACAAAGAGACATCGCTTAGACAGGAATGGAGTTTCTCACGTAGGGCAAACGCCATCTGATCCGCAATAGACAGTCTTCACAACAGCCACTCGTGTGTTATGCCGCGTATTGGCGAGCGCTTTTAAGATTACTTCATTACACTTTACAGCATGTAGTGGTCAATTTTACCACTGCCGTGGGTACCTGCTTGGGTAAGCAGGCTAATAGGGATCGAAAAGGGGATTTCGAATATTATGTATTTAGCGTAGTTCACTTAGTTATAGTCCTAACTGATCAAGCCATAACTTTCAAACGTAATTCTTTTTTTATTTTGTTTCCTGGGAAATCTTTCAATAATAATAACACGAGAGGTGAAAATTTTGCCGACAGTAATTTTTGCGATTCCGAGTTTCTGTTGCGACAAAAATAATGACGAGTGCTTGCACGAATCATTACTTTCTCAAGCAACAGAAACGAGTCAATCTGAAGAGCAAACATTGACGGCAATATTTAGACCTAGAGTTTTTTGGCTTGACAATTTAACTTGTAAATTGTAATGTTAAATAGCTACAAAAAAAATGTCGCTGGAATTAAGCTTCTACAAAAGTTGCCACTGAAATAATTGTCCTATTGATAGTTGTTTATTTTGAAATTTAATTATCTCATTGATGGTTCACAAAAACACAAGTCAAATTGTCAATTTAAATTTTGATTCCATTGTTGAATCATCATCCCCCTGATGATGCCAACATTGTTGGCGAAACGTGCGTTGGCAGTTATAATAAAATTGTTTTTGGTGTTTTAGGGAAAAACTGATTAAAAGTACTGACCTAGCATCTCAATAAAGGGTAGTTATCACCAGTAACAAAATAAAAAATTAATTTTTGAATATACATTCTTAAATTGTTACATTAAAGTGTATATATGCCAAAATAATTTTTAAGCGCGTTATTCATGTGTAAACACAATTCAAAAACATATTAAAAATGTAAAAATGTGAACTAACACTTTTGATGAAATATTATTCCCCATCATTCCGGTTCCGTAGATAGTAATGACATTACAATTATTGATCGTATAAGGTCTGCATAACAAACAAATGCAGAAACATAATAATTATTATAAAGAAAAAGAAGACCAAAGACTTATTTATACACCCGCAGCTGCCTATTGGAGCGAAAAGTCTCGAATAGGCAATTTTTCCGTCTTTGGGGATTAACGATTTCTGCCAACAAACAGTATAAATAAAATTCGTAAAGTGGACGTTCCATCTGGTTTTCCCAAAAATTATCGTCTCTACATTTTTTTCAAATTCGAGTCCACGAGTTGTCCAAATAATGAATTTTTCGGACGGACAGCGAAGTCTTAGTAATAGGGTCTCATTGGCACTCTTTGGGAACGGAACCAGTGAAAAATGCGAACGGACGTGAATCGATCGGTAGGTTCTTAGAATTATTTTGTCTCTCGCTTTCTCCAACGAGTGGACTGAGATAGACGTACCGACCCCGCCAGGTTCGGTAGAAGAAGTGATTTCCTTTGGTAGCGCCTGGAAGTTAGGCAATTGCATTCATATTTTTCGCCAAATAGACGCTCGGGAACGTATTCCTCATTACTTGAGTATTTTTTATTTTGAGATGTACAGGGTATTAATTCAAAGTTAAAGAGTGTGTTAATGTCGCTACGTAGTTTTTTTTTGTTCTAACTATTATTGTTTCGGAGTAATTCTCCGAGAAAAATTGTCAATTTTTAACTCGAAATTAGATTGATTAAAAAAAAAAACAATTGCAAATATCTCTGCATAGCGATCTACCTTCTTTCTTTCTCCTTATTACTTTTAAAACCGCATGTAAATATGTATCTTAATTGATCTTCAGTACGGTATAACGTAAACGCCCTCGAATCTCAATTCTACCGATCATGGCGTTCCCCCTTAAGCTCAATCCTGACAAATGCAAAGTGGTAATTTATTTTATACATCTCTTTCACCGTCACTTTCTCTTTCCCATTTTTCTTCCTTTTCACGCATCATAATTTCCAATTATTCAAGTTCATAAAAAACAAACATATTTTCCACCAAGATTATTGTTTCTGAATATGTACGATTTATAGATTGAGCATGCGCGACTTGTCGCGAGGTAAAAATTGGCACTATTAAATCAACCGTCTTCAACACTAGTCGATCCGAAGAACAGCGATCATACCACCGCCTCAATAAAATCGAATTGTTGCGTGGTAAAAAAAAACTAATTTTAATAGACGTTAAACACGATAACACCGTTTGACTACCTAGTAGAAGAGCACGCTACATTTGGTCCTTCGAGACGGATATCCGAATAAAGAAAGAACGAAACGAGTAGTGAAGTGTTGGTGCAACTGCGCGTTCGGTAGTCATTCAAGAAAGTTACCATTTATAAATGACCGTGGTCACTTAGGTGATTCAAGAAACATGGCATTAAAAAGGTTTATCTCCCTGGAGAAAAGATTTCGAAAAGACGAAAAGTTTAAAAACGATTACGCGAACTCCATGCGATAAGCGATGCGTTTAAAATTTATGGAAGAAATGTCGGAAAACGAAATCGACATGGACGGGACATATTATTTACCACATTCGGGTGTGCAAAAACCATCAAGTGTACGAATCGTGTACGACGGTTCGGCCAAATCTAACAATGGATTAAGTTTAAAAGATAACCTTATGGTGAGCCTAAACTATTGTAGCGTTTCTAAAAATCTTTTTTTGCCTCAGTGAGTCGAGTTCAGTCAGCACCATTATCTAATCCGAAAGTGAGTGACACCAGCTTCCTGTCTTCTTTCCAGGTCCTTAAGCAGCCTTCTCTGGAGCCCCGATTTTAATCCAGTTATTTCTATAACTCACGTTGTTCTAGCTCTCTGTCAAGTAACCTTACACTCTTTTTTCTTTATTCGTGCCCAGCTTCGTATTTCTTCTTTTCTTCTTAACCTTCATATCGATTTATTTATTTTTTACAAATCTTCGTATCCCACTTCTGACACCAATTTTTCCGGGTTCCATTTATTTATGTAAACATTATGTACAATTTATTTATACTTCTAATATTACACCATTTACACTATTTACACTATTTACAATTTACTACTTCACTGGTATTATTTATTTACACATCACGCGGCACTCCGGATAGATAAGAGCGACTAAACTAGACTGACTCCCGCTGGAACGTCCTCTAATAAATATACCAGCCACTAAATGCTTCTAGAGGCTCCAGACGTTCTCGATCTGTACCGGATATTCCAAAAGATGAGTCATACTACCTCGAGTACGCTGTAGTAAATTCCAGGACAGTCCAGCAATTGATGACGCCGCCACTGCGATGAGTCATCACGGGTCTACGTCCGTTACACTATTTTACTAGTTTCATTTCGAACGCACAACATAGTGTAGTGTAGTTTGAAGATTATGACCTTGAGGATTGACGAAAAAAACTGGTTATTAACTATGCAATTGCAAGATGAGAAACTAAAGAAAATATATTATGAAATTCTAAAAAGGAAACCGTGCGCGGAAGAGAAGCAAATTTACCAAGACTTTGGAATTAAAGATAATAGAATTTGTCGGAAAATTGATAATGAATTTAAGTGGGTAGTGTCCAAAGGGGTTATTTGGAGAGTGATACAGACAAGTCATGATGGAATGGGACACTTCGGAGTTGAGAAAACGTTGACACATTTGAAGAGGTATTTTTGGTTTGAAAAAATGAGAAAACGAGTAAAGAATTTCATCAGTTCCTGTGTCAGATGTGCCTATCATAAGAGCGGGAAAGGTAAACAAGAAGGAGAGCTGTATCCGATAGAGAGAGTGCCCATACCATTTCATACAGTAAACATAGACCATTGAGGCCCTTTTGTGACGAGTTCCGATCGCGATAATTACGTTTTCCTTTACCAGGACAACTTTACCTAATACACGGTGTTGAAGGCGGTGGCCACCACGAAGACCAAACCTATTTTGAATGCTCTGTGTGACATTTTTGGTTATTTCGGGACCCCATCACGGTTAATCTCGGATAGAGAAACCGCGTTCACGTCCAAAGAATTCGAGAACTTATGTGACGAGTACCAAATTAAACATCTCAAGAATGCGACAGCTACTCCGAGAGCCAACGGAGAAGCAGAAAGACAAAACCAGACGTTACTTACCGACGATGTACGATAAAGAAAACTCGAAAGATTGGAGTCGTCATCTAAAGAATATCCAATTTGCTCTTAATGACTTACCCAATTCAAAGACCCAACGAAGCCCAAACGAATTATTATATTCGTTCCACCCGCGGAATTGTTTGAAGAATCAGCTGATCCTGGCGTTACATTCTTAAGATTAAGAGGTATCGACTTTTAAGATTGGTTGTTGTGAGGGGGAGCTGCCGTCGATTTAATTCTGCAGGCTGAGATCCACACAACGATGATGTTGTAAAAAAAGACTCCGGTCGTGCACTTAATAATTTTAATTAACACACTTTAACAACTACATAACAACAACAACAAAAAAAATAGAACTGTTTGTTCCGGATGTCGGAGTGAGAATAGAATGTTCTGACAAAAATATGTAACACTAAAATTAGGGTGGTACTGGTGGGGTGGGATGCAACCCAGGTACCAACAAACGCCCTTCCAAGAATCCGGGGAACGGACCACTAACCACTGGTGTTCGGTCTAAAAAACTCTCCTTATACGGCGATGCGTAAGAAGCAAGAGAAGAATTTACAATCGCGAGCCGCGTTTTCGAACAGAAAGCGTTTATGGACGATATACTGAGCGGCTCAACCGACCTTTCAAATACCATCGAATTACGCGATCAATTGCAAACCATCCTAAACCGTGGAGGATTTGTATTGTCCAAATGGACGAGTAATGATTCGAGAGTGGTTCCTGAAACTTCTTCACGTGGCGGCTCACTAATTGAACTAAACAAGAACGAATCGTCGAAAGTGCTAGGTCTTTGGTGGAATTCGAGTAACGACTTTCTAAATTTTAAAGTATAACACTAGCATAAGGAAGGTATTTATCCGAATTTCAGAACATAAGTCGATTACAAGTCCCCAGAAAAATAATTCCGGAAACGACCGATTGCGCGGACTTATTTGTTTTTTTGCGACGCGTCTCTTGCAGCTTACGGAGCGAGCGGTTATATATCTTCGAAGAAAAGATAATCGTGGCAATTAGTCGACATCGCTGGTATGCAGCAAATCAAAAGTAAGTCCGTTGAAGGTAATTGAAGTTTACCAAGATTAGAGCTCTGCGCCACGTTGTTAGGTGCTCAACTGATGGAAAAAATATCGAAAGCGCTAGGACAAAGCAAGTTCCTTGTTCACAAGAATAGCAAATTGCGTAGCTTACATCCGTTCTTAGACCGTTCTACGGTTTGATTCGTATCGGAAGTAGGTGGTTACATGGGCTCAAGTCCACGCTCAGCTTACGCAAGGACATACTAAAGATTTTGGGTCAACCTGAATTACATATCGACTGCTCTAACGCTCTTCATAATAGCGTTGTACACATTTGCACCACTATTTTACGTTCGGGTCTCTGACGAAACACGAAAAAATAGGAAAAATATCTGCCTATTTCCAATTACTCTTTGCTAAACCCACCGGTAGTGAATACAAAGGTGATAGCAGCAATCAATGAGGGCACGAAAAATCGTGATTTGCGGGATAAAAACATCCAGATGAGAATAACAGCATTTGTGTCGACTATAGGTGAAATAATAAACACCCTGCTAGCAAGAACAAAATCAACGCTTACTCGAAATGTCGAGTGATGCTGCTCGCCTGATATACATTTGAACAATCGCAGACTCGGCGAATAATTATAAATCAAAACTTAAACAAAAACTTGGCGGACACCTTGACTGAAGTACCCGTCGATGAGTTTTTATTTGGGAGTAATGAGGTATTATACTAAAAAAGAAAGTTTTTGGAAAATACAATAATCATAAACCTCATTGAAAAGTGTATGGTTTAGCGGTATTATCGTCGGCTTACTTGCAAAACCTCCTAAGTCATCATTTGGTGATTTTTGAGTTTTTGATCATTTTAAATGCTTTAGAGCAACCTTTTCATACTGCAATACCTTTTAAGTCCATAGCTAAGGTCACTAGATGAAAAATTCTCTTTCTAAAGGTACCGCCATCAGTTATTTTTCATGGAAATTAAAAGAGATAGATATAGGATGAGTTTTAATGGGTTAGAAAAAGATACAAGAATCTAGGGATTTTTATCGATTCGTCAAGGATTTTAATGACATAATCCGGATTTAAGGTTAAGGTTTCAATTTTAATTTGCTGATTATATGAATTTATACCAATACCAACTAATCTTGGAAAAATAGTAAGAACACGATGGGTTGAACCGAAGAAATTATAAAGGCTCCAAAGTCTTCGCCACTGGACGGGTTTGAACGTGGAAAACTTATTCAGGCAACCCTCGATCGAGCCACTTTTTCCAAAATCATCAACGATTCGTCAACCGTGTATTTACCAATCTTCAACCTCCGAGTCTTCAACTGACAAACAGAATAACTCCATAATAATAACAAGTGGTATTTTAATGTTATTTATTCAATTATTTTTGTCTAAATAATATTTTGTATAGTCCGGCCTCATCCCAACGCTTCTACTTCTACATCTCGCTGGTTATGGTTTCTTAAATTTCTTCTTTATTAACTTCTTTAAACTTGAGCCTTCAAAGATTGGCTTCAAATGTAAGGAAGGCTTCTTTAACACTATGCTTACAACTCACTATAAAATCTTCTGAACAGAAGTGTCTCTGAAATAATTAATATTCATATAATTATAACAACTATTGTCGTCTACCGCATCCTAGTGTCCATATAGATCGATTCGTTACATCTTCTTCCTGCAGGTTTCTTTCTAACATTGCTTGTTCTACGTTCATCTTGGTCTACCCCTACGTCTTCTTTCCAAAGGCTCCCATCGCAGCATTTTCTTTTGCCATCTGTAACAGTCCATACGACTGACATGTCCGTACCACCGTAGACTTTTTGTTTCTACTGTGTCTAATATTGTAGTATCGATTCCCATGCGTTGTCGTACCTCTGTATTCGGATTCGATCTCGTAAAGTTACCCTGCAATATCTACGCCAGAAGCCCATTTCTACTGTGGACAATTGTTTCCGTTGTCTTTCACTAATGCTCCAAACTTCTATAATTAATGTTCTAGGAGTGGAAATTTACATACCAATCTATACGCACACACTTCATCATTTATTGTAAACGAAAGCTCACACTTTATCAACTCAAAATTTTGAACTTTTTAAATTTCTACATAATCCTTCTCAAGTACATATCCCCATTCTACAGTATGTGTAGTACTTGTAAGTATGTATAATGTTTTATAGTACTTGGTTTTTTCAGGACCTCCAAACAAATTTTTCGAATGACCATTTTCTTCTCGCCTAAAAATTTGAGTAGGGTAACAAGTGCATACACTCTAACATGGTATTTACCTGTGGGACAACTGAAAAGGCTTAACATCTGTACTTGATTGTGCTTCACAGCCTTGAACTTCACATAGTCATACCATATTTATCGAAAAATCAAAAAACTCCTCTTGACTTTGCCGAGAAACATCATAAATGACAGTTCAGGGCATACACGAATAACAGAAAATATCCATGTCAAATGTTCATGGAAATTGAAAGAGACAGAATGATATATTATGTCGCAACCGTTGGCGTTACCTTTAGAAAGAGAATTTTTCATCTAGTGACCTTATCCATAGCAGCATTATTACGCCATCTAGTAGTAAAATATCAAAACCATCAATGTCTGAATAATTTATAGGTTATTTTTGGTGCTGCCGGGTAAAAGTGTTTTATTTGATTGATTTAATACCAAATTAAAGAAAAAATTAACAACTGTGTTAAGAATAAGGTATGTGAACATTTTGTACTTATTTGTAGTCTTGGAGTAACGAAAACTTTCAGAAAAACTCGTTTTGACTTGCCGACTAGACTTAGAAAGTTTTGAGCTTCTATTTTATTTGATTACTGGAGTACTTAGGAGCATTTGTTGTAACACTTTAATTTAGGTTCAAGTCAAAAATGAGTTGTTTTTTAATTTTTGTTTATTGTTTAACAAGAAAATCAAGGCTGATTTTCTTTCGCAGGTGTTGCAACCACAAGTCAGAAAAAAAAAGATAATTTGGTCACCGACCTTCCTAATCAGGAACAAAATAACAATGAATTAATTGAAAACGAAGATCAAGGTTTAGCTAAATTGAGACAAGAAGTAAACGCAGCATACAGCGTCCTATCTGAACTTGGGGATCATGAAAGCTGTTTTGGTTTATCGCATTTAGATAACACAAATTTAGAACAATCAACAATGAAACATTTAATGGAAGAATGTGCAATAGAAGGAGAAATAGAAGATCCAAATATAAAAGAAAAAATGGAAAGTTCACGTACATCGAAGCATTGAAAGTAAAAAGTTAGATAAACAAAAGTTAGGACAAATCGAAAATAGTGATAATGAAGAATATCAACCAAGTGAACATCTTGAAGACAGCGCATCAACAGATTCAGAGGCTTCAGAGAAAGAAGATCTGAATGCAACTGAGGGTCCCAAACGAAAGAGAAAACCCGATAGGCAGCGGTGGAGCAGAGAATAAAACAAATTGAAGCGACAAAAAGGAGAGCAGTATAAAGGTGTGCGAAAGACTGATGAAGGAAAGTGGGTAGTTGACAATGAACGGGCTCCAAGACATCTTAAGCCACCTTGTAATTGTAAACTGAGTTTCCAGAAAACGAAGCTTCAATGCCGTCAACTCTGAGAGTCTGACAGAGCAAACATTTTCGAACAGTTCTGGAAGGAAATGACTTGGTCAGAAAGAAAAGTTTTTGTCCATACACTTGTGGATGTAGTTACTGCAAAAAATAAGAAAAATAAAGTACATGAAGTATCGCACAGAAATAACACCCTTCTTTATCACTTAAAAAAGGAAGGAGTTCGTTTGCGAGTATGCCGCACAATGTTGCTTAACACTTTGTTAATTGGTTCGTGGTCTTTAGAAAACTGGTCAAAGAAAGGAAATGAAGAAATAGAATCAACCCAAGCACAACCCGAAAGGAAAAGCGGAAGATTGTCTCAAGAAAGGGCAAATTTGCAATATGGCAGTCTACGATGTCATTATACAATCAGTATAAGAAATACTGCGAAGAGAAAGAAACTAACCCGCTATCAATAAAAGTACTTCATGAGGAATTTGCTGATTTAAATTTGAGTTTATTTCGTCCGAAGAAAGATCAATGCGATGTGTGCATAAGTTTTAAGGCAGGAAATACTGGACAAGAAAAGTTTAAGAAACATATTGAAAGAAAAAGTGCCGCAAGAGAACAGAAAAATAAAGATAAGCAAAACGCCAAACATGTTTATACAATGGATCTGCAATCTACTTTGCTTTCTCCCATGTTAAAAGCGTCAGCAATTTATTACAAAAAGAAACTGGTTGTACACAATTTTACTGTGTACAACCTCAAAACTAAAGATGGGTTTTGCTTCATCTGGAACGAAGTAGAAGGAGATGTGACTGCAAATGAGTTTGGTTCGATAATATATCACTTTTTAGAAACAAAAGCTCAAATTTTACCTGGTGAAGAAGTAAAGCCTGGAGATCCAACGGTTGTAGATTTATGCGCCTTACACTATACATCTGACTTACAAATTAAATACAAGCTGGAATTTTCATCAGAATGGAAAACTCTCGAAAAACGTCCAAGGAGGCAAAATTCAAGTAATCCGATTGATTCTTTGTATAAGAATCAAATACCTATTAAAAAATCAAAGTATGATCACTTACAGCAACTTAAAGATGTTATTCATTCAGACCATCATTCGTTTTATGATACGCTGCCATACGTTGCTGACTAGTTTATTTTTTATTTTTTTAGTATTAGTGTTTATTTTAATCAGAAACTATGTTAAATTTTGATATGAACAAAAACAATTAAAACGTTTAAGTTCCATTTTAGTTCAAATTATGATGTAAAAACCTCCTATGTCCCATAAAAACATATGTTTAAGAAATTTTTATGTGAAAATAATAAATTCCTTTGTTCTATTAATAAACTTAAACTTCACCTCACTAGCATTTTTTTTTCCTTATAAAAATGTTAAAATAAACAGTTTTTCCTGCCTCCTGAAAAGTTTTTCAAAAAGAGACTTTGAAGGTTTTGCAAGTAAGCCGACGTTATGGTGAAATTAGTACTGACAACGCAAAAAAAATGAATCAAAATTCGTTTAATTTTTTATGAGAGCTGTACTAGTTTAAAATACGTCATTAGTGGCCGGCATATGAATTAAGTGAGAACCTACGCCTTTCTATTTCTCACTCTTACTCATTTTATAAGCGCAACAAATTATTCACATAGTATTTAATTCGTTTGCCTGGTTACATTTTTCGGTAAAACTTGATATTGCAAATTATATAATTCTAATGCATATTAGTAATAGAATCACAGTAGGTATTATTATCGCTATGTATTTAATAAGCAGCCATGGTTATCTACTTTATTGCTCGGTAAAAAAATCGTCCCCCATGTTTAAAACCCACACTGCCAAGTATAATATGTTATTTGCATAGTAAAAATCATGGACGCTCGGTATGAAAATCTGAATGTTCAGTACTTTCTGAAGAGTGTTCAGTAGATTACTGGACGCTCGGTATAAAAATCTAAATGTTAAGTATTTTCTGAGTAAAATGTTATTCGCATAGGAAAAATCATGTTATATATATTTACTAGCTGACCCGGTGAACCTTGTACCGCCTCAGAATCAATAACACAGGGCCACCCCTGTCCCCATGTTCATGTTTTAATAGTTATTCTGCTATTCGGGGCGGAAAAAAATCCAACAAATCAAAGATCATAAAAATCGGTCCAGCCCAAAGAGGCCCCCATGTCCATGTGAAAAATACTTTACGACCTATTCTCACTAGTCCAGTAAATCTAGGTTCGATAAGCTCGTTTCCAGGAAAAAATTCCGGAAGTTTTTTTCTCAACGGTTCTATATATTTTTTTGATCGCTGAATCCGAATTAGGCGTTTGCACCTTCGCCAGAGATGAACTAACTTCAGAAAATGCAAGAAACCTCGAAAATTTCGGAGTTGTTCTAGTTTTTCCCTTAGAACTCGAAAACGAGGCGTTCTAGCTAAAAGACTAAAACTTCCTAATTTTTTCCAAAAAAAAGTTATGCACCGTATAACTTTTTTACCCTTGTTGAATAGAGAATTGAAAAGTGCATCAAAAACCCAAAAAAAAGTTGGGGGGTTGCCATTTAAAAAAAATTGATGACGGTGTCATAGTTCAAAAACAGATGACGTCCTCAACAAAAATTTTTGTCGAAAGATAGCTATTTAAAAACAAAAATCGACCTGTTCGAGCGTTTTTTGCAAAAACATAACATAACTAAATTATGAATTTTGTGCGGAACTTTATGATCACACTGTATATTAGAATATAGTGTGCAATCTGTAATAATTGTTCTTATTGAATTGTATCGGACATACATACATTTTTTATACTGTGCGTGACGCAATTAAATACGTATTAAATGATGTTATATTTTATACCAAGCAAAAAATTTTTTATACTGTGCATAAAGCAATAAAATACATAGCAGTTATGCTATATTTTACTATGCAAACATATATTTAAATACTGGTGTAACCTACCGTGCAACTGGTTACTATACTTACAATGACAATTATTTACTGTGCACAAATGCATTAAAATACCGAACAGTTAATTACATGCCTTTTATAAGTAATTCTTTCCTCTTCGCTCTTACTCCCTCCATACTCGGAAACTAATGGCGTAGTTATTCGCCCGCGGAACAGTTTTTCATTTATTTCATGAAAACAGTTATGATTTGAGCAAAACGAAAAAATAGGAGTACTCTATTTTAAGCAGTTTTATTTAAAAAAAAGTTTCAAAATTTTGTATACTACTCCATTTGACCGACAGAATTAAGGCAGCAAGAAATCTAGACAAAACCTCTACAGACCTCAAGCCCAAAAGGAACACTACAGTAAATGGAGAAAAACGAATCGCTCAGGAGGACCCAGACAGAAGGTCAGGATCAGGACAGAAGCCCTTCAGCTACAACAACCAGAAAAACCTCAAACCTCCACGAAATACCCACAATTCGAGCAATCAACAGAGGGGTTACAGACAACCTTACAACCAAACATGGCGATATCATCGAAGTTTCTAAAAACAGGTAGATTAAGATTATTTCTATCTGCATGGCTACAAATTACTAATGATCCACTTCCTTTGTCATGGATCTCTGGATATAAGATTCCCTTTAGTCGTCCGGTCACCCAGAGGGTTACACCCACTGAAAGATGCTGGTCTGAGGCAAAAACCTCTGCATTGAATCATTGCATCAGTAATCTTTTTTATTTGGAGGCTATCTTCCCGGTTCAACCTTGTATAGACCAGTCTTTATGTCCAATTTTCTTGGTGCCCAAACCTGATGGGACCCACGCAGATGAGAGTAATTTTGTATTACTGTCAATCTCATCGGCGCGGACAACGCCCTTATTAAAACAGGAACATGGTGGGAACTCTCGTGACCTTATAACGACATTGACAATGTTTCCACTTATCTTTACGCTGATGATACAACATACCTCTTGAGAACGGAGAGCAATATTAACTTGAAAGAACAAGAATTATAAATGTACTAAGAAAAAATGAAACCTGGTTTTCTGCAAACAAACTCAAAATTAACGAAGAAAAGAATCAGTAATTGAAGATATCAAGGATGCGAGAAATAAAGAGCCTCAAATTGCTCGGGATAACAGTTAACAACAGACTCAATTGGAAAACACATGTTGATGAAGCAAAGAAAAAAGTAAAAAGTCTGCGGAGCCATATACGCTATTAAAAGTATTAAGAAATACAGCTCCATACAAGCTGCGTTACTTACCTATTTTGCGTACTGCCATAGCAACTTGAGTTATGAAATTCTTCTATGGGGTTCTTCAGCAGCTCCCAAAGAACTATTCAAGTTGCAGAAAAAAGCATTAAGGGCGCTATGTGATCTAAAACCTACTCAAAGTTGTAGAGCTGCTTTTCAAGAAAATAAAATATTTACGCTGCCGTCCCTATATATTTTTAAGTGTGTGAAGCATGTGCACGCTAACCTGAACAAATTTAAGATAAATGGACAACATCACAACATTAACACACGATACAGAAATGATTTACTAATTCCACTACACCAAAAGAAGAGCACTCAACAGGGTGTTGATTATTGGGGAGCCAAACTCTATAACCGTCTGCCGGAAGAGATAAAGTCTATGAACTCCTCACTGTTCCAACGGAAAGTAAAACGTCTCCTGCTTACGACAACAATATACAGTATAGAGGAATTTATTGTCCCATAGCTTGTGCATGCCCACATTGAATGTTAAATTGTTTTGTACTGGTTATACATATATCATGTAACTATTGATGATTAATAATAAACATTTATACATTTATGCTCAGCTACTATACCCATTTATTAGAGCGTACAAAGTATTTGGCATTACAATCAATATTCCGGTGCCAAAAATTATGATCACTACATTGATATTCCTTGCTCTATTCTTGCCCATCTAAATTAGTGCAAATAGCATATTCCCGGTTCATGCTGCCCTATTAGACAGTTTTCTTTTAGTCCGACTATTTTTTCAGACGCTTCTACCACTGGTTGGGGAGGTGTGTGCAATGGCCAGACCACTCTCAAATTTCGAAGCAGACCGGGAATCACGTAGGCATAGACCGGAAACAGAATGGTCCCTATCTTAACAGGCTTTTCACTTGATTGTAAAAACCTTCGGTATGCCTACTGTTGATCTATATTCGCCAGTCGGCTACCCCACAAATGCCCTCGATACGTTTCCTGGTTTCCAGACCAGGAAGCAATTAGTGTGGATGCGTTTACACTCCCTTGGTCCTCTTGAGTTTTTCTACGCATCCCCATATTTTGCTTTGATACCTCGAGTAAGATCACTGGTATCTGCATAAGATCAATACCCTATCTTTACTTAAGGTAACTTCGTTTAATCTCTTATTTGACATCCTATAGGTAAGAGTTCGAGGTGGTTGATGGTTGATGTTTTGTAACTGTTAATTCTCCGATTCTCTGAATGTTTTTTAATTTTTAAACTTAATAACTACAAATCCGTTTAACAATGGCATAAAAAGATGCTGCAATGTCACATCTTTTCCCATTCGAGCTCCAATGTAAACGGATTTAATTCATGGATGATGGTAGTTCCAGCCACGCGCAATATAAACAAACATTCGTCTCAGAACTTGGTGAAGTTTATATTCCTGACATCTCTTGTTCCATGGCAATTGGTATCAGAAATTATGTTTTCTGGAAAAATCTTCGCCCATTACATCGTATCCTTGTTATTTCAAACCAATAAACCTTTAGGACCGAAAAAACTGAAGAATTTTATTATCAACTAGCTGGTACACAGTGCGCGTTGCTACGCCTCAAAAACAAAGTAAAACACATCTCATCCGATTTGATAGGTGCAACGAATAGGTAAACCACGATGGGCAAATAATGAACCGATCCGGGTGGCATTACGCTCATGTTACACTTCTCTTGACGAATATTATTTGATTTGTGGTCAAAATTTCATATCATACCCGAAAAACGTAAAATATCATTATAAAATAACAACAAACGATAACAATAAATTAATCGTATTATCAAAATTTTCATTCAAAAATCGGATCGAGTATTTTCTTGGGTATTCTTGTAGTAAACAATAATGATTAGAACTATTCAAGAACAAGAGTTTTCACTTGAATATCACCTTTTGTCAAATAAGTTACCCCTGATTAAAAGGTCAAAATTATTCTCATTAAACCCCTATTTGGATGCGAGTTGGTGCTAAATTGCATAATTCAACTCTTGACTACAAAGTAAAGCATCCTATACTTCTGCCCAAACACCATATTTCAAATTTAATTATTATTAATAAACAAAAAAAAATACATGCAGGCTTGCAAGGAACAATCTCAAGACAAGACGACAAATTTGGAGCTTGTATTGTCACGTGCTTGCCATCCAAAGCCCCAATACAGTTAGCGAACTGCCATTTTTTTATTCATCAGCTATAGCGTTCCACATGTCTTCGTCTGGCATTAACATCACTTCGTTTAAAAGTACCTCCACTATTGCTTTGCAGGTATCGCGGACAATAGAAGCAACTATTAGCCCAACACAGATTTACAGAAGGCCACCTATTCGACTTTGAAAAATATAAAATTCTAGACGAATTGGCAAAAAAGGAACATAAGTGAGATGCTTCATATTAAGAATTGCAACAACAGCGTGAACTACAGGACAGATACGAATGGTCTAAGTACGCACTATATAGGCAGAATGAAGAAAAATGCAAAAAAGGTACAAGTCGAAATACACACCCAAGACATAAAGGAGTGAACATAAGTGACAAGTGACAGGACAAATGACAGAACAACAAAATGGCGGAATAAAAACCATGCGTTGTGACGAGAATGATTACCTCTGTTATTTTTAATTTTGCATTTAATTATTATAAAAAGTACTAGTGTAATTAGTTTGTGTATTTGTAGAGCCCTGATGAAGTTTTTACATTAAAACGAAACGTCGGAAAATTTCAAGTGTTTATTTTATTTTAATAGTCCGAATACCCGTTAACATTACGACTAATATTATAAAAAGTTTTTATCTTACAGGTGTATGTAAACGTGCGTTGGCAGTTATAATAAAATTGTTTTTGGTGTTTTAGGGGAAAACTGATTAAAAGTAGTTTTCTTACAGGTGTAGTTTTTTAGGTACTGTTACAATTTGATTTTGCCGCCCATTCACCACCGGGTTCAGGAACGCATCTACATAGAGATAACCGGCATATACAAAAAACGATAGGTTTTGCAGTGCCGGCGAGATTCTTTCTTTTTCGTTCGAGACTTTAACGAGTGCACGTCAACTTAAAATTACTCCTGGTAAAAGGGATTGCGTCCAGGAAAAACGCGTTAGCGGATAAATATAGTTGAATGTGGGTTATTTCGATAACTAATCGCTTAAGCGGATAAATCGTTAAACGTTGAGATTTCGGAAAAAGGTAAGAGAACCCATTTTATTGCGTGCAGACCTTGACTATTCTCTTTCAATCAGAGAGGCAAAATTCACCAGCACTTATACTAGGATCATTTGTACCACCATCAAGGGATTTTGGCTGTGGAAATTCTTTCCTGGACACACGGTGTAAAATTCACGTGGAAACTGGTGAAATTTCCCAAGGACCCGCAGGAGTTGCAGAATTCACAGACTCGCAGGATACGCCAGAAAGTAAAAGTAGGGTGTCAGGACAGCTCCAAAACCAGCAGGAAGCATATTAATTAAGAAGATAAGTAATAGATAATTTTTTATTGTATTTTTTTTTGTGTTATCAATTCACCTAGTTTTTGTTATATTAGCGTTCACTTAAAATTTGTAAGTTCAGTAATCTCCTTAATGTAATTTTAACCTAGGTAAAGAGCCATAGTCACTATTTAACTTGTCATATTTTTTTTAATTATTTTCAACGTTCATATCGTAATTTATTGTTTATTTCAACTTGCTATTCTAATCAGTCATTATAATTTCTATTTTACCACGTTATTTAATATTATATAATTGTTGGAAGTATCTGTATTTTTTTTATTTGTTCATTATATGATTTTGGGGATTTAGCTGTATTTCTTCACACCATCCACACTTCTCAATTTTGTCAGGGCATTACAACAATTTAGGTTGTAATAGTACCTTATACCATTGTGTTCGGTGACAGAAATCAAATCTTAATCACAAGAGAGATAAAGCTGTCAGTTCTACTCACAAGTGAGTAAATCTGACAGCTGTCAGTTGTAATTAAAAATTGTAATGTAATTACATGTAATGTAACGTAATTCTCTGCCTTCCACTTCACGAACAGATCATACTCTTTCTCGTACATGTGTCTCGACCTTACCGGAAGCAAACTGGAAACAGTGACTTCGACGTCTAGTTGAATATCTTTCGGTAGAAAGTAAATTTTTATTACTTTAGTGAAAATTGTGAAAAAAAAACGAGGCTGTTTATTTCATAACTATAACAATCACAGGTCACTACGGAAACTGATATTAGAACCATGCTAATGTTACAGGCGCATATTTACTTGAATAAATATTTCTTGGATTTTTATACAATGCACCTGTAAGATAAAACGTCGTATATCACACGTGATCGAAATGTCATTATAAAACTCGTGAGAAGTGCCCCACTCGTGCGCAAGCGTGTTACCAAACCTACTGTTTTAACAGTAGATTTGCTGTTTTCACATTGATGTCCATGTTTTCTGTTTTATTCCTAATTTTTACTGTTTTTCAACTAGCGTTCAGCGCCACCTATTCACTATGCAAACATTTTTTGATAACCATTACTACGTAATAAAACGCAATGACACTAGACGGCAGTATCTTCTCTTGTCGGAATTCCATATTTTTATGCACGGGGAAATCTCCAGTTTATGAATGACAGCTACACGCTACAGGCCTATTGTATTGCGTATTGTGTTATAGTCACAACAGCTTTCAAATTTTAAATTGGAGAAATATAAAAACAATATTTTCAACGTTTTTGATAAAATGAGTAGTGGATTCATCAACTGGGAAAAGTCCTCCTAAGAAGAAAAATGTGAAATATGAACAGAAGAAATTCGTAAATTCGTGTTTAAAGGATGATAGGTTCAAAGGCTGGTTAAAGAAAAGCACTAAAGGTGAGACCTATTTTTTTGTCCTGCGTGTAATTGCGACAGAAAAAGTGGTATACACGAACTGTTACGACACAAAGATTCAACAAAACACGCAAAGAATAGTTTGAAATTACAAAAACACCAAAAACTGACATCAATGTTTACCTCAGCTTCCAATTCACAAGATACAAAAATTATAGCCAAAGCGGGTGAAGTAAAAATGGCCTGCTTTATTGCTGAACATAATCTGTCTTTTAATATAGCATCTCATTTGAATAAATTGATTTGCGCTGTATGTCCAGATTCGAAAATTGCGGAACAATTATCTATGAGCCGCACAAAAGCTAAAGCTATTATTGTTAATGTAACTGGGCAGACGGCAGAAGAAAATATACTAGAGATGTTACAGAACAATTGCTTTGCATTACTTGTTGACGAAAGCACAGATAAGTCTACAATAAAACATTTAGCGCTTGTCGTAAGAATAACGTATGGAAGGGAAGTTTTTGGAAAAAAATTGAAATTTAAATTATTCGAAATAAAATAAAACACATCAAGTAAACATGGACCATTGTAATCAAGTAAGCCTGCTGAATTGTGTCAATGTCAATTATCTCAATTTGCTTATCAATCATGGCGTATAAAATCGATTTTCGAAAAAGTATTTACAATCTATTTGATAGTGTGCCAAAACGCGATATTATAAATATTTTTCGAAATAAAAACATCAGTTTGTCAACTATTTATCAAACCATAAAAGACTGCGAAAATGGAGTGGAGTGTGTTAACTTACCCAAAAGTGGCCGTTCTTGCTCATTGACCGGAAAAAACCTCCCAAGATTTTTAACAGCAGTAAAAGACAAGGTGGGGACATCCATTCGACGATTAGGCCGTCAGTTTGGTGTTTCTCACACCACCATGTGTCGGGAAATAAAGAAAAATAATTTAAAATACCCAAAAAGAAAAAAGTGTCCCAAATACTCAGCAGCACAACTCGAAAGAATACCGAGATGCTGTAGAGCGCTGAGACTGCACCACTTCACACGTGGTCGTGTGAGCATTTTAGATGATGAAAAGTATTTTACTTTTGCAAATTCGGAGATGAAAGGTAATGAGGGATTTTATACGAACGACATAGAAGCCACTCCGGGTCACGTAAAATTTAAGAAAAAGGCAAAATTTTCCGATAAAATTTTGGTATGGTGTGCCATTTCTTCAAGCGGTATTTCAGGACTCTATGTTGGACGTGTGCGGGGTGAGGCTGTAGATGCCAACACGTATATAAGAAAATGTCTGTATAAATTAGAACAATTCATTAACAGACATCACAGGAATGATGATGTCATCTTTTGGCCTGATTTGGCATCGTGTCATTATGCTAGAATTAATCAGCAATGGCTAAGGGACCACAACATTAATTTTGTTCCAAAAAACGACAATCCTCCAAATGTGCCACAGGCGCGACCAATCGAAGATTTTTGGGCGATATTATCTCGAAAAGTGTATAATCAAGGGTGGGAAGCTAGATCGGAAAAACAATTACGAAGAAGGATTTTTCAAAAGATAGGAGAAATTGATATTGTCACCATCCAGGGGTTAATGGCCAAGGTTAAACCTACGTTGCGGCAGATTGAAGACAATGGCCCGCTTTCAGTACTTTAGTGTTACTTCTTATTTTTGAAGACCTCCATAATTATAAGCTAATTATTAGATCTTATTAAAGTTTCTTTAAATTTCATTTTGAGAAGTTTATATTTTTCCAAAAACTTTCGTTCCATACGTTAGTAAAATTAGATTTCAGCGTTGAAGATAGATTTCTGACTTTAATACCAATCGTAGATGGTACAGCAATAGAGTTGTATGGCAAAATAGTAGAATATTTTGTTAAAAAAAATATTCCTTTAGGTTGCGTTTACATCTGATAGTTATATCCGGACATATATGTCAAGTGTCCGACATAAAATCGCTTTGCCGGTTTACATACCGACAGAAATTACAAGAAATGTATGTCATGGATATGTGTATGACAGTCTCCGAAATCGTGAAATTTGCAATAAATGTACGACCCGTTTACATATACATACAAAATATAGATGTGTCATGTGTCGTACACATCTTTCGTTCTAGAGAAAGTTCATTTTACCGATTTTATCTTGCCATGATGAAAGCATCAAAACCCAAAATAGCATAGAGTGTAATAAAATTGTTCTAAATAAATGTAGGTATGTCAAAAAAGAAGAAAAAACCTTCTGTGTGGGTTTGAGAGTGAATTTTGAGACATGAAAAATTAGGTGCCAATAGTCAATTAATACATTGACATAATTGGTTATTGTCTGAAAAATCTTCTGCAAATGTATACGCTCCAGAATGCACATTTGACCGCGAAAATTTAGAGAGGCAAAATAATACATGGAATCTGGCGAAATGAAGATATTATGCCAACAGATAGGTTGCTACCACTGGCCCAACAAGGCAGTAATAACCTTTCAAAGAATGCTAAAGAAGTACGAGAAGAGTATATGCATTATTTTGTTAGCAACCAAGGTGAAGTTCCTTGGCAGTACAGATTAATGGTGTAAACAACTAAATTGGAATAAATAAAAAAAAAATTATTGCTGGTTTACAAGTAGAGCCTCCTTGCAGAAATAAAAGCGAATTATAGTCTGGCCTTTTTGATACAAAGAATTCATCAGTGGTCTGATCAGATTTTATGTTTTTTTTTTCTTTAATTTACTGTTAAATTGATTCCTTAAATGATGAATTTCTTCTACATGCTTCTGCAATTTCCGTTAAGGTATTATGGGTCTTCACTCTATCTTTATACACTTTGCATGTAAAGTCCCATAATTCAGGTTTACAGAGGTACATATTAATATTAGTTGATCTATTTGAAGTTTTAACCACTCTTTCTTGTCACCCATGTTTATGAACACGAAACTTATTGCCCGACAGTGGCACAAAAGTAGACGCGATTTCTCTCAGGCGAGTTGGAATTTGCAAATAATCAGCGTTTATATCTGGTGGTATAGAAATGTCGACACATATAGCTGGAAGTTGGAGCATATATGTCCGACATAAATTCGACACTGTTTACAATAGTCAAGATTTCTGTCTGACATAAATATCATGCAATAAATCTCAGATGTAAACGCACCTTTACAAATCAAACATGATAGGCTTTGCTTCTGATGGTGCTAACGTTATGTTTAGAGATAAACATTCATTCATTGGTCACTTTGTTTAAAAATGACATACCTCACCTTTTTACTATAAAGTGCATTTGTCATTCTTTTAACCTTTGCGCATCATACGCATGTGAGAAATTGCCAAGGGGAGTGGAAGACTTCTGTAGAGACGTATATAATCATGTACAAAATTCTCCAAAACGTATTGGAGATTTCAAAACATTTCAAGCATTCACAAATATTAAACCACACAAATTGCTCCACTCTAGCCAAACTAGATGGTTGTCGCTTATTGAGGTAGTAAATAGGCTTCTGGAACAACTACCAGCTATAAAATTGTATTTTCAAGCTGCAGTTCATGTAGATAGATTCTCTCCAAGGCTCTCGAATGCATTACAGCAGCCATAAGGAGAGCTTATGAGAACAACTGCCCACTCAGAGAGAGAAAGGTCAAACGGGAGACTAAGTGGTGGAACCGTGAACTTTCCGAGATGAGAAGGGAGGTACGGAGATTGTTTAACAGGGCCAAAAGGACTGGGAGATGGGAAGAATACAAGACTTCCCGTCTAGAATATGGTTACGCAGTGAGGGAGGCGAAAAACACCTCATGGAGGAGGCACTGTGAGGAGATCGAAAGAACTCCGGAATGTGCCAGACTCCAGAAAGCCTTGCTGAGGGACAATCGGGGTAAGATTGGAACTCTGCAAACACCTCATGGAGGATACACTAAATCGAGTGAGGAGTCTCTGGAACTCCTTCTAGAGACACACTTCCCGGGGAGTGTATCCTCGGCAAATGCAACAAACACTCCAAACCTAGACATACCGATTCATCGGGCGTCCAGGGAGGAGTGGAAACTAGCCGATAGGCTGGTTAACAAAACAAGACTTGGATGGGCAGTGAAATCTTTCAAACCATTCAAATCTCCAGGAATCGACGGAATTCTTCCGCTGATGCTTCAACAGGGATTCGAGGAATTAGCCTTCCCCCTGTGCGCATTACTCAGGGCCAGCCTGGCCTTGAAGTACGTGCCAACGGGCTGGAAGAAAGTGAAAGTGGTATTTATACCAAAACCAGGGCGACAATCATACGCCCGGGCGAAATCCTTTCAACCAATAAGCCTAACATCATTTCTCCTTAAGACCTTGGAGAAACTGATTGACAGGTCTATAAGGGACGATGTTCTGGTAAACGCCCCTTTACATCGATACCAGTTTGCCTATCAATCTGGAAAATCATGCGAGATGAGCATCCACGAGCTTACTCGTAGGATAGAAGCAACCCTGGAAAATCGAGAGATTGCGATGGGGGCCTTTCTGGACATAGAGGGTGCTTTCGATAACACCTCATTCAACTCTATTGCGAAAGCAACTAAGAGGCGGGGTATAGCCCCTGTGGTAGTGGAATGGATCGACTCGGCCTTAAAAGGCAGAGAGATTTCATGCATCATCACGTGAATAAGGGGGTGGTGGCGGCCAGAGGGTGCCCACAGGGAGGCGTTTTATCGCCTTTATTGTGGTCACTCGTGGTCGACGACCTCCTGGGGAACCTGGAGCAGACAGGAGTTCACGCACAAGGATATGCGGACGATATCACCATACTCGTAAGCGGCAAGTTTGGAGGGGCTGTATCAGAAATGATGCAGCGGGCTCTGACAGTCGTCGAGAGATGGTGCACTGAGAAACAGTTGTCGGTTAATCCCGATAAGACTGAAGTCATGATCTTCACAAGAAGGAGGAATCTCATCGATTTGAAGAGGCTCCGACTGTGGGGAAAAGAATTGCGGATAGGGAAAGAAGTCAAGTACTTGGGACTAATGCTAGATACCAAACTTGGTTTCAAACCCCATCTAGAATACATCACCACTAAGGCTACTCGGGCCCTATGGGCTGTAGAGGCATGGTGGGAAAGACGTGGGGATTAAAACCAGAAATGAATGGTTCACTGGCTCTACACCAAGGTCATAATTAGGCTTTTGAAAAAAAAATAATATCGATTTTTTTAATGTATTCTGAAACTTTAGAATGAATTATATGGATAGCCGATGCGAAAAACTTTCAAAACTTTTTTAAAAATTAATTATAAACAATTTAAAATTGATAAAATTGTCACGTGACTACAAACTCGCCATGATTGGTTCTGACGTCGTAATGTTAAACAGTTAACAATTTCACTATCAGATGTCAGCAGATGTCTCTCTGGATGTCAGTGTCAGAAGTGTCAGTTATCATTCGGTAACAGGCGGGTGATGGTTCTATTAGGAAATTGGCAGCACGAAGTTTGTGGATGCACCCCGGGGGCGACAAGGTGAGGAGAAGGTAATTTCACATTGCGCATGTGTGTTTCAATAATTCAGCCCACGAAGGTTCAATCAAGACTCGGCTCTAAAATCTGTTTGAAACCCAACGGCCCAGCAGTTTGTAAGTTCCCTGAAGACTCAAACTGTCAACTGTTCCAAAAACCAAGAGTAGAAGGAACCAATTATTGTGAAGATGACGGTAGAGCTACACTAAACTGCCACGAAAATGTAACAGTGACTCATCTAAAGATAGCTCTTTGGGCGGACCATAAACAGACTGAAATTGGGCAATGAACATAATATCCGAAACAGCTTGTAGTTTTTCTTTTTTCTTTGAAAAAGTGGTAGAACAACATAAAACTAACTAATAAAACAACAATATTTGTTCCAAAAGCGCCGCATATTTGAAGTAGAAACTTGTCTCTGTAGCATACATAAGGCAATTTTTTTCATTTCATCAGGAATAACAGGACGAAAGCTAGCATCTCGCGATATATTAGTCTGAGGTATGTTTGTTGTAGTTAAAGCTTTTTCATAATTATTTGTGCAATCAACTATAAATTGCAGTATATCTTCCGTAAATAGATTTTCAAAAAACATTTCGAGGACTAGCATTGGCACGAAGATTTACTGTTTGTAGACTTCAAAATTAAAGTATGTGTTCATCCGATTCTTCCTGATGCTCGGATGTGCCTTGTTCAATACTTTGTGAAATATCCAAGACTTGTGTACATGCACCAAAGTGGAACAGACGCAACAGGCCCATATGCATTTGCAATATAACTGACGGAAAAACTAAATTACTTTGGCGAGGACGCAGATATACGTTGTGTCATATCGCATACTTTTAAAAAGACGCTGCATGACATTACTGACATTACTGTCCGACAAGATGTCAAAGTGAAACAGTGTAACAGCAAAGCCAGTTGATAATATAAAGTAGCGACACGGATGACATTTAGTGACACTGACAGCACCACTAACGATAAGAATTCCGCTCGGGGCGCTACGGTCGCGAATTTGTCACATTGACGCTCGAAATTTAAAAAGCCATTCAGCAATAATGCCGTCTTGTTGTGCCGTTAATTGCCGTAACTTTTCTGGACTAAGCTTTTATCCGATATAGGCAAACGGTCGGCAAAATTTCGCGCGTTAATGTGACAAATTCGCGACCGTAGCGCCTCGAGCGGAATTGTAATCGTTAGTGGTGCTGTCAGTGTCACTAAATGTCACCCATGTCGGTACTTTATATTATCAACTGGCTTTGTGTAACAGCTGCTTCTGATAATTAGTAGAAACCTGTAGAAATGAACATTGTGACGTCACAAATGCTCGGGTTTGTTCAGCGCGTCCTCGGTACTGGGTTCGAAAATTTATTTGTAATTCGATAAAACTTTTTAATTATAACGAAAAAACAAAAAAAAATACTTTTGTGATAAAACTTATATATGATCTTTCCATTTATGACAAAAATAAAAAATTTTCAAAAGCCTAATTCCCACGGTAACATACTCTTCGATGATTTGGTGGCATAAGGCGTCTGGAAAGCACGCTACAAGGCTTTTAGGGAAGCTGCAAAGACTTGCCTGCCTTGGAATAACGGGAGCAATGAATACAACGCCTACCGCAGCCATGGAAGTGCTCCTGAACCTGCCTCCGCTACACCTTTTGGTGAAATCGGAGGCAATGAAGACAGCATACAGGCTTGTAAGTACCGGATATGGCAGGACCCACGTTAGAAGGGGATACCACACCGAGATATTTGGGAAAATACGGAACGATTGCGTGCTAAGTATGCAATCGGACTGACTCAGGACCGAGTATGACTTTTGTAAACCCTTCGAGGTAGTCATACCGAGAAGGGAGGAGAGGGTCGATACCCGGAAACTGAGGAGTAACAACGGAACCATCTGGTATACGGATGGGTCCAAAACAACAAAGAGCACTGGGGCAGGGGTAGCCGGAGAAGCACCGGGAGATGACATGAGCATCAACCTGGGCTCCTTGGCAACCGTGTTCCAAGCAGAAATCACTGCAATTAACATCTGTGCCGGGGAAATAATGAGGAGGGGCTGTGCAAACAGGCAGATCCACATTATCACTGACAGTCAGGCAGCGCTTAAAGCTCTGGAGAGTGTCGAAATACGCTCCAGGGTTGTGAAAGAATGTCTCGAATCGCTTGTGAAACTGGCAAAACACAACAGAGTGACTCTGTGGTGGGTGCCGGGACACAAGGGATTTGAAGGAAATGAAAAAGCTGACCTCCTAGCCAAAGAGGGAGCGAAAACACCTTTGATAGGCCCAGAGCCCACTTGTGGAATCGCACATGAAACCGCAAAAAGGGTGATTCAGGGCTATATCAACAGAGAACACCACATCCATTGGAATGACATTCCTGGACAGAGGCAATCGCGGATGTTCATGGAAGGCCCGTCGAAAAAGCGGTCAGAAGACATCCTGAGATTGAGCAGGAGACAACTGAGAAAGGTAGAAGGACTCTTCACGGGACACTGCTGTCTCATGAAACATCTCAGCACAATCGGGGTAAAACAAGATCCTGATTGTAGGATGTGCAGGGAGGAGGAAGAAACTCCACTACACATACTATGCGAGTGTCCAGCGCTTGAGGCGGGGAGGCTTCGACACTTCGGGTTGACGTATGTTGAACCGAATGACATAAAACATATGCCCATAGAATCTGTGCTGAAGTTCATCAACAGCACAGGCCTTATGGAGTAAGCTTGCTAAGTGGGGCACAATAAGCTGAAGCTTCAGTGCAGCGGGGTCTGAACCGCGCCTCTTAAGAATAATAATAATAAGGCTCTCGAACCGACAACTGAATTGTACCTGGAGTTTTTGAAATTTGCATTGCCTATATTTACCGATCTCAATAAAGAAATACAATCCGAGACTCCGAAATTATATTTACTATACGACAAAATACTGACCGCATACACAACTATTTTGGAATGCTTTGTACAAACTGAATATTTGGATCTCACTGAACAAGAAAAACATGAAGCACAAAATATTTTAGACGCAAAAGAAACTAAAATATTAAACCTTGAGTTCTCGAGTAAGCAGAAACATTTACCGTTGCAACATACAGGGTGTTTAAAAATTGCCGCACCAACGCAATCGTACGTTATTTAGGACCATTTGGTAAGTCAGAGAAAAATATTTAAGAAAATTTTGGTGTTAGATTTGCATGTGGCTGAAGGTTTCTTTTATAGTAAATCTGGCAACTGCGGAAATTGCAATGAACAATTAAAGTACTGGCATGTTAAGTAACCAAGGCAATGTTTTTCTTAGGTACTGGAATTAACTGTAACAATAATTGTTGAGAATTGTCAATTATTTTTGAAGTTTGTAATTTTTTATAACAATAATTGAAGGAACAATTTATTATTTAACAGAACATTAAAATACAATTCACAGCAAATGTTCAAATTGTCGACCATTGCCCGTAAGACTAGCTTTTGCCCGTCTCTCAATATTGGCCTGTACTCGTTCGAGTATTTGTTTGGTTAGAGTTTCAGTAGGTCCCAAAATTCTTGCGAGAAGGTCTTTGCGACTCTCAGGTGGTGTTACGTAAACCAACGATTTAAAATCACCGCAAAGAGAAAATCTAACGGGTTAACGCGTTGGGCCATCTCGCCCAATTCATCGCTAAGCATGCGGCCAGGCCATCACAGAACCGGATGATGATGAACTGGTGGTTCATTAAGTTGAATTCACATATCCCTTAATAGAAGTATAGAGGCACGTCATCCATCCCACAATGTCAGTGTGACTTTTTTTAAATAAATCTGAAAAATTAGTTACTATGCATACAATTCCATTGTTGCATAAAAATATCCATTGTTATATTAAAATGTTGCCGCATTGATTTTTGCATAAATCTCGATAATTTAAGATGCGTTTAAATACATTTATGTTAAAGACAAAAGGCATTGCGTCAAATAATTATTGATCTACATTTTGTTTCGCATACTTTAGCAGCATTTTGGGTGTAATTTACTGATAATAAATAGCTGTAATCAACATTCGAAAATCCCTATACGCAGAAACCCACATACACAGAAGAAATGAACACCAAGAATTTTTTAAATATTTTTCTCTGACTTACCAAATGGTCCTAAATAACGTACGATTGCGTTGGTGCGGCAATTTTTAAACAGCCTGTATATACGTTGGTGGAATGGTGCCAAATCTGATCAGAAGAAAGAGAGAAATTGGAGAACTAGAGGAAGAACAGCTGAAAAATTTCTACATAAAGTGTAAGGAGTTTTATATCGAGGCAGCAAAACAGATATTAAAAAGGTTTCCTTTTGACGACAAAGATCGTCAAGCATTAAAATGTTTGAAGATGCTAAATCCTAAAGCAATTCTGGATCCTGAAATAAAAAAAAAATCCCTTCCATTGCAGATTTACATTATTTCTTCCCAAAGATTTGTCCAAATCATATAACGGAACTGGATAGAGAATAGCGAATGTTAAGAAAAGTCGATTTTTCTTTTGACCAAAACAAAATTCCCGGTATTATCGACTTTTGGAAACATGTACACGAATCTCAAACATTCCCCACATTGTGTGAATTGTTAAAAAAACTTTTGTCCCTACCACATGGCAGCGCCACAGTGGAAAGGTTATTTTCTGCTATAAATATTATGAAAACCAAATTACGCAACAGAATATCGACCACAACTATTAAAAGAGTATTACACACTAAATCCGAAATAACCGATTGCTATTCATTCATTTGAAGCCACAGAAAGGCACATGAAGAAATTTAACAAAAATATGTATGATTTTAAAAATAATATTGAGTGTGAAAATACTGAAGATGTAAACACTGGGAACATAGATGTAAAAAAATCTACAATAATCAAAAAAAGCTATTAATTCTAAGGAATTTTACATTATTACGTAACAATGTGTATTTTAACAAAAAAGTAACAACATTCATGTATAAAAAAATATTTAAAAACTATTTTTTATGCTGGTGCGCTTACGCACCACTGGTAATGTCTACTACCTCAATAACTACTGTTTGTGGTGGTTGGCAAAGCAAAAAACATGTAAATGTACATTACATTTCGCGCAAATATAAATACTATGGCTATGACATATAGGACTTCGGCGTTG
This sequence comes from Diaperis boleti, assembly GCA_963583935.1. Taxonomy (NCBI): domain Eukaryota; kingdom Metazoa; phylum Arthropoda; class Insecta; order Coleoptera; family Tenebrionidae; genus Diaperis; species Diaperis boleti. Next base: position 32,690,858 of record OY757242.1, on the reverse strand, counting down.
GGAATTATTTTTGTCTTCAATTAGAGTATAACTGTCGTTATCATTTATCGTTCTACGATAGGCTGAGTTACATTTCTGATTATCGGCACATTTTCGGATTTTAGAAGGCAAGATAAGAAAATGTAACTGGGAAATTTTGTTTTTCTTAACTCTATTGTATAAGTTCCAACAATGCAGCCGGGGGAGCGTAGTTAGACATTGAACCATCTACGCATTGAGCCGAAAGGAATAATAAGACAAATAATTCCAAGTTAACGTGATTATTGTATTCTTCAAATAAAAACTGTTGTAAATAAAAATTAAGTTTAATGGTAAACAATTTATTTATGACTAAACGCCGTTTTATATGTTTGCAAATTAAATAAGAATAGAAGAGAAGTACAAATAACCATAGTACGCACAATTATTGCCACAGTTATTTGTACGCCTCTTCCTGATTTTATTAAATTTGTGCTCGTGTTAAACATCTCTTAATTATATCATGATAGATAATCTGAATGTTAATATTATGCAGTGATTTTTTTTACAGCTCGTATTTGTTCAAAACATTTTTCGGAAGAATTCAAATACAAGTCTTTGCAACAAAAACTTACTAAACTACAGCCCCATCAACAGAAGACAGTTAGTAGCAACAGCTATACCAAGAAAAAATAGCCCTCCAAATTATAGTTCACCTTCCTCCATAGCTTTGACTCCAGACAAAAGTGGTGCTACTGAAACACTACAAATTATATCATCAAAAATTAGAAAAAAAATTGTTTAACGTTACAAAAGCAGAGAGTGAAGAACCAATTGAAAGAAGGATCTTACCATTAACACATGATGCCACTGAATGTCCATATAAGAAAATAATACAAAATAAACAGCATGAATGTAAAAAAAAATGATTAAAGACATGGAAAAATAAAGTGCAGAATCTGCAAGATAAATTAGATGAAACAAATATTCAAAATAAGCAACTTCAAAAGCAGTTAAAAATGGGTGATCAAAATTGTAAAATAGCAACTGCAATAAAAACGTTATTTACTCCAAGCCAAGTAAAAAAATTACTCTCAAAAAAAAATGTGCATTGGTCAGCAGAAGATATTTCTGCTGCAATCTCTTTAAGGAGTGTCAGTGCAAAAGCGTACAGATGTTTGAAATATCAGTGTAATTATCCACTGCCTTCTTTAAGTACACTCAGATGATGGGCAGCTACATTTGACGGCTCACCAGGACTCCTAGAAAATGTAACCCAGTTAATGCAACAAAAGGCCAAAAATTTAACAATTCTTGAAAGACTCACAGTTATAAGCTTCGATGAGATGTTTATAAAAAACCAGATGTTTTGAAAGAAGGTCCACATCGTACAGTACAAGTAATCATGGTTCGAGGCTTATGCTCCAATTGGAAACAGCCAATTTATTACGACTTTGACCAAGCAGTAACAAAGGATATTTTGGAAAAAGTAATAAAATGCTTACACAATTCCAATTACATTGTTGTGGCGATTGTAAACGATATGGGTTCAACTAATATGAAACTTTGGAATGAGCTAGGCATTAACTTACAAAGTAATAAATTCAAAAATCCTTGTCATGAAAATCAATCAATATTTGTTTTTGCGGAGGTTCCACTTATTAAAACTTTTGAGAAACCATTTTATAGACGAAGGCTTCACTCTTTTTAAAAAAGTTCTGAAAAAACTTAGGTTTAAAAAAAAAGAGAACCGACTTCAAAAAGTGAAAAATAATAATTAATACATGTATTATTACATGTACTACCTAATGATCTGGTTGAAGTCGGTGCAAAGGCAAATAGTTTACAAATTAGTAACATATTGTAATTATACAAAAATATCAACAACGTTATAACGCATTCGAGACGACCGTCAACGATGTCTGCCGTTTGGGTTGTTTTGCGCAGCACGAGCCCCCCACGCAATCCGATGCGCTCGCCGGGAGACTTGCGATGTGGCGGGAGCGAACAGCCTATCTATCTGCTACCTATTTGGCTTGGCACCGACTTCAACCAGATCATTAGGTAGTACATGTAATAATACATGTAAAAAGGAAACGATAACTGGTTTAAAAGGAAGATGAAAGACGGAAACGCTAAAAAAAATAGAAGATCGAGACCATCAATCCAAATTCAAGATTGGATATTTGAGATTCAAGATTTGATATTCGAGAATTCGAGATTCGAGATTCAATATTCGCGATTATATTCATAAATTACGGATTTACGATGCTACAGGGTATGATGTCCAATATAATTAAATTAACATGGGACCATCTGGGAGCTATACTGAACAAAACGCAAAAAGAATAATTCGGTTTCAGTTGACACACAATAAATCAATTATTGACCGTATGTATGATGTCATCGGCAGCTAATCACGTCCTTGACCACAGTTTGGTACCTACTTTATTCTGGGGTTGTCATAAATTAACAATGCAGCCTGCAGAGATAAAGAGCAGTAAGCAACCTTTTACGACGAATGGTAGCGAAGAACTGAAATTATTGTCAACACGTCCACACTCCAACGTTTCCAAACATTCGTGCGTTCCATTAAGGTTTAAAGAAGCCCCAATAGCCCATTTTTGTCTGTCTAAACCCATGTCTAAACCGATGGGGATAAATTAACCATTTCCACGCATAGTCCATACCACTGTCGATTACATTTTCAAGGTAGATACAATAATTAAATTTTTGCAGTTGAATTATAGCAACATAAAGTGACAACCAATGGTTAATTGTCAATTAAAGATTGACAATTGTAATGTCAAAATTTTGATCAAGCCAGGTCCGCACCTCGCGAGCGTGATGAGAAGGGGCTTCGTTATGAAGATACCACATATCACGCAGAGTAATCAGAGGTACATCTTCTAATAAGTTTCTTAGCTCCACATTTACAAATTTGAAATGCACGGCGCCAGTTAAACGAGGAGGCAAAATGTATGTAAATATCAAATTGTTGCCAACCACCCCAGCCCACACGTTAACACTAAATCGGTCCTGAAAATGGCTCTCTCATACTTCATGGGGGTTTTCGTCGCACCAGATATAAGTATTATTGTGTGCATTAAAATGTGCATCTCGCGTAAACATTGCCTCGTAGGTTGACAAGATTTTATCAACAACACGAGGATCTTCTTCATTTCTTTGTAACCACTCACAGAATCTTATTCTTCGAGGGAGCTGGTCAGGTTTTGAATGCCTGCAGCTTTCGGATGTTCCTCATCAAGGAGGTCCAGAATATATGGCTCAGCATCCAAAATACGTTCCACCCGCTCTCTACCGCGGTCGTTTGAATTAGGACGAAATTTTCTCTGAGTCGTTGAACAATAGCGCTAAATGTGCGACGATCCGGAAATCTACGTTCTGGAAACGTCTCATGATAGAGACGTTGTGCCTCACAAGCGTTTCCTGAGGCTCTTATAAAACAAGACCATGTCGGTCGACTCAGCATTTGTATAGACTTCTATGTAGATAGAACAATTATTATTATGACGGTAAACTGTGACACTTCAAAAAATTCAAATTTACTTTCTATTATTGTTGCTAAGCAAAGGAGAGTAGATTTTTAATCACCTTTAACGCAGTAGCGGACGGCAGATTTTGACCAAATTTTTAATGATTTTTATCTCGAAAACGAAAAGACTTTTATTACAAAAAATTTTGACATTGACTTCCTCTCATCATGACCAATTACCGATTTTATTTTTGACATGCATTTTAAAAACACCCTGTATGTCCAGTCTTCAAAAAAGAGAGATTCGTCAATTATTACTAATTATAGACCCATTTCCATTTTATGCAATTTTGCTAAAGTCTTTGAAAGCATCTTATTATAAACATATCAATTTCTCCGTTAAACACCATATCAGTCCTTTCCAACATGGGTTTATGGAAAAAAGATCTACCGAAAGTAATCTGATTTGTTTTAGTCATTACCTTGCCAATGCGATTGATAATAATCAAATGCAGGTTAACGCTATCTATCTGGATTTCTTAAAGCGTTATGATTTAATTTGTACCATCATGTCAAGACGCGAGAGCCGGTCCCCGAGATTCCACAGCAGTCCCCACTACTCCAATCAGTTTTCTTGTTCACTCCCACTCGTTTGAATTGTATCATATTCTCGCTGTCGTGTATGTTCTTGGAGGGGTGAATTGATTTGGCGGATTAAATAATAATAAATATTATACACATGACGTAAATATTCTTTTTATTTATTATTGTATTTATTACATCCAATCGACTGAAACTTACTTACCACGTCAAAAACCATATTCGCTATTTTGTTCTTCATTTATTTCACTTAATATGGTAAATTCGTCAGAGCAATTTTTACCATAGCACCCACAATTCGACAAACAAAAAACGTTGGAGTTTTTTGGTGGAATATTAATTAGTTTCCTTAGAGTCTAAGAAAATGTGTTGTTCATCGTTCTGTGGAAGATGTATTTCGCAGCCAGTAGGGATCCATCGGAGGGGTTCCGTCTACGTCTACATCCATTCATAGCCCAGGAATGACTGTTTCCGGAAATTCGAATTATACAATTAACATTACCATTAATAATAATCCGTCAAACCCAGCGGTTGAGTAATTCTTGATGCGTTTGATTTGAGGTTTTATTGTGTCAAAAATAACAGTCCGGGAAGTGTTGCTTGGTTACACTTTCCGGCTCTGATACCGTAATAGATCACTTTCCGGACTCAAAATGCAGTCGTCAAACTGAATCTACCGGACAGTATGAAATAAAATAGTTTTAAAAAATCCTTTTATAACACGTGGTAGTTTTCCAGAGTTTTCAATAGAAATCCTGAAACAACCATGTTAAGTTCAACCTGAGAGTTGATAAAAAGTTAAATTAACTAGGTACTTTCACAAACAATTCAAAAACAGTGAAAAAGTGAAAGATTAATTTATTGTGCATGGCAATAATAAAAATTAAATGGTACATATTAGAGAGTTTTTGCAAACCGTAAAAAAGTTTAACGTATTACGACAAAGAGGCGTTGCTAGGAAATCCAAAAATAAGACGCTTACCTTAACGTCTTTTAATTGTGGGGATACGTCTTTCGCGGGTGAAAGACGTATACGACATTCGAAATCGTACGTTAAATAACCTGATAATTTTCTAAAGCAGAGCCCTTTCTTAATATCGCGTTAGCATAATAATTTACCTTATTTTCAGTGAGCCAAAGTGCTAACCGTAAATCATTTATCAAAAACGATTTGTTATCAAATAAAGGTCAAAGAATAAGGACTAAAATAGTTGCCCCTGAAGTGGGGATATCAGAAACCGCAGTGTTAAAAATTCTACACAAAGATTTAGGTAGGAATGAGTAAGGTGTCAGCGCGTTAGATCCCCAAATTGCTTACCCCCGAACAAAAATTGTACCGGCAACAAATTTGTGAGGAAAACTTGCGGGTTTTGGCAGAAGACAAAGAACTTTTTTCCAAAATTATTACCGGTAATGAGACGTGCATGTATCAGTGGTACCCACCCACAAAACAAGAATCCCCGCAGTGGGTTCATTAGGGATCTCCTCCGCCAAAAAAAGCAAGAACACAGAATTCTCCCCGTTTTTAGTTGTATTGTTGCCTTTACGAGTTAACAAACTACTTATTTAAACAAAGTATTTACAATTTATTTCAACAACACTTGTCTATGATGTACAGATTTTAGTTTTAACGGCACTATTATTTATTTAAACAGTTCACACGAATCACATGGATTGTGTGACCAAGTAGTTTCGACTTCTGAAGAATTCAAACGATTCATAATTGAGTATCTTCTTTATTATATTCATTACTTTGGCACAAATTGCAAATATATGGCCCTGACAAACCAAATATTTTTTATAGATCGATTGGCCTGTTAAGATAAGCAATTCTCCTTGAAGAATGCACAGAGCTTCAACTCCAGAAGTCTTATACTTTGTTTGAGTTTCGGAATTAACTGGTAGGTATACCTAATACATTGTGAAGCCGATGAATATCTTCTTGTCTAAATCTTTAAAGAATATTGAATACATGTAGCTAAAATATTTAATAATACGTGCCTGAAGTAAGCAGTAAATCCTTCTGCAGGTAAAGTACATATTTATATTCAGTCTTGAATAAGTGTATTTAGACAAATTCCCTCTTCGATTTGATCATCATTACAATCTCCTAAAGCAAATTAATTTAAGAAATCATCCACCAGCTAATTTTTACTTTTAAATTTGGCAGTAATTTGACGGACAATAAATTAACGTTAAGGGTTGAACATAGACGGTTTGCAAAAATACTTTATAATGACGTTCCGACATTTGTTCTACGACAAATAAATGACGTTGTCGTTGGGGTTAACGGAATAAATTAAACGGTTTGCAAAATCTCTCTATTGAGTCGTGGCTTCGGCGATCATAAGGGCGGTCATGTTGAACAATTTATAAATGGTACGTTGACCTAGGTGAGTCTTTATCTTTTTCAATTGAAAGCAAGTGGTTCTTGTCAGTCGGAAAAGGTTAGTCAACAAAAACCGAGATATTTACAGTTCATATCGTAAGAAGTAAGTTCTTTGCCCAAAATAAATCCAGCAACAATCTAAATGTGTATCGCTGGTTACCATTGATTTTTCCACTTGACATTATGCGTTATAATTTGAGGTTTAAATATCTATTACACTTGAAGAATTATCGTATAAAATAGTGGCTATTTTCCCAAAGGAAGCTGCACAAGCATATTATAGGACTCCAGTTGGACAAAAAAATAAACAGTCACACGACAGCAAGTTAGGGGTTGCACGCAGTTGCACGTGGCAAACTAATTAGAATAGATTGACATTTTTACAGATGTAGTGTAATTTCCGTTGCCCTTCAAAATATTATAGAATTTCATACGAACTGTACAATAAATGCTATTTTATTAACTTTGCGTTTAAGCAACAGGACATCACACTCAGCAAGTCAGCAATTACCAGGCAATTAGTTGTTATTGCATTTGCCCTCATTTGAACTTATTAACGTAAACCCCTCTCTCGAACCTAGTTGATAAAAGGCCTGAAATGTTTGATTCTGGGGCATTCATCATTAATTATTATTCATTAGTTTGTTCATGTAGTGTAAAAGTGTGTTTAATATAGTAATGTAAAGTGTCTTAGATATTTTATTCCGTCTCCACAAACATACTCCCCAAATAAGTGAACCTGAAGGATTCCCCAAAAAGGGATCCACCACAAAATTAAAATCAATTTTTGCCAGACATGGAATTCCAAAACTAATCATCACCGATAGTGGAACACAGTTCAAATCAGAACAAATAAATCAATTTGCTAGAGAATGGAATTTCGAAATAATCAACTCATCTCCACACCATCAACAATCGAATGGATTTGCAGAACGCACCATACAAACAAGAAAGAAACTACTTAAAAATGTATCGTCGACAAAAGCGACACACATTTAGCCCTTCTCGCGTTTAGAAACAGCCCTATTTTGAATAGTACATACGCAACATCACAAATACTGATGTCAAGATACTTGAGAGATAATTTACTATTTGTAGATAAAAAACTAAAACCAAAACTAATCAACAATAATATACTCAACCAATCATTAAAAACTAACGCAGAAAAAAGTAGTTCATATTATTATAACAGAAAGTGTAAGGTTTATCGACCAATTTGAAACTAATGAAAACATTTGGTATCAGGAGAAACCAAATAGCATTTGGAAAAAGGGTACAATTGTAAATAAAATTAGAGACATAATTAGGACATATCGACTTAAGAAAGAGGATGGGAGATGCATTATACGGAATACACTTTACATAAAACACCGTAAAGATTCCAAAATGCAAAGTCCTAACCACAGTTATTGTTAGTTTGGAGCAATAATTAATTCTAGTATAGACACGAACGATAGAGACCATGATATAAGTAATCAAAATAAAGAATTAAATATCCCAAATGAAGTCCGATCGAAACGTGCTCACAAAGTTCGCACTAGATTTAAGCAATTTGAAATGTATTAATTTTAAGCACAAAATATAATCAAAATAACTTTTGTTAGTTTTAAGGGAAGATGTGCAGGACTGTATTAAATTTGTAGTTGCCTATCCAACCACAGAACTTGTAAATGTTATGAATAAAGCAGATCAATTTGAAAGCTGTTTGAATACAGACATAACAACCGTCATTAAATTTGCCAAGTACAAGCCATGAAACAATTTGTTCTGTGCGGAAACGGCGGAATCCAAGACGAATACAGACAAATCACCCCGATGTACAGAACAGGTGGATGATGTGCCACTGTTGGAAATAAATAACTGAAGAAGATGTACATAAACAAGTGAGTTTTTTTGCTCCTGGAAATATCTAGACAAGATGTACATGAACAAGTTTCAGCTTATTGTTAATACAGAACATACTCAAGCTGAGAGATCGACGAAAGATGTAGGAGTGCAAGTTGATGAATATTCCTTCACAGAACCAATCGTTACCTCGTTGGCGTCGACTTCCATTTGTCACTTTATTGTTTATTGCTTATTGCTTAATAAATTGTTAATAACACAGAAATCGGAAGATTGAACTACTATAAACGTAAACTTAAGATGTAACCAAAAAGTAAGGTTATGTTATGTTACCATCCGCCTTTGGAGTCGTTCATTAATTACGTGAGCTCAAAATGGGGGGAAGGGTCCATTAAAATCTCATCTAAAGGGGGCAGGGGGTCATTGAAAATCTGACGTCAACTTTTTAATTCAAAAAATACACATTATTATTACATAGAATAAAAAAAAACATTAAACTTATTATTTTACTTTTTTAAAGGTTTTCTATTTTGTCCGCAAACAATTTTTTTTATTACAATAGCAATCTCTAGTATAGACAGTATTAAATATTTTCTATGTATGGGATTCCCCGAATTGAGACAATTGCCGCACAATTTATTTAATTTTTATTTTCACCAAATCTCATCAAAGGGGAGGGAAAGGTTCAAATTAACACCTCCCGTAATTAATGGACAGCCCCTTAGCGGCCATGTTTGTGGCGGGAATCTTAACTTGAATCGCGAATACAGGTCATTGCTTTCGCCAGTCATAGGCTACACTCCTAGAAAACGCAAAGTCGCGATTTGCTAACCCTCAAACGCCATGGAGGTTGGCGTTCCAGTGCTGTTGCCCAAGGATACATAGACGATTCCATCCAAAACAAAATACAAATGTCGAATAAAATTGTTGCATCAGTTGAACCAACCAGTGAAAATTCAACGATCTTGGCAAAAAATGAACTTCCCTCAAGTGTTTTAGGGTATTAGTTTTATATAGACCGACACGATTTGGGAGTTTGGGCTGCAATGTCCTGCAGGTATCTCCAAGATTCCTCTAACGGTTGGAAAAAAAATTAAGGTAAAAGTAAAGTGCATTCAGACCTTTGGGTGTGATGTTAATTGAGTTATTTTTAGATATCGGACACTTTATGATTTGGTTTTACACCTTTATTTCTTTAAAATGTAGAAATTAAAACACTCTTTCAAAGGATATCACCAACTTACAGTCTCTAACCAAATTTCTACAAATGAAGCCCTGCGTCGAATAGGGATCTATACGCCAAAAACACATTTTTCAGTTTTTTTGTGGAAAATGAATCTATGTGTATCAAAGCATATTTTATATTAGTGTCATCTCACGGGTTTCTGGTGAGTTTGTATTAAAATTTAATTTTAATGGTGAATTTAATTTAAGATTTGGACAGCCACGCTCGGATACCTGCAAAGTTTGTGACAAATTATTTATTCACCTCACCAACGCAGAAACAGAAGCAATCAGCAATAAAAAGAAGCAAGAGCTTGAACTACATCACCGAAAGGCTGCAAAGGGATACACGACGTTAAATGCAGATATTAAGGAATGTAAAGAAAATGATAAGGTCCACTCAGATGTATACTATCCAGCGACAGCTTTCCAACTACAACTTTTGTGTCGCTAATATGAAAACCAATTCTGCCACCATGTTTCTATGGGATGAGACGATTGCAAAGAGGTTCGGCAGAAATTTCTTCATGTGTTCTGTAATACATCATACTCAATTTTCAACCTCTGCCAGTACAAGGAAAAAGACATCTCATTATTTGGTCAGATCGTTGTGTTGGCCAGAATAACAACTGGACCAGCATTGCCTTATTTGAGTATTTGTTTGATAAGCGATACTTTACACAGATTGACCAAACATTTTTGACCAGTGGACACAGTTTCCTTCCTTGCGATAGAAATTGTGCCTTAATTGAGAAGAAGAAAAAAACAGCGCCTCTTTTTAACCTCAAGGCTATTACTGCTATGATTAAAGCATCTCGGAATTCGGACCCTTTCGATGTAGTAATACTTGAACAAAATGAAAAAAAACTTTGACCCAGTCCTTGACGCCTTAACGAAAGCACCCAAGTTAAAAATTACTCAGGTAATAGCCCATCAATAAACACATTATTAGGATATAGGATATGACTAATTGAGACCTTAATTTGCAGGTTATTTGGATTCGCCTGGACATCGAGAGTATTACTCAAATTTTGACAAAAACTTCTCATGGAACTCTGGAACCGTGAAAGGTTGACATCATCAGAAAGCCTAAAAAAAAAGATCTGCCTATAACACCAATACCAGCAAGGCTAGTAACATTGTATGGTGGACAAATTCCACTGAATCCCAATAAGGAAAAAGATTCGCAAAGTTTGATTCCTCTCATTCTCAACGTGGATCATAAAAATCATGACATTGCCATTTGTAATTCTAATTATTTGATTTTTTGCATTAGAATATTGCTTAACCTTCGGATATAAATACAGTAAATAAATATAGTTATGGATTTGGAAATATGTTTATTAAAATATAATTAAGTTGTTTTAAGTTTTTTTTTTTCAGTTATATAACTAAATCTTGCAAAATACTTGGGGTCAGATATGACCCCATCTTGGGAGTCAACGTAACAAAATATAGGTTGGGCATCCGAAGGTTAATAAATCAAATAATTATTAGATTTCCAGTTTTCTTTACACAAACTATTGGTAATATACATCCCTTTTCCACTACAAAAACGCTTTATTTATTTTTTATCAAGCATGGTGTTAAAATAATTAAATAATTTACACATGACTAGAAGAAGAGGCTATGTGTGTCGTATGTAACACAAAATGAGGGTGAAATTCGTATAATTCACACTGAAATTCGTTTTTCGCTTCTCCTGAAAAAAGTGAAGTTTGCACATAGATCCCTATTCGACGCAGGGCTTCAAATGTTTATTAAGAATTTGACAATCCCTTAGAAGGACAAAACAATTACAGCAAATTAATGGTGAAAATGTTTTCGATATTTCTTGTAGAGAATTGTGCTCTTTTTCTGATCCCATTAGAAACAGTTTGCAAAAAATCTTCAGTTTCATATTCTTTCTTACATCGGCTATGGATGCTTGGTACATGAATTTTTTAATATGTGGCCAAAGGAAGAAATCACAAGAACTAGGGAACCCATTGTCAAAAGTATGTAAAAATCACAAACAGAAGTGGAACAGATATACAGAAAGAACATAACCTCAATGTTATGTAAACAACGTAGCTCAGAGGGTTAACATTGACTGTGTACTGACTGTTTTCTCATTTAACCGTTGCATAATATATGGCAATATTGACAATGTGGTTTGTGTAGATTTATACTGATATCTTGAAGTTTGTGTTGTTGGTGATCCAACCGTTAATTCAGGGAGTAGTTTCCTCTCTTCTGGGTCATATCCATAGGTTCACTAAATAACGTGCTGTCTATTGATGTTGTTAGGTAGAAGTTTTTAACTTGAGTTTCAGAAGCAAAAGACAAACCTTTTGTTTTGCAGCTGTTATTAGATCAGGGTGCGTCTCACTAAGTCTCATTAAGAAAATGTCGAGCATAATATGTAAGTGTCTTTAGTGATATCTTCTATGCTTCGGAAATTCTTTGTTTGATGCCACTTTCACCTAACGGTCAGCTTTGGCACAACTCACGCATTTTCTGATATGTTGGGACCGTCTTAAATTCATGTTTTCGTACCATTTCGTACTTGCAAACAAGGTTTATGAAACGGCTCCTGTAGCGACTGTCAATGCAACGTCCATAACAGCAGTGCTTTCTAGCACCTTTCCGCGTATTTGATCACTTGCCATCTTGCTAGTTGCAATACTTAACTCGAATTACAACGAAACAACTCCTATTGACAAAGCAACAACGTTTCAAATATAAATTTCAATAACAATTTGTCCGAATTTAGTGCTGGCTGCCTAACCTAAACTGAATTAAATGACAAGTTAGTTTTTGTAACAATAGAGGCAAATAGTAGGGTTGCCAGACCTCCTCTTTTTAAGAGGAGACTCCTCTATTTGGAGGTCGGCTCCTCACTCCTCTTTAATACTAGAAAGAGGAGCAAAATCTCCTCTATTTCGTTTTTATACAAAAATTCAAATTTCCCACGCTACCGAATGCTAAACGGAGTTGAATTAAAATGCGTGCATCTTAGTGCCGGTGCACACGAGCGTATTATGCAACGTCGACGTTGCGGTGCCGCAAACACTGTTTTTGAAAGACAGTTCACACGAGCGTACAATAGACGATATTCATAGGAATCTAGTACTCCGATTGGTCAGTCAGGTTGCAATTGGGTAGCGACCATAACAGAGAAGTAAAGACGCTACTTGATCTTTCGTCTCTTTTTAACACAGGCTGGTGTCTTATACTTATACTTTTAGAAGCGGGAATTTATTTCATGACGTCATGTTTCAAACAAAATCGTCAGCTGAGGCCTGAGGTTGCACAAGATTGCACCTTCAGTTGCAAACAAGGTACCCACCAAAACGAAAATAAAACACCATATTGCTACCCATTTCACTATTCAACCATTTTCAGGCATGCGCATCTGGCCCTATGAATATCATCTATTGACGCAGCGGCGTTTGCGTGAAATAGATTTATTCTCGGCATCGACGAAGTGTAAGATGGATGTTGATTATGAACAACGCGTTTTGTTTGCATATATACCACTCTGAACAATGGCAAGTGCTCCGATGGTCGAAAATATGTCGGAATTCCCGACAAATTAAAAATCCAGCCATTTCTTAAAAGCGCAATAAAACTAAAAGCACCTTTCTGTGAAGAGCTGGCCAGGACATCCGGCTTGCATATATTATCTTTGATCGCAGCACCGCCCGCGCCGACCAACGCATGCGGTTGTTTGCCGCTCGTCGGCACAGGCCCATATACTTTAATCACAGCATAGGAAACAAACAGCAGGCTAACTCTCCGCGCCGCCTTTGATCTAAGTGAGCGTAAAAATTTGACCTCGGAGCCGCCATTGCAGATGAGACGCCAGGGTCGGACTCAGAATTATTGCTCCTAACGTACAATTCCAGGAACGAAGTTCCTTACGTTTTTCTTCAACTCCGAATGTAATTTGATATGGAGACTGATTGTTTATATTTGTTTATTTTGGCATTTTGGTATAAATAAATAATTTAATAAATAATAAAGTAAATACTTGTATCAAGTTATACAATTTTATTAACTTAATTTGATCTACATAATTCATACATTAATTACTAAAACAATTATGTACCTATCACAGATTACGATACAATAATTATGAAAACGAATTTTTAAATAAAGTAGAACATAATATTACCAAAAAGGTATTTGTATGGCCTCTTTTTTTTTGGAGCCGTAAAGTTTACTTTTTTGAACACATCTGTCAAATTCTCACAGATCAGTCCCAAAAAAGTGGAGTTTGAAAAAGTAAAACTTTACGGCTCCAAAAAAGGACGTAAAATCACCTTTTTCGTAATCATCGCCTAAAAAATATTTTAGCCCTTTCTGACAGCGTGTGTATTGATGCTAAGAGGTATATATACTGAGACGACGGCGCGACGGCCCGGAAGCGGATGATGTCATGATGATCTCACCACGCATGGTAACGTAATTAATCTGGAATAGTCCACATGAGAACGTCTGGGAATAATTGTTCACATGGGATGCTCTAGAAGACTCTGTGGCGGTGATCTCATGCTATACCACGCTCGTACAAGAGACTGATCTCATTCTTCTGGAATAATCCTTTGCGTCGGAAACATGATCTCATGATTCCGGGAATAGAAGAAATTGAGAACGAAGGGACCGGTATAAGAAGGGATCAAACAACGGAGCAAGTCAGTCTATTGGAAGCATCGTGAACAAGTGATCAGCGCGTGATATTGTGAAAGTCTGTACATTGTGAAAAGTTAGTCTTAGTAGTCTTTTTAATAAAAGTTTGTAAATACGGTGTGCGCCAGAATATTTCTTTAAATCCTCAAACCCGCCCGGCTCAGGCTACGTTACAATACATATTCAAATTGGTAGCAACCTCTGGCCTCTTATTTTTGTCATACATCCTGTCCTTCTGCAACATTGAAAGAAATCCTTGCAGATTTTTATTTAGACAATGAAATAATGTCTTGGAAGTTTATTAAAATGTTTTATGAACATATCAAAAACTTCAGAGTTCTTGGAAAGAATGGACAAGCTTTTTGACGTACTAAATTTATCACAAATTCGCCGTCAAAGAAATGTAATGCCGCTTGCTTTCAAAGATCTTGACTACCAAATTCAATTTTTAAAGGATTTTTTGGATTTTTTAAATAAATTAGAAGTACGGGACAGATGGAAAATCCGACCATTTCTTGAAAACATCATAAACCTAAAAGCACCTTTCTCCGAAAGGTTGAAAATGGGCGGATCATGCCATCCGGCTTGTACTATCCCAGGCAATAAATTTCGGACATCAAATTTAAATAAGGTTATAATACGTAAAGGATGTTTTGCAACTAATGACAATGTCATTAAATTGATGTCCGAAATTTATTCGCTGGCATAGTACCATCGGGAGCACGGAATTTCGGACAGCCATTTTTATGTCATTTAAAAAAAACAATGTAGTCTATGCTTTATTGTCATAATTGTCATAATAATTAATTTTTACTGAAATTCAAAATAAACTGTCACCAATATGCCTCCAGTTTCAAATTTTAATAAAGCACGAATTGTCACTCTGGTACAAACGGGATTGTCGTACAGACATATTGCAGCAATTTTGGGGATTCCAAAAAGTACAATCCACTCGATAATGGAAAAATGGAGGCAGACTGAATGGTTGGAAACACGGCGAGGCTCAGGAGGTCGTCGAGTTTCTACGCCCAATGAAGACAATGCCTTAGGAAATATAGTGCAAGACAGTCCATTTACTACGGCTGTTGATGGAGTGATTATGTCTAATTTTCCCGGGTCAGTTTGGACGGCACGTCGGCGTCTGCGAGCAAGTAGCGTCCGAAATCATACTGCAGCAAGAAAAATTGCACTGGAACACATAACACATAACATAACAACACCTGCTCATAAAGAAGCCAGAGTTGGGTTTGCACTGGAATACCTCCTTCAAAATGATGTTTTTTGGAACCGGGTTATTTTTTCTGATGGAAAAGTCTTCCAGTCTTGCCCCAATTGTCGAATAAAAGTTTATAGGCCAAGGAACACCCGTTACGAGGAACGTTATATACATCATTTAGAAAGAAATGGTCGTTTTTCGGTGAACATGTGGGCATGGATTTCTGCTGGTCATCCTGGGATAATGCTGCATGTAGACGGTCGGCTCAATGCAGACGTTTATATTAGGATTCTCGAAGATGTAATGCTTCCATCAGTGACACAAAATTTTCCAAATGGTGATTTCGTTTTCCAACAGGATAACTGTTCTGTGCACACTGCAGGAAGAGTAACACGTTGGTTCGAGGATAATAATATAAACGTTCTGGATTGGCCGAGCCGCAGTCCTGACCTTAATCCGATAGAAAACATGTGGGGATATTTAGTCGACCATTTAAAAAGACGTCGACTGATATTTCGGAATAGACAGGAGCTGGTAGCTGCTATTACAGATGCATGGCATGCATTACCCCAGGATTACAACAGAAATTTATGCCTTTCGATGCGCGCAAGATTGACCAAAGTTATAGAAGCCAATGGAGCGATGACAAAATATTAGTTTTATGTTGAGTTTTTGTTTATTATACATGTTATTGTTTGTCAGAGTTTAATAAAAGATTATGTTTTCATAAAATTGCGAAGGTCGGCGTGGTTCGTAGAATGCGAAGATCTTTTGTATTTGGCAATGTCATTCCATCAAAATTATTTGAATTGATTTCACACACTTTTCCTTACTACAAGCTTAATGTTCACTTAACACCCGTGTGGTTCCTTTTCTTTCTTTGCGTTATTCGTGTGACTTAGTTTGTCAAAATGACATGTGACAATAATAGTGGAAAAGTATAAAATCGAGGTTATTCAAACGTCTAGCATATAAAGCCCATTTTACATTTTACATAAGTCAAATTTGAACTCTGTCCGAAATTCCGTGCTCGCCGTGGTATATATTATCTTTTCACGCGGCGAATAGCCGGCGCCGATAAAAATATTCCGAGTACACCTCTGTGCGATATCGACACGTTATGAACCGTTCTCCTCTCCGATGGCGTCCTGCGCGGCGGTCTGCGCGAAGTGTTCCCGCCAGTGGGAGTTAGCCTGCTGTTTGTTTCCTATGCTGTGCTTTAATGTTCTGCTACACCGTCCGAACCTTAGACTATCAATATAAATAGACCCATCTGTTTACAGCAAGTTTTGTGACGAACAACACACTGACGACGGGAAAACCGTCCGAACGGTGAAATGCCGCTGCATTGAAGCAGTCACATGCGGTGGATATTTCGCCGCTGTGTTACCGCAACGTCGAAACGACGTCGACGTTCCGTGTGAATTCTCCAATAAAAAAATTCTTACATACAATCCTTACCTTAATCTTGGCGCGTTTAGTAACCACCTTAAAGGTGTAAGAGGGGAATTTATAAGTACATATGACTTCAACGACACAAATACACTTCCACTTTTTTTAGCAAATCACCGACGTTCTATGCTTCCTAAACTCGTCTAAACACAAACCACAAACACACAACACACACCAATAGATAAGTGTGGGAAAATACTGTGAACATAGGCAACAACTACAACAACCTTGATTCTACCGTGGTGAATATCAGTGGTACCCAAAATTTGGTACCCAAAATAATGTGGAAATATCGCAACATTTGAATTATTTTATTAGTTGCATGTAGAATCATATACAGGGTGTTTGGGGTTTTGGGTGCCAAATTTGAAAGGTACAGTTGGGGACACTCCACATTGGACATCATTTGTGACATCTTTAGCTATCGTATTGTCAGTGTGATAGTCACAAATGTTAAATGACACGTAACGTCATCAGCATCAGTTGACTACAAAGTATCGATTACAATGATTTTTTGAAGGAATGTCAAAAACTGATGTCCAATATTGGGTATCCCCAATTATTGTAGATAAATCTGGATACACCGAATGTGATTTAACCCTGCAGTGGACTGGTTCGGTCTGTCAGGCACAAGCAAATTTAGTCACGCGATTATTCCAGGTTGGGGCCACGTACGATTCTGTGCACTTCAGTACATGCCATGTCAACGGACATCAAATTTACTGTCATTTTGAAAAATGAAATGTAGTATAAGCTTTATTGTCATAATTTTTGGCATATTAAAATAATTTTCTCAATACTTCAAAGTAACGTCAGATTAACTGACTCTGAATATGCCATCAGTATCTCAATTTGACAAATCTAGAGTTATAGCTCTCATGCAGACTGGTAGATCATGCAGGCAGATTCAAGAAGTGTTGGGTATATCAAAAAGCACTATCCACTGCATTATACAAAAATGGAGACAAACGCAAACAGTGGAGCGTCGGCCAGGTTCAGGAAGACCTCGAATTTTGACCGTTCAACAAGATAATGCCTTGGTTGATGTGTTACGGAATCACCCTTTTAGGAATGCCGTTGACGCAAGAATAATTAGTAACTTTCCGGGTTTAAATTCGACTGCGCGAAAACGTATAAGGGATACTAATATAAAAAACTGTGTCGCTGCAAGAAAAATTAATTTAACACAACATCATAAGGAAGCGCGAGTGGCATTTGCTCTGGAGTATTTAGCTCGTGACTATGATTTCTGGAGGAGCGTTGTTTTTTCAGATGAGAAGGTATTTCAGTCTTCTCGCAAAGGCCATGTCAGGGTGTATAGACCCAGAAATACTCGATATCATGAAAGGTACATCTTAAGTACAGAACGGAGCGGAAGTGAACCTGGGACAATCAATGACAACGAACTGATAAGCTCCGATGAAGTAAATCACGTGACGAAGAGGGTACCGTTGAATGTACAAGATACATACGCAGAAAAAGTGGCTAAGAAATCGGACGGCAAGAAATCATCGACACTATCGAAAGATAAAGACAAGGAGCGGCTCTCCAAGACAAAATCAAACGAAATACGAGGCACGGGTGAAAATTTGTCAAACGGATTCAGTGCTCCAGATCAAAAAATATGGTTACACATTGGTCGCTGTAGATCAACAACTACGGAAGAACAAGTGACGCAACATCTACAAACCCAATGGCCCGATAACGACTTCATTGTAAGCAAACTTAACTCTAAGGGTTCGAACAAAATATGTACCAACTATGATCCAAATTGTTTGGACATCTTATACGATACCTCGCACTGGCCAAAAGGTGTAACTGTGAAACGTTTTAAAGATTTTCGCTCACACAGAACTCACACTTACTATAGTACATCAAAACATGCAAAGTTTAAATAATAAGATTAACAAACTACAAGTTCTTAGTTTTTTTTTTTTGTAAAAACGTGTTTTTTCGGAAATTAGTAGATTATGATACGAGTTTTATAAGAAGCATTTTGTCGCACGCCCCCCAAACAAGTGCCAACAATAGTAATACCAATTCCAATCCACAGCTGTTGCTGTTGACCAGCCACTTGGACTTGACAGCGAAGTACTCTAGGTTAGGATTGCCCTGGGATTGCCAAGTGTGCCAATATTAAAAAAATAAATTATATTATGTACTATTTTTAGCAGAATTATTATAACACCGGTTTTGTCTATTATGACACGCAAAAGCGTATCGCAATAGCCTCAGTACGAACGTAGAAAATAGTATATTATTTATTGAGAACAAAAACTGAAGGTTAAAGTACAAGCAAGTTGTTTACGGCCGAGGCCGGCAGTATGAAATCTGCAAGTTTAATGAACTAGGTTAAAATAAAAAGAAAATTTTGAGTGTTTATCTTGCACAAATTATTCGTAATAATTAAATATGCCAGAATTAACATTCCCATAGTAACAAACGTTTGTCAAAAATGACAACGAAAAAACTGGGTCACGTTGAATTGTTTTGGATATTTTATTCGATTATTCCCTTTAAAATGGATAAAATTGAGGTGCCTCAAGATTTTCTAATGAAGAAGATCGCGTGAAGAAAAATTTGATGCCACAGAAATCTCGGGAAAATTATAAGAAATTATTGACGTATAATTTTAAAGTACTAAATAATAAAAATGTCACTTTAGATACAAGTATGAATAGTATTTTATGTATTAAGGGCATAATCAAGGGGTTTATGGCCCGCTGCGTAAAAGACGCTTAGTTTCGGAGTAACCCAATCTTGGCGTAGAACTAAATTAGTGATACCTCAAAATGTTCGTCTTGAAGTGCTTAATATATATCCAAAGTTACGACATCGGCCGTTGGTCCTGACAAGTTATTGGTAGAAAACGAAAAAAAAAATCTAAAAAGTTTAATTAATTACCTACCTCGCTTTCGCTAGAGTTATTGTGATGTTTTTAACATTATTATTTAGCATAGAATGTCTACTTTCCAAAGATATACAAAAATATATGTTGTAGAAAATTCTTGGATCAATCCGTTTATTCTTAACGCCTTATCTAAATTAACTCACATAGCATCTGGAAAAATATCTCCCGACAATATTGTGAAATCCTTAACTGAGTTCAAAATTAACGCTAAGTTATATGTGGAAAATTATGTCGAAAAAATTCTCACAGTAAACAGTACTGAAAGCTTTTGGAAATCCATTAAAAACATAAAATTGATACACAGTGACACCAAAATAAATTACAAGGAAAAGCTAACAAAGACATCCACGCTAACATCTGAATTCATGTTTCGTAGAATTTTGAGTGCAGCTCGCCACCACGAGATTTGGATTTCAGCAATCAATTCTTGCATTATTGATGCCTTGGCTCTATTACAAGAAATTCCTAAAAAATCAGTAAAAACCTATTCGGATATAGGAAGTATAATCTTCAAGAAACTTTTAGATTTGTTTAATAAAAACTGCGAAACTATTGCTCTTGTCTTCGATAGTTACAACATTCAAAA
This sequence comes from Diaperis boleti, assembly GCA_963583935.1. NCBI lineage: Eukaryota > Metazoa > Arthropoda > Insecta > Coleoptera > Tenebrionidae > Diaperis > Diaperis boleti. Next base: position 32,670,507 of record OY757242.1, on the reverse strand, counting down.
TTCCACAAAAAATTATGAAAGGGAACGAAGAGGTGAAAGTGCAGCCCAAACTTATAATATACATAGTAGGTTCCAAAAATATTGCAGACTACAAAACATTTTTGCAGTCTTTTGGCAACAAGATGGCTTTGATAGCATTTCTATCCAGTTATATCGAAGAACAGGCTACTTTCAAATTACCTCCAAACAAAGAAATTATCATTGCTGGTGGGTATGACAACAACGAAAATTGTTACACAATTACATGTGAAGGGGTTAAAGAACTTGTACATTTAAAATCGAATCATGAAGTAATAGTAATATAATAAGTAAGTAATAGATAGAGCAGAAAATAAAGATAGAAGACTACTCATAAAGGCAGATGATACTGATGTTCTAATACTTCTTTTATATTACTTCTGGGACAATGAATTGATTCGCGAGTGTAATGAATGTATTTTTACAGTCCGGACATTCTGCAGCACACTAATAATAGTTATTTACGGGAAAAGCCTTGTAAATTAGTCTTTACGGGTGAGCCAGAACCCGGCGAGTCCAGTAAAGATTAATAATTGCAAGGCGAATCCCGTACAAACTTTTTATTTCCACCTTCAAACGCCTTTTTTTCAATTTTTATAGATATAAAATTCTGTAATCTGACGGCAGGACAGTTTGTGACGATGCGTTGTCATGGTGATGTTGTACTTTACAGGTCTCTTCTACAAGCCCGTAAAACTTTACAGGTCTGTTTCGGTAATTAGACATTTACTTAGTTACATTAATACCTGTAATGTGTCATTTACTGAGAAGGGGGAATTAAAAAACATTTTATTCCCATAAATGACCTTGCTATTCGACTAGGTGAATATATTTGTAAAAGTTTGCCAGCATTACAGGATGTGATACAACAAGTGCCTTTTTCAAAATTGGAAAAGTAACACCCTTCAATCTGCTGTTTAAATATTCAGAAAAATTTAACTTATCTGAGTTTGGAAAATGTTCTGTTGATGATTCTTTACAACTGGTGAGAAAATTCATAAATAAATTATATGATTGCGAAAAAGAATATTCACTTGACAAAAGTAGAATAAAATTAACTATGAATACCAAAAAACCAGCTAGTGAATTGCCGCCAACAGAAGATGCATTTTATCAACATTTTAAGGTTTTATCTATTAGATTTTCTAAAGTATTCCTGCAATTTATATTTTTTTATGTAGATCTTATTACCAGAGTGTTACCTATGGATCAACAGTCACGTGTTTATGGTCGACAAATTAGATGTTTTTCAATATGGATGGGATATAAGAAACGGAATACATTCACCGATCACTGCGACTCAAGAACCAATTCCCTATATGATTTGAGAGAACTCCTAGATCTGTTCTGCATTGAAAAAAATGCGATTCTTCAAAATGTCTGTGTGTCAAAGAAGGGATTTTCTGTTCTTCAGCATGTAAATGTTACCAATTATGCCAGAATATTTGCCACTAAAGTGTGCCCGATGAAAGTGGTGACGAAGACGGTGCCGATTTTTAAATGTATAAATAAAATGTCTTTTCAAAAGAATAATAAAAGAATCCACGCCGTACAAGTAATTCCTAAACAATGTCGCTTTAACGTGGGTAGTGCGGTGAGGGTATACATGCGGAGTCCAATGTAGTTGCTTCAGTTTTTTCGCTCCCCTGTCTTTATTTATCAAAATAAGTAAATAATATAAGCAAATGAAATATTGCTTATAAAATCTTGTCACGTGTACCGATTTGCAAATTTCGATCTTATAAAAAAGTTATTAAACAAAAACGCCGCGTTTTAACTAAATCGATTTTATGCGACATACTCCCTGGCTTTATTATAATTAATTAGAGTTGATTAGAACTGAATTAACATATATTTTTTTATATCGTTGGAAAGTAGACATTCTATACTAAATAATAGTGTTAAAAACATCTCAATAACTATAGCGAGAGCGAGTAGGTAATTAATTAAACTTTTTAGAAAAAAAAGTTGTTTTTTTTTTCGTTTACTACTAATAACTTTTGTCAGGACCAACGGCCGATGTCGTAATTTTGGATATACAGTGTAGAAATTAAGTAAGGAATAAATTCAGTAACTCCGTTAGTATTTGCACTAGAAATAGAACTTAAAAACCATAGAGATACCAATACAATGTTGACAAGTTCTGAATTGGTACAAAATAATTGTGCCTAAACTGTTTTTCTCCATTAAATGATAAATGAACTTCTAAATAATAATATCTGGTTGCAACAGGATGGTGCTCCAACACACCAAGCCCGGTACTGCGTTATTTGGACGAAGTGTTCCCAAGAAGATGGAAGAAGAGGTCCAATAGAATGTCAGGCTAGGTCCCTAGATCAAACCCCATTAGATTTTTTTCTATGGGGGCACAAGGTGTATCAAAACCGAGCAACAATTTGGATGATCTTGAAGGAAGAATTCGACATGACTGCAGATTAATAACTCCCCAAAGCATTTAAAACGTATTGGCTGCTTATTATGATCGTCTTGGATTTTGTCAGATGATGCAGGGTCATCAGTTTGAACATTTGGTGTAATATCTTTGATTTATAACTCTCACATCCATAGTCTTTTTGTTAATTTTGTTAATTTGTTAGACCTACTTTGAAATTTAGGGTTGTTTTCTTATTTTTTCTCATTGATTGCTTTGTTTTGTTTGGATTTCTAATGTTTTTTTCCTTAAATTCTGATAAAATTAGACATCTCTGTTAATTTTTTAAAATTTTACTAATTTGAAATTTAGTGCCGTTTTTATTTATTTTTCCTTATGTAACATATTGAGTATTTGATAACGTTGAAATCAGAATAAAAGACCCTATGCGAATGTAAAATCAAAAACATAGGTTGCCAAAAAATATATTGATGACGTCATAACTGTCAATAAAAAGTGATGCAAAAAAAATTGTATACGTTCGTCGGATGGGCTATAATTATTAGCCCTACCACATGCTTTTTAAGTTTTATTTCTAGCGCAGATACTAACGGAGTTACTGAATTTATTCCTTACTTAATTTCCACACTGTATATTAAGCACTTCAAGACGAACATTTAGTTCTACGCGAAGATTGGATTGGTGAACGATTTTAGTGGTTATCCGCTCGTCTATAGTCAATGAGTTGTTTGGAGACGACTTAATTAATCATCCACAAAACAGCTGGAAGAGGCGAGTAGAATTTTGACACAAACTGCACCCAAGAAAGCAGCATCAAAACCGGAAGCTTTGCACGTTAATCAGAGTTTAAATATGCAGGTAGTCTAGCAGATTACTTTCATACCTGGACAAGCATCACAACAGATTCTGTTGTACTTTCTTGGATTAGAGGTTATGGGTCCCTTTGTCAAAGAACCTTTTCAGAAAGTAATCCCTACAGAATTTAATTGGTCTTCTTCAGATAAATATGAAATCAGGGAAGCTATTAAACATCTACTGACCATTGGAGCTTTTGCCGAAACGGTGTTCGAAAAAGGGGAATTTATTTCCCCTGTTTTTTCTTGTGAACAAGTCTAATGGGTCTAAGAGGTTTATGTTAAATCTTAAAAACTAAACAAGTTCTTGGCTCCTCAGCATTTCAAGTTAGAGGATAGAGCAATTGTCATAAAACTAGTTTTTCATGAGTGTTTTATTGCCACCCTTGACCTGAAGGATGTATAATTGATGGTGCCAATAGCTCCAACAGATAAAAAATATTTGAAGCTTATATTTGATGGAAAACTTTTTCATTGTAACTGTCTACCCTTTGGTCTATGTACAGAGCCCTTCGTTTACACGAAGATAATGAAAGCAGGTTTAAGTCATTTAAGGTCAAGAGGCATTTTATCAGTATGTTACCTGATTGACTTTCTTCTAATTGGGAAATCTAGAGAGCAAACGATTTATGATATAAATCATAAATAAAAAAAATCATGATATAAATCTCTCTACTGAGTTCGCTAGGCTTCATAATAAATATAGAGAAAAGTTCGATAATCCCGTCGCAGTCTTCCAAATTCTTGGGTTTCATTTTTTATTCACATAAAATGTTGCTGCGATTGCCTTGGGAAAAGATTGTCAAAATAAAATCTTTAATCCAAAATATTTCACGTGTCCAGCAATAAAATATAGCTGGCTCTACAATGAAAGACAATGAAAGGTTATAACACCATAAAGCTCTCGCTCTACAAAATAAATATAACGCCAAGATGAGAATTCATACCGAGGTCACCAAAGATCTTGAGTGGTTGAGAAGTAACATAAAAGGTTATAACACTATTAGAAGGCGAAACTTTGTTCTGGAAATTTTTACGGACGCTAGGAGAACGGGTAGGGATGCATCTTTCAAAGGCAACACAGCTAGCGGGTTTTGGTCGCTTGATGAAAGCAAAAATCATATCAACTTTTTTGAATTGCTAGCCGCATTCTTCAGCCTCAAATGCTTTTCTAGAGACATGGCAGACTGTGAGATCTTATTACGCATCGATAATACGACTGCAATAGCGTATGTCAATAGGATGGGGGGAACGAGATATCCTAATTTAAATAACCTAGACAAAGATTTGGCAATAGAGTGAACAGAAGAACATATGGGGCATTCCACGCCAAATCGGACACCATTTGGCTTGTGCATCACCGATTTCTTTCATTTTTTTTATGTTGTAGTATTGGTTGAGAGAGGCCTCCCTGATTTGTTTCAAGTTTTTTGTAATTTTTGTAATTTGGTCAGTTTTGGGCGGGAATAAGTATTTCCTTTCTTTAATATTAATTTTCTGTTTTTCTTTTTTGTTGTTAGTTTGTTATGTTATTGTATGCGACTGAGCAAATTACATTTTAGTTAAATAATGTTATCCTGTAATTAGTAGTGTATACCTACTGTTGGATAATAAACTATTATTAGATTATTATTATTATTATTACAACCGTCTGCCATCAATCGCTTGTGGAGACGATACGCGTCAGACAACCGGAGCACGACACGAGCATGGTAGCAACACGGTATGTCTAATTGAAACTGCAGTCAGGGCGCCCACAAGGCGCTTTACGACCGCCGTTGGACGGTCTCAAGAGGTTCGGCTGTCACCTTTCGCCGACGAAAACGGCCGAACAATAATATACACCGCGGGAACACATGATTTGTGAAAATCGTGAGTGCATCATGGATGAAGAACTATGTATTCTCGTGCAAGATCATGCTGCACTCTACGATCTAGTTCATAGAGACTATGATAATCAGTTGATAAAAGACAACATCTGGCGAGAAATAAGTAACCAACTGAGAAAAACTCGTAATTATTGTAACGAGCATTGCACCAAGTGATGATTTCCAAAAATGTCGTGAACACATTCATCTAAAATAGAACGTTTGCTTTCAGCTGAGAAATTTAGGAAACAGTGGAGCTTATTTAGGTTATATTTTCTGAGGGCACGCGCGAGAAGAAAAACATGTACAAGGCAAGCTGCGAAAGAAGTGAAGAAGTGGAGACTGGAACATCAAATGCGTTCGTTTCTGGTTCCGTTTCTGCACGACCGCGAAGCACGACAAATGTCCTAGCCACGCGAGTCGAGGAACAAGAAGACGTTGAAGACGAACGTGAAGAAGTTATCTCGGACAAGGTTTTGAGGTCATCGCGATCTCCAGGTTGCTCTAGTACTCCTTCAAGAGCATCGGGAGCATCGGTTTTGAGGTCATCGCCATCTCCAGGTTGCTCTAGTACTCCGTCAAGAGCATCGGGAGCATTGGTTTTGAATCCATCGCCATCTCCAGGTTGCTCTGGAACTTCCTCAAGAGCGTCGGGAGCATCGGTGCAACGATGAGGTGCCAGACATCAAACAAAGTCACCAGCACAACCTTTACAGTTGAAATAGACTCTTCGGGATTTCATTGCAAGCAGAACAAGAAAACAAGAAAGTTCTGTACAGATGCACGAAAAGAAGCGGAAACATTGCCGAATCAATGGCGAATTTCCCGGATGTACAATTGGCGGAGACAAAACGGGCAATATTCGATTTGGTGAACAGAGAAGAAATCACTATTTTGAAGAAACAGCATGCACAACACCACAACTGCAACACCATCAACAGCAATCACGGCCACAACACCCCCAACATGAACATACCTTCCAGCAACCGCCGCACCACCAACAACAACAGCAGACGTTCACCATCAATAATAATTACGATACAACAAATGCTGCAGCGCAATCGGATATGATTTTTCCGCCAGCCAGTCAATATTAGCCACTATAAGATGCTTTTTTTCCCTTGTTACGTGTATGTTTTTTTGTTTTTTATCATTATAATTATTTCCGTTTTGTTTTGTTAAAAATATTAGATTACTTTTAATGAATAACTTTGTTTTGTTGCATCATTTATTTGTTATAAGGAAATATATTTCATTCAAGTATATCCCTACCTATTGTATTAAATAAACCATCGAATGTACGAAACAAAAGACATTACTACCAGTATTGTGTTGAAAAACCTCTTGGAGTATATGATCAATAACGGCACGTTGTTCATTATTAGCCGTTTCATACATTTGATTAAACAATAAATCTTCCGCTTCTCGATTGATTTGTTGAGAAAGTCGCAGGTCAGTTAAACAAAAATATTGTGAAATTGGTAAACCAATTTTTCGAAAAGAAAAATTATGCGATAAAAGAATTAGTATTTTTCACAGTTTCATTCGTCCTCTATTTCACACTCTTCACACCCCGCACCCAAACATCCATCCAGAGGTATAAATGTCTTAATAAGCATGTCTTAAGCTCCCTACACAACTTGCTCACCGAACCTCAGGGGAAGGGCTAAGATACCTATATTTAGCTACAGTTGTCCAACTTCTCACTTAAAACGATTCACGCTCATTTAAATCGATGACTGTAATGGACCGCTTTTCCCCTAAAATGATTTGCAAATAACTCATAAACCTGTAAAAAATTTTAAAATGGAAAGTAATGTTCACATAGAACTTGTCAATGTCTTTCATTTAGAAAAACAATTATCAAAATCGGTGCAGTACAGACTGTTTTATTTAGTTGAAGTTGATTCATGTTCAACGATTAAATATATAGATATATAGATAAGAAGCGACAGTCAGACGAGGAAGCTAAAATGTGAGAGAGATGGATTGCCGAAACCCATTTAAAGGTCCAAGCGAACACACTATTACAACCACTGTTTCATTTATACATATGCTTATCTTTGTCTAGCGGAAGGAATCCAAATATTGCGTTCTTTTTCTATGCGCCGATGTAACACGTCTCGACAGCTACCTGGCTTGTTTACAACTCTGTGGATGCAGTGGGCCGGGCACGCAGCGAACAACCATAACCATAACAACGTAGATTCTCGTGTTTGTCACAGGTCTTGTGTTAGTTATAAACTGTTGTGTGTGTGAAAAGTTTTGTGAATTGTTTTCATGAAATGGAAATTCGGAAGAAAATTACTCACGGCGGCGGTCTCGGAGCAGCGGTCTCGTGTGTTCTTATATTACCGTTTACTCTTTTATTTGACCGTCAACCAGAATGGCCAACATTTTCACGTGAATTCGGTAAATAGAATGGATAAATAAGCTGGTTGACCTTCGAACAAAAATGATGTAAAACGTGTGAACAACGAGACATAAAATGAAATTTAAATTTTGAATTCCCCGCGCATCCCGAAACCCATTTAAAAGGATTGGCTGCTCGAGGTCAACAAAGCTATAAACCGAAGTTCAAAGGGACCGAGCCGAGTGACGTTTCTGGTGGTGTTGTATACCAGCCGTAAGAGCAAAACAAGCTGTATTGATAGGTGCATAAAACCCATTTTCGGTGAAGTCAATACACAAGAAATGCTCGTTTAAATACATTAGATTAGATGTACATGTACAATAGGATCGATCTAAATTTCATCAATTGCACTCAACTAGCTACAATACTTGATGATCTTGTGTGCCGTGCTTTGCCCGGCTTTCATGCATTATACGGAATGCGATTATACAGCTAGCTTTTATAGAAAAGGAAAAATTAAGGCTGTTTTCTCACTACCGTAAATTTATTTTCTAAACTGTGGCCACAATTTTAAAGATACCGTTATATAACAAATTCTATTGTTTTTAAAAATAAATTAGAATTACAGGGACATGTCTTTAAGTGCCATAGGGCCTTAGAAAAAAATAAAAGATTAAAGAAAACAGATTTTTCTTTATGTACATGTAATTATTACAAGATTTACAATAAAAGTTCTCTAATGCATTTTTTACTGTTTTTAATCGTAAAGCGACAATTTAGAAAATAATTTTCCGATTTCTATTGTAAGTGCTCGGAAATCCGAAACAGAAGCGTGAAGTTATAGCTCCGCCCAATGTATCGGCACAGCCGGCATATCTTAAAGGGACATTAAATTACAGAAACTGCTACCTGGAAAAGTAGAGTATTAATGAATTTGCCGACTGCTGACTTTACCAGTTATGATGTAACTTATTGTGTGGAAGCTCGAGAATTTTTTGTTTTTTAATAAACAGTGACATGTTAGACATTATTAATTCTTGTTGATTGTACGAAAGAGTTTGTATTGTATGGAATTAGACCATCGAACCATAGTACAATAAGTGTTTTTCCAGTTAGCATTTAGTGGTTTAATTTCAAAAATAAATCGGTGTTGATTTATTGTCAAAGATGCGTGACAAAAGTGGAGTGCTTTATAAGAGAATAAGTATGAAAAGAAGAATGCAGAGGTAAACATGCATTTTAAGAGCTTCAGCGTAAACTTATGTGTGGATAAATGCTGACCAAACACTACTACAGCCTATTGATTACACCTTATTAAGCTATGAAAAAAAAAAAAGGTAAATTGTACCCACGGCAACTGACAAAATTGTTGATTCAGCCCTGTAAATGTACATCAAATTGTCGAACAATGGCTTGTTCTTGGAAAAAATTACAACTAAATTGTATTTTGTTGTGCAAATAAATATATTAATAATGACTGTCAAAATAGAAAAGATTGATTATTTGTACACACATAAAAATGTATGTTCCAATCAAGAAAAAATATATACTCAAAATTATATATTTGGGGCAAAAGTTATTGATTTTGTATTGAGATAATATAGTTGGATCAATAAAAATATTTTACTTATTGGAAGAAAAATTAACTCTCATTACATAATATCAGCACAATGATTAAACTTAATTTAAAAATAAATTTTATTTTTAAATTGAGTTATATATTTTTAATATATTACCTTAGGTTCCAAAAAAAATTAGTTTGTTGTCATCTTAATTGTATTTTTAATCAATTCAATCACACGTTGTTTAATTTAAATAGCCTGCGAATATTCTCAATTCGAACATTTACTTTATTTCATCAAAAGCTTTTCTACGCTTATTGTGAGAATATCATTGTTTCAAGAAGAACTTATCCTGTTCTTTCTCTAAAAAGTAATTATTCAAAGAAAAAAACATTAAGCTTGACCTAATAAAACGGATATTCCGAATAAATATTTTCTGTAATGTAACTACTTGCGTCCCATTTCCGGCTTCTAATGGCATCGACTACTGTTACCACGCAGCAGCAACTTGAATTTAACCGTTGAGTGCTCGTCTTTCGTACCCTGTCCCGCGCCAGAACGTTTGAATTGTAGTGATTTGGTTTGTAGTGGTTGGTATTACTTTTATACCAAGTCCAAGTAGTATAGCTCCAAGTAAGTCAAGTTGTTACATCGCATGGTCGCATATAGTGAATATGGAATTTGCACAACTTATGCATTCGTGGGGAATATCACAAGATATAGTGGACAAATTCGTAGGTAAGTTACCTACCTGTTTTCTATAAATCTAGTTGGTATAATAACTTTTTGAAACGTTGGGCAGTAGGTGGCTGGGTTTTTTGTTCGTTATACGAGTAAACATGTTTTAACTCGTCGATGTTTTAATCAAAGCCAGAATTGACCTACAAAATTAAGCAAAAAATGATTTTATTGTCATATTTTTCCCCGCCGGATCACGTGATTGGAGGCACTATTGGGTTCGCCACCTAAACAATTATTTTATGAGCCGAATAAGCAGTAACGAGATTCGCCGAAGTGCTGGCGGGGAATTCCAAGAAACGACTTGGATGTTGTTTACGTTGACAACGTAACGCGCTTTACAATTTATATTCTTCAATTACTCCTTTTATTTTTAATTTCATCAAAACACCAAAGTTGACATAATTATCGTATAGTTATCAGGTATTTTGTTTTAATTTTTGTTTAATTGTCCTAGAGAATGGAATAAATACGGACAATTTGTATAAATTGGACAATGAATTATTAAAAGAAATTGTCCCCGCAATTGGTCCCAGAATTGCAATTCTTGATAAAATTAAAGAAGGGCCTGATAATCGCAATAAACAGCAAGATGACCTTCATTTAAGTGGAACTTTAACTTTTACTGATATAGTTGACGATTCGGCGGAGCTACCATCACAGCATTTAGTTGTGCAAGAATCTTTAGAGACAAATTCTGAAAATTCAGAAAATATCAACTGTCTAACCACGCTTACATCATCTGGAAGCCAAGAATGGACTATTATTCCTCCAGATCATAGAGGTGTAGCATTTCTTGGAGTAGATCAGCTGTTTGAAGAAATTAAGTTCCCTGACTTCGACTTACAGACCCTGCTGCAAACTTCAGCAATGGGTAATAGCATCATAAAATATTACAATACATATGGAAGATTGAACAATAGCAAAAGAACGATTCTGGTTGACATAATCGTCAAACATATTTTTACATTTATTATAAAATAGTAAGATTCAGTTGTTTATGTCGGGTACAGCATACCTTCCTAATAATCTCTTTGTATTTTAGTCGTCTTAAACATGAAAACTATAATGCTTTAACGGCCAAAATAATTGCTCTATTTCCTACGGAAACTGCGGGAACCTATTATGTTCCAGCGGTAAAAAAAAATGATTCAGTATTTGGAAAACCAATATTGGCGAAAGGTCGTTTGGTCGATAAATGCAGAAATCTCCTATATAGATCTGGGGACGCAGTACCTGCTCGCCAATTAAAACGAAAAACTATGGAGAGTAAGGATAATGATCTTGGTGAAGGCCCTTCTGGATCAAAGAAAGCCTCAAACGGGGAAGGTTAATAGATTTGTTTTTCGTAACAGAAAAATAATAAAAACACCGTTTTGCAGAATATAAAGAAGACGCAGCCTGGCTAAAAACTAGACATGAACCTTGGGAAGAGGTTCTTTCCAAATGGAAAAATACATTTCCAATGCGGCAAAGTAATTTTAATAATTTCAAGACTGTGGGGGAGTTCGAAGAATGGCCGATACTTAATGATCTAAGGGCAGAGACTTTGGTATGTTGAAAGAAACGTCACATACGTATATTTACTGATTTTTTATATGTAAAAGTACATAACTAAACTTATATGACGCCAATGTAATAAATTTGTATTTCTACCTTGGGATCTGCATAATTTGAGGTGCAGATATTATTATTTATTTTGTTGTAGATTCAATTGGATTTTGAAAATCTTTACAAAGACGCAGCTTTGCAGTTGACTCTGAAATGGGATAATTTTTTCCAGACTGTGTTAGAAGAAAAGCGCAATGACTTTGTGGATTCCAAGATTGTTGCAGAATTGATCGAACAATTAGAAGCTGCAAGTTCTGAAGGTAAATTGTAAATATGTAAAAAAAAAAACAAATAGAAATGTGTCATGACTGCTTAGATTCCAAATTTCTTTGCCAACTGACTTTACTGGGCCACCTTGTCCCACCCAAAGGAAGAATAAAAATCACAGCATCTCAACATTGGAAGTTTTCCGTTCTAGAGGCCATTGAGGGAATTCTTCTTCACATTAACGTAGGTACAATGAGATAATTAGGTATTCATATATATATTTTTTAATTTATATAGACTCCCGGCGACATTATTAACGCTATAGAAAATCAAAAACGAAAATCTCAAGAAAGGAAACAAACTGTACAGCCCTATATGGTAATCGAGGGACCGTCAATTCATGAAGTTAACAATATCTATATTATTATTGATAAAGTTAAATACCAGTTTCAGTCCGCCAAGAATGCATTTGATGTTCTATTTAAGACATTTCATGTTTTGAATTGCAAATACCCAACGCAATCTGAGCATATTTGGTTGCTCATTCAAAAAGGGGTATATGGAATTAACACAAAATATGATAAAAATATGCCATATTTGGCTGCTTTAATCTCTAAAGTGACTGCTTCGTAACATAAGTACTACTTATCTACCGGTCGTCATGAAATGTTTCAAATGTGGCAAATTATTTTTACAGTTAGATAAATATTTTTGTCATCTTAGATATATACATGGCATAGACCATTATTTTCCATGCCCATATAGTCCCTGCAGCCGGCTTTTTCATAGAAAAGACGTATTAAAAAAGCACATTTTTTTGACTCATCGAGAGTTAGAAAGACATGAAAAAACATGACATGTAATGATAAAGTTCACAAAAATTCACATAATGATTTGGGTATTAACAGCGCTGCATCTACGGAATCCAATGTTTCTATCGGTGATGATAACTCTAACACAAAAACTAAAATTTGCGAAAAATATGATTCTTTTAAAGTCATATTAGAAACTGTGACTGTAAAATTTTTATGCAGGCTTTATGATAATTTAAATCTCAATAGAGCAACGATTCAATTTATAATAGATTCATTAACTGACTTTTTGTCCTCGGGCATGTTGAACATTATAATGGAATGCTTCAATACTTTGGTTGAACAGTCTGAAGCTAGCACCGATACTAGACTTTCAGATTGTACCACAATACTGAATAATATGATAAAAATGCTGGAAAATCCATTCACTGATTTAAATACCGAATATAAAAGATTTAATTTTTTTAAAAACAGCAGTAATCTCATTATGCCGATTGAACATAAATTGGGCGTTGCTTGTGATCGATCAAATAAGCTAGGAATCGTATCATTACAGCTCAAAAACCGTTACTGTTATTTTGTACCAATGCGTGAAACTTTAAAATCATTCTTGCAACTTCCAGAGGTCTTCAAACAAATTATGGTATATCAAGAAAATTTAAAGATCCATTTCCTTTCAACTAAGATAATGACAAATATAGTGCATGGTATAGTAGCCTCAAGCTTAAATTGTCACGGGGTTGGGAGGGGAAATTATGCAGGGCCAACTTATTTATGAACGTCCTAAACTGGTTCTGAAATAAACATTCTACTCTTGATCGACTTTTCGGCGAAGATGTAAAGGAATGGTGACAGGACCGTATTGCCAAAAATGTAAATTGAGTTGATCACTTCCCTCAGTACGTGTAACAAATTCATATTTTACTGTTCAACTTTAGAATACATTAAAAGTGCAAGCCTTAGAAAACATATTCTGGACCAAATAAATAAAAACAAATACCTCACTTTAGCTAGTAATAATTCATAACAAAATATTAAATACCCCTCTGATAGAATGACGCGTGGCGAGGCCGAAACCGCGTCTTGCAATCGAGTCGACCAGTTGCAACAAGACAATCAAAACCGGTTAGAGTCCATATGGTATCGGTTACGACTTACTTGTTCCGCAATGTCTCGATTCCGATAAAAAATTCGTGACAATTTAAGGTTGAGGCTACTATAGCTTATGGCGTAAACATCAGCAAACTAATTCAAAATTGATGATACCTGTTATTGTCTATTTCGATGATTTCGAGTCAGGAAATCCACTTGGAAGTCACTCGGGATAAAATTGGTGCGGTATACTTCACATTACCTACTATTCCACCTACATTTGCTAATCGACTAGAAAATATATTTCTAACACTTTTATTTTATAGTTCAGATAGATCAGAATTCGGTAATCAAATAACTTTTCAAAGATTGTTAGACGAATTGAAATTTTTACATGAAATAGGCATAGATATTCTAACTGCGGAAGGGCCTAAAAGAGTTTTTTTTGCTCTAACATTAGTAGTTGGGGATAATTTGGGATTACATTCCATGTTTGGATTAGTAGAAAGTTTTTCGGCCACAAATTTTTGCAGATTTTGCACTTGTACTAAAACTGAAACACAAAGTCAAATACAAGAAACAGATACATCTATCAGAATTGAAAATGATTATTTGCAACATTTAGAAAACAAAGTTGGCATTAAAGAAAACTGCATATGGCATCAATTGGAAACATTTCACATTTATGATAATTTAACGTGCGACGTAATGCACGATCTGTTTGAAGGAGTTCACAGATATGATATGGCCCTTATCATTTTCAGTTTTATTAGAAAAGGATATTTTACATTAGACACCCTGAATAACAGAATCAAGTACTTCACATACAATAAATTAGAAAAAAATATACCTCCAACCATTACTCGAGAACATTTGAATAATGGTTCAATAATTTTTTCGGCGTCTGAAATGTTATGCTTAGTTATAAATTTCAAACTTATCATAGGGGACCTTATTCCAGAAAATGATGAAGTTTGGCATTTGTATTTGAAATTGTTAGAAATTACTGAAATTTTAATCTCGTCTGCGATAGATAACGCAACTAGATCTGCTGAAATGTCTGATAGAAGAACACCACTCTATGTATATAGACTTATTTGATACAAAATTAAAACCTAAGCATCACTTCTTGCTACATTACCCTAGAGTAATAGAGAAGATGGGTCCTGTAATTATGTTTTCGTCTATGAGGTTTGAAGCCAAACATAGAGATCTTAAAATAACTTGTCATAATGTTCGTAGTAGAAAAAACTTACCCTATACGCTAACAAAAGGGACTTCATGACATCATTAATATAGGATCAGTTTACCAAGTGGATACAATTGACAATTTTAAACTTTATAATTTTAAATTAGAAGGATATTTTTGTTGTAACTGGTACGAAAGAAATGGCATTCGATTTGACACTTCGTCTATTTTATTAATAAACATTGAATACGATGTTCCCCAGTTTTGCAAAGTCGATCATGTTTTACTTTGCCAAAAAGAATCTAAACTCCAATATTTTTTTTGTCAAATGTATTTAACTGAAAAATATAGTTCTCATTTCAAATCATTTAAAGTTACACTGTTAGAAGATTTCAAAGTCATTGCCATTAATGATTTATATGCCAACATTCCGATGACTTCTTGCATTTTGAGTAATGGAGATACGTACATTTCACTCTCAAAACTTTAAGTGAAATCAATATTTTTATCAGTTGGACCATGTCTGGAGTTTTTATTAAGGGTCATAACAAATGATAATAATTTTTATACATTTTTTAATTTTGGAAAATTATTAGTTTGGGTCTTTTTGTCCGTCTTCAGTTTTTTTTGTCAGATTTTTTAAAACATTTTCTCTGTACAACCTAAGTTTTTTTTAACTACTATTACAAATTATACTCATACACTCAATATTTTTTTACTTTTCATTCTTTTTTTTTTCAACAATAATTAAGTTTTAATTTTGTTTAGTGTATCAGTGTAATTTGTAACACGGTGTGAGTTTAGGATGTATAAGAAAATGTTTTAAAAAATCTGACGAAGGAACTGTAGATGGACAAACAGTTCAAAATTAAAAAATATATAAATATCTGGAAGAAAACGTGTAATAAATAACATTCAATATTTTTATGTTAACTATTAAATTTATCATATATATTTCGTTTTTCTATCTTTATAAAATAAAAAATAAGTAGATAGGTATAGGTCTAGGTTATTGTAGAGCTGGCCGCATGCTTTCTGTATGTTCATGTTTCTGTTTTTATTTATATGTTTATATACCTTACATATAGGGACTACTACTCACATGTATAGGTTTAGTTATTTTAGAATATATTTTTTGATAAAATATAAAATAAAAATTAATTTGAACTGATAAATTGTTTTATTTTAAATAAAAATCCATTCAGTTCTAATCAAAAATAATGCTTTATTGAAATGAAAGAGAACAGTTTTTTGGACGAATATATTCATTCAATTGGATCAAAAAATATTAGTGCTTGTATCAATTGCGACATATTGTTAAATTGAGAATATACTTATTTCACTTTGAACTTTGATATAGATTTATTAAAAAAAAAAATGTATGCTCAAATTGAGAGAATTTGTATTTTTCGCATAAGAATTAGTTTCTCGATACAAAAATATCATTTATTCTATTCCCAAATATTTCTTAGTCTCAATTTGAGAATACATTTATTAGCGTATATATGAGAGTATTAATTACTCCGCGGAAAACACGTAGCTTTGGTTGAAAACATTATTTTTCTGTGTGTATTCTTTTGGATGACATGTTAAAATTTGTTTTTTCGTATTAAATAATTTTTTATCAACAATTGTTTTTATTTAAAAAAAAATTTGTTTTTTTTTTCAATTGACTGGCTTTAAGTATCTTTAATCATAAGAACCAATTGGATATTGTCACTAAAACAATTATTAAAATGGTTCCAAGGCATTTGTTCAGTCCATTAAATTCTGAGTTCAAAATTATACAGAATACGGTTCATCACATTTTCCACACTCAGCTTCCTGTGGCGCCTGTACTACATTGTAAGCAGACGCACCTGCATGGATGAAGGCATCAGACAGGTTTTTGCGACGCAAAACCAGTTTGGTATTCAGATGTTTTTCAATTCTGACGCCGTCACAGATTAACTGGTCTACTTTGAACGCGTGGCACAAGTTTGAAAAAGAAAACAAAACATTATAGCCTCAGGCGCGTCTTAGAGATCTTACTGATACTTTTTTTTACGATGCTGCTTTGTATATTGCCGCTCATTGTAATCTGAAACCCAAGCACCTGTAAAAAACAACATATGTAATTTTTCTCCACGTGGACTTGACACGATATGTCATAATCCAAAGGACCAATCACTTCCAGGTTTTATACTTCCACTAAACCCATCTTTGTTTACATCATTGTTGAGAGAAATAGATATATTTCACAATAAGATTACAGTAACCGCTCAGTCTAAATCGGCAGAAGGTGTCAGCGAGAAAGCAGCATTAAGCCTTTTAAAGAATTTTAAAAAATCAAAAAAAGTTCAACAGGTATTCGCTAATTTGAATAATATTGAAGAAATTGATAATTTTAAAAGTATGGAAATATTACAAGAATATACTTGTAGACTTTACGGAATTAATTGTAAAAATGTCAATCATGCTAGATTATTATTAATGTCTCAAAACAAAATTCACGTCAACGTCTGTCGCGGAATATTTTATGAAACACTAGACTTAAACTTAAACAAAAGATTTGTGACAAAATGCTACAGAATAAAATTACGTCAATTTCTCACCAGAACAATGTGGATGGACAATAATAATTAATTAATGATAATAAGTTGAACCGCTTTGGTTCGTCTTTTAGTTGAAGACATTGTTATGGTAGAGCTTGATGAAGCAGAATGTAATGAAATTGATAATAATAATGACAATTATTATAATGATAGCGATGACGACGATTATAACGATAATGATGTCGATGATCAAGATGATGATGTTTAATTATAACAAATTGATAATAATTTGTATGCTTTAATGTATGTCTCTAAATATGTAAGATTTTACTGATTTTTCTGTAATATAATATACATATATGAAAATAGTTATTTATGTATCTAGGGAATAAAGACCCATTTTAATCCCGAGAATGTAAGAAATGTAATAAAGAATCCGTCGAGCGCTCTATTCGAGCTTATAATGTAATACTCACTAATGTCCCGGAAGCCTCGGACACACCTGACGTAGACATTGCTAACGATATATTAGAAATAATTGACAGCTCCGCTGTTGTGTCGCCCGAGGGTGTTGAGAGGATCGGAAAGTCTGTTGATGGTCGCCCTCGCTTGTTAAAGCTTCATCTCAAGTCTGTTGAGATGGCCCGCCTAGTTTTGAGAAAACGTGATGCGCTAAGGAAAAGTCGGGATTATAACAAAGTATTTATTCGGGATGACAAAACCATACAGCAACAGAATTACCTCCGGAATTTGAATGAAGAATTGAAGATAGTGCGAGCAAATGGAACTAATGCTACGATCAAGTACCGGAATAATGTCCCTCACATTGTCACTACTCCACGAATCAACTCCACTCAAAAAAACTAGATGACAATCAGCAAGAGTCCAACAAAATATTTTCCGTCAGTTTATACTACCAGAATGTGAGAAGTATAGTAAATAAGTGTAATCAATTTTATCAAAATACGTGTGATAGGGAATTTGATATAATAGCTCTTACTGAAACTTGGCTTAGAAGTGATATTTATTCATCTGAATTTATTGATATTGACAATTAGGCATGACATTGACGGTTATTAGGCATGACAGAAGCAGAGGAGGCGGTGTTTTAATTGCTATTAGAAATAAGTACAGAGTAGTGCCGATTGATATGTCATTGTTAGCTGAATCATTACCTTACATTGATGTGGTAGGTTGTAAGTGTATTCTTAACGATTGTGCAGTTTTTTTATTTGTTATTTATATACCAAAAACTCCTTCAGTTAATGACCTAAACCTACTATTAGAATATATTGAAGACTGCTGTTTATGTGCCAGTAAAATAGTTATTGTTGGAGATTTCAATATTCCCTTGTTTGACATTGATGCTAATGATAGTTTAAGTAATCGTATTTAATCGATCTGGTATTTTCGACTTGTAGGTGTGATGTATTAAAGGAAGATCTTGCTTTTGCGAACGAGGATGCTTTCCACCCTGCATTATCCATATCGTTGTATTTGCATGAAAATCGCTAAATTAACTTTTCTTCTGCAGCTTCAAGTGGTAAGCAGTATAATTTTCGGAAAACCGATTTTGGCATTTTATATGACGCACTTTCCAATATTGATTGGTCGGGTCTAAAAGATTCCTATGATATAAATAGTGTTTGCAAAGTATTTTATAACAATATTTATTCCGTATTTGATGAACACATTCCAGTTTATTGTAAAAAAAGTCGTAAATTTCCTCCCTGGTTTACACCGGAAATTATTTCGAACATAAAGAAAAAAGAGAAACTGCATTGTAAATATAAATCGTCAAATTGTTTAAGTTATCTTCAGCAATTTAAGAACTTGAGAGCAGTAATTAAGAGTCAAATAGCGACTGCATATCAGTCGTATATTGCCAATATTGAATTAACGATTGCTGATGATCCTCGATCTTTTTGGAATTATGTGGGTCGTTTTCGTGGCGGTACACGTATACCGGGAGTGATGTTTTGAATGACGTATTTATAGTATTTATACAGAGTCTGAAGGGGAGATAGTTGAGCCCAACGAAGTGGCTGATTTTGATTCACTTGCAATTCACTTGTCGAAAGTCTCAGCTGAAGACATTGCAGCGGCTGTGTATAAACTAAAAGGCGGGCTGACTGCAGGACCTGACCAAGTACCAAGTTTTATAATTAAAGATTGTGTCGCTATATTTTTGGAACCCTTAACACTAGAACCGCCGAGGGGACAAATTTGTCACTTTTATAATTTCACATCCCTGTGAAAGTGGTGTTTATCGCTGTACAGTCACGGCCATGGAATTTTAGCCGTCACTTTAATGTCAATTAAAAGAAAATGAATGTAGTCTATGCTTTATTGTCATTATGATTGACTTTTTGAAATTGAAATCTAAAAATTTGTCACTGTTAGTGTTTTCATGCGAGTGAGTCAGTGTCAAAATGACAAGTCTTTGAAATAGTAGAAAGTTAGGTTACGAATAGTAAGGGTCGCCTTACATCTTATGACAATAAATGATAAGTGACGGCCAAAATTCCGTGGCCGTAACTGTACGATGTTGTGGTTCCATGACTTTTATTTGGCATAGAGTTGATTCTACAAACCGCCCATTTCTTGGGCTTATATATATTTTTTAAAAAGCCGTTTTACCTAGAACCGCCGAGGGGACATTTTTGTCTCCTACTGCCTAAACATTGTATAAACAAGTAAAACTAATGTTAGTTGTGATTTGTTTTACACATACTGTAATATATTTATGTTCTCGTAGCACTATTTCATTATGCGCAGGCGTAAATTCTGACATGTCACTTGCGTAGTTACTACATAGCGATGTTTTTTAGGTTAGGTGTTGGCTTGTTGAAGCTAGAAAGTCACAGAAGATTTGTTGTGGGTGTGTTTTGATGGTGATGGCAAGTAAGCGAGGACTGACAGAGGAAGAACTGCTTGAGGCTCTTCAAGATTTACCAGAAGACCATTCAGATGACTCGAACGCCCACAATCCATCAATTGCTCCGGACTCTGATTATGAACCCGATAATTCTTCTGATACTTCAGATTTGGATGATTCCATTGCTGAAGGTAAGCAATGCAGATAGTAAATTTTACATATACTTTTGTATCATAACGTTTCTTGTTTCCAGAAGATTTACTGAATAGTCCCACACATTGTAGGTCCGCTAATACGAGACGGCCTAATATAAACCACCCTGAAATTGCTGCGGCAATCCCCAGCACTTCAAGAGATGTGCCAGCTCAACCTGCTAACACTACACAGGTTGTAAATGGAAGGAAACGCAAAAGAACTCAGTGTTCAGATTTGAGTCATGGGAATAAAATTTTATCACCTGATGGAACTGAGTGGACCATGGTAGCAGTAGGAGGCACCACAGCTGGAAGACGAGCGCAACAAAATATTTTACGGGAATTACCAGGTCCTTTAGGCCTTGCTAGGCAAAGTATAGACGAAGATAAATTGTCAAGTGCCTGGTTTTTGATTATTGATGACCGTATTCTAAAACATATTCAAAAATGCACAGAAGAAGAAGCTAGAAGACGTCAAGAAGTCGATGACTGGTCTGTATCTCTTCAAGAATTGAAAGCATTTATAGCGATTTTATATGCACGTGGAGCAACTGGAGCCAAAGGTCTTGAGTTAGAATCGTTGTGGTCGAAGAAATGGGGTTTACCTTTCGCGAGCAAAACTATGGCACGTAATCGTTTTCGAGAGATTATGAGGTTTCTAAGATTTGATCAAAAAAGTAATCGATCAACACGTTTGCAAACTGATAAGTTTGCATTTATGTCATATGTATGGAATGCTTTCATTGAAAACTGCCAAAAGTACTATAAACCAGGACCATATATTTCAATAGACGAGCAGCTATTTCCAACTAAAGCTAGGTGCAGATTTATGCAGTTTATGGGATCTAAGCCAGATAAATATGGGCAGAAATTCTGGCTTGCGGTCGACAAAGAATCTAAATATACGGTAAATGCATTTCCCTATTTAGGAAAAGATGATCAAAGACCTACAAACCAGCGTCTAGGAGACCATGTAGTAATGAAATTGATGCAACCATACCTAAACAAGGGTCGTAACGTTACATGCGATAACTTCTTCACATCCCTTGCCTTGGCTGAGAATCTAGAAACAAAACGTACAAGTATAGTCGGAACAGTAAATCGTGCACGAAGAGAGATACCTACGAAAATCAAAACGGCACGCGATGAACTGTATTCCACCACAATCCTCAAAAAAGGAAATACCTCACTTACGGTGTACCAAGGGAAACCCACAAAAAACGTTATTCTGATGAGCACAATGCATCCTGTGGTTCGTGTGATTGGCACAGATACAAAGAAGAAACCAGACACGATAAAATTCTATAATGAAAGTAAATAGGGAGTAGATGTAGTAGATCAGATGTGTAGAAAATATTCTGTAAAAGCTGCATCACGGAGGTGGCCAGTACATACATTTTATAATATACTTGATATTGCTGGGATAAATTCATGGATTTTGTACAAAGAGGTGACGGGAAAGAACATTTCACGAAGACAATTCCTGTTATCTTTAGCCGAAGAACTTGCTTTCGATGATTCATTTGTTGATGTAGAAACTGAAGAGCAAGATACAGGAGACGAAGTAATGACTGCGCGACGCAAGTGTCAAGTTAGAGTATCATGCAAGACAAATAAAGGAAATAAAATGTGCACAAAATGCCGGAAAGTTACTTGCAAAAAATGTACGGGAAGAGAAAAAGTAATAGTAATTTGTGCCAACTGCTTGAACGACATGCAATAATTTTTCGGTCGGTCAAGAAGAAGCTTTGTTGAATTTTAGTTTAGTTGATTACAAAGTGAAATCTTCTTCATGTTTTACTATTTTAATTATTGTTGTTTTTTTAGAATTTAGTTTATAAAAATGCGAAAATTGATTTTGTAAAAAAATATCTATAGGTAGATAATATTTTAAATAAAAACTTTTCGCAAAATTGTAGAAAATAATTATTATATATTAATCGAAAATCACTAAAAAGGACCTAAAATACTGTCAATCCACATTTCGCCACATTGCAGTCAGTGTTTGACATAGGGGACAAATTTGTCCCCTCGGCGGTTCTAGGGTGGCGTAAATTTCGGCGGTTCTAGTGTTAAATATATTTTTTAATTTGATTATAGATAAAGGCTGTTTTCCGACGATATGGAAGTTGTCTAGAATTTGTCCGATTTTGAACAATGGCAAACCAAATGATATTTCCAACTATAGAGGCATTTCTTTGATTTCCAATTATTGAGGATGTAAAATTACCATCTTTTGTTTTAACTGTACCGCATTCGATCCAGCTTTGTGATCCAGCCAGTTTCAGTTTTTATGTTTTTAAGTCTGAACCCTCAGTCTGAAACAAGCAGCGGTGCGGTCCATATATATGTATCGTTCTAAACATTTAATTATACTTTTTATTGTTTGTTTGTGTTTTACTTTGTCAGCTTACCCTGCAAACTCTCAAAAGGTTATGGGTCCAGTTCCCGTGAAAGCTTGACAAAGTGAAAAAGTGGAAGTTTGTACGTTACTCGTCAGCGCGAATTTCGCGAGTAGTGTTCGGTTCGCAAATAGAGTTTGGTTTAGTGATAGTTTTCGTTTGTTGTGGGTTCTAACAGACTCAAACAAAATGAGTGCAGATCAACAAAGTCAAGTTGAAAAGCTGAAAGGTGCAAGCAATTGGCCGCAATGGAAGTTTGTCATACAAACATTGCTAGATTCTGCAAATGCACTAGAGGTAGTTACCGGAGAAACTAAGGAACCAAAGGAGGAAGACCAAAAGTATGACGAATTGCTAAACACGTGGACAAAAGCAAACAAATATGGACGAAAACTCATTGCAACGAGTGTAGATTCGGAACCGCTGAATTTAATAATGAACTGCAGAACAGCACATGAGATGTGGCTGAAATTACAGAGTGTATATGATTTGAAATCAGACGACAGTTTGGCACTGGTGCAGAAAGATTTTTTTGAGTTCAAATGGAATGTCAATAATAGCGTTGCTCAACACATCTCAAAACTCGAGCAACTAGCCAACAAAATGAAAAGTTTGGAAGGTGAAATTCCCAGTTCGATGTTGATCGCAAGAATTTTGTCCATCCTGCCGTCGAAATTTAATCACTTTCATGCCGCTTGGGACTCCACGGAACAAAGTAAGAAAACTCTGAACAATTTGACGACCCGCCTTTTAACAGAGGAGCTTCGTATCAGCACGCAAGAAGATGAAGAGTTAGCGACCGCCTTGACAACAAAAGCGAAGATATCAGCGAAGAAACCGAAGTGGAATGACGTAAAATTCACGAGAAATTCAGGTCAGATGAAGACAACGAAAGGTATGTCCTGTTACACCTGCGGAAAAAATCATTTACGAAAAGATTGTCGCGGTTGTTATTCCTGTGGATCAAAATATCACTTATCGGCCGCCTGTCCAAAGAACTCTAAAAATAGACGGGATAACGAAAATTCAAACACCAGTTCTCGGCAAGCTTTCGTTACGCATATTGACTGTAATGGATCGGATTCTAATAACGCATGGATAATTGACTCGGGGGCGTCAGACCACATCACTAAATCTAGGGAATGGCTTTATGACTATAAAGAATTTTCAAAACCCCTGCTTGTTAAGATTGGAAACGGTAGTAAACTCGAAGCTTTGGGACAAGGTCAGATCGATGTCAGAACGCTGGTAAATGGGAGATGGATGCCTGGAACGATTTTTAATGTCTTGTTCGTACCGGAAATGAATGTAAATCTTTTCTCGGTTAAGAAGTCTGCAGAGAAGGGAATTGATTTTATAGTAAAAGGTCAAGAATGCATTTTTAAGCATAACGACAAAATTGTAGGGAGTGGACATTTAGAAAACGGACTGTATAATTTAATAGTACGTGTCGAAATAAAGGACCAAATCAATGTTTATGTTACAAAATCCGACGAAATTAAAAATCAGTTTGGTTCTCATATCAAAGTACTATGTTCGGACGGAGGAAAAGAATACGTAAATGCCGAAGTACGATCTATTCTCGAAGAACGCGGAATAAAGCACTACGTTAATATACCTTACACACCTGAGCACAACGGCATTGCTGAACGTGAAAACAGAATTTTAATGGAAGCAGCTCGATCGATGCTATTTTCAAAACCTGACTTACCGAGATGTTTATGGGCAGAAGCTGTAAACACGGCCGCTTACGTTCTGAATCGTACCGGACCAACTCAAATTCCAAATAAAACACCCCTGGAATTATGGGAGGACAAAAAGCATAGCATTAAGCACCTGAAAGTTTTTGGAACAGAATGCTTTATTCACATCCCGAAAGAAAAAAGACGCAAACTCGACAAAAAGGCGTACCATGGGTACATTGTCGGCTACACAGAGGATTCCGCCGGATACAGAGTATGGGTACCGGAACTTCACGACGTTGTATTAAGTCGTGATGTAGTTTTCAAAGAAGAAAATGTAACATCAAATACAACGAATGAAGTTCAGATTAGAGAAAACGATCAAGAAGAAGTTGAAGAGAATAATGAGCAGGAGATTGAAGAAGACGATGAACAAGAGGTTCAAGACAACAATGAACGAGAAATCCGAGAAGATCGTAAACAAGGAGTTCAAGATGACGTTGAACCCTCAGAAGAAAAAGCTGAAATTACATCATTACGAAATAGAAACACTCTAAAACGACCAGATTTTTATGGCAATCCAATAACATTTATGTCCACAGTAGATCCAGATACTTACCAAGAAGCGATCTCTTGTAAACACAGAGAGGAATGGAAACAAGCCATGCAAGAAGAAATTGACTCTCTTCAGAAAAATAAAACCTGGGTATTAGTTGACAAACCGAAAAATAAGAAGCTTATTGACAACAAGTGGACTTATCGTACAAAGTTTAATCCCGATGGAACTATAGATCGTTTCAAAGCTCGCCTTGTCATCAAGGGCTGCAGTCAAAAGGCAGGAATTGACTATACTGAAACATTTAGCCCTGTAGTTCGATACGAAACTGTGAGAACAATGATAAGCCTCGCTGCTCAAGAACAGCTTCATTTACGTCAATTTGACATAAAGAGTGCTTTCCTAAACGGTACGATAACAGAAGAAATTTTTATGAGACAGCCACACGGTTTTAATGATGGAACGCAAAGAGTATGCAGGTTGATAAAAAGTCTATACGGACTAAAGCAGGCACCTAGATGCTGGAATCAAGAATTCACACATTTTTTGAAAGATTATGGTTTAAACGAAAGCACATCAGACCCATGTTTGTACATTAAACCTCAAAGCAACGAAAAATTATTAATATCATATATTAATATAATTATTAATCTACGTAGACGATGGACTAGTAGTTGCATCGAAAGAAGACGAAGATGACAGATTTTTAACTGAAATTACGAAGAGATTTGAAGCAAAGACAACAAAAGAAGTCACATATTTTTTAGGAATTGAAATTAAACAAGAGAAAAATGGGTATATCTTTATTGGACAACCCAGTTACACGAAAAGAATGTTGGAGAAATACAAAATGTACGAGTCAAAAGGAGTTTCAACCCCGTTTGCCCAAGGATGGAAAAATGATGAAACATCGACCGAAACAGCTGTCACCGAAACTTTTCCATATCGAGAAATTGTAGGAGGTCTCATGTACCTACAAGCCATCTCTCGACCAGACATTTCTTTTGCAATCAGCGTGGCTTCAAGACATCTAAATAAACCAACCGCAGTGCATATTCAATTAATCAAACGTGTCCTACGATATTTAAAAGGGACTGTAAGTCTCGGACTGAAATATGGAAGTGCGGAAGTGCTTAAAACATACAGTGACGCGGACTTTGCAGGCGATCCCGAGACGCGAAAATCCACATCAGGAGTCATTTGCAATTTTGGAGGTGCAGCAATCATCTGGGAGAGCCGAAAACAACAAAGTGTATCACTATCTACGACAGAAGCTGAGTACGTGAGTGCTTCTAGTGCCGCGAAAAACCTAGTATGGCTAACCCGTTTGTTTGGTGAAATCGGAATTAAAGATCTAAGTGTTCATAATTCTTTGTACATTGATAATTTAAGTGCCATAAAATTGATAAAAAATCCTGAGTTTCATAAGCGCACAAAACATGTTGACATAAAGTATCACTTCATTAGAGATTTGTATAGCAAAGGTTTACTTAAAATTGACTATGTTTCAAGTGAAAATCAATTGGCGGATATATGTACCAAAGGCTTACCGAAACCGCGTTTCGAAAAATTGCGAGACGCGCTTGGTATGACAGAAGCCAAATAAACTTTGTCACTAGGTTAAGTCACTAGTTTAAGTTTGATTCGTTAATTTTTATTTGGTTGAATTTATAATGATTAGATTTAGTTTTGTAAAGATGTCAATTTTAAAGGAGGGTATTGAGGATGTAAAATTACCATCTTTTGTTTTAACTGTACCGCATTCGATCCAGCTTTGTGATCCAGCCAGTTTCAGTTTTTATGTTTTTAAGTCTGAACCCTCAGTCTGAAACAAGCAGCGGTGCGGTCCATATATATGTATCGTTCTAAACATTTAATTATACTTTTTATTGTTTGTTTGTGTTTTACTTTGTCAGCTTACCCTGCAAACTCTCAAAACCAATTTTGCAAAAATTTTTGAAATAATCGTCAATCGACAAATTATTACTCAGGTTAGTTGCTTTCTATCTCCTCTACAGCACGGCTTTATTGAAAAACGATCAACGATTACTAACCTCGTATGTTTTACTCAAATTGTGTCTGAAGTGTTAGATGGCGGTGGTCAAGTAGATGCCGTATATACGGATTTTGCTAAAGCATTTGACCGGATTGACCACAATGTCATATTAAGCAAACTAAAATTGTTCGGATTTTGTGATAATGTTTGCAAATTATTTAAATCTTATTTAACGAACAGACGGCAATTTGTTGCTTACCATAGCGTCCGGTCTGATTTTGTTTCAGTAAGCTCTGGAGTTCCTCAAGGCTCTATCTTAGGTCCGCTTTTATTCCTATTATTTATAAATGACCTACCAACAGTGTTAGACTGTAAAGCATTGCTATTTGCGGATGATTTAAAGATCTTTTTACCAATTGACGGTGTTCATGATTGTGTGAGATTACAAAGTAATCTGGATCGCTTAGTTGACTGGTGTGACGCCAATAGATTATCTTTTAACATAAGAAAGTGCAGGGTAGTGTCTTACCACCGAAAGAAAACTTCTGTCACATATGAGTATCACATGAATACAAGTTCCTTAGATCGTGTTGATTCAATTAAAGATCTGGGCGTTTATTTTGATAAGAATTTATCTTTTGTTAAACAAATTGACTTATGTGTCAGTTCAGCATATCAAATGCTTGGATTTGTGGTGAGAACCGGTAGGTCGTTTAGAAATATTAAGGCGCTGAATGCATTATACTTTGAATTTGTTAGGTCCAAAGTTGAATACGCGGCTATAATATGGGCACCGTACTATGAGTGCCATAAATCAATATTGGAAAGTTGCCAAAAGAGGTTTCTCAAGTACTTATGGTACATTAAGTTCGGCCGATATCCCGAAAGAGGATTTCACTATAGTACATTACTGAACTCATTCCAGTTCCATAGCTTGGAGTGCAGGAGAAAAATGATGAGTGTAGATTTTCTTTTTAAAATAATAAATGGAATGATTGACAGCGAATGGATTTTAGCACGTGTGCACTTTTTAATTCCTAGACCTTCATCTCGGTCGTCAAACGCATTACACCTACGATGTCCTAAAACTAATTTATTGGTTAAATCCCCTATGTATTTCAGTGCTAATAATTTGAACCAAATTTGTAATCAATGTGATATTTTTAATAATTCTAGGTTTAAGATTAAACGTTTATCCTTGGAAGCCTTTACAGCGTAAAATAGCATATAGATACCAAAAGTGTTGAGATAATTTTTGTTTTTGATTTTGTTTATATATTTTTGAACTTTATCTTGTTGTGTTGTATTTGTATAGTATAGTAATAACTTGGATGTAGAATAGTTATATTTTTTTGTAGTATTTATTGCTGTAAGTGGATTTTTTCTGTTAGCAATAAACTCTTTTTTTTTGCGTATTGACCAGAAGGAGCTCCCCGTGATTCCGACCTTCACGGGGTTCCTTGCTGGTCAGGTCCTATTCGTACATCATAGCCACTCCTCAAAACCATGAGGTAAGTAGCTATGAATCCCGTGAATCATGTGCCCTGAGCAGACGCAACGACCCCAAGATGACCGCTTTCTGCATTCCAGCCGCAAGGGTCTCTGCCGGTTTACGGCAGGCAGGAATGATTTTCAGATTGGAGTCCTTGATGCCTCCCATGCACCCAATTACCAAAACGACGAGCTTCACTGAGTAACTTGAGTACAGCCTCCTAAGTTCAAAGAGCAGGTCTTGATATTTTGTCCGCTTTTCCTCCTCCTTGACGCAGATGTTATTTTCAGCAGGAGCCGAAAATTCAATAACAAACATCTGCTTGGAGGAGTGGTCCAATAGAACCACGTCAGGCTTGTTCGCTGTTATCTGCCTGTCGGTGGAGAACGAGAAGTTCCAATAGATTCGGCACCTTTCGTTCTCCACAACGGACTCAATATCGTTCGGGACATAGGGCAGCACTGGTGTCTGGTCTATCGCATAATGGTGTCTTAAATGAAAGTATAACACTCTCAACGCCGCATTGTGGCGATGGATATAGGCCGAAGCTGCATACACCGGGCATGCCGCCAATATATGCAATGCTGTTTCAGGGGCCCTGTGGCAGGCCCTACAGCTCACATTCGGCACCTCTATACCCATCACGCGGCTGCGATAGACCAAGGTGTTATTTACACCATCTTGCGTAGCGCAAATGAATCCCTCAGTCTCAGACTTCAGTCCACTTGATCTCAGAAAGGCAAATGTATGCCTTTTGGATAAGCCAAGGTTTTCAATGTTCTTGAAGAAAACACTATGCATTGACTTATCCATATGCCTTCTCATGAGCATATCTTGCTCAGAGATTCTGACGTGGGCTGTAAGACGGAGCAAATTGAGCTCGGTAATAGAATGTGGCCGAGCTCGCTCAACGTCAAAGTCAAGACCGAGTTCATCTGCTGCTCTTTGTGCCGCCCTAAACAAAAATGCCCCGACTCCCCGCCTCTCGTGATCCCTGACAAGAAGCAACAAGGGATCCGAACTTTGGATGATCTTACAGGCTATACCCAAGATTACCCTGTTATGAAGACACTCCAAACTCAAAAGTCCTCGGCCTCCCTGGTTTCGTGGAAGATATAACCTCGGAACGGACGATTTTGGATGCAAACTGCGCTGTAGATGCATCATTTTTCGAGTATCCCGATCAATCTGCTTCAACTCATCCACTAACCATTTAACTGCTCCAAATGAATAGAGCAGGATCGGAACGGCAAGCATATTTGTGGCAAAAATCTTGTTCTTCCCCGAAAGCTCTGACGACCAGATTCGTCGGAGTAGATTTTTGTACTTGCCGCAGAGAGACTTTTTTACCTGGTGTGACGCTTGGATGTGGCACTGCTCCACACCCAAGTATTTATAAGTCTCTCCGGCGTTCAGATGTCTCAGAACGCTTCCGTCAATGAGTTGAGCATCTTCATCGAAATACTCGCATCGTCCTCTTTTGAGATGAACTTGAGCACATTTGTCCCAACCGAACTCCATGCCAATAGCATCTGTGTACTCCTGCACTATGCGCAATGACTGCGTCAGTTCTTGCTTTCCGGAAGCATACACTTTTAAATCATCCATGTAAAACAAGTGCGTGATCTTATGCTTCCGGTTACCGGGTGTACCACAGCTATAA
Source organism: Diaperis boleti (assembly GCA_963583935.1). Classification (NCBI taxonomy): domain Eukaryota; kingdom Metazoa; phylum Arthropoda; class Insecta; order Coleoptera; family Tenebrionidae; genus Diaperis; species Diaperis boleti. The sequence continues at coordinate 32,640,414 of OY757242.1, read as the reverse complement.
CCCTTTGCACCGCGCAAGGCTACGGCCAGCGGCAACAGTGAGATGCAAAACAGAAGAGGACTCAAGGAATCTCCCTGGAATACTCCTCTTCTGAATGATATCAACTCTGTCTGAACTCGGTCCCGTCGGGATGTTATCGAGAACCGAGTCTTCCAGAGTGACATCAGTTGTTTGATGCATCTCACCAGTGTATCGGGTATCGCAAGACATTCGAGCAAGTGAATAATCAGCTCGTGAGATGTTGTGTCGAATGCCTTACGATAATCGATCCAAGCCATAGATAGGTTGCGCTTATATTGGACGGCATCCTGCGTGACGCACCTATCGATCAGCAGGTTTTCCTTGCAGCCGTCCACGCCCCTTTTACAGCCTCGCTGTTCGAAAATTTTCGAATACACCGGGTTAATGGCGTGGAATATTCGGTAGTACAGGAGTCTGGTGAAAATCTTGTAGCACGCATTTAGGCAAGTTATTGGCCGGTAGTTCTGAGGCTGAGACAAATCACCCGTTTTAGGTAGTAAAACGGTTCGCCCCTCGACAAAGTTACGAAGTTCTCAAATTGTGCAAGGGCTGGAGTGTCTTCACGCAACGGTTTCGATCCCTCGTATATTTCCCTCCAAAAGACTTCGACCTCCTGCACCGCCGGCAATTTCTCTGGGATAGAGTTTGCCCGCTGGAAGAGCCTCGAAGGATTTGTCTTGAACTTGTTGTTCTCGACCAACCTTCGCCTACTCCTTACCAGGGACTTTCTTGCAGCCACAAGACTGCGAACTCTATCCATGCAGTGCTGCTTCTCAACAGCAAGCACCGCTGCAGTGTATGATGGGTCCGGCGAAAAAGACGCGCGATGCGCCGGATTTTTGGTGTGAAAGGTTTCATCTCTTTGATGAATTCCATCACACACTGAATTCGAGAAATATCCTGCCTAGCGGTTTCTATCTTCTTGTCTATCTTTTCAAGGCGACATTCGAATTTCCTCCCAGCCTCAGTGCTCTCACCACGTGGGGCCGAAGAAGAAAGCCTCGTCGCCTCTCGATAGACCATTTCGTTCAGGAGCAGGATGTCTGGATCCTCAGGGAGGTTCCAATCGAGTGATTCGTCCGCTGCAACTACATCGCTGGCTTTGGGTGGTGGAATTTTGTGGAGAGACTTTCTGTTCGGAGGCATCTCCAAAATTACCGGAACAGCGTGGCGGATCTCCGGCTCGTCCGGCTGTACCTCCACCAACTGCTCCGGTGCTCTCTCGTATTGAATGCGACGAAGATAGGTCACATAGTCGCGGAGTTTTTGTGGCGCGAAAAAGTGATGCTCCGGGTGTTTCTCACCCCACAGAGCATGCATCCTTGCAATAAACTCATTATTATTATTATTATTATTATTATTATTATTATTATATGTCGCACAAACTTGGGTAAAAGATCACCTTTATATAAAATTGATGATGTTAATAATCTCTGCTCAGCTTTTTATGACAAACTCTACTCAGTTATAGATAAATTTGTTCCTAAGTTTAGGAGTAGTAAAAACGATTTTCCCAAGTGGTTTTCGCCTCATCTTAGGCATTTAATTAAAATTAAAAACAACTTTTTTCGCAAATTTAAAAAAACTCGCTCTCAGTTTTATAAAGATCAGTTTGCTGATGTTAGGCGATCTGTAAAAAAAATTTTAAAAACTGATTACGATAATTACTTGTCTACTGTGCAGCAGTCAATTAAAGGTGATCCACAGTGAGATATACCGATTCAAAATTAATACCATCCAAGAGAGCTGCAACCCGTTCACCGCCAAAGTGTGACAAATGCCCTGGAAGCCTAGCCTTTAGCGACCGTTACCGCCCGAGATGGATACGCTAGAGGGAGCTGTCGGAAGTTTCGGTGGGAACGAGGAACCACGCTTGAAAGGGCGGCAGTGGGTGTTCTGCTTCCGTGGAAGTTACACCACGTTATTTTTATTCGCTAAATTCGCCATTTTGTTAAAGCATAGTTATATCTCCACCGTTGAGCTTCCTTTCGTTGTAATAGAATTCTACGCGTTCGTTCGACTTCGAAAGGGAGATCCATCTCGCGGAGGTTCCAGTTTTGTTTAGTTCGAGTCAGTTAAATTTCCACCGTCGCGTCCCTAAGCCAAGTGTGGTGATTGTATTCCTGGAAATAAGGTAACCATTTGCTCTATATTTTTCTTCCGACTCGCCGTCCGGAGAGGCCGGGAAATTGACCGACGTTTATTCCATGTGCATCTCGGAAATCTTTAGGTAAAACCATCTCAAATTTTACCGTTAGCCGCCATTTTGGACACTAGGACGTCATAAAACTCGCCATCTTGAAAATGGAGTCGTTCCTACTTTGCACCTACATGTCTTGTAAAGAATGCTAGCCTTTGTTTAAAATAATGTTCACTATTGCTACTGGAAGTCTTCTGTGAGCCCTGAATTTCGTATCAGTTGCCTTCAGCCCTTCTTTTCTCTGCAGTAGCATAAATTACCAAGCTGATGAGTCACAGGTACCCCGAATAACTTGCTAAAGTCGTTGTTGTAATTTGTTTTTAGTTATTGTTGTCAATGTCAGAAAGTTCCAATGTGTTGTTCACTTCTAGTTACAGGGCTCGCGCGTTCAATTCAAAACAAAGTGATTCCCTAACTCAAATTAACTAGATTGCCACTCAGATAAATTTGTTAATAACTACCTGTCTTTCGCTATGAGACCGACAGCAGCTTGCGGTTGTTACAAAGCTATTTTGGACTCTGTTGACTTGAATTAACCAACACTGAGTAAGAAATAAAGGGCAAACAGCGGCAAAAAGCCACGCCGAATGTCAGGGGTTCTGAAAAAGTGCCTTATCGTTGTTTTGCGGCCCCTTGCGATTTCTTGTCGTTCGCTGTTAACTGACATCTAGCGCTTATTCGACATCGTGGATGCCAAAGATCGGTTTTTAGTGTAGTTTGTGCATGTTGTAGTGTTGTAGTTACATTGTGCCCCGTTACGTGTTGCGCCCGCTGATGTCATCGCATTGTATCCGTGTCAAAATGGCTTCCAAACCAAACATTGCGTTACGGTATATTTGATTTATTGTGTTGTTTGTTCGTACATGTTTCGAGACAACAGAGCGACCAAATAGTGTTCAGTTCGTGGTCCGCGTTGCAGGCTGCTGTTAGAAGGAGTCAGATGGCCCTACTTTCGGGGATACCTATGCCCATTGTCTCTTGGGTGCATAGGGGCCTAGAAAAAGGGAGCTGCCACTAATTCCTTGAACCTACGAAGTCAAAGTTGCAGCACTGTTTTCGAGTTACTGACTAATTGCTTACTTCACTAATCTTTAAAAGACTAAATAACTAAAAGAATAGTCCCTGAGAGAAGTGCCGTTAACTTGGACTTGGTTTGTACAAGCCTCCCAGAAAGACCAACGTAACTATGTCTAGGAAAATTCCGTAATAAACTCATTTCTCTTGGTCCGTTGGATGTGCAACTTTTGCCCCCACGATCGTAAACTCTCTCTACAATCTGGCCTCACTGACAGACAATTATCTTGTTCGCTTCGCTTTAGTCTTTCCATTGGATCTACCTGTGGTCCACCACTCTCCGACTTACATGCACCCCACTTTGATAACTCCACGCGTTTCGATATTCTTGTGTTTCCCTCTCAGATCAGTCAGTTGTAAATTCCTGTAAACTACAAAAGCTCAAGGGTGGAATGTATTTAGCTGATCTAACCTCACTCATCATGTACCGCAGGATTGTTTAATTGTATTATTGGTTATTATTTGCCGCCAATTGTTACTCTGTTGAAGTCATGTAAAATTGTCCGTTGTTATTTATTATTTGGAATCATTATTGTTAACATTATGAAATCGCAAGTGTACCAACTTAATTCGAAAACACCAGAAATTGTTAACCACAGTATGCAATCACTAAACTCAAGACACTTCAAGTTGTTCAAAGTGAATAAACATTTAAAACCATAATTTTTGTGTTATCAATTTGCGCTCCACTCCTGATTAGCTCTCGCCATGTATCCAAAGAATTTGGGGTTTGTTTTGTTGGGTAAGTTTGAATGTCCCGCCATTGCTTGTCTTGTAAAAAAAAATCACACAACGTAGGGTTCTGCTTTTTCTTTCATTGTCTGACGATCATTGGCCAACCTTTTCAATTTCGCGGTTTGTTTCAAATTTTCAAATTTGACGTTTGATGACGTCATTGACATTTCATTTCATGTTCAAATTCAAAATGTGGCGGTAATGTAAAGGGGGGTTATCACAACAGTTATTTTGGAAATACATCAAAGATAAAAGAAAAAATTCATCTATCCCTTCTAAGCTTACATATAACGATACTGAACTTGATAATCCTCAGGCAATAGTTGATAGCTTTAAGAAATATTTCTCATCGGTTTACGATTTAAGTTTCACAACGGCGTCTAACAATTTTCAGTCCTTAATTAGCGATAACATACCAGTAATTCATATATCGGAAATTTTTGAAAACGATATTGCTAACGCCATAAAGAAATTGAAATCTAATTTTAACTGCGGCCTCGATGGTATACCTGCCTTTTTTATCAAAGACTGTTCTTTAGTTTTATTAAAGCCGTTACACATTCTGTACAATAAATGCATTAAATTTAACACTTTTCCGGATGTATGGAAAAAGGCGAGAATTTGTCCTATACACAAAGGTGGCAAACAATCTGACATGTTGAACTATAGGCCTATCTCAATTCTTTCCAATTTTGCAAAAATATTTGAAAGTGTTATTTATCACTATGTTTATCTACCAATTTCTAAGTCAATCTCAGTTCATCAGCATGGTTTCATGGCTGGTAGATCAACAGTGACGAATTTAATGACTGTTACTCAATTTCTTTGTGATGAGTTGGATCGCAATGGTCAGGTAGACGTAATTTATACCGATATTACTAATTTTCTGACTCTACAATTGCCTTAGTTAAATCTTATCTATTTAATCGCAAACAAGTAGTAAGTTGTAATGGTTTTATATCTGAAGAATTCACTCAGAGTACCGGTATACCTCAAGGATCTAACTTAGGGCCTTTACTTTTTATAATATATATCAACGATGTTACGGAAGTTATCAATTACTCCAAATACGAACTTTTTGCGGACGACTTAAAGATTTTGAGAATTATTAAAAATCCTGATGATTGCCAGTTCTTGCAAGATATAGTCAAGTGGTGCTCGGACAATAATTTTCATATATAATTTCCTTAGTGCGAGGAAAATTATCAAATAATTTCGAAATATCAAATACGAGTGCTTGCTGAACCTGTTAAAAGTACGAGTGCACGTAGTGCACGAGTACTTTTTATATGTTTCAGCAAGCACGAGTGTTTGACGTTCCGTAATTACTTGATAATTTTTTGAGAACGAAGGAAATTCGGTTAGAGAATTGCATGATGATTTTTTTGTTCAAAATAAAAAGTTAGTTTTGTATGCCGTTACTAAGCCACTGACGTTATTTATTTTTTCTATGTCAAATTGAATTTTTGCGACGATTTTTCAAGTAAAGATGAATAAGCGATTCAGTGATAAATCCTGATCAGATATTGGTGAGTATTGCAAGAAGTGTTCCTCTTAATATCAGAAAATTCCATTCTTCAGTCTCTTCAGTGTGGAGCCAGTTTAAAAACACAAGAATAGCCTACATAAGCTGTGAGCCGTTTTTAACTGGAATTTGGAAATTGGAAGAAATCAGGTTGATCGGCGTGATATAAAAACGTACCCGTAGGAATAATGAAATTAACAAGTGGACAAGGCTTGCTGCAGAAGACTAGGTACAGACGCAAAGAAAGTCAAAATAGCAAACCATAGTACCAGATCGAATGTAGTCTCACATCTCGTTACAGTTGGAGTTGGTGAACATCCGCTCATAAAAAATACGGGTCATAACAGGATAACTTCACTGAAACCTTATCTTAAAGGGGACCAGGACCATCATAAAAAATTGTAGATTGTATGCAGGGTGGCACTGCCACACGGAGTGATATTTTGATAAGCGGAAACTGTTCTTCTTAGGATGCAAGATTGGAAAGTCCGGAGAACGATCATGCAGCTAAAAAAAATGCTTTGTACTTTCGACCATACCAATTGTAGCAATGTTCATCTTAGTTAAAATGTATTAAATGTTTCAAAACTTGTAATTTAATGTTTCAGAATTTTAAAATGTCTGCTCTGACAGTTCTGATAATTTAAGCGAGATGCAAATTATCACCTATTAATTTGCTCTTCTAGTTAAAATAACGGTGCCAAAGCAACAAGAACATTAAAATTACCAGGTAATTCAGTACCACGTGATCAAAGTTCAGTGTTCTTATTGGATCAAAAACATCAAAATGCAATTCTCAACTTAATCCGAACAAATGCAATGTTGTTTCATACGCTAATAAAAAAACTTTTATAAATCATCAATATATCATTAACCATTCTGATATAAATAGATCAAATTCCATCAAGGATCTTGGTGTAAATTTTGATAATAATCTCAGCTTTAAGGATCACGTTCAGACGATTGTTAACGCAGCATACAAAACTTTAGGTTTTATAATAAGAAACACAAAGTCCTTCAATAATATTGACTCGCTTCTTACATTGTATTTTTCGTTGGTTCGTAGTAAGCTTGAGTATGGTTCTCTTATATGGTCTCCTTATTATTGCTGTGACTGGTCAGGTAGAACTATTGAGCCAATTTAAAATTGATTCATTAAGATGTAGAAGGTCTGTAGCGTCCATAACATTTCTGTACAAGTTAATTCATGGTAAGATTGATTCCATTGAATTAACTTCTCTTTTAACTTTTAATGTCCCAAGAGTAAACTCTAGGTATGCTGCTTATTTTCGCTTGAATAAGTATCGCACTAATCTTGGTCACAAATCTCCAATATACACTATGTCTAAGAACTCTAACTCTTTGTGCGATAACTGTGATATTTTTGCGGACAATTTAAAACACATTGTTGAGTCAGCAAAGAATCAGTTGGGAAACATTGTGTAGCACCTATTTTTTGTAATTTTTTTGTAACTTTTTATATAGAATTTTTTATTATATTTTTTATTTTTTTATTTATTTAGTTGTTTTAGAATTCAATTTTATTTTAAATTTTTGTTTAATTGATTAATTATGTTGCATTGAACTGTTATTTTAATTATGTTAGTTACGTTATGTTCTTAATTAATATTGTTGTAATTTTGTCCTGTAAGTGGAGAAATCTGTCGGGCAAATAAATTAATAATATTATTATTATTATTATTATTAAAAAAAGATATATTACCGAAACCGTACAGGAACCCAAAACAAACTGACAGGGATCTATTTCTAGAAAACCTGTCAAATGTCAGGGATCTGCTCGACATCTCTACTCATCTTAAAACGGCCGGAGAACTGGAAAGGACAGTCACTGACCCCACTAGGTTTCTGATGACGTCTTATAAGCAAGCTTGTCCGCTGAGATCGGGCACCCGCCACGGCCACAACACCACATGGTGGTGTAAGGAACTTTAAAGGGGAAGAGCCTATCTGCGCAAACTATTCAATAAGGCCAAAAGGACCAAAAATGCAGCGAATGAGACGAATTTAAAGAATACCAGCGGCAATACAAAAAAGCCCGGTTGATGAAAATCCTGTCAAAGAATCCGGTACAGCAAGTAGGTAGTTTGAAGAAAGAGGACGGCACATAGACGGACTCTGCCGACGAAACAGCCAAGGTACTGATGGCTACACATTTTCCGGGCTGTATGGTCACAACGGATGGGAATCCGATCCAAAGTTGGCCGAAAACCCCCTCCCTGGAGGACTGGACTGAGGCTGCGCGGATTGTGAACCACACTAGCGTAGAATGGGCTATAAGAACTTTCAAGTCACTTGGCGTGGACGGAATCTTCCCGGCCCTGCTACAGTGGGGACTGTCGGAGATTCTGGAAAACCTCCTGATAATTTTTCGGGCATGTATTGCACTCGCATACGTACCGGAAATGTGAAGGGAGGTGAGAGTTGTCTTTATTCCCAAACCAGGGCGAGGAGATTATTCTTTCGCGAAATCTTTCCGTCCCATAAGTCTCACATCGTTTTTGTTAAAACCCTTGGAAAGACTATGCGACTACCAAATTAGGGATGGGATGCTAAGGGCCAAACCATTACGCCATTTACGGGCCATTTACCATTACTACGCTTTTCAATTATGTTGATTTCCGTATTTCTGAGGACTTCATCTTGAAATGTTTTAAACTCAGTGTATTCTAGTCTTTTGCTTAGTTCGTCATAAATTAAAAACAACTGTCTATTACATTTATTTGTTTTTGCGTATTTCTTCTTTATTTCGTTAAGCATAATCTTCCTCTGTGTATATCTTGGTATATTTTGTGTGATGTTTTTTGAAAATTTGGTATTTGCAAAGTTCGGTGTTAGATTTTCTTTGAGGCATGTTTTAATGAAGTTGATATCAATGAAAAGGGTTCTACGTTGGGTTTGTAGATGCTGGTATTTGTAAAGGAGGCTGGTCGTATATAATTCAGACGAAAATTTTGGGTTTGTCCCTTCAGGATCAGACAGCAGTAATAGCATCAGTTTATCGAGTGATGAAAGTCATGCTAAAACCTTTCACAAGCAAACAAAAACATAACAATTTGACTGCCCCTTCCCATAAATTTCAAAGCAAACGGCGCCGGCGTAGAATTTCGTACAATGCACATCAAGCAAATGGTGAAGAAAACGTTAGAGAAGTTGTTGAAGAAAATGAAAATGAACATTCTGGAGAACTTTTCCAAGAACATGTCGAAAATGTAACTGAAAATGAAACATAAGTTCAAAATGAAAATCTGGTTGCTAATGAACAGGACGAAGAAAATAATGGCGATCAAGAAACTTTACGGGACTTATCGCTATCCGTCTGGGGTCCTCCAGAGGGAAGGCAGTTTGATCAAAATATTGAATTTGAGATAAAACCCGAATGGCACGCCGCATTGGAAGGAGGAACTCAACTCGATTATTGCTTTGCTTTTGTGAATTTCAAGATACATAATTGATACAATAGTTGATCAAACCAATCTTTACGCAACCCAAATCAACTAATACAACAATTTCTAACAAAGCTCATGTGTGTAGCAATCGATTCCAATCACTCGAACTAAAATTATTCATTTTATAGGGCTATATGGGAATTGTTCGAATGAATTCCATTCGGGATTATTGGTCAAAAGAATGGCTTTTGAAAACTGATGACCATTAGTAGGTACTTACATTATATATTTTTATTAGGGGCTCTTGAAATTTGTGTGCCAACTCAACCTTGTTCACCTACTTTAAGGAATAATAATGATGCCCATTAGATGACTGTGTCTGGACTGGTAGCTAACAAAAAGCAATCGTATATATCAGTTGAAGAGGTTGCTCCAAAAAAATTACCTCCAAAGCCTACAGATGTTTGTGGAAAACCAGAAAAGTCTGATGAGACGAGCCAGTTAACGACAACCCAGCTTCAACGATTAGTTTTAGGTAAGCAATTAAAAGTTCCTCGTCTCCAAGAACAATATTTCTACCCCAAGATACAGAAATCGAACGAGACATCTAACAAAGAACCTTCCAAAGGGTATGTTGTTGTGGGAGATAAAAGTTACTATAACCTGTAATACATGTATGTAAAATTTATTTCATAAACAATATAATTCATGTATCACCTTATCATAAATAATCCAATCAAAACCTATAAAGTCCTTAGTTACAAGCTATCAGAGCAACAAAAATCATTATCATCTTGTTTACTTTCGTCGTTACGATTTTTGATTTTAAAAAACTTGTCATCACGATAATGATAAAACAACCCCATTTGTCAAAGAAGAAACTGCTCTTTCATCACAATAACGCGCCAGTTCACTCGTGCGCTATTGTCACAGCAAAGCTGGTAGAATTGAGATATGATTTGCTAGTCCCGCTTAAATGTGTCACCCTGTAGGCCTTTCAATTCACAAAGCTAGAATTTTCAGCAATGAAAGCGAATGCCCTAAATACATTAAATATGAATTCGTCAAGAAATCGTCCTGTGCAAAAAAAAAGTGATTAAAATGCATCTTCTTTCCTGCCACGGGTATTAATCAAACAGCTCTCGTATGCTGTTTGTCGCAAAAGTCGCAGATGGCCACTAAGGTATTTTTATGGTATGCTTATGGTACGCAGGTGTCAAATCAATGGTCTTATTTCAAAGGGAACCAGGAGGTGTGTCAGGAGCAAATACCTTTTTTAACTTGGACTGCAATTATCCAAACCTCATCTGGAAAGAAAACTGACTAAGCCACTCACGACGGAACTTAAAATCTTCAATTCAGAAGATTCTAACTGGCGAAGAAAGACCTCAGGACTTAATACAACTTAAGAAGCAAACTCGCGTGTTTATCACTAGTGTGCTCTGAGCACCGATATGAAATTTGCCAAAAATGTATCTAAACAGTGTGTTGTTTCAATTAAGTGTATTAAAAACAAATTGCGTCCTTTTTTCCGAAAAATATGTACATAATTACATGGAGTTACGCGTAACACCCGTTAGTATACCATGATATAATTTAAATTATAAATTAGAGTAGACTGTGAAATTTAAATTAGGTTGGCACTACTAACTTTTGAAAATTTCATTTAAAATTTGAATGTCAAAGTGACTTTTCAAAAAACAGCAACAGAATGGTGAATGGAATTAACAGCTGCATTGAAGCTGGGGGAGAACACTTTGAACATTTGCTGTAATTCTCAATTACTCCACATTATTTGTTAGTGTTTTATTTTCTTTAAATTAAACATGAGAAACATAAACGTCACAACGTGTACCATAACCTCAAATTTTACTGTCAGTCCATTTGCAGGCTGGGTCATTGCATAAAAAACCGCCTACTCTAATTTATAGTTTAAATGATCTCACGGTACACGAGTAAGCTATTTACGTTAGTCGTCGAGGGTTAAAAAAACCAAACAGCCTAATTTCATGTTGAGTTGCGACGCGTCTTACGTCTTATCTAAAGACCAGGCAGACAGGACCAATTTGATGTGAAAATTTCACATGAAAATGAGCGTTACTGCCTGGTTGTTAGTTAAGACGTCTCCATAGCAACCGGCGATAAAGGGTTCTCTAGCGGCATGTAGGTACATTGCTGCCGGTCGAAAATACATTTTCCTGCAATTTTTTTTATTTACAAATTTTAAAAAAATCGCTCTGTAACTGCAAAGATCTATATTTTATCAACACGCCCACAAAATTTGGAAACGAAAAATCTTCAAAAATAAAAAAGTTACATTCAACGCCCTGCCGCCAGAGAATGGGACCTATTCTGTAACGAACCTGTTTATTTTAAACAGCCTGTTAAAAATAAACAGTACGATTTTCTCAAATACCTATTCAGTATGCGTCGGTCTGCGCAGAATCTGTTAAAAAATTAACAGGTGGTGTTTATTGTGGCTGTTTATTCGGAAATTTTAAACGGTACTGCTTGACATGCCTTTAAAATATTAACAGTACGTTTAAAATATAAAATGACAGCTGTGCACTCATTTATTGTAGTGGAAACTGAAAATGAAGATGCAGAAAGATGACATTATGCAGTTCTTAGTAAACATTTCCATTTTAAAACAATTTAGCAATGTTTCTGTACTTTTAAGTGTCCAGTCAATTATTATTTAACATAAATTTAAAAATAAGTAATATTGTAAAATTATCAGGAAAATGAACTAATAAGGTCTGTTATAAGGTTATATTCATATAATATGTTTCGGTCATCAATTTAGACTTTTTTCAAGGAATCTACAGGGTGGAAAGTTTAACTGGAATAAATTCAGTATCTTCACTGCAATTGATTTTGCGAAAAATTCCCGAAACACGTCGATTTTTGTTTTTAAATTGCCACTTTTTAGCCTGATCAGCTTTCTTTTGTTTTTACTCAGGGTGCTGTAACCACCTTTAAGTTTTTTTTTTCAAATGGGAAGATATTATGTCAACAGACACATCATTGGAAAGCTCATAAAAAAAGCAATACAACGATGTGTTTTGTTTCATGTATTTCTAGCTCATCTGAGAATAAGACCCTAAAAACTGTTTTTTTGGATGCTTCAGTGTGTTATTATCTTATCGTCTCTTTTTCTAATAAATTTAATTTTCTTTGCAAACTTTGTTAGTTTTCATCATTTATTTGACGAATGAAGTGATAGTTAATAAGAATAATGCACTATTGTAACAGAAAAACTTAAAATTTAAATTTCTTTAGAATGCATTTAGCTATTCCACAAAACCCGATAATCTTGAAGATTTGCAACAATTTATTACCAATGAAATTCAGCAAATCACTTCACAAATGTTGTAGTATGTAAGAAATGAGTTTCATTATCGTCTTGCATTTTGTCAAGAAAAACTTATATTGAACATCTGTTACATTAAAAAAACATTATATTTACCTAAAACGAAATTTTTTAATTTCAGGTCCTACAATTTTCAAACAGTATACCTACCAAGAAAGAGTTCTTTTTATTTATTTTTTCTTCCATTATTAGCTGGAAAAGTAAAAAAAAAACGTTGTACTCCTTTTTTTATAAGCTTTCCAATGATGTATCGGTTGACATATCTTCCCATTTGAAAAAAAAAACTTAAGGGTTGTTACAGCCCCCCTGAGTAAAAAGAAAAGAAAGCTGATCAGGCTAAAAAGTGGCGATTTAAAAACAAAAATCGACGTGTTTCAAGAATTTTTCTCAAAATCAATTGCAGTGAAGATACTGAATTTATTCCAGTTAAACTTTCCAACCTGTATAAATCATAACAATATCTTATCTGTACTACACATTAAAATTTGACTTAGTTAATTTATATATTCACACATTAAAATAAATCAGTACTTGCATTACACTGCACTATGTTTTACAATAAAAGTATGTTAACAATTTCTTAAAATAATATTACAATAAAAAAATTAAAGATATAGGTAATTATTTAATTAATTACAATTTCACTAATCAATTATAATAATTTTCTTTCCACTGCTGTTCTTTGCACTTCCCAGGTCCTCTTCGGCTTTTATTTACGTCAGACTTCAATATTCTAACCTTTTATCTTACATTGTTTTTGACATCATATATAAAACACCTGGAACCGTTATAGCATAATTTATGATTTTATTAAAGAGATGATACATACATTTGTCCACTCGATCGTGCTTCTTCATAATAATTTTCAATTCTTCCGTCTGTTCATGTGGTTCTTTTGGCATGTTTTTCTTCTGAAGGTGGTTCCGCTAGTAAACCTATTTGTTTCTGCATTATCGGTTTTTTTTCACATTTTCAAAATCACACTTATTAATTAACTCAGCTCGAACATGTACTTCAACCACTTCACGTCAAGAGTAAATTAAAAATGCTGCGAATGCATCTCGAATTCACACATTTCACTCTGATTAAAATGCCCACAGCGGGCCTCTACACGAAATTCTAGACCTTCCAAGCTCCCCGCACACTTCTGGATGTAGAAAAACCCATTTACGCAGAGCTCTCTTCACGTTTGCGTTACGTCTTATGCGTTACTTTAACAGGCCTGTTAAAAAAAGTAGTTTTAACAGCCCTGTTTAAAATTTAACAGTACTGTTAAAAATAGTGCTTCAAGAATAGGTCTTGGTGTTTATTGAATTAACAGGGCTGTTAAAAGTAAAAAATAAACGTACTGTTTAAATTAACAGGTTTCTTACAGAATAGGTCCCAATATTGACAGGTATAGATATAATTTCACATGCTACTTGCTGTTCATGGATATCTTAGTTAAATTCGTTCCAACCTTTCGCATTATCATGATCATGATTCGCATCTTGGGCAATAAAATAGCTCGACTAAGAAAAATTCTTTCTCAACCTTGGTGTATAATTACTATTATTAAGATATCAAACTACCTACATACATAACCGTTAGCAAAAATGTGTTACTTCTCTAACCTTAATGCGAACGAATGCGAATATTATAGGCATTAGCGCTACGAGACAAGAAATTAAAAAAATAACTCACAGCATACAGCACATGGAAACATATGTAAGTTTAGCAATCGGAATTATATTGCAATTTCATTAAACACTGGAAAATGACTGAAAAGTATCAATCACTGCAATTTCTCACCACAATCACTAGCATCACTATCGAACGATTTACCCGAATTGAGAAAAATATTGTCAATAAGTGTGGTTATATCTACAAGAGCCCAGATGTTACCATCGCTCGTCACCAGCTCGTCACGAACGATCGACAGAGTAATGCCAAATGCCAATTGTAAACACATGCAGCGGCGTAGTCAACAACTTACTATAACACAGCGGGTACCAAACGGTGTTGTGCGAATTTGACAAAGTGCCATTCTGTGTCAAAGTTAGAAAAGCACTCCCACTAAATTATACTGAGTATTTCTCTCACAAGATTTAAGCCAATCGAATCCTCCATTTTTTTAAATTCACCAAATCAGCTTCGAATTACGCACCTAGTGCAAATTATTCATAATGTTTCTTAACAAAAGCTTTTCAAAAATATATAAAATTATTTATTATTTGGAACAGTATCATCAATTTTAGCAACATTGAATCGGATCAGGCACAGCAATTTTATTAAGGACCGGTTTTTTCACCTCCAGATAAGCTTCCCGATATCTTTTATCTGGCGGATAGTGAAAAGTTGCGTCTTTGCATCGAACGGTAGCAGTATCTGCCCCATAAATATGTACTACCAGGACCTTATTTTATCGGCTACTTTTTCGGCCGATAAACCCCTCATCCGGCCGTTTAACCTAACATTTTAAAACCTACAATCAAATAACCTCTAAATATCCACTAACTATACGAAAATTAGATAATGACAAATCACATGCTTGATTATTTTGACATTATTATTGGTAGGCGATAACGGATACCCACAAAGAACATATTTATTCACCCCTATAGCCTATAGCAAATCCAGTAGAGGCAGCTGAAAATTTATACAATGGGTCGCAATTACGAACTCTAAATATTATTATGAGAATGTTTGGTATTTGGAAACGTCACTTTCCAGTGTTAAGTTTAGACAGTTTAGGCTGGTTTAAGTAACAGAACCAGGTTACACAACATAGCTTGCCAAGAAAAAGAAGAAATTTTCGAATATGACGAAGAACAAGAAGAAGATTGATCCAGGTTGTTTATTGGGGCGAAAATGATAATCACGGTTTTGAGATTTGAGGCACGTAATACTATGATAACTTATTTTGGAGGCTTGTTATAGAGCGAGAGCCCGCTGCAAAAACCTGGCCGATCAGGTTACAGGGTGGAATGTTTTTTAAATGTTAGTACTCACATCAACCTTAAGAAAACCCTTGGTGTGCCTGGGCAGAGTCTGTTCATAAGTTTAAGAGAGCCAAGAACTCAAAGATTGCGACAGTTCAACAACTGACAAGGGAAAAGCTTTGAATATGCAGTTTACAATGTGTCCCTGGATGGGGTGCCCATGAGGTGATTTTTTTTTTTTTTTTTAGTAATTTGTTTGGAGAAGAATATTTTTGGTGTTGGGTGGTTTTGCTTGTTATAAATTACAAAAAAAAAGATAAAACATTGCAAACTTTAGTTGCTGTTTTAATTGGGGGCTTTTTTCTATGAATAGGATCGAATTTTTGTTTAAGTCCCAAATTGTTTGATCAATCTAGTATTTAAAGCCGAACACTGCCTAGCAACGCCTAAAACATATTTAAACTTTATTAAACTTCATCGTTGTCAAAAAAATCGGAGTACTAAGTCTTCAGCAAAGAATTGTTTTAATTCACTGTTACGGTCTTGGCGACGTATCATATGGTCACGTAATCCAAGAATTTCAAGAAAAAATTCTTGGGGTTCATTTGAGCCGCAATGGGTTGTTCAAATTGTTTTGTTAATTATTTTAATGGGAATGAGGTATCAGCCGTGACTGCAACTGTGTTCAGGTTGCTAGGCAATTGCTTCAATTTATGGACAAAATTAAGCAAAACCAGTCTAGACCAAAAATATTCTTCTCCAAACAACTTACTAGAGAAAATCACCTCATGGGCACCCCATCCAGGGAAACACTGTATATATCAATGTAATGTTTTGACTATACTCGTTGGCGTAATAGTCTACCTCATAAAGTTTTTGCTTTTCATCCAGATAGTAAGGATTCGATTACCGCTCATGTACGTTTTTTTTTATTTAAAAAAAATGTTTTTTTCTACTTTAATTAATCTAATACTTAAAAACAGTATTCACTGTTAGTAACTATTTTATATTTTAATGATTAAATGATTAGTCTAATTTAAATATTATGTACTTACATATTTATTATGTTCTTTTGAATAAAAACAGATGTCCTCAATAAAATAAAGTAATTTATATTAAAATTAATATTGTTTTTAAGTATTAGATTAATTAAAGTGGACTATTATTTGTATGAATAGCAATGTGTTAGGTATCAATAGTTTCATTCGCTCCAACTTGCTCTTTTGCACTTTGCCCATAATTAATATTGCTTAATTCGCTGGTCAAAAAATAACAAACACAAACTGTCACACTGTTAAATTTTAGGTTGTTGTCAAAACTGTTGCAAAGAAGGTTACAAAAATTGTTCTCGTTTTATCACACTACTCCGATATAAGTCTCTCTTTATCGCTACAAATTTATCTTCTTGGTAGTTATCGGGAACCAACTTGCAGATTGAAGAGACTGAAATGACTTATCTACGGGTAAAAGCTGCAGATATGTTTATCTGCAAGATACGTATCTGCAACTTTACCTGATAGTTGAAAAGACCGGCCCTAAAGCACATGTATTGCCAAATATAAAACTTTTTATTCTTCTTTGTATTTTTACAAAAAGGGGCCGTTTGCATAAATTTTTTAAAAAAGCACTAACGATTAAGAAGATAAATACCAGTGTTTCCATAAAACCGTTCATACTTCTCGTAAGAAGTATCAATTAAGCACTAACCATTAGCCACTAAGGATCTAAGTTGGGAATTTTCAACTAACGGCTTTAGTGGATGTTAGTGCTTAGTTGTAAGACTTTATTTTTTGAATTATAGTGATTATATGACACAAAATAAATTGAGCCAATAGCAATTACAGATTTTTCATAGTTACGATGTATACAGAGTGTTCGGTAATTCGACAGCCATCGCTTTACTGTGGCCTCACAGCATTCAGAGAAAGCATATTTTGCAATTACTTGATTTTTTTTTAACATCCGATAAAGAACTAGAAGGATTTTAAATAGGCCAATCAGAGAAATGGTTTCATCAGCCCCAGTTCTGTGGAATCAAGTATTCTGTTTCAAAAAAAAGACACTTTGTCACATTTGACGGCTAAAGTCAATCAAAAATCAGTGGCGTATACTGGGAAAGATACTAACAAAATAACTGCATCATTCAAAGTGGTTTATTATTAAAGAAAGGTAACTTAAATATTTAAAATAAATGTTCAAATCGGCGACCATCGTTCTGTATACAAAGACGGGCCAACAACGAACTTCTAGCGTTTTCAAAAACCTCTGGGGTATTCCTGATTTGATCAGACGCTAGTAGGATTGAGTGTTGCAATTCGTTCACATCAGGAATATCGATGGCATAAACAATCGATTTCACAACGGAGTTAAATCCATACTCCTGGCCGGCCACGGAAACGGGCCATCCATCTCTCCGGAAATCATTCACAAAACTGCTGCCTTCTTGGAAGATCTTCAGGCACTAATGCTGGGACACGATTAATATGGTATGGATGCAGATGTTTCTTCGAGATTGTTATCCATACCGTTGTCGCTGGAACATGAATTCTGCGAGCAATCTCGCGCACACTAAGAGCGGGTTCAGCGGCTACCATATCCAATATTTGTTCATCCCGCGCTACAGCATTATCGGCTACAGGTCTACCTCTGTCTTAATTCATAGGCCTTAAATTTCCAAATTCTTGAATACGCCGATAAAAAATGGAAAACACACCGCGATAGGGGACGTGACGATCCTTCTAGGTACAACCTCACTGCCGCTCCACTATTGGCACCGACTTCACCATAGGTGCATGTCGGCTAGTTCATTAAAGGTATAAATGCCACCCATTTTTCAAGTTCAAATACCACTATGAACACCACTGGCTTCAATTAATCAAAATTGTCACACTGACAGTAGCCGGATTTTTTTTTCTAGGTAGCTTAGATTGATGATCACAAACTAAATTCTGACCTAATCTCTGATTGGGTGAACTTTGAAACCTGTAGCTTCTCAAGGAGTGAAAGTGGAGAAAGTTTAACACTAGATTGGGACTCTGCGATTCCTAAAGAGATGGCTGTCGAATTACCGAACACCCTGTATAAGTGAGTATCCTCTTGACGACGGGGTATATTCATTTCGGTGTTTCGGCTGGCTCCAACAATGAACTTTGCCAAGGAACGATTTTTTCGAGATTTTTTGATGATTGTTAATAAACGTCAGAAAAAAAGTTCCGTCAAAATTTCGCATATTTTAGTAAGTTATATAATCGTAATGAATACCACTCGAGCATTGAAAATAATCTGATCAAACTATCCTCGTCATGACTCGGAAGTTTAATCGATATTTTCTATGCTCTTGTGATATTATAACTGACTAGTGATCGCCTGTCACTCGAAATTCGAGTGGTATGTATTGAATGGGTAATAAAATCAATGTAAAAATAAAAAAAGTGAATACTTACGTAAATAGTGTTGAATAAAGACTGGTTACCATATTAGATATTACAATTTTTAATTTGCCTTGTCTGAATAATTAAAAAAAAAATTAAGACGGAATAATTTCTTTATAAACAATGTTTTGCCTAAACACTAGTTCATTGTGCGGTATAAGATGCTCCTGATTGAATTGTCCGCTAATGTAAAAACGGAGACCATTGAATGTACGAAACAGAAGACATTACTACCAGTATTGTGTTGAAAAACCTCTTGAAGTATATGATCAATAACGGCACGTTGTTCAGTATTAGCCGTTTCAGACATTTGATTACACATTAAATCTTCCGCTTCTCGATTGATTTGTTGAGAAAGTCGCAGGTCAGTTAAACGAAAATATTGTGGAATTGGTAAACCAATTTTTTGGTAAACCAAGAATTGTATTTAGTACAGCTTCATTCATCCTCTATTTCACACTCTTCACACCCCGCACCCATCCAGAGGGATAAATGTCTTAATAACCATGTCTTAAGTGCCCTACACAACTTGCTCACAAAACCTCAGGGGTGGGGCTTAAGATATATTTAGCTGCAGTTGTCCAACTTCTCACTTAAGGTTGTCATTTACTGAGAGACAAATTTCTTCCGATGTTGAAGTGAGATAAAATTTTGTACATTCGTCGTGAGATGCTGTAATCTGGTGTACAATAGTGAAACTAAAGTGTCTCGGTGAGATCTGCTTTGTGATATTACAGTGACCTGTTGCTTTTAGGGACCAAGAAAATACCCAGTTAACTAAAGATTATTTTCTGTGTTATTCCATACGTTCAAACTGAATATTGACCTGGGTGACCATATCTCTTTACAACAATGGGACGGGACACAGCTGCTTGTACCTACCCTCAATAAAACTAAGTAATAAATACTTCATTTATTTTAAACGTTGTTGAGCAAATCCTTTTTCGCTTGGTGTGTAGTATTTGTTGACAAATAAAGAAATTATGAAAAATATAAAATAACAATATTTATGGTGGCGTAAAGAAATGTACACTGACCGGCAAAATTATCGCATCATCCGATAATCTCATGTAGAAACTTAATTTAAAATTAATAGAACGCTTATTACAGTAAA
The DNA here is from genome assembly GCA_963583935.1 of Diaperis boleti. NCBI lineage: Eukaryota > Metazoa > Arthropoda > Insecta > Coleoptera > Tenebrionidae > Diaperis > Diaperis boleti. Next base: position 32,620,613 of record OY757242.1, on the reverse strand, counting down.
TAATTAAATTAAAAATTAAACTGTGATGATCAATTTAAGCAAATACCCTAACAATGAACGGATGGGTAGGATAACTTTCCAAAGTAACATAAGAACAAAAATTTTGTGCTGTTAATTTTTAAGTTCGAAAATTTTTATTGGCTGCATTTCTACTCTCACACACACAAGTTTCAGTATTTAGTATTGCCCCCTCGAGCCTGAATAACTGCCTCCATTCTGCGTGGCATACTGAGAATCAGTCTTTGGATAACGTGTTGATCGATTTGTTCCCATTCTTCATTTAACGCTCCAATTAACGCGTTTAGCGTTTCAGGACAATTTTGACGTATCTTAATTCTCCGTGCAAGTTCATCCCAAAGATGTTCAATGGGATTGCAGTCTGGGCTTCGCGCTGGCCAAAGTAATTTTGGTATTTCAACCTCATGCTGGTAATCCGTCACGACCCTAGCGGTTTACGGACGAGCATTGTCCTGCATGAAAAGAAAATGGTTCCCTACATATGGTGCGAATGGTACCACATGAGGTTCTAAAATTTCGGTAATATACCGATGTGCATTTAGGGCACCACCAGCGACGAGGACGAGATCTGTCTTGGCCTGCATATTAATTTCTCCCCAGACCCTATGGGATCCTCCACTAAAATTTTTCCGATTCACCATTGTACATTCTAAATAACGCTCGACTGGTCTTTTCCACACTCTCAAACGACCATCAGGTGAATCTAGAGCAAAACGTGACTCATCCGTAAACAATACTTTTCCCCAATCCTCAGCTGTCCAATGGTCATGATCATGAGCAAATTGTAATCTAGCTCTTTTGTGTTCTGGGAGAAGCAGAGGCCCATCCGCTGGCCTTCTGCTACTCATTTCACTTTCCCTGAGTCGCCTCGTTATTGTTCTCTCACTAACTTCAACAGTTCTGGTATTCCGAAGAGCATTTCGAAACTCTGGAGCAGTTAGATGCCTATTCCTCAACGATCTTAGCATGACAAATCGGTCATGAACTTGTGATGTGCCCCTTTAACGGCCCTGGCCGGTTCTGCGTTTGTGTTCGCCAGTCTCTTGATACGTACTGGCAACTCTGGAAACCGTCGATTGATTTACCCCAAGAAATCTACCTACGTAGCGTTGGCTTCTGCCGTTACGCAGCAGAGCTATTGCCATTGGGGCCTGTTCTGATGTTAAATAACGACTTTCTCTGTTGATGTTTTTTTTTGCAAATGGACTAAAAAAGTTACTGTATTTAGAATAGAATTCATCAAAACTGAAAATCGACTGCTAACTTACATTGTTTGAAAAAAAAAGGATTCAACTTTATTTTTTATTTTCTCAAAAATGTGACTAATTTCGACAATTTCACGTTTAATTGTGAACTTTTTGGTTTTAAATCTCTCATAATTGCCTACCACCACCTACTTAGTTTCTTTTATACGCCTGCTATTCTCTCTCTTGAATTGTGATAGCAGGTATGGTACCGATTAGTCGCAATTGTGTTACTTTTAAGTGATGCGATAATTTTGCCGGTCAGTGTATTATAAAAATATAGGAGTAATATTCTGAGAATATAATTTCGACAAAAATCAACAATGTGGATTCAGTGTTGTTGTTTATTATTGATAAGTGACAATACATTAAAATTAAATTAAAATTAAAACAATTAATTATTAATTGCGTTATGTAATGTTTTTTACACGTTCGCTACGGCCATTTAAAAAATAATTAACTCAGAGTTTTTTGTTGTTCCGCAAATAATTAATGAACCTGTGAAATTTTTGAAAATGGAAAGTAATCTTCACATAGAACTTGTCAATGTCTTTCATTAAAAAAGAAACAATTATCAAAATCGGTACAGTACAGACTGTTTTATTTGGTTGAAATTGATTCATGTTCAACGATTAAATATATAGATAATTCAATAATCCTTTATGTTCCTTTTTCAAATGTTTTTATTTCAAGGGCAACGCTGAATATTAGTGTCACATTCTTTACTTTTGTCACATTTCAACATGGATCGTTTTGGGGAACATTCTTTGATGTTTAAACAACTTTATTAATAAAATAATCTTACTAAATCACTTTCGTGCTTTTGAAACAATCTGTCGTAATCCTCAAGTTGATTAAAGCGCAATACTCGTGTCATTTTTTTTGACAAATTAAAAAATTAAAACGTCAAAAAATGACACTCGTAGTTGCTAATCAATTTTCGTATTACAAATTACCCGTGCAAATTACACTCATGTAATAACAAGTGGAAAACACAAGTACAAACAGCAGATTCCTTTAACCTACTAAATCTCGTTCGTCAAAATAAAAAAATTCAATTGCCAATAATACAATTTCTCTTACTCCCTTTATCGTAATGGACCCATGGATTAAATAGAAAGCAAAAATACGAGACATTCTAAATTTGTTTAATAGGACAGATCTTCTCTGCACATGTCAAAAAGTGGTAGCAGCATTTGTGGCAACGGCTATTGTTAATTCTTGGAAATTCAACTTCATGAAGCTCAACAATTTAAGAAGCAAACAGGGGTGTCATCATAGCAAACCTTCATTTTTGACACTTTAAGATTGACATTGGCTACCACAGATTTTGGCTACGACGTGCCGAATGTGAACCGCTTTTGTTTCATGGCAATCTTGACCAGATTTTTATTTAGACACCCGTTATGTGTCTTCATTGACAAGGTAAATGTGTCACTTTATCTGATTAGCCTCATAAAGTGGACAAAAGGTGTTATTTTATCTGCGTAATCAGTTAAATTGACACGTTTAGTTTGTCAATGGATTCTTTCAAATTCTTACTAAATTCTCGACTAAATTGCTAGCAGAATGCCCGGCGTTGCCAGGAGGGCGTAGCTACCAATGAGGTTCCCCTTAGAAGCCGCCTCGGGACAGGGAGGCTTAGCTACCATTGGGACCCTTCTTGGGACAGGGGACGTAGCTACCATCGGGCCCCTCTTGGGACAGGGGGCGTAGTTACCAGTATCGTGCGTTCAACAGAAAACGACGTCAAGTGGCCCATGGAATAAAAAACGTATGGTGTAGATGGTGACAAATTTGTCACCTGACATCCAGAGCTTTGAAGGCTCCTGCCGTTCTTCTATCCACATTTAATAATGTCACTTATTACCCGTAACAAGCACTGCATGCCTGTGATCTAAATGCAGACATGACTTGAATATCCCAAGACTTGCTTTGTCGTCGATTTTTGTTGAACGCACGTTATACAACGTGTCCCAGAAATAAGTACATTAGTTTGGAGAGGTGGTTGAACTCATCGAGTACAACAACTTTTTCCTTTACCATTTTTTCGAAATCGCATTTTTAAAATTATAATTTTGCAACCCCCCAAAAATAACGATACGCTTATGGGTTTCTGACACAGTGATAGTGACCGTGAATTCTGTTATTTTTCTGGTAAAAATGATAAACGTACCTACCTGTTATTAATCAGTTTAATATCGGACTTTACAACAGCTTGTAGTTAACTGATTGTTAATTGAGTTTGTGGTGGACAAAGTTTGTGTTCTGTTCTTGTATAGTTTTGTTTTCATAAATTCCCAATTTTACAGTGCGGAAATTAAGTAAGGAATAAATTCAGTAAACGCATGTGGTAGGGTTTATTATAGCGCATCCGGGGAACGTATTTTTTCATCTTTTTTTTTACAGTTATGACGTGATCATTTTTTGTAATGGCAACCTATGTTTTTTATTTTACATTCGCATAGAGTTTTTTATGCTATCTTCAAAGTTATCAAATACTTAATAGGTTAGATAAGGAAAAAATGAATTAAAACGGCGCGGCGCAGTTCAAATTAGTAAAATTTGAAAAAATTAACAGTACAAACTAAACTGGTACAAAATAATTGTGTCTAAACTGTTTTTCTCTGATTAAATAATAAATGAACTTAATAATATTTGGTTGCAACAGGATGGTGCTCCACCACACCAAGCCCGGTGCGGCGTTATTTGGACGAAATGTTCCCAAGAAGATGGCTAGGAAGAAGAGGTCCAATAGAATGGCAAGGTGTATCAAAACCGACCCAACAATTTGGATGATCTTAAAGGAAGAGTTCGACATGAGTACAGTTTCATAACTCCCCAAACCATTCAAAACGTATTGGCTGCTCTTTATGATCGTCTTGGAGTTTGGCGGATGATGCAGGGTCATCAGATTGAACATTTGGTGTAATATCTTTAATTTATAACTCTCACATCAATGATCTTTTTGTTAATTTGTTAGCCCTACCTTGAAATTTAGGGTTGTTTTTGTAGACATTGCTCATGTAGACAAATAGTATCTTTGCAACCTTGGTTACGGTTGCAAAGTAACGGTTTGCCCATTTAATAATTTGGGTGCGCAAAGTTTACTTTGCGCACGCAAATTATTCTTTGCACACGCAAGTTCAGATAAACAAACTACTGAAAACTGAATTTGCCCCTGGACTCCAATTTTATGTTGGAATTTATTCCGCATTCGCAATAAAAAATAGTATGTCCAACTCGTGCGGCGTTGTCGATTGCCCCCTCAACTTCGCTTTCGTGGGAAATCGACAACTTGCCGCACTAGTTGCACAATATACTATTTTCCACTGATTTGTCAACTTTGTTTTGTTTGGATTTCTATGCATTTTTTCCTTAAATTCCGATAAATTCCGATTCAAAAACATAGGTTGCCATTAAAAAAATGTTTTAACTGTCAAAAAAAGTAATGAAAAATTATTATACGTTCCTCGGATGCGCTATCATTAACCCTACCACATGCTTTTTAAGTTTTATTTCTAGCGCAAATACTAATGGAGTTACTGAATTTATTCCTTACTTAATTTCCACACTGCATATCTTTTATTACAATTAATAATAATTCGTTTTTTGTCAGTTCAAACATTGACACCAATTTGTTCGTAGTTGCAGTGTCATTTTTTGACATTTTAATTTCCCGATGCGCAGCAGAGGGCATTTTGTCAAAAAATGACACGAGTGGGTATTGCGTTTTAATCAACTTGAGTGTTACAAAGTAATTCTGTAAGATTATTTCATGAATAAAGTTGTTTAAACATCAAAGAATGTTCCCCAAAACGATTCATCTTGAAATTTGACATAAAAGTAAAAAATATGACACTGAATAAATCAGCGTTGCCCTGGAAATAAAAACATTTGAAAAAGAAACATAAAGGATTACGATTGGTCGAAAACAATGATGAATGAAATATTCAATTTAATTTTTTTGATGTTTTAATAGTTATTCTGCTATTCGGGGCGGAGACAAATCCAACAAATCAAAGATCGGAAAAATCGGTCCAGCATGAGTTATAAATGGTGTAATTAACCCGATTTTGTTTTATATACACTGTGTCCCTGGATGGGGTGTCCATAAGGTAATTTTCTCTAGTAAGTTGTTTGGAGAAGAATATTTTTGGTCTAGACTAGTTTTGCTTGTCTTACAACTGTAGAAAACTAAAACAGTCAAACATTTTAATCAACCTGTTTTAAAATAAGCGGTTTTTCTTTAATTTTGAAGATGTTTTTTTAAGTCCATGAATTGGAGGTAAAGTTACCTAGCAACCTGAACACAGTGACAATGACTACTGATACCTTATTTCCAGAAAAATAATTAACAAAACAATTTGAACAACCCATTCTGGCTCAAATGAACCACAGGAATTTTTCTTGGAACTCTTGGATTACGTATCGATATGATATGCCGCCAAGACTGGTAACACTGAATTAAAAAAAATCTTTGCCGAAGACTTAGCATTCAGTTTTTTTTGACAACAATGAAGTTTAATAAAGTTTCATTAGTATACAGGGTGTTATTGAAATGCATGTCAATAAAAAATCTAGGCCATCTAGAGGTTTAAAGAAGCCCCAACAGCCCATTTTTTTATGTCTAAAACGATGGGGATAAATTAACCATTTCCACGCATAGTCCACGCCACTGTCGATTGCATTTTCAAGGTAGATACAATAATTACAATTTTGCAGTTGAATCCTAGCAACATAAAGTGACAACCAATGGTTAATAAATTGTCAATTAAAGATTGACAAGTGTAATGTCAAAATTTTGATCAAGCCAGGTCCGCACCTCGCGAGCGTGATGAGAAGGGGCTCCGTTATGAAGATACCACATATTATCACGTCGAGTAATCAGAGGTACTTCTTCTAATAAGTTTCTTAGCTCCACATTTAGAAAATTCAAATGCACGGTGCCACTTAAACGAGGGGGCAAAATGGATGGAAATATCAAATTGTTGCTAACCACCCCAGCCCACACGTTCACACTAAATCGGTCTTGAAAATGGTTCTCTCGTACTTCATGGGGGTTTTCGTCGCATCAGATATGAGTATTGTATGCATTAAAATAGGCATCTCGCGTAAATGTTGCCACGTCGGTTGATAAGATTTTATCAACAACACGAGGATCTTCTTCATTTCTTTGGAGTAACCACTCACAAAATCTCATTCTTCGAGGGAGCTGCTCAGGTTTTGAATGCCTGCAACTTACGGATGTTCCTCATCAACAAGGGCCAGAGTATCTGGCTCAGTGTCCAAAATACGTTCCGCCCGCTCTCGAACGTCTCATGATAGAGACGTTATACCTCACAAGCGTTTCCTAAGGCTCTTCTATAAAACAAGACAATGTCGGTCAACTCAGCATTTGTATAGACTTCCATGTAGAGAGAACAATTATGACGGTAAAGTGTGACACTTAAAAAAATTCAATTTTCCCTTCTATTATTGTTGCTAAGCAAAGGAGAGTACATTTTTAATCACCTTTAACGCAGTAGCGGACGGCAGATTTTGACCAAATTTTTAATCATTTTTATCTCGAAAACGAAAAGACTTTTATTACAAAAAATTTTGACAATGACTTCCTCTCATCATGACCAATTACCGATTTTATTTTTGACATGCATTTTAAAAACCTGTAGTGGACGTAGCGTCTAACGAAGTACCGCACTAAAACCTGGTATTTTTTAGGCGTTGCTAGTCAGCTTTTGGTTTTGAATACTAGATTGATCAAAAATATTTTGGACTTGACAAAACTTCGATCCTATTAAAAGGAAAAAGCCCCCAATTAAAACATATCAACTAAGATTTGCAATTTTTTATCTTTTTTTTTTGTAATTTTATAACAAACAAAACCAGTCAAGCTATTCTTCTTCAACTAGAAAAAATCACCTCATGGGCACCCCATCCAGGGACACATTGTAGATAGATAATAGAATATAATATCGACTGATCAAATTCTGGTTTTAGCGGGTAAGAACGTCAAATAAGTGTAGATTTTTTTGTCTTTAATTTTTTGCTCGGTGATTTTTTTATTTACGCACAGATATACTAACGTTATTACGTTTAAGTTTTGACAAAATAAAAAAGAACAACACCTGTTGATTACTGTATTGCGTTTAATAGCTTTGAACTTATGTATGTGGGTTTGGAACGCCAAAATTGAAAATGCAACAATGTTTTGGAACGACTAAATTTTAACGTAAATACGGTGTTTCCGTTTGTATTTTCAAGGTAGAATGCATTTTTTTTTATTTTGGCAGCGACTATACCTAATTTGTTTTATTCTTCAATTGACGGAGTACGTATTGTTTGGTAGCCGCTGTGTTAATAAGTTGTTGAGAACGCCACTGTTTGTTTGGCGCTTTGGTCGCACTGCCGGTGTGCATGCTGCCAGCTGATAACCACACTTGTTGCCGATGTTTCTCTTTATTCAAATAGCTAAATCGTTTCATAGTGATCCGAGTGAATAATTTCCTGTGCCTAACGACAGTGCAAGTGGATGAAACAATTTCGATGCAGTATTTTCCTGTATGTTTGCCGATATAAAATGTGAGTTTATGTGCAATTATTTTATTTCTGGTGTCGTAAAGTTAATGCATTTATCAGCATTTATAAAACATTTTGAGTTTAGAAGTAACCTTTTTGTTAAGCTCGTAGGGTGTTGGGAATCGATTTGTATAGTAGCCTCAAGCTTAAATTGTCACGGGGTTGGGAGGGGAAATGATGCAGGGCCAACTTATTTATGAACGTCCTAAACTGGTTCTGAAATAAACATTCTACTCTTGATCGACTTTTCGGCGAAGATGTAAAGGAATGGTGACAGGACCGTATTGCCAAAAATGTAAATTGAGTTGATCACTTCCCTCAGTACGTGTAACAAATTAATATTTTACTGTTCAACTTTAGAATACATTAAAAGTGCAAGCCTTAGAAAACATATTCTGGACCAAATAAATAAAAACAAATACCTCACTTTAGCTAGTAATAATTCATAACAAAATATTAAATACGTGTCTGGAGAAGGACGCGTGCCGCGGTACAGAAACCCCGTCTTGCAATCGAGTCGACCAGTTGTAACAAGACAATCAAAACCGGTTAGAGTCCATATGGTATCGGTTACGACTTACTTGTTCCGCAATGTCTCGATTCCGATAAAAAAATCGATAAAAAATTCGTGACAATTTAAGGTTGAGGCTACTATAACGTTAATACAAACTGACATTTAAATATGGGCTCATTCCATTCTGTCGGCCTGCAATCACTTGGTCAAATCGCTACCTTAGTTTCACAAGGTTGTAAGTGCACTTTTGATAGTTTTGAGCTCTAGGTTTTCAGTAAATGGCTTCCAAAGTTTAGACAATGTGCTTGCGCATACAACTTTGTTTAGGTTTCAACTTGTTATTACGTCAGCCCAGAAATAGTGTTCTATAAGTTCATTTTCGGGAAAACGAGGTTGAAGGTTTAAAGGTGTATAATTATGTCGCAGACGTATACTGTAACATGACTTTACATGAAAAGTCTAGATATTTCATGAAATGCTGCCCGTTTGTGGAATCCTGTACGATTTCACTAAGGGTCTGTCTGGACAGTTCATGATCCCACAATGATCCCACATGATGATTACGCTATCTGTCTCCTTTTGCTTTTGCCAGAGCGAAGGATCTGAAGCTACAAACAAAAATCAAGAACAGACACAAGAAAACATTCAAAAAATCAGAAAGCAATAAGACGTTTATGACATAAACAGTAATCCAACCGAAGATAACGAAGATGACATTTTTCCAAAAGAACACAGGCTGGCACCACGTTTGTTTGAAGAAAAGAAACTTTGTTCACATCAACTGCGCCGTTTCAATCAACAATAATGGGTTGTTGTGTAATAAAATATGTGCCTATCAAATCAAACAATATTAGAAGAAAGACGTGATGCAACGCAGAGGATGGAAACTGCGGCAAAAAAAATGTTAAGCACTGCTTGAGATCGGACTCCGTCTGTAAAAATAGGAGACATTGACTTACTAACTGTTCCAAAAGTTGACAGACAGTTCGATTTCATGTTCTGGTTCGTAATTTGCGATTCGGTGCAATGGATTTCCATAGCAACCGGCACTTGCGACCAGTCGCAAATCAACATGAAATCGGGCTGAGAGGTCCTACAGATCCTCCATATTTATTGTGCATTATAACTGCCCAAAAAAATGTGAAACTGGCATTATGGTTTGGGCGTGAAAATTTAACAACTTAACTTTAAATTAAATTTAACACTACAAAGTGTATTTGCAGAAGAAATAACCTTTTATGTAATAGTCCTTGCCACCAAAGCCTGAATTAAAGGTTATTTTCATAAAGTTTTTTTTTTATAATTTGTAGATTCATTTTTATTTGTTATTTTTATTTTTTCTTTAATAAAGCCTCTCTAATATGTATATCTAATCCGTTTCTGAGTTTTTTCACAATGTGTTAACACGTCTAGACATTTCATGAACTGTCCAGACGCTTAGTGAAATCGTCCAGGATTCCATAATCTGGATAAGGATTCTTTATACTTTATGCAACTTATATCATCTTTATCGCAGATTAAAGTTTTAACTTTAGTGTAAGGAATGATACTGTAATTGAATTTCAAAGCTTCGGTTTGATAATTCAGATAATCACCTGAGCTCATTTGAATGATCTTGAATTTTAGTTTATATGACTGGAATTTTTGTAAGAAGTCGGATAAGGGTTAAGGGGGACCAGATGTCAAAACTGCGTAGATATCGTTCGATACAGCTATGGGCGTTGTCGATTTCTTGGACGTTGCCATGCCCAGGCTCCCCCAATTTTTGTTCTATAATTTTGATGTTTTTGCCTATATCAGAATAATTAAGAAAGCATTGAATGGCAAAGGACATGATTGAGTTTTTGTTCTCTGGAACACAGCTAGCTGTCCAAGCAGTCAGTTTAGTAATATTTAAATTGTCAAGTACGATTTGTTTTAAGATTCTCATCAAGGCACAGGCAATATGAACTCCAGCACGACCAGATTGAAATTCATGCCATATCGCATTGTATACAAAGATTCTTAGATACATTGGACTTAGGCAACGAGAATGTGTTTTGTAAATCGAAACAAATTAGTCCAACTGTTTCATCCTCTGCATATCGATTTCGATCGTTATTTCTTTTCATATACCCTACATCCTTACGACGGATGTGTGAATTGAATTCTTCAGTTTGTTTAGGTGTAGGGTTAGTGTGGGCTCTGAATTCAGCGCATTTATCGCACATATCTTTCTTCGGCTTGAAGAATGAAATCTTGAATTCATGTTTAAATAATTCCAAATAAATGTTAAACTTTACAGGTTCTGCTGTTTCTTCAAAATAGAGACGATACATTTTATTCAAATTAGATCTCTGTCTTGCTATTACCACGACAGTAATGGGATTCGATTGCTGGAAAACTCTTGATATGATTGCGCACCAGATTCTTTTTTCCTCCGGTATTTTCTTCTTTATATGTTTACCCTGAAGGGGTGTACGAAGCACTTCGGTGGAAGATCCATTTTTTGAAACAGTAATATACTCTTTGTTTACTGATGTTCAGCGTGTTCAAGAGGTACTCTTGACAAACACGAATGCAAACTCCCGAAACTATGAATGTGTATTCATAAGAGTATTATTGTTTTTGACTCACCGCATTCGTAGTTCTTTTCCGCTGGGCAGTCTTGCACTTGATATGTTTGGAGTAATAAAAATATTTATTTTCATCATTAAGACGCCAGAAGGTATCGTGAATCAGTTGACGTTCATCTTTGGTAATTTTTTTGGAACATTGGAATGAACATTTCGCATCAGAAAAGCCCATCTTGTAACTAATAATTCTTTTTTCAACAATTTTTACCTTTTACATTTATATATTCTTTACCGTGTTGTCTGTTGTATTTTCTTTTATGTTGCTTCCAATCTGAAGGGTCTTTCTTTCGCTTTATGGTTAATGTTTCATTTTCAATGGGTTCAGCAGCCATATCCTCTTCTTGAGATTCAGCTGAAATTCTTCCAAATTAAAAATATTCTGTTTTTCGCTTGTGGAAATCAAAGCACCTTCGTCACTGATATCTTTCGGTAATACACCCGTGGTAGAAACTCGATTATCCGGAACCAGATTATCCGGAACTCCGTTTTATCCGCAACAAAATGAAAATGAGAGTTCGTTTTCGACTCGTTTGTTTGAAAGTTTGGTGTCGACTGTCTTGCGATCGTGAGCGGTGCCAGTCAGGTAATAGTAATTTACGTTATAAGTCCGGAAAACTAATTTTTACAGTAACGAGTCGAAATGTTTACAGACGAGGCGACGAAGGAGCCGAGTCTGGAATTTTGAGACTAGTTACTGTAAAAGTTTCCGGACGTATGTCGTAATGCGTTTTATTTCATGCTACAGATACTAAATCATTGTTTTCATTTAAAAAAATTAAATTGGAATTCAGAATTTAAACATCCATGAATTGAGTATCTATGACAACAGGTTGATTTGTTGGTTGTATTTTTTTTACAGGACTTGTACTGTAAAGTCCCATTTTCCGGACTCAAAACTCTTACGTAAAACTAACAAATATGACACAGTATGAAATAAAAGGTTTTACGACCCTTTGGTTTTTCCCAACTGGCCGCTGCAAATATTTCTCAACATTAATCGTCAACGCCCTCATTATTCCGGATAATCGAGTTTCTACTGTACTTGCAAAATCTATCACTTCTACAGTAATGTTATTTGTACTAGAATGTATTTTTTTAATTTTAAATTAAACGTGTGCAGAATACTCACTCGTTAACAAAGCCTGCTGATTCAAATACGTTGATATCATCGTTTGTTGCTTCAATTACAAATTCAAGCTCTCTGAAATAATAGTATGTCTAAATTATTGTAGGTAATTCAACATGATCTTTTAGAAATGTAACCACTTAACCACGGCTGTATTTATGCCCAGTTGCAGCTACCAATCTTAATTTTAAGCTTTCCTTTTTTGCATAGAAACAGTTGTGTTGAAAATGATGGCTATACATACATTTACAGGGTGATTTTTAAAAAACGGCAGGCGCTGTAGAATTTTTATTTACGGGTCGATTTCAATAATAAAAAAAGTAAATCAAATGGCTTTTAATTTACTATAAGCTGACGTAAATGTCATAGTTTATTTTGGGCTCCATTCAATTTTCTTATTTTAAATTGTGACCCATAGTTTTTATTTATTTATTTGAAAGATCTCATTTTTCTTCATACACTCATGTGTAATATGCACTACATTTACTTAAAATTATTGTTTAAAAAATTGTAACAGTTGAAAAAAAAAAGGAATAAAAGTTCATAAAATCTTGTTGTCAACGGTGTCAAATAAGACATTGCCGTTATTATTATGTGAAAAGAAGCAAATGAAAAAAAAAAAAAATGTGACGATATTTTTTCAAATCTTTATTAAGAAATGACAAAATGACAAAAAAAAAACATCCAATTTAGTTAAATCTATTAGTTTAAATGCTGTTGAAACACCATCCCACTTTTTTCAATGCACAGTTGACACCTATGAGAAACCTGCATGACGGCGCTTAGAAGAGTATCAGGCGAAATTTCTCTACAGGCGATCACAATTCTTTCTCTTAAATCATCTATTGTTCTTGGACGCGTAATATAGACTAGATCTTCTAAGAATCCCCAAAAGAAAAAATTGAGTGGTGACAATTCCGGTGACCTGGCTGGCCACCGAATGGGACCGTGGGTTCCAGTCCATTTTTCTCCAAGCATTACTTCCAGGTATTCTGTATTAATTCGGGCATTGTGAGGTGTAGCCCCATCGTGTTGAAAATATACTGCTCTATATTGTGCTAGTGGTAGATTTTCTAAAAAATACTGCACATTTTCGGTTAAAATGCGATGGTACTTCTGGGCATTAAGTTTGCCTTCAATAAAGAAAGGACCAACTAGCCTGTTCCCTAAAATCCCACACCACACATTAACACTAAACCGCCTCTGACAGTTCTTTTCAACTATAATATGAGGACTTGTCTGTTAAACAACCCATTCTTTGTAAAAGTACATTAATCTGACCACAGTATTTTTTACGACAGAAACAAACGTCGTAAAAACATTATAATTTTCAATGTCAGAGAATCGCAGAAGAAATCTAAGCAAGAAAGAAAAAGCGATGATACCGAATCGATTCGAAACATACTTTGCGATACCCTATTGCGATACCCTTAAACGATGATTATATTTTCCGACTGGGCCAATTTAGTAAGGATAAAAATCGTCCTATAAAAGTTATCCTGCGTGATGAAAACGATGCATTACAAATACTTAAAAACAAAAGTAAAATTACGGGTGATAACCAAATACGTATATCTAATGATATGACTATAATGCAACTGAACTATCTAAAAAGTTTGAAGGCGAAACTTCATGAGTTAAATGATCCCTCCAAAGGAATTAAATTTATAGGTGGCCGACCGAAAATTGTGAACGTCGATCGTACGAGTACTACAACTACTACAATACCTGCAAAAAACTAGAAGATGAAACTATTACATATGGATGTCGGGATATTACTTATACTCATATACTGTATCAAAACGTAAACGGTCTTAGAACTAAGACTACGGAAGTACTACATAATAATGTTAATTTAAACTACGATATAATTGTTCTCACTGAAACTGGTCTTGATGAAAGTATCGCTACATCTGAAATCTGGTGATTATACAGTTTATAGAAGAGATCGTGACACCACTTCAAGTGAAAAATCAAGAGGAGGTGGTGTGTTAGTTGCAGTACTGTCTAAATATTCATCCCATCAAATATTTACTCCGGAGAATATTAATAGTTGTGAAAATATTTTTGTATCTGTTCTTATAGGTAGAGTGAATTTTGTTGTAGGAGGGGTATACATACCTCCATCATCCAATATTAACGTTTATCTAAACCATTTCTCTGCTATTGATTATATTATTGATAGATCTCCGAATAGTAAGATTTGTGTATTAGGTGACTACAATTTACCAAATTTCTCGTGGGTTGCTAAGGACAACTTTGTGGGCTTCTCGCCTGTTACTGTCAATTCTATACAAGATCAAATTATTGTCGATTCTCTCAATTATTTAGATTTTTCTCAATTTAATAACATAGTTAACTCCACCAGCACCTGTTTAGATTTAGTTTTGTCAAATTGGAATAATGTTGTGGTATCTAACAGTGATTTTAGTATTGTACCTAAAATTGATAAATACCACCCCCCACTTTCTGTTCTAATATCTATCCCTGCTGATCATGCAGAAATGGGTAATAACTTCAAATTTAAGTATAATTTTAAGAAAGCTCCTTATGAGGTAATCAACGACTATTTGGCTTCTCTTGATTGGTCTAGCTTTTTTGCTACTTCTGAAGTCGACACCAATGTTGATATTTTTTATAATATTCTATATGATGTTTGTGATAAATTTGTTCCCAAGATTGTTTTAGGGGATTGCCATTTTCCCAATTGGTTTTCTAATTGTACTAAATTGTTGATAAAAAAGAAAAATCGTTTTCATAAGAAATTTAAAAGATCACAGTCTATATCTTATTATAACAAATTTAAAGAATTTAGAGTATTAGTTAAGAATTCTGTTGAAGCGGATTATAAAAGATTTATTAAGTACACAGAACATAACATCAACTTAAATTCTAAATATTTCTGGAATTATGTCAACTCAATGAGGAAAACAACTAGAGTTCCTAGTTTTATGTATTCTGACGACAAAAAATCAAACGATCCGGTAACCATATGTAACATGTTCGCTGGCCATTTTCAAAGTGTTTACGTTAATCAAGGGAATTCAAACCCAAAAGTCTATGGAAACTTCACTAACTTTGATTGTTCACAGAACATAGCTGATATAGACATCACATGTGACCTTGTCTTCACCAAATTAATCTCACTTGATAACAGTACCAATCCAGGTCCGGACGGCATCCCGGCCTATTTCTTGAAACTATGCAGTCCAACTCTGGCTCTTCCTGTCACCCATATCTTTCAATTGTTCATAAAGTCTGGAACTTGTCCAGATAAATGGAAGAAGTCTTACATTTTGCCTTTATATAAGTCTGGAACTAGAAATGATATTCATAATTATCGACCAATTTGCTCTATCTCTTCGTTATGTAAAATTTTGGATTCAATTATTACTGATAAACTGATGTCAACTTTTAGAAACGTAATTTCTATCAATCAGCATGGGTTCATGCCCAAACGCAGTACTATCACCAATCTCTTTGTATACAATAACTACATTATCCAGACTCTTGAACGAGGAAACCAGGTCGATGCAGTCTACACTGATTTTTGCAAGGCCTTTGATCGTGTAAATATCTTACTACTGCTTACAAAACTGTGTAGATATGGGGTAATGGGGAATGTTTTGAAATGGCTTGCTTCTTATTTGATTGGTAGAACCCAGTATGTCCAACTTAATGGATTTTTGTCCAAAGAGATTCATGTAACCTCAGGCGTGCCACAAGGAAGCCATCTATCTTGGTCCGATATTGTTTCTACTATTTATTAATGATATTGTTCAATGCTTTATGTTCGCTTCATTCTTGTTATTTGCGGATGACTTAAAACTTTTTTTAGAAATAAATAATGAAAACGACGCCATCAAATTTCAAAAAGATCTTGAAGCTTTAAATAAATGGTGCATTGGAAATGATATGGATTTAAACATTGCTAAATGTAAGGTAATATCATTTTCGTGTAAAAAATCTTTTACAATAAATGATTATTTTATTGGGGCCAAGAAATTGACAAGGGTTGAATCTATATCAGATCTTGGTATCATTATGGATTCGCGTTTAAAATTCAGCCTTCATATTGATAACATAATAAGCAGATCATTAAAATTAGTGGGTTTTATTAAAAGACAATGTAAAAATTTTAACAATATAATGGTCATTTTAAAACTATTTTACTCACTAGTGCGGACTATATTAGAATATGGTTGTGTGATATGGAATCCTTATTATAAAAACAATAACGATCGTATTGAACGTGTTCAAAGAAAGCTGGTTAATTTTGTTTTATGCAAATTGAAAATTAATAAACAAAACATTTTGTACACAGACCGGCTTAAGCTGTTGGGTATGGATTCTCTTGAATCAAGACGCAAAGTGCTATTGTTAACCTTTGGTTTCAAAATTTTTCAAAATTATTTTGATTGTCCTGAGTTGACTTCTATATTCAATATTCGCGTCCCAAGTTACAATACTAGATGTACTGAGATTTTGGCCATTGATTTTCACAGAACGAATTATTCTTATTACTCTCCATCTATGAGAATGGCTCAATTAATAAACGAATTGTCCCATTGTGTTGACATTTTCAATTGCAATTTGAGTCAGTTTAAAAAAAAAATTACGTTCTGATTTGTGCGTTTAGAATACCTATTTTTTTTTGTTTGGTTTAAGTCTTCTTTTTATAGACTATTTGTAGAATGTACCTGTTTAGTTTAAGTGGTTTTGTAAATTTTGCCTTTTTTAGGCTTGTCCTGTTGGCAAAATATATTATTATTATTATTATTATTAAAAAGTATTTTTCTGTACAGAATTGGATTTTGTCTAATTGCATCTAATTGTAAATAAAACTCGCAAAATCGTAATCTTGCTGTGTCTTCTATGGCATGCACCTTTTGTGGAACGTAAGGTTTCATTTTGTTTTTCTTTCAAATGTACTGCACCGTCGAAAAATAAAGTTAAGTTACAAAAAAAAAAACTTATCGTTTGCGCGATCGCTGGTATTATTTGTTAAATGCCAACTTCGTTAATGCATCCCATAAATTCGTTGAATGGCAGCATAAATTGAAGTTGGTACTAGAAAGGCATGGGTTGGTTCAATTTCGGTGGTCAAAAATGTTTTCAGATTGTCCAGATATGAAAGTGTACCATCATCTTTACAGTTGGTGCCAATCGAACGCGAAGAAACCAAATTATTCACGAGCAGTGCCTTCGTAGTAGAGGAAAATGAAGAAGGAGTTGGCTTTGAATTTGCTCCAGCATACCCTCTTTCGCAGGAAAATAAATTCTCCAACGGATCTTCATTAAAGCTTCTGGGCGTTAGAAATTGGAGACCCATACCCCTCAATGTGGTCCATAAATAGCCAAATCTGCGCAAGGTGAAAATCCAGTTTGTTAGAGGAGGGCGTTCTAACGGGCTTTGGAGAAGTTGGAGTCGTGAAGTACATAGTCTGCAGCATTTCAATGGCAGACATCCAGAATGGAATATGTTCCATATATACTGCCATTTACATTGTCGAACAGATCAAAAAATAGCAGGAGGTCACTTGTGTCCGAAGCCGTTGGATCCAAGTAGTGTTCGGATTGCTGGGGTAACTCCTGACAAATCAACGCCTAGGCTTTTATTGCGCTCGCAACGCGGTGGCTGAAAACCTGGGTGCAGTGGCACACACTCATTGTTTTTATTTTGTCCCGCAAAACATGTTCGTCTGTTAGTGGCTATATCCACCAAGCTTTTGGTCTAGACGATACGCATCTACAATGTGTTGCCATGAAGCCACTTTTTTCTGCCCGTCTTGAATAAAATCCAACTTTTTCGTTATTAGTGTATTTCAAATGTCCTTCATAAGATGTGGGTAGTCGTATAAATGGACAACTTCATCCCCATCTATTGTGTACCCCTGGTAACGATTTTCAATTCCTTTGCGAATGCAGTCGGCGTTTGTTTTGTGTAGCAATACATTGATTGCAGCTACATTAGTACTGCCTTGGTCACAAACACTTGCCACAACATTCAGTCCATTTTCTCACACACTGCGGATGACTTCCTTTAGCATGCGAACCGCTTTTCCTACAGTGCCTTCCGTAAAACAGTTACAGATTGGCTGTTTCCATTTCTTAACGACTCCTTTAAGCATGAAAACTGGGGATGGTCGGCGAAAGCAAACCGTTTCTCGGCACCACCAAAATCGACGAAACAGTCAGTCAAACAATTAGATCGAGGGTGTTTCAGTTGATTGAAGATTGCAGTATTGATGCCACAGGAAAACGGTATCTTATTCAAAAGAGTCCGAGAGGACTTTTTGGATGGGAGGGCGAATATTTTCCGTAAATGTTCAAAAGGTCAGTAAATAAGTAAAATGTAACAAGGACATGAAATAACAAACAAGAACACATGAGATAAAACAGAATTAAAATCTATAATTTAAGAACTCCTCATAGGAGTAGAAAGCCTCATGTTGGAAAATCTTTTCTTAAATTCAGGCAAGGGTAATATTTTTACAGTATCTGGAAGTTTATTAAAAAAATTTGGGGCTAAATATTTCACAGATTTTTTTGTTTTACTTCTGCAAAATGGAGTTGCAACTGCATTTACATTTCTTGTTCGATAAGAGTGACCACGATCTGTTTCTGAATTACATAAGTTCATTTTAGCGCACGAAATCGCTTCAAAAAGATAAATTGATGGTAGAGTCATAATTTTTATTCGCAAGAACTCATTTCGGCAATCTTCTCTACATTTTGATCCGGTTATAATCCGAATTGCCTTCCGCTGCAAGGCAAAAATACGTTTCCAATCTGCTGCCTGGCTCCATGCTAGTATAGCATAGGAAAGTAGAGAATGGGATAGGGCAAAGTAGGCTGTTTTTGAAGTGGCTTCATCCACTTCAGAGACAAGATACCTCAACATATACAGTATGTCCTCGGATTGAGTTTACAAGAGGAAAATATTTTTTATTTTTGACTTTTCGCCAAAACCTCAAAGGAATAAGATTTTTTGCTTGTCCTGAAACCAGCAAATCTGTAATTAAAACTTCATTATTCTGACCGAGTTGAAAGAAACGTATATTTTTCTCTTGTTTTTGGACTTGGTAATGATTAATTTTAATCTTAAAGTTTTCTTATCACGGAGGCAAGCTATCGTTTTAGAGTAGAATTGTGCGCAGAAGGGAATGGGGAGTTAATTGAATAATGATTGTTCTTGTTAAAAATTAGTTTTTTATGTTAAAGGTGTTTCTTTGAGTTGCCATTTTTTTATTAAATTAATTTTAATTTATTTAAAATAATTTTTTTCACAAACATTTTTGTTATTTAACTTGCGTAAACTCATTTGTCAACGTGACATCGTTGTCAAAAAAATAAAAATCGCCAATGTGGTGGGATTTAAAGAGCAGAGAAAAAAATTTATAAGTCCAAAATTAAGAGAAAAATAAAGTTTTCTTTCCACTCAGTCAGAATAATGAAGTTTTAATTACAGATTTGCTGGTTTCAGGACAAGCAAAAAACTTATTCCTTTGAGGTTTTGGCATAAAATCAAAAATAATTTTTTTTTCTCTTGTAAACTCAATCCGGGGACATACTGTATAATATGTGTCTACTTAGTTTTTTTGCTAGGTGATCAATATGTACCTGCCATGTTATTTTGTCATCCACATAAATTCCCAAAAACTTCGTGGACCTTTGAGGATCAAAAACACTATGACCATTTTTATCTTTTAATGAGAACAAGCATTCGAGTCTTGTTTCCATTTAATGTTAGCTTGTTGGCTCTAAACCAGAGTTCGGCTTCCATCCCTGCCTCACATGCATCAAGTGAAAGTTGATTAATGTCATTATTGCGCACTGATATGGTGGTGTCATCAGCAAATAAGAGAACACTAGATTTGCTAATTGTGTGTGGTAAATCATTTACGTAGATTAGAAAAAGAAGCGGACCCAGGACAGATCTTTGAGGCACACCGTGTTTAATTGTACGTTTAGTGGAAAATGTATTATCTACTTTTACTGTTTGTGATCTGTCTTTTAAGTAGGATAATAATAAGAGACTATTCTGACATAGGTTATAATGTTCTAATTTTCTCAATAGTGTTGCATGCAAGACACAATCAAATGCCTTACTCAGGTCGTAGTATAAGCTGCACATGTATTTTCGATCCTCAAGGGCGCAGTGTTTCTGTTTTTCCTGAAATCATACTGGTGCTCAAAAAGGATGTTATTTATTTCAAAATAATTACTAAGTTGTGATGCCAGACATTTTTCCACAATCGAGAATATTGGAAGCAGCGATATGGAACGGAAATTACCTAGATCATCCCTATTGCCCTCTTTGTGCAAAGGAATAATAATTGCTTCCTTAAGACAGTCAGGAAAGCAAGATTCTCTAATACACAGATTAATTAATTTACATAGAGGCGCAATGATAAGATCTTTGATACTTTTAACGAGTCTAGTACTTAGATGATATTTATCTCAACTGTTCTTAAATGAAAAATTTAAAACACGAGGTGAATCGGATTAGGGCACTGGGATTAATGTCGCTGTTTTCCAACCTTTCTAAAAGACCGTCAGCTACCCCTTCAAGGTATTCGCTATACATATTTATCCGGGCATACAGTACTATTATTACTATGTTCGTCAGAATTACTTCTTATTCTGTTATTAATTATTTACCGCATACTTCTGGCGGTATTATGTGATGCAGCTATAATCTTTCCATTATTTATTTTTTAGCGTTTTTATAGCCTCCCTATAGTTGATTTTAAATTTACTTCAGTTTATTTAGTTCAGTTTTTATATAATTACCCTTATACTGCTTGTGCAGGTTTGTTAGTAAGCCTAGTTTTGTTCTCATTTCTCTTAGCTCATCAATAAACCAATTGGAATTGTAAGTAAAAGTGGAGTTTGTAATAGTTCTTTTTTCTGGAAAAGCTGACAGAAAGGAGAAGTGAATTCGATCAATAAATGTTGCAAATTTTAATTTAACATCTGTATTGGTCTCATCAATGAAGTTCCAGGAAACTTGTTCTATTAGGTCATAGAATAGCTACCCATACACGAACGGTTATTCTTGTCATTCTTTCCGTTGGAATTGTTTCCGTTGGGAAAACAAGGGGGAAAGTATCTTCTCGTTGCCCACTAACGTTACTGTTGGTATTTTCCTCGTTCTTTACTGCGGGACCGTCTTGTCAGCTTTCAGCAAGGATACTATCATCATTGAGCCCACTAACGTACATAAGCTTTTCTGGCGGATTTCCTACAGAAGCCTAATCGTTAAGGAAAGCGCGTTGGTTAGTGGTAATTTCCAGTCCGTTTAGTAACAGTTATCCTGTCTGTGCATCATTTTGCAAAAACCGTGAGGACTGAGATCCCTCCATGCGAATTCATTGCAAACAGTGTAGTATCCCGGTGCAGTCGATATTTATAGCAAACAAAAGGATGAACAGAAAGAAAGCAGTGGCATGTGTGGCTCTTGGTGTGGAATTGTTATACACAAAGAAAAAAACGACGTGTGTGGGCCAAAAAGTGGCTTCGAAATCGTCATTTGTATAGCGACCTTACTCTACTAAAAGAATTGAGAATGCAGGAGCCAGCAGATTTCAAAAATTATTTAAGAATGGATCCCGACACCTTCAAATAACTGTTGGAATTAGTTACACCCCATATACAAAAAAAGATACTATAATGAATGAGGAATAGTATTAGTCCCGAAGAACGACTGGTTGCTACACTTCGTTATCTTGCTATAGGCAGAACTTAGGAGTGTCTCAAATTCAGTACGGGAACTTCACCACAATCTCTTGGTCGCATTATTCCGGAGATCAAAGGAGATTTTAAAGTCACCACCTGCACCTTAACATTAAGAGGGCGTATACAAGTGTCGGTTATTTAAAAAAAAGTTGTTTTTTTTTTCTTAATTTTTGGGTTTATTGTTTGGGGTACACTTGTTTTTTGATGGGTATGGTTTAAAGGATAAAAATTCCTGCTCAATTCAGTTAGATTCATTTTCTTAATTTAATGAATTTTTAATACTTGAACTTTAGATTGTTTTTCGCGATATAACAAATTGAATTAATAATAATAAACGGGTTAAAAATATTTCAACAAGACGTAAAAGTTGTCGACGCACCCTTGCGACGCACTGCCACACTGCTATGCAAAAGATGCGGGAAAGTAGAGATGATTGATAGCATTACAATTATCCTGCTGGATTGTCTGTGACCACTAATGGGACATTTTCCTTTTACTGTGCAATGACTGACGAATTCACAACAGGAAAAATAACACGTCGATTAAGCATCTCATTTATCACTAACATGCATTCATTCTTGCAGGATTCCACTTTTCGTATGGAAAGCGTGCTCGTCTATTTGCATCTGAACTTGATAATAGTGGTGGTGATTCCGATTCAGAAATAGCTGATCTTCCGAAACCAAGCAAGTTTTTTTCATTGTTATCAATTCACTTATTGAAGTATCTTTGGCACAAATTGGACATTTCACTTCCACACAACCCTGCCCACAAACATCACAGTTAATTATTCCATCAGGTGTGGCTGCAAAGTAGGGAAAGTCTTCATGGATAAATAACCCACACTTTGAAATAAAATAATTTTGATGAAGTCTCTTATGAAAATTTTCAAAATCTTTTAGGGCATGTTTTTCATGCTCACACCCATAGATACCTGTAATATACAATAATATTAAGATATTTTGTTTTAATCATTTAAAGAAAAACTTACCAGCTTTAAATACCCTTTTATATATATGTGGATAGCAGATTTTTTTTAATAGTGAGACAGAAGGTTTTTCCATCTTTGTATGGCAAACAGCTCTAAAGTTGGAAGCTGTAACACGGCCTGCTCTTACTTGTAACACGGCAGCTTTTAGTCTGGCTTTGCTGACGAGTTTCTAATTGATTTTTTTTAACTTCGTCTTTGGTTATTGATACACTTATGGTATCGGAAATTTTTTTAAGTTCATCGTACCCCAAATCTTTAAATTTTTCATCAAAAAAATTTGTTAACCTTACTGAACTTTCAATTGACATTTCTTTAAAAAATAAATTAAGCACAGAACCACAACCAGCATCATTATACTCGGACAAAAATTGTTCTAGTTCTGTGTTACTTGAAGTTGGGATAGAATCTTCACTTGTTAGTGCTGGTGTTTCTGTGCTTCCGTGTTTTCGCGTTTTCGTTGAGAAATTTATGTCTGTCCCTTTAAATGGTAAAGTCCGCGAAGCACGTCGAGTGGTTTTTGGCTTTATGTCACTCCATTTGCCACAACGAAGTACAAGAATTCCAAAGCATTTGAAAATATTAATGGCATTGCATTTTTTTTATCAAGATATCGGACAAAGTTATTGTACTACCGGAAGTCAACCAATCGTCAGTAGATGCATATAAGAAGTAACAGACCTTATGACAGCACACCTATTAAATGATTGGATTATTTTTCCACGTACTGAAGAACAAAAATAGGATTTATCCAGGAGGAGCTTATTATTGCAGAAATAAAATTTATGAAATAATTCTCAGATAATTTTCTCTCAGATAATGCCCTTTTTCCAGGGTCCGTTCTGCCATATGGATGTCTTAGCTGTTAAAAGACTTATGCAATAAAATTATCTACAAAATGGTGTTAGTGATTACATGCTTGGCGATAGTGGATATCCTCTAGAACCGTGGCTACTAACACCGTTCTTGAACCCACCAGAGAGAACTGCACTCTCTCATGTGAGAATAATAAATATTATTATTGAACATACTAATGGACTCATAAAAAGCAGTTTTAGTTGTCTACATGGACACAGAACATTAAATTACAATCCTATTAGAGCTGCTAAAATTATATACAGTTGCGCTATTTTGCACAATATGCGCAGAACTTACAACGTAGCAATGCCCGAAAATGAAGACATTTTGCCTCAGCCACAACAATTTCAAAATAATCAGCATAACGCCAACGACAACGATTGGTTTCACCAATTAATTAAACCCTAATTAGAAATAGAATAATGCACAATTCCTTCAATTGAACCACTTATACTTATTTTTTTGTAAAGTATTAAATATTTGATTTAAAAACTTCTTTTTTTTTAGAAATAAATTTCTTACTTGTAATCCAGTAAAACAACTCCAATTTTTAAAGAAAAAACAAAATATATGTAATTTATTATGAATTAAAAAAAAAAACAATTAATTCGAACATTAATAACAATTAAACAAAAAATATAACACAAAATACATCCTAAAGTAATGCACTAATTAGCAATAATAATTGCAAAATTTACTCAGTCAGTCAGTCAAAACGCAAATTAAAGACTGCACTATTACAGCGCTTGAGCCTGTTTTTTTTGCAGTAATGCCTGAGCTAGTTCTCTGCATGCCCCAGCAAGTGCTTCATTTGAAGTAGTTAAATGTTTTAAGCACATTTCATGATTTTTAGCCATATCGCTAAAATCGCCATTAAAGGTTTTCTTTTTTCTTAGCGTCCTGGAAACACTTGGAGACTCTTCTACAAGTATGTTTTCCACCTGGAAAATATTACAACTCTTTGGACTTTTAAACTCCACTTGATTTTGTTTAAATAAATAAATGTTATTTTCAAATTAATCTGGTAATTTGAATATTGAAAAAACCTATATCATTAATAATATATAACTTTGACCATTATGCAGGTAGATCTGTTGCATCATAAAAATTTATTTACAACAGGTTGATCAGCAGTAGCTTCAATTACTTCCATTTCCTACAAATTGCATATAAGACTTGATCATCGTTTTTTTTTCTGACTTAAATTTATCTGGATTTCAACTTCATTAAAGTCCAATTCAAAAATTTCGTTATTTTGCATTGGTGTAACCAGTATTTGTTGCTGTACGTCTTGTGTTGACAGACCTGCCTCTGGAATGTCGGGTGCTCCAGTTATAGTAACTTTCGACAATAAAGCTAACAATCTTTGCTCGATCTCTGTTAACTCTTTTTCTCGTTTTGGACCACCACCTGTACCATCAGCCCCTTGATGTAGAAGCCTTGCCCTCCTTCTGGTATTGACCTTTAATTCATTTAAGGACTAAAATGAATGCACACGCTTTGTTTTCAGTATAATTTTTTGTACAAAATTATAATGTTATTATACAAGATACCTACCTCTTTCCACTTTGCCACTGTCTTTTTGCATCCTGCAATACTGTTAAGGTCTTCAGCTAGTTTGGTCCATGCATAGTTATGTTTTGGTATATCGTATGGTTTCATTTTATCATGTGCGACTAACAGAAACTTGTCTGTTTCTAATCGTGCAATCATAAACTGCTTTTGTTTCTTGCTCATGCGACCAGCTCTTTTATTTTCCGCCATTGTACAAGTCTATTGATTAATTTAATTATATAAATCGTAAAATATACGGACACTTACATTATTTTAACACTATCACACCATGTAATGATAAGACCGCCAATTTCAATTGAGGTTAGAATAAACGTAATAAACATAGCCATCAATCCATTGAAGCTGCTGTGCTGTGCATTCGAACTACCATTTAACGGGGGCGCTAAAAATATGTATTTTAAAGGTATGTTAATTTAGCTAGATAAAGAATTACTATTTACGTTAAAAATGATTAAATTAACCAGACGCTAAAATTTAACATCTTGCTCCAAGCGCCATAGGCTATGACGGTTATCAAACCATTTCCTTCACTCTCAACATCGCCAATTTCTTTAGCCAAACGTAATTCTTCTTTCCCCGCTTCTTCCATGGTGGTCCAGATAGATTCATAAATACTTTGAGAAACTATATCCTGATGTTTGGTATACTGACGGTACGACATAACTGGCATATTTAAAATTGCTTGTTCTTGAACCATTTCCGAATGACCACGACCAGTAGATATTGTCGCAACACTGAAGCTGAGTTCACATTCATTTGAGACTTGTTTTTCTCATCTTCGGTTGAAATATCTTTTTCAATGCCACACATTTTACACTTTAGGAAAAATACACTTATAAGCCCATTGTGTTTCTCATTGATAATGTCCACGTGTGTGAAATTACAGTCGCAATGACCATTTAGTGTTCTAATTTTTTAAAAAAATTAATGAACTTCTATAAGTCTCCTGCCTTTCTAGCTGATATAAATTAAGAGATGATTCTTCTTTCTCGATTAAAATTTCGTCGGAACTGGTTGAAGACCTAAGAACACAACTCGAATTAGCGCCCAATTCATGTACATTTTATCAGTTAACTGGACGCCGCGCCGGACGTAAAAACACGGGAGAAGCTTCTTCAAAGTCTGCTTCCCGAGTTTCTTTTCTATTCCCGCTTCTTGTCCTCAACATACATAATTAAAACACCTACACAAGATTTTCAAATTAATGTTTTTACCTCTTCATCCTTTGGGCTATACTTTTCCGCTGATAAGGTCACTCATATTTATTGTTCCTAAGAAAAGCTCACAAATAACCTCTATACACTGCACTACTGCACTTGCAACTGACCGATGCGGACGAGGGCGGGATCTCTAGCCCGATCCCATCCCTTTTCGAGTTTATACCATACCATAGTGTATTTGTCGTAGAAGCGTAGAAAATTATGCGAAAAGTTTTTATCATTTTTCTAGTGAATTTTTGTATAAAAAAAATTAAATAAAAAATGCTACAGCATTTTGAGATTTATAGAATCAGTACAGGAAGTGTTTTTCCTTAACTTTGATAATTGATGTAATTTTTTTTTTATTTTAATAAAACTTAAAAAACTGTAATCATATTTTAAATATTTGAAATATAGCGTATATAAAATTTTAGGCAATTGTCTTTATTATTAAGCGAGAAAACCTATAACAAAGTTTTGCGGCCTGCGAATACAGCCTTAATTGATTTTTGTTTTTTCAGTAAACGATTTTGATCCTGCTCATAATTATTTTATTTTAATAAGCACTCAACAACTGTTCATATTTGTTCTTCCAATATGCAACAGAATATTGATCTACAATAGGGGGCTCAGTTTCAACAGGGGACTCAGCTTCGACAGAGGGTTCAATTTCAATAGGGGGCTCAGTCTCAATAGCACCTCCGAATTTAAAACCAATAACTCATTTACTATTAATTTTCGTTGCTTAACATCCGCACGTTCTTTTCTTTGTATTGCAGAATCATTTATTTTTTCTGCAGTTTCTAGAAATAGTGTTGGGACAGCGTTTTTTTTTTTTAATTTTTTCTTTGGAGGTAATTCTGTAAACAAATGTTTTTTAGTTATTAACTTGTAGACATTAAAAACCGCTTGAGGTAATAAATAATTAATTACTCACTTAATAATTCTTTTTGTAACTTCCTTTCATAATCGGTCTCACAAAAGTGAATAGAATAAATGTAGCTTGTGCTTGGATTGAATTTGTCAGCTCTTCGGCATCTTCGCACCCATTCGTCTCTAATTGTTTTAGACACTAGGTCTTTGGAAACCGATGAAACGAAATATTTTCAATGTCCCGCTTAGACTTCACCCAATTGTTTTTACAAATAGCCACTCCACAATATTTTCCGGGCATTTGAATTAATAAATAGTCCACTGCTAACATTAATTACACAAAATATAATAGATAAAAATCAATGTTTGTTCGTATGTTATAGGCGCCTAAACCGGTAAACAGATTCTCATGAAATTTTGACCACAAATAATATTCGCAATGGGGAGTAAAATAGGGGGGGGGCTCACGACCCCAATGTGTCAGATAAAAATGTCACAGTGACAGTTTTAGATATAAAATGTCACTCATCACTTTTCTTCAAAAGCAGGGAGGAACAGTGTGGTGAAATCGAGGAAAAAGTGCCAAAATTGATTGTGGATGTGTCCAGGATTGCTTTCGAAGTGGGCGCAACTTTAAATCCTTCTTGAAAAGGACGTGCAATCGGCAAGTAACGCTAACCAAATAATTTTATAACACTAATTGAAGACACCGGTGCAAAAAGGAGACTCCATTTTAGCAATTTTTTTAGGAGGAATTCTTTTAATTCATATTTTTTATTCATACTTAGAGTTAAAGTCAGAAGGCACATATTTCGTTGAAAGTTGAAGTTCACATGTAGGTATTTGGGGCGCTTAAGTAGTAACGGTCCAGAGTAGAGGAGTAATGTAGAAAGAGGTGAAATCAACGTTACGCCATGTTTCTGAAGGGTAAACACCTTTTGCTGTGTAGTCACGATAAGAAGATATTCCAAATTCTAGTTTTTTTTTTTTTTGGTTTGACACGCACTTTTTAAAAGTGCCATTGAAATAACCACTGAAGTTCAAAATCATTTCTTGGGCAACTGGAACCACTATAAATTTGCGACATGTATTTTTTATCAGTGCAACCCATTCTTCTGGCAACACGATCCTCTCTCGTTTCCTTATCTCCTTTTCGATCAATCCGTAGCTCCGATCACAAGGCAGGAAATTATGTCCTGGTTCTGGGTATCTGTGTATAATTTTGGGAAAGCTATTGGTATTTGCAAGTGTGTAAAAAAGTATGAAACTATTCATTCCGTGCAGAAACGAGGCAGCTCCGGAGCTGTCTCTTTTTTGCACCGAATCCAATAAGGAAGCATCTATATATTGATTATATTTCCCTTACGATTTAACAGAGTTGCCTCGTTTTTGCACCAACTGATAAAGCACCTTTGCATTACCTTATAGCGATTACAAACGAAAAATCATAAATATATGGAGCTGCCTCCTTTTTGCACCGATGTCTTCAATTTGCTGTTCACTAAAAACATAGTTTTAGTTCATTTTTGGGGTGTAGCCACTTGCGCCGGGTATTATGTCTTACGTTTGCTTACTACTTCAGAAAATACTTTAAAATGCCAAAAAAGGAAAACCATCTGTTGGAAAATCAACCAAAAAATCTAGGCAAATGAAAGGCAATAGGACAGGTGAGACACCCGACCAACGTGAAAGTCATGTAGAGGAAATGCGGTTAAGCGATTTCAGATCAAAAGCTGCTGAAACACTTCAACAACATAGTGTCCATTAAAACGACCATCCAAATATAATGCTCATCCTGTGCATACCAATGATTCGATTTGCCTTTCGGTTTCAAACGGCTTCAATTTCCAGTACGCCTTGCTTTCCCAATTACCATCAACAAAGCCCAAGGACAGTCACTGAGTGTGACTGGGCTCAGTTTGGGAAGTCCATGTTTCTCACATGGTCAAAGAGGGAACACCGAAAAACTTATTTATGTATTCGCCAAATGAGAAAACCGAAAATATAGTTTACCCGACTGCTTTAGAATAATAAGGAAAACAATTAAATTAAATACATATTCCAAAATACTGTTCACTAAAAAAGAATGTGTTTTATTATTTGTACGTTTGGCTGTTTCTATGTTCCGAATAGGCTCCTACATCGGTCAACGGTTCGATATGAAATTTTTACCACAAATCAAATATTATTCGGATCGGTTTAGTCTTTATCCATCGTGGTTTACCTGTTCGTTGCACCGGTCAAATCGACTGAGATGTGTTTTACTTGATTTTTTGGGCGCAGCAACGCGCGCCGGGTATCAGCTAGTACAAAATAAATCCACTGTTTGAAAATGTACAAATTGTTTAAACAGACAGACAATAAACGTTCGCTTCTGCATAAACTCAGCTCACAGCTCAGTCGGCTGGGCGTGGATAACAATGCGAGATAGGCATTGAGCGATCCTCTACTAGTTCACCATTCTTGGGTCATCATCGCCTGTTCTTCCCGTCGGAGCTAAATGTCTTCAAATCAAACGTAGCCGTATTGAGTATATGCCTCTATAAGTTCCACTTCGTCGACGAGAGGAGCGTATTTACTCTGTCTAACATTTCTTTTGAGTAGTATCGGTCTATGTACCAACTATGACGGAAGAGAAAGAAGTACCAGCAGAAGTTCTTTTTGGATGTTGGAATATTCATTCATGTGGTGTACTATTCGTAGCAGTACAAAGTAGTGATCGCATTGAATATAATGCTGTTCCCAGCACCTGCTCCCATTGCGAAATTTTTAAGCCTTTTGTTTTGGGTGCTAATGTAACAGCTTTCCATATAATGCCATTGCATCTCTCAGTTTGTCCGTTACCTTGAGTATTGTATACTGTCGTTCTTAGGGTCAGACCCTCCCTTTGTTTGTGTTCACTCCGTGTGATTCGATGCGATGTGCTTCATTCGCACCATCGCATCGCATCGTCTGAAATTTGGAATGAATATGTTAAGCCGGAAAATAACGTTATTATACCGGGTTATAGGGAGTTTTATACACGGTAACGCTAAATTCTCTCAAGGGTTCATTGCGCATGTGCACAACTTACGGTAACACTATTTGAATAGCGGGCCACGGTATTTCCCTTGGTTTAGCGGAGCACGTTAAATGCTTACCGTATACAGTTATACTATCTTCTGATTGGTTAAGACGTGTTTGAGCGCATTGGTAAATCGTCTTTTTTAAAGCTAAAGCTAGAAACACTCTTCTGTAGTCAACATTATCAATTTAACCGATAATATTTGGTTGATCTTATAAATTGAACCTGTCTGGGCACTGACAACTCATTTAATATGTATTGCATCTTCAATTACATCCATATTATCAAAATGCAGTAACAGATTTAACAAATCTTCCATACTTTAAGCTTAAATTGCTTCGCAGCCCATTTCAGCTCTGTGTTTGTTAGAGATAGTGACTGTTATGATTGTGATACCAGCTGTGATTCTTTCTGTGATATGCCAAACGTTTTACATAATTTTGTTATAAATGACAATGATATAATTGGTGCAGCGAAAAAATTTATCACTAGTTGCAGAGGCAAAAGCTGCCACATTTTCTATACCGTATTCTATCACGTGGTTTTAAGGTTTACGGTATTTTTAAGGTGTGGCTTGCAAAAACTCCCTAATAATAATATTGACGTTACTATCCGTGTCTTGTTGTTTTTATGAAGCTTTAGCTAACAAAAATGAGTCAAATTCAGTTGGAACATAGAAGCGTGATCAAGTTCTTCACAAAAAAGAAGGAAGTGGTCCCAAAGATATTCATTAGAGGATGATTCATTTGTATGGGGATGATGCGCCGTCATATTTTACGGTTAAATTTTGGTCTAAGCAATTTTGATGGGGTAAGGAATCAATTCGAGTAGACCCAAGATGCGGAAGGCTTGTTGAAGGAAAACATGAAGACCGTTGAGGAATTGGTCTTAATTGTCGCTGAATTGGGGATATCAGAAGCCACAGTGTTAAAAATTCTACACGAGGATTTAGGAATGAATAAGGGGTTAGCGCGTGGGATTCCCAAATTGAAAATTGCCAAGTCCATTAAGCTCGCCAAGTCCCAGAAATAATCAACGAGTGCAACTATAGAGATGGAACATCCACCTTACCGTCTGGACTTGGCACCGTGTGACTATTATCTCTTTCCTAAATTAAAAAAGCATTCGCGGACGTCGTTTTTCTTCGGACGAATGCCTGAAAGAAGCGGTGGAGGTGATTTTTGAAACCCTCAGAAAGAATTTTTTTTGGAAAGTATAGTCTTATTGGAAGAACGTTGGAATAAGTGTGTGACCGTTAGTGGATCTTATATCGAAAAATAAAATACTACTTTTCTTCTAACTCATTTCCTTCATGGTAGATAATATAAAAATCTCGCCTCGTAATATACACAACATTTGGTGCACCAGTGTCATCCTGCATTCCGACAATGGCAGAGAATTTGTAAATTCTGCTTTAACGGAACATCACAATATGAGATTAAAATTGTACATGGGAAGCCAAGATACAGCTAAAGCCAAGGTTCAGAGGCACGCGCCAATAGGAATATTCAAGAAATGTTGCCTGCTTGGATAGCTGAAAATAATTGCAAGAACTGGTCCTCCGGCTCAATTCAAAAACAATTTAAAAAAATCGTGCATTTAATTGGTAAACTATGCTGACATTCCTTATGACGAAATTGTTAGACCAAATACAGAAGAGGACGTCGAAGCCGTAGTATAACCACCACAAGAAAGTCAGTTGGCCAACGATAATAATCCTGAAAACACAGTAAGCCAAGATGTTTAACCCTTCCGGATGAAAGAGATAAAGTAATCTCGGGACACGAACGTGTAGAATATGGTGAGTTATTGGCTTCGAATCTGCTAGATACACAAAATGTTCTACCTCTTGGTGAATATTTTAGGTTCTCGAGGTACGTTGAGATGTAATAGTTGTTTAATAGTAATATTCTCAAAGAAAGAAAGAGATCCAGAGAATTATCCAACGAAAGATTTTCTCAGCTGCTATTGGTAGCGTACCAGGTTTTCAGGAATATAGACGCTGTCAATGTAAAACTGGATGCAACAATGAAAAATGTGCTTGTAAAACAGTAATAGGATTATTTTTATATTTCAACATTGTCCAATGATAAGTGGTCAATAACGACAACGTCAGGGTGATGTCAGTTCAGCTTGTTTGACTAACATTCTAATCTCGGATAAAATATCTTCGTTTTTAGTTAATTTTGTAATGCATTTATGGAGATAACGCGTATGGCCTCAGGGAATTGTTATTATGCCCATATGCACAGAGACAAGCGGGGTTACCATTGTATCAACAACAGTTTAATACGTCTATGGATCTAGTAAGGACTGCAGTGGAATGGGGCTTTCAAAAAGTTATTGCTGAATTTGCTTTTTTGGATTTTAAGAAAAATCAAAAACTGTTACTTCAAGATGTCGAGACTTTGTACAAAGTCGGTACATTTTTCACTAACTGCTATATGTATTTGTCCCTATGGCAGCCAGACCGCACAGTTTTTTGGTACTGAACCTCCAACAATAGAAGAGCATCTTGACGCAAATAATTACAGCAAGACAAAAATTTAATAAACATTATATTTAATGGCGATTTGCATATTATGCTTCAAGTTGTTTTGTTAAACTATCAATTAAACTTTGTTGAAATTCTATAAGTTTGCCGGTCTGTTTTCTTTCTTCCATAAGTAAAGCAAAATTTTCTTTCGGATTTTTAAATTTTCTTCTCTTTCTTGGAGTTCCATTTATGCTTTTTGCCCTTGAATTAAAATTTTTCTTTCTTCTAGTTTAAGCTTTCTTTCCTCTAATTCTAACTGTTTCTTGCTCATGCTTTTCATTCAAATACTGAAGGGCACTTTGTGGAGTACGGTGAACCAGGGGTCAGCTGTCGGGTTTGGCGGAAGGTAAATAAACAGTCACGTTTTTTTTTACAGGCTTTAATTTACACGGAGTATTTACAGGGGTTGACATTTACAGGGGTTACAGATAGTCGCGGGTTATATACAAAGGTTTTTACAATGTCACGGAAACGATTTCCGGGGACCAAACAGTCGTGCCCTACACTACCCGCCGCGTCGCTCGGGGTCGGAGGTGGGGTAGAACAGGGTCGGCGGATGGAAGCGCCGCCAAAGGGAATCTGCCCGGATATCTCGGTTTTCGACCAGCAGGTGCACCGTAAACCAGACACCCAGAGGGGCTGTCTCCTCGAAAGAAGCCACCACAGGCGCCCTGCCCCCGTTGCACTAGGTCGGCACCCAAGCTACCAGGACCGGTCTTTTCCGGTCAGTGGACGGAAGTCCCAGCAAGAGACTCGCCCGGATATCCCAATGATCGACCAGCAGGTGCACCAAAAACCAGACACCCGGACAGCCCTCCGGAAGAAGCCTCCGCAGGAGCCCTTCCCCTGTTGCACCAGGTCGTCACCAAGGATACCAGGGCTGGCCCCCTCTGGTCGGGTGAGAGGATCCCTAGAGGGACCCGTCCGGGTATCTCGGTGGTCAACCGGCAAGTGCACCGAAAACCAGACATCCGGACAGACCCTCGAAAGAGGCCACCACAAGTCCCCTACCCCCTTTGCACCAGGTCGGCACTAAAGATACCAGGGCTGGCCCCTTTAGGTCGGTGAGAAGGAAACGACGAGCGGGCAGCAGGAGGTCCCCTACCTTACTGTTTCCTACGGTGGTCGGTCCGGTCCTTCTGCTGGTGGATGGGGGGCAGGAACTCACTAACTGGTCACTAGAACTCACCACACACTACCGGAACGGTCACCACTTAAAGGGTAGTTGTCACCAACTGTCCTCTGCTGTGTTCCGTTTGCTCTTTTATAGGGTGCTTGTGACGAAACGGTGACGTTCTTCCCCTGCGTGAAAGGCCGCGTGTGGGCGACTCACCCAAGGTCTTCATCGCTATACGATTCGGCGTCTATTCTCCCGGAACGGCGCCTGAATCCGGGCAGCGCACAAACTCTGGAACGACGGGACCCGGAGCGCGGTCTCGTTCCGATCACGGGAGTGAAAGAATCATCTCGATACGTCAACGTTAAGCATTTATTCTTACATTTAAACGGTGTGATGAGAAGGGCGTGGTCCGGGGTTACAAGAGCGAAAACTGGGAGTGGTCGTAACGACTCCGGGATGGTTTCGTTTGCAGCGGGCAAATTTGTCCAACAGTTGTATTTTTTTCAACAACAAAGAATCTTGAAAAGACATTTGTCCAACAGTTGCAATTTAGGTGTTTTTTACGTTAGTTTTGAGTGACTAAAATATGCAACTTTTGGACAAAACAACAACGGGTAAGCCTAAAAATACAAGTTCATTGTACTAAATTACACGTAAAAGGTACAAAATAGTGATACCAAAATATTTATCTTCCAACAACACACGAAAATGCACCAGATAATATAAAATATAAATATAAAAAACGGGGAATCCTAAAACGGTTCATTGTAGTAAAAAGTACAAAATAGTGTTACCAAAATATTTATCTTCCAACAAGAGCAAAAACAGAATGCACCAGATAGTATAAAAAACAACGGAGAAGTCTAAAGAATAAATTTGGTAAAAAAGTTACAAGTGATGTTACCAAAAATTTTAACTCTTAATATCATCCAATTCTTGTGGTGTTTGAAAATCTGCAAATTCGTGCATCTATTATTTCCGGTAAGGAGCCTTTTCAAAAAATAGTTGCAATTTTGGAAACATCAATGTCTACCAAAAGTTTTGATCTGGATATATTATTAGGAGTCCACACAATGAAATCGCACAATGAAACTCCTTGCCTGTCACGTGGAGTGGTCCTTGGATCTGGCAGTAGTAGTCATGGTCTCGTTTTAAATGACCAATTTTGGGATGTAAACGTACAGAAGATTGGTTTTTATTGCATTAATTAAAATTATGTCAGGTCGTTGGTTTGGTTGACCATGTGAAAATTTACAGCAACTTCCTCATTGTCTACGGGAGTCTACATAGTATCCTCGTAAGGTTGTCCAAAGTCTTCTACCAGCTGGTCTGGATAACAACTCGCAAAATCAGCCTTAATAACCTTCTATTGTCTAACCTACGTCATAGGGTGGATTCGTGTGGTCATATGAAATTTCTTCATGAGAAGCTTGTGTAAATGGTTCGTTAACATCTTGAACCAAAAGTTCGGTAGATGTAAATTTAGGTGTTTGAGGTTTTATACGAGAATTGCTCGATGGCTCGGGTTGCGCACGATTGTGATTGGGTCGAATAAAATTTTGAGTATGAAATTGCGGACGTTGAGAACGTTAACTGAAACGGCTGGTTACAAGAAAATTTTCTTCTTCAACTAGTAAACTCATGGCTTTTTCAAGACTATCGGGATTTCTTAGCCTAACATTTGATTGCACGTGAGGTGGTAAACTTCGAAGAAATGTTTTCAAGCCGGATCGACGTATGTTTTAATTTGCGAATTTTTCTCAACATCACTTAAATGTGCAATTGAATTTAATTTTTTTAAAATCAAACAACGAAAATGCATGCCAAAATTTTAGGATGTTTCATTTTTTGAGGGTCTTAGAACAATTAAATCTAGGACCAAGCAGTCTATATTTCGTTGCTCTCCAAAACTAAGGTATAAAACATTCTTGATACCTTGCCATGAATTTAAATCAGAACGAGAACCTATTAAAATAAGCGCCCGTCCAGTTAATTTGCTTAAACGGCCCGCACCAAGAAAGTGTTCATTTCTTTGATGTTGAAATGTTAACAGAAAATTTTCACAACTGGTAATAAAAATTGAAAGAGTATACATACGCGTTACCATCGTACAGAGGTCTAAGTATAGTCTTAAAAGTTGATAATCTGTATTTGTTCTAATTGACTGAGGTGGGTTTTTACTTTACTATTAAATATTTTTTTGATGGAAGAATTATGCAATGATCTTATTACAAAGATAATTTTATTATAAACATAATAGTCATGGCATTCATACAACTTTTATATAAAACTATGTCAAACTATAACTATAATCAACTGAAGTTAATAGGAACTCAAAATATTTTTGACAACGAAACACACAATTCACCTCCCGGTAAATTATGTAATATAGTAGGAACGGAACTGCACAAATTGTTTATAGAAAACGGAATTGCTCTTTGTCCATCAATGCGCTCAACTATAAGATACGTAGTGTAAAGAATAATTCATTGTTTTTAACTTTTTCTTAATCGATTTATCTAGGGTCGTCAAAAAAATGTTGTGTATGCCACGGCAGAAACACTACTTTGTTGGACTCGTTTGTTTTTTCAGATTCGTCCAACAAAGTAGTACTTTCAGACCTAGGCATACAAATTACTATTGGAGGTATCCTTATTCCTTTAATTTCATACCAGATCAAGCAATTGTATTTACTTAAATTCTCCAGTATCTTTGTACTAGTTTCCACTAAGAGATTATTGGGAAAGTTAACATGTTTTCCGCTTTTTACTATATCTTCTAAACCAAATTTATGATTTATGTATATTCAAAACTCGTAAAAGAAAAATATGCTTAAGGGCCAATCTGAGCTAGTATTCGGTTTCAAAGAAATTTTAAAAAAAGATCTAGCAAATCCAACGTTTCAAAGAAAATTGAAGACGAAATCAATATTTAATATTCTAAGAGCAATGCGAAGGGCAATATTTTATTCGAAAATTTATGGTTTCAAGAGTAAAATACTTTTTTTAATTAAGTAAGCTATTAATAAGAGTCATGTCATAACGATGGACACCTTCGAAGAGGTCATGCATAATAATATCACAGACAACATTTTCATATACAGTGTGGAAGTTAAGTAAGGAATAAATTCAGTAACTCCGTTAATATTTGCACTAGAAATAGAACTTAAAAAGCATGTGATAGGGCTAATTATAGCTCATCCGAGGAACGTATAGTATTTTTTTTTCATCAGTTTTTTTTGACAGTTATGACGTCATCAATATTTTTTAGTGCCAACCTATATTTTTTATTTTACATTTGAATAGACTTTTTTATTCTGTTTTCAACGTTGTCAAATACTTAATAGGTTAGATAAGGAAAAAATGAATTAAAACGGTGCTAAAGTTCAAATTAGTAAAATTTCAAAAAATTAACAGAACTGTCTAATTTAAGAAAAAACCATAGAGATACCAATACAATGTTGACAAGTTTTGAATTGGTACAAAATAATTGTGTCTCAACTGTTTTTCTCTATTAAATAATAAATGAACTTCTAAATAATAATATCTGGTTGCAACAGGATGGTGCTCCAACACACTAAGCGGCGTTATTTGGACAAAGTGTTTCCAAGAAGATGGAACAAGAGGTCCAATAGAATGGCAGACTAGGTCCCCAGATCGAACCCCATTAGATTTTTTTCTATGAGGGCACTTAAAAAGCAAGGTGTAAAAAAACCGACCGAACAAATTAGATGACCTTGAAGGAAGAATTCGATATGTGCAGTTTAATAACTCCCCAAACCATTCAAACGTATTGGCTGCTTTTTATGATCGTCTTGGATTTTATCAGATGATGCAGGGTCATCAGTTTGAACATTTGGTGAATATCTTTAATTAATAACTCTCACATCAATAGTCTTTTTGTTAATTTTGTTAATTTGTCAGCCCTATTTTGATATTTAGGTTTGTTTTCTTATTTCTTCTCATTGATTGCTTTTGGGAATTTTGTTTGAATTTCTATGGTTTTTTCCTTGAATTCTGATAAAATTAGACAGCTTTGTTAATTTTTTTGAAATGTTACTAATTTGAACTTTAGTGCCGTTTTTATTAATTTTTTTCCTTATGTAACCTATTGAGTATTTGATAACGTTCAAATCAGAATAAAAAACTCTATGCGAATGTAAAATCAAAAACATAGGTTGCCATTAAAAAAATATTGATGACGTCATAACTGTCAAAAAAAAAGTTATGCAAATAAATTTGTATACGTTCGTCGGATGCGCTATAATTAGCCCTACCACATGCGTTTTAAGTTTTATTTCTAGCGCAAATACTAACGGAGTTACTGAATTTATTCCTTACTTAATTTCCACACTGTGTATGAAAATCTTCTATTTCATGCTAAATGCAGAATTCTTTTACACCAAAACTTTTATGTTCTAAATAGTTATTGTAATCACGCACATTTTTCATATTCTGCACGTCAATTTTTGTTTTACCCCGAGTTTCCACTTTTGAACTCTTGCAAAATCGGCAAAATCGCCGAGAAGCTCTAGTTGTCACCGGCTATTAAAAATAACTTGAAATAAATTTGTCTGATGATTCTCTAGGTTAACTGTGATCCCATTTTCCTCCAAGTATTGAGGTTCTGTAGTAATTATTATTGGATTAAAAATTATTCACCGAAAAAAAAAAACCGATTTGTTACGATAACTCGCATGTTAGTACTCCCAACAAATTTTGTTTGTGGAAATAGCTCAACAAAAAAGTTTGTTGTAACAAATTTTATTTATTTTATTTGTTGACAAACATATTACTAACAGCAACAAACACAGAATTTGTTTGAAGATGGATTCACTAGTAAAGTATCCTTATTATATTTGCTTTTTATTTTATAAAACAAAGATTACAAAAATTCAAATATTGTATTGCAATAAATTATAGTAATGTATAAGGTGTTCATTTAAAAAAGTCATCAAGTTGCTTGTGATTTTTTGAGTGACGAAGACGAATTGAAAAACGCATGTGATTTTTTGTGTCATCTACAAGTTGAAAGTCCGCAACCAGCAATACATACTACATTATTAATTTGGCAACAGACGTACCTATAAGAACAAAATAAATCAAAAACAAAATTCTAATAAAAAAACACAAAAGAAACAATACTATAATAAAAAAAAAACTACTGACTGTTTCTCATTGCAACATAAGAATTTCAATTGAAATATATAAATAAACTAAAAAAATAATAATAAACTTACTAAACTATAACCTAGTTTAGTTTTCAACGGTGGGAATTTCTTCATGTAGTCACATAGATATAGATATAGTTTTATTTGTATAGCTTAATCGTTGTCTATATGTGTTTTTCCCTTTTTGTATTACTTCAGTCCATGAGTCTATACAATTCATTAGAAACTTCACTTTATCTCATCTTCTTCTGCCAATAAACTTGTACTACTATCTACAAAAGAAAAAAATAGAAAAAATAACCCAGCAGTAAATAATTATTTATTATGTACCTGAAGTCGCACAAATTACTTCTTGTTTCCGAAGTGAGGAGGATTTAGGAATAAGTCCATTGGTCTGTAAATTTCTCCGACTGTTATAGTATCTTCGAAACAGTTTTCCTCCTCCGATCTTTCTCCACCCATTATTGCTTGTCCTTCTCAGGCTTTATGAAAAATACACTTCCTACAATTTCCGCAATTATTATTAATTTTTTTTTTTAAATAGATTGAAATACCTTGACTTCTGATGCAAATAGCCCAACTATTGCATTTGCTAATAAATCAAATTTGGCACTCGGCAATCTAAAAACAAACAATTTAAGTAGGTACTGTATCCTTATTGTTTGCGACCTTCAGGGTGAGTTTTTTTTCTGAACATTGGGTATAAAAATAGTATGTTCATTTTAGTTTTGCAAAAACAATAATTTTAACTTTCTACAAAAAAAAAAAAATAGAGTTATTTTGTACAAAATCTAAATGCTTGGAAATGTTAATGTATAATATTCGGGCCAAGTTCCACTGTTCCAAATAAACGGGTAATTAAGCTGACTATTTCAGTTCTTCCGAGCATAATTCTTCCGAACGTAATATATCCGCTAATTTCTTAAAAACCAGAAATGCAAATTAATTCAAATTTTACATATAATTATTATGTTCACAAAACTATATGTACTTATGGAATAATTGTAGGAGCAAATTCAAACCAAAGTACAAAAAGATATTAATTAATTAAATAAGATATGATTGTGGAAAGTTGGGGGTTGGCTCCTGAAAAGCGCGACACCAGCAGTTTTAATTTCGGTTACACCCTGCATACAATTAAACTCGAGATAGACATTCTCAGTACAGGGACTCGAATTGTCGTGACTCAACAGTAGGTATACTTGTATAGGTGTCCCAGAAATCGCGAAGGATCCTATGGAAATACGCTGATGCTGAACCGGAGGAATTTCGAGGAATGTCGTAAAGTTTCTCTCATGGGTATGAAATACGTAAGCCTGTTCTTAAGAACAAGATACTTCTGATTTTGACGTCTACTCTCATCAGAAGTAACTCCTACAATTTGTTGTTCCGGTACAGTAAAATGGATCGAAATATCGTTCTTTCGATTCAATTTTCTATATTCGGTTTCAAGATTGAAAAATTTGGAGGGAGCCTCTAAGATTTGGTATAAATCTTTCAATGGTGTTACTAGTGGGATCAAATCGTCATTTTAGTAGGACGTTATCGAAAAGAAAAAATCCGCTTCGAAAGCACACCAAAAGTTCTAAATTTCGGGTTAATCGTTTAAACGAAAAATCGATAAAAATCAAATCTCGGAAATCCTACCGACTGCGCCACTTAACTGTGAGGAATTCCGAACACGGTCTTTAAACAAAACTTTTAAGCAAAACTAAACTTCAAAATCACCTAACTCTAAAATACTAACATATTTTTGTATTTATGTCAAGAATTGAAGCAGACGTTGCATATCACACGAAATATGGGGTCCCGCCAATTCTCTATCCAGATCTACTTTTATCGATTTGTTTTTACAAAAAAAGCATGAATTTTTTATTTTTCAAATCGAGAGTATTTTATGTAGATTTGGAAAATATAGATTTCATGTTTTTTTTTTTTTTGTAGAAAGGAATCGATACATGTAGGTCTGGATAGAGAATTGAATAAGCTTTAAAATGATGTATCACACGACCCCCATGCTATTTAAATTTTTTAAGGGGGTGGCTAACCTGGCTAAAGGGGTGAGATCTAACAATAAGACATGAAAGTTTGGTACAATTTCGTACCCCTTGATAACAAAATTGACCTGTTCGAGCGTTTTCTTCTGAGTCTTTCGAAATTGGAATTGTTGGGGGGGGGACCAATTTTAGTTGGGACACCCTGTATACGAAAATTGGTTTGTCGTACATTTAATTGCTAATGACGACTTCTTTAAATGAATCAACTCTAAATGTTTCTACAAAATTCTTCTTCAAATTGTATCACACCCACACACAGTTCTTTATTTTCAGCAATGAAGACACTAAAGACCAGTTTATCCCAGTGACGAGCATTTGGCCCTGGACTTGTGATTCCTCTTCAGTTGTTTATTGTAGTCCAAGCTAAAGATTTTTAATAGTAGGCACCGATTAATTGAAATTGATACCCGGAGCGTGGCCATGTTACACGTCCAGTGCCGTGCTGTTTTTAGGAGTTTTTAGTTCTAAAGCAGTGGCGTCGTATTTGTAGGTGGACTATATAAATTTAAAAAAATCTAAATTGTATAACACAATTTCTACGATTCATTTATAAAAACCGTATATTTATAATACACAAGTCCCAAAAAAAATTCTTCACTATCTTTTTCAGCTGAATCCTAAAGTGACGCGATGAGATCTACCCCACTAACAAAGCCTTGACTATCTTCATCTGCATCCTCTTCACTTGTGCTCTCCAAATCACTTATCGGAAGAGCCAGTATTTACTCGAAATTCAATTTGTTCCATAGCATCATCCATGATCTCGAGGTTGCGTTGTTCACATCATCGAATTATAATAGAAAATATTTAATGTTCACACTTAGCGAGATTCTACTGTATTGTATTTAAATGTTTTACTTTGTAAATTTGCTTGCTGGGGCCACAAGTTTGTGGAAAACCATGCACCACGTTGACTGACGGTCAGTTCGTAGGAGTGATCGTAGGAGCCTCTAAATCCAAAATTTTGAGTCGATTCTTGATCGAAACGATTGTGTAAAAAGTCATCGAGTAAAGTGAATTGATGATTAATGTAAACAGTAAAGTAAAAGAACCGATATACGTTTAGCCAACTGCGATCACGAATTTTGTTGCTCACTCGTTACTTATTTCAGTGAAAATGTTCCGACCCGTAAGGGACATACAGTGGTATTTGCAGCTGTGTGTACTTTTCCTGGGAGAATTTAATAATGTACATAATTATTGTACATCATTTCCAGTACAATCTGATGTTTTTCTTGAGTCGAGCGGGTTCGTAGATTTAAAAAGACTACCGCTAATACTAATTTTTAATTATCTTAAGTATGCACAATTTACACTGCTAATGATTCGCAAATAACGTCCGGTTACTATCTAGAGACATCATCAGCAAGATATTTAGGCTAGCGAATGCTGAAATCAGATATTATATTTTTTTTTAACAGCCATAATTTTTTTTTGTTAGTCGTTCAAATAAATGACTTGCTAAATTATCACTAATGAGATGAAAGTGTATTTATTTTTATTGTAACTTTGATCCCACTCCAACCTTGACAGCGAACGTTCCGTCAATTTTGATCGTAACTACCCAAAATCAGCCGCAATCAGCAACGGCCATTTCTTCGATGACATTCAAAATAGGCGGTCTTCTTAACCGGTCGGAATGCTTCCCTCGAAATTTATTATGTGGGGTAGTTTTGGGCACCCCATATCTCTTATATTCCTCTTAAGCTGTGTTTATGCGTTCGAGGTATTTTCCATATAACCCCTAGAAATACACGATATTTACATTTATCTTATACAGGGTGATATGGAGGTCCTAGCAGAAAATTTAACCACAAGTAGAACTCGTCAAAATAAAAAAAATTTATCTATCATTTTTTTCGCAAACGCTCCCTTACGGAGTTAAAATTAAGAATAGTTTAACCCCTGAAACCAACACCCGCCTATGGTACTACGTTCATTGATTGTAAGGAATGCACAAAAACTTTACCCGATAAACGAATTGAAATAATAACTGTTTAAATAGAAACATGTACTAACCTACCATAATATGCATAATATTGAAGTACCGTGCGCAAATGCGATAGAACCGTCAGCTTACGAAAAAGTTACCGTTTACGAGAAAAAGGCAGAAAGAGAAGAGAAGAGTGGGAACTCTTCGGATTTTTATTTGG
Organism: Diaperis boleti; assembly: GCA_963583935.1. Lineage (NCBI taxonomy): Eukaryota > Metazoa > Arthropoda > Insecta > Coleoptera > Tenebrionidae > Diaperis > Diaperis boleti. The sequence continues at coordinate 32,577,183 of OY757242.1, read as the reverse complement.
GTGCCTGCTGGGAGTTCATAACCAAAATTTCTAAACTTTATAAATTATTTCATCTAAAAAGTCTAATTTGCTTGGACTAGATGTTCATCGGCACATATCTCGAGAACGATTCAACCTAGTACCTTTTTAGGGAGTGATTTTAAGCCAATATTTGCTGTCATGAATAAAGCAGAAAATTATGTTTTGCATATCTGCCTCTTTGATGCCCCATCCGTTGTTTTCTAAGTTTGCAGGGCGTTAACTAATTTGCAGTTTCTCTTAATGAGAGAAGTGGAGGAGTTGTACAAAGAATAATATTTAGGTATAAGTGGTAAATATGTAATTACAGGTTTGTACATAAAGTTTTATTGTAGATTTAATTCACCAGAAATGTATAAGTATAATAAAACACTTCCATGGATGTTTTTTACCCACGCTTTAGTTCTACTAATTTCCACAATCATGGTCTCCTGGTATCCAGATCATCAGAAAAGCCTTATTTCTGGCCGTAAAGTGCAATTGCCCTTGAATTTGGTGATAGTAATCACGATCTTGATTCATGTCTTCATCATGAAATTCGATAATGTACTTTTTTGAGATCTTCGCTCAGGGACGTGGTGTTTTTCCACTTTTAAGGACATTTCACCTCTAAAATTTCACAGCAGACGTTAACGGAAATAATATTTTGAAAGTGTCTTTCCCGAATCCAACGTGAATTGTCTTGAGCATAGTAATGACAATTATGCTTATTTACACCCCCGTTATTGCTAAAAGTAGCTCCATCGCTAAACAAGGCATTTTGCAAAAAGTTTTTATCAAATTGGATTCTTTCCCTGAGGATACGACACAACTCTAACCTTTTGGGAAAATCGATCATTTTTAATTCTTGAACCAGGGTGATGTAAGGATGGAATTTATTGTCCCTCAAAATTCGGCATACAGATGCCTGGCTTATCCCAACCATTCTTGCCATTTCCTTCTGGCCAATATGCGGATCTTCTACCATCTCTAAAACGGCTATTTCATTATGTTCCCCAGTTGCGGTCCTTTCCCTAGTCCTAGTAACTGGAGGCCAATTCAGTCTCAACTGTGCCCCTTTGAAAATCCTATTCGTTGGTGCTCTTCTTTTAGGGTCACGCTCTGCATAAACCCTAGCCTGGTTGACACCCACAGTATCTAATGTCATCTAATAAATTAATAACTGTGCATACTATGTTTTAGTTTTAGAAGAAATTGTTTTTTTAATCCATGTAACCTGTGCAAATGCAATGTTGGTTGGATCGAAAATTTCGTCGGGCTCGTATTGTTTCGTGAATAACCCAGTAAGCGAAAAACTAAAGTCAGAATTTTTGGACTTTGAACCTATTTTGGAGTAGGGAGAGGCACACTTAAAAAAATGATATCTTTTGTAATATGCAACCAAATCCATCAAGTGGGACATCCACAAACTCGGAAAATATTGCTCTTTCAGAAAGGAAATATTGCAGAATTATTTGAAGTCGATCTTCGTTGTAATCCGCGCTGAAAATTCGATTTTGTTGCAATTTGCAAATCAACCCCCACCTTTGGCGCCTCGTAGAACGGAAACTGTTGGTCGCAAAAAGAAATGAATAGAACCAAAATTATGTACAATTTTGTTCTCTACATATTTTATTTGAACTTATTTGAACAACGGCGCTGTTTTCCGAAAAGCATCGCGGTGCAGTGTTCACCCCCAGAGCGGCAACCCCCTGAGGTCGCAAACTCAGGTGTAATATCAGGAGACCTATGTCTACCATCCCACCAAATTCTGTCCGACTTTTTGCGATCAAAAATTCCCCATTGCCTGGACTTTTGTGCATTTTGATCTATAAAATCATACTTAATTTTTATTTTAAAAGGTTCGTCAAAAATGATCTCGATTTCCCTGATCTCGTTCCATTCAACGTTATTTTCTTCTTCATCAGTTTTCCAGTTTCTGTCTTTTCCGACTAACTGTTTTAGATCGTAAACAAGATTTTGGCTAACTTCAATTACCTCGTAAGGTTCTCCCGTAATTTTTGCCATCTTAATCAGCATTATCCACTGATCAGGCGTATAATATACGTATAAGTGATATATTATATCACTTTACCATTTTTTTGTCGTTTTATTAGGGCGTGTACACTATCGCCTTCATTTTGGTTATGCCCCTTTTCCAGGAAACGGTGTGTTATTAATAACACTTTTTTATTTTTCAGCAGCATATGCACACATAGCGAGGACGAACCTATTCCTTTTTTGACCAGCGCAGTTGTCTGTGTAAAAAACAAAAGTATCTACGCCAATTTGTTTCCTGTTTTTGATATAATCCACGACAAAACCACTTATTTCGTTGGCTCCTCTTTTTGCAATTGTTTCGTGCGATACGTAACAATAGGCTTTATTACTACCAATGTCAAACAATGTTCAATTGTAGGTGCTATATTTTAATTTATAGTAAAAGATACTGACGTCTTTATAGCGAGTTATTAATATTTTTTGTAAATCATAACAAGCCACGTTCTTCAGGATGGGTGGATAGTATCGTCGCTTAGCTGACATAGTGGCGTAACTCACTTTTTGTAACTTTACAGGAGAACGAAAACAAACTTTAGCACTCTTCAATGACTGCTGCCGTGGAGCCCACAATAAAAGTTTTGCTTTGTTTATTATTACAAAGTAACGTTTGATGTTTTAGCTTGACATTCGTTACTACATTTACATAAATTTTTGTCTGCTAATTGTAATTTCAGCAGGTAATAAATAAAAATGTACCAGATACGCCCGTTAGTCAGTCAGGATGTTGGGATAATTTTCCGACTTGCGCCCCTCGTAATATCGATTTATTTAGTCGAAAATTAATAAAACATTGAAAATATAATATAAGGTGTTCATTTAAAAAAGTCATCAAGTTGCTTATGATTTTTTGAGTGACGAAGACGAATTGAAAAACGCATGTGATTTATTGCTTCATCTGCAATTTGAAAGTCCGCAACCAACAATACATACTTCATTATTATTTTGGCTACAGACATACGTTAAAATGTTATATCAAATTCATAGACGACTTGACTTTTTTAAATGAACATATGATATAAAATTAAAAATATGAAAAACAAAGGAACAAAAATAAAACTAAATAATTATTATTATCAATAATGTTAGTACCCTTATTATTGATTGTTATGGGGTAAATTAGCATAAAATAAAATGTGCTCTGGGGCACGAATGACAGGAGTTGGTAATTCACATAATGATCCCAGTGACTTGTACTTTTCCCCTGAAATTTTAGGAGCCTCTTTATTTAATTTTTGAACAACACAACTGATTTGCTAATTGTAGTTCTTGCTGACGTTTTAGGGAGAGACTACGGTATTTTGTTTGCAAATGGCTTGTCTGAAAAAATATTTTTCCCGGTGAATTTTTGGTCACCATTATTGCTGACATTTCAGGCCACATTATTTTTTCCCCGCTATCATCTTCCCTTACATTCAATATTTTTAAATCCAGTGATAATTTCTTAAAATCCAGGAACTCATCAAAGTGGAATTACTTCGTACGGTTGTTTTCGCCTTGCAAGCTTAAACACTGGAAATAACTCGCACAGTAAACATATGGCACCAACTTGTGAAATGGCAGTACTTATGGCACTATGGGCAGAATCTCCCTCATTTTGTCCGTGACATTTTTCAAAATACCGGAGAGTGATCTCGGTAATATTTTTACTGATGTGTGTAAGAAAATATAGGAACATGGTTGGTATGATGGAATTTTTATTTTGTCCAAAGCACCTAAAGGTGCGATTACATCTGAGATTTATTGCATGATATTTATGTCAGACAGAAATCCTGACTAATGTAAACAGTGTCGAATTTATGTCGGACATATATGCTCCAACTTCCAGCTATATGTGTCGACACTTCTATACCACCAGATATAAACGCTGATTATTTGTAAATTCCAGCTCGCCTGACAGAAATTGCAAAAGTTGGCTTATTGTCTACTTTTGTGTCACTGTCGCGCAATAATTTTCGTGAACATGGGTGACAAGAAAGAGTGGTTGAAGGTTGAAATAGAAGAACTGATTGATATGTACCAAGGTAAACCTGAATTATGGGACGTCACATCGAAAGTCTATAAAGATAGAGTGAAAAAACATAATGCGTTAAGGGAAATTGCAGAAGCATGTAGTACCACAGTAGAAGAAATTCAAAGAAAAATCCACAATTTGAGAAATCAGTTTAACAGTGAATTAAAAAAAAAACAAAAAGACAAAATCAGGTCAGGGGACCGATGAATTATATGTATCAAAATGGCCGTACTATAATTCGCTGTTATTCCTGCAAGGAGGCTCAACTTGCAAACGGGCTAAAGGAAATTTACCAACGGTAACTGAAAAAACTCGAAATTTTTAAATTTATTTCTTCCAATTTAGTTTTTACATTAATCTGTACTGCCAAGGAACTTCCCCTTGGTTGCTAACAAAATGTTCCCTATACTCTTCTCGTACTTGTTTAGCATTTTATGAAAAGTTATTACTGCCTTGTTGCGCCAGTGGTTTCGCAGTCAAATGTGCCGTCTGGAGCGTATACATTTGCAGACGATTTTTCAGACATTAGCCAATTATGTAAACTGCAGATGGCCAAAACCACAGATTCCACACGTTCTGGAGCAAGAAGAAGCGGTTTTCTCAATACCCGAAATACACTAGACATAATACTAAAGGTGTTTTCAAATATTCTTGCTCTAGAGAGTCTGTAGTTATAAATTCTCTTGGAGCCTTGACTATTAAACGGATATGGTTTCATAATATGAGGTTGCAAAGGAAAAGCATCGTCCGCTACAAAAACATGTGGCACGCAGAAATTTCTTCCTGGGAGAGGCGTTTTTTCTAGACCGTTTGCTGCAGTTTCAATGAAGTCTGCAACTCCACAGCCTCTGAAAACTCCCCCATCTGATACTTTTCCATTGCTGCCAACTGTGACGACGAGGAATTTGTAAGCAGCATCAACAATTGCCATTAAGACAACACTATGCTGTCCTTTATAATTAAAATAATAACTGCCACTATTCTTTGGAGCTTGGATAAGAACATGTTTACCGTCAATAGCACCCAAGCATTTCGGGAAGTTCCACTTCAACTCGAATTTGTTGCTAACACTTTATCAATCTTCTGATGTAGAATGTGCCTGTAATAAAAATGCCAAAATAAATAAATAAAATATAGCCAAATAACTTAATGAATTTATTTTAACTAGGATGTTGCTGTGGAGGTGTTCGATAATGAAAATATCGCACTAGCCGACGATCAAGATATGTCATTGGAACAATCGGAAGAAAGGAACAGTTTTAATGACTCAATGCTCAAAAGGGAAAGTAACCACAAGAAGAAGAGGAAAATTGATACCTCTAAAAATGACGCAATTATCCACAAAAGCTATGCGCATTTTAAACGAAGAAGAAGATCAATTTGATATTTTTGGGAAATTTGTTGCATCGGAAATGACAAATCTCTCTTCAGAATATTTACGGAAAAAATTGAAAAGGAAATTACAACAAGTGATATTGGAGATAAATGAAGAGGAAGAGGTTCTACTATCAACTCCTTCTAATAGCTACAGTAATCCGGACTCGTTTGTTTAATTTCCTGGACATTTGAGTTCATCAAGCAATTCTGAACAATATGTAAATCAACAAGCAACACAAACCTTGGCATCTTACATACAGTCTGAAACTGAAAGTAACTATTCAAGTATTATTGAGCAATTACCTTAATATAATCTTCTTTTAATGCTGACATGATTGCTCTGCATACTTCAGGAACAATTAAGCTTATTGTGCATTTTGGTATTCGGAATAAATAACTTAGGCTTGCATAAGAATCACCTGTAAATAAAATGTTAAATTTCAAACAATGTACTCAATAAAAATGACAAAAAATACAAGATTTTAGTCAAGTGTAGTGTAGGTACGTACTTACCTGATGCTAAAAATCGTAAAGTTACAGCCAGTCGTTCTCTTGCACTAATAGCTTTTCTGAATTTGGTATCTTGCTTTGATATAAGAGGGCCAATTTTACAAGTAAGCTTTTCGAAATCACCTGGTTTAGTTCTTAAAAAAATTCGAAAACTGCGCTGGATCTTCAATACTGAGCTGAGACATCAATTTGACTTGACTATAGGCACCTAAATTTTCACGTCTCAAAATCCATTCTCCAACCCACACCGCACGTTTTTTCTTCTTTTTTGACATATTATTTAGAATTATTACACTTGCTGCTATCTTGCGTTTTGAAGTTTTATCATGGCAAGATAGAATCTGAATGAACTTTGTCTAGAACGAAAGATGTGTACGACACATGACACATCTATATTTTGTATACATTTATTGCAAATTTCACGGTTTTGGAGACTGTCATACACATATCCATGACATAAATTTCTTGTAATTTCTGTCGATATGCAAACAGGCAAAGCGATTTTATGTCGGACACTTGACATATATGTCCGGATATAACTATCAGATGTAAACGCACCTTAAGGGATTTAAAAACTCTTCTGTATGTGTCTTTACATGCATGTAATTTAGTTTTACATTCTTCCAAGTACATTCCATACATTTTCATTGAAGTTAAATCAGAATGTAAATACTCTCTAGTGGTATTTGATCTGCAGTAGTGCGATTCTACCTTTGGGAACCTTAATATGTGTTGTTCAACATCAGTTCTCAATTTCAAGTCCTTTTCAACCGCCCTTCGTCCACCACGTCTTTCTTTTTCAATGATACCTGTAGGTAATACCTTACTTAAGGCAGTGCGCATTGATTTTTCAGAAATACTCAACGTATTTAGAAAGAAAACCTTACAAACATGAACTTTTTCATTCAACAAAGGCAGAAAGTAATATTTGCTGCAAGTTCTGCGGGAATTAACTGTAGCTGTTTTTTGCTTAGTTTCTTTAACTTCAATTTATGTCTAACCAAATATTCCCTTTGCAGTTGAAGAGTTCCTAAGTCATAGAAAGCACGCATGATAGTGTCGCTGTTCTTCAGTAAATTTCTTACAGGCACGACCACTATTGTTGCAAAACTTACCATCACAGCCAGGTTTTACTGATTTCGGTGCAACGAGGTTCATTGAATTAGGTTTAATATAGCCCTCACCAGACAACTTTAATTGTTTTGTTATTTTCTTCTTATTAACTCTCTTCTTCTTTATCCCTGATGCTTCTTTGTTAGCACCATCTAGCACATAAACTTCAGGTCTCTTATATTATTCACCTTGGTTTCCCCTCTTAGGCAAAAGTTTCGTGTGAGAAGCACATGGATCATTTTGTTGAAAGTGATCCCAACATAATAGAGCTGAACAAGTTATGCAGGCAGCAAATATTTCCTGTTCACATTAAACTGTTTCACAACAGTTGAGTCCCATTGGACGCCTAGTATTACTGATGCTATTAGGGATGATCTTTCTACGTTTCTTGTTTTTTGAAATAATAATAGGCGTATCTGAGTCAGAACTGTCTTTCTCGTGTATCTTGCACAGTGGTTTACCACCAAAGTGTTGTTTACATTACCAAAACCCACAGCCACAGAAGTCATATCCCATCAGCTTGCACTTCGAAATCTGACAGATCTCTTTGAACAAGTCCTCATCGGATATTTCTTCATCAGAATTATTAGGCTCAGAGAGGTATGTGGTAAATTCATCAGATACCTGTTAATAATTTACAAAGAAATCAGTAAAGACCGTATTACTTCGTTTTGATTACAATTACCTGCTTATACAATGCTGGTGGTGGATCACCATTGTTAGAAGATTCACCTTCTTGATGGGCATTTCCATTAATAACTGGGTGTACAAAGTTATCATTCAACGGAGTGTGATCTGCCCTACGATTTTTGGCTTGTGGTATTATTGGTTTAACAAGATTTGCTAATTGTTCGTTATCAGAATGAGAATAATTACTGTGGTCACCGTTTTCTTCAAGCGCCATAATTTTTCCATAATACCACCTTTTATAATAAAGCATTTTCACCCTCACGCCCACTTTTAGTTCTTCATTAGCTTGAACAGAACATATTTCATTTGACAAAACCACATTTTGTCTCCCGTTTGTTCACTGTACCAACAGATCCACCATACTTGAAATTTGGATTAAAACTTCTTAACACAAATAAAACAATTAAGTAGTTGCGATTGACAGTCACCAACAGCATTCCATATTTTTGAGGTTAGGATAATTGTTGTTATAAAATGAAGGCAAGCTGGCGTTATTTCTGAATAGAACCCCATTCAAAAGTTTCAGATGGGCGTAAATTGATATACGCCTCTTTGCAACGTCAGCTGAGCTATTATTTTTTGTTCAAATAGGCGTAGATCAAGATACGCCAGTTTGTGGCCGAAGCTATTTTCAAATTGTGAGTTACGCCTATTAAGAAAATCGTCACTGCATAAAAAGTATTTGTCCTAGAGTTACGTCCCTTTGTCAGATTGTAGAGTAGCTCATACGAACCCTTGGAAATAATAAAACTGAAATACGCCCAAATATGAGTTACGCCACTTTGTCAGCTAAGCGACGGTATGGAGTGTGATAGGTCGGCAGTTTAGATAAGCTTCAATAAGAGTCAAATATGTATATAACTCCTCATATGTGAAAAGGGCCTGTCCGACAATTCTTTTAAGATGGTATTTCATAGATTTTACACCTGCTTCCCATATTCCACCCATATGCGGTGAGCGAGGTGCAATGAAAGACCAATTAATATTTTCTTCGGAACAATTAACTTAAAAAGTCTTAAAAGTATGTGAGTTCGTTATTCATTTAATAAAAATTAATTCTCTACTAGCTCCCTTAAATCCACGTGGTTCTAGTTTTTAACGTCCGTAAACGATTGTATTTTGGACACACGGTTGGCCACAAAGTTGTTCCAAGTTTCTGGTGTGGCTGATATCCAGCTTAAAACTATGGTTGAATCAATATAATATAATTCGTTGGTTATCTTAATCTTTAAACTATCCTTAACACGTTGAACTAAATCTACTAATAGAACTGCAGCACATAACTCTAATCTTGGAAGGGTTTGTGTTTTAATTGGAGACAGTTTTGATTTTGATGTTAACTGAGATTTCTCCTGATGAGTCATAAGCTTTTATGTAATGCACGCCCCGAAAGCCAGTTGTGATGAATCTGAAAACCCGTGAAGCTCGATTCTTATTTATTTATTGATACCTATAACTCGTCTCGGAAGTGAAATATAATGTAAATCAGATAATACTTTCAAAAATTTGTCCCACTGATTTTGCAAGTCTTTTCAGTAGTATTTTTGCTGCTACAGTAATCGGTGACAAGACTCTGCGTTTTGATTGTCCAGACTTTTTATTTTTCAATTGGACATGGTATCGTATGTCGTCCTCATTACAGTCCCAGTGAAATCCTAATGTTTTCGACATTCCATCCTTTTCTAAATTCTAAACTGCTTCCACCGATTCCGCTCCCGTTATTAGATCATCTAGATTTTAAAAAACTAACGATAGATAAATTTTTTTCACAAACATTTTTGTTATTTAACTTGCGTAAACTCATTTGTCAACCTCACATCGTAGTCAAAAAAATAAAATCGCCAATGTGGTGGGATTTAAAGAGCAAAGAAAAAAATTTATAAGTCCAAAATTAAGAGAAAAATGAAGTTTTCTTTCCACTGAGTCAGAATAATGAAGTTTTAATTACCTACACTCGTTGCGTTATATACTATTTCCTAATTTGCTCTTGTCTAAAATTTATGTAATAGACAATATACAACTTTTTAAAGTCTCCGAGACTGTTTATTTTTAAATTAAATTTCTATAAATGGAATGCGCTTTAATATTTGTAAATCTCATTGCATTTGTCATACACGAATTTACACCAGAAATCGATAATGACAATGGTTCAAATATTGCTGTTAACATGTTCGTTAAACGTTCTGAAATAAAGTTTAATTGATAACCACTGTCTAGTAATGCGCGAACTACAAACTTTTGTCACAGAAGAGAGACTGTCCCCGAGGATTTTGTGATACACAAACAATGGTGTAATAGAAGGAGAATGGCGACGAGAAGTTGGTAACAATTATTTTAATCTGGTGTTAAATGACATCCAGAAAACCGGCAGGTAATAATCCTGGAAGGTATGCACTAAATGTAAGAAATAACTTGGCGCTATTCATGGCCAATTGAGTTATGTAACCAGGGGGAAAAGAGAATAGAAATGAACAATAAATAACATAACAAAAGTATAATTTCGCTTTGCAGTTTTGGTTTTCTACAACATTATTAACCTTCCTTAACTCACACGAAATGGCCTTACAGAAGATCTCGTCTTCATCTTCTTAATTCTCGTTCTCCAAAGTCTCCAAAGTTTTCAAAATTTCATTGTTAATATCACCATTACTACCTCAATTTATGGACCTAAGTTTCTTTGCTGCCATCCTATTGGTGCTCACAGGTGTTCTGGCTGCAGGCTGAGGTGTATCTAAGACTCCTTGTGTTTTGGTTTCAGTTTCAAAACCCTCTGATGATTCAGACGTACAGGCCACAAACTGCAATTGGTGGACTTTGCTGCCTACCGTTTTTCGCGGTTTGATCTGGTCCATTAGAAAATTCATGGGCTCAAACCATTCCCGAAGACTTAGGTCCTCCTGGCAGCGGCCACTACTTGTTGATTCTTCGTGCACTTTGCACTCTTTGGCGTATCGCTCTCGAAGAGTGCGCCAACGAGTTTGCGCTTCCTCTGCTATATATTGAAAAAATATTAATTAATCAACAATTTAAATTAAAGTAAAAGGAAGCTACCTGTAGAACCCAAGGCGTCCGCGATGTCCTCCCATGCATTTTTTTTTTGCACATCTTGGAAACCCTTGTGTTTTTTGTCGTAGATAAAAGGGTATTGTTGGATTAACTCCAATAACAACGAAACATCTATTAAAGGCATGGTTCGAATAAGGAGTACGATGTTACCACGAAGGCGAAAACAATCAAAAGAAACCATTAACCTCAAATGTCATTCAATACAATAATAACAACACTGCGCATGTGTGAAATGTCCAAAGGTGATTGGTAGATGTTAAGAGGAATGTTAAGAAACCCAGAATTTTTCTGGACGTCCAACATGGCCGACTAACATTAATATTACCATTACCATGATTCTGAACGGTTGCATCTTGCGCGTAGCTTCTGGACGTTATCATTCTCCTTAACATTAACATTACCATTGACACTAACAATATTCTGACAGGCTCTTATGTTTTCGTCCCCTCGCATGAGGATGAAGACTTCCTCTTGAAGTTCTTTTAAAACTTAAACATAAATATTTGGATGGCAAGAACCAAAAGAATCATTAAATTTTTGCGTGAAAAGACTCACAGGAATTTGTCGTGAAATTGTGCATTCGGATGGATATAATTTTGCAAAAGATAGTCACAAAAATTTCGAAATTTTTCCCGAGCGTTTGCCCTGACGTCGTCCGTAAAAGCGTCAACTTCAAAGGGATTTAAGAACGGAAGCCCAAAACACTATCTTGACCAGAATCCACATTCCGAGTCAAAAATAATAAATAATAAATAATAAAAATAATTTTAACATTAATAATCGAAAATAATAGAATAAAAGAAAGAAGAAACTTTTACTTACCTAAGTTTTGAATTTTCCTATATCAAGATTGAAAAAGATGAAAACGACATCCAATAATGGAGACTCCTGCCGACAAATTTCTAATTGCCACATGAATCGCCCTCTCGAAATCAGGCACAATCGTCTGGGTAAAACACTTTATTAATGTTTTTACAGTTTTCTATCAGATGACACAATGCAGTTTCGTAAGAAGAGGTGTGTTTATTTGGCAACAGACAAAAGCTGAGGGGATGTACTGGCCGCTTTCGATTCCATGTACAGTAAACATTTGAAGAAAATTTAATGTTTAGCGCAGTGCGAAAATGTTCCATCAACATAAATCCTCTTGATTTTGCGTAAGTGACGTAAATTTTCTATACTGGCGAATGTAACTACGTTTGCATTTCTGTCATTAACCAGAAGAAAATTATCTCCATCAGCGCATTTTATTTGGATTTGATCGAGTACGTCATGAACGTCAGCAATTGTTTTTGGTTGTTTTGGAAATTGCATTCTCCTTCCTGTGTATATATTTTTGCGGGGCAGATGGATGTCCTTAGCCGTGAGATTTTGACGAATATTTGTTGTCACTTCCTGAACCTCTCGACTAACAATCTTAGTCGGTTTCACGCTAATATCATCCACCGCTTTTCTCTTAACCGAATTAGACAAGATTTGCCGTCGCTTTGGTGACCATGTTCAGCATTGGATTCTTTTAATAGTAATTCCCCTTTGATGTCAGTCGTAATAGACATTTTACAAAGTCGGTTGGTGCTCCATTTTTGTCCTGTTGCGGTAAGCCGGTCTTTTCAACGATTTATAGGTTTTTTAATTTTTTCACCGAAATCATCGTTTCTATCTTAGGCTACTTCTATTAATTTCTTTTCTGTTTAATTAGTTTCAACTACGGAGGAATAATAAGAAATGGAGTTATTATTGTGTTCTGGTGATGCCGCCGACGCCTCACATTATGATTAACACAATTATAACATTGTCATGTCTTGCGAGAAGTACCATTACAGTGTCATTGTACCGAACGCTGATGCCCAGGTTATGCATAGGTTTGTCATCAGTACAGCAGCACATGCGTTTTTTACCAATACATTTTTTTAGAAACTATTTTTTATTCCATTATCATCGTTTTTCAAATTTCGGATATCTCAAATAGTTTTTGAAATATTTGCAAAAAACGGAACCACCTTTTTGTTATTTACTTAATTTTTATAACTTGTAATTTTTATTTGCGGATAGGCATATTTCCGAAAAGTTCTAGGTATTTTATTTTTGCATTCCCGGATAGTTACTATTAAAGCTGTTCCTGCATCTTAAATATCATTATCAAAACGACGACATATGCCAGGAATCCCAAACAGTTCCACAACCTGAAAAGATTCTGATTAACACACCCCTTAATTATTACATTTCTAATTGTCTCACCTTCATCATTAGAAATTGGTCATCAGGGGCTTCATACATGAATTGTTCAATTTCTTGCAAAGTGAAGATTTTAGATTTTTTCGGTTTGTAATTTTCTGATGTTCGTTTCAGAAACTTAATCAGCTTTGTAAATTTGCTAATGTCGATATTATTATTTAAATTAATTGCGTTTTTACACACGATTTGGGTTCTTTTGCACACGATTTAAATGCTGTTATTTCTCCATAAAAATAATTGAATATCACCGGTTTGAAAGGCGTCTATTTCTTCCTTGTAAATTCAATTTTGGATGCAGCCACGGTTCACAAAAAGAGATATCATCTTTAAAATAAAATACCAGTTTAATAGATTTGAGTAGGTACTGAAATAGGTATTGCATAGTGCGAGTTTAAAGTTTGAAGTAATTTAATTTAATTAAATTCAACTTGTTTCAACACTGCCTGTTGTTGTGCCTGTTTTTTCGGACAGTACCATGGGATCAAAAATTATCTTGGTCAAGGGTAGTTATGGATTTTATAATAATTGTCGAACCTAGTGTCATCTTATGAATCCTGTGGCAGACGACTTCAGAAACTTTTAATAATTTTTGATCGCATAGTATTTTCCTTTCCACTCGCTAGGTGGTCAGTGCCGATGTGCTAAAATGTGTTTCTTTCTGCTTTTTCTTTAGAAAGTTTTTTTTTTTTTTGAGGTTATCGTATTTTTTAAGATTCCCATACCAACAGAACTATAGTTAATACCACGAGTGGTAATAAATTTTAAATACAAAAAGTAGTCAACACGATGCTAGAATTTCAATTAAATTAACACAAGGTGACAGAAAATGTGCATGTTGTTGTCATATTAAAAAAATAATTCCTTGTAGACGTAGTTTTCTACTACGGTATTATTTCTTTGATTTCCTAAATAAATTTTTAAATCTTTTCAAGAACTCTTGAAAACCCAAGAGATAATATTGTCCGTGAGTAAAGCCGTCCTTTCTTAGATCAATTCCGATTTTGTCAAATGTTTCTCCTTGAGATTTGTTAATAGCCATTGCAAAAGCTAATTCAAAGGGAAATTGTCTTCTTTTAAAAATAAAAGGATAAACATTTCCACAATACAGTGTTATACGGTGTATAAAAACTATTTCTCCGACTTAATAATTGTCTCCCAGTTCAAGAACTAATAATAATCTAGTACCATTGCATAAACCTTCACTGATGCTAAGATTTCTAACCAACATCACTATACAATTCTTTGTTAATTTCAATTCGTATGGAGGAAAATTTGGCGGATTCAAAGTATTTAAATATTCAGGTAGAATAAGATCTTCTGTTTCCCCATTATCACAATTTTCAACACTATCAATGCTTGTATATATTTTTTCTGTTGCTGTCTAACAAATCCACAACCCTTTTGTTAATTTCTTCAACATCAGCATTTTTTGCAGAAATTTTCCCATACATGTATTCAAGGATATCTGAATTATCGATAGATCTTTCTGGTAAGTTTAGATTGTTGTTCGTATCATTAAAATTAATTAGTTTTCGTTTATAATAAAAGTAAAGTGAAATATCTTATTACTAGCTGACCCGTCGAACTTCGTACCGCCTAACAGTCAATGAATGTCGAGTTACAGATTAGCTGAACTTAATTTATGATTTTTAAGTTCACTACTTTATTAAGATAATAACACAAAAAGAAATAAAAAAGTACAAAAATTAAGTATATCAATCGCGTGTCAGCAAGACATGATTGAATTAAACTATGTACATATTGTGCAGCATCGAATGCACTCGATTTAATTCTCTTCACTGAAGCACTTTGTGATATACGACATATATATTTTTTTTATAAGGCGCAAGAACAAATAAAGCGGATGATTTGCCGACACGTGAACATGCCACGTATAACTGACCATGAGAAAAACATGGATTTTCTAAGTTGAGACCACAAACAGTCAAGGACTGGCCTTGTGTTTTGTTAACCTTTTCAGTCAGGGGTTCTTTGGCTAGTCTTACGCTACAGTCGAGGTTCGTTAGGCTTTGCGGATTCGTACGCTTCCCGGACGGATTGCGGAAAAAAAAGACGCGGACCTATATACGTATCCCGTACCCAATGTGAATTAAAAAAAAAACATTAAAAAAAATTTCAACAGTTTTAGTGTATGGTAGCCCTCAAAACTTGGCCCCACGCACAAAACATTAATTATTGTTATAAACCAGAAGAATGTTCTTAAATCCAGGTGGAGTAAATTTAAATTAAAATTTAAATATATCTAAGTCGAACTCCACAAACTTTAATAACTGTAAAATTACTAATGGAACATGTTTCGGCAGAACACTTCTGCCATCATCAGCCCTAATTTAACAAGAGATTAATGATACAATTGATGAAATACGATTAATTAAAATTATGTAATGAAGTGTTCTGCCGAAACAAAAAATTTTCAAAAATAAAAAAGTTACATTCAATGCCGCACATTTTTGTACATTTTTGCGCACCGTTGAATATAACTTTTTTATTTTTGAAGATTTTTCGTTGAAATTTTGTGGGCGTGTTGATAAAATATAGATCTTTGCAGCTACAAAGCGATTTTTTGAAATTTTTAGATTAAAAAAAAGATATTGCGGAAAAATGTACTTCGACCGGCAGAAATGTACCTGCCACTGGAGAACCCTCTTAAAGTTTGTGTTGCAATATCTTTATTATTGGAGTTACCTACTCACAAAGTTTCAAGCCCATTTGTGCCGATCACCAATACTTCAAGTTCGCTACTATTATTTGTGCAATCGTGCTTTTCTTGGCTATAAATAAATTTTAGTAAAGCCAAAATTGTGTCCACAGTCTTAAGCGCAAAATTGCGATTGAATATTTTTACAAGCCTGCATTAATAAAAAAAAACATATTTAATAAAATTAATTAAAGAAGTACATACAAGTTAGGTACATTTTTAACCTCTTTTTTATCCTTTCATCACGATTTTTCTGTTCAGATGTTTGGGATTTTGGAGATTTGGCTAGATAAAGTGAATGTATACAATCATCTTTTAGCTTTCACTTATTTTTGGGCAAATGAAATTCCAATAGTTTTTTCTTAACACAAAAATCATCATCCGAAAAATGTTTCGAACATATTGTAACAGTTTTAATATTAAATTCATGCTTTTGATAGTATTTTTGCACTTATAAATCGCAAATTTTCTTAACAGTTGGAAAACTAAAGTATCGATAACTCGATGAATAGTTTTTACATTTCTTATTGTTACTGGTACAACCCATCACTGCACAATAAACCATTGTTCGTAATATTATTACAAAATACAATGGAAAAATTATTAAATAACTTATTCACCAGAAATTAAAACAGTGTATACAAAATAAATGAACGAAAACACCTGCAATTTAGCTATTAGCTCCGTGGAGTACATATCTTATTAGTCTTAGTATCATGATTGACGCCTATACAGTGGATACCCATCGTTGCCAGCGATGGACTCCGCCGTCAATTTTCGTGGATAACGTTTGCCGTCGACCATGCACGGTAATTGGCGGTTGATGGTGCCACATTGTCCATGAATCATATTCGTAATAACAACATCATGTAGGACTGGATCTGTTTCGGGATCAGGAATCTCTGCACATATGATATCATCTATTTGATCTGGTCGAATTCTTTCGACTAACCAAATAAGAATGTGTGCATGCGGCAAGCCTCGTTTTTGCCATTCGATTGAATACATCCAGCATCGAGTAATCCCAAAGACATGTTGCTTAACAATGTAATTCATCAGTGAACGGATTTTTTGCTTGAAAACACGTGCGGTGATGTCGTGCCGATCATTTGATGTTTGTCCTGGAAGCAGTATTATTTGAACAATTTCTATCCATTTCGGATTACATGTGCATGTAATGATTAGGTTTGGCCGACCATAATGACAAACATATGTCATTGCATCTTGCGCATATTCATGCATGTGACGCGGGCTACCTGTATATGTCGCCGGTAAAATAGTCAATCGACCAACATTAGTTATTAATTGCATCGCGTAAATGAATATACTCTTCCGAACGCAATTTAGCGGACCGCGCAGCATTATTTATGACGCTGACTGACGCTCTTAGCCCCGTTAAAAATACGATTGACGATGTTCTTTATTATATTAAAAACATAAAAATCCAGCTACATAAATTTAAATAAATAAATTAACATGGTTCATATAATATACGTGACTGACGTATAATGCCCCCTCTTCAATACAGCTGACGATTATTTTTAGTTAAAGATGATTTGAAAGGCCATCTCATGAATTTTTGAGCGGTATCAATATACTAAAACCAATTTTTTTTTACAACTTTCACATGCTGTCACTTCTAGTTGCACCGGTACTGGAGGAGCTGACGTTTAGAGTTCTTAAATATTAGGGGAAAACTATCATTGTTATCACGCTACCTCCCGGACTATAACTCAGTCCATTCAAACATCTCGTTTGACAAGCTCCCGTAACGGTGCTGTGATATTGGCAAGGTCTGGTATAAATTTCCCTAGGTAAGTTACCACTCCTAAGACTAACTTCGGACTTCTTCTTTCGTTATGGGTGCAGGAAATCTTTGGATTGTTTCAACTTTTTGTTGGTCTGCTGTAACGCCGCACAGTGGGACGAATGTGAGTTTTAAGCGGCCAAAATCCCAATTTAGGAAATAATCATTCCTACTAGCTGTATAAAGCTCATATTTAATAAACAGTAGTAATAATATATATTAACAACTTTGAAACCAATATTTTTAATGGTCATTAAAGCACTATGTAATTATATTGACAAAAGATGTACATATAATTTTACGATAACTTATAAAATGAATATTTTATTATTCTATTAAAAATAATTATTATTTCTAACAAAAATTCGAGAACATTATCGAATTTATGCATAAAAAGCGAACACCTAAACGTAAACATAATTCAATATACTTCTTCTTCAGTATCAGAACTTGAAGATGAATTTTCGTTTTCGCTGTCTTCTGCGGGAAAAGATAACAAATCTAATGCTTCTTGGGGCAATTGGCTTCTAGTCATTGTTGCCGGTCTTCTTAAACCAGATATCACGGGATCGGATGATATCATCAACATATGAAACAAATCCAAATTAGTTTTTTTGCGAGAAGCTTTTCGTGTGTGGTGTTCTCTAAACCTCAACACATCTTTATTCCTTGACTCTTGAGCCTCCTCGGACAATTGTCCGATTGGAAGTAACGCATGTTTTATGACTAACGAACCATGTAATAACACTTTGTGTACACTAGGTGGCATACGGTACCAATTATATAACTCAACATACAAATTTGCGGTTTCATTTGCAAAAACATCAAATTTCGAACTATCAACCTCATGACCACTGGACAAGACGCATAAAATTGTATTAAATCTATTTAAAAGCCGAACATCAATTCCAGTTATGGTGGCGACCTTTTCAGCATTTTTAAAAAATCTTCGGGCAACATTTCCGGTGTTTGATGTTCCCCGACCCTGCACGACTTTGTCTACTTTAATGCCCAACTCATTCCACAAAGATGCCTGGATTCGTTTTTTCTCTTTGGCAACAAGATTTTTTTGTTCTGCCGAAAGACGCTGTGATGTTGCCGCAAATTTCAATTTATATGCAATGTGCAAAATGCACTCCAAAAATTTAATCCAGGCATGTAGAGTCGACAAACCATACTGCAAGTTTTCTACATTTACGGTGAATTTTTTAATATTTGACAAATCGTTCATACTTTTAGGATTGCATTGACAAATATAACATTTCTGAGATGAGGTGGATGTTAGTGAATTAATTACTTTGCCATCTATCATTGTCAGTACCAAAGAGTAGTCTACAGTCAGATGTTGTCCATTCACATAGCATTCAAGTGGGTCTAATCGTCTTATTTCATCCCTTAGTTTTTCCACCTCTGTTACCGTAAGGTCCGAAGTTTCTTTAGCAAATAAAAATTGTATGGGCCGACAAAAAAATGTTGATGACGGTTTTGGGTTTTCCCATAAAGTAATTTGGATGTTGTTTCTCACTGTGACGAGATGTAATGGCACTAAAGAAAACAAAAATAAACTTCCATCGTTAAAAGAAAGTTGTTCACCTTCCGAATTGTCCCCACTTTCAAATTGTTGTTGGTATTCACTGTGACCCGAACTTCCATCACATCCCCACTTGCAAATAAGCTTCGCGTTTATACAATCATCAGCACAAATACTCTCTGGCAAAATCAATGTTGAGCAAATTCGTTGACATGTATGATCTAACAAACTTTGCATAGGGACGGATGCACGTTGATCAGTAACGTCTATGTTGTTAGGGTAACAACGCGACTTTGCAACGCGAATGCGATTATATGATGGATAAATATCCGCTCCACGATTTTTAGCTCCAATTCTTGTATGTTGATAACTCTGTTTAGTCAACCGCGCATCAACTATATAGGCAAGAGCTTCATCCTCTGTATAGGAAACCAAACAATTACTTTTTAGCGACTTGTGAAAAGCTTTTCTAATTTTGACAGCTCTATTTGGTGAAGATTGTGTTGCTTGTGTCAGCAAATCTGCAGCCGCGTGTTTTCCACATTCATAAAGTGTCGATTTAGTGGCATAAATTAATTCTTCCGGAGAAGTTGAATCTTTTAGTTGTTTAATTTTTCTTCGCTTTGAGCGCTCGCTTGAATCTTGAAAAGTTTTGTTTGGTCTTCCGGCACTTGTTGATGGTGTCAGTGGATTGGTGGTATCTTTACATATCTCTGGAAATTTGGGAAGATTTAGCGGCAATTGTAACCATGTTTTATTATTTGTTAAAAATGTATTTAACGTTCGATTGCAGTTTTTCCACTTCCGATTTACAGTTGTAACAAATCCTATTATTTTAGTTTGTACTTCCTCTTTCAACTTTTCAGATATAGCTTCTTCTTCCGTGTTCAACCTTTCCAAGATATAGTTGTAACACAAGGCCTGCACATCTTGGGTACATCCACTCAATGTCATTTTGTGTTCTCTTAAATGTTGAACTAAATCGCCGTGACAAATCTGCTCTATCGTGTCTTCTACAATAAAAAAAGTTACGGCGTGAGACGGCACGAAAGATTTATACTATCGTCAAGAAAAAGATTGATTGAATAAAATATAACATGATTTAGACCTCTACTAAGCTCTACTTTTTTTTTCTCGTCCAATGAATGTTCGGATTTGCAAGAATTTTAGTAAGGTTTTGAACAATGAATTACATACAATAAAAAAAATCCTAATGTAAATTTAACAGAATAAAATAAAAATACAAACCTTGTTCCACTAAGTCCATGATGGTGTATAAATTTTGAATCACTATAATGCAGTTTAATGCAACCAACACAAACCTATATTTCGCACTACTCACTGCACAGCATTCAAATAGTGTTTTTCCGCAGTAGCCTGCATGTTATTTCTTAGAATATCGCGCTCTTTAATGTAGGTCAACACCTTCTGAACTGTTTAGACCACGTTAGATGGCATTTAGAAATTTTTACGCTCCCTTCAAAATTTACATTTTGGCCAGCTAGCTTATGTTTTCGTCCCACTGTGCGCCGTGTTTAGAAAGCTTATGCCCCAGAAAATCCAGTTCTTCGACTTTGGTGACGGACTTTGATTTATTCAGGCATCACGTTGTTTGTGTTTAGTACCTCCAGTACAGTGGCAAGACAGTTATCATGTTCAGCTTCCGTTGACTCGTAAACAATGATGTCTTACAAGTAGTTCAAACCGTTTTTGCAAGAACCCAACATGCTCTCAAAAACTCTTTGGAATATTTCTGGGGCTGAATTGACACCAAAGAAAACAAATATAGAATATTGTTTAACTTTTCCATTGGGTCCAATGCCTCTTTTTTCATGTGATGGTGAAATGTTTGATACAGACAAGTCGACGTTAGCAAAAACATTAAGATCGCGAATCGAAATAGTTGAGTGAACACATAAATAGACGTAGAAATAATAGATGGTTTTTACTAATTGTACCTGATCGGACCCTTTATGCCATAAACTTTTGAAAAATCGCAGAATCTATATTTATAAAACTTGTTCAACAAATGCTGCAGAAATACATTTAATTTTTGATCGCTATTTAAGGCCATCTATATAAGTTTCGGAACGCCAAAGTCGTCAAAAGATCAATATTCCGTATAATATTTCAGGACCTCAACAAACTAGACCGACAGTTTTTTTGAAGTCTTAAAAATTATCGTTTGAAAGAAGCTTTAGTACAGTTTTTAGCGAATTACTAGGAGTACGACAATTTCGTAACAATAATCCAAGACAAAAAAAAATTGAAACATTGGGCTTCCGCTTTCTACCTGCTTTCCACGCATTTACGGGTTGCGATTACACGGCAGCTTATCACCAGAAAGGAAAAGTCGTACCGTTTAAATTATTTTGTAATAATGAGACGTACCAAAAATTGTTTGCGTCATTAACTGATGAAGCCGACATTTTTATTGACGAAAAAATGGACGCTATTCAGGAGTTGAATTAATTGAAGACCTTGGTGCAAGAAAGGGATAAGTAACATTATGTAAATTGTGCAGGAAACCACAAAAACCAAAAAAAAAAAAAAAATGTAGTTTAAGTTGAAATGTAGTTTGGATAAGCAAGAATAGTACTTAGATATGAGTTTAAACGGAATATACTGTTTGAAAGTGATAAAAATGGCTCAAATTGGTTTATGGTGCAAGAACGGGATATGATATTGCAACTGTTTTCATTGAACATAAATCTTGTGCAAGAAGGGGATAGGTAAGCATTCACTATTTTTGATGATATACATTATTTATTAATATTAAACACAATACATATTTTATTAATCCAAATAATCACTATTGTCAGATTCTGTGGCCTCAGATACCGCTTCGTCTGGTGTAGGTTTATCTGACTTTAGAGAGTTGTAAAAATGCATATCGTTTTTTCC
Organism: Diaperis boleti; assembly: GCA_963583935.1. Lineage (NCBI taxonomy): Eukaryota > Metazoa > Arthropoda > Insecta > Coleoptera > Tenebrionidae > Diaperis > Diaperis boleti. The sequence continues at coordinate 32,555,162 of OY757242.1, read as the reverse complement.
TACATATTCTTTTGCCAATAACATCACATTTTCCTATTTTGCGTTTTTTATAGGCAGTCTACTTTTGTAACAGTTTGGTATAATATTCAAATTTGGATTTCCGTTACTTTTCAGTATAGTAAAACGAGTGAGCTGAAAACCACTTGCAGAGGATGAACATTCAACGCCAATCGAGGTTTTTGTATATTTAAAAATGCGATAGGAGCCAATCGAAAACTTATCTTTTGTGTCGGCTTTTGTAGTTGCAATAAAAAAAGGCTTCAAATAAGTAACATAGTCGAACATCATGTTCTGAGTGACAGGTATAACATGAAACTCTTTAGATGCTGATTTTACTATATTCATATACTCTTGCGGCAAAAATATTCTGTCAATACCTTTTTTCTTTTTTTCTATAATACCAAAGTATCGATCGCAAGGCAAAAAACTGTGCCCTGGTTCAGGAAATCGATGTATTATGGAATCAAATCTCCCCGAATGACAAAGGGTAAATAAAAATCTGACCAAAGCATTATTTTTGTTTTGCGCGCAGCAGTTATCACTAAATAAATAAAGAATTTTGACATTTTTGCTCAAAATATTATCAATGTAATACTGTAAAAAACTCAATACATCATTCGATCCCTTTCTAGCAATGGTTTCGTCATACATAAAAAAATGTCCCGTTTTATTTTTCGCGGAATGAATACAAAAATTATGAACCCATAACTGGCGTAAGTAAAACGCATCTCCAGAGGGTACTTTAGGAAGAGCCATATTCTGTTGAAAGTCGAAACATAATACATCTATTTCCTCATTATCTTCAGCTTCTTTTGATTTTAATTTCAACTCCTCGTAGAACCATTCTGATTTCTGAAGATGTATTTTTTTTTCTACTTCAAAAGTCTTCTTTTCTTCCTCCGAATCTGCGTTTTCTATTTTGTTGTTTAAAATATCGCACTTTTTGCAAGTGTCTTTTTGAGGCTGACCAAAGCAGATATTAAAATTTTCGCGAAAATATCTTCCATACCAATCATAAGATATTTTTGGCTTAAACGGAGAACCGATTTGTTGTAATTTATACATTTCAGGTTCATACTTTTTTAGGTACAAGCTGTACATGATTGAAACATTTAAATCGCCCGACAAATAATATTTTGAACTTTTGTTACGTGTGTAATGCGAAATGAGTTTTGGAAAACTAGTTATGTGTTCGTGTACCTGATTTCTTAAATCCTCGGAAACAACATTTGATCTATTCGAATGTTTGCCTCGTTTGTCTTGAACTGGTGTTATATTGGTAGAAAGGTGATTTGCAATGCGCTCTAAACGCTTTTTTCCTATCCCGTGAAGAAAACAGACAGCCGTTTTGCAAACGTTCATCTCAAATGCTCCTTTTCTTAGCTAAAACAATAAAAATATGAATTTTAGCAAATTAAGATCAATGTGACTACAGATTAAGTTATGTATTGAGTTTACCTTATACTGGTAGGTATGCATGCGATTTCGAAATGAGGTTTGCTTTGTTTCATCCCGTTTCCTGCGTCTTGAAATGGTGCAAACTTTGATTAGGCTTGATAAATATGCGTCCTGCTTTTCTTGATCTGCAAGATTGTTAAAAGCTGTAAGTATTTCTTCTTTCTCCGTTGATGAAAGCTTTTTTATACAACCTTTGGCACAGTTACAATCAATACCTTCCTTTCTTTCTGGTACTACCCTTCCTGTTGATATAGATTTATAACATTCACCTCTAGCTCGCTGCGTTTTTTGAACATTTCTGCTCCATCCCGCTAAATTTCTCACTCGTTTTCTTCCACACTTTTTGGCAACGATTTCTCCGTTATTGTTCTCAACTGGTTCAACTTCTTGGCCAACAGCATCAAGAACAGCTGCAGCCGGTGCGTCTTCACCTGATGGCTGGTATTCGCTTCCTGAATCTTGAAATGGTTCACTAAACTCGCTTTCGCTACTAGGATCCATATCAATACATTTGATTGTAGATGTTTATTATTGGAAAAAAAGCACGTGCAAGACCGACAACTTTTAGGGTTAGAAAAAATGTGGACAATGCAAAACAACGTGGTCGACTGACTAATGCGTAGTAATATCCTTATTTGATGTCTGGTGTGCACTGAGTGCAAGAGGGGCACGCGATGGGCGGGGTGAGAAAAGTATAAAATACGTGGTGCAAGAATGGGACAAGTATCATGTACATATCCCGTTCTTGCAGCGGTCCATAACAGGAGATATGTGTTAGACGTGCACAGTTCAGTCAATTTCGACCGCACAAATCCCATTCTTTCACCAGATAGAAAGCCAGTAGTTTGCAACCTATTCCTGAACTTATCTCATTTTACCCAAATTATGTACATATCCCCTTCTTGCACCAGGGTCTTCAATTATATAGTAGTAACCCATATAGCACACGATATCCTAGGGATATCCAGTATATAGTCAGTCAATCGATGGATCGCCCGTCCATGCCACGGTCGTCCGTGGGATATCCAGCATAGTATATCCAGACGATATACCGTACAAGATGTCCCAACGATATCCAATGTAGGGACTAATGGTCCATCCATGCAACGGATGTCCGTGAGATATCCAGCATAGTATATCCACACGATATACCGTACAAGATGTCTCGAGGATATCCAACGTAGAGATTGATGGTCCGTCCAAGCAGTGGACGTCCGTGGGATATCCAATGTAATATATCCAAACGATATACTAGATAAGATGTTTTGAGGATATCCAACATACAGGTAGATGGTCCGTCCAAGCAATAGACATCCTTGGGATATCCAATATAGTATATCCAAACAATATACTATACAAGATGTCCTGAGTTAATATAACAATAAAATATAACAAAAAAACATATTCTATTTTCTTTATATAATATATACAGGGTGATTCAAAAGGGTCGCACCACCGTTCGGGTGGTGATAGAGAACATTAATTAATTAACATTAACATTAATTAATTTTTTTCTACGATGCATGGTTTTCAAGATATAAGTGCTTAAAGTTGGCCCAAATAGGCAACGCTGTGCTTGCGCCCTGCCCTTGCACCTTACAGTTCCACTTACTAATAATTTGAAACCATAGTGAAGTCACAGATAATAGGTAGATACCTTCCATACCCGCTTTTTTGTTGACAAATGCATTGTCAAATTCAAAATTGACAAATTTTTACAAAAACGAGGTAAACTTTCAAAGAATTTAAAGAATAGGAAACACTCGTTTTAAAATGTAATACTTTAATAAAGTAGGTACATAAAAATTAAAAATTAACTCAAAAACGAACAACAAAATTTAAATCAAACAACTAAACAACTAAAAATTAAACCGCTTGCCTCAATACATTTGTGAAGCCGTCTTCCAGTACTTCCTTGAATATTTTGTAGCAACAAAGAGTAACGCGCCAATTACTCTTTGTGCAGCATCAAGGATTCTTTGACAAAGTTTTTGTGCATTGTTGGGGATAGTGTGATAAACAATTGTTTTAATGTCCCCGCAAGAAAAAGTCGAGAGGATTATTATCGCAAGTCCGAGGAGGCCAGGCAATGTAACCTCGGCGTTCGATCCACCCTCTTGGATAGTTGACATTTAGCCACTGTCTCACAGGTCTAAAAAAATTTGCAGGGGCCCCATCTAATTGCAGCCATACCGTGTTAACTAAAACCATCAAGGGAAGATTATCTTGCAGCTCTTGAAAATCTCCTCTTAATAAGAAATTCAAAAAATTATGACCATTGAGACGATTTGGTAAAAAGTATGAGCCAATCAACTTGTCGCCGATGATGCCAACCCAGACATTGACGGAAAATCGATGTTGGAACCCTCGTCGACGTATTACATGGGGGTTTTCTATTGCCCAATAACGATGATTATGCATATTAAATATTCTATCACGAGTGAAGGTAGATTTAACTGTCCACAAAACTTGATTTTGAAAATTTGGATTCAATTTGATGGCATCTAGAATCCAACGGCAAAAGTTGACACGCAGAGGGAAATCGTCTTCACATAGAGCTTGTACTTTTGTGTAATGGAAAGGGTGATAAGCTTCTAATTTTAAAACACGTTGAATGAGGCTGTAGGTTACATATTATTTAAATTTCGTCCAGTTGCTCGAATACTGACGTTAGGGTTATCTTCAACGGCTTCTTCAACTTGGGGCGTTCTAGCTGATGTGCGTGGCCTACCTACTGTTTCATGGATGGTATCAACTCGACCCGTTCTCTCATCCGCTGATCATGTCTTTGAAAAACATTTTTATCAGGATGTCTACGTTCATGATAACGTTCAGCAATAAGCCGGTGCAGCGTGTTGAAACTTTCTCCTGCACTCTCGCAGAGCAAAATACATAGGATCACAGTATTCGTTTACAATAAACATTTTGAGTACCACGAAAAACTTGACATTCAAAATCAAAATGTGACAAATTTTATTTTACCACAAATGACAGATTATACGGTAACCTAGTGCCAACAAATTTTTGGTGCCCTGTTGCCGACCTTATTTCTTCAGAAAATATTAATATTTCCAAAGCTTTTTCCTGCTTTATTACTTAATAATTGTAATGTTTATTAACTAAGAAATCTTTTTAATACGAGTATTTTACATCTCACTTAATTAAAACATACAATTACTTTATGTAATTAAGAAAAAATGGACGTCAAAATCGTATTCTTCAGGGACTATTATCTGCGTAAAGGTAGCTTATAGAAACTTTTGATTTGCATTTTTGGGAGCAACTAAATGGTTTCAAATACCACCCGAGTGATGGTGCGGTCCTTTTGGATCATACTGTATACTATTAATTTACAATGTAAAACACTGTACATATTTTATGCACAAAAATGTAGCAAAATAAGCTCCAATTCATGCACACAATTCTAGTAAAATATGCACCATATTTTTAATGTTTGAAACAAGAAATAAACGTATCAATGTATTGCAGGTACAGTAAATATTAATAACATTACCTCTTTCTCTAAATTAATACTGGCTTCACCATCGTATTATCGTTCAATAAATCGAATTGTACTTGCAGATGATGTACAGCTTCGGACACATAAATCTCGTACAAAACAAATTAATTATAACATAACATTAATTTAATTAATACTATAATATTAATGCTTTTTAATTATTACAAATTTCATCTAAATAAAATTTGATCGTATGATTTACGCAAATTCATGTTTTTTTTTGTCAAAGTTTGTTCTACAACAGACATTATTGGAAAGATTTGTTGTGATATCAAAATGAGGTACGAGATTTACTTGGCCAAAACTGTACATACATAAGTGTTAAGTACATTATTTTGATTCCTTTATTAGATATTATGACATTTGTTGTACATTAAACAAAGTAAGTAGAAACCTTATTTGATTTTTAATTTATTAATTTCGATTCATACCGCCTTTATCAACCCCTATTAAGTTATTAATAGGTACCTACGTGAAATCATTCTAATCCCTTGCCAAATGAGTTCTCTTGATGCTAGAAAATTCGAGAGGTTCGACAGGTAGTGTCACCGTCTTTGCGACCATCTGGCACTTATATGCTGCCCGGTCTGGAGACCCTCATATAAGATCGTTTCTACCCCTGAATTTGTTTTGGTTGTAAATACTTACTACATAAAAACAAAGCTTTATACTATCCATCTCTAAATTCTCTCAGGAACAATAATTAATATTAGTATAATCATAATATGTATCTATATGAGGCAGTTTTTCTTATAAATATGTAGTTTTATAATAAATAGTATTACTTAGTGTAACTGTGTAGATAGATTGGTATAATTTCAGTTCCATAGATATAAGGCAAATTTGACTGATTGGATAAATCAGTCATTGAGCTTAACCATATGGGTTGATAGCGAGATTGATAGTTTTCACAAGATTCTTACAATTTTATTGTAGGTCCACCCCACATCTGGAAGCAATTTTCTTTGTTGACGCTTATAACGACATAGCCTGCCACTAAAAACTTGTTCGAACCCAAAAACGTTTGAAATTTTGTCGGTCTTAACCATGGAAGAAAGAGATAGTGGAGAACGCGCGTTATCTGTTATCTCTTTCGTCCATGGGTTGGGATTTTGATTCACTCACGATAAATATCGACGCCGATATTTATCGGTTGTCATTTGGAAAGTATGGCATTTCACATACGATGACGAGATCACTAACGAAATTGTGTATGCGCTGTTGTCACATTGTTTTTCTCATAATCTCTCATCTTCACTCACCACTTTGACGTTTCTGTGAATGCTTTGGGAAAATGACCCATCTTTTACTCTTTGTCCTGAATGAATAAAATGTACCTATATCAAAACTAAAACATTGACCATAAGTAATGTCTAATATTTTACTGTAATATAGATGATTCGCGTAGGCAAATGTAAAGTAAAGACTTAGATATATTTAAATTTTAAATGTAAAGTTGGTTGCATAAGACATCGTGGTCAGATAACAATCTCACAAAATATCTGGTTCGCAGGTATGTATGCTACGAATTATCTCAGAAGAGCATATCGCTCTGGCACGCCCCTGTGTGCAGAAGAGAAAAACACGATCAGCCGGTTGCGGCAGTGCCGTTCATTGGTTCGTTCATCGCTTTCGCGTAGCTAGTCATGCTCTTCTGAAATAATTAGTATAGACAATAAAATAATAATTATTGCACATTTAATATAAAATTATTTATTTTTTAAGTCACGCACAACATCCAACACCTGTCTTTTAACTTCCACTAGTTGTTCTAAAGCAGTGCCCCTTGACATCAGCTGATTGTTTTCTTCCTCAAATTTCAATTTTTTTTTTAATGTTTTTCTATGAGCAACAGCATCGAGGTTTCTGTGCTGGACGTTTTCGGGATTTGGGGCGCATTGGCACTGGGGTCGTAGGTGTTATTGAAGTGGACAAGTCTGGTGTAATGGGGACCTTTGAAGTTGAGGGCAGTGAAGGTATATTGGGGGCCATGTAGGTCTTCGGCATGGGCTGACAGGAGCAAGGTTCAGGGTTCTACAACAACAAAATAATCAAATTTTATGGAGAAATGAACATTCTTACACTAGTTATTTTACAAAACTATATTAAGCAGACGTTTTTATGATATATTTGACCTATAATATCAAGGCATTAATACATATAACATTGAACTGTGTTTGTTATTATTATTACTATGCATAACACCTAGTATTCAAAAACTGGATTTAACAATTTAAAATTAGGAAGAAAGTTAAAATGTCATGTTTTATATAAAGGTTCGTTAAAATTTTAAATTGTTAAATCCAGTGTGTGAATAATAGGTGTAGTAATAATATGTAATAACAAATACAGTTCATAAAGGTCAAATATATGACCGAAACGTCGGCTGAAAATATAGTTTTTTAACATAAATACTGTTAGAGTGTTCATTTTTCCCATAACAACTTAAACTACAACCAAATTTTACTTTCAAGATCGACAGGGAGAATTTTAGAGATCTAAAATAATTAATTATAGTTTTTATGTACATGTTTATGAACTGATACATTTAGGGAATACGCTAATAAGGTAAATTAATTATAAACCATTAAAGTAAATAAGTACTTATTTTGTAGTGGCTTCCTAAAATGATTCATATAAGTACCTGGAAATACATTGTTTAGAAGAACATTACCTGTTGGTTAACCACCAATCTCGACTGTCCCATTTCCTCCATAATCTGGCCCTATAACTTGGAGGATCCTGCAGTCGACACTACTTAGACTTTACAAATTATCGTTCTCAGCCCCAGTTTGCTGGTGCTTCCACTTCAAAAGGCTGGCATTCAATTTTACGCCGGACTTCCAATCACTCCAACACTAAAGTTTCCGTGTATATTAAAAAAGTTCTATAAATAATACAAAAATAGATGTTGTGTAGGAATAAAAATCAAACCCTTTGCCATGCTTCTTATGTTTTCACACGCCACCAAGAGCGTTTAGTTGTGAAGACAACATACCCCACAGTTCTGCTGTCTTCGTAATATCACCTTCTTGGTGGCGCGAGAATTTCATGTGTGCCTCCATGAAGTTCAAAAGAAACATTTTCTGTTCGGCGGAAAGGTTTTCCGTGCCTTTTACGTCCATCAATGGGATCCATCTAAATATTTTGTTTAAAATTGAAATAGTTTAAAAACATCAAAAGATTTAACTTTTCACTTAACTTACCTTGTTTGTATATTAATTTATTTAAGATCAAGTCTTGCAACCAACTTTGTGATTTGTCACGCCAAGACGCCAAAAATTCCCGCCAAGATTAAGTTTGAGGTTATAATTTTTCGGTTGGTCTCCCTAGACCGAGAAAATATCGTAGTTATTTAACGTAAGGACCGATAAATGTGAGGCTGAGCGGTATGTACAGACGTACATGCATGTATGTATGTACGTTGATGAGTATGTATTTTATCGGCGCGGTGTAACCAAGATGCCCTCATAACCTCAAACTTAAAACCTTTTGGTGAACGTAACAAAAAACAATGCCATTTGATTTAGATCATTCCAGAATCTTCCCTCTTATTGAAAGTAGAATATGTTTGTTGTTTTGTAGAACGCCCTTTGCTGCTTCAAGTATGTTTAATTTTTCTTGTGGTTTTTACAATTCTAGGAGCACTGTTGTATAGACTTTTGGAGTTTTCAATGCTGGATCTTTGAGTAGGTGGTCAAAGTCTATAAGAAAATGTTCTGTGAAGCTAATTTTGCATCAATTATACGTGCAGTTGTAAAATGAGCGGTCAGAAATACAATGCATAACCATTATTGTTGTACAGCGCAACAGAAATTACCTACATGATTTTTGTAGCAGTTTGAAACGTTTCTTTTACAGGGTACATTCGTTCGTTTTTAATTTTCGATTTTGGGTTAGTCGAATTACAACGGTTCTTGCCGACCGCTCATCTTTAGTTTCCACAACAGTCTAATTATAGGTATACCTACTTTCATACATAAAGTATTTTTTTCACTGAACACATTGCACTGAAAGTTTCACGTTTTAAATATATTTTCAATTTGTAACCACCATTTTCCGGAACGCCCAAATGGTGAGTGAAAATGGCATTTAAGAGAAAGACAATGTGACAACAGCGCATATAAAATTTCGTTAGTGATCTCGTCATCGTATGTGAAATGCCATACTCTCGAAATGACAACCGATAAATATCGACACCGATATTTATCGTGAGTGAATCAAAATCCCAACCATGGTCTCAACCAATGGCAAGTTTACAAAATGCGACGGAAACATTTTTCGTTTTATTTTATCACTTTGAAGCTGAGCTTCGATTTGAAGAACACGGATCTATTGCGCTCTCGAATTATTGATTATTTAGTCAGATTATTATTTTCAGTTTGCTGGTGATTGTTATTAAAGTGTTAAATTTTTATCTACCATCAACCTACATATTGAAAAAGTATTTGGTAAGTATTATTATACTTAAGTATAATTTATGGTTAAACTGTAGGTTTGATGCAGAAATCCTACCTTTATTAACTAATTTTAAATTTTAGATACATGAAGTGGCAAAATTTGGGGGAACACTCCATACGAAGTGGTGAAAAGGGCTCTTCCTCGCTTTATCGGCGACGAAATTTTAAAGGAGTATAACTGGCTGGGGGAAAAAATTGCTGCAGTTTTATTAAGTAAATTAACTCAAATTAATTTTAATTTATAGTGAAAAAAACTAATTTTTATATTGTTCTAGATGTTTTGGATAGGAATCTGAAACTAACAGAAAAAGATGCTGAGAAACCGATTCAGCAATATATGAATAGGGCGAAAGAACGTTTCGACCGGAGACATCAATAATAATTATAGTATTTTAATTTAAAATTTATTTTTTTAATAATAATTGTAATATGTATTGTAATTATTTTAGGGTTTACAATGTATTATTAATTTTATTTTTATTAATTTGTATTTTTGTATTATTTGTTATTATTGTATTTAATATTTACATTATATATTATTTTATTATTATTTTTTTTCATTTTATTTAATTTCATTCAGACCTAATTAATAAATCGGCTCTTAAATATTATAGATAAACATGAAAAAAAATTATATTAATTAATATTAATTAGTATTAATTAATTAATATATGCAAATATAAAGCATAGATTACCGATATACGTAATGAATATCTTACGGATATACGTGATGGATATCCTACGGATAACCTAGAATAGATGTCCCAAGGATATGTTGTGATAGATATTCCAAGGATATCAGTTATCAGATGTCATAGGGATATCCTGAATTTGACACCGCGAGGATCTCCACTTTAGTCCCATTTTACCATCCCACGGATGTCCCTAGGATATCAGTTTACTTTCCGTAGGACATCCACCGGATATTCTAAAGCTAAACTGGGATATCCTCAGGACATCCAGTGGATATTCTGGTGCTGTGTGGGAATATACAGGGTGATTTGTTGAAAACGATCCACTCTAAATATGCAGAAAACAAAAACGTTATGTGCGAAATGCTGAAAATTTTGTTTGTGAGGGGGACACTTATTTAGTATAGTTTTAAACCTGCAGGTGCACCCCCTTGACCGGGGCAGTAGCCCCCTCAAAAATCTGAAATGGAACAGGGGGTTAAAAAGTTTATTTTTTGAAAGCTTCATTTAACCTCTTTTTGACTATGTAGTAGTTTTTTATTTCTACGATTATTTTTTAAGAAAACGTCACTTTTGTGACAAAATTTGCAAGTTAAAAAGGTTAATCTTTTTCTGAAATATCAAGTATTTCCTGAGATAAAAACTGTTTCTTATTCATTGACATTGACAATTATTCAGTTATTATTCAAAATGGTCAACTCAGTTGCTGAAAAAGTTGAAATTATTTTTATTTACGGCTCCCAAAACAAATGTGCTAAACATATTCATAAACGAAATTTCAACATGATGGATCTCCACGACATTATGTCTTAAACGTTCGTAATTAGCTTAACAAGCGATTGCCGAACCATTCGATTGGCAGACGTGATGCAATTGAGTGGCTAGCAAGATCACCAGACTTGTTTAGATTTTTTTCTCTGGGGCTATTTGAAGTCAGACAACGAATTGTTGATGAATGCAGGCGAATTCCGCGAGAAACATTTCAAAAAGTTAGAATTTGAATTTGAAAACCGAATCTACTATTGCCTGGAATAAAACGGTGCTCATTTCGAGCATCTCTTGTAGATTAGATTAGAATAGGTGTTGAGGGGTGTGAGGGAATTTGCTCCCCTCACCGAAACTTAGACCACATCGCGGGCCCATTGTGTCACCCCCTCGCGTCCCTCATTCCCGTCTCGCATCCAGCCATCCAATATTGTCGAAAAGAGCTAGGATGGTTTCAGGCGAGGTACACCTAAAGTTGGTCCAGCTGGGCCATGTCTCCCCCAGTATGGACTTTCTGGTCGAGGCGAGAGTCGGACATTCCCGTAGGATATGTTCGAGAGTCTCGTCCTCCTCTAAACACCCCCTACACGTTGGGTCGTGGACCACCCCCATGACGTGGAGGTGTTTATTTAGCCTGCAGTGACCGGTCCAGATGCCCACGAAAAGGCGGAGTCTGTCCCTTGACAAACGCAGACAAGACTTGGCTCTTTTAAAGCAAGGATTTATGATAAAAATCTTGCTTTGTCTGCAGCCTGTTGTCGTTTCCCATCTAGCACAGTGTCTAGAATGGGTGTCAGTTTTCATCAGGTTTGAGAGGTAGCGGTTGGCCGGTCGGATGGGCGGTTCGGTTCCATCCGGTGTTCGCGTTGCACCCTGTCGAGCCAGCTCGTCGGGCCTCTCATTCCCCTCATTACCGTTGTGTCCTCGAACCCATCTTAGCTCAACGACATTGTTTAGTGCTATTCTCGACAGTGCCAGATGGCAGTCATGTACCACTTGACATCTCTTGAAAAATTCAACTGTTTTAAAAGATAGGGTTTTTATTTTTGAAGATTTTTATTTTATTTTATTTTCATCATTGATGGTATGTTTCTTTACTTATTAATTGAAGTTTAACTGATTACTTGACGTTAAAATCTAAACAGTGGTTCAAACATTAGTTTCATCAAAACATCTCAATATGTCTTTGATAGTGGACATTCCCAAGCGTTGATTTTACTAACAATAGGCGCTTAACAACATTGTTGTTCAGGAAAAACATGAACGTGGGCTGTGCTACAAAACAAGCGGTTTTCTCACAGTATAATCACAGCACCACAGCGTAAATGATGCGAGATATCGCATTTTCTGAAAAATTATTCTGCAAAGGACGACAGTGAGCAGTTTTTAAAGAAAATAAAATGTTTCGAATCAAACACCATACCACAGACAATGATCACTAAAGATTATCTTGTCTTGTAGGCATGCATTGTGAGTGTTATGGACTCCGATATAATTGTTGAAGGCTTCAAACAAAGTGTTAAAATGCATGAACTCAAAGACGTAAAACTAGCAGGAGACGGCGACAGCAGCATTTTAAAAAACTTTTCACAGTAAATCGTTACGGACCACAACAACTAGTTCGCAAAATTGAATGTACTAACCATCTGCTGAGAAAATAGGTCTCAAAATTACATCAATTGACGAAAACTGGTTTGAGTTAATCAAAAAATAAGGTTTTTCCGATGAATGAGAGGAGGAATCAAGAAGGCCCTAAATTTCAGAAAAACACAGGATGTTTAATTTGGTGAACAATTGGCAGGATTGTCTAATCGAGAATTGCCCAAAACATGTATTGGGCGATCATGAAAATTGTGAAAATTACTTCTGCGCTGGATCAAAACGAAACGAAGAGAACTTGATTTCTCAGATGGAAGAGTGCGGTTTGCTTGCTGATTTATTAACATGTTTTAAAGGGCTAATGCACAATGTTTACAGTTTTTTATTAAATATGACAATTAAAGAAACAGAAACCGCACAAACCCACAATTCTGTTTTTCAATTTTCAATTTTTCAGTGAAGGGCAATTACTCAATAGTAATGTCCCGAGTGCATGTCAAATTGTCGATAATTTAATTTTCTCGAGTGCGCGAAGCGCACGAGAGGAAATTATGAGACAGTTTGACATGCACGAGAGGACATTTTGGCAGACTATTTCCTGAGGAAAAATTAAACGGTACAAATGAACGTAATTCTGTGTTTAACAATTGATTTTTCTTTAAATTTTTAAGCGGTTGTTGATGGTCATCATATTTGCACTGAATTGGTATCTTAGGTGATTTATTAACAACAGTTTTGTTCGTGAAAAAACAATGTCAAAATGAGTTCACGTTTTGTGCAGAATTCCGCACAAGTACTAGACGCCGCAGTTGATAAACTAACTCCAGCAAATACGAAAAAGTCTAGAGATTTTGCGTGGAGAATTTTGCGATGAAAGGAAGTACACTTTGAACAATGAAACTTCCGTCTCACAACTGGCCCTAATTCTAAAAGTTTTCTCTTTCAATATGAGGCGCAATGATGGAGAAGAATATAAAGAAGGTGTTATCAAGACACTTTGGAATGCAATAGCGAAGATTTTGCAACAAAAATATTATGAAGAGTTTAACATTATTTTCGATCCATTTAAAGATAGAACGTTTGAGTCCGCCAGAACTGCCAGAGATGTGAAAAGAAAACAGTTGCAAATGTGTCCTGAAAAAAAAAAAAGTGCATCTAGCTTATCAGAACAAGAAATTGATAAAATGTGTGCTATTTGGGACGAAACGACTCCGGATGAATTGCAGCGCAAGTTGTTTCATATTGCTTCATATGAACTGGCGTGGAGAGGAGGAGAAGCATGCAATTGTCTTTTGAGTTACTTTGAAGAAGAATTTGACAACTATGGCAACCCTACAGGCCGAATAGCATATAATCCTATCTTTTCTAAGACAGCCCAAAGAGGAAGGTTGACAGAAAAAATATGGTTAGTTCAAAACACCATCGATTCTAATACATGCCCCAAAATGTACCTATTTAAGCATGATATAAAACACAATTTCATTATAATTTTACAGGCTTTTCAAAATGTTGAAGAAAAAAGAGGTTAACATATTACTGTCTCTGAAGGATGAAAGAAACGTCAAAAAATTGTGCCCTAGGACGAAATGAAATTTCAAAGTGGACAAGACAGGCAGCGGAAGCTATAGGAATTGACACAAAAAGGAAAAAAGTGACAAATCACTCGAACCGTGCCGCGGCAGTTACTCAGCTTGCCAAGGTTGGGATTTCAGAAAATCAAATTATGAAGGTTACCGGACACTCAAATCAGGCCTCGATAAAGAGTTACCTCCAAGTAGATAGTGAGCATCACGAGAAAATTGTACACGGAATGAGAAATGACAGTAGCGAAATAACAAAAAGTAATGGAAGCAGCATGAAAACACCATTATCAGCATACAACAAAGTTTTATATTCAGATTGTGTTTTCCATAATTGTTCTTTTTCTTAAAATATAAAATTAAAACCAAATGATGTTTTAATTAGTACTAGGCGAAAATTTGGCACTAGTGCAAATTTTCGATAATTGCACTAGTGCAGTATTATCGCTGAACTTTGATCGTTATTGGCTAAAAATAAAATATTGCAGCTTTTTGGTTGGCTTAATTTTTTTGAAGGAAATAGTCGGTGCAATGCAATGCTGCTGCAGTGTCTTTCAATTGCAATGAAAACTATTACAGCATAATTCAACGAAAAATAATCAAACGAACTCCAGGTAAAATTACAAAACAGTAATAAGTCGTATTGCTCAATGCAAGCAAATTAGAGCTCGTCGAATATTGTGACAAATACTTAAGTGACAGAAACAAATTCCTACTTTGTCTTGACGCGTGCTATTAACTCAAGATACAATTGAATCAATGTTTAGCAAGGTAACGATACTTGGAGGCTTTCATGATGCAACAGATGCAATTCAAACTATTCTCAAATCCGGAATAATAATGTTTGCACCCTCAGCTAATGTTTCTGTAGACATAACTTTCATTAGTACTGTGAGTTTGACCTGCCAGAATAGATTACTGCAAGCATTGCTGAACTCCGTTGTGAAATTTGCCATGTAGGATTTGGTATAATTTCTGCTTCAGTGGCTATAAGGGCAGATTATATTATAAAAACCTTAGAGGAACGAATTGACTTTAGTTTACCAGTTTACCACCACCAGTAGTACTTATTTATTACTTTTGGTTGACATTATGTTATAAGGAGTTCAAACCTCCTTATTACAGTTTCCATTAAGTCGCGATCCAAGTCCCTCTGCTGGCCATTTCACCTCGATTGGTACGACTTGTATTACTGCATCGGCGCGGACAACGAATAATAGAATTGTAACAACTTCCGGTTGTTCACGTCTTGATACTATAAGCATCATTCACAACTGAGTTCAAAGTTGAAATTAAAACGGCGTGAGATTTCAAATCAATTGATTGAAATGGCTCTCACGTTGCAACACGATATTTTCATTGGAAAGGCCTATTTTCTAAACTGGATTTTTAACCCAATTACTGGTTGGCAGTATTCCAGTTTCAAGAAAAGTTTCCGGAAGTGTTGGTAACTTTTGCAGTATTTCAACAACATTGTATGCGCGCCGTTGAACGCTATTTAAATATAGGGAATGTAGCCAAGCAAAAGCCGATTGGTAGACCCTCTACCTTAACTGAGGAAGTTGTTGACGATATCAGAACTCCTAAAAGAATCCTCGCAAATCCATAAAAAAGCTTTCTCTTCAATCAGATTTGATCCCCAACCTTCCTATTCTAAATCTTTATATAATCATTACACGGATCTTCCATATTGTTCCAATTCCCGCAATTACAGGTTTATCATATTATGGAAGTTGCTCCACTGTCCTTAAAAAAATGAAGGTACCACCATTACAAAATTTCCGTCGTCCAGGCTTGAACCCCTCCCGATTACCGCCGCAGAGATTAATTCTGCCACTGAGTCAGTCAGTCAACGACAATGATATCCTTGACCAAACCTTTTTTTCTGATGAAGCCTGGTTTCATCTTAACGGTTATGTCACAGTATAGAGAAACCAGTAGCGACACTCTCCTGGCGACACTTTGATCTTTTTACGGTGTTTTCGTTGACCTCGAAATGAGTAACTCCGCCCACAAGCAGGGATGGATTGTAGATTTTTTATTGGGCGCGGTAAACACTAAAGAAATAAAACGGCATGACTTATAAAAATATTTTTAATAATCATTATTGTCTCCAAATGATTAATTTTCTATTGAAATGCGGAATTTTAAAATTTCGATGAACAGTTTTTAAAGTGTAATATATTCTTAACTTAGCATATAACTTAACTAAAAATTCATAGGGAAAACTTTTACAGGGATGAGTGTACTGAACAGTTTTAAATATTTACAATTGCAAAACTGTTTGGTCTTTTATTTTGTTGAAACAAAATTGCCAGGCTGGTTACAAATTCAACGAATGTTTTATTTGGCATATATAACCCACCTAATGGTTCGTCTTCCGAATGGTCGTAGGCTTTCATCAAAGTATATAAAGCGGTATCATCCAAATCATCATACTGTTTGGCATAAAATTCACATGTTTCACAGGTATGACGCGCTAGACATTTTTTGATTAAATAGTCACAAACGTAACGGGTAATTTTTTTTTTTGTAAAACATCCGAAGTTTGGTAATCAGTAGGACCAAGACTGTCTGAACAGTGATAAGTATGTCATCTGGTTCAAATCTTTGCACATCTTCTATTGACAACAAAATATCAACATTATCTCGTTCTCTGTCCCCAGTGAAGCATATTTAAACAAAAGGATTGTTTTAAAAGCTCTTTTAAACTGGATAGGGGTGGGATTTATATTGTTACCGCCTTGTTGTCTTACGGAACCGAAAAAATTTACATAACAATCTTGATTTATTCGGCGAGTTAGTAAAAATTTAAATTCAAAAGTTTTTAAAATTCCCATCCACATCGATTCACAGCCCGCGTTTTTTCCATCGTTATTAATTTACGCCACAATTTATTAAGAAGAAAAAAAAAACTGAATACGCTCCTGTACCAAATCTACCACAGCGACCGTACCAGGACTGAGCTCTGCATCCGGAGAGGATGACTAATTCATGCGCGGGATGTTCTGCGTGAAATCAGCATTTTCAGAAGAGTAATGCTACTGGTTTCTCTATACTGTGGTTATGTCAACAAGCAAAACTACAGAATATGGTTAGGGGAAAATCCCCACGCTGTTAGAGGTGCAACTTTGCACCCCGTTAAAGTTGGCGTTTGGCTGGCGGTTTCGAGGCAGCGGGTGTATGGGCCGGTCTTTTCTAACTTCACCACCAATTCAGAAAGGTATATTCAGCATATTTTGGAGCCATTTATAAACGAACTAACAGATCAGGAGCGGCAAATTGGGTATTTCCAACAGGACTCAGCTACAGCACATACAGCCCGGGCTACAATGACGCATTTGCGATAGAATTTCGGTGAAGGAGTGATTAGTGCGAGAACTTGGCCAAGCACGTCACCAGATCTCACTTCACTAGATTTCTCTATATTTGGGCTCTTGAAAGACAATGTCTTCAGGAATGTATTGCATGCTGCCGAGGAAATGCAAAGATCAATTATTGCAATTGCTTTGTAGCAAATATTACTCCACACTTGCTGGTGAATGTCTTCGAGAGCTTAAAACGAAAAGTGAATTTATGTTTAGAGAAAAAATGGGGGCCATTTAATTTCTGGGGTCTCCAGAATACCCCATACTGTAATTAATGTGCACTCATTTCTTGCGCAATAAATCGGCAGATAACACCGACCGAACACGTTTTTCGTTTTTTTTTTTTATGGCTGCGCAGTGAGTCAGCAGTTAAATTATAAAGACACATGCACAATACTGGTTTGGTTGTCGATGATTTTGCTTTGCAGTCGGTCTCTTTTGTGAATACAATAACCAGTGTAACTACACAAAGTAAGTTGGTACTATGAACAATTTTTCATTTTAGTGTTCACTCTCTTATTCAGCACTATTTTTAGAGACGAAAAATGTCAAAACTAAAACATGAAAATGACCAAAACCGCCCACTTACTCAGAAGGAGATTGAAGAAGAACTGTTGCGTATTGAGGCAGGCCTGTCAGACAGTGAAAGTGGCGAAGATGACAGTATTGATGATCTTAATTATAATATCGATAATAATGAAGTATCAGAAGTAGAAGAGAACCTCGAGTTTATTAAACTTTGTTAAACTTTCTAAATCTGGCAAACTTTGGCAATCAGCTTGCTCGAGACGAGGATGACGTAACCCTTCGGACCAACGGCTTACTCTGCTGCCGCAACAACTATACTGAAAAGTTTTGTACTTTTTGTGACAAAGAGATATGAAAGAAAAAAATATGTATTCATACAAATGAAGAGGCGACTAGAGTTCACGACGCATATAATGATAAAAATCCTAGTAAAGCAAAGCTATGGAAGCCACTTGAAGAAGTAGAATTGAATGCATTTATTGGAATATTGATTTCAGCTGGTGCTTTACGATGTCGAAAAGAGGATACAAATGAAATGTGGACCACAGATGAGTACGAAGAGCAGCTTCACAGCTTCAATGTCTCGCGATCAACCCCAAAGGTGGTGTGGACAATGCTGATGAACTTATCTGAGAATATACTTGTGCTCGCCGAACTGCAAGATGGCCGTTTAGAATCTTCATGCAAATGTTAGACACTCCAGCTCTAAATGCCTTCATAATTTACAAAACAAAATATCCTGGTTGGAACGCGAACCATAAGCCGGGAATACATCTGGCAAATGTTACCGTTTGTTCGCATTCGTTGGTATTCGCACCCATTTGAACCATTACTACCCGCTCGCAGATATTCTTTCAAAGTGCCGCTCCACCCATTGTGCACCCATTCGTCCCTCAATAAAATACGATGCGAATGCACGTCTACACTTAAGTAAGAAATCCTCGAGAATGCGAACGAACGGTAACATTCGTCAGATGTATTTCGGGCTATAGATGCAGAACAAAAAAAGTAATTCAAGGCTGTGGAGTTGATGTAAACACAGTTCAGAATCAAGAAGCAGCATAAACAGCACGTGCGACTGGCAAACGAGGAAGATCTGTCCAAGATCTAGCGACAGAAAAGTAAATACTCTTTGTGAAGAATGTGGAATTTTCATCTGCAAAGATCATAAAGTAGAAATAATAGAGAATAAAACTGTACGTTGCTTTGACCATGACGAATGAAGAGTATATGGGACATTCCATACCAAGTGAGCCACCTAAAATTTAGATTCTGTTAAAATTTGGCATAGGCTAGCTAGGCTAAGGTCACTAGATGAAAAATTCTCTTTCTAAAGATAACGCCAAAGGTTGCGACATATATCATTCTGTCTCTTTTAATTTCCATGAACATTTGACATCAATTATTGCAATTGTTTTGTGGCAAATATTATTCCACACATGTTGGTGAATGTCTTCGAGAGTCTAAAACGAAGAGTTAATTTATGTTTAGAGCAAAATGGGGGACATTATGAGCATTACCTTTAGTTTGATTATTATTATCATCGTTCTGTATTTCAAGTTTAATTTCTGCTTTGTTTAATTTATTTGAATTAATACCTAGAATTTCTATTCACCTAACCTACTACTTTCTCTCACAATCAGTTGACGTTACGTCAAATAGCTCAAATATGTGTTCCAAATAGCCGAACAAAAAAAGTCTCTTAAAAGTAATGCCAACTCAAACAGTCCTTCTTGATCACTCTTTAGATGAAAATATAGAACATACTGTACCAACCTTCAGGTACTTTCTCCACTCATATGAGCACAATGTATAATTGCAATATTTTAGAAATCATGCATTAACACCAGAGCAAATGTTGTTTGCCACCATGCGATTTTTAGCCACCGGTTCTATGCTGTATGTAATTGGTGATCTGAATGGTATTGATAAATCAACTGTTAGTAGAGTAATAACAAAAGTAATACATACTTTGGCAAATTTGAATAACGAATATATTGAAATGCCTCAAACAAACGATGAAATTTTTGCAGATAGACAAGATTTTTATAATATCGCTAAATTCTTCAGGTGCATCGGAGCTTTAGAAAGTTTTAAAGCAATAGAAAAGTTTTTTTTTTTTTCATATAATGGGCAGGCAGTTTGCGATGCTAAATTAATTATCAGAAACATAGTGTGCAGATCGCAGGGATCTGCCCCTGACTCCATGATAATTAGACATTCTTAGAGCTAATATGGAACAAAACAGATATGGAGACGAGAGTCTACTTGTTGGTGATAGTGGGTATCCACTGACAAGATACCTAATTACACCCTTAGCAAACCCTGTTTTAAGAGCTGAAGGATTGTTTAATGAGTCACAAATTAGAACGCGAAATCCAATCGAAAGATGCTTTGGCTTATGGAAACGTCAGTTTCCTGTTCTAGCACTGGGTATAAGGCTTAAACAACATAAAGTAGAAGCTATTAGTGGTCACTACTGCGGTTTTACATATAGCCACATTTATGAACGATGAACTACCAGGCGATAGAAATAACAATGAACGTAAATTTATAAATATATGTTACCGTAAAAACCCGATGTTCCTAGGAAAAACTAGTTTTCAATATAGCCTTTAGACAATACTAGTTTTATCTAGTCAAAACTAGAATTGTCTGATAATTTTAGTTAAAACTAGAAATCCACAATTAATTTCATTGAAAGCAGTTTGTACTAGTTCAAACTATTTAGCTTTTACTGGAGTAGATTAGTTACAACCCTTGCAAGAAGACAACAAGCTGACGATTTCGATTGCTCGTTGATAAACTAGTGTAGCGGACTGTTAGTCACCGCGTAACTGTTGGTTTTTTGAAGCGTTCTTATTATCTCTTTTGGTAAATGAATTTTGTATTGCGATTTTGGACAGCAGTAGCAAATTCGTTGCTTTTTTAGTGTATCACACTACTATTTAACGGTTACTATGACAGATCTAGACAAAAATCAATTTGTAACCAGAGATGGAAGAACCTGGAAAGAACGTTTTTGAAGTGAAACTTCTTGTTTACAGAAGATTTTACAAAAAGAAGAAACCGAGAAGAAAGAAAATCACTAAATGTTGTGACAGGAGGCATGTACATATAATCTATAATAATAATGGCCGAAGTACAGGATGCAGAACTGGCTACCAACAAAATACCGTTACAGAATAGAAAACTGAAAAGATTTAGAATTTATTGTTAAAGTCGGTGAAACGAAAAAATTGGCTTCCAGAAGTGAACCCATCAAGTCCTACAATGTATTTTTGACATAATTGAAGCAGCCCACGTTGCAATTGGTCATGGAGGTCGAGACAGGTTGAAGATTGAAATACGCCAATATAACAATTCGAGGGCTTCATAACAAAGGGGCGT
This sequence comes from Diaperis boleti, assembly GCA_963583935.1. Taxonomy (NCBI): domain Eukaryota; kingdom Metazoa; phylum Arthropoda; class Insecta; order Coleoptera; family Tenebrionidae; genus Diaperis; species Diaperis boleti. The sequence continues at coordinate 32,533,802 of OY757242.1, read as the reverse complement.
ATAAACCAAAATTATGAAAATTGGGTTTTGAGGCGTATGAGCCACACATAAGACTGAGCATCTCTCCATAGTCGGGCGTAATCGGGCTAGATTTTTATTGACGTTTTATTTTTGGCGTATTAACCATTCTATACCAATCGAACATAACAAACAGGCGTATGACCTGCCATTAATGTGATGATTTTCGTCAGCCGTTGGCGCTTACGCCTAACCTTGTGCAATTTTAAACAACCTTGTGCAGCACGTGTGTGTGGATATTATTGAAGTTTTAACTGCAGATTGTGTGGATTCTGTTTTGTGTTGTAATAATAACAAACACAGAATCAAAATACAATGAACAGATCTATGAAATTGGTTAAATTGGCTTTAGAACAAGGTAACTTTAAGAAAAATGTTATTTTATTACGCGAGGTTAAACAATCACCAACTTTGATTAAAGGATGCAGCAATCATGAAGATGTGACTGAAGATGATTGCGAAGAAAGCGAAACTATTGATCCGTTTCACGCTTCCTCGGACGAAGATCCGGATTATAATTTATCAGAAAGTGAACCCGCGAATTCTAATAGTTCTGATCAAGATTTTAATATACCAGAAAACATAGAAATATTGCCTGGTGCAGTCCAAGATTTACCAGCTGCGATTAATAATGATCTACGTATGTTTACTTATTTTTGTATTAGTTGCATTAGCTATAATGTTTTATTATCTTAGAACCACGCCGTAGAAAGAGGAAAGCACCTGAATTATGGAAACAGAATATTAGGAAACAAAAACGAAATAGTGGTCAAACATACATGAGCTTTAAAAATTCAGAAGTTAAAGCAATAACACCAACTTTAGCTTGTCACAATAATTGCCTATAGAAGTGTTCTAACCTTATAAATCCAGAAGGTAGGCAAATTATCTGTCAAGATTTTTGGGAGCTCGGTAATATACAAAGACAAAGAGACTATATTGTGGCAAGAGTGAATGCTCATGCAAGTGTTAGAACAAGAGTGGAACAGTCCAGAAGAAAGTTTTCTCATGAATATTTTTCAATTTATTTGAATCACAAGTATAGGGTCTGTAAGAATTTTTTTTTGTCCACTCTAAATATTTCTCAAAAAATGATGCGCACTGCTCTTACTAAAGTGAATCGTTCTATTGCTAATGTTTCCTCTCCAGATGGTCGAGGAAAACACCCACCAGGTATAAAGTTACATCAGAATGTTATTACACTTACAGAAGAGCACATAGCCCCATTTCCTACTGTACCTGCTCACTGGTGTAGAAAAGATTCAAAGAAAGTTTACTTAGAAAGCATTTTGAATAAAGAAACGATGTTTTCACTTTACTTGGAATTTTGTAGAGACAGAGGAATTAAACCAGTCAGCAAAACTCTATACATAGAAATACTGATTAAGAAAAACATAGGTTTTTATCACCCTAGAAAAGATCAGTGTTGGTGTTATGGATTTGAGCAAAATAACTGAATGAATATGAGCTTCATAAAAAAAGAAAAGATGCTGCAAATTCAGCCAAGAAAGAAGACGGTGACAGAGCAAAAAATGACGATACTTTTGTTGTTGTTAATTTTGATTTAGAGGCAGTGTTATACTGTCCCTTGTTCTTCGCCAAACCGATATTCTACAAAAGAAAGTTAGCAGTGTATAACTTTACCATTTACGATGTTGCTAGAAAAAAAGGTCATTGTTTTTATGGGATGAAACCACAGGCAAGAGAGGAGCCAATGAAATTGCTACATGCTTATCAATTTTTATAGAGAACTAGTTGGCCCGTCATGGCTTCGCTCATGAAGTATTCGTTTTCATATAGGAATTACTCTTTCCCGTTCACGCTTCCGTTCCCGTTCATATAGGTAGATGTATAAAACCACGCAGGCATGCAACATTATGTCAAAATTTCAAAGCAATCGGTGAAGAATCGGCAGTCACAATTTCCGCACCACACAGTCTGCACGCATTGTCCAAGTGAGACGGACGTGTTTCTATTTTTGCCTGTTGATAATAGTGCCAAAGTGTCAATTGTTGTTTCTTTCCTAAAAGAAAATCTGGAGAGACCAGCCCACGAGTTTTCTGGACCCCGAGTCATACCCAGTTAAGTGAAAAATCCATTTTCATTAGAAATTTAGTCGACTGTAAACAGTTTTATCGCGCTAATCCACAAAAAACGGGCTGCACAAGAAACAGTATCGCAAAGCGGTATCTGTAATAGTAATTTACGTTATAAGTCCGGAAAATTTATTTTTACAGTAACGAGTCGAAATGTTTACAGACGAGGCGACGAAGGAGCCGAGTCTGGAATTTTGAGACAAGTTACTGTAAAAGTTTCCGGACGTATGTCGTAATGCGTTTTAATTCATGCTACAGATACTAAATCATTGTTTTCATTTTAAAAAATTAAATTGGAATTCAGAATTTAAGCATCCATGAATTGAGTATCTATGACAACAGCTTTTTTTTTTTGTTGGTTGTATTTTTTTTACAGGACTTGTACTGTAAAGTCCCATTTTCCGGACTCAAAACTCTGACGTAAAACTAACAAATATGACACAGTATGAAATAAAAACATTAAATTAACTCTCAATATGATTAAACATCTAAATCTAATAAACTCCGACACTTACAATATTTTCCTGAAACTCCTGTCTACAGGGTTTCAACAAAATGACAAATCTACAGAATAATTTATCTTACGCCTCAGCCACAAAAAGTCAAATATTCCCCCAGAAAGAACAAGCTATTGTTCTTGATGCAATAAACGATCTTAAATTAACAGACTATGTAGTCGCAATAGGAAATCTCACAGGCCCCAAAAACGTTATTTCCTCTATAACACTACAGCATGATAGCACGGACTACCGCATTTTTCTGGGAACTGGAGAACTCACTTGCTTCATTTGTAAGGAGAAAGGACATAAAGCTGAGCAGTGTCCTTCTGAAATCATTGATCAAGACACGATCGAGAACACAGAAGATTCCGAAACTCCAATCAATGTAAACCCAAAAAAACGACCTGCCTCAACATTAACCTCCTCATCTACAGAGGTTCTCTCCCAATTATCTACGCTAGAATCTTCTAACTCGCATCAAGAACTAGATTCCCCCACAAAAGTACTAAACCTAAAAAAACCTTCCAAATTGCCTAAAAAGAGCGCTTCCTTAGAAAGTCTAACACCTATGAGTGATTTGCTCTTACCGGCCAAAGAAATAATTGAAAAAGCGTCAATACCTTTCTGCATCAACTACGACCAACTCCTTAACCTACTTGAAAATGGATCAGGATCCCAGGATCCAATAAGCATAGTAAGACAATACGCACAAGACATTCCTCAATTTATCAACATGCTATACCAAATTTATCCAAACCTCTCCCATCGAAGTATTAAATCCAAATTTACAATACTCCAGAACAAGCTCAAAAAGCAGTTAAATCGTGAACAAGACACAGAAGATGACAGTGCGGACGAATACTAAACGCTCTCTACTTTTTATAACCCGCTCATGCTCTCTATATTCTTAATCCACCTTTCTTTTCTTTTCCCTCGTCATTTTCAAAATTCTACAATGGAACATAAATGGGTTGTACACCCATCTGCAAGATTTACAACTCTTAGTAACAGAATTCCCTGCTGACGTCATATGTCTTCAAGAAACACATCTTAAAAACTCCCAGAGCTACACACCAAGAAATTTCAATTTATTTGCCAAAAATAGAACTGACCGAAACAAAGCCAGTGGAGGAGTTGGTACATACATTAACACAAAATACTCAGCTAAAGCTATCCCACTCATCACTGATCTTGAGGCCTCCGCTGTCCTAGTACAACTAGAAAAAGAAATTTGTATCTGCAACATTTATCTTCCGCCAAATAGAAACTTCACCATGCACGAACTTAACAATCTACTTAATCAGCTACCCAAAAACTCATTAATCATAGGCGATTTCAATGCTCACAATGCTCTCTGGGGGGGAGAAATAACAGACCAACGAGGAACATTACTCGAACAATTTCTTGATCGACACAACCTAGTATTTTTGAACACCGGAAAAAAGACAAGATTCAATTCTTTTTCTGGAACATTTTCTGTCCTAGACCTCTCTCTAAGCCACCCAGAGTTAGCACCTGATCTCACCTGGACCACCCTCGACTCTCTGTATGGTAGCGATCATTTTCCATTCTTGATCGAGTACAATTCGAACATAACATCTTCTCCCGTAACTCCACTCAATAGATGGAATATAGCAAACGCAAATTGGAAAGATTTTTCAAGTGAAGTGGACCGGACTCTTACGGAATTTGATGTTGAGAACACTTTCGGCATGGACGCGGACCACCAACTGGAATATATCATGAATACGATCCTAAATGCTGCAAATATTCACATCGACAAAACATCCGGCTACAAAAAAAGAACGGTCTCCTGGTGGAACGCCGAGTGTAAAATGGTTACTAAAGAGTACAAAGCAGCGTTCAATAAATTCAAACGATCCGGAACTAACGAAGACCTCATGAATTTCAAACGTTTAAGAGCCAAGGCCAGATACGTATATAAACGAAGTAATAAAGAATCATGGAATAACTTTACCTCATCCATCAACAAGTCTACTCCCGCAAATCTAGTCTGGAACAAAATTCGTTGCTTCAAAGGAAAACAAAACAATAACGAACTACTGACACTAACCGTAAATGGAATACCAATCACATCCAAAGAAGAAATATTGGAAACCTTATCCGACCAATTTCAACAAACTTCTAGTAATGAGAATTATACTAACACTTTCAGACAAACACAGGAAATCGTAGAACTACAAGTTATAAAACCAGTAGTTAATTATGAACATCCCTTGAACACACCGTTAAAAAGCAACCGTTTTCGGTCATGTAGGTGTTAAACTTTTATACATCTATTATATTTATGATATCTAGAAAGAATTTGGTTCTTATTCAAACCGTTTTTTCATAAGCTCACTTTTGTTCGAAATATTTGGTACGGGGCTAGTTGAGCAATGCTGGTCTTAAGTATGTTAACGATGATTTTATATATCACATTAATATCTTTTTGTTGTATTTAATGTCTATTAATTGTCACATAACTGATGTTAACTAAGCATGATTTTAAGTAGAAAGATTGAGACTATTCCAAAAATTAAGAGTAAGAAATGTTTTATTTAATATTTGAAGAAATAATAGTTTCTGTTTCATTATTATATCACTAAGGGACTATAAATAAAAGGTTGATTATAAAAAGCTATTTTATTCTATGTCTAGCAAACATTCACGTCATTACAGGACTTAATTTTCTAATTGCTCAATGTGTCCCATACCCCGGCTCAACTTACCCCACCTATGGGGTAGGTTGAGCATATCTGATCTTGTTCATTTAAAGGACCGTAGCTCTTAAACAAGATTTATGAGAGATAAATGACTTAGGACATGTTTAAAAAGGAATAAATTACCTATCTATGAGAGTACATATCAAGGAATTTGGACCTATCGTTTAGGAGCTATAGCCGATGAAGTGAAAAATTGCTCAACTAGCCCCGCCCTACCCTATTTTATCTTTCTTTAACTCAATATGGAGTAAACAGCATTAATCAGCTGAAGATTTGGGGTTTTAACGGTAACATACTAGCTTTCATTATCAATTTTCTAAGCAAACGGACCTTCAGACTAAGATTAAACGGTAGCTTTTCGAAACGCAAAACCCTCCAAAACGGCGTCCCACAAGGCTCGGCACTTAGTGCCACCTTATTTCTTATAGCCATAAACGACATATCCAGTGTCATAAACCAACCCGTACAATGCAGCCTATACGCAGACGACATCCTATTATACATCAAGGGGAAATACCTTAGTACTATGGAGAACACCCTCTAAAAAGCCGTAACAGCTATCACAAAGTGGGCTGACTCATCTGGCTTTCGTTTCTCTGTCAACAAGACAAAATGCATGCTTTTCAATCGCGCTCAAACAAGAGAAACCCCTAAAATAACTGTGTACGACACATTATTACCAGCTGTGGATAGTGTCCGTTTCCTAGGAGTAACATTCGATACAAAATTAAATTGGAAGCATCATCTAGAACATGTCAAAACCTCATGCACAAAAAACCTTCAACTTATGAAAGTGATTGCCAACCATAAATGGGGTGCCGACACATCCAGCCTCCTAAAACTATTCAAGAGCTTAATACGCTCAAAGTTAGAATACGGCTGTATCGCATACTCTGCGTGCAGAAAGTGTTATCTGAAAAAATTAGCTCCTATTCAGAACACAGCTACACAAATTGCGTTAGGTGCTTTCCGAACCACCCCAGCCTTGAGTTTACACGAACTTGCCTGTGAGTTACCAACAACATACAGAAGAAAACTCTTAACAATGTCATACGCTGCAAACGTCCAATCTATTGATCATCATCATCCAGTAAGAAACATGACCTTCTCAAATCGGTTCCACACAATATACACCTCAAGACCAAACACAATACCTCCCCTCTATGAGCGACTAAATAGACTTAATGACGAACTCAACACAAGTATCCCCAATATGCTCATCAGGAATATCAATAAGACACCACCTTGGCTACTCCCCCCACTACTCATAAATACCCAAATGAGTCAATGGAAAAAATCTGAAACTCCTCATCTAGTACTGCAAAACATCTTTCGTAGCATAATAGACAACCTTCCTAGATCAAACATCGTTTACACAGATGCATCCAAAACAGACGCCTCGGTTGGCTGCGCAGTAGTGACCTCAGATCAAACTCTCCTTTTTTGTCTTCCCAAATTCCCCAGCGTTTACACTGGAGAATTATACGCCATATTAGAGGCTCTCAATTTCATCAAACAAAACAACTCTCGCTCGCAATGGATAATCTGCTCTGACTCATTATCATCACTTCAATCCTTAACATCACGTTTCTCCAGTAACCCACTAGTGAAAACGATAAGAGAAGAAGTAGCTCTCATTGAAGCCGAACACAAAACAGTCTCCTTCGTATACGCCCCATCTCATGTCGGAATACAGGGAAATGAAGATGCAGACAAGAATGCAAAAGAAGCCTCCTCGTCCATGGACAGTGTAAGATCAGACATCTGCCTTTTTGAAGACGTAAAACGATATTTTCGTGACAGAATCAATTCAGTCAAAGATTGGAGTACCTCATGGAAAAATAAGATCGGATGGTTGCAAAAGATAAAACCAGATCCAATAAAAGCTCTTCCCACTCCTCAACAACGAAATGAACAGATAGTACTAGCGCGCCTACGTCTCGGCCATACTCGATTAAAAAATAGCTATTTATTTTCCCCAAATTCAGATAGACCCTCCTGCGAAAGGTGTCATTGCATACTAAGTGTCGAACACCTCCTGTTTGAATGCCCCAATTTTAACCATGAAAGAAAGCAGTGCTCCATGACAAACAGTCCCTATACTGTCCTAGATAAGGATCCCGAAAGGGTAATACAATTTATAAAGTTAACAAATCTTTTCAAGGAAATATAATTCCTATAACTTTCACTGGCCTCTTGACGTGAAAAGTGTTATACCCTTTCCGTTTTCCCCCTTATCATTATCGCTGTGCTAATAACCCTAAGTGGTTATTTAAAAAAAAAAAAAAATCCGCACCAAATGGAAATCATTTGGAAGCAAGAGTTGCATTTCCTGATGTTCGATAGGAAATGCTTCGATTCAGCGGTAGATCCAGCAAGTTTTAAATGGCTCTGGTGGTGCTTCAAGTTGAAGCAATTGAAGCAACATCCCTTTCGTTTCATTATTGAACTTTAGAGCCTGGCAGTAGGTACAGACATGACTCATCTGGCCAATGACAACATGGCGACTTGAACTATAATCAACAGCTGGATTGTACCGGAATGCAAGACGATTGTATTGCAGATTCAGATCTGCTGTTCTTTGGGTACGTGTTTCAGCTACCCTCACCCTCTCGCGTTCATTCCGTTGAAAACGAACCAAATCTGTTGCTGCAGAACGCGACTGCTGTGCTCACAATCGTGCATCCTCAAATCTGGCTGCTTGTCTTTCTGCTGGTTCCGCGTTCCGCATCTGGATGGTGCTTCGTCTGTTCCTCTTTGGTACGAATGCCTGTTCTTCCTCAATCATATTCAAAAGCCGTCTTCACGATTCTTCTTTGTGGCGAGTGCGACGACTCAAATTGTTATTCTGCGAGGCATTATTTTATGTAATTTTACAACATCTAATGTTTCCTGTCACTTGTGACAGCGGCTGTCATTGATACACAGCTGACCGTTAAAAAAGCTGTTATCTCGCAGTCGTGGGTATGTTAATGACGTGAGATATAGATAAGAACCATCCAGCGGTTTGTATATTGTGTCAAAATTTGTATTCAATCAACATGATGCGGATTTACCAATACAAGCATTTTGAAACCATCAAGATCCTACAATTAGGTCTGTTGTTAAGCATCTCAAAGAAAATTAAAATATTTATTTATTTGAAATAGAACCATAAAAATATCAGCATTTAAAATAAGTTCATCATAATAAATGTTCAAAATGGTCACCATTACTAGTTAAACAACACCCAAGACGTCTATTAAAAGACTTTTTAACTCGTCCAAGCATTGACCGATTATTTCTTATGACTATAACAGCATTTCCAATACGATTCCTCAGTTGTTCGATAGTGTCAAAAGGAACAGCATAAACTATTTGCTTCATATGTCCCCAAAGAAAGAAATCACAAGGATTAAGGTCGGGCGATCTGGCGAGCCACAAAGTTGGACCATAAATTCCAATCCACCGTTCTTGAAAGTTAATGTTCAGCCAATCTCTGACTATCAGAGCATTGTGACAAGGAGCACCATCATGCAAATACCATAAATTTGCTCTAATTTCTAAAGGCACTTCTTGTAGCAAATTGAAAAGAACCTCCCTTAAAAACTGTAAATATTGTTCACCATTAAGACGATGTGGTAAAACGTAGGGTCCAATCAGTTCTCCATTTGAAATACCAGCCCACACGTTTACGGAAAATTCTTGTTGAACATTATGTATTCTTACGGCATGCGGATTTTCATCAGCCCATACATGAGTGTTATGAGCATTAAATATCCCTTCTCTAGTAAATCCTGCTTCGTCAGTTGTCAGTACATAATTTAAAAAAATCGGTTGTCTATTAATTTTTTCAACCATCCATTGACAAAACTTGCGTCTGCGAGCATGATCACCAGGCTGCAAAAATTGAACGCGTTGCACATGGTAAGGATATAACTGTTGAATTTGTAAAATTCGCGAAACTGTTTGATGCGATACTCCATACTGAAGTGCAGGTCTACGACTACTAGTCCCTGGTCGAGCTGCAACAGCATATAAAATATTCTCTTCAACATTCAGCACACGACGAGGAGGAGCTCTGCCATCACGGAGATGTTGGACAGTTGCTTGAAATGTATGTCTATTGGGTAAAAAACGATTGGGGAAACGAGCCGCGTACAGTCTTCGTGCTTCTCCAGCATTTTCGTGATCTTCGCCATACACCAAGACAATATCTGTTAATTCTTGATTTGAAAAATTGGGCATTTTTAAAAATGGCAACTAATCTTGACAAAATATTAATTTTACGCGTCAAACAAAAATAATTAAAGTTGTCATGGTTTTTCGAAAAAAAAAAGTCCAGTATCAAACACTAAATGACTCGCTTGGTCAAAATTAGGGGTAAAAAAATTATGAATTTTTTGTTGAATTTTTGCAAAATGCCATAGAGCAAAAATGTTCAACTTGGCAAGTTCTCTTGCTGGTTTAAATTAACACACGTATTTCTGATACACTCTGTATATAGAAATATATAGAAATATAGATTTGCCACCCAATGTCAAACATTTAACTTTATACTCTGATAACTGCCCTCGTCAAAGCCGGAACTCAATTGTAGCTTCCATGTTATCTTATTGCTTAAATAAAAGTGCTCTAGAAAGTATTGAAATTAAGTTTTTGGAAGCAGGCCATACACACATGACGTGTGATTCTATTCATGCAACCATTGAAACGGCTTCTAAAAACGCAAAAATTTTCGTGCCTTCGGATTGGTATAACGTCATAAATCTAGCCAAGAAAAGAGGTGAACCGTATAAGATTCATGAATTGGAGTACACAGATTTGAGAAACTTTAAACTTTATAAAGATTCAACAATGCCAAATTGCCATATAGCCAAAGATTAAAGTAATCTCAATTGGAAACATGTTCGTTGCATTAAGTTTTTGAAAGACACACCTAACATTCTGTACTACAAAAGTGAATACTGGGATGCTACTTACAAAGAACTCGACATGCAATATCGTAGTGGAAAAGGTCATCCACGACAACCAACAATAATGACTGAAGTTCCAAGAGTGTATGACCAACGGTTAAAAATTGATGCTAAAAAGTATAAATATTTAATGGATCTCTATGAAACCGAAATCATTCTACCACTCTATCGCGACTATTACAGAAATTTGGATAATCAGAATAATCAGGAGGCTGAACAAGATTCGTCCGAAGACGAAATAGACCTTCAAACAATGAGACAGAGATTGAAAAAGCGATGAGTTGTTTGTTAGTTGCAACCCCTAGAGTTTTTGATGTTGTACTGAAATACATAATAATAATTATTAGGGTTATGTTTAAGCAATGTTTTCTTTTGCGTTTTGCGTCATTTTAAATATATTTTGTTGCTTTGTTTCAAACTCCCTTAAGAAAAACAAACGTTCTAGCATAACAAATGGGCGTTGTGATGGTGGGGTAGATTAATGTATATAAATCCCTTTTACTTTAAAGTGTGATTTATTCGGAACCGCGCATATCGCGGTCCCAACCAAGACTGTCTTTACATTTACTCCATTTCGAACGTTTACAATATGCTTACTTTATACAATCTAACCTATTGCCTCGACATGACCAGGTATGGACATGTCGCTGCGGAAATGCCAATTAATCATTTAGGGTATTGCATTATTTCAGGTCAACAAACTGCTGAAGTTGCTACTTCCACAGTTCGCTAACCTGTACCCATTTTGTAATATCTTATCCCTATACTACAGCGTATCAACCGGAAGTAACGGAAATGGTGTCATACGTCAGTATTCCGCATTTCACTTTAATTTCAAACTTAATTGAAAGTTTTTGAATAAATCAACATCACCTTAACTATCGAAATGATTTTTTCAATAGTTTTTACTCTCTCCTGTAAAATCTTTAATTTTGTTTATACGCCCCTTTGTTATGAAGCCCTCGAATTGATATGATAAATACTTTCATATCAATGTGTGAAACCTGCCAACGGAAGAAGAATAAGAAGAAAAGGGGTCTCGTTTCGAAACCTATACTGCTTTCAGAAATGAATAGCCGCTGTCAGGTAGACTTAATTGACATGCAGTCAGAAGAGGATCACAGGTTTATCATGGTTTATCAAGACCATTTGACAAAATTCAGTCGAGCGAGCTAACCAAGACATCGAGAAAATATTGGCAGCCTGGATGCAAGACAATAATACAACAAAGTGGTCAAAACATCTTGCGTTTGTACAATTTATGAAAAATAGAGCCCATTATTCTGGCATGAAACAGTCACCATATCGGGCTATGTTTGGTATTGAGCCTAGAGTAGGGCTTTCAACTTCAAGTTTGCCATCAGAATTTCTTTATTAACGTTTGACTTTTGTTTACCAGTGTAATAGGACACAACATTATGTTTTCATTTTTAACTTAAATATTATGTAGTCAAAACTAGAATCAACTGATAATAGTGGTTATTCTGTAAGGATACGTTAAATTTTAACGTGTCGGTTAAAATTTTAATATTTGACTGTATATTGTATTCTGTACCACAAAATGTAACGGTACCGCTAAATTGCTAATTTTTTAACCACTATGGTTAAAATGTTCGTGAAATGTCGGAATCGCTCAGCACGGACCAATCGAATGATTTGAATTTGTTCGAACTGTCAAATTTATTTACTAGTGGGGCAAACCCGAGGTGCCTGAGTCACAGATGAGTCTACGCCGCTCATCTGATCAACACCGTAAGATGGTTGGCTGCAACAGAAACCACCACAAGACGTAGTGGTGGTACGCTATGGTCAAAGACCTCGGGAGAACTGGCTTCACTGCCTGTTCCGCGAGGAGTAAACCTCTATAAAATAACCCCTAAGTCAAGGGAGAACAGCATATGCCGAGGACTGCATGGCCAAGAGGGTGATCCTGTGACATGCGGGGCTCTGCTGCAGGTGACCTTTTTATCCCTTGCTTACAACGAAAAAGAAAAGGGGGACTCGCCCTTAACAGGGTCAAATTGAGAAGCTTAAGAAAGGCGATGACGAAATCCAGCAGGAGGAAGGGTTGGAATAATACTCTCAAAGCGGACTCACTTCTGACAATGGAGTAATAATTAGAAGCCATACAGGAGGCGATTCTGGATAAAATTGTGGAAAAAGAGAAAGAGGCTGCAATAAAGACCCCGTTTTCACCAGATCCACAAAAAACCGGACTGGTTTGGCCTATCAGAAACATTTCTGATTTTGCAAAAGGGCCGGAGTGTCTGAGAAAGTCATTAGGTAGGGTTTTGAACAAAAGATCACCAATGGTCGACGTTCTGAGAAGCTGAATAGCCCTACGACCCAATACAATGCCTTCTGGTGATTCTGACTTCTCTCCTTTAACAATAAACGTATTGATAAATAAGATTGTGCAAGGAATTATTTATATTCTTTAGCTTTATCGGCTGTTGGCAACCTGATCTACGATAACCAGGTGAAAAAGTCGATCCATTGCCATGCTGTTTTCCCGCGCCAGTCCCATAACAGATGATTGAATAATTTTCACACGTACGCTTTTGGAGCCGTCAAAATTTACTAGTTAACCTACTCATTTTAACGGTACGGTAAATTTTTTGGCGGTTTTTGGACCATACAGAATGCAATTTTTAAAGTAACGATCGTCAAAATTTTAACCATACTCTAAATTTTAACGTATCCTTACAGAATAACCACTAATATTAGTTAATTCTAGTTTTGACTAGTTTTTCCTAGGAAGATCGGGTTTTAAGAGAAATCGGGTTTTTACGGTAACATATACACCTAGAAGACGTAATAATAATATAAATAATGCCAACATTACAAGACATATTTTGATTAATCCACATTTCGAAGGATTAATTGCTCAATAAAAATTATTCTAGAAAAAGTATTGTTACATTTATTTTTTAAATTTAAAGTAAACATTAACTTAACATTTTTTATTTTAACGTTTTTGTTGTTGAATAATTTTTAGTCTTTCTTCATGCTCCCTTTTCAAACATGCTTTTTTGAATTCAGATTCTTCTTCCATCAGCTTCATGGCCTTTTCATGCCTTTCCTTCATAAACACTATTTTTAAATTATACTAAGCTGTTGCCCGTTCCTTTTGCACGTTAGTCAATTTTAGTGAAACGCGAGGCGCCGCTGGCTCCAGCATAGGACGCCACTGGTGGAGGGATCCTACGGAGAGAGGGGATCAGACGAGCATAGACGAGCATGAGAGTCGGTCCTGCATGGTTGTTAATAACGTTGGGGTGTTTTCTAAATAAATTATTACTGGGAACTTTACCGATCTTTTGTGTTGCAAACTCTTTTAGAGCAGCGGTGAGATTGGCCCTAGTGCCGCTAATAAGTGTAGTGAGTGTTTGTGATTTTTATGGAGTACTGATTCGAGATATTGAAATGGGTCGTTCCCGTTCGTCATCCTCGAGTTCAAGTTCAAGCAGTACTTCATCGGATGGAAACTACAAGCGTAGCAGAAAACATCCAAAACGACCAAGGTCCCACGGTCTCGCAAAGAAAAAAAGGCTCGAGACAACAGCTGATATTACGCCGGGTAGCGCTGTAAGTACCACGCACAAACGATTAATAAGAAAAGACGGTTAGAACGGATAGCAAAAAAGGAAACACGTGAGTTGCAGCGCTGCGGTGAGCGCTGGTATGAACTACGGTATAAAGGCAGTGACATTACCGACACTTTTAAAACCAACTGCTATCAAATCGCAATTGCATTGAAATCTAGTGTCTAAAACAATTTAATATTCCATAAAAGCTACAATAGAAATTGTGAGGAAGATGATGGGCACATGTTATATAATTTAAGGCCCATACGAACAGGATGTTTAAATTTTCCCGCCGCTTAAATTCTAGTTCACCCTGCTTCTCGCGCCGCGCTGCCATCGTTCGTGTTGGCCTCTTTTTATCGTTGTCCTAACCGTCTTTTCTTTTTAATCGTTTGTGGTACCACGCCACCCCGCCCCACCGACAAAGTCAGCAGGTTAGAAGTGCTCGTAGAAAAACTAATCGCGCATCAAACGGAGACACAAAAACCGACCCGAAATGTTTATGCGAAACCGGAGTGTATTCCCGAATTTACACCGGGGAATGCAAACCTGAGTTCTACGAAATGGCTCGACAAAGTTGAACAGCTTGCTACGATTAATCATTGGGACGAAGCGACCATGATTTTTTTAATGCAAAGCCGTCTGGGAGGCCTTGCGCGAAGGTGGTACGATAACCTACAGACTTATCAACTTTCGTGGAATGAATGGCGGGATTTAATTATTCGCTCGTTCCCGGAACATCGAGACGTCGCCGGCGCATTACGAAGCCTAGTCGAAAGAGTTAAATTACCGAATGAAACGTGGGAACGTTATTATTTTGACAAAATGGAATTTTTAACCGCTTGTGATATAACAGGAGATCGAGCGGTATCCTGTCTTATCGATGGAATTACTGATCCAAGTGTTCGAGCAGGCGCTAGCGCGGGTAGATACGAAAGTTCTAGTGTTTTGTATGCTCAATACTTCTCAATGTTAAAACAGGAGACTGTGACGGCTCCAGTACACTTTTATAAACAACCTACACACAAGAAACCGATTAGCGAGAGACTTGGAGAACCTACTTCGAAACAAACGAAAGTTTCATCCACCAAAAAGGCTCCAAGGTGTTACAATTGCCGGGAATTTGGGCATTTTGCTGACAAGTGTGCTAACCCGAAAATTGAATGTGCACGTTGTAAACGTCTTGGGCACTTAGGTAAAGATTGCCGAAGAAAAATCACCCAATCGCAAGTTGTTGAGAACAGACGTTGTTCCGACAATGAAAAATACTACTTCGACTGCTGGGTAAACGAAACACCTTTGCAGGCGTATGTAGATTCTGGATGTGGGGCAGTTCTAATCCGTGACGAAAATGCCAAAGACTTGGGACTGGAAATTAAACGTTGCTCCCAAATTATTCTGGGTTATGGCGGGACTAGTACACGGGTTTTGGGTAAAACTACATTTAACCTAAAAGTTGACTGTGCAGAAAATGTAGTGAACGCATTGGTAGTACCTAATTCAGCACAAAACATCCCTGTCCTTGTGGGACAAACGTTTTTACACTCGAATGATACAGTAATGGTTGTGTTTCAACATACTGTGAGACTTTTAAAAAAAAGCGAGGAGCTTCAGAAGCAACTTGGTGTCCAAAACCGAGTTATTCTGTTGTGGGCTAAAGAAAGCACCACAATACCATCGAAAACTACTGTAATGGTGTTGGTCACATCCAAAGGGGAGTACAATGGGGACTGCGTCCAATTCCTGGAAAAGAGTATTTGGTAGGAGAATGCATCACGAAAGGCGAAGATGGCTACGTGGCTGTTACCAACCTATCTAACCAGGATATACAGGTAGGTGACGAATATGTCTTTGTTCGAAGTGTTTTATGTTTCGAAGATGTATTTTCACCTAATTCGTCAGCAGTGTCGCTTACGGTAAGCTTAGCTGAGCATAAAAAGTGCAAATTCAATGCGAAAGATGTAATTTGTAATAAAAATTTGTCGTCGGGCGAAATTCAAAGACTTCTAGATTTATTTAACGAATTTCAAGATTGTTTTGCACAAAGTACAGGGCAACTAGGCAAATCTCATGCTTTGAAAATGGCGATTCATCTAAAGGATGAACAACCTGTTGTCTATAGACCGTATCGTCTCATTCTGAAAGGCAGGTAGTTAGAGACATCGTAAATGATTTGCTGGACAATCAGATTAGTCGTGAATCGGATTCTCCATATTCGAGTCCCATCCTGCTTGTTAAAAAGAAGAATGGAGAACAACGGATGTGCGTCGACTATAGGGCATTGAATGCAAAAACAGTTAAAGACCGATTTCCCTTACCGCACGTAGACTTATTTTTAGAGAAGTTGCAGGGATCTAAGTATTTTACGAGTCTGGATCTGGCAAGCGGGTATCACCAGATTCAAATGGAAAAATCGTCCGTTTCGAAAACAGCGTTCATAACTCCAGATGGACATTACGAGTTCTTGCGTGTCCCATTTGGGTTATCCAACGCTCCTGCCGTGTTTCAAAGAACAATAAATAAAGTTCTAGGTAATTTACGCTACGGAAAGGCCTTAGCGTATATGGATGATATCCTTTTACCAACGGATAGTTTTGAAAATGGAATTGCATACTTAACCCTTTAACCGGTACGAACGTATATTTACGTTTGTTCATAAATAGGTTTGAATCGGTATGAACGTATATCTATAAACAACAAACTTTACGTTTTAACACAAAATTTGTTCGCAAACATAATTTTATAACATAATAAACAAAAACTAAAATGTTCAACATTGCAGTAGATTCAAGTAGGAAGGTATACTATTTCCAGTTGGTGTCTGTCAAAGCAATATTTCAAATCCAAAAATGAATACACCTAGTGAACCTATTGATAGCGATGCCGAAATAGATTTTGACGACGAGTTTGAAGAAAAAGTAAGAGTTTCTTCCAGTAGCGAGTCTGGTTCTGAGACAGAGACGGAATTTGAAGATGAAATTCAGCCAAGACAGGCGAGGAAGCCGCGCAGGGCAGGAGCTGCTCCACAAAACATTGAAAACAATCAACAAGGTAGAAATTGGAGAGATGAAGGTGATTTCTTGCCAACATTATTTCAATTTGATGCTAGGAATTCGGGAATCAAAGAGATGTGGACATTGGTGAGAATAGCCGAGAAATAGATTTATAAAATAAACTGAAGACAAATCTCAAGCAATGTTTGTACCGTTTCTATTTATGTGTGGACGACAATAATTTAGCTCTCTCGAAAGAAATATTATCTTCGAAAAGATATACTCCGTCTAAAAGACATAAATTTGGAATAAAATTATTGTTTTGTCCTTTGCGACGTGAAAACAGGATATGTACATTAGATTTTATGTATTGTGTACTAACTGGTACCCGGCGCGCGTTGCTATGCCTCAAAAATCCCGTCTCTTCCGATTTGACCTGGTCACTGTGACATTTTTATCTAACAGAGTACTCAATTTCGCCCGGTTTGAACTCCCCCCTATGCTACTCCCTATTGCGAATTTTATTTGTGGTCAAAATTTCATAACGATCGGTTGACCAGTGTAGGAGCACATAAAATACGAACAAACAAACAAATATTGATTTTTATACCGGGAGTCCCTACTCAATTCTCTATCCAGACCTACATTTATTTTCCACATATACATAAAATACTCTTCATTTGGAAAATAACAAGTTCGTGCTTTTTTTTTGTAGAATCGAATTTATAAAAGTAGGTCTTGATAAAGAATTGAATAAGCTTTAAAATGATGTATCACACGACCCCCCATGCCATTTAAATTTGGCAGCTAAATCTGGCTAAAGGGGTGAGATCTAAGGTCCTCCTTGATAACAAAATTGACCTGTTCGAGCGTTTTCTTCTGAGTCTTTCGAAATTGGAATTATTGGGGGGTACAAATTTTAGTTGGGACACCCTATATATTAGATAATGAAGATACAACGGAAATACAAAGGGAGGAAACTATTGGATTTACAGGTATGGTGATCACCACATTAGTAGAACCATTTTATGGAAATAGACATTATCGTTTATATGGATAATAATAATTGGTATACGCAACCTTTGCTGTTTGAAAAACTTCATAATCAATATATTGGTGCTGTGGGTACAGTGAGAAAAAACAGAAAATGTATACCAAATTTACCAAATGTTCAGGTCAAGCATCATGTAACAAAACAGACCGATATATAGATGGTGACCAAATGGAAAAATAAACGAGACGTTGAGCACCATTCATCAATATGTAAATACTAGTGCCGTAAACTATCACACTCAATAACCAATCCTGAACCCATTGGTTCTACATGGTTATTGTCAAAAAATGCAAATTAGCTTTACAGCAACAGAAAGAAAAGCAAGGAAGTGGTACAATTTTTTTTCCATTTACTAGACGTTGGTTTGAGAAACGCATTTATTTTGTATTTGCAGGAAAAAATGTGCAGCTAAGTAAATTTAGATTAGAGTTGATAAGACCGATTTTTGAATATAATTCGGACAAGAAAAGTCGAGGGCTAAAAGTGGAAGAACAGCTGGCGATAATCCAGTCAGACTAAGTGGAAGACACTTTCCAAAAAGAGAACCAGCAACTCCTAGAAAGAGATCGACACAAGGAGATCGTTTTGTTTGTGAACTAAAAGAGGGCCTGGTGTTAAAAAAAAAAACATAATATGTTTAGTGAATGCGATGTTGGTTTGTATCTTGACCCGTGCTTCGAAAAGATATTTAGTATTATGTAACTATAAGCTGTGGTGTAGGAATTGCACCATGGTAAAGTACCGCGTAGTCCCCACCTTACCGCACCGACTTCTTCAGACTGTGAGAGCACCGACTTGCGGTGCGGTGCGGGTACAGAGCGGGCGCGGTGCGGCCATGTGTGTCGTATACCTCTATTTGTAATGAATAAAAAACATAAAATACGTTCATTTTGCTACTACAAAAAAAAACTCACTTTTTTAGAATTTTTGGTTTTTCAAAATCTCACCAGCGAAAGGGTTAAGAGCAGTACTGGAATCCTTGAGAACTGCTGGTCTTACGTTGAGACTTTCAAAATGTCAGTTTTTTTTTTTTTTGGAAAAAGTGGAGTATCTAGGCCATGAAATCAGTAGGAACGGGGTGCAGCCTGGTAAACGGAAAACTGAGGCTGTCGAAAAGTTTCCAACTCCAGTTGATGTCCGAGGTGTTAGACAGTTTTTAGGCCTAGCCGGGTACTTCAGGAAATACATCAGGGATTTTGCTACGATTGCAAAACCCTTGACGATATTGACGAAGAAGGATGCAGTTTTTCTTTGGGCTCAGGAACAACGTGATAGTTTCCTGAACCTTAAAGAAAAATTGGTATCACGACCCGTACTGGCAATTTACGACCCACAACTGTCCACTGAAGTTCACACAGATGCCTCTAAGTGGGGGATTGGAGGAATTTTGTTACAAAAACAGAGCGACACTTCTATGCGTCCAGTAATGTATTACTCAAGGCAAACTACAAAAGAAGAGCAGAGGTACCATTCTTATGAGCTTGAAACTATGGCTGTGGTGTACACTCTTAAGGCATTTAGGATATATCTCATTGGTGTACAATTCAAGATTGTGACGGACTACAATGCTGTGCGCATGACTTTGGCTAAGCGTGACCTAGTCCCAAGGATTGGACGATGGTGGTTAAGTGTTCAGGAATACACTTTCGACGTTGAATATCGACCGGGAAATAAAATGACTCACGCAGACGCATTGAGCAGGAACCCAGTTGATTCATGCGTAATTACGGTCAATTCCGTTAACATCGATCAAGGAGATTGGGTGTTAGGTGCTCAAATGTTAGACGACCGATGTAAATTCTTAATTGACTAATGGCCGAGTTTATAAGAAAACAAAGGAGGGGAATAAATGGGTTGTTCCTAAATCGTCAAGGAGGCAAATTACCTTGCATTTTCACGACAATAATGGCCATTTGGCAGTGGAGAAAACGATTTCTGCCAATTCCAAATTGTACTGGTTTTCAGGGATGAGGCGATATGTCAAGAAATACATATCATGTTGTCTACCTTGTTTGTACAATAAAGAAGCTGGAGGAAGGAAAGAGGGTTTTTCAAATCCAATTGAGAAAGTGCCTGTGCCTTTTGACACTATACATATGGACCACTTAGGACCGTTCGTAAGGTCTAAGCGGGGAAATGCTTATTTAATAGTTGTCGTAGATGCATTCACGAAATTCGTACTCATGAAAGCAGTTCCGACAACAAGGGCACGACCAATTATCACTTTCCTGGGCAGCATAATTGAAAACTTTGGGGTTCCAAAACGAAGTGGAAGTGGCACCAAATGAAGAAAGGAATCTCGATATGATTAGATCATATGCTAAAGAATGCATTGATCATCAACAAGCCAAACAAAAAGAATTGTTTGACTCACGACGACGTGAGGGACGAAAATATAAAGAGGGCGAACAGGTGCTAGTACGCACGTTTGCTACAAGTAACGAGGGGCAAAGTAAGAAACTTCTGCCTAAGTATAGGGGCCCATTTGTGATCACAAAAGTTTTAGACCTCGATAGGTACGTGGTCGAGGATATAGAAGGTACTTCTCGCTCACAGAGAAAGTATCGAGGTATTGTTACTTTAGAGAAATTGAAACCTCTAGAGATACAAGTTAGCTCGGAGTCCGACGGAGATTCTGAGAAAGACAACGAAGTCTTTTAGTAGTTAAGTAAGGTATAATAAGGTAGTCTAGTGGCAAACGTTGCTGAGACTAATGCAGGTTTGATAGATTAAGTGTAGTCTAAGGAGTCTAACCAAATTTTATCAACTAGGTAAAAATTTGTGCTTATTAAAGTTTGCTTATAGGGGCTAAGCTCCACGAGGACGTGGAGGAAGTAGCGTGGCCGACTGAAACGCGAGGCGCCGCTGGACTCCAGCATAGGACGCCACTGGTGGAGGGATCCTACGGAGAGAGGGGATCAGACGAGCATAGACGAGCATGAGAGTCGGTCCTGCATGGTTGTTAATAACGTTGGGGTGTTTTCTAAATAAATTATTACTGGGAACTTTACCGGTCTTTTGTGTTACAAACTCTTTTATTAGTTTTGATTGAGCCCAACTTCCAACTTTTGTTTTTAATTACTCGTTGCATCTTTGTTTCTTTAATCCAGATGACGCGGGGTAGCGGAGTTGAAGTGGTGTATACGTTTTCCAGTTGGTTTTATCATTTTCTTTACTCTTTGTACTTACAACTGAGATTTTGGATGGATTTTCTATAGTTCTGCTCTGTAACTCCACCACGTTTGAACTTACTTCACTTGCATTCGCTTCAAATGAGTTGAGAGGCTGTTTCAAACTTGAAAATTCTAAAACTTCATCTTCACAATTTAAGATTTCGTTTGCTTCATGTCCTTGAACTGAACTTGACGGATTCATTAGCATCGCTGTCGTCATCATCGTATTTACTTTGTAATCCAGTAATTTGAGTACCATGAATTTCTCTCACAGTCTCGTGAAGGTCCGAAATTTCAACATGTTTAAGTGGACCTCCCCCTGTTCCTTTATAATTTTCTTTAATGTCTTTAATTTTTTGGCTGAATTTGTTTTTATATTTTTGTATTTTGTCTTCAATACTTTTGGAGTACGAAGTGTGCCACCAACACGAGCATTAAATTTTTCTGCAATTTTTTGCTACGCTTCTTTGCGGATTTATTCTTTGTTAGTTCCAGTTTTGTTACAGTTAACTTCTTTGTGGTGTTCTTTTACCATGGCCCACTGCATGAAGTGACGAAAGTGTTCTGCCGAAACATGTACCATTAGTAATTTTTCAGTTATTAAAGTTTGTGGAGTTCGACTTAGATATATTTAAATTTTAATTTAAATTTACTCCACTTGGATTTAAGAACATTCTTCTTGTCCACAAACTTTAATCAGCGTAAAATTATAACTGCAACATGTTTCGGCAGAACACTTCTGCCATCATCACCCCTAATTTAACAAGAGATTAATGATACAATTGATGAATTACAAGAGGGGTTCTTACCTTAAATAATATAAAAAAAATTGACATTGACGTAATTTTGAATTAAATTTGACGTTTTCAAAGGGTTACGTGATTTTTAAAGATTTCATAAAAACAACATTTTATAAAATGTAAAAATTCAAAATGGATCAAAGAGAATCTGGTAAGTTTGTTTGAGTGGTGAAAAATTAAAATAGTGAATTAATAATGGGATTATTGAAGTTATTCTCTTCATTTAAACAAGATCTGTTTTCCAGTTTCAAGGCTTTCCTTATTTCTAAAGTCTCAAGAAAATCTAATTTCCGGCCTTTATTGCATTTATGGATCAATTTGGAATTTGATGGTGAAAAACTATGTTTCGTTATTAATATATGATTGGCGAAAGAAGAAGGTGTTGATGGTGGAGGATCAAGATCTGTGTTGTTATAGATGTGCCTGAAATGTTCTTTAATACGGTCTGATATTTTGCGACCTGTCTGACCTATATAGAATGACTCACAAGAAGAGCAGTTTAATTTGTATACACCTGATGATGATTTGTAATCTAATGGATCTTTATTTTTAATAAAATATCTGGATAAGTTGTTATCTGTTTTAAATGAAACTTTAAAACCGTTTTTCTTAAGTATTTTAGAACATTTCTCTGAGACGACGCCAAAGTATGTTAATGAATTTGAAAAGGAAATTGCTTCTGAAGGATTTTTAACCAAGTAGTGTGTGTATTTGAAAATTTGTTATGTGTAGTATCTATAGTATAATTTATTTATAGTTTTTAAAGAATATCCATTATTTGAAGCAATTTGTTTAATGTTATTAAGTTCTGTTTGAAAAGATGAATCTGAAAGTGGTATAGAAAATAATCGGTGGAAAAGGAATGAAAAGCTGCAAATTTATGGGAAACAGGGTGACAAGAGTCAAAAGGTATTACGCAATCTGTGATACTAGGTTTTCTATAAAGTCAAATTTAAAAGTATTCTTATTCCTAGTGATTAACAAGTCTAAAGAGGGAATTTGGGAATTGATTTCAATTTCAACGGTGAATTTAATGGATTGGTTTAAAGAATTTAAGTTGCTTAGTGCGTTATCAAGTTCAGAATCAGATCCTTTGAATAAAACAATTATGTCATCTACATATCTGTACCAAAAGAGAAAATGATTTTTAAAGGGTGAAGAAGTTAAAAACTGATCTTCTAAGTTATTCATGAATATTTCTGCTAAAAGAGGTGACAAATTAGAGCCCATTGCTAAGCCTGAGTCTTGTGAATAAAAATTATTATTAAATTGAAAGAAATTTTGATCTAGGACAGTCTCACAAAGTGAATGTAAATTTAGTGCATGTATGGTTGGCATATTAGAATTAAATAGTAGGTTTTTAAAAATTAATAAGTAAGATTTGGGTGGGATGCTGGGGAATAAATTAACTACGTCAAATGAAACAAGTCTAGTGCCTCATGGAATTTGGAAATTTCTAATTTTTGAGCAAAGATCTATTGTGTTTTTTATTGCAAATTTGTTATTAAAATCTAAATGTTGTCTAAGAATTGTATTAAGCCATTTTGAAAGTATTGATACAGGTGAATTGACAAAGGAAACTACTGGTCTAATGGGAAAAAGTTGAGTTTTATGTATTTTAGGTAGACCGTATAGTCTAGGTATGCAAGGATTCATGGGTATTAGTGTGAAAGCTTGTGGGTCAAAATATTTAACAGTTTCTGAAAGGTCTTTAAGAGCGCGCTGAGAAAGTAGGGGGGATGCCTAGTAGCTCAGAAGGGAAAACTACTATCTGAACCTGAATATAGAGGGCGGTAAATGGACTTTAAGATGTTAAAACAGGAAAGAAGCAAAGAGCGCCTAAATCAATGCAATTTCAAATTTCTACCCATATTTCTTGTTTATCTCCTTAAGTGGTAGCAAGTGGAATTGTCTCGAGATTTGTGTGCTATAGTTATTGTGTAATAAAAAAACAATTCGTTTGTGTTTTTTGAGAAAAGTTTTTGTTTAGTGTTCAGTAAGTACATATTAGATTAACTTAATCCGCCGATGTCATACTAGATATGTACATAGTAAATGCCACCTATATAGCAACTTAAAGCAAAGAAACGAGTTCTCATAAAAAATCTGCTTTCCGACATGGACACCTGCTACACAAAGCTTCACCGACTGTGAATCAAAGAGAACCGACATGCACTCGATAAGCAGTTTTTTTACAACAAGGTGTTTATTTGTTTTTTACTATATCCACGGCGTTTCCTATACATATCTATACATATATTATGCATGTAGATTTGCATGCAGGTGGCTTTATAAATTAATTACAGGTGTAATTTCAATTATCACAATGCCTAAAAACACGGGTGTACGCAGAAAACGCAACAAACAAGCCCGGGCCGCAAAATTACGTTGGAAGAATTTCAAGGAGTAGTAAGTTCATCAGAATTACTTAGACATTTTTTACTACGAAAGTACAGACATGGTAGTGAGTAAAATCAAAAACGTGCAATAATTTTTCTTCATGCAAATATTATTTTGAAACCAATTTGAGTTCAGTAGGTTTAGTAAAATAGCACATATTTCTTTACAAAACAGAGAACTTTTCGGCCTGGATCAGTATAATATTAAAATTTTATCGTTTTTATGCGGAGCACTCATTGTTAAGTTCTATGAAATCTTTTCGACTGATTGTCATTTCCAATTTTAGTGGACCATTGCGTCTAATAAAATGATATTCGGAGGATCTTTGTTCTTCATTTCGTTTAAATAGATAAGCTATACTATTTAAATTATTTACATGTTATAATGATTTAAATAAAATTCATTCATGTCTGTGCTTTCCAATATTTGTATAATTTCTACACAAGGGGTACTAACCTTCGGTCTTTCTGCCCGTGATGCTTTCCTATTTTATTACTATCTTATAATTTCTCGATACAAAACTTTACAGCTCTTCTTCGAAAGCCGCATCTATCTTTTCGGATATTGGTTCCAATTATTCATCAGATGCAGAGTAAATATTATTTTTTAATATAGATACCTCTTAGTATAGTTTTAACATATTTTATAGATCAATAACAACTTCTGTCATAGCTTCTAAAGATGAATCTATGTTTTTACTCGAATTTAATTTTAATTTAAATTTACTCCACTTGGATTTAAGAACATTCTTCTTGTCCACAAACTTTAATCAGCGTAAAATTATAACTGCAACATGTTTCGGCAGAACACTTCTGCCATCATCACCCCTAATTTAACAAGAGATTAATGATACAATTGATGAATTACAAGAGGGGTTCTTACCTTAAATAATATAAAAAAAATTGACATTGACGTAATTTTGAATTAAATTTGACGTTTTCAGAGGGTTACATGATTTTTAAAAGATTTCGTAAAAACAACATTTTATAAAATGTAAAAATCAAAAATGGATCAAAGAGAATCTGGTAAGTTTGTTTGAGTGAAAAATTAAAATAGTGAATTAATAATGGGATTATTAAAGTTATTCTGTTCATTTAAACAAGATCTGTTTTCCAGTTTCAAGGCTTTCCTTATTTCCAAAGTCTCAAGAAAATCTAATTTCCGGCCTTTATTGCATTTATGAATCAATTTGGAATTTGATGGTGAAAAACTATGTTTCGTTATTAATATATGATTGGCGAAAGAAGAAGGTGTTGATGGTGGAGGATCAAGATCTGTGTTGTTATAGATGTGCCTGAAATGTTCTTTAATACGGTCTGATATTTTGCGACCTGTCTGACCTATGTAGAATGACTCACAAGTAGAGCAGCTTAATTTGTATACACCTGATGATGATTTGTAATCTAATGGATCTTTATTTTTAATAAAAAATCTGGATAAGTTGTTATCTGTTTTAAATGAAACTTTAAAACCGTTTTTCTTAAGTATTTTAGAACATTTTTCTGAGACGACGCCAAAATATGTTAATGAATTTGAAAAGGAAATTGTTTCTGAAGGATTTTTAACCAAGTAGTGTGTGTATTTGAATTTGTTATAGTATCTATAGTATAATTTATTTATAGTTTTTAAAGAATATCCATTATTTGAAGCGATTTGTTTAATGTTATTAAGTTATGTTTGAAAAGATGAATCTGATAGTGGTATAGAAAATAATCGGTGGAAAAAGGAATGAAAAGCTGCAAATTTATGGGAAACAGGGTGACAAGACTCAAAAGGTATTACGCAATCTGTGATACTAGGTTTTCTATAAATGTCAAATTTAAAAGTATTATTATTTCTAGTGATTAACAAGTCTAAAAAGGGGATTTGGGAATTGATTTCAATTTCAACGGTGAATTTAATGGATTGGTTTAAAGAATTTAAGTTGCTGAGTGCGTTATCAAGTTCAGAATCAGATCCTTTGAATAAAACAATTATGTCATCTACATATCTGTACCAAAAGAGAAAATGATCTTTAAAAGGTGAAGAAGTTAAAAACTGATCTTCTAAGTTATTCATGAATATTTCTGCTAAAAGAGGTGACAAATTAGAGCCCATTGCTAAGCCTGAGTCTTGTGAATAAAAATTATTATTAAATTGAAAGAAATTTTGATCTAAGACAGTCTTTGGAAATAAGGAAAGCCTTGAAACTGGAAAACAGATCTTGTTTAAATGAACAGAATAACTTTAATAATCCCATTATTAATTCACTATTTTAATTTTTCACTCAAACAAACTTACCAGATTCTCTTTGATCCATTTTTGATTTTTACATTTTATAAAATGTTGTTTTTACGAAATCTTTTAAAAATCATGTAACCCTCTGAAAACGTCAAATTTAATTCAAAATTACGTCAATGTCATAATTTTTTATATTCTTTAAGGTAAGAACCCCTCTTGTAATTCATCAATTGTATCATTAATCTCTTGTTAAATTAGGGCTGATGATGGCAGAAGTGTTCTGCCGAAACATGTACCATTTATAATTTTACGCTGATTAAAGTTTGTGGAGTTCGACTTAGATATATTTAAATTTTTTAATTTAAATTTACTCCACTTGGATTTAAGAACATTCTTCTTGTTTAAAAATTAAGCTGTTTGTTATGTGCTGATTTACTAAAATCAGAAACATAATTATGATTATTAATGAATACTTTAATGTATTAAACAGAGGAGGACTAACAGTTCCATCTGATGTAGTAATAATAATCGGTAAACATACATATAGTTATTATGCAGCATTTAATATCTAAAGAATATGAAACTAAATTTTTAGCCTTTCATAATCAACAAAATTTAGGGTAGTTGTAGAGAGGCCTCTAATACCTTTCATATGAGGTATCACTCGACCCATAGTGCCATTTAAGAGTTCGGGGCTAACAGCCCCCTCGCGAAGAGGGCGAAGCCCCGGAACTTGAAAATAATCTGAAAAGATGTGCCCCTGGCAAATAAAATCGACCTGTTCGAGGATTTTTCAATCACAATAATCAATTCGGAGAAATGAAATCTGGACTGAGGAGTTTTAAATGGGACAGCCTGTATTTAAGTTAATAATAATAGTATATTATTTATCTAGAACGAGAAGTGAAGTTTAAAGTACGAGCAAGTTGTTTACGGCCGAGGCGCCTAGCCGAGGCTGGAATTACTTGTGAGTACCTTTAATAACACTTCTTCGTTCGAGGTAAATACAACGTTTTATTTCATACTGCAAGTTTAATGAACTAAGTCAAAATAAAAAGAAATGTTGTGTGTTTATCTCGCACAAGTTATTCGTAATAATTAAATATGCGGGAACTAACATTCCCATAGTAACAAACGTTTGTCAAAGAAAAAACTGGGTCACGGTAAATGGTTTTGGATATTTTATTCGATTATTCCGTTTAAAATGGAGAAAATTGAGGTGCCTCAAGACATTGTAGATGAAGCAGATCACGTGAAGAACAATTTGATGCCACAAAAATCTCGGGAACAATGTAAGAAATGATTGACGTATAATTTTAAAGTAGTAGGACTTTAAAATTTTTCTTTAAAGTACTAGGACGTTAATGTTGCACTTTTGGTATCAAAAATAATCCGAAAAATGTCACTTTAGATACAAGTATGAAATAATAGTTATTTATGTACCAAGTCAGTAAAGTGAGTCTTTATCGAACGAGGCTGACATTATGAGCCGAGCGAGCAAAGCGAGCGAGGCGAGTAACAGGCGAGTTCGATAAAGACACTTTACTGACGTGATGCATACAAACTTTTATCGTCAACCGGAAACATTTATAATAAAAAAAGATTTTATAACTTTATTGTTAATAACACATTTCATTATGACAAATACAATTATTAAACAAAAATAAGTGATGGTTCTGGTAAATGCAGATACTTGGCAATTTCGCTTGCCACACTTCCAACTGGTTGAACTGTGCATTTGCGATTTCGATAGGTTAGGAAAAATCGGTCGTGGGGCGTCTGCTTAGGACATAGAGCTAAATATTTGTTAAATAATTCTATGGGTTTTACTTTTCCATCAAGTTCTGAAGTGATCACAAATAAATAATCGAGGCCTGTTGGTCTTCTACCAACAACCAAAATTGTTTCTTTGTTCTCTATGTCATTTACTTTTAAATTCAAAAGTTCATCATTACGGCAGGCCCCAGCAATGCCAAACACAACACAAATCTAAAATAATTACGACATTCATATCAAATTGGTTTTGAACAATTTTCAAAAATTACCTTCATCATCAAGTAGATTTCATCTGGTGCATTCAGTAAAAATGTAAGTATCTCTTCTTGTGAAAGAGTTTTAGACTTGACTTCTTCCTTTTTGTTTTAAAAAAGCCGAAGCTTTTGTATTTACTAATGTCTAGATCATTCTTTGCTGAAAGGTTTGCTTTCACCATGGAATAATACGACCACATTGAAGAAGGAGAGTTTTCTCTATATTTTATAGTTCCATGCTTTTTGCACCATTCTTGTGGTAAAGGTTCCAAAGACGTCTTTTCTGAATTTCAGGCGGCTTGCACTGCATGTCTTCTTCCAATTTGTTTATATAAATAATTCGCGACCGAACTTTTACTCTTGGAGTCGTGACAGTGGCAAACGATTTCTGTTTAATGTCATAAAGTCATGGTTATGTAGATACATACATATTAGCGGCAGGTAAAGTGTTTGATTTTTACAGTAAAATAAAGTGTTTGTTTACTCCGCAAATCGCTATAGCAATGTATGGCTCTATTGACGGTTGACGATAAATTTATTAAAATAACCATATCCTTAGTCTTTTGTACCCTATAATGACACGAACGTGGCCGCACGGCACCGCGTGTAGACCACGTAGGCCGGCTAAAATAAAACGTGTGGCGTTGCCAAATGAGCAAATGTACTATTCGGAATCAATCAAGTCTTTGCAAAACCGACATCGTGAAACAATTACACGAATGAGTCAACAAATTCATATTAATTTGGTCTTCCGCCATCGTAAATTAAGCAATTTAGGCCTTTTTTTGTAATCTAAGGAAAATCTTATCAAAATATATACTGTCCAACCAGTTGGTAAAAACGCTTTTGGTGGCATACTTTCAAAAGTCGCACAGCAACTCTTCTAGTGAATGCTGGCGCCGATATATTGACTTGAAGAGATATGGAAAATGGAAAAGTGACACAGTTGCATCAGAATATATCGAAGGTAGTATGGCATTGAGTTAGGAAATGAGTCAGATGGGGATGATATTAAATTTAGCGGATCATTTTCTAATTGCATTTTTAAATTCAAAGATTGCAAATAATGTTGGTAAAATTGTAAAAATACAATTTTACCAACATAAAAATGTAAATCGCATTAAAATGTTAACCCGAAAATAAGACGTTTCCGAAAACGTCTTTCAAATGACGGGATACGTCTTTCACCCGCGAAAGACGTACGCGACATTAGAAATCTTTTGTCCACAACGCTTCCACAATAATATTAAAAGTTGACCGTTTTACCCAAAAAGTGAAATATGTCGATTTAAGAAAAATACGTTTTAACATCTTTCAGGACCTTATATTATTAAAAGAGGTTTTGGGTTCGAATCCATATGAAGATAACAAAAAATGGAGCGAAGTTAAAAGAAATTTATTAGCCCAAACTTCCAAAGATTATTCTTTAAGATCTGTAAAAGAACACACGGAACATCTTTTGAAATTAATTAAGAAAAATTATAGAACAAATTAAAATGCAGGACCTATACGTTAAAATTTCATATTATCTAATTACCTATATCGTGGATCTGGAACAGAAGAACAGTATGCTGAAAAAGAGCTTCAGCAGCTAGTGGGTTTAAAAAGATAATTTGAGAAATCAAAAAAGGGAAAGAAACTATATAATAACAATGTAGCGACCACTAGCACAAGATATGAAATATCTGATGATAGTCAAGATTATGAAGACGTGGAAAATACAACCCAGGAAGAGCATGATGCTACTGAATCGCCAAAAACTCTACAGGAATCGCAAGATTCTGACACCCGCAGCTCGGGTTAACATTTCGATGGTCCCATGGTAATCCACCATATCTGCAATTTTTAGGTTTTTTAAGATTTTGATATCTATTCTGCAGCCCCTTTTACATCTAATAGTAATACCCCGTAAGGGTACTGTACGTTTACCGTCTAAAATTCGGGTTTTTGGAATATGCTGTATCTACTATCTAAGTGTCTTCTAACCTCAAATTCAACAGTAATATCTCGTATCGTCAGTGTTATTTGTGAGGTTCGAACGTGTTTGCATAGACCGGCAACTTTTGGTGAATAATATAAAAGATAACAAGGCAATATGGTAAGTAATAGGTAATAATTATTATATGCTGCCTACAGTTTAATAGGAAAGTAAATTAATTATCACTTATAATATCCCAAGTGCATTGATTATTTCCGGAAATTTTTTCGAATGCATTTCCAAAACGTATTAATTAGCCCGTATGTAACACACAATGTTACAATGTTACAAGTATTCCTTACAAAATCATTAAAATGTATGTTTATATTTCAGAAAATGTTGATAATAATGTAAATACTCAAATAAACGGCACTTTTAAAAATGAAAATGTCTCCCGTAAAATTATGAAGATGCATAAATAAATTTAAATGATTTCGAGTTTATTGAGGAAGATAATGATACTGATGAAAGCGTTGACAGTTCAAATGGAAGAGAAAACGACAAAACCAATATCAATTTAAATAATGAAAATGTAGATGACACAAAACAACAGAGAAAAAACCAAAAAGATGAGAATGATGGGAGAAAAGTATAAAGGTCAATTCTCACCTAAGCAACGCAGAGCAGAGCAGCGCGGGACGAAGCAGCATTTTTTACGGCTATTCCCACCTAAGCAGCATAGGCAGCAGCAGCCGTCAAAAATACCAGAAGTCGACGTAGCTATTGTTTAGTGTTGTGATCAGACGATTTGTTACTCTTAACAGCTGCTGTATGTCATGAAAAAAAAAAAAAGAAAAGAAAGAAAAAGCGAAAATATTGGGTCCACGATATATTTCGGGCAAGGCTGGAAGAAGGTGAATTTCATACACTGTTCAAACGGCTCCAGCAGGATGAACAAAAATTTTACAAATATTATCGCATGTCTTCAGAAAAATGTAACCAATTATATTGTGACGTTCTCGAAGAATCGCGGCGTGATGATTTAATCGTAAATTCGTAGGATCGCGAATATTCTAGGTTTTGAAGTTCTCGAAGAAACCAGAAAGCGGCTTCCCGCTTTAAATAGGACGGGAGGACGAATAGTCAGTCTAGTCGAGTCGAGTAAGATCTAATTTAAACTGATTAGATCATCTAGCTCTGAAGAAGGCTCCAGCAAGTGAGTCGAACCGATAGTTTAAAAACTATTCATATACGTAGCACTACTCGAAAAACTGAACCACAAAGCTTGTACATTATTCTCGTCTATGATGTAATTGAGATCCGAACATAGAATAGTATGTCGACGCTTCACATTGTGATTCATCATAAAATATCTGAAGTGATGCTGGTTGAGTTTGTGTTCCCGGAGAGGCGGAAGAATTTGACCACACTTGTAATTCATAGGAATTAACAATTTGGAACACTTTACTTTTTACAGTAGCTTGGAGAATTGGTGGAAACGTTGCCGTAGTTTTAGCCATATTAGCAAAAAAAAAAAAACATAATAGTGAACTATTGTTCTCGTCGTCAGATTTTTTTCACAGCTGCTGAGGCTGCTTTTTCCAAACGACTCTGTTTCTCTTTCTTTAATCATCTGTGGTAAAGATTCGCATGCAGTTGTTTTTCTTTTATTCCGTGCCACATTTTTTGTGCTTGGGGTTGAAATGTTTGTCACGCTTAAACACGATGGTGTTGGCTGCGAGCCGGAAGAAACAGGACTTGTTAAATTTTCATCGTAATCTTCATTCGTCTTGTCTTCCAACTCGCCATCTGTCTCATTAATGGTTTCAGTGTCAACTTCAGGGTTCTCATGTTCTTGCTCTATATTTGTATGTGTTCTGGAAAAAATAATATTATTGTCAACAAATCCCAACTTTATATTATAAAAATATGTAATCTACTCTCTCCCTTCAATATGAGATAAAAGAAGACATAGCGCCCCAATACTTCCATTTTTTTTAAATTTCCAGCTTGTCCACTTTTAGTTAAATTATTGGCCTTGGCAGCTCTGGAATGTGTTTTCCACCTGTGCTTGCAAACCTAACTTAAAAAAATATATGCGCTATCTAAATAAGTTCTACAATTAAAATGTTAGCTGGGGCATGCTAGGTTATGATTTAATTGGTCATGGTCTAATTTTTTTTTTTAATTTTTGGCAACAGGGACAAATTATCAAACCCTATCGTTCAACTTTACAATAGGACACTCCACCATACAGAACATTATAACTCATACTAGTAATGTTATTTGGGATACTTTGGCAAATATAGTTATGCCACAACCGAACAAGGATGTACTTCAGAATTGTGCAGAGAAATTTGAACATGTTCGGAACTTTCCTAATTATTGTGTTACTGCAATAGACGGAAAGCACGTTGTTATACAAGCACCTCCAGGAGGTGGAATTTTAATTACAAAAAAACGTTTTCAATAGTATTATTAGCTATGGTAGATGCTGAATACAGATTTATTGCCGTGGATTTTGGAGCATACGGAAAAAAGTGATGGTGGAATCTTTAATGAGTCTAATATGGAAAAAGCTCTTAAAAACAAAACGTTGGAATTCCTGAGGATCGACCTATTAAGGGCCCCACAGACGTCGTTCTTTTCTGACCGTTTAAAGCAGGCAGCACATTATCGCGGAACGGAACGTAATGGAATGGAATGGAACGGAACTTTTTAAACGCATACATTTAAATGAAAGCCCGCACACTACCGCGGATCGGAACAGCGTGGAATGGGTCGTATGGTGTATGCTTTTCAAAAATTCCGTTCCGTTCCATTCCATTCCGTTCGGTTCCGCAATAGTGTGCTGGCTGCTTTAACCGACGGGTAAGTCGGTTGGAAGGAACGGACAATAAAACTGATGTCTGTGGGCGAAAACCGTCGTGATTCACCGTCGTTCCAAAATATCAAATCGTTTTGATTCCTGTCCGCTTTCCTGCCATCCCGTCGGGTAAACATGATGTCTGTGGGCTAAAACCGTCGTGTTTTCTCAGAGGCGCCGACTCCCTTTGAGTCTCCCTTTGCCGCTATACTTGTTGTGTGTTGTGTTGTGTTTCACATACAATTAATTTCGTGCATTATCACTATGGCTGATCTTCGGCAAATGAACGTTTTAACAGCCACTCTTTCATCCATTTTGAACGCCTTTTTCAATCTTTTTGCTTCACAGCCAAAGCCGCCGCCACTGCCAACAAACACGTACGGTTCATCACGGAAAACTGTTGAGAACTAAAACTGTTGTGTGTGTGCATCGTCCTGTTCGTTCATCGTTCCAACCGACTTACCCGTCGGTTAAAACGGTCGGGAAAGAACGATGTCTGTGGGGCCCTTTACGCAAAATGATAGAGCGTTACCGTACGTTATAGTGGGAGATGAGGCTTTCCCTTGCAAAAATTACTTAATACGACCTCATTCAGGGCGCGGATTGCCTCGTGAAAAGAGAGTGTTCAATTATCGGATCTCCAGAGCTCGCAGAGTATCGGAAAATGCGTTTGCAAATGCCTAAATTGTGGACGCATGGAATTTTAATAAGCGCCCGACCAATTTGTCCAACCGAACACCAGTTCCGATCCAATCGATGACCAAATCAGAGAATTTGAATGTTTTAAAATACAAAATAGCCTGACAAGCGAAAGGAGTTCTCAAGACGACCTACAACCTTACGGAAACAACAACCCCTTAAATGTGAAATGCAAATTCAAGGCAGCAATCACTGTCGGAAATGGGGAAGAAATAATAGTCCTTCATGGTTGTGGAAACTGGCACAATTTCACTATTAGGCAAAAATACATCTAAGCGTCTGGGAATTCTAAAATTGGGATTAAGTGAGACCGTTAACCAAATAGAAGTTACACCATTTCCAAAAATTAAAAACATCAAAGTAAGACTCACCATAAATCCAAATGTGAGACCGATGCAACAACCACTCCGCAGGGAGTTATAGCCGTGGAAGCGAAAGTAGAAGATAAACTAGCCAAGGCTCTCAATGATGACATTATCGAAAAGTAGAAGTCAGTGGATTTCGCCAATGGTAATTATGTTCAGACCGGATGGAGCCATCAGAATCTGCGTAGACATGAAGCGGGCCAACAAAGCCAAATCAAGAGAAAATATTCCACTACCAACATTTGACAGTTTCATGACAAAATTACAGGGCGCTCGTTATTTTTCCCGTCTAGATCTTAGAAATGCTTATCACCAGCTCGAGCTTGAAGAAGAAAGTAGACCTATTACTACATTTATAACGCACAGAGGACTATTTCGATACAAACGTTTAATGTTTGGTGTAAACTCGGCGCCGGAAATTTTCCAAAGACTGTTCAAAGGAATTTTAGCAACCTGTAAGAACTGTCTTAACTAGTTAGACGACATTATACATTATAGTTTATGGGCGAACAGAAGTCACATGTCTATAGGAAGTCAGAAGTGTATTAAAAAACCAAAACGTACAACTTAACGAGAAAAAGTGCATTATTAAAGTCAATTAGCTTGAATTCCTGGGACATATTCTGACAACAGAAGGCATCAAACCGGATCCCAAAAAGATACAGGCTGCTCATGATTTTCGTCACCCTGAAACCAAAGAAGAAGTGAGAAGCTTCCTGGTTTGGTCACCTATCTAGGAAAATTTATACCAAACCTGGGGACGTTGACGGAACCCTTACGTCAGCTCACCCGAAATGATGTAAAATTTCAGTGGAATCGTCCATCAACATAAATTTGACGAACTTAAAAAAGCATTGGAAAGGCTACCCACACAAGCTCTTTTCGACCCAAAGCAACGCCCGCAGCTGAAAGCAGACGCAAATACTGTTGCTTTAGGCGCTGTACTCTTACAATTTAACAGAGAAAACCAGCCACAGGTAATCTCCTACGCCAGTAAGAGCCTAAGTTCGGTAGAAAGTCGGTAGTCGCAAACGGAAAAAGAAAGCCTGGCGTTGGTTTGGGGAGTCGAAAGATTTTATTTTCATTTTATATATTCTTTCAATATCTTGCAGCATCAATTTTTGATTCTCTTTAAAATACAAAAAAGTAAGTTCACTGATCACTTTCCCGAATCCCCATTCAACAGATTGCCTTACACGTTTCATTGACTTATTAAAATTTTCTTGTTCTAGGGTGAGAATTCTTCGCGTGTGTGGACGAAGGATTAACTCCCTCCGAGGATATGCGCCACTCCCATAGATTTTAAATCATTGACCATTTGTAAAAGTGGCCAATTTTTCCTGCATTTGATTGTACAATCGTGATTCTCTGAATATGCCTGCATTATATCTCCTTCCCGGTACACACCCAGCAAATTTTGTTGGTTCAGGAAGAATCGAACATAACAGCTTATTTTCGAAGACTGCCCAGGGAGGCTCTAAGAGATGTGCCGATAGCAAGTGCCTTCTCCCGAATTCAAAAAATTCCAACTCGTGTCCAATGGGACGGAATCAAATTTCTACTTGGACCCTAGATGCCGCCCAAAAGGCTGGATTAGATGTAAAACGGATCAAAATCACAAATCACTCGAACAGAAGTACAGCCGTAAGTAAACTGGCCAAGAGGGGCATCAACGAACAACAGCTGATCAAGATAACCGGTCATTCGACATCAGAATCAATAAAACCCTATCTCCAACTCGACGAGGAACCATCAAAATATTATCGACCAAATGAGGAATAATCCCGCGACCTCGTCCACATCCAACAAATCCATTTATACTGTGCAACCATCAGAATCCAGTTCTTCAACTTGAACACCAAATGAAGTCCAGAATATGATCTCCAGCGCAATATACAATATCTCGTCTAACACAGACACCAAAAAGGAAAACATTTTTCAAAACTAATTTCTTTTTTAATTGTTCCAATTTAAATACAAAACATTAAATAATTTGCTCCAAAATGTATTATTTATTCAGGAAATAATCATGCCGAATATCCCGCGTGCATGAAAATAACGTTTTGTTTTAAGAAATTAATATTTCTCGTAAATTCTCAACCAAAAATCCCTCATGCTACCATTCGAGATTTTGTTACGTGGAGAATTGACTCGACATATTTCTAAGCAAAACGTTTTGACAAAACGTCAAAATTTAATCGGTTATTTTCATGCACTTGGGATATTACTGTTGATTATTTCCTTCTAAATTACTAATGAAAACCCAATATAGCAACGCTTCTAACTGAGTTTTAAAAGGTGCGAAATGCAGTTTGCTCAATGTTGTCGTATTGAACAAAGTTAAAGGCGAATACCGTCTAGGGGGTAATTTAAAAAAAAACGTAATTTTTTTTCTTACTCCAAGGGGTAACATCGGGAGCACGGAATTTCGGACAGCAACTTTTATGTCACTTAAAAAAAAACAATCTAGTCTAGACTTTATTGCCATAATATAAATAAATTAATGTTGACTGAAATTCAAAATAAACTGTCCTCAATATGCCTCGTTACACATTTCACATAAAGCAAGAATTGAAGGGCTGGATGCAAAAACCGGGCAGCTCCACTTTTGGGCAAAATTGAGTTTTTTGCTTTATCGTATTTAAAAACATGTGTTTTACTTTTCTGTATACAAAATAACGAGATTTGACAACATTGTTTATTATTTTATTATAAACTGGAGCTGCCTGAAGTAGAATGAAACATTCATTTCGATGCATCAACAAGGCAGCTCCAATAATAATAATTTGTTTTATTTTTAACTAGCTGACCCGACAGACGTTGTCCTGTCTGATCTATGAATATTCAATTAGAACTGGAATAAATAATAAAGGAAAAAATATTTCAAAACCATAGTGTTTATTAGGTTTCAGCGTTTTCTTAGTGAAGCGGGTTATAGGACTGTAAATGAAACTATTTTTTTTTTGTCCTTAGTACCTGTACCTGGCACTAAGTATAATAAAGAATTAAACAAGAAGAATGTTCTTAAATCCAAGTGGAGTAAATTTAAATTAAAAAATTTAAATATATCTAAGTCGAACTCCACAAACTTTAATCAGCGTAAAATTATAAATGGTACATGTTTCCGCAGAACACTTCTGCCATCATCAGCCCTTAAAGAATATAAAAAATTATCCATGTGAAAAACATGGATTTTCAAGATTTATGCCACAAACACTTAACGACTGCACTTGCGATTTATTTATCGACATTGCAAATGCAAGCCGCACTGGAAATTGTAACCGTTTAAAGGTGAATGGCATGTCGTTCGGAATCATAGGGATGCGTGGAATCAAAACGTCTTCGCCTTTGTACTTCCCTTTCAAAATTGTGGCTTCGATGACGTTGTTCATTAATTTCTTCACCGCAAGCCGGGTGCCATTACAAACATATGGCTGGTTTATGTTCCGATCCGACTTTTAATTGCAGATTGTGAGGTGGTAATCCGGGCAATTCCAGCAAATTTAAAAATTCCGTTGGATAGTTGACAACATCATCTTGGTTAGTAACGGAATCAATCGATTTGTATGTCATCAATTCGCCAGATATCTTATTTTTAATCTGAAAATTCATTTCGTTGACATCAACGTTTTTTGCAGCCAATATAACACGTTCGCTCAACCAAACATGATTTTTGTAATTTTTAGCAATGTTTGGGAACACCATCTCTATGAGTTGAGTCTTTGATTCAGTAAAGTGACTAAAATTGGCAGGGAATGTAATGTATCCAGACGATGTATCAACAGGAATTTTGCCATTACCAATGTCGAGCAATTGTTTGGAAAAAACTTCTCCAGATCGGTCGTTCTGCAATTCGACTCGCATGTTCATATTTAATTTGAGTGTTTTGACTTATTTCCATAAAATGGACGTCTTCAAACATGCATTAAGTTCATCGGCTGGCGTTGCTCGTGGAATCACTGACAATGTTTGTTGAAAATCACCTGCCAATAGAATCATCGCACCACCAAACCGGTTTTGGTTGTTTCGTAAATCTTGCATCGTGCGGTCTAACGCCTCCAAAGATTTTTTGTGTGCCATCGTGCATTCATCCCAAACGATCAATTTGCTTTGCTGCAACACTTTAGCCATCGCAGAATTCCTCGAAAGGTTGCACGTTGGAGTTTCATTAGTTTGCATGTTCAACGGCAACTTAAGTACTGAATGAGCTGTTCGACCGCCTTCCAACAACGTAGCTGCAATACCTGAAGAAGCAAGTGCAAGTGCAATTCCATTTTGCAATCGATTCGTTGCCAAAATCAATGATATTAAAAACGTTTTTCCAGTTCCACCTGCTGATTTAAAAGGGGAACGTTTCTTTGGACGGTTTCACCCAATGCCTCGAAATCGTATTGGGTTTCGCGTCTCAACTCTTGATTGAATGTGTCGTGCATTGGGCGATTGGGCGTTGTCATTCCTAATTCTGTGGTGCGAAAGCAAAAAGGGTTAAGTCTACTTATCCCAAAATCGATTTTATTAAAATTCAATGTTCGGAATGCCTAGACGCTTCTACTGGAAAAAGGGGATATCTCCATTACTTTTAAGAAACTCGTAATCAACAAAAATTAAAAAGTGTTATAAACAAGAAGAATGTTCTTAAATCCAAGTGGAGTAAATTTAAATTAAAAAATTTAAATATATCTAAGTCGAACTCCACAAACTTTAATCAGCGTAAAATTATAAATGGTACATGTTTCCGCAGAACAGCCCTAATTTAAAATGTTGTTTTTACGAAATCTTTTAAAAATCATGTAACCCTTTGAAAACGTCAAATTTAATTCAAAATTGCGTCAATGTCATAATTTTTTATATTCTTTAAGGTAAGAACCCCTCTTGTAATTCATCAATTGTATCATTAATCTCTTGTTAAATTAGGGCTGATGATGTCATATGTCATAGTCTTCAGTTTAGCAAAAGGCGTTATGTTGACTTGTACCAATGTTTAAGTCATAAAATGTTAGTTGAGGTTTGGTAAACAGGGATATGTATACTTATCCCTTTTTGTCCATACATACTTTATTAAAATGCTGGCTTACAGCGTTCTATATGTCGACTTGTCTGGTCACAGTTTTGTATGTTGTCTGTGTTATTGTTCAGCAAAGATGTTCAGTCAAAATAAAAGTGTTATTGACATAAAAAGTAGAAGTTTCAGTTTATTGAAAGCATGTAGGAATGCAACTAATGAATGTAAGTATAAAATCATAGATTTACATAGTTTTTTTTAACTAATATTGATTTTAACCTCAAAAATTATTGGCGCCTTTAATAAAGCAACATACAAGAAGTAATCTCTGTTTTCTAAGAACTTATATTGTAGTTTTGTTTTGTGAAGTGGTAAAAACACTAAGCAATACAGTTTGTTATTATTTTGTAGGGGTGAATACCTATATAAAAAGATCTGCGTTAACTTCCATTGAAAATAATGAACAAGATACATCTTACAGTCTGAGACCCATTTTGGATACAGGTCTGGAGGATTTTAGTTATACAAAAAATAATGAAGTATTATTATGTGTATTATTTTTGTAGATGTTGCTGCTAATGTTGAAAACTACTGGTTAGCGGAAAAACAAAAGAGCATGTTGTTGGAAGCGGTGATAGCTGATAATAACAATGTAACTGAAACAAATTTTGAACTTGATGATAACGATAAAAATTTTATTACATTAGAAAATGTAGTTGGTGAAATTACAACTACCAATGAAAATATACTAGACAATGAGGTCCAAGTTCCTAGACTTAGAATTAATCAATGTACGTCTAACAGATCTGCTTGAAACAGATAATTTGCCTTTTGTCCGAGTAGAAAATGAAGATGTACAACAACAACAACTGGGCTCTTTTTCCAATAAAAGGACAGGGGACGATATTAGTGACAGACAGGATGATAAAGAACCAACAGAAAATATATCTTCAAGTGTCAAGAAAAAGCTGTGCAAAAATAAAGGAGAAGAATATGTCACAAAAAGCGGCAATTTGAAAAATAGAAAAAAACTGCAATCTTTAACAGCTTGCAGAAACAAGTGTATAGAAAAAATTACTGATGATTCGCGACAAACGATTTTTGAAGAATATTGGAATTTAGGAAACCATGATAAAAGGGTAGCATTTGTAGCGAGACATATTGAAGTTAAAAAAAGCAATTGAAAGACAAAAAATAGAAAACAAAAAACATAAAACAAGACAATTTACTTATATGTACAACTTCAACGTTGACAATAATCTTCTTTATCTTTGCAAAGTTTGTTTTATGAAGACATTTGATGAAACACCAAAGTTCCTGGAATGTGTTATGAAAAATAAACTCAAGTCTTCAGCGGGAGTTACATCAGATGACAAAAGAGGACGTCATGTAGCTGGAAATAAAACTTCAGATGCAGATTTAGCTATAATAAGAAATCATATATTATCTTTTCCGGCGTACGAATCACATTATTCAAGAAAACACACTGAAAAGAAATATTTAGGATCAGACTTGAATCTGTCAATAATGTACGATCTTTACTGCAAATTATTTGAAAATCCCGAAACAGCAAAGTCAAGGAAGGTATATGCCGAAGAATTCAAAAAAATGGATCTCAAGTTTAAAAAGCCTGCTTTAGATACTTGTACCATGTGTGATACTTTAAATATGACGTTAAAATATGCAGAAACGGAAGAAGAAAAAGCATCAATTAATAACAAATTAATGATTCATCAGACAGCTGCTGACAGAGCATATGATGAAAAAACAATAGATAAACAAACATGTAAGACAGAAACTAACATCAAAGTGGTATGTTTTGACTTACAGCAGGTGTTGCCTACCCCATTGTTGACTAGTGGTAATGTTTTCTACAAACGGCAACTCAGTATGTACAACTTGACTATACATGATTGCCAGACAGGAACATCGACTCATTGTATGTGGCATGAAGCCGTGGCAAAACGAGGTGCAAATGAGATAGCGTCTTGTTTGTATAACTACCTTTCCACTTTACCACCTGAGATAGAACACCTAATTCTTTACTCTGATACTTGCGGTGGTCAAAATAAGAATTCTATTGTAATTTCAATGTTCACGTTTGCTCTTCACAAACATCCAACCTTAAAAACAATTGAACATAAGTTTTTGATCCCAGGGCACACACATTTGGAATGCGACACCGACCATGCAGCAATTGAAAAAAAAATCCAAAAATAGTACATTTCCTATACACCATCCGAGAGATTGGTATAATTTAGTACGCATCGCAGGAAAGAAAAACAAATTCAACGTAGAGATTATGGATCAAACACAATTTCTAAATTTCCAGGTTATGATGACTAGAAATGGGCCACTTCAAAAAAAGAAAGTTGATATTATCAAAAACCCCTTCAATTATAGAGAAATTAAGTGGCTAAAATTCGAAAAAAAATTTGGTTATGTCTATTACAAAAATAGTTTAGAGAAAGAGGATACTTTTTTTGAAATAGACTTTATGAAAAAGACAAAAATTGACACTGGCGGAATTAACATCCCACTAGCCTATAACAAACCCATTCCTATAAGTGTCCAAAAAAAAGAAAATCTTTTAAGTCTCTTGCCGCAGATTGATAAAGATGCTAGAGAATTCTATGAAAAACTGGATACCGTCGAAATGACAGATATAGATCCCGACTTGGACAGACTTCATGAAGATGATGAACACTAAGAACGAGACTAAAAACGAAACACTAGTTACCTATATTATAATTTTTATAGACACTAATAAAAAGTTTGCGTTAATAAATTTAATAATTGTAGTTTTTATATCTGCGTTTTTATCAAATTTCATAAAACACAAAACGTATAATTACATTATGTCATGCAAATTAAAATGAAGTATAAGTACAACTACGGCATTTTTCTTAGCTCAAAAATACACAAACAATATCTTTTTAAAAATGGTAAAAGGGGTTATGTGTACCTATTTCTATTTGCTTTGCCATAGTTTTATAATATCGTTTAATAAAAAGGGATAAGTATTTTTAATTACAAATTTAAGTCATTTTAAATTGAAAGTTGCGACTTTGGTAGAACTATTCCGATAAAACGTAATACAACAATGTCTAGGTGATTAAACGAACATAAGCAAACCTTCAGGTACTTAACAGAATGGTTTTTTGTCTCTCCTGTAAAATTACAGATTTCCACTTATCCCCTTTTGCTTTCGCACCACAGAATTGTTTTAATCTTTTGTTGGTAAGCATCAAGCACATGTCCTCAATTAAAATTAACGCTTCATTGTGAATTTCTTCGTTCATTTGCAAATCTGCATTCGATGTTCTAAGACGCATCTGATGCAATATATCTTCGGCCATATGATCTTTATATTTGTTCCATAAATCAATCGGTGTTGATGGGAAGCATGTAGACAAAATTATAGAAAACAATGTTCGTATTTGTTTAGCATTTGACGAAATCACAGCATCTTCGAGAGTGTGGTCCCAATGAGTGTCATCCTCTAGCAATCCCAAACATTGACAGGCTTCTCTGTATGTGCCGCACAATACACCATTAACAGTTCGCAAATCTTGGAATGATGTTGGGCCACGAACATTGACTAACAGTAAACGCAAATAAAAACACTCGTTTTGGCTGGGATGGACCGTGTAAAGACGTCCTAGTGCATCGGTGGAAAATACTTGTGGGTAACCTGGAACTGGCTGTCCTTGTTTCCGTCGTTGAAATTTCTTTGACGATTGATTCCATGTATAAATAATATCTTGGCATTTCGAAGTAATACAGTGTTCGGGAAAAGTCATCATTCTGGCACATTTCAAAGAAGCTGGTCAATGTTGTCGATGGCGGCCTGTCAGCTCGTTGTAATACGTTCTGCGCTGTAAAATATACTCTTTGACCATTTTCCAAATGTACGGCCAAGTGAACAACAGTGGGGTGTCTTTCATGTATAGAGAATGAAAATATACGCTACATCGCTTCGTTACTGCTAACATGTCACTACCTTTGTTCACGTATTTGCAAATGTATTTTATAGATTTTACGGAATGGCAAAATTCGACATTTATATGTGCTTTAAATGTTTTGGAGAGTAACGGCGAAAACGGAACAACCCAACGATTATCAATTTCAATGTCCTGTTGATTCACTTTGACTATTTTTGACCTTCCATTGTCATCAGTGGATCGGTGGCGATAGAGGGGATAACCATCATTTCCAGTAACAGTTTCTGCTATTAATTGTTTTGGATAGCGTTTTGAACATTTTCCGTCAACCATACACAGAGAATTAGTCTTTAATATTCCACAGAGACCATGAATCATATGTTTTGTAACAACCTCATGTAACAGTGGATCATCTTCATTATCGGGAATTTCCGCTGATATAACATCATCGATTTCATTCGGTCTTATCCTCTCAACCAACCAAATGAGAATATGTGCATGTGGCAATCCGCGTTTTTGCCACTCGACTGAATACATCCAACAGCGCGTCTCGCCGAACACGCGATGCTTAACAATAAAATCCATGAGTGATTCTAATTTTTTTTTTTTCACACCCTTGCGGTGGTGTCGTGGCGATCAATGGGTGACTGGCCAGGAAATAATTCTTGTCGAATTTCTGTCCACTGTGGATTGCACGTGAACGTGATAAACAAATCTGGTGTGCCATAATGAAGTACATACGACATAGCATCTTGAGTGTACTCATGCATATCGTCGGCGATACTGCATAACCGCGGAACTAACAATATCATAACCGCGTAACTTATCGGGGTAGCAAAATTTGAATAAAGATGAGTGCTCGATAAAACAGGAGGGAAGATGTATGCGCTGTTTGTAGACCTGAAGGCGGCTTTTGACAGTGTAAATAGAAAGAGATTATGGGAGTACCCATAGAGAGAAAGGAATCAACGAGCAGCTGGTGAGCAGAATACAGGAAATTTACTTAGAAACGGGAAACAAATTAAAAGTAAACGGGAAAACGAGTAAAAGATTCTGGACGACGAAAGGAGTAAGACAAGGATGCCCACTCAGCCCCAGTCTATTCGGGGCATATACAGACCGTTTCAATCGAAACGAGCCACCCTCAATAACTTTTTAGGAAAAGATACACCTATCCTCAAGGTATTATAGGTTTATTGAAAATGACACCAAAAAATTTTAATGGGAC
The DNA here is from genome assembly GCA_963583935.1 of Diaperis boleti. NCBI lineage: Eukaryota > Metazoa > Arthropoda > Insecta > Coleoptera > Tenebrionidae > Diaperis > Diaperis boleti. The sequence continues at coordinate 32,489,228 of OY757242.1, read as the reverse complement.
GTTGAAATAGAGGTTATATAAAGCACAATTTCAAGTTCAACGAAATCGTAGCTGATCATTTTCAAAAAATAAGCACAGTTGAAAAAAAAATGTTTATTATCAACTTTACAAATGTGTTGACGAAAATTCAGATACAGCTTTTGAGTCTTGTTGCGAAATCTGGATCTTCTATGTTGTTTATTTTGTACCTGTTCCAATATTTAATGAATTCTCCGTGAACAGATTCATCCGCTTGTTCCGACCAAAGGCCGAGTCCATAGTTTTTGGTAAATTTTAGAGCGTCTGGAAGATGGTTTAAAAGAACATGAATTTTTAATGTTTCCGATAAACCAGTAGATTTGAAACACTTTGATAACATATCAATGTTTTCTTCATACCCTGGTTTCACTCTTCTTGTACTGAAACATTTATCAACCACTTTGTCCATGTTTTTAAATGAAGCTATAAATGGAGTTAGGCGCAGCAACCCGACATCTTCAACTATGTCTTTATCAGAAAGCACATCACTACTTTTTAAAAGTTTTCTGCATGCGTTTCCTTCAAAAATCTCTCCGTGGTAGTTTTTAGGAATCACTTTTAGTTTTTTAGGCCACATTAAAGCCTTGTCACGTCCAAGAATGGGGACGAGACCATTCCAAAAAAGATGGTTTACAAATCCCTGCAGAATATGGAGCTCGGGAATAAAGCATTTTTCTATAACAAAAGTACTGTCATCTTCTTCAAATAATGGACGATTTACAGTGCTGTAATATTCTTTTGCGACTTTTTTTACTTTTCCCTGCAAACAATATTTTTCATAAGAATTTCTTAATTCTCCGTAAGTCTTTAAACCGCAATTAGGTTCTTTATCTTCTGGAAGATCTACCGCACTGTTACTTTTTCTCAAGTCATTCAACTTTAAAAAACAGTAGGGACAAGGATAAGTGGCACTAGCAGTTTGCTGGCCATTAATTATGAGTAAAAGTTTGAAGTCGGAAACAAACTTGAAAGAAATTTTGTTTATGTTTGTTAATCTAAACATTGACTCAATATTTTCGTAGGTTTCCTTAATTTCAGGTACAATGCAAAGAAGAATAAGTCGATGAACGCCCTTTTTTCCAGCTGATCCTCCTTCTGAGTAAACACTTCTTTTATTTTCTAAAAACTCGTTTTCTTCGTCTTATCGTTTTATTTCATCCATCTCTTCATTTTCTAAATTTCGATCCAAAGTAGGAGAAGTTGATATTATCAAAAACCCCTTCAATTATAGAGAAATTAAGTGGCTAAAATTCGAAAAAAAATTTGGTTATGTCTATTACAAAAATAGTTTAGAGAAAGAGGATACTTTTTTTGAAATAGACTTTATGAAAAAGACAAAAATTGACACTGGCGGAATTAACATCCCACTAGCCTATAACAAACCCATTCCTATAAGTGTCCAAAAAAAAGAAAATCTTTTAAGTCTCTTGCCGCAGATTGATAAAGATGCTAGAGAATTCTATGAAAAACTGGATACCGTCGAAATGACAGATATAGATCCCGACTTGGACAGACTTCATGAAGATGATGAACACTAAGAACGAGACTAAAAACGAAACACTAGTTACCTATATTATAATTTTTATAGACACTAATAAAAAGTTTGCGTTAATAAATTTAATAATTGTAGTTTTTATATCTGCGTTTTTATCAAATTTCATAAAACACAAAACGTATAATTACATTATGTCATGCAAATTAAAATGAAGTATAAGTACAACTACGGCATTTTTCTTAGCTCAAAAATACACAAACAATATCTTTTTAAAAATGGTAAAAGGGGTTATGTGTACCTATTTCTATTTGCTTTGCCATAGTTTTATAATATCGTTTAATAAAAAGGGATAAGTATTTTTAATTACAAATTTAAGTCATTTTAAATTGAAAGTTGCGACTTTGGTAGAACTATTCCGATAAAACGTAATACAACAATGTCTAGGTGATTAAACGAACATAAGCAAACCTTCAGGTACTTAACAGAATGGTTTTTTGTCTCTCCTGTAAAATTACAGATTTCCACTTATCCCCTTTTGCTTTCGCACCACAGAATTGTTTTAATCTTTTGTTGGTAAGCATCAAGCACATGTCCTCAATTAAAATTAACGCTTCATTGTGAATTTCTTCGTTCATTTGCAAATCTGCATTCGATGTTCTAAGACGCATCTGATGCAATATATCTTCGGCCATATGATCTTTATATTTGTTCCATAAATCAATCGGTGTTGATGGGAAGCATGTAGACAAAATTATAGAAAACAATGTTCGTATTTGTTTAGCATTTGACGAAATCACAGCATCTTCGAGAGTGTGGTCCCAATGAGTGTCATCCTCTAGCAATCCCAAACATTGACAGGCTTCTCTGTATGTGCCGCACAATACACCATTAACAGTTCGCAAATCTTGGAATGATGTTGGGCCACGAACATTGACTAACAGTAAACGCAAATAAAAACACTCGTTTTGGCTGGGATGGACCGTGTAAAGACGTCCTAGTGCATCGGTGGAAAATACTTGTGGGTAACCTGGAACTGGCTGTCCTTGTTTCCGTCGTTGAAATTTGTTCTTTGTGGGGCATTTGTGTTAATTCTTTATTTAGTGTAATTGTTCATTTTGTAAGATCTGATTTACCGGCACTTTATTTCATTTTAGAAATGTACCTTAATTGTTATGGTAGGCTATGAGGGCTATGAGTTGACAGCTACTGATCTGAGCGTCAAGTTTGTTCGAAATTGCAACGATTTCAACCGAGTCAGTAATTTCTGTACAAATATGACTTCAAGAGTTTCACACCAGTGTGACCACCAGGAAAACCGTAGAAAAGTTTGTGCTTCTTGTGGAAGAAAGATTATTTTTGGCAAAACAAGCCCATCAAAATTTTTAATCAACACTAGTCTCGAAGAACTTTTAAAAAAGTTTGCAAACAAGACCTTCAACACTTTAGACGCCAGGTTTCCGTTGGCTGTGTGTAATACTTGTCGACTTCTTCTCAAGGAAAGAGAAAAAGGTATTTATAACAGATCATTGCCGAAAATGCCAAATTTTGAAAACATTATATTGCCAAAGATTACTAGACTTAGAGGCGATCAATGTAGCTGTTATATTTGTTTGACTGGACGTTTCAAGGGGCATAGAAAACCAGAAAAAGATCGTGGTCATTCCAACAGTACAATTAGCACGCGAATTGATTACAATAATGGCCTTTGTGGATCATCAAGCCGATCTAGTCTGTCTCCTGTACGTCCTGAGGACAGTTCCGTACGAAAGAAGGAAAAAGGTTCAATAAACGCTTGCAAAATTTGTTTTCAAGAAATTGGTAAAGGCAAAAGGCATTCCTGTACTTTAAGCGAGGCACGTACTAATGTTAATAAAGCATTGAAATCCCTGCCAGAAAAACAACAGCAGCAAATAATAAGTGGTACACTTAAAACTCTCCTAAATGATGGAAACAACAGTTTGAGTAGTGAGAGCCGAAATTACCAAAATGTGAATTTAACATTGGCTACTGGTGGTTCAACTATGACAGTTGCCTTAAACCCTAAAATTGAAAATCAAAATAAAAAGTTTTCCGTTGAATCCTTAGATAATTACCGAGTAAATTCCGGTGTTTCCGGAAACCAAATGAAAAAACTTACTAATTTCTTAAGATGTAATGCTGGAAAAAATCAGTTCCTGCCTATTACATGACCCTTCTTTAATTAATAACTACAGACCAATATCCATACTTAGCAATTTTTCTAAAGTGTTTGAGAGAATTCTTTACAAATACGTTCATGATTTTGCCAAGCATAGAATCGATACAGCCCAGCATGGCTTCATGAAAGGAAGATCGACTGTTACTAACCTTGCTTGTTTTAGTCAACTTCTTTCTGAATGTCTTGATAATAACAGCCAAGTTGACGTGATTTACACAGACTTTTCCAAAGCATTTGACTGTATCGATCACTTCATTCTTGTTCAGAAACTTAGTAATTTTGGACTTTCAGACTCTCTGGTAACTCTTTTTAAATCCTACCTTCTTGGTCGGACCCAATTGGTGGAATACCAAAATGTTCGTTCTAATTCAGTAGTTCCAACATCAGGTGTTCCCCAAGGCTCTAATTTAGGTCCCCTGTTGTTTCTCATCTTTATAAATGACTTACCAGCAGTGTTAGATTGTTTTAGACTCTTATTTGCTGATGATTTAAAATTTACTACGAGATTACTTCTGTAAATGACTGTGAACGTCTGCAAGAAAATATCAATAACCTAGTAAACTGGTGTTGTGTAAACCATCTTAAATTGAATATTGATAAATGCTCAGTAATGACATTTGCTCGAACTGTTAATCCTTTTACGTATAACTATAAAATTGGCGAAGTAATGTTATGTAGAAAAGAAAGCGTTGATGATCTGGGCATCTTGTTCGACAGCAGTCTTAGTTTTGTCAGTCACGTTAACTCAATAACTTTGTCAGCTTTTAAAAAGTTAGGCTATATTTATAGAAATTGAAAATCGTTCCGTGACATTGACTGTTGGAAAATGTTGTTCTTTGCTTTTGTTAGATCGAAGCTTGAGTACGGTTCACTGATTTGGTATCCCATATATAATGTTCACATAAATCGACTTGAAGCAGTTCAAAGACGATTTTTGAAATTTTTAACATTTATTGAAGACGGAATTTATCCTTTAAGGGGGATCGATCAAGCCATACTTTTGCAGCGATTTAACATCCAGTCTTTAGCAAATAGACGAATCGTAGCCTCAATTAAACTGTTATATGATTTGCTACAAAATTATCTTGATTGTCCACCGTTACTTAATTATATTAATTTTCATGTTCCTAGAATTAGTTCACGCTCAATGTTATCTTTTTATTGTGCCAAAGCTCGTACAAATATTGCTATTAAAAGTCCAATTTATTTAATGTGTAAGAATGCTAATGACTACTGTGCTGAATGTGATTTGTTTGCTAACTCTTTTCTGTTAATATCTGATCGAGTGTACAATTTATTATCACTACCCAATTAATTACTAACCAACATTAGATTGTACAGTTGTCAAGAGTTTCTTTCTTGCATTATTAATTATTTTTTGTGTTTATTTTATAATTCGGTATTTATTTTTCTGGATACTTATTATTTCAATATTTTGTAAAGTAATTATTGGTTATTCTACTGATTGTTTTTAATTTATCAATTTTAATGTTAATTTTATTTTATTTTATTTTTTTTTCCTATATTTGGGTGTAATACCTGTTGGAAAATAAATCTATTATTATTATTATTATTATTATTATTATGACCCACGTAAAAGAAACTTCTGCACTTTTGGCGCCACTTTATAAATATAAGACTTTGGAATTTGATGTTGAAGGCAAAAAGAAAAAGGAAAACAGACCTATTGTTTGGGCTGATGCAGAGACATTACTCGCAGCAGTTTTGGAAAAAAGAAAGCAAACAGGTATACCTAACGTGAAAATAATGGCTGATGGAGGACGGGGATTTTTTAAGATTGGTATGACGGTTCTTCCAGAAAATTATTCTCCTACTTTGGATCGAAATTTAGAAAATGAAGAGATGGATGAAATAAAACGATAAGACGAAGAAAACGAGTTTTTAGAAAATAAAAGAAGTGTTTACTCAGAAGGAGGATCAGCTGGAAAAAAGGGCGTTCATCGACTTATTCTTCTTTGCATTGTACCTGAAATTAAGGAAACCTACGAAAATATTGAGTCAATGTTTAGATTAACAAACATAAACAAAATTTCTTTCAAGTTTGTTTCCGACTTCAAACTTTTACTCATAATTAATGGCCAGCAAACTGCTAGTGCCACTTATCCTTGTCCCTACTGTTTTTTAAAGTTGAATGACTTGAGAAAAAGTAACAGTGCGGTAGATCTTCCAGAAGATAAAGAACCTAATTGCGGTTTAAAGACTTACGGAGAATTAAGAAATTCTTATGAAAAATATTGTTTGCAGGGAAAAGTAAAAAAAGTCGCAAAAGAATATTACAGCACTGTAAATCGTCCATTATTTGAAGAAGATGACAGTACTTTTGTTATAGAAAAATGCTTTATTCCCGAGCTCCATATTCTGCAGGGATTTGTAAACCATCTTTTTTGGAATGGTCTCGTCCCCATTCTTGGACGTGACAAGGCTTTAATGTGGCCTAAAAAACTAAAAGTGATTCCTAAAAACTACCACGGAGAGATTTTTGAAGGAAACGCATGCAGAAAACTTTTAAAAAGTAGTGATGTGCTTTCTGATAAAGACATAGTTGAAGATGTCGGGTTGCTGCGCCTAACTCCATTTATAGCTTCATTTAAAAACATGGACAAAGTGGTTGATAAATGTTTCAGTACAAGAAGAGTGAAACCAGGGTATGAAGAAAACATTGATATGTTATCAAAGTGTTTCAAATCTACTGGTTTATCGGAAACATTAAAAATTCATGTTCTTTTAAACCATCTTCCAGACGCTCTAAAATTTACCAAAAACTATGGACTCGGCCTTTGGTCGGAACAAGCGGATGAATCTGTTCACGGAGAATTCATTAAATATTGGAACAGGTACAAAATAAACAACATAGAAGATCCAGATTTCGCAACAAGACTCAAAAGCTGTATCTGAATTTTCGTCAACACATTTGTAAAGTTGATAATAAACATTTTTTTTTCAACTGTGCTTATTTTTTGAAAATGATCAGCTACAATTTTGTTGAATTTGAAATTGTGCTTTATATAACCTCTATTTCAACGTCCCGTTAACATTTTTTGGTGTCATTTTGAATAAACCTATAATACCTTGAGGATAGGTGTGGATATTTAAGAAAAATCTAAAAACAGGTCAATTTTTATCTCGAGGGGGACATGTTTTGATACAATAGTAAGCAGGCTTGGTGCAACCCCATACCCCTGACAGGAGCAACCTCGATTTTTTAAATAGGGAATAGGGGTCGAGTCTATAAGTCAGTAATTAAAAATGAATTTTTTTTACGGATTTGTTTTGTATTTAGGAATGTCTGCAATCAACGATAAAAAACTTGCAATAAACATTATTAGACAATTTATTATTAATCTGAATAATGCTGCAATCAAATTTGTCGTCATCCATATTCATTTATACCAATCCTTAACAATAAGTAAATAAATAAACTGAAAACAAAATAGTCGTATTCAATTTCCTGAGTGATAAAGCATTAAACACTAAATTTGATTTCATATGAAATGTTCAAAAAAATTCCCATCGACATCCATGCACTCATACAGACGATTATGAAATACGCTTTTTATGTTACACAACGTTTTCGGTGTTATTTGTCGAGATTCCAGGATAATCTTTTGTCGCAAATCTTCCAGAGAAGCTGGTTCTGTCGCATAAATTTTGGACTTGAGGTGTCCCCACAAATAAAAATCTAGGGGAGTCAAATCGGACGATCTAACTGGCCATTCTACAGGACTTTGTCTACCAATGCAGTGGTCGGGGAAGTTATTGTCCAGGAACTGCCGTATTGGCGCAGTATAATGAGGTGGTGCTCCATCCTGTTGAAAAACCAATGCGTTCTCTAGCTCTAGCCAAAAACCGATAAGATAATAAATCCGCAAATAATTGTACACAAACACAGATTGTCTAACATTCTTGATTGCAAGCCCTTTATTGTTAATAATCGCAAGCATGTTTAAATACAAAACAAATCCGTAAAAAAAAAATTTTTATTTTAATTACTAACTTATAGACTATGTAAATAAAAAATACTTATGTGGCTGAAAAGACAATTAAAAGACCTTTCAAACGACATGTTACTCGACCCCTATTCCCTATTTAAAAAATCGAGGTTGCTCCTGTCAGGGTTATGGGGTTGCACCAAACCTGCTTACTATTGCATCAAAACATGTCCCCCTCGAGATAAAAATTGACCTGTTTTTAGATTTTTCGTAAATATCTTTTCCTAAAAAGTTATTGAGGGTGGCTCGTTTCGATTGAAACGGCCTGTATAAGCGACCTGGAAGAAAAACTAAGACTATCACAGACAGGGGGAGTGGTGGTAGGAAACACGAAAGTCCATACGTTGGCATACGCCGATGATATGGTGTTAATAGCGAGGAAGCCCAAAGAAATGAAGGGAATGATCAAATTCCTAGGAAGATACCTGAAAAGAAAGAAGCTAAAATTAAACGTGGAGAAAACAAAAATGATGATTTTTCAGAAAGGAGGCAGAAGAACGAAAGAGGAATGGAAGTGGGAAGGAAAAGGACTAGAAAAAGTAAAAGAATTTAAATACTTGGGTTACACCTTTAACGACACTAACAACGAGAAAAGTCATATAAAGGAACTAGAAAGAAAGCGAACAGGGTGGTAGGTCAAGTATGGGGAATAGGCGAGAGAAAATTCGGACGAGATATAAGAAGGAGAGGACTGATGTACGAAAGGCTAGTACAGATTGTAATGATGTACGGAGCAGAAATATGGGGATGGAAGGAACAGGAAAAGCTGGAAGCAATCCAAGCGAAGTACTGGAGATGGGTACTAGGATTGGACAGGGAAACGCCAGCATATATCGTACTGGAAGAAGTAAAGAGAGACAAGATAAGCGTGGAAGCAGGAAAAAGAGCAGTAAGATTTGAAGAGAGAATAAGAGAAAGAACGGAATATAAGATCTTGAAAGAGATAAAGAATGGGAATATGGAAAGAGCAGGAAAAGAGAGAAGAAAATACTACGAGAGAAATGGGTATGCAGTGGAGGAGGTAGAGAGGAGAAGAAACAATGGAGTAAATGTACTAAGAGAGATAGTTGAGGTGGACCGAGACGTACAGAAGCAGGAAAGGAGAACGAGGATAAATGAGTCAAGGTATAATGGAAAGTATAGGTCACTAATCACGGAGGAATTGCCGGCATACCTGAGAAAGGACAGCGAGAAGAACGATAAGAAAGTAATAGCAAGGTTTAGATTAGATGTGGAAACGAGGAAAGAGAAAACAAATACTGGAAAGAGAGAGACGAGAGGGTGTGCAGACTGTGCAGAGAAGGAGCAGAAACAATAGAGCACATGATGAAAGAATGTGAGGAGCTGAGAGAGGAGAGAGAAGATTGGAAAGTACTGATAGGAGAAGAAGGGAAAGGACTAGGCTGGATGAAAAGAGTTTTAGACAGAAGAAAGAATGTAGAGAAAAGGGGGGAAGAGATGGGAGGAAAATAAAATTAATTTAGCTATTGATGATGTTTATGTTTTATAGTTTTATTTAATCAGTATTCAGTTATTTAGCATTGTATGGGAATATGAATCCTTTTCAAAGCCGAAAGGCAAGGAAATATATCTTATTATTATCCTAGAGACGAACGTGGACGACATAGCAACAGACCTAATAGACTATCAGAAGAAAATATGAATAAATAAAAAAAAACATATTAACAGTGTCCCGAGAAGAAGTTCACATTATAGTAGGGCGGATAATGTTAATAGAAAGTACCTTGCACCCGAATTATGTGTCACCTTAATGCATAAGTTATACTTGCAACAATTTGAATTTTCTGAATACAAAAATTATGATTCTCCAACCTTTAATCTCAAAGTTACATGTGACTGCTACAGGCGAATTTTTACTGAATATTTTAACCTCAGTTTTGGTATTCCTAGAAGTGATACCTGCAGGGTTTGTGACCAATATGAAAATAAGTTAAATGGCTTAACTGATGATGAAGAAAAGAACAAGATATTGGAAAGCAGGCGGACACATTTAGAAAAAGCTGATTATTTTTATTGTAATTTAAAAGAAAAAATTCTGTTGTCTAAAACTGATTCATCTGTGGAAGTTATCGCTTCTGATTTTTGCGACAGAAGTTTTGCTTTGGTTCAAAAATAAAAACGGAAACGGGAAAGGATTTTGCTACCAAAAGAATATTAGTAAAAAGTTTACTGTTAGGGAAGTTAGACAGCACATGATTTTAGATTACAAAAACATATTGTCTCCCTTTAAAAAAAAAAAATAAAAAATAAAAATACTTCAAAAATTTTCGCTTTGAAAATATAGAATTATAGAGTTTGTAGAAAATTATAAATATGAAATTTTGTGTACAGAGGACACGCGTTCACAGCTTAAAAAAATAAGTGTTCTCTGAGTTCGGTGCAAAAATCGATCAGCTCCATAATTTCAATGCAAAAACAAGGCAGCTCCACATTTAAATTAACTAATTATGTGATTAATTGACGTTCTAATTGGAATAAACCACTTCAAAGGAGTGGTAAAGTGATGAACCAATAGCAGTGAGTACGTCTTCAACAAAATATTGTACACTATTGTTCTAACTTTAAACTGAAACGAATTTATATGTTTACTGAAAAAATTACAAAACTGGAGCTGCCCGGTTTTTGCACCCAGCCCTTCAATTGTAACTCTGGTACAAACGGGATTGTCGTACAGACATATTCCAGCAATTTTGGGGATTCCAAAAAGTACAATTAAGTCGATAATGGAAAAATCTCGGGAAGAATGGTGGCAGACTGAAAGGTTGGAAAGACGGCGAGGCTCAGGAGGTCGTCGAGTATCTACGCCCATAAATACATATAGTGCAAGACAGTCCATTCACTACGGCCGTTGATGCAGTGATTATGTCGAATTTTCCCGGGTCAGTTTGGACGGCACGTCGGCATCTGTGAGCAAGTGGCGTCCGAAATCATGCTGCAGCAAGAAAAATAGCACTAACACCTGCTCATAAAGAAGCCAGAGTGCGGTTTGCATTGGAATACCTATTTAAAAACGATTTTTCAAATACCTACCTATTATTGCATTATACCAAACTGTAAGCTTGAGTGAAAACTCACCCATAACAGTCACGGCTGTTATAAAATTAACAGTATAGGAGAAAGATTTTGATAATTGTTTCCAGAGCAACACAAACAAAATTAATATTTAAATATGTTCAAGTCAAACTCCACAAACTTTAACAAACGTAAATTACAATTGGAACATGTTTCGGGAGAAAACTACTCCCATGTTCAGCCCTAATTTTACAAGAGTTTAATGATGCAATTGAGGAATTACAGAGGGGTTCTTACCTTAAAAAATGTTTAAATTATGACATAATAATAACTAAAGCAAAGGATGGTTACGCGTTAACAGAAAATCATAATAGAACCGAGTCAAGAACCAACTTAACGTTGAAAAAACCTTCAAAGGTTACACCATTTTCGGAATCAATTAAAGAGAATTATAACGCCCTATCCAGAATTAAAGTAAATGGTTTAGAAAACGGAGACACTGCATCAATAATAAGTTGTCAACACGGGTGACACCGAAACGACCATCGACGAATTGGAAGACTGGTGAATTAAAGATAACAGTTTAGAAACATGAATAAATAACAACAATAACAAGAATAAACACCTCATTAAGCCAAGTCCAATAAACTCTAACAGTGTAATATCAAAATTCGACATTACTCATCAAAATCCGAGAATTAATATAGTACCTATCTAATGTCCTCGTTAAACCTCCAAGTTTAAGAGAATCCCGTATTAACCATCCCTACAGCTGACAGACCTGTTTTTTTTTTAATATTTCCTTTCTTATTTCTTTCAAACACCAGAACTGAGTATAATCCACTTTTCACGAAGACAACTCAGGGTGGTTCTCAAAAATGTGCCAACAGCAAGTCGTGGCTTATAAGAAATAAAGAAACTCCGGCAAATTGTCGAGTTAGATTGTTCGAAAAATTAATTAGTAAAAGAACAAGTAACATAAAAACAGATCGACTTTTTCTCACAGTTAATCCTTTTTGGAATCAAAATTACGGAAGCTATGGTTCACGCTAGTAAACAAGAACAAAAATAAAAACAAGAATATTACTCTCAGATGACTGGTGCTCGTGCGAAACTGTTGCCGGTGGAAAACTTGAATCTCAATCAAACTGCCGAAGACATGAATGTAGTTAAAGAATTGGGTCCCTCTGAATCTGAATCTGATCCTTCAGCGCAATTTTCAGCTGAGAAACCTCCGGAGCTGAACAAAAAAAAACAACATCTAGTACCTTTAACATTGTAAACGACAACATGGAACAGGATAAGACCAAGGCGATAAAGAAGAAGGAAACTGAAACAAGACCGTCTGGACTTGCCACCTCACATGCCGGATACTGGGGCGTAAAGCAAAAACGTTATGAGGTAGGCTACTACGCCAAACGAGTATAGTCGAATACATACATATTCAAAGCTTTTCCCTTGTCAGTTGTTGAACTGTTACAATCTTGATGTGAGTACTAACATTTAAAAGACATTCCACCCTGTAACCTGATCGGCCAGGTTTTTTGCAGCTGGCTCTTGGACTATTACGTGGCCAGCATTTAATGTTCCTTCACCTTCAACAAAATTGCGTCGACTTCGACACCAACAACAGCTAAAACATTACTGTTGTTCTCATTAGAGAATGGCGACAGCATAATTAAGCAGTTATTAACTGCTCAGGGGCCTGTTTCATAAAATTAGTAACTAATAATATTAACTATCAGTGTACGCCCATTAATATTAGCAAATTTTATTGGTCTAATTTAGAGAAATGGTTCATATATTAAAATAACTAATATTATTCCCTAATAATATTAATTTGCTCCATTTCATAGGCATATTGCTTATAATATTTTGAGTAACTTCATTTAATAGTGATTTGACACGTTTGAAAACAGTTATCATCATGTCAGATTCAGACTCCGGTGAAGAAGAAGTGGTTATTGTGCGTCGTCCGAGACTATTTGGGGAAAGAATTTCTTACGATTTTATCGAGACGGTTTATGAATTTAACGAAAGGTTTAGACTAATAACTGCAAAATTCAACTTTCTGTTAACGAATATTGAACATAGATTAGCGCGTGCTAAGAAACCGTGCGTTAACACCTCGTCAACAATTGATGACGGCTCTTCATTGGCTGAGTAGTGGGGCTCAATATCACTGTGTTGGAGATAATATGCATGGTATTACAAAGGCTACTGTGTGCAGATGTGTTCATGATGTTGTCTCAGCCGTGAATGAAGTGTTACTTAGAGATTTAGTTCGATGGCCCAATGATGTTGGAGAAGTAATTCACGACTTTAGTGATATTGGTGGTATGCCTCTAGTATGTGGAGTTGTTGATGGAACCCTCCTCAAGATTGATGCACCCACGCAGTTTGAAGCGGCTTTTGTTGATCGGCACGGGAACCATAGTTTCAATATTATGCTTGTATACGGACCCATCTTTGGATTTTTATGATGTATTCGCAAATTGGCCCGGTAGCGTTAGTCATGCTAGAGTTTTAAGAAACAGTACATTAAGCAGAAGAATGGATGACTGTTGGCGTCCATTTCCAGGATCTGTTCTTTTGGGAGACGCAATATATCCATTAAAATCGTGGCTTATTCCTCCTGTTTTTAGCAATGGTAATGATCCGTCACAGATCAGGTTTTTGAGAGCCCACAAAATAACTCGAAGAGTCATAGAATGTAGTATTTGCTACTGAAGTGGTAAAATGTTATGTTGCCACTATGTAATTTGTCTAAGACAAATGAGGGCGTCAACATTGGTATTTTATTAGAAAATGGCAATGAAAATGCAGAGAAAGTAGAAGATCATGAGGTACATGCAGGTGGAGAAAAAAAACTTTTTCAAATTTATAACCATTTTCGGCGTTAATGTAAAACCAATATTGTGTAAATAACAAGCTTTGTGCGTTTTGGTGAATAAAATAAAATAATAGGTACAAACACTTTTTTTAAATTATTTTAATCATTTAGAGGCACAACATAATTTTTTTATTTAGCAGTGAGTTACCACTAATAAATTTTCTTTTTCCCAAACATCTATTTGTAATTTTCTTACTTCTAACCCTAATTTGCTTTTTTTTCAATTCCTCTAATGTCTTTGCCTCGTGTTGCAATATGCTGTAACGATTGATTCCAAGATTTCAGCATTTTCTTGCATTTTCAGGTGTTTCCTTTTAGATTGAGACATTTGTAAAAAAAAATAACCACTACACACGTCACAAAATATGTTCCTATATACGTGTTGTGCAATAATTCACTCCAGCGAGGTACAATTTGTTCACTATTCAGAGATTAATGTTAATATTTTTGTGTTAACTGCAGTGGATAGTTCACTATATCGAGACTCTACTGTATATAAAATGTGTAAATGTAAATAAGATTGTGATAGATACAGTAGTTACTGTCGATGAAAGTTTACATATATATGTTACCATATTAGATTGTCAAGTTAAAGAAGACTTGCTGTGTAAAATTATGAAAATTACTGACGTAATTTGTGATACTTATACCAAGTTAAATAATGTGTTGGATTTTTTTTACTCTGATGTGAATTCTGCTAGACAAATTTCAGCAAGTAACAAAGATAAGATTGTTACAGCAATTGATTCTTTAAAGAGCTGTGTCAACAATCCTTAAGAAACTAGCGTTTCAAAAATTGATCTGCAGTTTATCATAGAACAATAATTAGAGATTTTATCCAGTAATAAGATTAAATATTCTAGATACTAATATGTTGCTTTTTGCATGTACTTTTTCTTTCACGTATCCTGCAGCTTATCGGTTCCTGCGAAATGTGGATATTCTGACATTACCTCATCCAAATTATTTAAAAACATTTAACTTAAAAAATGTAAGTACTGGATTAAGTCCACAACTTTGTACTTATTTAAGTCTAAAGAGTGGATTGTTAGAGCCCTATGAAAAAGTCCTAACTTTATTAATGGATGAAATTTATGTAGACGAAAAAATGTGTTTTAAAGGTAACAATATCACAGGAATGGCAAACAATAAACCAGACATAGTCAGCAAAAACGGTACAAACCTTTATGATCAGTTCAATTTTAAGTAAAAATAAGGATGTAGTTGGCCTTTTCCCTGCAACACAACTCGACAGTGAGTTTTTGTTAACTTTAATAAACAAAGTTTTAACACTTCTAAATAATAGTCATTTTGAGGTCGTCTGCATATTGTCAGACAACAATCAAGTTAATAGGAAAACATTTAAATTAAAGGGTGATGGCGTAAACGTTCCAGAATGTATTCAATCCCCTTTTGAAGAACTTTTTTTTTATTGCTTTTGATAACGTACACCTTTAAAAAAAAATCTCTTCTTAGCGATAGATTTGAAGAGAATGTCAACACATTTCTTGAAAGCAATAATTGTGTTTGTGCAATAGTAGTACCTGTTTAGTTTTAATAAAAAAACTGTTTTTTATATGGTGCAATGTTACGCCACTGGCGTGTAATATGTTACGCCACTGGCGTATGTAATTCGTGCGCGAGGCGCTGCAGTAGCGGTGGTAAGGGCGCAGCGCTGAGCACATAAGGGTAGTGGGAGCTATGTGGTTATGTAATGAGTCTGTCTCCCATTCTGTGCAAAAATTCAGTGTAAACAAAGAATCAATAAACCTCTACATACAGCAATGTATACATGCAATGTACTTTTAAAAAATTATTGTAAAAGAAAAAATGATGAACTATCTAGAAAGGTTACAAAAAAAAAAACAAAAGAAAATTAAAAACTGTTTCATACAACACTTGTCGTTTTATTTAGTAACAATATTGAAGTTTCCACACTTCCACATTAATTCTTTCTAATTTTCTTTATCTTCTACAAGCAATCATTTTTAACATTTTTAAGGGGAGATTTGTGTCTTATCAGGTGATAGTATTTAAACTTTCAAAAGGACAATTTTATTGTTATCCTCTTAAGGTTGTCATTTACCAGCGATAGAGCCTATAACAAATGCACGGGAAACATGTCACCATTTCATTGAATTTTACGGGTTTATTTTTGATTATTTGACTATGCGGTTATGAAAAATCGATAAAGGACATCATAATTTAGGGTAAGACGGTATTACAAAGCCGATATTAGCATTTGTTTATTCATAAAAAAATGACAAAGTTGCTTCATTTTCAGGAGTATAAATGTCTTTGGAATTTTATTCCTGAAAAACAACGCACAATTCGTAAATTTCAAATAGACGTTACCCTGTAGCAAGAATTAAACTTTCGTTAGAAAAAAACTCACGTGCCTTAGCATTGTTGTTCGTGTATAAAATTCAATAATGTTTGTCGGGAAAATTATTTCTGAAGTAAGCTTGAATAATACAGAAAGCTGTATAATTGGGTATTAACTTGGGTAGAAAATTTTAAATTTAATGTGGCCTTGGAGCGAAAGATGTCGCATTTTACAGCAGTCAGGATGCAGTCAGGGGAACGGTCAGGTATAAGATAGAACCCATTCATACCATTCAGCCATAAAATCATAAAATTGTGCGGCGAAGACAAAGCCCACAAACACAGCAGGTTTTCTTTATGATACCGGAATACCGATATTCGGAAACTCTCAAAATACGGACCGACCCAAGACCAGTTATAACTAAAAATACTTTGCAGTATTTATCAAAAAAAGTTGCTTGTATCTGTATAAACTATGAGACCAAGCAAATACAAATAAACAAAGGACATGATTATTGTACATGTATATACAAGTAAATTAAAATAAATATCTTAATTATATTGTAAACTGGTTATGTAAATTTTCAGATTCAAAGACAATTAGCAATTTGTCGAAAAAATGTTTGTTTTTTTCGTTGTATATTTCGGCGATCAAGATGATTTATTAATTGAAATAATTTATAGAAATGAAATTATTTGGCAAGAAATTAAAAATGTTTTTTTTAATTGCATAGCAGGTGGCATAAAAAAATTGACCTGTCCGAGCGATTTGCTTAAAAACATTACATAACGCAATTAATAACTAATGAATAGGAATGAAATCTGTAACGACTTGTCTCCACACAGAGGATCATCGCCCCCCGGTTTAATTGCACACGCCAAGATAGTTTTTATTGCAGCGGACTTGACTTTTATTGAATTTCACGGGTTTAGTTTTGATTATTTGAATATGCGGTTGTGAAAAATCGGTAAAGGACATCTTATTTCAGGGTAAGACGGTATTACAAACCCCATATCAGTATTTGTTTATTCATAAAAAAAATGCCAAAGTTGCTTCATTTTTAGGAGTATAAAGAATGAAATTTTTTTCCTATTTTACAGGGAGGTATCATCCTCAGGTCAGGTAAAATATTGTTATTTTATGTTTATTATAATTTCCTTATTCAATAAATACTACGCCCCACAAGCGAAAAAGGGTCCACTCAACAATGTTTATAGTAGTTTGTGTATGTACCGACGCTGTAATCTTTTTTGGGATGCATCTGTTGTTTGTGGCCGAGAAGTCAGCCGATTATTGAACTTCACCGGTTTAGTTTTGATTATTTGAATATGCGGTTGTGAGGGTAAGACGGTATTACAAACCCCATATCAGCATTTGATTATTCATAAAAAAAATGACAAAGTTGCTTAATTTTTAGGAGTATGATGAATGAATTTTTTTTCCCTATATTTTAAAAGCAATTCAAAATAAAGAAAAATTAAGAGTTGATAAAGAAAGAGAACGGAGAAAAAAAGAAGAAAAAAATTAACTTAAAAAAAGGGTTACGGAATAATAAACAATTAAAATGGAACAAAGTGAAAAGGAATAGAAAAATTATAAAGGTATCTTACAGATAATTAGGAATAAAAATTATGATAGTAAGGGTAACCACGTGAACGTATCAATTTTTTAGGTCACCATTTAGGGAGGAAAAAAGTCTACCAAAACAAAAAAAAATGTGGTTGTCATTTAAAAAAATTGATCATGACGTCATAGAATAAAAACCAACAACCATTTCGTATTGCATAGATTTTATGGCATTTAATTTTGGTTTTTATATAGATTTTATAGCATTTAATTTTTGTTTTTATATAGATTTTATAGTATTTCATTTTTGTTTAATCACTTAAAATTGTAAAATAATTAACTTAAAAAAAAAAAGAAACCGACTTCAAAAATCCCAAAGTAATAAATTAACTAAAAAGTAAAAAATAAAAATTTTCAATTTCAGAGTTATTTGTTGTTCCACTTAATGTAATTATTTATTGTTCCGTTTAATGAAATTTAGAAATTATTGTTTATTATCTAATTATTAATTGTTTTATAATTTTGAAGTCGGTGCCATAAAAACATAAAACAAATTATATACCTTCCTACAATAACAAATTAGTTACTACGAATAAAATTATAAAAACAATTCATAATACGTTACATAATAAATAATAATTATTTATTTTTTTCAAATCTAACAATAATTTATTCATCTGTCGGTATATCCAACCTAAACCATGCAAAATTGGGACATACTACGAATATATATCTTTTACCTAATATATGAAATGAGTTCTGAAAAGTTTAATTCCGTAATCATAATCGTGAATTAAGAAGAATTTAACTTTAAAATGTATAATTTTGTTTTACTTGGTACCAACTTCAAAATTATAAAACAATTCATAATTAGATAATAAACAATAATTTCTGAATTTCATTAAACGGAACAATAAATAATTACATTAAGCGGAACAACAAATAACTCTGAAATTGAACATTTTTATTTTTTACTTTTTAGTTAACTTTGGGTTTTTTGAAGTCGTTTCTTTTTTTTTTAATTAATTATTTTTTAAATGGCCGTAGCGAACGTGTTAAAAACATTACATAACGCAATTAATTAATAATTAATTGTTTTAAAGTCTAGCATTACACAGTGACAATACCACAGTATTGTATTGTCACTTATCAATAACAAACGACAACACTGAATCCACATTGAATTTTTGTCGAAATTATATTCTCAGAATATTACTTCTATATTTTTATAATACATTTCTTTACGCCACCATAAATATTGCTATTTTATATTTATCATAATTTCTTTATTCAATAAATAGTACACACCAAGCGAGAAAGGATTCGCTCAACAACGTTTAAAATAAATGAGGTATTTATTACTTAGTTTTATTGAGGGTAGGTAGAAGCAATAGGTTGGACCCTATTGTAAAGAGATATGGTCACCCAGGTCAATATTCAGTTTGAACGTACGGAATAACACAGAAAATAATCTTTGGTTAACTGGGTATTTTCTTGGTCCCTAAAAGCAACAGGTCACTGTAATATCACAAAGCAGATCTCACCGAGACACTTTAGTTCAACTATTCTACACCAGGTTACAGCATCTCACGACGAATGTACAAAATTTTATCTCACTTCAACATCGGAAGAAATTTGTTCTCTCACTAAATGACAACCTTAAAACAAAAAATCTTAAGTAGAGGAGAAGTGGCATGAAGGAGCCAGGTTTTGAAAGAGCCACTTGCATTATTTCGGTAGTTTAGGAACGGATTTGGTAGGCGATTTTATTTTTAAGTGACAATAGTGATTACCCGTCACCCACAAACTTTTGACAGTCCGCCGAAACGAACGAACGCCGGTACGTCGAGTCAAAGTTTTTGGTACTAAAAAGTAAGTATTTTGATACATTTAAAATGTTTTTTGGTATTTTATTGTAAAGAAATATAGGTACATGGATTATAGGTTGAGTTTGTGCATATATTTGGCCTTGCAGCTGTGTAAAAACTGACCCGCAAAAGTTTTGATATTGTTGTTATTTTGAAAGCTATATTTGTTTTAAGAATAAGTTATGAAAGAGCCGATGAATAGGCCTTAAAAGAGCTGGCTCTTTCATAACCCTGCAATTGAATTTTGTAATAATAAATATGCATTTTTTTCTCATATACATATTATAAAATTATTTGCTTCAGATATTGCATTATGGAGAAGCCTGTTTCAAAAAAACGAAAAAGACCCGAAAAATCGGTAATTGAAGAAGCAGTCAGTGAAGTTTTAGAGAAAGGTCAGTCCATAAACAAAACTGCACTTGCCTTAAATATATCGAGGGCTTACTTAGCTAAAATAGTTAAAAAAGTAAAGGCTTCTGGTGAATCATCTTACAAACACTGTCCTAATATAGGAAATAGGCGTATTTTCACAACAGACCAGGAAAATTTGCTTGAGGATTATTTAAAGACTGCTTCTAAAATGTGCTATGGACTAACAAGACATCAAACTAAGAAGCTGGTATTTGATTATACCATGGCCAATCATATCTGCCCAGATAAATGGAAGGAAATTGAAACTGCGAGTGATGATTGGCTAAAAGGCTTTATGAGGAGACACAAAGATTTAGCTGTGAAGAAATCTGAAAGCACTTCTCTATCCCGTGCAACAAGTTTTAATAAAACTAATGTCAACACATTTTTTGAGAAACTAAGCACTGTTTTACGCAAGTACAATTTTCGTTCCAATATGATTTTTAACACCGACGAAACAGGCTGCGGCACCGTCACAAATCCTCCTAAAGTCACGGTTGAAAGAGGTTCGAAACAAATTGGGCAAGTTACCTCAGCTGGACGAGGAACATTGGTGACAACTCTGTTCTTTATAAATGCTGCTGGTGGGTTTTTACCGCCTATCTTTGTGTTTCCTAGAGTAAACTACAAAGATATTATGTTAAATAATGGTCCGCCTGGAGCTCTAGGGTTGGCTCAAGCTTCTGGATGGATGACTGAGGACTGTTTTGTTAAAGCGCTTGAACACTTTGTGATACATATTAGGCCATCAAAGGAGAATCCAGCATTGATATTAATGGATAATCACAGCTCTCATGTGAATCTCAGAGTGGTTGAATTTGCCAGACAAAACTCAATCATTATAGTTACATTCCCACCGCACTGCAGTCATAAACTGCAACCACTCGATGTCACAGTATATGGGCCTTTCAAAACTAGATACCGCATTGTCATGAATGAATGGATGTTGTCAAACCTTGGTAAAACGGTGACTATTTATCAAATTGGGCAATTTGTAAAAGAAGCATATCTGTCAGCTTTTAGTCCTCAGAATATTACACAAGGATTTTTGAAAACAGGGATTTACCCCTTAAATTCTAATATATTCAATGAGAAAGAATTTTTATCTTCATATGTCACTGATACACCTGATCCATCACAGTCAAACGATCGTAATGAGTTGAACTTGGACAAGGAAAATATTGAAACTAACTTAAGATCAACACCTCCGCCTACAAAACCACTTGGAGCTCGCGAAGAAAATGACGTTGCAACAGACCAGAATACGCGGTGTGCGTATTTTACCTCAGCGCCACCACGCGGCATCTGTGGCATTTTTAGTAGTACGGAATCTGATCAGAAACTGATAGAACCGAAGTGATTTCTTCAATTCGACAAAAATGTCTGAAGTGCGAGAAAATGCTTCATCGAGAATCGGTTGTTGTGTTGTTGGCTCACCTAATAAATACTATAACAGTTCATTGTCTGTGAAATTTTACACAATAACCCCGAACAAATCGTATGAGAAAGAAAATACGACACCGTTACGTTCCACCAAATTGAAAACATGACAACTTTGCTTGAGATTTTTACCTTTACTCTCGTTGCATATTTCTTATTAATAATTCTTATTCAAACCCTTCGAACCGTAGATGATTCAAACTGAGTTCAAATAATTGTCGACGTTTTCGGGTTTTTCCCATTTTCCTGAGAACGGTCTGACGTACAAATATGCAAATATGATGCAAATATCTGACAAATTTGACGTTTATTTGTTTTACCCACGACCTCCTTGATAAGAAGTATGACTTTCAGTCCTACCGGCCCGACGTATCTTTAGTTCAAGGCATTTTTTTTTGTTTTGAAGAGGCGCTGCATTACGGTACACGATTGGTTGCCTATATAAGCTCTTTTTAAGGGCGCTGAATTAATAAATTTCTTTATTTTGTATGCACAAAGCAAAATTTTGTTAAAAACTAGTAAAAGAAAAACACATTTTAACGTTCAAATCAGTTTAATTTTAGTAATTTCCTTTTTTTCTTTTGAATGTTGGTTCTCTTATCTGCAATTTGGAAATTTTGAATATTGCAAAAGTTTGTTATCACAGAGGGAATTAAATTATCTAAAACTTTACAACAAACAATTTTAAAGTGAGAAGCACAACAAAAAAGGGGGTTATTCCTAAGGTATGAAAACAAAATTGTTTTCAAAATAAAGTCCACATTTTCTTTCGGTAGACTTGGCAAAATTTCCACAATTATTTGTACCGTAAATTGTATTAGCGCTACAAATCCTTCGTTAGGGTAGATTAATCTTCCTCGGTCTTGATTATATATCAATTCCAAAAGTGGAGATGCTCTTTCTGGAAAGGGATTTCTGAAGGGTGCCAAACATAATTCGCAAGTCACAGAGTCCTGAATCTTTTTTATTAAATAGCCACAAAGAAAAGCTGTGGCTGCTGATTCTAAGTGACATGAACTTGATACCGTGCTTACAAATGTACTTAAGTTTTCCAACTTTCCAATTATTGCATCACTAAGAGTAACACTTATTTCATTTGTATTAATTTTTAATGCTCCAAGGTTTGCATGACTTATATAGTCAATCTGAGACATAGAGTTGCTTGCGTTGATTTTTTTTATTAAGCCACTTCTCAAAATTTGCCTAATTGCATGTTCTGCAGCTTTGCAATCGGTCAAATCATTGCAACCACCACGCATTCGAATATTGCCAAATAACGATTCTATGGCGTCAGTACTGAAACTTCTTGTCAAAACGTAGAAAAAATTGAGCTCTGTTATTAAATATTTTATGCATAATTGCGTACTTTGGTAAAAATTAGTGCCTCTGCAGTCTCTTTCGTCAACCCCTTCATACCCTTACTTATTGAGGTATGTTGAATATCTTTGATGTAATTTGGAAAATCATTTTCTAGCCATGTCAGTCGCTCGTCAGAAGTATCTGTATAGGGAGCAGTGTCCATATCAATTTGACGAACATGTTGTACTCTATTACTAACGTCGTGTACTTTAAAGAATTTGTGCATCTGTTCCAAATATTTAATTGTCCCTAGACATTCTTGAAAATGCGAGAATTCGGTTCCACCATGGTGTGCTAAATACTTTAGAGAAGCAGTTATTGCGGGTGAAAATATTTGCACAGCTAGATTCACTTTCATTTTTTCTAAATTACTGGGAAAAAGATGTTTTTTGTTCAAATACCTAACTGGCTTTATTATTAATTTCTCTTGCATCTCTGCTAATTCTTTCAGGTATTGTGAGGAGATAACACCATCCGACGATACCATATCATGCTCCAGGAATATATTTCGAGCATTTTTTATTGCGTGACAGTAGTCAAAGCTAAAAAATAATATGCGGAATTACATTTTGGAGAGAGCCATTTCCAAAATGTTTAAACAAAGCCACATGATTTTTGTGATTATCTCCCACAATTCGGATGACTTTAAAGCCACATTCAGTAAGCAACTTTAAGACCTCTTGGGCTAGTTCGTACAGTTCTTTACTGCTTAATTTTTTGTGAAAATAATAACTTGCTGGAATTGTATATTTTGTTGACAGGCCATGAATAATAAAACAGAGAAGCTGATTTGCAATAATTGGAGATTTAATAAAATTTTCATTTTTTGGTAAAGTTTCTAAGCCAAAAATGCGATCTTCTGCTTTTGAATATTTAACACTTTCCTTGATGGCCATATCGTCGACTTGCAAAGAACATATTCTTTCAGAAGGGTTTAAATTTTGACTTTCACAGATCAGTCTATTTTTGATTAGGTTTTCATTTCCGCTTCCAAAATATTTTTTTAATGTAGTCGTGCAGGGTAATTTTAGCAAATGATTTCTTGGAAACTCGTACCCTTTAGGGGAGCAGAATCGCCATGCAATACATTGTCGGATGGTGGTTTCTGACCATACTGGTTTATGTTTTTTTATAATTTCTAATTTGATCCATTAATAAAATTGCTTTAGGATTCATGTAACCGGCGTCTTTCTTTATAGGCTCTATACATTTCCTCTCAGCAGAGAGTTTTTTGTTTTTTTCTTTTTCCATTCCTAGTAATTGTTTAGTTTTATTGTAACGAAATTGAATACGTTTCAATTTTTGTCGTAAACACTTATTTGTGTATTCCAAATTTTTAATTTGAAGTGCAGTACATCTTGTTTGTGTCTTTTGTCATAAAGATGAGATTCCTCAAAATCCTCAACAAACTCATCTTCTTTGTTTATTTGTGTCTAAAAATGTTTATATTATTTTTGGCAGAAAACAAAAGTTTAATTTTACAAATATGGACGGCACAGCTCCTGAAGCAAGACGTTTTGCAGTCAAAGTTGGATTGAAATCTTGTTTAAAATGTGCGTTACAAACTGTTGAATATTGGGATAACCGATTATAGTCTACAAAGAACTAGTTAAACAAAATTTTCTTACAGATGCATTAATTACCAGTGTGATTCATTAGTGCTTCTCTCCATTTTAGAGACAAATTTAAATCTGCTGGAAAATAATGAAACGAAAAACAACCATTTGAATCACGAGAGTTACAATTTGTAACACAACAGTTTCTATTTCTAGGCATTTCTAACAGAATTTTAAAATTCCGAGTGTAAAACTTTAATTTGTTGACAACTTTGACTGATGCCTCCGCTGCTTTGTTTGAATTTAAATTTTCAAAAAAAAAGGTTCTGCAACCAATAATACTAGAACATTGCAAATTTTCAATAGATGGCACACTTGTACTCCCCCAAAATGTCATGTGTTATAAACAAAAATTTATCTGACGCGATGGGCCGGTAGGACTGAAAGTCATACTTCTTATCAAGGAGGTCGTAGTTTTACCACTAAAAATGACAGAAAGGCCGTTGGAGGCGCTGTAAAACGCGCGGAATTTAAAATGCGCACACCGCCTATATCAGACCATCTCCCCATTTAACCTCTACCCCTACGGTTGCGATTCCGAGCACTTCTAGGCAACAAATTATATCACCGGAAATGGTAAGACCATGGTCTGCTATCATAACTAGCACTCCCGAAAAGAAAAAAATAGAAGAGAGAGGGTAATGCAAAAAAACCAAAAATTATTATTAAGAAAATGACTACAAAACAGTCCATAAAAACCCTTCATAGAAAATCAAAACTAAATCAAGAAAATTCCGTACTGCAGGATGACTCTGATTCGTCTGACTATCGAATTGGCTGAAGTAAAAAAAAGGTTGTTCAAAGCAAAACAAACTCCAAAACAAATAAAAATAGTGATGATTGCGTAGGTTGCAGCAAAACATATGAAAACAGTGATCAAGATTGGTTTCAGTGCAAAATTTGTTCTGGTTGAGCTCATGAATCCTGTGGCATTAAGGGGAAATTTAATTTCTTTTGCAAGACATGTTTCTAATTTAAAAAAAAATTACATATTCTAAAGTTCCTAAAAAGTCTGAATATTAAACTTAAGCAAATATAGTTAAGATTTTGAAGTTTAAAGTGAGCAATATTTTTTTTAGTTCTTAAAGATTTTTGTAGAATATTATTTGTTATTTTGTTTAATTTTAGAGATTGTTATTAATAAAAAATTAAATTCTTTTTTATTTTTTGATAGTGCAATAATTATTATTTTGCATAATTTTCGCAATTACACTTTATAATAAAGACTGGCTCTTTCATAACCCTTAGTGGCTCTTTCAATACCGAAATGTTATGAAAGAGCCAAAAGACACATTTTTTTTTTAAATTAATATTTCATTGGTTTCTTCGTATGAAATTACCTACTTTAATAAATAAATAATAATTAGAGAAAAGAAAAATCATCATTTCTTACATTAAAAGTATATTTTTTTGCTCCGTTTAGTAAACTAGCTCTTTCATGCCACTTCTCCCCTACCTTCAAACGACGACTTTCGTCTCTTTGGAAAAAGACAATTAATTGTTTCATAAATTGTTCTTTTATTTCAGAACATTATAATATGTAGTTACTAAATCTTTGGGCACGAATTCTTGGTCGCAATTTTATCCCTGCCACGACTGTTCATAACTCCTTTCAAAGGTGAACGATTCAAATTTACCGCTCATTCGGCCTCTTACTGCCGCCATGTTCTTTTCAGCATTACGGCCTGGTGTATGTAGAAGGCCTTGTTATAATAGACTAATACACTCATAATATTAGAGACTGAGACCTTAAAAATGTTATGAAACAGAAAAAAGTAAACTAATAATATTATTTTATTAGACTAATAATATTTGCTACAAATATTTGTAAATTTTATGAAACAGGTCCCTGGACATCTGTCTTAATTTTAGTATGGAATTGCATTGTCCATGTTAGACAGCAAAAGTATTCCAACGTTAGCAACATGCTAATAGACTGGAAAAGTCAACGTCACAAGTGGGCAAAACTAATAAATAGATATCCATTTTTAACTATGTACCTCTCTTTCTAAAGGCATATCAGGGAATGTTTCACACACACATGGTTTTGTTGACGTCTTTGTTAGTTTAGGTTGCAGATTTGTTGTTGTTGGTTAGATTAAGAAACCCATTACATATAATTAAACTTTGTAATAAATAATGTTAAATTAGGCGGTGCATTGCCCACTTCTGCGATCACAACGAAAAGAGTAGTTGTCAAATTTTCCTGCATTTTTTTTTTTTTTCTGAAAGAGCAATGTCTTCCGAGTTCTTGGATATCTCATTTGATGGATTTGGTTCCATATTACACGAGATATGATTTTTTTTAAGTGTGCCTCTCCCTACTACAAAATAGGTTCAAAGTCGAAAAAATCTGACTTTTATCGGGTTTTCGCTTATAACTCGAAAACTGTGTCCTAAGTAAAAAATTATTGGAACAAAAATTAAAGCTGATAAATTACTCACTAAAAAGGTACTAGGTTGAATCGTTCTAGAGATATATGCCGATGAAAATCCCAAGCAAATTAGACTTTTTAGAAGAAATAATTTATGAAGTTTAGAATAGAAATTTTGGTTTTGAACTGCCAGCAGACACCCAAATAAAAATCCGAACACTCCTCCGGGGGGAGCTTCATCCACTTTTGTCCAAAAAAAACAGCTCCCGAACGTGACGTCATGAAGCCTTTCTGCCTTTTTCTCGTAAACGGTAACTCCGATGAGAAAATGTTATAGGACTTATGTTCTCCATTAAATTCTGCATAAAATTGATCTCATGAAGTTTTTGCCTATCTCCCACCCACCGCTCATCAATGACATTGGAAAATGAAAGCAAAGGCAAAAATTAGAAAAAACTCCTTTATAATTCTGTATCTATACATTTTTTGCTCCCACTAGTGGTTTTCGAGATAATCCCCGCAAAAGACGGGGGTTGCCTTCACGCTGAAAATTTGATTGATTTGATTTCGCTAAACAAAGCTTGGGTCTTTCGGACGCTGCTAATACAATAGACCGATCCTATACTGTCACAGGTAAGGGTCCCGAATGTGCAGCGTATACTGATCTACAAATTTGTCATTGTCATATATCTACTGACACTGACGACATTACGACATTCTCATTCAAAGAAGTTAGGTTTCTGTACTCTTACCCTTATTTATTTATTTTTTCATACCAACTAGATGCGCCCGCGCATTCAGAATCGAGCGTGTCAGTATGGGATCGGTCAATTTGATGTTATTGTACAGGTGTTCACAAAAACGGAGTAACTTATGCAATATTTGGCCATCCATAACTTTGTTATTTTAAATAGAACACCCCATATTTTTCTAAGACTTTGGATAGCCCTATTAATTATCTTTGAATTTTGTTAAACATAATATGGTATGTCTAATACGTGTACTTATTGAGATAATTAGACCTATTTGGAAATTGCAACAATATCTGTGAGTGCATTCCCAAAAAGTAGGCTTTGAAAACAGACAATGGTCAAGAGGAAAACATAGAAGGCAATCAATCGGAAGTGGCATATGAATGCGCTCTTGATCGAGCTATAAACTACTTTTAATCAGTTTATCCCTAGAATACCAAAAATACTTTTTTCCGGATGAATAGTCCCAGGTCCACTTCTCTTTATTCGTTCTCCCCAGAGCAGTATTCAATGTCACTTTGCTTCGACCTGTGCCGTCTCAATTTTGGGAACTCGAGGAGATCCCGTTAGGAAATGTTTTGTCCAATGAAGAGCTCGAGTGCGAAGCTCACTTTAAGGCTACAACAAGGCGCAATGCTTCAGGAAGATTCTGAAGTCTGCATTCCCTTGAAGAGGTATCCTATCACCTTAGGTAACTGATTTGAGCAAGCGAAGCGCAGATTTTTCAATCTTGAAAAGAGGTTCAAGTCGAACCCAATACTGCTTGATCGATATCAAAACTTCATGTTAGAGTACGAGAGGTTAGGACACATGTCGCTCGTTACTTCTCCTGACCATTCATTCAATGACATCCAAAAGATTAGTCCTGTAGTGCAGCCTGATCTTTTCTCAATTTTGGTACGTTTCAGAATGTATTCCTATGTCATTTCGGCAAACATCCAGAAGATGTATAGGCAAGTATTGATCTCAGACGATCAGAGGGCTCTGCAGAGAACTGTATGGAGACCGTCTCCAGAAAAACCGCTTCTTGTCTATAATCTGAACACTTATGAAACAGCTTCGGTCACCTGATGTTTATCACAGGTGGGAATCGATTGCGCTCAGTCCCATCCTGAAATAGCAAGAATCATTCAGCACGATTTTTACGTGGATAACCCCTTAACCGCTACGAATTCCTTGAGCGAGGCTCAGAAAATATGCCCACTTTTGAATAAGATTCTTTCTTCTAATGGCTTTCCGCTGCACAAATGGCTTTCAAACGATTCGAGAGTTCTAAACGATCTCGAAAATTCCAGCACTCATCCAAATCTTCTTGATTTCGAGTCCAACGCTAAAACTTTAGGTTTGTTTCTATTTCCGATCCAGTTCCTAGTAATGTCACGAAAAGGGCAATGCTTTCAGAGATTGCACAGATCTTTGATCCCCTCGGAACTTTTTCTTTTTCCCTGTATCATGTACAGCAAATTTATGTTACAAGCTCTCTGGTTTGAAAACATTTCTTGGGATGATCACGTACCATTCGCTGTAAAAAAGGAATTGTCTTCTTTCAGAGCAGCACTTCCTCAGCTTTATAACGTTAGACTTCCTCGAAATGTAATCCTAAACATGTCTCTCTTCATGCATTTTCCGATGCCTAAACTATGCCCCGTATGTGTGTTTGTTCGATCTGTCAATTCTGATAACGAAGTCTTCTCAAACTTGCTCTGCTCCAAGGGAAGTTCTTGTTCGTTTAGTTAAACAACTTTTAGCAGTTATCAATATTAAAATAGCTGTTTCTACAATCGT
Source organism: Diaperis boleti (assembly GCA_963583935.1). Lineage (NCBI taxonomy): Eukaryota > Metazoa > Arthropoda > Insecta > Coleoptera > Tenebrionidae > Diaperis > Diaperis boleti. The sequence goes on along the minus strand of OY757242.1, from coordinate 32,460,084 downwards.
CCTTGGATGGCTGAAGATCCAACCATATCGATTAAAAACGTTCGCAGCGAATAGTTTCGGAAATACAGGACCTTTTAAGGAACGCCTCTTGGAAACATGTTCCCAGTAGATTGAATTCTACAGATTTGATTTCGCGAGGGGTGCTTCCTGGGGAACTTCAAGATTCAGATCTTTGGTTTCCTGGACCCGAATGGCTTCTTCTTGATGAATCTTCTTGGCTGGGGTCTCAAGTCATTGATGTTCCAATTGCCGAGCAACGTGACGAAGTTCGGAGACTTGTAGGCGCTGACATTGATCCATTCCCAGTTATAGGTTTTTCAACATTAAACCGCTTGAAACGCGTAGTGGCATTTTACCTCCAGTTTAGGAACTGTTAGAATAAAAGAAAAATATGTGCTTTTAAATAGGTTTTTAGAATCAAGGAGGTTGAAGAAAAGATGTCAGTTGTGCAGTTGACATACAAATTTAATTTTTCTTGTAAAGTGTTCAATCTTTAAATAAAACTGGTAAATGATAATAAGAACAATGCTTTAAAGCCAAAGGATGCGCGCCAATTAGACCCATTAACTGTTCACGAGTTAAAGGCCTCTCGGTATGTTATATTCAAAATTTGTCAATATGATTCCTTCAAGAATAAGTTAAAACTCTTGAAATCGGGACGATCCATAAAGGGTTCAAATTTTATTATATTAAGTCCGCTCATTGGCCCAGACAGCCTGATTCGCGTTGGCAGGAGAATAAGCAACTCATCTTATCCCTTTGATAAAAACACCCCGTGCTACATCGTGGAAGGCATCATCTTTGAAAATTGATCGTTTTACATGAACACTTGTCACTTTTGCAGGCTAGCTCTGTTACTGCTTAGCGCCATTCGAGAAAGAGTTTGGATCACTTACGGCAGAAATTTTTGCAGGCAGGTGGTTCATTCTTGAGTACGATGCTTCAGATTCTCTCCAAAAATTACAACGCCCATGACGGGTGATTTACCCAACAATAGGATTGAAAATTCATTTGCATTCAGTTCAACGGGAATCGACTACGCGGTCCATTCGTTTACAAAGATAGACAGGGTAGAGGCGAAAAGATGTTTAAATGTTATATAGGCTTGTTTGTGTGCTTCGTTACGAAGGCCATTCTCTTAGAGTTAATTACAGATTTACCGACTGAATCGTTTATTTTATCCCTTAGAAGATTTGTATCATTGTATCATTATTTGTATTCCGACAATGGGAGGAATTTTGTGGGCGCCAATAACGCTTCACGCCATGTGGGAAGATTCTGGAATATGCTGGTGAAAACAGCATTCAATGGCGTTTTATTCACATTTTGGTAGCCTTTCGGAGGCTGGAGTCAAGTCCTCCAAACATCACTTAAAAACACAGTCTTAACGTTCGAAGAATTTTATACTGTCTTGACACAAATCGAGGCGGTGTTAAGCTCACGTAATTTCTCTCGTAACTCCCCTTTCTTCCGAACCTGAAGACTTCAATTCTTTGATCCCTGGACATTTTCTCATTGGAAGAGCTGTCACGTTAGTTCCTGATGCTGATGTCACATGTCTGCCAACATCTCGATTATCTCGCTTTCAACATATTCAGCAATCACTGCAAAACTTTTGATCACGCTGGAGCCGTGAATACATCAGCGAACTTAGCAACGCACGAAAAGTCAGCACCAGTCCGATTTGAAGTTGGGTACCCTGGCTCTCATTAAAGATGACAACCTGCCACCTATGAGATGGAGATTAGACCGTCTAGTTGAGCTACATCCCGGAAAGGAGGGCATATCTCGACTAAAATCTTTGTGCAAAGCGTACTATTGGGGAAATCCTCTTGGACGAATCTTGGAAAAATCGTCAGAATTGCGTGAAGCGACAGAGAGAAGCGACATAATGATTTGTTAGACATCCCCAATCGAGCCATCGACGTATTCAGCCAAAAGATGGACTCACTGTTGTAGAAAATAAATAAAAAATTAATGCCATTTTGACTGATGATTTTATCCCATGAAGTATAACTAGAAACATCTTAAAAATTAATACACTACAAAATCGCAGAATAACGTTTCTTTAGCCTCTACGAGTTAGTGTCTTAAAGATTGCCGTTTACTTACGAAACACCCCGTATAGTTCAGTCATGTACAACATCTTATATAAAGTTGAAATTTGTCACTTTCGATCAAAGCACATAGATTGAAAATTTCACGCGGTATCCATATTATTTTGTTAATTTTGTAGTGGCGTGCATTAGCGTTAATTTACAAAATTAATAGGAGTATTATTTTTTCTGATGGGTTAGTATAGTTAGTATAGTTAGTACTTTAGATAAAAGTAATTTTGCTATTCTCTAAAAATTCCTTATAGTCTATAAAATCACAGTCTGCAACGTATATGGGAGGAAGTACCCAGAAAATCTAAGAAGAATACCAAACAGAAGTCAGAAGTGGGAAATAAAAAAACCGAAGATAACAGTTCCATGAACAAAGAAAAATGGGAGGAAATACGCAAGAATTCCCGGAAAAACAACAAACAGCGGCCGGTATTGGGAAACAGGAGAACGGAAGATAAAGCCTCTTTTTTACAAGTAGTTCCAAAAAAGCTTATCTTTACGTCACGAGGCTTGCGAAAGACACAAAAACTAACGATTTTTTGAAAGCTGATTTTTCTGAAGTAGAATGCTCCATTCTGGAAGATAAGTTTTCTTCGCTGACTGCACGTTTTAAAGTGACGATTGATTTGCGGAATCTAGAAAAAGAAATGAACCCGGACATCTGGCCACAAGGAACGGAGATTTCGAAGTTTTTTCACCCGCGCAAAACGAAGACAAGGGCTATTTAAGTAAATTTCAACCAGAGGAATCCATGGACCCGCAAACACTAAACAATCGACCTCAGCAGGTTAAGTACGACACTATAATTTTAATGAATAATTTTAATAAAAATCTAAAAAAAAAATTACATCTTACACTAGAACATCCAGTGTTTATCCAATAAAATTAATGAGTTGGAAGCAATGTTGCACACTATAAAACCAAATTTATTATTAATTACGGAACACTGGCAGTGTTATGACCAAATAATTTGTTTAGGTCTGGAAAGTTACAACTTATGTACCTACTAGTTTTTGTCGTGACACGGGGGAGTTGTAATTTTTGCTCATTGTTCAGTTGAAATTAAGCCTATTTTAAGTATACAGCAAAAATCGATTCCTAACATTATTGAATGTTGTGGCATCGAAATAATTAATAATAATACTGTTGTAGTTGCCATCTACAGACTGCCTCCTGGTAATTTTGATGTATTTTTAAGTACTCTGGAAGATGTACTTGGAACTGATGGAGTCGGACACGATATTTTGGACCAACACGTTGAATCCAAATATGATTCCCGATTACATCGAAACGTGTTGTGCCAATTTGACCAAAAAATTAAATGCATGTGACCATGGGCTTGCTTTATCCACCAAGGAATGGATTAAAGAATGTTTTAATAATTATTACTATTAATAACGTGTTCATTAGTAATAATGAATTTGTAGAGATTTAACGATTGGAAACACAATACTAGAGCAAAGTACCGAAAGATGGTCGAAAGTAACTTCAAAATGGCTGGAGGTGAAGACTATACGACAAAGTTGTGCTAACATGAAGAACGGGGACCTACAGGTTGGGGCAAAGTGGCTTATCAATAGATTATTCAACACAACAACAGGAAGAGGTGTAGCAAAACAGTATGGGGCTGAAATCAGAAAGTTTGCTTTAACTTTACATTTCTTTTCACCAAAAGCTTACAACTATGTAAACATTAAACCAGAAGAATGTCGATGAATCCAAGTGGAGTAAATTTAAGGGCTGATGATGGCAGTAGTGTTTGTGGAGTTCGAATTAAATATATTTAAATTTTAATTATGTAAACATTGTAAAAGAACGTTTCCACAATTGCTTTCCTTATCAAAGTGGTACATGGTTGTTGATGCAGAGGCAAGTATTACCCAAGAAACATTGAATCTATTGGAAAGCAAGAATATATAATTATATGGCGATGTTTACAGCTGCTGCGGCCGTGTATCGCATCCTAAACGCCATCATTCCTTCCTTTTTATTTGCCAATGCGTCTACGTCTCTTACAACCTGTTATACCATTCTTTTGCAGGACGGCCACCTTTCCTTCTCCGACTAGGTTGCCATTCCCAAATCATTCGTGGTAACCTTGCTGGCGGCATGCGTCGAAGACGTCCATACCATTTTCGCCTTCTGGTTTCCATATCCTTGACAATCGTCTTTTCGCCATTGCCGCCATTGCCGATCCCAAGCCCGGATAAGAAAGGAGCTATAGTGCAGCTTTTTGTAGTGGCGATTTCAGTGAGAATGACTGGCATGTTGACTCGGGGGCCAGCGTTCATTTGACAATGCGGCGATTCGCTACAGAACACATCGGCAGCTACCAAATTTAAAAACATTGTAGTAGCGAACAAACAAAGACTTCAAGTGTCGTGTGTGGGTAATGTTAAAATAACGACAGGAAAGACCACGACATCATGGCAACACATGTGATGTACGTTCCAAACTTAAATGCAAACCTTTTGTCGGTCAGTCAGCTGATTCGTAGTGGGAATACAGTCCAGTTTGAAGAGAATGGCGAGACCTGCCATCGTAGGTTGGAACATATTAATTATAAAGACTTACGCAAAATGGAATCTGGGTTGGTAAATGCCATTACTCTGGGGAAATGGAATGTGTCAGATAGCTGAAAACAAATCAATTGGGGGCTCTAAGTAAGTATTCCTTGATTTTAGAAGACGGCTTTAGCAGGATGACATTTATTTATTTCTTAAAATGAAGGAATGCAGAATCAAGACCCTGAGATCAGATAATGGAGGTGAATTTTGCAGTCAAAAAATGGAAAACCTCCTGCATCGTCCACCAGACTACAAATCCTCACATGCCTGATGATCAGAATGGTCTTTCAGAAAGGGAAAAGCTGTTAATACAGCAGTACTTGAAAAATAGATCTGTTGCAGCGGGCTTGTAAGATAAAACTTCATTCGAAGTGTGGCATGGCAAGAAACCGGATTTCAGCAACGTCAGAATATTAAATTTGGTAGCTTGGTTATGGTCCACGTCCCAAAAGCTACTCGTACAAAATGGCAGAAGAAATGAAAAGGAATGATCCTTGTGGGTTATGCAGACTACACTAAAGGATATCGGGTATTTGACTCTGAAAAATGCAGTGTAATCACAAGTAGAGTCATCATTGAGGAACCAAATGAAGAAATTGGGATCATAATGAACAAGTAGATGTCCAAGAAAATTCAAGTGGAAATGCAGATAAAACGCACCATGAAGACGCTAGTGAAGCTAAATCATATGATGAAGAGGAAATCTCCACAGAAACATTACGAAGGAGTGATAGGAACACAAAGCCGCGTGTTTTCAAAGATCGTGTCACATATATGTGTGCTACAAGTGTTTCAGATACAACTGTAGAAGAAGGAGGAGGCAAGCAGAAGCGGCTCAAGAGGCCATTTATCTTAAAAAATTGTGGCAGGAACTAACAAGTAAATCCAAATGTATAACTCTGTATAATGGCAATATGGGTTCTCAGACACTGGTGGTCAACCTTGTTCATCATAAAAGGTCCAAACGTATCGACATTCGTATTGTTCAGTTAACATGTCTGCCTACAGATTACATGACGGCAGATATTTTGACTAAGAGCTTAAATGGTCCTAAACATCATAAATTTGTGCGTAAATTAGGATTAAAAATTGGTAAAGTTTTTTGATGTAATGGAGGTGTTGATTTTACACCAAAACCGTATTTGAAAATAGAAGTATGCCATCATGGAGGACGTGAAACTTGTCCCGTTCTAATATCAATTTTATAAAGTTTTTTAATTATTTATAGAGCCTCATTTAATTTTTTTTTGTCCCATGACGTTTTCTTCTGACAATGCACAGTTATAAGGATTTCTCGAATACACATGTCGACTATTTAATACATAAAATGAATCATTCATTAGCAGTATAGAATTTGCCGTGTCGTGTCCACCCTTGCTCTTTATGAGTTTTAAATCAGCGCAACTTTTCATTCAACTGCTGCATGGTTAATTATTATCTGCACTGCTAATTTTACAGACATTTTTTTAAACGCATTTAGATGAATAATGTGTGCTTCTATAATTTTTCGCAAAACAGCCCTCAAATTCGTTTTGACAGCTGTTTCTGGTGTGTTTCTTTGGTTTTTCGAATGAAAGAATTATTGTGAAGGCGTTTTATTGTGTAATGAGTCCCGAAGAAGCTCCCGAACAGCTCAAGCTGTTGCTCTACATAATGATGGACGCAGCATCCGATATATCGCGAACTTGCTTGGTATCCCTAGAAGCGTATCTGATGCTATACAAAGATTCAGGGAAACTGGCTCTTACTCAAGATGACCTGCACAAGGCAGACGACAAGTAACAAATGAAGTGAAAGACCGATTTCTTCGACTACAAATTCTGCGAGAACGGACACTTCCTGCAACAGCTTTGACTAGGGGAGATGTTCATAGTACCGTGATTTCATCCGATACTGCATTAAGAAGGTTGAAGGAATAGAATTTAACATCTCATCCACCTACTATTGGCCCTAAGTTGAACGCAGAGTATCGCAGGCAGCAGATGGAATCTGCACGAATTCATGCCAACTGGGGTATGGCCGAATGGCGCGGGTGCTCTTTACGGATGAGTCGCGTTTCACCTGGTATTCACCCGATCGTCGCCAAAGAGTATTTGGACGACAGGAAGAACGATATGCTCACTGTTGCTTTTGATCTAGAGTACCCTTTGGTGGTGGTGTGATGATATGGGCGAGCATTTCTTTGGAAGCTCGTACGGCTCTTGTAACGTTGCAGAGGTAGTAGCATCAACGCTGACAGGTACATCAGGGACTAATTAGAAGAGCATAAGGTACCTTTTGCGCCATTTGTACGAGTAGATTTTCTCCTAATGCATGACAATATGCGACCGCACACAGCCCAGATCACGCGTCAGTGTCTTCATGATGTTGGTATTCAAGTGCTAAGGTGGCCACCCAGGAGCTCTCACTAAAACCCCATAGAGCATCTATGGGACAATCTAGGTAGAAACATTAGACAGAACTATGACGAGTTCCATACAGTAGTTCAGCTGGAACGGGCGCTACGGAATGAATGGGAGACGATACCCCAGGATGAGATTGCTGCTTTGATAAAAAGTATGCCATGACGAATAAGAGCTGTCATTCGAGCTCGAGGAGGAAATACTCGATATTGGGGCTTTTTCTTTGGCAGTTTTCTCAATATATTCTTTTTGTTTTTTTTTTAACTTTTTAAACAAAGATGATTTGTGACAGTATGAAATCAAATTTTAGTCTATTTTGTAAAAAATGGTTATACATAATTAAAGATGAGGAATTCAAATTATGTATTTTGATTTAAATTTTTGTTATCTATATTTTTCTGAAAAACCACGTGTCCGGTTAATTTTGCGGTTGAGTTTAGTATATTAAATACCAAGGTAGAGAAGTCGCTGAGAAAAGGCTTCTGTACTGTGGTTTATATATATATATATATATATATATACGTCCAAAGGTACTTTTAGGAACATTTTCTTCCTGCATTGCTACTTTTGAGCACATGATGGTACTTTTGAGCATATGCTCAAAATTCCACGTCCCCGAATGGAACTTTTGGGCACATTTTCAGTGTTCGGGAAGTGCTGCCACCTGGAGAACTAAATTCTCAGTCGGTAATGTCCCCAAATGTACCTTTTAGAGAAAAACAGATACAAATTCGGTAAAAAAAGTTATAATTTACATAGACTCGACCACACTTAATATGTCCAAATTCATTCATGGGTATTAGCACATACAATCTTTCTTGCAAATTTTATCACGTCTAGGAGGACAGATTTGGGTTATTAATTGTACAAAAACTACAGCAGTTCCGAAATTAAGATTATGAGATTTTCTGAAGACTGACCCGCATTAAGCTGATTTTTCCATTATTTATTAGCAACTTATTAGCTTATTTTGAATAAGTTTCTATTTGAACATGAGTTGTACAGGTCAATTATATAACAAACACACCACTAGGTAATTCACTTTTTCCCAGTTTTTGCTCTTTTTAATTAATTTATTGTGTACCTACGTACAGTTCTGTTCAAATAAATCTGGGACAACTCTATCAATTCTATTTGCTCAAATAAATGTGGGACAACTTTTTAGTTGTGTTGCATTTGTGGCTTTCAGCATGCCCAGCCCGAGGGGGCTCCTCTCTACGGGGGCCCCAGCCCGAGAGGGCTGCTACCAAGGGGGCTCCTACCCACAAGAGCTTCAGCCCGAGGGGGCTCCTACACACGGAGGCCCCAGCCCGAGAAGGCTGCTACCAAGGGGGCTCCTACACACGGGGACCCCAGACAGAGGGAGCTCCTACCCAAGGAGCCTCCTAACCACTGGGGCCCCAGCTTGAGGGGCTCCCACCCATGGGGGCTATACCCGAGGAGGCTACTGCCCACGGGGGCCCAAGCCCGAGGGTACACTAGCCCGAGGGGGCTCTTATGGAAAATGTAAATTAGACTTTTGCACTTTGACAAGAAACTCTGTCATTTTTGCTGACAGTAGGAAAGTGTTATATTTAAGCTGGATATTAGTTATTTGACTCTCTGCTTTTGTATTTTCGATAAAGATTTCAGAAGACTGGTGGATCTTATGTTTTTAACCCATAATAATTAAGTGCCACAGCAAATTGAGGTTATGTTAACTGACTTGGAAATTATGACCAATTCAATTTAAAAAAAAAAAAAAAACAATAATTGACTTCAATGAGGCTTCTCGGCCTTAATCATACGTAGAATCTTGGATTAATTATGATCGTGTTTTATAGAGCAGACATTTTAGTTTATTTTGATCAATTTTTACATTTCGCCTGAGCTAATTTTACGAAAAGATACTTTTGAGCATTCATTTTATTCAACATAGTGTGAGTTGGTTAATTTCTTTTTGAAGCAAATCGTGATACCAAAGCAACAAAAATCACACCTCACAAAAGCCCAAATTGTGGCCAAAATAAACACTAAATTTCTTGAAACTATAACTTCTGGGGATATAAACAAAACAAAAATCTAAATAAAAAAAGGTAAATAACTCATTCAATCGTGCTTGAGAATCTCACTCGTGCTAAGCACTCGTGGATTCATTCATTTGCGAAAAATAATCGACATAACTTGGATATGGTATTACATGAAAATTTCGTCTAAACGCTTCAGTTCCGAATTTTGTTTTTTTTTACTCTTTTGACAGTTAAGGACTTTTGATTAAAATATCAACAGTATTTTACTAAGAAAGTAATTTAAGTTACAGTTGTCTATAAAACGCTTTTTTGTATTGTTTTTTTGTACGAACAAAAGCTTAACTTGTTTTCAACAGAAATAAGCGCAGTGGATTTATTAAATCCATATTCCATTAATTTTAGAATTTTTGGAGACATTAAAAACGACCTTGACTTTTAATTGAGCAATAACATCTAAGGAATGTCTTTATAAGTATTTTAACACATTTGGGCTGTAAATTGGCAAATAGACATGATAAAAACCTGATACGTTTAAAAACTTCAACCAAAACGCCTCAGTTCCGAAATTTTAACAATTATTACATATTTTGTTTTTAAGAATTTTGAACATAACAGTATTTGACCCAAAAAGTAGTCTTTACCATAACGGCGTGGATATGGCAATAGGTCGTATGTCACAAAATGTCAACTTTGAGATTCCGGTGGATCCATATCCACGTACACGTTCTCCGCCAGCTTGGAAATAGCCGCTCGTACAAAAAAACAATACAAACAAGCGTTTTATTGACAATTTACTGTAACTTATATTACTTTTTCAGTAAAATACTGTTAATATTTTAACCAAAAACTCCTCAAACATCAGAATAGTTAAAAAAAAAAACATCGGAACTGAAGCATTTGGCTGAAATTTGTATATTATATATTATGTAATAGCAAGACTCGTCCAAGTAAAGTCGATTATTTTTCAAACTGGTCACGAATATCAATTGTTATCACGAGTGAGATTCTCAAACACAATTGAATTTAGTGAAACTAGTTTGAAAAATAGTCTACATAACTTGAACTACGAGTAGTATTCAGAGGACTATTCCATGAACCAACTTTTAGTGATTACAGAGATACAGTGTATAGGATGCAATGAGGAATGCATGCCCATCTATTTAATAAATAGATTGTTGTTTATTTTAAAAACAATTATTTGTTAAAAATATTTGCTGGGATCACTCCTACATAGATATAATTTTCAGGAGTGGAATATTCAGTAATAATATCACAAGAGCATAGAAAATATCGATTAAACTTCCGAGTCATGAGACGTATTCCGACGAAATATCACCACGACAGCGCAGCTGGAGTGGTATTTCGCGGCATACGTCGAATGACGAGGATAGTTTAATTAGATTATTTTCAATGCTCGAGTGATATTTGTTACGATTATACATTATGTATAACGAAAAAAGGCGAAATTTTGACGGAACTTTTTTTCTGACGTTTATTAACAATCGTTCCTATGGCAAAGTTCATTGTTGGAGCCAGCCGAAACACCGAAATGAATATATCCCGTCGTCAAGGGTATCCATACTTATATACATCGTATCTATGAAAAATCTGTAATTGCTATTGGCTCAATTTATTATGAGGTATATAATTGGTTGAATTCTTTAAAACCGTGGTAATAAATGTTTAAATAAATTTGTTTTCTTTCATGCGATTAGATAAGCAATAGTTATTTTGTAATGAGAAGAATAATTGTTCTTCTAGAAAATGTACATGTAAACGAGGGTATGTTTTGTTCTGTAGTGTTAAATGGGGTGTATAAATAAGGATATAGTTAGAGATATAAGTGATTATAGATATAAGTATATTTTAAAATTTTATGTATTTGGTTATAAATAAAAATTAATTTCTTTTCGATTAATATTGCGCTCGATTGGTAATATTATTATTATTACAGCCTAGGGCATATTAGGCGCTTGCGACGGGAGGAGGACGCGGGCGAGTGATCGAGACTCTAATAGCGCAAGCAAGTTTAATTTTCCCAGAAACACGATTGTAACGAATTTATTATTGTAGAGACTCGTTATTAGTTGCGATGAATTATAGCCAACAAAATTGCGGAGTTTTTGGTGTAAAAATTTTTACTACAAAGACTACACTACGGGTTTTAGCAACTTGAATATAGAAAATTTATGAATAAATCATGCGCCGTCGCATCAAATAATAGAATTTGGCCTAAAAACAAATTCGCGCTTTTATTTAGATATCATGGGCATTTATTTTATTGGAATAGTTTTTGAAGATTTTCACGGTTTTCTCGGAATAACTTCTGGTGACTAACCCACACTGAGGCCAATTTCCACTATAAATGCAAAATTTTTTAACGAACAAGTTTATATAATAATTGGTCTCATTGAGTTATACCAAAGTAGTGGGTTACTCTGTAATATGAACGATTTAGCTCTCTCCGCCGCCGTATACTATATTTAATATTCTTTTTTATACATAGCAGGATAGGTCCTCAAAAGTTCTTGTATTCAAGATAATAAATATATGTACCTACGTATATTAATTGCTGAAAAAATTATAGAACAGAATCAAACACAACCTTTTATGAAGTGTGGTTTTCTTTTTTATGACCAACATACTCCCAGACAAACAAATAAAGACAATACCTTTACTCCTTTACATATCTATAACAGCTTGTATAGGTGGGATGTTCAAAATTATTTATAACATGTAGAAACTTGGATATAGCATGTGATTTTTATAACTTTTCCGCAAGGACCAAGAAGGGCTCCACTTTGAATAGCCGTAGCATCGTAACGGTTAAGTTTAGAAACAAACGGTAAAGAACTTTTTGGTTGCAAATTTACTCTAGATTATTTTTGCTAATAAGTATTTTGTTGATAAAGTTAATGCTTTAAGAGATATTTGCAAAAAACTGAAAAATTGTACCTTCTTGGGGCCATAAGGGCCAACGCCGACTTCGCTCGAGGGCGAAAACTTAGGACAGTAATAAGTGGGTTCAAATAAAGAGATTAAGTCCATTTCCAGCTTTCCACTAATTATTTCCTTATTGAACTCTCTGTCGCCTGGCCTAAACTGCCTAGCCACGGCGTCGTTCAACTAACGGCCTAATGGTATTCATTTAAATTCGTGTCTCGCGCTTCGCGCCCGACCCCTTAAAGAAGAGTACTCTAAGAAGGTCATATTTACCTGTGCGTGAAACTCGAAATGTGGATTATTGACTGAATATCATTCAGTACGTTAGTTGAACGGCGATAGGCAGTTAGTTGAGAGGCTTATTAAGCTAGTTGGCTGCGACATATACATCAGGATGTTCCAGCGAAATCGAACACTTCAAATATTAAAACACAAGTTTGAGAAAATCTATTTTTATTTTTAAGGACGACGCCTGAGCACACTTCTAACTGCAACATAGTAGGGTGAGGATGTCCTCCTTGAAAATTTTAAATGGGAAAAAGAGTTGACAAACAGGTAGATAATAACTACTATAAAAGTTCAAAACTGTCGATATGTCACAAAAATGTTAATGATTGGTGTGGCTACATTTTTGTGCACATTGGTCACTTAATGACTCTTCCAAATCGTTTTTTTTTTTTATAAAAGAAAGGGCTTGACCTCTCCACTGTGATCTATTCGTACCCACGTTCCCCTAGATTGAGTAGATCCAGGACGCACGTGACGAGCGCAGAAACCATGGACGCTTATTTTCCTGGTATTCATTTTCCCTTTCCTTCGACTTCCTTTTGTTCTATTAAAATTGGTGCACATAATAGCAGACTAGATGCACCCGGCAACAGCAGCATCTCTTGTTTATTTGGCAGAGGTTACGTACTGTGTGGTTTATTAATTGTAAAAAGTAATTTGTGTATTGTGCACCTGTAAACAAGAAAAACATTGAATTAGGTAAGTAGTATATTATCATACATGTTTTGTTCTGAATCTAGAACTACGTCGCGAAATTCGAATCTCTTCTGTAAGTTTTCTTTAACATAATTGGAAAGAATTACCGTTAGTTTTCAAATTGCGAATAATAATCATCAAAATTGGCACAGCTTAAATAACAAATTTTTTAGATTGTAATGAATTCTGAACAGTTTTTCCATAAATAGGTATAGCTATTTGGTTTGTACATACATAGGTAGGAAAGAGTCGGGTAAGATGACACAAATCTAAACAAAAATTATTTGCCTAAAACAAGGATTAAGAACATTAATTTGTATTTTATTTTGACTGTTCTTTATGACTAGTAAATAAATTTGGGTGTAACTCATATTCAGGGAAATTAAATCGCATAACTTAGTTAAACATGCTCTAAATCTACGAATCCCCAATACTGTAAATTATGACATATTCTTAAATAATTTTTCAGAATGCCTGGAGAAAAGAAGAAATATGCTTGTCCCTATTGCTCAAATTTGTACGTAAAATTAACTCCCCATTTGGAAAAAGCCCATGACAACGAAAAAGATGTTAAGAAGTTTTCAATATTACCCAAAGGTAAACATCATGAATTTCCATTATTTTTGACGGGTCCAGACACTTATTATTATTATTTTATATAATATTTTAGCTATTTTTGCATATTAATTTGTAAATTTTTCAAAAAAACTCAATAAAATTGGTGAAATTTTAATTTGTGAAGTAGGGTGAATTGGGTTTAGGGGTAAATTGAAGTAGGGTAAAGTGAATTGGGCATTGAATGCGGTTTAGGGGTAAATGGGTTTTTCCGTGATATTTTTGCTACAAATATTAAAATTAAATTTTGCATCACTATGTACGCACCTAATGTGAAATGATTTATACAGAGTGTTTTTTAACCTTTGTTTATTCTCCAATTTTAACAAACCGTATCAATTGAAATGGGTTTATAACGGCCATAAACTGACATGCAATAATCATTTTTTTATAAACTTTATAAACTATTTTTTTGGTTTAAATTGCGACATATTTATTTTTATGTTAACATTTTTTGTGGAAATTAGAATTGAAACTTTTACAAAAAAAAAAAAAAACAACTCGGTTTGTATAATATGGAACAATTGACTTGAAATGAACAATAAAGTACGCTATTGCTATAATCAATTAGGTTTGAAGCTTGTTGGTGTTTTAAATTTTAAATTTTATTTCTTCAATTTTATGTAAAGCAACTTGATTGAATTAGCTTTTTAATATTTTTTTTATTTTTACATAGGACCAGAATAGTATATTTCAAATCAAAGAAAGTGCTCTCTTGCAAACCGCGGTCACTTTAACAATGTTTGAATACTATTATTTTCTCTACCGACACAACTTCCTTGTAAAAAAGTAAAAAAAAATTGTTTATATGTCTGACAAACAAAGTAGGCGGCTAAAACGAACTTTTTAAGAGTTGAATAGTAAGCTGGGTAATTTTTTTTATTAACTTATCGCATTTGTGAAGCTTTTTCTAAAATTTTATGAAAACAGTGGAGGCATCTATTTAAAATGTATTTTTTCCTCAAACGTCAGAAAAACGTGACATTGTATACGTCAATAGGCAAAAACAAATGGCCATTTCTCTGCCATAACAGACAAGATACTGTCTGCTGCTTAATTGAAAAAGCGTATCCTTTGAAAAGTTTTCATGTCACAATTTTTTACAGCAATATTTAGAAAAATGTTATTTGAAAATAAATAAAACAATCAAATATCTATTACAATTTCAAACAAAAAAGGACTATAAATTGCCCCAACGTAAGATCTACTTATTATAAAATAGTACATTATATTATAAGAAATGCATCATTATTAGCGTGTGAGAATTTTGACCCACAAGTGCGCTTGCGCACGAGTGTGGCACTTCTCACGAGCTTTATAATGACATTTCGATCACGTGTGATATACGACGTTTTATCTTACAGGTGTATTGTATAAAAATCCAAGAAATATTTATTCGAGTAAATATCCGCCTGTAACATTAGCATGGTTCTAATCAGTTTCCGTAGTGACCTGTGATTGTTATAGTTATGAAATAAACAGTCTCGTTGTTTTTCACAATTTTGACTAAAGTAATAAAAATTGATTACCGAAAGATATTCAACTAGACGTGGAAGCCGCTGTTTCCAGTTTGCTTCCGATAAGGTCGAGACACATGTACGAGAAAGACAGAGAATTACATTACATCACATGTAATTACATTACAATTAATAATTACAATTTTTAATTACAACTGACAGATGTCAGATTTACTCACTTGTGAGTAGAACTGACAGCTTCATCTCTCTTGTGATTAAAATTTCATTTCTGTCACCGAAAACAATGGTATAAGGTACCTAAAAAACTGTAAGATAAAATATTATTATTATGGATCAGTTTATAGCCGTTTTAAGCTTATTTCATTTAATACCTGTTTTGTTCAAATTTAACAAAAAACAACAGTACTAAGTTTTGAAAAAAAAAACTTACCCTGTATAACAATTTTTAACAAATAATATTTCAAGCGCAATAATAATAATAATAATAAATATTATAGATTCATGCACGTACAAATACACACACAAACTTGAAGCAAAACATACGTCTTAACAATTCATGGCGCATTTACTACAAATTGGCGGGGTGTGGTAATTGCAACACCGGAAAGAAATTTTTTTGCATTCATAGTAAATAGTAAAATTTAACACCGTAAAAAGACTTCAAATTTACTTTTGACACCCAAACAATAATATTTGCTTTAAATTAAAATAAATTATTCGCACCCTAAATCCATTTTAATCATTTTGGGGGTACATTTACCTTAACTCACCTTACTTTTTTCTCTCATAGTTACTACAAGTAATTTAAGTAATTTATATCCACAAGTAATTTATAACCATTGACCTTACCATCACTATGTTGACAATAATTTTCTTTATTTGGCAAAAAGTCCCCTTCTTTTGAAATTATCTGTTTCCAAACATATTATAATGTTAAAATTTAAATATATCTATGTCGAACTCCACAAACTTTAATAACTGTAAGATTACTAATGGTACATGTTTCGGCAGAATACTTCTGCCATCATCAGCCCTTAAAGAATATAAAAAATTATGAAAAAAAAATTCAATAAATTTTTTATATTCTTTAAGGGCTGATGATGGCAGAAGTATTCTGCCCAAAACATGTACCATTAGTAATCTTACAGTTATTAAAGTTTGTGGAGTTCGACATAGATATATTTAAATTTTAATTTAAATTTACTCCACTTGGATTAAGAACATTCTTCTTGTTTATATTATAATGTGTTCATATGTTTATTAGGAAATTCGGAAAGAAAAAAGATCATTGATATTATAAGGAAAAAGGGGAGTTTTCTCCACAATAAAAATAATCCCGATAATTTGATAGTATGCCGAAGAAAGAAATTCAAAGCTAATACCAAACATAATTACAAAGTGTGTCCAAACTGCCAAGGATATTTTACTAAAACGGCTTTGAGGAAGCATTTTAGGCATTGTTCATCAAAAAGAAATAGGAAAAAGGGGGTTCTTGTCATGAGCAGGAAAATTGACATCGATGTTCATCCCAAAGCCACGAAAGTGGTAAGAACGGAGATTCTTCCAGTCCTTAGGGACGATAATATTGCTAGTTTGATCAGAAATGACGAATTTTTGATTACCTGGGCAAATAAGTTGGCAAATAAATATAAGTCTCATCATTTACATAAAATGATTCGTGCAAAATTGAGAGGATTGGGAAAATTCTTTTTAGAACTATTAGCAATACGTCCTGCTATAACAGAATTTTCGCAAATTTTTACCCCCGAATGTTACGATGATATAATTAGGGCTATAAACGCTACTGCCGGTTTTGATGAAAACACAGGAATCTACAAAGCTCCTTCCACAGCTTTTGGATTGGGTATACACATAAAGCAGTGTACTGTTTTGTTTATATCCTGTTGCATTAAACAATGCGATAAGGAGAGAAAAGATAAAGCAAAGGATTTTCTCAAATTGTTAAAAGAAGATGTGGAAACATCTGTGAATAAAACAGTTACAGAAAACCAACAAGAAAAACGACGCAGAAAAAAAAATGTATTGCCATCATTGACGGATCTACAAAAACTAAATGCGTATTTAACAAAGAGTCGTAGAGTGTCCTTTTCCAATTTACAGCATCGTTTCACAGTGGCAAATTGGAGGAAATTAGCATCTCTGACGTTGACTTCTATTCAAGTCTTTAATCGCAGACGATCTGGTGAAGTGGAGAGAACAAAAGTAGAAGATTTTCGCAACTATCAAAGTGTCAACGCAGACACGGATGCTGACATTTGGAACTCTCTCACAAAAACCTCCCAAGAAGCAGCCAAAAATTATGTTCGTTTCGAAATCAGAGGGAAGAAAGTGAGAGGAGTTCCTGTTTTGCTGCATAAAGAACTGGTGTAGTATATAGAATATATTTTGGAAAACAGACATAGAGCGGGAGTACATACTCAAAACGAATACGTATTTGGGATGCCTGGGGACAAGCATACGTTTTTAGATGCTTGTGTTCTCATGAGAAAGTACTCAACCGCATGTGGGGCGTCAATTCCGAATTCTCTGCGTGGCACATCTCTAAGAAAACATGTCGCCACACACTGCCACCTCATGGATCTGAAAGAAACAGAAGTCGGAGATCTTGCCAATCATTTGGGACATTCGGAAAAGATACACCGTGATCACTATCGTCTGCCCATCGTGACGCGTGACATCACCCTGACGTCAAAATTACTTGAAAAAGCGTTGAACCCTGCTTATAACAGAGAAAATACAAATATCCAGTCACAGACAGTACAAGGTAATTAACTTTTTGGTAGTACCTAGTTCAAAAAATAGTTAACAAGATGTGTACTATAATCATTTTCAATCGGGTAAAACGTAATTAATAATTTTAGGGCAATACCAGCAACATGAAGATTTACTACAAATGGAAACTTATAATATGGAAGGCCAAACAATTGATCGCGAATGTGAAGAGGCCTCGGATACAGCAATTTATACGAACACAACGGAAAACCAAATAACTTTCGATTCCGGAAAGACAGAATTTAATTTACAAGAAAATATAAAAGAAAAATCAGACTCTTATAAAGATATTATTGTTCCCTGCAAAGTCCTCTGTGAAAGAATTGGTGAGTAGGCATTTGCAAAACAGTAAAATTTTGTTTATAACGATATATTAATTTTCAAAACTTTTTGTTAGTTTCATTGTTGTATTGTCCATGTTTGCATATTATCTGCATACTAACTGGCATACACAATGTGCTTTTGTGTACTAAAAGTGTTCAACAGTTGCCATTAAAAAAATATTCTTTAACGAAGTTGCAGAATCAAACTGAAATTTGAGAACTATCATGCCGTACCACAATGCTATTAAGAGGATTCCTGTTATTTCATTAACAAGAGCTTTAAACGTCTGCATTGTTCTCATTCAAAGTTTATTTAGGTACCTGCTCTATAAATATATTTTTGTAGATAACCATCAAAACTATCCATTTGAAGAAGACAGCGACTGTAGTGCTGCTGATCCCGATTATGAATCCCGTTTAGAATCATCCGATTCTGAGTTGTCTGATGGTGATGGGATAGCCAAACGAAGTTTCAAACAGAAGGGTATGTTTTCTTTAGAGTAATACATTTAAAACAATTTAATAAAACGCTTAATTAATTGTAGAAATTCAAAATATTAAGCTAAAAAAAAAAATTACTTGGACTACCCCCGAAAAAAAATTGGCTCGAACACTAATTAAAAATACTGGTCTTCCATCGTTACAGGCCTGCCAAACTCTTATAAATAATAATCCAGTTTTGAGGAATAGAACTTGTAAACAACTTAAAGCATGGATTAACAATCAGAAAAAGTTGAATTTGGAAAATAGGACCCCTATCAAGAAGCCTGGTGAGTGGAAAAATGAGTCAAGAACATGAGCTTCGTCTTTATATTTTAATTTAACAAATACTTTTTTAGAATTCCGGCAATGTTTTACATTTTATGCACACTCTAAAAAATATCTTACTTATTTGGAACTCATAAACGCTTTATTTAAACAATATCTTTATCACTTAATTTTGACGCGTATACTAAAGGGAGCGTAATGTAAGTCGTATTTTGCATGTTTCTTTCTGTTTTTAGAGGATGCATAAATTATTAATGATAACGCGTGATCTCTTCCTGTATATAGCATGTAACAGAAGAAGGTATCAAAAAAAAACTTGACAATTGCAACCATTTTTTTCAATACGCTTTTGTTATAAACTTTCTGGTTAAATAAATGTTTCCAAATGTAGCACAAAAATCACTGTAGGTGGTTCGGCTGGTTTATCGCACGGACAAAAAAGCCGCGAAAACAATAAAATTATTGACCAAAGCATCGGCACAAGCGAAAGTTTTTCGTTATCAGCAAAGGTATCACCCTAACGGGATTATTTATTATTGTCATCAAATTAAGATTTGGGAGAACGGGATTTTACAGATCACTAATTGTGGGGTTTCGCAAAAATGGTAGATAGAAGTTCTGTTGCTCTTGTCAAGTTCTGTTACTGGTTACAATTTTGATACTTATTTCTGTTACACTCTGTATAGACATTCCTATGAAACTCGTAATCATTGTGCAAAACCAAATGTTAAAATCAGTAGGTATTGTTGGGTTATCTCTTTTTACCTGCTATTTTTTCATAATTTTAAATGAAACTTATTTTGAGTGTACCTAACCTTTGCGTGTACAAAAAATTTACATACTAATGTCAACCTCCATCACATTTTATATTTTCTATAATAATAATTATTATTTATTAAGAACAATATTGATCAAGAGGCCGTGGTTAATTTCCATAGAGTATAATATCCCATTGTAAACACTAAATGTGACGAATTTTAAATCCAACCGAATTTATTAATTTACTTTTGCTAGCTCATCGTAGGCGACACTTACAGAAGTGAATATTCCTCAGGATATAAAAACAATATTTTCTAGGTCAAAAAACTACATGGTGCACCCCAGAAAGGCACGCAGTTAGAAAGGTGTTTCACAAACACATCCAGAACCATAAGCTCCCTAGTTTTGCAGAGTGTGAAGAAGCGAGGGCAAGATATTCAGTCCTGCGACGCAGAAATGTAGCAGTAATAAAAGCTAAAGTCAACAATGAAATAAACAGATCCAAAAAAAAGTTATTTATTTAAAATAAAATTTACTTTGTGTACTGTTTTATTTGCATAAATATTTTTTTGTTATTTTTTATTGATTATACCTGCAGAAAAGGTTTTTAAGTTTATATTTTAAATAGATAGATTATTAACTTGAATAGAATTTTATTTTTAGCCTGATTAAAATTGATTAATGTAACACATTTGTTTACTTATAAAAATAAAATAAAATAAAAAATTGTTTTACTTACCATCATTTGCAGTTAATTCTCTACCATAGGATCGGCTTTTTAAAAATCCCAAACTAACTCCACATTTTAGGCTTCACTTGCTGACTACGGTTAGAGAAATACCTTTAACAGATTTCACGTAAAAATATGTGTATTTGAAGTTGAAAATCTTTTCATTTCTTACCTGATGGTTGCAGAGTTGAAATGTTCATAAAGATATTTCTTTAAACCTATATAAGGAAGGTTTTTTGTTATAACAATACTTTTTTGTCCTTATAATTAATCCGATTTTTTATATATCTACGTATCCTGAAAGTATCTTGCCAACAAATGTTTAATTTATTTTATAGTTACATCACAATTTAATTTTTGTAAAGTTTGAAGTCGGGTGCTTTGAAAACAAATTAACAAACCTCCAAAAAGTAAAACAGTATACTCAAGTTACCACAAGCAAAATGAATCTACTTTATATAACATGATCCAAATTGGTGGATTATTATAGTACATCTAATTCTAGTACTAATTCTAATGATCAAACAACGTTGGAGTCAATTATTATCCGTCATTGCATGATATTTACTTTTAATCAGTTTTTTCCTTAAAACACCAAAAACAATTTTTACAAATGCCAACGCACGTTTCGCCAACAATGTTGGCATCATCAGGGCGATGAGTAAACTCATTTTTGGTGTTTTAGGGAAAAAACTGATTAAAAGTAGTTATCTACCACCAAAAGTGATCCGACAAATGTTTTGTTTTTGATTGCATGATATTGTTAAAAAGTTCCTCGTGAGATAACATAATCCCAATTTGTTGTACTTAGTTTTGAGTTTAAATCCACCAGTTTTCTAGAAAATAGTATCTAGAAAATGCTAACACAGGGTCGAATAACAGATAGGTATGTATGCTCCTTAAATATAACAGTTTCTTTATTTGGACATTATTTCCACCATATCTTATACTTGGCATAATTTCTTCCCAAAATTTCTTCTTCTTTGCATGTTATATTCCTTAATCTGAAAAAGTTGTGGAACAGGACCAGACATAACTTTTGATGGGGTGTGATTTTGGTTCTTTCATGGATTATCTACCTATATATTATATATCAAAGCCGGTATTATTATATAAAAGACTCCAAAACGGCTCGACCTGTTTCGATGAAATTTTAAGGGTAAATGTAGAATACTCTCGGAAAATGGGGTAATTCGAAAAAAAACGGATTGCTTTTTTCTATGGGATTTTTGTATGAATTCAAGGTCATAACTATCGATTCGAATGATGCGTATGTCTTTCTACAAGCTTTTATTTAACTTGCCCTGTTAGTATGTGTGGGTCAAATCTTGCGAGCTAAATTAAGTAGAACCACTTCTCGACATCAGATTGATGTATTTTTAGTCAACACCAATAATATGGGTATGAAATGAAAGGGCTTGAAGAGTAGAAAACGATAAAGTTAGTGACATCACACCAAATTTAATATGGCCGCCGCTCCATTATGGCGGATTAGATCTTCTTTTCAACCCCCTTCACATGGGTAACAAATGAAAGAGCTTGAAGAGTAGAAAACGATAAATTTTGTGACATCACACTAAATTCAATATGGCCGCCGCTCCATTATGGCGGATTAGATCTTCTTTTCAACCCTCTTAATATGGGTAACAAATGAAAGAGCTTGAAGAGTAGAAAACGATAAAGTTAGTGACATCACACTAAATTCAATATAGCCGCCGTTCCAAGATAGCGGATTATGTCTTCTTTTCAACGCCCTTAATATGGGTATGAAATGAAAGGCATTGAAGAGTAGACTTAGAAACATGTTCAGCAAAAACCAAAAAATACTAAAACAATATTTTTAAAAACAAGCTTTTATTCAAATGCTCTGAAAAAAAGAAAATAAAATTTGAAATAAATCAAACCAAAGCAAACCCATCGTTTTGTTACATCATACAATTGCATAATATGATATAAAAGCTTGTCGCAAAATTTCGCGTGTAAATTACTTTTATAGAAAAATACAATTTCTATTTAGAGGATTACTTTCAAGAAATATAAATTTTCGCGACAAGCTTTTATATCATATGCAATAAAAAAGCAGTTTAAATATAACAGTTTCTTTATTTGAATATTATTTACACCATTTTATACACTTGACAGAATATATATCTTCTCAAAAGTTTCCTTTCGAGATATTTACTATTTACATCATATCTTCCTTTCTAAAAAAGTTATTGAATAGGACCAGATATAACTTTTCATGAGGTGTGGTACAGGTAACAGGTAAGCGTTTAATACCAATCAAAATGCATATTTGCAAACGTTTGTTTGCGATTTAATTTTAGTTTAATTTTAGCGGGTTAGCTAAGAATTGAACCATTTAAAGAAGAGATTAAGTGCCCAAAAGTATCTCTCCATAATAACTTTTTCCCCAGAATTGTTTTTCCTTTTTTTTCTTCAAAAATCCCGAAAAGTAAAAATTAGAATTGTACCTTTAAATTTTGAAGGTGATATGTATTGAAATAAAGGATGTTCCCAAAAGTACCTATGGATGTATATATATATATATATATATATATATATATATATATATATATATATATATATATATATATATATATATATATATATATATATATATATATATATATATATATATATATATATATAGACAGACATATACGGCGGCAATGTCAAGCCCAAAATGCTATGTTGAAAAGTAATACCAAGTAATTATAAATACAAATATGGACAGAGAAATATGATTTATATATATATATATATATATATATATATATATATATATTCACTACTAGCAGCTTAAATCCTATAAATCATATTTCTCTGTCCATATTTGTATTTATAATTACATAAACAAATTCATGAATATTCTGCCAAATTCTAAGAAAGAGATTTTGTTTCATCCTTAGGTCCTACCTCGCGTATTACCACATTTATTAGATATGCATTTTGGATGAAATCCAGTCTCTTCATCATTAACTACTAATCAATAATGAAATGATTATTAACTACTAGGAAAGAAAACCAATTTCAGACATCCTCGACAACCTATATAATGGTACATATTCCAGCTAGTAGTGAAAAAACAAATAAAGGGGTCTCAAAGTACCCAGACGGTAATAACTTAAGTATCCATCCACTTCTACATTATGGAACAAAATTACCTCTCCATCACTTAAGGGAATTGAACGCGGCTTCATTTGACTATAATTTGTCTGCACAACAACATTCCTAAACGTCATACCAGCCCACTCTTTTATCGCCTAACTAGACATGGATAGGAAGAAGACGCTAGATGGTCCAAAAAATTATTGTTTAGTTTTGGAATTACTTAATCAGTAACGCACCTAGCACTTCAATTTTTGGTTTAACATTTGGATAATGATCAATACTAAAGTAGAATATCCCTCAAAATAAAATAAAAATATCTTATTTGATAACAGGTTGAATCCGTAATGAGAAGACCAAAATCAACCAAAACTTGAAAAAAATCAGTTATGAAATAAACTTTGTAGGAAGCTGCTTTCGATTATAAAAACAAATCCTTAAATCATTGTTGAAATAACCGAATGGTTTCTTTGTTATTCCAAAATTCGTAGTGCAATGCAAATTTCCTATCTCCGTCGTACATAATATAAGATGCAATAACGTTATCTCTTACCGTTTGAACTGGAGACGTACAATCAGTCCGAGCGTTACTGAATAGAACGTCGCGTGTTCATGGTAAAAACTTCTTAGGTCCACAACTTTCGGCGCGAAGCAATACAGGGTGACACTCGTCAGAATTGTGGCCTAGTGATTTATGGTCACTTGAGTTTCAGATGTTAGTGTCGAAACTGGCTTGTCCTTAAATTTTTATTAGTTTATTTTTTTATGCATATAGGCTTGACTTCTGATATTTTTTTTACTATGAAATAAACTTGAACTGTCCCATAATAATTTTAATTGCAATATCTAATAATATTTGGAGCAGGTCCGCCCCTGTCGATAGCGCATGTGGACCCTAAGTCGGTCAGTCATTTCTGAATGGTCACTCCGCTGATTCATAGCAACAACTGCGCTGGTAGACTGCACTGCAGTCATCTCTCTCCTCGCACTGTGTAGCAATTAACGCGTAGGAGTGAAAAAGCCAATGTGACATGTGAAATAGATTTCTTTAAAATTTGACGTGGGCAAAACTCTCTGTCTTATGAAGTCGCGACCAATATCCTTAACACTAATACATAATAAACAAGTTTTGTAAACTCAAGAGCATAACTATAGCACCGCCCTCAATTTTCCAGATTTTTTCCCTAAACGTTCAGCTGAGATAATAGAGTTTTTGCAAACCGTAAAAAAGTTTAACGTATTACGACAAAGGGATGTTGCTAGGAAATCCAAAAATAAGAGGTTTACGTAAACGTCTTTCAATTGACGGGATACGTCTTTTACCCGCGAAAGTCGTACACGACATTAGTAGAAATCGTGCGTCAAATAACCTGACAAGAAGTAATCTGGGACTTTTGTTCACAACGATATTAAAAGTTAACAGTTTTGCCCAAAAAGTGAAATATGTCGATTTCAAAAAAATTACGTTTTAATATGTTTGAGGACCTTATATTATTGAAAGAGGTTTTGGGTTCAAATCCATACGAAGAAAACAAAAAATGGAACGAAGTTAAAACAAATTTATTAGCCCAAACTTCCAAAGATTATTCTTTACGATCTGTGAAAGAACACACAGAACATCTTTTGAAATTATTCAAGAAAAATGATTTAAGAAAGTAAGTACTCCTTATAATACCTAAAATGCAGGACCTATACGTTGACATTTCATATTATATAATTACCTATATCGTAGATCTGGAACAGAAGAACAATATGCTGAAAAAGAGCAACTGCTTCAGCAGCTGGTGGATTTAAAGAGAGAATTTGAGAAAACAAAAAAGGGTAGAAAACTATGTAGTAACAATGTAGCGACCACTAGCACAAGATATGAAATATCTGATGACAGCGAATATGATGAGGACGTTGAAAATACAAGCCAGGAACAGCATGATGCTACTGAATTTGAAACTCTCTATGAATCACAGCAAACTGAAATTCCAGATGAGGTAGAAATTGTGACACCCGCCTCTCGGGTTCAAACAGTCCGTTTTCGCGCAGCGAAAAATAAACGTTTAAAAAATAATGCTCTGCAATATCTACAAGAAAGAAAAGAACTGGAACATCAATTAAAACTGCGCGAGTTAGAATTTAATGAAAGAAAACTTGTACTTGAAGAAAGAAAAATTGCGTTAGAAGAAAGGAAAATGATTTTGGAGGAAAGCAGGTTTGAATGTGAAAAAGAACAAATGACAAAAAGGTTGAAAATGGAAATTGAAGAAAGAAGCCACAGAATTTCTCTAGAAAAGCAACAAAATGAAATTAATTCGTTAATAATCAAACATTTATTGAAATAAATTGATATAAATTTGTTATTTTAACGAGTCTTCGTCGATGAAATGTGTTAACCTGCTAACTCCATTTGGCAAAATTTTAGAGGAGACTATTAAAAGGCTCGTATTTCAGAGTTTATATTAAACCATGTGGAGATAGCAGGTGTTATTGAGACAAAATATTTTATATTTTTTTCTCAATAATACTATTTGGTTTAATGTAGACCCCGAAATACAAGCGCTTTAATAGTCTCCTGTAAAATTTTGACAAATGGGTTTAGGAGGTTAACACATTTCACCGACGAATTATGTATTATAATGTATGTATCGCTTCAAAGAAAATAAAGGTTATTATTATGTTATCTAATACTATATGATTTTCTAATTATTACTTAAACAAAATTTAAATATTCTTCTAGTGGTGGTGGTACAGTCTCAAAATATTGAGCTGTCTGGCTACCATATAGGCAAGTATGGCAATTTGATAGAATAACAGCAGTTTTATACATTTTTTCAATATCTTCAGCAACAATTTTTGATTCTTTTTAAAATCCAAAAAAGCAAATTCACTGATCACTTTCCCGAATCCCCATTCAACAGATTGCCTTACACGTTTCATTGAATTATTGAAATTTTCTTCTTCTGGGGTGAGAATTCTTCGTGTGTGTGAACGAAGGATTAAATCCCTCCTAGGATATGCGCTATCCCCATAGATTTTAAATCGATGACCATTTGTAAAAGTGGCCAATTTTTCCTGCATTTGATTGTACAATCCTGGTTCTCTGAATATGCCTGCATCATGTCTCCTTCCCGGTACACACCCATGCAGATTTAGGATAATGCCATCTGGACACAACAAAGATTGATATTTGACGCAGTGCTGTCTTTTGTGGCCAGAGTAATAATCTTCCTGATTAACAGTTGGTCTGCATATAGGTCTAGCGGTACCATCTATAAATGCCCAACAATTTTCTAAAGAAGCGCCCTTTCTAAATACTGCGTTAGCATAATAATTTACTTTATTTTCAGTCAGCCAAGGTACTAACCGTAAATCATTTAGCAAAAACGATTTGTTATCAAATATTATGTTCATAACTTTGGCGCAAATTGCAGATATATATGGCCCTGACAAGCCAAATATTCTTTCTAGATCGATTAGCCTGTTAGGATAAGCAAGTCTCCTTAGAAGAATACACAGAGCTTCAACTCCAGAGGTCTTATACCTTGTTTGAGTTTCGAGATTAACTGGTATACCTAATACATTGCGAAGCCGATCAATATCTTCTAGTCTAAATCTTTAAAAAAATATTGAATACAACATGTAACTGGAATATTGAATAATACGTACCTGAAGTAAGCAGTAAATTCTTCTGCAGGTAAAGTATTTATATTTACTCTTGAATAAGTGTTTGACCTTATTCTAACACCCTGACGATTATTCAGAATATTTCGAAGAATTCCTTCTTCGATTTCATCATCATTAAAATCTCCTAAAGCAACTAAATTTAATAAATCATCCATTATCTATAATTCACTTTTAAATTTGACAGTTTGTAATTTGACAAACAATAAATTAACGTTAACGATTTAACATGGACGGTTTGCAAAAAGACTTTAGAATGACGTTCCGACATTTGTTCTACGACAATTAAATGACGTTGTCGTTAAGGTTAACGGAATAAATTAAACGATTTGCAAAAACTCTCTAATATAGCTTTAGACAATTTTTATAAAACAATCAAAAAGAATAATAATCTACAAGCGTACTGCCATTTGTAAACAATTTGTGTGATCTATTACAGAAATACTAAAAATTCAAATGTGCATAACTATAGCACCACGCAGTTTTAAATAACAAAAATAAATAAAATAAAAGGTGGCTGTGGCCCGGACCATTTCACCGACTGTCTAACATAAACAATCGATTATTTTTATCAACAAAAGTCATTAATTTGTCAGAATCAAGTTCAAAATGCAGAGTTGGAAAAGGGTAAAATCTTGGCTTTTCAAAGTGAAAGGGTCTCCGAGAAATTGCTCGAAGAATTAATCGGTCGCATAAAGTTGTGTCACATTATTTAACAAACCCTGCTGAATATGGAACAAACAAAACGGGCGGCCCAAAGAAGAAGGTTTCGCCTAGGACTGAGAGATGAATAATTGCCACAACAAGTAATAACAGTTTGAAAAGTTGCAAAAGAATAGATCAAGAATGTGGAGCGAATGTCTCACGATGGACAATAAGAAGGGTTTTTAGTAAAAATGAACATCGTACGTCAAAAATTAAAAAAAGCTCCAAGACTCATTCCTCGACACAAAACCGCCAGGTTGGAATTTGCCCATCAGAACATGAACCGCCACTGGGAGAACGTAACTAAAGAATTTGTAACAAATTTCAGTTTTTTTGAAACATATTCCTTTCAAATAATTTTTTCTGATGAAAAAAAGTTTCAATTAGATGGTCCAGACGGATTTAATTGTTACTGGAGAGATTTGAGAAAAGAACCCCAATATTTTTCCAAACGAAATTTTGGTGGTGGCACTTTAATGGTGTGGGGAGCGTTTACCAAAGCAGGGGTTCTAACGCTAGCTCATCCGTCAACGCGAATGAATAGCAGGGAATATCTTGACGTTCTCGAAGAACATTAAATGTTCTGAAATTTTGATATCTTTTTAAACAATAACAATGATCAACAATTGCTATTCCAACAAGATAACGCCCGGATACACGTCAGCAGACAGTCGATGAGGTGGTTTGAAACTCAAAATATCGATTTATTAGAGTGACCCTCCTGTTCCCCGGACATGAACCCAATTGAAAAGCTTTGGGGAATCTTGTTCCGTCGACTGTATCAGGATAACACAACGAAACCATAAAAGAACTCAAAAATGCTCTAGAAGATGTTTGGACCAATTTAGAGCCTGAAATTCTGATCAATTTGGTAGACAGCATGAACTCCAGAGTTTTTGAGCTTATTAGAAAAAATGGGAAACCAACCCACTATTAATTGAAAAAATGTTTTGTAAAAAAATTGCGTGGCGCTATAGTTATGCACATTTGAATTTTCAGTATTTTTTAATAAATTGTATGATTCATGAAGCCACTAAACTAAACGTTTAGGGAAGAAATCGGGAAAATTGAGGGTGGTGCTATAGTTATGCTCTTGATTTTATATTGATTCATTTTTGTAATAATAATTATAATTCAACATATGGTCTGAGCATAAGCAAATATTCAAATCCGTATCAATAGAAAAAACTTTTCGCAAATGCTCATGCTTCATTCCATAGTGAGCAAATACTCACTAAATTATTAAGTAGGCCAAAAGCTATTCTCAACTTTCAGTCTAAAACGTCACAAATAAAACGTTGAAAATTCCGAAAATAATCAATATGATAATGAAAAAAACCAACCCCCCCAGCATACTAAAGTTGTAGTAAAATTTATTGCCAATAATTTAGAACTTCTCTCACAAACCCAGTTACCCAAAATCAAGACTAAAAAAGCCAACGCCTTAGAAGAATTAAGGAAAATGTATGTAACTCACACTCGAAAAAGTGCTGAAGGTGCCAAATTAATGAAAATATTTAACTACTTGAAAATCCGGCTCAAGGAAAAAAAACAGATAAAAACCAAAATAAGACAACGCATTTAAAAGGTCACGAAAAAAAAATTATTCGAATTAATGAATGGGCAAAACAATCCAAGCGTTGTCAAAATACCTGCTCCTAAGCAAATTGGTTTATCACAAGAAAAAAATATTGAACCAGAAGCAGCACCTGCCGCACCTCTCCCGCCCAAAAAATCTCGACTACTATCTTCAACTGGCAAATATGAGACTACTGAAACCTCAAAATTGTCTTTAACTGAACTCCAGCGCTTACAGTTCTGTTAGTTAGAACAATTAAAAACCTTAAGAACCACAACAGGCTTATTATTGTAACGTAGGTGGATCCGAAATGACTCACAGCTGCAGCGGCTTGAGATTATGACGTCATCAATTACTAGAACGTGCTGGACTATACTACAACGTACTCACGATAGTATGACATCATCTTTTGGAATATCCGGTACAGATCGAGAGCACGATGATGTCATCAATGGAACTATCTGGGGGCGCCTAGAAGAATTAGGCGCCGGTATATTTATTAGAGGACGTTCCAGCGGAAACCAGTCGAGTCTAGTCGCATCGCAGTTCGTCACAGTTGAAGATCAGTGGGTCGAGTCTGACAGTTGCCTTTATCTATCCGGAGTGCCGCGCTATCCGGAGACGTGTCGGTAAGGTAGAAAAATGTAAATAGTGTAAATAATGTAAACATTGTAATATAACAAATGTAAATAAATGTACATAAATAAATAATCGAACCCCAGAAACACAACATTATGAAACCAAGTGAAAGGTTTCTTAAACTTAAATTATTAGAATTATTATTAAACATACTTAGGTAATTACAATAAAAGTTTATTGAACCAAAAAAGTTTATTGCAAATTATGTCTATGAATAATAGCAGCTAATTCAAGTCTTTTTTCTCGTGCTCCGTCAGCATATTGTCCTTCACGAACAGTTTCTGCTTCATTGGGCTCATCTTCTGCTTCATCCTCTTCATCCCCGTTTAAATATTTTGCAATATTATGCAAAACAAAGCAACTTATTACAATGGAAGATATTTCTTCAACTTTCCGACGTCATACATATTGTATTATTTATTATTGGGAAACGCCGTTTTAATTGACGAAAACATCTTTCAGCAATCAGTCGTTCTTTTTTGAGTATTGTAACCAGTTTCGGCATTTGTATTGCGGTGTCAGAAAGGTGTCATTAACAATGGTTCTAAACCATAACCTGAACCACCCAGAAGAATCTTAAAAAATCAAACAGAACAATCAGAACACTCAGTGATTGTGTTTCCGTTTTAAACGAAATTCTCAGTTTAGAATTTATAATATCATCATATAATATCACTAGTTGACCCGACAGACAGCCGTCCTGGATGTTGGCTTGCTCGCAGATTTTTTCATTTTAAACAATATTGGGGTTGGTGGGGTGGTGAAATTTTGAGGTCATATGTTCTGATATGCGAAAAATCGTCAAAAAAAAACATAGAACCCTATTGCAGCGCCACCTACCGGGTACAATTGTGTATTCACCATCCAAGGATCCACTCAAACACACAAAAATTCATCAAAATCGGTCCAACCAATCTCGAATTTTTGCGAGACTAAACGCACAGCAATTGGTTTTTATATGCAGTGTGGAAACCAAGTACATAACCTATAAATTCAGTAATTCTGTTGATATTAATTTTTTGGAAAAAATCTCTAGGGAGTACGATTCAGCAAATATTTTCAGTTTCTTATGTCATTTGTTTTTTATGTTATGACGTCATCGACTTTTTTTTTAAAATGAACCTATACTTTTTATTATTGATTTTGGTAGTACTTTTTATTCCGTTTCCAACCATATAAAATTTTCATTAATATGTTATATTTGAAAAAAATCGAGAAAAACAGTCTTAAAGTTCAAGTTTGAAAAATTAATTAAATTGGGAAAATGAATGTAGCTATAACTTTGAATTGAGCAGATAATAAAGTCCTAGGAATTTGAAAGAATTCATTGTCAATGACGACACATAAGTTGTCACTTGTCACTTCGTACCCCAATAGAGAATATAACCCTCGCAAAATATAACTTGCCCACATGAAATTTTGGTCTTGCCCCGCCACTATTTACGCATCTGCCATATTTACAAAAGCGTCTAGCGAGTGCCAGCTCACAGTTGATCCTGTCCACATTTCGAGTTTCACGTACAGGAAAATACGACCTTCTTGGAGTAAGTTTCTTTAAGGGGTTGAGCGCGAAGCGCGAGCCAACAATTTGCAATGATCCACGGAAAAAACAAATGTTCACAGACGGCAACGTCTATTCAGGATCAACTGTGAACTGGCACCCGCTAGACGCTTGTCATATTTAAAATACACAACGTTTCTGAAATTTGTTCTAAAACACCAAAACATCATACAAACGTATTACTCTGACGTCAGTTATTATTAATTACCATGGTCTCTGAACATGGTAATTAATTATTCATTTATAAAAGCACTCCAGCTAGCTAACGTTTTTAGTGCATATTATAATTCCGGCCCATTGTCATAACCTCAATCAAGTTTTTCAACATATTTTCGAACTTATCATTGGAATTACAAAAAGCTATTCGGCATGCAATCCTCCAATAGAAATTCTTACATGCGATCCTTACCTTAGTCTTGGCGCGTATAGTAACAATCTTCGATATAATAGGGGAATTTATAAGTACATATGAATACAACGACACAAATACACGTATTCAACACTTCCACTAGACCTTTTTAAATAAATTTTAACTTTCTTTGGCAAATCACTAACGTTTTAATTATACTTCGCGAATTTGTAAACACATTTCACCTCACATGTGTGAACACAGGCATCAACGGCATCAACTACAAGATGTATCCTTGACTATACTGTCGTAAATGGCGGGTGAATACCAGTGGTACCCAAAGGCTGGTATCTAAAATAATCACAAATATCGCAACTTTATAACGTTAGAATTATTTAATTAGTTAGAATCCTCTACACTGCTTTTTGATGTGGAACACATTTATAGCGGCGATAGGGTAGTAAAACCAATCGAATGAAGTTTTAATTACAGATTTGCTGGTCTCAGGACAAGCAAAAAATCTTTTTCCTTTGAGGTTTCGGCCCCCCCCCCACCACGTTAATCTCTGTATCCACTGAACCCATTGCAATGAAATTTTGCACACTTACTTATTTCACCACGTAAGCGCTCAATAGGAAACGGTTTTCCAAAATTCCATCCCTAAGGGGGGTAACGGGCCCCCCCGCCCCGCTAATCTTTGGATCCACTGAACCGATTGCAATAAAATTTTGCACACATACTTATATATTTCACCACGTAAGCCCCCACTAAGAAACGGTTTTTCAAAATTCCATCCCCAAGGGGGGTAACGGGGCGGGGGAGTTAATTTCTAGATCCACTGAACCGATTGGAATGAAATTTTACACACTTACTCATTTTACCACGTAGGCGCTCACTAAGAAACGGTTTTTCAAAATTCTATTCCCACGGGGGTTAACGAGGCGGGCGATTTAATCTCTAGATCCACTGAACCGATTGGAATGAAATTTTGCACTTACTTATTTTACCACGTAGGCGCTCACTAAGAAACGGTTTTTCAAAATTCCATTCCAAAGGGGGGTAACGGGGCGGGGGAGTAATCTCTACATCCACTGAACCGATTGGAATGAAATTTTGCACACTTACTTATTTTACCACGTAGACGCTCACTAAGAAACGGTTTTTCAAAATTCCATTCCAAAGGGGGGTAACGGGGCGGGGGAGTAATCTCTACATCCACTGAACCGATTGGAATGAAATTTTGCACACTTACTTATTTTACCACGTAGACGCTCACTAAGAAACGGTTTTTCAAAATTCCATTTCAAAGGGAGGTAACGAGGTGGGGGAGTAAACTCTGCATCCACTGAACCGATTGGAATGAAATTTTGCACACTTACTCATTTTACCACGTAGGCGCTCACTAAGAAACGGTTTTTCAAAATTCTATTCCCAATGGGGGTAACGGGGCGGGCGATTTAATCTCTAGATCCACTGAACCGATTGGAATGAAATTTTGCACTTACTTATTTTACCACGTAGGCGCTCACTAAGAAACGGTTTTTCAAAATTCCATTTCAAAGGGAGGTAACGAGGTGGGGGAGTAAACTCTGCATCCACTGAACCGATTGGAATGAAATTTTGCACACTTACTCATTTTACCACGTAGGCGCTCACTAAGAAACGGTTTTTCAAAATTCTATTCCCAATGGGGGTAACGGGGCGGGCGATTTAATCTCTAGATCCACTGAACCGATTGGAATGAAATTTTGCACTTACTTATTTTACCACGTAGGCGCTCACTAAGAAACGGTTTTTCAAAATTCCATTCCAAAGGGGGGTAACGTAGCGGGGGAGTAATCTCTACATTCAGTGAACCGATTGGAATGAAATTTTGCACACTTACTTCTTTTACCACGTGGGCGCTCACTAAAAAACGGTTTATTAAATTAAATATTATATAAAATTATTATTAAATAAAATACTTAATAAAATAAAATCACCGTGCGAAGGCGGGACGGGTCATCTAGTTCTGTATATATTATTACTAGATGACCCGTCCCGGCTTCGCACGGTGATTTTATTTTATTATTTTATTTAATTAATACTTTAATAATTTTGAAAAACCGTTTTTTTTTAGTGGGCGCTTACGTAGTAAAATAAGTAAATGTGCAAAGTTTGATCGATGGATCCGGAGATTTCGTGATGAGTCAGTGAGTGGTGTTTGGATTTTATATACAACGTGTCCCAGAAATAAGTACATTAATTTGGAGAGGTGGTAGAACTCTTCGAGTACAACAACTTTTTCCTTTGCCATTTTTTCGAAATCACATTTTGAAATTACAATGACCGCGACTTCTGTTGTTTTTCTGGGAGGAAGGAATTATTCACACTTTATTATCTTTACTTTTTGTGAACTTTTTGTCGCTGCGTCCCGGGTAAAAATGATAAGCGTACCTACCTGTTGTTTAATATCGGACTTTACAACAGGTTGTAGTTAACTGTCCCGTGATTAGTTAATTTTTGTGGTGGACAAAGTTTGTGATCTGTTCTTGTGTAGTTTTGTTTTTAAAAATTCTAAATTTTATAAACAACGAATACCCCAGTTCCTGGAAGATTTGCCTTTATAAATCCGGACAACCATGTGTGGTTCCTGAACGAGGGACGGTGCCCGTTGTCACTACGCTATAATGTTATACGAAATTGGTTGAATACGAATTTTTCTTTTTTTTCAGATGAAGTGGAGGATTCTCTTATCGTAAGTACTTACTTCTGCATTTTGAGTGATAATTCATACCAAATCTTTACACAATTTTAACTCGAAAACTAGAGGGTTTAGAGAAAAAAAGTATTGAGAAATTTTGTTGCTATTCACTCGATCTATATGCTGTTAAAATTAATGCACTTATTTCTGGGACATTCTGTATACAGATATAATAAGAATAATAAGAAATAGTAAATTAGTTTATTAGGAGCAAGTGGCTTTTCGTGGCTCGTTTGTATTTTGTCAAACCTACCGACTTGCCACGAAAAGCCAATTTTCTTCGAATAAAACATTATATTTTTTCTTTAACCGCCGAAAATTTGACAATTTCTTTGATTTGATGAAACTTGACTTACCACCAGCGGCGCATAGAGTAATTTGAAGGTTACTTTATGCGCCGCCAGACAACTTTGTGATGGCAGAGAAATTTACCTATTGACGTAAACAATGTCACGAGCAAGTTGTTTAGGGAATTACTTGTGACTACCTTTCAAAACACCTTTCGTTCGATGTAAATACATTTATTTCATACTGCAAGTTTAATGAACTGGATTAAAATAAAAAGAAATTTTGAGTTTTTACCTTGCACAATTTATTTGTAATAATAGTACCTTACCGTAGCAACAAGTAATAGTATATTACGTACCGTAAACTGTAAGTGCAATTTTTTTGGTCGAGAATGCAATATTGGGAAACCGAGGGTACCGAGATTTCCTAAGCGTTCGGGACAAAAAAAAACTTATAGTTTGAGGTTAGTAAGCTATTTTTAGCAATATCAAAATCTTAGTATTTAACAAAAAAAAACATTCAAGGGATCGAGAATTTTCAGAAAGTTTCAGCACATATCTTTATTTCAGAAAAATCCGTTTATTTTTTTAACCACAAGAAGAATGCTCTTGCAGTTTATAATAAAAAAATTACGAAAAGTAATTTTTTTTTTCGACAATCACGGGTCCAGTCTTTTTAAAAGGAGAATCTACATCCCAATTTTCACATATTATTATAATGTTACACTGTTTGTTTTGCAGTTAGGAGAATTCTGAGGAAAACTACCCTCCCCATTTACACCCCTTTTTTGCGGCTTGTAAATATTTTTTTGTAAAATCGTCAAACGCAGGTCTAGTTATTTTTAAAGGAGAGTCCAAGTGCTAATTGTCATGCCTGTAACATTGTCGATCTTCAAGTCATAAGAATTCTGAAAAACATCACTCCAAAATCCACCCTATCCTTTTTCTGCAGTTGGTAATATTATTTTTGCAAAATCGTCAAACACGCCTCCGGTCATTTTTAAATGAAAATCAAGATCCCAATTTTAACGTATGTAACACCGTTTGTTTTCCAGTTATGAGAATTCTCAGGAAAATTACCCCCCCCCCCCTATTTACGCCTCTTTTTCGCGCTTTATAAATAAATTTTTGCAAAATCGTTAAACAATGGTATTTATCTATACAGGGAGTCCCAGAACTCGCGCCCCAGAGGAAACTATTTCAACTCGCCAATCCCAAAAAGGAAAGGTCCAGGTGTTGATATAACATAAATCTGTTGCTAGGCTATCGTACTGTTGGAGTGACATCCACGCAAAGTGCCAACACGTAGGTTAAGGTAGATGTCACAATGTCACCCTTGCCATTGTATGTTTTTTAGTGTGTTTTTTTTTAATAAAACAACAAATGGGGGTTCCGAAAGAACCGTTTTTATTTAATGTACACGAACTTATCTACCACACTTGTTGTCAAAAAGGGACAACAAAGCAATCAGAGCAAGTGTTCAAAATGCCCACCGTTCATCTCGAAACATAACTGTGTTCGCCGCAAAAGGCTCAACTTAGAGTTTGTAATCATTTGATGGGTAATTGTGGCAAGAGCTTCTTGAACCTGGCCCCTGAGCTGTTCCTGTGTTCCAACGGGACATCAGTAGACAACATTTTCTACGTGGCCCCAAAGAAAAAAATCCAGGGGATCCTATCCGTCCTATCCAACGGTCAGGGTATTGTTGATTTAAAACTTCTCGAGCTTCTCGGCTGAAGTGTGGTGTTGGGCCATCGTGCTGGAACCAGTCATTAATGCGAAAAACAAGGGGCATGTCTTCCAGCAAATCGGGAAGTTCTGTGTTCAAGAAATTCGCATAAATTTGCCTAGTTAAACGGGCAGGAGGTCCTACCTAAAGAAGAAGGTTATAGTTAGGTGATGATTTCTCAATCGATGATATACCACACGATTTCCTAATAGACCTGCCCACAAATTTATTGAAAATCGTTCCTGGAATGCTCTTTCAAAAAGAGCGTATGGATTTTCCTCTACCTAGATGTTCCAATTATGGGCATTGTAACATCCTTGCCTTCCGAAAATCGATTCGTCCGAAAACAAAATCCGAGAAACAAAATTAAGATACATTTCTTCTTGCTTTAGAAGCCAGATACAAAATGTCGTCTAGAAAGGTAATCTTCTGGTTGTAAATGCTGCACACGCGTATAGGGGAAGGGATATTTTTGTTCAGCCTTTAGTACT
The DNA here is from genome assembly GCA_963583935.1 of Diaperis boleti. Lineage (NCBI taxonomy): Eukaryota > Metazoa > Arthropoda > Insecta > Coleoptera > Tenebrionidae > Diaperis > Diaperis boleti. Next base: position 32,422,739 of record OY757242.1, on the reverse strand, counting down.
CGATGGATAGAAAATCTATATGCTATATATATATATATATTTGTTATCCACTCATACTTTAATATACTATTTTATTATACCTGCATCAGAATCGCCGTTTAAAGCACGTCTGAGCGTGCGAATACAGGCGATTAAAGCACGGCGAGCTTTAAAGGTTGTCAAGGAAATATAGGTATCATTATAACTTCATCAAATTTGAAAACTTTTCATATTCCTTCAGGTATGGGTCTTTTGACTTCGATGGTAGTATTTTGGATTCCGCTTGTTCGGCCAATGCTTCTATATCGGGTGAAATCTCGTTTTAACTAATTTTTCCTCGATTTTTGCTGACACGACTAGATGCAATGACAGACGTGGACGCGAGAAAAACGTAAACCATAATTGTCGTAACTAATGGCAATATTATTACGCCATTTCGATTTATCACAACAAAAAATATTTCTAAGTTTTTAGTGCTTAATTTCTTTCCAGTATTGCTGGTATAATAAAAAATAGCGTAAAGTATTCGTGGATAACTGGTCTTTAAAACACTTGCTCTATTTCGAGCACTTCACACAATTGACGTTGAAACACTTATGAGATTTAATACTACCAAACTACATCCTGAACTTCATTAGTTTGCTTATACCAACTGAACAGACTTAATCAGAAAACCGAGGGAGCGCAGACAGAACAAGCAAGAAAAACTTCGCCGTCAAAAGGCATTTTTTTTTTGTAATGTTATAAATATTTGTAATTCAATTAAAGAAATAAACATTTTTTGGTCCTTCGAACCGCGATTGTGCACCTAATCAGTGAAGTTCTTACAACACATAAATCAACAAATCAAGAAGCGTTGACCAGGAATCAACACCTTAGGCAGCGACGTCTTCGCAGATTAATTTCATCATCAACAAGATTATCAGGCAAGTGAATCGCACAGAAAATGACAGACAGGAAAAGACGAGTTGAAAACATTAACACTAGGCGCGCCACATTAAAACGTAACTTAACTAGATACAAAAACTACACAGCTATTGTAGAAAACTCAACAGAAATAACGTCTCGCATTCGTATCGAAGCTCGAGTCAGAAAAAACAAAATGGAGCTTTGGCTAGATCAGTTTGAGTCAATTCAATCACAAATTGAGGAGCTTGAACCCTCAAACGTTACGGCGGAGAGTGAAAAGGGTGGAGAAGATTTTGAAACCACCTATTTTCATGTTTTAACAGTTTTAACCGACTTGAGCCATAATCAGAATTCAGAAAGTAACGTAGAAATTAATCATTTAAGTGCCTCTCAAGTTTTTCATTCCAACTCTTCTCAAAATTCACAAATTTCACAAATTTTTAATAATCCAATCCGTGAAACAAACAATTATAATCGGGTAAAATTACCAACTTTTACTTTACCCACATTCTCAGGTGATACTGATCAATGGTTGAATTTTTATATGTTTATCTTTAGTCCATCAAAGAAACGATATTTCAGAAATTGAAAAATTTCAATACTTAAAGGCTTCTTTATCAAGTGAAGCATCATTTTTATTACAATCATTAAAGGTTTTAGGTCAACCTATTGAATTTTGGGATTCTGTGCTTATTTATTTAGTGCGTAGCAAGCTTGATCAAAACAAAACGAGATTGGGAAAAATTTAAAGCAGAACTGACAGACATTCCCACCATGCAACAATTAACAGAATTTCTAACAAAGAAATGTCATTATTTGGAATATTTAGAGACAAACATAAAGCGCCAATGCAATGCAAATCTTCATCATGTCGCAAATGCAGTCAACAACATAACACACTTCTTCACATTCTCAAATCGATTTCTTCTGAGCAATCTCAAGTTCAAAACCCAACTTCAGTGAATTGCTCCCATGCATCTTTCAGACTAAATGTCTTCGATTATAAAGGGAACAAACAAATTATTCGAGTACTCTTGGACCCAGAATCGCAATAAAATTTCATTTGCCAAGACCTAGTTAACAAACTCGGTTGCACTCCAAAATCAAGCCCAGTCATGAGAGCAGGGATCAGTAATTCAAGGTCGAAATCTTTAGGTACGGTCCAAGAGGATTTAATAGAATAGAGGAACCATCAGCCACCTTTAAGCGTGTAATGTAAAAGTCGTTCAGCACATGCTGCTCTCTGTGAGTGAGAAACATAAGCGATGATTTAGATTGAGCAGTTATACAGCGTTCTGTAATACTTTTTTCCGATTACTAACCTATCGCAATTTGTAATACAATACAGAGATACAATACAATTGATTACGTGGTCTACGCAAAGAAAGTAATCTGTTTAGTTAAGTTTTAATGTTGTCAGTTGTAGCCGAAAAATGTGTACCTACTTCTCAATTACTGCTTAATTCCAAAATGTATCTTGATTTTATTACGTTGTTGAAATTTTTTTTGTTAACACATTGAGCCCCGGGTTGCATCAACGCGATGCCACGGTTTTCGGGCAGTGTAGGACGGCGAGTACACGATTATATGCGATTGCTTTCATGCTATTTCAATGGAGAACGGAAGGTAAAAATAGTATGTGCAACTCGTGCGGCGTTGTCGATTGTAGTTGCACAATATACTATATTTAATTTCAGCAGTTTGTTTATCTGAATTTGTTATAAAATGGACAAACAGTTACTTTTTGTACGCAATCCAGATCCTGGAAAGCTTGGTCAGCAGTACGCCCACGGGTCGACTCGTTCCGCTGCTGCAGGAGCAGTACGACACTGACGCCCGACGGAGCATTTCGATTGATATTTGATTTGTCGGGTCACGTTGTACTATTAATTATGCTTATTGTTTTTAATATAATCTAACAATTTATTTGTACATTTTCAACCGGAATAAAGGTTGCAAAGATACTATTTTTCTGCATGAGCAATAAAAAAGGAATAAACGCTCTACAAAAAAATAAACGTTCGGTAAAGGTAGTAAATGTTCAATAATACATAATATATTTCGATACTAGTGCGCTGAAACTGAACGGAAAACTGAACTGACCGTCTAAAAGTACCTTAAAAAATGCAGCTCCAAGTGTTTTAAAAGTTCAGTTGCTTAGTTGTGGTCGTATAATTTTTGTTATTGTTTATATCTGGACCTGCAGCGCAACGTAATTCTAGAAAGCCATTCGTTCTTTTGTGGTAACAATCGTTTTGTTATCGGAACTCCTCTGTTTACATATATCTGAACACAAACATTATAACCGCTAAGCTTATGTTTCCGACCACCAGAAGGCGCTGAGTAAAAAACAGTTATAATTGTGATTAACAGATGGCAGGAGGCGACAAAATCGGATAAAATTCGTTACGCCATCTGGGAGTGAAAATCATTTTCGTGACACGACTTTCATCATTGTATGGTTCCTCTATTGTTTACCTACTCTCTGGTACGGTTCAAGTCACGTTGTACTCAAAGATTAATTCTTACAAATGTACTGTTCCACGTTTAGGGCTTCCAAAAATCACTAGAAATATTCCACAAACTTCAATCAATATGTCCAATCTAAAAATTCCTGAACATATTAGATTAGCCGATCCCAATTTCTGTGAAAGTAGTACCATCGATATTCTTCTCGGTGTAGAAATTTTCTGGGCTTTACTTTCTCAAGGACAGTTCTCGTTTGGACGTGGTCAACCTACCATGAGGAAAACACGTTTTGGTTGGATTGTTTCAGGTCCAACAAATAATCGAATATTAAAAAATAACCCTTCTTGTCTTTTGACAGTCGATGAATCTCATATTGAAATACAAAAACAATTATCTTCATTTTGCCAACTTCAGGAAGTACCAAATACAACACCAAAATCAATCGAAGAACTCGAGTGCGAAAATCTTTTCAATGAAACTACCTATCGCAACGAACAGGGTCGATTTGTTGTTAGGTTGCCAATTAAGGATAACATCAAAGAACTCGGAGATTCTCTCAGCATGGCTGAAAAACGATTTCTCACACTCGAAAAACGATTTCGTTCCGATCCTGAATTAAGAAAAGAATACACAGCATTCATACAAGATTATATCAATTTAGGTCATATTATGTCGCTAGCAAATTATAGTGAAAAACAAATTTTTTTATTCCGCATGACGCTGTTCTAAGATCAGACAGTGTCACAACCAAACTTCGAGTAGTGTTCGATGCAAGTTGCACAACTACCTCGGGACTATCTCTAAATAATACACTAAAGGTCGGACCTGTAGTTCAATCAAACCTATTCACAATTTTAACACAGTTTCGCCTACATCAGTATACTTTTACAAGTGATTGTGAAAAAGTATATCGACAAGTATTAATACATGAAGACGATCGAATTTATCAAAACATTTTGTGGAGAGATAACGAATCAGATGATTTTCAATTCCATCAACTCAACACAGTTAGTTATGGTACATCAGCTGCTCCCTATTTAGCGACTAGATGCGTTCAAGACATCGCTTATCAAACATGCAAAGAATTTCCTCAAACGGCTAAATTTATACACGATTCATTTTATGTCGATGATCTCATTGCAAGTTGTAAAACTGTTTCAGATGCAGCGGAAGTTATTACTCAAATAAACAAATTATTATCAGAATACGGTTTTCCTATGAGAAAATGGTCATCAAATCATCCAGAATTCCTTTCAGAAGTAGCAACTTCTAACACTTTAGTACACATTAATAACGAAACGCAATATCAAAAAACTCTCGGCTTAGACTGGGATTCCAAAGATGATCATTTTCATTTCCCATTTAAAATTAGCAAAAATAGCGCATGCAAGGCAACAAAAAGAACAATTTTATCTACAATCAGTTCAATCTTTGATCCTTTAGGACTAGTTGGGCCCGTTGTAGTAAAATCAAAAATAATTCTTCAACGTCTTTGGCAACATAACTTATCATGGTATGAATCAATACCCGATGAACTCCATACATTATGGCGCTCATATCAATCAGAACTAGCAGATGTCCAAAATCTGACAATACCTAGACAAGTTCTTTGTGATAATGCTGTGACAATTCAAATTCATGTATGTTCGGATGCTAGCGAATTGAGCTATGGTTCCTGCATCTACTTAAGATCAACAAATTCTTCAGGTAAACACACTGTAATTCTACCATGCTCTAGAGGTCGCGTTGCTCCGTTAAAAGTAATCACAATTCCCAGACTCGAACTTATGGCGGCTCATCTATCATCCAAACTTGTTTCACAAGTAAAAAACTCATTAGATGTAAATGTTGACGAAATACAGTGAGCGGCAAAAGTATGGAATAATTAATTCAATAATAATAAAATAAATAATAAATAAATAATAATAATTATTAATCTATATATATATATATATAATATTGTCTAAACGACAGTATAAAAATTTTGTTATCTTACATAAAGAAATTTTGAGAAAAAAATTAAATTGGATTTTTTATGACAAACAAAAACAAGTCAAAAAATCAAGTAGGTAAATCAAACAGTCAAATGGTACTGTCAGTTTCATTTGTATGTGTAAATTGTTTTTCCGGAAATCGTCTTGGAAACAATTTCTAATTTGCTGTTGTAACAAAGCTATTAACGCATTCATTTTTAAAAATTCAATTTTCCTGTACGTAATAAGCAGGAAAATGTTGTTTCCAAGACGATTTCCGGAAAAAACAATTTACACATACAAATAAAACTTGATTTTTTGACTTTTTTTATCATAAAAAAATCATTTTTTTTTTCTCAAAACTTTCATTATCTAAGATAACAAAGTTTTTATACTGACGTTTAGATAATAGGGGGTTTCTATTTAAAAAAAAATATCGATGACGTCATCACTCGAAAACAAATGACTGCTTGAAATTTAATTTGAGATAAAAATATTCATTTTTATAAACCAAAACTGACCCGTCCAAAAAAAATTTTGAAAAAAAATGTATTTAATTTTTAATGAATTTATTCCATACTTTTGCCGCTCACTGTATATTACTGGTGTGATAGCTCTATAGTTTTAGCTTGCCTTAAAAAGCCACCAAATCAACTAAAAACGTTTGTGGCTCACAGAGTTGCAGATATCAATTCAGCAGGTAATGCTTCCAAGTGGAATCATGTCAGATCAAGTGATAACCCTGCAGATCTTTTAAGACGTGGTACTTCTGCATCAAGTCTCGCTGATGCAGAAAGTTGGTGGCATGGTCCTACCTGGTTAGCAAAAGATCAAATTCATTGGCCCAAATTTCCAAAATCAACAGATCTTCCGACAGAATTGCCAGAAGTAAAAAATCCTACAATTGCGTTCCCAACTATAAACGAAGATGATTTGATTTCAAATCTTATATTCAAATATTCAAAACTAATTAAACTTCAAAGAGTAATAACTTATTGCTTGCGTTATATACTTAATCTCAAAAATTCAAAAAATAGAAAAAAAGGCCCACTTACTGTGCTTGAGTTAGATCAATCTCTTATACTACTCATAAAGAATGTTCAATCATATATTTTTTTTTCAGATGAAATCAAGTACATAAAACAATACAAACATGCTATGCCTTGTGGTAAATTAACATCTTTAAATCCATTCTTTCATGAAAACAAATTATTCCGAGTAGGAGGAAGAATCAGACACAGTCATGCCGCATATAATGTTAAACATCCTTACATTCTTCCTTCAAGACATTACTTTACTGATCTTATAATCAGACATTTTCATGTCATGCATGTCATGAATCTTCATGCGGGTTCCCAAGATACGTTGCATGCAATTTGTCATACTAGATAATTGCAGGAAAACGAGCTGTGTCAAAAATTACAAGGTCTTGCGTAATTTGTCGTAGGTTTGATGCAAATCCACCTGAACCTTTAATGGGTGATTTACCAAAAGAAAGATTAATTCCATCACGACCTTTTTCTATATGTGGGACTGACTTTGCGGGTCCTTTTTTTGTGCGATCAGCAATCGGCCGTGGATCGAAAACCAGAAAGGCATACCTCTGCCTATTTGTATATTTCAGTACAAAGGATGTTCATTTAGAAATTGTGGGAAACTTGAATACTGAGGCCTCTATCGCGTGTTTAAAACGTATTAGAGCTCGCAGATGATATTGTAATGAAATTGATTCTGATAGTGGCACAAATTATCTCGGGACTTCAAATCAAATAAAAGAGTGGTACAAACTATTCTCAAGTCAATCAACAAACGCCGCCGTATCTAATTCTCTTAGTCAAAGATCCATTCATTGAAAATTTAACCCAGCCAGAGCTCCACATTTTGGGGGTTTGTGGGAATCTGCCGTAAAATCCGTAAAACGTCATTTATATAGAATCACAGGCAATCTTTCATTCATTTTGAAGAATTGCATACCTTATTTTGTCAAATCGAGGCAGTGTTAAATTCGCGTCCACTTATTCCAATAGTTGCCCAGCCAAATAACTTGCCTTTTCTGACTCATGGTCATTTTTTTGTGGGCGATTCACTGTTAGCCTTGGCAGAACCAAATGTGGATTAAAACAAAATCGACTGAAGCGATTTGAGTTAGTTCAGCAACTGCACTAACAATTCTGGAAAATTTGGTCTCAAGATTATCTCAACTTGCTGCAAACCCGAATAAAGTGGCAGATACCTTCAAAGAAACAAATTACTGAGGGATCGTTCTGCTCAAAGAATCTTCTCCTCCTCTGTTATGGCCAATGGGCCGTGTTGATGCTGTTCATCCTGGAGCAGATGGAATAGTGCGAGTAGCTACGACTAAAACAAGTTCAGGTGTATTTAAACGACCAGTCGCAAAGCTAGTGCTATTAATAGAAAAAACTTATGTTAAGTGAATGTGCTACAGTTTAAGTCGCGCATTTTTCTAATTTATTGAAGAATGAGACAATTTGTATTTGCATTTCCAAATAATTGTTACATTTTTTTTTTCAATTTGACAGTGTTTTATTTTTTTTTAATGTATTTCAATGTATTGTTCATGTATCTGCAATCCCTCTCATTTTGAAATACTCTTTCAAGGCGGCCGGCATGAACAGACTCAGAATACCGAATGAGCGCATCGTACTTTTTTTTTGTAATGTTATAAATATTTGTAATTTAATGAAAGAAATAAACACCAACATCATAAAATATTGTCAATTGATTTAAAAAAAAATCAACTGTATACAGTATTTTTATTTTTGACTACGCCAAAACCTCAAAGGAATAAGATTTTTTGCTTGTCCTGAAACCAGCAAATCTGTAATTAAAACTTCATTATTCTGACCGAGTTGAAAGAAACGTATATTTTTCTCTTGATTTTGGACTGTTTGTGTGACTGTGATGTTAAAGGTGTTTCTTTGAGTTGCCATTTTTTTATTAAATTAATTTTAATTTATTTAAAATAATTTTTTTCACAAACATTTTTGTTATTTAACTTGCGTAAACTCATTTGTCAACGTGACATCGTTGTCAAAAAAATAAAATCGCCAATGTGGTGGGATTTAAAGAGCAAAGAAAAACATTTATAAGTCCAAAATTAAGAGAAAAATGAAGTTTTCTTTCCACTGAGTCAGAATAATAAAGTTTTAATTAGAGATTTGCTGGTTTCAGGACAAGCAAAAAATCTTATTCCTTTGAGGTTATGGCATAAAATCAAAAATAATTTTTTTTTCCCTCTTGTAAACTCAATCCGGGGACATACTGTATACAATTAGGACATCCAACATTGGACATAATTTTTTGACATTCCTTCAAAAAATCATTGTAATCAATACTTTATTGTCAACTGATGCTGATGACGTTACGTAAGAGGACGTTACGTGTCATTTGGACGTCTCTTTGATTAACATTTCATTAAAAAGGTTATGAGTCAATATTCCATATAAAGACTGCTTTACATTTTAAATGTCAGAGTCACAAATGATGTCCAATGTTGAGTGTCTACAACCGTACCAACTTTTGGGTGCTACTGATATTCACCACAGCAGAATCAAGGTTGTTGTAGTTGATGCCTATGTTCACACATATGAGAGTAAGTTAGTAAATTGCTGGTAAATTGCATTCGTTTGTGAAATTTGTGAAGTTGACTCTGGTTAGTGTGTGTTTACAAGAGTTTGGGAAGCATAGAACGCGGCCAGTGATTTGCCAAAGAACGTTAAGGTGTATTTAAAACGTTCAAGTGGAAGTGTATTTGGGTCGTTGAGTTCATACCTATTCAACGCGCCTAGACCAAGGTAAGGATTGCATGTAAGAATTTTTATAGGTGTAACTAGAATCTGTTGGGTATGTTACAAAATATGTTGTGAAACTTGATTGAGGTTATGACAATGGACCGGAGTTATATGAAGCGTCTAGATTCAAAATTCACTATCAGCGTTTCACTTGATTTTTCAGGAGATGCAAAAAACTGTTTCAATATCATGTAATGGACAAATGACATAACTTTTACCTTTATCAGTTACTTAAAACATTTTGTAATAGGTGACGTTTATTTTCAGTTTCAGTGTCATAATAGTAGATATATTATGATACGAGTTTTATAAGAAGCATTTTGTCGCACGCACGGGTTTAATGAGTAAGTGCGACAAAATGCCTTATAAACGAGTTATCATACAGTATTTTTTCTACTTTGCCACTTTTTATACAAAATAATCAAATTTTACAATCTAGGGAATTCCGCGGCGGTTGGCTACCTTTGCGGTGCATTAACGGCGGCTATGAAAAAGGATTAATTTGAAACGTCAATACTCGTAATCTGACTCGTATTTTTGTTTATCCTTTACACATGTATCAAAAACGTGGTAGTGAATTTTAACCCATCCCGAACGACCTCCAAAAACGTCGGACTCAGCTGTAATTCATGCCCCTAACCTCACAATAACCTCCGTAACAAACGCCCCCATACCACAAACAACTCGCACAGACTCGTTCTTTTTCTTTGTGATCCATGGTGTGGACATTGACAAGGACGAACGCGATTTCCTGGCCCTGGAAGCTCTCAATCTACCCATCCACAAAATGTCGAGAATGATATACCGCTGCACAAACAAGTGGAACCCCCTTATCCGCAGATACGCTCAAGCATTTTCTGGCTTCAAGCGCCATCAGTGCTTTTGTTTGAATGGCTCAAACCGCTAAAATCCCAATCCACAATTGACAACCGTTGAAATCGACTTGGACTTGACACAGCGAAGTAAGATTAGGATCATGTCGATCACATTAGGGTTGAAAGATTCCAATATTAAAAAAATATATTACACTGTTTTTAGTGAAATTATTATAACACCGCTTTTGTCTATTATGACACGCAAAAGCGTATCGTAATAGCCTCAGTACGAACGCAAAGTAGAAAAAAGCAAATAATACGCGCTATTAGTGATGACGTAGTACCTCGAGGTAGGTCAGTGCATTGAATCTACTAAACAACCCGATTTTACATGGGGAAATTCAGTTTTTTTATGTTTTTTTCGTCAATAGCGCACTTCTTAGGTATGAGTGTTCCCGATTGGGTATCGTTATAGACTCTAGTTTTGGTACTCCGCGTAAAACTATCTGATTCCATCGGGTAAATTAATAAAAAAATTAAAAGATTTGCCACTTTCGCCCCAACATTTGAACACCACAACTTTGACGTATCCTCTAACCTCGAATGTCAACAACATATTATTTTATTTATTTACGGGCATGTGTTGGGCTTCTGACTGTTTGTAAGCGTGTTGTAAGCCACTATAAGCATTACAGTATCTGAAAGAAATGTAGTTTTTTTTGGATTCCCAAAGTCTCCAAAAGAATTGAATCGACTGCTGAGGTATCGTGTGTAGCGATTAAGATACGTAGCGCAATTGCATACAAAACTGTAATAGATGTATTGTGAAAAGTGCGGATTCACAACGGAAAAGACGCGGGTTTGAATCCCGAATGCGTAACCTGCTACTTGTTTGTCTAACAGGATGACAGCTTGTTTTCTCCCAATGTTTATTTATTACCTGAACATAAGTATAAGAACAGTATCACAAAAATTAGAACACAGAATTGAATATTTGTATATATACTATATTTCAAATGAATTGACATCGCAGCAGGCGGTGTTTGTGTAAACTGAGCTTTATATTATGTCAAAAAAGTTACAAAAACATGTGAGACTAGCATTAGATTATTTGGAGGTTATGTTACCGGTTTTTGTGGTCCCAAAGATATTTTCAAATTTGAGTAGGTTTCACAAACGCAATGATCACTTTGTTATCTCAAAATGACTTTACAAAGATAGTTCTGAAATATTATGGAGCTATTACGGTTTGTACGAATATGAAGTATGAACTACATATCTGGAAGTGCTGTGTTAACTATAACACGATTTTACTTTTTAGCAGAGACCTTTTTAGAGAATTATAAGGTTAGAAATAACATTGGGAGAAAACACAATAAATTATCACGCCCACAGTCACACATTTTATTCATTCTGAGTCATCAATTACCATAAGAACAATTTCTTCCTCAACTGATTCTCCTTCATCCTCAAACAACTCAAAATCCTCTTCTGTATCAGACGTATCTGAGTTTGTATTAATAATAAATGGTGGAATGTTGTCAACGTCTTGTACACCCATGTATTTTTCAAAATCATTGGTAATTTCCTTCTCAGTATGTCGAATAAAATTAACCCATTTTTCTTGTGTACATTTTTCAAGTGCTTCACGCCAAATTTGCACAACTCTGTCTTTCATTCCCAGTTTTGCTTGAATTCTCTGATTGTAGTATGTCTTACAATAACCCCAAGCCAATTCTATTGGATTATATTGGCAATTATAAGGGGGTAGACGCAACACTTCGTGACCCTCTGCTTGAATGTTGGATTGGTTGAGAACGGTCTAACTAAATTTAAAAGCTGTTTTTTTTTTTAAAAAACTTTCTTCAAATGGCACATCACGTTCAGTTAACCATTGTTTTATTACTTCTTTACGTGAAGGTTGGAGGACTCTCAATACGAACTCAATGATAAGGGGCATTATCCATAACAATGAGGAATTTGGAATTTAACAATCTCAATGCAGGAATCAAGTTTTCGACTACCCACTTTTTGAAAAGCTCCCCATTCATTGTTTTATGATAATCTCTATGATTAACTTGACTATCCAGTATGAGATCACATCCAGGTAAGAATCCATCTCGACTTCCAGCATTAAGAATCGTATATCTTCTACCTTCATTCTTGAAACTTGATGGCATTCCTTTGGAAGTACTTTCTAGGACCCACTGGCGGAGTTGACTACCGTTTTGAAACACCCAAGTTTCGTCCAAAAACACAAATTTCAAGTCCTTCTTCAAAAATTCCATGTATTTACCACAAAAACGTACTCGGCCAAGGACGTTTTGCTGTCTTTCAATAATTATGGTTCGTCGATCAACTTTTTTAAAATTTTTAACCAATTTTTTTGATGAGCCTGTAGAGAGATGTCTTACTGTGCAATCCACGAAAGAAAACGGGTGCGGAAAGGGGGAAGATGAGCACGTGCTGCGTGAAATTCGTAGATTCCATGGGCGTCGGAGATTCAGTTAACGGTGGGGAGCATAGTTTTTTAAATAAAAATATTATGCGTGCAGTGCTTCTTTATAAGAGCAAAGAAAGTAATTTGGAAAGAGGGAAAAAATAAAATAGGTATTTATTATAAAACAATAAAAAATGCAAAAAATATTCTTTGCCAGCAATAAAAAAAAAACTTACGAAACTTAAATGACTGGAAAAATCACAGAAAACTAACAAAAATCACCACATTATGACATAAAACAATATCTCAACAACAAATTAATTTTTTGATGGTCCAGGTTCCAGTAGATCTAATACTTCTACTCCTTCAATCTGAGAACCCAAGTCATTACAATGGTTATTTTCAGAGTCCGATGAAGAAATATCCGAAAATTCAGAATCGTCAGAGCTATCTTCTCCTAACCTAATGATTATCTCGTCCACATGCTCTTCCAATAGTCTGTCCTTCTCCCAATATGCATTTTCAATATTTTTTCAACATGTCTCACATAAAGGGGCCCACTCACACAGAGGGAAGATTGCACAGTTAAACCCTCACACGCTTCCCTTGAGTTAAACCTGTACCCTCTCAGCGTACACACACACACACAGTCTTTCACGTTAGTAGCACGTCAGTTGTGCATTGAGATGTTAACCAAAAAAGACATTTACGGTGTGACAGTGGCGTGCATTTGTGCTATTAAAAAAGAAAATTCGAAGAAAAAAAGTCGGCGATCAAGATGGACTAAAGAATGGCTCCGCAATGAATTTTTGCATGTGAATCTTTTGGAAGAATTGATGCTTGAACCTGCTGATTGGCATAACTACTTAAGGATGGATGTAGAAACTTATAATGAGCTCTTAAATTTGGTTACTCTTTTTCTTCAAAAACAAGATACTAGAATGAGACCAGCAATATCAGTACACGAAAGATTAACTGCTACTTTACGTTTCTTGGCAACAGGAATAAACTACGAAGACCTAAGTTTTCTACCTTAATTTCACCACAGGCCCTTGGACAAATAATTCCTGAAACCTGCGATGCCATATATTCTGTACTTAAACATGAGCTTATGAAGGTAAGTGCAAAGGTATAAAAACGCGACATTTCTTAGAAAAACTTTATTATATGAAAAATAAAATAAAAATAAGTACATATCTAGAATACACACGAAAACTAACAAAACAAGAATAGGAAAAAATATGTTATTCATAGTTATATGGATTTAATGTTCCGACCTAGTTCCGCATAAAACATAACGTCGTAGTTTTTCGGCATATATCCTTATTTCTTTTGGCAATCTTCTCAATTTGCAAGTCACATTGTTGCCCACCGCGTCATACTCATTTCTCTTTTTTCTTCTTCGTTTTGCAACCTTTGGCCTATTAAAGTCAAAATTTCAAAAGTCAAGTCTTCGACACTTTAGCAGGATTGGATCTTCGCCTTTTAGTTTGCAAAGGTGTTACAATACGCGAAGTTGAAGGTATGCTTCGCTCGTTTTGGTTTTCAGAAACTGAATTGCTTTCTGTATCATCAGGCGACGATGGGTGAATTTGGGGAATTTCCTCTTGGGTTTCGGAGAGCATCTAAAACAATTAATTCTGTGTGTTAAACATATGTATTCAATAAATTAAATTGAAGATACCTATTAATATCCACTGATACCTATATGTCAGTAAATAACTTAAAAAAATAACAAGAGCACGTTAACTTTGTTTTTTTAAAGAGGACTAGTTGACATATTATTTAATAAAAAAAGTTATTTACTGGCATATTTCGCTTGCGGACTTTTGTGGAAGACATGAATGTAAATATACATCATAAGGCCACCATACATAATGTATCTACATTATCTGTTCCACACAAGCTAATGTGATGTTGCTCATTGTTTCAGTTTCCCACTACTATTGATGAATGGAAAATAATAAGTGCAGGATTTGAAAAAAAAAGTAATTTTCCCAACTGCTTGGGAGCTGTTGACGGCAAACATGTGAAAATAACAGCTCCCCCAGGAAGTGGCTCATAGTTTTGGAATTACAAAGGCTACAACAGCCTAGTCTTAAGGCGACTGGCCCGTTTTTGTTTACTTTACTTTTTTGTTATCTTTCTAAGAACGAGCTGCGGCACACACGAAATATAATACGGTCAGCCATCGACACGTCTGCCTGCCGCTGAGGGGCGGGGCCTGTGTTACCTTGAGCCACGCCAACATTGCTTGAAACTAGCGAACTTTGGGGACAATTTGCAAATTTATTTTTCAATATTTATAAAAACACCTTGCATTTACCGAATACAGAGATCAGTAAAAATCAAGCACACGTTTGTTAAAAAAAGAAAAAAATTTTTAGCTTCTCATTTTGGCAATAAATTTTTTTTCTAAACAAACAACGTTTTGCCGTGATTTGATGCCCAATACGTTAAGATAGCCTAACAATGAAAGCCGTAATTCGGTTCCAAAGTTGAGGCGACTGAGCGTTTCGCCTTAATGGCAATAGCAAATGCCAATTATGAATTTATATTGTGTGATTTTGGTACCAATGGTCGCGTATCGGACGGTGGAGTTATAGAAAACACATCGTTTTATAATAAACTCAAAGATGGAAAGTTGGCGCTACCATTGCCGGAAAAACGTGTTGGGAGAGAATCTTCCTTTTGTTTTCATTGGCGATGAAGCTTTTGCTTTACGTCCAGACTTTCTTAAACCATTTAACCAAAAAGAATTAAATCACGATAAGAAAATTTTCAATTATCGGCTTTCGAGCACGGCGCATTGTAGAAAATACATTTGGAATAATGGCCAGTAGATTTCGTATATTTCATACATCAATTTCAGTAAGTAGAGCGTATTGATAAGATTGTTATGGCTTGCTGTGTTTTACACAATTTTTTACGACGGAAATGCTCGGAAAGATATGTTCCAAATGATTGGGAAATAACATTCTTTTGCGGTGAATGGACCCGCAACAGGCCCATTAGAACACTGAGAAAATGATTCATGTGTAATAACAGTTTTTTCAGTTTCTGCTGTCAACATATGAGCAGTTCTAATCTGTCCCTCTACAGAATTGTCAACATAACTCAACGCAACTCCGCTTGATTTCCACCCTCCTAATCTACACTGCTGCAAAACATCACCACCATTGTTTGGAAGCAAGATAGCGGCTGTCCTACAGAAACAATGTCCAGTAAATGTTTACACATTTTGAAGCTTAAAAGACTTTTTTAGGAAAGTTTCCAATAGCATTATGACCAAAAGGTTGATTGGTTATTTTACCAAATCGTATTTGAATAAACAGTCTTTCATTCTGAATATTTTTGCGAAGATTAATGTATTCTTTTAGTATCGTAATCCATCTACAGTTGGTTATAACAAAAGATCGAGGTTTGTATGTTTTTGTGTCCGGAATTACGATACTGACTTTGTTTTGCAGAAAAACTATATCTGTGATTTTCATTTTTATTAATTCATCCGTTCGGCAAGCGCCGGACACGCCAATAATGAGGGCAACCCACAAAATTAACAATAGAATAGAATATCGTCTGGAACATTTTACCTTTTGGGGAAGGAAATCTGCTGGCGCTTTGTTTAAGAAAGTTTCAATTTCCGTATGGGTAAAAACGCTCACTTTTTAGCCTTATACCCTACATTTTGAACGAGTTCTATAAATCTAAAAATTCACTGTACAGACTATAAAATAAACAATAAATTGGTGACAATAAAGCAACTATAGAAAAAAAACCTAAGAGTTCTATGTATAACTCAAAGAGAAGAAGAAAAGCCGTTTCACTAGGGTACATTGTTCTTCCACCAAGCAGCAGGCTTTGATTATGAAGTTAATGAAACGTTTTTTTTTCTTCTCTTTGACTGCGCAGTTTTGGTTGCGCCAACCATTTCCCCACTGACTCTGCTACTTCTGCTTGAGTGGCGTTGGGAAATGCAGCAAGAGCAATTTCTGAAACAGTGTGCATATAAATCTGATACCTATATATTCCTTAGTCATCATATTACTTGTTAATAATTTGGCGCAGTTCAAGTCTTTAAATGGCTTATTTCCCTTAAAACCTGCCCAACTGTATTGCAGCGCCAGCTTATTGGTAAATAATTTTTTCAGCATTCCATATAATTGGTTGCTGAAATCGGAGCCACCAAAACGAGCCACTTCGCGTTTCTAAAAAAATTTAATTATTTCAACTATCTATTAATGACAATAAATTTATTATTAGTCCCATATTAATTTTACTTGAAGAAAATGTGTTATAACTCACCACATTGTTGAAAAAACGTGAATCATTTAATAAATTTTCCTCAAAAGCCCTTCGTGCCTCCACATCTCTTAAGGGTAATATATTGCTCAGATCCAGGTCTTCATCCAATTCAACTTGTTTTTCTCTAAATTATTTACTTTTTCTTCCAAGTTCTCAAGTTTCAATAGAATTCTGTTGAGCTTTTGAAACACTTGTTTTCTGAATTCTAAAAGAAATATATTATCAGGAAGTAGGGGAGAAGTGGCATGAAAGAGCCAGTTTACTAAACGGAGCAAAAAATATACTTTTAATGTAAGAAATGATGATTTTTTTTTTCTCTCAAATTATTATTTATTTATTAAAATGGGTAATATCATACGAAGAAACCTTAAACACAATAAAAAAATCAATAAAACATTAATTTTAGAAAAATGTGTCTTTTGGCTCTTTCATAACATTTCGGTATTGAAAGAGCCACTAAAAGTTATGAAAGAGCCAGTCTGTATTATAGAGTGTAATTGCGAAAATTATGCAAAATAATAATTATTGCCCTATCAAAAAAAACAAAAAGACAATTCAATTTTTTATTAATAACAATCTCGAAAACTAAACAAAATAACAAATAATATTCGACCAAAAACAACATCGTTAAATCTTTAAGAACTTGCTCACTTTAAGTTTCAAAATCTTAACTATCTATTTGCTTAAGTTTAATATTCAGACTTTTTAGGAACTTTAGAATATAATGTCATTTTCTTAAAATTAGAAACATGTCTTGCAAAAGAAATTAAATTTCCCCTTAATGCCACAGGATTCATGAGCCCAACCAGAACAATTTTTGCACTGAAACCAATCTTGATCACTGTTTTCATATTTTTTGCTGCAAACTAAGCAATCATCACTATTTTTATTTGTTTTAATTTTTGGTTTCTTTGCATTACTTTCTCTTCTAATTTTTCTTTTTCGGGTCTTTTTCGTTTTTTTGGAACAGTCTTCTCCATACTGAAATATCTGAAGCAAATAATTTTATAATAATGTATATGAGAAAAAAATGCATATTTATTATTGCATTTTATTTACAAAATTCAAATGCAGGGTTATGAAGAAGCTGGTTATGAAAGAGCCAGCTCTTTTAAGGCCCATTCATCGGCTCTTTCATAACTTATTCTTAAAACAAATATAATCTTCAAAATAACAAAAATATCAAAACTTTTGCGGCTCAGTTTTTACGCAGCTGCAAGGCCAAATATATGCACAAACTCAATCTACAATCCATGTACCTATATTTGTTTACAATAAAATACCAAAAAACAACTTAAGTGAAGCAAAATACTTACTTTTTAGTGCCAAAAATTTTGACTTGACGTACCGCCGTCCGTTGGTTTCGGCGTACTGTCAAAAGTTTGTGGGTGACGGAAAATCACTGTTGTCACTTAAAAATAAAATCGCCCACCAAATCCGTTCCTAAACTAGCGAAATATTGCAAGTGGCTCTTTCAAAACCTGGCACCTTCATGCCACTTTTCCCCTAAAAGAAGGAATTAATGAAAGAGTAATATTTTTTGTGAATGAATATAAAAGACGATTTAAAATTTAAAAAAAAATATATACTAAATATATAACACTTTCGCTGGCATTAGATGTAGCTGTTTTCACTGTTTCATTTCTTGTCTCTTCTTCAATTCTGAAGCTCTCATCTTGGATATCAGAATCTTTGTATGTACTCCCACTTGGTGTACTACAATAATGTTTTGTTGGCGTGTTATTTCTTTGAGGAGTTGATATATTTTGGATTTTGGGTGCGGGTGGAAATTTCGGAAGCTTGCTGTAATGAACCTCTTCTTCCTCGTCGGATGACGATAAGTCACGTTTTCTTTTTGAAAAAACTTCTCAATGTTACGTCTACATTGGAGGTTATTTCAGTCAATTTGAGCTTTTGACAACCTCAGTCATAAGAGTCTAGCAAAAAAAAAAACAAACATAAGATTGTAGTTACATTAAAGAAAAGAAACATTAATTTGTAACTTTTTTACCTGTGTATCCAAATGCTCGTAAAACACGTATTTTTTGCCAATTGTCATCGCCGTCACCTCGGTAGTTCTTGTCGAATTATAAGATGTTTAATTTCTTGTTAAGTTAAGAGGCCACATTGATTTGGTAGTTGAAGTATTTAGCCAAAGTGTGGGTATGATTTGCAACCCATCCGCAAACTCCACAATGGACAACTTGCATAAAAAAATTTCATAATCTTGAAAAATAAAGAAAAAAAATTACAATTTCAACGGTGTTTCATTTATGATGATTGGTTGCCAAATAACTTCACAAATTAAAGTTTAAAACACGGCGGTTAAAAGCGTCCGGCAAACGGTGATAACAGAGCGCAGTGAGTGGGTGACGTCACGCAACAGTAACTGCCGCGCGTAGAAGAAGGATTTTGTGGTCTGTTTATTTAGTGTCAAAACAGACTCTTTGACTCTATCATGAGTTGTAGAAGTACTCGTTTGGTTTGTGTGTTTTGTGTTTAAATTAATACGCTATGACTGAAGCCGACAGTAAATAGTATATTAAGTATGGAGAACGGTAAGAGTTTGTTTTTTGCACGATTGGAGTATCTGGAATAATACTCCTACAAATTTTTGATAATCGGCGCGAAGATTGAAACTCAAAATATTGCGTGGCTTTTCCATGGTTTCTATAGTTTTTTTCCCAAACAAGTAAAATTGTGTTTTTGGTAGAATCGTTCATAGTTCTGTTTTCGAAGCAAAAATGAGCGATTCCGATATCGATAGTGATAATCTACCGAATTATTTAGAAGAAGCGTAACAAGAAGGATGTTCGGCAATAATCCCAGAAAAATCCAAAGTCCGATATGAACAGACATACAAGGTTTTTAAGGAATGGCGTGAAGCAAAGAAGATTGCTTTAAATGAAAAGGGCTTGTTAGCGTATTTTGTGGTGAACAGTGGACAACTGAAGACCCCGGGCAGTTTATGGGCGGAGTATTCAATGCTAAAGAGTACAATTTTTCTATATGATGCTATCGATATTTCTAAGTTTCCTACAATAATTGCTTATCTTAAAATAAAAAAATATTGGATATAGACCTAAGAGTTTTCACTAAAGAAGACATGGAAAAATTCTTGAATGAAGCACCAGACGAACAATTTTTAATTCAGAAGGTATGTTCAGATGATGAGCTGGCAAATTTGGGTTCTAATAAGACATTATTCTTGTATATTTGTAGGTTGCAATGATAATATTGGGGGTCTCGAGAGGAATTATAACGAGTGAGCAACAAACTTCTTGATCGTTGGAGCCTCTGAATCCAAAATTTTGAGTCGATTCTTGATCGATACGATTGTGTAAAAAGTCATCGAGTAATGTGGATTGACGAGTATTAATGTAAACAGTAAAGTAAAAGAACCGATATACGTTTAGCCAACTGCGATCACGAATTTTGTTTATAGTAAATGTTCCCAATATTCAGCGAACGTTCACAGTTATTGATAGAGAATATAAAGCAGTTTTCATTATTAGGAAATTCTGCGAAAATACATAAGACTTTGATCAAGCAACGCAAGGTCAGATCATTTATTTCTGAATTACCGAAATGGTAAATGCACTGCGCAAGTCGTAGGAAAAGGCGCAATTGGAGGCTGGCCCTCAAAAATTGCAAAGTATTTAAGGTTGCAAGCAGCTGAAGCTTCTACTGGACACTGGTTTGGACGCACATCGGCTACACTTTTAGTCAATAAAGAGTTGTGTGGGGCTAAAAAGACATGGCGGGTGGCGTTCGTCGACGGTGGCCGAAAGTTATGTGGAAGATTCCCTCCATCACTTCAGCGGAATACTTACCAGTGATTTCATTTTTAGAATTTATAAATTTACTCATTGCTTTTACAGATGTAGGCCATTTTATTTCAAGATCTGCTTCATCCGAAATACCATCGGGTGAAGCAAGAATGAATGGATAATGTCAACTTAATAGTAAACCACAGTTTCTACATGTTTCCAATTTCCTCTGTACCTCGCAAAGAACTTGAGATTCGAGGACAATGCCCCTTTGCGTTGCTTCTGAAACTTCAAATTTGGAAGCTCCATAAGCTCATATTTTCTACCAATATTGCAGTAAAGGTTTGACAATGTGCAGCATCATAAGCTTTTGATGCAGTAATTCCGGCATAATGTAGTTCATACCACAACGGGTTTTTAGACTGCATCATCGTATGTTTTTCTACCTCCATGCAAGCTTCTTAAGACATTTGTAACCTGCAGAAATTTAAAAACAGACGCATACACGCCAGAACTACATTGTGCAGCTCGTACGGCGGAGCGCTCTTACCGTTGCGTGACGTAAATGAACAAATACGGCGTCTTCATTTATTTGATCATTATTTGTTTTAATGTCTTTATTTTCGTTATGGCCATAAATGATGATGTTGCATTTACGTTTTTCACGCTCGAAAATTTCTTGATTTTTTTTAATTGGTTAGTAACGAGTGAGAGTTAGAAGTGTCTGGTTTATTGATATCAGACTTTAGAGCTTTGATTTCAACTTGTAGGGAAACTATAGCAGCTTTCAGATCAACACAATCAATTTTATAGCTTTTATTACAAATGCAGCATTCAACGCAACAAGTACAAGTAACCATATTAGCTGATGTAATTTATGTAAATAAAAAAAAAAAGGAGAGAACTGGGACACACACTTCACGCTAGCGGTGCCTTTCGCAGCGACTTTGTAAAAATTAAAACAAACAAAAGGTTAACAAGGCAACGGAGGGTAAAAGTGTGCAGAACAATAGGAAGTAAGGATATTGGATATTGAATCAGCAAGAAATAAGCAGATAAAACCTCGTTTTCACTCACTTACCGATAACGAAAATACTGGATTGAAAAACTGAGTATACAAAGAGATCGCTGACAAATTAAAGGATCAAATTGTATAAATGAACTAATAAACTATTCATTATTTACCCAATAAATAAAATAAAATAGAGAGCAAGACATGTACACCATACTACAACGCGATGTGAAGTTTTACGAGGAATAAAAGTGTGGCAGTAAAAGAAAATGTCCCATTAGTGGTCATAGAAAATCTAGCAGGATAATTGTAATGTCATCTCAATCATCTCTACTTTCCCGCGTCTTTTGCATAGCAATGGGAGTGCGTCTTGTAGAGTTTCATTTTAAATAATTTTTGAAGTCTACTGACTCCTGCATCCTCAATTCGTTTAAAGTAAGGTCGTGTTGCTTTCAACATTACATATTTGGTGAATCCATCAACCAAAACAATAATGTATTTGTTCTTACTTCTGGTAATCGCATACGGTCCTACATGATCAATATGCATACATTGAAATGGAGCATTTCCCTTATCAAGTGAATGCAGAAATCCAGATTTCTTTCCTACAGGCATTTTGTAGTACAAACAATTAAGACATCGATTGATGTGTCTGGTCACAAATTGTCTCATTTTAGGAAAATAAGAGCATTCCTTCAACTTACTCAGTGTCTTATCAATGCCTAGATGCATCAAGGATTTATGATGAGTTCACTTCTTACATCCTTGGGGGCGTAAAGCTTCCATGTCCCCTTTTTCACCTTGTAGACACGTCCTTTATACAGAGTGAATTTTCCCGTCAACTCTGCATCACCGTCCTCCAATTTCTTTCTCAAGGCTAAGATTTCTTCATCATTTCTTTGTAGAGCCGCTATCCACTCGGTATTGATCGAAATGCCCATCAAAGCTAATCCAATCAGTTCCACTTCTTTTGCCACACCAGATGGATTTCTACTCAAACTGTCTGCGACGACGTTACTCGTACCCTTATGATATTCAATACGATAATTGAACTCCGACAACCGCGCAAACCAACGTCCTATTCGCGCACTAAGGTCCCTTTTGTTGGCGAGCATCTTCAAACTGTTACAGTCCGTTCGAATCAGAAACTCGATGCCTAACAGATACACGCGAAATCGGTTTAATGCACTCACGATCGCCAAAGCTTCTAATTCGTCCTTAGTAGTTTTTCTGCAAAAATACGACACTGGGTGTAGTCTACCATGAGTCTGTTCTTACAATAACACGGCACCGAATCCGACCGCACAAGCGTCCGTGTGAGCTTCGGTTTTTGCACTTGAATTGTAGACTGCCAAAATAGGTTTGCTTGCCAAGCAAATTTTAATTTCTTGAAAAGCTTTCTGTTGTGCTTCTCCCCATTTAAAATTAGCGTCCTTTTTCAAAAGCTCAGTTAAGGGACTAATGAACGATAATCGCGAAGTTTTTCACAAATCTTGCCAAACCCATAAAACTTCTTGTTGTCTTGACGTCCGTAGGTGTTGGAAACTCTTCCACATTTTTCAATTTCCGAGCCCCTGGTGCAACTCCAGCATCTGATATTTGGAATCCTAGATATTCTATCTCCCTCGTGAAGAAATAGCATGATTTTCCTTATGTTCAAAGTCAATCCTGCGTCACTCAATGTGCATAACACCCGTTCTAAGTTCTTAATTCCTTCTTCGACCGTTCGACTTGGAATTATTATATCGTCGATATAAGCCATAGCCACATCGTATTGCAAATTACCTAACACCAAATTAATTAGCCGTTGAAAAACCGATGGGGCATTACAGAGTCCAAACGGCATTCGTTTAAATTTGTAATGTCCATTCGCTGTAATAAACGCTGTTTTCTCTTTGGAATCCAACTCATGGGAACTTGGTAGTAACCGCTACTTAAGGAGGTTGGGGCGTTAGGCAAAAATAATGAAAAAATGCTAAAATATATTTTTTTCTATAGTAGATGTTAAAGTCTCCTTTTGATCTATTCAAATCAAAAGGTCAAGGAGCACTTTAACCGCAAGGATAGATAAAGTAATACTTTAACAGCAGGGATAGATAAAGTAATTTATTTTTTTATTTTACAATTTTTGATTAACATTTTGATCTAAAACAACATTAATTGTACAACTTACATTTCCAGCAATATTAATTCGTGGAACATATATTTTTTCCTGTAATAACTGAACAGAAGAAGAAAAAGAATAAGAAGAACTAGAACTACAAGAATTTCCATAGAGTATTTTCTTCGATATCTCAACTTTTGTTGCTACTGAGTTTTCAATATAAGATTACCAGATCGGCGCCAGAATATGCTAACATTGTGGCTGCAGAGCGTCGGAAACAATGGCCGGTGTAACTTTCTACATTCGTTAAACCCAAAAAAACATCAATTTTCTGCGGAAAATTATAAAAAGTATTTATCCCCACAGGTTGGATGGTGCATTTTCTTTGTCAGTAACACTCACAACACTTTTACTATCAGTAATGCAGAATAACCGATCTTCTTTATTTCTGGTGTCCATTAGCGAAACGATTATGACCGATTTTCGATCATCAAGATGAGATGTTTCTAACTTGTATAATTCATTAGATCGACACGCTCCACCATATAAGCCCATTATCGCAACAACCTTTAGAAACAGGGATTCATCTCCAGCTTTTTGTAAAAATTTTGTTATATCCTCTTGCTCAAACACTTTATATTTCTTAGGTTTGTAACAATTTTTTCAGCAACGTTATCAGTTTGCTGTATCTCTAAACATTTACATTTTATTTGACATCGCATTCACTAAACTAAACGTATTCCTCACTTTGAAATATCACAATTTTCATTGATAAGTAGCGTAGATTTCAACATGCTGTAATAAGACCATAATGTTGAGGGCTTTACTTTCGTAGACTTTTCCGAAAAGTATGCCAGAAGGACCCTTTCGCTACCACTATTCTTTGCAGTTTTCCACTTTTGGAAGCACGTATCTTCTTTTTCGTAGACGAGGCGAGATTTTTGGGGCAGTAGCTTTCCCACGGCCTCTAATGCTTCTTCTACGTCTGATAGTAGATTTTCTTCATTTTCGCTCATCTCGACAGACTTTTCAACTGAACGCTCACAAATTTCTCAAAACAAAACGAAATAAACAAACTTTTGCTTAACCATAACAACGCTCATACTAATTAGACTTTAAAACCTTACACGATTCGTAATATTTTTTTATTAAGAAAATACACAATTTCTATAGAAAAAAAATGAATATTATACACGACGATAAATTTAATTATCTTCTCGAGCTTAATTAGCGTCTCGACTGACGTCTCGACGCTAAACAAAACTCTCGAAGATAAACTAAAATTTTATCGTCTTGTATAATAAATTACTATTTTTCAATGGATTATTTCATTACACAATTTTCTGTGAAAAATCCAAGATCATTAGGAAGTTTATTAAGCAGTAAATGCAATAAAACTGTTACATGTAGTCTTATGGAAAATCTGTCAACTCCACATGTGAATGGCACATTTTTTATTCTAACTAATGAACAAATAATTCCAGCAATACAGAAATTAACTATGTTATACTTTGATATTTCCCGATAATTTTAATGTTTTTTCCGATAAAGTTAGATTTAGCAAAGCGGCAACATTGTATTTAGAAATAAGTGGCGGGAAATTCGAATATTTCATATCTGACATTATTATGAAGATATCAATAAATATCAAGCTTTATATTATTACAAGTACAAACTCCTATTAATTTTTTTATTTAGTTAGATAAATGAAATGGTCGAGTTAACTATTGAAGTAATTTATTATCTACCTGGGGGTTGAGCTACCTACCAGGCGCGTCTCCAGGTGGCGGATAGGAGAATGGGTAAGAGTCTCTGACTCTGCCTAGTGGGAGGTTAGTAGGGAGGTGACGCATACCGTAAACCGCCTGTCTGCCGACAGGGGGCACGGGGGCTGGTCTTAAGTGACTGGCCGCGTTGATGAAGTACCACTATAAAAACTTCCCCATGCAACATGGTGACTGGTGTTGCAGATGCATAAACAGTCACCCACGTGATTGTGCCATGCGTGGCGACTCGTGCGGGTGGATGAAGGGATCCTGGTCGTTGAGCCTGATCTTGGCTACGGCCTTGGGAGCGCAACACGCCACTTTGGCCCGGATTTCACCCTAGACGGGCGGTCGAGACTAACCCACCTCGATCAATCGGCTGTGTCGTCCCGTCAGAGGGCCGACGGGGTGAGCCCTTGAGGAGCATTGGGTCATGCAACTGCGTGGGCGGCTTCGGCAGACCGCGTAGGCTGTGTGCAACAACCTCCTGGGGGCTATATCTCTCGAGTATCCCTGGCGTCGAAGCTCGGCGTCCCCATATGGGACTCCGTGGTGGGTGGGGAGCTTGGGAGATGAAGTAAAAAATCCCGGTATGGAGAATAAAAACAACTCCAACCAGGGACCGCAGGGTCCCAAAAAGATGCTGCAGAGGCAAAGGCGTGAAGGCGCCATCCCTGCAGCAACACCAAGAGCTGAGATAGGAGCAACCGGACGCCCCACGGGGCAGACGACACCTTCGGGTGGAGCAGAACTGTCGACGTCCGGTGTGGCGACTACGCCGCAAGGAAAGTGCGGGTTCGACCTAATGGGCAAAGGACTTACACTAATTCAAGCAAACCTGCACCGCTGTCGGGAGGCGGCGGTAACCCTAAGTCGTCACTTGACAGCAAAGCAGGTAACAATAGCCCGGCTACAAGAACCGTGGTGCGTAGGCAACCGAGTTTGTAGCATGGGCGACAAATTGTCCGGGACCACTTACGTGGGTTCCCTTAAAGAAAGACCCAGAACTTGTGTATATGTTTCAGGTCAACAAAACGCCTTCCAACTGACGGGCTACTGCAACCGAGATGTCACGGCTGTGCAGGTTAACCTAGAATTTGGAAGGAACGTAATAAAGGTAGTTTTTGCCTCAGTATACCTTCCCGGGGACTCCAGGGAGCCACCCCCTTCTACGGAGCTGGCGGACCTGGTTCAGCATTGTGAAAGGGAAGGAAAACAACTCATTGCTGGATGCGATGCCAACGCACACCACATCGTATGGGGGAGCGGTGATTGCAACAGCAGAGGAGCAGCACTGCTCGAATATCTTACGAGCACAAAGTTAGGAATACTCAATCGAGGGAGCGAACCTACGTTTGTCACCTCGAGGTGTCAGACTGTGATAGACATCACTCTCGCGACACAAGAGATTTCCAAACATGTAAGGGACTAGCAAGTATAATCGCATGTGACCATGTCAGACCATAGATGGATAACGTTTTCGTTAGAAGCAAAAGAGATGTTACCGAAGCCGTACAGGAACCTAAAACAAACTGACAGGGATCTATTTCTAGAAAACCTGTCAAATGTCAGAGGTCGGCTCGATATCTCTAATGATCTTAAGACGATCGGAGAACTGGAGAGGGCAGTCACTGACCTCACTAGGTCTCTGATGACGTCTTATGAGCAAGCTTGTCCGCTGAGATCAGGCACCCGCCAGGGCCACAACACCACATGGTGGTGTAAGGAACTGGAAAGGGGAAGAGCCTATCTGCGCAAGCTATTCAATAAAGCCAAAAGGACCAAAAATGCAGCCGACTGGGACGAATTTAAAGAATACCAGCGGCAATACAAAAAAGACGTTCGTTCTAAGCAGAGGTCATCATGGAGAAAATTCTGTGGGGATCTCGAATGTACCACCACCGCTGCCCGGCTGATGAAAATCCTGTCAAAGGATCCGGGACAGCAAGTAGGTAGCTTGAAGAAAGGGGACGGCACATACACGGACTCTGCTGATGAAACAGCCAAAGTACTGATGGCTACACATTTTCCGGGCTGTGTGGTCACAACGGATGTGAATCCGATCCAAAGCTGTCCGAAAGCCCCCTCCCTGGAGGACTGGGCTGAGGCTGCGCGGATTGTGAACCATACTAGCGTAGAATGGGCTATAAGAGCTTTCAAACCCTTCAAGTCACCGGGCGTGGACGGAATCTTCCCGGCTCTGCTACAGTGGGGACTTTCGGAAATTCTGGACAACCTCGTGATAATTTTTCGGGCATGTATTGCACTCGCATACGTACCGGAAATGTGGAGGGAGGTGAGAGTTGTCTCTATCCCCAAACCAGGGCGAGGAGATTATTCTCTCGCGAAATCTTTCCGTCCCATAAGTCTCACATCGTTTTTGTTAAAAACTTTGAAGAGACTATGCGACTACCAAATAAGGGATGGGGTGCTAAGAGCCAAACCATTACATCCCAACCAACATGCATGTTCAACCAACAACATGTTCCAGGGAAATCGACCGAGTCCGCTCTACACGAGGTGGTGGGGCGGATTGAGGGAGCCCTGGAGCACAAACTATTCCCCTTAGGAGTATTCATCGACATCGAGGGGGCTTTTGACAAGACCACCTTTGATAGCGTCGGGCGAGCACTTCAGAACCGCGATGTCTCAGGAACAGTATGTGACTGGATTCAGCGGGTGCTGGACTGCAGAACCGTACAGATTAGTGTAGCGGACGCAACTACTCGAGGAGTGGTTAAGAAGGGCTGTCCTCAGGGGGGAGTTCTCTCCCCATTACTATGGGACATAGTAGTGGACGACCTTCTATGCACACTCAACGAGGCGGGATTCTACGCTATCGGATACGCAGAAGACCTGGTCATACTGCTTACTGGTAAGTACGAAAATGTACTATGCGACCTTATCCAGACAGCACTCTGCCTGGTACAAAAATGGTGTAAGAAGGAGGCTCTGGCTGTGAATCCACAAAAGACAGAGCTAGTCCTCTTCACGAACAGAAGGAAGATGGGACAGCTAAGGCTGCCCTCCCTTAACGGCGTCAAGCTGAAACTCTCGCAGGATGTGAAGTACCTGGGCGTTATGTTGGATCATAAGCTGTCTTGGAAAAAGCACCTGGAGAGCAAAATAGACAAAGCTATACGGCCGTCATCAGACCGATGCTGAGCTACGGAGCAATTGTCTGGTGGCAAAGAGTCAGACAAAAAACAACGATGACACGTCTCGGACGCATCCAACGGATGGCATGTGTCGCTGCGACGGGCGCCATGAGAACCACCCCGACCGCAGCTCTGGAGACTATCCTGTGTCTGCCTCCTATCGATCTCTTCGTGGAGGACATGGCACTTGCCTCCGCTCGCAGGCTGCGGGAAGGTAACCTTTGGAAAGCTGGGAAATCAGAACGCGGGCACGCCCGCATCTTGAGCGAGGGACTCCACAGAATACCTCTCCTGGGTGCGGGATCGCCTGTCCTCAATATGCTTTCGAAAAATCCTATGCAGTGCATATGGATACAGAAGAACATCCGAAGTTTGAGATTTCAATCTTCACGGATGGATCAAAAACGAAAGCAGGCTCTGGATCGGGAATTCACATCCCCGAAATGAACTGCAATCTCAGTGCAACCCTAGGGGAATGCGCCAGTATTTTCCAGACGGAGATCGCGGCCATTCTTAGGGATGCCACAGAAATCACTGGGCGCAATGTCAGTGAAAAAACGATGTGCTTCTTCAGCGACAGTCGAGCAGCTCTGCGGGCTCTGGCCAGTGGCAGGATTACCTCTCAAGTGGTACATGACTGCCATCTGGCACTGTCGAGAATAGCACTAAACAATGTCGTTGAGCTAAGATGGGTTCGAGGACATAACGGTAATGAGGGGAATGAGAGGGCCGACGAGCTGGCTCGACAGGGTGCAACGGGAACACCGGATGGAACCGAACCGCTCATCCGACCGGCTAATCGCTACCTCTCAAACCTGATCAAAACTGACACCCATTCTAGACACTGTGCTAGATGGGAAACGACAACAGGCTGCAGACAAAGCAAGATTTTTATCAAAAATCCTTGCTTTAAAAGAGCCAAGTCTTGTCAAGGGACAGACTCCGCCTTTTGGTGGGCATCTGGACCGGTCACTGCAGGCTAAATAAACACCTCCACGTGATGGGGGTGGTCAACGACCCAACGTGCAGGGGGTGTTTAGAGGAGGACGAGACTCTCGAACATATCCTACGGGAATGTCCGGCTCTCGCCTCGACCAGAAAGTCCATACTGGGGGAGACATGGCCCAGCTGGGCCAACTTCAGGTGTACCTCGCCTGGAACCATCCTAACTTTTTTCGACAACGTCGGATGGCTGGATGAGAGACAGGAATGAGGGACGCGAGGGGGTGACACAATGGGCCCGCGGTGTGGTCTAAGTGTCGGTGAGGGGAGCAAATTTGCTCACACCCCTCAACACCTAATCTAATCTAATTTATTATCTAATTTTTGAATAGGTATAATAAATACAATAATTAAATATGAGATAAACATACATATAAATTTAACTTATTTTTTCAATAAACTTAAAAGAACTCTATTGTACACTGATAAACGATGAACTTGACGTGAAAAGAAACTCACAAAATTTACAATGATTGAGAAAAATACAAACTAATTAATTCCTGTCAAACTGGCCAAGTGTTTTTCAGTTTTCACAAAATCACTTATAGTCAGCTCACTGAGAGTATCCACCCGCACTGCAGCATCTTTGCAAGTACATAACTATAATCTCATAATTGTCTTTCCAACAGTCAACCATTATTTTCAATTCACCTGGTCCAACTTGTATTGACTTGCAGGTCAAGGACATTTCTGATGTTTCTACAGATTTAATTCATGCTCTGGGGGGCGCGGACGGTTTTCAAGCCTTCAACAGCAGTATGGCTATGTGAACCCCCTTGAATTAAAGTTGAAACTTCAACACTTGACAGTTCTTGACGATTTTCCATTTTGAGATTACTGCATCTGAATGATGATTGTGGTAGGTTCTGTGTTGGACAGGTATCAGGTTTTAACTGCTTTTTCGTGCCCCAACCTTCAGTTTTAAAGAATTCGTATTTTAGGTTATGTTTCCTTCTTTTTAAAACTCCTTACCTGAACGCTCATAATCACCTTTTTCAGGTCAGGATTTTTCTTTCTCACGCAGTGGGAATTGAATACGCAACAGTTATCACTTCTAAATAACATTTTTGGTTAATTTCATTGCCGCAGAAATAAAATGACACTTTCCAATAATATAGAGAGTGAATGCTGCCAACTCTTCAATTCTAAGCAACGTTGCCGCTTGAACACTGTTCAATTTCCTCATTCTAATTTACAATTTTTAATTAATTTTATGATTTTTTAATTATTGAACTATAAAGTTTAGATGTTTCTATATATCTTTTTAAATTATTTACTTCAATAATTTTGCAAAAATCGTAAATTGTAATACATTTTTCTTTGTAATATTTATTTTCTTTAAGTTTGGACAAAATATCCAAAAGTTAATCTATCAACTTAAAATAATAATATAAAATAAAATAAAATAGTTGATTTATAATAATCGAAAATGGTCCAGATATGCATTTATTACAATAGTAATTATATTGCAAATGTTACAATTATTTGTAATAAGTAATTACAAAACAGTTCCGACTGAGATATCAATTAATTTTTGGTTGGGACTATCCCACCCCAACCTCCTTAAATCTAAACTTGTAAAATATCTCATACCGTGCATTCGGCATTCGGTCCAGTTGATCGTCGATAACCGGAATCGGATAATGATCCTTCACGGTTTGCTTGTTGACTGCCCGATAATAATCAATGTACATCCTCGTGTCACCTGTCTTCTTCTTTACCAACAAGACCGGGCTGGCGAAAGGTGAGATAATATCCTCTATAATATCGGCATCTTTTAGTTCTTGTACGATGTCTTTTACTTTTTGTTTCTCCACATTTGCCATTCGATAAGGTCGAATATAAATCGGAGTATCGCCCTTCATTGTAATACTCATCTCTATCTTGTCAGTCAAACCAATCTGACGAATGTTTTTGGCAATAAGATGTCTGTGTTCATTTAATAATCTTAAAACTCCGTCTGCTTCATCTTTTTTTTAGATCTGTATTAATTTCTTCAAAAGTCACTGATTGTTCATTTACTTCTATTTTCTCTTCTGGTTCTGATCTATTCATTTCACAAACTTCTCCTTTTGTGATCGTATGACCTTTATGAAAGTTGAGTGCTCGACCAGAAATATTGAGCACAGGTAAAACAGATTTTCCCTCTTCATCTGTTGTTATTAAGCATCGGGAAATAACTTGTCCTCCTTCTACACATAAGGTAAGATATTCACATGCCTTAGGTAATTCTCCGGAATTGTCACCGATTCACAGGTAGAAATTTTAGACTCTTTGATGTCTTCGCTTTTAATGTTTCCTAAATTCGCGAGATTTGTACTGATCTTCAGTTCATTACTAGTACTCAAGATGATTACATGACTTTGTTCCGTATAGGGGTGTCCTACCAGCACAGGTACTAACTGGCTGTCGTTTGGCACCACATCTGCCTTGACCTTTGCAGTAACTCCGTCTGTTAGATCCACGGTGACTAAACCCATTGGTTTTACGATTCCCTGACCATACCCAACTAGAGGTTCCAGATCTATTTCGTAATACGCGAGACCCATTTCTTTCAAATTGTCTTAACGAATGGTAACACAGCTGCTCTCTAGGTCAATATAACATTTTGTCGGCCTTCCATTGACCCATGCATCTTTGAAATATTTGGCATGAGCATCGCCTCCAATTTGCAAAACTGGCTGATTCCCGTGACTAGAACTGCTGACAACATTTTTGCTTTTCTGTTTTCCACAGTCCCCACCATTAAAAGATTTCCATGATTGTTTGTCTCTAATACTATCACTTATATAGGTACTTGCCGATTTGATGTCTGGAAGCAATTCGCACGGTTTCTGATACCGACTTAATGGTCCCAGATGATCCCGAAACTTGATGTTCAATCCATCCACGATCCACTCGATGGCTTCTTTTTCGCTCATGTTAGCTCTGTTACACTTTGCAAGTTTCTCGTAGAAATACTCCACAATATCCTGGTTTCCTTTTTTCTTGTAATTTTGGGCTTCAAGCCTCACTGTCACTTCACTCCGATCGCAGGGAAAGTTTTCGCGTAGTAACACACACCAATCTTGCCAATTACGCTTCGTTCGAGGTAAACTGTCCCGCCATGATTTCGCGACACCACACAGCTTCGATAACGCGAAATGTCGTCCCAGTCGTATATCTCTCCATATTCTTCAATTTTGTCGATCCACTGACTTATTGAGATGTTACCCTTGACAGGATCAAAATCTGGTAAGACTTCGTGTACGTTGCGGAAATAACGAGGTTCCATCGAATCCTCTTCGTATCTCGGACTTCCTTCGATACCTTCTGTCATTTTGTTATAAATATCGGCAACTCTTGCTCTTATAACAAATTCTTGCGACAACGATCGACAGCTCTAACTGCTCGTTTCGCGACACCGACAGATAAGTTAGCACTTTCCGAAATTACGACAACGAACTTCTCACACGAACCTTACAACGATCACCACACCGAATTTCCAAATTGCAATCACGATCACGATCCAACTTCTGATAAAACTGTAGGGTTTTTACTCTGGTAGTTGAATTAAAACACTCACAAAAGTATCACTAATTTAATTTAAAACTTAATAATTGATATAATATGTCAATAATAGCGCTTGGGTTACAAATGATCATAAATCGCGAACGCGGTAACAATAATTAAAGATCAAACGACTTACCTGTAAGGAAGTTCAATCGTAATTATACGAGCACTCGGTCA
The DNA here is from genome assembly GCA_963583935.1 of Diaperis boleti. Taxonomy (NCBI): domain Eukaryota; kingdom Metazoa; phylum Arthropoda; class Insecta; order Coleoptera; family Tenebrionidae; genus Diaperis; species Diaperis boleti. The sequence continues at coordinate 32,389,496 of OY757242.1, read as the reverse complement.
GCCTAGACAACTTATTGTAGTATGCATAAATGTGCAGACTGTACCACTATGTTTAAAGTCAAAGAAATTTTCTCCCTTTCTACTCTCCTCTCCCCTATGGTTCCCCGCACCCATATCTCTCATTCTGCATTTAGTGAATTACAGAATTACTTACATTGTGGGGTGGGAGATTTAGGGTGGTTTGTCTAGGCTGACCGAGTGCTCGTATAATTACGATTGAACGAATTGATAAGTAACTTAGGAAAAAACTTTCTGTAGCTACGTGTTACTGTGTATATAAAGTATGTGTTTTTATACGAAAAAGTTCAAACGGCTATGGCCGTCGATGCCACAACGTAGAAATTTGTTTGTACCATTTATGACACAGGCGGCCATAGACGTCTTCTTTATTTTACAAAAAATATTTTTATTGTGCTTACATAAGTACATATTTATTGATGCCACAACTTAAAGCATGGTGCGGGACACAAGGGTGGGTTCCCAGGACACGACTCACATCTATATCTTGTTTCTTTGCGTTTGTTTCCTATAGTACATTGTCTACATCTCAGGAAGATATGGGCCTTCTTGTTATTATCGGGGAGTGGGATTTCCTCCAAAAAGTGTTGTTCATTATGATTTGTTTTTAATTTCTTTTGTGTTTTTTTGAAGTGTACAAAACTACGACCATCATCGGCATCTTCTATCTGCATGAGAGATCTTACTACAGCTTCTCTAAATTCAACAAACTTTATCTTTTTTGTACGTATACCAGCATTATACGAAAAGTAAGCGTTCCATACCGCTATATCTAAAAGGTGAAATATTACTTTTTTATACCATCTAATGGTTTTGCGGGGACAACTATAATAGCTCATCATTTGATCGCTTCTGTCAAACATATGTTGGTTGTATGCATCTATTTCGCAAGGTTTCAGTTTTTCGACCCCATATCTATTTCTTATAGTGACAATTCTAGGCTGATATGCAGTTGTAATGGCGTGTACATCGCGTTTATCCTTCCATTTGCTCACATATATGCTAACGTTTTCTTTTTTTCTCCATACATAATCCCCCTTTCTAAGTTTTTTTTTATGACAATTGTAGGATTGCCTCGTCGGTTTTATATGTAAGCAATTTGGCCGATAAAGACACACTATTATAGAAATTGTCCATGTACACATGATGGCCTTTATTTAGGTAAGGTCTTAGAAGCCGCAGCACCAGCGCTTCAGTTTTGGGACCTTCTTCTGGTTCTTTGTGGACTCGTCCTTGGTATATCTCTAAAGTTAAAATATAACCATCAGTTGTAGTCAGTGCGTAAAATTCGATACCGTAAAACTTACCTCGTTATAGACGCAAAATTACAACATGTATTTATACCATACAAACACAGAATATCAGTACACACTTCAGTTAGACTGGTAAAAAAACACTACAATTACATCCACGTGCTTTGCTTATGTCAAAGACGTTTCTGTTTGTTGGCCTCAACCTGTCACGACAACGACGGCTATGGCCGCAACCGGTAAAATCCGAGCGCTTGATGTGACACTCCAACAGAATTACACACTAAAACGACGTTCCAGGACGTTGCTGGCGTTATTAAATTATGTTAAACATGCCTCGATTAAAATCAAACAATCGAAACTATTGTTTTTAATTACTTTTGAATAGCCGGTAAAAAAAGGGACCTTATTTTTCAGTTTTTCTCTGCCAAACAAAAAAAACTTTTGATCGTCAACAAATTCGGGAGTCAAGAGTTCATCGACAAATGAAGAGCTTGGGAAAAAGCCATCAAATCAAATAAAAAAATCACACAATACATGAGATTCTGCTCCCTGCATTTCAAAGCAGATGATTTTTTCACTGATCTTCCAGATAATAAGTTTCCCAATTTTAAGCTGACCAAACGTACTCCTGTTGGGAGTATGTATATTTTATGAGCTGTACTCCGGAGGATAGTTCTACTGCAAATGTACTCCCTTTTTATTCAAATGTACTACCTGTACTTCTTTTCCTTTGTATCTTAATTTTTCGGCAGACATCATCGATTTGTCTCGTTTCTGTGAGCGCGTTTCTATACATAGATGGTAGGTAATATGGGATACTCATTCATTTCTGGAAATGCAGAGTACTGAGTAATCATATTATGTTTGTTGAGGTCTTTCTTAGTTTCGCCTTTATATTTGATACGAGAGTTCAACAACAATTTATTGAAAAGTTATCTTTCAGTAAATAAGGTAATTATGAATCAATTACATAAAAAATTACTTCAGTTTTCATATATGTATAGAGGAAAAAAAAATGGTAAGGTAAGCTCAGAAGGGCAGACGTCGAAAAAATAATTTTAAAGATAACTTACCTACAGAAAGAATTTCCTTTTATCCATACTTTTATCCATCTCGTCAACAATAAATAGTCAGCTTAAATTTCTAAGTTAACCCTTGTGAGGGACAAGTTTTTATTAGATGAAACAATTTGTTCTGTGCGGAAATGGCGGAATCCAAGACGAATATAGATAAATCACCCCGATATACTAGAACAGGTGGATGATGTGCCACTGTTGGAAATAGCTGAAGAAGATGTACATGAACAAGTGCGTTTTTTACTCCTGGAAATATCTAGGCAAGATGTTCATGAACAAGTTTCAGCTTAATACAGAACATACTCAAGCTGAGAGGTCGACGAAAGATGTAACAGTGCAAGATGATGTGAATATTCCTTCACAGAACCAATCGTTATTACGCCGTTGGCGTCGACTTCCATTTGTCACTTTATTGTTTATTGCTTATTGCTTAATAAATTGGTTAATAACACACAAATCGGAAGGTTTAACTACTATAAACGTAAAATTAAGATGTAACCAAAAAGCAAGGTTATGTTACCATCCGCCTTTGGCGGCCATGTTTGTGGCGGGAATCTTAACTTGAATCGCGAATAACGTGCTCATGTATCAGGACGTCGAAAACTCGGGGTGTCACATAAGTCCCAAACGCCAAAACGTCTCCAAACGTCGCTGTCCGTCAACGTGTTAATCTTTAATTATACTTCGCACTCGGTCAGCCTAGACAACTTATTGTAGATGTTCGAAGCTAATATTGTGTATTCTGTAATTGCAATCCAAGGAGCGAAACCTGGTCCTGGTAAGAAAACTCCTGTAGCAAATTTTACAAAGTTGCTATTTGATTTTTCAATAACATGAAGTCTAAATGTAATTAAAGTTTATTTTGTTAACATTTCCTATTATTTCTAATACCTAAGACTATTCTACAAATAGCAAAAGTTTATTGAATAAGAGCTTAACAAAGTATTGACTTTGCAAAGGCTTCCGATTCATTAACAGGTCGATTGTAGAAACGGAAAAAAATACTGGAATTTGGTGACCATCCGGCTGTCTTTCTTATAGTGTCTATATGAAGCAACCGATGTGGTAGCATGACGAGTGATATAAGGCGTAAATTGTTTTATGTCAATTCCACTCTTTGCTAAAATCGATTTTCTCCAACGGGATAAAGTTTGGACACTAGCGGTATGATAGGGTTTTTTAGTTGTGATAAATAGATATTTAATGTTTCCTCTTAATTTGGATGTTTTGTTTAAATACATCTGTAGGGTTGATGCGACACATAAGGTGGGTTTGTCTTTAAAAAAGGGTAATACTAATCTTGGTTGTTCTCGTTTGGCATGTGAAGTTTTTATCAATTCAGTTATTAAAATCTCTAGCTTATCTTCCAAATTAACAATGTTTTCAATGTTTATTTTGGAGAATGTTTGTAACCGATGACCCGTACATAAAGCTAAGAGGGTAATAAGCTTAATAGTAAGCAATTCTAACGAAAGATTTTCTAATGGATGTAAAGTGGACAAATAGTGTAAAACTGAGACGGGATCCCAGGTGGATGTATGTCTAGGGAACTGTGGTTTTAACCTTTTAGATATCGATTTAAAAATTTCTCATTATGGTAGTGGATATTAAATTTATAGCTGATCAGTGTGCATTTAAAGTTGCATAATTGGTCCCTGTTTTTAATTGTAGGTTCAAGAAACTGGCAATGTTGTGCATGGTTGGATTGAAAACACTAGTAGGTATCCGAGGATGTGCAAAATGTCCACCATTCCGCATATGTAGTGTTGTATTGTTTTAATGTGCTGGAGGCTATGAACGAAATCATCACCTCTGCACAGCTATCCGTAAAGCCCTGCATTAATAATGCCTGCCTGAGACAAACCCGGCCACCAGGATAAGGCTGTGCCAAAGTAGATGCCTGCAATTAAAGGGGAACAATATAACTTTTTATGTGTCCGATTTAGTGGGGAAAATTGTTAACATCTTGAGAAATAACGGATACCAAGATTGTGTTTTCCAATCAGGAATAACAATGATTCCTTCAGCTTTATCATATCTGATTTTATTTAAAACTTTGGCTATGAGTGTGAAAGGAGGAAAAGCATAAGGAGGTCCAATTAATGGTGAACGCATCTACAGCTATAGATTCTGGATTCTTTTTCCAAGCTACAAACAAATTGCATTTCTTATTTAAATGTGAAACAAATAAGTCTATTGTCGGTAAACCAAATTTAAGAACAATATTTTGAAAAACTAATAAATTCAGAGAATATTTTGTCATGATGTTTGTTATTCTAGATTCTCTATCGGTTTTCTCATTTTCTGAGGATTTTATGAATGAAGCAAAAATCCAAATATTCCACTCTTCACACCATTGCCATATCTCTTTCGCTAGTTTTGCCAGTTTAGGATATTTGACTCCTCCCATACGATTGATATAACATATAGCCGTTGTGTTATCTATTCTGAGAATTATATCACAGTTTCGTTTCTCTCTGACAAAGCACTTTAATCCTTTAAATACTGCCAATAGTTCCAAAAAATTAATATGGTGTTGTAATTCCTCTTTTTGCCAAAAAACCATGAGTTCGTTCTCCGTTATAAAATATACTCCACCCTGTACGAGATGCGTCTGAATAAATTTCCATTACATATTTATGAGGTAACAGAGAGTTCGTGGTTTTTGGGATGGTTTCTAACCACCAGGATAAATCTGTTTTTATGTCATTATTAATCTCAATCGTTTTGTCAAAGTCACCTCCCGATTTCTTTAAAGCTAAATATTTTTGTCTCTCCAGTGTCTTTGTATAAATATATCCATAATTTACTGCCGGACATATTGCAACTAATGTACCAATTATTTTGGCCAACTGTCTTATTTTACATGATTTTAAATTCACAGATCGTGTGAGAATCTCCATATTCTTCTTGATTTTTTCAACCGGTAGATACAGAGTTAGTTGAATTGAATCAAATATAAAACCTAGATATTTAATACTAGTTTTAGGTGTCACTCTTTAGAACTCACTCTTTTTCAAATTTATGATAAAACCTAATTTTTTGAGTAGTGATAAAACTGTATTTAGATTTTTTAGACATGTCTCACTGTTCTCTCCCATGATTAAAAAATCATCTATATAATAAACGCATATGATACCCTGTTTTCTTAAGAAATGAGCCACTGGTTTCAGTATCTTAGTGAACACATATGGTGCTGTTGCAATGCCAAAAGGCATGCATGTGAAACAATACCGTTTTCCATTAAATATGAATTTTAAATATTTGTGAATGGAAATTACGAAATATGCGTATTTCAGAACAATTGATGTCATGAAGCAATTATGGGTCATTAATTTTTTGCTGGGCTATCTTATGTTGAAACGGTTTTGAGAAAGAAAGTCTTTATAACCCCTAATATTCTAATATAACCATTCTAATATAACCGGATCCGAGGTCAGTGAGGTCCACTGGGAATAGAAATGTTTTAAACGTCCAGCGTAAGCTTTTACCTCTACCATTATTTAAGTATATACTTAAACAATGCCTCTACTGACGGCTCCTGGTTCAGGATGACTGCTTCGCCCATCTCTGTGACCTGTTGGTTGCTGCACGAGGTTGATCTTCGCCAGCCCCCCCCCCCCTCCTCCTTGTTTGACAGATATGTCCTGTGCCCATTCGATTTTTGGGATGCCGCCAGTAACATCATTGCTGGCCGGCGAAAAAGATAGAGGTTAAGGGGTCACATGACCTAAAACCTCAGACAAACAGCGCAATATGCAATAATTTTTGGGCGATTTTGCTGCGAGCCGCCAAATCCGATCCAAAAAGCTGGGAGTCCAACGTACCCGATCTTGCAACCAATTGCATTGTTGTGTTCAACCTTTGATATATTCGGTGGCGACGATGTTGCGAAATCAGGAAATGGCTGTGTGTGAACAATTTTGCTGCGTCCACTAACCCCGGTATTAGCGATGTTTTAATATCGTTAGTTACCCAATCTTTTTCTAGTTGTCTGTTGAGGCTGGACGCTCACCCCCTTTCCAATAGTAGACTGGATGTGTGCTAAAAAAGAATCGGGTTTTTCCTTCATAGACGTTAAGATGAAATGTACCTCCGCATTTAGTTTTGGCGGATTAAGAAGGGGACAATTTTCAGGGATAGCCCATTGTTCAATTAATTTTGATTTTGTGTCTTTATCCAGGCCGTTGGATAAATACTTTTGCCAGCGTGTCGCTAAATCGGGATTTATAGCAGGTCCTACTTTTTTTTGTTGAGGATGGATCCTCTCCCAAAAGCGCCGCTATTTCTTGTTGTTGTTCCATCTCCGAGCCAAGAGGTAACGACCCCCCTAAAGCGAGAGATTCCGCATCGGAACGACTATCTTCCGACTCACTCGAACCTATAATATAAATCCGGTAAAAAGTACTGTTGATGAGGGTTAAAACGATATGCGAAGTCGAGTGCGATAAGTTTTTTTTTATCGGAGTGACTTCAAGGCGTAATTGTTTTTAGTATTGGCCTTGGAATTTTCTCCGTATAGTTGCATCTCTTCAAGACGGATAACCTTATTAAATTGTGTTACCCTCTTGGAATTTTAATTATTGGGCTTTTCGAGGTTCGGGTAAAAAGTAAAAATGAAACCTTTCAATGCAACTCTTCAAGAGAAACCGGGAAACAAAAGCCACCCGTTTAAACTCTTGGTATTAATCTTTTAATAGTTGCATCTCTTCAAGACGGATAACTTTATTAAATTGTGTTACCCTCTTGGAATTTTAATTATTGGGCTTTTCGAGGTTCGGGTAAAAAGTAAAAATGAAACCTCCAGATGCAACTCTTCAAGAGAAAACCGGGAAACAAAAGCCATCCGGTTAAACTCTTGGTATTAATTACCGACTTGTCCGTTCTTGCTACCTAATTTTGGAACGATTTTAAAAAAAATCACTTACTGTTTTCCGACTCCGTGTCCATTTCTTCTTGACGCCCTCCAGTTTCGATGAAGAACGCCGTTTCCTTGCTCTCGGCATTGTTGAATTTTCCGCGACGTGGTACCGGCCGCACTAAATGCAAGAATGAGAGATATGGGTGCGGGGAACCATAGGGGAGAGGAGAGTAGAAAGGGAGAAAATTTCTTTGACTTTAAACATAGTGGTACAGTCTGCACATTTATGCATACTTCAATAAGTTGTCTAGGCTGACCGAGTGCGAAGTATAATAATTATTATCAGGGTAACAACTGACGAATTCATCCCTACTGGTTCCTTTTATGCAAAACACTCGTCCCACTACTTGGTAATATTTCTACCAATCAACTTCAAACCTTTTTCAATCTCAAACATACTGGACTTTCAGAAAGATCGTTACTTTCGTTCGTTTTCCATAAATTTCGATTGGTTACACTCAATCGTATCACTGCTTCCTAGTCCTAACCGTCGAAAGGCGACAACCAACGGTCAAGTCTATATAAAATTACAACATAAGGCTTGATGTCATTGTGGTTATTAATTTGTTCCTGTCCATTTTTATTTAAGGGCATGATCGAAGGTTTCTGAATAATGTAATTTCTCCGTTGGGTTTACGTTTGTAAGAAATTAATTCTTTATAAAGAATATCGGTACCGATTAGCAGGGGTGGATCTACCATTTCGGGAAAAATATAAAAATCTGCTTCAAGTGTTAACTCCGGAAATTCAACTATTAATGTAACTTTCTCGGTTATCTTCGCTTCAGAATTAATAGTTTTTACAGGAATCGAGCAAATTCGCGGTTGTAATTGCAATTGCCTTACAAGTAAATCTCCAATAAGCGATATTTGAGCTCCGGTATCTATAAGTGTGTCGACTGGTATTCCATAAACAATAGCAGCTAAACAACCCGAAGAGCGCGAAGCGCACAAGAATTTAACAGCTTTTTCATTCCGGCCTTGACTGCGTTGTTTTGGGAAACATTTATCAACGGTATGACCAAATTTGTCGCAGAAACTGCATTTATCTTGATTCAAATAATAATAATTAGTGCATTGATTTTTTACATGACCACGACGGCCACATCCGTTAATAAATAAATAAATAAATAAATAAATAAATAATGACTTTATTAAGGGGCGAAGTCTAGCACAATGCTACTCAACTTAACCCCAAATAAAAACAAAACAATAAATTACAAAGTAAGAAAAGCTAAATAAAAAAAGAAGAAGAAAGTATACAATTACAATGTTAAAATTAGGATTACATATTATTGGACTTCATAACTGAAGAAAATACAATTTTATTTTTTTCTTAAAGTTATTAAGCGTTTGACTCTTTAGTGGATTAGGCAGGGAGTTAAATATTTTTATTGAGTTATATGAAAAACTTCGATAGTATAAGGATGTCTGAAACCGTGGTAAACTTAACTTGGAAACTGCCCGTAAGTTAAAGTTATGTAGCTGTGATCTAGGTATCAGCTTCTGACTGAGATAAGGTGGTGTAGAGGACTTCAATACCGAAAAAGTAAGACAAGCTAAGTTACACTGAAACTGCTTATCAATTTTTAACCATCGCATTTCGTTGATTTTGGCTGAGATGTGATCGAATTTTTTAAGCCCCCAAACGAACCTGGCACAGTTATTTTGTATTCGTTGAATACGTGTTTTGGCAAGATAATCTAAACATGGATAGTAGACGATCAAAAGGTAATTTAAAATGGAAAGCACTAAAGCTTGGGCTAATTTTTTTCTTAACTTAAAGTTGAGGATTAAAAAATTGTTATACAGAACTTTCAAAGGTGCGTATGTTTTCTTTATAAGGTAAGAAATGTGTTCTCGAAATCGGATGTTTTCGTCTAGTATTAAACCCAACAACTTAATCTTTGTGACCGGTGCAATCTTGATGCCGTTAAGAAATAGGCTGATATGTGATTTCAAGTTATTATGAAAATTTCGCTTGCAAAAGTAAATGACGTTGCATTTGTTAGGGTTTAATTGGAGACCATGATTTTCAGAATATGTCTGTAACAGGCGTAAATCTGCGTTAATTTGCAAGTTAGCAAGAGTGATGTTGTTAGGATTGAAAGAATAGTATAGTTGTGAATCATCTGCGTAGTGAGTCAAGTCAGAGAAACGGACGTATTTGTACATGTCAAAAATATAAATTGAGAACAAAAGGGGACCGAGAATGGATCCTTGTGGGACTCCCGAGGTGACCTTTCCGTAACTGGAAGATAAACTATTAGCCTCCACAAGTTGCGTCCTGTGTGACAGGTATGATCGGAAAAAATTTGACGCGTTGGTATCCAGTCCAATGTGCGATAGTTTTGAAATTAGTAAGTCATGATCAATCGTGTCGAAAGCTTTTGAAAAATCAAGTGAGATGAGTGCTGAGTATAAGCCTCTATCCCGATCTTTAATTATAGTGTCGACCAAATTAAGAAGGGCGGTGGTGGTGCTGTATCCCTTCCTAAATCCTGATTGGGTATAAGTGATTATGTTATTCAATATAACATACGAATACAATTGATTGTGTACAACTCTTTCCAAAATTTTTGAAATAGTAGGTAATATACTTATTGGTCGTAACTCATTGTGAGACTGAGGACTAGAAATCTTGGGAATAGGAGTAACTAGAGATTTTTTCCATGCATCCGGGAAAAATCCGCTTTCGAGACAGGAGTTTACTATATGGGTAATGTGGGGAGATACTACTGGACTGCAAAGTTTTAACATTTTGGCGTTTATTCCGTCCAGACCAGTGGAATTTGACTTAAGTTGCAGAATGATTGTTCTAATTTCCTCAACTGTGGGTAAACGAAATGTAAAGTTTATTTGGTTCGTGAATTTGGAACTTTCATAGGAGGCACACGCAGCAGGACAGTTATGAGATGGGGTAAATACCGACAAAAAATGGTTATTGATTAGATTTGCATCATTAAGTTCAGGTGGTATGGAGAGCCGCTTGTCTTGAACAATACGGAGCTTTTTAAGATTATTCCATAGGCGTTTACTATCTTCACATTGTAGGGACATTGCATTAAGATATGATTTTTTCTCTTGTCGAATGACAGAGAGAGTAAAATTTCTAAGCTGCTTATATGAATTCCAGTTGACAATGTTTTTGTTTTGTTTAAATTTACTTAAGGCAGAGTCACGCAATCTCATCAGATGTCTAACATTATGAGTGAGCCAAGGGGCATAGGGTTTTGTAATTTTTACTGTACGAACCTGTGCATGCTTGTCAAAAAGATTCAAAATGTTTTCAGAAATATACTGTACCTTGCTATTTATGTCATTCATGTAATATATAGAATCCCAATCAATGTCTTGGAGGTCTTGATGGAAAGATTCTTCACAAAATTCATTGAAGTTTCTATATGAAATAATTTTTGCTTGATTTAGTTTAGTTACCGCGATATCTATTTCACAAAATGGGATTAGATGGTCGGTAAACGAAGCAGAAATTGTACCGGAACTAATAACTACGTCAGCAAAATTGCAATATATTGGGTCAATTAATGTTTGCGAAAATTGGGTAATTCTAGTAGGTTCGTTTATTATTTGCTTAAAGCTATAATCTGCGATAAACGAAAATGCAAAATTAGGTAAGTGCAAATGATCCATATTAACGTCGCCTAAGATAATGATTTTTTCATAGGTGAGCATGGCTTGAGGATTTCTTCAATGTTGTCTTTAAAAAGTCGTACATTGTGATTAGCCGGGGATCTGTATATCACGTAAAGCAGAAATCTAAAACGATTAATTTTTATCTCAAGTGCCAGGTATTCATGCGAGTCGCAGTTTTCCAAAAAATTATCATGAGGAACAATATTGGCTGAAAGAGTTTCACGCACATACGCACCTACACCTCCCCCTCTAGAAGCTCGATCCCTACGAAAAATCTTATATCCAGGAATGTTAAGCATGTTATCAGAAATACCGTCAGAGAGCCACGTTTCAGACAGACACATAATATCGAAATGATTAGTAAGTAAAATATCCATGAAAGAGTCAAATTCAGAGAGCAAGGAGCGCACGTTACTGTGACCAATTTTTAATTGTTTAAGTGACTCTGATCTTAACTGGTTAATGTTGTGACTATTAGCATGATTATTAGCTAATAGATTATAGCAAATTATATTTTCACTCTTGCAGACGGTGCGGTGATGACCGAATCTGGAGCACTTGAAACAGCGGGAAACTGCTATGTGGTCAGTACAGGTGCAAGCTGTCCAACCAACGTAGAGTGTATTTCGGTTATTTACAATTTTTTGGCGCAAAATAGCAGGCAGTTCAATAACAGAGCTGCAACTGTATTTTAGTTTAAATTTCTTAATTATTTTAATATGAGGCGCAAGTTCTGTTTTGTCAAATTGGTTTAAAGACGAAATATTATTTATCAAGTCCTCATCCGAATAACTCATAATATCAAAATTTGCCCCCTTGACTAATAGACGGGGGTACCACTTTTTGGGTTTCTCTACTGAAAAGTCAGAGCCCAATGACGATTTTAACTTATTCACTAAAATGTCGCGCGAGGTGTTATTCGCACATTTAATAATCACGCCGTTTTTTAATGCTTTAGTTGAATTAATTTGTGCGTTTAGTTCGATCGGGTCGATTTTACGATGAATTGTTTGTAACAAACTTTTAGAGTCCACATTAACGGCACCTTGAGGTTTAATGAGGATATCTTCAGATTTCTTTTGCCCATTTTTTAGAATGTCAGAGAAAAAAGGCTGTTGTTGAGCGGGCGTCCGCGGCGAATTTCCCAGGTTGATGATTTTCTCTTTCTGTAGCGAGTTAACAGTCTCAAGTTCACTTACTAGCTTTTTTAGTAGTTTAAGTTGCTCCTTTAGGGCCAGGTTGTCTTGTACTAGAGCTGGAATCGGCTTGCGACACTCATTGATATGTGGATCGCAGTTTTTGCAGTGCCACTCTTCCTTATCACCAATATCAAACAATTTCGCGATGGAGTCGAAACATTTTCCATGGATTGCAGTGGAACACTCTTTACACTTGATTTTAGTAGTATTTTTGCCAATATAACTTTTGCAAAGTTTACAGTTTGAGTATTTATGAGGATCGCTGTTACTTTCGTCCTCGTCGTCCGACATCTCGGAGTGAACTCCTAATAACGTCTTTCCTTTTGTGGTCTCGGCTTTTTAAACGATGTATTAAAATCGGAATTCTTATTACGTACTAACATTGTAATCTCGCTTAGCAGCTGATCGGGTAACCGGAGTCTTTCCTGAGTCATCAAATTCTCGCGTTTTATCGCATTCAATACCCCGACAAATAATGCTTTTGTTATTTACAAAGTAGCACAATTGAAACAAACAGCGGCACAATTGAGCACAAAACGAGCACAATTGAATAAGCCTAATATTTTTAAAAAAACCTAAAAAAAAACGGGGGCTGACGTTCAACTTGGCCCCCGGATTTGTTTCGCGTTTTTTTGTTATTTAGAGAGGAGCACAATTGAAACAAACAGCGGCACAATTGGGCACAAAACGAGCACAATTGATTACAATAATAAAATATTAAAAAATTAAAAGTCGGGGGCCAAGTTGACCGACCTGTCCAGGACTTCATCCAGTGCTTCTGACGTTTACAATATGTACAAAGACAGCGTTCAATTTTTCTTACTTACTTTCTCTTTCTTTCAAAGTTCTTACAGTGATTGCCTACGCATTTACACAAAGATTTACAGTTCAGTGTTGCTTTTTTGCACGTACATGACATAGTGGAACAGTTAGATCGACATTTACATGGATTTATTAAAGAATTGGGTAGACATTTCTTTGTCATTTGCTTGGGATAAAAGTTGCCTTCTCGTAGCCAAATTTAAATATCGATTCAGAAGAACATTTCCATAGGTAAACTTGTGCTGACGCTTTTAAACAGTGTAAATACAATGTATCGGAGGTACATAATTATTACTCTTGACAAATTTAAGGTAAAGTTTATGTGTTGGCATATAAATTTATGTCGTAGTGCATCCGCAGTTGTTTTTTGTTTTAAAATTGGATAAATGCAAACTTTTTCCAGGTCTTGAAATTGCTGCCTAGTCAAAAGGCCATTACCCAAAGCAGAAAGTGCACCCCGAAAAAAATCCATCGACGCGCCGTTTAGCATTTGCTTTTTGGTTCCAATACGACTGGTGGTATCGCAGCAATGAGCGGATTAATTTTATACTTCAATGGTATAGAATGTCCCCATATTGAAAAAAGTGCTTTTCATCACTTAAAAAATTAATAAAATTACAGCTGAAGTGACTTCTACGAGTATTAGAAATATATCATCTATATATAAACTCCTGGACAGAATTAACGCACCACTGCATTTTTTTTTGCGTTATTCCAAAATAACGATGATTTTTAGTTTTCTACCTATCTTACAAGTAGGCTGTGGACCTACTTCCACAGTTCATGTAAATGCAGTCAACAAGGTTTTTGTTTTAAAAGTACAATTGCAAATAAAAGCCTTTTTGGCAAAAATTGATATAAAATTTAATCGGAATTTTTTTCTTTTTAAGACTAGTTGTCTTTAGCTACCAAGTTTTTTTGTTATTGATAGTGTCAGTGCGAGTGTACTACATTTTAGTAATGAATTGCAGAACAAATTTTTCAGCGGAGGAAGCAGTAAGAGCATCAACTTTGCTGAGTGAGGGATATTCGATGCGCCGTGTTGCTAATGTGATGGGAAGGAACCATTCCAGCATAAGTCACATGGTTAAACGATTTAATGAGACAGGTTCTCACTTACGAAGGCCGGGACAGGGCGAAAAAGGTGTACTAGTCCAATAGATGAGCATTTTCTTAGACAACCCGCGCTAAGAAACAGGAGAACGACTAGTACCATCCTAAAAAATGAGCTTTTAGCAGTTTGCAATCTTCTTGTATCTTCTCGAACGATTAGAAGGCGCTTAAATTAAGTTAGATTGGACAGCAGAAAACCGTCCAAGAAACCCCTGTTCACCAGAGAACACAAAATTCAAAGATTGCGTTTTGCGAAAAATCATCAAGTTTGGACTCTTGATGATTGAAAGAAGGTTTTATTTTCAGATGAAACGAGGATTAGCCTTAAAGCTCCTGATGGACTTGAGCATGCCTCGAGAAGGCCAAGAAAGAGATTTGCTAGTTGCAGCATCTCTCCAAGAGTAATGTTTGTTGGTGGCTTTGCAATGTTTTGGGGAGGCATCTGTTTCGATGGCCGCACAGAGTTGGTCCCTAGACGTGTTAGGTCAATGAATGCGGATTGTTATTTTGAACACATCGTTCTTGCCCATGTAATGCCATTTACTCCTTTTGTGGGGCCGAATTTCTTGTTTATGCAGGATAATGCTCATCCTCATGTGGCTAGGCAAGTTATTCGCTACTTAAACGCTGTTGCTCTTCCGTTCATGAAATGGCCAGCCAATAGTCCTGCCATGAACCCAATAGAGCATCTATGGGACGATATTTAAAAAAGGGTTAAACGTCGTACATCTCCACCTACCAACCACCATCAACTTATAGACGCAGCAACTCAAGAATGGGAAAATACTCTTCAATAAGTCATTCAAAATTTGATCTCCAGTATGCCAAGCCGCATGGAAGCAGTAATTAGGAGCAGAGAAGGACATACACGATATTAGAATAGCTCTCTAAGTTTATAAATTCTATTGTCTTCGTTTATTTTTTGTTTACATATTTGCGTTTTTTTTTAAGAAAAAAAGTTTTTTAATAAAAAAAAAATTAAATAATGTCATGTTTCGCTGATTTCATTTACAACCTACTAGACAATACCTAACAATAAGCTTTCATGAAAATTTTATTGCAATATTAATTTCAGTAGTGGAATTATACAAGTTTAATTGAGTGGTGCGTTAATTTTGTCCAGGAGTTTATATATTCCTAATTGTCGCATGGGAATAGAAGCGCAGGGTTCCTTGCAAATAAATAATGCCAAAACCACTGTCCGTTTATTTATATATTTTTTTCTCTCAAAGTTATTAGCGGTTTTCTAAAAAGGAAAATGGCAACACTGTTTGACTCGTAGATCTGATAGTAGAACAAACATTATTTTCAGATCATTATTGTAAGTCGTTTCTATGGTTACATGTAGTAAAAGTAAACTTGAATAGGATTAAGAGTGATACCTGTTTCACAATGATGTTAATGTTAGGATGGTAATGTTAACGTAATATTTAGAACCTTAATAAAAAGATCGAATTGTTCACAATGATGTTGACACCAATGGTAATGTTAAAGAGTACGTAACCCTGAACATAACATCATGTTAGAAAGCAAAAATATTTTAAATCCTACCATCACTCTTAACATTGCTGTCCTACGCGCATGCGTCGAACAAGTTTTTTGACAAGTGGAGGCGAAATTTGAAATAAACATAATTGACTTTGAATTATTAATTGAATTAGTGCAAAATCACCCATATCTTTATAATAAAAAGCAGAATGTTTTCAATAATTTATTTAATAATTGTGTTTACTTAATGCTTCTTCTGTAATAAAGGCATGACAATGTACAACATGGACTTGACATGAACTATTTTTAGCGTTTATTATTTGCACTTTCAGTTTAGAATGTTTAGAGGTTATAGTCGACAACCTGTCAATTAATACAAAGCTCAAACATTAGAACCCTAGAAATGTAAAAATAAAAACAAAAATTCTCTAGTGCCAGTTAACATTCATTATGAACACGCTAGTATTAACATTGTCATTACCACTAACATTACGTTAACATTAACATCATTGTGAAACAGGTATTATTGGTGTAAGCAATTTTTCATTTTTTCATTTAGCAGTTGTAAAAATCCTCGTAAGTTAACAGTATAATAACAAAATAATAGTAGTAGCAAAATAATAAGAAAATGTAATTAAAAAACAATTAAACACAACCAAAACAATTAAATCACTATTTAAACGATTTAGAGTGAATGTTCAAAATGTCCTCCATTCATATTTGCACACAACTCTGCTATATGTAGAATGTTCCTTTGAAATCTTTGTAACATTGGAGCGTCTATCGTGGCTACCGCTTCATCAATTCTTCGTCGAGATTCAGCAACATCTGCGATGGGAGTTGTATAAACAAGAGCTTTTAAATAACACCAGAAAAAAACATCCCAAGGTGTGTAAGATCTGGAGACCGCGCAAGCCAAACAACAGCACCCTCTCTACTGATCCATTGGTTTGGGTAGGTTTGCACTGGTGTCTTGCACTACTCTAGCAAAGTGAGCAGAGACTACATCCATTTGCAACCACATTGTTCTACGTACTTTCAGTGGTACCCCATCAAGTTAATTGCAAAAGTTTACTTGTAAAAAGTGCAAAAAATTATCCGCAGAGCATCTATTTGGTAAAATAAAAGGACCTATTAAATTGGATCCCTCAATTCCAGCCCACCTTTGATGAGCACGGGGTCTTTTCAAAGTGGCATTCTTAATAGCCCAAACATGATTATTTTTTGTATTGAAAATGCCATCGCGAGTAAAAATGGATTCATCCGTCTACAAAACACTTTCAGCAAAGTTGCATCAACCATTGGCAATATTGTTCTCTGGCTGGAAAATCCTGAGGCAATAGTGCTTGTATTTTGACGTAGCGGTAAGGATGTACTCGTTCTTCGTGCAGTATTCGGTGAATTCTGCTATAACTAACGTCAATTTTGCGTGCTAGCCTTCTAATACTTCGTCCAGGAGCTTCTTTGATTGCCACAAGAACGTTTTCGTCAAATTCTGGTGTTCGGACGTACCGAGGAGGCCCACGGTTAATGTTAATTGGCATCAATTCGCCGGTTTCTGGAAGTCGCTTCAGCCGCCACACCATTAGTTGCGCCCCAAGACACAACAACATACATATTTGAGTATTCCTCAAATTCGTATTCCATTTGTTTTCTTTTTGACTTTTGCAATTTATTTTTGACACCAGCTTTTTGTCAATACATAACTATAACAACCTACACAGCAGTAGCAGTGGTGCCAGATTGGAAGGCATTATTAGATTTACAAAATGTATTATTTAAAAACGGATTTAAATCGCATTGTTAAAAAAAAACTTGGACGCGTTGTTATTAATATTGCTAAACGTTTCTAATTACGTGATAATACAGGCCAGAATTCTTTTAAAAATTTTTTTTTCATATATATATATACAGGGTGTTCGGTAATTCGACAGCCATCGCTTTACTGTGGCCTCACAGCATTCAGAGAAAGCATATTTTGCAATTACTTAATTTTTTTTAACATCCGATAAAGAACTAGAAGGATTTTAAATAAGCCAATCAGAGAAATGGTTTCATCAGCCCCAATTCTGTGGAATCAAGTATTCTGTTTCAAAAAAAAGAGACTTTGTCACATTTGACGGCTAAAGTCAATCAAAAATCAGTGGCGTATACTGGGAAAGATACTAACAAAATAACTGCATCATTCAAAGTGGTTTATTATTAAAGAAAGGTAACTTAAATATTTAAAATAAATGTTCAAATCGGCGACCATCGTTCTGTATACAAAGACGGGCCCGTCTCAACAACGAACTTCTAGCGTTTTCAAAAAGCTAGGAGTTAAATCCATACTCCTGGCCGGCCACGGAAACGGGCTATCCATCTCTCCGGAAATCATTCACAAAACTGCTGCCTTCTTGGAAGATCTTTAGGCACTAAAGCTGGGACACGATTAATATGGTATGGATGCAGATGTTCCTTCGAGATACCGTTGTCGCTGGAACATGAATTCTGCGAGTAATCTCGCGCACACTAAGAGTGGGTTCAGCGGCTACCATATCCAATATTTGTTCATCCCGCGCTGCAGCATTATCGGCTACAGGTCTACCTCTGTCTTAATTCATAGGCCTTAAATTTCCAAATTCTCGAATACGCTGATCCAAATTGGAAAACACACCGCGATAGGGGACGTGACGATCCTTCTAGGTACAACCTCACTGCCGCTCTACTATTGGCACCGACTTCACCATAGGTGCATGTCGGCTAGTTCATTAAAGGTATAAATGCCACCCATTTTTCAAGTTCAAATACCACTATGAACACCACTGGCTTCAATTAATCAAAATTGTCACACTGACGGTAGCCGGATTTTTTTTTTCCAGGTAGCTTGGATTCATGATCACAAACTAATTTCTGACCTAATCTCTGATTGGGTGAACTTTGAGACCTGTAGCTTCTCAAGGAGTGAAAGTGGAGAAAGTTTAACACTAGATTGGGACTCAGGATGGTCGCCCCTACGATTCCTAAAGAGATGGCTGTCGAATTACCGAACACCCTCCTGTATATATATAAATGTTGTGTTGGTTTGTGTATGAGTCAAAAACTCGAAAAGTTCTGCACCGATTGAGCTCAAATTTTGACACAATATACAAACCGCTTCAGGGATGGTTCTTATCTATATCTCACGTCAGTAACATACACTCGACTGCGAGATAACAGCTTTTTTAACGGTCTGCTGTGTATCAATGACAGCCGCTGTCACAAGTGACAGGAAACATTACATGTTGTGAAATTAGATAAAATAATGCCTAGCAGAATAACACATTTGAGTCGTCGCACTCGCCACACAGAAGAATCGAGAAGACGGCTTTTGAATATTTTGAATGATTGAGGAAGAACAGGCATCCGTACGAAAGAGGAACAGACGAAGCCCCATCCAGATGCGGACCGCGGAACCAGCAGAAAGACGAGCAGCCAGGCTTGAGGATGCACGATTGTGAGCACAGCAGTCGCGTTCTGCAGCAACAGATTTGGTTCGTTTTCAACGGAATGAACGCGAGAGGGTGAGGGTAGCTGAAACACGTACCCAAAGAACAGCAGATCTAAATCTGAAATACAATCGTCTTGCATTCCGGTACAATCCAGCTGTTGATTATAGTTCAAATCGTCATGTCGTCATTGGCCAGATGACCTACTGCCAGGCTCTAAAGTTCAATAATGAAACGAAAAATCAAATTGCTTCAACTTGAAGCACCACCACCTATCGAACATCAGGAAATGCAACTCTTGCTTCCAAATGATTTCCATTTGGTGCGGAAATTGTGACTGCCGAAAGTTTTTCACCGATTGCTTTGAAATTTTGACATAATGTTGCATGCGAATAGCTGCGTGGTTTTATATACCTATAAGAACGGGAACGGGACCGTGAACGGGAAAGAGTAATTCCTATATGAAAACGAATACTTCATGAGCAAAGCCATGACGGGCCAACTAGTTATATTATATTTATACACTGAGCATCAAAATTTGCGATTTTATTAGGTATATTAAGTCGTATTAAGTAATGTTAAAAACATACATTTATAATAAGTGGGGAAATAATTTTATTCCAACTAAACGTTTTTGGTTTTTGATTGCATGTTGTCTGGCCTTATATTTTTTAAAGCGTTCCAGAGCTTGTGACTTAACGCTATCGAGTTATGTTTCGGGAACGAGTTGAACATAAAAATATTTATTTTTAAAAGAACAGCGACAAGCACACTACAACGTTCTGAATATAATCTTAATTAATTCTACAATGCAAAGGCTTATATAATATTATATTATCGCTAGCGAGCGGATGCTGAGGTATTCCCTTTTTCTAGCGATGTCAGGAATAAGCGTCACATAACTCCTCCCATCACAAGTTGAGAAAATCTGGGTTGGTGAAGTTTTTCGATGTTGGTCCCGGGGGCAGGATTTGGCTGCTCTTTGGGTCGTTCCTCTTTCGGGGGTATCGAAGACGTTGCTTTCTTTCTCTTGATCCACCAGGTGAGGAATCGATAGCTTCCATAGGCGGTGATTACTAAAATAACGACAAGGACAAGTGGGAAAGTAGTTTGGTGTGTCCAATGGAATGGCGTGACCATAGGTCCATGTAGTTGTTGTACTTGTTGTTGTAGGGTTACCAGGTCATCGAGTTTGACTTGATGTAGAATGAGGTGTTTTTCGTCAGGCGATTGTAGTTGGTGTATTCTATCAATCATTGGTAGGATCAATGGTTCTCCATTGATGTGTGTCATTTCATGTTGAATTTTGAATTTCTTGCTTTGTAGCGAACAATTTCCGGGAATCTTGACCAAGGTTGGTGTTGAGACATATGTTATTTTCGTATGTCCACATTCAAGGGTAATTTGGATTTCTTCAGCCGGGAGAATTAGATGGTAGTCGCTGGATAGTTCTTCATAGATGGTCGATTTAAGGTAGACAGGTGTCAAGTCGCAGGAAGTCGGTTTTTGATTGTAGATCAGAGCGATGTTGCAATCTTCGACATTAGGTTTGAGGCCGGATGTGCAGAGAAATTCTTCCTCCATTTGGTGACAAGGCGTCTCTCGGTATTGGTGAAGGCGTGAATTGAGTACAAGGTAGGGTTTTCTTGGAATTATGGTTTGGTTTTCTATTGGGATAGGGAATTATGGTTTGGTTTTCTGGGTAGACGATTGGAATTTTCATTGCGAAAATTATTCTATTGTCTAGAAAATATACTTGAGTTGAAACTGTCTGCATGTACGATTGGTGATTTTTCAATTGGATGATTTGATTCTTGTTGTAAATATGTGAGAGGTTTTGAATGTGATTGGTAAGTTCAGTTTGGGACAAAACGGAGTTATGAAGGGTGTTCAATTGAGCAAATATGATTGCGGTTTCTAGGTTGTCCAAGTAGTTTACCAAATTAAGGCAATTTAGAGTTAGTTGCTCGATCGTACTTTGGATGTGTGCCAGTTCATATATGGTGGTAAATTTACGGTTGGTGTCCATTAATAAAATCGTTAATTCTATTAATAATCGTTTGTTGATTAATAGTGATTGTTTCGATGGCAAGTGTATATTTTGTCGATAATTTTTTAATGATTGAAATTTGAGTTTGCATTTGATGAGCTAAGGTTTGTTGATCGGAAGCAAGTTTTGTTATGGCTTCATCATATCGGGTTCCATCTTCAGAGTCAAGAGTTCCAAAAAGGAATTTTTGTGTACTGCGAATAATGTTTAATAAACCTCGTTTTTTACGTTTATGTGAAAGAAAGTTTTCCAATTTACGTTCTATTTGCAAAATGATGTAGTTAACTTGTTCCAAGTGACTAAGGAGCACACGGGAGTAGGTGATTTCGATGGGGTTTGTACTGTTTGTGAAGTTTGCAAGGGTTTGATCTATTTGATAGAAGGATTCAATTGTCCGATCTATGATTTTAGTGATTGGATTCAGATCTAGGTGGTCAATAAGGGTGTGAGTGTGTTGTACTACGTAGCTGTTACCAAGAAGAAAAGGGAGTAATGGATGTTGAAGTGGGGTAAGTTCAATGTCTACGGCATGGATTCTAATAGAGAGTATCGTCAGGAGGAGGATCGTCGTTAGCGTCGTCATTGTCCTGTAATTGAGAAGGTTGTTTTAATCGCCTTTTTCGTCTAAATGTAGATTTAAGGCATTGTCTAGTGAGTGTTAGAATTTTCGTACCTTTGTCTGTTCGTACAGGGACGGGTAGAAATTTAGGGTATATTTTGTTTCTGTTTTCAAGTAGGCTGTTTCTTGTGGGTAGTATTGGTCGGGTTCAGTGATACCTATGAGAGCTTTGTTTGTTCGAACGAGTTTAAAGGAGTTGTGCGCGAAAAGATTTCGAACCACATTAGTGAAAATAGGAACTAAATTTGCATCAACAAAGTAAAGGGCAAAGGTCTCTTTTGGGTTTACAAATTGTTTCAAAACACCAACTATATTTTGTTCTAGATTTTGCAAGGGAAGTTGTATGATTAGGCGTTTTTTTCCAAAGGGGTTTTGTTTCTGAATTTTTGGTTGTATCAGGTTTGCATTTTGACTGAGAATTATTTGATTTCTATAAACGTTTATTGCTTTTTCGCTGATTGGGATTGTTAGTACAGGATTTTCTAAAAAGGAATGAACGGTTTCGTTGTCAGAATGATTTGGAGGATGTCACTATGTACTATAATTTTATCGGAGGTTGTTGCTGAAGGCAAATATCGTTGAATTAGCGAGTCCGTTGTTTCTGGGTCTAAATTGGTTAGAGAGGGTGTTATTTCGTCTAACGGGTCTTCTGATTCATTAGGGTCGAGATTAACTATCATTGATTGTTTGTTATTTTCGATAGGGTGGATTTCGATTCTTGAAAGTGCGTCTGCATTTGTGTTTGTTTTGTCTTTTTTGTATTGAATGACATAGTCATCAATCAAGTGTTCGGAGATCGTGAGGCCTGTATTATAAAAATTTCGAAATCTGATTCGTCATCGGTTAATTCGTATGGTACAAATTCCGGTGGGGGTTCTTCATATGTTGGGAATTCTAGTATTTCGTCAGGATGATATTCGACAGGGAATTCGTCAAGATTCGTATGTGTTCTTGGATCGTCTGAATTGTCTACGTGGTGTAACTCTTTTGAAGACCAGCCTTGTTGCTGTGGGTTTCTATAATAAACACGTCTGTCAGGTCGATTAAAGGGATTTCGAATTGTGGGTGAATTGTCTTCGTGGTGTAGTTCAAAATTAGGGTTGTCGGTACAATGTACATCTTTGGATACCCAGCCTTGAGCATAAGGGTTTCGATGAAACTGTCTATAGGGGACATTAGGTCGATTAATTGTTGGTTGTCGAGATGTGGTTGACATAGGTACAACTGGATCTTTTTGTGGGTTATTTCGGGGTTTAAACACGTTCTGGGGTTTGCCAAAAACTTGCTGATTCGTTGGATATCGAGGTTGATAATTTCTATTCGGAATTAATTGTATAGGTTGGCTTGGAAAAGCGGGTTGAAGTTTTTGTGGAGGGTTTGTCCAATTATAGTTTTGTCTATAAGTACTGTAAGGTGCCATTGTTTGTACAGGGACAGGTAAAGTTCGATAGGTCTGTCTATGCCAAGTCCGATAGTTTAGATTATTTTTTCCGCTAAGGGCTGGGAGTGTTTGCTGTTTCAAGAGTTGCGAATGCGATTGAATTTCGTACTCATAATTTTCTTCCTCGGTTACGTATGACATTGCAATTTCGAGTGTATCTGGATTGCGTAAGCGTATAATACTGCGAAGAGATGGTTGCAATCCTCGGATAAACGTTTTTAAAGATAGTTTATCATATTGTTCGAGATAAATCTGTTTTGTTAGGAGTGGGATATCATTGAGACTCGTGATTTTCGAGGCTAATTTAGAACGAATTAATTGGATTCGTTGACCGTATGAATTTGGTTTTTCATCTTTATAAGGGCGAAGCGATAACAAATCTTGTTCTAAACAATCTAAATTTCTCTGGTCGCCGAAAGTGTTACGGAGTGATTCTCTAATTAATTGCCAAGTATTCAATTCTGGTCGCGTACCTATTATTAGAAGTGCACGATCAGTTAGTTTGCCGAGTACGGCCCTGA
Organism: Diaperis boleti; assembly: GCA_963583935.1. Classification (NCBI taxonomy): domain Eukaryota; kingdom Metazoa; phylum Arthropoda; class Insecta; order Coleoptera; family Tenebrionidae; genus Diaperis; species Diaperis boleti. The sequence goes on along the minus strand of OY757242.1, from coordinate 32,365,855 downwards.
CTAAGGTGTCTGTCGCGTCTAATCTCGCGGCATAATATCCAAACACATGATCGCATGCATTTATGAAGATTTCAACGGTACTTGGATCACCGTTATATGTAGGGATGGTGTCGATATGAAGGCGAAGGAGAGGGATGTTCAATGGTGGTGCTTCTTGATTTGCCATGTTTAAATTTAAATTATTGATTTGAACTATCAGTTCTTCTACCATAAGAGTAGAGATTGAATGATTATTAAATTAATTTGCGTATACCAATTTGCAGTGACGCTTTTGTTTCAACTTAAATCTACTTTCTATTCGTGCAATACGTTGTAGAAATGGTTTTATTATTTCTTTTTCGGAGAACTAATAAGAGGGGGATTTTTGTTAATTCTAATCAGGAAGTAACAAAGTCACGGAAAAGGGACAGAAGTACTCAATTTTTACCTTATTCAGAGGAGTGGAACTGGTGCCTTCTGGAAGATCAATTCCTGGTGTGTATGGCTCGTCTGATTCGTCGATGGATAAGCGTCGCACAGGTTACTAATTGTTATTCGAACAGGTAGCAAGAGTTTCACACTTAACACTTCGATCGTTGGTTCTTCTTCTTCGGATAGCGCTGAAGAGACAGGGGTCTCAGGATTACCACTCTAATAGGACACGAGGATAATCTGCACTATCCTACCGACTGCGCCAGTTATGTTTCGGAAACGAGTTGAACATAAAAAAAATTATTTTTAAAAGAACAGCGACAAGCACACTACAACGTTCAGGAATATAATCTTAATTAATTCTACAATGCAAAGGCTTATATCTATATATATATATAAAATCCAAATACCACTCACTGATTGACTCATCACGAAATCTCCGGATCCATCGAAGGGATTGCAATGAAACTTTGCACGCTTACTTATTTTACCACGTAGACGCTCACTAAGAAACGGTTTTAAAAAATTCCATTCCAAAGGGGGGTAACGGGCCCCCCCGCCCCGTTAATATCTGTATCCACTGAACCGATTGCAATAAAATTTTGCACACATACTTATTTCACCACGTAAGCGCCCACTAAGAACCGGTTAAGGGGTGTAACGGGGCGGGGGATTTGATCTTCAGATCCACTGAACCGATTGGAATGAACTTTTGCACACTTACTTATTTTACCACGTAGGCCCTCACTAAAAAACGGTTTTTCAAAATTCTATTCCAAAGGGGGGTAACGGGGCGGGGGATTTAATCTCTAGATCCACTGAACCGATTGGAATGAAATTTTGCACACTTACTTATTTGACCACGTAGGCGCTCACTAAGAAACGGTTTTTCAAAATTCCATTCCAAAGGGGGGAACGGGGCCGGGGAGTAATCTCTACATCCACTGAACCGATTGGAATGAAATTTTGCGGACTTACATATTTTAGCACGTAGGCTCTCACTAAGAAACGGTTTTTTAAAATTATTAAAGTAGTAAATAAAATACTTAATAAAATAAAATCACCGTGCGAAGCCGGGACGGGTCAGCTAGTAATATTATATTATCGCTAGCGAGCGGATGCTCAGGTATTCCCTTTTTCTAGCGATGTCAGGAATAAGCGTCACATAACTATCGTTAATATTTTTTAAAACTTTTCCTGATATAATGTTATTTACATTATATATAGTCGTTTTCAATGACATCCGTGCTGTCAGTGTCATTTTTAATATGTTGCTGCAGATTATACGCACAAATTCATAAGTAGTGTTCAGAATATAAGCAACTCCTAGTTAAAAAAGTGTCAAACAAGAAATTGAGGTTATGGTAAATGAAAACTTATATTTCGCAAAACACCAACAATAAACAAGAACTGAGTCTTACAACACGATTAAAGATCATCCTCGTGTTGCGGGGGCGGCCGTTACTCTAGGAGGTACCGGGACCGATGCACACCACCGACGTCGAAGACGGTTTGGTGAGAGTAGAACTCGCACCTGGTGATGCCTTCTCGATGATGTTGTCCACAGGCCAGTAGGGGCATTGGGTCGTTCGTTTTTTTTTAGTCTCTCATTGTTTTCAGGATTCGGTCAACAGAATTAGTGGAGGAACCTTATTAAATGCAATGTTTCCCATGTTATTGCGACAATCTTCCTTAATAATTTTTTGGAAATGCTCAATTCTGTTTCGTCAAAGCTTCTCGTCAAACAAGCTTTGTTTTCTCGATACTGCTTCCTGCCATATCCCTCTTAATCTGCTTATTGTAAAAAATGTTTGTAACACCCCAACCCAATTTTGGCTTGAATCATTCACCAGGGGTTTGATAATTTCCCAAAACTGCTTTTTGGTCCATTGTTCCGCAAATGCTAACCACTTTTTGTAGACGTCTTTGTTGGAGTTAGATGCTGGATTTTTCAATGCTTTTACAGTAACTCTTCTTTCCCAACTCCAGGAGTTTACAATTAACTAATGCTAATAGTGAATAATTTGAATTTGTCAATTTGACGCATTATGGTAAATTGCCAAATTAGGAAATTCAAAATTACTAAACTGAAACAGCAAGTGATACCAACACACTGTCAAACTGACAGCACGGATGTCGTTGAAAACGACTTTATGAATTGAATATATGAAATATATTGAATATAAACAAACGAACAAATAATTGTAAAAAGATGGCATGTAAACCAAACTTAGCAGTCTACAGCGCAATTGTCGTTGATCTAAATATTTAACAATATAGTAATGTCCAACTTGATAACACAACATAAATAACGTACAAAATTTTGTTCGGGGTCTCTTTTGGTGCATATGATTTATAATGTATTATGTCACACAGTTAAAAAAAAGTACTCTAAATTCACTCTAAATTAACACTAAGCGGAGTCCGCGGAGGTCCACTCAAATAGAGTGAAATTTTTAATTCTACCGTGAGAGTGAATGTTAGAGTACTTTTCACTCTATGCAACTCTAGTTTTGAGTAAAAGGATTTCTAGCTTGTAGTAGGAAGCATACTCTAATAGTGTTGCTGGTAGAAGAAACTTTAGAGAACTTTTCACACTAATATTGAGTGAAATTGCCACTTGATTAGAGTAGAAAATAATCTAATAGTGTTGATTTAGAGTGAGTTAAGGGGATGAAATTAAAAAATGTATATATATTATAATAGTATATTGAACGTAAACTATAAAATATCTATATTAATACCTACATGTTAGATAACAATAATAATTCCACAAGGTATTATGAACATGATACATTATGGTGCAAAGGTAAAAACATACTTTGGAACTAAATACCAACTAGTGCTCAAACACGTCTGTGTTAACTCATATGGTTCTTTGTACAAAAGCAAGTAAAAGTCGATAACATTTAATTCGTCACTGCATCGAACTTTGTAGGCTTGAATGTTAGTCAGAAATTCTACAGTTACCCATTTCTTGGTTACAAAGTATATCTGATATACTGATTTTTTGCAGGACTTGTACTGTAAAGTCCCATTTTCCGGACTCAAAACTCTGACTTAAAACTAACAAATATGACACAGTATGAAATAATAGTAATTTACGTTATAAGTCCGGAAAACTCATTTTTACAGTAACGAGTCGAAATGTTTACAGACGAGGCGACGAAGGAGCCGAGTCTGGAATTTTGAGACAAGTTACTGTAAAAGTTTCCGGACGTATGTCGTAATGCGTTTTATTTCATGCTACAGATACTAAATCATTGTTTTCATTTTAAAAAATGAAATTGGAATTCAGAATTTAAACATCCATGAATTGAGTATCTATGACAACAGTTTGATTTGTTGCTTGTATTCATTTTTTACATGTTTTGCCATGGTTTTGAATTGCCACGCTATGTAACCTTCCCCACCATGTTTGTTTCTATAAAAGGCTTCCTACAAAACATATTCAATATTTAGTATTATATATCGGGTGTTAACCACTGTTGGGTTGAATGCGGGTGAATTCTGATGTTGTACGGATTAACTTGTAGTCTGTTTTTAACTACGTTAATTTTGTTGATTAATTACAAACGAAACTTAGATTATTGTATACGAACGGCGTTACGTAGCCGTCGTACTTGTGAGTCCTTACAAGACTCGTGCAAAACTCTGGTCTCTGTTTGAGGTCTTTTCCATGAGGGTTGTACCGTCTCTTCCTCATCTTGTGACCTAAAGAAGCGCCCAAAAGAGGATATTGTTGAGAAAGCTTGGGATTAAAAAGGCAAAATGTGTTCTTTTCAGGATTGTTTTGCAGACAGTCTATGATCTGCCTTAACAAATTCAAGGGATCATTGTGGTTGTAACCTCCAATGCTTTCAGTTTCCATTTCTTCATTAGTTACTGCTCCTTTGATTTCTTGGGCAATAGCATCCACCATCTCTATGTCTTTCTCCCATGTCCCTGTTATGTTGATGCCCCAGCCTTCTGGTAAAATTTTTCCCTTATATGTTATGCTCCTAGTCCTGTCACTCTCATCCAATTTGGATAACCCATTTAGGATTGATTGAGGGCTTATTGTTTCAGGATATTGGAGTGTGTTAGGATATAATTCTTCTCTCTCATATTTTGTATATGCTTCTTTGTTCCAATCTCCTACCCATTCTCCCATACCTTCAAGGAACCAAGTGGATCGGAATATGTTTTTTTGTAGATCGGAAATATTTAGAATTTCAGTCTCAATTATTCCTAATGAATCTACAACCACCTTTCTTTTTAAAATTTAAATATATCTATGTCGAACTCCACAAACTTTAATAACTGTAAGATTCCTAATGGTACATGTTTCGGCAGAATACTTCTGCCATCATCAGCCCTAATTTAACAAGAGATTAATGATACAATTGATGAATTACAAGAGTGGTTCTTACCTTAAAGAATATAAAAAATTATGACATTGACGTAATTTTGAATTAAATTTGACGTTTTCAAAGGGTTGCGACCTGTCTGACCTATGTAGAATGACTCACAAGTAGAGCAGCTTAATTTGTATACACCTGATGATGATTTGTAATCTAATGGATCTTTATTTTTAATAAAAAATCTGGATAAGTTGTTATCTGTTTTAAGTAAGAAGCTTTTGATTTTTGGTATTGTTTTTATATCTATCTGTGAGCCTTCCATCATATGCTTCAGATTGTAAGGGTCTATTACCAACATGGTTGTGTCACAGCAACATGTTAATCTCTTCACTTCATATTCCCTTTTGAACTTATCAAAATCATTCCCTATTCTTAAATCTATCAAAGTTCTGTTCCTTTTATCTACTATGTCCCAGCAGGATGATGGTGCTTCTATACCCCAGCCGTCTGCAATTTGTTTCAGTATGACTTCTGGCGAATACTGATGTTTTATTATGACAAAACGGTAATTTGTGTCAGCGTCAAAACGGTACTCTTGATCTTCTTCCAAGCTTCCACTGCTTGAGCTCTCTTGTTGGCTTTTTGTTTCTTCTGTTCTCGATGGTGCACTTGGTTCGTTTGCATCTATTTCTTTTGAGGTTCCAGGTTGAGTTTGGACATCTTCTTTCTTTTTTCTTTTTGGTTTGGGGTTTTCAACAAAGGTTTCCTTTCTCTTTCTCTTCATATTTACTTCGTCTTCTTCTTCTAAGTTGCATAGTATTATACAGCAATTTAGATGTCTCATCATTATTTCTTTCTCTCTTTCTGAGCTCAGTTGCCATCTGGTTTGCGTCGATGCTATGTTGTTTATTATAGCAACTGGGTAAAGATTTGAGTCCCACAGTAAAGTTCTATGTTTGTCGAAAGACATGGTCAATTTTCTAAGGATCCGTTTTTACTTTTACTTGAAGCACACTATGCTGATGCCTGATTCACTTAATCAGGTCTTGATTGATTTTCACTTTTACTTGAAGCACACTATGCTGATGCCTGATTCACTTAATCAGGTCTTGATTGATTTTCACTTTTACTTGAAGCACACTTTGCTGATGCCTGATTCACTTAATCAGGTCTTGATTGATTTTCACTTTTACTTGAAGCACACTTTGCTGATGCCTGATTCACTTAATCAGGTCTTGATTGATTTTCACTTTGACTTTGTTTTCACTGACATCCGGCTCGAAGGACCATATGTTAACCACTGTTGGGTTGAATGCGGGTGAATTCTGATGTTGTACGGATTAACTTGTAGTCTGTTTTTAACTACGTTTATTTTGTTGATTAATTACAAACGAAACTTAGATTATTGTATACGAACGGCGTTACGTAGCCGTCGTACTTGTGAGTCCTTACAAGACTCGTGCAAAACTCTGGTCTCTGTTTGAGGTCTTTTCCATGAGGGTTGTACCGTCTCTTCCTCATCTTGTGACCTAAAGAAGCGTCCAAAAGAGGATATTGTTGAGAAAGCTTGGGATTAAAAAGGCAAAATGTGTTCTTTTCAGGATTGTTTTGCACGAGTCTTGTAAGGACTCACAAGTACGACAGCTACGTAACGCCGTTCGTATACAATAATCTAAGTTTCGTTTGTAATTAATCAACAAAATAAAACGTAGTTAAAAACAGACTACAAGTTAATCCGTACAACATCAGAATTCACCAGCATTCAACCCAACAGTGGTTAACATCGGGTGTCCCAACTAAAATTTGTACCCCCCAAAAATTCCAATTTCGAAATACTCAGAAGAAAACGCTTGCACAGGTCAATTTTGTTATAAAGGGGGACCTAATTGTACCAAACTTTCAAGTCTTAGATCTCACCCCTTGAGCCAGGGGAGCCACCCCCTTAAAAAAATTAAATGGCATGGGGGGTCGTGTGATACATCATTTTAAAGCTTATTCAATTCTCTATCCAAGCCTACATTTATCAATTCCTGTCTACAAAAAAAAAGCATTAATTCGATATTTTCCAAATCCACATAAAATAATCAACTAAAATTTGTACCCTCCAACAATTCCAATTTGGAAAGACTTGTGTAGGTATGTGTTTTTTTGTTTTTTGATACAACCGACAATACTTCAATTCGCCAGTGTAGTGTAGTCATAACATCTGATAGGCGTCTGATGCTTACGACCGCTGTTGGACGAAACTAGCTGTAACCAGAGTTTTCAAGCTCTTTTTCGACATGATTTTTTTAAACTCTATCACAATTCAGTTGAATAAATCTAATTGTGCAATAGTAAACTATTTGCATCAATATTTATGATAATGTAATTAAAAATAAAGCTGTACTTACCCCAAACAACACAAAACAAAGCAATAACCAAGAACTGCACCACGTGCAATAATATGCGAACTTCCAATTCACACATTCTGTGATTTACACAATCACTGCATATGCGTGATAATATCTGCTACTCTAATAGAGTTGCTTCCACTCTAATAGAGTGAATACCACTGTAAACTGAGTGATTTTTACACTGATGTAAGTTGCTGTCCACTATAAATAGTTTTTTTTTCTCTAATTCGATTTAAAATGGCATAATTAGAGTAAACTTTACGCTTCTTTAGAGAGATGTGATATAAGATCAATCTAATAGAGTTAAAATTTAAGTAGAGTGAAAAAACGAGTAAGTTTTACTCTAAAATTTTCACTCTACTTCATTTACTCTTGCTTAGAGAAAAGTTACTCGGTCTATATTTTTTACTGTACAGGTGCAGCGTCTTCAGATATTAAAGTAGCACGACACTGCTTGCAACATTTTACACGTTTGAGCATGTGCTTTGCTAAATAACCAGTTAAATAAGCTTCCGTTTCCAATATTTTCTCATTGCTGACAACTTTGAAAGAAAAATTCGAACAACGATCTTTGTTGAGTGATACCATCCAATTCGTCCAGATTTAAGAATTCCTCCAAAGAGTTCAATGCGCCATCCGATTCATCCTCTTCGCAGTTTGCATTCGGGCTGTGTGGCGACACTAAATTGTTTATGATCAGAGCATTAAAGGACGAACGAAAACTTGTCACAGTGGGATTAATATTTCGTCCGCCATGACTTCGAATAGAACCGAAGAAGTTCTCCAAGGCATCCTGAGAGATTGATAAATCTATCCAATGTTACAAACCAGTTTGTAATGCTTGGAGGTACATATTCGCGATTTCCTCGCACAAATGTGGTGGATTGTAATACTTGTTTGGCCTCCAACCAGGATGCTCGCCAGCCGCCAGAACCACTATGCCGGTCGATCCCACGATTCCGCGCCGCTGAGTGCGCATGCTTCACCTCTATGCCGTAGCATGGCGCCACTAATCCCATTCACACCTACTCACCTATTTTTACGCCAATAACAAGTAGTTATTTAAACCTGTGACAGTCCCTAATATGAGGAAACCTAGAAAAATATAAAAAAAAATCTAACTGTAAAAAAAACCGAAGACATGCTTTTAAAATTTACGCGAAAACCGATTGAGAAAAAAAGGACTTTTTTGCTGGAACGAGTACAGTGAACGGCTGCCAATTAATTACTTTCAGTGTTTTACTTTCACTGTTGCTGGTGCACACTAAATATTTTAACCCTCTTGAGGACTGAATTTATTTCTGAACGCACATCCCACCGGCCGGAGTTATTTTGTAGTATGTATGGGGCGAATGTCGACAATATGCGACGGCAATTTTTGCCGATGTAACTTATGTTGTGAATAAGTGACCATTTGTGAAACTATGTATATTTATTATTAATTACAAATACAAATATTTTAATATGTTCATAAAAACTTGTGTGGCTCCAACTTATTCTTTGTCCATCAATGAAAAAATCATATTTTAGCAACATATTTCTGATAGCTTTTAATATAATAATATGGGGTACATCAAAAATATAACCGATTTCGTCGTATCCACTTTCGAAATATGGTTTTGCTGCGGAAATCTCTAATAATTTTGACAAACTTATGTTATTTGAGCCCATGTCTGTTGTTACGGCACAAACTTTTAAACCAGCAGCCTCCAATTTTTCGATAGCTTCATGAATAGTTGCTTTTAAAAATGACAACTCGAATGCACAAAATGGTATGCTAAAGACTGTTTCCACTTACGATATATACCTACCTCTTTTCATTAACCCACTTGCACTTAACGCAGGTTTGAATTGAAAACTTTTTGGTTATTTTCACTTACGGCTAAACCAACAATTGAATCGGTTGAACGATTGTAAAATAAATTGGCTTTGATGGCCATTTCATCAATGCATAAAACACAATATCTATCTTCTTCTTTAAAGCAAGATACTATCCGTTTTAACAATTCGAATAATTGTGGATTAAAAATTACTTTTGGACCAGTTAAGTAAAGTGACAGACAATTGGTTTTAAATTCATCTTCGACCTTTTGGATGCTTTTGAAATTGGCTGACCTGAATATTTATAAATTGAGCAACTTCCTCAGGACAGAATTTAAGGGTCAGCTGTTGGTACTGCTCCAAAGTTATTTCTTCCAAAATATGTCCAAAATATGTTTGTTTTCATAAGGAAGCTCCTCATTCTTTTACTTTAGCATTTTATTTTCCTTCATTAATTGATGAGGTTTGTGTTGAAGATGAAGGAGATACTAGTTCATGCTTCTTTTCATCTAAAAAATACCAATCAATTAATAGTAAGTTAGTCAGATGTATATTGTTTCCTACCTGTGGGCCTTGACTCTAGCTAATAAACAAATTAGTGTTAATTAGGGACAAATTTTTCAAATAAAACAAAAGACCCACCTGGAACAACTACATCTTGTAAAATACGAATCTTCTTGGCAGGAGGTCTTTTATCTAAATCCACCACTTCAGCACGGCTGTAAGTATGCTCCTGATGATTATTTGCAGATTCGTCAGTTATAATAAACTGAGTAGGAATCGCATGACGTTTTAAGGCTAAACAGGAGATCAAGTGTGCGACAAAGACAACCTTATCGGAAAAGTATTTACGCATTTATTGTTAACTCAAGAGATATATCGTACGAAGGTGGAGTTTCGAGGTACGTAAAAAAGTTGCTCAAAGGTAGCCGCACCGGTTTCGTCGCGTGTCAGAATTGGGTCGACAGAGACGAACTACAGAATTTAAGGTTTCGGTAAAAGACATGCTCGATTCTACTAATAACACTTTCGATTTATGCAGTGCGATTGAACGTTGTTTTATTAAGTCTTAATTTGGGCGATACTTAACTTAAAGTGTAGGTGTAAAACTGCATATTTGATCAAAATTGTAATAACACAAAAAATCGAAGACGGGCCTGTACATCATCTTACACCTGCATACGTTCGACAAGTTTTTTATGTCCCTCGAAACTCCACCTCCGTACGATATATCTCTTGAGCCTACAATATATGGAAATGATTGGATAAATTGTTTAAACAAAAACGAATCTAGAATCCATTTCTAAGTAGAATTTGCGCCACCATTCCATTTTTTTACAAAAAAATTTGTTTCAAAAAAATTTTCAAAAAAAATTATGTAAACGAAAAAAATCTAAAATCTGCCAGCCAGCGACGTTTCTACATGATGCACAGATTACAAAACCGTTTGAATTTTTAAAATTGGTCTGATAGATTCGTCCGAAACAGGATTTTTGACTTTCCTTTGACAATTTTTGCCGCCGCCGGACACGTGCGAGTGGAATGAGTCATCGATCCGTTCCGTGTAACGACAGAGCTATAAAACTGGAAAATATAATTTCGATTTTGTAGAATTTACGAAATGGGTCGGGGCTATCATATTATATGCAAGTATCTAAGTATTCTTGGCGGTTGTGCGCACCACAAAGCAGGAATTTTGTACCGCCAAAGTTAATAATTAATGCATTGTAGAAAAATGGTAATTTTTAAAATGAAGCTAAACCATTTTTGGAAAATATTTTAATGCTGTTGAAATGCGCCAGAATAATAGAGGTCAGTATCCACATGATTGTAATATACAACCTAGGGTAGCACAGTCCATCATGTTCAAAAATAGAAACAACACCTGATTTATCTGTTAAAATTATTAACAGAAGTAACTCCATATTCAATGCGAAATGTAACAAATAGCAACATTCAGGAAATAGATTGTCCTAAATAGGATTAACCACAACGGGGAATCCTAAAAACACAAGTTAATTGTCGTAAATTGTACGTAAAAGGTACAAATAATGTTACAAATAGTAGATTATACATATTACAAGTGACAGGAATGCTAGTGAGATTTTTCAATGTTTAGTGCGATAACACGAGTGATACACATCTCCCGGGCTTACAATAGCATTTCGGTCACGTGTGATATACAACAAATGTATTTTTTCAACAACAAAGAATCTTGAAAATATATTCCTCCAACATTTGCAATTTTGGTGTTTGTTTACGTTGGTTTTGAGTGACTAAAATATGCAACTTTTGCACAAAAAAACAACGGGGAAGCCTAAATAGTTCATTGTAGTAAATTACACGTAAAAGGTACAAAATAGTGATAAAAAATATTTATCTTCCGACAACACACGAAAATGCACCAGATAGTAAATATAAAATATAAATATTATGAAAAACGGGGAATCCTAAAAATACGAGTTAATTTTAGTAAATTATACGTAAAAGGTACAAAATAGTGTTACCAAAACATTTTTTTTCCAACAACAGGAAAAATAGAATGCACCAGATAATATAAAAAACAACGGAGAAGCCTAAAAATACAAGCTAATTGTAATAAATTTGGTAGAAAAGTGACAAGTGATGTTACCAAAAAAGGAGCCTTTTCAAAAAAAAAGTTGCAATTTTGGAAACATCAAAGTCTGCCAAAAGTTTTGATCTGGATATATGCAATCTATTTTCATGTCTTTAGGAGTCCACACAATAAAATCGCACAATGAAACTTCTTGCCTGTGACGTTATGGCCTCTGAAATGGTTTAATCCCTAGTCCAACACGGGAATTTAATTGCCATTTTCCCCAATAAGACCGTCAGGTGTAGCTCCAATATAAGCCATATTGTAGATCCACAAAAAGCCGCATCAGTCTGGTTCCCAAGTCCCTTTTTCCGAAATTCGAGTTAAGAAGCACCAAAAATTATGATTGAGGTGTGATGTCATTCGATTCGTAATTGCACCAAGAATTTTTAGTTGAAAATCAATATCCGTATTATTAATAGTTAATAAGATATTGAAGTACATAAGTCGTAAATAATTTTTGTTGTTGTTTCAGATTTAATAAATAATAGAGGAAAAAGTTAGTAAATAATAGAGTTAGAACTTCAATTTAAAGCTCAATTTGTTCATTAATTCACAGAGAATAAAAACATTGAAGTGTTCTTGTCGTATCGTCAATAGTTTATAAGTTATTTTAAGAACAATGATGAAAAAAGTGCATGAAAATCAAAAAAATTAAATAAAAAATAGAAAACAATCTTTTTTCATAACAAACGATGTATGGTTGTTTTCAGTATTTTTGAAAGAATTAAGAAGGATATATCCGAAAGATTCATTTGTTTATAACATTTTTTTTAAACAAACAAATAAAAAGTAAAAAAAAAACTTCCATAATATAGAAGAGCAAGATATAATATTTAGCAACAAAAAAAATGTACAAAAGGAGTTTTTCACCAATAATTTTTTTAAGAAACTATTTTTTTTAAATCATTATTTCCATTACGGATTAGATAAAAAAAAATTGAAATTCATAAACAATGCATTTGTTTATAACAATTTTTTAAATAATAGGAGTTAAAAATTAAAAAAAAATCACTGTTTTATTTATGTTTTTAAGTTTGTTAAGCCTTTGATTGTTAATAAAAAGTAAAAAATCATTTTTTTTTTAATTTAAGGAGGGAGCAAAATTCAGGATTTTAGTTTAACAATTATCAGGGTTTGTAGGTTAACTTTTAACAAGAACATTTGCCGTAATTAACAAATGCATTGTTAATAGAAAAACTGAGGTAAAATTTTTTTACCGACGGGTTATTGTTTATTGATATGTCCAGATAATACCTAAATTATTTTATTCCTTAATTTTAATATTTACTTAGTTAATAGTAGTGTATTGTATTATACGAGTTCCTGTGTAAATTGGACGCTTTATGCCACAAGAGGTTTATAAAAGCACGAGTGAAATGAGTGCTTTTGTGAGCCCCGAGTGGCGCAATGCGTTCAATCTACACAGGAACGCGTGTAATACAACATTTTATAGTTCGACACAACCCCGGAAAGCCTTTAAATTGCTTAAAATTCATATGAATAGTTTGACGTTTATCTGTCATTTTCATTATTTCATGACAGAGTGTTTACACAAGCGAAAATTTGAAAATTCTGTCAGTGTCGAACGATAAAATAATTTTTTTTGTTTGTTCATTTGTCAGATTCGGTAGGCGCGGACGGGGCTGAGCCGCGCGTTTTTGCTTTTTTCGCCGCTAAATTAAAATTATAAATATTGACAATTCCGGGAGGTAGGACTTTTTTTGGGAAATTTCCTGCTCTTTATGGATCTTTTTTCAAATTTCATAATCTCAAATAGTTTTTGAAATATTTGCTTTTTTTTTTGTTTATGTACTTAATTGTTTATAAATTTTGTAATTTTTATTTGCCGATATTGATTTTCAACTAAAAACTTCTTGGTGTCTCCAATTTCGTAAAAAAGGATTTTGAACCAGACTACATGGTTTAATTTCCACGTCGGACTGGTTCTTGTAGACTTCTTTGACTCTTGATTCATTGAGTTTGCCGTATTTTGTGGCTGCATTCTTGAAGGAATCTTTATAAAGAAGTGATCGAACCACAGGTTCCTATAAAGAATTTTTGCGACGTTTACAAATGAATCCAAAATTCTACGCTGTCAGTCGATATTTTTTAGTACTGAACCAAAAATCTGTGCCCCTTTGTTCCTTCGAGTTTTCTTCTATTTTGTCCCGCTCTAAAGAAGTCACTTGGAGGCACCAAATCAAACCGCAAAAAGTCTAAGTAACGTGCTGCTGTAAGGTTTCCATAAAAAAAGTAAGCGTTCCGATTATTCCAATAATTGAAACATTTAATTTCAAGTCAAATTTGCGAGTATTAGTTTTTGTTTGTAATAATTTGCAAAAATAAATTTACATTTTTAAGTGTTATTTTCTGAAAAAATAGTTAACTAAGGTAACATTTAAGTAGTTTAAGTACTAAAGATTGAGGTTGTCATTGAGAAAAGCCAATGATGACGTCATTGTGCAAAAATAGATGACATCATAAGTAAAATCTGTATGTCGTAAAGTGGCTAATTAAAAAATAAAATTAACCTCTCGGAGAGTTTTGCTTAAAAACATTAAATAACGCAATTATAAATTTTGTTCGTTACTTTATCACCAGACTGTATTTATTTTAGTTACGAGAATCAAAAACTAGGGTGTCAGGAAAAATAATTTACCTGCAGAATGATCATTTTAATGTTCTTTAAACCAAGGTCATCAAATAAAAGTGCTTGCAAAAATTCAGTTTTCTCTAATTGGAAATCCTATATCGCCTACAGGAAGCAGTCGGGCCAAATACTAACTTATGCTTAGGCGCGGGGAAAGGGATCAGCGCGCGGCGCGGCGGCTGGATCAAAGGCAAACTTAAAAATCCTGTTTCGATAGGGTTGCAATTGTTAGATTTAAAAACAAAAAACGTGTAAATTCATAAAAAAATCGTTCTTTCCTCGCTGTGTGCCACTTTTTTGAATTTTTTATTGTAAGTATAAGTATTCAATTTTTTTTTCTTAAATATACATTTGAGAAAAAAACTTACACGGACGCGCAAATTGTACGAAAAATGTAAGTACAAATCAATGTTCAAATAAAAAAAAATTGTGTACCGTTTTCTTAAAAAAGCGTTAGAACTTTTGGACTTTTTGCAACGACATCTTACGGATCAGAAACACACTAAACCACCGTCCGGTTTAGCCTTAATCTTTTACAACTATTGTCTGTAAACATTGTTTTTTTAAAGTGATCTCCACAAAGCCTATATCTACTGTATAAATTATCTGCCTGCAGATTTGACAAATTGTCCCTGTGGCAATTAATTAACCACGTTTTTGCTCTGTAAGAAATAACTTCTTGTTAACTTTTATGAAAAAGCTTTACTAACTATCTAATAAAATGTAAACCCCAATCACTTAAGACACTTGAGAAGAAAATTTCCAAATGTAGCGAATATCTTTGTAAGAATTTCGATAGACTTAGAAGAAAATGCTGGAACAGGTCAATTTTGTTATCAATTTGTTAACTTCTTAATTATAAATATATGCGGTTCACAATAACAGTATTTTATGTACATTTGTACATTTTTTATGTGCATTTTTTTTTGTAGAAAGAAATAGATAGAATAGTACGGGAGGTAGCGTTGCATTTTTTCTAGGAATTTTATACCAAATGAATTTCATTTCTACGGGAGGTACGAGAGGTAGCGTTGCATTTTTTTTAGGAATTTTATACCGACTGAATTTCATTTCTAGCAGTTGTTTAATGTTCAATAATCAGCAAAACTGACGATCTTTATACCCACAAACATTCAGCTGACGGTGATTTTTATTTTTGTTAACCAAAAAAATACACCATATTTTAATTTCAATCAATATTATACAGACTGTCCCATTTAAAACTCCCCAGTCCAGATTTCTCCGAATTGATTATTGTGATTGAAAAATCTTCGAACAGGTCGATTTTATTTGCATTGCGCCCTTTTGGCGAGGGGGTTGTCAGCCCCAAAATCTTAAATGGCACTATGGGTCGAGTAATACCTCATTTGAAAGGTATTGGAGGCCTCTCTACAACTAACAAATTACTTTTAAATATTTTGGAGGTTTGACCGTGAAAACGATAATTTTCTATTATTAAGATAATCCACATTTTTGAATTTTTTGAGACTGACCCTGTCAGAGACCGGATTTTCATGCAAAATTACACAATGCATTTTGTAATAGTTTAACACTTCGTTGTTTGTTTTTTTGCATGAATTGCAGTAATTAATGCTAAATATTTACAACTGGTGCAATTTGTAAAAATGAAGGGCGCTGTTGTTAAGTTGGTAGATAAAATACACGATATGGATTTTGCATCAAATCCGGTCTCTTCAATTATTAACTACTATTCAATATTGAAATGATTATTAACTACCAGGAAAGAAAAACAATTTCAGACATCTTCTACAAACTATATAATCGTGCATTCTACAGCTAGTAGTGAAAAAAAATATTATTAAGTACTCAAAAACAAAATGGCAGATGGTTCTCATGGTTATGACGTTGTGGCAGAAGATTTAAAAATATATATATATTTTTTTAAAGTATTTTAGGTCATTTCAAATTTATATAGATATGTTATTCTTAATACTTTTAGAAGCATCTATTTTTCAAGGCAGAAGTATCTGCCGGTTTTTTTGACCTGGCAGACAGCAAAATACGAGCACAAATATATAGAACTTCCTTTCAATATATGGAATCTGCTGACTATTTTATGCTATTAACACCGAAAGATAGTGGGGTATGCATCTGCGAAATGCCCAGGGCTGTCATCATTTCAAACAATTTTTATAAATGGTACGTTGGCCTAGGTGGGTGTTTATATTTGTCAATTGAAAGCAAAATTGGTTTTTGTCAGTGGGAAAGGGTTCATCAGTATAGACCGAGATGTTTACAATAGTTTGTATCGTAAGTAGTAAATTGTTTGCCCAAAATAAATCCAGCGACTATCAAAATGTTTTGAGTATATCGCTGGTTGCCATTAATTTTTAACTTTACATTAAACGTTTTTTAATACCGTGAAAACTGCGTTTAGGGGCCATATAATTTGAGGTTTAAATATCTACTGTACCTCGTGAATCACCCTGTATATTTCAATGTATTAAAAATTATAATTCTTATATATAATTTAATTTGTCACACATTTTTGGATGAAGTATAAATTCCTAAAATTTTTGTTGAAAAATAATTTTAATGGGTGAAACAAAACACGAAATTTTCGTCTGGGTTTTTTAAATTTCCAAATATGTCTTTAGAACGGTTTTCATAAGCTCTAAAAAATATAAAGAGAGGAATTATCCATTTCCTGATGAGCTTTAGAATAATTAAGGCACGTGTTACAGCTCTATAGAATTTTGTTGCAAACAATCATTAGTTATTGTTACATATATTATATTTTTTGCAGCAGAGTATTTGAAGAATTTAATAAATCGAATAATTTGTCAATTCTGTCAATAAAATCTGAGGTCTAAGCTGCTTCAGCTGGGAGATATCCAAATCTTATGTATAATTTATACTTGCAGACACTGTGGCACTGAAAAGTTGTGTTGCCAATTTGACTTTCATTTTTTCAAAGTTACATGGATTTATGTGAGACTGATAACTTTGGTGCTGCTCTAATCGAAAACGTTTTATCATGTTCATAAAACATTTTGATATATTTCCAAGAAATAATATTGCCATCAATAACAAATTTATAATATGTGGAGCATCAACATACATAAACAACTTTCAATTCATGCATAAAAAAGTATGGCTTTTCCTGTGAAAGATGTAGTAACTGAGCTAATTGAATATTATTAGACCCCATATCTGTGACTAAAACACAAAGTTTTAAGGGGGCACTGCACGCATCTTAAAAATCTGTGTTGGTGAGTACCGCAAAGTTCGGAATAAGACATAACATACCTACGTGCGGAAAATTTTATTGTTGATACTGTGTTTGATATCTACTACTGCTTGAGTGTCGGGCTACGTCGAGCGCTCGGCTCGATTACTTCTCAGAAAAAGATTTGCCGTGAATAATTTAGTTGGGAACTCATTATCTTCATTTACGGATTGGATTAATTATTTGAGTTCTCAGATTGTGGATTTGCCGAAATATAAATATGATTGAAATTAGTTTGTCTTGGACCAAAAGATAAAACAGATAAATTAAATAGAGCGTGATTAAACAAAATAATGTTTTTAATGTATCAAATTATTGTGTATTTACATTTCTAACATAATAGTGTTGCACATAATATCACATTTAACACATTAAAAACAAGTACTTGTACTGCAATGTTTTACAATAAAAATCCTACGTTAACAATTTAAAATTGGTGACACCTACATATTATATACCCATATAATATATGTCCCAACTAAAATTTGTACCCCCTAACAATTCCAACTTCGAAAGACACAAGAAAACGCTCAAGCAGGTCAATTTTGTTATCAAGGAGAACCAAATTGTACCAAACTTTCAAGTCTTGTATCTCACCCCTTTAACCAGGGGATCCACCCCCTTAATCATTTTAAAACTTTCAATTCTCTATTCAGACCCAACATTTATCGATTCCTTTCTACAAAAAGAAAGCATGAATTCGATATTTTCCAAATCTACATAAAATACTTTACAAAAATTTGTACCCCCTAAAAATTCGAATTTCGAAATACTCAGAAGAAAACGCTCGAACAGGTCAATTTTGTTATCAAGGGGGACCAAATTGTCCCAAACTGTCAAGTCTTGTATCTCACCCCTTTAGCCAGGGGAGCCACCCTGTTAAAAAATTAAATGGCATGGGGGGTCGTGTGATAAATAATTTTAAAGCTTATTCAATTCTCTATCCAGACCTACTTTTATCGATTGATCAAGGGGTGAGATCTAAGACTTGAAAGTTTGGTACAATTTGGCCCCCCTTGATAACAAAATTGACCTCTTCGAGCGTTTTCTTCTGAGTACAGATGAACTCGGTTATAACGAACTCTCGCTTATAACGTACAGTTTTCGAAGTCCCGTTTTAACCGCCGTAAGGACAATGTAAATTCTGATCGGTTATAGCGAACCTCGTTTATAACGAACGATCGGTTATAAAGTCCAAGATTTCGGCGTATGCTCGGTTATAACGAACTGTGTGCACGTGTTCACTGCTCAGATTTCTTGGAATAATTAACATGATTTAAACCCCATCTTTCTCAAAAAATATTCGTGTTGTGAGAGTAATCGAACGAAATGTAAACATTAGTATTTCAGTTTTATTTCTTACTAGAACAAGTGAAACGGCTGTAGTGAAAAAGAATCGTGGCCCAGTAACTGTGGCCGATAAATAAAAAATAATCGATTTATTAAAAAGCGACCAATGCAACTCTTAATTATGCAAAAAAACTGGACTAGCAAAATTTACAATTTCCTCAATTTTCCTCAAAAGAACGTGACTAAAGCGTCTTCGAAGTCCTGTTAGAGAGGATGTTGACAATGTTCTCATAAAATAGTTTAGAGAAGTCTAAATGTATCAATTAGTGGCGAAGTGCTGCTGGAAATTTTAGAGAATGAGAATGAAGAAATAGGTCGCAAACAAAAGTACAGCAAAAATTGATCACCCAGTATTTTACATAACACATTATTATTATGAATACATTTTTAAAGGATGTATTTTCAATAAAGAATTTTGTTTTAGTGCATATATTTTCAACCTTATTTATAACGTACGCCTGCTTATAACGAACACATTCGGTAGTCCCTTGACTGTTCGCTATAACCGAGTTTAACTGTATTTCGAAATTCGAATTTTTGGGGGGTACAAATTTTAGTTGGTACACCCTGTATACCTATGTACCACATTATAATTAATGCTTACGTAATATGCCGTGACCGTAGATGCTGAAAAATATAAAAGAAAAAATATGTTTCTCTTTCCTATGGAATTATACGTACAAATTAAACACAATAGTCGAGCAGAAAAAATATCAGCTCTTTGTTTACAAGTGGAGCTTGGTTGTTTTAAAAACAGTATCGAGAAGTCGAATACAAAACAGCGTTTCATGTTCCGCGATATTCAATATATCGACTGCCCTACGTCATCTTTGAATTACTTCTCGGTTGCCTATATTAAATTGTTCCAAAACATGGGTTCACTTGAGCCAAGATTACTCGACAACCCTTTGATAGATTTCAAAAATCTTTTGTTTTATGAGAAGAAGAAAGTTCAACGTCGGTACTTACGAAGTCCTTTTTTGATTTTTTCCCTTTGGTACAATCAAAACTTTGATGCAAAAATAACATATGTTTGAGCGTCTTTAGCAAAGTCCCTATGGACTTTTCGAAAAAAAGGACTTCGTAGGTACCGTCCTTCAACCTTTCTCAACGAGTCCTTTTTTTATTTTTTTTATTTGGATCAAAAATAAGGTTAGAATCCTGTCCCACACAACACGTTGCAAATTCATAGCTGCAGTACCCCCTTAACGCAACCTGTATAATTTTCTGTAATGTTTCCAAAAGAATCTGCTTCAGAGCTTCACCGGGGCAAGTAGGAGAAATAGTATGCTAACTGTTTCATACAAAACTTTCCTCTCACCCTCCTAAGTTAGTAATAAATAGTAAAATTTTTTTTTTCAAGTAATAATTGTGTTTGTCTAACATTCTCAATTCACAGATTTGAATTGCCAGAGCTAAAGATGTATTTTTTTATTTTATTCCCTAGGGAATAAAGTACCACATTATTAGTCGAAAACGAGGGAATAAAGTTGCACTTTATCAATTCTGCACTGAGACTTGATTACGTCAATCATTCAAGTTAAAAAGGAATCATTTAAAACTTCACACAGACATTTTATTTCCAATGGAATTTTTGAGAAATGAAATCGGTTAAATGACAGCATAGTAAGTGCAAACAATATAATAACAATTTAATATAGAAATAAGATTCAATTCTTAGACGTTCCTCTTGATCATCGTTCTTTCTACACTGGTACCAATTTTCCGTTTTGTAGCCGGTGTCGCGAAAACAAAGTACTGAGTCACTGTTTTTTCTTGCCGTAGCAATGATATTAGTGCCATATTTACCAACCAGCCTTTGTATTTTCAAGGTTTTCTCATTAGGAATATAGCTCTCTCTTTGAATGTGAATTGACATTCTTCTCGATTTCGTTCCATATAAGAGCAAACGTTTTCGAAAGCGGAAGTGACAGAGTGTTTCCACGCGATGAACAGTATCACCACTGTTAATAGGTTTTTTAAAATTCTTCAGAAGCATTTTTGCCGCACAAAATACAATTATTAACCTTGCCGTCGAACTGTACACACGATCGCAACGTGCTTTATCACTTGTGCGCGGGTAAAGGGGTGTAAGTCGAAAATCACGGATTGTGAGAAACAATTAATTAATGTAAATTGATCGTCATTAAATACATCCATAAAATGACAAAGATTATTTTGACAGGTTAATATATAAATCTAATCAAACTTTCAGCTCCAATACTTTTTAATTTTTTATACTAACAATTTTAGGAAAAAACTAAACTTATATCCTTATTCACAAAACAAAAAAGACTTGTTTCTTTTTACACATCTTCTGAAACTTCTTCTATATCAGGCAGAACTTCTATGGCATCTTGTTTAGTTGGCAAATCCTTATAAAATTGATGGAAAACTGCATCTATATATGGCAAGAGGTCGATCAAGTTCTTCTTTTTTTCTTCAGTTATATAATTTGGATAACTGCATTTAGGTATGCTAGTTTGAGAAAATGGACGCCCCCGTCTTGAAAAGTTCATTTCCTTGAATGGTTCTTCTACATCTAATGTCGTTTTATATAAAAATTTTGCATTGAGGCCCTTTTCATATCTTAACCATTTGACGTCTTTCCATGTAAACTTATCGCCTGCATTATTTGTTTTTCGCACTTGAAAATGCGTTTTCAGGAGAGATGAGAAATCAAAAAAATCATCCTTACTCATTTCGTCTACTTTGAATGGTCTAGTTTTTCCACAAAGCTTTACCAATTGAATCCAGTCTCTTGGATGGTGAACTGGAGATTCATATTTCTTTTTTGATGATTGAATGATCCGTGTCGCATTCTATATGCGTATGACCCGGTATTAAAAATTTATGGTCGACACATTCCAAAGTCGATTCTTGCATCAGAGCCAAAAACATTGCAACCATATGTGTATTTTTGTTCTGACCTCCGCAAGTGTCGGAATACAATATTACATGCTTAACATGTACAGGCAGACCAAGTAAATGTTTATAAATGCAGGATCCTATCTGATTTGCTCCTCTTACGGAAATGGTTTCATACCACATGTAACAGTATGGTTGATTGTTGTCACACTGGTGTAGAGTCAAGTTATATGTCCATAACTGCCTCTTATAAAAAGCAACCGATGTGTTTAAAAAGGGGGTAGGTAGACATTGTTGCATGTCAAAGGTGTATACTAATAGTGATGGGTGATAACGCCTTGTCGTTTCTTTTGGATTGATAAGCATTTTCAGCTTCAGCTATATGAGTGTCTAGCTGTTGTTGTAGTTTTTCCTTGGCACCCATGTTTTTTTCATTGTCTTTCATCATCCTTAATTTGTCACAATTTTGACATGTATCTTTCTTAAACCTTTTTATCGAAATATTCATAGTATGAAACGCAGTTTCATAAATTTTTCTACTAACACGTTTGTTTGGATCTACCCAAATTTTATATTCATCGTACAAACGTGTAAGAGTGTAAAATGACGGCAAGAATTTTTTATCAGATTTTTGTCGACAATAATGACTTTCGTATGATGGTATTGATAAAATATGCTGCCGCACAATGCTAACTCCTCTTCTGTTGTTTTATTTCGTGGAACATGTCGTCCCCTTTTATCATCTTCCGTTATTCCGGCTGTTGAAGCAATCTTTTTCTTAATTGTGTTTGTAATAAATTTATCACTTTCATCGAAAGTTTTTTTAAAGCAATTTTTGCAAACTGGTACCATCACTCCCTGAACCCTCAAATGATAAATAAATGTTGATTGCCGGATTTTTTTGGTTGAGATTGGATTCTTCTTTTCGGTTTTTTTCGATTGTATATTTATAAGACTCGAAATATAAGCAACCCGTTTATCGTGAACTCCCATCGACCAATATTCGTTAAATAAAACCTGCCTCGTTTCATCAGTGACCCTTTGCTTGCATTTCATACGACATTTATAGCTTTGCACTGACGTGAAGGGATATTTTTTCCTTTTGATGTTACATAATCTTGACCAATATTACGATTTTCTTTTCGATTTTTTCTTGCTTCTCTAGTTTCACCTTTTTTTGCTTTTGGTCCACGTTTAGATTGCGTCATAGTCACAGCATTAGCTTCAGCATCATAATGTTCATTATTTTCGTCATATATTTTGTCTGGTGGGTCCATTATATTCATTTCTTTAGTAATAATTCTTTTCTTTTCTTTGGGTCTTTGTGCTTCCGAATCTGTAGACTCCGATTCCGAATTGTTGTTGATATAGTCGCGGTCTGCATCGCTATCATCAACTAGTGATTCCAAAGAAGGTGCAGGGCTCAAATCTAAAAATATATTTTTTATTCATTGGTACCTACTGCACTATACTATTTACCTCTTCTAAATAATTCAGGAGACCTCAGTGTAATAGGATTTTGAGATAAAAAAGGGTCTATCTCTGGGCTGATAATTTTACTTGGTCCAGCAACATTAAGATCTAGAGCAAAACATTTGTTTAATAATAATTTTCACCTGAGGCACAAATCTGTTGTAGCTGATAACGTTCTATAATAGTATTATTACGAAACTTACCCACTGGAATGTCGTAACAGTGCTTATCAGTATTTACACATAGTTCTACAAGGAGCTTGCCTCTTGAAGACGACATAACCTCACTTTTTTAGTACAGAACTGGTTTTTATCTATAGATAATAATAATTTTTCACAAATTAATGTTAATGGTATTAATGCTTAAAAACGGTCACATAAAGTTAATTCTACACAAAAACACTACTAATATCCACGAAACAAGACGAAACATTGCGCACGTGGATATAACTCGAAGCAACTTAAAAATGTAAAAAGAAGCAAGTGGACTTATATCCATATGCACAAAAATATAAAATGTGTAAAAAGATGTAAGTCGATTTATTCCTATTTACACAAAAACGCGAAATGTGGCAAAAGATGTAGGTCTAATTGTTACTTTTCAACACGATTCTCAGGAAGTTATGTCTTTTTTCACAAAAATATTACAAGGTTACAAATACGAATTAAACTTAGTTCCTTTTGCACAATTGTGTAGAAGCTCAAAATGAATGTTGGGTAGATTTATCTCCATTTACACATTTTTAGACTTATACCCCTTTACACGCGCACGAGCGTTTTGCCGTTGTTGACTTTTTCCCCAGATTTTATTGCCGCGGCAATATATTTGTCTGAAATACGATTTTTGGAACTTAACACGCACCGTAACATTCTTCAATACTTGTATTTGCACCTGTGTATTATCACGTTTTTTCCCACTACTTTCACGTAAGGTTTTCTAAACTTTTTTCACAAATAAAACACACCACCGGATTACCAGTCGTAGCCATTGCCGAACTTTCTCAAACTACAATCACAATTGATTATTTTGTCCGTAATCACGTCTACACTCAACTAGATCGTTCATGAGACTACTGGCTGCTGTGGTATGCGAGCGAGGCAAGCCAGCTGCAACTGCAGGTGTTACTATCCCTAAGTACACAATATCTGCTTTAGGCCGCTGGATACGGACTTTGTTAGATGTACGCAAGCAATACTACCCTGATTGAATCGTTCCAACCACTGTTTAAGGGTCCTCTCTGTCACGTGGTCTAGTGCGAGCTTTTCCCCTGTTACGTTTGTATCTAACCCGCAACGCTCTACAAACTTTGCAACAGTCGGTTGTAAGAAATACGTAAGGTTAATGAAAAGATAAAATTATCTTCACAATATCTTTCGCATGAGAATAAGCAACAATTATATTTGTTTTTCTATTTCTGTTTTAACTAATAACAATATAAAAATCACAGTAGTATTTAACTGAAAATCGAAAATCTAGTTTTTGTATCTCTCAAAATATCTCCATATCGAATTACATTCGGAGTTGAAGAAAAAGCGTAAGAAACTTCGTTCCTGACAGGGGTCCCTCGACCGCAGAATTTTTTATAGTTATAGCAAAAGAACGACTTATGACGTCTTTGACTTGGGAATTGTAATAATGAGGATGTGATCTTTTTGCTGAGTAACTTGAATAATTATGTTACAAAGCTCTTCGCGACGTATTGTATTAGTCTTGTCTTTTTAACCAATTTCGGGCAATTAACCCAAAGAAACTATAACGCTACTCCGAAATGAAATTTGTCTTTATTTGCAGAGACTAGTTTCGGCTTTCTAAGGCCTTCTTCGGTCTGCTCGTCTAAATTTTAAAAAACACTCCACAGTAAGTTATAATTACAATTACATGAGTCTAACATTATACAAATAATTAATACTTTAGTCCAAATACTAGTTAATATTTTAGTTTGACGTGCTTGACTTTTACTTTTACTCCATTTTGTCTGCAAATAAAGACAAATCTCATTTCGGAGTAGCGTTATAGTTTCTTTGAATTTGTATTAGGTTTACTATGCTTATTTGTATCTGAAGAAGTAATAATTTACTATCTGGAACCTGTATCAGAAATGCACTAATGTGTTCTTCACCCAAGACTTGTTTTTTTTTTTTTGGGAACACAATGTTCTGTTTGTCTTTTTAAATGTAGTCAACCTGCCATATTCAGAAATGTCTATACCCTTGTTAACATTATACATGATTTTAACAATTAAATGACTTTTTCTTCTCTACCAAATCCGGCAAATACGCTAGGACATTTTTAGAATACGTTTTCACTCCTTTTTCTTCACACCATGTGTTGAAAACCTTGAACCTTGAAACCTCATATCGGTCTTTCGATTTTTGAGACTATAACTCAAAATAAACTTCTCAGCTAATTGTCTCGATTCGGGAAGCGTACAAGTGGAACTATCGTTACTAGAAGAAGGCATTGTTGAAAGCAAAACACATGAAAATACACAAAATAGGTACACACAAAATTTCAATGTTTTGACGTTTCAAACCCGTTTCAAAGACCGAGAGTAATGCTAGAAATCCATTTATCCCACGCCATGCCACGTCATCCCATCCCACGCGACGTGACGAAAGTGTATGCAGACATTTAGTACAGATTCAAATGGAATGCGTACACATTTGTCCCATACCACCCCACGAGACGCTATCCGATGTATTGCATTTGAATCTGTGTTACTTTTTTTAATTTGAATCACTTTCGTCGCGTGGCCTGGGATGGGATGGCGTGGCATGGCATGGGATAAATGGGTTACCAGCATAAGTCACAAGTTTACCTTTTGCGACACATTTAATTTCCAATTTTTTAGGTACACCATCTTCTATATACAATTCCATCTGAGGAGTACCCGAGCCATGGATTTTTTGAATTCAGAATTAAGCTAGTTTCAATGACACCCACACCTATTTTGCTTTTGTATACATCCCAACAACAATTTCATTTTTAATACCATTCTTCATGAATAAAGTTGACTTAAATTTTTTTGTCCAAAATTAATCTATACTTTTTTTTTATTCCAATCAACATTGGATTTTATTTTTCCATACGTAAAAATCTAGTAACATCTTGAAGCGGTTATGCGGAATTGTCATGTTTTGTCATGAATTGTCAAGTTTTTTCAGATCTTTGGTCTTCATGCAAATGTCGAATGGATTGGTGCAGGTAATTTTATTTTCCAACACATTCCTGGAACAGTCGTGCAAGGGTGACACATTTGGGACCTCTGCCATAGTCCATCCACAAATCTTCTCCATCCAGTATAATTACCTTGTACAATATAGTAGAGCTGCTGCAATGTGTTTACATTTGCCACTAGTGCCTGCCTTGCAATTGTCATCGCCTAATGATATAGTGGCAGTAATTTCGTGAGGCACCGTTTTAATTTGGCTGGTTTGCACGCAAAGTGCAAAGATTTCGATTTCTTTAGACGTCTTCTTCGAATCTTGGCACAAGACATGTGCTGCGAATTTAGCAGCGCCTGACCTTCTATAAAATTCCTGCATGAAGGCGTTGCTTCTAAAGCCATCAAAACTACCTCAATATCAAGATAAACGCCTTGTTTTCGGCTACTGCAATACTTGCCATGTTCTTGGCTTTCATTCCCTCTTTCAGCATTTTATGTGGCTCGAAAACATTCCTTCCTTTTTTTGAGTATCATATCCAAGCATTTTTTAAGACATATTGGGTCCGTTAAAATGCGACTGGATTTTGAAAACCCTCTTTCGATGTCAGCACTTCCATGTGCAAGAGAAAGTGTTACAGCAACAAATCTTTTTATGGCACCATATTTTACATCACCAGTCACTAAACTTTTCATTTTAAATACTTCACCCCAGTAGTTGTCCACTCGTTGCTCATTAGTGAACGCTTTTAATACTGTTTCTGTTGATAGGAGCTTAAATTCGTAAATTATTTGTGGTCTGTTCAACTACTTAGCTGCTTTTGTTACATAGTATTCTATGTTTTATCTATGCTCACAGATCCTACCTATATGCTATTTTATATTTCTCGAGATTTTTCTCGGAGTAACAGATTTTTCATGGTGCCGTGCACTCCAAAGGTGAATCAGTTTTACTATCTTCGGTTCTTATGTGTAGCAATAATTATATTATCAACTTTCGTGGATACTTGATTGTACGGAAATTGTCACTTTCTTATATGGTCGTGGGAGAAATACATTACCTGACGACACATTTATGGCAATACTGTTTTGTTTTAACGTCCTTTTTTCTGGAACAAATAGTACATTTTGACCCGGAAATTCTGGGATCTCTGCTTCTTTTTCTGCTATTCCACATACTTTAGCTGCCTTTTTTTGGAATTCATGTGATAGCTTAACGTTTGTGGACCTTTTTTTTTCAATTAGTCGGTGAGCAGACTAAATCCTAGATCTTGTAGATGTTTCAGTCTTTTAATTATGGAACTTGGATTATTGGATGCATAAACTACTTGACTGTTTATTCCTGTTAAGTCTAGGATTCTAAAAAATTACGAGGGGACAGCGTGATTTCGGGTTTCTGGTCGGTCCCTGTGTTCTCATCAATTATGTTATTTTCCAAACGCAAGCTCGAAATTAGCACATTTTTTTGGAACATATGGAAACAATGTAATATTATTCTGACAATCCAACTCAAAATCTAGCAACCAATAAAAACATTTTTTGAATCTGAACCAATTAGGATTAATTAGTTTTTTAAATCTTAGTACTCACATCAACCTTAAGAAAAACCATGGTGTGCCTGGGTAGAGTCTGTTCACAAGTTTAAGGGGGCCAAGAACTCAAAGATGGTGACAGTTCAATAACTGGCAAGGGAAAAGCTTATATAGTTTTAGTGCAGCTTATATACCAATGTAATGTTTCGACTATACTTGTTGGCGTAGTAGCCTACCTGATAACGTTTCTGCTTTTCGTCCGGATACTCATGATTCTATTCCCGCTCATGTACGTATTTTTTTTTATTAAAAAATATATATTTTTTACTTTATTTAATGTAATACTTAATTGTTTACTTTAATACTTATATTGTTTTTGAGTATTAGATTAATTAAAGTAAAAAAAAAGATTTTTTAATAAAAAAAAACACGATTGTGCTTTAGACCACACGACTGAAGTAAAACTTCAGTTCGCCATTGTGAAAGTGCTCTTAATTTATTAAGTTTATAAATGGAGCTAGAGAATCCTGAATTAATACCGTCTGCAGTATTGGATAATGCATGTTTCAATTTGTCGTCAGCGAAAAGTCGGCAATCATGTGTAACGATTAAGATAAGTAGCGCAATTGCATACCAAACAGACACACGCAAATAGGTGTATTGAGAGAAGTGCGGATTCACAACGGATAAGACGCGGGTTCGAATGCCGTTAAGGTAAAAAAAAGTCTATGAATTAATTGTTATTGTAAAGTCGTGCATTAAAGAAAACTTCCGTTCGCTTCGCCCGATCACACTTTTCGTAACGCTCTCGTCACGCATTCACCAGCTTACTCCCTAAGCCAAGTGTCCGTTAAGAAGTTTTACTTCAAAAAATACGTACATGAGCGGGAATCGAATTCTGAGTATCCGGACGAAAAGCAAAAACGTTATCAGGTAGGCTACTACGCCAACGAGTGTAGTGGAAACATCACATTGGTATATAAGCTGCACTTACATATTCAAAGCTTATCCCTTATCAGTTGTTGAACTGTCACAATCTTGGAGTTCTTGGCCCCCTTAAACTTGTGAACAGACTCTGGCCAAGCACACCATGGTTTTTCAGGTTTATGTGAATACTAAAATTTAAAAAACATTCCACCCTGTAACCCGATCGGCCAGTTTTTTTTGCATCGGGTTCTTGGACTATGTACTCACAAGTGATATAATGTTAAAAGGGGTGAATTACTATGGTTACACAATGGTAAGACATGAATAATTTTTTGAAACGTCATTTTGACAATTTCTTATTTTTTTATTTTTAACGTTTTACAAGAAATTACACGTCGGGCATAAAACATAGTATATTATACGTGACCGAAATGCCATTGTGAGCTCGTGTGATGTATATCACTCGCTGACAAGCATTTCTGTCACCTATAATATAATTACTATTTTTTTACTAGATGTGGACGGCATTCTCTTCTGCGAGGCAGTCGCAAGGTTCATCTTTCTCATCTTCCATATTATTGATGGATTGCCCAAGTAGTAGATCATTGTACCAAACCAAGTCCCTGCCATTCTTCCAATCTTCCAATTCTTTTTTTTTTTCAGGTGCACCCCTTTGACATTCAAGTACCCTTTCTTTTAAGTTTGTTTAGAGTATCCCTCTGGTGTTTGGCTTTATTAATAAATGCCTTTGATCTTCTTAAGTATTTCTTCCAGAGCTTGTAGATTTTCCAGCCGTTTTCTTCGTCAGTGTCGATTGACCTGACAACTACATGCCTTGTAGATTGCCTTATAATCGTTTTTTGAGAATATGAGAACTGGATGTTTTCTTTTTCTAAGCGACTGTCGGCCGGTAAAAAGCATGACACGAGCACGGTAGTACAAGTGAAAACCAGCCTTTAGGCTATTCAGGTGATGAAATAAGGCAGATCCAATTTCTCCAGCACGTCGCCGGGCCTGGCCTTCAGTCCATACATAAAAGGTGGGACTTTTAGCTTTTATGTGAACATAAAATGGAACTAACATTTTATTATTAATTTTATTAATTATTATTGAAGGCTTTCTTCATCAGAATGAGAAGTATTTTCCTTCTCCAAATCTATATTTTTGCGCTTCAGTTCTTCGTTCTCATTTTGGCGAAAATTATCTTCTTGCGACACTCTAAAAGTTATATTTTCAATTACCATACTTTTCCGGCTCCTGATAATGTAAGCCAGTGCTGTAGTCCTAATAAAAACAATATTTGTTTATGAAGAAGATCAGGATAATTGTTAGCTGATCAAACAGAGAGACACAGCTTGGTCAAAGGCTTTATTGTGACTAACTAATAAAATCAAGAATACAAGCAGACGCAAACGAAACAGACATTGGAATACAAAGAACTAATAAAACACAAGGTTATACAGAAGAGTTTAGATTTCAAACAAAACAATTTCCCACAATTCTTAACACTTCCCCTAAAGCTGAACCCTTTAATACATAACAATTAAACATTACTAGTAATACCTAATTTATTTCGCATATCTCCAAATTTGGGACGAGCAAGTGCTTTAGTAAGAACATCTGCGCACTGATCTCTACTAGGAACAAAATTAATTACAATTTTTCCTTTTTGATACAAATCCCTAACAAAATTATATTTTCCATCGATATGTTTTGAACGATCATGAAATTCTGGGTTTTTAATCAACTTTATCGCACTTTGATTATCGGTGGACATATTATATGTCTCGGACTTGATAAATAACCGTGAACACCAAACACCTTCTTTTGCACCGTGCGCTGCACTCACAAATTCCGCTTCTGTCGTACTTAGCGAAACGCACTGTTGTCTCTTGGTCTCCAATGAGACAAAAATTTTACAAAGAAAGAATGTTTATTAATTTTCGTGGTGTATTTTTAAGATTATTGTTTGCCAGTTTCAATGAGTGAAAAATGTTCATATTGCAAAATAATCTGGCAACAAACTCTGTCGGGAGATTATCGCATGCCCATTCGAATCTATGTTGTGCAAGAATAGTGATACCATTGTGTTATATAAATGTTATACCAATGTACTCCATTGTTCTCAGGAAATCATGAAAATGTTCTGTTGGCATTATACAAACCTCCAAACAAATCCTTGTTTTTATTTTCATATGCCTTATATATAAAATATAGATTTGTTGAATTTAAGGATCGATGTGGTTGTGTTATTCACAGTTCACATTGATGGACATTCATCGCTTTTCTAAATAAGTACCCTGACACATAGGTCAGGGCATTTTCGTGTACAAGGTCAGAAGTCTGTAAATGCAAACTTCAAATTATCTTCCACTAATGGTACTACATTTAGGTACTGTAAGGTAAGTTTGGCTTCTAATTGAACCGAAAAAAGTTTCAAGACAATATTGATCAATATAAATGAAAAACCATTTTGTCTTAAGTCGGCAAATAAACCATCAAATTCATTCATGGTGGTGCACAAGCCTTGAAAGCATTTAATTTTGTTGTCCGAATTGTTATCTTTCAATTTGATAGATTTAATTAACGCATTCATTTCCTGGAGAAATTCGTGCTGGAAGATTGCGATTAAATTTTTTAACCCCTTTAGTGCGTTGCGAATTTGATATCTCGAATAATTTATCAAATTTTGCAATAAATTACGCTGTACCAGCAGCTTGTGACCTCATTATGCCTAGAAATACAAGAGTAGATATCCTAGCAGATACTGATTCACTCATTCTTGGGTTTCAACCATAAAGTTCAGCTGAAAAATCGAAAAATTATAAATAGGTAATTTTGTATGGTTCTCGCTACTTCGGATTACTTTTAATAGATGGCGCTCGTGGTTCGTGATGAAGTGATGAATCGTCTGATAGGATATACAAAACTGTCATTTCTTTTTAAATCGCTACCTCGGATTCTCTCTCTGGTGTTACATTTTAATTGTTGGGCAGTTGAATAAAATTGGAGTCCTGGTCACTCACTCAAGTGGTAATAATTTCTTTTACAAGACGTATTGGAAAAGAAAAAGGCAATTTTCTTTTTGTAATTGCTGTATATTCCAACCCTCACAGCCACTTGGTGGTGCATTCAGCAAACAAAGCTGAGCTATTAACAGTCATAGCCTCTGGAACACTACTCAATGGTGCACTTTCAACTAAAAATAAACAAATAAAATAAAGTTATGCATGCAATAATTTATTTACCTTCAAAAAGTTATCGTTTTGATGTTCCTGCAGTTGATCTAATTGAAATGTAATTAGAGCCACATTTGAACTGTTTTGAAGGCATTAATAATAATAAAATCGCGTTTTTTTTCTTACAGCAACTTTCTCCCTTTTCTTCCTTTGAGTTCGTTCTTTTTCTTTCATTTTTACTAATTCGCATGCATCGATTTTAGTTATAACCACTGCGCTTACGTTTTTGACTACCCTGGTTTTGTTGACTTTGCTTTACAGTCTTTAATAACAAGTCTTCAAAAGTTGTTCCTCAAAATTCAAAAAAAGGTAAGAAACTATAATTGTCCAATACACCACACTAAACTCTAAAACAACAACAAGATCCTGTTCTTCATATACATTTTGTTATGTTAAACATTGTTTTTCAAGAATTAATAACGTTTGCAGTGGAACCCGAAAGGGGAAAGATGTGGCATTACAGCATCTTTTTATGCCGTTGTAAACTGTTAATTCATCCATGATTACTGATTACAAACATATAATTCTTTATTTTGTACAAGATCTTTGTTGATGCTTTTTTCTCAGAATCCCATTGTGTTTGTGTGTTAGCGGATAGCATAAATGATGGCTAGAATTTTAATTTTGTCGGTGTCCTCACCAAGCAAAACCAAGACCGAGATTCAACACGCTAATCGCTTCATCATCGCCTTCGCCAACGCCAGCCGAGTTTTTCCCGCGCCATGAGTCGCAATTTTGTCGTTGATTCGACGCGAGTCTCTTTCACTAGTTATCACCCACCAACACCACTAGTCATCGGTCAAAATATCCACAAAAGTGGGCATTTTCTCTTAAAATAAATCTCAAAGTACACGCCGCACAGTGGGGAATTTTGCCTCTAAACCTGGCCAAAACTAACATATAATTTTACGACTCAACGTTTTAAATCAAGACTATTTCACAAATAATGTAAGTTAAAATTATCAAACAGATTGTGATAGGTACCGGACAAAGATGAAAATAAGCATTTCACATGCTGTTGATACACCACGCAAGGTATCGAATAATCTCATGTTTCATGGACCCATCAAATAAAAAAAATCGCTTTATTATTAATGAACCTACATGTAAAAAAAGAATTAATAACGAAAGATAACTGTAAAATAAATCAGAGGAAAACATTATTTGTATTTCTGATTCAATTAAATAATTCAGATTCTTCTTCGGAATCTTCCTCATCACAATTTTCTGCCTCAGAACCTCGCTCAGAACCTTCCGCATAATTATTATAATTCTTCATTGTTCGGTGGTTCCAGCATTTCTAGAGCACAACTGTCAATCAAATTTCGCATCTATAACTAGGGCAAGCGCTTCCTCGCCGGATGCTCTAGCTGTTTTATTTTTAACAATTTTTTTCTTTCAATGCAACTTGATATTTTGAAGCCCTTGTCGATGTTTGTGTAACTTCTTTTATCAACTTGGAAGCGTCTAATTGGCCTGTCTGTCTCAAGCGCAGAAAACGGCAACTGCTCTGGTGTATAGTTGTTCCTTAAGTTTTCCGTTTTTCGGCTTTTTGACCTATCACAATTTTAATTAAAATTTAGAGTTTGTCGTCCCCCATTAGAGCTCTTATGCGCATAATAAAGAAACGATTTCTCGGTATTTAACCATTTCTTTTCCTTCTCGAACCTGCCTTTTATTCGCCCTGACTTTTCCCATTTTTTATTTCTCATGATGTTAGATCAAACACTTTTTGTATCTTCTTGCGACAGGTCCAATGATCTTGGACAGGGATATTTTAGTAGGAAATTCTCCATTATAATTATACCATAGCTGCTGACAAAATGGCTATCTAAGAACACAAGGAAGCACAGCAAAGTAAAAATGGACAAGCACGGATGATTGAACGTGGAAGTAACTGTAACTCCACTCTATTTTTTATGGAGTTCGTGGACATTTTTCGGGGGACATGGCGTACGCTCAAGTAGATATTTTTTTAAATAATCGAACTGGTCATCCTTTCTAGACAAATTTGATTCTCTCATGATTTTAATAAGATGTCTTCTCGAGAACAACAAAGTTCCAAAAGTTAAAGTTAAAGTTAAAATTGACCTTAGACAGTGGTTCGAATACAGAGCTTAATAACAAATTTGAGCAAAAATGTGCAAAATTTTATTGTTGGATCGTGAAAAGGAAGGTCTAAGCTTAAAGCTTACCAAATACTGCTTTTAGCCCGAAGTATTATGGCAGAAGCAAATAATAATAATAATTAATATCTATGTAGGATGTACATATTTTAAATATGTTACACATAATTATGAAATATGTACATACCTTTAGGAGTTTGATCGATATCAAATTGTAGCTTGGATTTATTTTTCCACTTCAAAAATCGAGCATAACTGGGATGAGGATTTCCGAAAGTGCATATTATGTAGGGGTGCCTTCTATTTATAATTATTATTGTAACCCCGGCAAATAAATGTGATTTTTTTCAGTTATATTTTTTCTGATTATGGCCAGGTTTTGAGGCCAAATTTGAGAGTTCCGCTCGTCTCGTGCATCGGTCCTCCATCTTCCGGTCGGTATTGCAGCTTCCTGCCGCCCGCCTCTCCAAGGTAATAACTCCGCAACCTGCCATACATGGGTTGTCGCCTTTAATACTTCATCTCGCCCCAATAATTTGGTTCGCCGCTACACTATATAAATCCCTCTTTATATAATAAATCCCAGACAACCATATTTTTGGTAAATATTGAGAAATTATATTATTTCGTTTGTCGTCCACTTTATTTCCGCCATTGCAAACACCTTCAAAATAGCTGCTAGTGACAAATCACGAGTTCAGGCAGGCTGCCGGAAGGCTGGTACAATTGGGGAGACCCAACATTGGACATATTCATATTCCTTCAAAAAATCATTTAGCGGACGTGTATCGTAATGCATTTTATTTCATACTGTAAACCTGCTTTCAAAAATCAAAAAATCACATTTTGTGAACATCGCATCACCTTTGTTGTACATGCAAAACTTCATCAGTAGCCGACAAATACGTTTGAAAATGTCAGATTTGATTTATAAAGATGAAACTATCCGGTAAGTGTTGCCTAGCGACACTTACCGGCTCTGATACTGTAATAGCTCACCTACAAATTGATACTGTAATAGCTCACCCGCAAATTGATCCTTTAATGGAACATCTACCGGACAGTATGAAATAAAGGTATTTTTCGGCTACTGATGAAGTTTTACATATATAACAAAGGTGATGCGATTTTCGCAAAATGTGATTTTTTGATTTTTGAAATAAAATAATATGTAATATGTAAACAGGCTTACAGTATGAAATAGAATGCATTACGATACACGTCCGGTAGGTACTTTTAACTCGTTTAGACGTTCTGGACTCGTTACAAGTGACCTACCGGACTTATAACTAACTAACTTATAAATACTATACCGAGTGTGTAACAGAGAGAAAACATGTGCAAAGTAATCTTGCTTTCTTTCAGAAACGGTTCAACAGATTTCAAATCTACAAATGGGGTTGTACTCAAGGTCTTATGTTGCTTCCCGCAATAGTGCTGAATTTTTAAATTTCTATTTTTTTTACTTTTGAATTTTTTTTTTTTTTTTGGGTAATGGTCCAGAATTAAAAAAATCTCATTTCAATTTATTTAAAATGTCGAGCATTACTCCGTTTTAAAAGTTTTTGAAAATTGCCCTTGTTCTTTGCCTGCTGCATTGGTGAAAGGAGTCGGTCAGGAAAACTCACTGGGCACATGCTGACGTATTGGTATCATTGTTATTCTGCCACTCATGTTACAACAAAGATTCCAAGAAATAAAAAAACACCTTATCTGAAAGTTTATTATACCTAGGTAATATAGTACAAGGTGTTGAACAAGTGGAAGCGCTTGTTGAAGAGAATCCACATACGTCGTTACGTCGTTTAGCAGCTCGAACTGATGTCTTTTGACACTGTTCGAATGATTTTGAAAAACCGTTTGCACATGCATCCCTATAAAGTCTCTTCAGCTCGTTCTAATGCTTCTAAGACAATGACGTGTACTAGACCATTCATTTTCTTCACAAATCAACATTGCTTAACCTTTTTCACAAAATTGGTGAGACAACATTATTCTGGTTGTCGAACGTTAAGTCATAGGTTGTTACGAACACTCAAAGACCACTCGCAAGATAATAATATAATGATCGTAAAGTTACGAATTCGCAACTTTGCGACTGGTGAAAAATTGGAACTCAAGTAATATTGCGCGAATCGCAACGTTGACAGGTTGAAGGGTGAAAAATTGACCCCCTGACGACGGAGTTTTAAGACTTCGGTGTTATTGAGACAAACTTGTTTGTATACATATTTGCTGTTTAGGATAGAAATCTATCGAAAACATTGAAACCCAAAAATCACTAGAAATACATCATAATTGAAGTGTCTTAATTATTATTTTCGTAAAGTGGCATTTTTTTATTTTACGTGGAAAATGCACAGGCGACTAGATGCAAATCATTTTGTAGATTATATTATAAGTAACAGAAATGCTTCATTGTCGGCGAGCGAGATTGACGTTTAATGTTGTACTTGAACTGATTTTGCACTTTTGCATGAAAATTTTCGAGACAGTGCTTAACTTCCGATTTTTCTCTGATGAAGTACACTTTTCTGAATGAACTAAAGTTGTCTTTCAAAAGTACGTAGTACCGTTTTTTACACTCTTTTTAGGTTTTATCACCCGAAAAATTAAATGATACAAATTTTCCACCAGTTTTCCGATTGTCAACTTTGTCCGTTTCTTGTTATGATGAAATTGACGCTTTTCTTAGCAGCTGTTTTGACTGAGAACAGATTTTCAGTCATATTGCAACAGGCGCGGCGTTTGAAATTTCTCAAATTTACAAAACCATTGTTTCTTGTTGGACAGTCTTTGCGTAAGTAGTCCTTTTTGCCACACGTACACACTGCCTAGACTGATCTTGTTTTTGAAACTACATGGATGCACCACTGTTCGCATCACTGTTTTGACTTTTCGGCTTGAACGGTCTATTCTTCGAAAATAGCGCCGCTCCCGCTTCTTCATGTTGGCTTTGACCTTCTAACCGCTGTTCTTCGGTCAACAAGTGAGTGGTTAAGTTATCTAACGACCTTTTGTTCACATCTGTAGAATCCCATGCGGTATGAAAATGGTAGTACTTGGAGGGTAATGTTGACAAAATGCGCGTTATCAGCATGGAGTCCGGGATTTGACCTAACGCTTTCATCTTATTCGACAGCTGTACCAGTTGCGAAATGCGCCATTGTAACCAAAGCCCCCTGTCAGCCGAGATCACCCTTCCTTCGGCACCGGGACTTGTGGTTACCTTCTGCATTCCAATTTATCCAGGTAATTCGCTCCACGTGTGGCAATTCATTAGCAATTGTAAAGCTTTTTCTTCGACGCTTGTGACAATGAGCTTCTTTACAGTTCTGTCAGCTTTCTTCTAAGCGGCCATAAATCTTTGATAGTTTGCCGCACTGTCCGTTGGTTTCTCGAGAACACTGGTGCAGACATCCGGCAGATCCTCACCGTCCAAAATTGTCTGCACGACAAAGTACCAATGATGCCAATTCTCAGCATCACATAGTTTTTGAATGCGAACCCTTTCAGATTCCATTGGTGAATCTCAAGCACACGAACACACGCTATAACAAATGGGTAATTAACGAACTCACAGTTATCGGTTCGATTATCGCGGACCGACCAACTTATCTTTCTTTTGTGAGGGTTTAGGCCAAAATGCCTGTTATTATTTTTTAGTTTTTCTCGCTTTTCGGCAGTTGCAGCCAGCAGTTTGGAGGAGTCGTTCCACAGAAATGTGCCATCGTTTTGGAATGCCATTTTGGCCCAACCTGGTAGTCCAACCCTGCACCGTAAGCTCTAAATGTACATGCATGAACCTTTTTTACCTCTATTTACTTGTTTTCCTCCGCTAAACATGGCAGCTAAAGGCGAATTTACACAGGGATACTAGCTAAAGACAGTAACTAAATTTAGTCAATTACCATTTATTGTTAGTGGCTGTCTACACACATTCTAGTTCGCATATTAGTAGTAAGTTAAATGTAATCATTTCAAAATGGCGAGCATGAAACAAAGGCGTATTAGGTCGGTAGTAGAAGAGTGTGTACTTATTTTATGTGAAGAAATGGTTAATTTAATAGAAAACTAGATGAACAGGAAAAAGCGAGTTTGGATTAGAAATTGCATAGCTCGTAGAGATAGTTATGGGTTTTCCTGTATGTTACTACTAAGGAAACCGGCGAATGAGGACTTGAAGGAGTATAGAAACTGTATGAGAATGGCGAAAGACCAATTTGAAGATCTGCTGATTAAGGTCGGCCCTTGTAACAAAATCTGACACCTATATGAGGCACGCTATTCCGGCTAGAATAAACTTAGAAATCACCTTCTCATCTTTCGCAACTGGAAAATCGGTGCGATTCTGTTCGTACATTGTTAATAAATAAAGATCGCTATTTTAATAATTTGTTATTAATTAACGATTTGAGGAAACTTGCTATTCTGTTTCACGAATGTTATGTCATGTTAGCAATTTTGCTTGAGTAGCGATTGTTACCGTACCGATCGTTAAAAGGGTCTCGTTAAGTTTATAACAATTGAAGACACCGGTGCAAAAAGGAGGCAGCTCCATATATTTATGATTTTTCGTTTGTAATCGCTATAAGGTAATGCAAAGGTGCTTTATCAATTGGTGCAAAAACGAGGCAGATCCGTTAACTCGTAAGGAAAATATAATCAATATATAGATGCCTCCTTATTGGATTCGGTGCAAAAAGGGGACAGCTCCGGAGCTGCCTCGTTTTTGCACGGAATGACTACTTTCATACTTTTTACACACTTGAAAATACCAATAGCTTTCCCAAAATTATACACAGATACCCAGAACCAGGATGCATAATTTCCTGCCTTGTGATCGGAGCTACGGATTGATCGAAAAGGAGAAATGGAAACGAGAGAGGATCGTGTTGCCAGAAGAATGGGTTGTACTGGTAAAAAATGCATCTCGCAAATTTATAGTGATTCCAGTTGCCCAAGAAATGCTTTTGAACTTCAGTGGTAATTTCAACGGGACTTTTAAAAAGTGCGTGTCAAACCAAAGAAAACCAAAAATCTTCTTATCGTGACTACACAGCAAAAGGCGTGGCATGCAACATTTCGGTCAGTGCCTCAGAAACATGGCGTTACGTTGACTTCACCTCTTTCTACATTACTCCTCTACTCTGGGTCGTTACTAAAGAAATACCTACATGTGAAAGAACTTGCAACGAAATATGTGCCTTCTGACAGTATGTCGTTTTATGACCGGCTAAAGTGTCAAGTAGAAGAACCTACTCATCCAGAAGAATATAGCTTTACAGATGATTAGTTTGTGCTTCTTTATTACTTTTTATATCATTTTGTTAATAATTCGAAAATGGTCTCCTGAAACAATTGCTAAAATGGTCTCCTTTTTGCACCGGTGTCTTCAATTGTTAAATTGATGTTTATTACTTCTGTTCACTTTGAGATATTTTAGTTATTTCTCATTGCTCAGGCAGCTTAAGCCTAAAATTAAACCACAAAATATGGGAAAGCAAGTTAAAATGATTAATAACTTCAATATCAGGTGTATTATTGCACTCGCGTTCGCACTGCTAGTGGTTGGTAGTAGAGGTGTCAAAAGCTGGCCTCGAAAGAAAACACCAATTTCTGGTGGTATTTCTTCGTAGCCTAACACAGAAACAAGTCCGAATAGCCTAATCAGTCGATTATCTAGGTCGGATAATTGTTTATTATAAGAATATCCTCCGCCTCCCGTTTTCTGGAAACCTTCCTTGTTTAATCTGGCAAATTTCTTGGCTTTACATTTCCAATCAGCAATTGTCTAAAAATAATCATTAGAAAATGTTTACGTAACTTGGTTCCTCAATAATATGAAGACATTCTGTTACCCTCCGTCAGCCAGCGTGGTTTTAACATGGTTTTACTTACCGACTTCTACATAGACAATTCTTTTTTTGCTCCATTCTCTACTACTCCATTCTCTACTAAGTTAAGTGTAGTTTTTAACTCTTGCCACTTATCATCGATAAACTGTTGTTCCTGTGTCGCGAGATTATTGAAAAAAATAGTAACTTATTCGTTTCCAGAAAGTTCACAATTATTTCTTTTTGTTCTTGCGTCATGAATCATATTGTGCAAAGCAAATATCTGGACAATCGGTTTTCCTTTGTCGTCCAGACACACATTGCACACAAACGATGTTTGCTTGCTTTTTTTATTTTGTGGGCACACGATTTCGATTTTTAGGGTAAAGTGCTGAGTTCTTGCACTTGGAAATGCTTAGATCATTGTTATTATGGGAGTCTGTGGAGTAAATGAGGGGCTATGATTTGGTCTCTGAATTTGAAGTATGTACGCCATTTTCTTCCCTGTAATTTTTTGATACAGCCAGTTCCATAGGCAAATATCCATCAGATGGAAAAATAATTTTAGATACCATCTAATGGTTTTTCTTGGTGTGCTGTAATATGAAACCATTTGATCCGTTCTGTCTATTCCAGACATAAAGTACATTACTACATTTTTTTCGTAGATTCTGTGCCTTTTCTATTTGTTGTTTCAAGCATCTCA
Organism: Diaperis boleti; assembly: GCA_963583935.1. Classification (NCBI taxonomy): domain Eukaryota; kingdom Metazoa; phylum Arthropoda; class Insecta; order Coleoptera; family Tenebrionidae; genus Diaperis; species Diaperis boleti. The sequence continues at coordinate 32,325,143 of OY757242.1, read as the reverse complement.
AACTTATGGCAAGTACAAATCATTAACACATCACGTTTATCCTGTCATTTTCCAACAATCATAGGACCTTTCCTTCTCCAAACAGATTCAGCCCTCTTTAGTGTTTTATACATCTTTTAGATTACCTTTCTTATTTTTTCTTAATGTGCCTACAATATGAGTTTTTTTCTCCAACATTCGGCCTACATATGTGTAGAAATTATCCGAAAAAATGGTGTGCCCTTTTCCTTCAAATTGCTCCATAAGCTTCTCAACGACAGCATAACCGTGTCCAAGGGTTTCGTTCTGAGTAGTGCCCCTACCAGAATATACAGGCCTTGCCGGTGTTTGATTGACAACTAGCCCGCATAATCGACAACACCGTCTATCTGAAAGGGCTGAACTCGCTCGGCAGGCAAATTTCCCATTAGGGGAGGTTGATTACTTGGCTTACATTTGAAACAATGGGCACACCGATGTGTGTCATTCTGGCATAGTTTTTTTTTTTCATTTAAAGGGCAAATTCTCTCTCTTAATGAAAAAAGAAGCTGCTGTGGGCCGACATGGTACAGTCTTTGGTGCTCATAAACAAATAACAATTCTGTGAACTTATGCTTAGGTAATAATAGTGGGTGTTTTTGGTTAAACGGTAACTTCGATTCATGAAGCCTACCTAAATATTCATAATCATAAATTGAGATGATTACTACCAAACTATGCCTTGCACCATCCTTGTAACACGAGCCTTGCTCTTGCAATTACTAATAAACCGGAGACAGTATGTACTGGTTCTAATTAACTTCTGGTAAGTGGAAAATGGTCTTACTTCAATGCTAACAGCGACAAATGTCCCCTCTATCCGCCTTACCTCTGGCAATGATTGAACCGGAACATTTGGCGGATTGTTGGGCCAATAGGCCCTTTCCGATGATAGCCAATCAGGGCCATACCACCACAAGCAACCGTGTATCCTGTAAAAGAGCTGGAGATACCCCACGTGAAGCAAGGTCAGCGGGATTGTCTGCCGACGACGCATGTGCCCAACTGGCTGATTTGCATCTGGATTGTATGTCCGCACGTAAACTTCTGGGCTCATGTTTATTAACATTACATCTAGTAAATTGATAAAAATGCAGCCGACGATGCAATCATGTGTCATGGAGTTTATCATTTACCACCAGTACGCGTAGATTAGCACTTGGTTGTCCCACCTGGACGAATACATTGGCGGCTCCTGTTGTCGTAACACAATTTCCCGAAAAACTTTTTAGCGTTGCATTTTCGTCTTCGACTTGTAATTCTAGTTTGTCAGCTACACTTTCTTTTATGATTGTACACGAACTACCGGTGTCGACCAAACACTTGAACTTTGCACCATTTAATGTGACTTTCATCACATACGTTCCAACCGTCGGCAGTTATGACACTCCAATTTCGGTTTTGGGCAGTTTCGTGCCAGATGGGGGCTTTCACAATTGTAACAAGCCAACTTCGAATTTTTCTCGGCACATTCCTTCTTATCAGCTAGTTTGGGAGGGTGCGTGCCATATGGGACTTTCTTCGTCTGATCGGTTCTTGTCGAAAATACTCTAGGCATCTTTCCAAGGGTGCTCAGGTACGCGTAGAGCTGGTTAATGTCCGTGAACCGTGAGGCTCTAGCAGACCTGGTTATATTTTCGTCTGGGATCCCTCCGATCACAGCATCGATTAGGTACGGTTGTGGAATTTGCAGACGGAGCGCTTTTATTGAAACAATATTCCCCAAAGTCCTGACCTTCGCGTGCCTTATAAAGTGCAGCTTCCTGCAACAAGTTGTAAAATGGTAACGGTATTTGAAATTGTTTGGTCCATGTTTTCTTCATTTTTTTTCCAACTGGTGCTTACATCGTCTTGTGAGTCGTACCATCGTCGCGCTAGTCCAACAAGTCTGTTTGCGACTATTTTCATGACAGTTAGATCGTTCCATCTATAGTATTTCACTAGTTCGTCGACTCGACGAATCCAGGATGGTTTGCTCAGGTCATTGCGGATCGAATATTGGGATCATTTTCTCGTCTCCTAGTTGACCACTGAAGGTGGGCCTGCTTTCCACCCGGTGTAGTTTCCTTTCAATTATCTTCAATTCCTTCTTTTTGTTCGAATCCGAACTGCTCTCGTCGGACTCGGAACTCGGTGCCGTGCTGCGTGCTTAAACGGGATTTCTCGTCGGATTTGGTACTGGAGCCTGAGCTGCGCGAACTTTTCTTCGTCGGTGTCTTCTTTTAGTACTTTCTTGTCTTGACCGGGATGATGCTGTTTCGTCAATAAACAGTGTCAGCCTAAACGTTTGTTCGCGTTCACTTGCGTTCGACATTGTGTTCTAGTTTGTTTTAGGTTTTAGCACAACACAAAACACTTTTCACACTTCGACGAATGTGAGATCTTCACAGGTATATCCCACTTCTGATTTGTATGGTAAATTAGTAGATATTATTTAAACAATGAACTTTATTAGGTTGTGATAGTGTAATAATGAATAACGTTAGAGTTCTTTGTTCTCGAGTTGGTACTTATCGTCTGGACTGGGACGGCGCTGTAACAAATACTGCATGTGTGTGGGTCGGATCGGATGACCATCAACCTTGTAGCGGAAAATCCAAGCTTTCTTTAATTTTTGATTACAACACAGTGCTCACTGGTTAACCCAATAGTTTTGGGGATGGCTTAATTGGACGTCACATGGACTAACACATGTGACCCGATTTGAATCCGTCTGACTTTTTTTATGGGGCATATTATGAAACAGTTAGTATACGCTACCCCTGTCAACACATTGGCAGAGTTGAGGGTGCGTGTAGAAAATGCAAGAATGCCGCTACGATTCGACAAGATCGTGTGCGCGATAATAACCTTCGCAGGGCTCGAACTTGCATTGCAATGAATGGCTTGCATTTTGAACATTTATTTTCAGGTAGGTACCTAATATAAAATGCCCCAAAAAACAGATTTAAAATTAATTGATTTCGATGATTTTACTTTGTTAACTGACCTACTTAACTTACGTTGCGAAAACCACGTAGTTTCTGCAAATTGTCACTTTCTCTCGCGAGATTTGGTTATACACCGACCTACACAACGTTCCAGTGCTCCTCTACAAATTTTGTCACCCCTTTAAAAAGCCACCCTGTATAATTTGCCGCAAATATTGGTAAACTTTTAAATTATATCAGCAGCTTCTTTCTCTAAAGATGACGCAAAAATATCATGAAACTCTAACCACTTTGTATATTGACCATCAAACTTCGGAAGAGAAATTAATTGTCCTTTCGGTCGACACGTTTGGGTACTTTCACGTGAAACTCCCTTTCTTTAGGCCTGTAGATTTCCATAAAGCTGTTTATGCGTTTCGAAGGACCATGTAATGTACTTAGACAACCAGTCTGGAGCAGCCATCTTATTACTGTTCCACGACGGTGGGATTTTCGGCAGTGGAAAGATTTTGAATTTTCTGTGGGTTGAAACCACGTTAAAGGTGGTCCTGGTGTCCATAAGATTGGAAGGTTTTCGACAACCAAGGGGTTTTTACTCTGTTTTTTTTTTAGGGTGTCCGCCATCCGCGCTATAGCATTGAGACCGCTGCTGAGAAGTTTTTTAAGAAATTTCTTCTTGCGTAGCTCTAAGTCAGGCATGAGTGTGATGATTACAGGATTCATTTCAGACGGATGAAATAAGCAATTTTCTAGCATTAAGTACTTATTAATGAGTTCTGTTATCAGGGTCGTGTCCATGTATGACATAGTGGTTCAGCCGATTGGCCATTGAAGTGTGCAACTGCTGTTCAAAATAGAGGTTGCTGCAAAATTAGTCAAATGGATGTCATCACCCTTTTTCAACAAAGTGCTTAGTGCAGATTTTTTACCAATTTTGAATAAAGCATTAGTTGTATCACCTCCTGTTAAAATATGAAACGCTGGTAAGCTTCTGCAGAAATCCCCAACTACAACAACAACAAAGTCTTCTTTTATTTGTGGAAACTGAATCATGGCCTTTTTAACCGACTTCAAAAAAGGGGGAAGTTATTAATTCGGTTGTGTTTTTTTTTTTTTTTAGTGTTTGTTACCTCAGAACTCCGTCATTTATAAACCGATTTCTAAAATTCTTCTTTTATTTCAAAGGAGATACTCTTGAGGTGGTTCCATTGTCAAAAAGTTAGGATCTGATCAGGGAATCTCATGGAAATCGAGAAGAATCCTAAAATTTTTGCTCCCTTTTATTAACCGATTTCATGTATGTTCACCGATGTCTTCGTCGATTGTGGACCGATTTACAAATTTTTTTATTTTATTTGCAAGGGTATACTCTTGAGGTGGTTCCATTGCCAAAAATCAGGATCTGATCAGGGAATCCCATGGAAATCGAGAAAAATCCTCAAATTTTTGCTCCCTTTTATTAACCGACTTCATGTATGTTCACCAATTTCTTCGTCAATTGTGGACCGATTTACACAAGTATTCTTTTATTTGAAAGGGTATACTCTTGAGGTGGTTCCATTGTCAAAAAGTCAGGGTCTGATCAGGGAATCCCATGGAAATCGAGGAAAATTCTCAAATTTTTCCTTCCTCTTATGTATATGTTCACCGATTTATTCCTCAATTTTGATGTGGACTTCATATTTTGAGAAGCGTCTTTATTAGATCTATACTTATATTGCTTAAAATTTTGTTTCCAGATGCTATTATCAAGTCCAGATATGGATAAACAGTAAGATTCAACACATTGAACCCTTGAATCCTTTGGAATTTGGCTGGATCAAAGATGGTTCCAATTTAACCCCAAAATTAATTAATGAAACACCTATACCGCATGCGATTAGACAAGCAATAGAATTATTTTGCAATGAGAAGAATTGTTCTTCGAGCAAATGTGCATGTAAACGTGAGGGTTATGTTTTATTCTATAGTGTAAATATCAAATGAAGTGTATAAATAAGGATATAGTTAGAGACATAAGTGACGATGAAGAATTATTGTTAAGTTTAAAAACTTTATGTATTTGGTTAATAGTAATTTATTATACAAGACGATAAAATTTTAGTTTGTCTTCGAGAGTTTTGTTTAGCGTCGAGACGTCAGTCGAGACGCTAATTAAGCTCGAGAAGATAATTAAATTTATCGTCGTGTATAATATTCGATTTTTTTCTATAGCAATTGTGTATTTTTGTGTATTTTCTTAATGAAAAAATATTACGAATCGTGTAAGGTTTTAAAGTCTAATTAGTATGAGCGTTGTTATGGTTAAGCAGTTTGTTTATTTCGTTTTGTTTTGAGAAATTTGTGAGGGTTTGCTTGAAAAGTCTGTCGAAATGAGCGAAAATGAAGAAAATCTTCCATCAGACGTAGAAGAAGAGGCATTAGAGGCCGTGGGAAAGCTACTGCCCCAAAAATCTCGCCTCGTCTACGAAAAAATATACGTGCTTCCAAAAGTGGAAAACTGCAAAGAATAGTGGTATCGAAAGGGTACTTCTGGCATACTTTTCGGAAAAGTCTAAGAAAGTAAAGCCCTCAACATTATGGTTTAATTACAGCATGTTGAAATCTACGCTACTTGTCAATGAAAATTGTGATATTTCAAAGTAAGGAATACGTTTAGTCTAGTGAATGCGATGTCAAATAAAATGTAAATGTTTACAGATGCAGCAAACTGATAACTTTGCTGAAAAAATTGACGGATAGTTACAAACCTAAGAAATCTAAAATGTTTGAGCAAGAGGATATAACAAAATTTTTACAAGAAGCTGGAGATGAGTACCTGTTTCTAAAGGTTGTTGCGATAATGGGCTTATATGGAGCGTGTCGATCTAATGAATTATACAAGTTAGAAACATCTCATCTTGATGATCGAAAATCGGTCATAATCGTTTCGCAAATAGACACCAGAAATAAAGAAGTTCGGTTATTCTGCATTACTGATAGTAAAAGTGGTGTGAGTGTTACCGACAAAGAAAATGCACCATCCAACCTGTGGGGATATATACTTTTTATAATGTTCCGCAGAAAATTGATGTTGTTTTGGGTTTAACGAATGTAGAAAGTTACACAGGCCATTGTTTCCGACGCTCTGCATCCACAATGTTAGCAAATTCTGGCGCCGATCTGGTAACAGTCAAACGTGCAGGAAGGTGAAAATCATCTTCAATTGCTGAATCTTATATTGAAAACTCAGTAGCAAGAAAAGTTGAGGTATCGAAGAAAATACTCTGTGGAAATTCTTGCAGTTTTAGTTTTTCTTCTTATTTTTCTTCTTCTATTCAGTTACCACAGGAAAAAATATCTGTTCCATGAGTTAATATTGATGGAAATGTAAATTGTAGTGTTGTTTTGGATCAAAATGTTAAACAAAAATTGTAAAATAAAAAAATAAATTACTTTATCTATCCTTGCTGTTAAAGTATTACTTTATCTATCCTTGCGGTTAAAGTGCTCCTTGACCTTTTGATTTGAATAGATCAAAGGAGACTTTAACATCTGCTATAGAAAAAAAATAAAAATTAATTTCAGTTTAATTCATTGTGCTCGGTGGTAGTATAGCGTATAGCATATAGGCGTTTGCGGTGGGAGACGGGCGCGGGCGGGTGATCGAGAGTGTAGCCTGAGCAAGTTACATTTTCCCAGAAACACGATTGTAGCGAATTTATTATTGTAGATAGATACATTATTAGTTGAGGTGAATTAGAGAAAAAAAAAATCTGCAGTTTTTGATGTGAAAATTTTTACTACAAAGACTACAGATACGAGTTATAGCAACTTGAATATAGAAAATTTATGAATAAATCATGCGCCGTCGCATTAAATAATAGAATTTGGTCGAAAAGCATAAGTTCGTGCAATTTTCCAATTAGCCATTTTAAAGTAAATATTCTGGGCTTCATAATAAAACAAACCGCATATTTTTACCTTTTATTTAGCCAAAGATATGAGCATTTATTTTATTGGAATAATTTTTGCCAATTTTCACGGTTTTCTTGGAATAACTTTTCTCGTGACTAACCCACACTGTCGTCAATTTCCATTCTAAATGCAGAATTTTTTAACAAACAAATCTATATAATGTCTTATTGAGTTATACCAAAGTAGTGGGTTACTCTTTAATATGAACGATTTCGCTCTCTCCGCCGCCGTACTATCCAGGTATGATCTGATTTAGTCATCATGTGGAGCGGGCTTGACCATGGCGATGATGAGGGTTGTTTGATTCCAGCCTCTAGCATTTACTGGAATTCTTTCTTGGCAGCTTGAAGCTTGTCAGGAGTCAAACGTCGGGTTTTGCCGTGGGTAGGTGGGCCAGTTGTCTGGATATAGTGTAGCACCTCGTGCTTCGGGTCCTGGTTCTTTGTAGTTGGTCAAGTATATCTGGATACTTTCGGATTATTCCTTGGTAGTCTCTGGCTGTGCCCTGTAACACTGCACGAAAACCGAATTTGTCGTCCGTAAGCTTTTGTTTCTTTATTTCCACTAAGATGTTAAAACTATAAAAGAAATCTGCGCCTAAAATTGCGTCCGTACACTCCGCCACTATGAATGTCCTCGTGAATGGGCGTCTGAGTCCGAAGTCCAAAGCGATTGTCTTTTGACCGAACACTCTCATTTTATTGCCGTTGGCTGCTGCGAGGCTGAACCGATGGTCGACTGTTTGACCTCTTATTATAGTCCATCGTGCCGGAAGTATGCTTAGGTCGGGGCCCGTGTCAACCAAAAAAAATACGAGTGTGCTTTAGACCACACGACTGAAGTAAAACTTCATTTCGCCATTGTGAAAGTGCTCTTAATTTATGTAAGTTTATAAATGGAGCTAGAGAATCCTGAATTAATACCGTCTGCAGTATTGGATAATGCATGTTTCAGTTTGTCGTCAGCGAAAAGTCGGCAATCATGTGTAGCGATTAAGATAAGTAGCGCAATTGCATACAAAAGTGACACGCAAATGGCTGTATGGAGTGAAGCGAGAATTCACAACCTAAAGACGCGGGTTCGAATCCCGTTAAGGCAAAAATTTTTTCTATGAATTAATTATTATTATTAAAACTTCCGTTCGCTTCGCCCCATCACACTTTTCGTAACGCTCTCGTCAGGCATTCACCAGCTTACTCCCCAAGTCAAGTGTCCGTAAAGAAGTATTTACTTCAAAAATGTTTTGGTGGCGTTTTTTGGGTACGTGCAGGGTTGCTTGCATCCCTTTGCATTCCCGCCATGGAGTAGGTGGTACCAGCATTATTCGTTCGTAGGGCTGGGCGTGCGCGTTGGACTGGGTGCGCGTGATGCGCTAACTTGGTTCGCGGTCTTGTCGGCGTCTATTTTGTGTGGTGATGCGCATTAGTTCGTCCATCTCGTCAATGAGGGCGCTGATGGGATCCGTCCTGATTCGCTCGTAAGTGCCGTTTCTTGTGCTTGCGCCCGCGCTCTTTGCGCTGCTCGTGCTCGCGGTACGCACGGCGCAGGATGCCAATATGGCGGCCGATGGCGTCGTTTTGATGATTTTGTCGGCGACGCTTACAATCTCGTCAAGTGATGATGAGGCCAGAGCAATCATTATAGGCTGTATACTGGTGGGCATGCGTTGAAGGAACAGCTCTCTAAGTACCTCGTCGGTTATCAACTTATTTTTACCCACAAGCGATCGCATATGTATTAGTAATTGTGTGGGTTTTCTCTTAGCCAATTCCTCTCCCGACAGGAGTTGCTTCCTCGGACAGAGATCTTTCGATTATGGCGTTCTTTAGGGTTGTGTACGGGGTGCCATTTTCCGTCGTTAACTCCACTATAACGTCCGCGACCTCGTTGGCCGTTTCTTGGGGCAGTGCCGCTAGCGGGTGGTAAAACATAGTGTCCTCGCCTTTTATGTCGGCGATTTTGAATTTCGCCTCTGCAATTTTGAACCATATCTCCGCGTTTGATGTCCAAAGTTGTGGTAGGGTTCTGATGCGGAAACTTCTTCCTTTTCTGATCATTGGTATTTGTTTTTGTAGTTATCTTATTGTCGTTTAATAGAGTCCACCCATCCTTCAACCGATGTTAGGGTGTCAATTATTCAAAAAAATTTACTGCTTACTCCACTACGTGTTTTTTTCTTTGAATAAAGGGTCGCACTGTTTAAAGCATCAAAAATTTCATCAACTTTCGAAATAAAATTTGTTCAACGCAGTGTCTGCTTTAAGCCTGCCCTCTTCCGAAAAGGTTTTAATCGTTGTTGCCACTTTTTATCTACGAAAATGTCGTTGTTTTCTTGCCTGATTTCTAATACACTTTATTATATGGGGATCATCATATTTAAAATACACCTTCTCATTATTATATTTATAAAACGGTTCCCTATATGTGATTCCCATATGTTTAAATGTGGACTGATTGTTGGTGTCTTGGTCACAAACCACAAGTTTTAGTACTAAACCGGCCTCAAATAACTTTGGAATTATCCTTTTTAGAAATGTTGCTTGATTGGCTCCATTTGTGAAACCCGCTGATATAAAAAACGAAATTGGGATTTTCCAAGGCTCGGCCAAACCTCTTATCATGAAGGTTAAGGCATGTGTTCCATATAATTCAGTTCTTCCCAACTCTCCTAAGTCCTGCAAATTAAATCCTAAAATTAGGTGATACAAAATATTACAAAGACAAACAAACCTCAAATCCGTCGATACAGTCATGTGATTTATTGTAGTCTAATCCCTTTTTGATGCTCATTTCATCAAATAATAATACTGCTAACTTCCTAGCTATCGGCCAATTCTCTGTAATTGCTTTCAACTTAAAAAAACCCTGCTCATTAAATCCTGGTTGCAAATCAATTTTTCCAACCCATCTTTTAATAGTTCGGACCCCTGGCAAATTCAAACCTTCCCTCAACAAATACTTATAAGTTGAAGAAGAATTGTAATATATTCCCAGAGCAAATTGTTTATGTTCAAGTGTCCATTTCTGTCTTTGTCCATGTCTTTGCATTTTAAAGATGGGGTGGATGTATGCTGCTTCATTTTTGGTATCCATCGAAAAAAGCTTTTTACGACAACCCTGTAGTTTTTGTTGTAAGTTTTTTTTTATTGTAGTCGCATATTTTTTTACATAGTGTAACGGTCTGGCAGAGATTACTCTTATAAACTCAAAATGATAAGTTTTGAGTGAGTAATCTCCACCGTTCCTATGCCTCTCCACCTACATCATCGCTAGGGAACCTGTCCTCATATACCCAGAGCATGTAGACGGCCCAAACCATGGAAACGACGGAAAACCAAAATTGCAAGTTAGGAATGGATTCCACCAGGATACAACAGAGGGTGGTACTGGTTACCGTTCCCGACGGATGGACACCCTCCAGAGTATAACTACCCAAACCGGAGAAGCGTTCATTAGAGAAGTTCATTCGACTTCTCTCACCTGAGAGAGGAAGTTCATTCCACAGATTAGTAATTATATATGGTTTGAGATAGATGAATCACTCTCCCCTTGTTTTACTCACGAAGTGAATTGTTGACACCACCCGCAAGAGGCGCTATTTTTAGTTTTAAAGAGTTGCATTGTCTAAAATTAAACTTTAAGCGAAGCTTAACTCCTAATTGTAAAAGTCGAATGAATGGAGTATAGATTCGTTTGAAGTTTAATTTTAGACATGTTAATTTATTCTGGAAGTAAAAGTCTGCAAATTAGTAGAAATATTTAATAACAAAAACACAAATTTGTTAGTCACAAATTATTGTAAATCACATCATACCTATGTTTTTAAGGTTTGTAACATTCTAACATTTATACCAACAATGAAACGAACATTGTTCAAGATTCTCATTAAAATAACTAGCGATGGTAAAGCATCATTTTTGTAGTATTTTGAACGCTCTAGGTAAATCGTCACAAAGTGCGGTTTGTCGTTCCATTGTGGACAATAATTTTGATACCAAAGTTTTTAAAGTTTGTAAGATGCTGGCATTTATACCAGCACCAAAACGAACTTTGTTTAACATTCTCATCAAAATAACCCGCGATGGTAAAGCAAAACATTTTTGAAGTATTGTACGCTCTAGGGGACGATTTACAAAGTGTGAGGGCAAAGATTTTATCTTCCAGACTAAATCGTCGGCCTCTTGGACGCTTATAGATTGCATTTTAAATTGGCTTTCAAAAAACCGCATTGTCGTGTGATTAATTTTTCCTAATACTGCCCAGTTTCAACTTCGTGTTTCGCCCTTACCAAACGATCATTGTTTGACACATTTACCCTGTCAAGATCAGATGCAGTTTTCTTAAGTTTCTTGACAATGTTATACAATTTTCTTGCATCTGTTGATAAATTGTCTGCTTTTATGACTCCCACAGATTGCAAGATTTTGGATCTTGTCCTTAAATCTAAAAAAAAAAAATATATTTTTTACTATCTCGAATTAATGTCATTTAGCTTTGTGGGCTCCGGTAAATTTGTAAATTGTTTTCTTTTGTTCAACATCGCCCAAAGAAGTAGACTTACCAACAATAACATCTTCAGATGTTTCTGAGGATTATTGTAAATTTATAACTCACCAGTAGTAATTCTGCCCCGGGGAATGCAGCCTTTAGTCAATCCTGACAGGGACCAATAGTGTTCTGATATTTTGTCTTCTGCTGAAAAATGTTGGTCACAAATACAGTAGGATGCACAAAGTTTTTTTATATTTATATTCTTCAAATCAAAACGATGAATTGCTTCACACCATTTATTAACCAGCTAAAATTGTAGAATTTTGATAATTTATGGAACTATTTGATATTACATCTTACCTCCTGGTCATTTGGAAAACGATGAAATTTAATGTCTTTGCTTGTTTTATCACAATGAGGAACACAACAGTAAAACGGCATTTCAAAATGATAAAAAAATTCCTCTAAATCACTAATAACACTAATACGAAGAACAGCAATAACAACTAAAAAACGATAACGAAACACTACTAGAAAAACGTCCAAAACTTCACCAAAACTCTACCACTTTTTATCGCAAACCAAAGAAAATTCGCAGTGTCAAGACCACGTCAAGACAATTTGAAATTGGTGTAAATAAAACAACCGTGACGGTATCCACGGTATAAAAACTTAGCAACCTGTAAATTAATTGTAGAAACCTGTATAAAGTGGTGTACAGCGCTATGTACATGTGGTGTCACAACTACTCGGAGGATACGCATAAAGGAGTGGGAGTGAATACCCCCTGGTTCATTCGGCTCCTCTCACCTCGGAGAGAAAGTTCATTCGGCTTCTCTCACTAAAGAGCGAACTAGTCCAGGGTTCGTTCATTGAACTAAAGACCAAGTGGTGTTTTCCCTTGGTATTCAAAGCGGCCAGGTGTGTCCTGATCCGCTATTTCCCTTACAAAGACCGTGGGTCTTGTAGAGTGGACTTCGCGGCCCCGTGAGGCCCCCTTCGCGACAGTTTACGTATAATCCGCATTCCTTGCATTCAAGAATTCCTTCGGTTGACGTATTAAAGTTTACCTTTAGTAATTAATATTGTTGGAAAGTGTTCATTTGTTTATTATTGAATAAAAGTTAATTTGACGTATTTGAAGTTTGTTGTTTCAATTTCTATTCCTTTAAAAGAAAACCCCCGACACATAAGCGTGTCCCGGCGGCAGTCAAGTGAACCTTTTGTCTCCACTGAGAACTATAAGCCGTTTTTTTATTAAAAAACCACCACCTGTTGATTTATGTTGGTTAAACAAAAAAAAAACTAATTTGAATTTCACGCGAGATAGTTGGTATTTGAGAATAGTTGTCAATGCGACTGCGTTTGTTGTCACGCATGTCAGTTGAAAAACAAGAAATCTGTTAAATTCAAAACTAAAAACTTCTTTAGTCAACTGTGTCGCAGAATTTGAAGAACTTTCCCCGTTTTTATCAAAGACGAGATTTGGAGAAAGCACCCGCGTGTTTTTGAGGTAATTTTTAGAAGCTCAAGTACAAGTCACAATCAATAGGTATATTTTAGATTTCGAGATCAACTGTACGCCAGATATACAAAGTGTGGGTCCCTCATATCTGTTGTACGACATGGGTGAGGTTTCTTACTGGATGGGCAAAAAGAACTCGATCAATGCCTTTCGGAATTTCAATGATTTCGTCAGAACATACAAAACATTCATCATATTACACTAAAACTATTTGTATATACGTTATTATAATATCAATTCTATCTAACCAAGTCTTCTTTCTAACGTTTTCAGGTAAAAGTTTCCATGTTACACAGAAAAAATGGATTTTTGTTGACCAGTGATTATTAATCTGCAATTAACTTTTATGTTAATATGTTATATTCTGTTTGTTTTACATACTTTGTTCCAATTTGTCAAACATGATATCTTTCTATGTAGTTTTGCCCCTTGATCTTTACTCTTCATCTTTGGCTCTTTTGAATTATTAGGTCGTTTTAGGATCCGCTGCTTTTAAATAACAAATGGTAAGTACAATTTGGGATCTTCATGTTGGCGATAGCTCTCACGGAAACTAACTGCAAGCATGTGTTACAACCAAATATTAATCATATTATGTTAATAAACAAAACGATACAAATCTTAATACTACCGTACCGTATTATGTTGGAAAATGTCACAAATCACGAACATAACCTCGTTTCATTTGTCACTAGAAAAAACACCCTAGCTGTGTTGCCGATGTGATTTTTCAGAATGAGTGCGACGTTGGTGGTTTTTTAATAAAAAAACGGACTTTACCTGGTGCAGTGTGCAGCCCCCATACGGTCAAGAGTTTTAATTGTTTTCCTTTATAAACAATTTGGCGCCCGAGATTTGCAAGAGAAGTTATAAAAGATTTGACGTTTTAGTTGACAATTCCGAATAAGCTCGGAATTAGTATGAGGAAGAAAATAGAGGTTAACAGGTTGTCATTCAAAGTGACACCCTTCATACGGGAGCTGTCACAATAGGTAGCCATTTTTTACGCGGTGTACCTATCTCATTTAAAGGAAATGACAGACACGTATTTGCCATACGATGAAATCTACAATTTGACTGTTTAAACGATGTTTAAAAGGAGAAAAATGGTTGATTGCGAAACCTCTTGCTCTACGTCAGAAAATAAAATCTTGGTGTTAGCACCCATACTGAAACCAAAGAAATCACTAAAGCTTCTATTGCGAGTTGTTCTTATTGCACGGTGAACATAAAACTATTATGAAAATAAGAATTAAGTTCTTAGTGTATGATTAAGAATTTGTTCAATTTTGTTACTTCAAATTTTGATAATAAAGTTTTGTTAAATTATTACTTTTTTTCCTGTACATTACAAACCAACTTTCGTGAATGTTAAGAACCTTTTTACATCCTGAAACCGATAAAAATTTTAGCATCCTTTAAAGCTTAAAATTTCAAGCCCTGATTGGTCATTGCCATGACATCTTAATTTAACGGCCTTTAAAATTTAGAGAAGCAGTTACAGAATACGCCTCAAAGAACGCTAAAATTTTAACCTCCCTCTAAACATTACAGAATAGGTCCCTATGTTTTTTCCAAAAGATAATTAAAAATAACTTTTCGGATTGCCCGGTGTAACGTCGCAGCAATGGCAAGACTCAAAAAGAAATGAGTCACGTTGTTAGTGCCACAGGTTGAAGGTTTTAGAAACATTTGAGTAAAGGAACCTTGTGCTCTTGGCGGTGGTCGAATTCGGTGTAGCCAGTCAGGTAAGGATTTATGACACTTTGGGTTTTCCCTAATTTTGTGAGACACATAATAATTATGCAATGTCACGTGGCAGCTAACGTGTTAAGGGGGTTGGGTAAGCAGGCATGTATCGAAAAAGTGGTTTCGAATATTTGGCGTAGTTCACTTAGTTACAGTCCTAATGGATTTTTTTTTGTTTATTAGAAAAAGAATAGAGCTAACTTTCCAAAATTAACTTAAGAGTGAGACCGCTCCGTTACTGGCTAAAGTCATCCAAAGGTTCGCGAACGCCTGATCTTAACATATTTAATATATTTAAAAAAGTTGATAGAACTTGATAGAAAAAATATCAAACTATGCTTCCTCAGTTGTACAATTTTAAAATATCCAGTAGGTACTTATTTTGCATTTTGGCTCTAAAGCTACCCTTACTTTAGTAATGATTTATGACGTTAAAACTTTTTTTTAAGAAATCTACGACTCTATTAGGACGAAAACTATTAGGACTGTACTATTAGGACTGTAACTAAGTGAACTACGCCAAATATTCGAAACCTCTTTTTCGATGCCTGAAGTAGGTACTCACCTGTATGGGAAATCCATTTTTCACACCGTTCTCTGTATTTTAACTGGGAATTATCCGGGATTTAATCTCCTACTTTTGCCACAATTTCGATATTGACATTTGTTTCCACTCATAATTAAAAGAAAATGCCACAAAGTTACGAATTTCGGTTTCAAACTACAGCCTTTTACAACTTTACAAGTAGGCAGTCAGGCACTGATGCGATGCTACAAAATCTTATTGTTACTCAAAATTTCTACGATGGTTGCTTAGCAACGTAAGGTGCGGTCACCGACAAAGTACAAAGTTTCACACCGACCCCGCTCACAAAATTAATCTGGTCGACTGTAAAAGCAAAAATTTGATTCTACGGACTCCCCTATTACGTGGCCAATCTAAGCAGTATAAAATCAATTAACAAAATTAACAAAACGACTATCGATAGTAGAGTTATAAATTAAAGATATTACACCAAATGTACAAATGGATGATCCTACATCATCTGACAAATCAAAGACGATCATAAAAAGCAGCCAATACGTTTTGAATGGTTTGGGGAGTTATTAAACTACACTCATGTGGAATTCTTCCTTTAAGATCATCCAAATTGTTGGGTCGGTTTTGATACACCTCCCCAAACCATTCAAAACGTATTGGCTGCTTTTTATAATCGTCTTGGATTTTGTCAGATGATGCAGGATCATCAGTTTGAACATTTGTTGTAATATCTTTAATTTATAACTCTCATATCAAAACTCTTTTTGGTAATTTTGTTAATTCGTTGCCCTACTTTTAAATTGAGGGTTGTTTTCTTATTTTTTCTCATTGATTGGTTTTGGCAACTTTATTTTGTTTGGATTTCTATGTTTTTTTCCTTAAATTCTCATAAAATTAGACAGCTGTTAATTTTTTGAAATTTTTCTAATTTGAAATTCAGCGCCGTTTTTCTTTATTTTTTTCTTTGTAACCTATTAAGTATTTAATAACGTTGAAATCAGAATAAAAAACTCTATGCGAATGTAAAATAAAAAACAGGTTGCCATTAGAAAAAAATATTGATTACGTCATAACTGTTCCTGTTCATACGTTCCTTGGATGCGCTATAATTGACCCTACCACGTGCTTTATTTCTAGGGCAAATACTAACGGCGTTACTGAATTTATTCCTTACTTAATTTCCACACTGTATAATTATGTGTCTACAATAATATTCACAAAAATGATAATTTATTATATTATTTTGGAGAGATTTAGGAGCAAAATGGCTTTTTACACCAAGAAAAATATCATCCAGCTATGCCAGGTAAAAATTTCAAATCTGGTTCAAATCTGTAAATAAAATTTAAAATGGAGTGGAAAATTGGAATATTCGAATTCCTGCTTGAACAAAAAAAAGAGAAAAACTAAAAAAGAAAAATTTGGTTTCTTGAATCAAAATCAAATACTAATTTTAGCTTTTCAGGCTGTTAAGTTGGAAAGGTTCTTCTTCTGCTATAGAACCTGACATTATTGTGGAAGGCTTTAATCCTTTAACCGGTACGAACGTACATTTACGTTTGTTCAAAAATGGGCTTGAATCGGTATGAACGTACATGTACGTTTGAGCCAAGAAAATTACAATACATAATTTAGCGACGTAAAACATCAAATGTTCAAATGTAGAAATCATAAACAACTGTGGTAAACCCCAGCGCTCGAAATTTTGTTGAAAAACATTCAAATTTTTCGTTACCTGACTTAAGCGGTTCAGTAGCTTTAAAACAACGATTACTTAACACTATGTTAAAGAAATATGAGTAAAAGTTTTTAAATTTTTTGTGTAAGAATACTTTGAAACTACTTGGGGTTTTGTCACACCCCACCTGTCGTTTTGTGTAACACTTTTTATGGGTCTGCTTTTTTTTAGTTTTTATGTTTTAAGTTGTTTTTTGTTATATTTACTTTGTTTTACTGTTTTTATTTTCGAAAATCAGATAAACAAAAATTGAAAATGACCAAAATTCAAGTTTATTTGAATTTGAAGAATTTAAGTTTTTTCATAATTTAAAAAAAAGTGACAATCGACAAGAGAGATGGTCAGAATGACCCCGTCAGAAAGACAGAAAGTTAAAATAGGTTTGATAAGAAGCTGAACAATATATTGTTTATTTTATATTGTATGTATGCTGTTTTCTACTACATTTACTGTGCCAACTTCAAAGATGAGTAATTATGCCAATATATGTATTTAATTTTTTTTAGTAAAACTAGTAGATATTTTTCAATAAGACGCTGTATTTTGCACAAATTGATCAACAGTACATTTCCTATAAATATAAATCGAGAAGGTTACCTAAATAGGCGAAAAAATGCAGTGTCCCAAATATTTCTTTGTTACAAAAGTTATATACATACTTTAAAATGGATTTGATATGTTCGCTTGGAAATAGAGGATAAATATCGAACTAAAAAATGGTATAAATTTATCAGAGTAGTTATAAATAAACAAATTAGACTTGATTGAATTTGGGGTTTATCACACCCCACGTGTCGTAACTCGTAACATTTGTTCACCTGTCGGATGCCGGGTTAAATAAATGGCATAATACAACCATTCCAAAAATGTATACTTTTTTTAGCGCATAATAAGAAAAATCCCATGAGCGATTACTGGTCGTTAGATCCATTACTGCACCAAAAAATTGTTCAAAAATACATGAGCTTGGATGAATTTACTCTACATTTGAGACTCTTACATTTCAATGACAATAGATTACAAAATAACAATAATAATGACAAGCTTTTCAAAATTAGACCATTACTGAATAAACTGAAGACAAATTTCAAGCGTTGTTTTGCACCTTTTCGAGATTTATGTGTGGACGAAAGTTTAGCTCTTTGGAAAGGAAGATTATCTTGGAAGCAATATATTCCGTCTAAAAGGCATAGATTTGGAATAAAATTATTTGTTCTTTGCGACGTGGAAACAGGATATGTATTAGATTTTATTGTGTATACTGGAGATACAACGGAAATACAAAGGGACGAAACGATTGGATTTACAGGTTCGGTGGTCACCACATTAGTAGAACCATTTTATGCAATGGACATGTCGTTTATATGGATAATTGGTATACGCAACCTTTGCTGTTTGAAAAACTTCACCGTCAAAATATTGGTGCTGTGGGTACAGTAAGAAAAACCAGAAAAGGTATACCAAATTTACCAAACATTCAGGCCAAGCATCGTGTAACAAAATACAATATTATTGAAGGTGACGAAATGGAAAGATAAACGAGACGTACTAATGTTGAGTACCATACATCAAAATGAGGAAATAAATACTGGTGCCGTAAACTATCGCACTCAAGAACCATTCATGAAACCATTGGTTGTATATGATTATTGTCAAAAATTTCTTACATTTACTAGACGTTGGCTTGAGAAACGCATTTATTTTGTATAAACTATTTACAGGAAAGAATGTGCAGCTAAGTAAATTTAGATTAGAGTTGATAAGACAGATTTTTGAAGAATTCGGACAAGGTGGAAGAAGAGCTGGCGATAATCCAGTCAGACTAAGTGGAAGACACTGTCCAAGAAGAGTACCAGCAACTCCTAGAAAGAGATCGACACAAAGAGACTGTTTTGTTTGCAAACATACGAAAAGAAGTCGAAAAAGTTTGTTTGTATAAAATACTCTTGATTTGGAAAATAACAAATTTATGCTTTTTTTTGTAGAAACAAATCGATAAACGTAGATCTGGATAGAGAATTGAATAAGCTTTAAAATGATGTATCACACGACTCCCCATGCCATTTAAATTTTTTAAGGGGGTGGCTCCCCTGGCTAAAGGGGTGAGATCTAAGAGTTGAAAGTTTGGTACAATTTGGTCTCCCTTGATAACAAAATTGACCTGTTCGAGCGTTTTCTTTTGAGTCTTTCGAAATTGGAATTGTTGGGGGGTACAATTTTTTTTTTTAATTACGGATAAACCAGATCAGCAGTAGCATGCTGCTAAACATAGTATTGTTAAACGGAAATTAAATACAAAAAATATAAAAATATAAACTTAAATAAACATAAATCAAAATTCTAAAAAATGTGAGAGGCCTACTATGCGGCACTACAGTCTTAAATTAGATAAGAGTATCTTGCGGAAGTTTTCTTTTTAGTCGCGTGTGAAGATTTTGGCGTCCTAGATGAAAGTGTTCTGCACTGCTACAGTTGTGGATGTTGGCGTGGAATTTTTGCGTGAGTTTTATAACAAATTCTTCTACGGTAAGTATTCCAAGTTCATAATGTAGCTGTTCGTTCCGTACGAACCAGGGAGCATCCACCGCCATTCGGAACTTTATTTTGAAGAGATTGCAGTTTCTTCATGTGGGTTTTGCTAGTGTTTGCCCAAATTGGACAGGCATAAGTTATGACTGGTCTGATTAGCGATTTGTATAGCAGAAGCGTACATTCTAAATGCAGTGAGGAGTTTCAGTTTATTATGGATAAAGTTGTTTTAACCTTGAGTACCCTTCATTAAGCTTTTTCAGGATGTGATACTTCCACGTGAGACGTGTTTCAAGATGAACGCCAAGATATTTGACTGCTTCGTCCTTGGTCTTCCACTGAATTGGCTTCCCATTCAGAATTAGCTGTTCTGGTTCAGAGAGTGAAAATTTTTGCTTCGCATTTATTCTCGTTTATAGAGATATTACATTTATGAAACCAGTTATTTATTGTTTCGGCAGCATTCTGCAGATGATTTATCGCTTCATTCAAGTCTGAATCTTGTGACATGAGTACTGTGTCGTCGGCGTACATGGCGATGTCTTTTTCCGGAAACGGGATATCACTCATGTAGATATTGAACAGCTTAGGCCCGAGTACGCTTCCTTGCGGTACTCCAGCTCTGACATTTTTTATTACGGATAGCTCAGAGTGCACTTTCACGCAGAATGTTCTTTCTTCTAGAAACGAAAATAGAGTTTTTGTTAAGTACTTGGGCAAGGAAGCTCTCACAAGTTTGTACAGAGTCCTTGAGTCCAGACCTTATCAAACGCTTGCCGAACATCTATGAACAGAAGTAGTGTGTATTTTTTGTTTTCATAACCCTTTTTGATTTTTTCTGTTTTTCTCTGTAGCTGATGGGACGTGGAGTAGTTTTTCCGAAATCCAAATTGGAATGTTGGAATTAAATTGGTTCGCTCTATTTCTTTGTGCAGTCGCCTCTCTATAGAGGCAAATAGTGTGACGTAAATGCACTGGTGGGGGAGCCAAAACCTTTCCAAACAATGAGTCATCCTTTCCATTTCATGCTTTGAGCATTTGAAGCTAATGTAAAAGTGGTTTAAATCGACGTTCATTTTCTGAGTTTAAGAACACGTTTTGAAGTCATGGTTCAACGTGGGTCAAAGTAGGGAGGTTAAAGCTAACAACAATTGGACGAAACGTAAAGAACATGAGAACAAAAATTACAGCGAATGACAGGTAACCTTACTATTTCGAGCCAGCTGTTGACACGTCAGTAGCACGTGCGTTTGTTTGGAAAAGTCCCCACTCTCATTGACGTCACGACTTTTCCAGTCTATTAGTTTCTCGAATATCTTTGAGAGAGTGCATAAAAGACTAATTGGTCGGTAGCTGGTGAGGTCGGTTTTATTTTTTCCTGGTTTGTGAAAAAGCAAGATGTGTGCCATTCTCCAACTTGATGGAAAATGCCCAACCCGGAAGCAAGCATTAAGGCCGTTTTCTCGCTGACACCTTCTGCCGATTTCAACTGGGCGGTTACTGTATTCTTATTGTGAAATATATCTATTTCTCTCAACAATGATGTAAACAAAGATGGGTTTAGTGGAAGTATAAAACCTGGAAGTGATTGGTCCGTTTCATTATGACACATCGTGTGAACTCCAGGTGGAGTAAATTTATGTCGTTTTTTTTTTGCGGCTGAGCGGTGAGCGGCAATATACAAAGCAGCTTCGTCCACGGAAGCACAACAGTTACTCTATTTACGAGCGAGTGACATTTCTGAATGATACGATACGATGTTTTACGCCCGTCGTGTAATTTCTTGTAAAACTTTAAAAATTAAAAATAATAATGAATTGTTAAAATTTTAGCATTTTAGTCACTTGTTGGAGAAATTCTCTGTTCTACCTTCTTTTTGCCTGGCAAAAAATTGTGATTTAGATGTTGGTCGGGCATAAAAAAACATCAATCAAACTTACATCTGTCACTTTGACAACCCAAGTAGCACATTACATTGGCCAGAGCTTGTTTTTATATTGGCCCGTTATCGATTCATTTCCATTGTTATTTCGACGTATCACCAATATTGGTACAATATTGTTTTTCACAACATCGTAAACCAACATTGTACCAATATAAAAATACTTCATTTAGCCACTAAAGAAATTTGTCTATATTGGCCCTATATCTTTTTTTACAATATTGTAACACAATATGGGTCCAATATGTTTTTTTCGTCGCTTTTAGTATATTGTTTTTACGAGATTCATCCAATATTGTATGCCAACATTTTTCTGTAGCTGTGGGTGCTCAATTTCTTAAAATTTTGAGTTTTTAGTCTTTCGTAATTTTCATTGCTGTACTCGATGCTTTATCATTTGAAGAAATTCATGAAAATATTATTTTTATCATATTGATAAATAAAGTTAATTTTTCAACCATTTGGAAGTTTTTTCCTCTATGATAAAATATTTTTTGGGATTTACCACTATTGAGAAAATCGCCCATTTTTTGGATTGTTAAATTTCATAACATTGTGCAGTTTCTTCAGAGGGATGTTTCTTTTTATATAAAAATGACTATTACATACCCATGTGTATCTATCTAAATAAACCGCTGAGAATCTCTCCAGTCGCTCAAAGCAAATCACCACTTTTACCTCTGTCGATTTTCTTTTATAAAATAATCAACGTGATTCCTTTAATTTATCAATGAACCGTTACGGTCGAGCGTAAGGAACGAACCCAAGTAATGCCTAGCTATATACCTGATTTGTTTACAAATCTGCAGCAGATGCAGTGCAGTTCGAATCTTATTTTTAGATAATTTTTTTAATATCTTTATCTATGTATGAATTCCCCTTACTTTTTGAGAAAATGCTGTTTGAAAGCGAATTTGTTACAGTTACAGATATCTATAAAAAAACGATATAATTTATTACTTACTTTATTCTATTAACCTTAAAATTCTACAGTGATTCTATGGTGTATAAGCTTTTTATATAAAAAAAGGTGATATGTACCTACTTTGTTACTATTTGAAAAAAATTACTCGTTGGTCTATAAATTTGACTTAATATAACAGTTTTAATGATCCGTTCCCCGATGTGTTTTCTAAAAGGTCGGGTAGGGTGGGTACCTGCGGGTTCTATTTTTAGTTTAAAAACATGTTTTTATGCAGTAAGCGGTCATCTGTGCCTGTGAGTAGTGCAACAATAATATTCACCCCGAAAGCCGGAACAGAGTTCCAAATCTCATTTTGTTACGCAGTTGTTAAATGTGTGTTGATTAAATTATTAAGTGGACGACTGGAATTTTTTTACATCATCATCGTGATGCTGAAGAAGGAGATCAATTCTCAAGAAAAGACAAGTTTTGTAACAGCGTTCATCATCAGAAGACCGCGAGTCTTGTAGTAAAGCCAAGACTCGAAAATTAAGTGGTTAGTACAGACTTGTTTTCTCATAGAAATAATGCCTTAAAAATACATTCCCTAGGTCCTCATCTGGATACAAATAGTAGTGTCGATCGATACTCTCAAAGGAGTGAGTCTTGCAGTGCAGCAGTTTTTATCATGACGATTTCTCTACTCATGGATTAACTCCAAAAATAAATAGTAAGTATTTTTGGTTTCTGATACAAGTAAGGCATGCAAAATCTGTGTTTTTTAGGTACTCGTTTGTTTGCAAACCGCTCGACCAGGACAGTTAGTTCTCCTTCTACAACTAATAAATTAATACGCTTAATTAATAGCTAATTTGTGTTATTTAATTCGAGTAGTTTCAATTTTTTTTTAGATTCCGCAAAAGTTTAAGAATTAAAAAAGATAACAAAAGCGTTGACACTAATAAAATATGATATATCTGAAATAAAGAAGGATATTAGTGATATGAATGTCAAATTAAATTTTCTAAGTGAAAACGAAAAGCCAGATAGAATTAAATGGCCTGGAGGATAAAATTAAAGATGGTAATGAGGACTGTAACGATCTAGTAAGTACATAATTTAATTTTTGGACGTAAGTACAGTTTTATTTTGTTTTCTTTTTAATCTTTAGGTGGACGTACTTTCTCATGGAGGAGGGCCTACCGCCAAGAAAAATGTTCTCTTAATTATGAAACAACTTTTGAATCAAGGGCTAAATCATCAATTCTCTGCAATTCTCTGCACGAAAAAGCAAAAAGGGAAATTTTCGGCACTAAATTTATATAAAGCTGTTCTAGGTATGTATATAATTAATAAATACATAATTATATTAATTTGTACTTTTTTTTTCTAGAAGCAGTTAGGACTAACTTCAAGGTGACTGACTTGGAAATCACTCAGTACATTGGAATTATCTTAGCTATCGCTGGGTATAGGGGGTGGAAGACAAAAGAGAGTTCCAGGTTTGTATTTATTCATTTTTAAACAGTAACTTAACTTAATATTTTTAGCAGAAAATAAATCACTAATACATATAATCAAGCAATATCAGAGTGCATACAACACACCTATTATATATTAATTATAATTTATAAAATTTTTATTAATTATAATAAGTTTACAATAAATTACTATGTATTTTATTTTTATTTGTTCTTTCATTTTAAGTTTAAAGGTTTCATCTGAAATTTATCGTTGTGAAGATTGGTTTTAGATAATATTACCCTTATGATGCCTTTTAGTGTTTTTGCTACTTTCTAACAATTTTCGGGTACTTTAGTCTATTGCAAAATATTTTAAATTGGTAGTAAATTTGAATTACAAATAATAATAAAAGTAATATATGTATAGAGGGTGTATTACATTGATGGCCTGAATATACCTGCATTACATTTTCATTCAGTTTAACATCGGATTCGATTTATTGCTGTACCAATATTGATACCTGTTATTGAATCAACAGTAGCATACATTGTTGGACCAAGACTTTTACATGTTAATGGACCATGATTGGTAAACGTTGTTGGACCATGGTTGGTATACGTTGTCGGCCCATGGTTGGCAAACGTCATTGGACCATGATTCATATACGTTGTTGGGCCATGATTGGTATACGTCATTGGGCCATGATTGGTATATGTTCATTGGGCCATGATTGGTATACGTCATTGGGCCATGATTGAAAAACTTTGTAGGGCCAATATTGCGAAATGTCCACATTATATAATGGCCCAATGTAGAAAAACAAGTTTGGGCCAATATATCCTCAAGAATGGCCCAATATTGGCTGAATATTGTTGTGCTGCCTGGGAACTGATACAAGGTTTTTGTATTAGGTACTCAATAAATTTTTTTACAACTACCCTTTGGAATCATGAGTTGCTTATAATACACAGTGTTTATTTATGTTTTATAGCTAGCAATGGTAACATATATGTAAGATAAAAATCCTGTAATTTAGGCAGCATCATCGCCCAAAGTTTTCTATCTCGATAGATCTGCAAAGTAAAAAAATCACTATTACTACCGAGTACACTGTTTCCACAAAATTTTCAACATTACATAATACAGTGCAGTCGTTTGGTCTGGAAACCTGGGAACAAAAAGTTGTTTGTTCATTTATGGAAAAAACTCTCGGACAGGTCGATTTCAGTTTTTTATTGCGCATACTTTGACATATTTTTCAATTTTTTTTCGCCATATTTGAAAAAGTTATGACGTCATCGTCATTTTTTTAAATGGCGAGGCTCAACTTTTTTGGCAGATTTGAAAACTTCATGCAATTCTAAAAACAAAAATGTGAAAAAAGTATGACCTTCAACTTGAAAATTGTCAAAGCAAACGCCGTTAAAAGTTGAAAAAAAAAACTAGGATCCATTTTCTTTGATAATTTTATTGAAATTTGAATATCCGAAACAATGTATTACATTTAAATAAGATGTTCGAACTGATGACCGTTAACTTCTTGAGACATTTGTAAAACATTTTGCAGAGGTTGTGATGGCGATTATAAGCAAAATGTTTCCAAAATTTTCAACTTTTAGGTCATACTTTTTTGACATTTTTGTTTTTAGAATTGCATGAAGTTATCAAATCTGCCAAAGAAATTGGGGGGTCGGCATTTAAAAATAATGGGCGCAATAAAAGTGGGCGCAATAAAAAATTGAAATGGATCTGTCCGAGATTTTTTTCCATAAATGAACAAACAACTTTTTGTTCCCAGGTTTCCAGACTAAACGACCACACTGTATATTAAAATAAACGTATTTATACCTTTTCACAAAACATTCCAAGTGGCGTCCAAACAATGAAATAGCACCAATCTTTACGAGTTATAGCCAGTTGTCCTTGTATTTGAAAAAAATACTGGTGTGTTTTTTTTAGTGTAACCTTGTTATCTTTAAACACAAGAAAGTCCACTTTTTTTTCTTTAGCAGCTTCTTCAGGAGACAAATGTAATTTTGCCATTTTGTAAGGACATTTAATTTCTAAAATAGCAGAATCGTCTTCTATCATCCCATCCGGACTTGCTGCTAGGTAATCACATTCAGGAGAAACAAACAATCCGCATTCAGACACAGTTAGTCTATACTTCTCCATAAATTCACGTTTAGCAATATCCTCATGATCCTGTCCCCACCGTGTTGCATCATTTCCACAAAACGTATTGTACAACAATCTCTGAGCTACTTTTTTGCCGTCAGTACTAGTTCGTTTTTTGTAAACAACTCCAAAATTTGATGCTGTTAACCTTAAACTTCGTTCTTTGTGCCATAAGGTGCATCGACTTTGTTTTCTGGTATTTTTTTCTATTTCAGTTATTTCCTGAGATGCTAAACTAAGTGATTTTAAAATTTCTCTTTTATTACACTCAATTTCGGTCAATGAAATAGGCAGAGTATCTTCTTCCACTAATCCGTAGTCTTTGTCAGGGCCAAAAATTTGTCTTCGTGCGGAACAAGTTTCTTTTTTGTTTTCACGATACCTTCTTAATCTTTGTACCTTTACCATGTACGATTTTAAATATTTTCCTGGGCTCCGTTGAGACATTTTTCTGTAAATGTCTCTATAATAATTTTCTCTTCTGTTATATGAAAGACCTGCTGCATGACATCTAACGGTATAACTATTTTTCAGGGCAAAATTTATTCTTTTGCCACCTGTATATTTCGCTACAACAGAATTATATGTCTCTGCAGCATTATTTGTCATATTTAGAATTAGGCTCGATGTGTTGTGAATTAGCCTATTGCAGCAGGCAATTATATCATCCAACAGACCACATTCTTCAAGTGCAGGAACATTATTTTCTTCATTTTGTTTAGGTCCTCCACAAAAATACTGGTCGCATTTCGAATGGTCACCAAAAACATGTTTAGGACAATTCAAAATATCTTTTGACAGCTGCTCTATTTGCACAGACATGCCCAGATGTTGAGCCTTTCTATATTTAATTGCTTTGTTGATACCAACTCTCATTCTTTGCATTCGTTGCTTTAGTAAGTTGCGCAAATTCGCTGGAACTTTTCTCAACTTACTACTAGTTGTTTTTGTGGACAATTCACGCAATTTTCCACAAAAATTACGTAAAAGGTGGTTGCGGCATTCCACTTTTTGAACGATGACCTGGTTACCATAGGGCTTTTCTAACAAAAGCTTTTTGTAGACGCTACTATCGCCATCGCCAATAAGTTGCGTATACTTGAGTCCATGCATTTCTATGCTCTTTTTAAACCCTTCTAATATGATGCTAGACTCCATTGCTGTAGATGTTCCCGTCCAATTTCTTGAACAACTATGTTCGACAATAGCAATATTTTTAGATTTTGCACGTTCGCAAATAGTGCAATATTTATTTCGGACTCCTAGAAAAAGGAGTTTGCCCGTTTTGGCACCAACAATACACGCTACGCCTGACGGAGCATCATAATTGGTCCTGTATGATCTTTTAGACCAGGCACCATCAGCAATGACTGCTATGCATGGATGTCCGTTTTCATCCACATCTCCAATTTCTTGAGCCAAACGTGCTTCCTCCTTTCCTGCTTCTTCTATATTTTCGAGAGATGTGGATAAAACAGCTTGAGACACTTTGTCAAAATTATTACTATATTGACGGTTTGATAATTGTGGCATGTTTAATATTGCTAAGAACTCATTCAGTTGGGAATGACCTATACCAGTTGAAATTGTTGCCAATACGACAGAAGAATTCACATTCATCTGCCCACTAGTAGAATCCTCAGTTGAAACAATTTTTTCAATACCGCACATTTTGCATTTTAATTTGAGATGGCTCGTTAAACCGTCAAAATTTTCTGAGATCGCTTCCATGTGATTAATATTACAGTCAAATGGGGAATGATCATTAGCATTTTGCATAGTTTTAAAAAAGTACGGAAAGTCTATAATTCTTCTACCGGAAATTTCGTGCTTATTTTCGGCGTCCGTGGTTTGAGAAGAAGCGCAAACTACTTCGATATGATCATTCGCGCATGAGTTATTAGAGCTAAAAAGTATTACTTCAAATTCAATTAAAAACTACTTGTATTATCTTACAATTGATTCACCTGCCGTGGAAGGCAGTGGATTTTGTACCTCGGTCGATTCACTCACATTAAATTTTTTTTTGGTGCATCCGCTTCGAACTCTAGAGAATTTGATTATGTATATCAGTAATATAATTAATATTTCATACAATGCATGTTTACCTTTGCATTCTTCTTTTCATACTTAATCTCTTATAAGGCAATCCAGTTTTGTCACACATCTTTCAACGCTAACTAGAAAAACACTTATTGTATTATAGTGCGATGGTCTATGTATAATTACATACAATACAAACTCCTTCGTACAATCCACAAGAATTAATAATTGTCTAAAATGTCACTGTTTAAAAAACACAAAATTGTCGACCTTCTACACAATAAGTTACGACAGAACTGGTAAAGTCAGCAGTCGGCAAATTCATTAGTAGCCTAATACTTTTCCAGGAAGCAGTTTCTGTAATTTAATGTCCCTTTAAGATATGCCGGCCGTGCCGATGCATTGGGCGGAGCTATAACTTCACGCTTCTGTTTCGGATTTCCGAGCACTTACAATACAAATCGGAAAATTATTTTCTAAATTGTGGCTTTACGATTAAAAACAGCAAAAAATGCATTAGAGAACTTTTATTGTAAATTTTGTAATAATTGCATCTACACAAAGAAAAATATGTTTTTTTTAATCTTTTATTTTTTTCTAAGGCCCTATGGCACTTAAGAAAAATAAGTACATGTCCCTGTAATTCTAATTTATTTCTAAAAACAATAAAATTTGTTATATAACGGTATCTTTAAAATTGTGGCCACAGCTTAGAAAATAAATTTGCGGCAGTGAGAAAACAGCCTTAAGTATGATGGCAAGGTAGGTTATAGCTTTAGAGGAAGGAAAATTCAGTGCAATATTTGGGATAAGGTCATGGCCTGGAGCCTTATTAATAGGTAATGACTATATTATTTCTTTGATTTCTCGTGGTGATATGGGATTTGTAAAATCGTCTGCGGTTGGGTAGTGAGTTTCAATGTATTGTTGCACATAGCTGTCGAAGTAGGGTGGAGTTGAGCGAAGAGGAGTAAACTGTGTTTCTACGTGCTCTGCAAATACGCCACATTTCTCTACGTCACTACTATAGGTGACATTATCTTGTGTTATTGGCGGAATTTCTTGCTTCTGTCTCAATATTTGTCTTGTGGTCTTGTAGAGACCTGGATCTCCAGGTTCAGATGCGTTGATGTGCTTCTGATAGGTGTGTATTCTGTATTCGTGAAGTTCTCGCTTTATTCGATGTGTTATGTTGTTTAGTAGAGTCTTAGTTGTGGGATGTCCGGTTTTTTGCCATTCTCGGCGTAAGCGACTCTTTTCATCGATTTAGCTTTTCTGTCTGATGATGGATTTGCGGATATTGTCTGCAATACAACTTGTGTAGGACTCGATCATGCTATCAATTTCTGCAGGGTTTGCAAGATTATTTTGGTAATGCAGATTATTGTCAAGATTTGTTTGAAAAAGTTTCCAGTCGACAATACCCTCAATCAAGCGGGGCTCGAGTTTCGCAATAGGCTGGGATGTGAGGAACGATATTATAACAGGGACGTGGTCTGAGTCCATTTCAGTGATTACTTCTTGGTATATTTGTTTGGTGAAGTTTTTCTGCACTACTATATCGAGAATGTCTGGTTGGTGATCAGCCCGATATGGATAATAAGTGTATGATGTAGGATCATTTACCAAATAACTGTAGTCCGTAGCTAGCTCCATTAGCTTTCGGCCCGCTGGATTATCGGCTCGACAGCCCCAGATTCTGTTTTTCGAGTTAAGATCGCCTATTAGTAGCGTTGATTCTTGGCTGTCAAATATCTGTCTCACATCTGACTCAAGTACCGGCTTGTTCGGTTGTTTATAAGCACAAATTAATCGAGTATCTGAGCCGTCCCTCGATTTGAACTTTATTGCTGCAATTTCAATTTTGATTATATTGCTGACACTGATCTCATGATGACACACAGTCCGTTTAACAAAAATAGCTACTCCTCCCGCAGCGTGATTACAATTCCTATCGGCTCTGTATATGTGATAACCACTTACTTTGAAGTTCTGACTAGGTAGCAGGTGTGTTTCTGTTACACAAGCGACATCGATGTTATGCCTTGCTAGGAATGAAATAAATAAGGGCCTCTGTTGTCGTAATCCAATTCAGGATTTTGAGTTGTGAGAGTAATGGTTGGGTATTATGGCCCATTGATAAACATTGGAAGCAAATTTGTTAAAAGAAAATTTTAAATTTTGTGAATAAATGGAGTTTTTTTTTTCGCGTCTTGACCAGGAGCTCCCCGTGATTCCGACCTTCACGAGGTTCCTTGCTGGTCAGGTCCTGTTCGTACATCATAGCCACTCCTCAAAACCATGAGGTCAGTAACTATGAATCCCGTAAATCATGTGCCCTGAGCAGACGCAACGACCCCAAGATGACCGCTTTCTGCATTTCAGCCGCTAGGTTCTCTGCCGGTTTACGGCAGACAGGAATGATTTTCAGATTGGAGACGAGCGAGTTTTTGATGCCTCCCATGCACCCAATTACCAAAACGACGAGCTTCACTGAGTAACTTGAGTACAGCCTCCTAAGTTCAAAGAGCAGGTCTTGATATTTTGTCCGCTTTTCCTCCTCCTTGACGCAGATGTTATTTTCAGCAGGAGCCGAAAATTCAATAACAAACATCTGCTTGGAGGAGTGGTCCAATAGAACCACGTCAGGCTTGTTCGCTGTTGTCTGCCTGACGGCGGAGAACGAGAAGTTCCAATAGATTCGGCACCTTTCGTTCTTCACAACGGACTCAATATCGTTCGGGACATAGGACAGCACTGGTGTCTGGTCTATCGCATAATGGTGTCTTAAATGAAAGTATAACACTCTCAATGCCGCATTGTGGCGATGGATATAGGCCGAAGCTGCATACACCGGGCATGCCGCCAATATATGCATTGCTGTTTCAGGGGCCCTGTGACAAGCCCTACAGCTCACATTCGGCACCTCTATACCCATCACGCGGCTGCGATAGACCAAGGTGTTAATTACACCATCAGAAAAGGACTCAAGGAATCTCCCTGGAATACTCCTCTTCTGAATGATATCAACTCTGTCTGAATTCGGTTCCGTCGAGATGTTATCGAGAACCGAGTCTTCCAGAGTGACATCAGTTGTTTGATGCATCTCACCAGTGTATCGGGTAGCAAGACATTCGAGCAAGTGAATAATCAGCTCATGACATGTTGTGTCGAATGCCTTACGATAATCGTTCCAAGCCATAGATAGGTTGCGCTTATATTGGACGGCATCCTGCGTGACGCACCTATCGATCAGCAGGTTTTCCTTGCAGCCGTCCACGCCCCTTTTACAGCCTCGCTGTTCGAAAATTTTCGAATACACCGGATTAATAGCGTGGAATATTCGGTAGTACAGGAGTCTGGTGAAAATCTTGTAGCACGCATTTAGGCAAGTTATTGGCCGGTAGTTCTGAGGCTGAGACAAATCACCCGTTTTAGGTAGTAAAACGGTTCGCCCCTCGACAACCCACTCTGGAATGGGCCGCTCACCATTAAGCCAGGAATTAAATACCTTGGCCAGACGCTTGTACCAAAAGGTATTAATTCCGTCCGGGCCTGGTGCGGCAAAATTTATGATTCCCTTAAGGGTCTCGCCAATTTCTTCCGGGGTTATCGGATTGCACACCACTGGTCTTAATTGAGATCTTCTTACGAAGTTCTCAAATTGTGCAAGGGCTGGAGTGTCTTCACGCAACGGTTTCGACCCCTCGTATATTTCCCTCCAGAAGACAGAATTTCTCTGGGATAGAGTTTGCCCGCTGGAAGAGCCTCGAAGGATTTGTCTTGAACTTGTTGTTCTCGACCAACCTTCGCCTACTCCTTACCAGGGACTTTCTTGCAGCCACAAGACTGCGAACTCTATCCATGCAGTGCTGCTTCTCAACAGCAAGCACCGCTGCATTCAGTGTATGATGGGTCCGGCGAAAAAAACGCGCGATGCGCCGGATTTTCGGTGTGAAAGGTTTCATCTCTTTGATGAATTCCATCACACACTGAATTTGAGAAATATCCTGCCTAGCGGTTTCTATCTTCTTGTCTATCTTTTCAAGGCGACATTCGAATTTCCTCTCAGCCTCAGTGCTCTCACCACGAACAAAGCCTCGTCGCCTCTCGATAGACCATTTCGTTCAGGAGCAGGATGTCTGGATCCTCAGGGAGGTTCATATCGAGTGATTCGTCCACTGCAACTACGTCGTTAGCTTTGGGTGGTGGAATTTTGTGTAGAGACTTTCTGTTCGGAGGCATCTCCAAAATTACCGGAACAGCGTGGCGGATCTCCGGCTCGTCCGGCTGTACCTCCACCAACTGCTCCGGCGCTCTCTCGTATTGAATGCGACGAAGATAGGCCACATAGTCGCGGAG
Organism: Diaperis boleti; assembly: GCA_963583935.1. Classification (NCBI taxonomy): domain Eukaryota; kingdom Metazoa; phylum Arthropoda; class Insecta; order Coleoptera; family Tenebrionidae; genus Diaperis; species Diaperis boleti. The sequence continues at coordinate 32,292,772 of OY757242.1, read as the reverse complement.
TTTTTGTGGCGCGAAAAAGTGATGCTCTGGGTGTGTCTCACCCCACAGAGCATGCATCCTTGCCATGTAACCCCTTCTCGTAGCAGTCGAGCAAGTCATTTCTTAGAGTGTTGGTTCACTCAAAGCGTCCATGGGCATTGCCAGAGTCGTCAACGGGTGAATCGTTTTCCGAGACCCCACCACCTTCACCTTGATCCCTATCCGACTGGGACCGGTCGTGGGGGTCTTTCCCTGCTGAGTTAGGAACAACAGTCTAGGGTTCCAATTGGTTGTTAGCCAAAAGGAACCCCGGCCGGTATTGAGGTCAAGATGGCTTGACCTCCCAGGTGCGCCAAGAGCTACCGGTCCGATTTGCACCTTTAGCTCGGCAAGGTGGTGGCGCTACTCACCAGGACCAAAGATGTTATGTGGCCTGCCTGCCTATTATTATTATTATTCCGACATCGGGTATAGCGTAGATTTCGTTATAATCATCGGGTTTAAGCGAGCACGGCGATGCTCGCCTAAACCATGAAATGCTCGGCTAAAAGCACGATTATTACTCAAAATTTCGAACTATTATGTCGACATCGGGTTTAGGCGAGCGCACTCAAGAGATGGCGCTACAAGTGAATTTCAAGAAAATTTAAGCTTCATTGAAATTCTGCAGAACAAATGAAGCAGCACCGGCGCAGTGGTTGTAAACAACGGGTATAGGCGAGCACCCAATTAAAGTTGCGGTTTTAGACTATACGGGAGCAAAGCACTAAATTTGATTGGGATTATGGACCAGTTGTTCTTTTTGAAGTAAAACTTCTTTAGGGACACTTGACTTGGGGGGTAAGCTGGTGAATGCCTGACGAGAGCGTTACGAAAAGTGTGATCGGGCCAAGCGAACGGAAGTTTTCTTTATGCACGATTTTACAATAATTAATTCTAGAAAAAACTTTTGCCCTAACTTCTGAATCGGTACTTTTCACAATACATCTATTTGCGTGTGTCAGTTTTGTATGCAATTACGCTACTTATCTTAATCGCTACACATGATTGCCGACTTTTCGCTGACGACAAACTGAAACATGCGTTATCCAATACTGCAGACGGTATTAATTCAGGATTCTCTAGCTCCATTTATAAACTTACATAAATTAAGAGCACTTTCACAATGGCGAACTGAATTTCTACTTCAGTCGTGTGGTCTAAAGCACACTCATTTTTTTTTTTATATTTTAAATCTTTACTGCCGCTTTTAATACAGCTTGAAACATCAAGATATATAAAACAAAAGAAACTTAGAGTATAGGAAGAAAAAATGGGTATAGATGAAAGACACATACTCAAACAATAAAAAAATAAATACCCAACCACTAAATTTGAAAAAAGCAAGTACACATAACGGTTTCATCCATAATACTTAAAAAATAAATTCGTTTCTTAAAAATTTAATTCATTAGCAACATAATGAAAATGACATAAATTATGACATAACGTCTACACTTTACACTTAACAAATAATTTCGTCCAGATTTTTTTTTTAGATAATATGTCAAAGGCTTCCGTAGGCCACAGAAATACGTTGTAACCTTCTGGCTCCGATCAATAAGATTTGATTTATTTCACAAAATGTGTTCAAAAACCTAATAATTTTCGCAAATTCCAAGAAGACGACAAACTTCTAAGATGGAGCCTAAAACAGGGTTCAGGATAAATCAAATGTCAAAAACAATTGTCTGGGTCACTTTTGGTGGTAGAGTACTACTTTTAATTGACAATTTCCCCTAAAACACCAAAAATAAATTTAAAATCTATTAGACCTTTAAATGTCTACTTAAGCACACACAGTCTTTCCACTAAAGAAACACTCTTGTGCTAACTTGTTTTAAGTTACCACTAATCAATCACCAACACAAATTATACTTTAGGAGACATTTTCTAATTGTAAATTTAAGCACACTGTATCTAAGTATTTAGAAACACATTTGTGCCAACCATTTTTTTTATAAATTTGTCAAATGTTTTCGTAAACCTTAAGAATACGACATAAACTTTTGATGTAAAAGAGCACCAATTTAAAAAAAAATTAGTATCTAAAATTTGAGCCTATTTATAGTCAAAGTTACATTTTCTAAGTGTAAATTTAAGCGCACAGTGTATCCACTTAAGATATAAACTTATGCCAAAAAAAAATTCTGGATTTGTTAAACGCTTTCGTAAACCCCAAGAATACGGCGTAAGCCTCGGGTTTAATAAAGCACCAAACTAAAATAGTTGTGTATTTAAGTTGGAGCCAAATCGTCGTCCTGGTTACATTTTCTAGGTGTAAATTTAAGCCCACAGTTTATCTACTTATGACACAAACTTTCTTTTTTTTTTTGTGAATTTGTCAAATGCGCAAATGCTTGCGTAAACCCTAAGAATACGACATAACCTTTTGATTCAAAAGAGCACCAATCTAAAAGCAATTAATATTTAAATTGAAACCAGTTCAGAGTTCAGGGCACTTTTTCTAGGTTTAAATTAAGGGCACAGTTTATCTACTTAAGATATTCTAAACTTGTGGCAACGATTTTTTTGTGAATTTCTCAAATGCTTGCGTAAACCCTACGAATACGACATAAAATTTTGTTTTAAAAGAGCACCAATCTAAAAGCAACAAGTATTTAAATTGGGGTCAGTTCAGAGTTCAGATTACATTTTGTTGGTTTAAATTAAGGGCACAGTTTATCTACTTAAGATATAAACTTGTGGAAACTATTTTTTTGTGAATTTCTCAAATGCTTGCGTAAACCCTAAGAATACGACAGAAACTCATGTTTTGAAAGAGCACCAATCTAAAAGCAATAAGTATTTAAATTGTAGTCAGTTCAGAGTTCAGATTACATTTTATAGGTTTAAATTAAGGGCACAGTTTATCTACTTCAGATATAAACTTGTGGCAACTATTTTTTTGTGAATTTCTCAAATGCTTGCGTAAACCCTAAGAATACGACATAACCTTTTGATTTAAAAGAACACCAATCTAAAAGCAATAAATATTTAAATTGGAACCAGTTCAGAGTTCAGGTTACATTTTCTAAGTATAATTTAAGGGCACAGTTTATCTACTTAAGGTATAAACTTGTGTCAACTATTTTTTTGTGAATTTGTCAAATGCTTGCGTAAACCCTAAGAATACGACATAAACTTTTGTTTTAAAAGAACACCAATCTAAAAGCAATAAATATTTAAATTGGAACCAGTTCAGAGTTCAGGTTACATTTTCTAAGTATAATTTAAGGGCACAGTTTATCTACTTAAGGTATAAACTTGTGTCAACTATTTTTTTGTGAATTTGTCAAATGCTTGCGTAAACCCTAAGAATACGACATAAACTTTTGTTTTGAAAGAACACCAATCTAAAAGCAATAAATATTTAAATTGGAACCAGTTCCGAGTTCAGGTTACATTTTCTAAGTATAATTTAAGGGCACAGTTTATCTACTTAAGGTATAAACTTGTGTCAACTATTTTTTTGTGAATTTGTCAAATGCTTGCGTAAACCCTAAGAATACGACATAAACTTTTGTTTTGAAAGAACACCAATCTAAAAGCAATAAGTATTTAAATTGGAGCCAGTTTAGAGTTCAGGTTACCTTTTCTAGGTTTAAATTAAGGGCACAGTTTATCTACTTAAGATATAAACTTGTAGCAACTATTTTTTTGTGAATTTCTCAAATGCTTGCGTAAACCCTAAGAATACGACATAAATTTTGTTTTAAAAGAGCACCAACCTAAAAGCAATAAGTATTTAAATTGGAGCCAGTTCAGAGTTCAGATTACATTTTCTAGGTTTAAATTAAGGGCACAGTTTATCTACTTAAGGTATAAACTTGTGTCAACAATTTTTTTGTGAATTTGTCAAATGCTTGCGTAAACCCTAAGAATACGACATAAACTTTTGTTTTGAAAGAACACCAATCTAAAAGCAATAATTATTTAAATTGGAGCCAGTTTAGAGTTCAGATTACATTTTCTAGGTTTAAATTAAGGGCACAGATTATCTACTTAAGATATAAACTTGTTGCAACTATTTTTTTGTGAATTTCTGAAATGCTTGCGTAAATCCTAAGAATACGACATAAATTTTGTTTTAAAAGAGCACCAACCTAAAAGCAATAAGTATTTAAATTGGAGCCAGTTCAGCGTTCAGATTACATTTTCTAGGTTTAAATTAAGGGCAGAGATTATCTACTTAAGATATAAACTTGTGTCAACTATTTATTTGTGAATTTCTCAAATGCTTGCGTAAACCCTAAGAATACGACATAATCTTTTGATTTAAAAGAGCACCAATCTAAAAGCAATAAATATTTAAATTGGAACCAGTTCAGAGTTCAGGTTACATTTTCTAAGTATAATTTAAGGGCACAGTTTATCTACTTAAGGTATAAACTTGTGTCAACTATTTTTTTTGTGAATTTGTCAAATGCTTGCGTAAACCCTAAGAATACGACATAACCTTTTGATTTAAAAGAGCACCAATCTAAAAGCAATAAGTATTTTAATTGGAACCAGTTCATGGCTCCGGTTACATTTTCTAAGTGTAAATTTAAGGGCACAGTTTATCTACTTAATATATAAACTTGTGGCAACTTTTTGAAGTAAAACTTATTTACGGACATTTGGCTTGGGGAGTAAGCTGGTGAATGCGAGACGAGAGCGTTACGAAAAGTGTGATCGGGCGAAGCGAACGATTCTACAATAATTAATTCATAGAAAAAATGTTTGCCTTAACGGGATACAAACCCGCGTCGACTAGGTTGTTAATTCGCGCTTCATTCCATACACCCATTTGCGTGTGTCAGTTTTGTGTGCAATTGCGCTACTTATCTTAATCGCTACCAATGATTGCCGACTTTTCGCTGACGACAAACTGAAACATGCGTTATCCAATACTGCAGACGGTATTAATTGAGGATTCTCTAGCTCCATTTATAGACTTACATAAATTAAGAGCACTTTCACAATGGCGAACTGAAGTATTACTTCAGTCGTGTGGTCTAAAGCACACTCATATTTTTTTTTGTGAATTTGTCAAATGCTTGCGTAAACCCTAAGTATACGACATAACCTTTTGATTTAAAAGAGCACCAATCTAAAGGAAATAAATATTTAAATTGGAACCAGTTCAGAGTTCAGGTTACATTTCTAAGTATAATTTAAAGGCACAGTTTATCTACTTAAGGTAGGGTATAAACTTGTATCAAGTATTTGTTTGTGAATTTGTCAAATGCTTGCGTTAACCCTAACAATACGACCTAAACTTTTATTTTGAAAGAGCACCAATCTAAAAGCAATAACTATTTAAATTGGAGCCAGTTCAGAGTTCAAGTTACTTTTTCTAGGTTTAAATTAAGGGCACAGTTTATCTACTTAAGACATAAACTTGTTGCAACTTTTTTTTGTGAATTTGTCAAATGCTTTCGTAAACCCTAAGAATACGACATAACCTTAGAGCACCGATCTAAAAGCAATAAGTATTTAAATTGGGACCAGTTCATGGCTCCGGTTACATTTTCTAAGTGCAAATTAAAGGGCACAGTTTATCTACTTAAGATATAAACTTGTGGCAACTACTTTTTTGTGAATTTCTCAAATGCTTGCGAAAACCCTAAAAATACGACATAACCTTTTTATTTAAAAGAGCACCAATCTAAAAGCAATAAGTATTTAAATTGGGACCAGTTCAGAGTTCAGGTTACATTTTCTAAGTATAATTTAAGGGCACAGTTTATCTACTTAAGGTATAAACTTGTGTCAAGTATTTGTTTGTGAATTTGTCAAATGCTTGCGTAAACCCTAAGAATACGACATAAACTTTTGTTTTGAAAGAGCACCAATCTAAAAGCAATAATTATTTAAATTGGAGCCAGTTCAGAGTTTAGGTTACTTTTTCTAGGTTTAAATTAAGGGCACAGTTTATCTACTTAAGATATAAACTTGTGGTAACTATTTTTTTGTGAATTTCTCAAGTGCTTGCGTAAACCCCAAGAATACGACATAACCTTGTGATTCAAAAGAGCACCAATCTAAAAGCAATAAGTATTTAAATTCGGACCAGTTCATGGCTCCGGTTACATTTTCTAAGTGTAAATTTAAGGGCACAGTTTATCTACTTAAGATATAAACTTATGGCAACTTTTTTTTGTGAATTTGTCAAATGCTTGCGTAAACCCTAAGAATACGACATAACCTTTTGATTTAAAAGAGCACCAATCTAGGAGCAATAAGTATTTAAATTGGGGCCAGTTCATGGCTCCGCTTACATTTTCTAAGTTTAAATTTAAGGGCACAGTTTATCTAATTAAGATATAAACATGTGGCAACTATTTTTTTGTGAATTTGTCAAATGCTCAAGTGCTTGCGTAAACCCTAAGAATACGACATAACCCTTTGATTTAAAAGAGTACCAATCTAAAACCAATAAATATTTAAATCCAGGTCAGAGTTCAGGTTACATTTTCTAGGTTTAAATTAAGGGCACAGTTTATCTACTAAAGATATAAACTTGTGGCAACTATTTTTTTGTGAATTTGTCAAATGCTTGGGTAAACCCGAAGAATACGACATAGCCTTCTGATTTTAAAGAGCACCAATCTAAAAAAAATTGTACCTAAAATTTAAGTCAATTCAGATTTCACGACACATTGCTTAAGTGTGACCTTAAATAAAAAGTGTACCTACTTCCCAATTAATGTTGCACCAACTTTTTAAAATCAATATTTTTAAGGACCCTCAGTGACTTATTGCTACGGCGTGTTCGCGATAGTCGGTGTAACATCATCGTCTGGAGTATTCGACCTGTATCGCAAGGACCAGATGAGGTCATCGCTGGACATATCTGGAGGGGCCTAGAAGGATTTAGCCACCGGTATAGTTTTTGGGGGACGTTCCAAGGTCCGGTCCCAAGGGGCCCACCTGTCCAACGGGTGTCCCAGGGAGGGGGCTGCCCCCATTATTATTTCTTTCTAAAGTGTACTGTGTTCTACTTGTCAAGCCCTTTTATTTGATACCCATATTGAGGCGATTGAAGACTAAAAAAAGTAATCCGCCATTTTGTGGTGGCGGTGATCTTGGATTTTTTTTCTGGTGTACTGCATTCTACTAGTTAAGCCCTTTCATTTGGTACCCATATTGAGGCGATTGAAAACTAAAAAAGGAATCCGCCATTGTGTGGTGACCTCCATATTGTATTTAGAATTTTTTTATGGTGTACTGTATTCTACTAGTTAAGCCCTTTCATTTGATACCCATATTGAGGGAGTTGAAAAAGAAAAGTAATGCGCCATTTTGTGGTGGCGGCCATCTTGGATTTACAATGATACTGAATATACATAATTGTATTGTCATCAGAACTAAAGGTGTGTAGCAAATTTCATATCAATCGGTCACCAGGAACAACAATTCATTGATATACTACATAATTTAACATACCGGGTGTCCCAACTAAAATTTGTACTCCCCAACAATTTCAATTTCGAATGATTAAAAGAAAAAACGTTCGAACAGGTCAATTTTGTTATCAAGGGGGGCCAAATTGTACCCAACTTTCAAGTCTCAAATCTTACCCTTTTAGACAGGGGGGGGGGGGTACCTCCTTAAGAAAATTAAATAGCATGGGGGTCGTGTGATACCTCATTTTAAAGCTTATTCAATTCTCTATCCAGACCTCCATTTATCGATTCCTTTCTACAAAAAAAGCATGAATTTGGTATTTTCTAAATCTACATAAAATACTCAACTAAAATTTGTACCCCACAACAATTTCAATTTCGAAAGGCTCAGAAGAAAACGCTCGAACAATTCAATTTTGTTATCAAGGGGGACCAAATTGTACTAAACTTTTAATTCTTAAATCTCAACCCTTTAGCCAAGGGGGCCACCCCCTTAAAACATTTAAATGGCATGGGGGGTTGATTGATATTTTCCAAATCTACATAAAATACTCCTGATTTGGAAAATAACAAATTCATGCTTTTTTTTGTAGAAGCGAATCGATAAAAGTACGTCTATATAGAGAATTGAGTAAGCTTAAAAATGATGTATCACACGACCCCCCATGCCATTTAATTTTTTTAAGGGGGTGGCCTTGATGGCTAGAGGGGTGAGATCTAAAACTTGAAAGTTTTGTACAATTTAGACCCCCTTGATAACAAAATTGGCCCGTTCGAGCGTTTTCTTCTGAGTTTTTCGAAATTGGAATTGTTGTGGGGTACAAATTTTAGTTGGGACACCCGGTACAATGCTATGTTATTCAATGATATGTTGTACATTTCAATGAAGCGGCAAATGGTCGTTAAAAATACGTTAACATATTTTCCAAAGCCAACTCATTTATAATTATAATCATCCTGTACTTCAAACCACAATCACTCTAGATACATATATTATGTATTGCCAAATAGAAAATGCAACCGGTGTAAGCAGTGTTCTTCACTTCCAATCACTTCAAAATCATACAAAATCTTGACATTAATAGATAAGAAAGATCTTCATGACGTCTGTTAGTTTAAACCCACACCACTGTCAATAGATTAGTTACTTTCGCCAAAGAAGGCTTATTTCAGCCGTGTGGTCTTAAGGACAACTATAATTTTTTTTTATCCGGAACATTTCTTTGCCAAATTCAAACGTGTTATAATTATTTTTTTAATTTTTCATTGACACTCGTTGTGTAATAGCCATTTTCCTTAGTTTAGAAGAAAATACGCTTTTAAAGTAGGTACATACATTATAAAACTACATGGACTAGGGACTATTCTACTATGCCATTTAGTTTTTATTTCGTTTATCGTATCGTCAACTATTATGTCCTTATAATGCTACGCATTTGGTGATAATTGTGAACATCATAAAATTCAATTCCATAATATATGTTAGTTACTCATAATAAATTAGTTACTAACTCATAATATGTTAGTTACGAAGTGAAGATGCAAATCTTGACGTTCGGCTTTTCATTCATAAAGCTTTGAATATACCTAACTCGATATATACGATTTAACCGTCTCGGACATTGAAAGAGACTCGGCTATCCCTTCGTCACTTGGCAACGTGCTCCACTATGAATATTTTCGTTATATTAATAACTATAGAATTATGTAATAAATAAAAAAGATGCCGCTCTATTCGTAAACACATTGTACAAATCAGAATTTGTAGGTGTTTATAATAATTAACTTCAGGCTTTGATATCTCAAGTATTTTTGACCTCGGATAAGATTACAAGTTGTGTGGACGTCAAAACAAGTCGGCAATTATTGTTGGCGTTGCATTTCCCGATCCATTTAAACTTTAAATCTCCGTATTGGCAGATAATTTTACCTGGAAGGTTTCGCGGGTTTTTATTTTTTGGCATGTCTAGATTTTGAGGTGCTGTTATCAAATTTTCGCTGTCACTTCGTATTTTGACCGCTAGTTATTGACAAAAATTCATTCAGCGGTAACAACTCCTTTCATCTTTACTTCACGCAAAAATTGTAAAATACAAAATTAAAGTAGTGGACATTTTCTATCAGTTATATCTGCTTCGTTTTTCGTCTGAATTCAACCGTGTTTGAAATATAGCGCCACGAAATTCCTGAAATGGCTTGAGGGGATGAAGGAATAGCATCCCCTCAAGAACAGCAGTAACAAAAGTTGTAAATAATGTAAAAAGCACAAAATTAGGTATTTCTGAACATTTTCGGAAAAAATTCAAGATTTTAATTTAGAAAATATGTAAGAAACAGGTACATCTGGCTCATTTGCAATAAAAAATTTGGCCACAAATTTGCAAAGGACACTGTAAGCTACCGCAAATATCCCAGTTTAACTAGAAATAATATTTATATAAATACGTGTTTTTAATAAACGCTTCAGTTCTGAATTTTGTTTTTTTTTTCTGTTTTGGCGGTTGATGTTTTATCAACAATATTTTACTGAGAAAGTAGTTTAAGTTACAGTAAATAGTTTATAAAACTCTTGTTTGAATTGTTTTTTTGTATGAACGAAAGCTTGACTTGATTTCAACAGAAATAAGCGGAGGAGAATTATTAAATTCATGTTCCATTATTTTTAGACTTTGGAGAATTGCTGGAGACATTAAAAGCGACCTTGACTTTTAATTGAGCAGTAACTTGTAAAAAATGTCTTTTAACAGAATTTGGCTGTAAATAGGCGTTAGAAAACCCTGATATATTAAAATCTTCAACCGAAACGCCTCATTTCCGAAATTTTAACAAACTTGTTTTTAAGATTTTGTTTACAAATGAGCAGTAACTGAGTGGCTTAAAACACAATCGCAAAATTATTCCTCTTAACTGAAGCGTTTATTGAAGCTTCATTTTACCCTGAACTATCGTAATTATTTTCGGGATGTCAAATATGTATCAAACCCACCCGTGGGACGCCGGGTTAATGAAGACCCTGTATTAAGAATAACCCACTGCGCACAGGGGATAGCGGTGAAAAATGAGACAGGCCGATTGAACGATCTTTTCCGCCCTTGAGGCACTTAGGGTAGGGGGTACTACGCACCCCCACCTTACCTTTTCTTTTGGGGTGGCTCCAGCCACACCACTCATTCAAAATCTAAATCTTCACTAAGACGGAGCTTGCTCCTAACAATGTCCTTTTTTATGAAATGTACATAGTGTAATTATGGTGTGTTAAATAAACGGGTCATCACCCAAAAGCGGATTTTACTAGTACTTTGTGTCCACAATTCAAAACAACAAACACCGATTTTAATGTGAATGAAAGTTGAAAGGGTAGAAAATCCCCAGTTTGCCCAAAAGGGGGCCAAAAACTCTTCGATCTATAATATTTCTCTAAAACTACGATAATAATTATTCTCAAATCAAAAAGTTATTAAAAGATCCAAGTTTGACAAATACTGTGAGCAATATTCACATTATGGAAGAACGCTACGAAGGACGCTGGGTTGTTCATACATATTTTGATATCCGACTATTTAAGTCTATACGTGCTTTATAAAAGGCTAAAATATTTTTTTATTAAATAATAATTTTTATCTTAGAAATGATTTAGTACTGTATTCAATGGGCAAAGTATAGGTACTCAAGGTCCGTATTAAAACAAGAGCTATTGCAAAATAGTATCTAGTTTTTGTATTCGTTTTGTGAAATACATTAATGCAGAAGGTGGGATATAATTAAATATATAAATATTCTCGTCTATATATTTATTTTAACAGCTGTCAATCGTAACCTCAACATTTGATGTTAATTCGTGCTTTTTCTTATTTTGAAGGCTCAATGCAATACTCGTTTATCGCCTCGTTTTGCAAACATTCGCCCTCGCCTCTGAAAACCGATTATCTTTACAGGAGAGCCTACAAGAAAATTTTGAGTCCGGTATTAAAAAGAATATATGTACATAGTACCAAAGGACATTTTTGTAACCACAAATATCTAAAAGTAAAAAAAAAAGAAGAACAGGCTTACAGTATGAAATATAATGCATTACAATACACGTCCGGTAGTTACTTGAAACTCGTTTAGAAGACTCATTACAAGTAACCTACCGGACTAACGCTAAATTAATACTAGTAACTGCTAGATAGGTACATGCTGATGTTGTTGAGAGTGATTCCACCTATTTTCAGATAATCGACATTCTGATTAATCGAAATGCTGACAAATCCACCCAAAAAAAAGATTTAGTAGATAAAAAGGTACTTCAGATAAAACAGTTTTTCATTCGTAACTTTTTACAGCGGTAAGTCTTTAAATTTTTTGTTTATTCCATGACTGTGACATTGCTTTAATATTAGAAGATTGCGTTAGAAAACCTTAATTAATTACCTCAATAGCTTACAACTTGAACACAAGTTAATTATCAAGAAACCTAGTTGTAATTATTACTATTCATTATCAAACTAAAGTTGAGATAGAAGATAGTGATAAAGATAAAATGAGGTGACATTTAAAAATCGAATATTCAAAGTTGTCCCACTCTCCCCTACATCAGTTTAATATTATTAAAGAATGAAAAGTAAGTGTATTTGGAGCGACGTGACAGACAAATACCTTCCCAGAAAAATGTATTATATACAAATCTTGTTGATTTCAGGTGTTAAGAGATTTCTTAACACTTGAAAAAAACAAAATTTGCATTATATTACATTTTTGTCATATAATTTTTATATAATTATTATGCAACAATAGAAATTCCCTAATTTTGAAAATGCAATCTTCTTTATGTAATTTGTTTCCCTCCTATCTAAATAAACAAACGTCTAAAACGTATTCGCTCATTTCAGCGTTCCGAAAACTGCAGACGTTGCAGAAAGTGTTTGGTAAATAATTTATAAATTTGCTTACTGTAACAAAGAAACAATGTTTTGCCATATACATAATTTTGTACAAATTTCAAATAGATTTAATTAGATTAGATTCAAATACATAGTTTGTGGAGTAAATATTTTGTTGATTTATTTGGTCGGTTTTGAAGTATTACTTTTATTTGTGTATTTGTGTCCTTTGGTACTAATAGATCTCATATTATGTGAATATACTTTTTTATATCGTATACTCTAAATTTTCGTGTAGGCTCTCGTGTAAAGATAATTTTAAAATGAGATAAAAATTAAATTTTTGTCACAATCGAAAAATTTTATTGTGGATACATCAATACAGAATTTACAGATGTACAAGTATATACGTTTTTAACTAATAACTTTTTGCTTTTCAAAGTATGTACTTCAAATGATTAACGTTCATTGTAAAAACTTATGGAAAGGTGTTTTATAAGTACATATTACGTAAAGCTAAAAGCCAGAAAAATATGTTAAAAACAACAAAAAACATTTGTTGTTTTTTTAGAAACGCAGAATTCATTTTTGTTTCATGCTGAAGCATACATTATTAATTTACTCTGCTTCAAAACACCTCAAATAGAAAATTACGAAATTTATGGTTTCTACATTTTATATAGAAAAGTAAATACTTGCTTATAAAACTTGCAGTTTGTATTTCTTTAAACATAAACATTAGTTGAATAATCTCTAAACTGTGGCGTTTATATTGCAAACTTAATTAACATTGATCTATAAATTAATATACTATTACTTAAAGCTAAAGTTATTATTGAAAACATGTTGTTTCTTTTAAAAATTAAAAACAAAAAGAAGCAGAATTCTAAAATTGGTTTCTGTTGAAATATACGTTTTTGACTAACTTGTTCTGATTCAAAACACCTCAATAAAAAGCGAACATTTAATTTACAATAATTTTTCTAGTGAGAACGCACTAGACTATACTATAATAATACAAAGTGTAAAAGAATGTCTGCATCTTTTCGGGAACTATTGGACATGCACCTTAATGCATCGTGACGTATCCCAACTAAACGAAAGTTTGTTTATCCATATAGACCGATAGTTCGAGCAAGCCTACTTAAAATTGTTTATGTTACAATTAAAACCGTAGTGTTTTAGTGCTCTGTTGGCATTATAGCTCGGACTTTCATAGTTGGATATGTTTTACGTCGTGTATGTGCACCCGTGTTTCAGTGTCTCTTCCAGAAGTTTGAAGTGTTTAGGTCATCATATTTTAAAGGTAAGTCTGGTTTCTCTTTACGGAAATTTAATTTTTTAACCTATTAATGTAACCCTTAACAGTTGATCAGAAATTTTTAGATATCAGTTTCCAGTTATTTTGTGCCATAATTGAATTGGTGCAATTCATTTTCATAATATATAAAAAAATTGACCAAAAACACAATTAAACATTTCTTGTTTAAAAATATTTTTTAAATTTCGTTGGGGTTGTTTTACATTTTCAAGTGTAGCTCCAATTAAAATCGGATCATTGGTTAAGCTACAATCGATGGATTGTGGAAAAAAAGGCACTGAGTAGGTATCGTAAATTCACCTGAACACTACAAAAAATTAAATCTAAAATATTTTGCGTAAAAATGACATGTTTACAAGGAAAACAAGTCACCAAATACGAAAATCTATACAAGCTTTAATTGGTATAAATTCTGTAAGCTGCTTGTTATAATATTATCACGTTACTTAAAATTCTAAAAACAGGTCAATTTTAATTCTTTAGGGCTACATACATGGTGAAAATCATTTTGTAACAGCCCGTACTGGAACTAGCGTTTATGTTTATCTCAATCCTAAAGGGTTAATTATCCTACCCCTAATTCTTTATTTTTAAATATAAGAGCATGTCTTGTGACACGATCATTGGAAAGCTTAATTATGTCAAGTGAATTACAATTGTTTAATTTGTGAAGGATACTTGTTAGAATAAAATTAAAAACTAAATTTTAGGATGACGATCTTGACACAAAGCCAGTCGTTTTTGCATCTCCGATTTTTTTTCATAATTTTTTATGTTGTAGTATCGGTTGAGAGGCCTACCAAATTTTTTTCAATTTTTTTTGGCTAGCCGTTACTGAGATATCGATTTAAAAAAAATATATTTTTTTTCAATTCCCATAACTTTTCAAAAAATGGGGCGATTGGGACTTTTTTAAATTTTCTTTTTAAATACACCCAAAAAACACAAACAGTATGATTATTGTATTAATTCTTATTTGATTTTTTAAATTGATATCTAAAAGACAAAACTCATTTTGAAAGAATTTCAACCCTTGACTACAGTCCGTAATGAAAATTGCGTTGGATTATTTGAACTTATTATGTTGTAATATATTTAACTAAAAATTTACGGTCATTACCCATTAAATTATTCAGATATATCTATTTCATTTCACAGATGACAATAACTATAACTGGTGGGCCTAAAAAAGTTATTATGTATTTAGTTTCAGTACTAATAACTAAAACATGAAAATTGAAAAATTCGAAAAAAAAGGTACCAGGAATGAGTGTTTTTGAGAAAAAAAAATTCAAGAAAATTGATCAGTACGTGTTTTTCGACAACAACATTTTATATTAAAAAAATTTAAAATAATAAAAAAACGGTTTTGAAAATTTTTTCGATATTTTTTTCAAGTGTTCAAAAACAAAAATAATAAAAAATGTTCCAATCGGACCATTTTTCGCACTGTTATGGGCATTTAAATGAATAACTTTTTTTTTTAAATCTATATCTCGGAAACGAGTTGCTGTTGTTTTGTTTTTTTTTTATTTTAGAATTTATTTCAATTTTACAATGGGGTCGTCCCTCTCAACTGAATTTGACGAATTTAACTATAGCATTGTTTAATAAAGTTGTTTTGTGAGATAACAGAGCGTATCAAAAATTATAATTTCGGCTAGGATTTTCAAACGCTCTGCATTTACCGCCTCTTGTGACGTCATTTCGGTGGAGCATTCATTGGTTCATGCGTTTCTCATTTGTCCGAGCGTCTAGTAACTTTGAATTTTGTCCCGTGTTGACGTCACAGAAAGGTGCGCATTTTAACACAAATGTTTCGTTTTTTTTTTTTACCTAGTAAACGCGTAATTTCGAATAAACAAAAAAATAGGGGTATAATACTTTTTCGTCTAGTTTCTAGAAAAGCTGTTTTTTTTTAATTGTGGGACAACCCCATTAAAAAGGGTATATGTAAATAGTTTGTTATAAAGTTCTCCTATAATAAAAAGGTCCATTGCGCTAATTAAGGGCGCGTCTCTCAAGTTGTGAATTTTGCACTTTTGTAGTTTTGATGCTTTTTCAAAGTTGCGAATATTCCACCTATGAAAACTGAACATAATGAAACTGACCGATTATTAAGAGCCAATTTAACGTAACGTAATGATTTTACATTAATGCATGATTTTTTGATTAATGCACGATTTTGCAATAATTAATTCGTAGAATTTTTTGTTACCTTAACGGAATTTAAACCCGCGTCCTATGGAATTGCGCTACTTATCTTAGTCGCTATACCTGATTGCCGACTTTTCTCTGACAAAAAACTGAAACATGCATTATCCAATACTGCAGATGATAGTAATTCAGGATTTTCTGGCTCCATTTATAAACTTAAACAAATTAACAGCACTTTCACAATGGCAAACTCTTCTTTATATGGCGAATTCATTTGTTTATGGCATAAATAAACCAGTGTGTTAATGAAGGCGATTACTAATCGAGGCTGTTTAAAGCACGAGCGACCGTAAGGAGTGAGTGCCTTTAATTGTCGAGATTATTAATCATATTAACAAACGAGTTGATTACAATATTTTTTCGTTCACCGAAAGCCTTTTAATCTGGGGATAAAAATCCGTTTCTGAAATTTCAACTCATGAAGTAATTGTCACTCATGCCATAAACATAGTTGTCTCTGAAAACAAATGAAGTCGCCCATATAAAGAACAGTTCGCCATTGTCAAAATGCTGTTAATTTGTGTAAGTTCATAAATGGAGCTAGAAAATTCTGAATTACTACCGTCTGCAGTATTGGATAATGCATGTTTCAATTTGTTGTCAGCGAAAAGTCGGCAATCATGTGTACCACCTAAGATAAGTAGCGCAATTGCATACACAACTAACATACGCAAATGGCTGTATTTAAAGAAGCGCCAATTTACAACCTAAAAGACTCGGGTTTGAATCCCGTTAAGGCAAAAAAAATATATGATTTAATTATTCCAAAATTAATGTAAAATCGTGCAATAATGAGTTACATTAACGATCGATTTGTGAGTCAAAATCAAACGTTAAATTGGCTCTTAATAATCGGTCAACGAAAATGGTTCATTAACGCACTCAAAATAAATGCGTTAGTAGCTTTGTTACAACAGCAAAATAACTAATAAATATACAATGTAATTAATGTAATTCCTGATGTCTGGCGTTTTTCAGAAATTTGACCATTTGAAAGAACCGCGCCCAAAAATATTCGTTGGAAGAAATTGAACACAAAGCATTGTTCCATCGAATTGAACGTCTTCCACTACTACCAAAATGCTTCTATTCCTGTTGACGAAAATATCACCGAAGAAACAGTAAAGAGGAAACATGGAGACGAAAAGCAAACTACCAAACGCAAGACAGAACCGTCAAGCTGCCAAGGAGGAAAGGATCTAATAGAATAACTTTTCTGTTACGGGACCTATTCCTCATAGTATGCTTGGTTTAAACTATAGAAAAATAACTCACTGAAGGCATAGTAATTTATGTATACTTTTTGAACCGCTTTTTAACGTTTATGGTTTGATTTTATAATGTTTTTTTTTAGTTTATAGTTTGAATTATTTACTGTATTTTTGTCCATAATTAAATCGTTCTTCTTTAAAAGATCTATAAACTTTGTATTGCTCCATACCTCTAGCCGAAACTGTAGAATTATCTAATGAATGAATTTCTCGATTATGTAATTTTTAGCAGTTAAACAGTGGAATGGATATTCCAGACCTTAAAATTCTGGGAATAGGTACCAATTTTTTATTTTCTTCTTTGTGTTTAAAAATCAAATCTATCACAAATCTATTATAGAAACAACTATGGAATCGATTTTTAGATGTTGTAGTGGCAACTAATGATACTACGACAAAAGAACCATTTTTCAGTCATAAAACGAAAATATAAAAATTAAACATTGTTATAAGATTTGTTGTTTTAAGATCTTTTTATTTTTTTCAATTTAAATTTCACCGAGTCAATATTTCCATCTGAAGGTAACCAATTTGATTTTCCAAACCATGAATTTAATGATCATTAGAATAGCCAAAAAAGATTTAAATTCTTTACAAACGATTGCAATCTAGGAAAAAAAATTGAGAGAAATCATGATAAGATAAGGGTTGTCCATAATCCACATAATGCTCTTGAGGTAGTGGGAATAGTAACGAGTGAGCAACAAAATTCGTGATCGTAGGAGCCTCTGAATCCAAAATTTTGAGTCGATTCTTGATCGATACGATTGTGTAAAAAGTCATCGAGTAATGTGAATTGACGATTAATGTAAACAGTAAAGTAAAAGAACCGATATACGTTTAGCCAATTGCGATCATGAATTTTGTTGCTCACTCGTTACCATTAATTAAGAGTGTTACAACGCGGGGTAACGTTACAACGTAGGTAAAAAAAACAGCGGCAAAGAAAAGATTAAGCCGTCACGGGACACCTGGCAGATGTGAAACGTCGAAATTGAGGGTTCTTGCGCACAGCGGTAGGCGCAGACGGCGTAAGTCAAAACCAAGCCTTTCCTGAATTTTGTGTCTCCTGAATTCACTCGCTATCTCGCTCACTGACTTGCTCACTCTCTGACTCGCTCAGTCACTCACTCGCTCGCTCACTCGCTCACTTGACTCGCTCACTGAATTCAATGAGATACACAAGTACAAGAGACATTAAATGCCCATGTATTTATTTTTTAGTTTGTAAACTAGTGCATAATTAAGCGTGGTGCATGTGACAACAGTGGCTCCATCTTCGAGCCAACGAGAAAACCCTCGGTTGTATAACTGACAGATAGCCTTATTAGATGGATTTTACGTATTAAACATTTTTGACTGTTAACCTGGTTTTCATTTCAACTCTTGAATTAGTGTATAATTTTTAAGGTCTATTAATCATGTCATTTGTTACGGTAAAAAGGCATTTAAAAAATCGATATAAATTTTCAATAGTCGAGATGCAAACATATTGTAAAGTAGAAATTTTTTCTGTAGCACCATCTAGTGGCCAACTATTCGCCGGAAACCTGAAAAGCACTGCTCGGCTAAACCTCTGCTCGCCTAAAATCCACTGCTCGGTTAAACCCGATACCGGTATTAATATTATTATTTAATATTAATGTTATTATTAAGTAGACCATGTTCAACAGGACAAAGCCCATTTACAGAACAAGTAGTGTCACATTCAGATCGAAAAAGCTGAAGGAGTATGTCTTATATCAGATAAGTTACAGCAGAATATATCCAGGTTGCAGTCTAAATCATTACAATTATTCAACATTTGAGTAAGCGGAGAGCCAACAGCGATGGTATTTGGCGTTGAGAGACTAAATGTATTCTTAGATCGAGCATTAGGTCTATTAGTCTTAATGAAGATCCGCTCAAGCAAGTCAGGACAGTCATACATACCGTGGATTATCTTAAACAGGAAAACTATAGAATGTTCGACCCTACGAGATTGCAGCGATGCCATATCAGCTTTATTGAGCAGCAGCTCGTGTGGAAAACCTCTCTGTGGGTATGTGCCTTCTGTGCCATAAAAGAAAGACTTCAGGAATCTACGCTGAACTCGCTCCAATGCAGTAATGTACACGTCATATATGGGTGACCATACCAGCGAAGCGTATTCAAGTTTAGAGCGAACATACGTGAAGTATAAGAGTTTCACTGTATCCATGTCCGAGAACTCACGACCCATGCGGATTATAAAGCCTAAGATCTTAAAAGCTGAACTTGTGATACTATTAATATGATTTTTAAAAGAGAGTTTCGTATCGAAAATGACACCCAAATCACGAATGACCTCCGGTCTCTCAAGGAGTACTCCCCGAATTCGGTAATCATGGATTACAGTTGTGGTTTTCCTGCTGAAAGACATAACATTACATTTAGCGGCATTGAGATGTAACTTGTTTTTCGTACACCAATTATCGATTTTATTCAGGCTTTTCTGCAGTTCAAGAACATCATCAAGAGAATGGATAATTCGAAATATTTTAAGATCATCTGCAAATAGGAGAAAGTGTGTTGAGATCATCAGAGATGTCATTAATGAAGATGTTAAAGAGCAGAGGACTAATTACAGATCCTTGAGGTACACCAGTTTCTTGCTTGAAATGGTAAGATTTATAACCTTTAAGATACACAAATAAGTGTCTATCATCTAGAAAAGAACCTATCAGTTGAATTAAGTTATCCGAAAAACCAATGAGATCGCATTTGGCCAGTAGAAGTTTATGGTCGATGCTGTCGAAAGCCTCTATGGTTTTTTTTTTTTTTTTTTTTGTAGACCGGACGGATTTGCGATGTCTTCCACTGAGTTGGAAATATGTTAAACTTTAAGATTAGATTGAAAATAATATACAGTGGTTGGATGAAAACATATTTACAGTCCTTAATAATGAAGGCGGGTATCAGATCAGGTCCGCAGGTCATGGTCGGCTTTAGCTTGTTAATTGCCTTGAGCACTTCAGATTCTGACACTTCTTTAACACGTTAGCTGCCCCTTAAGAAAAAAAAAATCGGTCCCATTTGCTCCAAATTTTTTTTTGCATATTCTGATAGAGCTTTGTTTGCTGATTACGACGGTATAATAAAAAAAAAATATGCGACTTCTTCCGAAAGATAATTAAAAAAAACTTTGTGACACATACCCGGTGTCACGGCGCAGCGATGGCAAGACTCAGAAGAAATGAGACACGTCGTGTGGGTCACAGGGCAACTCTGTCTGGTATGAACAGAACTGAGTCGCATCGTTAGTGTCACAGACCATGTGTAATTTTTTAGAAAGATTTGAATAAAGTAACATCGGAATATGCGGGCATGGGTCTCGCTAGTCAGGTAAGGGTTTATGACCCTGGGTTTCCCCAAATGGCCGCCACTTATAGTGCGATCAATAATTGCGCTTATCAAAAAGAATCATGGATTTTATAATAATAGTCAAGGGTAGTATCATCTTATGTCTGATATATTGCAGGCAACTATACAAACTTTGGCAGCTAAGCTAAGACACCCGTTTTTTTATACCACGACCACCCCTGATAGAGACAATTATTTTTGATCGCACTGTATTGGTTTGCGTTAGTTAGTGAATATATCTCTTAACTGGATTTGGTTCCCTTCGGCGGTTTTCCTTTACTTTCAAATAAAGTTTTGTTCTGAATTATCAGTCTTATATGTCTTATATATTCGATGGTCCATAAAAAATAGAAAAAAATTTTTTTACGGAGGGACATTTGTTTTTCGGCTTCTAAATTTCACGTTAAGTCAGAATAACGCATTAGATATAGCTGATAAGAACCACAGAATGTGTCACAGAAAAAATTAGATCCTACTGATGTGAGACACAAACCCAGTGTCACGGCGCAAGAATGGCTAATTTTGTGAGACCCACATGTAGTGTCACGTGGCAGCTAACGTGTTAACATGCAGGACATTCGTATTTGAAATAGTTGTGGAGGGAGGTTTTGACACATTATGATCTATAAAGGAGCCTGAAAAATGTTTGGCAAAACTATCTACGATTGATTGGGGGTCCGAAAGACAACCGCCATTGTAATTCATGGTGCATGGAATAGAGCAGGAATCAGATTTCGATTTTATGAACGACCAAAATGCTTTCGGATCAGATTTTAAGTTATTGTTAACTCGGTGTAGATACGACGTGTAGGCAGTACTGATTTCTTCTTTCAGACGAGCTCTGATAGATTTAAAAAAATTATAGTCATCTTCTAGTCTAGATTTTTTATAGCGTCTCCAAGCAACACTCTTTAGTCTAAGATTATGAATAATGGATCCGTTGAACCACGGGGGAAATTTGCGTTTGTTACAAATTTTTTTTTCTTAGGCGCATGAATATCAAAAAGACTGTTTAAGATCTCGTACAAACGTGAAACAGCATCGTTAACGTCAGTGTAAGCAGCAAGAGAAGTCCAATTAATTTTTGACAGATCACTATATAGCAGTTGAAAGTTGCACTTACGAAAACTGTATTCAGATTCCAGCGAAGAAGGAAAGAATTTACGATAGATACCTTGGAGAGATAACTCAGCATTAAGCGATGGATGGTAGCTATCTTCGGGAACAAAAGTGACCGTCGATCTTGTACATTCGATATGTTCACTGGCGAACAGGAGATCCAGAAGTCGATAATTATTATTATGCTGTCTCAAGTTGTAAAAGTTTGAGAAATGCTGAATTAGGGTAATTCGCGGAGAAATGAAATCATTAGCCACATGGGAGGCAAACTCGGGTATGTTGAAATCTCCAAGCACTATTAGACTAGTCACATAAAGTGTATAAAGACATCAGGCTATCAAAACAGATGGTTAGCATATCATTGTCACATGAAGGAGGGATATAAATAAGAACGATGTATACATGTCGAAGGCGACTGGCGGAGATCGATTAAAGGTGGGATGTTACGCGTACGAAGGCGTAGAGGGGCCACAACAAATTTTAAACGTTTCGACTCAAATCGACTTTGATTTTTGCAATTTTGACTAAACGATTGTAGGTTCGAGTTACAATTGTAAGTTTGAGTTACAATTGTAAGTTCGAGTTACAATTGTAGGTTCGAGTTACAATTGTAAGTTCGAGTTACAATTGTAAGTTCGAGTTACAATTATAGGTTCGAGTTACAATTGTAGGTTCGAGTTACAATTGTAAGTTCGAGTTACAATTATAAGTTTGACTTACAATTATTATCCAGATGCTCGAGACTCGAGAATAAAAGCGCCAGCGCCATCGCCACACACAATCAGTTCCACAGTTCTCATGACTAATGTTATATATTATGAGGTGTATTGACGCTGCCCAAAGGTGAGTGTTTTTTTGTGTCTTTTCCGAATGTTATAACCAATTGAGTATTTTTTAGTAGGTATGGATTTCATAGATACACTAATAAAACAATATTTCGAAATGGGACTTCAGCAAAAAGAAATATTATCATTTCTCCGAGGCAAGCATAACGTGTTTATAAGTCCGAGAACCTTAAAACGGCACCTATGCAGACTCAGTCTTGTAAGAAGGAAATTTAGTCGTTTTGAACACGTTTATGCTTTTATCATGTCTCAGATCACTACTTCTGCCCAATTACATGGTTACAGGTGGATGCATTTAAAGTGCATTCAGCATGGACTTGTTGTTATCCAAAATGTAGTGCGACAAATATTGCTCGAGGTGGATCGTAAGGGCGTGGAATGTCGGAGAAGAAGAAGATTAAGACGTCGTCAATACAGCAGTAGAGGACCAAATTATCTTTGGCATGTCGATTCCTACGACAAATTGAAAAGATACGGGATTTGCATAAACGGTTGTATTGATGGATTTTCCAGACATATAATCTGGCTACGAGCAAGCACAACGTCTAATGATCCAAAAGTTATTGCAAGCTATTACCTGACAGCTGTTGGTGACTTGGACGGATGTCCACTTACCCTAAGAAGTGATTGCGGCACAGAAAATGTAATCGTGGAAGCTCTGCAAACTGTTTTTCGGGATTCATTTGGAGCTGTAAGTGGCAGACCCGCGCATATAAAAGGAAGGAGTACTGCGAATCAGCGTATAGAGTCATGGTGGTCGATATTAAGAAAAGAAAATGCCCAGTGCTGGATCAATTTATTTGAATCTATTCGAGATGAAGGTTTATTCACCGGGAGCTACTTGGATAAAGCTTTGATGCAGTTTTGTTTCATGGAAATAATACAGGTAAGTTTTTAATTTCTTTTAACATGGGCTTTATAACAATAGACCAAACCTGAAGATAAGCTAGAAATACACAAAATTACTAACTAGGCATTTAAAAACATTGTAAACGCTACTAAGTGCAACAAAAAAGTTGTCTGTATTATTATTACCAAAATAACTGTTTTTATTATCTACAGAGTGAATTGGATGCAGTTTCCTTCCAGTGGAATACACATAGAATAAGACGATCAAGGAATGCCATGTTTGAATAGCCAGAAAACTATGGTTACTCAAATTATCTAGTGAACATTCCAGAATACGCAGTGAACACTTTAAAAAGAGACCCCGAAGTAACTAATGAAGTTATTTTTTGAGATAGAGATGTCGAAAATCTATGCATTTGCATTATGACAGAAAATGGCTGGACAAAAGACGGTAACGTAAATAATGCAGTGTCTTTGTGCGCTAACCTCCGAAATAAAGTATTGAATGTACTACAACAAATTTAATACGAGAATATGTTTTAATTAAACAACAATGGCAACATAAATTCATTGTTATAAAATAAACTCTTATTGTAACTAACAAAACAGAAAATAAATTGAAAAAAAAATAAAACATGACTTTGGTTATCCATTCTTTAAAAACAGAATTGCTACGAGTAATCATTGAAATGAAAAAAAAAACTATAACTACCAAAAGGATGTAGGTATACATAACTAAATCAACAGATTATTAGGACAATCCAAAAGTGGGCAGCCCATTCAATATTCCAAAGGTTAAGTTTTCCCTGTACGTTTCATAATCATCGCTTGCCGCTATTGGTAAATATAAAATAAGGGCACAGGTATTACTTTTTGGGAACACAGATGGGTCGTCATGCAGGAATTCTATTCTTGGTTGCTGATCGAATCCCAGAGCAGGTTCCGTATTGCACCCGGTCGCAAAAGCTAATACGTCGGATAAACAAACTTGGCAATCACCATCTGAAAAAAGAAAAACTGTGAACTGTACTTAGTTGTTAAAAGTTTTATAGTTATTATACTTGTCGGGATATTGTGAAACGCCAAGTTGGTTGCATACACTTGGGTGGAATCGGGGATAGTGTTTGGAAGATCACGTGACGCAAGGACAGTTAGTCACGAGCTCTCGAGGGAAGCACACCCGGGATCACCTGTTTTGCAGTGTCTCTCGGTTTTTGTTGTTATTGTTGTTAATAAAGTGCGTGGTGAGCCAGCATAGAGGGGGAGGGTCAATCTCCGACATACTTATAAATGAAATTATGCCTAAATCACTAACCTTCACAATTCTGGAGGTAATCCCTCCAAAAAGCCGTTGTTTTAGATTCTAGTAGCCGACGCTGAGTACCATCTGCTGATCGTTTAATACAAAATAAACGGTTGAGGTATTTTGCAGTAAGTTGCGTCTCTTCTTTATTGCAAAATAAAAATGAAGCTTGCTCAGGATACTTCCTGATCAAAGAGAGAACATCGAGAGTTTTTAGACCTTCAGCAAATTGTTCCAGGGTTCTTCGAGGACGGTCAATAACTAAGTGGTGTAGAATTTCTGCAAACAGAGATAACTCTATTACTAAAACACAATGCAAAAAATAAAATATTTATTTTTTTGGATATTTTGTCGTGATTGCGCATTTCGCATGACTTTTTTAAAGGATTCTATATTTTCAGTCGCTGTTATTTCAATTATGGCCTTTTCAAATGGGTTGTTTTGTAAGTCTTCTACCACTGGATATACAACCCGATTTGTCAGGTAATCGAACACACTCTTTGAGAGGAAATTGGGTCGTGGTCCGCCGTGCACTATTGACATAGCAAAAATTTTCCCTGCATATAAATATTTCTCTTTTCCAGGAGCTGTTAAATTAAAATTAAAGATTTTAGATCCTTAGTTTCCTGAAATATACATTATGTATTAACTCTACTATTAGGAATTGAGCTACTGTTGCATACTAATAAATATCTCACTATTTTGAAGCTGCTTTAAACTCAGTCGGAATAGTTCACGTGAAGGCCCACCTTCGTCGATAGCTCCCTCTGGAACCTCGTCGACATCCACAAATTGTACGTCAATTTTTTGGTAGGGAGAAAAAGTGCTACGCTTCATAGCGTTTTTTATGGAGGACACCGGATCTTCCCGGCATGCGTTTACCAAAGGTTTCTCCACTTGAATCGCTTGACGAATAATAGTCAGTTCGCTTTCAAGATCCATCAGAAGTTGCTCGTCCGGTTGCTCGTTCCTTTTTGGGGAATCAGAGACTGCATTTTGTAAAACATCTCCGGTAGAGATATCAATATCTGTAGGCAGTTCAACATCAATAACTACCACGTCTGTAGGGTCTGAGGAAGGTATATTCAAAAATTCGTCCCAATCAAATATTTCATTTGTTAAACAGTTTTTTGTTTCTCTGCTCTGAATATCCTTCACATCTTGATTGTCTGCAAATTCATTGAATGAAGAAGATGCGGAAAAAGAGTATTTTGAGTTTTGTTTTCGCTTCCCCAGACGACGTTTTGAGGGTGGGTAATTTTTCGTTGCTTCTTCTTCACTGTTTGAAGAGGAAGAACTTATTTGTTTCTTTTTCTTCCCCATTTTTAGCTTCTGTTTCCTTCTTTTCCGGGCCAATTCAAGTTTTAAAGTAGTATGTAGACAAAAATTGAGCCTAGTGAAGCCTGTTACTTCAAAAATTTGCTCAATGGTTAAGTTTTCATCGAAACTATTTGCAGCAAAATCTAGCAGATCTACATCATAATCTGCTAAGAAGCCCTTTTTCAATGATTTGCCATTGGGAAAATATAAGCCAATTGCTTTCTCCAAGATATCACTCTTTTTAAATAACTTTGGAGCGTCAATTTGCCGAGCACCTGCGCCCTCATCTATTCGCACGATGTTATTATCGCATTTCCAAGTTATATTAATTTTTCTC
Organism: Diaperis boleti; assembly: GCA_963583935.1. NCBI lineage: Eukaryota > Metazoa > Arthropoda > Insecta > Coleoptera > Tenebrionidae > Diaperis > Diaperis boleti. The sequence goes on along the minus strand of OY757242.1, from coordinate 32,266,535 downwards.
GTGGGTTTACATGACTTCGGCGATGGACCTGATGACTTAAACGTCTTTTTCTTGGCCCCGCAATTATTGCCTTCCGCGGTTCCTTCAACATGTGATATTTTCGTTTTAAGTTTTTGAGCAAGCGTCAAAAGAGTACCTGATGGCACCTTGTTTTGTTTTATATAGTTGGAGGCAAATTCTTTTATTTTGTATACGTGTCCCACCCGTTGCACAAACTTTCCCAGTTCTGTAGGGCTCATCGCTTGAATTGTTGAAAGGTCGATCTGAAAACAGAGAATTGTTTTAAAGAATTTATAAATTACCCAAAAAATTAGCTGAAATATTTCTCTTTACCGTGCAATGTGTGTCATAGCGGGAGTCACCCGCTATAAAGCAGTAAGTAAAGCTCACCTTATGCAAAAATGATTGTCCAAACTTTACAAAGCCTTTTCTAATTATTTTTACAGGCAAAAGATATAATGCAACTAGATTGGTTAAATTTATATGTTTTATACGACAAAATTTAATAGACAAGAAATAAACTTTCACATGTATACGGAACCATCTACACATACTTTGTGTGGTGGGCGATATTTTTTCATTAAAATATCTAAAGCAAATTAAAGTAATTAGGATAGCAAAATTGATAAATTGATAAAATTAATTGCTCGTTCCAAGATAAGATTGGTTGACCATGGTTTAGAATGATTCTCAATTTTTCATTAAATGAAGAGCTGAAGAATCATGCATTGGCATTTCTTTATAACAGATTTAGTTTATTGGTTCTTACATTGGATGACTATTGACTTTGTGTTTAAAGTGAATTGTTTTTAATTGTTTAGTAATTTTTTAACTTAGCTTTGACTATTGTTCATTCATACTAGTATTTTAACTTTTAAACATCATTTCGGTCGATTAAAATTTTGGCCCTTAGTTGCCAAGGAGCGTGACGTTCCGATCAGCTGATCCGTTGTCAAAAATTCAGGGAAACTTTAATAGTATATTATGCAATGAGCATTTAATGATAGCTATTAAGACACGAGTATGAGAATTACGATACGAGCCTTAGCGAGTGTCGTAACGAATACGAGTGTCTTAATAGCCATTAAATGAGAGTTGCATACACTATTTTTTCTACGACAATTCAAAGTAATAAAAAATAAAGAGTAAAAATTAATAAATTTTAGATCTGTCATTCTCATGGCAAATTTGATATTGATAAATATTGCTGGATGCTGCGTTTCTATTGGCTATAAACTTGTATCTTAGAGTTGTCGCCAAACGAGAAGTGGGCATCACGTGGTCTGCGCCAAGAGCACAATTTTGTACAACCCAGTCCATTATTATTGAGAAGGGGAACGGATCCGATTCATTCGCGCAGATTAAGCTCCGCCCATGCCCACTTCTCGTTTGGCGACAACTCTAATAAAAAAATGACTATCATTAAAATACAGGTGGCAAACGCCTAATATATCAATTAAAGTAAAAAAATATATATATTAATCAGGCATTTTCTCAGATATGTCCCCGAGCTCGTTTTAATAGTAAATTTTTTCAGCTTCAAGATGGGGTTTTTGTTTTTGCAATTAAGTGAGTGAGATTCTGAGATTCATGAAATGAAGGATTAAAGTCAGTTAAGCACAATTCCTCGGTGTTTCGTTAATTATAAATTTTGCTATTAACCTGGTGCTTACATTTTAATATGTTAATAACGGTAGCTTTACTACCTTTAGCTATCGATTGGTGTAACTTTCATCTCGTGCATTTGATCTTCATTACACCTTATCATAAATATCGTCGTCGAAAATCGTCATTCACACAAAAGGGACACGCGCCTCTTCAAGTACAAAACCACAATTTTACTACTCCTTTGTGCGAATTATTGCCCCCAATAATGTTAAATTTTTGGGAAAAGTATACAATGTATCAAGAATCTCGATTGACTGGACTATTAGTTTTGAGGTTAAGTTTGGGGTTGTTAAAAATGACTTCTATAACCTCAAACTTGAATCACATTGATTACATGGTGGATTTATTTTCTACGTTTTTATTTAAGTTATTTTAGACCTACAATTCGAGCATTAATATAGGGTGATTATAAAATGATTTTCCATCAAAGAGGCATGGAAAATGTTTATCTCTTTTCGGTTGTTTCATTGAGTATGTGACGAAAAGAGACAGAACATTTTCAATGCCTCCTTGATGGAACATCATTTATAATGACCCGATAGTTTTTCTCTTCTAATCTAGCAAATGTACTTTTATTATTGTTTGTGAAAGATTATGAAGCTGATGCGTTGATGCGTGCATTTCAAACATCTAGCGCTTACCTTTTGTTCTTTCATCGTGGCAATACTTTCCCCGTCAATTCCACATTGTAACAGAAATTCCTCGAACTCGTCCTCCATCTAGAATGTTACCAAAATAAAAAGTATGCGCGGTATTATCCATGAATAGCCTATTACTAATTTATTAATTACATGCTTTTAATTGATTTGAGGTTATGTGTATAATTTTAGCATTGAAATTTTAGGATTTTGGTTGAATTGGGTCAGGTCAGGTTTGGTCAGGTCAACTATTGTAAACAAATAATACTTATTATATATATCAAAGCAATAAATTACTCACCTTATGACTTTAATGCCCATTTACCTACCCTACACCACCGTTCTTCTTACTCGGGCAGTGCTCGATTCTCGAATCAATAATAAATTGTAGCGAACCTACAATTGTAACTTGAACCTACAATTGTAGGTCGAACCTACAATTGTAACTCGAACCTACAATTGTAACTCGAACTTACAATTGTAACTCGAACCTACAATTGTAACTCGAACCTACAATTGTAACTCGAACCTACAATTGTAACTCGAACCTACAATTGTAACTCGAACTTACAATTGTAACTCGAACCTACAATCGTTTAGTCAAAATTGCAAAAATCAAAGTCGATTTGAGTCGAAACGTTCAAAATTTGTTGTGGCCCCTCTACGCCTTCGTATACGCGTAATGTCATTGCTTATGACAGTTGCCTGAATATTATGAACAATGGCCAAAAGAACTCCCCCGCCTCGTTTACACCCTGTTGCCGAGAAGGCGCGATCTTTTCTGAAAATCTGAAACTTCTCTAAGTCCACTAGTTCAGCATCAGACACCCCATTATGTAGCCAAGTTTCAGTAAGAGCAATCACATCGAAGGTCGTATTTAACACCGAAGATAAGTAGAGCTCTTTTACCTTCGTGCATAACCCTCTAACGTTCTGATAGTAACATGTCACCGTGGTATTTCCAACATTTTTATTATTTAGATCGCAGGATTTAGACCGTTTTTGCTATTGTTCATTCAGAATTTTGTCTTGAATTTATCAAGTTGCGATTTATAAACAGTACATTTGGTGAGGTCCCAGGTGGCATGTTTAACGTCCACCTGTTCATTTTCTGCGATCTTATTACAGTGAATGCATTTCAAAACATCTGACTTGCAATCTTTAAGCAAATGCTTTTCCGCACACCGAGGGCAAACAGGGTCTTTTTGGGTACACTGATTTGCAAGATGGTGGAATCCAGAGCAGTTATAACACCGACGAAGGTCTACAGCATCCCAAATTTTGCAATAGTTATACCCTATAAGAAGTTTTCCGGCCGCAATTATTGCTCGATACGTATCAACATCTACCTCAATGATTGCCTGATTTAACTGATTGTTATTTCGTAAAGGGAAATATTTTTTAACTTCGCAATGGCAACTATCACCTAATAAAGACTGATTCTGAGGAATAATATTATTTGAAAAGGTTTCAGCGTCAATATTGCCATCAATTCCAGCTACTCTGATTCTAGGCCGAATGGTCGTCAAATGTTTCACACTATAATCTAATAGTTTTTTGGAAGCAAGGTCTTTTATTTTATCCGATTCCGCCTGCGAATTACAACTGATAATAACACCGCCTTGTCTAGTAGGTTTCACAGAAGTAATACCAATATTTGCTTCAAATGGATTAATATTTGAAAACAGCTCCTGTTTTGTTATAGACAATGTCTGCTTTTGCTTTGGCTGCAGTATTACAGATGATTTTTTTTACAACACTAGAGTAAGAGGCCTGAGCGCCGGCAGTATTAATGTTCGGTAACAAAGTTTTTTCGGCTAAATCCGAGAGGTTTTTATTCTGGGAATTGACGATCTGCGTTTGGGTTTGAATTAGAGACTTACATTCATTCAGTGAGTTCAAGATTTGGTCTAGCTTGTCTTTTTCTTGCGGGGCCTGACAATCATCACAGAAAAAATGGAAGTTTTTATATTTACCCAGAATTTTAGCATTGGCCTCATCAATCTTCACGCATCTTAAATGTAACGCCATTGCAGCGAGAACAATTAAGAAATTTATCACTTCGCTTAAATTCAGCGTTACACAGTTTGCACGGCGATATTATGAATGAAAAACAGTAATAATATAACCTAGCTGGACACTGGTCACTGGAGAGGTAAAAGCAGCTCCAATTACTACTTTCCCCTTCAGGGGTGATCACAGTGTTAAGCAGAAATAATACTAAGTAGCATCCAAGTCAGTAAAAATGAAATTTAACAGAACACGCACAGCAGCAGAAACTCGACCGCACACCACGCGACCACCACCCAATCTCCCCATTAGTTAGTGCCTTTACTATGTTATTCATGATTTCGGTAACCCAATCATAGGAAGGTTCGTGTAATTGTGGGATGGAGTTTTCGGTTGTTTGTCGGTTTTGTGTTGCCTCTCTGTAAGAGCGTTGTGTGGTTGAGAATTGTTCTTGTCTTGGGCTTTGCGTTGGAATTTTACGATCTTGCATAAATGATTGCTGTCTTGGTTGGTTACATGACTGACCTTGGAAGTATTTGCACCCTCTGAAGTTGGCGGGGTGATACTCTTCGCAGTTAACACATTGAGGTTTTGTTGTTGGGCTCTTTTTACAGTCTTTAGTAAAATGATTTCCAACGCATTTTACGCATCGTGGATTTAAGGTACAATAGTTCTTCATGTGCCCGATGCGCTGGCATCGGTGGCACTGTACGGAGTTTTTTGATGTTCTCCGTGGTTCAACAGTGACTATGGCGTTGACAATTTGTTTAAGTTTGTTGAATATATCTTTGGCATCTTCGTTAGACGTAAGATCAACAGCACAGGAGTGCTATTCTTCACCCTTCGCGTCGACACAAACACTTCGAAATTGACGTCACACGCGAGTGGTAACGAGTCGAGCGTATTCTTCACTCTTCGAAACGAAGCGAATACGGTTTGAGTCGAAGGAAAGTCGTTCGTTTTGCAGCGAGCGCTATTTACCACACGCTTTGAGTGATCCCAACCTAACTTCTTGTTTTTTTCATGTTAGCAGTGTTGACTGTCGAATTTGTGGAGCAAAGTATTAACATTAATATTATGGACATTATTGTACTTTTGCAATTGTAGAGGCTGATGCAGTTGCAAATGGAAATCCAGGAATTAACCGACCAACCATTTTTGCGAGTGTTTCGTGTTAACAAAGATATTTTTCAATATTTGTTGGACTTGCTGGGATCATTTATCACACGAAAATTTAAAAACTGGGATTTGTATACATATACCTATTTTTGAAGGTAAATTGTTTAAGAAACTATAATTGTGAGGTATGAACTTATTTATATTTTTTCAGATTTGAAGGACGTGCAGCAAGGCAATGAATAATAGATAGGTTTAGACGATAATGATTGGGCTTATTAAAATAAGAAAAATGTATTAAAATTAACTGTTATTATTAAGTAAACATAATCAACCCTAACTACTCATAATATTATGCACACTATATTCTATTTAAAGTATGTACACTTATTATTTATTGGAGATGAAACAGAAAACAAACAAGTCATTTGAAATTAAGTACTCCCTTTGTCCAGAAATAAGTGTCCGATTTGCTATTTTTTGAAAACTTAAGGAAAGCAAATCAGTTCGAGAAGATGTTGAAGAATCAACTGAAGTGCTGCAACAGTTTTCTCTTGTGCTGCTACAGTCCTCTCTTTGGCTGCAGCCCCTCGCACTAATGCCATCTCCTTTTGCTGTGGCAATCCTCTCCTTCGCTGCAGCAGTTGTTTAATTGGCTTCTGCAGTCCGTTCTAATGCAGCCACTTTTCTTTCGCAAAGCACTTTCTTCAACGACAACTTTGTCCTCATCATATCGCCATAAACCGCCTCTTTGAATTTTCTTCCCTTAAATGTTCAGTTCAGCTGGAAAATTACGTAATTTATAGAAATCCAAAGTGTCAAATTCCTTCTTATCATTTCATATACTTTTAGTGATGCCAATCTCTTTTATGGTTGGCGCTGAAGGATGAATAACGAATCACATAAATGATTGATTTATTCCCTTGGCGGCATTCTTTTAGAATTATCGGGAAAACCAAGTTTCTAACCCTTCTAATGGGGTGACAGGAACATTTAACCCGATCTAACCTATTGACAATACGTCCACGCAAACAGCTGATATAATTGCGGCGTTGCCAAACGTAACCGCACGCCCAATGCGAAGACTGATGCGAAGGGTACATGGGAATACGAAACTCAAAGCGTATGCGCTTTGAAACCCTTCGAGTTGAGACGTATACGCTTTGAAGCGAAGGGAGATGGGAATAGCACTCCAGATTGGCATTGGGGTACGGTCTTTGTAGTACAATCTAGTAATGTAACGGACGGACAATAGGTGAGATCAGAGTAAGTCAGTCGGTTGCTAATGTCGGTTCCGCGGTGTTCTATGTTCGACAAATTATTATTATATATCTATACAGTAATGTAATAACGTTAATAAAGTCTATGTACAACAAGTGGCGCTCCAACTTTGGGCCGAACCGATTAGAAACTGGAAAGTGACCGACTCGAAAAAGCGAAAACCACGTTGGCTGAATCTGAAAGGAAGTAAGAAAGTGCGGATGGGAATGTTCTGCGGAATTTGTGGTCAGAAGTGCACTGCAGCAAACATCTCCTATAAGTGGTTTTCGGTAAGCGATTAATCGATCCAGAAGGAACTCATAGAATTCGCAAGCGAAACCGTTGACTTTGTGTAACGGAAGAGTTCAAACTGGTGGACTTAAACGCCGTACGCGTTCGGTAACAATCGCCAAACTTCGGACTGTCAACTCAACTGTGCGCGCGACGAGGAGTGCCGCGGGTGATACAGTGGTCGAATCGTAACAGCAGATGAGAACGGGCTAATTCAAAATTGCCGCCGAAATCCTAGTGACTTGGGATAGGAACTAGGTAGGGACTTTGGCTGTCATACGTCATACGACACCTGTCACTTCCGATTTCGCATCTTCGCATTGTAAACAAATCGTTTGGTTTACATCGAATTCTGCCAGAAGTTTCGAATTCAGGACGATTTGACCAAGCCGGAATTTTGCGTGAGTGACCGTGAATGACAAGCGGAGTTCCTCATTCGTACGACTAAGATCGTGTAAGATCGCGTGATACGCAACCACCCAAAATGACGGAAAATCTCGTTATGACGGACGAACAGTTCAAGAAACTGCTTCTAGACATGAGAACAATGTTGACCCCAGCTCAACCTAACGATCCACAACCCTCAGCAGGTATTTCGCAGGATGTAAGTCGCGTTTCTCGGGCGCAAGAAGCGAACACGTGGAAGCCTTTATTGACGCAGTCAGCGTGTACAAGGATTGCGTAAAAATCAGTGATGAAAACGCTCTCAAGGGACTGCTAATGTTGTTAGATGGTATTGCCGCTACGTGGTGGCAAGGCGCAAAATCTTCTGTGTCGTCTTGGAATGATGCACTGGAAGCTATGAGACGCAGCTTCGGTGAACAAAAACCGAACCACAAAATTTTCAAGGAACTCTTTTCTACGGAACAAGGGCCAGGGGAGGCGACGGACTTATATTTATCAGCAATGGAAGGGCTTTGTTGGCCAAACTGAGCAGCACACCTGTACTCAGTGAAGAGCACAAAATTGATATCATTTATGGTCTGCTGTTGCCCAAGTTACGAAGAGTGATTCCGAGGGATCAGATCACAAGCTTCGACGAGTTGATCAAGAAGTCTAGGGAAGTGGAAGATTCCTGTAGAGAATCGGATGCGGAATTAACCCAAGAAAAACCGATGAAAGGAAGAGTGAAGTGTCACTTCTGCAAAAATTATGGACACACTCAACAGGAATGTCGCAAGTTGTCACAACGGAATGTAACCGGCGAAAAAGATAAGGTCGACAGGAGCAGTGCAAGCGCTTCAGCGACGCCCTTGCCGCAGAAGATCCACCTCGTATGCTATGGTTGTCGTGGTGTAGGCCACATACGATCGTAGTGCCCGAAGCAGCAGAAAGCTCAAGACCAAAGTCCAAGGGATTTAGGCGTTTTGGCAGCGGGGCTGGAAGAGTTTGTAAGGCCACTGATAGAGGTGGAAGTGTATGGGTTGATTGGCCTGGCTTACGCAGATACCGGCGCAGCAAGGAGCATTGCAGGCCGCAAGCTTCGACAACACCTCCTGAGCTGTGGTTTCAAGCCACTCAAAAGGGTGCAGGAAATGACCATGGCGGACGGAGTACCGCGCGAGGTGCAGACGGAAGTGTACAACGCAATGAACCTGAAAGGGCGCACTATCAAAGCCGAGTTCGTAGCCATCCCGGAGCACGCGGACAGCAAAACTCTGCTTGGGATGGATTTCTTGAGAGAGGCTGACATTGTTCTGGATACCCGGCGGATGTCGTAGTATTTTGGGACAGAGCCCAGCAAGAGGCATGTTCTAGTGGAAGATAAGGGATCCAACGTTAGTACCCCCGTTGGTCTAACGGACCTGAAGTTAAGAAGCGATGAAGGCACCAACTTAACGACGACGCAGAAACAGCAGTTGACTGAGCTGCTGCAAGAGCATCAGGATATCTTCGAACGATCAGAGGAGCCGACTCCGTATGCGGAACACATTATCGAATTAACATCGGATGTGCCGATAGCGACACCACCGTACCGCTTATCCCCGCAAAGGCGCGAGATTGTCGAAGAGAAGGTGGCGGAAATGCTCAAAAACAACGTGATTGAAGAATGCGAGTCACCCTATGCGTCTCCGGTGGTTTTGGTCCCCAAAAAAGACAACACTTTGAGGTTCTGCGTTGATTTTCGGAAACTCAACGCGATAACTGTCCCAGATAAGTATCCTATGCGCAGGATCGACGACATTATTCAAGATTCAAAGGAAAGGGACTACATGTCAACAATTGATTTCAAGGATGGATTTTGGCAAATACCCGTCAGAGAAAAGGATCGCGATAACACTGCGTTTGCGACCCCATCGGGACTGTATCGTTTCAGGCGACTACCTTTCGGCTTGACAAACAGCCCAGCGACGTTTCAGCGCCTGATAGACCGGTTCAGGTCGGGGCTTTCCGACGTGTGTTTGGAAGCTTTCATAGACGATTTCTTCGTGAGATCAAGAACATTTGAGCAACATTTAAGTGACTTACGTAAAGTCTTTGATAGACTCCGACTCTTCAAACTACGTGCCAACCGGATGAAGTGCGTGTTTGGACGCGCTGAAGTAAAGTTTCTGGGGCACATAATCAAAGGAGACGGAATTGCACCAGACCCCGACAAGGTTTCGGTGATTGTGCGCATGTCAACACCTCAAAATCTTAAACAGCTACTGTCATTCTTGCAGACGTGCAGCTGGTTCAGAAGATTCATACCCAATATTTCAGTGGTGGCCCGGCCCTTAACTGAGTTGACCAAGAAAAAGGCAGTGTGGACTTGGGGTACGTCACAGGAAAGTGCTTACGAGAAACTAAAGCAGTTACTTACGACCGCGCCGATTTTACGACAAGCTGATCCAACTCTCCCATATGTTTTGAGGACTGATGCAAGCGCCTATGCGTTGGGTGCATGTTTGTTGCAGGGGGAGGGTCCGGACGAACGTCCTATTGAATATGCGAGTCGTTTGCTGACTTCTGCAGAGACGAACTACACGACTACAGAGAGAGAAGCACTGGCCATCGTGTTCGGAATTAAGAAGTTCCGCAGCTACGTGGAAGGAGCGAAGGTGATAGTTGCCTCAGATCACCAGCCATTGAAGTGGCTCATGACCCTCCGATTTCCATCGGGTAAACTTGCTCGGTGGGCGCTCCTATTGCTGGCCTACGATCTGAGCATCAACTACATACCCGGGAAGAGTAACGTAATCGCAGATATGTTATCACGACCTCCCATTGAAGACGCAGAGTCGGCGACCGAAGTGCCGACTTGCTTTGTGACCGTCAATTTGCCAACGATTTCGTCTGCGAACCTGAGGGAGGAACAAATGAAGGATGACACCCTGCGGGGTATCATAGAGAGTTTCGACGAGGGCAATGAAGAGACTCTTCACCGATGGACTGACAGAGGTTATATAATGTCCGGCGGTATATTGTATAGATACACTCCAGATTCCGAATCGGAGGAACCTCAACTTGTGGTACCGACTCAGATTATACCGCAAGTTCTGAACGAATTCCACAATTCGGCCATAGCCGGTCATCCTGGAGTTGAAAGAACTACCGAGAGGATTTCCAGACATTATTTCTGGACAACCCCGCGGCGCGATGTTCGCCGACACGTGCAACAGTGTGTCGATTGCCAGCGTTACAAGTGTAGTAATTAGAAGCCTGCAGGTCTTCTTCAAACTCCCGTCATGGCACAACGTTTTGAAGTCCTCGCGATGGACTTGTTTGGACCACTACCGAAACCGCCGGCCGAAGAACGCTGGGTTTTTGCCGTAGAAGACACCACATCTCGGTGGATAGAACTAGTTCCGCTGAAGAGTGCTACCGCAGAAGCGTGCGCGAAGTGCTTAATAGACGAAGTTATCCTTCGTTATGGCTGCCCACGCAAGGTTATAAGCGACAACGGGACGCAGTTTGTTAGTGAAGTGATGCAGCAGGTCGCTCATTGTTTGGGGTTTTCACAGTCTTTGACGCCTCTATACTAACTTGCCGCGAACCCCGAAGAAAGACGAAATCGGGACCTAAAAACCCAACTAGCCATCCTAGTGGAAACCGCACATAACCGGTGGAGTGATTCGCTTCCGTCGATTCGTTTCGCGATGAACAGTGCCATGCACGCCGCCACAGGAAAGACAACCGCGTTTTTGAGTTTTGGCCGCGAGTTACGAACCCCGCTCGAAGTGCATCACGACCTACGTGCGGTGGTCGAAAACGAGAACTTTGTGAAGGAAATCACTCCATATTTAAAAACGATTGCAAACACGTTAAACGATGCGCGCGAAAATTGGGAAGTGCAACAGGACCGCGCGAAGAAGTACGCTGATCGGAAACGTCGACCCGGTTGTAATTTGGAAGTTGGTGACCAAGTTCTGGTAGACGTTCACACTTTGAGCAATGCTGCGAACTCCTACAGCAGCAAATTCTCACCAAGGAGAGACGGACCGTATGTTATCATCGAAAAGAAGTCACCCGTAACCTACGTTATCGCCGCGAGAGACAAGCCTGATGTGCCGTTAGGCAAGTACCATGTGTCAGCCTTGACGCCATTTGTTGTTTCTGACCAATGGGAGAGTCCTCAGCCCGTCGCCCCTTTGAGGAAGCGCGGAAGGCCGAAGAAGGCGGTGCAGTCCGAGGTTCAAGACGATTCCGACACCGAAAGTCCTGAACCAACGGCCGAGGAAGATGGACTAGAAGAAGAGGTTCCAGAGGTAGCGGTAGAGGCGACAGCAGGACGTCGGCTGCGTAAACAGAAGACGTGTGCTTGCTGTAACTGATGTTCGTACCTTGTTGGATCCCACCTGAGGGCAGTACGTGGAATCCAAAGGGGGAGTGTAACGGACGGACAATAGGTGGCGCATGAGATCAGAGTAAGTCAGTCGGTTGCTAATGTCGGTTCCGCGGTGTTCTATGTTCGACAAATTATTATTATACAGGGTGTTCGGTAATTCGACAGCCATCTCTTTAGGAATCGTAGGGGCGACCGCCCTGAGTCCCAATCTAGTGTTAAACTTTCTCCACTTTCACTCCTTGAGAAGCTACAGGTCTCAAAGTTCACCCAATCAGAAATTATGTCAGAATTTAGTTTGTGATCATGAATCCAAGCTACCTGGAAAAAAAAATCCGGCTACCGTCAGTGTGACAATTTTGATTAATTGAAGCCAGTGGTGTCCAAAGTGGTATTTGAACTTGAAAAATGGGTGGCATTATACCTTTAATGAACTAGCCGACATGCACCTATGGTGAAGTCGGTGCCATCGGTGCCAATAGTATAGCGGCAGTGAGGTTGTACCTAGAAGGATCGTCACGTCCCCTATCGCGGTGTGTTTTCCAATTTGGATCGGCGTATTCGAGAATTTGGAAATTTAAGGCCTATGAATTAAGACAGAGGTAGACCTGTAGCCGATAATGCTGTAGCGCGGGATGAAGAAATATTGGATATGGTAGCCGCTGAACCCACTCTTAGTGTGTGCGAGATTGCTCGCAGAATTCATATTCCAGCGACAACGGTATGGACAACAATCTCGAAGGAACATCTGCATCCATACCATATTAATTGTGTCCCAGCTTTAGTGCCTGAAAATCTTCCAAGAAGGCAGCAGTTTTGTGAATGATTTCCGGAGAGATGGATGGCCCGTTTCCGTGGCCGACCAGGAGTATGGATTTAACTCCATTAGATTTTTATTTCTGAGGGCATGTGAAATCGATTGTTTATGCCATCGATATTCCTGATGTGAACGAATTGCAACACAGAATCCTACTAGCGTCTGATCAAATCAGGAATACCCCAGAGCTTTTTGAAAACGCTAGAAGTTCGTTGTTGAGACGGGCCCGTCTTTGTATACAGAACGATGGTCGCCGATTTGAACATTTATTTTAAATATTTAAGTTACCTTTCTTTAATAATAAACCACTTTGAATGATGCAGTTATTTTGTTAGTATCTTTCCCAGTATACGCCACTGATTTTTGATTGACTTTAGCCGTCAAATGTTACAAAGTCTCTTTTTTTTTGAAACAGAATACTTGATTCCACAGAACTGGGGCTGATGAAACCATTTCTCTGATTGGCCTATTTAAAATCCTTCTAGTTCTTTATCGGATGTTAAAAAAAATCAAGTAATTGCAAAATATGCTTTCTCTGAATGCTGTGAGGCCACAGTAAAGCGATGGCTGTCGAATTACCGAACACCCTGTATATCTATATAGTAATGTAATAACGTTCCAAAGAAATGCGCGTCCATATCATCACACCCCCACTACCAAAGGGTACTCTAGACGAAGAGCAACACTGAGCATATCGTTCTCCCTGTCATCTAAACACTCTCTGACGACGATCAGGTGAATCCCGGGTGAAACGCGACTCATCCGTAAAGAGAACCCGTCGCCCCAGTCGACATGAATTCGCGCAAATTCCATCCGCTGCCTGCGATGCTCTGCGTTCAACTAAGACCAGTAGCAGGTAGCTAAGATGTTAAATTGTGTTCCTTCAACCTTACAATCCAGTATCGGATGAAATCACAGTACCATGAACATCTGCCAGTCTCCTAGTCAAAGCTTTTGCAGGAAGTGTCCGTTCTCCCAGAATTTGTAGTCGGAGAAATAGGTCTTCCACTTCATTTCTTACTCGTTGTCTGCCTTGTCCAGGTCTTCTTGAGTAAGAGCTAGTTTCCCTGAATCTTTGTATCGCATCAAATACCGCTTCTAGGGATAGCAAGCAAGTTAGCGATATATCGGATGCTGCGTCCATCATTATGTAGACCAACAGCTTGAGCGACTTCTTCGGGACTCATTTCACAATAAAACGCCTTCACGATAATTCTTTCTTTCGAACAACCAAAGAAACACACCAAAAACAGCTGTCAAATAGTACATTATTACACGAGTTTAACAAGAGGCTTCATTGTGACATGAGTGGGTTTGGGGCACGACGAGCGCAGCGAGAAGTGCCCCAATAGAACGAATGTCACAATGCCTAGTTAAACGAGTGTAATATACTATTTTTTCTACTTTGGAGCTCTTCGTTTTATGAAAATGTTAAATTTATGCTTTTTAAATATTCTAGGGATATTTAGGATTAGGTAGTACTGGTTGTGTTTGTAGTTATGTTTTTTATCTGAAAAGTTGACACTTGGCTTGACTTCGACAGGAGTTGGTTAGAAATGCTCAGTACCAACGTAATAACGTATCAAATAAAAAAACAAAAGTAGTTTCACAAAAACTTCCTTTGTGACACTACTTTTAGTTTCACAAAAACTCAATTTTGACACCAAAGTAGAAAAACGAATTTGAGGGCTTTTTAAAACAAATAAAACCTTTAAAAAACTAGAAGAATGTTCTTAAACTTAATTTATACTTTTTAAAATAAAACCTTGCCGATTGAAAGCCACCAAAAGATTGGCACAAAAACTAATCCTCGTGATAAGGGAAATCTCAAAAAATTGAACATTTCTTTCTTTCAATTGTTTACGTATGTGCATCTATATGAAATCAATATACAGACCGTTTTCGCAAATTCGCGGGACGAAAATCAAATTTTGCGGTTGAGTGTATAATAGATACGGTTGCGGTCAATAAAATATGAGCCCTCATTTGACATTTTCTGACTTTTTCAAGAAATTTGGTAAATGAGGCTTACAACTCAAGTCACATTACCCTGGAGACGTACAAAAATACCTTGTGTGAACAATAAATAACATGTTTATTAAAGAAACACAAAAACATAGCGCCCGTGATAAATATAATTATAAAAAAACTAATATTTTGTAGCGGCTCCATTTTTGTCTATTACATTATTCAATCTTCTCGGCATTGATGCTACTAAAACCTCAGTATAGTTCGGAGTTAATTCGTTCCACGCTTCTTGAATTCTTTCCCATAACTCTTCGACGTTTTGTGGACGACAATGATTGCCTCTACTCATGTTACCATCAAACCACACACATTTTCTATTGGGTTCAAGTCGGGACGGCGCGAAGGCCAAGGGAGAACTTTCCTTGCTGCTCCATTCAATTTGAGATCATTCTAGCTGTATGGATAGGACAATAATTGTCGTGTTGATATAAAAGATTATTTTGGGGGAAGACCGCTTTCACTGATGGCAGCATGATATTCTCCAATATTTTATTATGCTGATAGACCTCTGCCTTATTTCTGACTATTATATGCGTTATAACAATATTCTGCCAGAAAGAAATCTGATGGTTGTAAGGAATATTCCAACGCGAATCCTATCCTCTGTTCCTTGTTTTGTTGAGTCAAACAAGGTTTTTTGGCTGCAGGATGATTTCGCAGATCCGATCCTTGACTCGATGCCTTGCTGTTTGAACAGAACCTGGGAAATTTGTTTCAGCGTTTGTCATAACAGAATTACACGGGTTTTCTCGTGAAACTTGCCTTTGAAACGATTTACCCTCACTCCAGAGTTTCTTTATATTGTGGACAGTACTCCTGGCTATGTTAAACCTGACTGCTACCCTTCTTTCTGACCAACCTTCTTTCAACAATCTTGCAACCCTTAATTTTTCTGCAAAAGATAAATGTGGCATTGCTTTTTGATGACGTTTACATCAACATGACAGTTTTCCAGGTGACATGAGCAACAATCGAAATCATATTTACAGCAGGAAAATGTGCTGCTCAGATTTTATTGACCGCAACCGTACCTACATACTACAAGCATATTACGTCCATGAATAAGACATCGAAATGGTAAGTTATCATAAAAGTTATGATAATCTTTCTTCAAACTCGCTTTCAAAGATTGTAGTTGTGTCCATTTTTCATGCTTAGTTGGTAGTGGTCCCCTATATAACTGTGGAAGTTCATCAATTTCACACATCCCTTTTTTTCTATTTTCTTTACTTAGAGCTGTTTTACAATTCAAAGAATTTTCCCGAAAATTCTTACGTAAATTATTTTAAGTGAAAATTGTACGTATCATAGAGAATATTTGTGCCGAAATTTATCGTGATTATTTCTCAAATAAAAATATAAAACATGTCCTACATTCTGCAGAATTGCAGAATGTGCGCGAGAAAGTGCGCATACGACATAAGTTCGTGGTAGTGTATTGTGAGTTGCGGCTTCTTTCCGCTTTTGTGCTGTATTTGTTTCTTAACTTTATTATTGGTGATTTCATAAGCTTCTTCCTTTTTAATTTCATGTTCATTTAAAGTTAAGATATGTAAACTGGTTCTCATTAACTCTTAGAAAATATTTTAAGCATTTGAGTCTTCATATTTTAATTCATTATTTAGTAACATTTCGTTTTTCTTGGTCTCTTCTTTGCAACCACTGTCTTGCCCAAAGTTTATGATTTCGCGTATTAGATTTAAATTTTGTCTTATATCATATAAGTACAAATTGCATCAGCCGCTGCCAATAGCAGTTATCTACGTTGTAATCGTTGCAATTGTAACCTTCTTTGCAACATTTTAAGCAATCACCAGAAAGAAAAAAAGAATACATAACCACAATTATTCGACCTGTACGTCAATTGTTAATGTCAAATTTCAAAAATTGACAACTAGCGCTGCTGCTTATACCACATACGCTTGCGCATGAGAATAAATTCTTCAAGAAAAATGAATAGGTGCAAAACGGATTTTGCAGAAAAATGAAAAGAAAAAATTCAAAAATTAATTTGAAAAATAATGAGCTATCTGGTGTGTATTTTAATCCACGTATATCGGTTACAACCGGGGCGTATGGATTTCAGAAAATTTAACTTTTGAAAGTCTTTAAAAAAATCAAAATTTAAATAGTTTACTTTATAGGGACTAGGTTTGTCTCGTGTTCGCAAACAAATGTTAACATAGTCAGCTGGCACACTGATATCAGTGTGCCGCAACTTTCTTTCAATTGTTGAATGGATTGAATCGGCCTCCATTTGTGTATGGCCCTTTTCTAGAAACTTTTGTTCAATTATCACGTTTAGGGTTACTGCGATGTTGATTAGTGCGTTAGCCAATGTCGAGTTGCGATTTTGGGAAATACACCCATCACTGTACATGACTATCTTTTGTCCTGGTTCCCTTTAGACATTTTCTTTTATAAATTTGCAAATAACAGAAGCGTAGTCATTTGCCGACACGCCACCAGCACACTCATGCCAAAGATAGCAAAAAGCATTTTTTGTCTTCATATCAAAAAAAGTAAAATTTTGTACCATTAACTTTTGCTTGAAATATATCGATGAAGTATTCGACTTTGGCGACAATAAAACTGACTGCGTGTCCATACAAAAAACTAAATCCTGAGATTCTGTATCTCTCTTGCTCCTATTTTCTTTTTTAGGTGTAATTGGTAAATTTCCTCAACTACATTTCCATTTTTATAACTAACACATATGTCACATTCGTCCTTTTTGGGTCGATATAAAGATAGGTTTAGTTCTTGAAAAACATGATCAAATGATGTGGAAGATGAGGCCTGATTTTTGTTTTCGTCATACCACTGCTTGTACACTACGATTGCTTTGATTTCCACATCGGTTCTAGGTATAATTTATTCGATGAGGCTCGGCAGAAGTGTGACTCTACTTTTGGCAAATTGTTCAGAAATTCTCTTAATTTTGCCTTCATATTATGGTACCGGGTCGAAGTTCTATCGTCTGTGCCATTATCATTAGCTTTTTCTTAATATAAAATTCCTTTTTCACTTTTGACCCAATCCAACCCAGTGCTCTTTGTTGTTTTGGACCCATCCGTATACCAGATGGTTCCGTTATTACTCCTCAGTTTCCGGGTATCGACCCTCTCCTCCCTTATCGGTATGACTACCTCGACGGGTTTACAAGAGTCATACTCGGTCCTGAGTCGGTCCGAATGCATACTTAGCACGCAATCGTTCCGTATTTTCCCAAATATCTGGGTGTGGTATCCCCATCTAACGTATAGTGACTTGATGATTTATTTATATTCATAGTGGCGACAAGCACGGCTTTGGTGCTAATGTCAGATGTGACATTCTGACCCGTCACTTTTGGAGCGAAAAGTCGACCACTGCAGAATGCCTTCGTGTTTTGTATTAGACCGCAAAAATTCTTACGCGAAAGGGTTCCAGATGTTTCGATTTCCAAAATGCCCCGAAAGACGAAAGTTATGGCTGTCTAAAATTAATGCACCTGATGAACCTACCACAAATTGCCGCATCTGTGAAGTATAAAATTACTGTCTTATTAGCTTTTCAATTCGATTATGTCCGTTTTTGTAAATTTATTAGGTCCATTTTGAAGAAAAGATGTTTGGAATTGATGGAAAAAGTAGAAAAGTAGAAAAAGAAACTTAAGATTAGATGCTGTGCCAACTAAAAGATCTCGTGTGGAATCAAACAACACAAATACCTCAACGATTACTGCACAAGTAACAACTAATTTAGATGAAGTCAATTATGACCTTGGTGTAGAGCCAGTGAACCATTTCCGGTTTTAATCCCCACGTCTTTCCCACCATGCCTCTACAATCCCATAGGGCCCGAGTAGCCTTAGTGGTGATGTATTCTAGATGTGGTTTGAAACCAAGTTTGGTATCTAGCATTAGTCCCAAGTACTTGACTTCTTTCCCTATGAGATTCCTCCTTCTTGTGAAAGCCATGACTTCAGTCTTATCGGGGTTAACCGACAACTGTTTCTCAGTGCACCATCTCTCGACGACTGTCAACGCCCGCTGCATCATTTCTGATACAGCCCTTCCGAACTTGCCGCTTACGAGTATGGTGATATCGTCCGCATATCCTTGTGCGTGAACTCCTGTCTGCTCCAGGTTCCCGAGGTCGTCGACCACGAGTGACCACAATAAAGGCGATAAAACGCCTCCCTGTTGGCACCCTCTGGGCGCCACCACCCCCCTGGTCACCAATCTCTCGATTTTCCAGGGTTCCTTCTATCCTACGAGTAAGCTCGTGGATGCTCATCTCGCATGATTTTCCAGATTGATAGGCAAACTGGTATCGATGTAAAGGGGCGTTTACCAGAACATCGTCCCTGATATACCTGTCAATCAGTTTCTCCAAGGTCTTAAGGAGAAATGATGTTAGGCTTATTGGTCGAAAGGATTTCGCCCGGGCGCCGGGCGTATGATTCTCGCCCTGGTTTTGGTATAAATACCGCTTTCACTTTCTTCCAGCCCGTTGGCACGTACTTCAAGGCCAGGCTGGCCCTGAGTAATGCGCACAGGGGGGATGCTAATTCCTCGAATCCCTGTTGAAGCATCAGCGGAAGAATTCCGTCGATTCCTGGAGATTTGAATGGTTTGAAAGATTTCACTACCCATCCAAGTCTTGTTTTGTTAACCAGCCTATCGGCTAGTTTCCACTCCTCCCTGGACGCCCGATGAATCGGTATGTCTAGGTTTGGAGTGTTTGTTGCATTTGCCGAGGATACACTCCCCGGGAAGTGTGTCTCTAGAAGGCCTCTCTGTTAATAATAAATACAATGTTTTCGAGATTTCACTAAGCACAACACGGTGTGTCTATAAAACAACATCAAACTGTGGACTTACGGCTAATACGTTGTAGATTTTAAGACATTGGACTTGGAAAAATAAATTCGAATTTAACGGTGTTATAATTTTTGCAGGGATCTATAAATTATACATTTGATAACAGATTTTTTTTTTTTTTGCATAAGATGTGGACTTACGGGTTTTGCAGATTAGGCCGACGATATATTGGCGGCATGCCCGGTGTATGCAGTTTCGGCCTATATCCATCGCCACAATGCGGCGTTGAGAGTGTTATACTTTCATTTAAGACACCATTATGCGATAGACCAGACACCAGTGCTGTCCTATGGCCCGAACGATATTGAGTCTGTTGTGGAGAACGAAAGGGGCCGAATATATTGGAACTTCTCGTTCTCCACCGTCAGGCGGATAACAGCGAACAAGCCTGACGTGGTTCTATTGGACCACTCCTCCAAGCAGATGTTTGTTATTGAATATCAAGACCTGCTCTTTGAACTTAGGAGGCTGTACTCAAGTTACTCAGTGAAGCTCGTCGTTTTGGTAATTGGGTGTGTGGGAATAGCTACGGACCTCATGGTTTTGAAGAGTGGCTATGATGTACGAAATGGACCTGACCAGCAAGGAACCTCGTGAAGGTCGGAATCACGGGGACCTCCTTCTGGTCAATACAAAAAAAAAAACAGTCATCAATCAGTTGGCAGCAAGGAATGGATTTCTGGATCAATGAATAAACCAGCATCTTCAACGTTGACCCCATACTTTTGCGCAAATTCTTGTTTTGCTAAAGGCTCGTTAGCCAGCCCATATTTTGTTTGCTTGTTTCCCAAAAAGTCATTGTACAATAATGCTTTTATTGTATTGGCGCAAGAAGTTTTTGGGCGCAACTTAGACACACGACCGAAATGTGATGCTGTCAATCTAATTGATCTTTCTTACTTCCATGTGTAACATGTTGTTTGACCTTTCGTCAATTTTTCTAGTGCATTAATTGCTTCCTCGCTTTTTTTTAAATTCATTAAAGAGTTCACTTTTTTGGTCAAATTCTGCCAAAGGTAGATCAGTGATATGTTCGCTTGGTAATCCATAATCTTCATCCGCACTTTTGGCAACTCTTCTTTTTTTAGAAACATTTTTATTAAAGAGTCGTCGTTGTGCTTGGCAGTGCGATTTACGCTTAATTTGGTTTATAAAATGTATTGTAAACTTTTGTGGACTTTTCTTTGTAAAAGCTCTATGTACTACGTTGTAGTAATCTCCTTCACTATTAAAAGAAATCGCTGCAGCTTCGCATCTGCTTTGGTAAGAACCTTTCAAAGAAAAATTAATCCTTTTCCGCCGACAAACTTGCAGATTATACTGTTATAGTGCTCCGCTAGATTGTTGTCCATATTCAGAATTAAACTTCGAGCATGGACAATCGACCTTTTGCAGCATCCTTCTATATCTTGGAAAAGACCACATTCACGCATTTCTGGAACAAAATTTGTTTCGTTGTCCTTTTTATTGCACTTAAAATATCCAATTTCGGAACATTTGGTGCATTTCTAATGTCCTCACAAAGCCGTTGAATTTTTTCCGCCATAGACATCCTCTTTTATTCTATAATTTGTGGCTCTTGTAACAGCAGTCCAGTCGACGCATGTTTGCTTTAAAATTCTGCCGCAAAACTCTGCTAACAAATACACTTTTAGATGTGCTTTTTGTCCTATCTAAAAATGCAAAAAAGGTTCATCTGTTACAGTTTTTATTATAAATTATTATCTACCTATGACCGTAATTTTTTTGAAAAGTTTCTTAGTAAGTGGTTCCTACACTCCACCGTCTCAATTGCCTGGTTTCCATATGGTTTCTCCTTGCACAGTTTCTTGTATACTGAACTATCCCCATCGCCAATCATTTTTAAATATTTTAGACCATACATTTCTTGGCTAATTGTAATGATGTCCGTTCCCATGGCGGTAGATGTGCCGTCCCAGTTTTTGAAGCACTTAAATGTTCCGGCACATTAATTTCTTTTTCTTGGGCACGTGAACAAACGCAGAAATATTTGTTCCAAGTATAATATTTTCCCAGTAGGGTAGCCATTAGTGCATACTGCATATCAATATATTATTCTCTGTGTTCTCTAACTCCATATAGCATTATGTAACAAAATCTATATTCCTGTAACTGGTAACCCATCTTTTTTTACAACTTTGAAAATAAAACGTTTGGTCAATGGTTACGGAAATACAGATCTGTTCCTTAATTTCTTTCCACTATGTAGATTGCACTTTTTTAGAGAATAATGTTATAAGCCGCAAGTTTAATCTTACCACACCAGATGAAGCATCGTAATTTACATTGTAAGATATTTTTAACCATGCTCCATCGGTGACCACAGTAATGAATGGACTTTGATTAGCGTCAATATCACCAAATTTCCAGGCAGTTTCACGAATAGTTTCCGCCACTTTTTCGTGATAGTTTTGATACGTTTTATCTGTCATCATGGGCATATTCAAAGTTGCACTGAATTCCTCGATTTGCGAATATCCCAGCCCAATCGAAACAGTGGCAATAGCTACAGATGAATTTATATCTAACTGCGCTTGCTCTCGGATATCTTCGTTTAAAAATGTCTTTGTGATACCGCAATTTTATCATTTCCATACAAACTTACTGTGTAAACCATATCGTCTTTCAGACATGACGGTCATATCTATCAAACTGCAATAGAAAGGAGTATGCCGTTCTTTATTCAGGATCTGTTGGAATAGAAATTCAACATGAAAAAACCTTAGACCGGTAGATGTAAAAGTTGGTTCTACAATAATTGTTTCCCTAAAATAATAATAAACGGATTATTAATGTAGGAGTAACTTAGACCGGGGAAGTCCCTAGGAAGGAGTTGCTCATCCTCGGCTATGCTTGGACCGATCGAGCGGACTCGGGACATGCGCATCCCGGTCCAAGGGAGAACACGCCTAGACCTCTGTCCACGACATTCGTTGTTTTGTATTGTTAATAAATCACTAATAAATATTGTTTTACTACAAGTCAGACGTGTGAAAAAGTGCCCTTTAGTGTTGTGAGAGTGTGTTTGGTCCAATGGGGAAAAGTAGAGCGAATCAGAACAGACGCCCACGTTCGCAAAAACGATCACGCTCACGTTCCCGCCGAAGAAGCCGTTCGAGTCCATCTTCCTTGTCCAATTCAGAAGTAACAGCTCTATATGCTGAATTGAGACGAATGAGAAAAAATTGGAAAATCTACGGAATCGCCCATCAACTTCCCACGATAAAGTAATCCGAATATTCGACCCGTCCAGAGATGACGCTTCAGTTGACGAAAGGGTGAACAAAATGGATATTTTGGAACGACGTTAAGTATTTCTGGGACGAAAATGACGTTGTACATTTCGAGACGCCAAAGAGGTCATGCCAGAAGGTGGTACGAAGAACAACAATGTCCAATCAGTTTCGTAAGTCTGTTCCATTTAAAAATTTACTACGCGACGCTGCAAATCTTTCTGCATGGCCGGGCCAAACGTTAGGACTTGGGCGACTATCGTTTTCTAAAGTTGACAAAATTTAGCGCCATGTATTTAGCGATTTCAGACGAGTGCCGCAATTGAGGGAAAATTGGCTATTTCGTCCGAAATTGTCACAAACCACGAATTGAAAGTACGAATTGCAAAAAGTTGGGTCACGTCGCCGACCAGTGTCCATTTCCGACCGTTAGTCACGTAAATAAATCCAGTCAATTTGAAGACGAAATTGATACGGAACCTAATGTTTTTCTACGAAGCCATTATAGATATAAACGAAAACAAAGTTCAAGGTTTATTTTGGTTTATTAGACACGGGCAGTTCCTCTACTCATTGGTAAAACCATTAAAACTAAGAGTTATGAAAGTTAAATGAAAGCAAATGTTAAAGCTGTAGTCGTTCCCGAAACCAATTGATATGACGCATGGGTCGTAATGTTTTGAATCTGCCAAATGTTTGTATGTTATGTTTTTGAAGCGCCACGGTAAAGTGTGGGTGGAATCTTTGCAAACCCTTAAAAAAGTAATTCGTAAACGCCACCAATATGATAACCACCTCTTTCATTCGATAAACGATTTGGAAATGTTGACGGCAACACCAAAATAAGTTCCATGTGTAACACGTTGTTTTTCTATTTGAACATATACTGAGTGTTAATTCAATTATACTGAGTGTTAATTCCCATTTATCAAAATTTGTCATTACATCGTGTGAACAAAAGGCCTAACATCTTTAACACATTAAAATTTTAATATTAAGTGCTTTACCTGTTTTACAAAATTACTCCTTGGATGGCCAGTTATGTTGGTCGAGAGAGGTATCGAGTATCGAAAGGTCATGTTGCAATTCTGTGTGGAAAATGATTTATGAGCAGCTAATCCTAATTAGATTCGTCAATCTTAAATTGTAACCTTTTCTGAGTCTTTCAAATCAACAGATTAGAATTAATACTTTGAGTTCCTCATTTACTGATCAACTGATGATACTGGTCTTTTTTAGAACCTGAATACTTAATCATATCAATTATCAATTGTCTCAATTATCAAACATATCAATTATTAACATTTCGATTGAGCTCTGCCTAGGTAGTTAGGAGACCTTAGACACTCAAGTAATAGCAAGCAGTGCAATGGAGCTGTGGGAGACCCCAAACGTACAAACGCGGTCCTTCTTTGACCGGGGAAACCCAGAGCTCCTGCCTAGACTATTACTGAAACGACTAGAAGTGAGTCGTGCAATGGGCGGTACCTGAGCATCATAACGATACCCCTGCTAACGATGGCACGTGGTGACATACTGATGATGATGTTGATGATGATGATGCTGGCAAGATGGTAGAGATGATGATGACGAGATGGTAGAGATGATGATGGCAAGATGGTAGAGCTGCTGATGTAAGAACAGCTACTCTTCAGTCACCACGGTGTAGATATCTGAAATGTACCACCCCGCTCCATCTTAACTAGTCTTAGGCCTATCAAAAGGATGTGCAATACCATCACGGGGTATCCCCTGATAGAGCCTTTGTCCGCGTGACCGTCTGGGCTTTACCCTACCTGAGTCATGACTAACTGGTTCAACTCCGACAGTAGTATCCGTGCAATGGATTAAACTTAATCCGGACTCGTACTGCCAGCATACTCAAAGAGTACAAAATCAATACAAATGGAGAACTCTAGAATTCATCCTGGAGATATCATAAATCTCCCCAAAGTGCTGATGGGCCAGCGCAATGATCAACGATCTCCCACCAGCACCCCCAGTAGTCCTTGGATTCACATTGGGAGGTCGGCAGAATAATTACAGATTAATTAACTTGACGTCAAGGCTCAATCTCAATAATATCTCTTGTACAAAACTCATAACACAACAATGACTCATTTAATGAATTAACCAGTACTTCATTATCAATAATATCTCTTGTACAAATATCATAACTCAACAATGACTCAATTAATGAATCAACCAGTACTTCAATCTCAGCAATATTGCAAAATAACTATAGTACTCTCATGATAATATCAACTTGCAATTGGTTAACAGTTAAATGTAAATTAGAACGGACTCACCAATCTGTTGTCTGGCAATTTCACAGCAATAAATCACTCAAAACACTTTAACTTAGACTCAGAAATGATTACAAATGCACCTGGATTATTTGCTCAGTGAAAACCTCACCTCAATCACTTTTGAATTAATCTTAAAGCAAACCTCGATAATAAACACTTGTTCAAATGAAGAACAAAGCAAGACTACAGTTTCCCTATGTGTTAATTTTTGGGGCGAGTCGCCGAATACGACCCTCTTAAACATTCCAAAGAAAGCTAATTTATGGGTCTGGGAACGTTATATAAACAAAACTCGCCGCTTGGGTGATTTCTATCGTTGACAAGCTTATTTTCTACAGGGCGAAGTTATTTCAAAATTACAAAGTGACTAATTAAAATTGGGTCGGTCGGGATGGTGTTACACATGAAATTGCTTGAATTTAAATAATCTCGGAAAAAGACTCCCTGAACATAAAATGTAACACCACTCCGTTTTTTTTTGTCACTCATTGGCTGCCTGAGTCACAAAATTGGTTTTACGAAATATGATTAACGAATTGTTAGACAGCAATCAGTCGTCCTACGCTAGTCAAATAACATTAGTGCCCAAAAGATGGTACGCAATTGGAAAACATCTCAACACATTGGGGGTGGCTTCCTAGAATGGAAAACAAAGAAAAAAGGGCAAAAATTGTAGCATTCATTGTTTGAAGCTAGAGCAATTCGATTTAGTAAAGTAAATTAAATTGAACAGTAGATTGAGGATTTCATTAAAATTTGGTTTGGGGGTCATTTATTTGTTGAAACTATGTTTACAGTTTATAGACTCGTTTCTAAACAATGTAGGTAGGAAAGAAAAGAATGTTCATGCTGGCGTTTTCAAAGAAACACAAAACACTCCAAATTATTTTTCGGTTTAAATTAACGCATGCAAGCAAAATAATAGCATACACGAATTTCGATTGATTGGTACCTGTTTATTAACAGGGGTGGCAGTGATTTCGACACATTGATTTGAAAGGTGGTTATATTTAATTAGGTCAAATCGACATTATTTATAAAGTTGTAAATGGTGTGTCAAGCGAAGCACTCATACACTTTGTATCAGTTCACAGACATTTCCAAATTTAAAGCAATGGGTTGATTGATATTTTGAAGTGGTTATGGTAAGGAAGTTCGGGAGCGTGCTCCGAAGTAGCAGGACTAGCAGAAAAGACACAGTGGTCAAAGGTGTAAAGTAGCACACCTACCTACAATCGCAGTTCTTGAAAAGTAAGCAAGGTGAGATGCCCTGGTCAGGGGTACGGAAGTGATCCTTTGTCAGAAACAGGCCAAGCAGGGGCAATACAATAAAAAGCGAAAGGAAGTAAAAAGGTACCAAATGGGAGACGTGGTGGCACTTTATATTACGAGTGAGGTGGCCACTGGCACCAGCCGAAAGCTACGACCCAAGTTCAAAGGCCCATACGTTATCACAAGGATTTTGGGCAACGATCATTATGAAGTTGAAGATATTCGGGCAAGGCGCAAGCACAACACCGTCATGGCCATAGACCACATGCGCCCAAGGGCGCCTTTGTAACCCCTCGTAAGTTACGAGACTCTAAGTCTACCATTCCCAAGTTACGAGACTCTAAGTCTACCATTCCCAAGTCACGAGACTCTAAGTCTACCATTCCCAAGTTACGACACTCTAAGTCTACCATTCCCAAGTCACGAGACTCTAAGTCTACCTTTCCCAAGTTACGAGACTCTAAGTCTACCATTCCCAAGTTACGAGACTCTAAGTCTACCATTCCCAAGTTACGAGACTCTAAGTCTACCATTCCCAAGTCACGAGACTCTAAGTCTACCTTTCCCAAGTTACGAGACTCTAAGTCTACCATTCCCAAGTTACGAGACTCTAAGTCTACCTTTCCCAAGTTACGAGACCCTAAGTCTACCTTTCCCAAGTTACGAGACTCTAAGTCTACCTTTCCCAAGTTACGAGACCCTAAGTCTACCTTTCCCAAGTTACGAGACTCCAAGTCTACCTTTCCCAAGTTACGAGACTCTAAGTCTACCATTCCCAAGTTACGAGACTCTAAGTCTACCTTTCCCAAGTTACGAGACTCTAAGTCTACCATTCCCAAGTTACGAGACTCTAAGTCTACCATTCCCAAGTTACGAGACTCTAAGTCTACCATTCCCAAGTTACGAGACCCTAAGTCTACCTTTCCCAAGTTACGAGACTCTAAGTCTACCAGTCCCAAGTTACGAGACTCTAAGTCTACCATTCCCAAGTTACGAGACTCTAAGTCTACCATTCCCAAGTTACGAGACTCTAAGTCTACCATTCCCAAGTTACGAGACTCTAAGTCTACCATTCCCAAGTTACGACACTCTAAGTCTACCTCTCCGAAGTTACGGAAGTCAACCATCATTTTCAAAGTTACGAGGGTCCGAGTCTACCAGTACGAATCCACGGAAGCCTAAGTCTATCAACACGGCGCCATGAGACTCCAAGTTTTATCACCTCGAAATTCAGTTTCGAGTTACAAGAGTTACGAGACTCCAAGCCTATCAAGTTCACCGGTTTCAGGTTTGGACACTTCTCCTCACCCTGAGGCTGAGCTGAGGACAGCTCCATCAGTCAGGATGGCCGAATGTAGGAGTAATTTAGACCGGGGAAGTCCCTAGGAAGGAGTTGCTCATCCTCGACTATGCTTGGACCGATCGGGCGGACTCGGGACATGCGCGTCCCGGTCCAAGGGAGAACACGCCTAGACCTCTGTGCACGACAGTCGTTGTTTTGTATTGTTAATAAATCACTAATAAATATTGTTTTACTACATTAACATCAGGAGTTTCAAACAGTGTAGTTTGTGTAAACTGTCGTTCAAGTTTCGACAAGAGTGCCAAACTGTATAATGTGAAATCCTTGGAGTCCGGTGGAATTGTGTGCTGCACAAATTGATATCAACATTTTTCATCATATAGTGAAACAAAAGGACCTCATCATAGGTGAACTTCAAGATAGAATCAAATTAATGAATGCGCAAATTGAGTTTATGAATGATAAACATAGACTTTTTATAGCTGATTCGATGTCACAAAAACGTGAAGTGAAGAACCTTCAACGGTCAGTGCATCTCCAAAAAAGAAAATACCAGCTGTTTCTAGAACCGTGGAAAAATATTCGCCTGAGCCAGAAATAATGTAATTCCTGACGTCAATTTACAAGCAGGGAAGAATCCAGTTTCAGGTAGTACAGGCTCTCCTCCAGTGTCTGGTCGTGTAATGGCTGACGTATCGGACGCAGCAGTTAATAAAGGAAGCCTGGATCATGAACAACGCGGTCCTCCATCCAAAGATGATTGGCATCAAGTCAAGCACAAGGAAAAAAGAATAAACCAGCGTGTTGTTGGGAACAACCGCGAGACTACTGTCAAAGCAGTGCCTAAGCGGGTGTCTCTTCATGTATGCAGAGTGGATCCCAAGTTTTCGTCACCTGAGCTGCAATTAATGCTGCAACCTCACCTTCCTGAAGTAGCTTGCGAGGCGATAACTCCCAAACATCCTGAAATCTACATAAAGATAATTTCAAGAAGGCCATGGATTCGTCCATTTGGCCGTATGGAGCCTGTGTAAGTCGTTTTTTAGAGAGGAGCGTGACTCACAATGTCTCGAAACCCTAATGTCCTCTCCCAAGTTACTTTTGTTAAATGTCAATACATTAAACGTAGATAAAGTTAATGAACTTAATATCGAGTTAGATAAATTACACAGCGTGGATCTCCTATGCTTGACAGAATGGTACGGTGGTATTAAACTGTTACAGATCCCCTTGTGGTGATGTTCCTTTATTTCTTGACAAGATTGAGACCGTTCTCAATTCTTTGTATAAACCTAATCTACAATGGGCCGAATTATTTACCGTCTATTAAAACTTAGAGACCGTCGTTAAGTATCTAATAGAAGTCTCTAATTTTGTCTTATTATCATCTATTAACACGTTAGAGGTTGTCATTAGTAGATATTTTAAACGAAATTTTAATGACCGGCTGTCGTTGGTTAAAGTCTCTATTAGGTTGACTTTTAATTTGATAATTCAGTTAAAATGGTACAACTACATAACATTTTAGCAGAAATAGAAGAATTAAACAATAACTTTGAGGTTGCGGATGAAATTAATGTAAGAAATGCTTACACATATCGTGAAAGACAGGACGTATTTGATAATTTTGATGATTCAAAAAGAGGTATCATTTAAAAAAAAAAAAAACTGCACGATACGTTGTGGAACTGATTCGACATGAAATTATAACAAATTCAAGAAGAAATGTAAATATACCTGCAGAATTGCAAGTTCTAATTACATTAAAATTTTATGCACAAGGAAGTTACCAGCTAGAAATTGATAACATATATTTTGGAATTATTTTACTACATGATAACGTGTAATAATACCGGAACTAGTAAAATTATTTAACTAATTATTTAGGTTAATGTCCATTTTCGTTAATATTTTGAATTTCTAAATTTAATTTTCGCCCTTTTAAAGAATGCCTTATTTTGTTTCTTTTATTTTTGGCCTACAAATTCCACTTCCTTTTCGAACAACGGTTTTTTTTTTCATGCAAGATAACCATTTTTGCTTGGGTACACGTAATTTTTTCCCCGATTCGTCTTTCCTGTTCTTTTTTTTTTGGTTTTGTAATCTGATGACGTAGGTTCACTTCAAAGGTGTCAACAGGATCACTAAAAAATTACATATTCTGTGTTATTAATAACCTGCAAATTACTACCACGAGCTTACGTAGCCTGTTGCGGGATCTACTAAGCCCTAAGAAACTTCAGTAAATTCCTTCGGTATATTTTCTACCTCCTATAAAACAAAGTTTTACAAAAATATATTACTAGCACAGAACACCCGGCGTTGTCCGGGTTAGACTACCAATACCTAATAATTACTGTAAATCTAAGACAATATCAGCATTTAGATTTGGGTAATTATAATTATAGTAAGGACAACGTTGGTATTATGTTGGCAAGCAATATTGGCGTATCGTTGTAACTCCATATAGTTCCATAAAATCTTATATATTCGCCCTAAATTGGGCAAATCTTGTCAAAAATATATTGGAAAATCATTTTACACCGAGTTAGGGCCAACTTTGGTATTAGGTTGGCAAACAATATTGGCATCTTGTCCCATATGGATATAAAATCTAATATATTCGCCCTATATTGGACAAATCTTGCCAAAGATATATTGGAAAATCATCTTACACCAAGATAGGGCCAAAGTTGGCTAAATAAGTTGTATATTGGCCCGGCATAAAATATTGGGCCTAGAAGCATGTAACATAGGACCAATATTTTGTGCTACTGGGGTATTCCCCTTGGGAGCCCCTTGGGACAGGGGGGTTAGCTACCATCGGGGGCCCTTTGAGGCAGGGGAGGGTAGCTACTGGCGGAGGTGCCGGTCTTAGACTGGGCAATAGCAGATATTTGCCCCAGATACTTTGACGAAGATACGGAAGCATTCGATTCGGATACTGTTACAGTAAAGTATGTTTACAACAAATCTTACTATAGTTATTATTACAACTAGGGGAATATGAATAGTATACAGGGTGTTTTTGAAATGTATGTCAATAAAAAATCTAGACCATCTAGACGTTCAATGAAACCCAATAGTCCATTTTTTTCAGGTCTAAAACGATGGGGATAAATTAGCCATTTTCACGCATAGTCCACGCCACTGTCGATTGCATTTTGAAGGCGGATACAATAATTACATTTTTGCAGTTGTATCTTGGCAACATAAAGTGACAACCAATAGTTAATTGTCAATTAATGATTGACAAGTGTAATGCCAAAATTAATTTTATTTCAGATTTATTGTCAATTGCAAACACATTATTCGAAGAAGAGAAATTTATTGTATTTAAACGTGCAAAAATGATTCAAGAACATTGAAAATAAACAAACAAAAACCAGAAAACTACAATAGATGGTCAAAATGCCGTGGTACATCTTCTAATAAGTTTCCTGGCTCCTCATTTAAAAAACTCAAATACGCCGCGCCAGTTAAACGAGGGGGCAAAATGTATAGACCTATCAAATTGTTGCCAACCATTCCATAAACTAAAATTTAAATATATCTAAGTCAAACGAACTCCACAAACTTTAATAACTGTAAAATTACTAATGGTACATGTTTCGGCAGAACACTTCTGCCATCATCAGCCCTAATTTAACAAGAGATTAATGATACAATTGATGAATTACAAGAGGGGTTTTTAACCTTAAAGAATATAAAAAATTATGACATTGACGTAATTTTGAATTAAATTTGACGTTTTCAAAGGGTTACATGATTTTTAAAAGATTTCGTAAAAACAACATTTTATAAAATGTAAAAATAAAAAATGGATCAAAGAGAATCTGGTAAGTTTGTTTGAGTGAAAAATTAAAATAGTGAATTAATAATGGGATTATTGAAGTTATTCTGTTCATTTAAACAAGATCTGTTTTCCAGTTTCAAGGCTTTCCTTATTTCCAAAGTCTCAAGAAAATCTAATTTCCGGCCTTTATTGCATTTATGAATCAATTTGGAATTTGATGGTGAAAAACTATGTTTCGTTATTAATATATGATTGGCGAAAGAAGAAGGTGTTGATGGTGTTGATGTGTTGTTATAGATGTGCCTGAAATGTTCTTTAATACGGTCTGATATTTTGCGACCTGTCTGCCCTATGTAGAATGACTCACAAGTAGAGCAGCTTAATTTGTATACACCTGATGATGATTTGTAATCTAATGGATCTTTATTTTTAATAAAAAATCTGGTTAAGTTGTTATATGTTTTAAATGAAACTTTAAAACCGTTTTTCTTAAGTATTTTAGAACATTTCTCTGAGACGACGCCAAAATATGTTAATGAATTTGAAAAGGAAATTGTTTCTGAAGGATTTTTAACCAAGTAGTGTGTGTATTTGAATTGAATTGAACCATCAACACCTTCTTCTTTCGCCAATCATATATTAATAACGAAACAGAAATTTGCCATCGACTTCCTCTCATCGTGACCAATTACCGATTTTATTTTTGACATGCATTTCAATACACCCTGTATTTCCCGAGGTTGGCTAGTTACATCCCGAGGGTGAAACCCGAGGAATGTATAGACAACCAAGGGAAATGTATTCATATTCCCCGTGTTGTAATCAATAGTTTCTTTCTGATTGATTTTTTGTGAAAATGGAAAAATCTTGTATTGTATATTTTTGAATTTATCGGATTGGTAACGTTGCTAAGGGCCGTGTTTATAAATAGCGTTCTGTCATAAATAAAATAAATGAAATGTCAAACTACGTGCTAACACAAGCGGCGAAAGCCCGTGAATGTTTGGTTCCGGCGAAATCTAAAGCTGCTTATACTAAAGTGTATGAAGACTTTCAAGAATGGAGAAGAGAAAATTTGGTGAACGGTGTCGACGAAAATATTTTGCTAGCGTTTTTTGAAGATTTGGTATTTTGCTATGATTTTTTTTTGACGTAATGACTAATTTATCCTATCCGAGTTTATATTAAACCATTTGGAGACAGCAGGTATTATTGCGAAAAAACATAAAACATTTATAAAACATTTTGTCTGAATAACATCTGATATCTCCAAATTCTTTAATATAAACTCCGAAATACAAGCGTTTTAATAGTCTCCTCTAAAATTTTGTCAAATGGAGTTAGCAGGTTAACACATTTCACCGACGATTTGTGAAGAATAAAAATAAAGGATACGTTCCTAAAAAATTAGAGGTGTTGTCCCGAGAACAGCTCAAAAATTCTTGCGAGTAGCTTCTAATGAAATTTTGTTGATGTATAAAGTAAAAATTTCTTTGTGATTCTTCTCTGTTGAATAGATTGTTCCATCCGTAATCTTGAAGGTCGCTTTAATTATGGAAATCTTTGGCGCCTCCAGAACGAACGAAATGGTGAATATGATGTCTGAGATGAGATCTGGGTGCTGCACGTTTGGTGAGAGAATATTTTGCGTTGCGTCCGCATGGTGTTCTTAGGTTCTTCGTGGTTTATCGAAATAAGAAGTGTATTCTTCAGCCGGTCGGCAAAAATACCTTCGGAAAGATTTTTATTTTGGTTCTGAAATGTAGTGTTCCAAATGCAAAAACTTTGTTACTTCATTTGTTGCTTTAATTAAAAAATAAAACATTTCGTATTATTTTTGTTGCTTCAATTAAAAAATATAACATTTTTATAGTGAAATATGACGTTACATATTTCCCTTGGGACAATATGAGCGTTTCATATTTCCCTTGGGAAATATTAGTGTGTTATGACATATCGTAACCAAGGCAGTATCATTCAATATTGTTTCAATCAGAAAGAAATATTATAAATGCGGAAGTTTGGATGGAGCGACTGAACTTTTTGTTAATCACTAGAAATAATAATACTTTTAAATTTGACATTTATAGAAAACCTAGTATCACAGATTGCGTAATACCTTTTGACTCTTGTCACGCTGTTTCCCATAAATTTGCAGCTTTTCATTCCTTTTTCCACCGATTATTTTCTATACCACTATCAGATTCATCTTTTCAAACAGAACTTAATAACATTAAACAAATTGCTTCAAATAATGGATATTCTTTAAAAACTATAAATAAATTATACTATAGATACTATAACAAATTCAAATACACACACTACTTTGTTAAAAATCCTTCAGAAACAATTTCCTTTTCAAATTCATTAACATACTTTGGCGTCGTCTCAGAGAAATGTTCTAAAATACTTAAGAAAAACGGTTTTAAAGTTTCATTTAAAACAGATAACAACTTATCCAATTTTTTTATTAAAAATAAAGATCCATTAGATTACAAATCATCATCAGGTGTACAAATTAAACTGCTCTTCTTGTGAGTCATTCTACATGGTCAGACAGGTCGCAAAATATCAGACCGTACTAAAGAACATTTCAGGCACATCTATAACAACACAGATCTTGATCCTCCACCATCAACACCTTCTTCTTTCGCCAATCATATATTAATAACGAAACATAGTTTTTCACCATCAAATTCCAAATTGATTCATAAATGCAATAAAGGCCGGAAATTAGGTTTTCTTGAGACTTTGGAAATAAGGAAAGCCTTGAAACTGGAAAACAGATCTTGTTTAAATGAACAGAATAACTTCAATAATCCCATTATTAATTCACTATTTTAATTTTTCACTCAAACAAACTTGCCAGATTCTCTTTGATCCATTTTTAATTTTTACATTTTATAAAATGTTGTTTTTACGAAATCTTTTGAAAATCATGTAACCCTTTGAAAACGTCAAATTTAATTCAAAATTACGTCAATGTCATAATTTTTTATATTCTTTAAGGTAAGAACCCCTCTGTAATTCATCAATTGTATCATTAATCTCTTGTTAAATTAGGGCTGATGATGGCAGAAGTGTTCTGCCGAAACATGTACCATTAGTAATTTTACAGTTATTAAAGTTTGTGGAGTTCGACTTAGATATATTTAAATTTTAATTTAAATTTACTCCACCTGGATTTAAGAACATTCTTCTGTTTTTTTGTTTGTTTGTTTGGTGTTGCAGCCGGTAATACGCATTCGTCAAAGGCTCACCGTCGCGTTTCTCTTCAAAAAAAGCTAACATTTTTTCGTATAAAGGTCTCTTTTACGTTTATTACCCTTTGGTTCGGAGGTTTTAGACTCCAATATATTTGCAATGTGTTAACCTGCTAACTCCATTTGACAAAATTCTAGAGGAGACTATTAAAACGCTTGTATTTCGGAGTTTATATTAAACAAAATGTTTGGAGATAGCAGGTCTTAGTGAGACAAAATGTTTTATGTTTATTCCCAATAATACCTGCTGCCTCCAAATTGTTTAATATAAACTCCGAAATACAAGCGTTGTAATAGTCTCCTCTAAAATTTTGCCAAATGGAGTTAGCAGGTTAACACATTTCACTGACGATTTATTTTTAAAAAGACCCAAGTCGCTCGACTTGGTTCCTTTTTGAATTACCGCTTTTGAGTCTATGTAAAATTGTCATAACCTAGGTATACATCATACTGCCATTGGTCGTTACTAAAATTTCATTTTATTGATAATCGCCCTCACCTGTCAAACTGATATGTCAGACCAATCTAAACGTCAGGTTTTTTTTGAAATCGACCAATCAAATTTCAATTTCGCGACAATTTCCCGCTTGGCGAAAATCTCGCTAGGGAAATTGTAGACCACCATGACAACTCATGACATGATTTATGAGATCTTGACGTTTCAATTTTTTGTTAATGTTGTTCCAGCGATTGTCTGAAGAAATATCCCTCGGTCAGGCATATTGTTTAAAATCTTCCCTCCCTGTCTGCACCCGTGTTTATTGCCCCTGAAAACTTGTGCCGCCAGACAGGTCGGGAAAATTTTCGACAATATGCCTAACTCTTGGGATATTGTATATATGACAATTTGTCAAGTCAGTTTCTGCGAGTTGCTTTGTAGACAAGCAAACAAGTAACAAGTGTCAACAATGTTTTATGAAGAAAGGGAAGCAATGCAGAGTTGAAGGCTCAGAGTATATTAGTGACAGAGGCCCCACACTTTTTTCTAGGAAACAGGGTGATCCTTAGTAATTTAAAAAAATCTGCAATAACAGAGATTTATTATGTAGAACGCAAGCACATTTTTAAAAACTTCTATACAAGTTTTAGAACTAAAGACGAGCAAGATATATTTATATATTTACAACCCCTTGTTACCAACGTTTCTAAGCGAAGAAAACGTTTAGAAGGGGTCAAAGATAGATCACGATCTTTCATTCATTTTGCCCTAAAACCCGATAATGCAAAAATTAAAATATTATGTCAAAATGCATTTTTAAGTTTGCATGGCGTAACTGCTAAACATGTTAAGAAATTAAAAGCATTATTAATTACTAATTCATGTCCTCATGTGATAAACGAGGGAAATGCTTAAAAACCCATACTATTTCTGCAGCAGAAAACATTCTATTTCGTCAACATATATCTTTACACGAAACCTAGAGGTAATGTTTTGATAAATTTGTACAAATTAATTCCGAATAAATTAACATCACTAAAACATTTTCTAAAATTCAAAGAACAACACAAATAGTTTGTCATGGCCCCATTAGTCTCTAGCACCTCAACCACCTTGGCATAGAACGGCATAAATTTCTGTGGTAGTCTTGTTGTCCGTTGTCGTTTTCAATTTGGGAAGGAAAACATCAAATTTATTTAAAAAAATAACTCATTCATTGGTGGCAATAAAATTGAATTTCTACCGACCTGCAATGAAAAATTTTAATTTATCTACATCATTACTAAATATTAAAAAAAATTTGTTACCTCAAAAATACGTGAAAGCCTTTCGCAAATGTTTTTGTTTGTAAGGTTTGGCCTGTTTGCTTGTATTCACCAAAACACCTTTTAATACATGCTTTATTGTCGGCAGAAATTACTTTCGGCATTTTGGATCAAATAAAGTGTCAGAATAAAATGCCAACAAGACAACAACCCGAATTTTTAAAAACCAAACGTCATTTGACAGGACCTGACGCCAATCTAACAAAAAAAACTCTTGGCCTACTGCGTGTTTAAAACAATCGTGAATGGCATATACTTAGAATGCCCTTATTAATCAGAAGTATAAAGCCGAAGCCTCCAAAGACTGGTTATCAGAATTTGAAGGAGCGGACGAACTTCCTTCGTCTCAGATACAAAAGGACTTGCTCATTTGCATCTAGACCCATTAGAGAACTACAAACAGTAAAGGAACAACCGCGACTTGTATACCATAGAGATTCGTTTAATGGACATTGTGAGAGCAGCCTCATTGTCAACCCAAAATTTAAGACCAAGAAAAACTTAAATGAAAACGCATTTGAATTGCCAGAACAGCTGTATACCGGTGGAGAAAAAAATAAGTTTTAGACGCAATTTTACTTTTGGATGTTTCAGAACTACTGCCGATATCCAAAGAAAAATATAATAATCTTATGGAGTTAAAAAAGTTTTGTGGTCCGGTATTAAGTATATATTTACAGAGCTCCCGTCAGCTGTGTAAATAACTACCTGCATAAAAATATTTCTATTTTCTATAGTTAATTTTCATTTCATTATGCTGAAAAAAATTATTTTGTTCTAAATGTAAATCAAAGTTTTGGTACCTTGGTGTTCTATAGCAAATTTATCTGACTATCCCCTTATTGCCTTTTTGGTCCGGTAGTTACAACAATTAACAAAAGATTATTGATTAACTAATCACTTTTGTCTTTTGAAAACTTGACTGTAAGAAAAAGAGTGATAATTTGTTATATTATATTAAACAGGCCGTTTCAATCGAAACGAGCCACCCTCAATAACTTTTTAAGAAAAGATATTTAAGAAAAATCTAAAAACAGGTCAATTTTTATCTCGAGGGGGACATGTTTTGATGCAATAGTAAGCAGGCTTGGTGCAACCCCATATTATTTCTTTATTTGCATAGTCTATCAGTTTATTCAGCATTATTCAGATCAATAATAAGTTGTCTAATAATGTTTATTGCAAGCTTTTTATCGTTAATTGCAAGCGTTCCTAAATACAAAACAAATCCGTTAAAAAATTGTTTTATTTTAATTACTAACTTATAGACTATGTAAATAAAAAATACTTATGTGGCTGAAAAGACAATTAAAAGACCTTTCAAACGACATGTTACTCGACCCTTATTCCCTATTTAAAAAATCGAGCTTGCTCCTGTCAGGGGTATGGGGTTGCACCAAGCCTGCTTACTATTGCATCAAAACATGTCTTCCTCGATATAAAAATTAACCTGTTTTTAGATTTTTCTTAAATGTCTTTTCCTAAAAAGTTATTGAGGGTGGCTCGTTTCAATTGAAACGGCCTGAATATTGGTCATATTATACAAACTGTACCCGGATTTGCAAATGCTGGTACAAACCTTTAACAAGCTGTGTTGTACAATTTAAGTATTCTGACTTTTCCCCTTCTTCCCCTGTACCCTTCATATGTTATGCCATTGTGATGATCATGTATTGTCTAAATTTTTGTCAAAGGTAGCCAACAACAGCTAAAATATTACTGTTGTTCTCGTAAGAGAATGGCGGGACTATGTCATTATTATCGAGGAAAAGGATAAGTAAACAAATGTATTACTGTAGTATGGGATATCACAATGTAAAACATGACCAATCTATTACAAAACAAACTGGACACTAAAAAGTTGTGATTTTCTTGCAAAGTTGTGTTCTTAATATTGCAGTAATCGCAAGCCTTCCAAGAAAGTAATCGACTACGAA
The DNA here is from genome assembly GCA_963583935.1 of Diaperis boleti. NCBI lineage: Eukaryota > Metazoa > Arthropoda > Insecta > Coleoptera > Tenebrionidae > Diaperis > Diaperis boleti. Next base: position 32,228,176 of record OY757242.1, on the reverse strand, counting down.
AACCAAATTATTTCTTTATGTGTATGTGCTCTAAAAAGCCGCCGCTAAACGAACTAACAGCCGGTTAAACTTGCCTGCTTTATAGAAAACGTTCGGTTGTTTCGTCCACGTCGCACGTACGGGTCTAGAGCACGACGAGCGTAGCGAGAGGAGTGCCCTAAATGAGTAAGTGCGACAAAATCCGTTATAAACGAGTTATCATACAGTATTGTTTCTACTTTGACACTTTCATACAAAATAATCAAATTACACAATCTAGGGATACAAAATAATCAAATTACACAATCTAGGGAATGTCGCGGCGGTTGGCCACGTTTGCGAGGTGCATTAACGGCGGCTATAAAAAGAATTAATTTGAAACGTCAATACTCGTGTTTTTGTTTATCCTTTTGGCATGGATCAAAAACGTGGTATTGAATTTAAACCTATCCCGAACGACCTCCAAAAATGTCTCTCAGCTATGACTGAAGCCCTAACCTCAGAATAACCTCCATAACAAACATCCCTAAACCACAAACTGGCACAGGCACACTCCAAAGCGCCAGTGTTACCACCTTGGTCACCCCGAGACATTATGCCCCAACAAAATCGCAAGCCCCAAATGCACGTGAAGCAACCCACCAAACAAGTGCCAACAGTAGTAATGTCAGTTCACATTGATAGCTGTTGACCAGCCAATTGGACTTGACTAACTTGACAGGTTAGGATTGCCCTGGGATTGCAAAGATTGCCAATATTAAAAAATAAATTATAATATGTACAAGCCATGTCGAGAGTTTTGCATAAAAAGACAATGCACACGTGCGAGTTCCGGCGTGATGAAAACTGAACAAAAAATTGTGCTACTTCGAAAATTCAAAAAGGCAGTTATGTGAGATACATCGCTGGGAGTATGTGTTCCGAATGACATCGCCAGGTCTCCATCCAGAGCGGAGCGGAGATAGCCCCTGAGCGGACCATTCTCCCGGGCGCTTGTGGATAAATAGACATTTCAATTAATTCGCATAGAGCTGAAAATTGGTACAGGTCTTGGATACACTATTACAAATAAAATATCAAAAGTCTTCATCGATCCTATGTCTGCTAAAACAATTATTCAAGGTCAAAGTCAAAAGTATCGTATTTTTTGCATTTTTCTCGTAAACCGTAAATGTTAATAAAAATAGGTCAGACAAAAGTTGTAGATCATACATGCATTCTAGATTTACCTATGCTGCGCACGGCGACTGTGGCACAAGTATCAGAAATGCAGAATAACTGCTTCAACATTTGGAGCAGCTTATTCTAGAAGACTTGTTAAAATGTTTGTTTAAAATCAGAATTTTGTTCCAAAGTTTACATGAAATTAACTGACACTTATGTCAAATATATTTTTTCGAATTTGGTTTCATAATTTGCAAATTATAACACCAAAAACAGAATCATAATGATCTAAATTATAATTCTGTTTTTGGTAACTTTTCTTGTCTGAATGTTGCCTGCAACTTTGCAACTGTACTGCAATGTGACCGCGACAACGACGTTATAAATGTCAACTAATCGCGCCATATGACAGATGTGAACCAGATGTGAACGAAAATAAACCAAAGAGAAGTAAATGACTTTCGTTCCATGATTAGATGTAAACATTGGTAAAAACAAGAATTGAAAAAATGGCAATCAAACGTGAGGTACAGCTTGTGTCTGCATAATCAAAAGTTTCCAAATCAGAAACGTCATTTAGTAGAAATACCAATTATACTGAAATACCACTCGTGTTATTCAAAAGTCCAATTTAACCGAAACAAACCAAGCCGATGAAGCACCAACTCCAAAAGTGAGGTTAAGCCGCGGCATAACAGATGACAGTGGGCCATATCCTTTGGAAGAGTGTTTTAATTTCTACATTTTAAAGAAATAAAGGTGTAAAACCAAATCATAAAGTGTCCGATATCTAAAAATATTAACTCAATTAACATCACACTCAAGGGGCTGAATGCACTTTACTATTACCTTAATTTTTGATCAACGGTTATAGGAATCCTGGAGATATCTGCAGGACCGTGCAGCCCAAACCCTCAAATCGTGTCGGTGTATATAAAATCGCTAACTAATACCCTAAAACACTTGTCAACACTTCTTTAAGATGCATGATAATAATTATTAATAATATTGCAGCTTCCCTGAAATTTTGAGGTTATGTTATCTGTCATGGAGAGTTTCGTGTTAATTAGTCAAGCTCTACACTGTAAAAAAAAAAATAAAACAAAAACGCAATTTCAAAACCTGCTCTAACCAGGTTTTTTGTTGAACGCTCATTCTAACTTAATTTGAAAGTTTAGGGTTTCAATTACGCAAAGTGTCGCTTAGACCCAGCCCATATAGATGTAAGGCTCAAAACAACAAAGATGGCGAATTCGCTTTGGCAACTCTGTAACATTTTTAAACGTTATAATACATACAGAGTGATCATAAAGTTCCGCACAAAATTCATAATTTAGTTATGTAATGTTTTTGCGAAAAACGCTCGAACAGGTCGATTTTTGTTTTCAAATTGCCATCTTTTGACATAAAAAAATTTGATGATGACGTCATCTGTTTTTGAACCATGACACCGTCATCAATTTTTTTAAATGGCAACCCCCAACTTTTTTTTGGTTTTAAATGCACTTTTCAATTCTTTATTCAACAAGATTAAAAAAGTAATACCTTACACATTTACATAATAAAAATAATTTTATTCAAGGAATTTTTTTTTTATTTTTGATTAAAATATCAATATTAATATTCCCAATATCAACATTTGCAAAAAGTGTTGAAGCTACAAGCGCTCTGCAAAGATGTTATCGAATCCACGGACGTTATTATGCCTTTAGAAATTCATTCATGTTAAACAGAAGAACCAAATGAAATAAACTTTGAAGACCTGACGAACGTCAATCACAGACCAAGCATTTTCAAAAGCATTTATCACTCTTCTTCGTCTGATGACGAAGATTTACAAACAATCTCTCTTCGTCAGAAAGGTATAAAGACCAACGTTAAGGATATAGCAGCTGGATTGTCTTATGACATGAATAGAAAAGAAAATATTTATCCCAATTTAATTGGTCCTGGAACATTTTTATTGGTTAAAGTGCCCACCCAAAAAAGAAATGTATCCTATAGATACCTTGCCAGTGATATCTTGCCTTGATATCAGTCAGACTTGTGTTGAAGACGACGTAGAATTCAAGGTCACTTTCCAGAGATCAGTGCGTAATACCAGAGAGTAGGTAAACAATAGAGGAACCATACAAGCATGTGTGGAGCTCTCCCGCCAACGATTCAAATCAGGAAGTGGAACAAAGGCGCCACCTACACAGACTAGCGGAGTAGACAGGATGACGGGGTTTCAACCTTCTTGCCGCTCGACCTTCATCGAAACCACATCGTAACCACTGCCTCCGCCAACGACTTCCCGCGTCTCTGTATTACAATATTCATTTCTTATCATAGTTATAGTTTTGTTAAATAAATCTTTGTTTCATACGTTTTGAGTGATTAGCGGTAACAAGTCCAACAACCCGCTACATTGGTGACCCCGACGTGATCAAAAAGGAAGAAACCGCAACACCGACGAACCACGTGGCCAAGTTATACAAATGGCTACCGCCAACTCAGAAAACCAAATTGGCGCGACTGTGGGCACGCTACCACCGTTCTGGAACCAGAAGCCTCAGCTGTGGTTCTCAATCATCGAGGCCAAATTCAGCCTAGCCAATATTACGCAGGAAAAAACAAAATACAACCACGCGCTCGGCTCCCTCCCCCCGGAGATCGCCAGCGAAGTCTCCGACATCATCACGGCGACAAGACCGGAAGACGAGCAACCATACACCAAATTGAAGGACGCCATCCTCGCCAGAATTTCTCTATCGGAAACACAGAAGGTACGACAACTACTTTCCGGTTGAGAGCTTGGCAGCAGAAAGCCATCACAGCTCTATAGGCACATGACGACGCTTGTAGGAGACGGGACAAATATGGCGGTAAATGAACAGGTACTCCGTGAGCTGTTCATGCAGCAGATGCCGGCGAATCTACAATCGGTCCTAATTTCACTCGGCGAAAGCGACTTGGCAAAACTTGCTGAAATCGCCGACAAAATCCTAGAAGCCGCACCATCCACATTTGTTTCCGCTGTATCCAGCCGACCAAGCACAGCAGTTGAAAATACCACCAACGATGCAATACTGCAGCTGACAAGTAGAATTGAAGAATTAATTCGGCTCCAAGATCCACGTTCAAGTCGTTACCGGCAGAGATCGTAGCTACAAGCGCAACCACAGCAACACGCGCATGCGTAGATCCAGTAGGTCACGGTTGTCACATCTTGAAAATGACGAAAATGGCGACTATTGTTGGTACCACGCGAGGTTCGGAAAAGATGTCAAGAAATGCCAAGGAAGGTGTAGCTTTGCAGCAAAAAACGACGCCGGGGTTCAAGAATAGCGGCGAATTCGGGACCCCGAAACTCCAAAAGACTGTTTGTCGCCGACCACCAGTCCAAACTGCATTTTCTCGCGGACACGGGGGCTGACTTAAGTATCCTTCCAGCAAAGTTCCGCGACAGACACCACACAACCAACTTTCTAGAGGAACGTTTCAAGTTGCAGTCAGCGTATAAAAGTTTTTGGTGAAAAAACAATAAAAATAGATTTAGGGCTTAAAAAGACATTTGTGTGGACTTTTATTATAGCAGATTGCACTGATGATATATCCACTAAACCAATTGGAATGAAATTTTGCACACTCACTTACTTAACCACGTAGGCGCTCATTAAGAAACGGTTTTCTAAAATCCAATTCCAAAGGGGCTAACGGGGCGGGGGAGTAATCTCTAGATCCACTGAACCGATTGGAATGAAATTTTGCACACTTACTCATTTTACTACGTAGGCGCTCAATAAGAAACGGTTTTTCAATATACCATTTCAAAGAGGGGTAACGGGGCGAGGAAGTTAATCTCCAGATCCACTGAACCGATTAGAATGAAATTTTGTACACTTACTTATTTTACCACGTAGGCGCCCACTAAGAAACAGTTTTCTAAAATTCCACTTTTAAGGGAGGTAACGGGGCGGAGGAGTTAATCTCGAAATCCACTGAACCGATTGCAATTAAATTTTGCACACTTACTTATTTTACCATGTACGCTCACTAAGAAACGGTTTTTCAAAATTCCATTCCATAGGGGGGTACGGGGGCGCGGAAGGTAATCCCTAGATCTACTAAATAGATTGAATAAAATTTTGCACACTTACTTCTTTTACCACGTAGGCGCTCACTAAGAAACGCTTTTTCATAATTACATTCTTGAAGGGAGTAACGGAATGGGGCGGTGCGGTTAATCTCTGAATCCACTAAACTGATTGCAATGAAATTTTATTACTTATTTATTTTACCACGTAGGCGCTCACTAAGAAACGGTTTTTCAAAATTATTAAAGTATTAAATAAAATACTTAAACAAAATAAAATCACCGTGCGAAGCCGGGACGGGTCATCTAGTAATTAATAAATAATACACAAATAAGTATAAATAGATACTTAGTCTGAAAATCTATCCAAGCCTATATTGATTTATCGAACAATCGTTGTTTTTTAATCGATTGTAACTTCTCCTCTGAGCTCTTCATGGCTCAAATAAGTTCACTCCGCTTCGAAATTCAATTTTTTAAATAAACTTCATTTATTTGTTTTTTTGTTGAATATCATTTTTTTTATTAAAAGACAAATACAATCGGCAATTAATTTGCAATAAATATTAAGTATTTTTTTTATAAATAATTATAATTTTATTTAAGAAGAATCAAACGAAGATTCAGATGGAGAAATTTCTTACACGTTGGCATTTGAATCTTCTGAAAAATTTGAGGAAAAAGTAGGGAAATTCGAGAAAAAAACATATGCGTTATATTATGTGCAATGTGCAATCGAAATCAAGGGGTATGAGAAAAGTATACACATTCCAGAAGGATTGTCCAGCATTTTTTACGGTCGGAGTGAACAAGGATGGTGATAGTTTGATCATCAGGAACATTGAGCACAAGTACAACCACACTTCTAGTGAAAATCTCTTTCGTCATTATCCCCGAAACAGGCGATTTAATTTACTGGACCTGGAAGCTAATAGAATGAAAGTCAAAAAGCTAATGGAGAATGAAACTAACTAATCAAGTTGTTCTTTTAAAAGATCTGGCCAACTGTAAAATGATGATGACTGGGGCCACAGTATTAACGATGATAATAGCGGCCGTAATGATGGCGGACTTAGTTGCAGAACAGGGACAGCAATATCAGCCGTACTAATCGCGGTGATGGTAGTAGCGGCAATGGTGGGGTAGTTAACTGAAGAAATAACAGAGAAATTAGACGTAGCGGTGAAAAGAACAGCAACAACAGCAGTAATTTTCGTGTCCCACCATACACGTATTTTGAAAGCGAATATCCCCACTCCGTCCATGCTCCCAGTCTCCCGTTTCCGCTGGTATCGTCATTGTAATTTAAGAAGCTAAGCAGAAGATCTAGAACGATCCGAAATAAATCTGTCAAAAAGGCGACCAACAAGTCTAGGTAGTGAAGACGTGTGGCAGTTCTAGAATTCTGTTATGACAAAACGCACAGCAATTTTTGATGTAGATATTATAGTTTAATACACCGTTATTCACGAAACAATACGAGCCGACCGAAATTTTCGATGCAACCAACATTGCACTTGCACAGGTTACATGGATTAAGAAAAATAATTCTTCAAAAACTAACACATAGTGTGCGCAATTAGGTAACAATAGATATTGTCAGTGTCAGAATTTTAAATTTGCAATCAGTTTTAAAAATTCACTTTGCAACTAGTAGATACGTCACGGAGTCAAAACAAAGGTGGATTGACGGTGAATTGCATCTTGCAAGAACATTAATTAAATTTTAGACGAGCTGATCGAGAACCAAATCATTCCCTCGTGTGTAGTTGTCACTTCAAAGATGAGGACAGAGCTAATGGTCCTCCCATATTTAAACATAATATTAAAAAGCAATTTAGCTTTGAGAGCACAAAGAAGAAGAGAAAAACAATTAAAAAGTTGGTATTTACAGAATTCAGTGTAATGAAATAAATTAACAGCTCCTATTGTAACAGAAGCAGCTAGTGATCCTGAGGAGACGATTGAGGCCGAAATTGAAAGGTTTCAGCAGAATGTTGTTTCACATGCAGAGCCAGGACCTCTGTAATACAACAGCCTCCACAAGTGGCAACAACAAAGCCAATATTTGCTGTTATGAATAAAGCAGAAAATTATTTTTTTGCATACCTGCTTCTTTGATTCCCCATCCGTTGTTTGCAGGGCGTTAACTAATTTACAGTTTCTCTTAATAAGAGAAGTGGAGGAGTTGTACAAAGAATAATATTTAGGTATAAGTAGTAAATAAGTAATTACAGGTTTGTACATAAAGTTTTATTGTAGATTTCATTCACCAGAAATATATAGTATAATAAAACACTTCCGTAGATGTTCTTTACCCACGCTTCAGTTCTACTAATCTCCACAATCATGCTGTCTGCTGGTGTCCAGATCATCAGAAAAGCCTTATTTCTGGCCGTAAAGTGCAATTGTCCTTGAATTTGGTGATAGTTATCATGATCTTGATGTCTTCATCATGAAATTAGATAATGTACTTTTCTATTTTTTGAGATCCTCGCTCAGGGGCGTGGTGTTTCTCCAATTGTAAGGACATTTCACCTCTAAAATTCCAAACCAGACGTTAACGGAAATAATATTTAAGTGTCCTTCCCGAATCCAATGTGGATTGTCTTGAGCATAGTAATAACAATTATGCTAATTTACACCTCCGTTATTGCTAAAAGTAGCTTCATCGCTAAACAAGACATTTTTCAAAAAGTTTTCATTAAATTGGATTCTTTCCCTGAAGAAGTTCTTGAACCAAGATGAGGATCTCAACCATTCGTGGCACTTCCTTCTGGTCAATATGTGGTTCTTGTGTCACCATCTCTAAAACGGCTACTTCATTATGTTCCCCAGTTGCAGTTCTTTCCCTAGGCGTAGTAACTGGAGGACAATTCAGTCTCAACTGTGCCTCTAATTTTTTTGAAATTTTTATCTGTTGGTTCTCTTCCTTGAGGGTAACGCTCTGCATAAACCCTAGCAGCAAGAGAAGCGTTTTTTCTGCATTCGCCATAAATTAAAACATGTCGGTTTTCTCGTCATTGGAATAGATTATTACCAAAACAACAATAAGGTCAAAATAGTTGACACTGGTTGACACTGACAGTATCAAATGTCATCTAATAAATTAATGTGTTTTAGTTTTAAAAGAAATTGTTTTTTCAATCCATGTAACCTGTGCAAATGCAATGTTGGTTGCATTGAAAATTTCGCCAGGGTCGTACCGTTTTCGTTTCGTGATCAACTCAGTATAGTTGGGAGTAAAGAGGATTTAATATTTGCTAATCTGATGAGCGGGAATCCTCAAGTTAAAAATGATATCGCCACCTCCAGGGTAAATTGCTCCCAAAAAAGGTCTTTCCCAAAAAAGTTGTTTTTTAAACACCACCGTGTGTAGATAGCGTGGGACTACCAGAATACGCTACACATGATTACCGACTTTTCGCTGACGACAAACTGAAACATGCATTATCCAATACTGCAGACGGTATTAATTCAGGATTCTCTAAAACTTTCAAAGTTTTGAGGGACCATCGAACTCTTACGATTTGTCACAAATCCGAAAAATTCGAGAAACTGTCTAGCAAAAATGGCAATAAGACTTTGCTTCCTCTCTAGTTTGACTAATGAGAATAATGTCATCTAAAATAAAACATAATAGTGACGACTTTTATATTCGAAACTTTGGTATGTGTTTCTTATCCTTGCGCACTGGAAATAAGAAATACGTATCTTTTAAGTCCACGGTCTTGAAGAAACAGTCTTTGTGTATTCAGTGTTACGGTTCTACAGTCTTCTATTTTGAAGTGTTGTGATCAGTGACGTAGGCAGAATTTCTTGAAAAAAGATGCAAGAATCTTTTAATGGAAAAACCACCTTTTCAATATTTTTTTTTTTTAGATTGTTAATTTCGCGGAGCACTGCACCTGGGGCGCCGCCGTCAAAAGAAAAAGGTCAGTGTGACCGAAAACATTGAATATAAAACAGAGCAGTTGGCAAATTCGGCAACTCCGCATGTATTAAAGAAAGACAGTAATTTCTAATAGGCAGCAGTAATTTCTGTGGGGAAAAAAAACAAACTGTTTTTCGAGCTAAAAAATTCCTATGGGAATCTGGGTAAACACAATTCCTGTGGGGTAATTGGGTTTAGAAGGGCAACTACGTGCTGGGCCAGTAGGGCCGTGGAGCAAAGCAAGTAGATCATTAATAATTGAGTGTAATCTCGCTGTCGTTATTCACTTCCTGTTAAGGAAAAGCTGTATCTTCTGAGTCAACCAAAAGCGAGAGAAAAACAATTAAAATTCCGCTTTTATTCATGTAGTCAGTTCCATGAAATAACATTGGTCGTAGTCGCTCCAAGGTTGGACAGTGACGGCGAACGGTTGAACGCAAGCTGATTCTGTCTACCAATGCTATGGCAGTGGCGTAGCAATAGGGTCCTAGCGTATCAATCAAAGCTACGTGGGTAGTGGTACGGGGGTGCTCCAAAGGTTGCCGCAGGGCCAGTGGACGGCAACTAGATGATTCCATGTCTCTCAGAGCTATGCAGTGGCAAGTAAGAGGGTCGTGGCGTACCATAAGAACTACGTGGGTAGTGGCACGGGGGTGCAAAATGGTTACCGAGCGACAGACTTTACGTGGGAAAATCTGCTATTCACACTCGGGTGTATCTCGGAACTACGTGGGTAGCCCTGATACCAACCCTGCGGTGATGCGAGTATCACAACCATGGCTTTTTGTTGGAAACTGGGGAGACTCGTGTGATTGACGAAGCGACGTCGACTGCCGTGTCTGTTGAGTTAAGGAATTAAAAGGGAAAAAATATGTTACTTACTGGAATTTGAGGAGATCTTCGAAAAATTGTCAGAATTTTCGCTTTTGTTTGCCTGAGCCGCCATGCTCTGCACTCACATGTTTACTTGGGGACACGTAAATTACAATGACGATACCAGCGGAAGCGGGAGACTGGGAGCATGGACGGAGTGGGGATATTCGCTTTCAAATTACGTGTATGGTGGGACACGAAAATTACTATCTATCAGGAATTATGTGTAATTCGAGAACGGCAATACGAAATATAATTAGCCCTATCACATGACTTTTAAGTTCTACTTCTCGTACAAATACTAACGGAGTTACTGAATTTATACCTTGCTTAATTTCCACACTATATATACAGATTATTACCGAATGGAGAAAAATTTCCCATCGAGATTTGACAAATTAACCCAATGATGAGACAGCTGTTTCGCTCTTGAGGAGCTCATCAGTACCATGCAGAGCGGTCAAAAGACAAATCTTGATAGAATAATAGTATTAATTATTATTTATGAACAAATAACGGTGAAAATTATGGAGGGAAGGTAGAATAAATACCTACTTTTTTTTTAAGATCCAATCTCTGATGTGAGTACAACATCGCTTATTTGTTTCGATTGTAACTCTGCGGAAATTGATGAAAATACGCCGGTCGACATTATTGAGGAAGAAACCTTTGCGGAGAACTCTGTCAACTTGGTTGACGAAGCCAATATTGTCTTTAAAACACCTGCGCCAGCGGAAGCATCCATAGAGTCCAATAAGAAACTTGTTCAATTGTAATTCAAATCACTGAAATTAGAATCATGTTGCCTAATAAATACCCATTATATAGGAATGGAAAACATTTATTATGCGAAGGATGGGCCAAGAAATTTTTAATGTATTTGACAAGAACTATAAGCAGCGACACCTGCTCCGAAAAGGAAAAAACTTGAAAATTAAAGTAAGTGAAGAAATAACGACGAGACTATTTCCCGAAGAGAAGGCTATCGTGTACTATATATACCACCAACAAAAGACGACAAAGGAAACTACCTTGCGCCTAGGGGAAAACTCTGGTCCAGATTCAAAAATACTAAAACTGCCATAACATCTGTACAAAAATCAAAACTAGAATCGGAACCCATGACTGCAAGTAGTACTAATAAAGACCCTGCTGCCGTTTGTAACAAAAGAGTCATTAGAGTTTGTCAAAGTAGCAATTGGTCCGTGCAACGTTATTATACCTGTTATCGGGTGTTCATTTAAATTAGTCATCAAGTCGCCTATGATTTTTTGAGTGACAAAGACGAATTGAAAAAAGCATGTGATTTATTACTTCCTAAAATTCATACTAACATAACCTAAAATCGTAGTGGCACTTGACAGTTGTTGACTGCTGGCGGTTTTCTTCAACGTTTTCCCATTGTGTTATACAGTTGTCATAGCGGTAGAAAATTCCGAAATGGGACTAAAGTGGATGGAGTTTGGGTACATTCGATAGAGGACTATCTCCAAGAATTTCAAGAAGAATTTCCAAATTTTGTCGTGGACTTATAATATGCAGATTAAAAAAACCTTGGTCTTAAGTTCTCAGCGACTATGCAAGGGCATTGTCTTTGGAGGCTAAGAGACCTTGTTGAATGGTAAAGACCCATATGCATTGGGAAAAGAGGATTTCAACTTTCTCTTGCAGGAAATTCAAAGGATTTCGATGGCTACCATTACAGATTTTCTAATTTTTACTATAAACCCCTTTACGCCGCAAAAAGAAATAAGGGCATATAAAAGTCTTGATGCTTTTGCACAAGTGCTGTCGAAGTGGATAGAAGACATCAGAGGCGTTAAGATTAATAATAATATCTGTGTACCTACTATAGGAAGGTAAAAATAATTGTTTTCAATTGTTTAAGTGGTAGTAACGAATACAAATATTTTTACAGGTTATGCATTCCCAAAGAATTAAATCACGCAGCATTAAAAGTGTGGCTAATTTTCTCTCTAACAAGAGAAATATTATCAAGTCACTGCAAATGTGTAGCTGGTCTTGGGGAAGCCTGTACTCATGTTGCAGCCATTCCTTTTTCACTTGAATATGTAGGAAAACAAAACAAATCGGTAACAGATGTGCTGGCATATTGGGTGTTACCAAAATTTAGGACAGGTCTACAACAAACTAGAAGAAATGTGAAGGGTACAGGGGAAAAACGACATTAGTCCACTTTTTTAAGAAAATTAGGTTGAGATGCCATCTTGTAGCATTTTGAGAGTACTATCAGATAGTCGAGACGGGAAAGGCAAATGCGACTTCAGTCCAGAGAAAAATGTGTTAAAATCATTATACTAAGGAAAATCGACATGAGTCCAAGCGCGCCCATGGAAGAACGCCTTCAGTTCATTATTCAGTTTTTTCATTGCATCATCGTGTTTGATTCCAGTGCAATATTGTCTTGCTGTTCGTCTTCAGCTTTGCACTAATTGCTTTTTTGTGTACATTTTGTGGGCATTCTTACCTCGAATGTGATCGAAACATGAGTCTCATTAATAAAAAATATGTATAGAGACTCCGGATGACTGGAAGGAGGAATTTAAATGTCGAATAAAACCCAGCCCGTTTCAACTAATCGACTGTGGAAATGATTTTGATTTTCTGAACTGGGATACTTTCCTTTTCCATATTTTACTCGGTCAAATGCTTCTTTCCTATCCAGACTATAAGGATGTTAAAATTTCAAAATGAGAACCCTAATAATCTCAATCAGCAATCTCAATTTGCGAAAACAAATAAAAACTAAAAGCACTTTAAGAAAGAACCAAAGAGCCGTTGGAAAAGTTGTGCACTGACCTACCTAAAATGGGACGATTTACAAACACTAACCAGATTTCTTGAACGACCAGAGGCTCAAGAATTTTACAAAAAGTTGACCTACGTCGATCAACCCGAAGAAAGTGAAGATTGGCCACCAATTGATGCCTGATCCCGGGGAAAATTGACATTAGTCCATGTGATTCTGTAAAATTTTTGAAATACTGTTTCAAATTTCATAAAAAAATTATATTACTTGTTCTACTTTGTAATAAACATATTTTCTTAACACAAAATATTTTTTTAATATTTTTTTTCTGTGAATCCAAAATTTTTATTAGTTAGGAAACTTTAAAATAGATTTTTCTCGATTTCAGTTTAGGTGGACTGAGGTCGACTACCAAATACGGCCACACCAACAAATGCACCAACAGAACAAAGTAAGATGCCAGAGCTCGATGTACAAGAAGTAAAAGCCAAACAAACAAACAAATCATATAAGGGCCATCGTGGTGTATATGGCCTCTGGACCAGTCACTGTAAATCATAAGCAGCCTCGGAAATCGCCCAGAAGGAGCTGCACTGAATCGAAAGATGGACCAACACCTGGCGAGTCAAGACCAATCCAGCTAAGCGTCAATAAATTCTCTTCACCTACCCACACAACTCACACTAAACAAGCAACACATCCCCAAATGCAAATCCTCACCTACCTTAGCCTAGACCTCCAAAACACCATAAAAAAATCTATAAACCGAGCTAACCTCCTCTACCTGGTACGTGGCCGCTTCAGGGGCTGCGAACCCCAAACCCTCCTCCACACATAGAACACCTTCATCCGACCCATCCTAGAATACCGCGCTCTAATTCACGCCCCCAACTCCCAAAACGCCTCCTCTTCCAGATTTCCGCTTTTGAAACGCACATCAAACGAAAAATTTTTCGACATGACCCCATATTTCCCAGCAACCAAGTCCACCAGGAAACCAAATTCACACTTATAACAGACCGATTCACCAAACTCCGGAAAAACTATATCCCCAGAATCTTAGACAGTCAGAACACAATCGCCATCCACTCTGTACACCACTCACAAACTCCCGTTCAAACACCGAGAAATTAACCGTTTCCCTAAAAAACCGAAACGTAAACACTATACCTATACCCCGACCTTCCTCCGGCACTCCAGGACACCCCACTTTCGATGAGATCACTGAAGTAACAGCGATGGTCCACCTTTCAACTCAAGGACTAGTCTTCCCAATCTTTTTCCCATTTCCAGCTAAGAAGAACCTCAGAACCAACATGGACAAGACCACCAACCAGATTGCCCACGAAGGGCACTCGACAACGTAAGGACAACCACCAAGGAGAAGACCTCAGGACGGAACAAGACGCCACCAGAACATTCCTTTCTTTTTCTTTTTGCTTTGTTTTGTTAATTTTTCTCAAATAAACATTGTATTAGATTTAATATTCCCATTGTAAATTTGAGAGAATTAAGACCTTAGGATTTTGAGGATTTGCTCTTTACAAAATTATTTCATGAGAAATATAAAACCTTAAATTTTAAAGACCTCCGGGCAATAGGGCATACAAAAATTCATTGAGAACAGAAATGTTGCCATTTTCGGTCATGTACCTGCAATGAAATAAGTTTAGCTAAATCCATTATAAACCAAAACCAGTATAAAAAACATAACCTCCAATTCCTCTCGGTTAGGACGCCAGTTTTAAACAAATGTTTGTTACTCTTTGTTTACAACAAAGGCGTATCAACAGATTGTAATTATCAGCTGTTTGGGGCTTCAGTCTCAACTCCTCAATTTTCTTCCATTCATCCAATTGTGAACCATCTGAAAACGCGCGTGTACAAACGCAAAAAACCGAAGACCAAGATGACACGAAAAAGTTAGAGGCTTAACACGATCATAACAAAATAGGTGATGAAAAAAAACCAAATGAAAAGATGTTGGTCTTTTCGAAGAATCGTAAAATGCTTTGAAATATTTATCGGAAGGTTGACGCTTACAGTTAAAGTGTTGATTGAATTTTCAAGCGGTTGTAGTCAGCAGTTCGGTAACAAATCTAATGTAGGGGAGTCTGGGAGCAAATGGTAATCTGAAATACCAGGACAAAAAAAATGCTGTCAGTTTATGTTGGCTGCTTGAATGTAGTCTGATAATTGTTGTTAGTGCTGGAAAGAGTATTGTCAGCTTGTTTGTGTTTATTGTTAGAAGTAGAGTTTTGTTGGTTCATTTGAATTTATTGTAAAGTGATGTTGAACGAACTGTAAAGTGATGTTCAAACAATTGTAAAATAATGTTGAAAGACTGCCCGAGATCCACTTGGTGTTAAGTTCTGTAACCACGCGATGGCAGGTGGTGAGCTTAACACGAAAGGTGTGTTGATGAGTTCACAATGATGTTGCTCTACTGCCTGAGATTCCTTCTGGTAATTTGCTCTGGAACCACGTGATGCCAAGTGGTGAGCTTATTGCGACAGTTGGTTTGGTATTGAGAATGTAAAAGATTCCTTCTGGTAATTTGCTCTGGAACCACGTGATGACAAGTGGTGAGCTTATTACGACAGTTGGTTTGGTATTGAGAATGTAAAAGATTCCTTCTGGTAATTTGCTCTGGAACAATGTGATGACAAGTGGTGAGCTTATTATGACAGTTGGTTTGGTACTGAGAATGTAAAAGGTTCCTTCTGCTAATTTGCTCTGGAACCACGTGATGACAAGTTGTGAGCTTATTACGACAGTTGGTTTGGTATTGAGAATGTAAAAGATTCCTTCTGGTAATTTGCTCTGGAACAACGTGATGACAAGTGGTGAGCTTATTATGACAGTTGGTTTGGTATTGAGAATGTAAAAGGTTCTTTCTGGTAATTTGCTCTGGAACCACGTGATGACAAGTGGTGAGCTTATTGCGACAGTTGGTTTGGTATTGAGAATGTAGGAACTTCATTCTGGTAATTTGCTCTGGAACCACGTGATGACAGGTGGTGGGCTTATTGCGACAATTGGTTTGAAAATGCTGATTATTATAACAATTGTCTTGAAAATGTTGCACGGATATTGTGGAGATCCGAACGTTGAACAAATAATGTTAAGTAGTTTTTTGATATTTAAGTTGAGAATGAAAAAGTTCTGCGTTGAGAATGTGATGAGTGGATCGCTATCTCGAGTCAGTCTGGCCATGTTAGCGCGGTTGATATATCGCGCATGCCTGAGGTGGAAGTACTGAGCGGTATTCCCCCGGACAGACCGAGACGAGCTGCCTTGAGTGCTATTCAGGTTATATTGTTGTCTATTCATAGTTTGTTAATGGTGTTTAAGATATATTATATTATAATATATTAAATTATTATATTTTATTTTCAGAATTTTGGTGACTTGGGACCAATAACAGAAAAGAGGAGAGAAAAACTAGCAAAATACAAGATTACCCTGCTTTTACATCATCATCACTAATCAGATGCTTAGAGTTTTTTAAATGCTTTCATGCACTGAATTTGGAGTATCCAGCTGAGAGGAAACATATGGTATTTTGTTCAAGAATTGGTTTTTAAACTTCCCTATAAGAACAAACTAAGTACTACAGACAGTGTCACTTGTGACGTAAGTCGTCATCTTCCTAAAGAATAAAAGAACTTTATGTGTTAGGATATTCTCGAGGTTAGCGGCTAACCTGGTTGCCTCCAGAGTCAACATTAGTAGAACATTAGCTATTAAACAACAGCTGAAATTATGTCAGAGATTTGTGTCCAAACAGGGGTTTATAACAAGTATCGTTCCTGGCAAATATAGTCGGTCAAGTATTCAAACCGATTTAATGACTAGTGAATCGTTTTTGAATAATTTTGAAATAAACACATTGTATATGAAAAAAATTTCTATAAATAACAGAGTCTATAAAGACGGCGACGTTGTCCTGTTAAAAGAAAAAGATCAAAATAATATACCTCAAGTAGGTGTTATACTCTATATTTTATTGAACGAAGTTGATAAAGAAGTCTGCTTTGTTTTTAAAAAAATAATTTTACCAAAGTTTAATGAACATTATTTGTATGCATTTGAAGCAATGATTTCTGACACAATCAGGTCTACTTTATTTTCGAATGTCCAGTTTTTACTTTCCGGACCCACCATATCTGATGCTCATCTGACTAAAAAATATATATCTCATTATACTGAACTTATACCTTACAACTTCTATATCAGGGCTATAAAGTATAATATTGTTTATTGTACTATTTACTAAAGAAGTTTAGAGACAATGGTACTACTTTATATTTGTTATTGTAAATAAAAGTTTTGTTTGGGTTAAATGTTTCTATAAAATATTTTTCATTTTTTGTTTTGTTTAAATAAACATTATATGATGTAAATATTAGTTTATTTCAAATAAGTGAATCCACTATAACATTCCTTTGTGCAACAGCTTTATGTAAAATCAAGCAGACCTATAGATTTTTTATTGGTACGTACCTGTGCCCATCAAATAGATATATAACCAACACGTTTTCTTATTGATTTTGTTTAAGTGGTAAGTACTAATAATTAATTAATTGTTTCATATAGGGCTTTACCTAAATGATCGATCGTTTTACTAAATATGTATTTGTTTAAAAAGTTTCAGAACACGTTGGATGGGTAACTTTTAAGCTCCCCTGAGACAAATTGCTTAAGAGCAAGTGAAACTGAAATATTTTTCCGAAAATGATCTAGCTGATTTAAGATTGTCGCATCCATAATACATGAGTGTGTCAAAAAAGTACGGAATATCGACAGTATCGATATTCCATATTTTTTTTTTATACACTATATAAATATACAGGGTGGAAAGTTTAAATGGAATAAATTCAGTATCTTCACTGCAATTGATTTTGCGAAAAATTCCTGAAACACGTCGACTTTTGTTTTTGAATTGCCACTTTGTAGACTGATCAGCTTTCTTTTGTTTTGAATCAGGGGGCTGTAACCACCCTTAAGTTTTTTTTTTTTTTTTTCAAATGGGAAGATATGTCAACGGACCTCACTCCTCTTGACTTTTTTTTGTGGAGGTATCTTAAAAGTAAAGTCCACACCACAAAACCCGATAATCTTGAAGATTTGCAACAACGTATTATCTATGAGATTCGGCAAATCACTTCAGAAATGGGTTTTATTATTGTCTTGCATTTTGTCAAGAAGGACTTGGTGAACATATTGAACATCTGTTACATTAAAAAAACATTATACTTACCTAAAACGAGATTTTTTAAATTCAAGTCCTACACTTTTCAAACAGTAAAAATACCAACAAAGAAATAGATTAAAGTTCTTTTTATTTATTTATTCTTACATTATTAGCTGGAAAAGTATAAAAAAATATATCGTTGTACTCCTTTTTTTATAAGCTTTCCAATGATGTGTCGGTTGACATATCGTCCCATTTGAAAAAAAAAACTTAAGGGTCGTTACAGCCCCCTGAGTAAAAACAAAAGCTCATCAGGCTAAAAAGTGGCGATTTAAAAACAAAAATCGACGTGTTTCAAGAATTTTTCTCAAAATCAATTGCAATGAAGATACTGAATTTATCCCAGTTAAACTTTCCACCCTGAATAAAATATAATGTCCATAACATCTTTACAATTGTTACTCCGCGATATGAAAACTGAATATACAGAAGTTCATTACCTGTGCACTTGCTGGAGTTTTTTTTTTTTAATTAGATGTAGGGTGCCTAATGAACATCCGTCACTACTGGAAGCCATGAATAGGTTGGTTACGAATGATCATACTTGGAAAGAATCCTGGTATTTTGGATGCACAGGTAGGTACTTTGCAATTATTTGGCTTCTTCTAATAAGTGATTTATTACTTTTAAAGATAAATACACAAGAGAAGGCGACTGAGGAATACTTGGTAGCTCAGGTGCTAGAAAAATCAAAGGTCGTGCTTGAATTGCCAAAGGAAGACGTTGAAACAAATGTGACCAAAGGAAGTACCAGCGGTAGTTCATTCTCGTCGTTAGGATCATCAATCAAGGACACTTTTGAGCCTAATTCGCTAGAAACTACCGATGATGCTATCGAATATATTGCTGGCTATATCGATGCCTTTTTGCCAAAGTATTGTAAGCCGCAATTTTGCGAAAATAGGTTTCTGTCTATCGTAAGTAACTGGTTGCAAGGAAGTACCTGCAAAACTATCGTAAACATATATTGACGGTTTTGGTGGAAATAACTATTTTTATTTTAGCGTAAGTAAACAGTTTTCTATTAAGCAACTAGCAAATTATCGTAAGTTGCATATTTTATTAACATATGCACCACCAAAGTAACGTAAACAACATCACGTGACGTCGCTTACGATATCGGTTGCGTTGGATACGATAATTAGTGTTTAGTTTACTTTTACAAAAGTGATTTCTGGTAAGTGTTTTTTTTAACAATTATTGGTAATTAAGCTGTTATTACAACAAGAAATGTTATTTAAATTATTTCAAAAACTAAGGCATTCATGTAGTTTTGCGAAACACGCGTTTTAATTCGTATTTTTTATTTAATTGAAATAATTCTTTTCCTAACCTCTGAACTTTCTAAAAACATTTCGACAGCATTTTTGTTTGGTAGTTTTAAGTGGTTATTCTGTAAGGATACGTTAAAATTTAACGTGTCGGTTAAAATTTTAATATTTGACTGTATATTGTATTCTGTACCACAAAATGTAACGGTACCGCTAAATTGCTAATTTTTTAACCACCATGGTTAAAATGTTCGTGAAATGTCGGAATCGCTCAGCACGAACCAATCGAATGATTTGAATTTGTTCGTACTGTCAAATTTATTTACGAGTGGGGCAAACCCGAGGTTCCTGAGTCACAGATCAGGCTACGCCGCTCATCTGATCAACACCGTAAGATGGTTGGCTGCAAAGGAAACCACCACAAGACGTAGTGGTGGTACGTTATGGTCAAAGACCTCGGGGATACTGGCTTCACTGCCTGTTCCGCGAGGAGTAAACCACTATAAAATAACACCTAAGTCAAGGTAGAACAGCATATGTAGAGAACTGCATGGCCAAGAGGGTGATCCTGTGACATGCGGGGTTCTGCTGCAGGTGACCTTTTTATCCCTTGCTTACAACGAAAAAGAAAAGGGAGACTCGCCCTTAACAGGGTCAAATAGAGAGGCTTAAGAAAGGCGATTACGAAATCCAGCAAGAGGAAGGGTTGGAATAATACTCTCAAAGCGGACCCACTTCTGACAATGGAGTAATAATTAGAAGCCATACTGGATAAAATTGTGGAAAAGAAGAAAGAGGCTGCAATAAAGACCCTGTTTTCACCAGATCCACAAAAAACCGGACTGGTTTGGCCTATCTGACTTTGCAAAAGGGTCGGAGTTTCTGAGAAAATAATTAAGTAGGGTTTTGAACAAAAGATTACCAATGGTCGACGTTCTGAGAAGCTGAATAGCCCTACGACCCAATACAATGCCCTCTGGTGATTCTGATTTCTCTCCTTTAACAATAAACGTATTGAACAATAAAATTGTGCAAGGAAATATTTATATTCTTTAGATTTATCGGCTGTTGGCAACCTGATCTACGATAACCCGGTGAAAAAGTCGATCCATTGACATGCTGTTTTCCCGCTCCAGTCTCATAACAGATGATTAAATAATTTTCACACCTACTCTTTTGGAGCGGTCAAAATTTACTAGTTAACCTACTCATTTTAACAGTACGGTAAATTTTTTGGCGGTTTTTGGACCATACAGAATGCAATTTTTAAAGTAACGATCGTCAAAATTTTAACCATACTCTAAATTTAAGTTTTGTCGTATATAAAGCTTTTAAATCTATAATTATCCTTTATCATAAATTGTTTTCTTTCTTTGTTGTTTATCAAAATGTATTTTTAGAAGTGGAACAATGTCAAAAACGCGGGCTGCTAAAATATTGGAAACCGCTTTTGCAGCCGTCCAAAGTTCTACAATTAAACTTGTCGATTATGACGCTTCATCAGACACAGACAGTGAAGATTTTATGTAAAGAGATGAAAGTCAAGAAACAGATGATGACATAGAGACCGGACAAGTGGGCAATAAAGGAAAAAGGAAAAAGAAACAAATTAACAAAAAGTCTGTTAAAAAAATTGAAAACTGTTTTGGCTTGGGAAAACAAGTAAACGCCGTACCATGCAAAGAAAAATGCCAGAATCAATGCGCACAAAAATTTAACAATGTTAAGCGACAGGATGTCCATGAATTTTACTGGGGTCTAGGATCTTATGAACGGCAACGGAACTGGCTTCTAACTTGCGTTGAAAGCGTGCCAATACGTCGCAGGGTTCAAGTAGCATCGGTGAGCCGAAGACAAAGTACATTTAAATATTTCATAAATTGGAATGATGAACGTTTAGAGGTTTGCCAACAATTTTTGTTAAAGACTCTCGATATTTCCCAAATGACCTTAAGATATGCTGTTCAGAATGCTGTCCAGAAATCAGCGAAACCTAATGGAAGAGGTAGACATGTACCACACAATAAGACAAGCGATGAAGATAGACGAGAGATTCATGACTTTATTAAAAAACTTCCAGCAGTTCCATCCCACTATTGCCGAAACAAAAGTGACCGCAAATATCTCCCTAATGAACTTAGAAATATTAGTTTTGTACAGGCTTTTTTTAAAGGAACGAGAAAAAAAAAGGCAAACCTCAATTATCACTACAGGTTTTTCGCGGTATATTTCTAAAAGATTTTAATGTGGGCTTTCATCAACCAAAAAAAGATAAATGTCGAATGTGTGAATCCAGAAAAGATAATGCTTTTCAAGAAACAGAAGCTTCAAAAGATGCATTCAAAAACATTTGCAAATGAAGGAACAGTGTAAGGAATTATTTTTAACTGACCAAAAAAGGCATCTTACAGAAGACGAATTACATTATGTTTGTGCAAACTTCGATTTGCAAAAAGTGCTGAACACCCCCCATGGGGATAATTTGCTTTTGTATTACTCCAGAAAGTTACTCCAGAAGTATGAAACCGTGTATGAAAGTGGTACCAGAAATGGCATTTGTTTTATATGGGGCGAATCAGATGGAAATAGAGAATGTAATTAAACATGTACAATAATTTTTAAATACTTGGAGAGTCTAGATGAGAAATGTTTAAAACATGTGGTACTTTACTGTGACAGTTGCTCAGGGCAAAACCGGAATCGTGCAATGTTAATAATGCTTAAAAGATTTATGCAAAAATTTGCTCAACATTTAGAAACAATTAAGATTGTTTTTTTGCTACCTGGGCATACTTACATGCCGGTGGACTCGGTCCATGCAAATATAGAAAGAGCTATTAGAAAAATGATAGTGTGGGCACCTTCCGAATGGGATACCATTCTTAGAAATGCGAGAGTTCACCCAAAACCTTGAAGTTGTGAGAATGCAGCATTCCGATTTTAAAAATTGGAAAAAGACAAGCAATATTTCAAAAAGGAATACCCAATTTCCAAGTAAATTATACCTATTACCATTAGTTCAATCAGGCAAAACATTGTAAGTGCAACGAGTGGTAAGTATTGTAAGTCATAGGGTTATGATATTTTACTATCAGTAAAATGTGTCGCCAAAGTAATGTAAATGCTCAAACTACAACTAGACGTAATTTTATTTAAGAAAACCCGTTTTTTTGTGAAAAACATTATTCAAAATACTATAGTGTATATCTTTCCATTTCAGTAGAAATTTATATTTAGGTTCATTAAAAAATAACTCCTCCCTAAAATTACTTGCTTACGATAGTTTGGCAAAATGGCATCGATATAGCGAAAAAAATTAAAAAATCGTATCCAGAACTAGGGGATTATACCTATCAGATAAAGTCAGCTGATCACAGCTACAATTTGCCCTCATAGGTACAGCAATTATCTTTTGGAGGTCTTGTTAAACCCTCATCTGACTTTTTAATAACTATTAAAAAGTGGAATAAATGTTTTGAATTACATCATCCTAATGGGCAATTCCGAAAAGATTTTTGTATTGTAAAAAAACTAGCAATTAAGATAAAAAGACGGGAAACTATCTCCATTGATGTAATACAATTATTATGTAAATTACGGACAATTATACGGATGAATTTTTTGAATTTGAAAAGGTCGTCCGAAAAAGGGCAATTTGGAAAACGTAAATATATATCCAGTACTCCGAATTCAGACTACAAGAGAAAATTGTAAAAAAAAAATCGTAAAACAATTAATTAAATAAACATACATATAGATTATACCTATATACGTTATATATTACATGCGTTTCCTTGTTTTATTTGGTATTTAAACTAATACTATTCGGATTTTTTTGTTTTAAAATGTTATTATGATAATAAGATGTCTTACAACAACAAAATACAAATATATATTGTCAAAATTAAGGACGATAATTTGTACAAATAAATAAAACAGCCCGTGCGCCCATAGTCCATAATTATGAGACTCTGGTCCGCCGGTGAATTCACGTATCCCCACCACCGCGACGAAAAAATCCACACATCTAGCAATTCTCTAAATCCATTATCATTGGCCAAATTCCATGTCCGGAATGGTACGTTGCTTTAAATTGGTGCTTTTATGCAAGATGTTTATTATCGCCGCTTCTATCGAATTTTAGAACGTCGTGACACGGGCGGATCGACGACGAAGCATAAAAGCTCCGAAACGACAAGGGACAAAAATTTCGCCCATAAAGAGGCCAAGATTCATCTCAAAACGCCGCGATTTTTATTGCCGAGCGACAAGCAACAAAAATCGCGTTGCATAAAATGGGATTAAGCATGTTCCGGCGGTACTCAAGTGAACCTTTTGTCTCTACTGACCTGGTGCAGTGTGCAGCCCCATACGGTCAAAAGTTTTAATTGTTTTGATGTTTTCCTTTATAAACAATTTGGCGCCCAAAAGTTGTAAGATTTAGTTGAAAATTCCGAATAAGCTGGGAATTGTTAATAATATAGGTTAACACGTTGTCATTAGAAAAGTGACACCCTTCATTGGGACTGTCCCAATAGGTAGTGTTACAATTTTAGACAACTCTCATGGGACTTTGCGGATGCGGCCGAGGTAAAGAACGATCCTACGTTAACGTTGAACAACATCGGAACGAAAACCGATCTGACTCCGGTTCAGGTAGCGAGACTAGACGCTTGTGTGAAGTCTTATTTTGAAAAGATCTCGGATGTACCGTTGGGATGCACGGATTTGATTAAGCACAAGATCGAACTTCACGACGATGCTACTCCAGTGCGCTCTAGGTGTTATCGTGTCAGTCCGTTCATTCAGAAGCTCGTAGATAAGGAGATAGAGGAGATGTTGGCGCTGGGAGTTATCGAAAGAGCTGATTCGGAATGGAATTTGCCTTACCTGATGATTCCCAAGAAGGATGGAACTTATCGTTTCGTAATCGACTATCGTGGTGGGGTGAATGCTCGGTCTAAGAGGAAGACGTATCCGTAATATCTCTCACATGCTAGATAGTTTGGGAAACGCGCAGTATCTCAGTAGTTTGGACATCCGAAGCGCGTACTGGGAGATACCAATGGACGAGGCGAGTAAGCCCATGACCGCATTTTCGGTACCGGGTAGGGGCGCCGGGCACTTTTCAAACTTTGGTAGATCGTTTATTTACACCTGACTTAGAGCCCTACGTTTTCTCTTACCTTAATGACATAATCGTGTGCACCCCGGATTTTGAAACGCATGTGAAGGTGCTAGAAATCGTCTTCCAGAAACTGTTACAGGCCGGTCTGATTCTCAAAGAAAGTAAATGCGAATTTTGTAAAACCGAGCTGCGTTATTTGGGATATTTGGTGAACCGTCAAGGGTTAAATGTAGATCCGCGGAAGGTCAGTGCCATCGTTGATATGCCTCAGCCGAAGAATGTCCGAGAAGTTCGGCGAATAATTGGGATGCGGAGTTGGTACCGACGTTTTATACCGAATATTTCTACCCTGGTGTCACCACTAACTTAAATCGGAAACGCAACCGATTTGTGTGGTCAGAAGAGTGTGCTAGAGCTTTCGTGGAAGTTAAGAACGTTCTGATAAAGGCACCAATACTTTCTTGTCCGGATTTTAGTAAACCTTTTACGGTACAGTGCGATGCTATCGACGTGCGCATAGGTGCGGTATTAACTCACGAGATCGATGGTGAGGAGAGAGTTATTAGTTATCTCTCACGCGCACTACTGTCAGCGGAGAGACGATATAGCAAGACGGAAAAGGAATGTCTGAGCGTAATTTATGCGATTGAACTACTCCGGTGTTATCTAGAAGGATCCCACTTTCCGGTCGAGACGGATCACTATTCGTTACTGTGGTTAAATAATTTGAAAGAGCCGTTGGGTCGTCTAGGGCGCTGGGTCATGAGGTTGCAGAATTACGACTTTCACGGGCAGTAGAACCATCAGCGCTGGTAAATCTCTTGGGGGACGCGGACGATACCGAGCGACCGTCGAAGGACCGATGGTACGTGGAAATGATCCGGAAGGTATTGGCCAACCCACTAAGTTATCCAAATTTTAGAACGCGCGGGGGCAAACTTTTTACGAAGGTGTGCGGATGACCATGGATGGAGACTGGTTGTTCCGAAGGAAAAACGGCAGGAGTTGCTAAGTCGCTATCATGATGACGCGACGACAGGAGGTCATCTCGGGGTTTACAAAACGTACAACAAAATCCAACAGAATCATACTTGGCCGCGGATGAAAGCGGATGTGTGTCGTTATGTAAGGAAGTGTTCTGTTTGTACTAGCGTGAAACCGGAGCCGAGATATCCCGCCGGAACGATGGGAACCCGACCGATCATAACCAAGCCGTGGCAGATGATCAGTGCTGACCTTTTGGAACACTTCCTCGGAGTAGTAATGGACAAGAGTACGTGCTCGTCATTACTGACTACTTTAGTAAATTCCCGTTTTTCATACCTTTACGATCACCGACGGCGCGCAAAGTAATCGACGAAATAGAACAAAGGGATGTTTGGGGTACCGGAGTTTACAGTTCGGTAGGAGTCGCGAGTTTCAAGAGTTTTTGCGAAACTACGGAGTGAAACCTTATTATAATTCGTTGTATACTCCCCAGAATAACCCCACGAAACGTCAATATGACGCAAAACGCCGGGACGTTAACTACCGGGTGGATGACTTAGTGTGGAGAAGAACTTACCCAACTACCGAAGGCACTAAGCATTTCAGCGCCAAGTTAGCTAAACGATTTGCTGGACCTTACCGTATAAAACAGCGAATCGGAAAGAACGTGTACTTGTTGGCCGACGAGAATGGTAGAGAATTGGGTGGATGGCACGTAAAAGATCTGAAGGCTGATCAGACTCTGGCTGCCGATGACCGTAGTTCCGGTGACGAGTCAGATCTCGAAAACTGCGACGAAACCGATGATTATCACTCGGACTAGTTTTTCATTGTAGTTGACTTATTTGGGCTCAAACAACCTGACCCCTGGCGTAGGCCAAAACCACATAAATGAGTGGAAACGCTCATGGTTGTAGGATGACTGTTTTCAGTTAAGTCAATTCTGCATTGGACTCTTTTACGGGGGTTATGGAGGTGACCTCATTACGATAGAAGGTCATAGCGCCATAGCGCCCGGATAGGGAGGTGATGGATTTGTAGTTGAAGGTATTGTAAATCTCAATACTTTTGTAGGGAAAGTAGAATATCTTCCCAATTTTCGGACAATTTTTTTGTGATTGTATTTATTGCTTTTATCTTTTCCACTTGATTAAGACACTGTCAAATCTATAATTCATATTATATTTTATAGGAAGTGCACTAATCATATTTGTAGACTATTGAGGTGAGACTAGACCTTGGATACTTGTTAGGCAGAACAATGGAATAATAGTGATGCTATGTGTTATATTTTTCTTGCCACCCACCTTATGTTGAGATTTACTATAATAATCTATATTTTTCTTGTTATTATACTGCTCATATTTTCTACTATAATTCAGAGGAGAACCGCAAAATATAGTTTCCGGTTAGTTTCTGGGATTATTTCGGGTAGTTTCGGATGGTTCCGGGTTGTTTCCGGGCTAGTTCCAATACAATATTTCGAATTCTCAGAGGAAAATCTTATATTACCGGCTGTGACCTTGAAACTGATGGAGTTGGCTCTTGTGGAGAGGATGGTTTCATCAGTATTTTTATTTTTTTTTTGATTATGGATTTGAGGGGCGTCTACCGGAACGGTAGGGAGCCCGCAAACCCGTCCATTTCTGGGGCGGTCGGTTGTGCCTGGTGTGGGGGCCGGAGGAGATCGGGGTATGGAAGGATGTACGTATGGGAGGAGAAAATGATTGAGTGAAAAGAGACAATAAGAAGAGGCTTGGGCTACGGTTCGGTGAGTACGCCGAGGGGTGCTCACCCCAGTCTCTTCAGAATGTTTGGACGTGGATTTGACGGTGGGTCTGCGGTCGTACACCTCGCACAGTCGAGATATTTTTTTTGAGGTAGTTGGTCATTGTGGGAGGGTCCGCGAAGGTGACTTCGAAGGAGTTCTCGAACCTGGATCGCGTGTCCTTGGCGGTGCCGTCGGGCCGACAGCATAAGGGGGGAGGACGTTTCTGCACCGGCGCGAAATTGTCATCATACGCGAAGCAGAGCGTTCTCGTGGTGTTGATTACGTTCTGCATTAGAGATAACGGGCATATACAAAAAAACGATAGGTTTTGCAGTGCCGCGCGACTAAACCGAGATTCGCTTTTTTTCGTTCGAGATTTTGACGAGTTCACATTCAACGTAAAGTTTGCTCCTGATAAAAGGGATTGCTCCAGAGAAAACGCGTTTGCGGATAAGCATCGTTGAATGTGAGTTATTTCGATAACAAATCGCTTTAGCGGATAAATCGTTAAATGTTGAGATTTCGGAGAGAGGTAAGAGAAACTACTTTATTTCGTGCAGACCTTGACTATTCTCTTTCAATCAGATAGGCAAATTCACCAGCACTTACTAGGATCATTTGTACCACCTCAAAGGGATAATAGCTGTGAAAATTCTTTCATGGATGCACGGAGTTTAATTCACGTGGAAACTGGTGTAATTTCCCAGGACCAGCAGGAACTGCAGAATCTTAGACTCCCAGGATTCGCCAGAAAGTAATTAGTAAGGACAGGACAGCTCCAAAACCGGCAGGAATCGTAATAGTTTCAGAAGATAAGTAATCAATCAAGTTTCTCAACATATTTTGGAACATGATATACCCAACAGATTCTGAAGTGACATCCATTTGGAAGTGATCACAAAAAAGCAATTCGATATGCAATTCTCCAATAAAAATTCTTACCTTAATCTTGGCGCGTTTAGTAACCACGTCTGATGTAATAAGGGAATTTATAAGTACATATCGCCGGCTGAATGTAAGAAGTAGGTAACTCGAAATTTAGGCATTTTGAGTTATCTACTGTATGTTAAACTAGACACCATACAGAATTTAATGCAAAAAGAATGAGGGTTGTTGTCAACAACTATAGAGGCATTTGAATTGACAACCTCTCAATCTGTTTTCACAATATCAATAAACTGTTTTGGCAATTTCTCCAAAAACGCCCAAAACAACGAATTATGAGTTACCTAGTTGTTGCAATCAGCCGGCGATATGAATTCAACGACACAAATACACGTGTTCAACACTTCCACTTGAACTTTTTCAATAAACCTTAACTGTATTTGGAAAATAACTAGCATTCTATGCTTAGGTAGCTTCTTGAAACTGCTCGTGTAAACAAACAAGAAGTCTCAAATGTGTGAATGTAGGCATGAACTACAACAACCTTGATTTTCCCGTTGTGAATATCAGTAGCACCCAAAAGTTTAGATACCAACCTTAATAATGTCAAATATCGAAACTTTTTTATTTACAGTCATATTATACACATTGCTTTTTTCAATTTAGTTAATCATGATTATTTATGACAGTGTAATTAAACAGGAGTAGAAAAAGTAAATGAATGTAAGTAGACATGATGTGTACATTTATGATAAAATAAAAATTGAAGAACTTTGCGAACAGAGAAACGCACGTGAGAAAGAAAACAATGGTTCTTCTTGTGAAGCACACAGGAAATATTAGAGTATCTCTCCAACCACTAACATGAATTGAAGAAGGATTGATTACACTTGAATCGGCAGTTACTTCTTTGAACAGACAGAGCACCTAGTTGATAAACCTAATTCGAGTATGCTGAATTAAATGGTGCTAGCCGTTTTTTAAACTTAACGCCGCCCATTTTCGAGAAATTTGCTATTGAAAGTTCTAATCCTAAAAACTAAACAACTTGTAATTTTTGTCATATTTTGACTGTTTATCCAAATTAAATCAACAAAACACGGTCGGATTTTTTCTGGTAAAGTACAAAAAAGCTAAATGCTCTATTAAGTGAGTACAAACTGGACAACAAAAAGTTATCGATGTTGGCAACATGTATCGCGTCAACTGGCCGATGTTGGCAACATCGGGCGGCATGGTCGTAAATTCGGGTCGTCCCTCTCAACTGAATTTAACGAACTAGAACATCTCACGGACTATATAACCTGAAGCCCTAAAACGTGTCCTGTTGTTAAATAATAGCTATTTATGGTATAAGTGAATAAAGACGAATTTTATCCACGAAAAAACAGTTTAGCACACGAGGCGCAGCCGAGTGTGATAATGTTTTTGAGTGGATAAAATTTCTTTATTCACGTGTATCATACAATATTTTTTTCAATTTCTAATTTTTAAAAAGGTTTATTTCTTAGGTAATTCATTTACATAAATTGTACTATTACTAATTTAATGAATACTTAAAGAATGAACTTTAACTCTACTTTTATTAAGTACATTGGAAGATAACTTGACCTCTCTTTCGTCAAGTGCAGTGGATGTTCCAGGCCTTACATTTCAATTTACATCTGGCAAAATTTTTCTTGACGTGGATATTTTTTGAGCAACTGATTCGTCGATATAATTAATTTTGTATTTCGTTAGTCTCCTAGTATAAACTGGTTTCACGATTTTTACATAATTTAAAATTGAAACGTTTTTTTTTCTTCTCCTGTGAACTTACTCTTCTAGGGCTTACTGGTTATGCAGATTAGGCCGACGATATTTTTATAAACAAACCATCGATAGCAACGAAAATTTGAAAGATAGTGCGAATTTTAATTTTTTTACTTTATTCGTGTTGTCAATAGCAACGTGAATAAAGTGTTGCTATAAACATTTTATTCACTCTTTTCCCATTTTATTCATCCTTTTGATTAAACTACTGCTTTAATAATGAGATTTGATATATAAAATGAGCATTTTATTAGGAGGAATTGGAAAAAGTTATTTTTTCTACTTTGGTGTTCATTGTGATACTAAAAGTAGTTGCGCAATGAAACTTATTATGCAACTGCTTTTGTTTTTTTTTATTTGATACGTATTATGTTGGTATTGAGTATTTCTAGCCAACTCCTGCCGAGGTCAAGCCACCTGTCAACTTTTCAGGTAAAAAACATAATCACAAACACAACCAGTACTACCTAAGCCTAAAAATCCCTAGAATATTTAAAGAGCAGAATTTTAACATATTCATAAAACGAATAGCTCCAAAGTAGAAAAAATAGTATATTACACTCGTTTAACGAGGCATTGTGACATTCGTTTTACAAACCCACTCCTGTCGCAATAAGCCTCTTGTTAAACTCGTGTAATAGTGTACTATTGTGAGATAACAGAGAATATCAAAAATCGTAAGAAAATTAAGTGCTTAAAAAGAAAATAAACAAGTGAAGTAAAAGTGGAGCTGGTACCATTTCGGAACACAATACATACAATGGTTTTGCTTGTTATAAAATTACAAAAAAGAGATAAAAAATTGCAAATCTTAGTTGATATGTTTTCATTGGGGGCTTTTTTCTTTCAATAGGATCGAATTTTTGTCCAAATATTTTTGATCAATCTAATATTCAAAGCCGAACACTGCCTAACAACGCCAAAAAAATACCAATCAAACTTTATTAAACTTCATTGTTGTCACAAAATCGGAATGCTAAGTCTTCGGCATAGAATTTTTTAAATTCAGTGTTACGGTTTTGGCGACGTATCATATCGACACGTAATCCAAGAATTTCAAGAAAAAATTCCTAGGGTTCATTTGAGCCGCAATGGGTTGTTCAAATTGTTTTGTCAATTATTATTTTACTGGAAATACGTACATCGGTTCTTTTACTTCACTGTTTACATTAATTGCCAAACTTTTAACCTATTTTCTCTGACTGTCAAAAATTTGAATTTCTGCGTCAAAACTGTTGTCCCTTTCAAGCCCCGATTCCAGTGAATAAACATTGAGGAACTCTGTGTTTTCCTTTGTCGCGTGTTTAGGAAATGTTTGGCAACCACGGAGGAATTAGCAACATACATAAACTTTGTGTTTTCATCTGAACAACTGAAAGTCGCCTATAGTTGTAGCTTGAGAAAGCGCAACTCAGTGTTTCCACTGATGTGAAAAGTTGCAGCAACATGGAGGAGGAAGACGTGTTAATATCGCGTGTCGATTTTTCCTTTGGTGTTACCGCTAGAAATGGGAACAATCAACATTTGTTTCCGAAACAATGAGGAAGATTCGAAAACAATCAACAGAAACAATGTTTCTTCAGTGAAAACGAGGCTTTAGAGCAGAAAGTTAGGAGATTATAACTGCATAATGTTGAAATAACAAGTGACTAATTCAAATTTATTCCCCCCTTACAATGCTCAAGATACTCTATTTCAAGAGGATGTAATACACGTCCTGCAATGATGAATGTAAAGGTCCCCCCAAATCCACCTGGAGGCTGCAAGCCAGAACCTTCTGAGTTTCAGATCCTACTCTAGCAAATCCACAATCTGAGAACTCTGAAGATAATGAGCTCCGAACTAAATTATTCACATTAAAAATTTAAATATATCTAAGTCGACCTCCACAAACTTTAATGAGCGTAAAATTACAAATGGAACATGTTTCCGCAGAACACTTCATCATCAGCCCCAATTTAACAAGAGATTAATGATACAATTGATGAATTACAAGAGGGGTTTTTACCTTAAAGAATATAAAAAATTAAAAATAAGAATGATAGACACGAGGGAGTGACACAATAATGCCGCTGTGTGGTCTAAGTGTCGGTGAGTGGAGCAAATTCCCTCACACCCCTTAATACATAATCTAATTTAATCTAATGTTCTGTCTTCTTTTGTATTCATGGCCACTCTGCAGAAACAATTGTCAAAGACAATGAAATGGGCTTAAAAGCGTAGCTTTTTGAGTCAGATGGCCTTGCCGCGCTATCCTAATGCGCCCTCTATCGTCTCCTGTTTTATTTGTCATTAAGGTGTGTATTCATCTGAGCACGAACGGTACCGAGGCAAGGCGAGGCCGAACGAATGCTGCGTTTGTAAATATCACGACCAGCTACATTATCCCGGCCTGCTCATAACTGCATAACCGCATGGTGCTGGTCACTGGGAGTTTTGTGCATATCTATTTTTCTGTAGCATAACCACCTCTCCACGGTTTTGTCACTAACGCCTCCAGATGACATTTTGAATTTTAAAATTGTCAAATGCTAATTCTCGCTTGTCGGTGTTTTCAGAATGAATTTGGTGCATGAAAGCTGCTTCCTTAAGTAGCCCCTAGCCGATCAAGCTGCTTGATCAAACGGTTCAGGCAATCGATTGACGAGCGCTTCAATCAACCTTCAACAAACTTTCAAGCAACCCTTCAATATTTTGGTACAAATGCATTCTCAGTTGAGTCTGTCTGTTTAAATCTGTCGTGAAGTGTTTCTGGTGTTTAAAATGCTTGTGACTGCCGCAATGCTTGATCAAAGTTGGCCTAGATGGTCCAGCACACTCGTCAACCGCTTGCGCCATTAAACTTTCTATCGATCACAGTCAACGCTTGTCTCAAGTGTCAACGGGTTTCTAGAGGTTCCTTGACGTTCAATCGATTGAGTCCAGCGTTTGATCAAAATGTTTGACCGTCGAGGGGCTGCCTTGAGTGCTATTCAGGTTATATTGTTGTCTATTCATAGTTTGTTAATGGTGTTTAAGATAAATTAGTATTATGAAGTCTTAGAAGCTGTTATGTAGATGTAATTCTGTAACTCAATCACTTTTGCCGATTTTCATACACCAACTAACCTAAAATTTGAGTGTCATAAATTGTCATCTTCGAAACGTCTCATTTGATTTAAATTCCTAGTGAGTGGCGCCCTCAACGGCCAAAGGTGCCGTTCACTCGGAAATATTTTCATAATGCATTTTTTACGGAATGGCCAGGCCGGGGATTAGATACAGCGGGCCGTGGTAAATATTTTGGGTGCGAACACTCTGCCAAGGTAACGAACGAAGGACCGATCCATCTGTGCGAACCGCAGTGCCAACCTAGTTAAAGCAGGATGCCAGAAGTCAACTACGTGAATATTTACAATCGCGGCATTCGTTCTGCCGCGCCTTGCCTCGGTACCGTTCCTGCTCAGATAAATACGCGCCTTTCCTCGTCCGAGCGGTGTGTGTTGTGCATTGTGAGTGAATTTTTTATGTGTTCTTCGTAAAATTCTTGGCAATTCCGAACCACAAACGTCATCGAAGTTCTTCGAAAGAATTTAACTCATCGAGTTTGAAGAATAAAGAAAATAAATAAGAATTTTGTCCAACTGGGAGAACCGAAGCTGTCGTCATCATGGCGGCCATCGCTGGGATCGTTCGGAAAGCAGAAGTAGCCACGCAGCGAGGAACAAAATTCAGCAAGTAAGTTAATTACACATTTATTGTTTTTGTTGAAGGTCGGATTAAAGGAGGAGGAATGTACGGAATTGACCACGAAATGTCCACCATTTTCTAACTGTACGATGCTGAGTGCTCCAAGATGAAGAACTGACTGCCTCAGTCCCAGAAGCGGCGATTCGCAGAGACTCTCGTCTTGCTACCTTACAAACTCAGGTTGAAGTTAACCTTGCAGCCCTGGGTAAACTTCTGACCTTTTTATTTAAAGAAGAGGAAGGGGGCAGAGATGTCCTTCCTATGATAGAGTTGGCATCCGATGCAGCGAGGTTACTTCTCGATTTGCATTATAAAGAATCAATTTCGAGGCGAGGTTTAAGGGCTATGAACTTAAACAAGGACTTGAAGGATACTTCGAGTCAGGCTCCAGTAGATGTTAAGCTGTCAACTTCGAAAAACTTATTGAAAAACAATCGATCATCGACCAAGCAGGGACAATTTTGAGGACAGTGCAATCAACAGAGACCGAATTCGTCCCTTTTCTCCAGACATATCCGTTACTATACGTACTTGAATGATATCTTGATAATCGGTTAATCATATGAGAAATGTAATTATAATTTTTTTTTAAACTTGGCGTCGAAGTTGGCCATGAATCCTTAACTGTGAATGTACCATCGAAGTGACAATTATTAATTTGACATCTGAACCTACATTTAACCTCACTTTTAATTCAACTAATCGACAGTTCAACACATTAATGCGATTAAAAGCAATAAGTTGTAGAGTTATAATAAACGAAAAAATAAACCTTATTGTTGTTGATTTTTTGATATGATTAATATGAGCAGGTCGCAGGATTTTTATACCGAAAAAATAAACTTTAATGAAGAAATAAGGTTTATTACACCTATGCAATCAAAATGTGCTCCATAGACTTCAAGGCATTTGCGGACTCTTTGAATAACTGCGGTATTGACATTCGCCAACAAATTTTCCCAATAGGTTATTCTATATCTTGAAATAGACGCCATACTCCTACCTTTTCGTGGTGCAGTGGAACCTCTTCGATAAAATTAGGTTTTTCTGATCTTGATATCCGCATGTTTTGTAACCGTCTCATTAGTAATTATTTTGACACTTCAAGCAATTGTTTTAAAAGTTGTGGCCTGTTCACACAAATTTATAGTTACCGCCAATTATGATGTCAAATATAGAAAAACTCCAGAAATTGGGATCCGTTATTAATTACGATATGAGTTTTCTAATTCACAAGCCCGAATGCACTTTTTTAGGGTTTGTGTACAATATGGGTATGTCAATCTTTGCTTGGAATAAAACGAAAAAAGCTGTATGCTCTCATTAAGAGGTATCGTGTTTTGTCAAGATGTCGAATTCGAGAATCTGCAGAGTTTTTAGGACTATTAGAGTCACATTGCCCCGCCATTAAATATGTTTGGTTGTATAAACAAAATGGTTTGAAAGGGCCAACTTTTTAGCTCTTAAGGCTAATACGCATTAGACGGTCGCGGTCCCGTAGCATCGCGAGCTGAGCTAGTCTCGACCGCGCTCAGTGAAGATCTTTCCCATGTTTTATAACGCATGCATTTGCACTAGACGTTCTCGAGCTCGTCTCGATCGCATCGCGACACCGACACGAGCTTGCGAACATCTAGTGCGTGCGTTTTTGATGATCGCGTACTATGCTTGGAATGCATTCGGCGATCCATACATCTCCGTGGTACTTTTCGCGACCGTCGACCACGTCGAAGTAGTTCCTCCGAATATTTTTCGCGACCGCCGATCTAGTTCCTCTGGGTGTTTTTCGCGACCGCCGATTTAGTTTTTTTTGCGGGTATATTTTCTCGCGACCGCCGACCACGTTGAGCTCGTACCACCGAGTGTTTTTCGTGGTTACCAACCGCGGCGGTTTCGTCCCCGTGGGTAATCGTTGCTGTCAGGTCAACCTTGTCCCCCTAGACATTTCGCGCGATTCATAACCGGGAGTCGGTCGAAGTAACATCGCAATGGGCGACGAAGAAGCACAAGACCGACCCGCCGGAACTGTGTCCGAAGACGATGAAGCAAATCCCCATGTTCCGGTAAAATGGGCCTACAAGCTCAAGGAAGATGACCTGGACGCGTTGCTCCTGAGGTTTGGCCTCGACCCGACCGGCAAGATGCACAGAAGAAAGGTCCGACTGGTTAAGTTCCTCCGAGAAGGCCAACCACCCTTCAAGCAAGCACCGCCCACGACGGATCCGACACTACCGGCCGCGTCTCCGACATCGCATGCCGCGTTGCGACCTTCGACGCCGACACCTTCGGTGGTAGCAGC
Source organism: Diaperis boleti (assembly GCA_963583935.1). Lineage (NCBI taxonomy): Eukaryota > Metazoa > Arthropoda > Insecta > Coleoptera > Tenebrionidae > Diaperis > Diaperis boleti. Next base: position 32,192,239 of record OY757242.1, on the reverse strand, counting down.
TCCGACGGTAACGCCAACCAGATCACCGGCCCTCACGATTCCGGAACAGTCCTCCCCCAGCAAGCCGTTGAAGGTGCACAAGTGGCGGATTTCCTACAGCGGAAACGGGGACCCAGCCACCTTCCTCGAGAGGCTGGAAGAAAGATGTGCCTCCGAAGGTATCTCGCCGGACCGACTGTTACTCCACCTACCATAACTTCTTGAGGGAGAACCCGCCGCGTGGCTTCGTAATAACCGTGCCGCCTGGACTGATTGGAAGGACTTTGTGGCTGATTTCCGTCTTTTCTACTTCTACCAAGAAGACCTGGAGGTAGAGATCAGCCGCAGACAACAACGGCCAAATGAACCGACAGCCGCCTACATTACCGCACTACAAACCCTCATGCGACGTCATGGGAGCATGAGTCCGGAACAGCAGCTGTCATGGTTATACCGGAACCTGCTACCGGAGTATCGGCTGAAGTTAAAACGGGCCGATATGAGTGACTTCACGACGTTTGCAAGAGCAGTCCGGGATCTCGAAATTATGCTCGGGGAGCTAGGAGGGACGACGTCACGCTCACAGAAGAGAATCCCCGCAGTAGCCGATACCCAGTCGATTGATCCTCTACCATCGGCCGAGAAACACCCAGCACCGAGGCCGATCGAGCGACCGACTCCGTCGACAGTTCGACCGCCGCGCAGCGAACACCCCAACCCGTGGAAACCGCCGACCACCACCACACCAAGCAGGAAAGAAGCTCCTATATGCTGGAGGTGTGGCCAGACTGGACATTTCCGGACGGAATGCACCGGAATTCCACGGATGTTTTGTTCCCGCTGCAAGAGAGAGGGTGTACTTTCCAGACATTGCCCCTGCCAGCCATTAAACACGAGAGAGGAACTAGCGCGGTCTCTGCAACCGGACCCGCCACCGACGTCGGCCAGCCACACCGACAACCGACCACACGTTTGTATCACTGCCTTGGGAAGAACGTACACCGCCCTCATCGACACCGGAGCTGCGAGTTCGTTCATAGGAGACCGCCTGAACGAGCAGTGCCGCCAGAAGCTCCGCCGGATTCCACCAACAGTCAGCTCCGCCCGCATGGCCAATGGACAGGTGACCACCATCTCCGAGGCTTATCAGGTTCCCCTGGCCGTGGGGAAGATTAAGCTCACCGAGAGGCTCAATTACCTGCCCCAGCTTGCGTCGGATCTTCTCTTGGGGATGGACATTTTGGGTCGACACGGGTTCGCCATCGACCTATCCACCGGAACCGTCTCTCTTCAGGAGCAACCGTTACCAAACCCCGACGACACCACGCCATGCCACCCAATCGCGTCAACGCCATTGTGCCTCTCCAAGGACGAAGATTACCGCCTTCAGGAGTTCCTCACCAGAGAGAGGTTCAAATCTACAACGATCAAGGGAACTCCACCGCTTACTGGGCAGCACATCCGCCTCCTCAATCCGGTGCCGGTCAAACAACGACATCGACCGAGAAATTCCGCCACGCAGAGGACTGCCCATCGGGAGGCCAACAAAGTGCTCGCCAACGGAATCGTCCGGCCATCCAACACTCAACAGAGACCTTTGGTCAAGAGGAAAAGTAGAGTGTATCGGACCGGATCCGCCGCCAACTCCGCGACTGAGTCTGCGACCAACACCGCCGCCAATTCCGCTCGACCCGCGTTCCGAAAAGAGACTTCAGAGCTGCTAGGCATTCATCCCGATTCCACCATGCCGACCGCCGTGCTGCAACTTCACCGCGCACCAAGAAGACATACCGACCATACTCCCACCTCGCTCGCAACCGCCACCCAACGACGATACAACCGACACAAGTGGAACAATGCCGAGAGACGGTTCCGTCAACCGTTCCGGCTTCCGAACCCGCAGGAATTGTGTTGGCGCTGTGGCCTCCCCGGTCACCGACGGGACCTTTGCCAAGCGCCACCCATTAGGTTTTGTTCCCGGTGTGGAGAAGTCGGAGTGTTATCCCGAATCTGCCCTTGTTGCCCACCCATACCACCCACTGCAGGACTGCCAACCAGTAAGTGTACCACATTTCCCCGCCGCCACCGCCGACTATAATCACTGCTGACACCGCCGGCGTTTACCAGAATTTTTTATTTTATTTTCAATTTTGTAAATACGTTTTTGGAAAAAGAACAAACGCCGGCACCGTTCAGAAGGAACCAAAAAGTAGCGACACGAGGCGTCGCTCCTTTTTACCGAAGAAGGAAGGGAATGTAACAAAGTTACCGAAATTTGCGGAGTTTTTAAATACCATGCGCAAAGCGACATTCTTACGGCGAATCGCCCGCCTTACTATTTAATCAAGGCCGTGCCCCTGCTCTCACAAATTAAATATCTAACTCGCTGAATAAAATAGTTTCCAGTGTCACAGAGGAATAATTCTTTCACTTCCGGGATCGCAAAATTAGGGCGCTTCGAATGAGACCACTCCGGTGTGCCTGTGACCACCCCCATCCGCCGCCCTTATCGCCTCGGGCCACGCGCATTGCATCGTACCGTTGTAATAAAAGAATAAATTAGTTCGAGACATCGTACCGGGAATATTTTGGTATCCCAGTGATCAGTGAATTAGCGCGATTCCAACGCCACCACTTCCAATTCTCGCCGCCGCTCCAGAACGCCGCCGCCCCATGAGATTGGAAAAACAGCGACTACGACCGCCGGGTCCTTGGCTTCCCCACTCACTACTCTCGATGTGCGCAGGATGCTGACGTCAATGGTCCGTCACCGACACGCTATAAAAGGCCGTACCCTACACGGAAATGGTCAGATCCTGATTTCCTACCAGCTTGGGAACAATCGCGAAGTGGAGAACGAAGGTAGATACCTGTCCCTGACCCGTTCACCGTCCCGCTCCTCCCCTACCCCCGGACATCTGTGGTGGATTCCGTCCAGTGTCTGATTTCCCGCCTCTCCTCTACCCCCGGACATCTGTGGTGGATTCCGTCCAGTGTCTGGTTTCCCCGCCTCTCCTCTACCCCCGGACATCTGTGGTGGACTCCGTCCAGTGTCTGGTTTCCCCGCTCCTCCCCTACACCGCTCACGTCCCTGTACACCCCAGCCTGCTTGCGTCGACCCATCCGAAGTCGGAGAGAGAGAAAGAGAGAGAGAGAGAGACTTTGTGTTCTTAATAAAGAGATTTAACCAACCCTATTCTTGTCCCTCATCCTCCGGGTAATTCTTGACGGTGTAAATAAAGACGGGCACCGGAGACGCTCCGAAATCGGAGAGAGAGAGAGAGACGCGTGTAGTATTGATATCGAATGTATAGATTATTTTATTTAATAAAGCTGTAAAATTCATCGCGGCGTTTTGTTTTATTCCCTTCCGCCAAACTAAACAGCTGACCCCTGGTTCACCGTACTCCACTAAGCTACCCGTGGACACGTGTGGAGCATACCACAATAAAAAACTGGCGCTCGAGGCATCCGGACCGTAGAAAGCGTCGCACATCCAATTAACAGAAGCAGGCAAATAGGGGCGACTCCTTGGGCCTCTATACAAGACTATTCCTTCACTTCCTTTGTGATTTCCAAAAAACCGCCTTGTTTTGAAGATACAGGGCAAAAAACATTTTTTTACAAAAAAAAATTATGAAGTTTTTAAAATCAATTATTTCGATTGCTAAGACCAAATATTTTTTCTATTCACAGCAGGCTAATGCCCAGAAAGTCAGATCGTCATGGATTTTATTTAAATACGTTTTCCGATTTGTCATTGTTTATTGTTTGTAGAGTTAAACTTTTGTTCCTGATTTGATCTCGCCATCATGAATCACCATACAAACGCCGAAATAACTGACATGCATTTTATGTATGGAATGGCTAATGGAAATGCGTCAGAGGCTAGACGGTTGTACATCTTCCAAAAAATTCATCAACGTCTTCATGAGGCAGGAACATTTAATCAACAAGGACGATCAGGAAGACCTATGACAGTAAGAACGGTGAAAGTTGAAAAAAATGTATTGAACATGATAGAGGAAGATCCAGGTACTTCTACTAGAAAAATTGCAAATGCTCTAAATGTAAGTCATATGACGGTGTGGAAAATTCTTAAAAACGATTTGTTCTACCCATACCACATACAACGCATTCAGGCACTTCTTCCGGCTGATTTTGCCCCACGTATTGCATTTTGTCAATGGCTTTTACACACTTTGGTTTAAAATCCCCAACAGTTTTCGCTGATTCTTTTAAACGATGAAGCAAATTTTTCAAGAAATGCAATCAGAAATTTTCACAATTTTTACAACAAAATGTGATCGCACTGTATCTTTAAACTAAGCGAGTTTCCATTGCCAAATGGGATCAGCTGAGATTGCGATGCGACGGGATCGCGACCGTCTAATGCGTTCTTTCCTTTAAACAGCATCGAGGTAACTATGACGCTTTTATGTGACTATCCCCGAATTTATTAAATGATTTTGAATGGTGGAAGCCTCAGATTTTACATGTTACTAATCATATTAGAACACAACATTTTGAAAAGGAAATTTATTCTGATGCCTCTCTAACAGGTTGGGGAAGTTTCTGTGACAATAAGCAAGTTCAGGGAAGCTGGAATCAAATATAGCGTTTTACTCAGAGTTGACAATACTACTGCCATTGATTAATAAAAAATAATCGTGTCGCATACCCCTTATGACATAAAAATTTCAAGTTTAATTTGAGCGATTAGATGTTTGTCTTTGTGGTTTCTGTGGGACACAGCATTAGAAAATGTGGATTATCTTGAAAAATAGACAATTATCGTTCAAAGGCCTTCAATTGAGGTATCACTTGACCTGTAGTGCCATTTTGGGGCTAACAACCCCCTCGAGAAGAGAGCGAAGCGCCGGAAGTTGAAAGCAATCTGAAAAGATGTGCCCCTGGAAATAAAATCGACCTGTTCGGGGATTCTTTAATCAGAATAATAAATTCGGAGAAATCTGGACTGGAGAGTTTTAAATGGGACAGCCTTTATAAACAGAATGGGGGGCGTGCAATTTCCAAAACTGAGCAACATTTGTTTACCTCATGGTCTAAGGATCCTAAAAATGAAGAAGCTGCTTATCCAGAATCATAATTATGTCGGCACGCGACTTTAATGAAACAGGATCGGATCTTTTTTTCGCGCCTTTTAAAGGCACGTTGTCCGCTGCATTTATTTATGAACTATTAATTTTCGTGAATTGTGTCCGTTAAGTGCTGTGTGTTTTGAAATTCTAAATTAATATTTCTATGTTGTGTTTAGTGTATTGGTTTAATGATGTTTCGATCCTGGGAAAATGATACTAGACCAAACACTAGTGCAAAAACTAGAAGCTACAATGAAATATTGGAAAATATTAGATACGAAATCGGATTTGAGTAGTAGTGATGATGAAGATGGAACTAAACAACAAAAATTTAATGCGGCTCTGACTTGCAGTCGGTAATTTCGCTTTGTATAGCAGGTATGCATGTCTGAAAGCAGGTTTTTTCGAGAACTTCTTTATTTTCTCTAGTCACTAAATAGGTGGCGTATTCTGTATGTGCTTTTCTCCAGTGACTGCACAACAGACGACGTATTCTTTTTCTCAATGGAGTATTGTAAGCCTTCATCTGATCAGAGAGATCTACGAACGCCTTGTAATCATTGTTTTCTATTTTGTTTTCTATCTGAATCTCAAGTTGTGTGGAGAGAATCAAAATATCTTGCTTATCCTTCTATTTCAGCTTGACAATACCGGGCTCCGTTATTCTTGCCAGATGCTCCCCGCGTTTAAATTTTGCGTTTTCCACTTCTTTGCAATTGTGTTTTCGTTTTCGTCTGAGTGTACCAACTAGATGCGTTTTCCGTTTCAACAGCATTTTAGCAAGATCATTTTTGAAGCAGAAGTTTTCTCCTGATCGGCTGGCTCTCCTGTCTACAATGCTTAGATATGTGTAGCCCACTTTCACACACCGCTTGTACAATTTGATGCCAAACTTGTGTCGCTTATTTTTTTTAATGCAAATCTTTTTTGGAAGAACCATTACATTTTCTATTATAAGCGGTTTAAAAACTTGATCTTAAGGAGGTGTAGCAAATTTTTTGACATTTTAGTTTTTTCGCATTATGTTGGAAAGCTTCCAACATGTTTATTCAAAATACAAGAAAAGGTTATAATAGAAATAAGAAAAAATGCCCAGTTACTGTACCATTAGTAACTGGGCATTTTTTCTTATTCTTATTGTAAACTTGTGCCGGCTTGAGAATATTCTAGAAAAAATTCGTCGGCATTGTGAAGCTTGTTACGGTTTGAATGCCTCGAGCGCCTCGGTAAATTCGTTACAGCATCCATTCCATGAAGATCTTCACTTCCGTTCTCATCATCATCATCATCTATTACGTCGGTGTTAAGGCGCCTTTTCAATCAAATTATACTCGCAAGTGCGAGTTGTCCTAGTGCGAAGTTTGAAGTCCACTTTCATGAAGTGTCCATCTTCAACCAACCCGCAATCGCAAGCGCGCGCACAATTTGGTGACAGGATTCGCAAACTACATACCGTACTACATACAAACTTTTGTGCTTGAGTTGGGCACAAGTGTGGCGAATAATCTGCTAAAACTGTACTTGCGTTGCACGCGGACAAGCTGCATGTTCTATGATTGAAAATGGGTATCGTTCATGTACAGCATACTTGGGCTCGCACTTGCGAGTGTAATTTAATTGAAAATGCGCACTTAGAGTCTGCCAGAGAAATTATGACTGGTGAAGTGAGTTTTTGAACTTGGAGAAGTAAAACATATTGTTCGGTTTAGAACTTACTTTATTCTAGCTAATATCTATGTAAGTTGAATTGGGGGTTGATTTTGAGTCAGAGAGGTTTGAAGCTCTGGTCGATTTGGTTTTAGAATTTGTGTGTTGCTCGAAGGACCATGTTTTAGATTTCGATTGAAACACTCGCAAACTTATGCACTTGTATATTTCGAATAATTGCAGATAGTTCTTGAACGTTTCTTCTCCTGGATTGAGTTTCTACTGAATTTGAATAACCGAGTCTTGGTTTTGGATTGAATTATGAATGCGAGTTCGTTTTCGACTCGTTTGAACGAATGTTTGGTTACGACTTGAATTGTGACTCGTTTGAATGAGAATTGAATTGAATAAGAGTTCGTTTTCGACTCGTTTGAATGAAGGTTTGAATTCGACTCGGTGTTTGAATGAGAAGTGAATTGAATAAGAGTTCGTTTTCGACTCGTTGGTTTGAAAGATTGAATGCGACTGTTTTGCGATCGTGAGCGGCTGAGCGGTGCCAGTCAGGTAAACGGTTTTACGACCCTTTGGTTTTTCCCAAACTGGCAGACGCGACGGCCGCTGCAAATATTTTTCAACATACTGGCCCCGGTTGAAGAAACGTTCTTCAAGATTATTACCATAAAAACAATACTTACAAATAACATTGGATACAACTAAGAAAATGATGAGAATAACATAATTAATATAATCTATATGTAACTATCTATGTACAAGTAAACTGAATTAATAAAATATATACAAAGATTATGATTAAACATTCGAAATAATCTGAATAAAAACAAAAAACATAAAAGAAATAAATTTGCCAAAAATATTGTTTAATTGAATGTCAAAGCCATATTTAGTCAGTTTCAATGGGTAGTACGCACACTTTTTTCACGGCTCTTTTAACCATACCACTCGCGGTTTTTACCGTCACTACGCGCACTATCTCATCTTCACCTGGATGGACCTGGATGACTCGCCCTAAGTGCCATTGCAATGGGGGAATGTCGTCCTCGCGAAGTGCCACCATCGTCCCTTCGGTGATGTTGGATTGGTCGACTCATTGCCTCCTGGGTTTCACATGTAGTTGAGAGAGGTATTCGCGGTGTCATCTCTTCCAGAAATGCCCCTGTAGCTGTCGAACTCTATCCCAACGGCTCAAACGGCTGATGGGTACATTCTCTGAGTTCCTCTCGATGGGGTTTTTGATACATCCCCCGAGTAATAAGTGACCAGGCGTGAGCGCGGTCAAGTCATTTGGGTGAGAGGACAATGGATTAATAGGACATGAATTTGAATAAGCTTCAACGCATTTCACAATAGCGTAAAAATCCTCATGCGTGAGGACCACGCCAACCACGCTTCGTAGGTGGTGTTTTGCGTCTTTCAGAATTATAGGGTTAATATGCCCAAGAGGATCGATAAATCTCCACAAGTTTGGATTAATAGAGGATCTTAAATCTACCTTGGACTTAAGTTGATCCGCAATACAGTTCCAGCAAAACTTCAAAACCGTGATTTTGAAATCTTTATCAAAAACGACACACGTGTTGTTGGATTGTTATCATTTAAGAGTCGCGAGTAATTTGAATTTGACGCCCATTTACAAAGATCTAGACCTCCTGCCTTTAACGTTTTTGTGAGGTTTTCTTTCATGAATTTTGCTTGCCTAATATTTATTTATTAATAATTATTTTGCTAATTATGGGATGCTCCTCCCTTGCGTTAAAACCTAATTCTTGCAAGGCCCGACATGCTAAGAAGGACGCCGGGGTGGTACCATAACTGACGGCATCGTCAGTCAATCGGTAAATTTTTACGACATCCGACCGAAAGTCTGGGTTTTTCTGGTTTATGATGTCCATTTTATACATTTTCGTGTTGTCGGCGGTAAGGACAATTGGATGGGTTCTAAAGCGACAAAGAATTGAAAATAGGTCTTTGAATAATTGGCCCCGTCATTAAGCAGTGGTGCAAATACTTGTGACCGGATGATGCATTAAAACCGACCCCTATTATTGGGTTTTCCAGAGTTTGATTGTAAACCGCGTGATGGGGGAGATAATAAACCGGACATGAATTTATTTCGTTTTTGGGAATATCCTCGATATGACCCAAAGACAAATAAAAAATATTCGTTTATGAAATTTGTATAAGCAACTTTTAACTCGTTGTCACGCTGAAATTTTTTCTCAAGTGCTGAATCTTGTGAATCACATAAGGTGAATTCATCCTTGAAAGTCAGGCGAACAACGAATTTGCCCTCCTCGTTTCTGTATGGATTTTGAATAAAATGAGCTTCCCATTTCCTTTGCTCTTCTGACCATTTATGTTCAGTATCGACTTTTTCTATACAAAATTTGGAAAATTGCTCATTGAGATTTTTGTTACTACTTGCGTTTACCAATGTGTTACGCGAAATTGTATTTTTATGTTCGTTAAATAAACTTTCTTCTTCTTCGTAGATCTGGATAGAGAATTGAATAAGCTTTAAAATGATGTATCACACGACCCCCCATGCCATTTAAATTTTTTAAGGGGGTGGCTCCCCTGGCTCAAGGGGTGAGATATAGGACTTGAAAGTTTGGTACAATTAGGTCCCCCTTGATAACAAAATTGACCTGTTCGAGCGTTTTCTTCTGAGTCTTTCGAAATTGTAATTGTTAGGGGGTACAAATTTTAGTTGGGACGCCCGATATTACAATAATACAAAATTATAGATTTTATTAATAATAAGGAATGGTCTTCTAATATGTTGGTGCTATGATATGCTAAACTTGAAAAAGCACGTGGGTAACATTAATTTATTAACTGCTGCCATGTACAATTTATCCCTATTCAGTCTGAGACCATCTGCAATAAAGCTTTGTCTCAATAATTTTTCTGTCTCAATACAAATGTAAATTGCATCATTGGAAGGATAAGATAATCCTCATTTGTCCTTAAAATAGATAAAACTTCCTAACAAATTTGTCTCTAATGTTAAAGAGGGCTAAATATTAATTTGTTCCAGTGGGACACAATTACCCAAACCACCACTGCGCACTTCTGTATGAATTAGTAATTTTTTGTACGCAGTTCGAAAGTGTAAGCAACTGGGATTATTATTGTTGCACCAAGTGACCGAACTAAACCAAAAAACAGTTCTAAGTGATCTTGGCTGCACTTATAGATTGGAACAAAAAGTAAAGTGTTAGAATGTGCAATAAATTTATTGTACATGCCAATAATTGAATTTAGTGCAATTCCAACAAAACCTGTTTTTCTGTAATAATAGGGTGACCATCAAACCTTTTCAGATTATTTATATATTCAGTAAAATGTAATGTAAATGGCATTATGTTGTCAATGCTTTCTTCGCAAAGAGCCTTTTTAAAATCCCACGCCCCTATCCTATGAGAATTCATAATATCGAAACAATTATTCATTAGGATGATGAATTCAACAGTTGCATCTACATTTTCAAACTCTTTCAGATGTTTTTTTACAAAACAATAGTGCATCAGCAATAGAACTGCTCAAAAGCTGGGTGGCCAACTTTACTTTAATCTTTTGTTTAAAGACGTTAATGTGCCTTCTGCGCAATTTATTGACCAAACACAGCCCTTCTGTTTCCTGCAACGTCAGAAAGGATTCTAAATAATTAAAATTGATTTCTTCACCATTTTCATTTGTTAAAATTACATGCTCGCCAAAACAATTGCGAATTAATTTAATCATGTGTGATGGATCAGGTATTAGAAATAATTCATTACCCGCTATATTCACAGTAGGTTTTAAATTATTTATATCACGTAAGTTGGCCCCCAAAAGTGAAGAAACAGTAAAGTTGGTTGGGCAACCATCAAAAGTGATGTTACTTACAACAATACCACTATACTGCTGTAACACATTGCGACAAAAGTTGAGCTTTTTGTTCACTATTTATAGTCTTTAAAAAAAATATGCTAAAAGCACTTTCCAGGTGTCATTAATGCATACCAACAAAAATACAAGGACCTTATTGGCAATTTCACTGCCACAATTTTCAGTTGCAGTTCCAAAATCTACAAACCCATAATATTTTCTACAAAAATCGAATTTTTCCCTGAGGGTTTCTTGGGTAATACCTGGCTCTGCATCAACAACAGTGTACCACTTTGATAAGGTTTTGACATGAGGCAAGCAGTTGTGGAAACGTTCTCTTACATACTCTTACAGCTTTTGGTGAAAAGAAATGTAAAGTTAAAGCAAACTTCCTGATTTCACCACTACACTGTTTTGCTACACCTCCTCCTGTTGTTTTGTTGATTAATCTATTAATAATATCTCTATTTTGATCAAATTCATTCATGAAGCTACTTACATGATCCGCAATAATCAAATTCTTTTTCTGCAATTCATTCACAACTTGAGTCAATTTAAAAATACGCTTCTTTTGAAACCATGTCTTCTTCTGCAGTTTTCTTATCTAATGGGATTGTCTCAAATTAATGTTGGATATTTTTTTAATTTGTTGTCGCAATTTGACTTTTCTGGGTGTATCATCGCTAACTGAAGTGGATACCATTTGCGATGTCCTTTCAGGTGAACGCTGTGACTCGTCATATGTGTCCATAAATTCAACAGTTCCAGTATCTTTACTAGTAGAAGAAACTGCTGCACCAACTGTTTCTGCCAATACATTTTGTGACTGCCGTGTTCTTTTTTCCTGTAACAATTAACATTTTTAAATTTAAATAGACTTACTAATATGTGAAATTTACAAAAAGCTAAGCTAAAATAACTTGACTATACAAATACAAGACTCATACTACCATATTGGTCCGTATTTATAAAAATAAAGTATTTACTTTCAAGTAAAAGGTAGAAGTAAAAGGTTTTGCTTCAATTCGTATTCATAATCTCTACCTTTTCTTTGCAGGGAAATGCTTCAGATACATAAAGTAAAAGGTACAGATTAGCCGTTAGCGATATTGACAAACAACAGAGACAGCGGGTTTGTTTCATTTGTTTCATACTAGACATTTCATAGTTAAAAACAGTTTGAAAGTGAATTAAGGTGTAGTTCCTCCTGATTTATTTGTGCCGTGTTGAAAATGTCTGACACAGATATTGAACAGGAAGGTAGCGAAGATGTGACTAATGAGATGATGTTTATCGCTGAAAGAGTCCAAGCATTTCCGGAGATCCTCGACAAATCTCAAGTTCCAACGACGAAAAAGAAGAAAACTGCTGAATTAACTGAAATTGTTAAGGAATATGCGACTCTGTTTGGCGAGGAGATGGAAATTAAAGCTTTCATGAAAAAAGTAAACAATATGAAGACACGATTGAAAAATAAAACAGATAAAAATAAAACAGTGAACAAGCCAATTCGCCTTCTGTCCTGGGAGAAAGTAATGTTGAAGGCCATGGATGCAGACATAGATTCTGTACTAAGTCGGGTTCCAGGTAAGAAATACATTCATGTCCACCATTAGTACGTATTTACAATGTAAATTTTTATTAGGGGCTCTTGCAATTGGTGTGCCAACTCAATCTTCTCTACCTACTTCAAGGAATAATAATGATGCCCATCAGATGACTGTCTCTGGAGTGGTAGCTAACAAAAAGCGATCGTACATATCAGTTGAAAAGGTTGCTCCAAAAAAATTCTCTCCAAAGCCTACAGATGTTTGTGGAAAACCAGAAGAGTCTGATGACACGCGGAAGTTAACGACAACCCAGCTTCAACGATTAGTTTTAGTAGAGCAATTGAAAGTTGCTCGTCTTCAACAACAATATTTCTCCGCGAAGCTACGGAAATTGAACGAGACATCCAAAAAAGAATCTTCGAAAGGGTATGATGTCATGGGAGATAAAAGTTTCTATGACCTGTAATATAATTATAATATGTTTGTAAAATTTATTTCATAGAATATAAAATAAATGATTTGTTTCGAATTCAAACATGTAAGTTTATTTTCATTTTAAGCAACCAAGTATATCTTTGTCGATCCTTAGTAAACATTATTAAATAGTATCAAATGAAAGTTTTTAAACTATGAACCTATATTATTGTTGGAAATAAGAAGAGCCAATTCTTCTCGCCGTCCTCGTCCTTGTGCGCGAATAGCATCTACATTTTCGTCCTCTATTTGTCGCAAGTCCTGTTCTTCCTCTTCTTCATCTTCTTGAAAGTCTGCATCTTCTAGTTGCTTAGCTATGTTGTGTAACACAGCACAAACAGTTATAACTTTTGGAACACTGACAAATTTCGTTCTGCATCCATACTCCAGAATAGGAAATCGCCATTTCAGTTGCCCAAAGGTATGCTCAATCACAACTCCGCTCCGATGTAAGCAGCCTCTTGAAGGCTGCCTGATATGCCTCGTGGGGGTTAGGGTAGGGAGTCATGAGACAGGGCATTGTACCATACCCACTGTCCCCTAGTAGGATAGTGTTTCTTGTTCTTTTCATGACTTCATACACTGCCTAATTCTTCCATATACGAGAATCATGAACTGATCCAAGCCAACTTGCATCTATACTAGTTATAAAACAATTCTGGTCGCATGTAGCCTTTATTAATAGTGCTAAAACCTTTTCGATTTACATATTCGTCTCCAAATTGGGTTGGCTTTTCAATACGAATGTGCGTGCAGTCAACAACACCAATAGCTGTTGGGAAATGGAACCTGGTCAACCAATTTTCTTTTGCCTGCATGATTTGATTTTCTGTGCTTGGGAACCGGATCCATTCACCGGTCTGTTGCACAAGCCGCTCAAGCACTTCATGAAATATTCTGGACACTGTGGGCTGCGTACATCTTCTTTATAATTCTTCAGCAATTCCGCTCTGGAATCCAGGGTTCGCACAATAACGCAGAAATACTTTCATTTTCTGCACAGGTGACAGGGCTGCTCCGCGAGCTTCGGGATCCGCGCCAAGAAAGTGGTCCGCCAATCACACCACATTCTCCTCAAATCTAAATAACGTTTTGAAATCTGATTCACGTGGTGTACGTCTTGGTTTGTAGTATTTTCTTGTACGTAAATGCACCAGATTAGCCATACGAATAACACAACACTGGGACCACACAACACACAACCAAAGATCAACCTTTTCCAGATAGATTTTAACACACGAAAACACTCCTACAAATACACAAATTTTTACGTTACAAGCTAATGAAAAGACGAAAAGTGTCAGAAAAGTTGTTTTAACCTAAATTACTTTTTTTAGAAGCAAATCCTTTAGTTTTTGAGCAAATACTTCTTTTTATAAATACGAAAAAAGTAAAATCTTTTACTTTAAAGCAAACCCTCAAAGCAAAACCTTTTCCTTCACATTTCTTTATGTATATACCTTGAAGGAATTGCTTCATTTTTTGAAAGCAAAAGGTAAGGCTTTTTTTTATAAATATGGGCTATTGTAGCGTTTACGGGTTCACATTTTTTTTTATTTGAACGAACTATGTACAATTTATTTAAACACTAGACTATTTACAGTTATAACAGCACAATTATTATTTATTTTAACAGTCACACGGATTATGTCGCTCAGTAGCTTATTCGGACTTTGACATCGACGCGACTCGACTAGACTGTCCGGCAGTCGTTCTCCCGTCTTATTTAAAGCGGAAGCCGCTTTCTGGTTTCTTCGAGAACTTCAAAACCTAGAATATTCGTGATCGTACGAATTTACGATGAAATCATCACGCCGCGATTCTTCGAGAACGTCACAATATTTATGCCGTTGTACATATTGTATAGACGGAATTGCATTACGATTTAGGACGGTCTTGAACCCCGATGTATCAAACTCTGTGGCTTGGAAGTGTTGCGAACAAAGCACTGCCCACTTTGTTATGCTCTCTTCTGTCCGATTGACAAATTTCAGCCATTCTTCTTTCCGGATACTGCATTTTGGAAAACTGTAAAAAACAAATTTAGTTTTATCTAAAGTACTAACTACTAACGCAACAGAAAAAAATATACTTCTAGTAATTTTGTACATTCACGTTGGGGAGGCTAACGCACGGCACTGGCACAAAATCAACAAAATATATAATATGGATACCGCGTGAAACTTTCAAACTATAAACTTTGATCGAAAATGACAAATTTCAACTTTATATAAGATGCTGTACATAACTTTAACTACATTACAGATCGAGATTTCACAAATAGATTAGAGATGATAATTTAAACACTTACCGATGAAAGGTAACTCCAACTTTTCGAGCTTTTCTGTGACAAACCACACAAAATGCAACTCACCATTCTTAACTTTGAGTTTTTTTACCACTACCTTAGTTGGTATAACAATTATCACTTTCAAAACGTTGGATACAACTGGATACAACACAGAGCTATAAGTAACGACCTTGGCCACGACCTGCTCGATGGCCGACTTCCGTCGCGTTTTGTGCCTACCCCCACTACCCATACTCCTGTTTCATGTTTCTATTTCCTCGTAGGAATTAACCCTGGCGCAAGCAGGGAACGATCCGCGAAAAGTTGAATTGTTTAGGGCAGAAAACGAAAGGATAGCTACAGACGTGTTTGCGAGAGGTATCCGCGATAATAAAGTTCCTACAGTCATCAAGGCGCGCAATTATGAAAAATTATCTTACGTAATCAACGCAGCCAAAGACGAAATAGCGATGAATAATCAGAACAGACCAGACTGCCAATGGGTCTTGGAACTAGTGGTAGCGTTCTCGAGCTATGACAATAGCAATGGCAGGCCTTAACTACGAGAATGGGGTATAATACTACATACGAAAATCAGGAAAACAAGTAGTGGGTCATAATTCATATTTACATTTAATAAGTTATGCAATGTCAGTTGGAAAAATTTCCCTAAAATGCCGCCGAATTAGGCGTTTGAAAATTGTGTAGTTACGGGATGCGATTTAAAGAGAGCGGGCGTGCTTTTGCACAATGTGGCAACACCGATTCCGTCGGCCAATAGTGACGCAGCAACCGTCGTCGCTTTCGAACACAGCCCTAAAATGACTAACTGAAAAAAGAAAAAAAAAGAGCATTCAACATTTTATCACATTAATCACTACTTTCATTATTATTATCTAGAATATTTGCAAAGCCGTATCTATGTAGGGAAAAAATCAGTATGTACCTATTTTATTTTCTTTGTCCCAAAGTGCGGGGCAAAGCGGAATTTGGCATAAGAAATGAAAATACAAACACACAAGTTGCTTATGCAATTCTGAAAAATAAAAAATAAATAATAAAAAAAATATTAACAAGGGATAATATTAATTAGGATGTAATAAACAAAAGTTTAGTTAAATTTAATTTTTTCATAACAAAGAGCAGTAAATTTGTTAAGAACACCAAGGATTTCTGACTCAAAAATTAAGTTTTGATCTTCAACCTCTGGAAATACATACAAAAATGTCATCATGCCCTCTAAATTTCCTCATAAATTTTATGTTTCACTTTGCCCCAATAGCAAAATTGCCTCATTATTATCAATGAAATAAGTGTAATTAATTATTATAAAAAACCACATGCGTTGTAGTTTACTCATGAAACTGAAACAAGCAACAGCTCATTTTAAAATCCCACATATTGCTTTGCCCCATTCTCCCCTAATCAGAACGCAGTTGAGTTCGTCCCATTCGTCGATGCGGCGCTGCCAAATCGTCTGTGTCGGTGACGTCACCGACACAGACGATGAAGAGGAGGCGGGGCTTACGGGTGAACTTTGAACATTTTACCATCTAAAAAGAACTGTTAGGCGTCGTTTGAGCAGTAAAACATTTTAGACCATATCTGTTTGGATGTAAATTTATAGTCCAGACAGATCATCGACCACTACTCTATCTATTCGGCATGTCCGGAAAGTTTAACTGGAATAAATTCAGTATCTTCACTGCAATTGATTTTGAGAAAAATTCTTGAAACACGTCGATTTTTGTTTTTAAATCGCTACTTTTTAGCCTGATCAGCTTTCTTTTATTTTTACTCAAGGGGCTGTAACGACCCTTAAGTTTTTTTTCAAATGGGAAGATACGTCAACCGACACATCATTGGAAAGCTTATAAAAAAAAGGATTACAACGATATATTTTTTTTTTACTTTTCCAGCTAATAATAATGTAAGAAAAAATAAATAAAAACAACTTTAATCTACACACACCAGAAAAATCTAGAGATATTTGTAAATTTTGCACTTATATATTTTTTAATTTTTTTCCAATTTTTAATCTTATTTCAAATAAAACTTAACTCATTTTATTAATTTCTGTACGAAATAAGCTTAATTTAAAAAAATAATGTTTATCAAAAGCAAAATAAAAATAATTTTCTGGCCCCTAATATAGAATATTATTTCCACCCCTATTGTTTAAGAAAGATCTGCATCGTCAAGGCATGCTTTCTACCATGTCATCTATGGTCTTCTGTGGAATTTCTTGCCAAGTTGAATTTAATGCTGCGACTACATCCTGTCGATTCTTCCGGGGAAGGCTCATACGCAAAACTGTTCTCCCGAGTTTATTCCATGCAAGTTCGATGGGATTCAAATCAGCCGACTTGGATTACCACTGTAAAACCGAAATTTGCTGTTCTTCCAAAAATTCAGTGAATAGCCTTGCTGCATATGGTCTTGCATTATCCTGCATTAACATAAAGTTGTCGCCATACTTATTGGCATAAGGCACGACAACAGGTGCTGCAGTTAGCTATCTCTCATTCAAAACGAGATCCGTTTTTCTTCCGATTTGTATTTCACCCCAAACCATGATTCTGCTATCTTGGTGAGGATGGACATGTGGCAAGCGGTTTGCACCACCAGGCTCTCTCCACACGCAGATTCTTCTGGAATATGGCTATATACCAAACCGGCACTCATGCGAAAACAGAGTGCAATCATTGATACAAATTCCAATCAACATCTTCCCGAGCCCATTGATATCGAGCTCCGCGATTAATTAATTAATCTTGTTCATGCTGGAGTCCTCCAGGATTTTCTAGAGTATAAATTGGCTTCCCGTAATCTGTTTCTAATGGTATCAGGTCATTTGATGCACTAGGTGCAGACGTAAGTTGAGTTCTGGAGCTGTGATGGTGCGGCTTCTGCGAGCATTTAAACGAATAAATCTGTCCTGAATAGGGGTTGTTACTACATTACGCCCTGTATGACGTTCAGAAACGTCGCCGGTTTCACGATAACGTGCGTTTAAATGCGATATCACACTTTGGTGTGTCCCAAATGTTGAGCAACATCAACTTGCCGCTAACCCGATTGGAGCATCACTATTGCCCTGCACATTTCATCTGGACTTAAAGGTTTTCGTGCAATTGTCTTTTTTGATTAACATGGAGAGAAATGTTCATGAGTTCTAGATTTTTATCAGAATTATCTTTGAAGAAAAGTAGTGACTGATATCGGTATACGAAATAAAGGTGTAAAACTTAAAAAAAATGGGAAAATATTGTAAGCAGTTGTTTACTACACAAAAAAGGAACAAATTGTATAAAAATTTGCAATATTATAAGTGATTTTAAATCAAATTGGTAAAATTAAAGCAGTATCCCTAGATTTTTCTGGTGTGTGTATTTCTGTCTTGGTAGGTTTACTGTTTGAAAATTGTAGGACTCGTTTTAAGTAAGTATAATGTTTCTTTAATGTAACAGATCTTCAATATGTTCACCAAGTTCTTCTTGACAAAATGCAAGACGATAATAAAACATTTCTTACATTTTACAACATTTGTGAAGTGATTTTCTGAATTTCATAGGTAATACGTTGTTGCAAATTTTCAAGATTATCGGGTTTTGTGGTGTGTTTACCTTTAAAATACCCCCACAAAAAAAGTCAAGTGGAGTGAGGTCTGGTGGTATTGCAGGCCATTCTATTGCACCTCTTCTTCCGATCGATCTACCTAGTATGAAAAATGTTGTCCAAATAATGCCGAACGGATGCAGCATATTACGGTGGAGCTCCATCCTGTTGATACCATATTCTCTCATGTGGAAGTTTTAGATTTAATTCATCTCTGAATTGGTCCGCCAGAGCTGGGCGAAGCGTTTCTTGAAGAAACGGTAGATATCTTTCTGCATTAAGATTATCAGGAAAGAACACTGGTCCTATGATCCTATCTCCAACTATTTCAGCCCACACATTTAGTTTCTGTGGACGTTGAGTGTGAGTTTCCCGCATCCAGCAAGGATTATGGTCACCTGAATAACGCCAATTTTGTCTGTTGAGTTTGCCGTTTTCGTAAATGTTTTCGTAAATGTGCTTTCGTCAGAAAAAAAATGCAGTCTAAAGAATTTTAAATTTTAAGTTTTTCTGTTGCAATGGTGCATTATTCTTATTAACTATCACTACTTATTCGTCAAATAAATAATGAAAACTAACGAAGTTTGCAAAGAAAATCAAATTTATTAGAAAAAGAGACGATAAGATAATAAACCTGCACGAAGAAAAAGAAACACACTGAAGCATCCAGAAAACAGTTTTTAGGGTCTTATTCTCAGATGAGATAGAAATACATGAAACAAAACACATCGTTGTATTCATTTTTTTATGAGCTTTCCAATGATGTCTCGGTTGACAGATCTCCCCATTTGAAAAAAAGAACTTAAGGCTGGTTACAGCCCCCTGAGTAAAAACAAAAGAAAGCTGAACAGGCTAAAAAGTGGCAATTTAAAAACAAAAATCGACGTGTTTCAGGAATTTTTTGCAAAATCAATTGCAGTGAAGATACTGAATTTATTCCAGTTAAACTTTCAACCCTGTATACGCATTGGACTCAATATCGCCGCATACGGTGAGCAATAGTGAAACTTAATTCAGCAGTGTAAAGGTTAAGACCTTACAAAAGAGACACAGGTTGGCGAACTGTAGAAGGAGCACTTTCAGCAGTTTGTTGACCTGAAGTATCGTAATTGTTAAATCCATCGATTAGCACTTTCGCCGAGCGACATTTCCATATATGGTCATGTCGAGGCAAAAGTTTTGTAACTTTGTAGAGTAAGCAATGCTGTTAACTTTTGACGTCCTGTAAATGTAGTGAGCAGTCTGAGTTAGGACCGCGATAAGCGCGGTTCGAATAAACCACAATTTAAAGTAAAAGGACTTTGAATACTAAAACCCCATCACCACAAGAGTATCTAAATGAAAATATTGCCCTGTTTCTTTTAGCTCTTCCCTAAATAAAGGATTTTCGAATGCCGCGCAGCAACTTTTTTCCCCCTTTCGCACTTTCGAATGGATGACAATTGCAGCGGACTCAGAAGCATGGTTTAACACATTGACTGTCGTCCCGCTCAATATGCCCGAGAAATTTTTTTCCCCAAGCTATTTGACCGAGTTTTTTTTTATTTAGTTAATCTCTGGATCTACTGAACCGATTGCAATGAAATTTTGACACTTACTTATTTTACACGGTTTTTTAAAAGCCCATTCCGTATGAAATAAAATAATAAAATAAAATCACCGTGCAAAGCCGGGACGGGCCGGGCCGTCTAGTTTATTTTGAAAACAAATTGATAAATTTATTAAAACATTAACGCCATTGATCTAAATTAAAAACAAACATAAATACTTGGTTTGGAAATTGGAAAAGTATCATTCCATACCAAAGCGGTGTTTTTTGTTGAAACAATCAATGCACATACAAGGCTCTCTTTCTCACCCCTTACAGTACAGTCAAATTCTTTTCAAGTTTTTTAAGTGAAACTTCTAATCGAAATGTGAGTACGAAAAACTGAAACGGAAATCAAGGTGAAACACTTTGGTGGTGTGGATGGAGTACCTAGCTGGTACTACGGCAGTTCAGATGGTAGCTATGCCCCCTGTCCCAAGAGGGGCCCTTGGGGGCTTGCGCCCCCTCTACCAAAGGGGCCCTTGTTTTAGGAACCATAAGACACAAGTAACATTTGTTTAAGAAAATAACGAAATAAACTCAATTCCTACCATCGTCTTAGCAAGTTTCAATTCACTCGTGTGCTTACAACACTTTTTTAATTTGTCTTCATGAAACAAATTCAGCACGTGTACTAAGTTGTCTGTCTGTATCTATGTCTGCGCAACACGGCGTGTAGAATGAAACTTTGACTCCATATGAAATACCTTCCGGGCCTAAATGAAAAGGGCAGATAGAACAGGTTTCGACGAGTGCGCATCCAAATAAACTGGGATTCTATAGACGCGGTCATTTTGTCACTTGTTATGTCAACTCGTTTGGTGTTTATGTTAGGATCAAACACCGAATTCGGCCAATGGTCGAAAAATTGGGCGAAAACGCGTTCTGGCAAGCAGAAAACTGCCATTGTCCGAAATATCGCTTTCTGGGGCCCGCTTTATAAAAAACTTGTCACTTGTAAAACCAATTCGTTGCTAAGTAGCAACCAATCAATGAATCCTTGACTACACACTTGTATTACAAGTGACAAGTTCTTTTATGAAACGGGCCCCTGGTCGTTTAATGTAGACCAAAACGCGCTCTGAACCTTTTACAATTGCCAGAATATCTGCTAATGTAGTCACTTATAGATATTAGTGCTGTCATTAAGATACTGCCCAAAGTGAAATTTATTCAGTGTTTAGCTGAGACTGGCGAACATTACAAATGAAGTACTACCAAAGGAACCGAATTTTCATAATATTTCAACACATTAGTGTCACAAGAATATTATGAAAAAATCTATAGTCTCTTTCCAGTCCTAGAGGATCACCACTAGAAAGAGGAATTAGGGAACCGAATCATGGCTTCATGCTAGTCAAAGAAGTTATTCAATTGTACACAAGAATTCGGTTTTTTAATCTAGTCAAAAGATATTATAGTTCTTCCGTACAAGGGCCTAATGTAAGACGGCAGCTAAATAACTTAATTTTATTTCATGATTAATAAAACATTGACCAAAAATGTTTGAATTTATTAAAGTTCAAAATTCTGAAATTCCCTCCTATAGAAAGCGTAAAAATGGCGGCTTTCAATTCTAGACGGCTCACAGTGCTTTGAATATATGGAGATAGTGGACAAAAGTCATTACTGGTGTGTTAAAAAAAATAAACATTTTGTAATATAATCTACTTTCTACGTAGAATTTGATTAATAAATTTAAATCCAAAACTTTTGAAATGAAACTTCTTATATTACGGTGTAAGATTTTTGTACGGGGTAAGCGCGCAATCCGACACAAACCCGACACAAAAATGCAATATATAAGTGGGGGGATATTTTACACCCGGAGGGGAGCGCAAGCAGCAGGTAGGGCCCAAGAGAGACCCTGCCCAAGAGGGGCCAAGGGGACTATTGACCAAGGGAGGGCCTTGTATCACGAAAACTATAAAACAAAATGCAACGGCCTAATACAGTTAAAGACTTCATCTTCATCTTCAAATAACTACCAAAATAATTTGTACACTTTTATGGGATGATTTTTCGACGGCTATTTTCGCAAAGTATACTCGCATTTTTGTTCCTTATAAATTGATTGTGATCACGTAGATTCAGACTGAAAATAACAGATGGACTAATTTAATGGGTGTTTGAGTGCATGGATGGTGTACCAATGGGGTTCTGGTGATTTTATATAGTTTTCAATAAAAAGTTGGCGTTTCACTTCTGTCGCGCGTGGACTAGACGCACAATTCTTTTTTTTAACATTATAGGTGTTAATTTTTAAGTATTATCTATTACGAAAGCATTACAATAAAATGCTCTTTGATCAATTTTATTTTAATAATAATGATAATAAACAGCACTCCTCAAAAGAAACCAAATTATACTAATCCAAAAACTTTAGCATAATAATAATGTGATGTAACAAAAAAAATTTTTTTAAGTCAGATCGTTCTAAAAAAAAAAATTATGATTAAAGTCGCAAAAAGTAGCAGTTAATATTTGTATGGTTGTTTATAGTAAACCTTAGATTTTAATCAGAAAGTATAATCACAAGTCTCAATTTGTCTCAATAAAAGAAATTTCAATTTGAAGTTACAGAAAATTAATTTCAAAATTTTGAACAAAATTTGTTATTTATTTATTAATTGTTTGATTCATAATCACAATACTTTACAGATATATATTACTCACCTACAGTGTGATTATTCATTATTGCAAAAACTTGAAAAATATTCAACCTGGAGGATTTAAAAATATTTATTGTCTCTAAGCGTAAAACTGTATTTTTATTTGGTTTAATTTTGACAGACAGTTACGTTATTTGAAGCCATTAGTTTTGGGTACAAATATATGTTTGTGATTATTCAAGTATTTTTTTAAATGTTGTAAGGTTAATTACTGCAAAAAAAATATTTGTTTTTTTCTTTTTGTCTTCATAACAAAGCACTGTGCGGCTGGCGCATATCAAGGCGTGTTCTTTATCGCCTCCATATTTGACATAAATACTGAAACGCTCAGTATGCCAATAACTGTAAAGAAATTCCGCCATCTGTTGGGAACCGCTGACTTCTCGCATCTTCCTGTTGTTGTAGTATTGGCGCTGCAGTTGTTGCTTAACTTCACGGTATTTTGTGACAGTCCGGTCCGGTGGTGAGCCGTCGTTTGGGAAATTAAACAGTTTAAAATGTTTATTCATCCCATGTGTCAGAACATTATTAACTGCTTTAAAGACAAAGTGAAATGTCATAGTTTAATGGTGTTATTTTAATGAATACGTAAGAAAGCCTAAACTCATTTTAACTTCTACATTCATTTGTCGCTGCTGGTGCTGATTAAGGTAAGAAATGAAACTAAATTAGTTAATGTTGACCATGCTTGAAACCCCGCAAAACTACGCCAAGCGGCTTTTTTGTATTGACAACTTTGACGACTACGGGATATTCATAGGGAATCTAGTACTCTCATTGGTCAGTCAGGTTGCAATTTGGAAGCGGCCGTAACAGTGAAGTAGAGACGCTACTTGATCTTTTGTCTCTTTTTAACACAGGCTAATGTCTTATAAAAACAACATCCTTCTTGTATGGTTAATTTCTTTTTGTAGGATTTTATGTGATTTACTTTTATTACTTTAGTATTTATTTATTTAATTAATCTTGCAACCTATTTCCTTGCAACCAGCGGCGGCCTTACCCATTGCGAGGCTCCGGGCGGCAGGTATTTGCACTAGGGCCCTTTGTTCTCCGTGAAAAGTATGTGATGCCAAAGTAGGTCTGGTTCTTTGGTTTAGGTATTTTACGAGAAATGCTAAAGTTATACAAATAAATAAATTTTGAGTTTTAAAATATTTTTTGCCCTTGTGAAATGTAAACATGAAAATCAACTGAACTGTAACTAAGGAGCTGATGGTTTTTACGCGTCACAGTGCGGTAAAAATTCACACAAATTTTCGTTCTTAAAATAGGTACGTTTAGCATAGCATAGCATACTTATTAAAACGCCATACACAAGTTTTTAATTGTTGAATGTTGAAATTGTTGAAACGTACGAAAATACACAAAGACAATTTCAATGTTTCGACGTTTTGACGTTTCAAACGAATGGATTCGGATTCATGCTTGAACTGTCAACATGATATTGCATTTTTTTTTTCAAATTTCATTGAATTAAACTTGTCGTCGGCCAAAAAGTCTAAAACAAATCTTGCGCGTTAAGAGCGGGGTCCGACCACGCCCACTTCAACATGTTCAGGTTAGAAGCCAGGGTAAAATATGTAAAACGTCAACTGACTACTAGATGGCCCCCATTGTTCACATTCAACAAAATAATATTGTAACGGTACTTACCACTCGATAGAACTACTCAACTCTAGATGGGGTGTTTTCCAATATTTTCTATCTTTTACAGCAAAGTCTACCTGAGACCCTAATAAATAGTAAACTGGCCCAGTGAAAAACCCATCTTGCCGCTAGCTACGGCAGAACCGTCCTTTGACGACCCCTCCCTTATTCAACAAAATTTCCAAATGGGAATTGAAATGTCTGTTTTGACCTGACTATTATGAGCTATTTTTGTTTTTAGTAAATTATTGTTTATTAGGTAATTATTAATTGTTTTATAATTTTGAAGTTGGTGTTAAGTAAAACATAAAAACAAATTATATAGTTTGCTACAATAACACATAAGATACAACGAAAAAATAAAATACAAACAATAATTACATAATAAATAATAACCAACACTATCAATTTTAAAACTATCAATTCATCTGTCGGTAAATCCAACCAAACCATACAATATTAGTATGCATTACGAATAGATCGCTTTTTTGTATCAAATGAGTCCTGAATACTTCAACTTTTGGAATCGCGATATATCACAGGAATGGTGTGATTCGTAGGAAAAAAAGTATGGAAACAATTTTCGTAGGTAATTGCATTATCTAAAAATCGGTTTCTTATTTTTTTAAGTTAATAATTATTACTGTTCGATTACAAGTCGCATATCTCGTCAGAGGCAAAACCATCCGCACCCTCTTTTCTGGAAATATACCGTAATTACCCGAAACTCGTCAGGTACAAAACAGTGAACGTGACGAGTACAATAGGTACCCACGCATTTGCCAGTTCCTCTCTGCGTCTGATATCTCACAGACATACGTTTCTATAACTTTCTTCTTCTTTCGCGTGCACAGAAAGTAGTGTCACAATCAAGACCGTCACAGGGTCCATAGGATTCTTAAATTTTGTGTTCTTGCGTCTGGCTTGTGCCCCATCTCTGAGAAAGTAGTCAAACTATTGCAGCAAAATTATGATAGGCCAGACATAAGCGAGCAAATTTTCGGTCAATTCTGTCAAGATATTTCGATTTAAACGCAAACTTGATCACTTTTGGGTTTAGCAGTGACTTTTTAAAAGCTTCCGCCAAGTCTGTGACGAGTTTCATCTAATTTCGTTACTATGAAATTTCAAAAATGAATGGAATTTAATAATTTATTTCCGAGTTTATTGACCATCACCAGCCAAAAAAATGGCATTAGGTCCAAGGGACAACTTTCGGCTATCTATTAATAATAAGTAAATGCTATTTATATCAATACTTTTACGTAAAACTTAACAAAACGGGACCCTTGTTTTTTTACCCGTGGCGCCACCTAGCGTGTGACAAACGTCGAACCCCCCTCTTAAGCATTTCTGTGGCAAAAAGGTAAAAGGGGGTAAGTATAAAACATCAGTTTTACAAGAGCTAAAAGAAACCGATTTTCTAAAAGGTTTTAAGTTACTTGTCATAAATATAATACACCACTAACGTGAAGAACCATCGAATACAACTTATAGCATCAGTTAAATTCCACCAAATTAGCGTATTACTTTAGTTTTTTTATTTATATATTACCATAGATGAAGGAGTTAAAAAGATTGCCAGGCTAAATGGAAGTACGTAGCCAATGAAATTAGTTAGCAGAAATGAGGGACAGAGGGCGCAGTCAACAGATTTCTAAATAAATTCTTTTGAAATGAGAGTATCGTCCCGTGGAGGACGTGCGGTATCCAGGGATGGATTGACCGATTTTGCGGCGGCCAGTGTGTAGAGTTCTGGGCATCGCCCGTTTCCTTTGTCAGATATACTGGTACAAAAAAACTATATTGGCAGTAAAGACGCTTATCGTCGGCATTTTTTCTCCAATGGGAAAATAATAAGACCTTTTGTTTTTGGCAAGAATTTAAGTTTGAATTTCTTTCATCTTCAAAATTTAAATAACTTCCACCGCATATCGAATTAGATATTTTATGTGGCTTTGCTTACAACACAATAAGGTGAAAACATCGGGCTGGGATTTAAATACACGTCTTAATATTTTTGTGGAAATGTAGTTCCTTATATTAATGCCAAGACTTGTTTTGTTTATAATAGTGTACTTTTAACTTTACTGGAAGCATATTTTTAAAACTTCATAAATTTGTGGCGACGGAATTCGCAGATAAGTGCATAGACGCTGCTTTATAAGAGAGTGATTTTGGCCTGAGTTTAGTTTTTTTTTTGTGAGCAAGAGTTTTCTTCACATGTCCGACATTTAAATTTTTTGAGACAATGGTGTACAATAAACCCAGGTGTATAGTTTGCGACGTGATGTCTAATTTTGAAACTAAAACATGACGAAAACTTACGACGAAACTTAGAAGCAGATGGATTGTGTTAAAAACCTCCCGTGCTCCTAATAACAGAAAAAAAATCCAGCCAATCCTGACAGAGCCGACGCGTCATCAAATATTCAAAATCGTGCCTGATTTGGAGATTTTGAAGAGCATTATAATCCAAGCAAATTATACGAAAAAACGACGAATAGAAGAAAATAATTCATGAAGTTTTAAAATTTTGATTATGAACACCCAAGAGGGACCCAAATAAAGATCCGAAGAGTTCCCACCGCCCGGGGGGAGCTTCTTCCCCTTTTGCCCAAAAAACCGTCCCCGCGTGTGACCTCATGAAGCTTTTCTGCATTTTTTTCGTAAACGTTAACTTTGACGAGAAAATGTTATCGGGCTTGTTCTCCATTCAATTCTGCATAAAATTGGTCTCATGAAGTTTTTGCCTCCCTTCCACACAACGCTCATAAATGACGTTGCAAAATGAGTAGAATTTTCAGCGCGAAGGCAAAAATTGGTCCACCCCCGTTTTTTGACAAATAACAATTTATTGCAAATGTTTTATTCAATATGGACCTTGTACAGAAAAAACTTCTCAACAATTTTGTTTCTATACATTTTTTGCTCCCACTAATGGTTTTCGAGATAATCGGGGGTTATAGTGCGCTGGAAACGATACTCATTTTCCAACGTCATTTATGAGCATTGGGTGGGAGATATGCTACTTCATGATACTCCATGAGACCAATTTTATGCAGAATTTAATTAAGAACATTTTCTCGTCGGAGTTACCATTTAGGAGAATAATTAGCTTTTTTTAAAAAAAGAAGCCTACTTCAAAAAGCGAGAAATAAGTCAGTACATGTATTATTACATGTGCTACCTACTGATCTGTTTGAAATCGGTGCCAAGCCAAAGAGGTTAACGAATTTGTAACCTTTTGTCATTATACAAATATATCATCAGCGTTATAGCGCATCAAAAATTCAATATCAGGCCGTCAACGCTTGGTCAGTCGCTTGGCACCGACTTCAACCAGATCAGTAGGTAGCACATGTAATAATACATGTGCTGACTTATTTCTTGCTTCTTGAAGTCGGTTTCTTTTTTTTTAAAGCTAATTATTTTACAATTTTAAGTGATGGGTAGCCTAGTAAGGACGCTGCTCGAATGTGGAAACGACGGCTGGTTGAAAATGAAGAAGAAAGACGCAAACTATAAAAAATTAAAACCAGAAATACTGAAACAATGATGAATTAATATTACCACCTGAAAAATCTAAGGCAATGATGACTTCCAGACGCAAAGACCTGCATAATTATTATTAAACGACTACATTTGAGAGAGTTGATAATAATTATAAAATGTGAGGTTTTCGCCCGACTCCCATGCGATCACCTCATCAGGTCTAGACTTGCTGACAATGGGACTACCTCCGGAGTACACCCTTTCAAATAAAAGAAGAATTTTCAAAATCGATCCACAATTGACGAAGAAATCGGTGAACATACATAAAAGGGAAAGTTTGAGAATTTCCCTCGATTTCCATGGGATCCCCTCATCAGATCCGGACTTGCTGTCAATGGGACTACCTCCGGAGCATACCCTTTCAAATAAAAGAAGAATTTTCAAAATCGATCCACAATTGACGAAGAAATCGGTGAACATACATAAAAGGAAAAATTTGACAATTTTCTTCGATTTCCATGGGAGCCCTTTATCAGATCCGGACTTGGTGACAATGGGACCACCTCTGGAGTATACCCTTTCAAATAAAAGAAGAATTTTCAAAATCGGTCCACAATTAACGGAGATATCGGTGAACATACATAAAAGGAAAAAAAA
Source organism: Diaperis boleti (assembly GCA_963583935.1). Taxonomy (NCBI): domain Eukaryota; kingdom Metazoa; phylum Arthropoda; class Insecta; order Coleoptera; family Tenebrionidae; genus Diaperis; species Diaperis boleti. The sequence goes on along the minus strand of OY757242.1, from coordinate 32,163,626 downwards.
ACATACATACAGCCGAACATAGAACCTCCTCCTTTTTCGTAGGGGCGGCAAAAAATAAAAAGGCATAGGAAAAAGCAAGGGCGAGGGCACTATTTTATAATGTGGCGGGACTAAGAAAAAAAGAAAATTTCTGAAGCTATGTGAGGTAATTGGAGATACGGGTTTTAACTGAACATGGATAGATGAACAAAACTGGGAAAGAACAGAAAAACTGCTACCAAAATAATTTTAAACGGGAATGTTAGGGGTCTAGAGGAGAAGCAACAGGGGGGAGTAATAACGGGGGGAATCGGAGAAAGAGGAGCCACGAGAAAGGGGATGGCCAAAGAAAATCAAAGCAGAGCTGAAGAAACAATGGGAGGAAGAAGGACATAGACGGCAAAGGAGAAACGGTACTAGATTAGGGAATAATAAACGAGAAAGAAAGAAAGAAAGAAAGAAATAACAGAGGAAAACAGAACAAGGCAATGATCAAAATACGGAACTAAAAATTTCCCGCTATTTCCATGGGAACCCTTTATCAAATCCGGACTTGGTGACAATGGAACCACCTCTGGAGTATACCCTTTCAAATAAAAGAAGAATTTTCAAAATTGGTCCACAATTAACGGAGATATCGGTGTGCATACATAAAAGGAAAAAATACATACATACAGCCGAACATAGAACCTCCTCCTTTTTTGTAGTCGGTAAAAACGGAGATAAGCTTCTTGGTCACACTCAGGAGCGGTCTTTAGGACAAAAGGGGATGAAGCTCGCCCCGAGGGGATGGGAACCCTTCGGATCTTTATTTGGGTCCATGCTGGGAGTTCATAACCAAAATTTCAAAACTTTATAAATTATTTCTTCTAAAAAGTCTAATTTGCTTTGACTATTAACACTGATCTAATATTGACAAAATTACGGCCGGTGTTAGATGGAGAAATTCTTCTTGCGGATGAGAACCGTGTCATGTTGATAGTTCTTCTCCTCATCCGGGAGAAGAACACAGGTCCGCGGACGTTTTAATAAAATAATAATAGATCGGCCTGTATACTTACTTATGCTAAAGGCGGCGTAGTTTACAAGTGTCCATTCGCGATTTGCAACCAGTTATTATTCTTGATAGGTTGTTGGAATGAGTTGATGAAAACTAACAATAAAACTTTCTTTTGCCCAATTGTAATTTGCAAAAACCCATTTATTACCCGCTTTTGGTGCCATATCTTATATTTGCACACTGAAATCAAACTGAAGCCGGTCCTGTTCCGCCGACCGTCATCACCTACTTCAAAGTAGACCGCCAGGCAATGCCGGCATATAGCTGTCTCTTTTGATTGCATCCGCAGAAAGTGCAACGTACGTCTTAGAGTTTAATACCCGCTGTTTATCTCAAAACAATTAGTTTTGTCTACGCAACATTCTTCTTTATCTCTTTCTTTTCTATAATGTTTCATTTAATAATGCACATTTTGTGTACTTTTTTATTTGAAACATTAAATTCGATTGTGCTGCCAGCTGAATTCCATTTCCAAAACTAACATATTTTTAAACTACATTGTCTGGCCATCTTCTACTGTTTAACCTATGATATTACTTATCCTAAAGCAAACACGTACTGAGTAGAATCATGCTACAGCAAAAGGGGATAAGTGCAGATACCACCTTTTACCGCACTTGAGATGCTGTAAGCTTTCAGGTAAAAACAAGAAGCAAAAGGAGATAAGTCAACATATACGATTAAACATGATTTTATTTTCATAGAAAATAAACAAAATAATACTAAACATAAGATAAAAAATAAGAATTTTGCAAAACAAAAACAGAAAATTAAACATGAAGATTGCAGTTTGTAACATAAACGTCTCAATTTAATTAATATTTCTCAAAAGTTTACTCAATATCGTCCAACTTATCTAAATCTGGATCTGTATCTCTTTCTTCTTCTTTGGTGGTTAAATTTTGGTAGAACTCGCGAGCATCTTGGTGTCAATTTGAGGTAATAAGGCAATCAAATTTTCCTTTTTTTTTGCATTTATAGGAAGAGACGTGGAATAGCATTTTTGCAGATTCACCATTGGAATATTACTTTGCTGTTTGCTTCTTCTGAAGACTATAGATGAAAATGGCATTGAGTCATCTAGTGAATTTTTGTAATTCACTTTTCCCAAATCTTTTTCAAATCTTAACCATTTAATTATTCTATATTCAAATGGTTCCTCGTTTGCGCCGCTTTTTTTCTTATTCAAAATTCCCTTTTTAGCAGAAAGTAGTCGGAAATCATAAAAATCTTCTTGGTCCATTGGGATCACAATAAATTTATTTTTTGTACCACACATTCTTACAAGTTGAAACCAATTTCTTGGGTGGTGAATTGGAAATGGACTCTTTTTCGATTTTCTTTCGATGATCACTATCACACTCTAAGTGTGTGTGACCAGGGATCAAGAATTTATGCTCGATGATTTTCAAAGTGATGTGCTCAACTTCAGGTCCTAGTTGCATGATGAACTTATACAGACATGAAGCAATTTCGTTAGTGCCTCTGTGTGCCTGTGCTTCATGCCACATAAAGTGAAATGATTGTCCCGTCTGGCAGTCGTGAACGGTCAAATTGTACATACTCAACTGTCGTTTATAAAATACATTTCCACTAGACACAAGCGGAACAGGCAAGACTTGTTGCAAATCAAAGCAAATTACTTTCAATTTAGTATTAGTTTTGCAACTGTTTTTGTCAGTTTTCTTCTTCTCATAGGCCAAATCCGCGTCATCTTGGTACTTCTTCAGTTTTTCTTCGGACTCAATCTTTTCAGAGGTGGCTTCCGCATTTTTTATAGTAGACTGAAGAGTATCACAGGAAACTTGGAGAGATTTAGGATTACAAGTGTTTTCGTGATAGAGTTGATACATTATTGAAATAAGCAAATTAGTAGCCAAATACGTTTGGCTTGTGTGACGTCTGCTATAATGGGACTCGTAAGCCGGAAATAATAATATATGCTGCCGAATTTTTTCTAAATCATTCTGGTTTGTTTTATTAGGTGGGGCATGACGGCCTCTTTGGTCTGGTTTTATTATTCCACTAAAAGCCTCTAGTTTCTTCTTGATGCTAAATTCGATAAATTTTGGAGTTTCATCCAGTTTTTAGAAAGCATTCTTTACAAAATGTTATTTTCTTAAGATTAACTGTGAAATGATATACATAGGTGTGCTGCCTGTTCTTATGAGTCATTCCTTCTTGCTTGGTCCTCAACACAGCTTTAGACTTCACCTCAATGAGGCTAGCCACATGTGCTACTTTCTTATCATGATCGCCCATTGCCCAGTATTCTTTTTAAATTGTTTCTCTTTCTTCTTCTTTTAACTTAGTTGAACCTTTATTTCTGCATTCTCTAAGAATTTGTAAAGCTCTTTTTTTCTTCAAAATTCCTCGACTTGTATGATAAGCCTCGCCTGTATTTTTGTTTATTTTTCTCTTCTTCCTAATAAGCTTTTGTTCTTCTTTGTGGTTTTCTTTATCAGAATAATTGCTATCTTTATTTAAATAAATACCTTCACTCAAAACATAATCTGAATCAGAATGAATATCACCACTGTTTTCCAGATTTATTATATTATTATCCATGGTCTTTATTGCTTCGTCGGTACAGCCACGGTTACTATTTTTTTGATTCATCACTGTCACTGTTTCAATTATTATTGCAGTTTCATGTTCCTGACTATTGCTATTCGCAGTTTCTGTTATCACGTCATATGTAGAATTATTATTATTATTTTCAATTAGACGAGTTACTTCAACATTATCAGCTGTTTTATCCAATAAAATCATTCTATTGTCGTCAGCAAATTCAATTGGTATATTTTCGATGTCAACGTCCCTAAGAAGCGAATCATTTTCACAGTAGTCTTCCAGTTCTTCTGGTTGTAGATCATTATCATCGCATCTTTAATGCAAAAATAATTCAAATTAATCTAATAAGGAATAACACATTTTGAGGTTATGTTACATTGTACTCGCAGTGTTTGATATTCTATACAAAATCCTTAATGGACTTCCATTTACTGGCTTCATTGGAACCACAAGTGTAAGCTGCTAACCTCTACAGTTTTTATTAACACCGGGATTAGACAAGAATGAATTCATTATTCCCGCACAAACTTCTTAGTTGAACAAAATATCAACACTTAAGCTATCAAAATGGAATAAGTATACATATAAAACAATGATATACTACGAAAATCAAACAGGTTAAACCTGTAAAAAGGGGATAAGTTTACTTATCACATTTGGTTAAATAAAAGGCGTAGTTGTCTAGGGGGTTATGATGACTTATAACCTTATGACGGTCAAGGTTGAGAAAACTTCATACAATATTAGGTATTTTTAAGGATATGTCGACATACCAACTTTTAAATATTGTGTCTTATTATTACAGTCCAAGTATCTAGACTTATTCCCTTTTACCTGTAGATGCATAGCAAAAGAGTCTATTGATTAATCTGATAAAACAAAATTCCGTGTAAGTCGACTTATCCCTTTTTACCTTTTTGCCAGATTTTACTGGGCTGGCGCGTCGTGCTTCAAATTGATTTCGCCCTGTAAAATGTAAGTTACCGCACAAGAATGTAAATAACTATTTTCTACGATCATCAATCATTGTAAATGGCTAAAATTGTAAATACATTCTGCCATCTATGTAGGCCGGTCCTTACGCACAGCCGTGTGTAAAGTAAGGTGATCGCACGGGTAGGGATATTTCAATGGATATTTCGATCAAAATTGACAAGACTGACAAGTGAATTTATTTTAAACTTGCAGAATCTGTACTGGAACACAGTAAGACGGTTTCCTTAGTACCATTTTGACAAAATTTTTTACTTGTATAATTTATGTCTAGCGCTAGTGACCCATGTAGCAAGAAATATTACTGAAACATTGGGTATTTGTAGTATATATATTGTTTAAATGTTGAAATGCAATATTAGCCCAATATTGTAATGTTGACTTTTTTACTTATTAATTAAATATTGCTATTAATATTGACTAAATAATGTGTTACAATGTTGCAACAATATCTGTTTCCGTTAAAACATCAATGTTTTTATGAAGGAGTTAAAAAGATTGCCAGGCTAAATGGAAGTACGTAGCCAATGAAATTAGTTAGCAGAAATGAGGGACAGAGGGCGCAGTCAACAGATTTCTAAATAAATTCTTTTGAAATGAGAGTATCGTCCCGTGGAGGACGTGCGGTATCCAGGGATGGATTGACCGATTTTGCGGCGGCCAGTGTGTAGAGTTCTGGGCATCGCCCGTTTCCTTTGTCAGATATACTGGTACAAAAAAACTATATTGGCAGTAAAGACGCTTATCGTCGGCATTTTTTCTCCAATGGGAAAATAATAAGACCTTTTGTTTTTGGCAAGAATTTAAGTTTGAATTTCTTTCATCTTCAAAATTTAAATAACTTCCACCGCATATCGAATTAGATATTTTATGTGGCTTTGCTTACAACACAATAAGGTGAAAACATCGGGCTGGGATTTAAATACACGTCTTAATATTTTTGTGGAAATGTAGTTCCTTATATTAATGCCAAGACTTGTTTTGTTTATAATAGTGTACTTTTAACTTTACTGGAAGCATATTTTTAAAACTTCATAAATTTGTGGCGACGGAATTCGCAGATAAGTGCATAGACGCTGCTTTATAAGAGAGTGATTTTGGCCTGAGTTTAGTTTTTTTTTTGTGAGCAAGAGTTTTCTTCACATGTCCGACATTTAAATTTTTTGAGACAATGGTGTACAATAAACCCAGGTGTATAGTTTGCGACGTGATGTCTAATTTTGAAACTAAAACATGACGAAAACTTACGACGAAACTTAGAAGCAGATGGATTGTGTTAAAAACCTCCCGTGCTCCTAATAACAGAAAAAAAATCCAGCCAATCCTGACAGAGCCGACGCGTCATCAAATATTCAAAATCGTGCCTGATTTGGAGATTTTGAAGAGCATTATAATCCAAGCAAATTATACGAAAAAACGACGAATAGAAGAAAATAATTCATGAAGTTTTAAAATTTTGATTATGAACACCCAAGAGGGACCCAAATAAAGATCCGAAGAGTTCCCACCGCCCGGGGGGAGCTTCTTCCCCTTTTGCCCAAAAAACCGTCCCCGCGTGTGACCTCATGAAGCTTTTCTGCATTTTTTTCGTAAACGTTAACTTTGACGAGAAAATGTTATCGGGCTTGTTCTCCATTCAATTCTGCATAAAATTGGTCTCATGAAGTTTTTGCCTCCCTTCCACACAACGCTCATAAATGACGTTGCAAAATGAGTAGAATTTTCAGCGCGAAGGCAAAAATTGGTCCACCCCCGTTTTTTGACAAATAACAATTTATTGCAAATGTTTTATTCAATATGGACCTTGTACAGAAAAAACTTCTCAACAATTTTGTTTCTATACATTTTTTGCTCCCACTAATGGTTTTCGAGATAATCGGGGGTTATAGTGCGCTGGAAACGATACTCATTTTCCAACGTCATTTATGAGCATTGGGTGGGAGATATGCTACTTCATGATACTCCATGAGACCAATTTTATGCAGAATTTAATTAAGAACATTTTCTCGTCGGAGTTACCATTTAGGAGAATAATTAGCTTTTTTTAAAAAAAGAAGCCTACTTCAAAAAGCGAGAAATAAGTCAGTACATGTATTATTACATGTGCTACCTACTGATCTGTTTGAAATCGGTGCCAAGCCAAAGAGGTTAACGAATTTGTAACCTTTTGTCATTATACAAATATATCATCAGCGTTATAGCGCATCAAAAATTCAATATCAGGCCGTCAACGCTTGGTCAGTCGCTTGGCACCGACTTCAACCAGATCAGTAGGTAGCACATGTAATAATACATGTGCTGACTTATTTCTTGCTTCTTGAAGTCGGTTTCTTTTTTTTTAAAGCTAATTATTTTACAATTTTAAGTGATGGGTAGCCTAGTAAGGACGCTGCTCGAATGTGGAAACGACGGCTGGTTGAAAATGAAGAAGAAAGACGCAAACTATAAAAAATTAAAACCAGAAATACTGAAACAATGATGAATTAATATTACCACCTGAAAAATCTAAGGCAATGATGACTTCCAGACGCAAAGACCTGCATAATTATTATTAAACGACTACATTTGAGAGAGTTGATAATAATTATAAAATGTGAGGTTTTCGCCCGACTCCCATGCGATCACCTCATCAGGTCTAGACTTGCTGACAATGGGACTACCTCCGGAGTACACCCTTTCAAATAAAAGAAGAATTTTCAAAATCGATCCACAATTGACGAAGAAATCGGTGAACATACATAAAAGGGAAAGTTTGAGAATTTCCCTCGATTTCCATGGGATCCCCTCATCAGATCCGGACTTGCTGTCAATGGGACTACCTCCGGAGCATACCCTTTCAAATAAAAGAAGAATTTTCAAAATCGATCCACAATTGACGAAGAAATCGGTGAACATACATAAAAGGAAAAATTTGACAATTTTCTTCGATTTCCATGGGAGCCCTTTATCAGATCCGGACTTGGTGACAATGGGACCACCTCTGGAGTATACCCTTTCAAATAAAAGAAGAATTTTCAAAATCGGTCCACAATTAACGGAGATATCGGTGAACATACATAAAAGGAAAAAAAAACATACATACAGCCGAACATAGAACCTCCTCCTTTTTCGTAGGGGCGGCAAAAAATAAAAAGGCATAGGAAAAAGCAAGGGCGAGGGCACTATTTTATAATGTGGCGGGACTAAGAAAAAAAGAAAATTTCTGAAGCTATGTGAGGTAATTGGAGATACGGGTTTTAACTGAACATGGATAGATGAACAAAACTGGGAAAGAACAGAAAAACTGCTACCAAAATAATTTTAAACGGGAATGTTAGGGGTCTAGAGGAGAAGCAACAGGGGGGAGTAATAACGGGGGGAATCGGAGAAAGAGGAGCCACGAGAAAGGGGATGGCCAAAGAAAATCAAAGCAGAGCTGAAGAAACAATGGGAGGAAGAAGGACATAGACGGCAAAGGAGAAACGGTACTAGATTAGGGAATAATAAACGAGAAAGAAAGAAAGAAAGAAAGAAATAACAGAGGAAAACAGAACAAGGCAATGATCAAAATACGGAACTAAAAATTTCCCGCTATTTCCATGGGAACCCTTTATCAAATCCGGACTTGGTGACAATGGAACCACCTCTGGAGTATACCCTTTCAAATAAAAGAAGAATTTTCAAAATTGGTCCACAATTAACGGAGATATCGGTGTGCATACATAAAAGGAAAAAATACATACATACAGCCGAACATAGAACCTCCTCCTTTTTTGTAGTCGGTAAAAACGGAGATAAGCTTCTTGGTCACACTCAGGAGCGGTCTTTAGGACAAAAGGGGATGAAGCTCGCCCCGAGGGGATGGGAACCCTTCGGATCTTTATTTGGGTCCATGCTGGGAGTTCATAACCAAAATTTCAAAACTTTATAAATTATTTCTTCTAAAAAGTCTAATTTGCTTTGACTATTAACACTGATCTAATATTGACAAAATTACGGCCGGTGTTAGATGGAGAAATTCTTCTTGCGGATGAGAACCGTGTCATGTTGATAGTTCTTCTCCTCATCCGGGAGAAGAACACAGGTCCGCGGACGTTTTAATAAAATAATAATAGATCGGCCTGTATACTTACTTATGCTAAAGGCGGCGTAGTTTACAAGTGTCCATTCGCGATTTGCAACCAGTTATTATTCTTGATAGGTTGTTGGAATGAGTTGATGAAAACTAACAATAAAACTTTCTTTTGCCCAATTGTAATTTGCAAAAACCCATTTATTACCCGCTTTTGGTGCCATATCTTATATTTGCACACTGAAATCAAACTGAAGCCGGTCCTGTTCCGCCGACCGTCATCACCTACTTCAAAGTAGACCGCCAGGCAATGCCGGCATATAGCTGTCTCTTTTGATTGCATCCGCAGAAAGTGCAACGTACGTCTTAGAGTTTAATACCCGCTGTTTATCTCAAAACAATTAGTTTTGTCTACGCAACATTCTTCTTTATCTCTTTCTTTTCTATAATGTTTCATTTAATAATGCACATTTTGTGTACTTTTTTATTTGAAACATTAAATTCGATTGTGCTGCCAGCTGAATTCCATTTCCAAAACTAACATATTTTTAAACTACATTGTCTGGCCATCTTCTACTGTTTAACCTATGATATTACTTATCCTAAAGCAAACACGTACTGAGTAGAATCATGCTACAGCAAAAGGGGATAAGTGCAGATACCACCTTTTACCGCACTTGAGATGCTGTAAGCTTTCAGGTAAAAACAAGAAGCAAAAGGAGATAAGTCAACATATACGATTAAACATGATTTTATTTTCATAGAAAATAAACAAAATAATACTAAACATAAGATAAAAAATAAGAATTTTGCAAAACAAAAACAGAAAATTAAACATGAAGATTGCAGTTTGTAACATAAACGTCTCAATTTAATTAATATTTCTCAAAAGTTTACTCAATATCGTCCAACTTATCTAAATCTGGATCTGTATCTCTTTCTTCTTCTTTGGTGGTTAAATTTTGGTAGAACTCGCGAGCATCTTGGTGTCAATTTGAGGTAATAAGGCAATCAAATTTTCCTTTTTTTTTTGCATTTATAGGAAGAGACGTGGAATAGCATTTTTGCAGATTCACCATTGGAATATTACTTTGCTGTTTGCTTCTTCTGAAGACTATAGATGAAAATGGCATTGAGTCATCTAGTGAATTTTTGTAATTCACTTTTCCCAAATCTTTTTCAAATCTTAACCATTTAATTATTCTATATTCAAATGGTTCCTCGTTTGCGCCGCTTTTTTTCTTATTCAAAATTCCCTTTTTAGCAGAAAGTAGTCGGAAATCATAAAAATCTTCTTGGTCCATTGGGATCACAATAAATTTATTTTTTGTACCACACATTCTTACAAGTTGAAACCAATTTCTTGGGTGGTGAATTGGAAATGGACTCTTTTTCGATTTTCTTTCGATGATCACTATCACACTCTAAGTGTGTGTGACCAGGGATCAAGAATTTATGCTCGATGATTTTCAAAGTGATGTGCTCAACTTCAGGTCCTAGTTGCATGATGAACTTATACAGACATGAAGCAATTTCGTTAGTGCCTCTGTGTGCCTGTGCTTCATGCCACATAAAGTGAAATGATTGTCCCGTCTGGCAGTCGTGAACGGTCAAATTGTACATACTCAACTGTCGTTTATAAAATACATTTCCACTAGACACAAGCGGAACAGGCAAGACTTGTTGCAAATCAAAGCAAATTACTTTCAATTTAGTATTAGTTTTGCAACTGTTTTTGTCAGTTTTCTTCTTCTCATAGGCCAAATCCGCGTCATCTTGGTACTTCTTCAGTTTTTCTTCGGACTCAATCTTTTCAGAGGTGGCTTCCGCATTTTTTATAGTAGACTGAAGAGTATCACAGGAAACTTGGAGAGATTTAGGATTACAAGTGTTTTCGTGATAGAGTTGATACATTATTGAAATAAGCAAATTAGTAGCCAAATACGTTTGGCTTGTGTGACGTCTGCTATAATGGGACTCGTAAGCCGGAAATAATAATATATGCTGCCGAATTTTTTCTAAATCATTCTGGTTTGTTTTATTAGGTGGGGCATGACGGCCTCTTTGGTCTGGTTTTATTATTCCACTAAAAGCCTCTAGTTTCTTCTTGATGCTAAATTCGATAAATTTTGGAGTTTCATCCAGTTTTTAGAAAGCATTCTTTACAAAATGTTATTTTCTTAAGATTAACTGTGAAATGATATACATAGGTGTGCTGCCTGTTCTTATGAGTCATTCCTTCTTGCTTGGTCCTCAACACAGCTTTAGACTTCACCTCAATGAGGCTAGCCACATGTGCTACTTTCTTATCATGATCGCCCATTGCCCAGTATTCTTTTTAAATTGTTTCTCTTTCTTCTTCTTTTAACTTAGTTGAACCTTTATTTCTGCATTCTCTAAGAATTTGTAAAGCTCTTTTTTTCTTCAAAATTCCTCGACTTGTATGATAAGCCTCGCCTGTATTTTTGTTTATTTTTCTCTTCTTCCTAATAAGCTTTTGTTCTTCTTTGTGGTTTTCTTTATCAGAATAATTGCTATCTTTATTTAAATAAATACCTTCACTCAAAACATAATCTGAATCAGAATGAATATCACCACTGTTTTCCAGATTTATTATATTATTATCCATGGTCTTTATTGCTTCGTCGGTACAGCCACGGTTACTATTTTTTTGATTCATCACTGTCACTGTTTCAATTATTATTGCAGTTTCATGTTCCTGACTATTGCTATTCGCAGTTTCTGTTATCACGTCATATGTAGAATTATTATTATTATTTTCAATTAGACGAGTTACTTCAACATTATCAGCTGTTTTATCCAATAAAATCATTCTATTGTCGTCAGCAAATTCAATTGGTATATTTTCGATGTCAACGTCCCTAAGAAGCGAATCATTTTCACAGTAGTCTTCCAGTTCTTCTGGTTGTAGATCATTATCATCGCATCTTTAATGCAAAAATAATTCAAATTAATCTAATAAGGAATAACACATTTTGAGGTTATGTTACATTGTACTCGCAGTGTTTGATATTCTATACAAAATCCTTAATGGACTTCCATTTACTGGCTTCATTGGAACCACAAGTGTAAGCTGCTAACCTCTACAGTTTTTATTAACACCGGGATTAGACAAGAATGAATTCATTATTCCCGCACAAACTTCTTAGTTGAACAAAATATCAACACTTAAGCTATCAAAATGGAATAAGTATACATATAAAACAATGATATACTACGAAAATCAAACAGGTTAAACCTGTAAAAAGGGGATAAGTTTACTTATCACATTTGGTTAAATAAAAGGCGTAGTTGTCTAGGGGGTTATGATGACTTATAACCTTATGACGGTCAAGGTTGAGAAAACTTCATACAATATTAGGTATTTTTAAGGATATGTCGACATACCAACTTTTAAATATTGTGTCTTATTATTACAGTCCAAGTATCTAGACTTATTCCCTTTTACCTGTAGATGCATAGCAAAAGAGTCTATTGATTAATCTGATAAAACAAAATTCCGTGTAAGTCGACTTATCCCTTTTTACCTTTTTGCCAGATTTTACTGGGCTGGCGCGTCGTGCTTCAAATTGATTTCGCCGTGTAAAATGTAAGTTACCGCACAAGAATGTAAATAACTATTTTCTACGATCATCAATCATTGTAAATGGCTAAAATTGTAAATACATTCTGCCATCTATGTAGGCCGGTCCTTACGCACAGCCGTGTGTAAAGTAAGGTGATCGCACGGGTAGGGATATTTCAATGGATATTTCGATCAAAATTGACAAGACTGACAAGTGAATTTATTTTAAACTTGCAGAATCTGTACTGGAACACAGTAAGACGGTTTCCTTAGTACCATTTTGACAAAATTTTTTACTTGTATAATTTATGTCTAGCGCTAGTGACCCATGTAGCAAGAAATATTACTGAAACATTGGGTATTTGTAGTATATATATTGTTTAAATGTTGAAATGCAATATTAGCCCAATATTGTAATGTTGACTTTTTTACTTATTAATTAAATATTGCTATTAATATTGACTAAATAATGTGTTACAATGTTGCAACAATATCTGTTTCCGTTAAAACATCAATGTTTGTATTAAAATATTGTATTTATTTATTTATGTAACTATTTAAACTATAAACTAGATAACAGTTACAATGCAAATATATAAATAAAAAGTTTTAACTCTATTGTCAAAATAATAAAAAAATAATATCAAATATGAAAAATATTAAATAACAAAACGTAAAAAAAAATTGTTCTAAGCGAAATATTAGTAACTAAAACTACATAAAATATGACTTTACTTCAATAAAAACTATAAAAACTTACTAAAACAACTTGCCACATGTTCAGTTACCTTTTTTTCGTCCACCATCTCTATCGCCAGCGCTATAGCCAAGGCAAACCCGACTAACTTTCCTATTTCCTAGTCACTCGAATTCTTATGTATAATTTGAAATGCATCCGCAAACAGACCAAACACTCTTCATTAACATTAATTTATCAAATTATTTAATAATTTTACTTACCCAAATCGATACTATAATTATAGTTCCAATTTCTCAAAGGATTGTTTTTTTTTTGTTTTCTTTTTAGTGAATATTTTAGAGCAATCTCTTATAGCAGTTTCTTTAAGATATTGTTTACATTTTGACGAAGAGTTTCGCTACCAACTATAGACAAAATTTTTTGCTGAAAATAAGTAAAAGAATCCTATTACCTGTGATCGTAGAAAAAGCATAGCACATAAAGCTCGAGTCTCTAAGCAGGGAGTCTTTGAAAATCTCACGTCAACTTTTTAATTCACAAAATATACATTATTATTACATAGAATATAAAAAAAATCATTAAATTTACTATTTTTCTTTTTTTAAGGTTTTGTAACACTCAGGCGACACTACACTCGTTAACACACTAAAAAAAGTTAAACTAGCATCGTCTCTGAATATATTATAATTATTAAGTATAAGAATAACAATAACACTAAAATGAATAAAATAGAACGTGCATCGTCGCGTACGAATCGACTCCCGTCTCAGAAGTGACCCATGTATGGGAGCGTGGTGACCCATTGATCTTGACGGTAGCCGGTGTGACCACGGAATTATACATTGGAAGGCCAGTGATATGACATGCGCGAAAATATTTTACGCCAATTTGAAGCATACATTAAGGTCGACAATTGCTTGACGGGAGGGCCAGGAGCATGCGCTGTGGTGTGGAAGGAAGACATGAGGCTGTGGTTTACAACGTGAAGTTAACGGCAAATCCTACAACACTTAATATGATTCGAGATCTATAGATGGCGGGCCAAACAGACTAAAAGTTTCGTATATAATACAAGTGGTAGGAATCTTGCCGGTAATTATTTTTGTCGGTCAGATTACGAATAGTTGTTGTAACGAAATTTTTTAAAGACAACTATGAGTAGTACTGACGGACAAAAATTACCAAAAGATTCCTAACACGAGTTGTATTCGACAAGACAATCCAAAGAAAATCATCTGCTCCTTAGTATGGAAGAATTGCCAGTGTAATAGATCCTAATTGGTTCAAATTCAAAACATAAACCAACAACACGAAAACTTTAGGCCTGTTATCATATTGAAGTGTTGTAAGATTTGCTCCTAATTTCATCTTGACAAAAAACAAAATGCGCATGTGCCTGGCCCTCCCTGCGCGAAGCTCTACTTGGCGTACGTTTATTTTACAGGATTGGCTTTCCAATGTATAATTCCGTGGGTGTGACGCGGTCAGCGGTCGCTAGGTGACGTCCCGTTACAGTTTTCTATTTTGTCCGCAAAACAAAGTTTTATTACAATAGAAATCTCGAGTATAAACAGTACTAAATATTTTTATGTCTGGGATTCCCCGAATTGGGAAGGGTGCGCCATCTATGTATGAATTAAAAAATTAGGATGGCGAGGAAAACAGTTGTAAGGCCGTAAAAGATGATAATTAAATAAAATTATTATTACTCTAATACAAACAATTTTGTGGTTGAAAAACGTACGTGTTATACAAAAACAAGTCTTTGGAAGGTGGTTAAGAGGTTGTCCACGCCAGATCATCGCTGCGTCATTTGCAATTGCAAGTAAAAGCAAACGCCATTGTTCTGTACCACAATGTTACACATATAAATCTGAGAACGTTTCAATACAGAAAAAGGCTTAGCCAATAAATGGAAAATTAACTTAAAAATTGGTAAACCAATTTCTAAGTGTTTGCAGTAAACATTTTGTAGAGCAAGATTTTTCAATTGGTAAGGATGTGTATTAATTTAATTCTGAATAAAACTTTACTAGTTTCTCAATTTCAGCTACAGCAAATGCTAAATTGAGACGATTAAAAAGGTGTAATTCCTTCACAGAATTTACCAGGAACAAAATTCAGGACCATTCAAGTTTTTAATTTGGCACAATAACACATGCCCTGCGTTATACACCGCGTCTTCTTCCACTATAGCTCTCATTTTAACACCCACGTACTTAATAATATCAGTGATAGAAATTTTCACTATGACCATGATGAAATTAATTTCTTGTACCATTAAATTACAAATGAGTATAAAGGAGGCGCCGTTTTGTTTTCCTTCATACTGTCATTGTGAACTGTCAAACAGCAGCGCCTCTAGCGGAAATATTTCCTCGAATTGTTATGTAATTTAAATAAATTTGTTATAGTATCCCTTAAACGCACTAATATTTTTCCCCTCTACAATACTTCATCTTCAATCCAAATTGCAAAAATTTCGTCAGTTTTACACTAAACTGAGTTGACAAATCGTGAATACTATTAATTTGCAGAGGTTAAATAAAACGCATCTACTCTCGGTGTACTACGAAAATGGACTAACTATATTTTCTGTCAAAAACAAAACAAGTAGAAGCACCGAAACATAGGTGGCGCTACAAGTACATAATGTATGGATACATTGAATTTGTAACTATCAGAATTGCCGATCCAATGAGCAAAATCTTTTATACTTTCCTAAAAGTTGGACAGAGGGCGCCCGCATTGTTATTCTAAAATTTTGATTTAATATATTCATAGACACCAGAGCCACGTATTTATCCTCGACAATACAACCGCACAATTTTTTGAAGCAGAAAATATTTCCCTCGGCAATAACAATTTTCTGAATTATTTTTTTCGGAAAAACTAGGAAATGGAAAATCAAATAATTTAACGGAACATTTTATTACTTTGGGCGCAGGCGTCCAAAGGTATAAAAATGAAAACAAAAACAAACTTTCATTAAAGAAATTAATAGAAAATAAACAAACAAAACAAAATTACGTCATGTTGTAGCCCTACAGGTTTTGAAAGGTTTTTTCTAATTTATTTCCTGTATTTTTGTTTTTATTTTATTACTCCTCACGAACCTTTTCGACCAATTGTGGCCATCATCGGGTGATGGGTGCCCCATGGGACGATGGGCAAAGTTACCGTCGGGGGCCTCGTTGCTACAGGGGGGCGTAGCTACCATCGGGGGCCACATCAGGACAGTGGGGCGTAGCTACCATCGGGTCCCCATGCGACAGGTGAGCGTAGCAACTATCACGTTTCCCCTTGAAGCTCCCTTGTGGCAGGGGGGCGTAGATACCATCGGGGCCCCCTTGGATAGCTGGGCGTAGCTACCATCGGAGCCCCTTTGGGACAGGGGGCGTAGCTACCATAGGGGGACCTTTGGGAAAGGGGGGCGAAGCTACCATCGGGGGCCCCTTGGAGAAGGAGTGCGTACACTTTGCAAAAATCATGTCGATCCCTTGCTCTGTGAAAAACAAAAACCAACCGGAAACCGTACATTTTTCCGGGATCAAAAGTAGCCTATGTGCTATTCCAGACTATACTCTATCTCTGTGCCAGATTTTATGCAGATTTCAAACTTTCGCATTTATGATATTAGTAAAATTGTAAAAAAAAAACATTTTGTTCACAACGGCGCCTCATACACTGTTAGCTCAAAGCCGGCTAGATGATAGGACAAAATGATATTATATGAAAATCTGTTTTGTAATGAAAATGACAAGTAACATGTATGGGTTTCGTAAAAACAAAATTCCCCAGTATTGCAAGAATTTTTATAGTCACGCCATCTGTTGACGGCAATGCTTCTGAGAGGCACGAAAAATTACATTGCATCGGCATTTCTGACAGTTACAAATTCAATGATGGATACAACATTTAACAAATACTGTGTCCCATAAAACTAGAAACACATTTCTCTGTCGTGTTGTGTTTTTTACGCGTATGGTCGCGAGTGGTTAGTTGTAAGTAATGTAGTAGTATAGATTAGCGCTCGCGCAATGAGAATATGTTAGTTTTAAGTAGATTTAAGTTCGTTTAATGTTAGTTTTAAGTAAGAATAGACTGTAGCCAATCAGAAAGCAGGACGCCACCTGCGATCGGGTTTTACCCCGTCGCAGGTATAAAGGCATGCCACTTTCTGGTTGGAAGGCAGTTCTATTCAGCCCTCGAAAGAGGTGTTTGAATAAAAGCACATAAAACCTCAAACTGATGTCTTCTTGACAAATCGTCGACCCCAAAACCCTACTGATCCGGTGGACCACTACGTCGAGGCGCACAGCACCAGGTCGAGCATCCGCTCTCACCAACAACCTTCATCGACGCCGGTCGATGTCTCCGGCAACGTTTCTTCCACCGAGGAGTCGCGGACCCCATCCGTGACCTGGTGGAAACCTTGTTCCTGCGACAATAGGAGCACCAACTTTAAGGAACAAGACGTGAGGTGGTATTCCAGGTGGGTCAAGAGTGTGAAGAAATTCGACAGGGTAATGAACAGCATCTTCCGTCTCAACAACTGAGTCCACTGATTCATATCTCGCCATTTCTGAAGGTAGTTGTTCCAACAACGAAAGGTTAATACTGTTTGCAGAATCATTTGTTGGAGTGAGAATTGCTCTCTCCTGCAGCCATGTTGAACTATTGCACTCATTATCATTTAAGCCCGGGTAAATCTTGTCGAGTAATGACTTCAAATCATGAACTAAATGACAGGTTTTGTGGGATTATGCATTTTCCATCATTCTCCTCCAACAGTTTGCCGTTTCCTATCTTTAAGATTAAGGTAGAAAACTCGTCTGCTTTAAAATCGCCTTTCAAGTGAACTCTCATGTTAGTCCTCAAGGACAGAACTTCAATTTTTGGCCATAAATATGATGACTTGAGGCACGCTTTTACCTCATCAGCGCGGGTTCCTCGTGGTATTACAGGTAGGGTTTGCCTGAAGTCTCCAGCCAGCAGAACTGTTACTCCCCCCATCAAAGCTTCCTCTAATGTGCGATCCCAATGAGCGTCGTCCTCGAGTAACCCAAGTGCTCTACATGCAGATTGAAAAGTAGGGTGAAGGACTCCATCTACATTTTTAAGGTAAGTAAATGAAGTAGGACCTTTAACTTTATGCAGAAGGAGGCGTAAAAAGTAGCACTCAGAGTTACCAGGGTGAACAGTGTATACTCGGCCCAGAACCTGATCTTTTTTTAGTCCTGGATAACCTGGCACAGGTTTCCCCTGCTTTCTTCTACAAAATACGTTGTTTTTCCAAACAAAATATGATGGAACTTCAGAGTACAGGAGACTTCGTGCAAAAGCATCTACTTTGCAGAGATCGAAGAAGCCTAATAGTGTAGTTTTTGGAGGATTGCTTATCTTTTCAACAACATTTTCTTCGGTAAAGTACACCCTTTGGCCATTTTCGAGATGAACAGCTATGTGCATAACTGGGGGGAACCGGTCATGTATGGGAAAGCAAAACATTCGCCAGACTGCTTCAGAAGTACTGATGTAGCGCCCTGTCTCGTATTTTGTCACCTCGTCCAGTTCGTTTTCAACGGTGAAAGCTGCCTGGTCAGATCCTTTGTTGACATACTTACATTTGTACTTTATGGATTTAACTGAGTTGCAATATTCAACGTTGATATGCGCAGAAAAAGTGCGAGTCAGAACAGGGTTGTATGGTACCACCCACCGATTGTCAAATTCAAATCCGTTGATTTCAACAGTAAATCCACCATCTGAAGGAGAACGCCTGCGGTATTGAGGATAGCCATCGTCCCCAGTCTGTGTATCACTTAAAAGGGATCGGGGATACTTCTTGCTACAGGATCCATTCACCATGCACGGCGAGTTTCTGTTAATAGATCCACATGGGCCGTGGATCATGGTGGATTTGACAATCTCATGGAGAATCGGGTCAAGTTTCGGGTCAGGTATTTCTGCACTAATCGCCTTATCAATCATGTCTGGTTTCATCTTTTCCTCCAGCCACAGGAGAATGTGAACGTGGGGAAGTCCTCTCTTTTGCCATTCTATGGAATACATGTGACATCTAGTTGACCCAAAGATAGACCCTTTGGTGAGGATCTTCATCAGCTGCTTCACCTTCAATTAGAAAATCCGGGCTACTAAGTCGTGCCTATAGTGAGACTTTTGACCTTCTTTTAGTAGATCACATATTTCTCGCCATTTCGGATTGCACGTGAACGTTATAAAAAGATCTGGACGTCCAAAATGGCGGACATAGGTCATAGCGTCTTGGGTACGCTCATGCATATAGCGTGGTCCCCCAGTGAAGGTTGATGGCAGCACCACCACCTTACCCAAATCTGAAAGCTGACGATCACCTCTTCTCATAGCGTCCTTCAAGTGAATATAGTCTTCACTTCTTAATTTTTTTTTATTGTTCCGTATAAAATTCAGTCTTTCAGTTTCTATTTTTGCGTACATGTCTACTAAAAATTGGTTGAGAAGATTTACGGAACAAAAGTATTTATGGCTCTTCGCCCTCTCGCTCCATCAGCCTGTAGCTATAAAAATCAGAAGCAGACACGGTTTTCTTTAGTGGTACCTTGGTGTTTGGGTCGCGCTGAGAGATGTTGATACAGTACCCGTCTTCTCCACGGCAGAACATGAGAGGATACTGGAGGGAATCGTAGGCTCGATGGATCTCACTAATCTGCACCAGTTTGTTGTCCCTGCTGTGAAGCACGATATCTCGCTTTTCAAATACTTGACCAACAATCAAAATAGCAACTTCGTTAGAGGTGGGAGCATTGAAGCGTCCTCTATGAACATGCGAAGGCTTTTTGTCAGCTGTAATTACTATTTGAAAATCTTGAAGATCTCTGGGAACAGACTCAACAGCAGCTTTGAAATTTCTTATATACTTGTTGTTTTCATGAAGGAGCCTTTGAAGTTGACCTACTAATTCTGGCTTGACTTCTGGGAAATAATCACAGCGGATGTCTCTCTCGTGATTGTCATCACCAACAAAGTATATCTGGAGGAATGAAGGCTGCTGTTGAGGTCCTGGCAGCAAACTTCCTATTCTGTGATAGAATTGTCCTTGAACCTTATAAGTTGGCATAAAATTTCCCTCTTTTATCTCTTTTCCACCAAAAGATGTCATTTGGAAGCTACCGTTGTACTTCCGAATATTATTGAGAAAATGCTCAGACTGAGGATGCTTGTGGGTAATGAGGCTGTGCAAGGGTTCAGGATATTCTTGAATCGGGGGCAGTTGAACTTTTCCCTTACTGCAACACATGCCAGGGGTCTCATCTTTCCATTTTAAAGCGTGACACCAATTGCAGGTTGTGCGAGGTCCAATATCAACTGCTTGATCTTTTGCGTATTCAATTTTTGGGTCATACCAGTAACCTGAAAGTTTCTTGACTGTCCACGGCAGCAAGTTAACCTGTGATCGTTTGTCATTATATTTTGTTACAGCTGCGCGATTAACTTGAGGATTCTTTTCTGAGTATTTTTTTACAGCATTTCTATTGATGTCGAGATGGGTTTCGTTATACTTTTGTACTGCCCCTCTATGACCTTCAGGATGGCTGGCAGTGTACTTCTAAGCCGCACGCATATGGACCTCAGGATGTGTTTGAATATATTTTGAAACAGATTTTCTTATTTGTTTTTTTCTAATTGAATCAGTAAATCTTTTCCTTCGTTTTTTAACCTTAGAATTTTTACTTGGAGGCAAGGCAGTTGATTCATCAGAACTGGGAACAATGGAAGTTTGTTGAAGTTCAAAAAGGCTTGACTTTATTGGGCCAGGTTCAGGAAAGCTAAGGTTATAGGGATCAGGTTTAGCAAAGTTAAGATTGTCCGGGTCATGTTCATAACTTGCCGTGTCATGTTCATATTGGGACTGGAAAACTGAGGAATAGATTGAGGTAGAGGATACATCATACATACATCAAAAGGTATTGTGGGGTTAGTGGGTTGGTCGTAAGGAATAAGAACATCGAAGTGCCCTTCCATGCAATCACCAGAGAACTTAAGTCTTCTGACCCCCTCAGCCTCCTCTCCATAGCACGCTAGAAGATTTCCATCACGGTAGAGCTCAAACTTGAATGGAAACACCTCTGCCGCCACCATGAGCTCACAGAAGGTGCCATAGACATAAGGTTTCGACATGTCAGTAATGTACTGATGTTTACTGTTATAAGGAACATTGTCTATTGTCATAGTGTACGGCTGAAGTCTACCCCAGTTGTTGGAGACGTGGCGTACAATGTCAGTTCGCACTCGATACGTTTGTGAAGCTGTACCGTGGATTAAATATGAGAGAGAGGAGAAAAGGCAAGCACCGTCCCCAATGATCTTTATAACGCGATGAGGAATTGCCACTCCATCAATATTAATAATTTCAAAACCCATCATTGTGCGAAAAATAGAAACACGTGGCCGACGGCGATGTAGGGGTTGAGGGCTTTTTAGAAAACTGGCGACTGAGGAAAAAAAACTCTGTTTTTCTGACAACCAAAAAACTTCACTTGTCCCCTACTTCCAATTTTACAGTCAATGAACAGGAGGTTGAGGGGCATAGTCCCAACCAAAAATTAATTGATATCTCAGTCGGAACTGTTTTGTAATTACTTATTACAAATAATTGTAACATTTGCAATATAATTACTATTGTAATAAATGCATATCTGAACCATTTTCGATTATTATAAATCAACTATTTTATTTTATTTTATTTTATAATTTTAAGTTGATGGATTAACTTTTCAATGTTTTGTCCAAACTTAAAGAAAAAAATAATATTACAAAGAAAAATGTAGTACAATTTACGATTTTTGCTAAATTATTGAAGTAAATAATATAAAAATATAGAAACATCTAAACTTTATAGTTCAATAATTAAAAAATCATAAAATTAATTAAAAATCGTATATTAGAATGAGAGATTTGGACAGTGTTCAAGCGGCAACGTTGCTTAGAATTGAAGAGTTGGCAGTATTCACTCTATATATCATTTTATTTGTGCGTAAGTAAAATTAATTAAAAATGTCATTTAGAAATTTAGAAAAATTGTTGCGTATTCAATTCCCAATGCCTGAGAAAAAAAATACTTAACTGAAAAAGGTGATTATGAGCGTTCAGGTAAAGAAGGAAACATAACCTAAAATACGAATTCTTTAAAATGGAAGGTTGGGGCACGAAAAAGCAGTTAAAACCTGATACCTGTCAACACATAACCTACCACAATCATCATTCAGATGCAGTAATCTCAAAATGGAAAATCGTCAAAAACTGTCAAGTGTTGAAGCTTCAACTTTAATTCAAGGGAGTTCACATAGCCATGCTGCTGCTGAAGGCTTGAAGGCCCCCTTAAGACATGGAACCCAGAGGGGGCCCACTTGAAACAGGGGGAGCCCTTAAGACAGTGGAGCCCGAGGGGGTCCCATTGAGACAGGAGGCCCCCTGTAGACAGGCAAGCTCGAGTGGGGCTTTTAAGACAGAAAATCCCTAGGGAGCTCCCTTGAGACAGGGAAGCCCAAGGGGGCTAATTGAGACAGGAGGGTTTAATTAAGGCAGGGGGTCACCTTGAGACAGGGGGGCCAAGGTGGTCAACTTGAGACAGGGGGCCCTTGAGATAGTTAGGCCCTTTCAGGTAGAGTGGCCCTTTCACGGGGCGGTGGCCCCGTTCCTCCCTTTGGAATGGAATTTTGCAAAACTGTTTCCTAGTGGGCGCCTATGTGGTAAAATTCATAAGTGTTCAAAATTTCATTGCAATTGGTTCAGTGGATCCAGAAATTAACGGGGCGGGGGGCCCCGTTACCCCTTTTGGAATGAGATTTTGAAAAACCGTTTGTTAGTGGGCGCTTACGTCGTGAAATAAGTAAGTGTGCAAAATTTCATTGCAATCGATTCAGTGGATCTATAGATTAACTCCATTACTCCCCTTAGGAATTGAATTTTGAAAAACCGCTTCTTAGTGAGCGCCTACGTGGTAAAATAAGTAAGTGTGCAAAATTTTATTCCAATTGGTTTAGTGGATCTAGAGATGAACTCCCCCACCCCGTTACCACCCTTAGGAATGGAATTTTGAAAAACCGCTTCTTAGTGAGCGTCTACGTGGTAAAAGAAGTAAGTGTGCAAAGTTTCATTGCAATCGGTTCAGTGGATCTCGAGATTAACTCCCCCGCCCCGTTACCTCCCTTAAAAATGGAATTTTAAAAAACCGTTTCTTAGTGAGCGCCTACGTGGTAAAATAAGTAAGTGTGCAAAATTTCATTCTAATCGGTTCAGTGGATCTAGAGATTAACTCCCTCGCCCCGTTACACCCCTTTGGAATGGAATTTTGAAAAACCGTTTCTTAGTGAGCGCCTACGTAGTAAAATGAGTAAGTGTGCAAAATTTCATTCCAATCGGTTCAGTGGATCTAGAGATTAACTTCCCCGCCCCGTTACCCCCCTTAGGGATGGAATTTTGAAAAACCGTTGCTTAGTGGGCGCTTACGTGGTCAAGTAAGTATGTGTGCAAAATTTAATTCCAATCGGTTCAGTGGATCTAGAGATTAACTTCCCCGCCCCGTTACCCCCCTTAGGGATGGAATTCTGAAAAACCGTTGCTTAGTGGGCGCTTAGGTGGTCAAATAAGTATGTGTGAAAAATTTTATTGCAATCGGTTCAGTGGATACAGAGATTAACGGGACGGGGGGGCCCGTTACCCCCCTTTGGAATGGAATTTTTTAAAACCGTATAAATAACAAAAATAATAACAATAATAAATAACAAAAAATTAAAAAAAACCATTTTTTTTGCAATAAGATCAAAGGCGGGTCTAGTTATTTTTAAAGCAGAGTGCTTCAAGTCATAAACATTTTAAGAAAAATTACTTTCAAATCCACCCTTCTTTTTTTTCCACAGTTGGTATTTTTTATTTTTTTTTTGGAAACATTGGTCTGGTCTTTCTTAAAGGCGAATTTAAATCAACATTTTCACGTATCTAACACTATTTGTTTTCCAGTTAGGAGAATTCTCAGGAAAACTACCCTCCCCGTTTACGCTCCTTTTTTGGTGTCTGTAAATATTTTTTTGCAAAATCGTCAAACACAGGTCTAATTATTTTTAAAGGAGAGTCCAAGTGCCAATTCTTAAGCCTGTAACATTATCGCCCTTCAAGTTATAAGCACTTTGAGAAAAATCAACCCCCAAATCCACCCTCTCCTTTTCTTGCCGTTAGTAATTTTTTTTTCCAAAATCGTCAAACACGGGTCCGGTCTTTTTAAGAGGAGAATCTAGATCCCAATTTTCACGTATGTAACACTATTTGTTTTCCAGTTATGAGAATTAGCAGGAAAACTACCCTCCTCATTTACTCCCCTTTTTTGGGGTAGGTAAATGTTTTTTTTGAAAATCGTCAAATACGGGTCTAGTTAATTTTAAAGGAGAGTCCGAGTGCCAGTTCTCATGCTTGTAACACACTCGACCTTCAAGTATAAGCATTTTGAGAAAAATCAACCCCCAAATCCACCCTCCCCTTTTCCCGCCGGGTCCGGTATTTTTTAAAGGAGAATCTAGATCCCAATTTTCACGACAGCAATACTGTCAGTTTTCAAGTTATAGGAATTTTGGGTAAACCACCCCTAATTTTTTCTCGGTCGGTAAAGAAATTTTTGCAAAATCGTCAAACACGGGTCTAGTTATTTTCAAAGCTGAGTCTAAATCCCAATTTTCACGTTTTCAACATGCCGAGTTGTCGAGATATGAATTTTTTTATAAAAACCGTTTTCCCCTTTCCCCCTCTTTTTCGGCGTCTGTGAACAATTTTTTGGAAAATCGTCAAAAAGGGGTCGAGTTATTTTCAAAAGCGAGTTCGGGTACGAATTTTCACTTCTCTACCGTTTTTCGTTTTCAACTTAGTTGGAGTCTAGAGACACCAATTAACCCCATTTTCACCCCCTTAGAAACGGAATTTTCAAAAATCCTTTCTTAGTGCGCCTATACGCCCTAAAGACTACGTACCTACCATATTTCACGCTTCAAGACTCAACGGTCTGGGCTGTGCGGTGATCAGTGAGAAATCAGTTTCGCATTTATATATAGAGATACCTATCTATTAGGTATAACGGCATATATAAGCATATTTTCGTGAGTAATAAAATATAATTGGGAAACATATTACATACATATATACCTATAACTTTTTATTTTTTTTTATTGTACAGGTAAATTATTAGGTTTTGTACAATAAGAATTTATCATTAACAAAAAATTATTCATTCTATATTACAAAACTTGGCCAAACAAAAAAAACAAAATAAATTTTTACCATTATTTTAGGATTAACCTACAATATATAACTTTTTTAATAACCATAACAAATGAAGAAAAAAAAAACAAAGGAATTTAAACAAAACATTAAATGCACGCCTCTTTGGTCTTCATTGTCATCAGTTCTCTTGAGGTACTTATTCCTTTTAAATATTTTCTTTTTTGGAAAAAGCTAACTGATAATGTATTGAATCTTACCAACTCGAAGTCCGCCAAATTTTTCAATAGGTTTATAACTATTTTCTCTGAACATGTGGAACCTTTCGTTCCTTTGTCGGGGTGGCTCTTCATCAGATACCTCTGTATAAACTCTAAGGTTGACGAACATTTGTGGGTGTACTTCATATTGTAAACATAGTATGCCCCGTAGCATGTTTTTAGTGCTTTGAAGAAATCCTGGAATCCATCCAAAGTTGTTTTTTTTTGTCAAATAAACATTAACGGGTCGGTGGAAGGCCGTTATTTAACTCGCGAACGCGGTAACAACAATTATCAGGGTAACAACTAACTATGCAAAACACTCATCCCACTACTTGCTAATATTTCTACCAATCAACTTCAAACCTTTTTCAATCTCAAACATACTGGACTTTCAGAAAGATCGTTACTTTCGTTCGTTATCCATAAACTTCGATTAGTTACACTCAATCGTATCACTGCTTCCTAGTCCTAACCGTCGAAAGGCGACAACCAACGGTCAAGTCTATATAAAATTACAACAGTTTCGGCCTTTCCTGACCATTTCTCGTCCTCGAGAACTATGACCTACACTAACTACGAATTTTACGACATTACAAAGAAACTATGTAACTTATAATAACACTATCAACGATACATTAAAAACTAAATTGTTGCATCTCTACTAAGCATGCACTAGATACATAACATGACATAACGCAAACGTAATACATAGATTTCAATAATGTTCTATTTGAGTCTTGTCTTCCTTTAAACAAACGAATCACACTCGCGCACTTTACTCTGCTTTTTCACTCACTGTCTTCATTATCCTTTGGCACTAGCTTCAAACGGTCCACTGCTACGATGCCCTTGTACAACTTGGCACTTTGCTTCTCACCTTCAATATCTTGAATGAGGTATCGGTCGTTATCCAGCTTCTTAACAACCTCGTATGGCCCCTTGTATTTAGGAACCAACTTCCGACTTTCACCAGTACTAGGTGCATCGCTTCTAACCAACACTAAGTCTTTTTCTTGAAAACTTGGTGGCTCTCTTCTGCTCTTGTCATAACGAATCTTCATTGCGTCACTATTCTTCTTCAAAAGATCTTCCATTTCCTCTCTTTGTTCTTCGTTTCCGACTTCTTTGTTTAATTCCATTATCTCTTGCGTCAATGGATTTTCCGATAGACCAAAACCCTTGTGTGCAAATACGATTTCATGTGGCGTCCGTTTTGTCACCCGATGCACACTATTGTTCAATGCCCATTGCACCTCATGGAGTTTCTCATCCCAATCGTCACCTTCGAAGTTCTCTGTTGACGATGCCAAACATGTAGTGATCACTTTATTCACTCGCTCCACTTGTCCATTTGCACGGGGGGTACTCGTAGCCACTTTGACGTGCCGTATCTCGTACAACTTACAAAACTCTTCAAAATTTTCTGATGTGAATGCGGTTCCTCGATCACTGACAATTTTTAAAGGTTTTCCAAAACATGACATAAATTCTTTTAAAAATTTTAACACCAATATCGTTCCCGTGTCACGTGTAGCTTTCAACATTACATATTTGCTGAATCCATCAACCAAAACGATGATGTATTTGTTCTTACTTCTGGTAGTCACATACGGTCCTACATGATCAATATGCATACATTGAAATGGAGCATTTCCCTTATCAAGTGGGTGTAGAAATCCAGGTTTCTTTCCTACAGGCGTTTTGTAGTACAAACAATTAAGACATCGATTGATGTGTCTGGTCACAAATTGTCTCATTTTAGGAAAATAATAGCATTCCTTCAACTTACTCAGTGTCTTGTCAATGCCTAGGTGCATCAAGGATTTATGGGCTTCGATGACGAGTTCACTTCTCACGTCCTTTGGAACGTAAAGCCTCCATGTACCGCTTTCACCTTGTAGACACGTCCTTTATACAGAGTGAATTTTCCCGTCAACTCTGCATCATCGTCCTCCAATCTCTTTCTCAAAGCTAAGATTTCTTCGTCATTTCTTTGTAGAGCCGCTATCCAGTCGGTATTGATCGAAATGCCCATCACAGGTAATCCAATCAGTTCCATTTCTTTTGCAGCACCAGATGGATTTCTACTCAGACTGTCTGCGACGACGTTACTCGTGCCCTTATGATACTCAATACGATAATTGAACTCCGACAACCGCACAAACCAAAGTCCTATTCGCGCACTAAGGTCCCTTTTGTTGGCGAGCATCTTCGAACTGTTACAGTCCGTTCGAATTATAAACTGGATGCCTAACAGATACACGCGAAATCGCTCTAATGCACTCACGATCGCCAAAGCTTCTAATTCGTACGCGTGGTACTTTGATTCGTCCTTAGTAGTTTTTCGGCTAAAATACGACACTGGGTGTAGTCTGCCATCAGTCTGTTCTTGCAATAACACGGCACCGAATCCGACCGCACAAGCGTCCGTGTGAACTTCAGTTTTTGCACTTGGATTGTAGATCGCCAAAATAGGTTTGCTTGTCAAGCAAATCTTAATTTCTTGGAAAGCTTTCTGCTGTGCTTCTCCCCATTTAAAATTAGCGTCCTTTTTCAAAAGCTCAGTTAAGGGACTAATGATAATCGCGAAGTTTTTCACAAATCTTCGAAAGAGACTTGCCAAACCCACAAAACTTCTTGTTGTCTTGACGTCCGTAGGTGTTGGAAACTCTTCCACATTTTTCAATTTTCGAGTCCCTGGTGCAACTCCAGCACCTGATATTTGGAATCCTAGATATTCTATCTCCCTCATGAAGAAATAGCATTTCCTTATGTTCAAAGTCAATCCTGCGTCACTCAATGTGCATAACACCCGTTCTAAGTTCTTAATTCCTTCTTCGACCGTTCGACTTGGTATTATTATATCGTCGATATAAGCCATAGCCACATCGTATCGCAAATTACCTAACACCAAATTAATTAGCCGTTGAAAAACCGATGGGGCATTACAGAGTCCAAACGGCATTCGTTTGAACTGATAATGTCCATCCGCAGTGATAAACGCTGTCTTTTCTTTGGAGTCCGAACCCATGGGAACTTGGTAGTAACCGCTACTTAAATCTAAACTTGTGAAATATCTCATACCGTGCATTCGGTCCAGTTGATCGTCGATCAACGGAATCGGATAATGATCCTTCACGGTTTGTTTGTTAACTGCCCTATAATCAATGCACATCCTCGTGTCACCTGTCTTTTTCTTTACTAACAAGACCGGGCTGGCGAAAGGTGAGATACTATCCTCTATAATATCGGCATCTTTTAGTTCTTGCACGATCTCTTTTACTTTTTGTTTCTCCACATTTGCCATTCGATAAGGTCGATAATAAATCGGAGTATCGTCCTTCATCGTAATACTCATTTCTATCTTGTTCGTCAAGCCCATCTGACGCATGTTTCTGGTAATAAGATGTCTGTGTTCATTTAATAATCTTAAAACACCGTCTGCTTCATCTTCTTTTAGATCTGTATTAATTTCTTCAAAATTTACTGGTTGTTGATTTACTTCTCTATTCTGTTCTGGTTCTGATCTATTCATTTCACAAACTTCTCCTCGTGTGATCGTATCACCTTTATGAAAGCTGAGTGCTCGACCAGAAATATTGAGCACAGGTAAGATGGATTTTCCCTCTTCATCTGTTGTTATTAAGCATCGGGGAATAACTTGTCCTCCTTCACGCATGCCTCCTTCCACACATAAGGTAACATTTTTCAGAGTTGAACAGATATTGACATGCCCTAGGTAATTCTCCGGAATTGTCACCGATTCATAAGTAGAAATTTTCGACTTTTTGATGTCTTCGCTTTTAATGCTTCCTAAATCCGCGAGATTTGTACTGATCTTCAGTTCATTGCTGGTACTCAAGATAATTATATGACTTTGTTCCGTATAGGGGTGTCCTACCAGCACAGGTAGTAACTGGCTGTCGTTTGGCACCACATGTGCCTTGACCTTTGCAGTAACCCCGTCTATTGTTAGATCCACGGTGACTAAACCCATTGGTTTTACGATTCCCTGACCATACCCAACTAGAGGTTCCAGATCTATTTCGTAATACGCGAGACCCATTTCTTTTAAATTGTCGTGACGAATGGTAGAGATAAGTTATTCTTAGTTGATCCCCTCATAAAGATGATCAGTAGGAACCGTCGAGTCCAAGTGTGAAATAAGGGTAGTCACGTCCATAATGTTCATGTTATCTCAAGAGCTTTCAGAGCGGATCGGTGGAGGCACGCCACTGGACGCGCAGGTTAACCACGCCCCCAGGCTCAACTTACAAAAATTCGTTTCTAACACAGCTGCTCCCTAGGTCAATATAACATTTTGTCGGCCTTCCATTGACCCATGCATCTTTGAAATATTTAGCATGAGAATCGCCTCCAATTTGCAAAACTGGCTGATTCCCGTGACTAGAACTACTGACAACATTTTCGCTTTTCTGTTTTCCACAGTCCCTAGCAAAATGCCCTTTCTTTTGACATTTGAAACATATGATTTCTTTACATCTATTTTTAAATCCGCCTTGACTCGCAACGCTCGCCCTTGAATCTTTATGAGCATTGACTGAGTTTTTATTAATGTGGTTCGTACCACCATTGAAAGATTTCCATGATTGTTTGTCTCTAATACTATCACTTATATAGGTACTTGCCGATTTGATGTCTGGAAGCAATTCGCACGGTTTGTGATACCGACTTAATGGTCCCAGATGATCTCGAAACTTGATGTTGTTCAATCCATCCACGATACACTCGATGGCTTCCTTTTCGCTCATGTTAGCTCTGTTGCACTTTGCAAGTTTCTCGTAGAAATACTCCACAATATCCTGGTTTCCTTTTTTCTTGTAATTTTGCGCTTCAAGCCTCACTGTCACTTCACTCCGATCGCAGGGAAAGTTTTCGCGTAGTAACACACACCAATCTTGCCAATTACGCTCCCTTCGAGGTAAACTGTCCCGCCATGATTTCGCGACACCACACAGCTTTGATAACGCGAAATGTCTCATCGAGATATCGTCCCAGTCGTATATCTCTCCATATTCTTCAATTTTGTCGATCCACTGACTTATTGAGATGTTACCCCTGACAGGATCAAAATCTGGTAAGACTTCGTGTACGTTGCGGAAATAACGAGGTTCCCTCGAATCCTCTTCGTATCTCGGACTTCCTTCGCCACCTTCTGCCATTTTGTTATATGTATCGGCAACTTTTGCTCTTATAACAAATTTTTGCGACAAAGATCGACAGCTCCAACTGCTCGTTTCGCGACACCGACAGATAAGTTAGCACTTTCCGAAATTACGACACCGAACTTCTCACACGAACCTTACAACGATCACCATACCGAATTTCCAAATTGCAATCACGATCACGATCCAACTTCTGATAAAACTGTAGGGTTCTTACTTTGGTAGTTGAATTAAAACACTCACGAAAGTATCACTAATTTAATTTAAAACTTAATAATTGATATATGTCAAGAATAGCGCTTGGGTTACAATGATCGTAAGTCGCGAACGCGGTAACAACAATTATCAGGGTAACAACTAACTAATTCATCCCTACTGGTTCCTTTTATGCAAAACACTCATCCCACTACTTGCTAATATTTCTACCAATCAACTTCAAACCTTTTTCAATCTCAAACATACTGGACTTTCAGAAAGATCGTTACTTTCGTTCGTTATCCATAAACTTCGATTAGTTACACTCAATCGTATCACTGCTTCCTAGTCCTAACCGTCGAAAGGCGACAACCAACGGTCAAGTCTATATAAAATTACAACAATAATAATATCTAAATAGAGACATAATAATTACTTTTAGTCTAGATAAATCCCAATAACTCTATGATTTTGCGGCAAGCTAAATGCTGGCGTTTCTATCCACGTGTTGAAACCAGTTGGAACAACGGTTCGGGAGATGATGCAAGTGGTCGGTGCTGCGCATGTCCAGATATTATTGTCGTGTTTCTGCACGCTATTTTACCAAGTCTCAATGGTAAAATTGCCATTACCATGCATTTTTCAGTAAATCGCGAACATTTGCATGGGAAATTTACCTAAACTTGTGGTAATTTTACACACAAAAACACCATTTCAGGTATAATTTTACAATTTCTTGTGGGAAAGTTAGATTTCGTTAGGAATATCCCTTAAGAATAAGGAATTTTACGCTTCCACTTATGGTGAAATTACACACGATTAAATAAAAGTAGACTGTAAATTTCCAACATTTTTTTCAGTGTAGTAACGTTACACATAAAAATGTAATTTTACGGAGTATTTAGTAACTTTACAGGATAATTTAGAGTACTATTACAGATTATGTATTTATACCCGGTATTGAATGTAAAAATTACATTACGTTTAGTGTATATTCACATGCACTTTTTACAGTGTGTTACAGCATCTGGAGCTAATTCAGGTACTGGATATCCATTTCACGAAATGTACAATTTATTACAGTATATGGATTCGAAATATACATTGACTAGTCAGCGTATACATTAACGGAATGAACACTTTGACAGTAACATCTATACACCTTTTTGAAGGTTCATACATCCACGATGGCTCCGCTTCAACGGAATATGTCGCATGTAAAGCATGAAACGCTTTAAAACATGTATCTATAGCCTTCAATGGAGTTTCCACTTTATACAAAATCTTGTTTATTGAAACATAACACAAAAGTTTGTCAATTGGTCCAGCTAAGATGGGGATGGGTTGGTCACTTAAAAGAATGATATTTGTGGATCCTTTTCTGAATGGGAGTGTCCAACTCTGCAATATCCTAAAAAAATAAGTATAATATATAATAATGTCACTTAGGTATATGTATTATAAAGAATTACGTTTAAAAAAAGTATAAACCTATCAATTAATTCTCGTTTTGATGGTTTCCAATGCTTCACCTTGGATTTAATTATCGGGGCTTGTAACAGATACAAAGGTACTTTAATGCCAGAATTTGAATTTTGTCTGCAAAACGAATTAAAAAGTGCGGTGAATTACCTATTCGCTTTATCTTACCATCAGATGGACCATTAGCATCTTCTTGAGTTTCGTTTCGAATAAATTCCTTCAAATACGAGTCCTTTTTACCTCTCAATCAATCATAAATGACTTTCGAGAGGATGGGCCATGTTGTTAGAAAGTTATTGTAGCTTTCCGGGAAAATATGTTTAAAGTCACTCTCAAGCTGTAGGTACAATAGGAAATAAGAATAACATTAATTACGTCTATAAAAATATACCAAAATGTATCCAGACTGTTTTCCAAGTGCAGGATATGTTTTGAAATAATGATCAATGCTTTCTCCAAAGTTAGTGTGGGAGTCTACAAAATTAAGTCTATTTGTAGCAGTTATGACCCAATTTTCCAAAACCTGGTCAAACGGCTGTATATTATTTTTCAGCCACAAGACCAAATTATTTATTTCTTCCCGCTCGTCTTCTTTAACGGGTGTTTGGTTTTGATCTAAATTGTCAACAAAATAGTGAAATGTTAGGATTATTATAAATTTCTACGTACGAGAGGTGGAAGGTTCATGAAGTTGAGATTTGTTGATTTTTTAAGACCCGCTTTTTTGTATAATTGCCGTTGGTGAACATAAGTTGACCAAAGTTTTCCCCAAGCCGATGTAACTTTGCCATTTTCTCCTTTTGTATAAGGCAAATAATAAATTGAATGATCCTCATGCATGAACACCTCACTAATTTGATTAGTTATTCTGTAAATTACATTCAATATTAGCAGGGATATTTAAGAAATATAATTTATCGCAGTTTGACCGAGTTAAATTTAAAAAAAAACTTTTCTCAAAGTTTGTTATATTTTACATTATACAGGTTGTTTACAACTCCTAAATACTCGTTGTCTTTAGTCGGAAAGTTGTTGGACCAGAAAAGTGCAGTTTTTTGTAGAAACTGCACCTCGTCGAGGGCAAGTTCGGTACCTACTCAAGTACATATATGCAAGTTGAATAAATAATACGTATACTATACCTTGGTTAACAAATACTCTTGGTATTTAAACGCAATTTTTTTCCTAATCCCAAGATGGGGTATAAGGTCCTTCAGATCCAAATCGTTTAATAAATGAAAGGCCTCTTCATCAATTTGATCTTCTGTAACACAATGTTAACATCTCTGGTATGGTTAACGAGTGACTATAATATCGCCGGCTGATTGCAACAACTAGGTAACTCATAATTCGTTCTTTTGGAGAAATCGACAACGCTTTATTTGAACTCATTCTTTTTGCATTAATTTCTGTATGGTCTCTAGTTTAACATACAGTAGATAACTCAAAATGCCTAAATTTCGAGTTACCTACTTCTTACATTCAGCCGGCGATATTATCAAATAAAATATTTTTTTAAGTTGGTTAAAAACATGCGTATAGTGTGTTTTAGTAATAAACACGCATATACAGGATGATTCGTAATAGGTGTAGTCTTCTCTGTCGTTTTTTTATGTATATTGAGCACCCCAATACTTAGCAATTTATAGTAGAATAATATGTTGACATACTAAAAGAAGTTTATAACTGTCAAAAGTA
The DNA here is from genome assembly GCA_963583935.1 of Diaperis boleti. Classification (NCBI taxonomy): domain Eukaryota; kingdom Metazoa; phylum Arthropoda; class Insecta; order Coleoptera; family Tenebrionidae; genus Diaperis; species Diaperis boleti. The sequence continues at coordinate 32,129,592 of OY757242.1, read as the reverse complement.
ACTTTATTTAATTCTTGTGTTCTTATGTTTATTTAATAATTTAAATTAATAAAGTCTGAGATTGGTGTATGCAGCCTACCACAAAACACTTGGGGAGTTTTAAGTGGACGACCCAGTATATGCATCACTGTTGAAAAATGGTTAATAGGTTTGTTTGCATTTATTAAGATGTTACTTGTAGGGATGCACCGAGTACCCGGCGGTAATTATCTAGTATGCCGGGCATCCGATCTATATATACGATATAGGAACCCAGTTTCACCGGATAACAGAGGAGAGTACCTGGCTGGATACCGTTTATTTAAAAAAAGTTTATTTGTTAATTTAAAACTCAAAATAGATATCGAATATCTATCAACAACACTTATTACGTTATATTAATACTTTACTTCATTGCTAGTTGCTCTTAGTAGTACACTACCACACTGTATATACATTGGATACATATACATACATACGTTGGATACATCTAAATCTTTTCAGAACTGTTTAGCAGCAGAAATTTGACACACAGTTAGAGTTCTTTGGAGCCAAACCCTCCACTGCTACTTCATAGGGATCTAATAAGTGAAGAAAATTTTGATCCGATTTTTTCATTCGTAAATAGTTCACTTCAATTGGCTTAAAAAATACTCTCCATTTTTGAGTTAAAATGCGAAAAGCATTTTCTACAACACGCCTAGCTCGACATAGTCCTTTGTTGAACTTCTCTTTTCTGTTATCATGTCGTACTTGTCTATACGAATATGGACTCATCAGATATGGAGATAGTGTAAAGGCTTTGTCACCGACAAGTACACAAGGGGTAACTTCATTCTGTCCTGCTAGTGGTCGACTTGGTGGAAGGTCAAATGTGCCATTTGCAAATCTTGGCCCCATATTTGACATCTCGAAAATTCCTCCATCACTACTTTTACCATATGCCCCAACATCGGTACAAATTAATTTATAATCTGGGTCCACAATAGCGAGTCAAACTATTGAAAACTTATGTAAGTAGCAAAATTGAGCCACTTTTAGGACATTTGAGGAGTGGAAGTAGCAAAGGCACCAAGTACCAAAACATTAATTTTTTGGTATTTAAAGAAAACATTATAATATGCGTTTCAAAAATATGTATTTAACTTTCAAATATGGATAACTGCATTAAGTATTAAACGGAAAACATATTGGCAAGCTACTTAGCAAGAAAAAACACAAGTGAAAATCCAAAATGCAACTTCAAAAATGAAAATATGGGAAAGGGTCCATGTGCCAGGTACCAATTTTACTGCAAAAGATATAAGTGCCAATAGGCATGATGACAGTGACAAAGAATATCAGAAATTATTAATTGAAATAATGAAATAGTTTAAGAACATTGTAAAAAATGTACTTATTTTTATTTTAAAAACGAGATTTATATATTATTTGTTGAAATAAAAATACAAAATTGAGCCATTCGCCATCTTTGGTAGAACGCCAATCAGAACGAACTACGTCACGCCTAGGCAGCATCTGGCGGGAACATTCATTTGTTTGGTTCAAACTTCTCGTGTTAGCGCTTCTGCACCGTTTGTTTATCAAATATTTTGTGGTTTCATATTAAAGTTGTCCAGTTTTGTGTTATAAAAACGTTTGTGATGGAACAAGGATTCATCAAGGCTAATAGTGCAAATTTGCCCAGAATTGATTTATTGATGCTGGGAGAGTTTCTTGCGTCAAACAAAGACTTTTGCTCAGCAGAATTTCGGAATGTGAAAACATCCATGTAAGTATATTTGTGAACTAGCTATATTAAAAGAACTCAAAATTCCCATAAAACACTTGTTTATTTGTGAAATTAGTTTGAAGTTAGGTTGTACATACTTATTGATTGTTTTTATTAATTTTTTGTAGATCATCACGCCCATCGTATGGCGACGACGCTGTAAGCTACGTACAGCTTAAACGTGATGGAAAAATGTGCACAGTAAAATGTAAAATTTGCCCAGAACATAAAGTCCATGCAAAGTTGTATGCAGTAACATTAATAGTCGATGAAGAAAAAGAAGCAGTTATTTCTGTTAAATGCCATGACTGCGTTGCTTCTCAAGGGGGCTGCAAGCATGCTATAGCATTCCTCATGTGGGCCCATCGCAGGAGTGAAGAGCCATCCTGTACTTCAGTAACATGTTACTGGATGAAATCAAAACTGTCTCGAATTGGCACTACTCTGAAATATATAACTGCGAAAGGCTTATCTAATGGTAGGCCCACATTACCATCAAATGTTGGAATTCTAAAGAAGTTTATGGAAAATGGGAAGAAAAGAGGCCTGAAAAACTGTGAGTTACTGAAATATCAGTCAGATTATATTCGTGATGATGTAGAAAGTGTGTCTATGCACCAACTTGTGCTTAAATATAAAGAAAAATCTTGCGACACATTTTTGGAGAAGCTTGTTCTGACTGATGCAGTTCTTAATAAAATTGAGGAAGAAACCAGACAACAGCACCAAAATAGCCTTTGGTATGAATTGAGATATGGAAGAATAACAGCATCTCGAGCATTTGAATTCAGTCGCTGCAAAACATTGGATGGAACACTTGTGTCACTAATTATGGGAGGAAAAATTCCAGACACACCAGCCATGAAACGTGGTAGACTATTAGAAGATGAAGTGCGAAAAACTGTCAGTGCCAAACTGGGAAAAAAAATTAAGACGTGTGGTCTAATGCTATCTAAAAAGTATCCAATAATAGCAGGATCACCTGATGGGATCTGCGAAGATGGTATTGTCGAAATTAAGTGTCCCACAAGTGAGAAGACGTATCAAAATTACGTGAAAGGTGGTAAACCTACTCAGAAATATAATACACAGGTGCAGATACAAATGTATTTGTCTGGACTCCAAAAGGGTTATTTCTGTGTTGCTGATTGTAACTACAGCTCAAATAAAAATGTTGAAATTTTATGTGTAACATATGATGAGAAATATGTGGGCGATTTACTAGACGTTTTAGTGTCATTATGGAAAGCTAATGTGTATCCATTGTTGTATAAAAGTATATTGTAGATAAATAAAATGCATAAGATAATTTTATAAATTTATTTAATAAGAGAATCTTGCAAATTTATTAAACCACAGGCAATGATAATAACATCATCAAGTACTTTGACCAAATAATGGTTTAAGCAGGCATGTGGCTTTAACATGTTGAATTCTCTTAAACGTCTAATTACCCTCTCAACATGTATTCTCAAACTGGCAATTTGTTTGGTTTCCTTCACATCACTTTTGGATAATTTCGCCCCAGTTAGAACACTTGGAGGTCGTACAAGCTGCACCCCCTCTGTACGTAGATATACTTCTACATGCTTGAATCCTCTGTCAGCCATCACACACATACCAGGTTGCAAACACTTTAAAAAATCACATGATTCAACCAAACACGTATCAGTTATTCTTCCTCCATATCCTGGTGAAATATAATTTACTAAACCATTTGGTGTACAAGACACAAGATACTTGATGGTGTTAGCTTTTTTGTACTCTGACCATGAAAGAGCTTGGTTCACAGACTTCGAAGGCTTTTGTACCTCAATTTCTAAACAGTCTATGATGGAACTTACATTATGATATTTATGCCTAAAAGCCATGGGCAAATTTTTTTTTGTTGTTTCTTTTTCCAATGTTACGAGGAAAGGACGCATTACACTGGCCAATACAGGTATATTTTTAAAAAATATTTTACTTGCATGTGTTGAATCCATGGAGAAATCATCAGCGAGCTCTTTAAATGGGTTATTTAACCTGATTTTTTTTAAACATAGTAGTATGTGGTTAACAGGAATATTTGTCTGTTCTTGAATTATTTCTATTAAGTAATAACAGCTTTTAGGAATACCAATGTAGAAACGTGAATTGTTCATAATTTTGCTCAATGTACATTCCATCATTTTTGATGCCTCTCGTTTTTTATCATCTTCAACTGCCTCACTACACTCTGAACTGGATCCTGTTTGGGGAAATTTCATTGATGGTGATGATCCTCGGTGAGTTACAGATGGTGTATAAGAAACATCACTATCTGATTGATCTACTATAAATATTTTTTTTGTCACTTTGTTTACGCTGGGTACCCATCTTGTAAAAGGTACATAATTTTGAATTTTAAATGGAGAAGTAGAAACAGACTGGAGACAAGGTTTCAATGGTGATGTCATCTGGTTTACTAGTTTAATTTCTGTTTGGATGGCTTTGCTTCGAAATTTATTTCTGATGTATACTTGTACTGATTTGTCAGCTGTTGCATGTACTTCTGGTGGATTATTGATTGTGGACAAAACTGAAAAAAAAAATTTGATGTGTATTCATCAATAAACTATAATAAATATTTTTATGGCTGTAAAATAAATAGTTACCAGCACTTTCTGATGAAACATCTCGAGGTTCTACCTGACCTGAACTTCCAGATGAAATCTCTTCAGGTTCTAAATGTTTTGTAACTGTCCTTCTTTCATCTACATCTTTTTCGCATTCTTCAACTACCATTTTTCTTTGTTTCTTAAGAATATATGGTCGTTCTATGCTAGATGTTCGTTTTCTTCGATCTGTTTGGCAGTCAAATTTTGTGGGAATACACCCTGGTTTCATGCGCACTTGTGATACCGAACCCATCACACGATACTGAATATAATTCTCCATGTCATTTGGCAACTGTAAAAAGTATTATCGTTAGTACCCATTACTATTACTGGATAAAAACAATAAAACCTAACCTCAAAAATGTTTGACTTCAGGAATTATTATCTAGATACACACATAATAAATTATAATATAATGTAAAAACTTACATCAAAGTGGTCTTCACAGAAATAAATTGCAGAATTTAGAGACAGAGCTGCCGGGTCCCGCCGTGCAAGATTTAACCACTTATATCGCATTATTTTCTTGTTTGGAACGTAAACAAACACCTTGTTGGGGGTTTTTACTGAAGTATTTGTACACTGAGGGACCGCACACCATTTATACACTTTAGAATTCATTTTTAGCACAAAATCACCACGATGTTGTTTAAACGCTTAGTGTTGACAATGGTTAACACAGGATGGTTAACTAGGCGTGACGTCACAAGGCGCCATGACACCTGGTCGCGTTTCGGCACGACATTCAAAATGAGTTCACAAAATTGCAATTTTTACTGCTAAACCTTTATTTTCTGCAGAAATATTTTTTTTCTGGAATGAATACATACATACAAACATTGTAGAATAATTTTTCAAAATTAGTCATCATGCCTATTACCATTAGAGGTGATAAGTGCCATTGTGCTCACCTGACCATCATTATTCATTCCTAAAATTTCACGAAAGAAAACCTTATGCTCTTCATTTTGTAAATAGGGTAACATAGACTTTAAGGAGGTCTTTTTGTTAGCAGATACCTTATTTTCTGGTTGCAGCTTTCTCAACTCTGTAGTTTTTAGTTGAGATAGTGTTACCCCTTTTTTCAGTATGTTTGTAGTCTTCCATTCTCCTACTTCTGAAAAGCTTTCCTTGGTCATCATAAGTGTAGGGTTAACACTGTTAAATTTGATTTTCACTGCCTTGCTGATATTTAAATTTTTTGTATTTAGAAAGGAATCCGCTGCAGACTTGATATCCCAGAATCCATTCGTTGCCATGTCGATAATAGAGAAGGGGGGGTCAAATTTTGCCGAACTAACTACTTTATGCAAGTCAGTTGGTATCATTGCTTTCATAACTTTCTTCCTCTTTTCAATTAATCCAAAGTCTCTATCGCGTGACATGAAACTATGCCCGCTTACCAAGAAGTTGTATTCTATTGATTCAAATAATCCGTGGACAACTAAGAATACCAGAACAAATAAAACCAAAGTAATAAGTGTTTTTTATTAGTAACACCAAAACGTTGCAAAACGAAAGTAAGCAGGATGCTACTTCATTTCCACCTCTACCGGACATACCTTCATGCCACATACACATAAAAGCTTGGTTTGTATCAGCCACGTGAATACCAAGATTGTAGCAAGAAAGTTGACTTAGATAAAACATATCCGAGTGTGTTAACGTTGGAACAAACATCACCTGTTGCATGTCAAAGCTTATGCAAAATTTATTGCTGTCGGGCAGTTGTGATTTTCTGGTTTCTTCTTTTAAGTACTGTAGACATTGTTCAACTTTTCGGTGATGAAGTTGAAGCTGAGTTTTGGCAGCAGGACTTGAGTTGTTGTTTAGTTTTGTCTCACAGTGTAGCCGGTCACATGTATGGCAGGTATCTGCTCTAAGTCTATGAAAACTGAGATTTGGAAAATCCTTTTTAAAAATGCCCCTATAGAATTTGTAGCTTACTATAGACTCAGGATACTTTGTTTTGAAAGCTTTATATAATCGATGTATATTCAAGTCAGGAGTAATGTATTCCTTGCTTGATTCATTTCGAGAATAATGAGATTCATCCCGTGGTATAGATAAAATATGCTGAATTACAAGTCTTCGATCTCTTTCAGTAAACTTTGGTGGTCTGTGATTGGTTCTTTTATCTTGGTAAGTTGTATCACCAGATTTTTTCTTTTGGGAAATGACCAAAAGACGCTTTTGGGTGACTTTAAATATATCCATGAATGTCTTGCGGCATACACGAATGAAGGTACCATCTTCAATCGGAACCGTATATGAAATAGTTGTCTTCCTCGAGCTATCTGCAGGATCTTCATAAGTGCCGTGCCGACGTCTTTTTATTGGAACGAAATTTATCAACCCCATTAGATAAGTCCCTGAACCGAAGAACTTTCCGCGTAAAGCCTATTAAAAAGTTCAAGCTTTCTTTCCATTGTTAATTTTTTAGACTCAAAGTAACACTTGCATATTAGCTGAAAAGAAAAGAAAACTAAGAAAACATCCTTTTACCTCTAGTTGGAACTTTATAGAGAGCTTTATGTCAAGTAAGCTAAATCAACAGTTGTACTATATTTTGATAATAACAAGTGCACAAAACTACAAATCAAAATACTAAATTATTACCTGGGCGGTTGGTGGAACTTTCTCGGGTATTACTCTCTTTCTTTTATTCATATAAGCCTTTCCTGCAACTCTATTGCATCGCTGTTTATCTGCAAAGCGCCCAGAAGTGTTTTTTCTACAATTTTTTCTACATGGCAAAATTAATATTAGTGAACACCACTGTCTGGTTCTGCGAAACTTGTCACAACGTGCTGCAGTAGAGCAGTATTAATATGGCTGGCACTTGGTGCGTTTGGTGGAAAAACAGATGCAGCAGTGCAGCACTTAACACTAGTGACATCTGTGAAAATATTTTAAACGTCGTATAACGTTTGTGGCACCTATTACCTTTGATGGGATACTGGCGATGGCACTTAAATACTTACTGGGTAAAAAACTTAAAAACTCAATTTTTGGTACTTAGTGCCTTTGCTACTTCTACTCCTCATTTGATGGTAATATGTTTTCCATCAATGCAGTTTGGAAACTTCCACTTCTCCTTAAATCCGGATACTGCTTTCTCCAATATTTCCGCAGTAGGTTGAAGTCGTCGCCAGATTACATCACACACTTCGGCAACAATACTACTAAAGGCCGAGACACACATAGCCGCACCGCGCCAGCACTGTATGACGCCCGTGTGTTGGACGTCGCACGGCGAGCGAATTGCACCATGGTACAGTACCGCGTAGTCCCCACCGTACCGCATCGACACCGCACCGACTTCTTCATACTAGGGGTACACCAACTTGCGGTGCGGGCACGGTGCGGCCATGTGTGTCTCGGCCTTTACTGTAGAAAAACCCATACGAAAACTATGACTGACGGCTAGCTGTTTCGTCGCCCGCGTGCACTACCGATTATGCCGCCCTACGACCACTTACTCTGAGTTTTGTCAAAAAAAGGATAATTAATGTTTTTTCATTATGGTGGGGAAAAAACTTAACGAAGATAAAACATTTATTTTAAATAATTAAGTACTTATTATTTTGTTTACAAAAATTTAACTCTTCTTGCCTTTACATCATTTGCGAAATCTTCTATCAACTTTCTTGAATCCAAACTGTCTAAAGTTTTATGTTCAATTGAAACTATAGCTAAATAACTTAGTGATCTTAAATAGTTTTTGATAATTTTTAATTTTGAAAAGGATCTTTCACCAGATGCAACTGAAACCGGCAGTGTAAGTAATATTCTTAGCGCTATTGCTGTGTTCGGATATGTTGAAATTAGGTCATTGGTAAAAAGATATTGTAATAAGGTTTGTGGATCATCATTAGACTGGTTTTCTGCAAAATGCAACTTTAATGCAATGATTTCATTAAATAAATCAATACCGTCAATGTCTGATTCACTACTTGAATCATCTTTAAGTTTCAGATTTAAATCTTTACAATGTTTTATTAACTCATCATTGGAATAATTAAATAAGTTATTGCTAAAAAAGCCAAATACGTCGGTAAATGTTTTTAACTGTTCGAATCTATCCTTTAAAGAAGTTATTGTCTGATCTAGGATTCTAAAATAAAACTCTACTCTATATTTGATTTTGGGGTCTACTAAAACTTCATCTCTCTGTTCATAGTGAAATTGTGTTGATTTTTTTCTTGGACGAATTGTATGTATTGTTGGGAAATCTATTTCTACGTTGAGTTCGTGAGCCACTTTGGAAGCTTCTGCTAACACCGTTTCAAAGTGTTCAGCCGTGCGATATTCTGTGAACTTATCAATCAACTTATTTAACAAATTTATGCAGATTTGAGTTTTCATTGTGGGGCTCTGCATCATTTTGCTCAGAGCATTACATAATTTCATTTAAAATATCGAACCAAATTATTACCGAGCAAATAAATCTATAATTTTGAATGCTTAAAGCAAGCGAATGAGATTTGTGAGATGTAGTACAATCCCATTCCGACGAATCACCACATATTTCCAACAAACCATCAAATATTTTTTCGAGGTTATACCGTCATGGTTTAACTGCATCGATTCTGCTGGACCATCGCGTGGCACTTAAAGCTTTTAATTTTAAATCTGGCAAATGTTTGCAAATTACCGACGACCTTTTGGTAGATGATGAAAAGAAAACGTAAATTTCTTGAATTATATTAAAGAAATTCACAGTTTGATACGTAACATTTGCTGCATCGTTCACTACCAAATTAAGACTATGCTCCGAAACAAAACAATTGTCTGGATCACTTTTGGTGGTAGATACCTACTTTTAATCAGTTTTTCCCTAAAACACCAAAAACAATTTTATTATAACTCATATCCCTGATGATGCCAACATTGTTGGCGAAACGTGCGTTGGCAGTTATAATAAAATTGTTTTTGGTGTTTTAGGGAAAAACTGATTAAAAGTAACTATGCTCCGAGCATGGGACGTAAAATGCGCGGTTATTGATTTCCAATTTTTTTTTTGTAGTTCATTGTGTTTTCCACGCATATTAGAACCATTGTCATAACCTTGACCACGTAAGTTTTGAATGTTGAGATTTAATTGTGAAAATAAATCCAAAACAAAATTTAATAGACCTTCACCTGTGGAGCTGGTTGGTGATCGGACAGAAACCAATGAAATTTTCACATATCTCAACATTTTTTTGTTTCATTATTTAAAATAACATACCTAAGTACAACTGTAATTTGCTCTGTATGACTTACATCTGGTGTGCAATCCAATATAATGAAGAAATAATTTGATTTTTTAACTTTGTTCAATATATAATTTTTTATTGTCGTGCCGAGCAACTCAATTATTTCATTCTGAATTTGATCTCCGAAATAATGAGTCATACGACTTGAATCTGATTTTGAGGATTGAATTCTATGAATATGTTCCCGCATGACTGAATCAAAGGATGCTATCATTTCGATTGCTTTTAAAAAAATATCATTATAATGTTCATATAATGTTTTTGACGACCCTCGGAAAGCAAGACACTGATAAAAACTTGATTACGCCTATGATTCTCTCTAATACATCACACCATTGTTTTTTTTCCGATTCTTCTAGTCTCAGTTGCATTTGATTTACAGTAGTTTTATTTTTTAACATATGTAAGGTGAATTGGTGGTTGATTCTGATTTAGAGAGGTTTGAAGCTGGTCGATTTGGTTTTAGAATTTGTATGTTGCTCGAAGGACCATGTTTTGATTTCGATTGAAACACTCGCGAACTTATGCACTTGTATATTTCGAATAATTGCAGATAGTTCTTGAACGTTTCTTCTCCCGGTGGTTTCTACTTAATTTGAATAACCGAGTCTTGGTTTTAGATTGAATTTTTGGTTGAATAGAATGAATGCGAGTTCGTTTTCGACTCGTATGATTGATTGGTTTCGACTTGTATTTGAATGAGAATGGAATTGAATTTGAGTTCGTTTTCGACTAGTTGGTTTGAATGATTGAATGCGACTGTTTTGGGTGAAAGATTCGTTTCGACTGGTTCGAATAAGAGTTCGAATGCGACTGAGTTGCGATCGTGAGCGGTGCCAGTCAGGTGAACGGTTTTACGACCTTTTGTGGTTTTTCCCAAACTGGCAGACGCGACGGCCGCTGCAAATATTTCTCAACAACATATTATTCAATTGTACCCAAGATTTCACATTTTCACTGTGGGAAACACTTGCTTCATGTCTTTTCAATGTTAATGATAAATGTTGCCAATCAGAAAAGCCGTTCAAAGCAAACAAACTACTAACAGATTTACCAAATATTTTGCAACAAAAACAATATACTGAATCTTTCGAAATAGAGTAAACAAGCCATTCCCTGTTAATTTTTTCTCCATTGGGAAGATTTATACAGGGTTTTCGGTAATTCGACAGCCATCTCTTTAGGAATCGTAGGGGCGACCGCCCTGAGACCCAATCTAGTGTTAAACTTTCTCCACTTTCACTCCTTGAGAAGCTACAGGTCTCAAAGTTCACCCAATCAGAGATTAGATCAGAAATTAGTTTGTGATCATGAATCCAAGCTACCTGGAAAAAAAAAATCCGGCTACCGTCAGTGTGACAATTTTGATTAATTGAAGCCAGTGGTAATTTAAGGTCTATGAATTAAGACAGAGGTAGACCTGTAGCCGATAATGCTGTAGCGCGGGATGAACAAATATTGGATGTGGTAGCCGCTGAACCCACTTTTAGTGTGCGCGAGATGGCTTGCAGAATTCATGTTCCAGCGACAACGGTATGGACAACAATCTCGAAGGAACATCTGCATCCATACCATATTAATCGTGTCCCAGCTTTAGTGCCTGAAGATCTTCCAAGAAGGCAGCAGTTTTGTGAATGATTTCCGGAGAGATGGGTGGCTCGTTTCCGTGGCCGGCCAGGAGTATGGATTTAACTCCGTTAGATTTTTATTTCTGAGGGCAAGTGAAATCGGTTGTTTATGCCATCGATATTCCTGATGTGAACAAATTGCAACACAGAATCCTCCTAGCGTCTGATCAAATCAGGAATACCCCAGAGGTTTTTGAAAACGCTAGAAGTTCGTTGTTGAGACGGGCCCGTCTTTGTATACAGAACGATGGTCGCCGATTTGAACATTTATTTTAAATATTTAAGTTACCTTTCTTTAATAATAAACCATTAATTAATTTAATTAATTTAAATAATTAATAATAAACCTGATTTTTGATTGACTTTAGCCGTCAAATGTGACAAAGTCTCTTTTTTTTTAAACAGAATACTTGATTCCACAGAATTGGGGCTGATGAAACCATTTCTCTGATTGGCCTATTTAAAATCCTTCTAGTTCTTTATCGGATGTTAAAAAAATCAAGTAATTGCAAAATATGCTTTCTCTGAATGCTGTGAGGCCACAGTGGCTGTCGAATTACCGAACACCCTGTATAATAATAATTGTCTGTAAATTTTCTTCCGTGGTCATTTATAGGAAAGTTGCAGTTGGACGCCTGTACGGGACCACGATTAACCAAAATATTTACAAGATCATTAGTCATACTGACAGGCCACAAACCGGGATCATCACCACAATCTAAATTGCTACATATTACTGATGACGATAAACTGCTTACAGGTTCTTCAGTAGTACCTTCTCTTGTTTTACTTGACACTCCTTCCGAAGAACATATATCTTTTTCTTGAGTTACGTCCATAGCTTCTTGATTTAAGGCTGTGCTTGTTAAAGCTATCTCAATATCTCCTTGGCATTCCGTTTCCTTATTTTCTGGCTTGCCTAAAAATTTTAGTAAAGAACCCGCCATTTTTTCTTTGAGTACCTCTTTTTCTCGTTTTTGCTGTCGAAATTGCGCTCCCGAAAGTTTTTTCCTTTTCTGCGGTTCCTGATATTATTTGTAAATGTAAGGTATTTTTTTTATTTTTTTTTATACAATCCTATGCCGGAAAAATTCAGTCAAATAGGATTCGAACCCACGTAACGTTTTCTACAATAAGTTCATTTCAATCATAACATAACCTATTCATTAATTTTCAAAATTAATATTAAAGACGAATTTTATATATTAAAACGTATATTATTCAATAATTAAAATCCCTTATTTATTGTTCCTTGAACAGTAATTATTGTGATAAGTCTATAAATAAACTTAGGTTAGTACTTACCATAATTACGATTCCTTTGCATTTCTGTTTTATACTGACGGATGATTGAATTATAATTACACTAGACAAGTTTAAATATCAATAATTAAGCCGAAGCCCACCTCAAAAGAACTATTAACAAAATAATTGCAATTTAATGTGCCATCGTTACTATTTAACTACCATAGCACTGTTCTAATCAGTTCTAATGCGTATTATCCATTTTTATCCATTATCCAAACAATTGTCAAAATGTGGTCATGTTGGTATAAGCAACAGTAATTTTTGGTTGGTCACATTGAATGTCACATTCTGACATATATTCCGTCGTTTAACATGGTGACGTCAAGGTGATATGCACGATGCAACCATTATAAACCGTCACCTTTGACATCTATGAATATAACCTTAATAGTGTCTGTTATAAGGACATATTTTTTGATGATACAGCCTGCTCTTTAATTGCATTTTGACATTGAGAATTGTTTATAAAAAAAATGGTTAGTAAAAAGTATCTAGGTACCTAACCTACCAATTGAAAAGGAAGCGCAAAGTGGATTCCCCTAACTTCGCCAGTCCTGTTTTTCATAGATTGACAGACGACGTTTGGTAATGCATCTTAGTTTTAACGGATGTCAATAGATGGCGGTTTTAACGTCATTCGGTTCATTCGGTCTGATTTTTTTCTATGCTATGACATATTTTCTTATCCCCTCAACGGGCACGCCTCGCGCGCTCCAAGGACAGGACGGGCTAAAGGACATTAATTGCTTTATTATCCTTTTTGGGGGGTTTTGTCAAAAAAAAAACAATATTTTAGTATGAGCTATTTTGGGGTTACGGAAACTATATATGTATTTTTAGAATCTGCATTAAATTTTGCCTCATTTTGATGTATAATTAACAAGGTTTTATTAAAAATAGTCCCCCTAGTAATTAAAATAAGAGAATTTACCAAAACAAATAGATTTTTTTACCTCATAAAAAATTGTTTTGTTTCCTCCGTGATTACTTCGCCACCTTGTAATCTTTTGCATATATTTTAATTTTTTGCTTCATACTTGTAGGGAATAATAGATCAAAACAATTGTGTACATCAAAATTACAAGTAATACATGAAATGTAATATGTAAATTTTCTGGTTTATTTATACTGGGTTATTCACGAAACGGTACGACCCTGACGAAATTTTCGATGCAACCAACATTGCATTTGCACAGGTTACATGGATTGAAAAAACAATTTCTTTTAAAACTAAAACATAGTGTGCACATTAATTTATTAGATGACATTAGATACTGTCAGTGTCAACCAGTGTAAACTATTTTGACCTTATTGTTGTTTTGGTAATAATGTATTCCAATGACGAGAAAACCGACATGCTTTTAATTTATGGCGAATGCAGAAAAAACGCTTCTCTTGCTGCTAGGGTTTATGCAGAGCGTTACCATGAAGGAAGAGAACCAACAGATAAAATTTTCAAAAAATTGGAGGCACAGTTGAGACTGAATTGGCCTCCAGTTACTACGCCTAGGGAAAGGACTGCAACTGGGGAACATAATGAAGTAGCCGTTTTAGAGATGGTGACAGAGGAACCACATATTGACCAGAAGGAAGTGGCACGAATGGTTGAGATAAGCCAGGCATCAGTATGCCGAATTTTGAGGGCCAATAAATTCCATCCTCACCACATCACCTTGGTTCAAGAACTAAAAGTAACCGATTTTCCCAAAAGGTTAGAGTTATGCCGTTACTTCAGGGAAAGAATCTAATTTAATGAAAACTTTTTGCAAAATGTCTTGTTTACCGATGAAGCTACTTTTAGCAATAACGGGGGTGTAAATTAGTATAATTGTCATTACTATGCTCAAGACAATCCACATTGGATTCGGGAAGGACACTTCCAAAATATTATTTCCCTTAACGTCTGGTGTGGAATTTTAGAGGTGAAATGTTCTTACAAGTGGAGAAACACCAAGTCCCTGACCGAGGATCTCAAAAAATAAAAAAGTACATTATTGAATTTCATGATGAAGACATCAAGATCATGATTACTATCACCAAATTCAAGGGAATTGCACTTTACGTCCAGAAATAAGGCTTTTCTGATGATCTGGACACCAGCAGACAGCATGATTGTGGAGATTAGTGAAGCGTGCGTTAAGAACATCCAGCGTTTTATTGTACTTATACATTTCTGCTGAAATAAATCTACAATAAAACTTTATGTACAAACCTGTAATTACTTATTTACTACTTATACCTAAATATTATTCAACTACTGCACTTCTCTTATTAAGAGAAACTGTAAATTAGCAAACTTAGAAAACGACGGATGGGGCATCAAAGAGGCAGGTATGCAAAAAATATTTTCTGCTTTATTCATAACAGCAAATATTGCCTTTGTTGTTGTCACTTGTGGAGACTGTTGTATTACAGAGGTCCTGGTTCTGCATGTGAAACAACAATCTGCTGAAACCTTTCAATTTCGGCCTCAATCGTCTCCTCAGGATCACTAGCTGCTTCTGTTACAATAGTAGCTGTTAATTTATTTCATTTCACTGAATTCTGTAAATACCCACTTTTTAATTGTTTTTCTCTTCTTCTTTGGGCTCTCAAAGTTAAATTGCTTCCCAATATTATGTTTAAATATGGTAGGACCATTGGCTCTATACTCATCTTTGAAGTGACAACTACACACGAGGGAATGATTTGGTTCTCGGTCAGCTCGTCTAAAATTTAAATAATGTTCTTGCAAGATGCAATTCACCGTCAATCCACCTTTGTTTTGACTCCGTGACGTATCTACTAGTTGCATAGTGAATTTTTAAAACTGATTGCAAATTTAAAATTTTGACACTGACAATATCTATTGTTACCTAATGGCGCACACTATGTGTTAGTTTTTGAAGGATTATTTTTCTTAATCCATGTAACCTGTGCAAATGCAATGTTGGTTGCATCGAAAATTTCGGTAGGCTCGTATTGTTTCGTGAATATCGGTGTATATACATAAAAAAATATTTGTTGACAGATATCCCTGTAGATTATCACTTCGATTCTTTAAGTGAAAGTGGATATGTAGCAAGTGGTTGAGAGCAAGGTCAGTGCGTCAACAGCCACTTTTATGGATACCCTATTCTGTATCAAACGATGTAGTAACTTTGTGGCTACCAAGTGGTTTTAAGAAGTGACTGCCAAGCAAGTGGCTTTGAAGCAGTGGTTATGCCAAGCAATTGGGTGGCTACAATAAAGTATTTGAATAAACGTCGTGAAACAGAACTTATCGGGAGAGAATATTGAGTAAGATGTTGAAATTATTATAGTTGTGTGGAAATTAAATAACACTACCTCATCAACTTTTAGTTTTATCAATATCACATGCAAAAAAATCGTAAGTATGACATATGTACCATATCCAGAAAAAACTTCCTAAAAGATTAACGTGACTGTCATGTTTTTAATTTCTCTTCCAACAAAGAATCATTGTTAGTGTTGTTATAATGGATCCATGGATTTTTCATGTTGTACTGGACAATGAAGCAGAAGCTGTGCATCGACAGTACGACAAATATAAAATATAAGGGGTAAAGAGGAATAAGAAATTATTTTTAGAAATGCCATACGTATTCGTCAACGACAGCTGAGGAATAGGAGTAATCCGTTTGAATTACCTGTTGCAAGATTTAAAAAGTTCTTTCGACTAACTCCAGAAGTTGCACTGCACTTCTTTCACCGTGTGGAACCTTTTTTGGAAGAACCTATTCGAACTACAGCAATTCCAGCGTATATTAAAGTATGTAATTACTATTGTACTATAATGTGATTGTACAAGTTTTCTTACATTCACATAGTTTGTAACCGCACTCTATTTTTTGGCCCAAGGCAGTTATTAGTCCAATATTGGTGCAGACTATAATTTGGCTGTCAGTCAACCGTCGGTGAGTCGAGCAATTCACATGGTCATTGACAATATGGTAGCGCACTTCCTTAATGAGTATGTGCAATTTCCTGTGAGACAAGTCTATGTAGTTGTAACAAAACAAAGGTAAAACATCTGAAGTTTGTATATATCATGAATGTAGATAGATATTACAGGTTTGCTGAACAGTTTAATTTTCAAAATGTACTTGGATGTATAGATGGTACACATATTGCCATTATTCAACCCAAAGATGATGTACAGCGACCTGGTATTGCCTACTTAAATAGAAAAAAATTTCATAGTATTAATACCCAAATTGTAAGTATTTAAACCCATTAATGATAAGTACCTAATATATTTTGAACATTACGATATTTACAGATTTGCGATGCTGATATGAAAATATCAGCCATTAATGCACGATTCCCGGGGTCGATGATTCCGCCATTCGGCAAATGTCAAACATTAGACGCAATCTTGAACAACGTTTCATGGGTGGTGAACATGTATTGCTGTTGGGTGATTCCGGCTACCCCTTGCAACCATGGCTTATGACCCCTATTCTCAATGTTGCTGAGGGAACGCCTGAGGACCGCTACAACATAGCGCACCGCCATACACGTAATGTAGTTGAACGTTGCATTGGTTTGTTGAAGTCTCGATTTCGGTGCTTGCTTAAACATCGGGTTCTCCATTTGTATAACTGCTAACATTGAATATGAGGAGGACTTGATTGAAGAAAATGATGAAGATGATGAACATGTTGAAATTGTTAATGATCTGCAGCCAAACTTGCTTGCGCGAGCACGAGTTATACAGCGCGCTATAGTGCAGCGTTATGTACAATAAAGTTGTTTGCTTACAAAAAATATGTATTTATTACAGTAATTATAATATTATAAGCAGATATGTAATTGCAGTTTAACGAAGAATCAGTCTCACTCTTCATGTTTCCCCATGAAGATTTTTAGCTAAAAGTTCCACTGTCGTAGCCAATTTGTCAATACTTGTTGCCATGTTGTTTAAACTTATGTTAAATGCGTCAGTTGCAGTGGCATATTGTTGTAATGCTCGGGGAGGCATGCTTTTTGGTGTTTTACGACGCTGTGCCGATGTGGCAGCACTCAGTGATGGTGTTGTCGAGTGTTTACGTTTTCGATTTTTATCAAGTGTATCAATTTGGTTCTGTTCTGTAATTAAAATAATGGTTTCAGGATCGTCAGCTTCATGGTTCATAAGTGGTTCTGGTGTAGGGACTAATGACCCCTGTATTGGGGATAAAGGTTGATTGTCAGGTATGCCTGCTTCGCCAAGCTGGGAATCGCCTGTAACTGACGATAGGCCTATTAATGATAACAGTTTTTTTTTCTACTTCTGACAGCTCTGCCAGAACATCAATACCGCCACCAGTTTTTTTCTGGCTTGCCGCCAAATCTCTGGCCTTCTTTTTTACTTTAGATTTCCATTCAATGAAGGTCTAATTATAAAGAAACATGAATAAGTACATAGTTGTTACAATTAAAAGTATACTCTACGCCCCTGATCAACTGGTTTTTTCGCTCCAGGTGTTTCATTTAATGTAGCGGTCAATGCTTCCCACTTGGTGTCATTTGCAGCACGTATTTGCATGCTTCGATTTTCAGAAATGAAATCGACCATGAGATTTTGTTGTCGCACAGACACTTTTATTGAGCAATTTGTCTAGCAATGTTGCTCACTTTAGGCTTTACAGAATACACCAGTTGCTATATGGTTGCTATGTCATTGTTACGCAGGTGGTTAAAATGTCAGTAGCTACGCAAGTCTCTTGGTAACCACTGAGTTACAGAATCGGGGAGTATATCTGCAACCTCTTTGATTTTTCTGCTATTTTCATCCTCAGCCTCCAAATTATTCTTTGCAAAAGATGATGTTTTTTTTTAAACAAAAAAGTGTTGACAGTTCTTGATAATTTGACACAACAAGATCGTCTGCATAACATTCTTCCAATCGATATTTAATAGTTTTTGGAGGAGGGGGATTATCAGATAAACATTCATCAACTCATTCAAAGAAAATCAGGCAATCAGGATACTTATTATCAATATAATATATTATTATTTCGTTCATAGCGTTATTAGTATTTATAATTCGTGCATCAATTGTTTTTTCTGCTGTATTTTCTTGTTTTATAATATTTGTATAACAAGGTCGACGGTATCTTGCACTTACGGATCTTAAATCATTTACTGAATTTATTCTCAAAAGAATAGATCGAGAAAACTCATCTGTTATATTTTTGATGATAATAAGTTTATTTGAAGGAATTTGAAGATCTTCCTAACTTCAATTTAGGTGGGCTCAGAGATAATTTTTTACATTTAACTCAACTTAATTCATTTCAGCTGAAACACTTTTACGCTCAGGGAATCGTTTCCGGCAGCTAGAATGAACGAATACTTTTTTTCCCGGTGTTCAGAAAACTAAGAAGCTCATTGTCCTTCAAATTGGTTGCAATTGTCTTCAATTTTGGCAGTCCGCGAGTAACTTCAGTCAATTTTTCCTTGACTTGAGTTGAGGTACTTGGAGCATCTGCATTTTCTTGCTCCTACAATATAACATAATATAAGAATGAAAACAATTATGAATTGAAGTATTTCTTACGGAAAAAAGTACTATGCGTGACAATGTATGTAATGATCTAAAAATTAAAAAATATTTTTATGTATTATTAGCTTCATTAAAATCCGTTTAGTACAAACATCTATACATTCTCACAAACTTTCACGCCTATAATATTAGTGGGGTTAAATTACTTTACTAATAAATGATATTTAAATGTTAATGTGTACTACATATTTACTTTGTAACAAATGAATACTTTTATAAATAATGTACAGTTCTAATACAATGTCAAATATACTAGTGAAAACCAATATACATAAAGTATACAGGTAACGCATACGTTTTTCTTGACCCAGATAGTGATTTTTTTTATGTAAATATTTACAAGGCCACATATTATTGTAACTATATTATCCATTACAGGTACCATATTGTAATGTGTTGTCACATGAGGTGCCCAAACGAATAACTCTGTCGACGTGAATTGTCAGTGCCGCTATTATTTTGGTTTGTCTCACTTCTTGTTTCGACATTTTAATGTTTTTAAAGACACTTGGAGGTCCAACTGTTCTAATGTTTTTCGAAGTCAGTAAGGATTCTATTTCTTTATAGCCCCTGTCTACCATTATTGTGGTCCTTTCTGAAATTACATCAATAAGAGGTTTTTCTCTTTCTGTAATTTCCTTGTCAGTTGCTCGGCTAGCATATCCATGTGATATAAAATTAATTAAACCATTTGGGCATATTGCAATCAGGTAGGTACTTAATTGTGTTGCAGTATTTGTATTCACCCAGATGAGGGCTTGTTGCAAAGCTTTCAAAAATTTCAAAGATTTCAAAACAATCAATAATTGCTTGCACATTTTTATAGTAAGCCATAAATTGCTCTGGAAGTAAGTCTTTAATAGTTTCCCTTGGGGGCCAAATAATATATTCCTGCAAGCATGATGCAAGCACTGGCAAAGCTGTGTTAAATGACGCACGTGCAAAACTTGATGACCTCGCAAATTCCACTCCAATTCTTTCAAACGAATCGTTTGTCCTAATTTTCTAATAGTGGAATAAAATTTTTCTCCCGAGGCAACTTTGTGTTTCACTAACAAATTTATCAAAAATAAAACATTCTGGGGAAGGTGCAAATAAAGACGGGGATTTTTTCCACTTTAAAAAACTCTACCTCTCTGATTGTCTCTTTGGAAACTACAGTTTCATTATTGCATCCATTTCTACTTGAAGACGATTCTCCTATAGATTCTGGCTTATAGGATTATTTTGATGTAGATTCATTACTAAGACTGGAATCTCTTTAATTACTGTTTGTGTGAACACATTTTTTAAGTTTCTTTTTTTCTGTTTGTGTACAAATACTTCTTATTTGGGTTTTGCTGCAAGGGCGGGTTTTCTCTTCTTCATTATCATATCATTTTTCCAATAATAATTTATACCTACCTTTCGCTTTTGTCTAAACCCGCCGTCAAATAACTACTCTCGATTCTCGTTAAGCAGAGACCCAATTTTTTTTCTGGAGTCGGGATCTGTACCTAATATCAAATTGTAAGAATCTTGGTTGTTATCGGATTCGACATTCTAGCTCTCTTTAACCGATACGGCCATGTTTTGACTGGGAGGCGACGCGCAAAATGATTCATCTGCATCGTTGTCGCTGCTGCTGCCTGGACAAGAAGAAAAATATTTTACCAAAGATGTTCAGATTGGAAAACCAGGATTGAGCAGAAGTTGTATAACATTATAAGCCTCTTTAATAAAAAAGTAAAGTTTTTCAGCCACGCAGGGTGTGAAGTGAAAAACCTTCTATGAAAAGAGGACTATGAAAATTGTATAATGTTGGTGTCTAGGGACTCTTCCAATTTCCTTAATTTCTTTTTTAGTTTCTTCAATTTTTCTACGGATTTTCGTTTTAAATTTGGCATCTTGTGAGCGATTTCATAACATCCGCACATACGCATATTAACACAAATGCACTGAAATCCGTAATGGGAGTAAATGGATCTAGGCTGAATCACGGTGTTTTTTTCCTTCTTTAAAAATACAGTGCACAGACGCACGGAAATGCGTTACTACCAGGTGTTCTATGAGGACTGGAAGTAAGAAGTATAATAAGTGTTATACGGAACGTTTCTTACAATCGTGTTTGGAAAGAGTACATATAAAAAAAAAAAATTTTTCAAAAACATCATGTTTATTTTTAACAAAGTGGTTTGTCAAAGTGATCTTTTATTTCTGGAGTAATCTCAAATTTGTCATTTTTTTTAAATAAATTTGTAGGTTTGGTTAATTTTGCAAAATTTTGAACATAATTTCTATAGTAAACGAAGATATCTAAAAACAATTTTAAATCTTTTTCATTTTGTGGTAAAGGAAATTCTCAAATTACTTGTACCTTAGCGGGATCTAGTTTTATTCCATCAGCACGTGGGCGTTCAAGCAGAAGTCCAAAATTAGCATGGCGAGATAATTCAGTTTTAAACTTCAAATCATCGGCTAAATTACAGAGAAGCAAATTAAATATAGGTAAAAATTTTATTAAATACCTTCAGCTACATTATATGGCTCAAAACCACGAAGGTGGCAAATTCCAAGTTTGCAATTTGAGCATAAATTCTTAAAAGCAATAGCCAAATTAAGGAGTTTGAATGATTGGTTTGTTATTATACTTAACATATTTAAAAGGGGCGCGCACAGATTTCACATTTTTTCAAATTACAGCGATTTTAAGGCAACTCGACAGAAGAAATCGTCATTTCGGGAACGTAATTAAATATTTATTTTACAATATAATATCTCTCAATAACTTTAATTAATTATTATTTTTAAGAGCATTTTACTATATTAACTAAGTGCAAATGGAAATTTTGTGAATAGAAACACGTATTTATAAAAATAATCAAACTGAAAATTAAAATGAAGCTAAGTTTCAAATTTCAAGCATAAAATTTAATATAAAACAGAATATGGATGACTTAAAAGTAAAATTAGATACGACTGTAACAACAACTTTATTTTGTTTGTATGTGTACCTATTTACATGTTTAATAATATTTCAAATTAGTATTATTAAGACAAAAAAAGTAGTAATGATGTAGTGTTCCCGAAATGTCTAAGGTGTTTACTGAATGATGCAGTCGGGATTTTCTTACAGGTATAGTAGCCTCAAGCTTAAATTGTCACGGGGTTGGGAGGGGAAATTATGCAGGGCCAACTTATTTATGAACGTCCTAAACTGGTTCTGAAATAAACATTCTACTCTTGATCGACTTTTCGGCGAAGATGTAAATGTAAATTGAGTTGATCACTTCCCTCAGTACGTGTAACAAATTCATATTTTACTGTTCAACTTTAGAATACATTAAAAGTGCAAGCCTTAGAAAACATATTCTGGACCAAATAAATAAAAACAAATACCTCACTTTAGCTAGTAATAATTCATAACAAAATATTAAATACGTGTCTGAAGAACGACGCGTGCCGCCGTACAGAAACCCCGTCTTGCAATCGAGTCGACCAGTTGCAACAAGACAATCAAAACCGGTTAGAGTCCATATGGTATCGGTTACGACTTACTTGTTCCGCAATGTCTCGATTCCGATAAAAAATTCGATAAAGAATTCGTGACAATTTAAGGTTGAGGCTACTATAAAGGTATTTTTAAGTAATAAATGCAAAAATGTAACTTTTATAATTTAATATTTATTATAGCAGTATAATTAAACAATATACAGTATTTTTATTTTTGATTTTATGCCAAAACCTCAAAAGAATAAGATTTTTTGCTTGTCCTGAAACCAGCAAATCTGTAATTAAAACTTCATTATCCTGACTCAGTGGGAAGAAAACTTCATTTTTCTCTTAATTTTGGACTTATAATTTTTTTTCTCTGCTCTTTAAATCCCACCACATTGGCGATTTTATTTTTTTGACAACATGTCACGTTGACAAATGAGTTTACGCAAGTTAAATAACAAAAATGTTTGTGAAAAAATTATTTTAAATAAATTAAAATTAATTTAATAAAAAAATGGCAACTCAAAGAAACACCTTTAAAATAAAAAAATAATTTTTAACAAGAACAATCATTATTCAATTAACCCCCCATCCATTTCTGCGCACAATTCTACTCCAAAACGATTCTTTCTTTCTTTCAACTTGGTCAGAATAATGAAGTTTTAATTACAGATTTGATGGTTTCAGGACAAGGAAAAAATCTTATTCCTTTGAGGTTTTGGCGTAAAGTCAAAAATAAAAAATATTTTCCTCTTGTAAACTCAATCCGGGGACATACTGTAGAATTGGCAATTATAAAAACAAAACTGGTAACAAAACTCTTAATGTTTTAGTTACTTCTACGAACATTAGTAATTTACAAACCAAGTGCGGGAACACAATGTTCCCGCGTGAACGAAGTTTTGAAGCACGAGCGACGAAGGAGCGAGTGCCTTCATTTGCGTGAACGCGGGAAGATTGTTCACGCATGAGGATTGTACAATATTTTTTGAAACGAACATTACCACGATTTTTTGAGTTAAAGTTTTATTTTAATATGCAATTAGACTTCAAAATATGAAATAAAGCAAGCCATCCATGGCTTCTATAACAATTGACCAATTAATTGTAAGTCATCAAGCGTAAACGATTCTCTACAAAGTAAAACTAATGTAAGTAGCAGAAAAATGAAACCAACCAAGGCCTGGCCGGCCTATCCACATAAAAGCAAGTTGGAAAGTGCACATTCGACACCGTTAAGTCCATGTCTGAAGCCATTACTGTGGGGGGTTCAGGAATCACCCCTACCAATTGCATTAATTGCACTATAAATGTTTACAGGACCACTGGATGAATATTCAAAAGATTGAACACATTGTAGTATAGCCTAAAAAAATATTATTTTTCTTTGTTGTAATAGTGAAATTATGTACCTTTCCATCATATTGAAATAAATCTTACGTATAACAAATGTTGTTTTAAATGTTGCCAATATATTTAATTCTATTAATTAATAGCTACTTATTTAATTCGAGTTGGCATAACCTAAAAATTGTGTCATTTTTCTTCATTTATAATCGTCAAATTCTTTACCTTCAATATTTAAATGAATCTTGGGTGTACCAAATCGTGTTTCAAATGTTGAAAATAGGTTTAATTTCATTAATTAATAGCTACTGATTTATTTTAAACACTTTTTATTTTCAGTGCTTTTTGGCGTGTTTCCCGGTTTACTAGACCGGGAAGCAAGTGTTTCGGGTTGCCGACAAAGATCGTAAAATGTCGCTTTCGAGGCAGTGAGTTCAAAAAAATCTAGTGGAAACTCAATTTCCGTCATTTTGGACTTAGGCGCTTATTCCGTAACTTTTCGTTCATAAACGAATTCGTTTGCAAACGAAGAGATGTGCCAACGAAAATTTCATTTATCTTATTCTGTAAAACGTTCGTACAAGACAAACGAAACAAATAATCGTAACGAACAGAAGCGACGTTTTTAAGAAAACAGTATAATATTGTGAATATAGGCGCGATGGAAAGTGTGGTTATGTGTAAGTAATCTGCATTCCATAAACACCAGTAAAAGAGTTTGCTCATTATTGTAATCCAAAAAAATGGAAACGCCATCAAAAAAGCCGCGGATGTCCAGAACGACAATCCAGCAGTTTGAAATCTACCTATACGACTTGGAAAGAAACGTTCATTTACGAGAGAACAAATTCAGTGGAGACCCTGAAGTCCTGAACAAGTCGTGGAAAACTTTAATCGGAAAACTTAATGCGGCAGGGGGGCCCATAAAAGACGTGGCAGGCTGGAAGAAGGTGGAGTATGAAAGCATTAACTAGTTTATTATTATAGAAAAAAAATTCTAGACCTTTGCTGACTGGAAATCCCAAGTGCGGAAAAAAGCGCGAGGTATAAAGCTAGCAGCCCAAGAAACGGGTAACCAGGGCCCACCTGAAAAACCGTTGACGCAACTTGAAGATAAATTACTGTCGCTTACGGGTCGTGTGGTAGTTGATGGACTTCCTTCCGTGACTGAAATTGGCATCACAACAAACGAAGATGACAACGCAAGTTGCTTCAAAGAAAATGACGATTTGGAAAAACAAATCAAAGAACCACAAAAAGTGATGCCAAATAAAAAGGGCAAAACTACAATTTCAACGACAATGCAAAATTTTTCGGAATTAAAGGACAATGGGAACAATGAACTGCGAAAAATAAATAACAACTTGAAAAAAATTATAGAACAAAATGATACCAAAATTTTTTTACTAAAAAAGAAAATGGAATTGAAATATAACATTCAGTTCGAAGACGTCAGTGGTGAGAATTCTGAGTGACTTCTTAAATATAGATATTATGAGAGAAAGACTTTTTATTTTGTTATTTTTAGTAATAAAGTTAATACAAAACTCCTATTAAATTTCTTTCCAAGTTATGCTAAAATAAAGGGTATAAGTTAACAGTTATGTGAAATAATTTCTAACTATTTGATTTCGTACATTGACTCCTTCTTGATATAGATCTCTAAATTCCACACCGTTGTCATCTTCATCATCATTTTCATACGCTTCTAGCTCTATAAATAATAATATTCATCATTGTATATAACAAAATAGAATTATCTTGATACCAATGTCTACTCCAGCCCTTCTCAAAATATTATGTAATGTTGCACAAGCTACAGTTATTTGGGCAGCAAACTCTGGTTTATAATGAAGCGTTCTATCTTTGAGTAAGCACCTGAACGTGCCTTTGAGGATACCAATACAGCGTTCTATGACATTTCTGGCCCGAACATGTGCGTAAGTGTACCGCCCTTCGGGTGTTTCAGGCTCGGCTCCGACTAGTGGTGTTAACAAAAACGGTTGTAGTGGATAACCAGAATCACCTGCAATTATTGTAATTGGGAATTTTGCACTTTAGGTATATTATATAACTATAGCAGTACCCAATAACCAAGAATTTCTATCACCATTTGCATAATTCCGTCGTAAATGAGCAAATACATCACTCAGTTGCCAAATTGCAGAGTCATGGACACTCCCCGGATATCTACTATTTATTCCCATAATTTTTAAAGTGGCATCACATATCTAAAAAAATATTTTGGTATAGTGTTCTAACAATATAATAAAATACATTACAATTTGGCAATTTATGCTGTGAAATCCTTTTCGATTTAGAAATACTACACTTGGCGGAATACCACCTGATGGTGGAGGAAAAATGGCAATATGCATACAGTCGATAACACCCACAATCCCTGGGAAACCAAATCGTTCATAAAATCTAAAAGTATTAATTATATTAGTTAATATAAATAGAGTAATATTTATTTGTGAAAAATATACCCATTTTTTACTATTGTGGTGTCATTAATAGTTCTTGGAAAGGTAATGTATTGTGAGGCAAAATTCTCTACAATTGCGACAGTTACATGATGAATACATCTACTTACAGATGCTTGTGATAAAGAACAATCTCTATCTTTCCCTATAGTCTTTTGGTAATTTCCATGACTATAGAAATGTAATGCCACAAAAAACTGAAATTTAGTGAGTCATTAAACAATTAAAAATACATACATACATATTTGTTTTCAATTCATACTTGTATCACAGGTGGAATCCGCGTGGACCTCACACCATTATCTAAGTAGACGTTTATTTGTAGAAAGAACTCGTGCGCTAAATTTCTAGTAAATCTAAACATCTTTTGGAATAATATATCTGGTGTATTAAATGGGTTGCTCATATCTCTAAATACTTTCATTAGTAGTCTGTTTCTCTGTCTAAAAAATAAAATTTTGTAAACAACTAAAATAAACTAAAAACCTTTGAAAAACACTTACCGTCTCTGCAATTCTTCCATCAAAGCAACGAACATATGATCGATATGATCCATTTTGTCAATTTAAAACGTTTTTATACGCCACAGATAAGGTAAAATTACCTTTGATGTGATAAAATTAGTAAACTAACCAACAATAACCTAAAACGTTTGCTCACCGACACGTCTTTGAGCTTTCGTTTGTGAACGACATTTTTTAACGAAATTTTCGTTCATGAACGAGTATCATTAAATTACAGAATAGGAATATTCGTTCACAAACGAAATTCGTTCATTAACGATATCGTTGGGAGTTACAGAATAGACTCCTTAGTGACTTTTGCTTGAACGCCCACGAGCAGTTATTATATGTTCGAGCACGACGTTCTAGATTAAAAACCATTATTTACGTGTGCTCCGCTTGGCGCTGCATACCCGGCGCTTGTCGGTTACAAACCACGAGGTTTGTAACATCGCTGGCTTGTCTATTTTGAAAAATAAGACATTGAAATTTTAGATTAGTTGACTATATTAGTTATTTTGCGTATTATTAAATAAAACGAAATGTATGGGAACGTGAGTATTAGTTTTATTAATAACCACAGTTATTTTCAAAGTTTAAACACTTTTCGGCAAAGAGGTTTGGCATGCAAGGGCGTTCCGTATATTAATTATTAAAATTATTTCGCAAATATCTTTGCTATGAACATTACAGCTAAAAAAAACGTATTTAGTGGATCCAGAAGCAGCGCAGTTAATGCGTTACAAGGATTGCATTCTTGGGGCAAATATTCGAATATATTCAGTACCAGCTGAATTAACTGGTTTATTAAAAATGTAAAATTTTTGTTAGGGTACTTCAAGCTACCACGATTTTGAAGATTTATAAGAGCTAGTAGAGGACTTGAGGAAGCATCAGTTAAAATAGAATGTAGATGTAACCGCTAATATCAGAAATCAATTAATACGCATAATAACTGAGCATTTTAGGAAATACGCGTAATTACTAAAGCTTTCAGTTATTATGCATAATTACTAAGCACATTAGGAATTATGCATAATACCTAAAATATTTTAGTCATTTTGCTTATTTTCTACTGTTTCGTATTTAGTAGGCATTATGTCATAACCACAATTTTAGACGACTTCCCTGTAGTTCTAATACAGTCTTTAAATATAGGTTAGGATTGCATTTCTCATAATGACTGCAATAGCTACTGATATTAAACTTAAATTTTTGGAGGAAATTAGGAAGCGAAAGGGAATTTGAATTGAATATTTTGTTCAAAGAAGAATACGACGCACTTTCATTATTATGCATATACCACTTCGTAGTTAGTAGGCATAACCACAATTATTTCAATTTAATTAATTATGAATATTTAGGAGTAATGTAGGTAAAAATGCTAAAATCTATTTATTTAAACAAGAATAGCTTTAATGACACAAAATAATGTATGGCACAACACAAAACAGCCGATAGGTATACTAAATCTATTTATTAGAACAAGAAGAGCTTTGGTGGCACTTAATATTGCACAGCCCGTAATTTTTTTTTACAACGGCAAGTACTGTTTTTACAAAATTTAGTACAGTTGCATCTTTGGTAACCTTGCATAGTACCAGAAGCCTCACAAAGTGACAAATAGATCGAAATAATTTCTTGTGAGTACTGTTTTGATACTTCAACTTTCATTCTATCTCTGCCTCCATGACCTATATTTCTGTGGATCATGGTCAGAACATCAAACATTTCCTCATCAGGAACTATGTAGCGAACTTCTTGTATGTCTATAACAATATTATTGGGATCTTCATTATGTTCGTCTCTCATAATTTGATCTTAATTTTTTGGTACAAGTTTTTCTACATTTCTAACTTTAACTATTCGAAATCTGTGTACTCTACTAGCTTTTGGGACCTCTACTTGAACAAGCATCCTTAACCTAGAAGAAAACTAACTACATAATAGGAGTAAAACGTTTTGTTAACTAACTTTGTTAACCATGATGCCTACTGAATAAGAAGTCGTAGGAAATATGCATAACGACTAAAATGTTTTAGGTATTATGCATAATTCCTGATGTGCTCAGTTATTATGCATAATCCCTGATATCTTTAGTATTTAGGCATAATTCCTAACGTGCTTAGTTATTATGCATAATAACTGAAAGTTTTAGTATTACGCGTAATTCCTAAAATGTTCAGTTATTATGCATATTAACTGCTTTCGGATATTAGCGGTAACATAGACAAGCTTCACATTCAATTCGTTCTTCTATAGTTCTCGCAACATAACCGGCCAAGAAAGCAACTGAAGGTGACACAATTCCATAACGTAAGTGGGTAGAAAGGTTTTTTAATTGTAAAATTTCCTCTTCTATATCTTCAGATATTTCAATGGCAATAGATGACCCTATATTTTCACTGTCTGCAATTCGTCCAATATTGCTGCTGTAATGACATTCTGAGGATACGGTTGCGGTCAATAAAATATGCGCACTGATTTGACATTCTCTGACTTTTTCAAGAAATTTGGTAAATCAGGCTTTCACCTCAAGTCACATTACCCTGGAGACGTACAAAAATACCTTGTGTGAACAATAAATAACATGTTTATTGATGGAATACAAAAACATAGCGCCTGTGACAAATATATAAAAAACTAATATTTTGTAGCGGCTCCATTTTTGTCTATTACATTATTCAATCTTCTCGGCATTGATGCTACTAAAACCTCAGTATGGTTCGAAGTTAATTCGTTCCACGCTTGTTGAATTTTTTCATAATATAACTCTCCCACGTTTTGTGGACGAAAATGATTGCTTCTCTTCATGTTCCTTACCATTAAACCACACACATTTTCTATTGGGTTTAAGTCGGGACTGCGCGAAGGCCTTCCCTTGCTGCTCCATTCAATTTGAGATCATTCTAGCTGTATGGATAGGACAATAATTGTGTTGATATAAAAGATTATTTTGGGGGAAGACCGCATTCACTGAAGGCAGCATGATATTCTCCAATATATTATGCTGATAGGCCTCTGCCCTATTTCTAACTATTATTAGCATTAAAACTCCAGGGCCTTGGGTGCTAATCCATCCCCAAAAATTTACAGAAAAGTAAGTATAACGTTCATCAAGACGAGAATTTGGTGGTCTATAAACTCTTAACACGACCGTTATAGGACGATTCAAAAAGCGTCTCGTCTGTGAAAACAACATTCCGCCAAAAATCTGATGGTTGTAGGGATGGAAATCTGATGGAGGAATCCTATGTTTTGTTGAGTCAAAAAATCTTTTTTGGCTACAGGATGATTTCGCACATCCGATCCTTCCTTGATTCGACTTGCTGTTCGAACAGAACCTGGGAAATTTGTTTCAGCGTTTGTCATAACAGAATTGAACGGGTTTTCTCGTGAAACTTGCCTTTGAAACGATTAACGCTCACTCCAGACTTTCTTTATATTGTGGACAATACTCCTGGCTATGTTAAACATGACTGCTACCTACTTAACGTTGCAACTCTTAATTTTTCTGCAAAAGATAAATGTGGCATTGTTTTTTGAGCAACATGAGCAATAATCGAAATCATATTTACAGCATGAAAATATGCTGCTCAGATTGTATTGACCGCAACCGTACATTAGCAGATTGTGATGTTTTAATTAATCCACATTGGACAATTCTTTTAATGGCATTTTCTGCAGCTTCTGCGTCAGTGGCATCCTGTGACCCACCTTTCAGACGAACGTCGCTAAACATTTATTCAATAGCATCGGAATTAAAGCTTCTTGTTAAAACATAATAAAATCCAACATCTTGAAGAAGATATTGAATATATTCGGCAGTGCTTTGTGCGGTGAACTTGAGTGCTTCTGCAGTTTCCTTTGTTAACCCCTTCATGTTATTGGTTTTTGAACACACTTGTGTCGAATCAATATAAGCTGGAAATGTGTCTCTTAAGGCGACTGGCCCGTTTTTGTTTACTTTACTTTTTTGTTATCTTTTTAAGAACGAGCTGCGGCACACACGAAATATAATACGGTCAGCCGTCGACACGTCTGCCTGCCGCTGAGGGGCGGCACCTGTGTTACCTTGAACCACGCCAACATTGCTTGAAACTAGCGAACTTTGGGAACAATTTGCAAATTTATTTTTCAATATTTATAAAAACACCTTGCATTTACCGAATACAGAGATCAGTAAAAATCAACCACCAACACGTTTGTTAAAAAAAAATTTTTTTGGCTTCTCATTTTGGCAATTTTTTTTTCTGAACAAACAACGTTTTGCCGTGATGATGTTTTTTTTTTACAAATTTTGATGCCCAATACGTTAAGATAGCCAAACAATGAAAGCCGTAATTTGGTTCCAAAGTTGAGGCGACTGAGCGTTTCGCCTTAACCAGACGACGCGTTCTTTTATGTTGATGTAGGGAGCACATTTTTCATCAAGTTGAGTAATGTGTTTTGTTTTGTCACTTACATCATGCAACTGGAAAAACATGTACATCATTTCCATGTAGGTAATAGTGGCTTTTGATGTGGAGTAGTCGTTCTGAGAAGTTGAGTACTTTCTTAAATATTCCAAAGCAGCAGTTACTGGAGGTGAAAATAATTGCACTGCTCATCTAACATTCATTTTCTCAAAGTTGCTAGGAATGCTAAATGTTTTTTCGTTAAAAATCTAGCAGGTTATAATCAGATTTTTTTGTAACCTATAAAGATCCTGGGTGGCTGAAATACTTCTTGCATTTTTTATTGCATGACAATAATCGAAGCTAAAGAATAGTGGGAAATTTGGAATTATTGGGTGTTCAATCCGCGTAGACAGTTCATTATTTGAAAACGCCTTAAATAATCCTAGTATTTGGAGTCAAGGATTCTTCGAAGGCACTACTAGTACTTGCGACTGGGAAAGAGTGTTCATTCGAAACCCCCTGTACCATGCCAGCAATACGTTTTTTTTTTATCAGCTACTGAATCTTCCACATAGCCTTCAGCCACTGCGGCGCTTTTCCACCCACCATGCCGTTGTCTGCTAGAAACGTGGCAGTAAAAACTCCTGTCTTCTTTGGAGTGTACGACTCATTTTTTCTTTTTAGAAAGACTATTAGTTTGAAATATTTTGAAATATTAATATTTTCATTTAATTTCAATGTAGATTTTAACATCGAGTATGTGGCCCACTGGAGGCCTTTGTATTTTGTGCCTTTTCTTGGAAAGAAAACGGAGCACATTTTCAGAAATTTTTGTTGCGGTTTCTGATTGGCACCATCCTTTAAAATTACGGTAAACTTTTATATACATATCTTTTGCTTTCTTCGGCAACAACTCTTCGGAGGCATTTGCTGCACCCTCCCTTATCTCTGGAGGAGTGCACATTTCCTCATCCTTGGACATCCGTTTATTGAAAGAATAAAACTTTTTCGTAAGAAAACTGTCAAAAACTGAAATTGAATTTTGCTTTCAATGCCTGCTTTTACATTTACTTATTTTGGTTGTTTCATTTAGTTAACGATTTAAGCTGCTAGTAGTGAAAAAAAAAATATATATAAACCACGGTAGAGAAGCCCTTTCTCAGCTTCGCAACTGCATACTGCTCAGCTGAGAAAAATGACTCATCTACCTTGGTATAGAATATACTATTCTTTGAAACAACCCATAGTGGTGAATTCTAAGTTGAAATCGAATTTCTGATTGATTATTATTATTAACTCGTTTATTGTGAACGTGTGGGTAGCAATAATTTTTTGAATAAATAGGGTTACTTGTTGTTGTTCGAATTCAGTGTTTTACATTGTTATTGAAAGTTAATAGCTTATCAGCTTTCAAAAATATATCGAGAAATGTTATTAAACTAGTTGTTAAGTGATTTAACCCAAGCAACACAGGATGGTATAATAAAGGTTTTTTTTTTGTTTAAACCAGTGGTTTAAAAGCAATATATCACAACGTTTATTCGACGCCAAAATGTCCGCGCAATAAACGTATTGCTTTGGTTTGCCAAATACATATTACAAACGTTTTTGAGAACTGTTCATTAAGGGTATTTAACATTGGTTTAATAAATGCCTATGTAATACGTCTAATTCTTGCCGACGATAAACGTTGGATTTTGATTGATAGATAACGTTTTTATTTTCTACTTACAAAATGTTGTTTCAACGTTTTTTCTCTACGAATACTACACGTATGTCAACAATAATTATTAAAATAAAAACAAAACAATTGTCTGGATCACTTTTGGTGGTAGATAACTACTTTTAATCAGTTTTTCCCTAAAACACCAAAAACAATTTTATTATAACTGCCAACGCACGTTTCGCCAACAATGTTGTAAACTTACTCATCGCCCTGATGATGCCAACATTGTTGGCGAAACGTGCGTTGGCAGTTATAATAAAATTGTTTTTGGTGTTTTAGGGAAAAACTGATTGAAAGTAGTTATTAAAATAAAGCAAAATAAAATTAGAAATTAAATTTTATTGATTTTTATACATGTTATATGTATATCGACTCTTGGCTAACTTAAGCCAATCTTGAATTGCACGGACTATTTCTTGATCCGTCACATCTGCCATTATGCCTTCCCGACCGGAAAATGCCAACTTTACGGCCTCTGTGGAAAGAAGAATATGCTTGTATATTACGTTTTTTTTTCAACCGGGCTAGCATTTATTGTGCAATAAAATCATTTAGTAATTTGATTAAGCTGCTGTTATATAATTCTAAAATTATATTTTTAAATCGCACACAAATATTTTCAAAATTAAAAATATATTATTGCTTACCATTAAGTAATAATGACATTTTTGTTCCTTTAAAGGCCCTCTTTCTCTTTCGGCTGTCATTTTTGGGTGCAGATCCGGCCCAATTAAATCTCTGTCCAAGTTTATTCGTTATTAAGAATTGCATCATCTTCATTGTTGCTCCTCGAACACTGGAACCGCCAACAGCAGCTATACGACTCCTCTATAAAAAGAAACAGTTTACATAAAGTATACAATATAATATTATATAAGTTGAATCGTACTATGTAAGTAAAATTTGCATCATTTTCAAGCCAGGATTCAAATCTCGCGAAGTCAGCTTTATGATCTATTGGAAGATCAGGTGTATCAGGCGGTCGGATAAGTGATAAAAAAAATTTCGTCCTAACGGCTGCCAGAATTTTGCAACATAACAGAATGTTGTTCTTGAGTAACCTTCAAGCTCTCCAAGTCATTCACAACTCTATCTTGAAATGACATTAATGGAGTAGATGCCCTGGATCCAGTTCTAGAAGCACTTGGTATTTCCAAAGGCAAATAATATGAATGAAGCCGCTTCTCAGGTTTTTGGATATTTGCCCTCCGAGGTGTTTTTGATGACACTAAATCTTCATCGGATGTATTTTGTTCAGTATTTTCTTGGGAAGACCTTAAAATACAACATTGAACAACTTTGGTTAAAATCAGAGATTTAGGGAATTTTTACGGTGCAGCAGGTTTATTTTTTTTAGTTATTCGCTTCTGCCCTCTTCTATTTATCCATGTTCCTTCATCACTAGAACTTCCATCATCTTCAGTAATTACTTGAGAAGATCTAATAGTATATTACGTACCGTAAACTGTAAGTGCAATTTTTTTGGTCGAGAATGCAATATTGGGAAACCGAGGCTACCGAGGTTTCCTAAGCGTTCGAGACCAAAAAAAAAAAAACTTACAGTTTGAGGTTAGTAAGCTATTTTTAGCAATACCTGCACAAATAAGAAAAAGCAAAACATTTTCTGAATTTATTTTATGAAAAATCAATAAACGTCAAATTGTTGTCAAATTAAAAATTTGTTTGTTTCGTGTTTCGGGATACAAAACAAAAAAACATCACATTAAATCAACATTTGTTGCAAAATCAACGCTTCAATACTGTTCTGAAGGTTCAAGTGAAAATAGCAAAATGGATGATATTGAAGAGGCTGCAAGTTTTGCTTGTGCATCATTGTAACCTGAAAAGTCAAAAAAAAGGTACGAAGTTACGTATGACCTGTTTCGAAAGTGGAGCGAAGGAAAAAAAAGTGAATAACAATATCGAAGAGTCAGTTTTGTTGGCGTATTTCCTGGAGAAGTTTAAAAAGTACTCATCCCCATCGAGTTTGTGGTGTGAATACTCAATGCTGCGTTCTACGATTTCTCTTAACGAGAACGTCGATATTTCAAAATATTTAAAGTTGAAAGCATTTCTGAAGAATAAAAATATTGGTGGTTAAAATTCCTGATTCAAAAAACCATCAACAAAGTATTCTCCATTGTGGATAATGAAAATTTTCGATGCTTGGAAATTTAGAAAATAATATGTGAGTTTGAGACCACAAAATACGGAAAATAGAACATTCTTTCTGAGATTTTATAACGGGAGGTGTGTCAATCAAGCAGTTGGGCAAAATATTTACATTTAGCAAATGCGGAAAAATATACTGAGCACTCCTTTCGCCGAACCTCTGCTACTCTCCTGGCTAACGGGGATGATGTTCTTCAACTTAAAAGGAAGTCCTCAACAGTGGCCGAAAGCTATGTGCAGAAACAAATAAAATACAAGTGACCAACAAAATCTTTCAAGTCAACAGTAGAGAAGGCAGTTCATTTCTTGAAATGAATAATATAGATGTCTGCACTTCTTCCCATCATTCAGAATCGAATTCAAGCACTTCGAGCGCGAATATAGAAGAAAATATAAGGGAAGAAATTCATAAACCTTTAACATCAATATCTACTGTAAATACAATGACCAATTATTTTTATTGTCAGTTCCATATTACTTTAAATAAAAACGACGCTTAAAATACTGAATGTCTTTATTTTTTTGTCTTAGTGTTATCTTCCTCTGGTGAAATTTCTTTCATGGAACACGAATGACATACGTTGGTATGTAAGTAAAATATTATTGCAAGGTAACCATGGTAACTGGACCTGACTAGAAAGTGCCGCTTACAATGAAAGATATTTGTCAGTGAATGATGACTTACAGAACAGGTATTGCTAAAAAGATATTCATCATTTGTAGTGTTGTTATAGGATTAGGCAAATTTATCAAATTTACGACTGCTTCGTTTTTTTAAATCCTTTAGTATTTTGACTCTGCATTTTTCTTTTCAGTTTGCCAACACTTGCATTTCTTTTACTTTTTGAGAAGTCCTTACAAATAGCACCATCATCACTACTCCAATCTGATGACGATGTTTCATTATGTTCCTCAGCTTTGCTATTCGAATCATCATCTACCTGAGTATTGGCATCGGCCAAAGTATCTGAAATACATTTTGTTATATAAATATTCGGTATCTACTCTCATCTTTTTTGCAATTATATACCTGCAGTGTAGTGTATTTTCCTGATAGGGTATAAAATCCTATCATATGCCTTTTTGATATAAGTTTCGGCATATTCGTAAAAATCAAAATAAAGCATTGAATGAATTGGAGGTGGCGGAAAAAGGTATACCAGAAACCGAAGCCTAAAACAATGAAAATGAACATTTAATCATACGTACCACATCCATACCACCTACAGGAAGTTGAAATAGTTACCTGTATGATTAGATTATGTTATACACTGGTCGATTGCACTTTTATGTTATTTCACAACTAAAAATTTATTGAGCAGGTGTCCACAAAAATCCACTTGTTAAATAATAATAGCAATGGCGGCCAAAACGAGATACAACGCGTTAGGCTACGCACACGTAGAACACTGGGAAATCAGCGCGCTTATTGCTTGCATCTGCCAGCGCTTATTTCTGACACTTTAATGTGAACATATGAACATATAGAAAGCTGGAAACCGGAGTCAGTTTGGTGAAAACGTTTGCTTGTGAAAGATGTCTTCTTCGAGTGAGGAGGAGCTGTTTTTGCTAGACAACATTGCGTTAAAAATGTTACATAAGAAGAGAGTAGGAGTCCACGAAATTAATCGTGGCCGACGGAAGTTTGGGGAGTATCATCACCTTTTCCCGCAGCTGAAAAGGGATCGTCAAAGATTTTTTAGCTATATGAGGATGGAGCTAGACACATTTAATTATATCCTCAATAAGATAGAAGGAGCCGTATCAAAAAGTTGGTGTAACTGGCATCATCAACCGATCCTTCCAGAAGAACGACTAGTCATATGCCTAAGGTAAGTGTATTTTGTATTATAAATATTTTGTAGATTTATCTTATTATTAAAAACATAAAATACAATTGTATCAAGATATTTTTCATAAACATAAACAAAATATTGAAAACATGGCTTTTAAGTTATAAACGTTACTTATGTTGACATGTTAAGATGTTGACACTCTTAAAGGCTATCAATACAATTCACAGATTTTATTAGCCGGCATTATCTAAAAAATGGAAGGTTTCAGTGATAATAGATGGGTCGGGTCGGTCGTTTTCCACTGGCATACTCTGGATTGTGGAGACTGATGACTGGGTGTACGTACTTGGGGAACTTATCAAGTGCAGCTGCTGATAGTTGGTTGGATAATAAGCAAATTCTTGAACTAGCTCTTGAATTCTGCCGCGGAAGGCTAATATACTGTCAGGGCGGATTTTCTTTACATGTGGAAGCAGACTTTTGAAAAAAAGCAAGTCATCGTCTTCAGGTTCACTGGATCTTTTCTTCTCATTTCTTTGGGTCAACAGGTCTAGCTTTCGTCGTTCTATATCTAACAGAGATGTGGTATAATCGTCTGTTCTCAGTCGCTTTACCCTCTTTACCAATGGCTGACTTTTTCGGACCTCTGCCAATGTTCGTGTGGACTTGATGCTGACCTGACTGACGCGTTGACTTCTTCAAGTTCATCGTCATCTGGCTCACCATCATTGTTTGGAAGCTGTTCGTCTTCAGCAGTGTTATCTTCATTTGCCGCCTCATCACCATCTATAGTTTCACTGTTTTGCGATTCTTGAGATTCTTCTTGAGTTTGTTGTCGTTGTTTCGTTAGATTCCCAGAACTCACTCTAGCTTTGATGATATCCTTCAAGAAATACAAGGCTTTAAAGTATTGCCACTTGCTTCTTTGTGTTTCACCAGCTCCATCTCCTGACCGTGGGGGTTTAAGTTTTGATAGTTCAGTAGCAAACTGATCACGTAAATATTTCCACTTCTTTCTGAGTTTCTCTTCTGTAATTAGAGAACGCAAAACAATATAGCACATATGCGCAAGAAAAGTTTACTTAATATTTGAACTCCCCTCTACAGCTACATATTAAATACCCAGTGCTACTACATACCTACTATGTTAATATACAGTAGAAACTTTTAATTATAACATTAGTAAAAAATTCATTCGTTACAATATCATTAATTTTTATGTTGTTTTATTAGATTCGTTATGTTCCTTATATGTTTTTAGGTATTTGGCCACAGGATCATCTTTCAAAGCATTGGCTTTCAGTTTCCGAGTGGGTTCGTCAACTGTGGGGAACATTGTAAGAGAGGTAGTGGCAGTTATATGGGACAAACTTCAACCTCTACATATGCCAGTACCAACAAAACAATCGTTTGTGAAAAGTGCTAATGATATCTATCAGCTCTGGAATTTTCCCAACTGTCTTGGAGCCATCGATGGAAAACACGTGCGCATTAAGTGCCCAAATAATACAGGATCTATGTTTTATAATTACAAACACTTTTTTTCCATCGTTCTACAAGGAGTTGCAGACGCTAATTACCGATTCGTAACTGTGGACGTCGGTCGATATGGAAAACAAAGCGATGGTGGGACCTTCCAGACATCTGATTTATATGATCTATTACAGAACGGGAACCTTGACATCCCAGAACCAGCGTTTTTACCAGGGACAAACGTGAAAACTCCGTATGTTTTTCTTGGAGAAGAAGCATATCCACTACTTCCTTGTCTGCTTAAACCATACGCAAAAAAGAATCTGAATATAAGTGAAGAAACTTACAATAAACGATTATCCCGGATGAGAAAGTCGATCGAATGTGCTTTTGGAATTTTGTATGCAAAGTGGCGTTTACTCTCCAAAACGATTGAAACCGACGTTGCACTGGTGGAGAGTATAATCAAGTGTATATGTCTGTTGCAAAATACAATTATTGATATGGAAGGTGTGGAACATCATTTAATAGACACAGTAATTGTCCCTTCAGCCACGCATAGAAAGCCACTTGGGAGGCCCACAAATGAAGCAAAAAGTGTGAGAGATGCATTCACCACTTATTTTTCTAACAATCCATTAATTTATAATTATTAAGTAATAGTTTTTATAATATCGACACTATTCTTCTGTATAATAACTTAGTATAATAAACTAAAGTGCACCCTACCAGCATGTACCTTCTATTTTCAGCTCACTGCTAATATCCTTCCAACATTTTTCGACATAATTTCTATTTGCATGTTCTTTTACTCTTTTATCCCATATAGCCCGTCGCTCAAATACCAAAGGTATCAACAGCTCACTATCAATTCCACTCATATTCACAACTTAAATAAATAACACAAGCAACAAAATATCCCAAATCACTAGAACCAACAACGAAGACAGGGACTGCCAGCTTACTGGACGCTGGAAAATAAATGTTTCGCATATTCTTGTTCGCTCGTCAGCAGCGGGTGCAAGATGTGACAAGCTCCGACACGCTTTCTTTGTGTCTGGATGCATTTAAACATAGATGACATTTACTATCGCTTGCTGGCGCTTATCAGCGCTTGTAAGCCAGCGCTTGCAGTCAGCGTTCTACGTGTACGTACCCTTAGTAGTCATGTTAGTGATGCAGACTTCCACTCCACGCAGCCGCATAGCCATTACGCGCCACATGACTACAATCGAATGCTCTGATTTGTAAATTTGACCAGGCAGTACCGAATTCTTCCGAAGGTTTCCGATTGTATTGATGGTAAAAACGCTAATGAAAGACATTGAATAAACGAAAAAAATATGGGTTTATAAAACGTATGTAAAAAATAATTTAAATACATTCATCCAAATTAACAGCCCGTCTAAGAATATGTTTGATTTTGCTTTCAACTTCAGAGAAAAAGGAGCAATTTAAACAGCATAAATAAGTAAAATTTTAATTTATCTTTTGTCGATCCGGAAATCTGGTGTATACTATACGTTCAAAATACGTATATTTAAAAAACGTTAAAAAAATACGTTTAAATTTTATACCATAACCAAAACTAAACCTTATTTTTAGTTTATAAACGTTTATTATACCATCCTGTGTTGCTTGGGAACTTTAATTTATCAAGAATTTTATTAGATTTGAGTAGATTTATCTTGTATTTGATGTAGTTTGTCATTAAATTTCTCTACTTGGAGTGAAAAGAGTCCAAAGAGTGTCTTATCCAACAACTAATAATTATTATTTTTCAGTCAATTAAACATAATTTTTTTTCTAAAAAATCAGTGCCTAAAATAAAATATCGTCGAATGGAGAAGTAAAATCTGCTATAAAGAATTTATGGCAATTATAAAAAAATTTAAATTAATACTTTTGAACTTTAATTGGATCGTCATTTATGCCAAATATGTTAAAATTTTCATTGTCAAATTTATCATCGTTTAGAATGGATAGTGGTTTCAGAATAGAAATTGCAGTACCAGAATCAATTTAATATTAATTTCTTCTTCTTCTTCTTTAATATTACATTCTTCCTTGTTTTGGCTTGACCAAAATGTGCTTCCGGTGATCTTCAACATTAGTAGTTGCTAAAGACACCAATTCTTGACGCCTACAAGCTCCTGAGACTCCAAATATGTTCTTTTTCCTTGTAGGGCGCCTTCTTATTTCTTATTACATATTATATAGTATGTTACAACATACGCCGCCCTTTGGATTTTTCTAATAATAGTACCTACCCAAATTCTTGTAACCGGCGCCACACTCGGTGGCAATAAACGCTTACCCCAGGGTCAGATCGCTCGTAAAATAATATTATGTAGTTCAGTAAATTTGAATATTAAAAAAACAGAACTGATTGTACCAGCAACACAGTAACTTGTATTTTTCGTTATTCCAATAAATTTCTAGAAGGCTGAAAGTTTATTTCACCGTTTCAACAAGTCGAACATCATGATTGGCACAGTCATCGGTAGGATCTCCGGACAAGAAATAAGGCTTTCTTTTTCCAATGTTAATCGATGTACCGGACCATCAAGAAGATCAACGAAGAAATTTCGACGCAAGTGAAACCAAGAAACCAGTCTAAGTTTTTGTCAAATAATTCTTCATTGTCAGCGCCGCTATCTCTGTTCCAATAGTTTCGTTTGTTTAATAACGTCATATTAGTCAAATAACTCAGTCATTCACGTTTTAGTTTTTTTGTTCACGTTCTGGAGCACGGAGAATATCAAACCAGGTGTTCACGTTTGTGGATGTTCACGGTATAGTACATATGTTCACGTTATCGAGACTCTACTGTACAAAATGTCTCCTTAACATCTCTTCTTCTTTTTGAGCCTTCAACTCCAATAATTTTAATTCCTTCTTAATTGGTGTATCTATTCCTAAAATAATAAACTTTTTCACAATTTGAAAATTATAACACCAAAAACAAAATCCTAATGAAGTAACTTATAATTCTGTTTTTGGTAACTTTTCTTGTCGTAATGTTGCAACTTTGCAACTCTGATACTGAGATAAACGAAAATAAACGTCACCTAATCGCGCCGTATGATGAGAGCGAAAATAAACCAACGAGAAGTAAACTACTTTCGTTCCAGCATGATTAAAAAATGGGAATGAAACATGATGTACGGCTTGTGTCTGCATAACCAAGTTTCAAGAACGATGCCGAAAAAACACCACGCTAACCTCCAAATCAGGGGCTCAATATTTTATTCAATATTAATTTAATAACGTATGTTGAATTTAAATTCCCAACAAATACCCATTTAAGGAGGTTGGGGTGGGATAGTCCCAACCAAAAATTAATTGATATCTCAGTCGGAACTGTTTTGTAATTACTTAATTGTTACATTTGCAATATAATTACTATTGTAATAAATGCATATCTGAACCATTTTCGATTATTATAAATCAACTACTTTATTTTATTTTATTATTTTAAATTGATAGATTAACTTTTGGATGTTTTGTCCAAACTTAAAGTAAAAAAATATTATAAAGAAAAATGTATTAGAATTTACGATTTTTGCAAAATTATTGAAGTAAATAATTAAAAAAAATATATATAGAAACATCTAAACTTTATAGTTCAATAATTAAAAAAATATAAAATTAATTAAAAATCGTATATTAGAATGAGAGAATTGAACAGTGTTCAAGCGGCAACGTTGCTTAGAATTGAAGAGTTGGCAGGCAGTATTGACTCTCTACATTATTGGAATGTGTCATTTTATTTCTGCGGCAATGAAATTAACCAAAAATGTCATTTAGAAATGATAATTGTTGTGTATTCAATTGCCAATGCGCGAGAAAGAAAAATCCCGAGCTGAAAAAGGTGACTATGAGCGTTCAGGTAAGGAGTTTTAAAAAGAAGGAAACAACCTAAAATACGAATTCTTTAAAATTGAAGGTTGGGGCACGAAAAAGCAGTTAAAACCTGATACCTGTCCAACACAGAACCTACCACAATCATCATTCAGATGCAGTAATCTCAAAATGGAAAATCGTCAAGAACTGTCAAGTGTTGAAGTTTCAACTTTAATTCAAGGGGGTTCATGTACCCATGATGCTGTTGAAGGCTTGAAAACCGTCCGCGCCCCTCAGAGCATGAATTAAATATGTAGAAACATCAGAAATGTCCTTGACCTGCAAGTCAATACAAGTTGGCCCAGGTGAACTGAAAATAATGGTTTACTGTTGGAAACACAAACACAATTAAGAGATTATAGGTACTTGCAAATATGCTGCAGTGCGGGTGGATACTCGCAGTGAGCTGACTCTAAGTGATTTTGTGAAAACTGAAAACACTTGGCCAGTTTGACAGGAATTAATTAGTTTGTATTTTTCTCAACCATTGTAAATTTTTGTTTTTCTTTTCACGTCAAGTTCATCGTTTATCAGTCTACAATCCAGTTCTTTTAAGTTTATTGAAGAAATAAGTTCAATTTATTTGTACGTTTATCTCATATTTTATTATTGTATTTCACTGGTATTTATTATATTCAAAAATTAGATAATAAATTACTTCAATAGTTAACTCGACCATTTCATTTATCTAAATAAAAAAATTAATAGGAGTTTGTACTTGTAATAATATAAAGCTTGATATTTATTGATATCTTGATGTCAGATATGAAATATTCGAATTTCCCGCCACTTTCTAAATACAACGTTGCCGCTTCGCTAAAGCTAGGTGGTCGATGATTCAAAAGTAGTCATGTTTAATAATTTATTTCGTTAACTAAAAGCTTCCTAACTGTATCCGAAAAAAAAACATTAAAATTATCGGGAAATATCAATGTATAACATAGTTAATTTCTGTACTGCTGGCATTATTTGTTCATTAGTTAGAATAAAAAATGTGCCATTCACATGTAGAGTTGACAGATTTCCCATAAGACTACATGTAACAGTTTTATTGCATTTACTGCTTAATAAGCTTCCTAATGATCTTGGATTTTTCACAGAAAATTGTGTAATGAAATAATCTATTGAAAAAAAAATATTTTAGAATTTTTTCATTATTTTTGCCTAACGCCCCAACCTCCTTAAGATAACCAAACCTATGAATACAAGTACCTACATGTACCCACCCTTAATCACAGAGGTCTATTTTTTACAATTTTGCAGTTAAAAATGTTTACAAATTTTTTACTAGAAGTGCTGTGAAAGGGATATGTGTTTTATATTTGGGACATTCCATACCAAGTGAGCCACCTAAAATTTAGATTTCGTTCAAATTTCATATATTAATAGTGCTTATAAATAGCAATGCCCAAGCGCCATTTCAGATTTTTTAGGCCTCTTATTTTTGATATCCATGGAGGTGAATTATAAATAAAAATACAGGACAGGCGTAACCTTTGATTGCTCCGTTCCTACTGACATTTATTTCAATTTAATAACTGTAATAGTGGCACAATGAAATACCCTTTAAAAATGGTCCGATGCAATTTTGACCTAAACCAATATTTTGACCTTGAAAATGACCCAAAAATACGAAAAATGATTATTTTCCATCTTATGACTGTTTTTATTTGCTTATGACTTCTTCTTTATTGGTCATAAGTTTTATTGTGGGCAGATCTTGGGTTCAAAAGATATAGATTTTTTAAATACCCCTTACGACGAGAAATCGTTGATTTGTTGTTCTTTACATTTGAAAAAAATTATATCTTCTGAACCCAAACTCGGCCCACAATAAAACTTATAATCAATAAAGAAGACGTCATAAGCTACATTTTGGGTAACATTTGAAGAAAATAAAAGCAGTCATAAGATGGAAAATAATCATTTTTCAAATTTCTAGGTCATTTTCAAGGTCAAAATACTGGATTAGGTCAAAATTGTATGGAATCATTTTAAAAGGGTTTTTCATTGTCACTCTATTACAGTTATTAAATTGGAAATAGTATCAGGAGGAACTGAGTAAAACACATTTAAGTTTACTCATGTCCTATCTTAACATCTATAATTCA
Organism: Diaperis boleti; assembly: GCA_963583935.1. Taxonomy (NCBI): domain Eukaryota; kingdom Metazoa; phylum Arthropoda; class Insecta; order Coleoptera; family Tenebrionidae; genus Diaperis; species Diaperis boleti. Next base: position 32,085,059 of record OY757242.1, on the reverse strand, counting down.
CCCCCATGCATATCAAAAATAAGCAGCCTAAAAAAATCTCAGATAGCGCTTGGGAGTTGCTATTTACAAGTACTATTAATATGCCAAATTTGAGCAAAATCTAAATTTTAGGTGGCTCACTTGGTATGGAATGTCCCATTTGTCTTACTCATAGTGGTTGATTGTGAAGACGTTTCGGGCTTGTCAATATCAAAATCCACATGGTTAGAAGTGCTCGGCTGTGGACAACGGGGCCGGAGCAAGTCAGCCACTTCTTCTATTGACATTCTGACAAGTTCGTCGAACGGAGGGCCCCTGAGTATCCCATAATTAATATCACCTATAAGTCATCGGCTTCTTGAATGGTTGTTTAATTTCACCTGCTTCTAAAGTTCTCGACTTTTTAGGCTGATGACTCATATACAGGTGGTCCCGATATAACCTGCCAAAAAAAATCAGTAATACTAATAAGGTGACGATGAGTAGAACTTAAAACAAAAAAGTTTTTAATAAAAGTCTTTTTGTTTTCCAGATAAAAATAATTGAAAATTTAGTACAAATTTTCTGTACGCTAGTGAGTTAATCGGGATTGAAAAGGTAGATCTGGTTGCTTTGCAACAGTAATTACAATTCATTTAGCAACGGAACCTGTAATACCCGTGACATTTGTCAAGGTTGACTTTAAATTTGCGAATACAAAATGAAGTTCACAAAACAAGAGTACGCCGATATGCATTTACTCTATGGTGAAGCACGTGGTAATGCAAGAGCGGCTAGGCGACTATACGGCGAACGTTTTCCGGAAAGAACCCTTCGTCCCGTTGCACTTTTGTGGAACTACATCTACGTTTATATGAGACTGGTTCTGTGGTACCTCAAATGCGCGATCGTGGCTTTGTGATTGATGCTGAAGAAGCCATTCTAGATATCGCAGTAGAAAGTCCAGGTGTTAGTACTAGACAACTGGCTTCACAAGTTGGACACGTTGTGATACGAACTTTACGATAGCAATAATTATTATATCCACATTGTGGAGGAAATAATCCTAAAAAGACGCAATCAAGTTTGGTTTCTAAATGATGGAGCACCTCCTCATTTCAGCAGAAATGTACGCGACTATTTAAACCGGAAATATCCAAATCGCTGGATTGGCCGTAATGGTCCAATACTATGGCGTCCCCGATCTCCGGATTTAACTCATTAACCACATGAATGATTTGGTTTACGAAGTTGAAATAAATACAGAAGACCAACTCCGGGAACGCATTTTGATGATGCGAACCAGATCCGTAATAGCCCAGAAATGTTGAATTCTGTTTATGACAATTGGTACCGGCGTACACAAATGTGTATAAATGCTAATGGAAGGCACATATAACATTTATTATAAAATAACTTTTCTAATTTCGTTTACAATTAATTTTTTCATTAAACACTGGTTATCTTTGGCTCCTATTAATTATTATTCTAACAATTAGTTAATGTTGAAAGTATGCAAAATGTGAATCATTTAGGGCCGGTTGCATAAACGCAAATCAAAGATTATTATCCAGTTAGCAATCATGAAGTCATAGAATGCGTTGCTCAAACGCCAATCAGTTGATGTTCATCAAATTTTTTGATAACAATCAAATCTAGACATCAAATACGGAAATCGTCAATCATTCGTTGCATAGTTAACTGCCGGTAAAACAGTAATTAACGCCTAGTTGACAGACAATAATTATTATAAAATGTCTGTATCTTTAACGTCCTCCACTTCCTCTGACGATGACTCCGATGTTATTCCCGTTCCTAGAAGACTCAAAATTTTTCTAGACAGAAACGATCCTTTTCAAAGATATGACGATATCGACTTTAAACAAAGGTATAGATTTTCAAAAACTAGTGTTATTACTTCAAATTTTGAATCGGATTGGAAACCATTTAAACCCCGTCACACATCGTAACAGGGCTCTAAGCAGTACAGAACAAGTCCTCATTTGTTTGAGGTTTTATGCAACAGGAGCATCGCAACAGTATCGCGAATGTATATTGAATATTTTATGCAACAGTATCGCGAATAATTTACAAAGTCTCGAGACAAATACTGCGTTTAAAAGCTGATGTGTTGAAAATGCGTACCATGGAAGAAATACCCAACATACATCGACAATTTTTCGAAATTAGAGGTTTTCCTTGTGTAATAGGGTCAATAGATGGTACTCACATACTACATAATTCAATCACCAGGTGGACATTTAGCTGAAACCTATAGATGCAGGAAAGGATTTTTTCCCCTTAACGTTCAGGCTATTTGTGATGCCGATATCAAAATTCGACATATTATAGCTCGGTGGCCAGGATCTGGCCACGATTCCACTATTTTCAATGACTGCTCGTTACTTGCTGAATTAGAATGGGGTATGTATGGTGGTGGATATCTTCTTGGAGATAGTGGTTACGCGTGCAAAAGATATCTTCTCACACCTTTCATTAACCCAAGAAATCGGGCTGAGGATGCATACAATGCTTCACACAAATCTACTAGAAACACGATAGAAAGGTGCTTTGGAGTTTTAAAACGACGATTTCCAACATTGTCGACGGGATTACGCTTAAAAATGGAAACCAATATGATGGTGATTGTTGATTGTGCAATTCTGCATAACTTGACCATTATTTATAAAGATAATTGGCCAGGAGATCATCTTGAATTTGATGATGATAATGATGATGATGAAAACAGAGCTCCTGGTTATCTGAAAGGAAGTTTTGCGATGAGAACTCATCTTGTAAACACTGTATTTTCTGAAAGAGTTTAAAAATGATTAATCAATTAATTATTGTTTAACAATTTGTATTTATATTAAATTGAACACTAAAAAGAAAAACAACGTTTCTATTGATAACGAAATTAATTAATTATTATTAATTTTTTCTAATTATAGTTCGGCTTTCTTAATTTGTAATTTTTTTAATTTTAATTCCTTTTGGAAAAGTCTTTTTGTTTAATTTCTAAATTTGCTAAGAATAATTTTCTGTTTTTTAAACAACCGCTTTTCTTTCTGCGTTTTGGAATGGAAGAGGAAGGATTTTCAGGTTGGCTGTGGTCAACATTTTCTGGAACAAAAATAAGTACTTTAAAACCATGTTTTTTTTTATAAATTTCAAAATTATAAAAGAACATTAAAAATAATGCATTACCATTTGTCTCACTACTATGCGAAGCAAAGTATTGTGCCCCATCGTCGAAACTACTTTGCAAAGGCTGGAGTTGATCGACTAACAGCTCTCCCAAAATTGCATCAGATCCTGTTGGTAAAATTGGGCTGTAACTTCCACCTCCTGTTTTTTCGTATTTCTACTATAGATACCTACAATACAATAACCCATACCTTTTCCACTGTTTCGAAATGTTGTAAAGCTTCTTCTAATTCCATAGCTTCTTGACCTACATCTTCGTCAACGCCTTCACCCCTATTATCCAGTCTCTTTTCGAGGATAGAAATATTTGCTTCCTTCTAAAAATGAATAATTATGTTGTAAATACTAGAATATCATAGATAAAATTTGAAACTTACATTATTTTGAGCTCGTTGTTTTTTTAAGCTTCTTTTCGAATTTTGGTAAAAACTCTTAAGCGATTGAAGATCTCTAGACCCCTCTGTTGTTGTTGAATTAAATTCATTTTTTATTTTCTCCCAAATATTCACTTTGTCTTTACCGAAACGGCGTCTGTCTTCTTATTTTCAATTACAATCGCGTATCTGCAAAACAGGGAACGGAATAGGACCATGCAGGTACGGAAGAATGTCCATAAATTAAAAAAACACCCAACCGGCAACGTTGTCTAGTTATATTTTCTAGTGGGAACGTATGTGTCAAAAAAAATAAGTTTTATGTTTTCTTTTTCACAAAGTTTGTTGGCCAACGGAACTCAGGGAAGTCTTATATAGATTTAATATCTTGGATGGTCTTGAGCGACATACGTCGTTGCGGTTTTTCAGGTTATAAATTTGTAGCACGGACAATTGAAAATTGGATGAAAAGCACTTGTTCTCACCACGCCGGTTTCAGCAAAAGTTCCAATGTTCCATTTGCATTATTGGTATGATGGTATGTTGGTAGCGTTATTTTATTTGTGATAAGTTGATGGTTCTGAAAAGAACCGATTTTTTTAGAACTTGAATGTGGAACAATGCAAAACTAAAAGAAATTCTCATCATTGGATTCATCATGATCTGAACTTGACCAAGATGATGAAGAATCAGAATTAGCCAGATCAATTATTATTGGAGGAATGTTAAGCTGCAGGTTCAAATTAGCTGCGCTTTTTTTTCCAAACGTCAGAAATCAGCTCCTCACAATGCCTTATGCTGTTGCGGCACATTTCAGGAGTAAAATTGTTAAGTGTTTCATGCCATACTTCACAAACTTTCTCTCTACGATAACTTGAGGCGTTGATATATTTATTGTAAAAAGTTTTACAATATGCCCAAGCCAATTCGATAGGGTTGTACTGGCAGTGGTATGGAGGAAAATGGTGTCCACTTACATATTTAACGGGAGCATTTTGCACTTTAGGCTGAATTAACTCCCACAACTGTTTCTTCGTCGCGTTTGTATTAAAATGTATGTGGTTTACAGACAAATAATTTTCAAGCATGGTTTTCTTTGATGATCTTGTAGGTGGTTTGTCAAGTTTATTAACTGAATGGTACGGAGCATTATCCATTACCACTACCGTTTTTTGACCATCAAATGGCAGAGCTGCAATAAATTTCTCTTCAACCCAATTTTTAAAAAGATTCACCGTTCATGGTCTTGTGATAGTCGCGGTCGTTGATTTTTGTTTTGAGTAACATGGAGCACCCATCTAAGAAACCACTGAAGCATCCAGTATGTGGAACCGTGAATCGTTCACCTTCCGTCATTTTAACTTTATAATCTTTTTTAGACAGAGCATCATTTGTCCACGTTCGAATTTGGGAACCATTTTGGAAAAATCCATGTCTCGTCTAACCAAACAAAATTAACATTTGGATAATCAGTTTTGTATTGCATGTATATTTTTAAAAATCTGATTCGTTGAGCAGCGATGTAAGGCTTTTCCATTAGGATCTTTCGGTTATTTTCAAATTTATACCTACAGCCCATACTTTTCAAAATTTTATATAACCTCAAGCGAATGAGCGCCTTCACTTCGTTCGTGCTCTCAACTTCGCTTTCGTGGGCAATCGACAACGCCGCACGAGTTGAACATACTTAAAAAAAAACACGATTTTGCAAAAAAAAAGTACCGAGAGATACTCGGTCCCCTGGTACTTGACCATAAAGCGGAGAATTTCCTAATTTTACTCTGTTTATCAAAGTATGCAAGTAGAATGTTTTTTGAAATAGTTTGCACATTCTTGTGTGTTCCCCAAAGCTTGAATACTTCAAATTCTTTTTCATACAATTTTCTTGACTTCGGAGGTAATCACTTTTCAATTGCATTTTTGAGCGCTCTTGAGGATTTGGAAGTAATTTATTTTCAAAAAACAAATTGTCAAGCTCGAATTTGTATTTTTTATAGAAACGTCATTTAGCAGAAATACCACTCGTGTTATTCAAAAGTCCCAAAATTATAAATTTGGTGCAAATTGTCAGCAAGAAAACGCGTTTCACAAGACGAAATTGTCGCACTCGTGCCTTTGGAACTACTCATGCTACAATCGACTGTCTTGTGAAACTTGTATAATAATATACTATTATTCATATTCTCGTTTTTTGGCATGAATTTCCATTTCCAGTTGTTCTAATTTCGTTTTATCGTATCTTTCAAGAAATTCTTCTTTTCTTAAATTCAAATTAGCTTTTGATCTGTTGGAATTGACGATGCTGTTGTAAGCGTCTAAAGGTTTAGTCCAACGACGTCTTGACTTTAAAACTGGAGTTCTCTGATTGCTACAGAGCTCATCGCAGCACTGTTTTCTATCTGACTATCGGGTACGGGAACACTGTCAAGAACGACGAATTTGATCCCTCTTGACTAGAGAAGGTCTGTTCTGGGAGGAGGACTAGTGAGAAAATTTCCAAAGAAGCTTGATGAGGAGTCGGATTCTCTAAAGGTGTAAACGAATCAATTAATTCCTCATCGTGATCAGATATTAAACGCCCATCATTTTCTGATACCTTTCTCTTTTTTTTGTGGACCACCACCAGTTCTTTTTATTTCCACTTTAGTTTATTTGATTATCCGACGACTTTAGTTTCTTTATATGCTTAACGTGAGCGTTTCTTAGGTACAATTCAATGTGGGGATGACTTCGTGGTTAAAATTCGTGGTAATTATTTTCCACATGATTGTTTTCATCGGCCATTCCGTTATATTTTTCGAGAAGATTTAACAATCTTTCTTTGTCCACGGGAGTTAATAAATATTCTTGAGTAACAGACAGTTTTTTTTTAGAAAACATATCTCCATGTCTTTGGTGTTCACTGTTTCCACTAGTTCATTAATATCCATACCAGTCATATTTGTTTGTACACTGAAAGCAGAAAAAAGAAGACAATTTCGTTGATACAAACATCTATGCAAATCATTTGCAAATCGCAAGAACCACAACCAAGGGAAAATGCCCCCAATTGTTTTCAGTATGTTTTAGTACCACATTTTCTCCCAGTCCAAAAGACTGCAACTTTTGCTTGGACCCTTCATCTTTTCTATAAGCTTGCTTTTTGATGGATGTTATCTCAATGTTAAGCTCTGATGGCTGGTTAATTGCTTTCGGAAGATCTAATTTCAAGTGCTGTCTCTTTGACATTTCTTGTTTTTTTATAAGAAAGCTTAACCTCCTAGAATTGATCTTCAAAATTATCTTCATACTTTATATTCCAAATTAATCTTTGTTCATAAACCATTTGGTGTATGGAATAGGATTATATGTCAATGATTCGGAGTATGGTTTATAGCTCAGTTAGTCATTAGCAATCATTTGCAAAATTTTAAATTTTATTTCCCGATGTGTCGGCATGTGAGTCAAAATTCGTATTTACGTGATTGGTGACCACACTTCAAGATTTTTAATGTATCGCTCAATGCAATTGTGCGCAGAGTCAGTTTCTTGGATGCTTCGATGCCAAGGTTCTGAATATTTATGTTCTATTGTAAACAACATTTTGCTTTCGTCAGAGTTCAAACAATTCTGCAACGCGAATGATAATATAGAGTTCCTGTTCTGGGGAACGCAGGTATCAGACCATAATGTAATGTTTGTTAAATTGGGATGATTTGATATGACGGCATTCAAGATTTTTAACACCACCGGACAAGTGAGTGCCTCCGCGTCCGCAGATATACAAGTGCATCGTAGATACATCCGTCGATGCTACAATGTCCATTTAGGTTTTAAGTGTTCAGTTTGGATCTTTATGTAACAGCGCAAGAATTTTCATCCATATTATTCTTGTATCTCTTGCGGTCACGATCTCGTTCTTCTTTTCCAATACTTTTTCTTTTAAGTGGTTCCTCATATTCGAAAATTTTCGTTTCCTCGCACTTCTCACAGAGGTCCTTTTTTGGTTTCAGAAAAGCTATGTTGTACTTATTGTTAATTATGTTAGAAATGTCACTGGGTTTTTGGTAGTGGCTAAATATAAATTATACATTGTTTTGATATTCAAGTCTCGTGCTAGGTACTTCTTCTTGCTTGTGCTTCTGTAATAATGCGAGTTAACAATAATCTATATACAGGCTGTCCCCTTTAAAACTCCCCAGTCCAGATTTCTCCGAAATGATTATTGTGATTGAAAAATCCTCGAACAGGTCGATTTTGTTTGCCAGGGGCACATATTCTCAGGTTCTTTTCAAGTTCCGGCATTTCGCCCTCTTCACGAAGGGGCTGTTAGCCCCAAAATCTTAAATGGCACTATGGGGCGAGTGATACCTCATTTGAAAGGTATTGGAGACCTCTTTACAACTAACCATTTACTTTTCAATCTTTTGGTGATTTGACCGCAAAAAAACGATAATTTTCTATTTTCAAGATAATCCACATCTTCTGATGCTGTGTTCCACAGCAACCACAAAGACAAACATGTTATTGCTGAAATTAGGCTTATTGAAATTGTAGCATCACGAACAGTTTTGAAAATCGCCTGTATTTTTGCATGGAAATGAATGGTGGCCATATCCAACATTTATTACGTTAATTAGATCATTTTATTGAAAAATAATCGTGTCGCATACTCTACATTCACTTTTAACTCCTTCGCGCTATTTAGCAATCAAAATCAACAACCTTATGACCCAAAAATTTCAATAAATTTAATTTCAAAATTACATGTTGGTCTTTGTGGTTTCTGTGGGACATAGCATGAGAAAATGTGCATTATCTTGAAAATTAGAAATTATTGTTTTTACGGTCAAAACTGCAAGATATTGAAAAGTAAGTGGTTAGTTGTAGAGAGGCCTTCAATACCTTTCAAATAAGGCATCACTCAACCCATAGTGCCATTTAAAATTTTGGGGCTAACAGCCCCCTCGCGAAGAGCGCTAAATGCCGGGAGTTGAAAGGAACCTGAAAAGATGTGCCCCTGGCAAACAAAATCAACCTGTTCGAGGATTTTTCAATCACAATGATCAATTCGGAGCAATCTGGACTGGGGAGTTTTAAATGGGACAGCCTGTATATAAATGCGAAACTGATTTCTCACTGATCACCGCACAGCCCAGACCGTTGAGTGTTGAAATGTGAAATTTGGTAGGAACGTAGTTTTTAGGGCGTATAGGCGCATTAAGAAAGGATTTTTGAAAATTCCGTTTCTAAGGGGGTGAAAATGGGGTTGATTGGTTTCTCTAGACTCCAACTAAGTTGAAAACGAAAAACGGTAGAGAAGTGAAAATTCGGACCCGAACTCGCTTTTGAAAATAACTCGACCCCTATTTGACGATTTTCCAAAAAAATATTCACAGACGGCGAAAAAGGGGGGGAAAGGGGAAAACGGTTTTTATAAAAAAAATCATAACTCGACAACTCGGCATGCTAAAAACGTGAAAATTGGGATTTAGACTCAGCTTTGAAAATAACTAGACGCGTGTTTGACGATTTTGCAAAAATTTCTTTACCGACCGAGAAAAAATTAGGGGTGGTTTACCCAAAATTTCTATAACTTGAAAACTGACAGTATTGCAGTCATGAAAATTGGGATCTAGATTCTCCTTTAAAAAAGACCGGACCCGTGTTTGACGATATTCCAAAAAAAAAAATTACCAACGGCGGGAAAAGGAGAGGGTAAATTTGGGGGTGCTTTTTCTCAAAATTCTTATAACTTGAAGGTCGAAAATGTTACAAGCATGAGAATTGGCACTCGGACTCCCCTTTAAAATTAACTGGACCCGTATTTGACGATTTTGCAAAAAAATATTTACCAACCCCGAAAAAGGAGCGTAAATGGGGAGGGTAGTTTTTCTGAGAATTCTCATAACAGGAAAACAAATAGTGTTACATACGTGAAAATTGGGAACTAAATTCTCATTTAAAAAAGACCGGACCCGAGTTTGACGATTTTGGAAAAAAAATTACCAACGGCTAGAAAAGGGGAGGGTAGATTTTGGTGTGATTTTTCTCAAAATGCTTATAACTTGATGGTCGAGAATGTTACAGGCATGACAATTGGCACTCGGACTCTCATCTTAAAATAACTAGACCCGTGTTTGACGATTTTGCAAAAATTTTATTACGAACACCGAAAAAGGGGCGTAAATGGGGAGGGTAGTGTAGTTTTCCTGAGAATTCTCATAGCAGGAAAACAAATAGTGTTACATACGTGAAAATTGGGATCTAGATTCTCCTTTAAAAAAGCCCGGACCCGTGTTTGACGATTTTGGAAAAAGAATTACCAACGGCGAGAAAAGGAGAGGGTGGATTTGGGGGTGATTTTTCTCAAAATGCTTATAACTTGAAGGTCGAGAATGTTACAAGTATGAGAATTGGCACTCGGACTCTCATCTTAAAATAACTAGAACCATGTTTAACGAATTTCCAAAAAAAAAATTACCAACTGCGAAAAAAGGGGGGGAGGGTGAATTTGGGAGTAATTTTTCTCAAAATTCCCATGACTTGAAGATCGACAATGTTACAGGCATGAGAATTGGTACTTGGACTCCCCTTTAAAAATAACTAGAAAATATTTAGAAACCGCAAAAAAGGGGCGTAAATGGGGAGGGTAGTTTTCCCCAGAATTATCCTAACTGCAACACAAACAGTATAGCATTAAAATATGTAAAAATTTGGATGTAGATTCTCCTTTTAAAAAGACTGGGCCCGTGATTGACGAAAAAAAAAACCTTTTTGTTATTTTTTTTTTTATTAAAAACTGCTTTAAGCTGTTGTACCAATTCCAAATATAAGCGCCAGTAAAGCCGACCCCAACTTACGCGGGCAAAGCCGCGGGTAATTGCTAGTTACTAATAAAATAAAATTGTAACTGGCATAGAAAAACGTTTTTCCGTAACAACAATACACGCTTTTGTGGTTGGCTTACTAGTTATATCCATTATGTATACCAAAAGCATAAATAAAGTTCCATGATAAGTACCAACCTACTGTTATCTATCTTTATAAAATCATTCAAATAAACATATAAATGACAACTTACCAATTTTGGAAGAAATTTACTCGTCAAAAAACCAGATAACTGTCCAGAATTAATCGAAACCTGTTGAAACGGTTGAAAGTCTAACACCAATAAATGATTAAATCAATAAGGTGCACTGATTCCACATAAAATATATTGATCTTCTTGTATTTCCGCTTCCATTATAGGCGTAGTTTATATGCCTTGTTTAGTTATGTTATAAAAAGTGGGTCCACCTACCCTCATCCTTTTTTTTATGAAATGTATATTTTATGTAAGATAATGTATAGAAGAAGAGAATTTGATAGGGTTGCCGCCCCATATCCTGGTAAGGCTATTTTTAATTTAAAATTATATTGCGTTTTTTTTAAATTTATCATTCTTTTTTTTTCAAAAATCAAATTCTATTTAAAAGTTTAAGCCATAAAGAACATGCCGAAATAGGGTTGCCTACCTTTTTTCACATAATAATGATTGAAAATAAAGATGCGAAAAGCACAAGATAAAATCAGAGAACAGATCACATCAGGAATTCCATGTTTAACTATGTACTCCGTAATGCTTTACTTTATTCAAGAGTATCTTGTGGTTTACATAATCGCATACTTTGGTTAAAACACAGAGTGGGAATTCCACATTTTGTCTCTTTTTAAGACCCCCGACTATGAACTACATTGGACTATTTTCTGCCAATATTGTAAACTTGCTACTTTGGAAACCGAACAATTTATTTGAGAAGATCTGACAACGATCAAGATAATCTGTAATTTTTTAAGTTTATGACTAGCCAGGAAATCCCTCAAGGGTAAAGCAGTAATATATTAGCTGTTTTAGTGGTCACGGTTAGTCATCTGATTTTTTATTTTTCAAGTTATATCATTCTGTGCTTTTGTCATGATGGCACTACGAATTGACAGTCTTTAGCTCTTTCGACTTTTACCTATAAAACTTACATGGCATCATTGCAAAATCGGACCATATTTCAGGACCCATGTAATGTGACCACAACATAAAAAAAAAAAAAATCAAATAGATGCAAGGTGATAAGAACCAACCAAGGACGAAAATAAACATTTCATATCCTGTGGATATACCACACAAGGTATCGAATAAACTCATGAACCGACCAAATATGAAAATTCGCTTTAAAAGATAAAAAAAAAAGTAAAAAAAGATAGCTGTAAAATAAATCAGAGGAAAACATTTTGTATTTCTGATTCAATTAATTAATTCAGCTTCTTCTGAATCTCCTGCATCTAGTTCTATGTTCGGTGGTTCAATCAAGCATTTCTAGTGTAAGTACAGCCCACGGACTGTAAGTAAAATACTATTGCAGGGTATAACCATGGTAACTTGCACTTGACTAAAAAGTGCCGCTTACAATGAAAGATATTTGTCAGTAAATGACGACTTACAGAACAGGTATTGCTAAAAATTTATTTCACTATCACTATCAATTTTTTACAATTTATTATTTCCGACTCCACTTCCGGTTCCATGAAAAATAAATGAGAAACCTCAGCTATTTGTACAGGGGCGTTGCTATTGGTAGGTTGGTTCTTTACTTGATTGTAAGTATGTACGGGGGCGTTGTTATTATTGATGATAGGTTGGTTCTTTAGTTCATTATAAGTAGATAAGTTAATACAAATTATATTTCTTTCCTTCATGAGTTGCCATGCATTACAACTAACCACTCGCGATTCTAAGCGTAAAAAATGTGGAATCGGTTGAGCGCGCGAAGTGGGAGGACCGAACGATAGACAGTATAAAGGTAAACCTTCGGCGGCTGGCGCCATTTACCGCTTGACGTCCGCTACGATCGCACACTCGCTCCCCGTTGCAACCTCATGTTATGCCGCGTGGTGTCTAAACCTAATCACTTATTTAACCTATGCTAATGCTTAAAATTAATTACTACACACTAAACGAGAATCTTTTTTAAGTTGACTAACCTAACCAAAATTATTAGGCGATAATTTTTTGACATTCACTGCCATATAGTGAATGTCAAAATATAAAATGTTTCAGAAATTATAATTTTATTTTTGCAATCAATACAATACATATTAATTAAAATTAAACACACAATAATTGTTATATACGTTTCCTCTGCAATAATAATCAGATGAAGTGGTAGCAGTAGAAGATACATTGATACCATCAGATAGATGCCCCCTTTGGATGATTTTCTTATGATTATCTGCATCCATTTTTTTCAATATAATTGCGAGCTCTTCTTTCGATACGCAATTTTCAAAGTTATACCTTTTTTTAACCGACTTCAAAAAAGGAGGAGGTTATCAATTCGGTTGTATGTTTTTTTTATGTTTGTTACCGCAGAACTCCGTCATTTATAAACCGATTTGTAAAATTCTTCTTTTATTTGAAAGAGTATACTTGCAGATTGGTCCCATTGTCACCATTTCAGGATCTGATGAGGGGATCTCATGGAAATCGAGAAAAATCCTCAAATTTTCGCTCCCTTTAATTAACCGACTTCATGTATGTTCACCGATTTCTTCGTCAATTGTGGACCGATTTACAAAATTCTTCTTTTATTTGAAAGGGTATACTCTAAAGATGGTTACATTGTTAAAAAATCAGGATCTGATCAGGGAATCCCATGGAAATCGAGAAAAATCGTCAAATTTTCGCTCCCTTTTATTAACCGACTTCATGTATGTACACCGATTTCTTCGTCAATTGTGGACCAATTTACAAAATTCTTCTTTTATTTGAAATAGTATGCTCTAAAGGTGGTTACATTGTTAAAAAATCAGGATCTGATCAGGGAATCCCATGGAAATCGAGAAAAATCCTCAAATTTTCGCTCTCTCTTTAACAGACTTATCATGTATGTTCACCGATTTCTTCGTCAATTGTGGACCGATTTACAAAATTCTTCTTTTATTTGAAAGGGCATACTCTAAAGGTGGTTACACTGTTAAAAAATCCAGGATCTGATTAGGGAATCTCATGGAAATCGAGAAAAATCCTCAAATTCTCGCTCCCTTTTTAACCGACTTATCATGTATGTTCACCGATTTCTTTGTCAGTTGTGGACCGATTTACAAAATTCTTCTTTTATTTGAAAGGGTATACTCTTGACGTGATTCCATTGTCAAAAAATCAGGATCTGATCAGGGAATCCCATGGAAATCGAGAAAAATCCCCATATTTTTTTAGCAAAATAATATTTAGCAAAACGTGTCATTTTTTGAAATTAAACATTTTTTTTCCGTTCTCAGGAATAATTCTGTTATATAACTTGATTTTTTTGTCAGAAATTTATAATTTAAGAATTTAAGAAGCATAATGTCCGTATCGTTGCGATTTTCTTACCGAATATGCCCTCGTGCATTGATTAATGTCCGGAAATTTTATTCTCATGCATTTCCAAAACGTAATTAGCCCTCGTGTTCCACTCGGGCTAATTAATACGTTTTGGAAATGCATTTGAAAAAATTTCCGGAAATAATCAATGCACTTGGGAGATTATAAGTGAAAATTTATCTTTTTGGACTTTAGATAAAGAAAAAGGTATTGTATTATCTTTAATTTGTAAGAGGATTTATCTAAAATTATAGTTAATTTAATAAAATATATCTTGATGTTTTTGCTGTACTAAAAAGTTCATGTAACTATAAATTCCGTCAATTTATCTGTGAAACTAGTATTAGAATGACTTATAGCTATTTATTATACTAGTGTCTTATAAGGCAAATAAGTCACGAAAGAAAGTTTAGCCACGAGAGCTTGCTCGAGTGGCTAATTTTTCTTGAGTGACTTATTTGCTGTTAAGCCACGTGTGTAGTACATAGGTTTTTCTACTTTGCGTTCGTACTGAGGCTATTACGATATGCTTTTGCGTGTTATAATAGACAAAAGCGGTGTTATAATAATTACACTAAAAATAGTATAATTTATTTTTTTAATATTGGTAATCTCTCTGTCTGATCTTGGCAATCCTAACCTATACTTCGCTGTCAATGATGTATGAATGTGAATATTTTTGCCACTTGTATTGAAATTTCACGTGCATTTAGGGCAAGCGATTTTGTTGGTGGATGTGCCCAACAAGCTGGTAACACTTGTCGCCTTCTTGGCGCCTTGGTGTAGGACGGCGTTTGTAGGTTTTACATGTCCTGGATGGCTCGCCTTGACTTTGTGTGAGTGACGCCGTCAGGAAGGTTTTCAATAGTATAAGACAACATTGTGGTGTTGCAGCTCAAAATACATACGGTAGGAAAATGTTTTTGGAGATCGTAGAGAACGTGTTCTCCTTCTGCCAATTTTCAAATTGGGCGTATGTTTTTCCATATACGTGACTTTGAAGGTAGCAAATTGCCTATCGTATTTTCGCCAAAGCCCGTATTTCTGGGGCGTACATTGAAGAACTTCACAACTCATTTTTGGAAGGACAAAAATACGATTGTTTTGTATAAAAAGTGACAAAGTAGAAAAGATAACTCGTTTATAAGGCATTTTGTCGCACGCACGGGTTAAAAGAGTAAAAGATGCTTCTTATAAAACTCGTATCATAATATACTATTATCCAACACCCTTCTGTAACAGTACTTGAACCTACATCAAAACCCAAAAAATTTTGACGTTCAAAACTGTTGGCTTATGAACTGGTTGCTATGACAAAATAGAAAACGGTTCAGTTATTTTTTCATAAGTCACATGTGTCTTATAGACCTCATAATCCATTCAAAATCGGCGTTTTATTATGACTACATAATAAACAAGTGTTGGATAGTTATTAACTTTATAGCTAGTTAAAACCGTAGGGTTATGGGATTGTACAGTAACGGCCATGGAATTTTAGCCGTCACTTTAATGTCAATTAAAAGAAAACGGATGTAGTCCTTGCTTTATTGTCATTATGATTGACTTTTTGGAATTGACATCTAAAAATTTGTCACTGTTAGTGTTTTCATGCGAATGAGTCAGTGTCAAAATGACAAGTCTTTGAAATAGCAGAAAGTTAGGTTACGAATACCTAAGGGCCGCCTTACATCTTATGACAATCAATGATAAGTGACGGCCAAAATTCTGTGGCCGTAACTTTACAATAAAATAGGTACTATTACCACCTAAATTGTTGTAACGCCCTGGCAAAAGTGTGGATGGTGACACAAAAAATACAGTTATGTCCGGTATTTTTTTACGTGATTCTCTAGACCTCCTCTTGTCCAGGAGAAAAATTACGCTGAGATGTTACCTCGGTCAGATGTCGAACGAAAAAGAAGGCTGTAGGTTTGTCGCGCGGCACTGCAAGAACTTATCGTTTTTTTTTTGTATGTGCCGGTTATCTCTAAACGTTGGTTTGTTCCTGAACCTGGATGGTGAATGCGCGGCAAAAATCAAATTGTAACAGTACCTTTAATTTGAATTAGTGATTTGATATCTTTGGTTTTGTGTTAAAGTTATTCTTGTAAATAAATATAAGCAACTATTAACTTGCCTGGCACATCATTTACAAGGAAAACATTTATATTTTACTTCTTTATAATCATAAATTTAATTTTTTTATAAACAATGCAAAAAACTTAATTAAAAACTTAAAATTGGACATGCATCATAATGCAACACCATATCTAAGAATTAAAATTTAAATTAAATATATCTAAGTCGAACTCCACAAACTTTAATAAGTGTAAAATTACAAATGGAACATGTTTCGGCAGAACACTACTGCCATCATCAGCCCTTAAAGAATATTAAAAATTACGTCCACGTTATTAACACTTAGTCACCGAATACCTAGCTTTATTCCAAATAAACAAGATAGATATTACTGCTTAAATTGTGGAAAGGCTTACCCGTTTTTTTTTTTTATCAAGCTCATCGTCTTCTCCAAATTCTTTTTTATAATCACCTAACGCCTCCATTATTGCATTGTTCAAGGCATCAGTAACTTTGAGCTCATTGACAAGCATGGCTTCTTTGCGTTTATTTTGTTCCTCCACCATTTGCACCAACAATTTTCCACGACTCGCCGTTATTTCCTGAAGAAAAAATTGAATTTTAAAAAAAAATTATATCTTTTAGGTTAAAAATCACAAGTAATTTCAAGAAGATCGGTACAACTAAAAATAGTTCACTTCTGAGAATAACGATTTTTTAAGAATAATGTTGAAAATCGAAATGCTACATTATTTCATAAAACATAATTGGTGATACTACTTACGGTTATTCATAAACAATGGCATAACTCGCAATACGACGTTCTTCTTCAAAAACCATCCAGGTAGACGCTATGCAATTTAACTTATAAACCAACACAACACAAAACATAACGTTATTCTAGTAAAAAGCAATTGAGAACCACCGACACAACACCAAATGTGAAGTTTTTCTTGAAAATTTGCTTGGTCTCACTTTCATCCTTTCGCATCAACCACTCATGTGTCGTTTTAGTCGAAATCGTATCAGAGAATTGCGCCAAATTAGAACAATGTTATAAGTGCTCCCTGGTGGTAAAAAAATTAATTTAAGATGTGACACCCTTCTAGATGAAAGCAGACCAGTTTTAAATTTAAAGCCCATTTCTGCGAATAACTAAAAATCGCCAATTTTTTAGATGTGTCGTTACAAATTGTCACTGGAAATAACACCATATTCCTTATTCATTATTTTATCTTATTTGTTGAGTTTGGGAGGCGGTCTTCTGGGCCTGTCTCCACCGCGACCATTGATGTCTATTGTGGATCCTCCATGTCTTCAGACAACGTCGTCAAGTTTGGTCTTTTTGATTAGACTCCAGAGCCTGGACAGCGATCCCCGCATGTATTCCTCTGCACTTGGTTTTTCCTCGCCGAGTATTTGAAACCTTACCCTACACAGGCCCTCACAGTGACAGAGCACATGTTGGGCTGTTTCCTCTTCTTCCTGGCAAAATCTGCACAGGTCTTCTTCTGCCAAGCCTAGCTGGCTCAGATGCCTATTGAGTCGGCAGTGCCCTGTGAGCAATCCAACTATTATTCTCACTGTAATACGGTCGTGACTTAAGAGGTCTGCTGTTAGTTCAGGTTTTCTCCCTTTAAGGAAGCATTTTGCCTGTCTCTGTCCTGGGGAATTCTCCCACCATTCCTGAGATTTTGTACGGATGCACCTGTTTATTGTAGTCCTGACCGTACTTCTGTTTATGCCACAAAAGGGTTCCGGGCCAATTAGGGGGCTTATCGAGCCTGCCCTAGCGAGCTCGTCTGCCGTTCCATTACCCTTGAAAGCCGCGTGTCCAGGTACCCAGGCAAGGAATAATCTATTCCTACTGCCCACTTCTTTTAGAGAGCGTATGCAATCCCATACCAGCCGTGAATTTATCTGGAAGGAATGGATTGCTTTTAATGCCGCTTGGCTGTCAGAGTATATGGCGATCGTTTTGCCTTGCACGGCATTCCTTGATAACTCCTTCAAACAGAGTGGTCAATTGCCACTATCTCCGCTTGGAAAATCGTTGCGAATTGACCTAGGGATATCTGGATCTTCTCCTTATATTTTTCCACGTAGATGCCGGCTCCAGTCCCATTTTCGGTCTTCGAGCTATCGGTGTACCAAACCAGTTCAGCCTTGACAGGGGGACCTTTGTCCCAGTCTGCTCTTTCTGGTGACTTTGAAATTTCTTTCGAAGTTGAAACGTGGAGTCTTTGCATCACTGGGCATCCCGAGAACGGTATCCCTCTCTTGCTCCTCCCAAAGTTTTAGGTGTGCTTCACCGTGCCTCTGACTGATGGGTTTTTGCCCCTGCTTTAGTCTGTACATGACGACCTTAGCTTCTCCCTGAATTTGGATGTGTAGTGGTGGTTGGTCCATCAGGACTTATAATAATAATAATAATAATAATAACATTTATTGTCCTACAGATTGCTCCATTTACAGGACAATTACAACTCAATCACATTACACAGTCAAGTACACTATACTAATTATCATCTAACAATTTGATAATAACTTTCTTGGAATCATAAAATATATCACAACAGTTTGACAACTGGTTAGACCCATTAACTAAAGTATACACTGGCGCTTTCTTTCCCGTGTTAGTTCTGCAAATGGGATACTGAAAATAAAGAGAATTCCGCGAACTAACTCTACTAACATGAAAATCCAACTTAGACAGCAAGTACGGACAATCTACAATGCCATGCAACAAGTCGTATAAAAAGGAAACACTTATTTGCTGTCTTCGACATTCAAGAGACAATATTTCGAATTTTGTTAACAATATCTTATTATCTATATGGTAAGGTGGATAGTGTTTTTCATTTTTATAGAATAATTGTTTTAAAAATCTACGCTGCACTTTCTCAAGTTCCTGTTTATAACAATTATAAAATGGAAACCAAACCAGAGCACAATATTCCAGTCTTGATCTAACAAGAGCATAGTACAGAGTTTTTAACGTGTCAACGTTTTTAAAATCTTTTGTAGTTCTATGTATAAATCCTAACATCTTACTGCTATTATTAACAACTTCTTTAATGTGGTCGGCAAAAGATAATACCTGGTCAAACCAAACCCCAAGATCCTTAATTTTGGTAACTCTTTCAATGACATCGTTTCCAATATTGTAGATAAACTTTTCAAAATTAACTCGCCTGGTGTATGACAAAACCTTACATTTTTTTTATGTTTATATCAAGTTTATTTTCTAGGCACCATCTTTTAAAATTTACAATGTCTTCCTGTAATAGCAAACAGTCATGTTGATTGTTGACAATTTTTAACAATTTAAGGTCATCTGCGTAAAGTAAAACTAAAGAATTTTTTATTGTAACCGTTACATCATTAATATAAATTGTAAACAAAAGAGGGCCCAAATTTGATCCTTGAGGAATTCCAGATGTTGGATTAAACGGCAAAGAAGTAAAACCATTACTAATTACAAACTGTACCCTGTCACGCAAGTAAGTTTTAAACCATTTTAACATATTATTGGAAAACCCAAAGCTACAAAGTTTGCGCAACAGTACACTGTGATCAATTTTATCAAATGCCTTAGTGAGATCTGTGTATATTACGTCTAACTGTCCGTTTTTATCTAAAGTTTCGGCAATTAGTTGACTAGCGCAAGACAAATTAGTTGTGGTTGAGCGACCACTCATGAACCCGTGTTGAAATTCACTAATTAAATTTCTTATTTTGGGATAAATTATAAGATGTAATGCTCCTTCAAATATTTTAGAAAAGTTATTTATGATTGAAATTGGTCTGTAGTTCAACACGGCATTTCTGTCTCCTGATTTAAAAACAGGACAGGTCTTGGCAGTTTTCCATACTTTAGGAAAAACACATGTCTTTAATGATAAATTATATAATATTAATAAAGGCTCAATAAGTACGTGGCGGCAATCTTTGATAAGAAACATTGGTATATGGTCTACTCCTGCAACATTTGAAGATTTTATTTTATTAATTGCGAGCAGGATGCTGCACTCATTTATTGACTCTATTACAATATCCGGCCATAAGCAGTTATCATTATTTTCCACTTGCAAACTGTGATCAGAATTCTTATTACGTGATTGGTGATAGACGCCAGAAAAATATTTTGAAAAAACATTAACAACTTCTTGAGGTTTTCTGTATGACTCATTCTCATAAACTACTTGAGAGGGTAAATTATACGAAGAACTTTGTTTTGTTTTGGTAAAAGACCAGAACTCTTTTGGATTTGTTATCAAATTATTTTCAACTTGTTCGATATAATTGGAGTAGTCACGCTTAATTAGTTGTTTTACTGACTGTCTTAATGTTTTAAATTCGAATTTTTATTTGACTGATACTTTTTTAATGCACGATTTTTAAGTGCAATAGTTTCCTTAAGTTCGCTGGAGTACCAAGACGGATATTTTTGCTTTCTATACTTGTGCTTCAGTACATAAGTATCTAATAAACTATATAGCTTAGTGTAAAAAGCATCACAAGCTATATTAACATCAGTATATGAGTTCAAATAAGACCAATCCACACCACAAAAAGCTTCATATCACGGCTTCCTAGATTAGAAAGGAACGGTGTCCCTTCTCCGGCTGGTCGAGTTTGAAAAAAAGCTGTTTCTGACAATGTACTGTACTGTACCTCCATCTAGCGAATTTTTAACCGAACTTTTAACTGTTACCTTGACAGCGTCTTTCAAATCAAAAACGAACCGCTAAAGTAATTATGGCAAATTAAACAGCAAAGATTTGTACAAATTAATATTAGATGTTTTAAAATTAGTTGATGATTGTGAATTTAAAATTATAAGAATATTTGCTGATAACCATAAATGTCATGTGGCCCTTTTTAAACATTTTGGTTCGCCTCAAAATTTTTTGCCTCATCGATATAATCGTGGACTCAAGCTTTTTTTTAGTTTTCATTATTGTCACGCCGTAAAAATGGAAGAAATTTATTTTTGGATCATGACAGGGCATCATCCAATGGAATAATTTCGGCAAATTATCTCAAAGATGAGAAATTCAACAAAATTTTATCATTAAGCTAGTGAGATATTTAACAAAAAAACATCTTTGTCCTTCAAATTTGGAAAAAATAAAAGTAAATTTGGCCATTCAAATATTTTCGCCCCCAGTAACAGCCGCTTTGAAGTATCTTGCTCATCATGATGGTGAACAATTTTCCTTCTTTAAACATTGTACTGCAACAGTTATATTTATGGAAAACATGTACAAATATTTTCAAATTCATATTCAAATTCAAACACAGCATATCCATCGACGAGATCCTAATACCGCTCCTTACACTGACACTGAAGACCACGACTATCTTGGTTGAATGAAGACTTTCCCCATTTTATTGCCGACATTCAATCTACCTCGGCTGAAACAGATATATGTGGCTTAACAAAAGAGGCCTTAGTCTTCACTGCACGTAGCACATATCTCTGCATTCAATATTTGATGAAGGATCTAAATTTTCATTATGTTTTAACCAGACGATTTAGCTCTGACAAGAAGTATCAGCAACAGTAACACAGTGCCTGATGTTATCTACGTGAGCACTGCAAAATTTGTTATAATTGTTCAAAAATCCCATGCTAATGATGAAATTGATATTACCTTAAATGAAGTAATTCTTGAAAAGCTGGAACACATTAATACATTCACAGGCAGTTATTCTGGTGACCTGCAGATTGAATCACCAGCCATTGCTTTTCTCTGTGGTTACCTTATAATGAAAGTAGAAGAATTACCAAAAGATTAGAGTTTACCAAAACAAAATGTGGAAGCAATTCTAAGAAAAATAATAATTGTTTCTGACCTTTCTTCCAATCCTAGATTCCAGTGTCAATTTCATTATAACGCAGTTTGTCATCTCATAATATCCAAACTGATACCCCCATTACTAGTAAACTTTTGCAACCTACAAACAGAAAAAGAAGTACTAATGTTTACTCTAAAAAACGAAAACTTTTGAAATTAAATTGATTTTTGATTTTTGCTTACCGTGTTTTATTCTTAATCTTGCAGATAATAAATGCATTAAAGACCTTTTTCTGTTTAAAAATGCTAATTATGATTTTTATTGTAAAACTGTTTGTAAAACTAATGTTTTTGATTGTCAAATTGTTTAAACCTCAAAATCCTGTCAATCATTATGGGGAGTACTGTAGCGCTCTCTACGGAACGCAAGAAAAGCCCTGAACTACAAACTCGACCAGCCGGAGAAGGGACACCGTCCCTTTCTAATCTAGGAAGCCGTGCTTCATATAGACCCCCATAGTTTGCCTGTCTAAAATTATATCTAGTAGTTGTTTTGTGTGTCGGAAGAAACTTGTTTTTTATACCTTTTAATTC
Organism: Diaperis boleti; assembly: GCA_963583935.1. Lineage (NCBI taxonomy): Eukaryota > Metazoa > Arthropoda > Insecta > Coleoptera > Tenebrionidae > Diaperis > Diaperis boleti. Next base: position 32,062,665 of record OY757242.1, on the reverse strand, counting down.
TACATTTATGATTAAAGCTGGGTGATGTGAGTCTTCGGGTATTAAAGGCACAGAATCCTGAGATACCTTACAGTTTGAAATGTTAGTGCATACCATATCCACCAATCTGTTATTTTGGTTTTTTACATTATTATACTGTACAAAATCGGTAAAAGTTAGAAAGTTATTTAATTGTTGGCATTTTGTGTCCCAAGTATCAATTAACAGATAATTTGAAATATTAAAGTCCCCGACAAGAATAACATTATGTAAGTAAATATTTAATTCTAAAAATAAGTCAAAAAATTGCTCATAATGAGCTGCATTTAAATCTGGAGGAATATATACTACAAAAACATAAATAAATCTGTTGTGAACAAACAATTTGCATCCAGAAATATCTATCAAAGGTAAACAATCAAAAATGCTTAAATCTATAGATTCAACATAAAATGTATTCTTAACAGCTAACAAAACTCCGCCTCCTTTGGTTCGATTTACTGTGACAAAACTGCGATCCTTTCGAAAAACAAAGTAATTCTCATAAAAAAATCAGAGTTTGAAATATCGTTGCTAAGCCATGTCTCCGTTAACAAAATAAGGTCATATTCATAATCACTAATATTAGTCCGAAATACATTAGGACTCAATTAGTTTAACTCAGTCTGCGATGGATTACCAGATCTATCTATGGTTTTGGTGGTAATGTAAGGAACGTTATTCTTATATTTAATTGTTAAATTAATTTCTCCTTCATCACATCACATCAATGGCGCTGTAGGAGCGGTTCTCATGGCTCCCGTGGCGCTCAGACATGCAAGCCTTTGCAGGCCACTTAATAGCCTTATCCCCCCTACTTGCAGCGTCTTTGTCCACCACACCACTGATCCATAGGTTAACATGGGTCTCACCACCCTTGTGTACAGCCACAGAATCATTTTTGGACTCAATCCCCAGTTCTTTCCGCATAGCTGCCTGCACCTCCCCAAGGCGATGCGAGCCTTATGCGTAATCTTATTGTTAATATAGTTTAGTTTAGTACAATGAGTGTATTATTGACTCCCCCTTAGCGAATTTAGAAAGTATCATGTGCAACCTGGACCATTGACATAGGTTGTACCTACAAATTGCTCTATATCATTATCACATTGCTGTTAATTAGCACATTGATTACCTACCTGACTAGCAATAACCTTCAACCTAGTATCTATAAAAATTCGAGACTTTAATAACCTCATTTTCTTAAACTTCTCTAGTTACGGTATGTCGGTATGTAAAAAAGAGTTACCTCCGTAATTATTTATAGAAGTTACGACAAAACCAAAAGTAATAATATTAATAAGTTTATTATCATACAGTGTGTCCCTGGATGGGGTGCCCATGAGGTGATTTTCTCTATTAAGTTGTTTGGAGAGGAATATTTTTGGTCTAGACTGGTTTTGCTTATCTTACAACTGTAGAAAACTAAAACAGTCAAACATTTTAATCAACCTGTTTTAAATTAAGCGGTTTTTTCTTTAATTATGAAGATTTTTTTTTCTAATTGTAAGTCCATAAACTGAAGGCAAAGTTGTCTAGCAACCTGAACACAGTGGCAGTGACGGCTGATACTGTTGATAAATTATGGTTAAGTTTATATTAATAATAAAGCTTTAATGAAGTAAGACAAACAGACATGCTTCTCATACAAGAGCTTGTGAACAACTGTTTCTAGTCAAATGTATAACCAGGTATAACGATAAAACTATAACATAAAAAAAGGAACAAACATTTAAGCCAGCTGTGTGGTTAATCCGTGAAATGGAACTGTTGAATAACAGAGCAGTCTAGACTGAACGCTGAGGGTACTTCCCATCGTAAATCACACAATTTACTACTTTTCCTTTCTGTTTCCAACACTAAAAGGAATAAATATTAACAATACGTAATTATTATCTAATTATCTATATTAAGGAGCTTAACTACTTTCGTAAAAATTGGTTTTACCAGAGGTTTAGTCAAAATATCTGCAACTTCATATTCTGACGATACATATTTGACAAAAATGTTACCTCTGTTACATTCATCTCGCACAAAATGAAACCGTACATCTATATGTTTCGTTTTCTTGTGAAATTCCGAATTTTTCGAAAGCTTAATCGTGGATTGATTATCCACATTAATTTCTACAGTTTTTTGTGATAAGCCTAGTTCGTTTACAAAAAAAATAACCCACAAAGCTTCTTTCGTACCTAAAGCTAGAGCAATAAATTCAGCCTCAGTTGTTGACTGAGCTACGACACTTTGACGTTGACTAGCCCACGTAATTGGACCGCCACTGCACATAAACACATATCCACTTGTCGACTTTCTGCTATCAACACATCCCGCATAATCGGAATCGTTAAAACCGCACACACCCACATCACTGGCGCTGTAGGTAATTCGGTAGTCCATGGTGCCCTTCAGGTATCGAAGAATCCGCTTCACAGCTAACCCAATGTTCGTCAGTCCAATTGTTGAGAAAACGGCTGATCTGGTTGACGGCGAAGGTGATGTCGGGACGACTCACGGTACTGCCGACCGCCTCTCGATAGGGTTGACTTTCATTTTTCTGATTATTTCCTTCCAGTTTTCTCAGGTAGACTCCTGGTTGAGCTGGAACTCCCACTGTATTTGCATCCTTCATATTGAACCTTTCGAGGATTTTTAAAATGTACGGCTTTTGGTGTAATGTTACAACCCCCGGTACATTTTGTTCAATTTGCATGCCGACAAAATGTTTTAAGCCGCTTTTCTTTTCCTCGACGGTGACTTTAAAATGTTGCTTTAAAGACTTCATCAGCCTGTTTATGGCCGTATCTGATTGCGAGAGGACAAGGCCATCATCGACATAGAGAGCTAAATAAACTTTACAATGTCCTATTACTCCAATAAACACATAGGGATCACTTTTGAGACTCTTGAAGTTGAATTCATTTCAAAATTTCACGAATTTTAAGTTCCAACACCGTGGTGCCTGTTTTAAACCATAGATGCTTTTGTTTAACTTACATACAAAGTCTGGATGTTCGTCATCAATAAATCCAAGGGGCTGGTTTATATATATATATATAAAAGCCCAAAACGCTTCTATAGGACGCGCCTGAGGAACATTCGGGGGGTTATCCTCTTTAGGTATACATGGTATATTCTGTTGCCTTAACCAATCTTGGGTTGTTCTCGCATAATGGCACGATGCCAGATCCGGCCAGAACATAATATTATCATTAACATGATGAGTTTGAATAAAATTTACTAATTTAGGGAGGCATCTTCGAATATAAGTGTCTGCATTTACAGCTTCACCCCTAACTCGCCCAACATAAGGCCTTGAAAAACCAGCTTCAGAAATGGCGCACCACACTAGTACCTTGTCCTCGAATTTTGCTTTTTTCTTATATCTCACATCATTAGGGACGTCCTCAATGTTGTCTGTATAAAAGCCTTCGTTTCCTTTTATTTCGGAGTTAGATAATGTAAAATATTTTTCGTCGTCTAAAATTATCGCGGCATTGTTTCTGAAATGTTCTAGTCTTAAACGTCTGCAGCACCTTGGAATCCTCTCTAATTGAACAGCTGTGTATTTTGGACACTTTTGTCGCTTTCTATATTTTAAATTATTTCTGCTAATTTCCCTCTTAATTGTCATGTGGGAAACGTGAAATCTTCGGCCTAATCTTCTCGTTGAAACTCCCTTTCTATTTCTTGCAGATTCCATCAAATTATGAAGTCTTTGACCATTCAAAACTCGAGGTCTTGGGAAGATTCATACACGGGAGGCCTTCCTCACATTTCCTAATGACGCGCTAAATTGTTGTCTTAGATATATTTTGGTTTTTATAAATGGCGACAATGTCACGTTTAGGCATTTGGCCAAAGGAGTTGTAAATACCTTTACGCAATTTTAGCTTGTAAGACATTTTGTAAAACTTTGTAAACACAAATGTATTGTCAAACTGTAGGGAAAACTTGACAGATTCTCAATATCCAATGGTAAGTTGATTGCTTTATTTTTAATAGGAAATACAGTAACGAGTCGAAATGTTTACAGACGAGGCGACGAAGGAACCGAGTCTGGAATTTTGAGACAAGTTACTGTAAAAGTTTCCGGACGTATGTCGTAATGCGTTTTATTTCATGCTACATATACTAAATCATTGTTTTCATTTTAAAAAATTAAATTGGAATTCAGAATTTAAACATCCATGAATTGAGTATCTATGACAACAGCTTGATTTGTTGGTTGTATTTTTTTTACAGGACTTGTACTGTAAAGTCCCATTTTCCGGACTCAAAACTCTGACGTAAAACTAACAAATATGACACAGTATGAAATAAAAAATAATACGAAAAATTTTCCCAAAACTTTTGTTACATACGTTATTACGACAAAGGGATGTTGCTAGGATATCCAAAAATAAGAGGTTTACGTAAACGTCTTTCAATTGACGGGATACGTCTTTTAACCGCGAAAGTCGTACACGACATTAGTAGAAATCGTGCGTCAAATAACCTGACAAGAAGTAATCTGGGACTTTTGTTCACAACGATATTAAAAGTTAACAGTTTTGCCCAAAAAGTGAAATATGTGGATTTCAAAAAAATTACGTTTTAATATGTTTGAGGACCTTATATTATTGAAAGAGGTTCTGGGTTCAAATCCATACGAAGAAAACAAAAAATGGAACGAAGTTAAAACAAATTTATTAGCCCAAACTTCCAAAGATTATTCTTTACGATCTGTGAAAGAACATACAGAACATCTTTTGAAATTATTCAAGAAAAATGATTTAAGAAAGTAAGTACTCCTTATAATACCTAAAATGCAGGACCTATACGTTGACATTTCATATTATATAATTACCTATATCGTAGATCTGGAACAGAAGAACAATATGCTGAAAAAGAGCAACTGCTTCAGCAGCTGGTGGATTTAAAGAGAGAATTTGAGAAAACAAAAAAGGGTAGAAAACTATGTAGTAACAATGTAGCGACCACTAGCACAAGATATGAAATATCTGATGACAGCGAATATGATGAGGACGTTGAAAATACAAGCCAGGAACAGCATGATGCTACTGAATCTGAAACTCTCTATGAATCACAGCAAACTGAAATTCCAGATGAGGTAGAAATTGTGACACCCGCCTCTCGGGTTCAAACAGTCCGTTTTCGCGCAGCGAAAAATAAGCGTTTAAAAAATAATGCTCTTCAATATCTACAAGAAAGAAAAGAACTGTAACATCAATTAACACGTTAGCTGCCCCTTTAGAAAAAAAAAAGTGGGTCCCATTTGCTCCAATTTTTTTTTGCATATTCTGATAGAGCTTTGTTTACTGATTACGGCAGTATTATAAAAAAAAAAATATGCGGCTTCTTCCGAAAGATAATTAAAAAAAACTTTGTGACACATACCCGGTGTCACGACGCAGCTATGGCAAGACTCGGAAGAAATGAGACACGTCGTGTGGGTCACAGGGCAAATCTGTCTGGTATGAACAGAACTGAGTCACATCGTTAGTGTCACAGACAATGTGTAATTTTTTAGAAAGATTTGAATAAAGTATATCCTTATTTTCGATTGAGAGTGTGCTCTTTGCGGTGGATGAATTTCGGATTGTGCGGGCAAGGGTCTTGCTAGTCAGGTAAGGGTTTATGACCCTGGGTTTCTCCAAATGGCCGGCACCAATAGAAATAATTATAGTGCGATCAATAATTGCGCTTATCAAAAACAATCATGGATTTTATAATAATAATTGTCAAGGGTAGTATCATATTATTATGTCTGATATACAAACTTTGGCAACTAAGCTAAGACAGCCGTTTTTTATACCATGACCACCCCTGATAGAGACAATTATTTTTGATCGCACTGTCTTGGTTTGCGTTAGTCATACGTGTTGAACATATCTCTGAACTGGATTTGGTTTTTCTTTACTTTCAAATAAAGTTTTGTTCTGAATTATCAGTCTTATATGTCTTATATATTCGATGGTCCATAAAAAATAGGAAAAAAAATATTTTACGGAGGGACATTGTTTTTTCGGCTTCTAAATTTCACGTTAAGTCAGAATAACGCATTAGGTATAGCCGCTAAGCACCACAGAATGTGTCACAGAAAAAATTAGATCCTACTGATGTGAGACACAAACCCAGTGTCACGGCGCAAGAATAGCAAATTTTGTGAGACACACATGTAGGGTCACGTGGCAGCTAACGTGTTAAAACTGCGCGAGTTAGAATTTAATGAAAGAAAACTTGTACTTGAAGAAAGAAAAATTGCGTTAGAAGAAAGGAAAATGATTTTGGAGGAAAGCAGGTTTGAATGTGAAAAAGAACAAATGACAAAAAGGTTGAAAATGGAAATTGAAGAAAGAAGCCACAGAATTTCTCTAGAAAAGCAACAAAATGAAATTAATTCGTTAATAATCAAACATTTATTGAAATAAATTGATATAAATTTGTTATTTTAACGAGTCTTCGTCGATGAAACGTGTTAACCTGCTAACTCGATTTGGCAAAATTTACCTGTAAAAATTCCGAGTTGCGCGCGTTTTCCTACTTGGTTTATTCCGAATTGCGCGCAGTACCTGCTTATCCTGTATTTTGGATTATGGGACATATTTATATACCTGCTGGTCCCTCCGACAGCTATATCCGATAAATTATTACTTTGAGAACTCTAAAATAAATAAGGTTCATTTTTTTCCTTTTATACATAGCTATTTCGATATTTGAAAACAATCTGAAAAATTGAATTGAATTGGTAGTAATAATTACAAATATTAGGGCTTTAGAAATTTAACATAAATATTTGGATGGCAAGAACCAAAAGAATCATTAAATTTTGCGTGAAAAGACTCGCAGGCATTTTCCGAATTTTTTGTGTCCAAACGCCCAAATCTTTATTGGAACTTGTGCATTCGGATGGATCTAATTTTCCAAAAGATAGTCACAAAAATTCCGCATTTTTTCCGGAGCGTTTGCTATGAGGTCGTCCGTAAAAGCGTCCTCAACCTCAAAGGGATTCACGGAAGCCCTAAACACCATCTTAACCAGAATCTACATTCCGAGTCCTTGTCATTTGACAACCCTGCAAAAATTACAAAAATAATTTCAACATTAATAATAATCGAAAATAAAATAAATTAAAGAAGAAACTTTTACCTACTTAAGTTTAGGTAGGTAATGCGCGCAATTCGGAATTCTCATCTTCACAAAATGCGCGCAACTCGGAATATTTTCGGCTTAAAATTCAGGTAATGCGCGCAATTCGGACTCTCCCAAAATTTTACAGGAGACTATTAAAACGCTCGTATTTCAGAGTTTATATTAAACCATGTGGAGATAGCAGGTGTTATTAAGACAAAATATTTTATGTTTTTTTCTCAATAATACCATTTGGTTTAATGTAGACTCCGAAATACAAGCGCTTTAATAGTCTCCTGTAGAATTTTGACAAATGGGTTTAGGAGGTTAACACATTTCACCGACGAATTATGTATTATAATGTATGTATCGCTTCAAAGAAAATAAAGGTTATTATTATGTTATCTAATACTATATGATTTTCTAATTATTACTTAAACAAAATTTAAATATTCTTCTAGTGGTGGTGGTACAGTCTCAAAATATTGAGCTGTCTGGCTACCATATAGGCAAGTATGGCAATTTGATAGAATAACAGCAGTTTTATACATTTTTTCAATATCTTGCAGCAACAATTTATGATTCTTTTTAAAATCCAAAAAAGCAAATTCACTGATCACTTTCCCGAATCCCCATTCAACAGATTGCCTTACACGTTTCATTGAATTATTGAAATTTTCTTCTTCTGGGGTGAGAATTCTTCGTGTGTGTGGACGAAGGATTAAATCCCTCCTAGGATATGCGCTATCCCCATAGATTCTAAATCGATGACCATTTGTAAAATTGGCCAATTTTTCCTGCATTTGATTGTACAATCCTGATTCTCTGAATATGCCTGCATCATGTCTCCTTCCCGGTACACACCCATGCAGATTTAGGATAATGCCATCTGGACACAACAAAGATTGATATTTGACGCAGTGCTGTCTTTTGTGGCCAGAGTAATAATCTTCCTGATTAACAGTTGGTCTGCATATAGGTCTAGCGGTATCATCTATAAATGCCCAACAATTTTCTAAAGAAGCGCCCTTTCTAAATACCGCGTTAGCATAATAATTTACTTTATTTTCAGTCAGCCAAGATACTAACCGTAAATCATTTAGCAAAAACGATTTGTTATCAAATATTATGTTCATTACTTTGGCGCAAATTGCAGATATATATGGCCCTGACAAGCCAAATATTCTTTCTAGATCGATTAGCCTGTTAGGATAAGCAAGTCTCCTTAGAAGAATACACAGAGCTTCAACTCCAGAGGTCTTATACCTTGTTTGAGTTTCGAGATTAACTGGTATACCTAATACATTGCGAAGCCGATCAATATCTTCTAGTCTAAATCTTTAAAAAAATATTGAATACAACATGTAACTGGAATGTTGAATAATACGTACCTGAAGTAAGCAGTAAACTCTTCTGCAGGTAAAGTATTTATATTTAGTCTTGAATAAGTGTTTGACCTTATTCTAACACCCTGACGATTATTCAGAATATTTCGAAGAATTCCTTCTTCGATTTCATCATCATTAAAATCTCCTAAAGCAACTAAATTTAATAAATCATCCATTATCTATAATTCACTTTTAAATTTGACAGTTTGTAATTTGACAAACAATAAATTAACGTTAACGATTTAACATGGACGGTTTGCAAAAAGACTTTAGAATGACGTTCCGACATTTGTTCTACGACAATTAAATGACGTTGTCGTTAAGGTTAACGGAATAAATTAAACAGGGAGTTTTTGCACGCTTACGATAAATATACGGTAACGCTAAACTCTCCCAAAGGTTCATTGCGCATGTGCAGAACTTACGGTAACACTATTTGAATAGCGGGCCACGGTATTTCCCTTGGTTTAGCGGAGCACGTTAAATGCTTTACCGTATAGTTTACTATCTTCTGATTGGTTAAGACGTCTTTGCAACGCATTGATAAATCGTCTTTTTTAAATTTAAAGTTAGAAACACACTGTTCTGCAGTCAACATTATCTAAATTTAACCGATAATATTTGGTTGATGTTGTAAATGGAACCTGTCTGGGCATTGACAATTCATTTAATATGTATTGCATCTTCAATTACATCCATATTATCAAAATGCACTAACACATTTAACAAGTCTTCTATACTTTAAGCTTTGAGCTTAAATTGCTTTGCAGCCCATTTCAGCTCTGTGTTTGTTAGAGATAGTGACTGTTATGACAGTGATACCAGTTGTGATTCTTTCTGTGATATGCCAAACGTTTTAGATAATTTTGTTATAAATGACGATGATATAATTGGTGCAGCGAAAAAAATTACCACTATAGTGTTATAGTTGCACAGGAAAAAACTGCCACATTTGCTATGCCCCATTTTCTATACCGTATTCAATCACGTGGTTTTAACGTTTACGGTATTTTTAATGTGTGGCGTGCAAAAACTCCCTATTGATTTGCAAAAACTCTCTATTATCTACGAGTTTTGCATTACGCGGTAAAGGCACTAAGTTCCAGGTGTTGTTTTCTTGTAAAGCATTCATTTCACTTTGCATTGCCACTTTCGACTGGTTAGATTCACTACTTTTTCATGCAAGTTCATACGTTTGTGGTTCCAATGTGACACAGTAAGAAACATACGGTCCGTAAAAATCGGGGCGCGCGAGTGTTTCTCGATTTCTCAAATTTCTTCTTTCGATTTCGGTTTGTGCTTCGACTTCGACTGGTATTTCAGGTGCAACTTCCTGATTTTCTTCAGCGTTGTTTTCGACATCTGGGATTTCTTCATAATTTGGTATTTCTTCAGAATTGCCAAAAGTTAAAGTCAATTTAACTTCATCAGTTGTTGTTGTTTCACGTACATCTTTTTCGTTGAAGACAACATTACAGCTGGTTTCTATTTTCTTCTTTTCTGGATCCCAAAGTCTGTAGTTTGTCGAATATCCATCGTAGCCAACAAATATTATTTTCTTTGCCTTTTTATCGAACTTCTTTCTGAATTGTGATGGAATGGACATGTAAGCAGTGCATCCAAATATTTTTAAGTGATTTAATTCTGGTTTTCTTCCAAACCAACCTTCAAACTGTAATCGATCCACAAAGGCTTGATACAGTTCTGTTTAGTACGTAAACTTCTGTACTTACAGCTTCTGCCCAAAGTTCGCTGGATACATTTTTATTTATCATCATTCGGATCTGCCGTTTTGTTGCGGTGTGTAGGGAGCGGAGCATTCGTGCACAATACCTTCTTTCTTCATAATTTCTTGAAATTCGCGATTCATATTCTCCCTTTCCTTGATCACTTCTCACAACTTTTACTTTATTTCCGGTTTGTTTTTCAGTTAATGCTTTGAACTCTTTGAATTTATTAGTCACTTCAGATTTATGACGCATGAAATACACACTTTTGTATCCGGTTTTGTCGTCTTTAAACAAAACAAAGTATCTTGAGGCTCTTGGTGATTCAACGCTGATCGGCCCGCAGACATCTGTGTGAATTTTCTCGCCAGGTGCAAAAGCTTTTTCGTGGTTTGAACTTTTATGTGAACTTCGCGCTTGTTTACCGAATCTGCAACTTTCGCAGAAGAATTCTTCAGTGACGCTGACTTCTAAACCGATAGCTGCCTTATTTTTGGCTGTATTGATGATAGATTTAAAATTTACGTGACCCAGGCGATCATGCCACAGCTGTAGCGATTCAGTTTTTGTTAAATTACACTCAATCTGGGCAGGAACTTCATCACCCACAGATTATTTTCGCGAACACCGACATATGAGATTTTACCGGATTCTTCTCGAAATTCACAGTGATTTTTAAACGCGTGGTGCGAGAAACCGCGGTTCACCATAACACCGACCGAAAACAAACTTCTCTTCAAAGCTGGTACATACAGTACGTTGTTGAGAGTCCTGTCGATCCAATTTCCATTTACTTCGGCCTGGATTTTGATCATCCCAATTGCTGTTGCTGGAATTATTTTGTTATCAGCGATTTTGACGTGTTGGGGTGTTTCAAGCGGGTTTAGATGATCGAACCAATTTAATTGATTTGTCATGTGGACGCTTGCTCCGGAATCACAGATCCACTAAAATTGGTCTTCATCTTTGCTAGTCGCATACAATGCTAAAACGTCACAAAAATAAACGGAGGCCGAACTGGAGTTTTCTGCGTGACTCTTTTCTCTCTTCCTATATTCTTCTGCTTTTAAGCGCTTTCTGCATTCTCTAGCCCAGTGACCTTTTTTCTTGCAGTAGTTACAGTTCGTCTGCTTCTTTATTTCTTTCAATCCAGAATCTTGGACAAATTTCTTCCTAATCTGTGCTTTTTCCAACTTCGCTTCGAGTGCTTGGACTGTAGAGCTAGTTTTGAGCTTTCATTCTCGTCGTTAGTCATTCGCGATTCTTCTTTTAGCAATCGAGCAGTCAAATTGTCGATTGTTTGTTGAGCTGTTGCGACGGAATCCCAAGCGGTACGGAAAGCATTGTACTTTGCAGGAAGACTATTTATTATTTTCGAACAAACTGCGGTATCACTCAAGGTTTCACTGACATTTGCTAACTGTGCTCGTAGTGATTCTATTTTAGACAGGTGATTGGCAATCTTACTTCTCTTCCTTCGACGACATTCGTCAAGTTTTCCGCTTTTAAAATTACAGAAATGCTGAACTTCCACAGCTGGAAGTTGGAACCATCGAATTTTGTGATTTGACTCACATCTATTTTCACAGAAGACATCGCGTCGCGTTTACCGAACCAACTACACTTTCTAAACTCGTACGACCCGGATAACGATTCAAATAAACTTTGACCTTACAGTGTTACGCAAACTGGGCCCATAACCTGTTGATAAATTATGGTCAAGTTTATATTAATAATAAAGCTTTAATGAAGTAAGACAAACAGACATGCTTCTCATACAAGAGCTTGTGAACAACTGTTTCTAGTCAAATGTATAACCAGGTATAACGCTAAAACTATAACATAAAAAAAAGGAACAAACATTTAAGCCAGCTGTGTGGTTAATCCGTGAAATGGAACTGTTGAATAACAGAGCAGTCTAGACTAAACGCTGAGGGTAGTTCCCATCGTAAATCACACAATTTATTACTTTTCCTTTCTGTTTCCAACAGATATCTTATTTCAAGTAAAATAATGAACAATCCATTGCGGCTCAAATGAACGTCAGGAATTTTTTCTTGAAATTCTTGGATTACGTGTTGATATTATAGGTCGCCAAGACCGTAACACTGAATTAAAAAAAAAATCTTTTCTGAAGACTTAGTATTCCGATTTTTTGTAGTAAAACTTCTTTAGGGACACTTGACTTGGGGAGTAAGCTGGTGAATGCCTGACGAGAGCGTTACGAAAAGTGTGATCGGGCGAAGCGAACGGAAGTAATTAATTCATAGAAAAAATGTTTGCCTTATAGTCCAGGCAATGGGTACAAAAAAAAGGGGTTTTGATCGCAAAAGGTCGGACAGAAATTAAATTTGGTGGGATGGTAGACATAGGTCTCCTAATAAATAGTACACCTGGGGGCTTGCCGCTCGAGGGGTGGGGGGGTGAAAACTCTGCACCGTGACGCTTTTCGGAAAATAGCGCCGTTGTTGTAAGTGCTACCGAAAAAAAGTTCAAATAAAATATGTAGAGAACAAAATTGTGCATAATTTTGGTTCTATTCACCTTTTGTTTGCGACCAACAGTTTCCGTTATACGGGGCGCCAAATTTTGGGTTTGATTTGCAAATTCCAACAAAATCTAATTTTCAGCGCGGATTACAACGAAGATCGACTTCAAATAATCCTGCAATATTTTTTTTCTGAAAGAGCAATCCTTTCCGAGTTTGTGGATGTTTACCATCTTACCAAATTTCATTTCTGTCCAACCTTTTGCGAATAAAACACCCTTTTTTGTACCCATTGCCTGGACTATAGACTTTTTAGAAGAAATGATTTATAAAGTTTAGAAATTTTGGTTATGAACTCCCAGCAGGCACCTAAACAAAAATCCGAAGAGTTCCCACTCCCCCTGGGGGAACTTCATCACCTTTTGTCCAAAAAACCGCTCCCGAACGTAACGTCATGAAGCCTTTCTGCCTTTTTCTCGTAAATGGTAACTCCGATGAGAAAATGTTTTATGATCTATGTTCTCCATTAAATTCTGCATAAAAATGCTCTTATGAAGTTTTCCACACACCGCTCATCAATGACATTGGAAAATGAGTATTGTTTTCAGCGCAAAGGCAAAAATTAGTCAACCCCCGTTTTTTGACCAATAACAATTTATTGCAAATGTTTTATTTAATATGGACCTTGTACAGAAAAAAACTGCTTTACAATTCTGTATCTATACGTTTTTTGCTCCCATAGTGGCTTTCGAGATAATCGCCGCAAAACACGGGGGTTGCCTTCATGCTGAAAACTAAACTCATTTTCGAACGTCATTGATGAGCGGTGGGTGGGAGATAGGCAAAAATGTCATAAGACTAATTTTATGCAGAATTGAATGGAGAACATAAGTCCTGTAACATTTTCTCTTCAGAGTTACTGTTTACGAGAAAAAGGCAGAAAGGCTTCATGACGTCACCTTTGGGAGCGGCTTTTTGGGCAGAAGTGGATGAAGCTCCCCCGGGGAGTGGGAACTCTTCGGATTCTTATTTGGGTGCCTGCTGGGAGTTCATAACCAAAATTTCGAAACTGTATAAATTATTTCTTCTAAAAAGTCTAATTTGCTTGGACTAGATTTTCATCGGCACATATCTCAAGAACGATTCAATCTAGCACCTTCTTAGGGAGTGATTTTTGTAGTAAATTTGATCAGCTTTAATTTGTTCTATTGATTATTTGCGTAGGATACCTAGTTTTCGAGTTATAAGCGATAAACGTAAGAATTTTTCAACTTTGAACCTGTTTTGGAGTATTGAGAGGCACACTTTCAAAAATCATATCTTTTGTAATATACAACCCAATCCATCAAATTGGACATCCACAAACTTGGAAAACATTGCTCTTTCAGAAAAAAAAATATTGCACGATCTCCGTTGTAATCCGCGCTGAAAATTTGATTTTGTTGGAATTTGCAAATCAACCCCCAACTTTGGCGCCCCGTAGAACGGAAAGTGTTGGTCGCAAATAAAAAATCAATAGAACCAAAATTATGCACAATTCTGTTCTCTACATATTTTATTTCAACTTTTTTTCGATAGCACTTACAACAACAGCGCTATTTTCCGAAAAGCGTCGCGGTGTAGGGTCTTCATATTTTCTATAAATTTTTTAACTCTTCAGCCAACAAATCAGGTTTGGGGTATATTTATTTTTTTTTTTTTTGACAACAATGAAGTTTCATAAAGTTTCAATGGTATTTTTTAGGCGTTGCTAGGCAGTCTTCGGCTTTAAATACTAGATTTATCAAAAATATTGGGACTTAGACAAAAATTGAATCCTATTCGAAGAAAAAAGCCCCCAATTAAAACATCAACTATGATTTGCAATGTTTTATCTTTTTTTTTTTGTAATCTTATAACAAGCAAAACCAGTCAAGACCAAAAATATTCTTCTCCAAACAACTTACTAGAAAAAATCACCTCATGGGCACCCTATCCAGGGACACATTGTATAAAGATCAAACAATACAACATGTTATTGGCTACTTCAAATAAAAAGTAAAATAACAAACGATACAGATAAATTTTAGATAAATAATCAACAGTAATATCCCAAGTGCATGAAAATAACCGATTAAATTTTGACGTTTTGTCAAAAGGTTTTGCTTAGAAATTTGTCGAGTAAATTTTCCACGTAACAAAATCCCGAATGCGGAGCATGAGCGATTTTGGGTGGAAAATTTACGAGAAATATTTCTTAAAGCAAAACGTTGCGACAAAAACGTCAAAATTTAATCAGGTTGTTTTCATGCACGCGGGATATTCGGCATGATTATTTCCTGAATAAATAATAAATTTTGTGATATTTCACATTGTTTTCGCGTGTTGTAAGCCCAGTGAATAATAAATTCAGAAACGATTAATTTTTGACACATGTTTAACCGCGGCAAAATTTTGACATGCAATTAATCGCTGTAAAATGGGCAGAAACCATAGTAATTATAATTTTTTCTTTGCATGAAGGAAATAATCATAATTAAAGTCATAATAGACTGAGTCATTTAGCAGGGATTTTAGTGCTGCTTTGAATTTTAAGTTGTTATGAATACTCATTATGGAGTCTGGAAGGGCGTTAGAAGCTTTTACCGCTTTGAAATGAGAACGTAGAATGTTGAGGAATTCTCAGCCTCGTTTGCATGCCCCTATTAGAACCGCCTGCGTTTGTCCTAAACAGTTATTCCTTGCAAATTAGTTAATTTTTTGAAATGAGCTCCGCATGATGTACGAGCTGTAAGACAGAAGAGTATAGTTCTAATGCATCGTTTATGGGCTAGGAATCAATGATGAGTACCAAAATAAAATCCCATACGATACTACTGGTTGCACATAGATCAGATTAGAATATGCGTAGAGTATTAATTAAAATGCTTTTATTTCATACTTGTATCTAAAGTGACATTTTTCGGATTATTTATGATACCAAAAGTGGAACATTAACGTCCTAGTATTTTAAAGAAAAATTTTAAAGTCCTAGTACCATTCCGGACATGGAATCTTGGCCACTGCTGACGTTTAACTGCCAAGAATGTGTGAAATGGTCTTTATTATTGATAACCTTACATATGACTTGATCTCTCATTACAGTCATTAGTAGCTGCCAGTTCTTGATCTTGTTGACGACAAAATGAGATGCCTGATAGTATAAGGATTTTAATATGATAATAAACTAACATCACTAAAACATTTCCTACAATTCAAAGAACAACACTAATAGTTTGTCATGGCCTCATTAGCCTCTAGGACATAGAACGGAATATATTTCTGTGGTAGTCTTGCCGTAATGTATTTCATGCTTCAGTAATTGCAGTCAAGAGCTCATCCCTGTTATGAAAGACTAGCCGTTGTCGTTTTTAATTTGACAAGTAAAACTTCAAGAAACGTTTTATTCACAAAAATATAAATATTAAGTAATCTACAGGTGTTATTGAAATGCATGTCAATAAAAAATCTAGGCCATCTAGAGTTATGAATTATATTTCCAGCACACATAAACAACAAAGCCTTAAATAAAGCATGAGTTAAAAGATGAAAAAAAGCGAACTTATAACCCCCAAGAGCAATAATTCTTATTATTAACCCTAACTGTCTTAAAGTTGACAAGGCAATATTTTTTTTTAAATCAAACTCAAAACTAGCCCGAGGTTTAAAGAAGCCCCAACAGCTCATTTTTTTATGTCTAAAACGATGGGGATAAATTAACCATTTCCACGCATAGTCCACGCCACTGTCGATTGCATTTTCAAGGTAGATACAATAATTACATTTTTGCAGTTGAATCCTAGCAACATAAAGTGACAACCAATGTTTAATAAATTGTCAATTAAAGATTGACAAGTGTAATGTCAAAATTTTGATCAAGCCAGGTCCGCTCCTCGCGAGCGTGATGAGAAGGGGCTCCATTATGAAGATACCACATACTATCACGTCGAGTAATCAGAGGTACATCTTCTAATAAGTTTCTTAGCTCCACATTTAAAAAATTCAAATGCACGGCGCCACTTAAACGAGGGGGCAAAATGGATGGAAATATCAAATTATTGCTAACCACCCTAGCCCACACGTTGACACTAAATCGGTCCTGAAAATTGCTCTCTCGTACTTCATGGGGGTTTTCGTCGCATCAGATATGAGTATTGTGTGCATTAAAATAGGCATCTCGCGTAAATGTTGCCACGTCGGTTGATAAGATTTTATCAACAACACGAGGATCTTCTTCATTTCTTTGGAATAACCACTCACAAAATCTTATTCTTCGAGGGAGCTGTTCAGGTTTTGAATGCCTGCAACTTTCGGATGTTCCTCATCAACAAGGTCCAGAGTATCTGGCTCAGCGTCCAAAATACATTCCATCGGCTCTCGACCGCGGTCGTTTGAATTAGGACGAAATTTTCCGTTTTCTTTGAGTCGTTGAGCAATAGGGCTAAATGTGCGACGATCCGGAAATCTACGTTCTGGAAACGTCTCATGATAGAGACTTTGTACCTCACAAGCGTTTCCTAAGGCTCTTCTATAAAACAAGACGTAAGCAGTGACAAGACCATGTCGGTCAACTCAGCATTTGTATAGACTTTCATGTAGATAGAACAATTATGACGGTAAACTGTGACACTTCAAAAAATTCAATTTTCCCTTCTATTATTGTTGCTAAGCAAAGGAGAGTACATTTTTAATCACCTTTAACGCAGTAGCGGACGGCAGATTTTGACCAAATTTTTAATGATTTTTATCTCGAAAACGAAAAGACTTTTATTAAACAAAATTTTGACAATGACTTCCTCTCATCATGACCAATTATCGATTTTATTTTTGACATGCATTTCAATAACACCGTGTATAACACAACAATAACATAACTTAACTACTTACTACTTATTAACATAAGGGACATTCCATACCAAGTGAGCCACCTAAAATTTAGATTTCGTTCAAATTTCATATATTAATAGTGCTTATAAATAGCAATGCCCAAGCGCCATTTCAGATTTTTTAGGCCTCTTATTTTTGATATCCATGGAGGTGAATTATAAATAAAAATACAGGGCAGGCGTAACCTTTCATTTGATTGCTCCGTTCCTACTGACATTTATTTCAATTTAATAACTGTAATAGTGGCACAATGAAATACCCTTTAAAAATGGTCCGATGCAATTTTGACCTAAACCAATATTTTGACCTTGAAAATGACCCAAAAATACGAAAAATGATTATTTTCCATCTTATGACTGTTTTTATTTGCTTCAAATGTTGCCCAAAATGTAGCTTATGACTTCTTCTTTATTGGTCATAAGTTTTATTGTGGGCAGATCTTGGGTTCAAAAGATATAGATTTTTTAAATACCCCTTACGACGAGAAATCGTTGATTTGTTGTTCTTTACATTTGAAAAAAATTATATCTTCTGAACCCAAACTCGGCCCACAATAAAACTTATAATCAATAAAGAAGACGTCATAAGCTACATTTTGGGTAACATTTGAAGAAAATAAAAGCAGTCATAAGATGGAAAATAATCATTTTTCAAATTTCTAGGTCATTTTCAAGGTCAAAATACTGGATTAGGTCAAAATTGTATGGGATAATTTAAAAGGGTTTTTCATTGTCACTCTATTACAGTTATTAAATTGGAAATAGTATCAGGAGGAACTGAGTAAAACACATTTAAGTTTACTCATGTCCTATCTTAACATCTATAATTCACCCCCATGCAAAATAAGCAGCCTAAAAAAATCTCAGATAGCGCTTGGGAGTTGCTATTTACAAGTACTATTAATATGCCAAATTTGAGCAAAATCTAAATTTTAGGTGGCTCACTTGGTATGGAATGTCCCATAAACATGAAAAGTACAGTCTTTTACATTATTAATAACTAGACCACCGTTAGAAATAGCGGACAGCTTGACTGTGTTTTCGCTAGACATTTGAGAAACGGATGATTCAGAGGTGGACATCAACTCGACAAAATTAGAAGTTCCTGCATCGCAGGTTTGCACGACAGGCGTACTAGAAGCACAGCTAGAAGTTCCAACAGCACCGTTCTCTCCTTTCAGTATCATTTCTAAACATTTCTTCTTGTTCTGTATTGAATCTTCCAGACATCCTTCAGCCACAGTGGAGCTCTTCCATCCTCCATGTCTTTTTATTCTAATAATGTCCGCCCCGGCGTCTGCAACATAGTAGCAGAACTTCTTCGAAAACAAAGCCCTGTGTATTGTTCTGTATTCGGCGACTTTAAATATTTAGCTATCTGAGATGGAACCTTGGCAAAAGTGTGCACTCCGACACGCTGAACGCTACATTTATTTCTTTTATAGTATATAAATAGTTCGTCGTGATTAACATGGCCTGGACGCAATGCTCTATACTTTCTATAATATTTTATACCCTACATTTCGTTAATTATCGTGAAAACTCAGGTATTGTCACGATGATCAATGTGACATCAATGTCACATCATTTTTATCGTGAATAGAAGAATTATATAATTCTTCACGCCTGAGGGCCCCACATATTCCAAATAAAATTATAAAATATAAATTATTCTACCTTCATTAGGAGATACATGTCATCTGGAGCCTCTATCACGAATTTATTTATTTGTTCTCTTGTCAAAATTAGGGATTTCTTCGCTTCGTACCCAACAGATTCTCGTTTTAAGAACGCCTTTAACCTAAGAAGAACGCCTAAAGTAACACCACTAAAATAAATATTTTATAAAATTCAAAGAACAACACTAATAGTTTGTCATGGCCCCATTAGTCTCAAGTACGCGCATCAACCGCCTGGGCATAAAACGGCATAGATTTCTGTGGTAGTCTTATGGTAATGCATTCCATGCTTCAGTAACTGCAGTCAAGAGCTCATCCCTGTTATGAAAGACTAATCGTTGTCGTTCTATGTATTTAACTAGCAAACCCCACATGTTCTCAATAGGATTGAGGTCAGGACTGCGACTCGGCCAATCTAAAACGCTTATATTATGATCCGCAAACCACTTTCTCACCACATTATGTGCTGTATGAACCGTACAATTGTCATGCTGGAAAATATAATTATTGGGATGTAATTTATGTTTTAAACAACACGAGATTTTAGATACACTCTTTATTAGCAAGTTGAGACAAAACGCATCTAAAGATACTACACTCATAAGCACACATCAGCTACTGGCCAGCCACTGTGTAGAGGAGCGGACTTCCCACCACTCACACTGCTAGGGGAGATTAGGCGCTAATATTCCAACACTCCCTCCCGCCTAATCGCTCTAAACACATTTCAAAAAAAAATCTCTTCTTATAACAAGTTACTTAATAAACACAACAATATTGAAATTTTCTCGTAAACAAATTAGTTAATAAACATAACAATATAGATATCCTTATAACTAACGTTAGAACTAATTCTTCCCCTCGGTTGGCTAATTCCCTATAACACAAGAATAGAGTCACTTCTTTAGTTACAATTTATTGTTAAACATGCATTCATTATTTTGTCAACTAAATATTTGTGCATATCAAAAGAAAGAGGTTTTGTGAATATATCAGCAATCTGATCCTTGGAAGGAATCCACTCAATATTTACCAGGTTTCTTTCTACACATTCTTTTACATAATGTTCTCGCACCTCAGTCATGTGTCTCAATTTGTTACCTCCACTCGTCTTAGCGCTTGCCTTGGCAGCTTTATTATCACACCACAATATCATAGGGCAGAATGACTGACTTAAAATTCGTTGCAACGAATTATTTGTTGCAACCAATTCCTGACATGTTTCGCTCATTGCAACGTACTCTGCTTGACAGGTAGATAGTGCAACGTATGATTGCTTGTGGGTTCTCCACGTAATCGTATCTCCAAATAGTTTGATAACATACCCACATGTTGTGAGAGAGCCCTTGCAGTCCGCAAAACTAGCATCTGAATGAGCTTGCAAGTCGTCTTTTTCTCCGGTATATCTCAATCCCAAAGTTTTCGTCCCTTTTAGATATCTAAACACTCTTTTAACCATTTGCCAATCGTTTTCAGTGGGATCAATCTGGTGTCTGCTTAACACATTCACCGCGTAAGATATATCCGGTCGAGTTGCTCCCGCCAGGTACAACAAGCTACCTATGGCCTCCCTGTATGGAACGTTTACTCGCGTCTCTGTGTCCTTTAATGTTTTACAATCTGGATACTCTTCTCTTTGTTTTCTTTCTTTATTTGCTACTTGTGCAGTAACCATAGGAGTTTTCTTTGGATGCGCATCTCTGAACTCAAATTTTTCTAAAATTCTATTTATATATTTTTCTTGGCTAAGGAGAATTTCGTTATTTCTTCTGTCTCTTTTTATCGAGATACCAAGGAATTCTTTTGGTTCTCCTAATTCACTCATCTCAAACTCTGTTTTTAATTTTAATTTCACATCTCTTAGTTTATTTTTATCGTTAGTTGATATTAGTATGTCGTCTACATACAGCAACAGAATAAGAAACTTCTCGTTCTCTCGCCAGGTAAATAGACATGGCTCACTTTTATCATTAATCAATCCTACACTCAACGCCACATCAGTGAACCTTTTGTTCCATTTTTTGGGACTGATTCGGAGGCCATATAAAGCTCGTTTTATTTTGCACACCTTATTTTTTCTCTGTTCCTGTGTAACATTAACACCTTCTGGTATCTCCATGTAAATTTCCTCATCTATTAGACCATTCAAGAATGCTGTTTTCACATCTAACTGACACATCTCTAAATCGTACTTATTCACAATGGCAAAAATGGATCTTATCAAAGGCAAACGAGAAACAGGAGCGTAGGTTTCGCTTAAGTCATAGTTATTTTTATCTTTGAAACCTCTTATTACAAGTCGTGCTTTATGTCTTATTTTTCCTCCGTTTTCAGTTTTCCTTTTGAATACCCATTTCGAGTCTATAATATTTGCTCTTTGACCATTTTTCGTCATAGTTGGTCGATCAACTAATGACCACACCTCATTTTTGTCCATGGAGTTTAATTCCTCATTTATAGCTTTCTGACAAAAATTTGTATCTTTAGATTGCATCGCTTCTTTATATGACACCGGATCTTGATTGATTTGCGCAATCATAGCATGATAGATTATTTGTTTTGTTTCACTCATCTCACTCTCAGTCTCATCTCTAAAAGTCATTGTACATAACACATCGCATCTCTCTTTCTCGTCTCGCATTATGTTAGAAAAACTAGTATCATTGACTTTACTTGAGTTACTGCCAACCTCAGTAAAATTTACGATTTGCTTCTTGGGTCGTCCTCTTTTTCTTTTTACTTCTCCCTCCGGTTTTAAAGTTCCTTGATTTCGCGTCTCATCTTTATCAAATTCAGTAAACCACTTAACTTTATCAATTTCAATTTGTTCGATTGGCCAGTCTTTTATACTGTTTTTGTCATACTTATCTCCTTATACAAGTTTCTCATTAAAACGCGCATCTCTGCTCTCATAAAATTTACCTTCTTCTGGTTTTAGGAATTGATATCCAGTGGGTGTGTAACCTACTAAAATCACGCGTCTCCCTTCGCATCTAAACTTAGGACCAGTCTTTCTTTGAACTTTAATGTAGGCAACGCATCCAAACCGTTTTAATTGTTTTATGTCAAAGTTGTGATTTGGAGCAAATCTTTGTAGTGGCGTAACCATGTTATTTGACTTATGGGGAGTTCTGTTATATGCGTACACAGCAGCACTAAGTGCAAGATCCCACATAGTTTCAGGTATTTTCGCATCATATATATATGTTCTTACTTTCTTTTGTATGGTCTGATTAAATCTTTCTGCTACACCATTATGTTCAGGAGTATCTGGACATGCGAGCTGTTGCTCTGCACCTAATCTTTTTAATACTTCAGTGGTGTAGCCACCAGTATACTCGGTACCCTGATCCGTACGCAGATAACACACTTTCGCATTTCTACCTAATAAATTTCGAGCGCTTCTCACAAATGCTTCGAAACAATGGCCTGTTTCACTTTTTGCTTTCATTGGATATGCCATTGCCAACCTAGAATAGTCATCCACGAATATCGCAATATATCTATATTTTTTTGGATGAGATAATGGAGAAATAGGTCCCATGGTATCCGAATGAATTATTTGTAATGGCTCAGTAGCTCGTCTCCGTACTGAGCTGAAAGGTATTTTGTTAAACTTAGCCATCATGCACACCTCACAATCTAGTATTGACTCATCAAACATAGCATTGTTCAATTCTTTATTTTCGGGAAATTTTTTCTGCAAGGCCTTGAGGTATGCAATAGATGCATGTCCAAATCTCACATGCCAAAGCATGGCCTTATTATTTTTCACGAACAACTTATATTCTCCCTCAAATGGAGACTCTGTGTTTGACAACTCTACAATTGGTAACTCATCTATGTCGTGAAACTTTCTGTCCCAAATTGATGTATCAAAATTTGAGTTTTGATAAATAAATTTTCTTTCGTTCTCTGGTCTTTCCTTAAGATTCTCATCTCCAGCTGTTAAGCCATTGTCGTTTGATTTTGGTACTTTCAGTTCCATCGCATCTCTCACATCTTTCGCATCTCCTTGACAATGTTTATTTTTATTCTCATCCCGTTCTTGTTCATCGGATTCATGACTTTCCAATATTTCATTCACCGTCATACCTTTTGTTATAAGCTTTATCGTGTTGTCATCTGCCTGATTCTCAGTTAAATTTGCTACAACTCTCCTATTTTTACTTTTATTTATTTCGAATTCAATTATCCAGTAAGGCTTACTATAAACCCCAGTTATAAAAGATTCATTTGAGATTGGGTCGAAAATATCGATTTCTTTATTGTCTAAATAAATACTGAATCCCATCTCTGCAAATCTCCTCAATGATAGCAAATTTTCAGATAATGCTTTGGCATAAATAACACTCTCAATTTCAAATGACTTATTGTTGTCTAATACAACTTCAATTTTTCCTGCTCCCTCCGTTTCGAGGTCTGCAGACGCATCTTTATTAGCACACTTTATTTTGCCGTAGTCTATCTCATCAAATGATTTAAAAATTACTTTACTATTGGTCAAGTGTTCGGTCGCACCTGAATCGGCAAGAAACTTAGTAAAAATCTTACTTTGATCAGACTGATTTTCCAAATTAGAACAAGATTGTGTTAATAAATTAATTGAAAACGACTCACCTTTAGTCTTTTTCACATCAGCTTGATTTACACCTCCATCTTTTTCTTTTGGCCTGTTCTGATTCTTGTTTCCTGCTCTATCATGGGTTTTTATGTTTTTGTAGTTACCCCTTCCGCGGTAATTTTTGAATCTTTTCGCATCTCCACTCCTCTCTTCGCAAAACTTTCTTTTAAACCCTCGATTCTCGCTTCTCGAATTGTTTCCGTTATTATTGTACCTATTAAGATAGCTTCTGTCGGAAACATGACTTTTTGTTCTTCCTCTTTCAAATTTTGACTGTTTCAGTCCTTTAATTGGACACTCAGCTGCTTTGTGGTTTGTAACTTGGCCACATTCATAACACTTCTTCAGCCCAGTGCCTCTAAATCGACAATTAATTGCCAAGTGTCCATGATCGTCACACTCGAAACATCTGGTTTTCGCATCTCTACCATGAGCTTTCATCACAGCTCTTGTTTCAGAAGTTGCCGACTGATTTTTGTTGGCTTCTGATTGCATGAGGAAGAGCTTTAGTTGGTCGTAGCTAAGTCCTTGACCTGTAGAATTTCTTGTCATAAATTCTACCGATTGTACTTCAGGAACTGTGGTCATAATTGCATTAAAGAACGCATCTCTCTTTTCACCTTCTGACAGTGGTGCAACTCCTGATAGATTTTCATAATTTCTGACAATATCTTCGAACATGTCGCAGAAGTGAGAAGCATTTTCTTTGTTTGGGTAAAATTGCATGTTATACAGTTGCTTCCTTATGATGGTTGATGTGAGATTACTCTCACACTTTTTCAGGTCTCTGATTTTATTTAGTATTTCCAATGGGTCCTTTATATGAATTACTTTTGAGTGATAATTTTGATCAAGATGATTTATCAAAATGTCTCTAACTTTATATTTCTGTTTTTCAATAGTGGCTGCATCCACATTTCTATTTGAGCTAGTCTCAGGATCTATTATGTAAAGTAATTCAAGAGTTCTTAGTTCAGAAGTGAAATAATCATAAAAGTGTTCAAACTTTGTATTTGATGTTAATTTATATTCTCGTCTCAAACCTGAATCTTTACTAATAATTTCTAGTTTAAGAGTTTCTTTAACTTTATTTACCAAACTGTCAGGATTTTCTTTTTCGCCTACGTTCTCACTCATTTTTAATTTTTCCAACTCTCTTCTCACTAACCTCGACACCTCACTCTCGAGTTCGTCTCTTGCATTGTCCTCATCTCTATTTTGATTTTTGGGTTCATCGCAACGGTTCATTATTTTGTTCCAACTAGCTCTCATCTCAACTAATTGTCTATGAACTTCAGCCCCTTTTTGGTCCATAGCTTTCGTCTGCTTAGAAAAAGCTTCTTTTTGTTTTTCAAATTCATTAATAATAGATTTTTGAATTTTTTCCATATTTGTAACAGCAACTTGTGCACCTATCAGTGCGTCTTGGTACTGTTTCATGGTATTGGTAGACATTATGCAAAAGTCCTTTATTACTTTCAAAACCTCATCTGATTTTGTTTTCTCGTCTGTGATTTTGGATGTTACAATTTTTAATTTTTCCAAATCACTTTCTTTTGTAGGTATTTTAATTGTCTCATCTCTATATATTTTAATTGCCTCATCTCTACTCATTTCAGAATCTCGTCTCGCCTCATCTCTCTTCGCTTCATCTTCGTCTTTCTCACTCTCATCTCTTAATAGTCTTTCCTCATCTTCTCTAGTTAGATCTATACTCTCTTCATTTTCGTTGTCTCCTGGGATAACTACCCAGGGACCCTCTTCTCTTTGTTTTTCGATCCACTCTGCCAGTGCCATCCATTCTCTCGCCTCCATTGTACTCTTATCTAAGAATTTAAATCTTATCAATAAAATGTTTATAATTTTGCTTTTCGTCTGATTTACCGTACAACAAGTATAACCAAACTAAAGCGAGCAATTGACGTGCGATCCGGACGCAAGATCCCTCATACAATTACTCGAGTAACTCAAACAGTGATTGAGGCACGGCGCCAATCACCAATGAAGTTACTCTAATTTAACATTTTACGTTAGACAATTCAAACTATCATAATAGAGTATTATAATACTTAAATTAGTTTGATTTGTTCTTATAATCGTAATTTGTGCACATAAAATTGTTACATTTACAATAACCCACCTGCTTGGTAAGGTTCGCTTCGAGTTTGGGTATGGAAAAGAACCCTCTCCCCGCTGCAGCTTAAGCTTATAGCTATCTCTTCTCCAGCGTGGTTGGTGTCAAGTTGAAAAACTTGTCTGTATCTCGTCACAAATTTTACAAAATTTTCCTCATCTCCAATTTCTGCAGAAATAAAATTTATAGCTATTACTCAATGTATTATTATTATTTTATAAAATCTTAATCGCATCTTTCTTTTAAACAACACATCTTAAACGCATCTCTTTTCGTTCGCATTAATGTTTGTTTTCTTGGAAAGAGAACAAAGCAAACGGAATATCGCTTGTCGACTCAAGTTCCGATCTGCACGTGCATGTATACAGCTAGTCAAAAAAACATCGACTGCTCGGAACTTATGTAATTATGTACTTCTTCTTTTCTCTCAAAAGGCCCATATTCTCGTCTCAGAATAATTATTATCACCCACACATCTCCCAGAATTCTGTACTACATTTCTCTTAACCATGGTATAAATAAAAATTACTTACGGTTATCACTTTTAATCGACTCTTCGTTTTCACTCATGTTTGCACTTATTGCTACAATTAGTCACGCAGTGGAAACGTGGGCTGGTGCCATAACCTATTGGGATGTAATTTATGTTTTAAACAACACGAGATTTTAGATACACTCTTTATTAGCAAGTTGAGACAAAACGCATCTAAAGATACTACACTCATAAGCACACATCAGCTACTGGCCAGCCACTGTGTAGAGGAGCGGACTTCCCACCACTCACACTGCTAGGGGAGATTAGGCGCTAATATTCCAACAATAATTTTGGTTTGGAAATATTTGAGCCACAGAAGGAACCATAACGTTTTCGAGGATCCTAATATAAACGTTACTATTCAGCCGATCTGCTACATGCAACATTACCCCAGGGCTACCCACAGAAATCCATGCCCGTTTCTTGGCCTATAAACACGCAGGCGACCGTTAGGGCATGATTGAAACACTTTTTCGTCTGAAAATATTATTCTGCTCCAAAACTCTTCATTCTCAGCTAAATGTTCTAAAGCAAATGCGACCCTTGCTTCTTTGTGACGAGGCGTAAGTTGCATTTTTCTTGCCGCTACATGATTGTTAAGTCCGCCGGCTTTTATTCAACGACGTGCAGTTCTTACTGAGCTCGGAAAATTTGAGACGTATGCTGCCTGAACGGCACTAGTAAACGGATGGTTCCTAACATCGTTCAGCAGCGCTTCATCATTTGCAATTTCAGAAACTCGTCGTCCTCCTGAACATCTTTGTCTATTAACAATTCCGTGGTCACGCCACTATTTTAGGATGAAACTGACTGTACTCTTCGCTATTCACAAATTTCGTAATATTTGTCTATGAGACAGTCCATCGGTGGCAAGTGTTATTTGTAACACGTTGTTTTTCTATTTGAAAATATACTGAGTGTTAATTCAATTATACTGAGTGTTAATTCCCATTTATCAAAATTTGTCATTACATCGTGTGAACAAAAGGCCTAACGTCTTTAACACATTAAAATTTTAATATTAAGTGCTTTACCAGTTTTACAAAATTACTCCTTGGATGGCCAGTTATGTTGGTCAAGAGAGGTATCGAGTATCGAGAGGTCATGTTGCAATTCTGTGTGGAAAATGATTTATGAACAACTAATCCTAATTAGATTCGTCAATCTTAAATTGTAACCTTTTCTGAGTCTTTCAAATCAACAGATTAGAATTAATACTTTGAGTTCGTCATTTACTGATCAACTGATGATACTGGTTTGTTTTAGAACCTGAATACTTAATCATATCAATTATCAATTGTCTCAATTATCAAACATATCAATTATTAACATTTCGATTGAGCTCTGCCTAGGTAGTTAGGAGACCTTAGACACTCAAGTAATAGCAAGCAGTGCAATGGAGCTGTGGGAGACCCCAAACGTACAAACGCGGTCCTTCTTTGACCGGGGAAACCCAGAGCTCCTGCCTAGACTATTACTGAAACGACTAGAAGTGAGTCGTGCAATGGGCGGTACCTGAGCATCATAACGATACCCCTGCTAACGATGGCACGTGGTGACATACTGATGATGATGTTGATGATGATGATGCTGGCAAGATGGTAGAGATGATGATGACGAGATGGTAGAGATGATGATGTAAGCACAGCTACTCTTCAGTCACCACGGTGTAGATATCTGAAATGTACCACCCCGCTCCATCTTAACTAGTCTTAGGCCTATCAAAAGGATGTGCAATACCATCACGGGGTATCCCCTGATAGAGCCTTTGTCCGCGTGACCGTCTGGGCTTTACCCTACCTGAGTCATGACTAACTGGTTCAACTCCGACAGTAGTATCCGTGCAATGGATTAAACTTAATCCGGACTCGTACTGCCAGCATACTCAACGAGTACAAAATCAATACAAATGGAGAACTCTAGAATTCATCCTGGAGATATCATAAATCTCCCCAAAGTGCTGATGGGCCAGTGCAATGATTAACGATCTCCCACCAGCACCCCCAGTAGTCCTTGGATTCACATTGGGAGGTCGGCAGAATAATTACAGATTAATTAACTTGACGTCAAGGCTCAATCTCAATAATATCTCTTGTACAAAACTCATAACACAACAATGACTCATTTAATGAATCAACCAGTACTTCATTATCAATAATGTCTCTTGTACAAATATCATAATTCAACAATGACTCAATTAATGAATCAACCAGTACTTCAATCTCAGCAATATTGCAAAATAACTATAGTACTCTCATGATAATATCAACTTGCAATTGGTTAACAGTTAAATGTAAATTAGAACGGACTCACCAATCTGTTGTCTGGCAATTTCACAGCAATAAATCACTCAAAACACTTTAACTTAGACTCAGAAATGATTACAAATGCACCTGGATTATTTGCTCAGTGAAAATCTCACCTCAATCACTTTCGAATTAATCTTAAAGCAAACCTCGATAATGAACACTTGTTTGAATGAAGAACAAAGCAAGACTGACTACAGTTTCTCAATATGTGTTAATTTTGGGGCGAGTCGCCGAAAAAAACCCTCTTAAACATTCCAAAAAAAAGCTAATTTATGGGTCTGGGAACGTTATGTAAACAAAACTCGCCGCTTGGGTGATTTCTATCGTTGACAAGCTTATTTTCTACAGGGCGAAGTTGAAATAAAAATTACAAAGTGACTAATTAAAATTGAGTCGACCGGGATGGTGTTACATATTATGCAAACCCTTTCAAAATAACTTAACGACATCGTTTTCAATTTGACAAGTAAAACTTCAAATTGATTTAAAAAAATAAATCATTCATGGGTGGCAATAAAGATTGGTTTAAATTTTATTTTATTTTTTTTGAAAAATGTCAGAAAAATGTTGACATTAAATATAGATAGAATTAAAAATAGATTTTATATTTCACTGAATCATTATTTGTTTTTTATACTTTGACAACGAGATTTATTAAGTACGCCATAATGCCCTAGTATAAATCATAATACACGCTTATTATGCCCTAAAAAAATGTAACCATGACTTTAAGAATCGTGTCGAACGAATTCTAAAAAAAATTATTTTTCGAACACAACTACGAGTGCACTCAGGCAATTACAGAATAATAATAATAATGAATATAATTATAAAATACAATTATATAATATGTAATGAAAGCATGAGGAAGTCGTAGGCGGAAAGTGCAGGTGTCGAAGCTTCTTATCACCCCGAGGCTTTGGAGATGGGTCACATAACTCCTCCCATGACAAGTTCGGAGAAACTGGGTTGGGGAAGTTTCTCGGTCTGGTCCCTTGGTTTGGGGGTTGGCTTGCTAGTCTTCTCGGTCCGTGATGGCGTCGGCTGGGTCGATTTCTTTGAACGCCACCAGGCGAATAGGTGATAACTTCCATAGGTAGTGGCTGCTAAGACGATGATGAGGACAATTGGAAATGATGTTTGATGTGTCCAATGAAGAGGCTCTATCGTGATTGGCTTCAGGTGTTCTATTTGTCGTCGAATTTCTGGGAGTTGGTCCAGGTTGACAGGGTGTAATATGATTTTCTCTTCGTTCGGAGCGTTGGCGAGAGACAGTTTTCCTTCTATTGGATTTCTTTCCTGTTTTATTTCGAAGGTACTATAGGAAATGATCGTCCAGTTGCTTATGCATCCAGAACCCTAAACCCAGCAGAGATCAACTATAGCACCATCCTCCTTGCGATCGTTTGGGCTATTAATGATTTTAGACCCTATCTTGGCAAATTGGGGTGTGTCAGTTGTTAGAATAAAAGGTTTTTCAAAATCTGGGTATTTTAGAATTGGGTCATTCACGAGTAATTGTTTGCATTTTTCAAAGGATTCGACAAATTGTGGAGTGTGGACAATTTTGGTTTCTTTTTTCAGTGAAGCTGTTAGTGGTTTCGTTATTTTGGCAAATTTTTTTATGAAACGTCTATAATATCCTACAAGGCCTAAAAATGATGTAATTTCCTTAGAGGCTTTTGGGATGGGGAATTTGGTAATGGCTTATTTTTTTTTTGGTTTGGTTTAATTCCGTTCGTTGTTATTATGTGTTTTAAGCGGTGTTGTTGGAGTCGAAGGGATGACGAGAAAATTATGACATCGTCCATATAGACTAAACAAATTTTGTTATTTAAATCCATAACTCTTTGAAAAGTACTGGGGGCATTTTTAAGTCCAAAAGGCATGCGCGTATACTCAAAGTGTCCATTTTCTACACTGAATGCAGTTTTTTGGATAGAGTCTGGGTGCATTTCTATCTGGTGAAACCCGGAAGCTAAATCTAAGGTGGAAAAGTAGTTACAGAGTCCAAGTTTGTCAGTTATATTGGGAAGAGGATATCGATCGGTTATCGTCTTCTCGTTAACTTTTCGATAGTCTACGACAATTCTCCATTTGGTTTCACCGGAAGCTTGGGTTTTTTCGAAACTATCCAAATGGGAGATGACCAGGGAGATTGGCTCGGTCTGATAATATCGTCGTCATGCATTTTGTTAAATTGTCTAGAGACTTCTTGTTTGTGGACATAAGGATAACGGTATGTCTTTGTATGTACGGGAATTTCATCTACGGTTTTTATCTGGTGCTTTACGTGATTCGTAAAAGTCAGTTTGTCATTGTCGGAATGGAAGATGTCGGCATATTTGTTACATAGTCGGATAATGTAAGTTTTTTCTTCGGAGTTCATATGGAAAGTTCTGATCAAATGGTCTATTGGTTTAGATTTTGTAATTTTTTGATTGGTCCTGTCACAAATGGATTCGACTGAAAATATTTGGAAGGGTTCGGAGTTGAACCATTTTACTTTTAGGGGTCCGGTCGTTATCAACTGATCCGTATTCGTTAAGTTTTGGACTTCTAGTTCAGCAAAGCCGTTTTTCGCAATGGTTAATGTTTCCGGGATGTAAAGGCCATTGTTTTTTTGAGATGGAACAATAATTTCGCCATTTAAGATACACTTACCGGCACAAAATTCGATCCATTTGATATTTTTGTAAAAACTTTTTTTTTGAAGAAAGATGAAATCATAAATGCGACATTATTCTGTCAAATAGTCTGTAAACAGTCCTCAATCAATGTTCTACAATATTCTGTACTAGAGCAAGTGAGTTTTTTAGAATTTTTGCGATCTAGTTCTTTCCTCCCTTTTTGCCACTTTTTGTGGAATTTGAACACAATCTTGCCGTAAGAACAACTAAATTGGTCTTGTTACAAACAAATTATGGTCTTAAATCAATTCGACACAGCCAGGCCAATTGCTTTAATCCAAGATGGATTATCTCAAAAACAAAAGCCTAACTTAAAAAATTCGTCTCTTGAAAAAAGTTTTCCCCGAGTATTGTTTGTGTGTGGATACATGTTTTGCTGCGTTTTGTGTTCATTGGTACTGTATTTTCTACCGCTTCATCACTATTTAGCAAAGATGTAGAACCAAAACGTGACATTTTTTGAAATTAAACAACTTTTTTTCCGTTGTCAGGGATAATTCTGTTATATAACTTGATTTTTTTTTGCCAGAAATTTATAATTTAAGAATTTAAGAAGTATAATGTCCGTGTCGTTGCGATTTTCTTACCGAATATGCCCTCGTGCATTGATTAATGTCCGGAAATTTTATTCTCATGCATTTCCAAAACGTAATTAGCCCTCGTGTTCCACTCGGGCTAATTAATACGTTTTGGAAATGCATTCGAAAAAATTTCCGGAAATAATCAATGCACTTGGGATGTTATAAGTGAAAATTCATTATAGTCGCACACAGGGACGAAACTTCTCTCGTACTAAAAGGGCGCGCGCTTACAATTTTCAGTACGAGAATTTTGAGTACTGAATTCAGTACTGAAATAAGTATAGTGTCAAACGGCTCTAACTCTTTTGAAGGCCAGCCTTGTTGCTGTGGGTTTTGATAATAAACACGTCTGTCAGGTCGATTAAAGGGTTTTCGAATTGTGGGTTTTCGTGACGTAGTAGACATTGGTGTAACGAGTTCTCTAGGAATTTGATTTCTAGGTTTAAATACATCGTGGTGTCCCGAATGTTTGTTGAGAATCGGGAAATTTATATTGATAATTCGGATTTCGAATTAGTTGTATCGGTTCTGACGGGAATTGTGGTTTCAGACTTTCGGGTAGTTGGTTCCAATTGTAATTTTGTCTGTACGTTCGTTGGGGTGTCATAGTGAACTGGTATCGAGAGAGTTCTATAAGTTTGGCGAAGGAAATTTTCTTCTTCTGTGACTACGGACATTGCTGCTTCTAGCGACAGGGGGTTTCTTAATCGGATTATGCTCTGGAGAGAACCTGGTAAACCGCGGATAAAGGTTTTTAGTGAACGTTTATCGTATTGATTCATGTATACGAGTTTGGTTGCGTTATTAATCGTGAGCTCGTTGATACTGGCAAGTTTAGCGGCTAATCTGCTGCGACCTATTTGTATGCGTTGGCCAAAAAGAAGTGGCTTTTCATTTTTAAATGGTCGAAGGGTCAACAAATCCTGCTCTAGACAATCAAGGTTTCTTTGATCACCAAAAGTATCGCGAAGGGCTTGTTTAATAAGTGCCCA
Source organism: Diaperis boleti (assembly GCA_963583935.1). NCBI lineage: Eukaryota > Metazoa > Arthropoda > Insecta > Coleoptera > Tenebrionidae > Diaperis > Diaperis boleti. Next base: position 32,029,465 of record OY757242.1, on the reverse strand, counting down.
GGTTCGTAACTCTATTCGCGAACCGATTATTATTATCAAGGCACGACCAGTTAGTTTTCCGATGATTGCTAACTAAACTAAACAGTCGGTCAAGTCAGGTCTGTCTGCGTATTGGCCAAAGAGGTATTCACAAGAGTTTATAAATATTTCGATTGTTTCGGGATTATCATCGTAAGTCGGGATCGTATCTGTTTGATATTGTAAGAGAGGAATATCGATAGGGTTAGCTTGTGGTGGAGGCATTTCGTTATCTTCGTTAATAATTAATGAATTAATGTTATTAGTTAAAATATCTAGTTCTGTTGGATCGATTGGTTCAAGAAAATTAAGATTTAAATCGATCGATGAGTCATCTGACTCGGTCATGAAATAATAACGACTTTTCTTTGTCTCGTATACAATGAGATCAAAGTTGAACTTAAATTAAACTTTTCGGTTCAAATGCAATGAAACAAAAAGGTTTTACTAATTCCTTCAAAAGATTAGGGCTTTGTTAGTTCCTATGCGGGCAGTAACAAACGGTGGGACACAAGTACTCAATTCTTACCTTATGCTGTTATCAATTCCTCGTGGATTATTAATTCTCGCACTGGGGATGCACTGCTCGTAGAAGAACTGAGGTTTTTCTTCCGTTGCTCTGCAGGTAGGGAAAACCAAGGTTCGTTTTTCGTATCGCACTAAAGAAACTGGAGTTTCAACGAAATTATGAAATTTGTTACACGGAAAATTCACAATTTCACACGCGATCCTACCGACTGCGCCACTTAAAGAATCGTGTCGAACGAATTCTAAAAAAAAATATTTTTCGAACACAACTACGAGTGCACTCAGGCAATTACAGAATAATAATAATAATTAATATTATTATAAGATGCACGCAAAATGATGCATTTACAGCGAAGTCTGCATCCAAAGTCGTCCGTTCCGAGGCTATATTTCCCACGAAATCAGGGAGGCCGAGAACTTTTGAGTTTGGAGTGTCTTCATAACCGTATAATGTTGAGTACAGCCTGCAAAATCGTTAGGAGTTCGGACCCCTTGTTGCTCTTTGTCAGGGAACACGAGAAGCGGGGAATCGGGGATTTTTTGTTTAAGGCAGCACAACGAGCAGCAAATGAACTCGGTCTTGACTTTGACGTTGAGCGAGCTCGGCCACAAGCAAGACATGCTCATGAGAAAGCACATGGATAAGTCAATGCATAGCGTTTTCTTCAAGAACATGGAAAGCCTTGGCTTATCCAAAAGGCATACATTTGCCTTTCTGAGATCAAGTGGGCTGAAGTCTGAGACTGAGGGATTCATTTGTGCCGCGCAAGATGGTGTAATTAACACCTTGGTCTATCGCAGCCGCGTGATGGGTATAGAGGTCCCGAGTGTAAGCTGTCGAGCTTGCCACAGAGCTCCAGAAACAACAATGCATATACTTGCGGCTTGTCCAGTATATGCACCTTCGGCCTATATCCATCGCCACAATGCGGCACTGAGAGTACTATACTTTCATTTGAGGCATCACTGTGCGATAGACCAGACGCCAGTGTTGCCTTATGTCCCGAACGATATTGAGTCCGTTGTGGAGAATGAAGGGTGCGGAATCTACTGGAACTTTTCGTTCTTCACCGTCAGGCAGATATCAGCAAACAAGCCTGACGTGGTTCTGCTGGACCACTCCTCCAAGCAGATGTTTGTAATTGAGTTCTCGGCTCCTGCCGAGAATAACATCTGCATCAAGGAGGAGGAAAAGTGGACGAAATATCAGGACCTGCTGTTCGAACTCCGCACACTGTACACAACTTATACGGTGAAGCTGGTCGTTCTGGTAATTGGGTGCATAGGAGGCATCAAGGGTTCGTTCGTCTCCAATCTCAAGATCATACCCGCCTGCCGAAAGCCGGCAGAAGCTCTTGCGACCGCAATTCAGAAGGCAGTTATCTTAGGGTTGTTGCGTTTGCTTAGGGCACATGATTCTTGGTATTCGTAGTTACTCACCCCATGGCTTTTGGGGAGTGGCTACGATGTGCGATTAAAACATCTGACCAGCAAGGAACCTCGTGAAAGTCGGAATCGCGAGGATTTCCTTCTGGTCTAAATTAAAAAAAAAAAAAACACTTATATATGTAATGAAAGCATGAGGAAGTCGTAGGCGGAAAGTGCAGGTGTCGGACCTTCTTATCACCCCGAGGCCTTGGAGATGGGTCACATAAATCATGATAATACATCTTACTATTTTATTTATTATAAATTATATGTTCGCCGGACGTTCCAGTTTCAGTTCCAACTTCATCGATTAATTCTTGAAAATAGCCCATTAGGACTGTTTCACAGACATTCGTAATTTGTAAGTCATTTTTAAGCATCCATTTCTCAAAGTTATGATATTTCTTATCATATTGCATACGAGATTTTCTGGGCAGCAAGTTCTTATTAGCTTTAGCGTCTCGTTCTAATATGTTTTTCGGAATTTCTTCGTCCATTCTGAATACTGTCATTGTTTCTTTTCTCACAAACAATAAAACAAACAAATCGTCATAATTATATACAAGGTGTTTTTAAAATGCATATCAAAAATAAAATCGGTAATTGGTCATGATGAGAGGAAGTCAATGTCAAAATTTTTTGTAATACAAGTCTTTTCGTTTTCGAGATAAAAATCATTAAAAATTTGGTCAAAATGTGCCATCCGCTACTGCGTTACAGGTAATTAAAAATGTACTCTGCTTTGCTTAGCAACAATAATAGAAGGTAAATTTAAATTTTTGGAAGTGTCACAGTTTACCGTCATGGTCTTGTATGGAAGAGCCTTAGGAAACGCTTGTGAGGCACAACGTCTCTATCATGAGACGTTTCCAGAACGTAGATTTCCGCACATTTAGCCCTATTGCTCAACGATTCGGAGAAAACGGAAAATTTCGTCCTAATTCAAACGACCACGGTCGAGAGCGGGGGGAACGTATTTTGGACGCTGAACCAGATATTCTAGACCTCGTTGAAGACGAATGTCTAAAAGGTGCAGGCATTCAAAACCTGAGGAGCTCCCTCGAAGAATAAGATTTTGTGAGTAGGTACACCAAAGAAATGAAGAAGATCCGCGTGTTGTTGATAAAATCTTATCAACCGACGAGGCCACGTTTACGCGAGCAGTATTCTAATGCACACAATACTCATATCTGGTGCCACAAAAACCCCCATGAAGTACGAGAGAGCCATTTTCAGGACCGATTTAGTGTCAACGTGTGGGCTGGGGTGGTTGGCAACAATTTGATAGGTAGATACATTTTGCCCCCTCGTTTAACTGGCGCCGTGTATTTGAATTTTTTAAATGTGGAGCTAGGAAACTTATTAGAAAATGTATGTAAAATGTTCATGAAGGGGCTCCTTCTCATTACGCTTGCGAGGTGCGGACCTGGCTTGATCAAAATTTTGACATTACACTTGTCAATCTTTAATTGACAATTAACTATTTGTTGTCACTTTATGTTGCTAGGATTCAACTACAAAAATGTAATTATTGTACTATCCATTTTTCTGACTTCCGCATTGTCAGTGTGAAAATTTTAAAAAAACTTTTGGCGAAACTGTACTTGTAGCACGTGTGTCACCAGTTTAGTTACAAATACGTCAAATCGAGAAAGTAAGGTTAAGTAACTGGAAAAAAGATTACATTGGGCTCCTCGTTCTTGTCGTTCTTATCCTTGAACAACTCCGCAGTGCTCCTCAGACCCAAACTTGAGAATAGCCATGAGGTCCTCCTTGTTTAAAGAGTTGTTATCTGAGGATCCATTCTTGTCCAGGTGGGTACGCCCGGTGGTGTCCATCCTCTGGATGTCCAAATGCTCCAGTACCATTTTCTGTTTGGCACGTTCTACGATTTCCTCCTCTAACCCATAGATTTAATAACTTTATATAAAGTTGAACGACTATTTGTCCATTCCAACTCTGTGGTGGCATATTGTAATAAATCATCAATGGTAAAATGTTCGTTTTGTTCATTGTATGAATATATTTTGGTTGAAAGTTCTTTTTTTAAGAAATGAGTGTAATAATCATCTTGTTCATAATTTACCTGTCTACCTCCTCTGTTTGTGTCTAATAGAGGTTCCCCCTTTTCAAAAGTTTTCACAATCTCGCGAATTTGAGTCTCGCTTATCTGTTCAAAATAATATTGTATTGTTTTTTATACCTATTATTATTAATAAAACATACCATAAAAATGTTTGCCGCTAGTTTATACAAATCGTTCTTGGAAAGACCCGGTGTTAATTATTTTCGTTCTAGCCAATAATTTATAACTGATTTCTTTTCTCTACTTGTTAAAAGTATTCTCTTGCGTTTTCTTTCCAAACATCCTTCTGCTTCTCGCATTATGAAATATGTACTCCTAACTCGTGAAAGAACAAAATGAGTAAAATTTCAATGACAGTGTCTATTTTTGAAATTTAAATGATTAGCACGAAGTGCCAAAACACTAAAGAAAAATTACTACTACGGATAATTAGCAGTGTCGCCAACATACTGTCACTTTGACAATGCGGAAGTCAGAAAAATGGATAGTATCTACCTTGAAAATGCAATTGACAGTGGCGTGGACTATGCGTGGAAATGGTTAATTTATCCCCATCGTTTTAGACATAAAAAAATGGGCTGGGGGGGCTTCTTTAAACCTCTAGATGGCCTACATTTTTTATTGACATGCATTTCAAAGACACCCTGTATAGCAACCGAAAACTACTAAATTTAGCAAAATCAAATTCAAAATTAATAAATGTTTTAAATATCCACAAATTCATATGCAGTGAAATATAAAACGTTGTATTCACCACGGGCAACTCGGATGTTTATAAATCTCGGGCAATTTACAAAAGCTCGGGCTGGAGGCGCTCGAATTTGTAAACTGTTGCCCTCGAATATAAACATCCTCATTATGCCCTTGGTACATAATAGTATATTATAAACCAAGGTAGAGAAGTAATTTTTCTCGCGAAGCTGAGAAAGGGCTTCTCTACCGTGGTTTATATATTATTTTTTTCACTACTAGCAGCTTAAATCGTTAAATAAATAAAGCATCAAAAATACAATCGTCTAGCGGGTGCCACGTCACAGTTAATCCCGAATAGACGTTGCCGTCTGTGAACATTTGTTTTTTCCGTGGATCATTGCAAATTTTGGCTCGCGCTTCGCGCTCAACCCCTTAAAGAAACCTACTCCAAGAAGGTCATATTTTCCTGTACGTGAAACTCGAAATTTGGACAGGATCAACTGTGACTGGCACCCGCTAGACGCTTTTTATCAAAAATAAAGGTTATGTATTTTTTCTCTGACATTTCTCCGTCAGAGACCGGATTTTCGTGAAAACCTGCACAATGCATACCTGTGCTTTTGTAATAATTTAACTTCGTTTTTTTTGCATAAATTGGAGTTAATTAATGTCTAATATTTGCAACTGGTGCAATCGAAGGACGCTGTTGTTAAGTAGGAAGATAAAATAATAATAAACGATATGCATTTTGCATCAAATCCGGTCTCTGCCCATTATTAACTACTGGTCAATAATGAAAAAATTATTAACTACTACGAAAGAAAAACAACTTCACACCTCCTCTACAAACTATATAATCGTACATTCTACAGCTAGTAGTGAAAAAATATCTATTTTGTTTCTTCGTTTCAAGACCAATCTTTTCCGCCGAGATTCTTGTCCATTTTGAGATGGTGTTAATTTCCAGAGGCATGTTTTTAAACCAGGGACCTTTTTCCCATTTCGAATGAACTGTTGAAAATATATTTGAACTTCTTTTCTCAACAAGTTTTTTAAAAAGTCGGACAGGACAGATTTTCGTTAGCCAAATTGGGTATCAGCCATTTACTGTTAGCACACTGTTTAGATCTAACTTGTGTGGCCTTGGAGAAGGTAGGATTATATTATATTCTACCTGTAAATTTTCTTACGCTCTCTATTTCTTCTTTAAAGAAATGTACTTTACAGTTTGCGGCTTCGTTACCCCTTCAAGCAAGCTCAAATGCACAAATATGGAAAAACCTCTTTTGTGATCACGAGCATCCCGTGCTATTTTTTTACTCATGTCTAAAAATGGATCAAATGATATCCCACACTCGTTAATAGTTATTTACGGGAGAAGCCTTGTAAATTAGTCTTTACGGGTGAGCCGGGAGATTGTGCCATAACCCGGTGAGCCCAGTAAAGACCAATAATTGCAAGGCGAATCCCGTACAAACTTTTATTTCCACGTTCAAACGACCTTTTTTCTACTTGAGTAGAATAATCTTTCAATTTTGTCAGGCAAAATTATATCACGAATGGTATTCGACATGACTATATTTCATGAATCAAAATTTAAACAAAAAACACAATTTTATTATTAAATTAAATGTAAATTTCAAGAATTCCAAAATATTTCTTATTTATTTAACATTGCCTATGTGAAAAGAACAATTATAATAATAAACATTTTCTTTTACATTCTTTGCATTCTACATTCTTAGAAGTTTGTTTGGACGAGTCATTACTGTTCCCTCTCAAATTTTGAACTAAATTGTCATGGTGAACTGCGTCAAGCTAAAGATAGGGTTTTAATTACTTGCTGTTCTCCAACCCCACTTTTGGCCAACGCAGATATTGCAGAAGATCTATGAGAATGATTTGTTATTTTTAACTTCTTGGCGTCAAATCCAATATTAGATTCGGAATAGCAGATTCGCAGATGCTTTTGTGGGTTTTAAGCGTATTGGTGAGTTCTTAAACCAAAAACCTTTCGTCCAGGCAGGATTAACAGTCAAGAACGCTTGTTATTTTTGAACCTCGATTTTCTAAAAAAAGTGATCTTACAGGACAGAGACTAACGTTTTCTCAATTTTTTATATGTGCCTGAAAACGATGAAGTAGTTCCAATTTTGATGTCTTGTGAGGGGACCGATGATAAACCTGTGTTGCATTCGGTTTCATTCGGAATGATAACGCGTCACTAAAACCCGAAATTTGTGTAACTCCATTCTCACTAGTTTTACAGGAGAAGCAAAACTCTTTCGCGTCGTGAGTCAATATATTATTTATCACTAAATTCAAAACTTTGATACGAATATTGCTGTTCACTGTTAATTGCACTTCAATGACGGTAATGCGTGTGTGTTTGTGTGTGTGTGTCCAATGTGGACAGAAGAAGGTAGAGGAACATGAAACAGACCGACAGGTCAACCGAGGCGTACCACAGAGCGGCAAGATAGGCGCTTCAGACAACTAACTCTGAGAGACCGATTTGCTACTAGGCGCCAACTCTGTGACCAATGGTTTGGAGAAGAAGGTCGATTCGTTAGTACGCCAACATTATATCGCCACATTTGAGCGTTTTGACTTTTTTCCTACCGTCCACGATTAGTGCTTCTTTTGACTGCGGAACACCGTCGTCAACGTTTGGACTGGTGCAAAGAACGGCAGCGTTGGGAAGCAAAATGGCCTAATGTCGTATTCAGTGACGAATCGCGATTCTGCCTAGGCATGCATGATGGCCGCATGATGGAGGGTAAGACTCCGCCGAGGAGAGCGACGTGATATTGGATTTGCTGTTCAGAGGCGTTTGTTGGAGTAATGGTTTGGGGGGATATTGCCTCTGGAATCCGATCACCTCTTGTGTTTATTCGAGGCAGTATGACGGCTGCGCGTTATGTTGATGACGTCCTATCTAGATGATCGTCCACACGCCCTTTTTCAGCAAAACAACGCACGTCCACAGATTGCTCGTAGAACTATGAACTATGGACCCGTAGAAAATAATGGGGAGAAGACTGTCCACTTTGCGCCATCTTCCACAGACTCTGGCACGGTTAATCCACAGTTCAAGTTGCTTAGAACGAGGTGCCACAAGCAGACATCGACCATCTCATTTTGTAGATGCCTAGACTTGTACGGGACCGCCAAACACATTATTGATTTTTTTCGAATTATTATGTTATTAAAATTTCTTGCAAATCTTATAGTTTCATTCTTGATATAAGCTTAACACATTGCCAAAGAGTCACATCCAAAAAATTATTCCTTCTGGGTCTCACTGAGTATACAATAAACCAAATTCAAACAAAACGAAAATTCGACGATGCTATCAGGACATCATCAACATAAAGTTAAGTAGTAATAACAATTTATTGTGATTTCCGTTTCTCCCATATAAACACGGATCAGCTGTACTTTCTTTTAAATCACATTCCAGTAAGAATTGAGGAGTGGAAGTAGCAAAGGCACCAAGTACCAAAACATTAATTTTTTGGTATTTAAAGAAAACATTATATGCGTTTCAAAAATATGTATTTAACTTTCAAATATGGATAACTGCATTAAGTATTAAACGGAAAACATATTGGCAGCTACTTAGCAAGAAAAAACACAAGTGAAAATCCAAAATGCAACTTCAAAAATGAAAATATGGGAAAGGGTCCATGTGCCAGGTACCAATTTTACTGCAAAAGATATAAGTGCCAATTACCATTAGAGGTGATAAGTGCCATTGTGCTCACCTGACCATCATTATTCATTCCTAAAATTTCACGAAAGAAAACCTTATGCTCTTCATTTTGTAAATAGGGTAACATAGACTTTAAGGAGGTCTTTTTGTTAGCAGATACCTTATTTTCTGGTTGCAGCTTTCTCAACTCTGTAGTTTTTAGTTGAGATAGTGTTACCCTTTTTTTCAGTATGTTTGTAGTCTTCCATTCTTCTACTTCTGAAAAGCTTTCCTTGGTCATCATAAGTGTAGGGTTAACACTGTTAAATTTGATTTTCACTGCCTTGCTGATATTTAAATTTTTTGTATTTAGAAAGGAATCCGCTGCAGACTTGATATCCCAGGATCCATTCGTTGCCATGTCGATAATGAGAAGGGAGGGTCAAATTTTGCCGAACTAACTACTTTATGCAAGTCAGTTGGTATCATTGCTTTCATAACTTTCTTCCTCTTTTCAATTAATCCAAAGTCTCTATCGCGTGACATGAAACTATGCCCGCTTACCAAGAAGTTGCATTCTATTGATTCAAATAATCCGTGGACAACTAAGAATACCAGAACAAATAAAACCATACGATATTTATTTTGTCCGGCGCAATTGTCACTCCAAAGTAATAAGTGTTTTTTATTAGTAACACCAAGGTTGCAAAACGAAAGTAAGCAGGATGCTACTTCATTTCCACCTCTGCCGGACATACCTTCATGCCACATACACATAAAAGCTTGGTTTGTATCAGCCACGTGAATACCAAGATTGTAGCAAGAAAGTTGACTTAGATAAAACATATCCGAGTGTGTTAACGTTGGAACAAATATCACCTGTTGCATGTCAAAGCTTATGCAAAATTTATTGCTGCCGGGCAGTTGTGATTTTCTGGTTTCTTCTTTTAAGTACTGTAGACATTGTTCAACTTTTCGGTGATGAAGTTGAAGCTGAGTTTTGGCAGCAGGACTTGAGTTGTTGTTTAGTTTTGTCTCACAGTGTAGCCGGTCACATGTATGGCAGGTATCTGCTCTAAGTCTATGAAAACTGAGATTTGGAAAATCCTTTTTAAAAATGCCCCTATAGAATTTGTAGCTTACTATAGACTCAGGATACTTTGTTTTGAAAGCTTTATATAATCGATGTATATTCAAGTCAGGAGTAATGTATTCCTTGCTTGATTTATTTCGAGAATAATGAGATTCATCCCGTGGTATAGATAAAATATGCTGAATTACAAGTCTTCGATCTCTTTCAGTAAACTTTGGTGGCCTGTGATTGGTTCTTTTATCTTGGTAAGTTGTATCACCAGATTTTTTATTTTGGGAAATGACCAAAAGACGCTTTTGGGTGACTTTAAATATATCCATGAATGTCTTGCGGCATACACGAATGAAGGTACCATCTTCAATCGGAACCGTATATGAAATAGTTGTCTTCCTCGAGCTATCTGCAGGATCTTCATAAGTGACGTGCCGACGTCTTTTTATTGGAACGAAATTTATCAACCCCATTAGATAAGTTCCCTGAACCGAAGAACTTTCCGCGTAAAACCTATTAAAAAGTTCCAGCTTTCTTTCCATTGTTAATTTTTCACTCAAAGTAACACTTGCATATTAGCTGAAAAGAAAAGAAAACTAAGAGAACATCCTTTTACCTCTAGTTGGAACTTTATAGAGAGCTTTATGTCAAGTAAGCTATATCAACAGTTGTACTATATTTTGATAATAACAAGAGCACAAAACTACAAATCAAAATACTAAATTATTACCTGGGCGGTTGGTGGAACTTTCTCGGGTATTACTCTCTTTCTTTTATTCATATAAGCCTTTCCTGCAACTCTATTGCATCGCTGTTTATCTGCAAAGCGCCCAGAAGTGTTTTTTCTACAATTTTCCATGGCAAAATTAATATTAGTGAACACCACTGTCTGGTTCTGCGAAACTTGTCACAACATGCTGCAGTAGAGCAGTATTAATATGGCTGGCACTTGGTGCGTTTGGTGGAAAAACAGATGCAGCACCATAGATAACCTAAAAATTTAGTATTGTATATAGAACGCAAACTTTCCTCAATTTTTAAAACTAGATTTGTCGCGCCATCTGTCGTCTTGGTGCGAACTATTTTTAATTTATTTTTCGTACCCATAACAATATTTTAATTTTCTTTATTCTTTGGACATAAAAAATCAAACAAATTTCAAAATTTATTTTTACATCTAGCATTATACATCTTTTTTGCTTTGTCAAACAACACACTTTTATATTTACATCGTCTACTACTATCTTTTCCTTTCAAAATATTATTTATACCTTTAAGGAATTTAAAAATGGCTAAATCAACTATTTTAGAAACAATTGTATCTATTATAATGTCCCTGTGACTACAAATAAATTGAAACTGTATATGGTTTTTTATAAAACTTGTAATAAATCGCTTGTTTCCTCTTGTTCTGTTTATGTGGTTTAATAGAATAGCGGTTATTTTATATGTTTTATTTACATAGTTTATAAATTCTATTGTACAATACGTCAATCTGTACGGTATTTTTCCTTGAAATTCTTTTTCGTAAGTAAAGTCATCGATATTGCTGTGGATTGTACTATTTCTAAATATTTGTGATTTGCAAATAGAACATAAATTTTTTACTTTTTTTGCTACCCAACCAGCAATGTATGAAATAACGTTAACATGTACATTTTTTCGAAAATAAATGTCTTTTAAAGAACATATTTGTTTAACTATATTAAAATTATCTGTACAATCGGTGCGATTCTGTTCGTATATAGTTAATAAATAACGATCGCTATCTTAACAATTTGTTATTATTTAACGATTTCATAAAACGTGCTATTCTGTTTCACGAATGTTAGCAATTTTGTTTGAGTAGCGATTGTTACCGTACCGATCGTTAAAAGGGTCTCGTTAAGTTTATAAAAATTGTTAAATTGACGTTTATTAAATTTCTTGGCGTTTTCTTAAGATGAATTTGCTAGGTATAGAAGGTAATAATCATTTTCAAGAAATTTTACTTAATGCAATTAATCGGTAAGTGCTACATAAATAGTCTAGAAAAAAATTACATGTTTTCTTTATAGAAGACAAGCCCGATTACATTACCGACACATTCGAGACCACCAGAATCCATTTGAAATACCCACAGAAAGGTTTTTCAAACTGTTTAGATTAAATAAGCAAGCCGCACAAATGATAATAGTAGAACTTTTCGAGTTCGACAATTATGTGGGAAATAGAAGAGATAGTTCCTTTTCACCTGGAAGTACTGGTGGCTATAAATTTTTTTGGACAAGGAAGTTTTCAGACGGGAATAGGAAGGGACATGCATCTAGGTGTAAGCCAGCCAGTTGTGAGCCGCATTATCAATAAAATTAGTAAGATATTCACTGAGCATCTACTAGTACGCTATGTTAAGTTTCCTACTTCGGAAGAACAAATAGCAACGGTAAAAGAGGGTTTCAGGCAGCAGTTACATTTTCCGAATACAATTGGAGCAATTGACTGCTCTCACATCGGCATACATACACCTAAAATTAACGACCCATATATGCCTGCTATTGCATATTTAAATCGTAAAGGATTTTATAGTATAAATATGCAAGCTATATGCGATTCAAACATTGTATTTTTGAATGTAAATTGTAGATATCCAGGAGCTACTCATGATGCGGCCATTTGGGAGGTATCTGCAATTCATAATTACTTAGAAAGGCGTTATAGAGAAGGTAGTCTGCGAAATGCTTGCATCATAGGGGACTCAGGATACCCTTTACAACCCTGGCTAATGACGCCCATTAATGGTACCTTACCAAACACACCAGAAAGATTCTATACTGACAGGCACAGACATGCAAGAAATGTCATCGAAAGGTCTTTTGGGGTGCTTAAACAAAGATTTAAGTGTTTGATGAAAACGAGGATACTGTATTATAAACATGCTGTTGCGGCTCGAATTGCATATTCTTGTGTAGTGTTACATAACTTTTGCAGACTACATAATATTCCAGAAGTGGATGATGAAGAAGTTGAAGAGGATGACAATGATGACGATCCAAATGACGAAATCCCAGTTATAAACAATAACGTGAATAATTTAATGGAAGGCCGTTTAATACGAAGAGAGTTTGTAAATTTAATAGCAAATGGTCCATAGGACTCACTTAATCATTAATCGTGTGTGTTTAGGATATTAATATTCGTTTTAAATAAAAGTTATTTTATTTTGAAATAATTATTGATTTTTAACACGTAAAACAAGAAATGACCTCAATTTTAACAGTTATGAGGAAGAGAACTCCTTTGCAGTGGCTAATACAACAATTGCCTCGGCTATTTTATTAAAAGCTGAAGCTAGTTCACCCACGGAGCTACCTAGCTTATCTATTGATTTGGCAATATGAATTGAAGCTTCCAGATGTTTATCCGCCGAAGCTGCCAGTTTATTAATTGAGTTTACGTTCCTTTTTGTGGGCTTGTGAATTCGTCCTAGAAAAATAGATTATAAGGGAAAGTTCAAGAAAATCAGGAAAATGTATGGAGGTACCTCTCTTCACTTTGAGATCTTTTATTTCTTTCCCATTTCTCATGCAGCTTATGCCTAAAATTAAACCACAAAATATGGGAAAAGAAGGTAATATGATTAATAACCTACTTTCTTCAATATCAGGTGTATTATTGCACTCGCTGTTCGCACCACTGCTGGTGGTTGGTGGTGGAGGTGTCAAACACTGGCCTCGAAGGAAAATATCTGCTTCTTCTGGATTAATTTCTGGTGGTATTTCGTCGCAGCCTAACACAGCAACAAGTCCGAATAGCCTAATCAGTCGATTATCTAGGTCGGATAACTGTTCATTATAAGAATATCCTCCGCCTCCCGTCTTCTTGAAACCTTCCTTGTTTAATCTGGCTAATTTCTTGGCTTTACATTTCCAATCAGCAATTGTCTAAAAATAAACAGTAGGACATTCACAATGCCAGTTTTCCGATAGAAAATGTTTAGGTAACTTGGTGGTTCCTCAATTATATGAAGATCTTCTGTTACCCTCCCATCAGCCAGAGTGGTTTTAACAGAGATAAATACAAACTACTTACCGACTTCCACATAGATAATTCTTTTTTTGCTCCATTCTCTACTGAATTAAGTGTAGTTTTTAACTCTTGCCACTTATCATCGACAAACTGTTGGTCTTGTGTAGCGATTTTTGCAAAAATTAGTAAGTTATTCGTTTCCAGAAAGTTCACAATTATTTCTTTTTGTTCTTGCGTCACTTTTTTCCCACGCTTTTTAACTAATTTCGCGTCCATTTCAGAAAACTAAACGTTTTAAAATTGGTGAAAGGGTGACGTTTGAATCACAGGTTCAAATGTCAACGCGGTTCAAAGCCTATTATGAAGTGGGCGTTTTGTCATTTTATAACAATTTCGTTATTTTATAGTGAATAACGATATCGTTAAATATATGACGACCAGAATATGAAATAGTATATCAAAATTGTTACGGTTAAGTTTTTAACGATTTGTTATGATAACAATCTTGTTAACAATGTGTGAACAGAATCGCACTGATTATCTGTATATCTTAACTATATAATCTGGATCACATCTGTTTTCAGTTTGATTTTTTCTAATAGGCTGATCTATTAAACATTTTAAAGAACATATGTTTGGTAAATCGGTTTTTTCACAGTTTCCACCTTTGGAACAAGCTACAATTTCTTGAACAAGAAGAGTTTTGAACGACTCTGAAAACTGCTGACACGTTGGATTTATGTTTCTTCCTCTTTGATTTCTTATTTTACCAAAATAATTTTCAAGAGAGTCTTGATTGAAAGCTCTTGGCAAAAAAAAACTTAAATCCGTCGTGTTGCAGTTGTTGGTGAATATCAATAAAACCTTCAAGTGTTGCAATAAAATTTTTTAAAGAAGGAGGCTTGCTACCTTCAAACGACATGGATTTCAAAGTTTCTATTGCTTCCTTCCAGAAGTTCACATGCTGTGATTCATTTGTTACTCCGCCTCTCAAAGGTTTTCCGACGTGAGGCTTCAGCGTACCTCCATTAATGCTATCAAATAATTTGTCAAAAAATTTAACAATTTTTGCAGTTTCAAGGGCTCTTTCCTCTAAACTGAAATTTCCATCTTGAGTTCTGTCGTCTAAAAGGGTATACACCATTATAGACTAATAATAATAGTTTGTAGACGAATTAATATATTACTTACTGTTTTTTGCCATTAAACGAATTGTCGCAGCAACTGTGTGACTTAAGATTTGTGTACAATATGAAACTTTCATTTTACTAATTTTTGCTGGTATAACATGTTGATCAGTTAATTTTGGCATAATGGAATATTCACCACTCCATTCATCAATCATGTATGCATTTTCTATATCTTGCCATTTTGCCGTGCACATTTTTCCAACTAAATCTTTGGTGATAAGGTTATTGCGAATGCCTTTTATTAAATGAGGTGGATCATATATAGGTATGATATTTGTATCACCGATCTTTAGTTTTCGTTTAGGGTGGTTTGGTGATTCTTTTACCAATCGATTAATAGCAGCTTGATTTGCTGAGCCTTGATCACATATAGTTGCAACTATTTTAATATTGCATGCTTGAATTTTCTGTATTAGTAATTTTAAAATTTCCACTAAATCGGTGCTTTTTACTCCAGAATTTGTAAAGATATATCCTAAGGTTTGTTGCCATTTCGAAAATATGCCAAGTAGTTTGAAGACAAGAACATAATTTGCTATTTCCAGTCTCTCCTTGTAACCAAAGTCCTCAAATCCGATAAATTTATCAGAATATCTGTCATATGAAATATTCGGTAGAAGGGACATTTCATCAAAAAGCAAAACACAGTATTTTTCCTGTTTTTTCATTCCCAGAGAGCAGTCTTTCAAATATTTGAAGAGTACATCATTTACTCCTGTATTTATAGGCAACGCATTCAACAATTTCATTATTGTTTGGCGACTTGGTAGTGCAAACAATTTTCTTAAAAAACTATAACCTTTCCCGGAATATTTATACATTGCCAAAGCTAGAATTTTTTTGTCTGTGTTATACCTCCTTCCTTTAGCTTTTGTGTTGCGTTTTCTTAACTGGGATAAACAAAATTGTACCGCTTCATGACTTAGCACACCAGAATCTAAGTTACATCGAATATTTTTGGCGAGACGTAATGCTTTGTGCGTGAAAATAAGCTTCTTTTTTGTCCTATTAACTGTTCTTCTTAACTTTTTTACCTCTTCAGTTATTTTTACATTCACTCGTGGTTTTGCAATAGTCTGTGATGCTTCACTTGAAGCTGTTGGATTCAAAGGATATTCAGAATTGTTGCTAATTTCGATCAATTTTGTGGATTGGAATGGAACTGGAATTATTATAATTTATTTTTTAAATTTTACTGGAATTGGTAAACCCTACCTTGAAAAACAGATTCACAGATTTCCTTGGGAGATGCATTTTTGAGTAATGTGCCGTTATGCGTAAAATATTCTTTGACAAAATGCTTCCCACAAATTCGATAATTATCGTAAATTACTTTCGGGCTTAAATTCGCAATTTTTGGACTTTGGCAAAAAGCCTTCAATGATTAAATTTGTTCATATCTTTTGTAGGATTTGGAAACCGATGCCGAGAAGATTTTAAATCAAAACATTTAAACACTGCGCAATTGTATTTAGACATTTTTTCACGTGAGTTTGAAGTTTAAAACAAAAATGCCATAATTATTAATGTTCCATAGTTACAAAAGAAAAAGAAAAAATTTAAATAACGACACCTATGGGTTTGGAGCTAAGCTCTCATCAAATAAAAATACATGGAGATTGCGTTCTATATACATAATAATAAATTTTTAGATTATCTATGTGCAGCACTATGGCCCCTACAACTACGTTATGGTACCGACATTGTGGCCCAAACATTACATTTAAAAAGTAACTAGCACTGTATAATTGGTTGCATATATCTGCATTTAAAAAATCAGAATTTATTTTTTAATTAATTATGGCCCTTACAACTCCGGTGTATGTAAATAAATCAATTATTTTTATTAATAGAGACCCTACCATAACAAGTACTTGCCTTAATAGAACTATTGTGTGTTTTTTTAAGAAAATACAAACGAGATCGGAGAAAAATGAATTTAATTCGTCGTTATTTATAGTACCATCGCTAAATTCAAGTATCACCCAACTTTCGTCACTCAGATCATCAAAGCTATTATTCTTATCAACCTCGGTGTCAATCCTAAATTCATTTTGTCATCTTTTTTATTATGTTTGAAAAAAATTCTAAATATTTTGCGTCGTCTTCTGCATAATTTGTCTTTTTATTTTTTTTGGAATACTGCCTTAGTGTTATTAATCGCAAATTAGTTTTAAACTTCTTAGAATTTGGTACAGGATTTCGAGCTCTACAGGAGAAAAATAGATTTTCCAATGCGTCTTGTGTCAAGCGTCCAAGCACTATGAAGCTGTCTCCGTTGCCAAAATAACCACGCTGATAAGGCTTTCATAAAGAATTTCCATAAAGATCTGGAATTGCATCACATCTAAGCAATTTCGAACATGCTGATTGAAATTGCTCTTCAGAAAAATGTATTTATTACCAATTTGAAATTATCATTATAACCATCATTATAATATTCTCTTGAACACTTACCTCCCATATTCTTATTATTATTTAAATTTATTTCTGTAAGTTCCTTGTGTGGTCTGAGGGATTTTCGGGATTCTGTATAAGATAAATCCTTTCTCAGTTCTATTTTTACAACCAGGAATGAAACAACTGGGCATTTTTATTTACAACGCAATGACAGTATGAAGTGACAGAACAAGTAATCAAATTTAAATCATACCCGCCTTTATTGATGACAAAGTGACTTCAGCGCTACCAACCATATTCTGGGCCAGCCAGATGTCGGTACCATAACGTAGTTGTAGGGGCCATATGCAGCACTTAACACTAGTGACATCTGTGAAAATATTTTAAACGTCGTATAACGTTTGTGGCACCTATTACCTTTGATGGGATACTGGCGTTGGCACTTATAAACCGGCCTCAACTCAGACCTCAAGGCGTGCTCCGCCAAGCACGGCTCAAGCACTGAGTACGGGTTGTGTTTTATAAATCGTGCTTCGGCAATTCTCGGCGGAGGCTTGCTCAAGTATGTAATTCTAGTAACTTTCATCGGCGTAGCGTTGCATTTCCGAAAACTGATAGGAGCGACGCTGATATTTGACATCAATGTTTGGCGCGTTATTTGCGAGGTATTTTTGTTGAAATTGTTTGTACTGAGCAAAGTTTGTGTTGTGTAAGGTTAAGTAGCAGACATAATAGTGGCAGTATAGTAAACCCACACACACAGACTTCTTGCAAAAATTCTCTTGGCACAGCTGGTAAAGGACCACAGCATTGTAGAAAATAAAAAGACATATGGGGTCAGGTTGTCGCAAAAAGCTGAGGCCTGGGAATTGATAACTGATAGTTTTAATTCTCAGCCCGAAGTTAATGCGACGCGTACTTCGGGGCAGCTCCGCAAGTTGTGGAACAACTTTTGGGGGTTCGGTGTAGTTGGTGTTTGTTTTTGCGGGTGGAGTTTTTTTTTTATTTTAACTTGTGTTAAATTGTTATTAATAAATTTTTAGAAAGAAAACATGTTTCATTTCTGTGCTCTTTTTAGATATTGTCGATTTTATTTGATTTACGCATAAGTTTTATTACCATGTATGCTTTTATTTCATGCTATAATTTTTTAGGAAGATGATGCAAAGGTAACTTGGCTTAGTGCCTAGATTAAGGGATTGTTATTTTTGGAATGTTTGTTAAAGATCATTAAATTTATGACAAGTGGCAAAATCCTGTTCCCAACAGTTTCTTCACGGAACCGGTAACGTATGTAAAATTACATAGGATTTTCACCGCCCCGAATATACCAATTTCATCCACAATCTCGATATAATATAAGAACTCGTCAACTTCTTCGAACATTGCAGCGTTATGTCAGATTTCACAAGCAAACTGATGCTCAAGTCATACTTAAGTCGAGAAGAACGCAACCTTGAGCATTTGTGTGAGCTGAGCACCCGCCGGTACTCAAGTTCGGTTTATAAAACGCGCGTCGGTCCCAAACGCTTACTTAAGCATGAGCTCCGCCTTGAGCACGGTTTATAAATATGGCCCTTAAATACTTACTGGGTAAAAAACTTAAAAACTCAATTTTTGGTACTTAGTGCCTTTGCTACTTCTACTCCTCAATTGTGTAAAGCACTTACTCCAGCATCTGGGGGATTCTTTCAGTCTGTATAAACTGTTCAGTAATTTACACACACGCGATGAACCGTCTCAGGGTTCTCAGCAAGGTGGCTATATAAAATTCCCTGATATTTCCAGGTTTTCCAGGATGCTTGTCAGAATTTTCCAGGCTCAAAAGTACAGGAAAGTAACATGTATTTTATTGCAGTGAAAACATAAAATAATAGTAGATTATATTATTAAGAGCATAAGTTACGCTTTATGTGCTGAGCCTGGACTGTTGACCGACGAACGAAGTGAGTCGGTTAAGTCCAGGCGAAGCACATAAAGCGACTTATGCTCTGAATGATATATACTATTTTATCCGCAAACCTTACTCAGAAGCCCCCTTGGTTAGGAGCCCCCTTGTTCGGGTTCCCTCTTGGTCGAGTCCTCCCTTGATCGGGAGCCCCCTTGGTCGGGAGCCCCCTGACCGGGAGCCCCCTTGGTCGGGAGGCCCCTTGGCCGAGAGCCCCCCTGGCCGGGAGCCCCCTTGGTCGGGAGGCCCCTTCGCTGGGAGCCCCCTTGGCCGGGAGCCCCCTTGGTCGGAAGCCCCCTGACAGGGAGCCCCTTGGTCGGGAGCCCCCTTGGTCGGGAGCCCCCTTGGTCGAGAGCCCCCTTCATCGAGAGCCCCCTTGTCCGGGAGCCCCCTTGGTCATGAGCACCCGTGTTCGGCCCCCCTTGGTCAGGAGCCCCCTTGGTAAATAAAACAAGGAGGAGCTAGTCGTTTCATTTACACGCGTCCCCATCCACTACCTCGCTAGTTTACTTTCAATAAATTAGAAAACAACAATTTAGTAAGAATTTGAAAGAATTCATTGACAAGGTACAAGTGTCACTTATTTTATGTGATTAAGCACATAAAATAACACCTGTTGGCTACTTTATGAGCCTAATCACATAAAATGACACTTTTACCTTGTCAATGGAGGCACATAAGTTGTCACTTTTGTGACGTTTGCGGATAAAGACTATTATATATTTTTGGCGAGTTCAAGTATTTCTCGATCTATTGATGCAGACTCGTAGGAGCTTCACTTTTTCTTTTTTTTTAGTTTCCAATAAATTAATCTGTGCTTTGGCACGTTTCCTATCTTTATGAGCCGTTTCTTCAAATTCAGTCTGTTTCCTTTTATTTTTAAGATTCTCTCTTTATACTGTCGGTGGGCATTTTTAAAATAATATCTTACAGAATTATTTATCACAAACTCATAAAGCTAAAATACTATCATAAACTTGACGTTGACAGATTAGACTTTCTTCATGCAAATTTTCAACCAATATTTGTTTATTAATGGAAAACCTAGACTCTACAGTGACTTCAGTGACATTGCCATGAGAGAGAATTAAAATAAGTTTAACAACTTCCAATAACTCAGGTTTATTATCAATTTTGTCTTTGAAGAAAATATCTAGTCTATCTGAACATTCAAAAATTTCTTGCATTCATTTGTAAAAAAATGATCAGATATCAGATCTCTGTACTGTGCATCAGCTTTTTCAGCAACATTATTGCTGATCAGCCCCTTATCGTATAAAATCTGCACCATACTTTTAAAATAGCGTTTAGCCACTTCAAAGTCCTTCATAATTTTTGGACTGAGGCGGCTAATGTATTCTATAAAACCGTATTCAAAAAAACTTCAAAATTAAAAAAATAATATTTTCGTCCTAAATAGTTCATTTTAAAAGATGGCTGTTTGGAAAATTCCAGGTGGCTACAAAATTTCCCTGATTTTTTCATATAAACAGCCAAAATTCCCTGATAATTCCCTGATTTTTTTAAACTTTCAAATTCCCTGATATTTCCAGGTTTTCCATATTTTCCAGGTGGCTGAGAACCCTGCGTCTTTATATCCTTCGGCCTACTCTATATAAAATTCTTCCTCATCCAGAAACCCATAATTATAGAAAGGCAGATTTCACATCAAATTATAGTATATACAATTTTTCACGAGCTGCGAGGCTCAAAACTACCCTTACAGTATCAAAGCGTATCACTGGAATAAATGTTTCCACATAATCAATTCCTTGCTTTTGTGAGCCAGCTTTAGTGACCAAACGGGCTTTATATTTATCTATGGTCCCCTCTGCGTGATATTTGATACGATATACCCACCTACTGGCTATTGGTTTTTTGTTGGGCGGTTTCTCAACCAACTTCCATATCCCATGTTTTCTCAAAGAATTTATCTCTTCGTTATAGCTTATAGTGTTCGGAGTAACTTGATGTCATAGCTTCGTTAAAATTTTGGGGCTCTCTTACCGCTATCAGTGCCCTTGGTACACCGAAAACAATTTGGTTTCTTTAATTTATTTCGGTCTCGCAGACGTAGACGTAACGGAATTTCCGCAGAATTTTCATCTTCGTTCGGTGATTGATCTTTGTTGGTTCCTACGAAGAGTTGACACCGAACCTAAGGGCTGCTTTCCAGAAGGACCAATGATTAGTGAGAATAAACTGGCCTTTATACATTTTATTATGTACAAATATACAAATGCTTCTTGCTGAGCAGCTCAGTCTAAACTGAAAATCTAAAACTATTTCAAGAAGGTACTTATGTAAGTCGAGTCCATTTAAGGGGAAGACGACCCAAAACACACACGTGCAGACAAATTCCAGAAACGAGGGACAAAGCATAGCACGTAAACATTCCCGCCCCGGTTGAAGAGTAGTCTTCAAATACGGATGACTTATACTTATGATTAATGATTAATATTAACAAATAATGAACGGAAAAATAAGCATGATAAAGTAGTATGATAAAAGATACAATAAAAAATAAAGTATACGTAAGATAAACACCTCCTCAGTTGAGGTCTATTGGAAGAAAACACACTTTGTTTAGTGCACGTTTCACTACCACCTTGTCACTTCCAGGGTGTAGATGTTGAATTTTTCCCATCTTCCATGCCAGTGGTGGAAGGTTATCTTCCTTCAGAACTACCAAAGATCCAACGGTTACAGATTGGTCGTGGATCCGCCCGCCACTTTCCTCGCTGTTGCAAGTTGTGCAGATATTCTTTGGACCATCTTGTCCAAAAATGCTGTTTCAGTTGGGTAATTCTTTGCCGATGAGTCAAACGATTGGTAGGGATTTCCAGCAAATTTTGTCAGTGGACTCCCAAATAGGAAGTGACCAGGGGTCAATGGGGATAGATCGACAGGATCATGGGATAGTGGACTTCATGGTCTCTCAGTTTCAAGGTTTCAGTTAGTAAGGTATAAAATTGATCATATTTTATGAGAACATAGCGTTCCCAGTAATTCTTTTAATATGATACTTTACCGACTTGACCCTGGCTTCCCACCCATGACCACCCATGTGTAGCGATCTACTGCAGATAAAATGCCATGTTATATTGTCAGACTGCAAATTGTCGACAACATCAGGCTGAAAAGAACTCTTCGTGAATAATTTAGTCAACTCATTGTTTGCTCCGACAAAATTAGTGCCGTTGTCAGAGTAAATGTGTAAAGGTTTGCCTCCACAAGACATCATGCTTTTAAAGGCACTCAAAAATGTGGCTGTGGTGCAGTCACAAATCAATTCAAAATGAATTGTCTTTGTGGCAAGACAAAAAAAAAGTGCGATATATGATTTGACAATTTTATTCGTTCGAGTAAATCCAATTTTAATATTAATAGGATATCTGCATAGTCAACTGCCGAATTTAAAAATGGTCGAGTAGGTTTAACTCGCATCTTTGGAAGATTTCCCATTAATTGTTCGACTGATTCGTTTAGCTCGAAAACAAATGAAGCATTTTTTCAACACATTTCTTACTGCATCGCGTCCACAGACCGGCCAATATTTTTCACGAATAACTGAAAGTGTCAACTGCGCACCTGCATGTTTGAGTTTTATATGAGTCTCGTTAATTATTAATTTCGTCAATAAATCTGATTTCGCACATTGTTGCACATTTTTGCCCGCCGTTGAATGTAATTTTTTTATTTTTGAAGATTTTTGTTGAAATTTTGTGGGCGTGTTGATAAAATATAGATCTTTGCAGCTACAAATTGAAATTTGTAAATTAAAAAAATATATATTGCGGGAAAATGTACTTCGACCAGCAGAAATGTACATGCCCTCTTAAATATCTACTATACTTCGTGGAACACCCTGTAGATGTTCAGTGATTTCTTCTCAATTTCAAATTTATCAGATGATAGTTTATATTATGCTATTTTGAATAAATAAAGACGTCAGCTGGCTGAATCTCGGTGGAAAGATTGTCAGCTGATGTCCTGAAGGGTGTAACCTAGGAGCTAGACCGGAGCATCTATCGCCTATGCATAGGCATCAGCTGAAGAATTTATCATTAGCTGATTTTCATCTGAGAGGAAATGACGTATCCAAAGTAATTCGATTCCATGCACTAACTTAAAGATATTATTTTATTGTAATATTTCGATTAAATTAATATTAATAATCTTAAAAGAATATTCTCTATAGATACTTTAAAATTGATAAAAATAAAAATAAATAAACGAAGAAATACTGTGATAACTGAATTAATTAATTTATATAATTTGTTGAAACTTAGATTTACCGTACATAATATTTAGTTGAAAAAGTTATTACATTTAATTTTAAAATTTAAATGTATTTAAGTCGAACTCCACAAACTTTAATAAGCGCAAAATTACAGTTGGAACATGTTTCGGCAGAACACATTTAATTTTGTAATTTATTCATTTTCACTCTCGCTTTGACTCGTATTACTCTCATATCCTTCTGATTCACTGTCAGAATTGTCTACCACTATGTCTTCATTATCGTCATCTGTTCAAAAATACAAAAAATAGTAATTATACACCAAGGTTGAGAAGACGTTTTTCTTAGCCAAGCTGTTTTATTGCCGAAGATGCGAAGCTAAGAAAAGGCGGCTCAACCGTGGTTTATATACTATTTTTTTCACTACTAGCACATTTGTTTTAACTTTTCTTCAAATGATAATCACGATAATGATAAGTTCGGAACTAAGATATCCATCAAAATCAAGTATCATGTGAAAACAAATGTATAAAAATTACATTAAATCGTGACCTGTCATCTCAATTTGTTCCTAAGAATTAAAAAGCAGAAAAATGTCGAGTAGCGACGACATTGGTGTGTGCACTCCCCCGGAAATACGAAGAGAAGCCAGTCACGTTCAATTTGACAAATTGTTAGCCGAAAAATCGAAAGACTTTTATATAAAAGTGTACTCACAATTTAATGATTGGTGCAAAGTAAAGAACGTGGGTAAAGTGTCAGAGAATGTGCTTCTTGTTTATTTCCAAGAAAGAACCGAAAACAGAAAAGCTTCCAGTTATGGCCCACATTTTCTATGCTAAAACAAACCCTCAAATTAAAAGAAAATTTGGACATTGGGAAATATTCTAAAGTTATAGCTTTTCTAAAACGCAAAAATTACTCCTACACACTCAAAAAGGCGGCTGTATTTGAGGGAGCAAAACACAAAATTTATTGTTGAAGCACCTGATGAAATTGAGGTGAGGTAATTGATTACAATTAAATCAAATCTTTGTCGTCAGGAACGTATCCTTCAGGCATTTTCCTGATAGGATCGTGAGCATATTTGTGGGTACGGTTCGAATTTAAATTTTTCAAGACGGACCTATCACCGTCTAACTGTTCAATCATCTTAAAGGGGTTTTATAGTTAGGGTCAAATTACTTTACGACTCTTCGACAGGAAACAAGACCAACAACATCGTTCTTCATTGTTGAGAAAAAATGTAAACAAACCTCAACCCATGACATCCCCAAACCAAATTTTAATGAAATTCACAATCTAAACTGTTCCAATTTCTACAAAAATGATTTTGAAAAATGATGCGGCTGCATCGAAGTTGCAATTTTTTTTACGTTTCTTTTCCACGGGTTCTTTGTTCGATCCCAACGAAAGCTTATTTTTTGTTTTCATTCTCGATTGTCACTCCCAATGTGTTGACATGTTTATGTCAACGATTTCGAACTACGTACTATTTACATCTTTTATTGCTCTGATTTTACTTGACTATTCGTAATTCCACAAAAATTGTCGTTTTGATTTAATTAGCACGAACTCATCTTTAAAAATTATCCACTCCGGGATGTTATGCCTCAATCTGTCACCAATAAAATTTTTGTACTGCAATGCACTTACCAATTTGCCAATCTGTTTTGCCACAAACCCTTGAATTCAATCCATTCCTATATTTACTCAAACCTCAACTCATTAAATCCGTCCGTCAAATTTCATTTCGACTTCCACACTGCTTATTGCTCCCACAATAATTCAGACCTCAGGTACTACGATGTTTTGCACTGAGACACCTGCACTCCAGCTTCTTTGGCACTTTGGGTTCATAATTCCACTTCTGATGTCGGAGATTGACCCTCCCCCTCTATGCTGGCTCACCACACACTTTATTAACAACAATAACAACAAAATCGAGAAGTACTGCAAAACAGGTGATCCCGGGTGTGCTTCCCTCGAGAGCTCGTGACTAACTGTTCATCGCGTCACGTGATCTTCCAAAACACTATCCCCGATTCCACCCAAGTGTATGCAACCAACTTGGCGTTTCACAATATCCCGACAAATATGTAACGTAATTGAACAATTTGTATTGCTCGTAACACTAATTCAGGGGTTATTGCTCGATGTCGCGGTAGAAACGTTCAATTGCTTCTGCTGTAGAACTTCAACGAAGTTTTCCCCACCTTGTATCATGCGGGCAATCTTAACTTTTCCTTCTACTGCGTTTTCAACGTATTTTTCTGCTACTGATGAGCTTTTCCATGCCCCATGACGCTTTGACACTGACACATCTTCACCTGCATTTGCAAGTAAAGTTGCGGACGTCCGACGGAAACAGTGTCCTGTGTACCTCTCAGGATGTTGCAACTTTAGATATTCGGCAATCTTCCTTGGTATGCTCCCAATGCTGTGAATTCCCACCCTTTGAGAAATACATTTTCCTTGGCGGTATCCAACAAATAACATCTTTTCTTGCAAACTTTTCGGACGTAGAGCGGTGTATTTTCGAAACATCTCCAAAAAATTGATACCCCCCGCTTCATTTATGACGGAGAATATTCTTCTTACATTGGTTTTAGTACGAGGAATTGTAATTATCAACTGATTTCCAGTGTCTTGTATGTCATCAATAGTCATAGAATATAATTCCTCACGTCGACAACCCCCTGAAATTCCTAGCATTGCAACCACCTACGAAAATTAGCAAATTCAATTTTTCAATCGATATTAATTATTACGCATACCTTTGCCAAAAGATATTCTCTCTTCTCTTCTTTTAAAAATCGATTTACTTCCTCCCTGGTGAGGTTTTTGGACTGTGTTGGTTGGTATCCAACGTTGCATTTTTTTAAAAACGCTATTAGTTTGCTAAATTTGGCTATGTTTATATTTTCTTGAACAAGGATCATCGATTTTAACATGGAGTACCTCGCCCATAATGATGAACTGCTTCCTTTTTTGGACTGTAAATAATTTAGTTAGAATGATTACCCAGAAGGAAAGATCTCAATTAAAAAACTTACTGCGTCGAAAAAATATGCCAACATGACATTCTCCTCTATTTGTTTCACCTTATGCCCTTTCTTTCACTGGCAAAACACTTGGTATTCTGCCGACTTCGCAGGAATTAATTTTTCACTTGCTTCATGCGATTTCGACATTATTATGTCGGGAACAGCAGAACAATCCGCAACGTTTGTGGCGTTCATTTTAAAGTAAAAAATATTGAATGTAAACAAACAATAGCAACCGTACATATAGCAACTACTGCCGTTGTCACATGAAAAACGTGATGCGATTTTCACAAAATAATGATTTTTTTATTTTTGAAATCAAATAATGAAGAACGGGCTTACAGTATGAAATAATAGTAGATTATATTATTAAGAGCATAAGTTACGCTTTATGTGCTGAGCCTGGACTGTTGACCGACGAACGAAGTGAGTCGGTTAAGTCCAGGCGAAGCACATAAAGCGACTTATGCTCTGAATGATATATACTATTTTATCCGCAAACCTTACTCAGAAGCCCCCTTGGTCAGGAGCCCCCTTGTTCGGGTTCTTACTTGGTCGAGTCCTCCCTTGATCGGGAGCCCCCTTGGTCGGGAGCCCCCTTGGTCGGGGGCTCCTTTGGTCGGAAGCCCCCTTGCATCTGTGTTCGGCCCCCCTTGATCAGGAGCCCCCTTGATCAGGAGCCCCCTTGGTCAGGGGCGCCTGTAAATAAAACAAGGAGGAGCTAGTCGTTTCATTTACACGCGTCCCCATCCACTACCTCGCTAGTTCACTTTCAATAAATTAGAAAACAACAATTTAGTAAGAATTTGAAAGAATTCATTGACAAGGTACAAGTGTCACTTATTTTATTTCGTACTTGTATCTAAAGTTACATTTTTCGGATTATTTTTGATACCAAAAGTGGAACATTAACGTCCTAGTACTTTAAAATTATACGTCAATCATTTCTTACATTGTTCCCGAGATTTTTGTGGCATCAAATTGTTCTTCACGTGATCTGCTTCATCTACAATGTCTTGAGGCACCTCAATTTTCTCCATTTTAGACGGAATAATCGAATAAAATATCCAAAACCATTCACCGTGACCCAGTTTTTCCGTTGTCATTTTTGACAAACGTTTGTTACTATGGGAATGTTAGTTCCCGCATATTTAATTATTACGAATAATTTGTGCGAGATAAACACACAACATTTCTATTTATTTTGACGTAGTTCATTAAACCTGCAGTATGAAATAAAACGTTGTATTTACCTCGAACGAAGAAGTGTTTTTAAAGGTACTCACAAGTAATTCCGGCCTCGGCTAGGCGCCTCGGCCGTAAACAACTTGCTCGTACTTTAAACTTCACTTCTCGTTCTAGATAAATAATATACTATTATGTGATTAAGCACATAAAATAACACCTGTTGGCTACTTTATGAGCCTAATCACATAAAATGACACTTTTACCTTGTCAATGGAGGCACATAAGTTGTCACTTTTGTGACGTTTGCGGATAAAATACATAACGATACACGTCCGGTAGTTACTTGTAACTCGTTTAGACATTCTTGACTCGGCTCCTAACGTCGCCTCGTCCATAATGTCTAACTCGTTACAAGTAACCTACCGGACTTGTAACGTTAAATACTATTCCGGTCGTCCAAATCGGCTTGAAAACGCTATTTGCCAGCATAGGCTAGAAAATAGAAACTAGGGATTTTTCAATGCAAGCTTTCGCATGTTCGTTGGATTTGTCACCGCCCCGAATAGCAGAATAACTACCATTAAAACATCGGAAAAATTACAGGGGGGCCCCTTGGTATAGGGCAACGACAATAACAAAACCCCCTTTAACAGGGGGGCCCAAGGGGGCCCTTTAAGACATGGGGGGGGCTTTCGACATGTGGAGCCCTTGAAACAGGGGGGCCCAAGGGAGCTGTTTGAGACACGAGGGCCCCCATGTGTTATGAAGCCCCCCTTAGACTTGTGGGGCCCCAGCGACATGGGGGCCCAAGGGGGCTGTTTGAGACACGTGGGCCCCCATGAGGCTGAGGCCCCCCTACAAAAGTGAACAATGAAAATCTTTTGTCGGCCGAAAAAGTTTCGTTTATCACGCGGCCCGAAACTCTTTTGCAAGTGTTTGCACTTGTGAAGTCTCGGCTACGCCTCGCCTCCACAAACTGTGCTCACACTTGCAAAATGACATTTTCTGGCCTTGTAATAAAATATACTATTCCAGTCGTCCAAATCGGCTTGAAAACGATATTTGCCAGCCTAGGCTAGAAAATGGAAACTAGGGATTTTTCAATGCAATTATGTTATGTTCGTTGGATTTGTCTCCGCCCCGAATAGCAGATAACTACTATTAAAACATCGGAAAAATTACAGGGAGGAGCCCTTGGTATAGGGCAACAACAATAAGAAAGCCCCCTGTTATAGGGGGCCCAAGGGGGCTCTTTAAGACATGGGGGGGCCCTTTCGACATGTGGAGCCCTAGAGACCGGGGGCCCAAGGGGGCTCTTTAAGACACGAAGGCCCCCATGCGATATGAGACCCCCTTTAGACTTGTGGGGACATTTGCGACATGGGGGCCCAAGGGGGCTTTTTGAGACACGTGGGCCCCCATGAGGCATGAGGCCCCCCTACAAAAGTGAACAATGAAAATCTTTTATCGGCCGAAAAAGTTTCGTTTATCATACGGCCCGAAACTGTTTTGCAAGTGCTTGCACTTGTGAAGTCTCGGCTACGCCTCGCCTCCACAAACTGTGCTCGCACTTGCAAAATGACATTTTCTGGCCTTGTAATAAAATATACTATTTGCGGTCAAAGTGGTTTATTTAGATTTTTTTTTGGTGGCTCATCCTATGTAAATGCATATTCATGTTTAATTTGTAACTACTAAAAAATTGGAAGGCAAATAGTAGATTATTAAATGAGCATATAATGGTGGTCACTATACACGAGAATGGAAATTAAAATACGAGCCGCAGGCGAGGATTTTAACCATTCGAGTGTATAGTAGCCACCATTATATGCGAGTTTAATACGACGTTTTATCTACAACTGCACTTTTAGAATTAAAACTAGAAATTAAACCTTGTTAAAAACTTGACGTTGAGAAAAAATGTTAATATTCATTATTTCATGGCCAGTTAATAATAATTCTTAAAAACCTATCCTGACTGTCTGTGTTCAAGAGACCTAGTTAAGTATTCATAGGTTACATGTATAATACGTCAATTAAATCGGTTCTAGATAAAGAAATAAAGAAAGAATAAAACAAACCCTGTGAAAAACTTGGTGTAGAGAAGAAATGTCAACAGTTGTCAATATTCATTATTTCATAGCTAGTTAATAATAATTCTTAAAAACCGGGCCTGGGTGTCTGTGTTTAATAGACCTAGTTAAGTATTCATAGTTACAAGTATAATACGACAATTATTAATCAGTTGTAGATAAAAGTACATTAAGTATGAAGAAAAAACTAATGGACTTGACTGGTTTATTCTAAGTATTTAAAAAAAAATGAGAAGTAAATAAAACAAAAATTAATTAAACATTTAAAATGAAATGTTTATTGAATTTAAAGAACGGAATACAATAGAAAAAACTAAAACCAAACATTTTATATTATATTTTTATATTTTGCGCTATTAATTATCACTAAATTCTGACGCAGAAGATAGAAAGGTTCTGTGGTAATTTTTAATATCTTCGTAAAACCATTGGTCACACTGTGGCACATAATTTTTGGCCAAGCTTATCACATGGTCCAACTTTTTCTCTTTGAGCTTTCTTCTTTCTTCATATAACTTATTTTCATTAGTCGGGAGTGCTATGTTCTGCAGATTTCGCTTGTCCACTAAATTAAATTCATTAAATATAGGGAATGACACTGATTCGCTACATTTAAATGATATGCCAGCATCAAATTTTTTGTATTTGATCAATCTATATTTTGATAGGGTAAATTTATTATTCTTTCTCGAAGGGTTCTTTACAAAAAACGGTTGCAAATGAACCTTAAAATTCAAAAACATATCCTGTGTTACAGTGATCACTTTAAAATTCTTGCTCGTTTTTCGAATAATTTCCATGTAGTCTTTCGGTAAATATATTTTGTCGTGTTTTCGTTTTTCTTGCTCTATAATCCCAAAGCTTCTGTCACAGGGCAAAAAACTATGCCCTGGTTCAGGGTACCTATGCTGTATTAGCCGAAACTTTTCAGTTGCTACGAGCGTGTACAAAAATTGTACCAGAACATAATTTTTATTTTGTGAAGCACAGTTATCGGTATATATGTATATATCTGTTACTTCTGGACGAATATGATTATTTAAGAAGTGTAAAAGCAAACTGGCTACATCATTTTGTCCCTTTGCAGCTATGGTTTCATCGTAAACGTAAAGGAAACTTTTACCTGTACTTCCAACATGTATGCAAAAATTGTATACCCAAAGTTGGATTTTATAAAACACTTCTCCACTCGATGAAACCGGAAGCGGTAAGTTTTGCTGAAAATCAAACGTTAACACTTCTACAGATGCATTATTTTTGGAGGAAGCTGTTTTATCTTTGATATCACTGTAAAAAGTTTCTGCCTTAACAATATGCATTTTCTTTTCCATTTCCAAAGCCCTTTTTTGTTCATCTGTATCAGCAGCATCAATTTTATTCAACAACGTATCACATTTCTGACATGTGTCAGATTTCGGCTTACCAAAAGAGATTTTAAAATGTTCTGTGAAGAATTTTCTAAAATATTCATATTTTACGATCGGGTTAATATTCTGATGTTCATGTAACAACTGATATTGTTCAGGCTCGTTTTTCAGCAAATACAGTTCATGCATTTTGGCTACACTTAAGAGAGGCGAGAGGTAATAGTGGTAAACGTTGTCTTTTCTGCTGTAATGAGACTTAAATATATCTCGGGTAACTGAGAATGTGCTGTCGTATCTTTCCATTGGTACCTTCGGTAAGTTTATTGGGTCTTGAAACATGTTTGCCTCTTCTATCTACTGGTAGAGTCCCATTTCCCACGGCCAGGGGCTCGTTTCATAAAAAACTTGTCACTTGTAATACAAGTGTGTAGTCAAGGAAGAGCTTCATTGATTGGTTGCTGCTTAGGAACGAATTGGTTTTACAAGTGACAAGTTTTTTATGAAACGGGCCCCAGGTGCTTCTGAAGACGCTCAAGTCGAGCTTTTTTAATACCGTGTAATGACATAAACGCGTTTTTGCAAATTTTACGGTCTTTACCATCAAGTCGAATCTGAAGCAATAATGCATACGGTTACTGAACAGCAATATTGTTACTAAAACTAAAAAAACCTTACTTTGTAAGCAAAAGACGATGTTTTTCCATGCCCATCACCTGAACGTGATCTATGTCGCTGTATTGAGTTCCTTGTTATAAGGCCATACAAGTATGCATCCTGCAAATCTTTTGATGACATACCATAAAAATTACGAAAAATGTCAGTACAGCCTTCATGCCCAATATCATCAAAGCATTTCAGTCTACAGTTGCAATTATTGCCAATCTGTTGTCCGAGTTTATTTATACCAGCCACATTGACATAAGGCTCGCCTTTAACTCGCTTTGCTTTCTGTACGTTTCTTCTCCATAATGCTCTACGTACCAGTTTCTTTTTTCCAGATTGTGGAGTATTAGATGCAGTGTGTTGTTCATTTTCAAACTCGTCTACAGAAGTAAGAGATTCCTCATCTGAGGAAGAGTTTATTGGTGGTTGTATTATTGTGGGATTACGTATTTTTTCATTCCCTGGTACGTAATCCACATTGCTATCCGTATGTGTACCTTCATAGGGGTCGTGTTCACAATCACTTTCACTATCTGATGCCATTGTTTAACTCGTTGTCCGCGCCGATGAAATTGACAGTAATACATGACAACCATTTATGTAATTTTTTTTTCATTTAAACCAGAACACACTCCGCATTTTTAAACTGCCTTCAGAAGCTGATGCTCATGCCAATACCACTAGTCAATCAGTCAGTTGTAGATGCAGATAAATTAGTGTCATCGGCGCGGACAACGGTTTAACTTATTATTAAACAGAAAGTCGAGTAAAAATTATCGCAGATTTAACTGTGCAATATTTGACAGTTCTATCAGTCACTGTCAGTACTGTGCAAAAACCTGTCAAGTCCTGGACATGACCGATTCTTGCAGAGTATTGAAAAACAGTCAACCGACTATATACCACAGTACGTGCAGTTATTGAGTTAAAGAGATGGGTTTATGCAGAGGACAATTCAGAATTTAAAACTGTGCAAGAATATACGATTAACTAATTTCAGGCAAAAAGTGGACTTGACCGGTTTATGCATTGCACCCCTGAATTAGAGGCTTCTAAGTTAATAAAAGAAGCTACGCAAACGACACCGACAAGGGCTTCAAAAAATCGAGTTGCATTGAAACAAAAAAACTTTGATGGTTCCAGTGGGCAATCAGAATACAAACAAGCCACAACAGAAGTTGATGATGGAAGCATTTTTATGGTGTCATTAGTGCCAATAAAATTAATTTCAAATAAGTCGAAAAACATTGTGATATGGCAAAATCCACGGACTTCTTCCATTAGATACTGCAGGCCAATCAGGTTTAGATTTGTCAAAAAGACAACTGAGTTGACAGTGAAAGAAAGAATGTTTTGAAGACCAGATAAAAGCATTGAACACAGCGAAATTGATTTTCTCTGGACATGAGATTGCAGTTCATCATCAACTTGTATTAACAATGGTGGACGGAAAGGTATGCAACGCGATCACGGGAACAAGTTCAACGCAACGGTGTTGTCTTTGCTGTCTTTCCTCCAAAGATTTCAATGATTTAAAAAAGGTATTGTCGACACCTATTAAACCATCGACTCTCGAATTTGGATTGTCTATTCTACACGGATGGATACGATTTTTTTAATGTGTTTTGCACCTTGCTTATAAATTACCAATAAATGTCTGGCAAGCTCGCAAACCAGAAGCCAAAGAAATCGTCAAAAACACAAAGAAGAAAATTCAAAGCGATTTTAAAGAAAGACTAAACCTCATAGTTGACAAACCTAAACCAGGCTTCGGAAGCACAAATGATGGCAATACCGCAAGGCGTTTCTTGCAAAATACGGCAATTTCTGCAGAAATAATAAGAGTAGATGTCGATGTGATAAAAAGATTTCATGTTATCTTACAAGTTTTGTCATCTGGATACAAAATAAATATTGAAAGGTTTAAAAAGTTTCCTTACGAAACTGCCGAGATATTTATAAAAAAATACGAATGGTACCCAATGCCACCTAGTGTACATACAATTTTAATGCATGGGCCTATTATAATTGAAAATGCACTTTTGTCAATTGGTCAACTTAGCGAAGAGGCGCAAGAGGCACAAAATAAAGATTTCAAACTTTTTAGACGAGGCTATTCACGAAAAGTTTCGCGGGAGACCAGTAATGAAGACATTTTAAATTTACTTTTATTGTCTTCGGATCCAGTTATCTGTAACTATAGAACAGCTCCAAGAAGAAAACTAAATTTGTTTGACAGTTGTGCTCTACAAATGCTGGAACCACCAAGCATAGAACTAGATGCAGAAGGTTCTGCAGCAGAAAATTCTGAATAGGAAGATTCCGAAGAAGATTCAGACAAAGAATCTGAATTATTTTATTGATTCAGAAATACAAATGTTTTCCTCTGATTTATTTTACAGTTATCTTTTGGTATTAATTAGTTTTTACGAGTATTATAATAATATGTATAGTCGTTTTCAATGACATCCGTGCTGTCAGTGTCATTTTTAATATGTTGCTGCAGATTATACGAATATGATACGCACAAATTCCTACGTAGTGGTCAGAATATAAGCAACTCCTAGTTAAAAAAGTGTCAAACAAGAAATTGAGGTTATGGTAAATGAAAACTTATATTTCGCAAAACACCAACAATAAACAAGAACTGAGTCTTCAACGTAGTTTAAAACACGATTAAAAATCATCCTCGTGTTACGGGGGCGGCGGTTACTCTAGGAGGTACTGGGACCGATGCACACCACCGACGTCGAAGAGAGTTTGGTGAGAGTAGAACTCGCACCTGGTGATGCCTTCTCGATGACATTGTCCACAGGAATTGGGTCGTTCGTCTTTTCTAGTCTCTCATTGTTTTCAGGATTCGGTCAACGAAATTATAATGGAGAAACCTTATTAAATGCAATGTTTCCCATGTAATTGCGACAATCTTCCTTAATAATTTTTTGGAAATGCTCAATTCTGTTTCGTCAAAGCTTCTCGTCAATAAAGCTTTGTTTTCTCGATACTGCTCCCTGTCATATCCCTCTTAATCTGCTTATTGTAAAAAATGTTTGTAACACCCCAACCCAATTTTGGGTTAGATCATTCACCAGGGGTTTGATAATTTCCCAAAACTGCTTTTTGGTCCATTGTTCCGCAAATGATACATCTCTGTCTGCTAACCACTTTTTGTAGACGTCTTTGTTGGAGTTAAATGCTGGATTTTTCAATGGTTTTACAGAGTGATAAGGCGCATTGTCCATTGCAATTAAGAAGAAGTAGCTCTTCTTTTCCAACTCCAGGAGTTAATTGTAACTAATGCTAATAGTGAATAATTTGAATTTGTCAATTTGACGCGTTATGGTAAATTGCCAAATTAGGAAATTCAAAATTACTAAACTGAAACAGCAAGTGATACCAACACACTGTCAACCTGACAGCACGGATGTCGTTGAAAACGACTCTAGGTTCATTCATAATAAAGCGGATTTTTTTATCAGTTTATTCGATACCTTGCGTGGTGTATCAGCAGCATGTGAAATGCTTATTTTCATCCATGTTTGGTTCCTCTTACCATCTATTTGATAAGTTTAACTTACATTTGTGAAATAGTCTTTATCCGCAAACGTCACAAAAGTGACAACTTATGTGCCTCCATTGACAAGGTAAAAGTGTCATTTTATCTAATTAGGCTCATAAAGTATCCAACAGGTGTTATTTTATGTCTAAGGGGGTTCTGATGCAGTCTTAAAAGTCGCGTATATTATGCCGTAGAATTTGTAAAATTGTGACTTTATCTTAAATCCGAAGAAGCTGAAATTTACCATATAAATACATCAAGGGTTCCTCTAGGGTGCTAGGGAAGTATTTTTCAAAAATTTTGAAAATTAGATTTATTTGGTCTTTTCGAAACTTACCCTCTTTAGAGCGCAAAGTACAGCTTGCTACAACACCCGATCAAAAATATAAGCCTCTACCACTCTGCTACAATTCATTGTGAATCAACTGTCCCTAATAGAAATTCAAAAAAAGAGATTTGAGGCTTTTTATTTGAAAAATTGTACCCCGCTGCATGAACAATTTCCCGACAATTCTTAATGCGGACGCCGAATACGAGTGGTCAACGTAGAGAACTTTTAGAGCTAAGGGGGGTGTTAAGAGTATTAAGAGTAATTTCTTTAATCTGCTTTATCTTCTCTCCCTCCCACCTCCATTCATTCTCTTCATCCCTTTTCTTTCTCTTGTTAAACATAGACATTTTTGTGTTTTGCGCATTCACTTCAAACTTTTTCTTCTCCATGTATTTTTCTAGGTTCTTTATCATTTATTTCATCTCTCTTTCATTATTTCCCATATCATGCGCAAAAGCCATCCTCCACACTTTCACTCAACCTACTACGCACCTGTGCTCTCTCTAACATTCCATCTATATCTGCCACTTACATTGTGAGTACTGAGTACATGTATTATTATATGTGCAACCTACTGATCTGTTTGAAGTCGGTGCCAAGCCAAAGAGGTGAACAAATTTGTAACCTATTGTCATTATACAAATATATCAACAACGTTATAACGACGTCTGCCCCGCACGTGTCTGTCCGTTTGGGTTGTTTTGCTCAGCGCGAGCCCCCCATCCACGCTCACGCATTCCGGCGCGCGCGCGGTGAGACTTGCGATGTGGCGGGAGCGGACAGCCTATCTATCTACTACCTACTTATTTGGCTTGGCTTGGCTCCCCTTATGGTCAGAAACCATTTTTTTTCTCTCTCAATTGATTTAGTTCCACACCCCCTTCTCTGTTATTGTAGCTTTTATCTCTCCCTCTTCTGTCTCTTCTTGCATCTACATGTCTGTTTTCTTTGGCAACATACAATCCCTCGGGCCTGACGGCCTGGATTGTAACAGCGTTGCCCACGGTTATTAACATCCTTATAATTCCCTTAATACATAAATAAGTATATAACTACATAATATCTCAATTAAAAGAACAAATAATACAGTTAATAATAGCCGACATACTCTCTTATCTGAAGAAGATAATGTGATGTTTACAAAATGTTATTTTTTGATTTTTGAAATCAAATAATGATACAGAACTAACAGACTTCCAAAATCAAATAAAATACATCACGATACACGATATACCTATGTCCGGGAAATTTCCACATTTCCCTCTGTATATTGCAATAAACAACACTCTGTTTTTATTCATATGTGACATTACATTAGGTGTTTATTAACTTATAAAAAAAAAAAAAAAATAATTGAAAGACATTGTCAAGATCAGTACAGCAGTGGCCGAGTACAGACCTGGCATATAACGTAAAACCATGATACATGATACCGTGATAAAAAGAAAAGTGTCGAATCAGCTGATCGAACAGGCTGAAATCTTAAAATGATTGCGTCCAGTTCATTCCATAAAGCAGGAAATATCACAAGCCACTGACAAAACCGACTTGGCGGACTGCACTTTGATAGCATAGGATAAATGTTTAGACTTGTACGAGTCGGAAAGAAACAGAAGAATTTAGCTCCACGTGTTTTTTATCTGGTACAGCGTGTTTCAGTTTACTTTTTGACGTTAATACCGCCTTAATTACAAAAAGTAAGTGACACTTTAACCTTGTCAATGAATTCTTTCAAATTTTTACTAAATTGTTGTTTTCTAATTTATTGAAAGTGAAACTAGCGAGGTAGTGAATGGGACGCGTGTAAATGAAACGACTAGGTAATCTTGTAGGTAGTTTTGTAGATATAAATACCTTGAGACTTCGCGAGAGTTATAAATTGAATTTATTCATCTATATCTATATCTATCTATCTTTCTATCTATATACACAGGGTGTCCCAGTACTAGCGCCCCAGAGAAAACTGGAGAAATCTCCCTGATGCACAGATAAATATTCTTAAAGAAAAAAATTGTTAGCTCAAATGGTATTGAAGAAAAGAACATTTTAATTTGACCATATTTCTCATAATTTCTGTTGCTAGGTTTTATACTTATACTCAAAGCCTATTTTTTATTTGTTAATGATCCAGTCAACTAAATCTTAAAAACGTCAGTGTCAAAATCAAATTTCATTACATCGCTCTGACCCCTCTAACATGTATTCTGTCGCTGATTATATGGAAATAATTTACGGGGAATGTGGACGAAATGCTAGACAAGCAGCGAGGATGTTTGCCGAACGCTTTCCTGATAGAAATCATCCGGATCACAAAGTGATACTAAAGGCCATGGCACGAAAAATCAAAACAGGTCAAGTTTTATCAGACAGAAGGAAAGTTGGTGATGCTGACAGGACTGTACGTACTGTTGAAAACGAAGAGGTTATTTTAGATGTTTTTGAAGACGGAACCAGAAGTATCAGAGATGCAGCTCAGAAATTGAATATTTCTAGATCTTTTATTCATCAAGTACTAAAGACTGAACAAAAATATCCCTTCCCCTATACGCGTGTGCAGCATTTACAACCAGAAGATTACCCTTCTAGACGACATTTTGTACCTGGCTTCTAAATCAAGAAAAAATGTATCTTATTTTTGTTTTCGAACGAATCGATTTTCGGAAGGCAAGGATGTTACAATGCCCATGATGAGAGGAAAATCCACACGCTCTTTTTGAAAGAGCATTCCAGGAACGATTTCCAATAAATTTGTGGGCAGGTCTATTAGGAAATCGTGTGGTATGTCATCGATTGATTGAGAAATGAGCACCTAACTATAACCTTCTTCTTTAGGTAGGACCTTTTGAATTTCCTGGCCGTTTAACTGGGCAAATTTATACGAATTTCGTGAACACAGAACGATTTGCTGGAAGACATGCCGCTTGTTTTTCGCATTAATGACTGATTCCAGCACGATGGCCCAACACCACACTTCAGCCGAGAAGCTCGAGAAGTTTTAAATCAACAATACCCTGACTGTTGGATAGGTCCCCACATTTAAATCCTCTGAATTTTTTTCTTTGGGGACAAATGTTGTCTACAGACCCGTTGGAACACAGGAACAGCTCAGGGGCCAGGTTCAAGAAGCTCTTGCCACAATTACCCCTCAAATGATTACAAACCCTAAGTTGAGCCTTTTTCGGCGAGCACAGTTATGTTTAGAGATGAACGGTGGGCATTTTGAACACTTGCTCTGATTGCTTTGTTGTCCCTTTTTGACAATATTCTTTTTCTGTTATAATTAGTTTGTATATACCCTTTCCTCTTGTTTTTGTAGTGGTACATAAGTTCGTGTACGTTAAATAAAAACGGTTCTTTCAGAACCCCCATTTGTTATTTTATAAAGACAAATAACACTAAAAAACATACAATTGCAAGGGTGACATCTACCTTAACCTACGTGTTGGAACTTTGGTGTGGATGTCACTCCGACAGTACGATAGCCTAGTAACAGATTTATGTTATACCAACACCTGGACCTTCGCTTTTTGGGATTGGTGAGTTGAAAAAGTGCAACAGCGCTGTTATGTAAGCCAAAAATTTGTCTTTGTTTGCATTTTCGGGATCCACATTGTCGTCGGCATTTGTCAGTTTCCTCTGGGGCGCGAGTTCTGGGACACCCTGTATATAAAAATGTTGTGTTGGTTTGTGTATGAGTTAAAAACTCGAAAAGTTCTGCACCGATTGAGCTCAAATTTTGACACAATATACAAACCGCTTCAAGGATGATTCTTATCTACATCTCACGTCAGTAACATACCCGCGACTGCGAGATAACAGCTTTTTTAACGGTCAGCTGTGTATCAATGACAGCCGCTGTCACAAGTGACAGGAAACATTACATGTTGTGAAATTACATAAAATAATGCCTCGCAGAATAACACATTTGAGTCGTGTCGCACTCGCCACACAGAAGAATCGAGAAGACGGCTTTTGAATACGATTGAGGAAGAACAGGCATCCGTACGAAAGAGGAACAGACGAAGCACCATCCAGATGCGGAACGCGGAACCAGCAGAAAGACGAGCAGCCAGGCTTGAGGATGCACGATTGTGAGCACAGCAGTCGCCTTCTGCAGCAACAGATTTGGTTCGTTTTCAACGGAATGAACGCGAGAGGGTGAGGGTAGCTGAAACACGTACCCAAAGAACAGCAGATCTAAATCTGCAATACAATCGTCTTGCATTCCGGTACAATCCAGCTGTTGATTATAGTTCAAGTCGTCATGTTGTCATAAAGTTCAATAATGAAACGAAAGGGATGTGTTGCGCTGGCGGAAAAATCAAATTGCTTCAACTTGAAGCACCACCACCTATCGAACATCAAGAAATGCATCTATTGCTTCCAAATGATTTCCATTTGGTGCGGAAATTGTGACTGCCGAAAGTTCTTTGAAATTTTGACATAATGTTGCATGCGAATACCTGCGTGGTTTTATATACCTATAGGAACGGGAACGGGAGCGTGAACGGGAAAGAGTAATTCCTGTATGAAAACGAATACTTCATGAGCGAAGCCATGACGGGTCAACTAGTTTTCTATAATTTTGCAATTGAAAATGTAAGACAATAGTATATTATATGTATAAGTAAGCCTTTAAAGCACGTGCGACGGGTTTAAAAGCACGAGGCGAAGAGTTTATGTGTGATTAAAACGTTTGCAATCATTATAAAGTATTGAAATTGTGCTAAATCAAAGGATGTAAGTTCAAACAAATATGTTTTAATAATTTGCAAGTTGTAAGCATAGAATTTTGATTGATGATAATGGAATTTAATAATAATATATATTTATTTGCCAACAGGACAAGCCTAAAAAAGGCAAAATTTACAAAACCACTTAAACTAAACAGGTACATTCTACAAATAGTCTATAAAAAGAAGACTTAAACCAAACAAAAAAATAGGTATTCTAAACGCACAAATCAGAACGTAATTTTTTTTTAAACTGACTCAAATTGCAATTGAAAATGTCAACACAATGGGGCAATTCGTTTATTAATCGAGCCATTCTCATAGATGGAGAGTAATAAGCATAATTCGTTCTGTGAAAATCAATGGCCAAAATCTCAGTACATCTAGTATTGTAACTTGGGACGCGAATATTGAATATAGAAGTCAACTCAGGGCAATCAAAATAATTTTGAAAAATTTTGAAACCAAAAGCACTTTGCGTCTTGATTCAAGAGAATCCATACCCAACAGCTTAAGCCGGTCTGTGTACAAAATGTTTTGTTTATTAATTTTCAATTTGCATAAAACAAAATTAACCAGCTTTCTTTGAACACCTTCAATACGATCGTTATTGTTTTTATAATAAGGATTCCATATCACACAACCATATTCTAATATAGTCCGCACTAGTGAGTAAAATAGTTTTAAAATGACCATTATATTGTTAAAATTTTTACATTGTCTTTTAATAAAGCCCACTAATTTTAATGACCTGCTTATTATGTTATCAATATGAAGGCTGAATTTTAAACGCGAATCCATAATGATACCAAGATCTGATATAGATTCAACCCTTGTCAATTTCTTGGCCCCAATAAAATAATCATTTTTTGTAAAAGATTTTTTCCACGAAAATGATATTACCTTACATTTAGCAATGTTTAAATCCATATCATTTCCAATGCACCATTTATTTAAAGCTTCAAGATCTTTTTGAAATTTGATGGCGTCGTTTTCATTATTTATTTCTAAAAAAAGTTTTAAGTCATCCGCAAATAACAAGAATGAAGCGAACATAAAGCATTGAACAATATCATTAATAAATAGTAGAAACAATATCGGACCAAGATGGCTTCCTTGTGGCACGCCTGAGGTTACATGAATCTCTTTGGACAAAAATCCATTAAGTTGGACATACTGGGTTCTACCAATCAAATAAGAAGCAAGCCATTTCAAAACTTTCCCCATTACCCCATATCTACACAGTT
Organism: Diaperis boleti; assembly: GCA_963583935.1. NCBI lineage: Eukaryota > Metazoa > Arthropoda > Insecta > Coleoptera > Tenebrionidae > Diaperis > Diaperis boleti. The sequence continues at coordinate 31,987,920 of OY757242.1, read as the reverse complement.
TTGTAAGCAGTAGTGAGATATTTACACGATCAAAGGCCTTGCAAAAATCAGTGTAGACTGCATCGACCTGGTTTCCTCGTTCAAGAGTCTGGATAATGTAGTTATTGTATACAAAGAGATTGGTGATAGTACTGCGTTTGGGCATGAACCCATGCTGATTGATAGAAATTACGTTTCTAAAAGTTGACATCAGTTTATCAGTAATAATTGAATCCAAAATTTTACATAACGAAGAGATAGAGCAAATTGGTCGATAATTATGAATATCATTTCTAGTTCCAGACTTATATAAAGGCAAAATGTAAGACTTCTTCCATTTATCTGGACAAGTTCCAGACTTTATGGACAATTGAAAGATATGGGTGACAGGAAGAGCCAGAGTTGGACTGCATAGTTTCAAGAAATAGGCCGGGATGCCGTCCGGACCTGGATTGGTACTGTTATCAAGTGAGATTAATTTGGTGAAGACAAGGTCACATGTGATGTCTATATCAGCTATGTTCTGTGAACAATCAAAGTTAGTGAAGTTTCCATAGACTTTTGGGTTTGAATTCCCTTGATTAACGTAAACACTTTGAAAATGGCCAGCGAACATGTTACATATGGTTACCGGATCGTTTGATTTTTTGTCGTCAGAATACATAAAACTAGGAACTCTAGTTGTTTTCCTCATTGAGTTGACATAATTCCAGAAATATTTAGAATTTTTGATTTTTGATGGGATGAATATTTAGACAGTACTGCAACTAACACACCACCTCCTCTTGAGTTTTCACTTGAAGTGGTGTCACGATCTCTTCTATAAACTGTATAATCACCATTGAAGATTTCAGATGTAGCGATACTTTCATCAAGACCAGTTTCAGTGAGAACAATTATATCGTAGTTTAAATTAACATTATTATGTAGTACTTCCGTAGTCTTAGTTCTAAGACCGTTTACGTTTTGATACAGTATATGAGTATAAGTAATATCCCGATAAACCTGAAGTGCTGCTATTCGTCTGTTGTTAACATCGCACTTTGGGAAAAATTCGATTTGTCACTAGCGGGAAATTCAGCTGGCTCAGATTTGTCGATTGGACGTCTCGACCTGGGCTGATAAAACTTTCTTCTGTGAAAGAAACGCGTCACGTACGTTCCTGCCGGCCACATGTTAGGATTCATGATCGATTCTTTATTTGTTATGTCGACCATAACTTTAAAAGATGAATAATACTGTGGGAATTTTGATTCAAGTTTATCGCAGACTATTTCTGGGCAGATGCTACGGAATGCATCAGTCAAGTCCTCACATTTTGTGTCCGGATGCAAACGGGACACATATACAAAGGCTTTTTTAGGTATGGATTTGAATTTTAACGTCTCGCTATTATTTGATCCAAGAATATAGTCACTGTTCTGCTTCCTCTTAGAGTTTTTATGTAGAGCTGATGTTTCATTTCTGGTGGTATTTTTCAACTTCTGTGACTTGATCATGGCAACTTCCTTTTGAGTTCGTTTTGCACTTTGTTCTTCGGTGTGTACTATAATGTCTGCCACCTGTATTGCGGGCTCTTCATTCTCCGTGGACGAATCATCGGAACCGCTAGAAATGTGTACCGCAGGTTTATGGATCCCCGAGAAACGTCTTGGATTACTTGGTCTTCGATTATTTATATTTATAGCAGCTGATCCGCAAGTCTCAAAAAAGTTATCTTCATGCACATTGAAAGTGTGCTTATCGCTAACGGTTTTTTGTGGAATAAGCGATTTCCGATTTTCAACCATATTGTGTAGGGGTCGGTTATAATTATTCGAATTGTTAGCTCTTAATTGAACTATTTCTGACTTCAAAATTTTTAATTCGGATTGTAATTGGTGAATAAGCGATGTTTGACTCACTATTAATACTTTGCAGTCGTTGATCTCGTTGTACATTGAAGCACAGTCGCATCCCCAGGCAAATTCTTCAAAAAAATTTCCAAGGCACTTGGTGACTACATCCTCAATGGCACTTGGAGATGACTTCTTGCTGGCAGCCTTAGGCATTGCGATTAACAATATAACAACACAATTTATCAACACTAACGCAATTAGGAGACAAAATACGGGAGTACCGCACTCCACTGCGGTATGTGTAGTCCACTCCACTGCGGTATGTATTTATTGATTGAATGGTGGTGATGTATTTCTGAATTCAGATACTGTAGGACTTGATGGTAGAGGCGAAACTAGTAGTGAAATACATAAAGATTATGAAGCTAAACTGTTGATAAATATCCCAACCGATAAAGAAATGAACCATGAATTATTAAGCCTGTTAACAACAGAGGAGGACAGAAGTGCAAATAAATTCAATGTTTTAGATGATTTAGACGATTCCACATACGAGCCTTCCTATGATGACGAGGCTTCAGATGATGTCCAAACTAAGGCAAACATTTCATGCAAATTTGAGGAAATTTTCAACGGCAGCGGGAAAAATGTAATAAATAACACGGAATGTATCGACTGCTAACACTCTCGGCAAGAGACAAGCCTCGGCTCGTACTCACTTGCCTTGAATGTTAACATGTCTTTACATTCCTTGTTACTTAAATAACTATTAGTAACCGGTAATAATATAATTGTACCGAAATCACCATTTTGAAAAGTAAAAAACAGTTTTTAGCGTCTACCGTAAAATCACGTTTTTGGACTTGTGATTTGCGAATTAGGCCGACGAAATATTGAACAGCGTAATCTAATAATTGATCTTGTGCAGTTTGTGGAAAAACATTCACACAAATAGCAATAATTCACAAATTAAATTCTCTTAAGCTTCGTTTCATTGCAACAACGTTCACTAGCATAGCTTCAAGTCTATTACTTGGAGGTAGAACTTTACACAATGTGTTTAAATTGCCTATACCCATTTTAGAAAATTCTGTAGCAAATATTACCGCAAACAGTAGCTATGGACGTGACATACATTCATCATCATTGATAATAATTCAGTACCTTAGAAGCATATGGATCCATGTGCATAATAGGAAATTTCCAATAAACAATTAGTTTGTATTTATTATTGTATTATGCTTCTAGGACAATACGGATTTGGTTCTTTAAAAAAAGTCACGGATTGTTATTGTCAATTTATACACACTCGATTTTTTAGATAACGTAATAATGTATTTAATAAAATAGATTGGCATATTTAACTCAGTTTTGATAAAAAGTGGAGTTGGATCCATATGCTTCTGAGGTACTGAATTATTGATGAAATTTCTATGTGCCCACTCCAAGTGTTGAAAATCATAGATAGATTATTGCGGGATCTATGCGATGAAAATGATAAACATAAGCCATTTGGAGGGAAAACGATACTCCTATGCGGTGATTTTCGTCAAATCGTACCAGTTGTCCCACATGAATCACGTGCAACTTTAATTGAAAATTGTGTCTGGAGTCGGCATAAATTTCTTTATTTTCATAAAGTTACGTTTACTCAAAATATGAGACCCTCACCAAATGAAATAGTATTTGTCCAATTCTTGAAAAAAAAAATGGTAATGATGAAGCCCTATAATTCCCTCAGTTTGGTGAAAATATTATTGAAATACCTCAGCAATTAATAGGAGATGAAAATAATATTATGGTGTATGGGAATATTTCCGCAAACATACTCTAAGATAACATATTGAGGTCAGTTATTTTAGCACCTAAAAATGACGAGTGTTCTTTAATTAATACTGCTATACTTAATCGAATACCAGGTGAACACAAAACATATCATAGCTACGATAAAATAATTTGTGATGATGACAATGAAATCCAGTAGAGTTTTTGAATTCTTTGACTATTAATTGCTACCACATAAGTTAGTATTGAAAGTTAATTGCATCGTTTTACTGATCAGAAACTTAAATACAAGGGAAGCATTAGTGAGTGGAACAAGAATGCATCAAGTGTTTTTACACATGGTCAATTGTACGTAGCAGCAAGTAGAGTTCGGTCATCCGATGGTTTGAGATTTTATATCTCGGAATATAACGGTCATGGGCATTTAGCAAATGATGAAAGAGTTTTTACAAAAAACATCGTTTACAAAGAAGTCTGAATCATTAAATTAACTTTCAAATTATTTTACCTTCAATGGACGACATTTATTTATCTATTATTTCTCATACTGTAAACAATTTGATTTTTTATTTCTTATTCAATAACATCAAGTTCGATCAATCGATACGAAAAAGAATACCAACAATTTTGTGTGGAAAAAGGCACATAAAGGATACAGGAAGTGCAAGATGATGTTATGTTAGGATATTTTTTGGATGTAAGGTTCTTAGTGCAAAACTTTTATTTTTACGCAATAATGGTATTCTAGAAATTTCGAATTTTTAGTCGAAACAAGTTAGCTGTTCATCACTGGTCCAAATGGTCCATGGCAAAATCTGGTTGTCCATGAGAAAGTAAATATAGCCAAATTTAATAAGTTTGCGGCGTTTTTGAAGAAATCGAATATTGGATATCTACCAAATCAATCTAAAACCCTTACAAGGGAGGAAATGAATCGATTTTTAAAAGAAGCACTTCATAAGGAACATCTTTTATCAAAGGTACAATAAAATTAGGCTGTGATTATCATTCATATAATAGTATATTAAAGTATGAGTGGATAACAAGGTCTTTAAAACACGCGCGAGTTTTCGAAACAAATTAAACACTAAAAACTTAGAAATAATTTTTGTCGTGATAAATCGAAATGGCGTAATAATATTGCCATTAGTTACGACAATTATTATTGTTTACGTTTTTCTCGCGTCCACGTCTGTCATTGCATTTAGTCGTGTCAGCAAAAATCGAGGAAAAATGAGTTAAAACGAGATTTCACCCGATATAGAAGCATTGGCCGAACAAGCGGAATCCAAAATACTACCATCGAAGTCAAAAGACCCATACCTGAAGAAATATGAAAAGTTTTCAAATTTGATGAAGTTATAATGATACCTATATTTCCTTGACAACCGTTAATCGCCTGTATTCGCACGCTCAGGCGTGCTTTAAACGGCGATTCTGATGCAGGTATAATGAAAAAATTATAATTGATTGTAGGTGATTGCAATGATAGGAATTGCTGGACGTTGTCGTCGAGAGTATTGATGACGTAGAAGATACCGGATCTCAATTAGTAATTACGATTCCACACTGTAAAACAAACGTCCGAACAGCGTTCTCTGTGAGAAATGAAGCGAACGGAATCAATTATTGCAGTACGAGCGAAAAATTTACAAAAAAAAATTGATATATTTTTTGGGTATCGACAAGGTAAATGTATTGCACAGAATTTGAATCCACAGCATTGGAGGAACACCAAAGAAGATTGTGCTTTTTAACCGACTTCAAAAAAGGAGGAGGTTCTCTATTCGATTGTATGTTGTTTTTTTTTAAATAATTGTTACTAACATTAAATTACATTAAATTTTTAATCTCATAGGTATTGAAGGGAATTAAGACAAATAACACATGCAAATGACATACATAATTATTACAGAACAAAATTAAAAAAAAATGCAATGTATCGATCAAAGGCAATCACGATGATTTTAGCTCTACTTGCACATATGATTTGCAATAGTTTTTTTGAAATATGTCCAAAGCTTATAGTGGTACATCTAAGTATTCATCGTATATTACAACATCTGTATCTTGAGAAGGTGGCTGGGATTGCTCATGTTTTTCTAAAAAAGTCATTAATTCCGATTTTGGCACTGGTGTTAATGGGTAAGTAAGAACTTTATCTAAATCAAGTTCTTTTTTGAAAGAAATTTGAAGTAGTTGTCCGAATAAGTCTCGCTGCATTCGTAGTTGCATCTCTCCTCGGGTAACAGTAATTTTTTTCTTGTTAGTGATGTCTGCGAAAGTATGGCACATTAATAACTTGGAAATAGCCTGCTCTAATTTGTGTGGGTCGTTTATGCAATTTAGAACAAAATCTTCTCGTTTTTTATTACCTTCTTCTTCTACATTAAACAAGAAAAATTTAATATGTTCGAGTGTTGCTTGACCAATAGAAATTTTGTACAATTCTTTATGTGTAAATTTGCATCAAACGCTTAATGGCATCGATGAATCTGTGAAGGTGTGCTGTACTTTTTTTTATTCGGCTATTCTTAAGATCTGCTGACACATCTTGCTCTTTATTCAGTTCTGTTTGTTTCATTGTATGACTGCGACATCATCGCTGCCTAGCTGAAATCGAATTAGTGATGTGCGAAATTCCAGTCAGCTTATTCGCAGCATCAGCGTTAATGTTTTTCTCAAGAGTCACTATGGGCGATTATGAATGATATAATCGAATTATTTCGATTATGGTTGAATAATCGATCATTCGATTATTGCAACCGAGAGATCATTCGGTTCGAAACAATTACGAATACACATCCAGCCATTCGACAACTCGATTGTCTCGAATCTCGAATCGGAACTCTCGATTGCACGCCGAAACAAAACGAATGATTTTCGAATGATGTTTCACCATCACGAGTTCAAACCACAAACGGACAACAAAGTCATTTTATGCAAGCAACAATACTTTTAGGCTATTGGCTAGGTGGTATAATTTTAGCAGGGATTTTTCGAAAACCGCTGTGCAAGCATTTTAGGACGGGGATTTTTTTAAATTTTCCATCAAGAAATTAGTAATTTCCGAGGAATATTGCGTAGCCCGAAGTTATAAAAGGGTGATACAAAATTTTTTCTCTCATTCTGCAGTTCACTCTGCGCTCCGCAATTTTATTTTCGAGTATTAAGGTGCGTTTACATCTGATAGTTATATCTGGACATATAATATGTCAAGTGTCCGACATAAAATTGCTTTGCCTGTTTACATATCGACAGAAATGACAAGAAATTGATGTCATGGATATGTGTATGACAGTCTCCGAAATCGTGAAATTTGCAATAAATGTACGACCCGTTTACATATACATACAAAATATAGATGTGTCATGTGTCGTACACATCTTTCGTTCTAGACAAAGTTCATTCAGATTCTATCTTGCCATGATGAAAACTTCAAAACGCAAGATAGCAGCAAGTGTAATAATTCTAAATAATATGTCAAAAAAGAAGTAAAAACGTGCGAGAATGGATTTTGAGACGTGAAAATTTAGGTGCCTATAGTCAATTGATGTCTGAGCTCAGTATTGAAGATCCAGCGCAGTTTTCGAATTTTTTAAGAATTAAACCAGGTGATTTCGAAAAGCTTACTTGTAAAATTGGCCCTCTTATATCAAAGCAAGATACCAAATTCAGAAAAGCTATTAGTGCAAGAGAACGACTTGCTGTAACTTTACGATACACACGATTTTGTCTTTTTGTTTTTTTTTTAATTCACTGTTAAACTGATTTGTGGATTTTTCTTTGAATTTCTTCTACTGTGGTGCTACATGCTTCTGCAATTTCCCTTAAGGTTGTCATTTACCAGCGATAGAGCCTATACCAAATGCACGGGAGACATGTTACCATTTCATTGAATTTTACGGGTTTATTTTTGATTATTCGACTATGCGGTTATGAAAAATCGATAAAGGACATCTTAATTTAGGGTAAGACGGTATTACAAAGCCGATATTGGCATTTATTTATTCATAAAAAAATGAACTTGGGTAGAAAATTTAGAATTTAGTGGAGCTTTGGAACGGAAGATGTCGCATTTTGCAGTGGGCTTTGGAGCCGGAGATGTCGGATTTTACAGTGGTCAGGTATAGAATCAAAGCTCTCGACCAACCCGATCATAAAATCATAAAATTGTGCGGTGAGCACAAACACAGCAGGTATTTTTTATGATGCTTTTCAGCTTCCGGAATTCGGAAACTCTCAAAATACGGACCGACCAAGACCAGTTATAAGTAAAAATACTTTGCAGTATTTATCAAAAAAAGTTGCTTGTCTCTGTATAAACGATGAGACCAAGCAAATACAAATAAACAAAACTTTCAGATTCAAGGACAATTAGCAATATATACATATATATGATATAATTCAATGAATTTCATTAATTGATAATTATTAATGATTAATTAACATCCCCGCGCGGTTTTAATTGCACACGCCAAAAATCAAGATAGTTTTGATTGCAGCGTACTTGACTTTTATTGAATTTCACCGGTTTAGTTTTGATCATTAGAATATGCGGTTATGAAAAGTCGATAAAGGACATCTTATTTCAGGGACTTTATTACAAACCCCTTATCAGCATTTGTTTATTCATAAAAAAATTCATGTTGAAATTTGACACAATAAAAGTAAAAAATGTGACACTATAAATAGTATTCAGCGTTGCCTTGAAAATAAAAAATAAAAACATATTTGAAAAATTTAGGTCCTAAGATTGGTTTAAACGATGATGAATGAATAATCTATAATACAATTCAATAAATTTTGCTAAAAATTCACAGGACATATTCCTCAAATCAGACATAATTGTTAATTATGAATTTGTTAATTATTAATAATTAATTGTTGTTATTATTGTTAATAATGTTAATATTGAACACGCCGCTAATGAATCGGAATGAAATCTGCAACGACTTGTCTCCACACACAGTGAAACATGCCTACGCGGTTTTAATTGCACATGTCAAAAATCAGGACAATTTTGATTCCAGCGGAATTCCACAATCATGACCAAACAAAAAGTTTTAATTAACTGTACCCCGTTCTCCAATGCAATGCAATACATTTTCCCGCAATATTTTTTTCAAATTTACTAATTTCAAAAAATCGCTCTCTAGCTGCAAAGATCTATCAAAGTTTCAAGCGATAATCTTCAGAAACAAAAAAGTTATGTTCAACGCCGGGCAGGAATGTACATGCCGCAAGAGAACCTTCGGTCAGAGACCTATGAATGAACCACGAGTGGACCCCTTTATTACGGGTATTTTATTACGGCGAAAGTCCCTATTGTAAAGAAATTGGTCACCCAGGTCATCAATATTCAATTTTAAAGTTTCCAAATAACATGGGTTGTTCGTTTGTCCCCAAAAGCAAAAGGACACTGTAATACCACAAACCAAATCCGACCCAGACATTTTAGTTCTTCTATTCTGAACGAGGTCGCAGCATCTCGCGGCCAAAATTGAAGATTTTATCTCACTTCAACATCGGAAGAAATTTGTCTCTCACTAAATGACAACCTTAACGCATTATGTTTTTTCACTCTATCTTTATAGACTTTCGATGTGACGTCCCATAATTCAGGTTTACCTTGGTACATATTAATCAGTTCTTCTATTTCAACCTTCAACCACTCTTTCTTGTGACCCATGTTCACGAAACTTATTGCGCGACAGTGACACAAAAGTAGACAATAAGCCAACTTTTGCGATTTCTGTCGGGCGAGTTGGAATTTGCAAATAATCAGCGTTTATATCTGGTGGTATAGAAGTGTCGACACATACAGCTGGAAGTTGGAGCATATATGTCCGACATAAATTCGACACTGTTTACATTAGTCAAGATTTCTGTCTGATATAAATATCATGCAATAAATCTCAGATGTAAACGCACCTTTATAATATTTTATTACTTTTTTTAAAATGACTTCAAGAGGAAAACGCTCTTTAGTGTGGCAATTTTTTAATCTCACAGAGAACAATAAATGTGTAGTGTGTACAGTGTGCAAAAAGGAATTTAAATATTTTAAAAACACCACTAATCTTAAAGAACATTTAAAAAGAGTGCATCTTAGTTGTCGGCTCGTGCCTCCTGCAGCTCAGGAAGACCAAGATCATCAGTCCTTTCAACTCCAACAGCTTCTTCACTGTTTCAAGTTCTATGAGTATGAGTACACCCTTAGCAAAAAGGCCATCATCAATTCTAACCCCGAGAAGACCGACAAAACAATTACGTCTGATGGGATCTTTGAGGTCTAACACAGAACTCACAGAATTACAACTAACGAATCTTAATCTTGCGCTGATTAAAATGATCGTTTGGGACTATCAACTCCTTCGAATTGTTGAGGACAAAGGGTTCCAAGAATTGGTAAAAAAATTGAATCCATTATACACTATTCACCATCTCGAAAAATGAGTTCTCAATTGATTCCTGAAATTGTACCAAAGCGAGGTCGAGAAATTGCAACAGAAGTTGTCGTCTGTCGATCACGTTGGAGTTACAACAGACCTGTGGACATCAGACAGTACTAAACATTATATTACTGTCACAATAACATGCCAGCGCCCTGGAAACGAATGAAGTAAAGGGAAGCCAAACTGGCCTGCAGATAGCTTCGGAGTTAACGGACATTTTTAATAGATGGGAAATAAACCAAAAGGTCGTTACTGTAGTTTCCGACAACGAAGCAAACGTTAAATCGGCTATAAACGATCATTTAAAGAAGCACCATTATCCGGCTCATACTCTAAATTTATCAGTGAAAGATGGACTGGGTCAAAATCGTGAGTTAAGTGCTATATTACAAAAGTGCAGACAAATCGTAGGACATTTTAAACATAGTGCTGTTGCCGTGGAAAAACTCGCAGAAATACAAGAGCAAATGTTCAAAGACGATAGAAGATTGCGTTCCCATTTTGAAGCCATTTGATTTGATGACAACAGACTTGTCTGGAGAAAAATATCTTACATTGTCTTCAATAATACCCCTTGTGAGAGGACTTCAACATTCTGTAAATAAAATCAACTGCATTACAGATATTGGTACCCAGCTAAAAGGTGATTTACTTACAATCATTTCAAGACGGCTCGGCAGTTACGAACGAGACAAAATAAAAACTACGCATCCTGATTTTTAAGCTAAGTACAAACCGGCCAACAAAATGTTGGCAACTTGTTGATGGATGTTGGCAACATGTTTATTGGATACAGCAACTTGTATCTGGATACATGTTGTCAACAATGTTGCGCGTCCAAACCGAAATCAGTGTTGACGTAAAAATTGAAGAAACTGTTGCTGCTGGTGCTAGTGCTGCGTTTATTATAATAGCTGCCCATGGCCAAAAACAAAAAACAAGGTGGTGGCAGAGAGATTTTTTGAAAAATGGAATAAGCCATGGTGACAACTTACTGTCGGAGTTACTTTTAATATATGATTCAGTTCGTTCCGCAATTTTGTCAGTTCGTTCCGCAATTTTGTCAGATTGACTAAATCGGATTTTGAAGAAATTCTTGGTTTGGTAGCCCCTAAAATCGCCAAAAAGAATACCAACTACCGTGCTGCTATTGCACCATCAATTAGATTGGTGGTTACTCTACGATATTTAGCTACAGGCGATTCGTTTACTAGTCTAATGTATTTGTTTAAATTATTATCGAAGCAAGCAATCTCCTCAATTGTACCCGAAGTGTGCGAAGACATTATTGAAGTTCTTAAAGGATACTGTGAAGTGAGTACTCAACAGGTGAACTATTTATTAATTTATTGTGAAAAGCATTCCTCATACAAATAAATTTTATTAGGAATTTTCTCTAGGACAAAGATATTAGTTAAGGCAACTGGCCCGTTTTTGTTTACTTTACTTTTTTGTTATCTTTTAAAGAACGAGCTGCGGCACACACGAAATATAATACGGTCAGCTGTCGACACGTCTGCCTGCCGCTGAGGGGCGGGGCCTGTGTTACCTTGAACCACGCCAACATTGCTTGAAACTAGCGAACTTTGGGGACAATTTACAAATTTATTTTTCAATATTTATAAAAACACCTTGCATTTACCGAATACAGAGAACAGTAAAAATCAAGCACCAACACGTTTGTTAAAAAAAAATATTTTGCCTTCTCATTTTGGCAATAATTTTTTTTTCTGAACAAACAACGTTTTGCCGTGATGAAGGTTTTTTTTTACTAATTTTGATGCCCAATACGTTAAGATAGCCTAACAATGAAAGCCGTAATTCGGTTCCAAAGTTGAGGCGACTGAGCGTTTCGTCTTAAGGTCTGCCAATAACACAGTTGGGCGAGATTCTGGCGTATCAAAATGTTGAGTAGGAAAATGAACATTTTCTTGTGACATAGTCTCGTGCGAATGGCGCAGTTCGTTTGCTGTTGAATTTAAAGATGGTGCTTCTGATGGATGTTGCCATTGCGACATATAAATAACGAGCGTTCAATAATAAACCTGGTTAGAGGAGGCTGGGCATTTTTATAACAGTGTACATTGCAATTGTTACAAAAACTAACTTGTCATTTAATTCAGTTTAGGTTAGACAACCAGCACTAAATTGTCATTGAATTTATATTTAAACCTTGTTTGCAAGTACGAAATGGTACGAAAACATGAATTTAAGACAGTCCCAACATATCAGAAAATGCGTGAGTTGTGCCAAAGCTGACCGGTAGGTGAAAGTGTCATCATCAAAGAAAGAATTTCTGAAGCATAGAAGATATCACTAAAGACACTTACATATTATGCTCTACATTTTCTTAATGAAATTTAGTGAGGCGCACCCTGATCTAATAACAGCTGTAAAAGAACAGGTTTGTCTTTTGCTTTTGAATCTCAAGAGTTAAAACTTCTACCTAACAATACTTTTCAGATTTGCGCATTGAAGAGAACAAGTTTGAGTGTGAAATATGGCAAACTAACAAGTGAAACTGCAAGTGATTTCTTCCTTTGGCCACATATTAAAAATTTCATGTACCAAGCATCCATAGCCGATGTAAGAAAGAATATCAAACTGAAGATTTTTTGCAAACTGTTTTTAATGGAATCAGAAAAAAAGCACAATTCCCTACAAGAAATATCGGAAACATTTTCACCATTAATTTGCTGTAACTGTTTTGTGTCCTTCTAAGGGTTTGTAAAATTCTTAATAAACATTTGTAGAAATTTGGTCAGACATTTGGTAGAAAGTTGGTCATATCCTTTTGAAGAGTGTTTTAATCTCTACATTTTAAAGAAATAAAGGTGTAAACCCAAATCATAGTGTCCGATATCTAAAATTAACTCAATTAACATCACACCCAAAGGTCTGAATGCACTTAACTTTTTACCAACCGTTATAGGAATCTTGGAGATACCTGCAGGACATTGCAGCCCAAACCCCCAAATCGTGTCGGTCTATATAAAACCGCTAACTAATACCCTAAAACAGTTGTCAACACTTCTTTAAGATGCATAATAATAATTATTAATAATATTTCAGCTTCTCTGAAATTTTGAGGTTATGTAATCTGTCATGGAGAGTTTCGTGTTAATCAGTCAAGCTCTACACTGTAAAAAAATAAAACAAAAACGCAATTTCAAAGCATACTCTAACCAGGTTTTTTATTGAACGCTCGTTATTTTCTGAAGTCGTAAGCAAACGTAAGACATCCAAAATAGCCGGCGCAAGTGGCTGCACCCCAAAAATGAAGTAAAACTATGTTTTAGTGAACACTTTTCCCTCGATTTCACCACACTGTTCCTCCCTGCTTTTGAAGAAAACTGATGAGTGACATTTTATATCTAAAACTGTCACTGTGACATTTTTATCTGACAATTTTCAATTTCGCCTGGTTTGAACTTTAAATATTTTTTTTACCAAAAAAGGTTGACACATTGAGGTCGTGACCCCCCCTATTTTACTCCCGATTGCGAATATTATTTGTGGTCAAAATTTCATGAGGATCTGTTTACCGGTTTAGGCGCCTATAAGATACGAACAAACAAACAAATTTTTATATATAAGAAGATTAGAATTGATTAGAATTGAATTAACATATATTTTTGTATATCGTTGGAAAGTAGACATTCTATACTAAATAATAGTGTTAAAAACATCTCAATAACTGTAGCGAGAGCGAGGTAGGTAATTAATTAAACTTTTTAGAAAAAAAAGTGTTTTTTTTTTTCGTTTACTACTAATAACTTTTGTCAGGACCAACGGCCGATGTCGTAACTTTGGATATATATTAAGCACTTCAAGACGAACATTTTGAGGTATCACTCATTTAGCTCTACGCGAAGATTGGGTTGGTGAACTATTTTAGTGGTTGGTTATCCGCTCGTCTAGTAACTCTTCGGTTTCTTGCCACTTCTTGCCCCAGCTTATCATATGGGTTTCGTTTGGGGGTATCCATGATATGTATGGTGCGGCAAACATGTTCTACTATTTGCGACGTTTTATCTCCACTATATGTCAAGGTACCAAATGGCCAAAAGAGAACAATAGAAAACACATTTGGGATTTTGGTGGCCCGTTTTAGAATCTTCCATTAATAGGACCATCAACACATACCCCGAAACCATTGATGATATTGTCAAGGTACCACAACGCAAATTGAAAATCTTACAACTCTGAAGAGGATATAAGGAACACGTAATGTTTCTAACTTAGCTGTAAAGGTAAGGGCTTATTTAAAACATTATGTTAATGGTATAGGAGCTGCAATTGCACCATGGCAATGGAATAGTGTTTAATAAAATAAGTCTATTAGTATTAATGTTAATAAATCTATTAGTGTTAATTTGTTTATTAGTGTCAAATCACTTTAAGGAGCTTCTTAATAAAAAAAATACTATTTCACAATTTTATATTTTTCATATTTTTTACATCAGATTTGAAATTTTTTGAAATCTTGATTTTTTTAATTGTAATATTTTCGTTTCCAATGCCGTAACTTGAGTTTGCAGTGTTTTCAGTACATCCAAGAGGTTACAGTTATTACAAAAAAAGTTTGGATTTTTTCGCTTTAAAAAACGTCAACAACTTCGAGTACTTGCTTGTTATCATTCACCAGTAAACAGGAACGTATCATAGAGTACTGTTCCCATAAAGTAGACGATTTGTATTTCTTGGAAAATTCATTAAAATACGCCAACATTACATTTTCCGTGTACATTTGCGTCTTCTTCTCGGAACACCATTCTGCTTTAAAGCGATTATAAGCTGCATCATACAGTTTTCTAGATTTCCTTGATGGTAGTAGCATGCTCAGGATCACAGCAAGAATTTCTTGGGGTTCTTTTTCGCACTCGTTATCCATTGCGGATAACAATTTCACTGAATTTTACGAAAATGTCAGTTTGTTTGTTGTTGCCAAGGTACGACTACTAGGATATATTATTATTTTTACGTGCGAATTTACCAAAAAGTTGTATTTTTCTCTTGAACTGTTAGGTATTGGTGGTTTCGCTTGTGCAAAAAATAAGTTACAAGCGCCCTTCGTACAGTGGGGTCGTCCTAGTGCAAATTGCGTTAACGTAACGCCTTGTTACTAATGTCAAATGTACGCGCTTTGTGCGCACGCCGATGGATCGTTTGGGATATGGTACGGGCTAGACGCAATTCTTCTCTTGAATTGTCAGGTTTTTGTGGTTTCGCTTGTGTAAAAAATAGTATATACACCTGACCTCAGGAGAGAATGCTATTCTTGCTTGCTATTAATCATGCATTTCTCTCCCTCTATGTATAATATACTATTTTATGGTCTGATATATTTTGTTATTCTAGAAAACTGTATGTAGTGTTTGGTATCTATACTAATAAAATCCTCCATTCATAAAACATGATGTCACAGATTCTTTCTTCCCATGGTGGTTAATAGTATATTACAGTCCGAGACGGGAAATTGTTTATTACTGTTGAGAGATAAACTTAAATCTCGAGACAGTAGTAAAATTTCTTGTCGAAGATAATATACGATTTTATTTTCAACTATCATTTCTTGTAAAAAAAAACGTGCTAAACTTCTTTTTATAATTTGTCATTATCATGAATTTTGACAAAAAAAAAAAGATTCAGACTTGTCACATCCAAATCAAGCTATAGGAGCACAGAAATGAGTAGGGGGAACGAGGATGGGAAATTAAAAGACAGAAAAGTGACAATTTTTAAAAAGTCAGTAATGTCAACATTACATAAATATGGTTGAAAACAACAACTACCAGCAAAATGGGCGCGTGTGTTCAAGATCATAAAAAGTCACAACCCCAAACCAATGGGATATTAGACTTTTGTCACTACTGTATACGTAGTTATATACTTACTTGTAGTGTGTCTAAATGTAGGTCTGTTGATTGCAAGAAACGTGTCCAATTCACTGGCTGGTAAACTTGTTGATTAAGTGAATATTGTAAGTTTCGCTTTCCGGTAAATTGGAAATTCTAGCCAGGCAGCGCATTAGATTTTGAAATATAACGTTGTGACCAATTAGTATTTGTATTGACCAATGAAAGTTGGCGGAGGCGTCACTTGCGTTCTACAATATTAGGTTTAAGAAATACGCAACCCGGTTCCCGCGTCACGCAGAGTGCATTCTATTTGGAGCTTGGTGTACAGTGAGCTCGCTCTGTTTGAGAGATTGACCAAATTAGTTAGATTAGGTTAAGATTAAATTCTGGAGCGGACCTAATTTTCATTCAGCATAATGCAACAAAAATTGAGGAAGAATATTTTATAAAAACCAACAACAGTTGGGAAAATTTAATAAAATTTAATAAAACATTGTTTGGCAATCTTATAGCCTCTGCACATAAAATTAGAAAGTTGATCAAAACTGACGTTAATAGTATATTATGATTTATATTTATATTTTATATATTATAAGTTTTATAAGAAGCATTTTGTCGCACGCACGGGTTTAATGAGTAAGTACAGATACAATTTAATAGAAACAAAGGCTGTAAATGACAAACAGACACGTTTTATAGAATTAGGCTATGTTAATTGGACAGAATAAATAAGGTTCAGGTTAGAACTAAACAAGGAGGGGGAACTCGTAAAGTTTCTATGGATCAGTGCACCACAATGGACGAAGTAAAAAATACTGCTACTGCCCTGCTTTTTCCTAATCGAACATCTCCAAAAGGGCCCTTGGAGGAATTTAGTACTTCTTTCTTAGATTTCAAACACATTGAATTGTCAAGCACCTGTACGAGTTAACTAAAATGACTAGGCTCAGGTTCGACTTGGCAACTACAAAAATTAATTCTGCCAGCTCCGAAAAATCACCACGAAAGAGAAACAGGCGAACCTGGGAAGATAATGATAGCGGTTCAGATTTTGCATTTGATTGTCCGAAGAACACAACTATGAAATTTAGCGGGTATAAAAACTTGCCTTTGTGTATTTACAGATCGAAGTATGATATTTTAGAATTCAAAGAGGAACCTAGTAAGGAACATGAAGAAAGAAATCCTCCAACAGTATAATTGACAACCCTGTGGAGTTTTATTTCTTTTCTATTCTCTCTGACACTGACACTTCATCTACTTCCTCGGTGAGTAGGTATCAGACCGTAGGTAATAATGAGAATTAAAATGTAGATAATGTAAATGAGCATTAAACGTTCAACATCTTTCAACATCTTCAGAAGTCGCTTGTCTTTATTTTTAACAGAAAAAGTTTTTTATAGTGAGTATGTAAATAGTGTTTATCGTCAACCGTCAATAGAGCCATACATTACTATAGCGATTTGCGGAAGTAAACAAACACTTTATTTTACTGTAAAAATCAAACACTTTACCTGCCGCTAATATGTATCTACATAACCATGACTTGATGACATTAAACAGAAATCGTTTGTCACTGTCACGACTCCAAGAGTAAAATTTTGGTCGCGAATTATTTATATAAAAAAATGGAAGAAGACATGCAGTGCACGCCGCCTGAAATTCAGGAGAAGTCGTTAGAGACGTCTTTGGAACTTTTACCACAAAAATCAGTCGAAAAATACAATCGCCAGTATGACATATTCATGGAATGGTGTAAAAAGCATGGAACTATAAAATATAGTGAAAACGTTTTACTGGCGTATTTCTCCGATTTGTCTAAAAAGTATTCTCCTTCTTCAATGTGGTCGTATTATTCCATAGTGAAAGCAACCCTTTCAGCAAAGAATGATAGTAATCATAGTAAATCAGTAGACATCAGTAAATACAAAAAACTTACGGCTTTTTTAAAACAAAAAGGAAGAAGTCATATTCCAAAGAAGTCTAAAACTCTTTCACAAGAAGAAATACTTACATTTTTACTGAATGCACCAGATGAAATCTACTTGATGATGAAGGTAATTTTTGAAAATTGTTCAAAACCAATTTGATATGAATGTAGTAATCATTTTAGATTTGTGTTGTGTTTGGCATTGCTGGGGCCTGCCGTAATGATGAACTTTTGAATTTAAAAGTAAATGACATAGAGAACAAAGAAACAATTCTGGTTGTTCGTATAACTAAGACAAAGACCAACAGGCCTCGATTATTTGTGATCACTTCAGAGTTTGATGGAAAAGTAAAATCCATAGAATTATTTAAAAAATATTTAGCTCTACGTCCTAAGCAAACGCCCCACGACCGATTTTTCCTAACTTATCGAAATCGCAAATGCACAGTTCAACCAGTTGGAATCCATACTTTTGGAAGTGTACCAAGCAAAATTGCCAAGTATCTCGATTTACCAGAACCATCACTTTATACGGGACATTGTTTCCGTCGAACGTCCGCCACTCTCTTTGCTAACGCAGGCGGCAGTAAGGAAAATTTAAAACGCCACGGAGGCTGGAAAAGCGACACCATTGCAGAGTCTTATGTTGAGGAATCTGTGCTCAATAAAACAAAAATCGCAGAGACCATTTTAGGGGAAGGTCAAACTGCCGACATATTTGTTAATGATAATAATAATACAACTCAAAATTCACCTAATCAAATTATTAACATAGAAAATAATCCAAAAACATTTGCAATTTAAACTCCTTCGACTTCTGGACTTAATTTTTATAATCCGTCGGGGTGTACGTTCACATTCAATATATATAACAAATAATAAGTAGATTTGTTTCGTATTAGTTGTCATTTTTCTTTTTTGTTTAATAATTGTACTTGTCATAATGAAATTTGTTATTAACAGTAAAGTTATATTTTTTTATTATAAATGTTTACGGTTGACGATAAAAGTTTGTATGCATCACGTCAGTAAAGTGTCTTTATCGAACTCGTCTGTTACTCGCCTCGCTCGCTTTGCTCGCTCGGCTCATAATCTCAGGCTCGTTCGATAAAGACTCACTTTACTGACTTGGTACATAAATAACTATTATTTCATACTTGTATCTAAAGTGGAATTTTTCGGATTATTTTTGATACCAAAAGTGGAACATTAACGTCCTAGTACTTTAAAGAAAAATTTTAAAGTCCTAGTACTTTAAAATTATACGTCAATCATTTCTTACATTGTTCCCGAGATTTTTGTGGCATCAAATTGTTCTTCACGTGATCTGCTTCAACTACAATGTCTTGAGGCACCTCAATTTTCTCCATTTTAAACGGAATAATCGAGTAAAATATCCAAAACCATTCACCGTGACCCAGTTTTTTCGTTGTCATTTTTGACAAAGGTTTGTTACTATGGGAATGTTAGTTCCCGCATATTTAATTATTACGAATAATTTGTGCGAGATAAACACAACATTTCTTTTTATTTTGACTTAGTTCATTAAACTTGCAGTATGAAATAAAACGTTGTATTTATCTCGAACGAAGAAGTGTTTTTAAAGGTACTCACAAGTAATTCCGGCCTCGGCTAGGCGCCTCGGCCGTAAACAACTTGCTCGTACTTTAAACTTCACTTCTCGTTCTAGATAAATAATATACTATTAATGTTGTGGATGTGTCTAATGTGAATACTCTTTGTATACTTTAATTTGTTTGTCTTTATGTCATATTTTCTACATTGTATGTACTAATTTATTTAGGTACTTTTGACGAGTCTGATAAGCATGTGCGCATATTCCACGGGTATATGTATATGACCTTTATAGGCAATAAACTTTATTTATTTATTTATTTAAGTAGATATAGAAGAACAGTGCTGCACCCCCCACCACTCCCACTTGACCTTGAATTTGACCTTGTCCTTGAATTTGACCTTGGCCTTGAGACCCCCCCCCTCTACTTGACTTTAGCCTTAAATTTGACCTTGTCCTTGAATTTGGCATTGGCCTTGAGACTCCCCTCTACTTGTCCTTGACCGGATTTGACCTTATCCTTGAATTTGGCCTTGACCTTGAGATCCCCCTCTACTTGTATTTGTCTTTGAACTCCCTCTACTTGCCCAGTCGCATATAAGTGCACAAGGCTGCAGTACATAATAGAGTAGCCATGATGTGGTATCGATTTACGTTGCGCGGATATATAGTGTTTAGAGAAACGGTGTATTGTAATCAGCTGGGTCATATAAATGCCCTTGGAGACCATATTAGATACTTGTATCGAAAGTGCATGTGTAAAAAGTGTTTTGAAGAAGAATTAAAAAGTCAGCGACTGGAGGGATTTGAAAATATTAATAGAGCTGAGACTGAAAACATATTGGAAATTGACGCCGTTTGTAGTCAAGAAGAGCTGAGTTATTTAGTGCGCGTTTATGGTTCTGAATGTTGCAAATGTACTGAGCCATTTTTCGCCGTCAAAGAAGTTGTGCCGTCCGACACGTTATTGGTTGAAGTGAAATTTTGTTAAATCTATTTTAATTAGACAATGTGTTTAGAAGATGATGCAAAGACAGAATTTGATTTGTTGATGAAAAGACTCTTAACATTTAAAAACTGGTATGTGGATACTCAGAACCCGGTTGAACTGTCAAGGTCAGGTTTTTTTTATACAGAAACGTACGACGTAGTTAAATGTTTTTATTGCAAAGTGGAAATTTGTAACTGGAAAAAAACAGATGTTCCAATAATAGAGCACAGAAAGTTTTCGCCGCTGTGTATATATGCTAGGTGGTATGCAAATTTATTGATGTGTGAAAAAATGAAAAAGAGTGAAAGAATGATAGAATTAGTACTTGCTCTCCTAGTTATATATGCATTAATAATTATTTTTATATAAGCAGTTTTGTGTGAGTGTGGCTTAATGTAAATGTGTAAATCCACCTTAATACAGCGGCGAGAAATCAAGTAAGGTCATTGCATCACGCCACCGTAAAATTCCTGAGAGAGAAAACCTGTCCTTATTAAGAAACTGGAAGCGTTTAAATCGAGAACGTCATATAAGCCGACCAGTCTTGCAAATACCGTGCAGCTGTTTAGAGACGTCGCTAAAATGTTGTTGAACTGTAGCACATATCCTATTACTTCTCAAAAAAACGTTTGTGTCGGAATAAATTATGAATTGGAGCCGATTATAAAAATAGGTGATTACAAGAAAACCCTGGACTTCAATATTCCACAGTGGATTGAGCTAATTGAGCATAAAGCGGAAATTAATAATTTAGTGAATAAAAGAAGCAATGCTGGATTTCGTTTGAAGGGGTGTGAAATCGCATATTTTGAAATTGAGAAATAACCAGTTGTGATGTTGATGCAAAACGAAAAACGGATTTATTTGGCCGAAACAACTCTGAAATTCTTGTGGGACATGGTTTCTTTGATTGACGATAAGTTAAAAGTGATATTGCAAATTAATGTGAGTGGATTGTTAAATACATTATTACTAAAAGCTGTGAAAATGCCTGGAAATCCCTTGGAAAACTTGCAGATATTGTTGGATCAACGGAGTGACATAGACAGAGCCTCTGGCATGTGCATTCGTGAATTGTTGTTATATTATCCAAAAAAAATAAATGAACATTTGCAATCTCTCAACCAAAATGCATAAATATTGTAATAATCACATAGGGAAAAATTTACAATAATTGGTTTATGATAATTTAAGAATATTGTAAAATAGGAGTTTTATTGAATTTCAATTTGTTATCTAAAAGTAGTTAAGTGTAAATAATAATGCTAATACATATATGTAATAAATATCTATAAAATAATAATTATAATATTGATAAATAATTAATAAAAACTGTAGTAATAACTTGGTGTTCACGTATGTTAAAAGTTAACATTAATGTGTAATAAATGGAATAAATAATTTACAACAATGTTATTTTATGATTTAAAAAAGTATTTGAAACAAGGTAAGTGTTTAATGAAATAAAAGATTTGTTCTGTTATCGGAAGACAGTGTCGAGTTCCGCAGATTTGTGCCGCAAAAAGTGCGTGAGGGTTTTTTTTGTATAATGTAGTGTTAGGAATAATTGCATGTTAGGATTAGGCATTAAGACTAACTCTCCGAAGCATCTAACAGTAAATTACATGCATCGGAGAGAGGACTTGATTGAACGGCGGAGCTGGACAAAATGAGTGACGCTGTGATGCGCCACTTCCCTATATAACCTCGGTCAGCGCTCCGGCTCCGCCCACCGACTGGTCACTGCGAGTTGTTTTTTTCCCTTTACAATCAATTCAGCTCGCAATAGGTTGATTTAAGACTGTAAATACTAATTAGGGATAGCGTTAATAATTAAGACAAGCCCTCCGACGCGTCTAACAGCGAATTATACGCTTCGGAGGGAGGACTGGGTCCGACGGCAGCCCGAGGTGAAATAGTGACGAAGCAAGCGTTACTTCCCTTTATCACCTCGGTTCGCGCTCCGCCTCTCGGCCAGTTGATGCGGGTTTTTTTACTGTAATTAACTAAGCTCGCAATAGATAGGGTTAGAATCATGTAAATATTAATTAGGACATCTTATCACATATATTTAGATAGGTAGAATTAAGGGTAGTGATAAGGATTATGGAGAAAACGCATAAAAAGATGCAGCAAGGGCCGACGCGCCGAAAGCGCGAGCCAGGGCGAGTAACGGTACTCCGTAAAAAACTTTCTCTTTTACCGTTACTCGTTTTTTAGATAAAAGGGCCGCGCTTTCCGGCTCAGGGGCAGAAGCTTGAAGGTCTCTGCACGGTAGCTATATCGCTCCGTCACCTTCAAAAAAGCTTCGTATTCTCCTCTTTGTAAAAAAGACGTCCACGAGGTCCTTGCACCTCAAAGGCGTTCTTGTCTTGAGTGTAAAGTCCACCAGGGGTCCCTGCGGCTGGTAGATCGCCAGTCCACCCCTGTTTTTGTACAAGTAACTAGTAAAGTCAGTCCTAAAAATTGGCGTGTTTTAAAAAGACCAAAAAACCACCCCGACATCCCCGAGGAGTCACCCTCCACCAGGACCTGGGTGACTTCCTTATAACACTTGGCGCCCAACCTACACGGCCGCTCCAGCATTGCTGCTGGAGGAACCTACCCCATGGTGCTGACCCGGTCCACCAGGATGACCACCACCACCGAGACAGCTACCACCACCGGGATAACCACCCAGGCGATGCCCGCCACCCACAACATCACCACGGTAACTGCAGCAACAAACACCGTGATGACGACAATGGCAGCATCAAACATCATCGCCAGGCCATCGGAAAGCACTGCGACGGACTCCAGCTGCACGTCGCCGCCCCCAGCTTCACCTGCAGGTGGCCACATCAGTGCCACCACCATCGAAGTTATAGACCACCTCGTCCGGCTGGGAATGAACTTCAACCAGCCGCGACAACCAGCAGCACCGGTCCGCCTCGAGGATGAGATCCGGAGTTTCGGCGGAGAACCGCAGGAGGACCCGGAGGCCTTCATCCAGGATGTGGAGGCTTACTTCAAAGAAAACGTCGGCTACAACTCCAGGCAACAGGTAGTTGTAGCTCACAAACAGCTAAGGAACGCGGCGGCGAGAAAGAACTCGTTTTATAAGAATGAAGACAGGTCACTGCAAGACCTTTGGAAGCGTTTACGTCGACAGTTCGGCGCGGAAGAGATACTTCCGGACCTACACAGGGCATTCACGGAGGCGCACTACAACCCCCGAGATGACCTGGACGTATATGTGTCGAAGCAACGACAAATATACGCTAGGATTTTTCCGGGGCACCAGGAGGAACACCTCATCCGGGAGTTGGTGCAGCAAATGCCAACAGCGACGAGAGCCATTTTAGCGGTCGGCTCATACCGCTCTCTAGACGACTTCGTCACCAAGGCCACCTCCGTACTACGCCTCACCGAGCCGAAACGTCCCCGACCGGCGGAAAACTGGCGAAGGGCTGTGGAGACGTCTCCACCACGGCCCTCTGCTACGGGCTCACCCACGACGCCAGGAAACTAGCGAGCCTGACCGCGATCATCAGAGGCGATGAAGTCAGGGCCGCTGTCGACACCCGAGCATCCCTGAACTTCATCAACTCAAACCTCGCCGCCCCCCAAGAACCAGAAACGTCCCGCATCCAATTAGCCGTGCAGGAAGTCATCATCTCGTCCACCGGCCGAACATGGATAGACATCACCATCGCGGACCAGACATACCACGACGTGGAGTTCACCGTGGTCCCAGGTCTCGCCACGGATGTCATCCTCGGAGACGCTTGGTTACGTGTTGCCCAGGCCACCATCGACTACGGCCTCAGGTGCGTCCACCACGGCACTGACCAACGCTCCACCAGCTTCTGGACGGACGAACTACCCTCCACGGAGATGTCGGTGACAGCCCTCCCGGAAATCCACCACGGATTTCCCAAAAGACTTGAAAGTGCGCTCATGGACGCCATAAAAGTGTTCGCGGACCTGGTGAACCAAAACGGGTGTATTGGTGCAGTTCGCGCAGTGAAACACGCAATCCGCCTCAAGAAGGACGAACCAATGAAACTCCGCCAGTACACGCTGGGCGAACATAAAAAACGATTACTATTTGAGCAAGTGCGGGAACTGCTCGCGACGGGGGTAATAGAACGCTCAACGAGTGACTACTGCTCCCCAGTAGTTTTCGCACCGAAGAAAGACGGAAGTTTGAGGTTTTGTACCGACTACCGCCGTCTAAATCAACTGACGGAAAGTGAAGCGGCACCGCTGCCTAAAATACAGGACGCACTCCGTGACTTTGGGAACGCGAAAGTGTTTTCCGCGATCGACCTGCGCACCGGGTATTGGCAGATACCGCTGGAGGAAAAAAGCAAGCGACTCACCGCGTTCGCCACTCCAGACGGGGCGACCTACCAGTACCGCGTAATGCCGTTCGGACTAAAAAACGCACCGGCCACATTTCAGAAACTAATGGCCCAAGTGCTCGCGGGGATGCTCGGCTTCGTACACGTGTACCTTGACGACATAATAGTGTTCTCTAAAACGTACGAAGAGCACCTGGGGCACTTGCGACGCGTTTTCGAACGGCTGCACGAGTTCGGACTAAGGTGCGCGGTCGAAAAGTGCCGGTTCGGCATGGAGGAACTCCCGTACCTCGGGTACGTCATCAGCAGCGAGTGCAACCGCCCACAGACACACCACCTCACCCAAATTCGAGACGCAACAGCTCCCACGACAAAAAAGCAGGTTCAGCGAGCTATTCAACGCCACTACACCTGGTCGTCTCTAACAAAGGACGCGACAAACCACGTCCGAGGATGCCTCATATGCGCCGCCACCAAGGCCGGCAAACCCCAGAAGAAAGCCCCCTTACGGGCCTATAACCCCAAACGCCCCTGGCAGACCGTGGCGGTAGACTATATGGGGCCGTACCAGATGACACCAGCGGGAAACCAGTACCTCCTGGTCGCCACCGACCTGTTCTCGAAATGGACTGAGGCCTTCCCGATAGCCACCTCGACGGCGAAGGCGACCATCAAAAAAATCGAGAACGAGGTATTTTCAAGATATGGTTACCCGCAAGCCATCATCACCGACAACGGCCCCCAGTTCAGGTCAGACGTCTTCCGGAAAGCGTGCACCAGGTGGAAAACCCGCCATTGGCTAACCGCCGTCTACCACCCGAGAGCAAACCCGACAGAGAGGAAGAACCAGGACATCAAAAAACTGATGCGAATCCTGTCCTGCGAAACAGCGCCGAAGCCGTGGGACGAAACCGTCCCGAAAGGACTATTCAACTTACGGAAACGACGCAACGCAGCCACCGGCCAGACGCCCAGCGAACTCCTGTTCGGGTTTGAACTCACGAGACCAGGGCATTGGGACGTAAATGACGCTCCCATAGCCGAACTAGCAGAAACGAGGCAGCGCCGAGCACGACACCAGATGCGCCGCTACAGACGGCGCTACACTAACGAAGACGCTGAGGGACCAACGTACCAGGTGGGTGACCGTGTCATGGTCAAACGACACACGCCCGCCGGCCTCCGACCAACATGGATCGGCCCCGTCACCGTATCCGCCATAGCCGGCGACAACTGTTACCACCTGGACAATGGAAATCAGCAGGAAACGGTGGAACACGTGGACAACCTCCGACGGGCACCAGCTCGAAGTGACCTGTCAAAGAGGAACGCCGCCACGCAAGTCGAAGACGGTGACGACCAGCCCGCCCGAGTCACGATCGGGAGGTTAGCCGGCGACGAGGAGGCCCACATCGACAACCCCGCATTCCACCGCGTCCGTACCAGACAGGCGCAGATGCAGGAAGCTAAACGCCGTAGAAATCAAACGGCCAGAACCCGCGCTCAGCACCGCCAGACACCTGAAGAGCCCGACCTGGAGGAGACGCCGGCCGAGCCCAGAGGGGAGGAAGCGGAGGCATGAGGGACGACTCGACACCAACAACGGAACATCGCCTTCTGGACGGGGGAGTGTGTTATCGGAAGACAGTGTCGAGTTCCGCAGATTTGTGCCGCAAAAAGTGCGTGAGGGTTTTTTTTTGTATAATGTAGTGTTAGGAATAATTGCATGTTAGGATTAGGCATTAAGACTAACTCTCCGAAGCATCTAACAGTAAATTACATGCATCGGAGAGAGGACTTGATTGAACGGCGGAGCTGGACAAAATGAGTGACGCTGTGATGCGCCACTTCCCTATATAACCTCGGTCAGCGCTCCGGCTCCGCCCACCGACTCGTCACTGCGAGTTGTTTTTTTCCCTTTACAATCAATTCAGCTCGCAATAGGTTGATTTAAGACTGTAAATACTAATTAGGGATAGCGTTAATAATTAAGACAAGCCCTCCGACGCGTCTAACAGCGAATTATACGCTTCGGAGGGAGGACTGGGTCCGACGGCAGCCCGAGGTGAAATAGTGACGAAGCAAGCGTTACTTCCCTTTATCACCTCGGTTCGCGCTCCGCCTCTCGGCCAGTTGATGCGGGTTTTTTTACTGTAATTAACTAAGCTCGCAATAGATAGGGTTAGAATCATGTAAATATTAATTAGGACATCTTATCACATATATTTAGATAGGTAGAATTAAGGGTAGTGATAAGGATTATGGAGAAAACGCATAAAAAGATGCAGCAAGGGCCGACGCGCCGAAAGCGCGAGCCAGGGCGAGTAACGGTACTCCGTAAAAAACTTTCTCTTTTACCGTTACTCGTTTTTTAGATAAAAGGGCCGCGCTTTCCGGCTCAGGGGCAGAAGCTTGAAGGTCTCTGCACGGTAGCTATATCGCTCCGTCACCTTCAAAAAAGCTTCGTATTCTCCTCTTTGTAAAAAAGACGTCCACGAGGTCCTTGCACGTAGCTCTATCGCTACGTCACCTCAAAGGCGTTCTTGTCTTGAGTGTAAAGTCCACCAGGGGTCCCTGCGGCTGGTAGATCGCCAGTCCACCCCTGTTTTTGTACAAGTAACTAGTAAAGTCAGTCCTAAAAATTGGCGTGTTTTAAAAAGACCAAAAAACCACCCCGACATCCCCGAGGAGTCACCCTCCACCAGGACCTGGGTGACTTCCTTATAACACTTCAAATGCCTCCAGGCAACATTCATGCAAGCAGAGGTTGATGCTCTTTTCGTTCCGAGCGCATATAAAGAAAACGAGTTTTATTTTAAAAAAGCTGTTTCAATACGACGGACAGCATTCCATAGACTGTTAAAAATAGTTGCAATGCCATTTTATTTTAAAAAAGCTCTTTCAATACGGCGGGTAGCATTCCATAGACGACGCGTCTGCTAGTTTTTTTCGTAGTGTTAAAAAATAGTTGCAATGCCAAAGTCAGTTACCTTCAATTGCAATAAGAACAGCATAAGAGTGATGTATGTATATGAGACTGCAGCTAAATTTTATCGTCAAAGTAATGATGAGGACCAGTCAATTAGACGTCACTTTTTACGTAGAATAGAAAAACTGCAGAGTGTTTTAAACAAAGTTCTGGAAAAATCACAGAGAAAAAATTTACAAAGCCCGATTTATGGAAATAATGTGACTTTTATTAATTATGTTAGAAATAAATAAACATGTAGAGTTCATTTAAAAAATTAATGTATTGAATAAATAATTTACAACAATGGTTTTTTATTATTAAAAAAGCATAATAAAATAGATGTAGCTAAACGAGAGGGAATAGAAAAAAATTCTGACATGACGGGAGGTGCAGATGGAACGAATGCATATGCACATGTGGTAAATTTAAAAATTTAAAATTATTTTATTAACCTTGACTCCCACCACCTTCTAACCTTGTAATCCCCACCATTCTCTCAATAAAAGTAGATGCGGGAGCATGGAGCGATCATTCGTGGTGTCTCTCCAACATGAAACGTGCATTTGCTCAATTCTGTGGTTGTAGTGGTGATTCCGAGTGCAATGTATGTGCTCAACCCGGCCCATCGAAAGTAAAGTGTGTCCGACCTCCTCCATCTGTAAGTACTTTTGTAAACACTACACATTTGGCCGATTATTTGTTGTCAAAAGACCCTGTCGAATTTCGGAGAGTCTATGATAGAGTCCAACGGAAGCAGAAGGGGAAAAAAATCAAAATTATTTCCAATATCTTACTTCGTCCAGGTCAGGCGGTTGCCAACAATGGGGATGTTGGAACTGTCAATGAACCTATCTGTTATGAAGATATTACTCCCGTATCATCACCGTTATCTATTAGTAATATTTCACAGTATTTTACTCAAATAGACACGGAAGGACTCAGTGGACTAAGCCTAGATCAAGACTTTGACGAAATTCTGCAAAATTGTACTGTGAATAGTTTATCCGCGTTTGGACTCAATGCCGTGGAAAGGGTAGTTGAGAATTTAAATATAGAATTGGAAATTGAGGCAGAATTAGCACATTTTCTAAACCATCTGTCTCAATGTGATTTGATTTTTAGTCAAAATTTTGATCTGGAAGGGGTCAAATGTGTACATGAGAAAAGCGTAGTAGGTGCCGATGGCGCGAGAAACCATAATCAGGAAGTTGATGGTATCTTCAACCATCAACCCCTGCAGCTAGACCTGATAGATGATTGTTTTAAGGATGGAATGAATGATGATGAAATTGTTGTTGCGTGGAGAAAGCTTGAGGAGGAGGAGCAGAGGCGTGGTGTTGACCAAGGTCAACTACCTCTGTTCCCAGATTTTGGAATGACTGATGATGAACTTGTTGCGGCATGGAAGGAAATCGAGGATAGGGAACAAAAACGTAGAGATCAGCAACTTCTTGAGAGTAATCTCAATGAGATGAGTGATGCGGAGCTTCTTTCCGCGTGGCTGGAATTAGAGGCGGCTCAGGAATCTCGCGTCAATTGTAAACAATTTAAATTTAAAAGTAAGGAATATATTAGATGTTATAATTTGAAAATAAATAATAAACTTAAATTTTGACTTTGTAAATGGGCACAAAACAAAATTTTGCCATCTGCTACGTTTCAAAATTGGAGGAAACTTTTTTGCGCAGACACAAAATGTTTTGGCGGAGACACAACCACATGGCAAGCGTGACTGCTCCTCCTCGTCGGTCTTGCTGGATATCTATGAGATATAAAATTTGACATTTTTATAGCTCATAGTAACTAAAGGCAGTCTTAAGTTAGGATATTTCACGTACTCATAATGTTTTAATTCTCTTTTCAAGAAACCATTTATCTGTAAGGACTGTTTACGAACCTTTACTACTCAAAGGGCGCTTAGCAGACACGAAAAGGAGAGTTGTCCTATCTTAAAATGGCGCAATGCATTGTGCAACGAGTGTAACATCCCAATTAATTCTGGTGCACATTTTTTGGGACATCAGAGAAGTAATCAACATAAGGATCAGATTGTTCGAACTCTGGACGATGGTGTTATGGAAATAGCGTCAGCTTTTCAATGTAGGATTTCCAGTTACCGAATACCCGTAGAAACCACTTTTATAGATTTGAATGCTTTTTTTAGCACTACCAAGGAAAAAATGATAAATTTGATAGAATACAATTTACAGCAACATACAACTTTGAAAATGAATGTGGAACTATTTGCATTATATACAATAGAAAAAGACGATAAATATGAAGTAAAATCATTTAATACAAGAAATGTCGTTATTACGTTTGGAACAAACTTACACTCGTTGTTGGAGGACTTCAAACACATCATCAATAAGAAAATGCCTGAATTTTTGGAGAGAGATTCAGGTAAGTTTTAAATTCTAAAGTAACTTTTTAAAAAAACTTACATTTTCTAGGTTGGGCACTGGTTAAACTTTATTACATTGAGCTAAATTTCAATCGTTATAATCCACTTCGAGCATCATCCTTCATTAATTTACCCTGTGAAATTGAGCGAAAACAAGCAATAGTTAATGTAAGGAACCAGGATTTACATTGCTTTGCGTGGAGCGTCGTAGCGGCCGTTTATAAACCAGACGGTCCTGCTTGGAGTCCCACATCATATCCACATTACAGTCGCATTTTCAACTTCACGGGTATGGAATTTCCGGTAAAGTTGGACACTATTAATATTTTTGAAAATTTAAATAATGTTTCGATTAATTGCTATGGCTTAGAGAAAATGTATGACAACGGTAAAACGACTTATGAAATAGTAGGACCTTTATATTATACAATTATAAAGATTTATCGCGACTAGTTTCAACGCAAATTTCAAAACGAGATGGAAAAAAACACTTTTGCGATGGTTGTTTGCAATATTTTATATCGGCCGAGTTGCTAAATAGACATTGTGCACAAGACTGCGGTTATTTATATACTAGATTACCTACCTATTCGCAATCGAATAGGAGGCACTGTTCCGGGTAATATATTACAATTTCAAAATTATCACAAAAAGTTACAAGTTCCGTTTACATTTTTCGCTGATTTTGAGTGTTTGCTTAGGCCCTTGGATACTTCGTTGCCTAATCCCCAACAATCTTGGCAAGTTAAAACTTATCAACATGAGCCATATTCGTGTGGATATTACTTGAAATGTAGTTTTGATGATAGGTTTTCGAAATTGAAACTTTTTCGCGGAAAGGATTGTACTAGACAATTTTTAACCAGTTTGGATAATGAAGTAAAAGATATATATAATAATCATTTAAAAATAGTAAAACCAATGTTACCTCTTTCACCTCAGCAAGAATTGCAATTTCAGAGCGCGTCCACTTGCCACATTTGTGAAAAACCTTTTACCGCTTTTCAGATAAAAGTAAAGGATCATTGTCATTTAACCGGGCAATATAGAAACGCTGCACACATGCAATGCAATATTAATTATAAACTACCAAACTTTATTCCGGTCTTTTTCCACAACCTTACTAATTATGATAGTCATTTGTTCATAAAGCAATTAGCTTTAGATGGTGAAGACATTGATGTAGTGGCGAACAATAAAGAAAAATATATAACTTTCAGTAAACAAGTTCTTGTTGGTAAATCAACGGATAAGAACGGTAAAGAAACCGATACTTTTATAAAACTTCGTTTTGTAGATTCTTTCAAATTTCTTGATACTTCCCTAGAAAAGCTGGCTTCAACTCTAAATTCAGACGATTGCATTGAAATACGGAAATATTTTAGTGATAATACAAAATTTAATATAATTCGGCAGAAAGGGGTGCTACCATATTCTTTTCTTGATGATTGGTCTAAATTGAATCTTGCACACCTTCCTTCAATTAAACAATTTCATGATTCGTTAAGAAATGAGGATTGCTCTCAACAAGATTATGATAGAGCTAGAAACGTGTGGGAGTTATTTCAATGCAAAACTTTGGGCGATTATGCTGACATATATCTCAAATCAGATATTTTATTATTGGCAGATATTTTTGAAACCTTTAGGAAAAGTTGCATGCGAAATTATCATTTAGATCCTGCTCAGTATATTACAGTTCAATGCAATGCTCTTGCACACCAAAGTAGAGTTGGAATTATTAATAGATATAGACCAGCTCCATTTTTTTAAAAAAGGAATTCGCGGGGGAGTTAGTACCTATAGTAGTATTAAGCGAGCATGCTCCGCGAACAACCGGTTTTTGCCAAATTATGATCCTACACAACCATCTTCTTATATTATGTATTTAGACGCAACAAATTTATATGGTTGGAGTATGAATCAGTATTTACCAACAGGGAATTTTAAATGGTTAACCGCACATGAAATTGAAACGCTTGATATAAACTCAATTTCTGAAAAGTCAGATTACGGATACGTCTTAGAAGTAATAATAAGACTACTCTTACTATTGTAAGAGGTTATATTTTCTATATGGAGAGGGGGATGATAATGAAATATATATTTAAAACAAAAATGATTTATTGATTTTCAAGAAAATTTATGGTTTACTTGAGTTTTGTTGGAGAAAATTCTATTTACGGCCGCTTCTTCTTGTGCTGGTGACGGTAAATGTTCTTTCGATGAATTAGACGATTCACAAAACTGCTTTTGATATTGACAATCATTGTAGGAATACCACTGCTGCTGCCCGCAGCGCCACAAATGCCTTCTCAAGTGTTTCATTTTTAAACGATGTCCTTCGTTTTGCGGACATGTAACCCAACGTTCTCCATCCATGATTCGTGTTAAACTAACTTGTCTGACTCACTTTCATCACTTAATATGCTTTTTAAACGTTTCCATCAACTTATTCACAATGCTGACACTACAATAGCAATTATCTGTGGTATGATATAAACATGCCGGTCTTCCTGCTGTTAAACGAGGTGATTCGGGTAACTCGACGATTTTTTTATGAAGATATTTCCGAAGAAACATTGCTTTCTCCCTCCCCTTTACATAAATGATATCAATATCATTAGTTAAATGTTTAAGTATATTTTTAAATCTCCACTGAGGTATAAAACCATCATTCCATTGTATACAATGATGGTTTTTTGAAAGCCAGTTTACTTGATATCGAACATTGTCAGGTAGTAAATGTGACTTGAAAGGTGGAGCGAAGACATAATGAACCACTTTGTCGTTTTTCAATATAGCAAGTTCTTTTGGTAAGAATTGATTGTTTGTTAATTTAAATCCTTGAACATCAACGACTGCACTTCTCTCACTCATATTGCTTACAACTGTCTAATTGCTTTAGTTGCAGGATTATATGTAAAAATTCGATCATTTATCAGCAATGCATGCACCATTGTTCCCTCTTTTACACCCTTGACTGTATCAAATTCAACCCGCACTGTTACCGCTTGCGTTTGAGAGCCTAGTTTTTGCTTAGAGCAATCGACCACTATCAAGGGATATGTGTCCTTATACTCTTTTGGAGTAATACTACATTCCGTTTTTTCATCCAGATAATAACTTGAACGGAACTGGGTAAACATTTCATATAATGTTGAATAGTGATTGTTGTCAAAGTCTATATTTAAATTTTCATAAGGAAATCTTTCATTGTTTAAATAAATTCTGACATTGCTGAAGCTACAGGTATCAAATTTGGAAGTATTTTCTTTTAGTTCTCCGTTCCGCTTTGTTTGGAAACCTAAAATAACATATCTAGGTGATTCCAAACGCGTTGATGTTTTAATAGTGTAGGAATGTTTGGATGAATTGGGTATTGCTGGAAAACTATGCAATTGCCATGTTCGATGTGCAACACTTAAATCTTTGCCTTTTTTAATCAAGTCTGCCAAAGCTGCTTCTTCTCTAAACCCCGGTGAAATATGTGGAACTCTCCATATAAGTTTATCTATAATAACTCGCGCCTTTTCTGTTGTCGTACACATTAACGCGTCATTGTCACTGCTGTTGCGAATCAGAATTAATTCTTGCGGTGTCTGAACCATGACCTTTTTAAAATCTTCTGCAAAACCAAAAATCATCTTCAACGGAATACAGACATTAAACTTCCCATTGTTTAGAATGGCACTGCTCCCCGTAGGAAACCATCCCGCATTTTCATGTGCAATGCTTTCATTTTTCGAAAATGATACAATTCCTTTTAGCGTGCTTGTTAGCCCAGGTTTTATATTTGTATCTATGCTGTGACCATTAATTTCTAATCGTATCTCACTAAATAGAAATAATATTCCGTTGTTGACAAATTTTGTCTCTTTAGCGGCAGTAGTGGCACCTTTCCCATCATCAACCACGACTTGTCCTTCAATGTAAATATAACTTTCACTTGGTAATGTTGCTAAATCTTCAGGTAGTAAGATTCTTATTTCATCGTTGTTGTTAAATCGTGAAGTGTAAGACTCGTGGCTTTGTATTTTATATCCAAAAACCGATTCATCAATACTAACTCCCTCTGTTACGTTAAACATCTTCCCGTATTTTGAACCCAAGCGATCTAAGAAACGTTTTGTTCTGAATGCTTAGTCCTCGGACGTTCGTTCTCTTACTGACCTTTGCACAAACACAATTTTGCTTTTTATATGATGCACGGTTTGTATAAAATGTAACACCCATAATCACTCTGCCGTTTTTAAATGCAGTCCGACTGTGACCGTCTCTTTTGAGAAATTGATTAATTGTTCGTTTTGATCAACTATTTTAAGGGTTATGTTTCTGATTGTATTTACACTGATCGGTAAATAAGTGATGTGTTCAGGCGATTCTACTATTATATGTGTATTATATGCGCTGGTTTTCCATTTCTGTAACTTCCAATGGCTATATTGCATTCGACACATATGGTGTTCAGCTTCATTATGTCAGCTATGTTTCCCGATTCATGTGCCTTATTCTTTTCCAAGAATATCTTACCAAATCCAAGTAACGGTGCGATTGTATTTGGTTTTGTAAAATCGATTTCTCCAGTTGCTTTAATATGAGTATGTAACGTGTTATTATTTGCCCACATTTCGAAAATTTCTGTTTTATTCCGTTTGAATATTTCTAACTTCAAGTACTTGTGAATATCTTCTATTTGGTAACATCCTGTCGGTATTGTAATTTCTTCAGAGTTGTAATAAAACTTGTTACAACCTTCTTCAATGTTTGGTATAGAATTATACACTTCAAAGTTTGTTAACCCTAAAGCATAGTTTCTATCTCCTAGCTCAACAGGCGGAGTAAAATCCGCTGTTAGAGTTGCTGAATTGCCTGTTAAAACAAACAACATTTTCTTCTGGATTTTCGACAACAACTGAACTTTTATACTTTCGTATGTGCATATAAAAATTTGAGGCATAAATGTCCGCAATTATAAGTATCATAATTTTGGAACCTATCCAAATTGTACTTGATTTTATTACGATTATTATCACTGTAAAAATATTTTGCTACTTCAACAGGAGGTTTTAAATGTCCCATGCTGTCAAAGTATATAATTTGTTTGTTTTTTTTTAATATATGAGGTCCAATGTGTACCTGGCCCGCTTTTGTCATCCAAGTTAATTATACCCGTCTCGTTTTTATGTATCCGCCGTGGTAAACTATCGCGCATATGTACTCCTCTAAAATTTGGTATTTTCAATTGCTTAGCAAACTTTACCAACTCCACATTAGTCAATGCATGGCGCGGTAATTTCACCGGTAGTTTTTTTGATACCAATCAGAGGGTCCAATATATAGTCCTTTTCCGCGCCTACCACTTTTTCTCTTACGTAGACCTTTTCCTTTTGTTGTAGAACTAAGCGTTTCCATCGCTTTATTATGCCTCTGTGTTTCTGCAATCATTTGTTTATCCGCTTTTGCTTTATTTACGGCAGTCGCAATTCCTGCTGCTCCTCCACCTAAAGCGCCAAGCGCTCCTAATAATGGTAACAAGAACGGTAAAAATCCACCTCGTTTTGGTGCAGCTAATATTCGATTCTTTTTCACTTTCTTCCTCGAGCCCATGCCTAATTTTACTTTTGCCTTCATAATGCCTAGAACTGTGGCTGCTGCTGCTTTTTCTCCAAAACTTGAATCTTTTGCTTTCAAACGCTCTCTTGCCTTTTCCACCAATTTTTTGTCTGCCTCGTGTCTTTTATCCAAATCGTTCGATTCCGAATAGGCAATATCGTGTTCTTTACACGCTGAATCTAGTGGGTTTCTTCCACTATCTCCGCGAGCTAATCTTTTAGCCAACTTTGTATCCGGTCCGCAGAATTGATATCCAGGTATATGAAGTTCCACAGGTAATTTATTGATGAGTTTGTTAATAACAGAACCTCCTTTCTTTGCAGTACGCTGGCTATTAATGGTACGGTTTGCGCGACGAGGTTTCTTATATACCTTCATCGTTTACTCACTATCGCATACTAACCATTTCAAATGCAACTTTTACACTTATATCAAACAAAGGATTTTTACTTTTTAACGTTTTATTTCTTACATCTACAACTAATCATTTTTTTGATTCGCATCTTGCTGCTGCTGCTGCTGATGCCGGCTCCAGCTCTCTTCCATTTGCTCTAAATACTCCTTATGGTGGACTTTAAAGATATGTTTCTCCAGACGATGCGCTAACATCACATGACTTTTATCATATGGGCAAACCGCTATGCTCTCTGCAAGAAACAAATCAATTAATATTAGTTTATTTTACAGTATTTTACCTTATACCTGTCTCCGGATCATAATAAAAATGAACTTTTGGAACTGTTACCTTCGACATTTTCACTTACTTCACTGAACACTGCTGACTTCTATTCGTTTATATAAGACATACAAATGGACGAGATTCAAGGGCAAGGCCTATGAGCGTAGCTTGAAGGTTAAGGGTAATCGATGTTAACGTTAAGCCTAATATGTGAACTTTCAAGCTCAAGGCCAATGCACCGTTAACAACATTTCACTTCAACCAATAACGTGTCGGACGGCACAACTTCTTTGACGGCGAAAAATGGCTCAGTACATTTGCAACATTCAGAACCATAAACGCGCACTAAATAACTCAGCTCTTCTTGACTACAAACGGCGTCAATTTCCAATATGTTTTCAGTCTCAGCTCTATTAATATTTTCAAATCCCTCCAGTCGCTGACTTTTTAATTCTTCTTCAAAACACTTTTTACACATGCACTTTCGATACAAGTATCTAATATGGTCTCCAAGGGCATTTATATGACCCAGCTGATTACAATACACCGTTTCTCTAAACACTATATATCCGCGCAACGTAAATCGATACCACATCATGGCTACTCTATTATGTACTGCAGCCTTGTGCACTTATATGCGACTGGGCAAGTAGAGGGAGTTCAAAGACAAATACAAGTAGAGGGGGATCTCAAGGTCAAGGCCAAATTCAAGGATAAGGTCAAATCCGGTCAAGGACAAGTAGAGGGGAGTCTCAAGGCCAATGCCAAATTCAAGGACAAGGTCAAATTTAAGGCCAAAGTCAAGTAGAGGGGGGGTCTCAAGGCCAAGGTCAAATTCAAGGACAAGGTCAAATTCAAGGTCAAGTGGGAGTGGTGGAGGGTGCAGCACTGTTCTTCTATATCTACTTATTTATTTATTTATAAGGGAGCGATGTCATTTCCATCTTAAATTCGAGACACTCGAAGCACAAATTTCATACCTTTATAATTTTCTAAAAAACATGGCTTGTAAGAAAGATAACGTAGCAAGTACGTCACCACAAGATTCGGAGTAGGGAGACTGCAGTCCGTAGCAGTAGCCCAGTAGCCTACAAGTAGCGAAGTAGATGCATAGCAGTGTCAAGTGCAGCATTGTTGTTCTTTTCTGTTTTACGTATTAGACACTTATTACTTTTCATATTCTTACTTCACCCCGAACCTCAAACCCCGACGCTTCCTCTCACGGGAACGTTACATTGACGCCCAACTCGTGGCGGTGAAAAAAGAGTGTTAAGTAGTAGTGTTATCAAGATGCCACGAAAAAACGAACAAGCAAGAGAAGAACCGGAACCGGAAGTTCCACCAACGATCACCTTGACAACCCAGCAATTCCAGGAGCTGCCTAAGACAATCAAAGAAGTTCCTGCCGCTGCTTCAAACACAGAGGTCCTGGCCAACCCAGCGCAAAACCAGGTAATATCTGGAAATTTTTCAACTTGTACGAGTCGTTTTGACGGGTTCGCCACCGAAGTTGCATCGTTTATCGACGCCATCCAAATTTTTAAAGACTGCGCAAATGTCTCCGACGATAATGCGTTTAAAGGGTTACCAATGCTTCTCACGGGATTCGCCGCTACTTGGTACCATGGAGTTAAATCAAACATTCATTCATTCGCCGAAGCGATAACTTTAATCCGGTCGACTTTCGGAACGAAGAAGCCGAATTTGAACAAGTCCAAATCGACATGGTATTTGGATTACTATCCTTGCCCATTAGAAAAGGATTGTCCCGAGATTCACTGAACAGTTTTGACGATTTATTAAGGGCCGCACGCGGGATCGAAGAAACGTTCGAGGAAGAAAACGCCGTCAAACAGAGAAATTCGGATTTCACCGAGACAAGACGCAACGAGAGGCCTCGTTGCAATTTTTGCAAAACGTATGGTCACACAAAAGACGAATGCAGAAAATTAAAGTCGCGAAATCAAAACGATAGCTGTATGAACAGAGCCGCCGGTTATCCAACACCAATGATGCCAACGAGTTCCGACGGTAATCGTCCAACCTTCAATTGCTATGGCTGCGGGAAGCCCGGTTTTATTAAAAGCAATTGCCCAAACTGTTCCACTTCGGGACAGAAACCACGACAAAGTTCGACTCCTCCCAGGACATCTACCGATGTATCGTCGTTCAAAGTAACGAGTTACGTGAAACCACGCGCAAGGCCGATACTAAATTATCAAGTTTCTGGTACTTCATTCTCCGGGATAATTGACATCGCTGCCAAACAAAGTGTCGCAGGTTACGATCTATACCAGGAATTGGTCCGTTTAAAACAACGATTTTTCGAATCGCTTACATGCATCGTACTTGCCGACGGTCGTAAAAGAATGCAAAATATGATGTATTGCCAAACGGATGTTGTTTTTCACGATAAAACGGTACCGATCACTTTCATGATATTTCCAGACGCTGAACAAACAAGAACGTTACTCGGTGTCGATTTCGTCGAAGACGCTGGAATTGTTATTAATGTGCCTGAAAAATTATGGTATTTTGCTGATCGGAAAAACGCTGAATATGTTTTACAGTTCGAAAAGGAAGAAAACGTGACTCACGCCGCTTCACTCGAAATTTTAAGAAACGACGAAGGCCAGCACTTGCACGTGCAAGAACAGGAAGACATAAAACAACTTATTAAACAAAACAGAAATTTTTGGCCCGATAACAGAGCCGACGAATTTCGCCGAACATAAAATTGACACAGATTGTTCTCCGATTTCCTGCCCGCCATACGTTTTAACCGCGCAGAAAAAGGAAATTCTAAAAAAAGAAATCGAAAAAATGATTGATGATGACATAATAGAAGCGTGTGAATCACCATGGGCAGCACCTACAGTTTTGGTTCCTAAGAAAGATAATTCTTGGCGCGTTTGCCTGGATTTCAGACGTTTGAACGCGGTAACAGTGTCCGATAAGTATCCATTACCAAGAATCGAAGGATTACTTCATTCTGCAAAACAGACAATTTTTATGTCAACTTTTGACTTAAAGTGTGGTTATTGGCAAGTGCCAATGCGCGATCGCGACCGTGATAAGACCTGCTTTATTACACCTTTCGGACTCTTTCGTTTTAAAAGGATGCCTTTTGGACTTAAAAACGCTGGTGCTACATTTCAACGGATGATGGACAGGTTCAGAAACGGTTTAAATGACGTGTGCGTGTTCGCTTACCTTGACGATCTTATCGTCGTCTCAGAAACTTTTGAAGGACATATTCGAGATTTATCTGCAGTTTTCTCCAGACTACGACTGTTTAAACTAAAGGCTAAACGCGAGAAGTGTCGTTTTGTTTGTGATTGCATTGAATTTTTGGGACATGTCATCACGCGGAGTGGAATATGTGTAAGGGAAGAAAAAATAACCGCGATCTCGGAGATGCCGTCGCCGCGAAATCTAAGACATTTGAAAAGTTTTATCCAAACTTGTTCTTTTTACCGACGCTTTGTTCCGAGTTTTTCAAAGCTCGCCCGCTGACCAATCTGACAAAGAAAGATGCCCCTTGACAATGAGCTTCCTTTCATCATACGTACCGATGCTCGTGGTTACGCCCTTGGAGCAGCACTCCTTCAGGGGGAGGGTCCAGATGAAAGACCAGTAGAATATGCAAGTCGTCTTCTGACAACCGCAGAGAGGAATTACGACACCACTCAGCGCGAAGCCTTGGCTGTTGTCTGGGCGGTGGAATGTTTTAGGGGGTACATAGATGGAAAAGAAGTAGTCGTATACACCGACCACAAACCCCTTCGATGGCTGATGGGTTGGAAGTCGCCGAACGGCCGTTTAGCCCGATGGACCTTACTCTTGCAGCAGTACCGTATTAAAATCTGTTATGTTCCAGGCAAAACGAATGATGACAATGATGTCTACGCAGGACGAGGTTAGAGAACGGTGTCCTTTATCGGTACAACTGATTCAGCGCAACTGGTTGTTCCTGTCAATAATAGGAAGCGTGTTCTGTCCGAGTATCACGACTCACCGTCTGCCGGTCATTATGGCGTAGAGAGGACGCTGGCTAAAGTTTCGTCACGCTTCTATTGGCCATCCATGAGACAAGATGTCATCGACCATGTGAGACGATGCCCACAATGTCAGCGCTACAAACCTGACAACAAGAAACCTGCCGGCTTATTGAGGACTCCACCAGCGACCCAGAGGTTCGAAGTCATCGCTGTTAACCCTTAACCAGTAGTATGTGTCCAACAGACACATACTGTTTTCACTTTTGCAATTGTGAACGTACCCAGCCAATTGTCTATCCCACCCTCAAGGTATCCTCCTCACGTGACCTTAGGCGACAGATAACACTAAATACTACCAGTTGTGGTGTGTCGTTTGTTCAGCAGAACTCAATTGTGAAGAGTTACGGTGTCTGGCAGACACATACTACCCAAAACGTTAAAAAATTTCAGTGTCTGTTAGACACATACTTCTAGGTACGACACAAAATAATTGGTAAACTATTAAGTTTTTGTTTAATTGCGCAACATTATTACACAAACTTTTTAGGCCTGTTGCCATACATAACGAGCGTTCAATAAAAAACCTGGTTAGAGTAGGCTTTGAAATTGCGTT
Organism: Diaperis boleti; assembly: GCA_963583935.1. Lineage (NCBI taxonomy): Eukaryota > Metazoa > Arthropoda > Insecta > Coleoptera > Tenebrionidae > Diaperis > Diaperis boleti. The sequence goes on along the minus strand of OY757242.1, from coordinate 31,946,872 downwards.
TTTGTTTTATTTTTTTACAGTGTAGAGCTTGACTGATTAACACGAAACTCTACATGACAGATAACATAACCTCAAAATTTCAGAGAAGTTTTAGGGTATTAGTTAGCGGTTTTATATAGACCGACACGATTTGGGGGTTTGGGCTGCAATGTCTGCAGGTATCTCCAAGATTCCTATAACGGTTGGTAAAGAGCTAACGTAAGAGTAAAGTGCATTCAGACCTTTGGCTGTGATGTTAATGGAGTTATTTTTAGATATTGGACACTTTATGATTTGGTTTTACACCTTTATTTCTTTAAAATGTGGAAATTAAAACACTCTTCGAAAGGACCAGCTGACAGTTTCTAGCCAAATTTCTACAAATGTTTATTGAGAATTTTACAATCCCTTAGAAGGACACAAAACAGCAAATTAATGGTGAAAATGTTTTCGATATTTCTTGTAGAGAATTGTGCTCGTTTTCTGATCCCATTAAAAACAGTTTGCAAAAAGACTTCAGTTTCATATTTTTCTTTCATCGACTATGGATGCTTGGTACATGAGATTTTTAATATGTATCCAAAGGAAGAAATCACTTGCAGTTTCGCTTCTTACTTCATCATATTTCACACTCAAACTTGTTCTCTTAAGAGGGTTCAATACCAGGCGCCATCTTGGATAGTTTGATTTTTCGAAGAAATCGATTACCACATTGATTTATCGATTTTTGAAAACGCTGAAAGTTAGAATCTTAGACCGATGCGCTTACGAAAGTCCAAAATCTTTTGTTTAAAAAAAAATTGAAAAAAAAATCGTTAATTGTCAGAAAAATTTGGTTGAAAGGATTTTCGGACGTTCTTACGACTTATTAAAAACGTTTCGTGTAAAAAACAAACCATTTAGGCAAGTATTAAGTAGAGTAATCGAAGAATTCCTTTTAACAATTTTCCAAGCGGTTGGTGTCGCCATCTATTACAGATTGAGGGTCGTGAACAATTTGGCAACAAAGCTCTCAGGCTGTGGCTGTCGCAGCGCACAGTATGGCGCCAGCCAGCCCTCGAACAGGATGCATGTGTCTTGTAGTATAGGGATAAGATATTACAAAACGGGTACAGGTTAGCGAACTGTGGAAGTAGCAACTTCAGCAGTTTGTTGACCTGAAATAGTGCAATACCCTAAATGATTGATTGGCATTTCCGCAGCGACATGTCCATATATGGTCATGTCGAGGCGATAGGTTAGATTGTGTAGAATAAGCATATTGTAAACGTTCGATAAGGAGTAAATGTAAAGACAGTCTTGGTTGGGACCGCGATATGCGCGGTTCCGAATAAATCACACTTTAAAGTAAAAGGGATTTATTTACTTGAATTTACCCCATCATCACAGTCTTGTTGATCGAAAAATTAATAAAGACGAGCATCGGTTGAAATTGAAGAACCTACCTAGTTAATTTTTTCAAAACCAATTCAAGGATCCTTTTGAATTACATACCTAAATCAGAATTTTAAAAATCCTGCATTTTTGTTTTAACGATTGCAGGAAAACGAATCAAATTTGCCCAAAAATTCACAGGATGAGGAGGAACAGTAAAACTTAGCTGTGTATTACCTTTTACCTTTATGATGAATTGCCATTGCATTACGTATTTTCACTATTATGGAAATAGGTATTTCCCAAGACATACTTTTACATCGATTTTCTCTGGAGATCAGTTCATGAAATCAAAAGGGCCATTTTAATAACGAATTAGATACAGAGTGAACATAAAGTTCCGCACAAAATTCATAAGTTAGTTATGTAATGTTCTTGCGAAAAACGCTCGAACAGGTCGATTTTTGTTTTTAAATTGCCATCTTTTGACATAAAAACTTTGTTGATGACGTCATCTGTTTTTGAACTATGACACCGTCATAATTTTTTTTTAAATGGCAACCCTCAATTATTTTTTGGGTTTTAAATACACTTTTCAATTCTCTATTAAACAAGCGTCAAAAGTGGACACTGCATAACTTTTTTTTTGAAAAAAATACAAATTTCTTCAAAAAATTAAATTTTTATTCCTTTACACTTAGTAAGCACTGCAACAATTGATATTATTTTTCAGATAATTTTTTTGGAATTTGTACTATTATAAAAATTATTAAACCACATTAAGGGTAATTTGTAACTGTAATTTTGTAATTGTCAACTGCTCACGAGTTGCCGCGAGGCTGCAGCAACGGTTGTGTGATTACCTTTATTACCAATCATACTTTTAATAATATTTTAAATTCGGGTTGCCTGGCAACATCAGGTAAGTAATGGAATTGGAGGTCCGGAATTGGTCACTTTCCAACCTCCTTTGCAGTTGGAACGCAGTATATTAGTAACTGATTGGGAATAAAATCTTTAACACTCTGTACCTCACAATGAAGGCCTTGCGGACTTATGTTTATATAAACTTTATATCTTAAAAATACCCGACGATTCATCTTCTGAAATATCGGACACTTATTAAGAAACACCCTGTATAGAGAGTTCAAATCAGTTATTGTAATTTATATACGAGTTTCTGTGTTTCTGTTTTTGGGCACTAGAGGTTTAAAAAAGCACGAGTGCCGGGAAGCATCAAATTTACACAGGAACGAGCGTAATACAACGTTTTATAGTTCGACACAACCCCAGTAAGTCTTTAAATCGCTTAAAATCCATAAAAATAGTGACGTTTATCTGACATTTTATTATTGCATGACAGAGTGTTTACACAAGCGAAAATTTGAAAATTCTGACAGTGTCGTTCTTGAGTTATAAACCCAAGCCCCCCCCCTGGGCCCCCATGTCCATGTTTTATATGTTATTCTGCCATTTGGGGCGGAGACAAATCCAACAAATCAGAGATCAGAAAAAATCGGTCCAGCCGTTCTTGAGTTATAAAGCCAAGGGAGCCCCCTGAGGCTATCTGTCCATCTCTACTTTACGACCTATTCTCATACCTGCCAAATATAAAAAAAAAAATCATAAAAATCGGTCGAGCCAAAAAATCTGTTCAGTCCAAGGGGGCCCCTGGGCCCCCATGTCTATGTGAAAAATACTTTACGACCTATTTCATACCTACCAAATATATAAAAGAAATATATCATAAAAGTCGGTCAAGCCGAAAAATCGATCCAGCCCCAAGGGGCCCCCTTGGCGCAGATGTCTACGTGAAATATACTTTACGGCCTATTCTCACCCCTACCAAATATACCAAAAACATTTCATAAAAATCGGTCGAGCAGAAAAATCGGTGCAGCCATGTGAAAAATAGTTGTTTACCACCTATTCTCATACCTACCAAATATACAAAAAAAAAAATTCATAAAAATTGGTCGAGCCGTTTCGATGGAGTTCGACCACAAACACCGTGACATGAGATTTTTATATATTAGATATGAAAAGATAAAGTCTTATTTCACTGAAGCATGTAAAATAAACAGCGTTTGCAATTTATAGGTTCTTTTTGACGAAGAATTCTGGACTCAAGAAATGTTTCCGTGTTTGAATTTTTTTTATTTTAATTGTTTTTTGACAGAATTGCTGGATCCAATACAGCAGCGAGACAAAAAAAAAACACCAAGAAATGAACAATCAACTTTTGGGATCATTAGAAATTACTAAAATAAATTTCACAACAATTAACGTGTTTTTGTTCCTTTTGAGTTAACACCATATTGAAACATAATTATAAATCATAAATAATTATAATCAAAAACAATAATTAGATATTATTAGACAGCTTTAGTATTAAACTATAGTAGATTATTTAATGAGCATATAATGGTGATTATTAAACACGAGAATGGAAATTAAAATACGAACCGTAGGCGAGGATTTTAACCATTCGAGTGTACAATGGCCACCATTATATGCGAATGAAATACGACGTGTTATCTACAACTATCAGTTGTAGATAAAAAAAATTATGTACCTTTTGTATTCTTTATGACATTTTATAAAATTATTTAAACAATAGAAATATAAAAAAACGATTATAAACAATAAAAAATTGTTCTCAAGATTTTTTTTAAATCATTATTTCCTCGGGGCAACAAGATGGGGATTTTTTTAAATATTAAACTAGTCAATTTGTTTATAAACAGTTTATAAACAAATAACGTAAAAAAAATTACCCACCATTATTAAGCACCTTTACTGGACCAATGAACAGCTATAGCATAAAATATATTTTTGTTTTTTTTTTTTCAAGTTTAAACAATTATAAACGAAATAATTAACTTTTAAAAACTTTTAGAACATGCTGTTCTTGACTACATATTATATAAGAAAGGCTCCAAAAATTGAAAAATTTATAGGTCAACATTTTTTGTTGTCTTCAATGAAAGCGGAGGTCCCATAAAATTTTGTTAATTAACAGTTGCCTAACTTATTGAAAAATTAAGTTAAATCGATTTTTCCCACGGTATCTCATTCCGTCAAGTGTTAAGAACACAGCATAACTTATTCAAATTTTTAAATGAATATTTAATACTATAAAAAATATTTTATGTGACGTACTCTCTTCAGAGGCTCCCGGTACGGCTACGCGGAGCCCTATTTTCAGCGTTATTAAAATTATTAATAATGGAGATAATTCCGAGAGTTGTGAGTTTTTCATCGGAAATTTCCTCCTCTTTTTGAATCTTTTTTCAGATTTTCGCTATCACTTATAGGTTTTGTGTTATTGCCAAAAAACTAAACCCTTTTTTTTTGGGTTTTTGTTAATAACAATAAAATTGTAATTTTATTTGCGGAACAAATAAAAAAACTCTTTCTCAGAATAAAACCCCGAATCGAATGAGCTATCGCTCATATTTTTCGGATCCTTGTAACTATTTTTCGCGGGTTTTCAATTTCTTAATTGACTACAAGCCTCAGTAGTTCGAAGATAATATAATTTAAAGGAATCGAATGCATCAATGGACCAATGCATGGTTGTCAGATCATTCTATCAGAACAAACAAGCTGAGCACTCCGACTATTTAGTCTCTCTTTTTGACCCACTGTTGTGGAATGTGATGCAAGGTGCATTCGTGTATACACTTAGTTCACATGGACACAGCTGCAGCATTAGGGCATCCCGTTCCGACAGAGACGTAGGTAAGACGAGTATTTGTTTACGTTTGAAAACTTGGACGACTAACGAACGCTCTTAAATGCGCAAATCTGAAAAGTATGGTTAGGTAGAAGTTTTAACTCTTGAGTTTCAGAAGCAAAAGACAAACCTTTTCTTTTGCAGCTGTTATTAAATCAGGCTGCGCCTCACTAAGTGTAGAGCATAATATGTAAGTGTCTTTAGTGATATCTTCTATCCTTCAGACATTCTTTCTTTGATGACATTTTCACCTACCGGTCAGCTTTGGCACAACTCACGCATTTTCTGATATGTTGGGACCGTCTTAAATTCATGTTTTCGTACCATTTCGTACTTGCAAACAAGGTTTAGAAAACAGCTGCTGTAGCGACTGTCAATTTCAATAACAAGTTCTTCGAATTTAGTGCTGGTTGCCTAACCTAAACTGAATTAAATGACAAGTTAGTTTTTGTAACAATTGCAATGTACACTGTTATAAAAATGCCCAGCCTCCTCTAACCAGGTTTATTTTTGAACGCTCGTTACAATGGATTCAGTTCCAAGTACCTCTGATGGTCGTAGTGCTTCCAAACGACGTAGAGAAGAAGTCTTTCGCTATAATGATCCTAATTTTGAAGCAAAAATTATGAAATGTTTAGACGAACTAGAGGAAGAAGAAGATTCTACACTAGATGAACCCATAGACGATTCGGACGATGATCCAGATTACGAGGAACAGCCAGAAATACACGATAGAAATGATGACTCTGATGAAAATGGATATGATAGCGAAGCAGATGATACTGATAATCAAAATAGAACTCCTGCCCATACCACGCAAGACAGACCCAATTCATTACCGGACTATTTCTTAGGCAAAAATGGTTTCAAATGGAGTACTACAGAGCCACCAACGAGGGTGAAAATATCTCAACATAATATTGTGACAGGCATTCCAGGAATGACTAGTACTGTACGAGCGTTAGGCCCTAAACCTCAAGTGGAAGATATTTGGTCACTTTTATTTGACCAAGAAATAGTTCGGGAAATTATTCACTGGACCAACGTTAAACTTGAAGTTGTTAGGGCAAGAGTGAACGAACATCAGAAAAGTAATTTTAGAGCGACAGATGAATTGGAAATAAATGCGCTCTTTGGTCTGTTCATGTTGACAGCAATTTACAAGTCTAACCGCGAAGACGTGCGATCATTATTTTCAACGAAATGTACGGGACGCCCTATTTTCCGCGCAGTAATGTCTGAAAAAAGATTTGAGATCCTTATAGGTGCTCTACGCTTTGACAATGCAGCTACCAGGGAAGAAAGAAAAAAAGATGACCCAGCAGCTGCTATTACAAGTATATTTCAACGCTTTATAAATAATTGTCAAAAACTCTATTCCTTGGGGATTTATGCTTGCGTTGATGAAATGCTTATCCCTTTTCGAGGGCGCTGCAAATTCAAAGTTTACATGCCTGCAAAACCAAACAAATATGGCCTCAAAGTTTTGGCACTAACAGACGCCCGTACTAGTTATTTGTATAACGCATACATTTATTGTGGAAAAGGAACAGATAGCTTAGGTTTATCAGACGAAGAAAAACAATTGTCGATTCCTACACAAACTGTTCTTAGATTGACTCCCCCAATTGTTAAAAGCAATAGGAATATTACTGCCGACAACTGGTTTTCATCAATGGAGTTAGTGCAAGAGCTGCAAAAGCGAAAATTGACGTATGTTGGAACTGTCAAGAAAAACAAAAGGGAAGTTCCCAAAGAGTTTTTACCCGACAAAAAACGTGAGATTGGTTCCTCATTGTATGGATTCACTAACGATATTACTTTGCTGAGTTACGTACCCAAGAAAAACAAAGCCGTTTTGCTGGTTTCAAGCATGCATCACACCAGAAGTATGGACGCAGAAATAAATAAACCAGAAATTGTAGCATTCTATAATACGACGAAAGGAGGTGTTGACTCTATGGATCACAAATGTGCCAATTATTCAACTAATAGGAGAAGCCGACGATGGCCATTATCAATATTTTACATGTTGGTAAATATATCAGTGGCAAATTCTTACATTTTGTACTTATGCTTCAAAGATGTCTCCCCCATTACACGGTTTGATTTCACGGAAAATTTAGCTTTGACTCTTGTTAGACCTCATCTAAATCGTAGACTTTCTATTCCTAATCTACGATCAGATCTAAAGGCTCTAATTCTGAAAGTACTTGGGGATAACACAAAACCGCCTCAGAAAGCTGCTGCAACCGATAAACTTAAAAAAAAGCGAAAATGCAGCATTTGTCCATATACAAAAAATCGAAATACAAGCTATAAATGTGTAAAAACGATACTACTGGTTAAGGGTTAACTGTTCCCGAGAAGAGATGGCCCTTATGCAATTGTCGACCAGCATTCGCCGGTGTCTTATATGGCTCTTCTGATGTACTTAGTTGTTACCACATCGCCGACTTGACACCATTTCGGAAACATGAAGACATGGAGATTCCACCGGAACCTGTCAGGGTCTTACGAAGAAGGGGGAGACCACCAAAACATCATCCTGCACCCACTACGAGGTCGTCACGTGGATGCAGAGGGGGAGGCTGTAAGAAAGATGACGTAGCGAGTACGTCACCACAAGATTCGGAGTAGGGAGACTGCAGTCCGTAGCAGTAGCCCAGTAGCCTACAAGTAGCGAAGTAGATGCATAGCAGTGTCAAGTGTAGCATTGTTGTTCTTTTCTGTTTTACGTATTAGACACTTATTACTTTTATCATATTCTTACTTCACCCCGAACCTCAAACCCCGACGCTTCCTCTCACGGGAACGTTACAGGCTAAATAATACAATATTTGTAGTTATTTTCTATCTATGTAACTTTGTAGTACTCAAAAAATGTTCTGCTTCTTGCCCACTGATATCAGTTTTTATAATTTATTGCAGCATTTCGGTCATAGCTTGGCAGCTCCAGTCTACAAATCAACTCGAAGTATTAAGCAATCAGTAGCAATAAATGGTAAAATTCTTTAAATTAAGATTCAATTTCTATTTGTTTTTGCTTACACTCCGACGATGTAATTGATCTCAACAATCAGTTTGACTTTATGGAAAAAAAAAATCTTCAATCTGAAACTCTTGTTCTTCCCACCCTTCCTGCTGATGCCGAGACATGGAAATATTAATCAAGCGAGAGAATTCAACAAAAGAAATATTTTCCATGTACCAAGCTGAGACGGTGGCCTCAAAAAAACTGATAGTGACGTTTTTGGGTGAATGGGCGTGGATGCGAGGGGATTAACTCGCGAATGTTTAATTCCTTTTTCCTTAATATTAAAATACAATATTTCAGAGGGGAGGTCTCTTTGGTGCCTTTCTTGCCACTGAACAAAGTTTGGAAACTAGAAGACAACTATGTAGGTATTGGTCGAATAATTAACCACATGATTCTTCTAACTCACTCGGTGCCAACCAAAATATCACGTACGTCGTCTACTTCTTCATGCAGGATTTAGAAAAATATATCGACGATGATTTGGTGCTTAACGAGTTACTTTTGTATAAACGCCTGTGAAAGACATGTTACCGAAAAATCCATAGAAGATTTTCCCTCATTAACGAATAAGGAACAAGAAATAGGTAGTGATGAACATTTTTAATTGCAACCAGTTCTATGAAAACCCGAAACAAGAATATATTATTAACCAAGTAGTATCAACTGCCAGAGATATTTTAATAGATAAAAGCCTTAAATTTGTCGAGTCAATGAGAAACGGTCTTTCATTAGACAGATACGGAGAGTTTTGGCGAAATTTGCATTTGAATGAAGTTCAGTTTTTGTTATAGATGCTGCGCTTTTCGTTCTTGGCATGCATGTAATTTTTTCCTCATTGCATACCGAGCCTATCTCTGTAATCACTAAAAATTGGTTCATGGAATAGTCCTCCGAATACTACTCGTAGTCCAAGTTATGTGGACTATTTCTCAAACTGGTTTCACTAATTCAATTGTGCTTGAGAATCTCACTAGTGCTAAAGCACATTCGTGACCAGTTTGAAAAATAATAAACAACATAACTTGGACGACTCGTGATATTACATAATTATGAATCTGGACTATCTACGGTACAACGAAAAACAGAAAATTTATGGTACAAAAGGAAGAAAGCAGGTTGGAGCATTGACAAGCTCTTAACAACTGTATGTTGTGATACAGTTTCATTGTATCTTGTTTACTTCTTCTTCCTTTTGATAACTAAATTTGCAACATATGGTTTGCCTTTAGGTGCTTTTGGTGATCGCAATGATTCTAACGATTTCTGATGATTCTAGGATAAGCGTTGAAGCTTCACAACTCACCCTCTTCTAGGCATGTATTATGCAAAAAAACATGCACAAATAAACATCAGTGGTATCAGGTCTGACAGCTTCCATTAAATTTATAGGTCTAAATCTTCCTTTCGCCAATGCAAATTTAATGCTTGCTCAATAATTACTCTGATTTTTGAATGTTTTATATTATAGTTTCTTTCAATTTCTTCGAGATGATCATTATCTTTACATGGAACCAGTAGTTTTTGTGATAATGGAATCTTCAAGCACACGTGCATTTTCTGGGATGTTCCAGTTTTGCAAGGCTAAACTCGGATCGGCGAAACGTGCAGGCGTCGTGTTTTCAATTATTTGTTCCGCTTGGGCAATAACCTCTGCTGTACGTTTTCCACTGCCAGGTTTTCGTAAAAGACTACCAATTTCATTAAACTGATTCAATATTCTGTCCAAGGTCTTTTTAAACTGCATATAGTCCACGACAAAATTTGGAAATTCTTCTTGAAATTTTTGGAGACAGTCCTGTATCGAATGTACCCAAACTCCATCCACTTTAGTCCCATTTCGGGAATAGCTGTTTAGTAAAAACACTTTTTGTTCTAAACTGTACGCCATCGTTTCGTCGTAGCAGTACCACGAACGGTAAAAGAAAATCCGAAACACTTGTCTTATTTGAATCGCGCGCCTTATTTGTCTAATTTGTTTGCCTTATTGTCTTATCTTCAACACGGGAAAAAATTCACCAAACAAAATTCAAAGTTACTAGATGGGCGGACAAATGAGAAGCGCACGAACCAATGAGAAGGCTCCCCCGAAATGACGTCACAAGAGGCGCTAAATGTACAGCGTTTGAAAATGCTAACCGAAATTGCGATTTTTGATACGCTCTGTTATCTCACAAAACAACTTTATGAAAGAACAGAACACGTTTTACGGCCTCATGTTTTATAGTTTACGAGATGCTGTAGGCGAATTCGTCAAATTCAATGGAGGAGGACGACCTCATTTTTCAAGAACATGTCTCCGCTATTTTTAAATCTCTAAATTTAATTGAAAAATCTGCAGTTTGACCAACTGTTACAATTTATTTTAATATTGTTGTTTGCGGTTGTTTGTTTCATAATAAATATGAGTCATAGTCATACCCTGCTTTTGATTAGCTTAGTGGAAAAGTACACCTTCTTATATGGACAACCATATCCAAAACTATGAATAAGTAAGTTGGTTGGTACCCAATTATCAACTGTAATAATTATTGTCCTACATGACACCCAGCAAATCAAACAGTACACAGTGAAAGCTTTCTTTAAGAACAGCTCTTTCGAGCGGACAGTTTTTCTGTAACCAAAACTTTTGGTATTAAGGTTGTTCATACGTAGTGCTCAAAACGGTTTGTGCAATATAAAATTCGTATTATTCATCACATAGAACTGATTTCTTTTTTAGATGAGCCTGAATAAAATTGTTTCTCTCTGCAGCTACGAGGGGGTATTGATATCTAGTTAGCTGTAGCCATTTCCTTTGAACAAAACAAAATCGTTTTACATGGCAACATATAATGACTTAGAAATGTCATTGTAAAATTTCACTTCAAAAAGTTTGCTGAGCAGTAAAATTTGAGAGAAAGCAAAGAGTATCGAGCCATCATTAAGTACCTGTATTTGAAGGGGTTACGGAGTAAGGATATTCACGAAGATATGCTTGAAAGACTTGGTGATCAGTGTCCTTCATACGCGACTGTGAAAAATTGGATTGCGTTTTTCAAAAGGGGAAAACTTTCCGTCGAAGATGACAAGAGACCAGGAAGGCCGATTTCGGTGTCTACCCCCGAAAATATTGATGCAGTTCACGACATGATATTGTCAGACCGTCGAATTGGGCTGAAACTATAGCTGAGACACTAAAGATCTCGTATGAACGTGTGATTTATATATGAAAAAAATTTCTGCAAAATGGATACCCAAATGTTTAAATGCCGATCAAAAGCGAGCAAGAGTGGAAGCATCGCGCTCAATCTGTGCCCGTTTTGAAGAAGATCCAGACTTTTTGAGCCGTGTTGTCAATATGGATGAAACTTGGGTCCATTTTTACGACCCAGAAACGAAGCAGCAGTCGATGGAGTGGAAGCACCATGGTTCTCCACGGCCAAAGAAGTTTCGAGTCCAAAAATCCGCTGGAAAAGTTGCTTCAGTTTTTTGGGATATACCTACTCGTGGAATAATAAAGATAGACTATTTAGAAAGGGCCAAACAATAACCCGAGATTATTATTCCACATTAATAATCACCGTAAAAGAAAAATTATGTTGGTTTGTCCGAAACGTATCTGAAAATGATTTTGAAATTGAAGAATTGGAACACAGTTTTCACGGTAGCTCCAGCAGTGAAGATGAAGCTTTGACCACACCTGGACCTTCAAACCGACGACAAAAATCGCAGGTTTCAGATGATCCAAGTTTTGCATGGACCAGTACAAACGATTTTGTATCAGAAAATCATTATTTTGATAATACAAGTTCCGGATTTCATCCTCGTCAAGATTTTCCAAACGACGAAATTCTTACTTATTTCCAATGTTTTTTTACACAAGAAATGGCAGAAACAATTGCTAAAGAAACAAACAGATATTTTCGGAATGTTACACAAAATATAAACAGGTATAAACAGATATTCTAGACTCAACAATTGGCGTGAAACTGACTGGGAGGAAATTTATCTTTTTATTGGCATTACTATGCTCATTTTCAGAAATAAAAAAACTGAAATTAAGCGAATGTTGGTCCCGAGCCTATCTTTTGCAAACTCCTATCTTCCACAAGGTAATGAGCCGAGACAGGTATCTCCTTTTGTTATGTCTTCTTCATTTCTGCAATAATGAACAGCAAACTCCAGGTGACAGGTTATTCAAATTAGGAATAATCGTTCCATTGACAAAAAAAAAACATTCAGTGATAATTTTACACCATTTGGAAACTTATGTAGTGATGAATCATTACTGCTGTTCAAAGGACGCTTGTCTTTCAAACAATTTATTAGAACTAAACGTCATAGATTTGGTGTAAATTTTTTTGTTCTAGCAGATGTTGAAACAGATTACATACTAGATTTTATAGTATATATAGGCGCAAACACAAAATTGGATCAAGTTAACACAAATTTAGGCATTTCTGGAGCGGTATGTTGCACTTTGATGAAACCCTTCTTAGAGAAAGGACACAATCTGTTTACAGACAATTGGTACACTAGTCCAATATTAGCCCAGTACCTTCATAAACACAAAACAAATTTGTGTGGTAGGTACTGTTCGTAGCAATCGAAAAGGTATGCCAAATTGGATAAAAAGCTAACACAGGGCGAAGTAATTGTTCAGCACACAGACAAGATAATGGTTATAAAGTGGTGTGACAGGCGAGAAGTGTATATGCTTACTATATTGCATACAAACGAGATTGTGGATACAGGGAAGAAAAACCGACAAGGGGAGTGTATCAAAAAAAAAACAAATCTGTCAAATATTATAATGAAAATATGGGCACAATCGACAAAACTGATATGCTGCTGAGTTCAGTGGAATGTATTAGGAAGACTATGAAATGGTATAAAAAGATATTTTTCCACCTGGTGGACTTGATCACACTAAATTATCATGCTATGTATAAAATAAGAACTGGAAGTCATATATCCATGGCTGACTTTCAGCTTGAAATTGTGGACTCTTCGCTTAGTTGGACGTCATTTTCCAAAACTTATTCCATCTGTTCCCGGAGGAAAAAAGTATTCCCAAAGACTCTGCTATGTCTGCAAGCCCACAGAGCAGGCACCCAAACGAAGGAAGGACAGCAGATATACTTGTGAGGAATGTGATGTAGCTCTTTGCCTTATTCCCTACTTTAAAAAATTTCATACAGTAAAAAAAAAAATTAATTTTTTGATATTATTTTGTTTGTTTCGTTCTTTGTGTTTTTCATATTGTTCAACATTATTGTACCTCAATCTGTTAGCGGTAGCCAATAATACTGTTAGACTGCGCATGTCCATGGTGTCGTTCGTCGGGGGAACTACAGTGCCTGACAGAACCACATCGGCCTTGCGATTCGTCATACGTCGTACATATTAATTTGTTCGTTAAAATAATTACATACTTTAATCTATATATATATATATATATATATATATATATATATAAAATCCAAATACCACTCACTGACTCATCACGAAATCTCCGGATCCATGGAAGGGATTGCAATGAAACTTTGCACGCTTACTTATTTTACTACGTAGGCGCTCACCACGATACAAATAACTTAGAGATAGGATGCTACGCCGAAGGGGCGGTCCTTAATTTTGGCGCGTGAAACGTCACACTCAGACCGAGTTTACAAAAGTTGCATTGCTGCTATATGGTGCTTCGCAGGTTATAGTGTGTTATTTGAGTAATATCAATCAAAATCGTCTCAAAATGCGTTGTGCCGTATTCGGATGTAATTCCAATAACAAGTCTAAAAAAAAACCCACTGATAAATCTGTGAAATACCATTCATTCCCAAAAAATTCTGACTTGTGCAAACAATGGATCCTCTCCAGCAACCGAAGTGACAAATTTAATGAGAAAACCGCTGTTATTTGTTCAAAACATTTCCGAGAGAGTGATTATTTCGTAAATTTAAAGCATGTACTTCTAAATTACACTCCTAAAAATTATCGTGGGTTGAAAGAAGATACAGTTCCTACACAAAATCTTCCCCACGTCAACAAGTGTCATTGTCTTCTAAATCTGTTCAAAACCGAAAGCTTCTTGCTGATAAAAGGCAAAGAAGGCAACTGATTAATGAAATAATTATTACGCCCACAACTGCTAAAAATGAAAGATAAGTGTCTTGTTATGTAAGGCATGTTTCAAAATAAACTGTGGTTTTGCATGAGGATTTCAATATATCTTTCTAACACAAACAATTTCTGAGATTTTATAGTTACCTCCCTTTTCTTTTAAAATAAATGTTTTTTTAGTCGTTTTAAGTTAATAGGTACGTTTTTCATGAATAGGAATGAAAAAATGCATGGTGATGGTATTGGGAATCATTGTCACGAGAATGGTAATGCTAATAAAAATGTCATTTTTAATGAAGTAATGATGGAGGGTAGTTCTGATATACTTATTCTGATAAAAGGTGCTGGTTATTACTTTTAGGTATCAGGTTGGAGAACCTAGCAGGCTTTATTTGCCACAAGGTAAAGGATTCTACCTTGTTAAGAGGGTTCTCCAGTGGCATGTACATTTCTGTCGGTCGAAGTACATTTTCCCGCAATATATATTTTTTTATTTACAAATTTCAAAAAATCGCTCTGTAGCTGCAAAGATCTATATTTTATCAACACGCCCACAAAATTTCAACGAAAAATCTTCAAAAATAAAAAAGTTACATTCAACGGTGGGCAGAAATGTACAGCAATGTACGGCGTTGATATTTTTTTAAATTGTGTCAAGCTTTATTAATGTTTGTTTTTAAATAAATATAATCGATGACATACTAAAATTATTTTTTATATAATATATCAATAAATTTAAAACGAATTATAAGAAAAGTTTCGAATATTGTGTCTAATTTCTTAATTTACCTCTATTCGCTCATATACAACAACGGCTACGGGGTCTTAATGTGACGTCATGCGCGCAGCTGGCGCAAACGTGTTCACTGGAACATACGGGCCTGGGCGCTCACTAAGAAACGGTTTTAAAAAATTCCATTCCAAAGGGTACCCCCGTCCCTTTAATTTCTGTATCTACTGAACCAATTGCAATGAAATTTGGCACACTTACTTATTTCACCACGTAAGCGCCCACTAAGAAACGGTTTTTCAAAATTCCGTTCCACAGGGGGGTAACGGGCCCCCCCGCCCGTTAATCTCTGGATCCACTGAACCGATTGGAATGAAATTTTGCACACATACTTATTTGACCACGTAAGCGCCCACTAAGAAACGGTTTTTCAAAATTCTATCTCTAAGGGGGGTAACGGGGCGGGGGAGTTAATCTCTAGATCCACTGAACCGATTAGAATGAAATTTTGCACACTTACTTATTTTACCACGTAGGCGCTCACTAAGAAAGGGTTTTTCCAAATTCCATCCCTAAGGGGGGTAACGGGGCGGGCGAGTTAATCTCTATAACCACTGAACCGATTGGAATAAAATTTTGCACACTTACTCATTTTACCACGTAGGCGCTCACTAAGAAACGGTTTTTCAAAATACCATTCCAAAGGGGGGTAACGGGGCGGGGGAGTTAATCTCCGGATCCATCGAAGGGATTGCAATGAAACTTTGCACACTTACTTATTTTACCACGTAGGCGCTCAATAAAAAACGGTTTTTCAAAATTACATTCCAAAGGGTTGTAACGGGGCGGGGGAGTAATCGAGTAATCTCTACATCCACTGAACCGATTGGAATGAAATTTTGCACACATACTTTTTTCACCACGTAAGCGCCTATTAAGAAACGGTTTTTCAAAATTCCATCCCTAAAGGGGGTAACGGGGCGGGAGAGTTAATCTCTAGATCCACTGAACCGATTGAAATGACATTTTGCACACTTACTTGTTTTACCACATAGGCGCTCAATAAGAAGCGGTTTTTCAAAATTCGATTCCTAAGGGGGGTAACAGGACGGGGGAGTTAATCTTTAGATCCACTAAACCGATTGGAATGAAATTTTGTACACTTACTTATTTTACCACGTAGGCGCTCACTAAGAAACGGTTTTTCAAATTACATTCCAAAGGGGGGTAACGGGGCGGGGGAGTAATCTCTACATCCACTGAACCGATTGGAATGAAATTTTGCACACTTACTCATTTTCCCACGTAGGCGCTCACTAAGAAACGGTTTTTCAAAATTCCATTTTTAAGGGGAGTAACGTGATGGGGGGGTTACTCTCAGAATCCACTAAACCGATTGCAATGAAATTTTACTACTTATTTATTTTACCACGTGGGCGCTCACTAATAAACGGTTTTTCAAAATGATTAAAGTGGTAAATAAAATACTACGGGCCGATTTCACCAACCTTCGTTAAACTTAATCATCTGTTAGGAACAATTGCTGCTATAGTTTTAACAAACGTATCGATACAGTTATTTATCGGTTAAAGTTAATCGATGTTGGTGAAACCGGCCCTTAATAAAATAAAATCACCGTGCGAAGCCGGGACGGATCAGCTAGTTATTAATAATTGTTTAAATCCTAATATCAGAAGTGAGGATTATCGAAATCCACTGGTGCTATTATGCAAGTGTTTTTGCCTTTTGTGTAATATTGCATCACCCACAAAAGAATGGATGACGCACCTCCTGAACCAGTGCCACCCACGATACACTCACAACGGTATGCCAACGCGCATGCAATGACGTCACCTGCGAGGGAAATCTCAGTAATGTATTAGGGTAAATAGACAAATACGCTCTGTTTTTTGGCGATAAGTGAATTTAAAAATTGCCGGCATCAATCCCTTTTCAAATGATACTTTTCTAATATAAGTATATTGTTAAAATGTTAGTTTATCAAAGTATAATCACAAATAAAAATACTTAATCGCTACTATGTAGTATCTTTGCGAATTAATAAAAAATCACTATCCACAGCACAGACATTATTCTTACGTTATTGAATTACTGATGTCCCACGCACACACATGCATTTGCAAAATAATCGGAAATTCCTCGGCAAATCATGATATGGGTAGTTTTTGTAGAGGAATAAATAAATTGTGTGATTAATCTTAAAGACGGGAAGGCTCCATGATCCAAAGCCCTGTATTTCAGTCGAATTTTAACTAATCATACAATTATGATATTGTTTCAGTAATTCTACTGAACAGTAGTTTTATATAATATTTCCAGTAATTCTACGGAACAAAGGTTTTTTAATAGACCCAAAGTAAATGTGACCTGCTGGCAAATTGTTTTTCTTTATTCATTCCGCTATAAATATTTCCAAACATTAAAAAAAAATTGCATTTTGTTGTCTAAATGCTTCCTGGCTTTTAATATTAAACTTATTTAATCATCGCAGTTTTTTGTGACATGGGTAACATCTTTTTACAATTTGTAAATATTAAAAAAATGTGAAATGACAAATTTGTATACATAGCAGATTTACGTAATATAACTTACAAGAACAATAATACGTATGTGCTCTTTAAACATCCTGTAAACCAGGTTTCAAATAATAAAATAAACATTTTACGGAACAGTGTCGTATTAACTAAACGTTAATTGTATTGCAGATGCTAAATAAAAACAGAAAACATATTTATTTATTTATTTAATTGATTTTAAAGAACGATTTTGATAAATCTTCCTATTAGAGCAATGCTCGCTGTTGAAAATGTTCTCGCACTTGACGTCCTGCGCTAACCGAACGATTTTCGTCCGGCTACCTGGCATACCGTTGTAAGTGTATCGTGAGTGCCACCAAACCTCGAAGTGGTTCTCCAACGCATTTTTGATCGAATGGGCTCCAGAAACCAGGTTCCCGTATCAGATCACGAAGTTGTGCCAGAGTTTATTCCCACAAGAGATGTCCCACAAATCTGCATTGATGAAGTTACGAATATTGCAAACGAATTGGGATGGAACGATATGACAAGGATCCCTTCATCCTTTAAAGGTGAGGCAAGTGAGTGGTTTATGGGTTGGAACCCTCATGACGGGCGTACGTGGACCAACTTAAAACGGGATCTGATAGTTAGTTTTTCGGGCGTTGCAAATTTTGCCAAAATTCTATTTGATGCTGTTAATTACAATTCAGAGGGTTGTTCTAGTTATGGTCATTATCCACACATTATGTTTACTCAATCCTAATACAATCAAATCTTAAAATTTTCGTGTTCTTTTTTTATCGGCATATGCAGAAGTAAAGTGTGCTGCATCCGTACATATACGTGCGGAAAATGGATGGTTATAAGCTGTACACGTATATTTACGCGCGATAGAATAAATGTGTGCTATATACGTATGTATACGTTTTGCCGCTTCCCTAACTCAGTACAGCATAAATGGTTGACAAAACCTAATTCAGCAGTTAAAGAGTTATTGTACATTTTAGTGATTTCACTTGTGCATGCTCCAGCTACACCCATAATTAAAGCAACCTAAAGGAATAGATCTAATAAGGTTTTATTGTTGTGAAATATACATGTACTTTTCTTTATGGCAATAAACTCTCTCTTGCATCTTCGAGGAATGAATCCATATTTAGTACAGACGATTTTTTGGATTTATATCCCAGATTTTGTTGCTTTAAAACGCTGCAGCCCTAATTTCAAGTGGTGTGCAAGAAATATTATCTGCAGACGAGATTCTATACTGAAATTTAATTTCGAGGTATTATGAAAAAAAAAAATACATTTTAAATAGATTACTTTGCCGTTTTAATAAAATTTTTGAACAAACTTCACAAATGCGATGACAACAAATTACCCAGCCTACTATTCCATTCTTAAAAAGTTCGTTTTAGCCACCGACTTTGTTAGAAATACATCCTTTTTTTTACTTTTCTACAACGAAGTTGTGCCGGTAGAGAAAAAAATCGTATTCAAACCTCGTTAAGAAAGTGCCCTTGCAAACCTTGGGCAATTACAAACCTCGGCTACCTCTCGGTTTATAAACTTTGCCCGCGGTTTGCAAGAGAGTACTTTCTTACCTTGGTTTGAAATAATATTATTACAATACAAGGTATGAAAATGAAATCACACAACCCTAAAGAACTAAAAAAAAATTACTCCATAGAAAGGAAATTGGACATAAAAATAAAAATAGAATCGGCAAGAAAGTTAGGAGAAAAACATGTTGCGTCGAGCTAAATAGCAAAGAAGATAAGAACATAGTAATGAGTAAAAAAAGCAAACTACGAAATTGTGGAGAAGAACTGTATACATAAATGACGACTTGACAAAAGAGGAAAGAACAGTGCAAGCGACAAGTAGGAAAATCGCCAAAGAGTGGACCGCTAAAGGCAAAACAGTTAAAACAAAACAGAGATAAAAACAGGCTGAAACAAAGAAAATGGCAATAAAAAAGAACATGAAAAATCATAACGGGAAAAGGATATTTAAATTTGCAACATCGAATATTAAGAATATTAAAAGCATAAATGGTATAGAAAATGAACTATCACAAGAATATATGCAATCGATAGATTCTGATGAGAGCTAACGATTGAAACTTAAAAGAACGTCGTAGCTTCTGCGAGTTAAAAGTTATATTAAATGGAACGCAGCAAAATAACCTCAAAATGGCGGCGCTTCCCCCTCCACCGCGAGTGATGCGCCACAGTCGTCATTTAGCATAACGAATTCTTTGATCCTTCAGCTATCCAGTACTGTAATTAAATTTTGGATGGAGATGATAGATACATGTCCATACTTCATGAAAGAGTTAACACATTTTCCAAGAGAGGGGCGGTTCTTAAACTTGTGTCCCTTAAACCAAATGATCCTAAAAGAAAGGAATGAATATCTGTAATCAGGAGACAAAGAAACTGTTCTCAAAGAACAGTTTCAGACAATTCGCACAATAAGAAGGCGAAAAACGAGTAAGGTCTCTATTAATAAAGACAACAAAGATCTATGTAATAGAGAAGCAGAGGAATATGTAGTTTGTGACTATTATTTCGGATTCTTTAAAAAGAACTACCTCAGAAGACACCGAAAAAATTTAAATTGCGGACTACAAGCCATGCGAAACGGGAAAATCATCTTATTGAGTCGCACATAGCTATGATGTGTGCTGGTCCCAACAGTGAATTGTACAATACATTAAGATTGAAAGAACAAGTTTTCAAAATCATGGGCTCTGATGAAATATCCAAAGTTGCAACGGATGAAGTACTTACATGCAGAAAGTTTACTCAGAAAACATAAGCGCAAGCAAATTCGAAATAACATTTCAAATAACAAAAAAATATACATTCGAATAGAGATGAACCTCCTCGTTTTTTCTCGACTTCTAATGTATATCAAAACAGACCCCTTTTGCGTATATAAATGCTGCTGGCGACATCTTTGGAGCCAATGGCTAACATTTATGTCAACCTAATACAGCGCTCTTCAGTGCAAAAATAAAACGTTGTATTACACTCGTTCCTGTATAGATTGGGAGCTTCCCGGCACTCGGGGCTTAAAAGAGCACCAGTGAAACGAGTGCCGGAAAGCACCCAATTTACACAGGAACTCGTATAATAAATAACTAATTTTCTAAATGCCAAGTATCAGAATTTTCGGTCGAAAGATAGAAAAACATTAGTGAAAGGGTTTAAAGCCCGAATTCCTGCTCTCACAAATTTGAAAAAATGGAGTGAAGAAGTAACTCTAGAATGGGAAGAAAGTGACCAAGCTGCCATTCAGCATCATTTTGAAGGAATGCCGCGAATTAGGGCTAGAGTGCCATACACGTTATTAAGTTGTTAGTTTAGTTAGATTTGTTGTTAAATTTTTTCTTTATTGTTTAGTTTACTTTAAATTTTGCATTGTTTTTGTTTTTGGTAAAATAAAGTGTGAATTTTGGGTTGATTACGATAAAATTGTTCTACATTTTACATAAAGAAAAAAGAAAATACGCTGAATAGAACAAAACTTGTTTGAAAGAATCAAATGAAAAAAAGTACATGGATCGATTTTTGTGCCGGTGAGCGTATTTGCAAGAGTCAAAGAATAACGCCAGCATGATAAATTTACATATTTACAACTGGACAAAATGCAATAGGAACCGTTTTTTTTTTCTGCTAAACTTAATAAATGGTTAAATTCGTTAGTTCTACTTCCTGATTATGTGACAAAATGCATATAGAAGAGCCACTAAATGATAACGAAAAACCCTGTTCATCTTTTGGCAGACCCAGTAAACCTTTTGTAGATTGTTCCCTCAAAACTAAAAAGCGAAGAGTAGATACTTGTTAATACTTATAAACCTGAAGAATTGCAGTTTGCGGCTATGGAGTCACTCAAATGTTCCTCAAACAAAGAACCGTCAAAGAGTCTGTCTGTAGAACAAGCGATCGCTCTGTCTTTTGACTTGGATCTATCCGGAAGGAAGTATAAGGTTCTTCGATCAGTCGTTAACGGTATTGTACGCAATAATTGTTTCTCAAGTCTGTACGCCATCAACAATACTAAAGTAAAATATTTGCATCCACTGAATATTCATCAGAAGTTGATTTGCAAGAGTTACTGGTCAAAACTGTAAACAGCATTCTAAAATTGATCAAACTAAATGAAACCACAAATACCAAACGTGTGTGCAACTGGGGTGTGCAAGCAGGTATTTACAGACGGAGAAAATACCGATGAATACCTGTTTGTTATTGCTATTGTTCCAGTAAAACTGAACTGAAACTGGCGAAACTATATGGACAAATATAAAACTAGGATCTACATTATTTTGCAGACCTGTAGAATTCGTTTTTCAAAAAGAGACCGATCAACTGATTAAGTGAAAATACCGCGATATGATTAATCCAATTCAAAACCTTGTTAACTTGTCAGGCTACTGTAAATAATCTTACTTTAAATGTTAGATACGCACTGCATTTAACAGCGTTACGAGAGCTTCTTCAAAATGTTACATTTGTGGTAAAACCGACTGAAATGAATGTTTTTGAAGTGCCAAATAAAGAAATTTGGAATATCATCTCTTCATGGATGGATTAGGGTTTTTGAATGTTTGATTCATGTAGCGTATAGATTGCGAATTAAATCTTGGTAGGTTAAAGGACAATAATTATTACAGTACACAGATTGAAAGATCAGCAGTTTAAAGAATGTAAAGTACGTGCCACTATTAAAAAAAAAAACATGCGATAATTCTAGCACAACACAATTCTGGCACATTCATCCACCGCAACGTTCTAGTATGTGTCACCCAGTAACTCATATCAAAAAATGTTTAGCAAAAAGAGAAAGACAATAATTCGCAGCGGAGCGAGAGAAATAATTGCAAATAATTAATATGTGCGAGTTAGAAGCTTCCAGCAATGCACTACTTTTCCTTTAGCTGTCAAAACCAAAAGAGTTTCTGCTTAGACCGGCGTTTCAGAAGACAGAAAAAGAAAAGCTCACAATCCTGAAGATACCCTAGCATCGCCCGGAAAAAAAAAGATCACGACCTACAATAACGGACAAAATTGATGGCTTTGATTTTCAAATAATAATCAGAAGGGAAATAGAAGATTTTCATTTAAATAAAAAAAATGTTCCAACATGTGCTAGACCTTGGGCGGCCGTACGCGCGGAATATTTATTTACACTCGCGTGCGGTAACTTACATTTTACAGCGCGAAATAAGTTTGAAGCACGACGCGTAGCGGAGTGCTTTAATGATTGAGCGCTGTAAAATGGTTAACGCACAAGATTTGTATTAAACTTTTTGGCCGACAAACTTTCAAAAATCATTGATTATATTTTTCATTAAATATCACAAAAAGGTGGTTGTATGTCCGAAATTGAACAATCGCAATAGCTATGCAGGCATTTTCTTTTATTCATTTGTTTCAAAATATTGAGACGACGGCGCGACGGCCCGGAAGCGGATGATGTCATGATGATCTCACCACGTATAGTAACGTAATTAATCTCGAATAGTCCACATGAGAACGTCTGGGAATAACTGTTCACATGGGATGCTCTAGAAGACTCTGTGGCGGTGATCTCATGCTATACCACGCTCGTACAAGAGACTGATCTCATTCTTCTGGAATAATTCTTTGCGTTGGAAACATGATCTCATGATTCCGGGAATAGAAGAATTCGAGAACGAAGGGAGCGGTATAAGAAGAGATCAAACAACGGAGCAAGGAGTCGATTGGAAGCATCGTGAACAAGTGATCAGCGCGTGATATTGTGAAAGTCTGTACATTGTGAAAAGTTAGTCTTAGTGGTCTTTTTAATAAAAGTTTGTAAATACGGTGTGCGCCAGAATATTTCTTTAAATCCTCGAACCCGCCCGACTCAGGCAACGTTACATTGGTGTCAGAAGTGGGATTTAAAGAAGCGGACGTAAAAAAAAAGAAGAAACATCGAACCAACCGGTACGTGACGCATGTCAAAGCAACCTTCTGGAAGAGTCACGAGAAGTAAAACCATGGAGGCTCTACAAGAACAAATGGCCGTTCTTCTGGAACAATTAGAAAAGAGACGACAGGAAGAAAGGAAAGAACAAATGGCACTTCTAGAACAACTAGAGAAGCGACGACAAGAAGAAAAAGAAGAGCAAGAAAAGAGACGACAAGATGAAAAAGAAGAACAAGAAAAGAGACGACAAGAAGAAAAAGAAGAACAAGAAAAGAGACGACAAGAAGAAAGGAAAGAACAAATGGCACTTCTAGAACAACTAGAGAAGCGACGACAAGAAGAAAATGAAGAACAAGAAAATGGACGACAAGAGGAACAGAAGAGAACTTTCGATCAGCTGGACATTTTGCAAAACACTTTTAAAAAAGACGTGGAAGAGAAGGTTCAAGTTGTGGAAAGGAAAGTTCTGGAAATTGAAGAAGTTGTAAAAGAAGAAGTTCTGGAAATGAAAGAGGAATTGGAAAAGAAAGTCAAGGAAATGGAAACAAAGCTGAAAAGGATAAGAACGGGGCAGTCGGTCGTGACAGAGCCGTCATCACAAAGGCTAAAACCTCCGACTTTTGATGGCCAGACCTCGTGGTTTATGTACAGGAGGCAATTCGAGGCAGCGGCCGAAATGAACAACTGGGGTGAAGAAGAGAAAGCCACTTCACTGGTTTTATCCTTGCGCGGACAAGCTCTTCAGCTGCTGCAAACCGTCCCGGAGAAGGAACAAAAGAACTACGTCACCGTGGTCAACGCTCTCGAGCTGCGGTATGGAGACCTCCACTTGAACCAAGTGTACCAGTCGCAGCTGAAGTCACGAGTTCAGAGGAATGGCGAAAGCCTGCAGGAGTTTGCGGCGGACGTTGAGAGACTGGTACATCTGGCCTACCCAAGCGCCCCTAGCGAGTTCCACCACCAACTTGGAACAAGCGCGTTTATTGATGGGGTCCGCGACGGTGAGTTGCAGCAAATGTTGAGACTAGGTAGACATCAAAAATGCGCCGATGCCCTCGTGCACGCCCTGGAGTTCGAGGCGGCTAAAAACGCTTGCCGTCCGGCGGCTCAACGTCTGCGAGCAGTAACCATAGAAGAACCCCCGAAGGACGGAAACGACTTATTGAAAGAGATGAGCGAGATGATGAGAACCTTGTTGGAAGAAATGCGGCACGGAAGCACGACAACTAGGCCCAGATGCTTTAATTGTAAGAAAGTGGGCCACCTAAGAGGAGACTGCCGTTTAAGGAGGTCACCGGAGCAGACCCATAGGAACCCGGAGTCCAGTCCAGCTAGCGCTTTGGGGTGTGTGCTAGCTGGTCCCACAAAAGCCCCTAGGGTTATCTCCGTCTCGCAGTTACGAAGAAGGAACGACAGTCTGTTGCTCGAGGGTCGAATCAACGGAGCTGGTTGTTCTATGACCGTCGACACCGGAGCGACCGTCTCGATCGGAAGACCAGACATCTTCAAACCGCTGGGAGATTTCCAATTGGCAGAGAGCGACCTGGTGCTAAAAACAGCAACGGGAGAAGCAGCACGAGTATTCGGAGAAGTTGAGGCAAGGCTCGAGTTGGGGAGTTTCGAGTTCGTTCACAAGGTTATTGTGGCTGATATAGTGGACGATTTCATCTTGGGTCTTGACATCATGAAGAAGTTCGGATTCGTGTTGGACATCAAAAATCGCATGCTGCTAGTTGGCAACGAAGAAATCTCCCTGCACTCTGCGATACCATCCGCCGACGAAGTGAAAGTGATAGTCTCCGAAACGGTCCGTGTACAGAAGAACTCGGAACAGATCGTGCTGGCAGAGTTGGAAGAAGACCCTGGGGGATACCGGACTGGAATAATAGAACCGAACGTGACCACCATCCCGGACGTGACACAAAAAACACAAATCATGGTAGCAAGAACACTCGTTGAGGCTAACGGACGAATTCCTATCCGTGTAGCGAATTTAGGTGAAAGTCGTGTTACACTGCAGAAAGGGCAGACGATCGGAGTATACCATCCTGTAATACGGGTCGTCCGTTGCGAAGAACAACCTGTTGAGTGTAACAGAAAAGAGGCTCAGCGGACGAGTGTGGAGAAGCTCTTCCTAGAAGACTGGAAACACCTTACGAACCATCAATTAGAGAAGGCCATGGCATTTATCCGCAAGGAGAATGACATCTTTGCTACCGAAGACCGAAGCACCGGCAGAACCAACATGGTGCAGCACAGAATCAACACAGGAGATGTTGCTCCGGTCCGACAACCACCAAGAAGACTTCCGTTCGCAAAACACCAAGAGGTGGCTCAGATGGTGGACAAAATGAAAGCAGACGGAATAATTGAAGACTCCTCAAGCCCGTGGTCGTCACCAGTTGTATTGGTAACGAAGAAAGATGGTTCCACTCGCTTTTGCGTTGACTACAGACGGCTGAACGATGTAACTAAGAAGGACAGCTATCCGTTGCCACGTATCGATGACACCCTAAGCATGTTGTCGGGATCGCAGTGGTTTTCAACCCTGGACTTGAAAAGCGGCTACTGGCAAGTTGAGATCCATCCCGATGACAAAGAGAAGACGGCGTTCTCGACTGGAAGCGGTCTCTACCAGTTTAACGTCATGCCATTTGGACTCTGCAACGCTCCAGCCACTTTAGAGAGGTTGATGGAACTGGTTCTGCGAGGGCTGACATGGAAAACCTGCTTGGTGTACCTCGATGACGTCATGGTAGTTGGAAGAACCTTCGAAGAACATTTGAAAAATTTGGAAGAGATCTTCAGCCGCCTGCGGAATGCCAACCTTCAGCTCAACCCCAAGAAATGCCGATTGTTCCAGACTGAAGTGAAGTTCTTGGGCCATGTGGTTTCGCCCAGCGGAGTACAAACAGATCCAGACAAGATCGCGGCCGTCCGCGAGTGGCCACGACCAAGGGACAAGCACCAGCTGAGAAGCTTCTTGGGCCTCTGTACCTACTATCGCAGATTTGTCAAAGGGTTTGCTGACATTGCCAAGCCTCTGCACAGACTCACGGAAGACAAAACCCCATTTATCTGGAATAACGAGAGCGAAGCAGCGTCTAGAACTTTGAAGATCTCGCTGTGCACGGGTCCTATTCTGTCTTACCCGAGAGTAAAAGGGCGGTATGTCCTGGATACAGACGCCAGTAACAACGGCACCGGGGCAGTCCTTTCGCAGGTACAGGAAGGCGAAGAAAAAGTCATCGAATACTATAGCAAGGTGCTTTCTAAGCCGGAAAGAAACTATTGCGTTACGAGGAAGGAGTTATTGGCAATCGTAAATGCAGTACCTGTACGGTCAACACTTCAAAATTCGAACGGATCATGCTGCGTTGAGGTGGCTGTTAAGCCTTAAGGATCCAGAAGGTCAGACAGCCAGATGGTTGGAGAGGCTCCAGCAGTATGATTTTGAAATCGAACACCGACCAGGCAGATCACAACAGAATGAGAACGCACTTTCTAGGAGGCCGTGCCGAAGTGACTGCAAACATTGCAGTCGGAGAGAGGCATCCAAAGAATTCGAGGGTGTGAAAAGATTGGTTCTGCAACCTCAAGATGGGTGGACAACGGCGGAGATGAGGGCAGAACAACTTGGAGATAGCGAGATTAGTCCAATTTTAGAAAGCAAAGAGAACGGAAATCAGAGACCACAATGGCAAGACATCTCGGACAAGAGTCCTGCTCTAAAAGCACTATGGGCCCAATGGGATTCACTGAAGGTGGAAAATGGCCTGCTGAAGCGAGCATGGGAGAGTGCAGACGGAAAGTCGGTGACAATGCAACTGGTTTTGCCCAAGTGTCGCGTGAAGGAGGTCTTGCAAGAAATCCACGGTGGAGTGTCCGGCGCACATCTGGGCGTGAATAAGACCATGGGTAAAGTCCGTGAACGCTTCTATTGGGTGAACGTTCGAAACGATGTCGAGAGCTGGTGTCGAAAATGTGACACTTGTGCGGCGAGCAACGGTCCACAGACGCGTAGTCGAGGAGCCATGAAGCAGTACAACGTTGGGGCACCATTCGAGAGAATAGCCTTCGACGTAGCAGGTCCGTTTCCTACCACTGATTCGGGGAACAAGTACATCATGGTGGTCATCGACTACTTTAGCAAGTGGCCGGAAGCCTATGCCCTACCCAATCAAGAAGCTGTGACGGTTGCCAGGGCGTTGGTAGAAAATTGGATTTGCCGCTACGGACTTCCACTGGAAATGCACTCGGACCAAGGGCGGAACTTTGAATCTGGAGTGTTCCAGGGCGTCTGCGAACTATTGGGTGTACGGAAGACAAGGACGACACCCCTGCATCCTCAGTCGGATGGAATGGTCGAGCGTTTCAACAAGACTATGGAACAACGCTTGTCCAAGGTGGTCGATCAACATCAGCAAGACTGGGACCGGCGTCTACCTTTGTTTTTGCTGGCGTACAGAGCGGCAATTCACGAGACGACCCACCAGACACCGGCGAAGATCCTGTTTGGACGGGAAATGCGTCTACCATGCGATCTGGCTTACGGATCACCGGGACAAGAGCGGAAGGACGTGGGAAGCTACGTAGACGAACTACAGGAAGCCATGTCCAGTATACATGAACTAACGCGCAGTCACATTCGCGTGGCGAGCGACCGGATGAAGACGCGTTACGATCTGATGGTGAATTCGGCAGGATTCAGTGATGGAGACTTGGTATGGCTGTTCAACCCTCGGCGAAAGAAAGGTCGCTTCCCAAAGTTACAACCCAGTTGGGAAGGCCCGTACACGGTTGTAAAGAGGATCAACGACGTAGTGTACCGGATTCAACGCAATCCCCGAGCCAAGATGAAGGTGGTTCACCTGGATCGCTTGGCGCCCTACTCCGGGACAAATCAACAAGATTGAAGTAGATTGTTCGGGACGAACAATCTTTAAAAGGGGGGCAGTGAGACGACGGCGCGACGGCCCGGAAGCGGATGATGTCATGATGATCTCACCACGTATAGTAACGTAATTAATCTCGAATAGTCCACATGAGAACGTCTGGGAATAACTGTTCACATGGGATGCTCTAGAAGACTCTGTGGCGGTGATCTCATGCTATACCACGCTCGTACAAGAGACTGATCTCATTCTTCTGGAATAATTCTTTGCGTTGGAAACATGATCTCATGATTCCGGGAATAGAAGAATTCGAGAATGAAGGGAGCGGTATAAGAAGAGATCAAACAACGGAGCAAGGAGTCGATTGGAAGCATCGTGAACAAGTGATCAGCGCGTGATATTGTGAAAGTCTGTACATTGTGAAAAGTTAGTCTAGTCATAGTGGTCTTTTTAATAAAAGTTTGTAAATACGGTGTGCGCCAGAATATTTCTTTAAATCCTCGAACCCGCCCGACTCAGGCAACGTTACAATATTGTGTCATTCTTGTGTGAAACAGTAAGAAATGGTTTTATCTTGTTACTAAAACTTACAAATAACAATGTCCAGTGATGACAGTTTTACAGGTACGCCCCCAGACGAGCGAGAGATGGCTGAAAGTACTTCAGCTCAATTATTAAAACTATCAATTCAACGCTTTTGTGTGAAGGAAAAGGCGCAAAGCTTTATACGGAAAATGTTCAACTGAAGGAAATCAGCTAACACCAGGCCTATTTTCTGGTGTTCAGAATTGCACAATCAATGTTAATGTGTACAATAACTGCAGCTTACATAAATAAAGCATTTAAATTCTAGTTTTTACTTAATTGTATATTCTTAACTAGAGATAAGTACAATATATAAAGGAATATATTCTGATAAATATGGAAATGTTTTTGTAGGTATATAATAATAAGGCTTTTTAATAAGACAGGAGTCAGGATTAGGGGACGAAACACTGCGATAACCTCATATTCTTATTCTCAACCTAAAATTAAGGTAAAAAAGGTAAAGGAGTGAATTACTACAAGAATGCATTTAACCCAACATTACCTTTTTCGTTTTGATTAGAATTAGTTCACATCCATGGTTAATTTATAACTTATAAGTAATCAAATAAAATTAAATGAATAGAAATCCGTGCTGTAAACACAAATCTGTCAATACATATACCAGAGATAAACGAAACTGCAGTGATCATTAATGATTTGTTATTGGCGCACAAGATGGCGCTAATTCGATTCAAACCAAAAAATATAAGAAATCTTATTATCTTCTACCCTACAACAATAAAAACATATGTAACTGGTGTTTCTACACATATATTTTCGTTGTATAAAGAGATTTTTATTTATAAACGTTTCTGAGAAGTGGACGATTTGGTCAATTTTTACGCACGGCGAGTGGAAAAAATCCGGGTAACTGTAAATATGATGTTTCCGAAGTTGTCATTGGAATGTTAATTTGACGTTTACACGCAAGGAGGCCAAAAATAGATTTCCGTAAAGATACCTTAAATAAACTACATATTATTACGTCTGAAAGGATTTTTTTTGGAGAAAGTGCCAAAATAAACGGAAAATATTAATGAAAAGACCTGAAATCGTACAGTCGAGGATAATTTTAGGGCTATTATTAGGCGTTATCAGGCGGAGAGAAGACTCATCATATATTTTAATGAAACATGGGTGGTCAATGACATGACTGTAAAAAAGTGTTGGCAAAGTAAATATGTGTTTGGGGTCAGAGGTGGTATTCGTTCTTCAGGACGTTTAATAGTAGTTCACGCAGGATCAATTCAAGGATTTGTACAAAAGGTGGAATTAGTGTTTAAATCGGGAACAACTACTGGAGAATGAAATTAATAAAAAAAAATCGAAAAATGGCTAAAGGAACATCTCTTTCCCAATATTCCTCAAGGATGTGTTATAGTTTTAGACAATGCTCCATACCATTCGGAGCAAATAAAGTTCCTAAAAAATATTCAACAAAAAAAACTAGTATTGAATGGTTAATTAAGAGTAATATACCACATGATCCAACCCAAAGAAAAATCGACTTGTTTGATGTAATTGGTAAACATTTAGCATGGCAACCAAAAAAAAGCACACAAAATTGTGCAGACTAAATCCTATTGAGCTTGCTTGGGCCGATGTAAAGCGGTTTATTCGCGATGGTAATATTACAGGGGATTTGGGAATTAAAAATTTGATAGACTTAACATACGAAGCCATTGCGTCTATTTCAGTGTAAAAGTGGGAGAGCTATATAGGAGAAGTAAGGAAAATACAAGGATATTGGGAAAAAGACAGACTTATTGAAGAAATTATAATTGAACTAGGAGAAGATTCAGAGAGTAATGATTTAGAATTTTCATGATCTTCGGATGAGGAAAGCCCGGGCAACGATTTAAGAGGCATACGTTCTTTAGAAGAAGCCGGTCCATCGTCTCGTTCAGACAATATCGATTTAATTGTAATTAAAAGTGTAATTTAGTAGTGATTAATTTTATTGTTCTTTACTTACCAACAAATATTTTTTATTTTTAGATTTTTTTTTTCTTTTAGTTTATGTTTTAAAAGTACTGTTGAAAACAGAAACGAAAAGAAATAAATGACCTACTTAATTTACGATGGGAACTGTGTTCATTTTTAGTGTGCTTTGCTTTTCAACGGTTCCATTTCATGGGATAATAATATAGCTGATGTGAATGTTTGTTCTTTTTATTTTATAGTTGTTGCGTTATACAATTGGGTATATACCAAAAAAGACAGTTCTACCTGTACTAAACTAGATGCCCGGAAAGTGTCATCAATCCGACCGTCCACTTGAGCCGGCTATCTGTCTAATGATCCAGAGCGGGGTGTGGGTGCCCCGGTTTGTAAATAACATCCGGTTTAAAGGATTGAGAAGGTAGATGTGTTAGAAGACGTTATCTACACAATTTTACACAGATTTGTACAAGAAAAACTAATCAGTATTGACTTATTTCTGTTTTCATCACGAAACCATGATGGAATCTGTGTTGAGTAACAAAGGAAAAAAGTTAATTATATTTGAAAATTTTAAATTTTGTTCGTGTGGTTTAACAAGGCAGGGGTTAAAGTGGAGATGTGCGAATAAAAATTGTACAGCTAAGCTCTACACTGATGAAAATGAGGAGACTGTCTTAGGTAAGCATACAAAAACCTAAAAAATTACTCCCTTGATAAACAGAGTCTTTGCTTGTCTACCAGACGTAGTTATCATTACAAACAATCAGCAAAGGTCCCAAGAGAATCATTGAATAAACCTTCTTTAATTCAGAACAGAAATGAACAGAAGTTGCTTAGTTGATTATAAAGAGTAGGGCAGGTATGTATCTACTTATCAGTTCCACCCGTAGAGGCAATTAGCGCAAGTCGACCCCGGAATTTTAGTTACCTGAGTTGGCTCCGGCGCAAAAGGACTATGACATTATTAAAATATTTTTCAATCGGCGCATTCGGTCTATGCCCATACAATTGACCAA
This sequence comes from Diaperis boleti, assembly GCA_963583935.1. Taxonomy (NCBI): domain Eukaryota; kingdom Metazoa; phylum Arthropoda; class Insecta; order Coleoptera; family Tenebrionidae; genus Diaperis; species Diaperis boleti. The sequence goes on along the minus strand of OY757242.1, from coordinate 31,914,961 downwards.
AAACAGTTTGCCACAAGCTCTTGTAGTGGTAGTATGTCATCTCTATGTTTTATCGAAATAAAGATTAATTATAAACTTGATCAATGATTGATTTATCAACAGGTTATCTGAATCGTTATCCGTGTCGTACGAGTTTAAAAAGTGCAGTTGGTTCGGTAAACGCGACGCGATGTCTTCGGTAAAAATAGATGTGAGTCAAATCACAAAATTCGATGGCTCCAACGTCCAGTTGTGGAAGTTCTGCATTTCCATAATTTTTAAAGCGGAAAACTTGGCGAATGTCGTCGAAGGAAGAGTACTAAGACCTGTTCCAACAGTTGACAACGAAGCACCAATTAATACCTGGAAAAAGAAAAACTCGAAAGCGCAAGTTCTTCTCCTCGGATTCATCACACAGGATCAGCTGCAGTACTTGGTAAATTGCAAACGTGCTGCTCAAATGTGGGCAAAACTCATCTCATTCCACGAATAGAAGACGGAAATCTCTCGAGAACTACTGTGGCAGCAATTCTCTGACTATCGAATCGCTGATAATGACAAGATTGCTAATCACTTGTATAAAAAATAATCACTACGAGCACAGTTAACAAATTTAATGTCAGTGAAACCGCAGTTTGTTTAAAAATAATAAACAGTCTCCCTGCAAAGTACAATGCTTTCCGTACCGCTTGGGCTTTTGTCGCAATAGCTCAACAAACAATCGACAATTTGACTGCACGATTGCTTAAAGAAGAATCACGAATGACTAACGACGATAATGAAAGCTCAAAACTGGCTCTTCAAGTCCAAGCACTCGAAGTGAAGAAAGTGAAAAATCACAGATTAAGAAGAAAATTGACAGATTCTGGATTTAAAAAAATAAAGAAGCAAACGAACTGTAACTACTGCAAGAAAAAAGGTCACTGGGCTAGAGAATGCAGAAAGCGCATCAAAGCGGCAGAAGATAAGAAGAAAGAAGAGACTCACGCAGAAAGCTCCAGTTCGACCTCCGCTTATTTTTGTGACATTTCAGCATTGCATGCGACCAGCAAAGATGAAGATCAATTTCAGTGGATATGTGATTCCGTAGCAAGCGTCCACATGACAAATCAGTTAAATCGGTTCGATCATCTAAACCCGCTTGAAACACCCCAACATGTCAAAATCGCTGATGACAAAATAATTCCAGCAACGGGAATTGGAATGATCAAAATCCAGGCCAAAGTAAATGGAAATTGGATCGACAGGACTCTCAACAACGTACTCTATGTTCCGGCTTTGAAAAGAAGTTTGTTTTCGTTCGGTGTTATGGTGAATCGCGGTTTCTCGCACCACGCGTTAAAAACCACTGTGAGTTTCGAGATGAATCCGGTAAAATCTCATGTGTCGGTGTTCGCGAAAATAATCTGTGGGTGATAAAATTCAAAGTTCCCGCCCAGATTGAATGTAATTTAACAAAAACTGAATCGCTACAGCTATGGCATGATCGCCTCGGTCACGTCAATTTTAAATCAATCATCAATACGGCCAAAAATAAGGCAGCCATCGGTTTAGAAGTCAGCGACTGATCTGTCAAACTCCACTTTTTTGGGACTGATCTGTCAGAAACTAAAACTTTTGATATTTATGATGAAATCTGTCGTTTGCTCTTGAGATTTAACCGAAGGATTTAACATCAGCTGTTTTAGGTCGCTGGCTGCTCTCGAAAATCAGCTGATTCTTGACCGTCTTAGAATAGTCATTGTGATAGTCATGTGTACTGCGGCCCTGTGTTATATTGGTGATCCGTGTAATTTGTGTTGTTATTCACACCGGCGCGCGGCGGTCATTTCTACACATTTTAGAACGTTTTTGATTTACCATTAAGTCAATACTAAATTAATGACATTGTATATCATGTATTTAAAACTGCCCACATTACTTAATTACATCCAATCCACTACAACTATCTAGTCGTTGGGAAAACAAAAAAGAAAATCTAATAACAGGTTGGAAAATACTTTTCAGTTAATTGAAGGTGTTAGTATAAATTATTTATTGTAGGATCAAAATGTCACTCAGTGTGTACCTTTAAAAACAAGACTGGAGCACAATGTTAAAACATTTTTTCCATTCAAAACACATAACTAGAGTACTACTACTACTACTTTTAAAGTACTGTTGTATGAGTGAATTCGCGACCGGATTCTCGTTAGTGTAGTGTTTAATTTTAAGTTTAGCATTAGTGCGATAGTGGCGGAAGTCCAGCGGTAAATGGCGCCAGCCGCCGAAGGTTTACCTTTATAGTGTCTACCGCTCGGCCCTGTCACTTCCGCGCTCTCGCGATAAAGCGTTTTTTACGCTTTGAGTCGCGAGTGGTTAGTTATAAGTAATGTAATAGTATAGTTTAGGGCTCGCGCTATAGATTAAGTATAGTTTTAAGTAGATTTAAGTTTAATTAATGTAAGTTTTTAATAAGAATAGGCTGCAGCCAATCAGAAAGCAGGACGCCGGCTGCGATCGGGTTTTACCCGGTCTCAGGTATAAAGGCATGTCACTTTCTGGTTGGAAGGCAGTTCTATTCAGCCCTCGAAAGAGGTAGTTCAATAAAGTGCACAAAAACCCAACTGATATCTTCTTATTGACAAATCGTCGACCCCAAAACCCTGCTGGTCCGGTGGACCACTACCTCGAGGCGCACAGCACCAGGTCGAGCATCCGCTCTCACCAACAACCTTCATCGACGTTCCTGCGACAGTACCACGACGTTAATGTTCCACTTTTTGTATCATAAATAATCCGAAAAATGTCATTTTAGATACCAGCATGAACTCCACTCCACTCACGCTTCGGCCACAAACAGCAGATGCGTCCAAAAAAGCAAACTTTTACGGCCTAGGTACACAAATTACGATTCTTACTGTGCCACATTGGAACCACAAACGTATGAACTTGCATTAAAAAGTAATGAGTGTAACCAGTGGAAAGCGGCAATGCAAAATGAAATGAATGCCTTACACTTAAACAACACTTGGAACTTAGTGCCTTTACCGCGTGATGCAAAGCTAGTGAACAATAAGTGGGTGTATCGTTTAAAAACTGATTCGGACGGAAAAATGAAAGTGAAAAATAGTTTATCACCTATTCTCATACCTGCCAAAAATATACAAAAAAAAATCATAAAAATCGGTCGAACCGTTTCAGAGGAGTTCGACCACAAACACCGTGACACGAGATTTTTATTATATTAGATTTAGGTACGTTTTATTAACATAAAATTTAATTTAAATTTACTCCACTTGGATTTATCGACATTCTTCTGGTTTATAAAATTTAATTTTTTGTTTATTATAATAGTTATTGCATGTTTCTGATTGGGTGTAAACATAAAAGAAAATGCTAGGATCGATTACAGGGGGAGTGGTGGTACGATAAAACGATTAGTACATGAGCCTCCTAGTGAAAACAGCATTAGAAAAGTCGCGCAATTTAGTGGTAGGTAGGCATTATATTTTCCCTCTAAGATTCGATTAATATATCGACTAGTCCTGGCCCCAGTTGGTTTTTTTCGCATGTAAATGGGTGGGAGTTAAAACACCAGCCTACTAACATCAATGTTCCGATCATTCGTCGATCCGAGATCCATAAGGTCACTGATGAAAAATTATCTTTCTAAAGGTACCGCCATCAGTTATTTTTCATGGAAATTAAAAGAGATAGATATAGGATGAGTTTTAATGACAGAATCAGCATTCAATAAATTGCTCCAGAGTGCCCCAACAAGTTTAGTGACGAGTAGTTGTTAGCTCTACTAGAAAAGTGCCGAGAGGAAATAAAAGTGAAAACCGTGCCGACCAGTAAAAAGAAAGATAAGATGGCTAATCGATCATGTGACCTTGACCAACCACCACTTCGAAGAGTTTGTACAAGCCGACAAAATCAAGACCACCCAAGCTAAGTCTCATCACCGTTTATCCAGCCGACGGCCAATATGCGATGATGCAACAAAACGCCATGTTAATCCAGCAAACACTGACCAACCAGAGCCGGAACACGATGAATCCTGTTCAACAAGAAGCGCTTACTCCTAAATTACGGTTTCTCCAAAAGCGTCCAAACATTTACTGGTGAGGATTTACGAGTGACTAAACAACCTAGAGACAACAGCCCGCAGACATCATTAGCCTGATTCATTCATTCATGAGGCCGCCCGAACAAAGTTAGTAGGCGTTTCACGAATCTGAGATCCTCAATTGGCAGCACTTTAGAACCGCTTTCTGGTCCACTTTTGTCCACAAGAAAAATACCACCATACTTTGGAAACAGATGAGCAGCAGAGCAGAACACGAGGTGCTAAAATTGCAAAAATTACATCTGGGGCGATTTTAGCATCGACAAAATTGTCTGGCAACTTGAAACAAAATGGTTTCAAAATTCACATTTTCCTGTACAAATGGGATGCGCATAGGTAAACGCAACCGCTCCAAGGTACCAGACGTACCGCATAACGTGTTCAGATCTCGGCTCCTTGCGATACAGCTGTCTATAACACACCACCTTCAACTTCTACAAGCCCCTTGCCAAAATCATCAGAGGAAACTTCTCAAGTATTTTTTCCTCCTTCTGTACCTCCACAGTGTAATTCGGAGACTTCGGAAAGCATTAGTACAAATTTCAAAAAAGAACTTCTTGGAGATTATTTCCAATGACTTAATTAATAACAACCACCAAAACTTACGTACGTATCTTCAGAAAACATTTTTTAGCGCATAATAAATTGTTTGGCAAGTTTCAGGTGCACACAAAGCCGGTGAAGAAATGCAAGTAGAAAACTTTAAATCTTAAAGGGAGCGTCCAGTTGCCAAAAACGAAGTGTAGCTTCCAAAGGTTCTTCTGCAGTCATACATTTTGTCATAACTGTATCTATATCGCCTCATTATAAACGCAAAAGGTATTCAAATGTTGGGCCATCCACCCGCAAATAGTTTTTAAAAGCATCTGGGTTATTTTCTCGAAGCTCTCTTAAAAGAGGCATATGTCCGTAGCGATCCCTGTCTTGTCGCCATGTTTTTAGCCATATTTTTCTCGTGTTTTTTTTTCTTGATGTTGAAATATTATATTTTGTAAAACTTAAGACGCGAGTTCAGGTTAACAGCACGACGGCCGAAGGCAGGAGTGCCTGTAAAGAAGGAGTGCTCTTAATACAATACAATAGTAAAACAACAAAAAAAAAAGGGCGGGAAGTATACCGGTTGTAAGGTCACTAGATGAAAGATTCTCTGCATTATGTTTTCCACGTTCAAACCCATCCAGTGGCGAAGGCTTTGGGGCCTTGATAATATCTTCGGCCCAACCCATCGTTGGATATATTCATATCTATAATCAGCAAATTAATAATGAAACCTTAACCTTAAATCCGGATTATGTCATTAAAATCCTTGACGCATCGATAAAAATCCCTAGATTCTTGTATCTTTTTCTAACCCATTAAAACTCATCATATATCTATCTCTTTTAATTTCCATGAAAAATAACTGATGGCGGTACCTTTAAAAAGAGAATTTTTCATCTAGTGACCTTAACCAGTTGAGATGGACAGCGCACGTTTTAAAAAACACGAGTAGCCAGTACTTCAATGGTACAATAAAAACAAGTAAACGGGGAAAGAAAAATTAACAAAAACCAGATGACCAACCAGATAACTAAAGCAGCTAATAAATTACTGCTTCACCCTTGAGGGATTGTCTGTGGTCAATCAGGGAAATTATGTTTTGAAGGATAGTCTTCTATTTTTTGAAAATTGTGAATACTTCCAAACTCCAGTTTAGCATCGAAAATTTAAGCGAGCCTGCAGCAAACCGTATTTTTTAAGAAAAACGTTAAGTAATGAATCGTTCTTTTTATAGCTCCAGTAAAATCGGTTGAGTGCCATTTCATAGATGGACATAAATCACATTTATCCCTCCATTTAAGTTTAAGCTTGTGCTATAACTGAAACCAGTGGTAGAACTTAACTTCAAATGCAACAACTTATCTATATACAACTTTCTTTTTGCCCGGAAAAGTCAGGGGGCTTATCAACTTTCTAAATTTTTTGTACACTCCCGTACAATTACCTCTTAATAAACCCAAATAATTATTGCTGAAATCAGTTTCTCGAGACAACTCAATCGTGCGGCGGTAATTTGTTGTTATTGTATTTTACTTTCGTTTTTAAAGTTATTAATAATAAGAGACGACGGCTTTTTCTAATAGCAAATAGTCGGACATTGTGTTAATTTATTGAGAAAGTCAAGGAAATTCCACCGAAGTACAAAGACGTTATGTGCAACGGTTCCCAAATCGCCCAATGCGTTATATGTTGTGCATTGTGTTACCGTTTTGAAAATGTTGAAAACGGTCCGGGCACCAGTACCCGAAGGTTAGAAAACCTGTTTGGAGAATCGCATTGCACCATTTAGAGAATTTTGGAAGAGCAACAATTGTATCCTTATCACGTACAGAAAATTTCTACAGCCTGAGGATTTACCTCGAAGGCGCCAGTTTTGTGAATGGGCCTGGCCAAATCTGGTGACGCAAAAGCAAGTAAAACCATTGAGGGGATAATGTTGGAGCGAGGGAATATTTTTAAGAGAAAGTTAACAAAGACCGAAGTGAGATAAACGTATACAAGTGAAGGCTAGATCGTATTGCGAAAGCAAGTATGACGCGCGCTTGTAATAGTTATTTACGGGAAAAGCCTAGTAAATTAGTCTTTACGGGTGAGCCGGAAGATTGCCATAACCCGGCGAGCCCAGTAAAGATTAATTGCAAGGCGAATCCCGTACAAACTTTTATTTCCACCTTCAAACGGCTTTTTTTCAATTTTTATAGATATAAAATCTGTAATCTGACGGCAGGACAGTTTGTGACGATGCGTTGTCGTGGTGTTGTACTTTACAGGTAGGTCTCTTCTAGAAGCCCGTAAAACTTTACAGGTCTGTTTCGGTAATTAGACATTTACTTAGTTACATAAATACCTGTAATGTGTCATTTACTTAGAAGGGGGAAATAAAATATCTGTTGGGATGGAGGTTCCATTGTTACTCACACATTTTGTTCTTACACTGTTACGAAGAAAATATCGAATAGTGGGCGCAACTAAAATAATCAAAACTTCAGAAGTTGAGGATAATCTTGAGGAACTATCTGAAGAGGATGATAGCGAACTTGATGTTGGTGAATCTGACTCAGAGATATTCTGGATGTGATAGTGAACCACACAAATAATGAGGCCGAAAGTCACCAATTGGAATGCTAGTCATCCTGATCGGATTAAAATTTGGAAACTTATGGACAAAATTGAACTTCAGGCCTTTATTGGACTTTTGATATCTGGTGGGGCCCTACATTGCCGAAAAGAGTCTGTTTCTGGGCTATGGTCAGCAAGCGAAGCCTACAGAAAGCCGATTTTTACAGCTGGAATGTCAAGAAATAGATTCACTCAAATTTATCGGTTCATTAGATCTGATGACAAAAACCCGACCAGAACAGAGAGAGCGTGACAAGCTAGCAGCCATCCGAGAAATATGGGACATTCTTATTACAAATTGCCAACAGTCATTCGATCCAGATGAAAAACTCAGACACTCCCTTCAGACAATATATCAAGTCTAACCCAGCAAATCTGGACTTCTGCCGATGTAAAGATCTCATATCTACACAATCTTCAGGTCTATACCGGAAAACTTGAAGGTAATAAGCCTGAGAAAAATCAAGGAATGCGAGTTGTCCGCGAACTTCTAGAGCCTGTATATAATTCTGGGAGAAGTGTCACAACCGATAATTTTTTCACGTCACTAGAGTTGCCCAAATTCCTTTTGACAAAAAATATTACTATTTTGGTAACTGTTCGAAAGAACGTTACGTTGATGTAAGAGGCTTGGTATGTTAAAGGTTAACGATTTAAGGCAGATAAAGGGAAATATTTCAAAAACATTGGATAGCGGCGGTTTTAAGTCACACAAATGAAATTCTAATGAACAACAATAAATTATTGAACGACCCCAACGGTAATTCTGTTGAGTACAAAATAGGCGATAATGAAGTAAAAACTTTGGGATTATCTTGGAAACCGAATTCAGATTGTTTTCGCTATTCCGTGTCTTCAGAACCACTTAGTGAAAATCTTACAAAGCGGTCAATGTTATCAACAATTAGCAAGCTTTTTGACCCTTTTGGTCTAATCGGTCCCGCGATAATTCGCGCAAAAATTATCCTCCAAGTATTGTTTGCTTCAAAGGTTGGCTGGGACGATCCAGTCTCGGACGAATTAAAAACGCGATGGATAAACTACTACGCCGATTTAAAGAATCTAGAACAAATACAAATCCCAAGATACGTTGCAATTGAGAATACAAACGAGATAGAAATTCACGACTTCAGTGACCCTTCCGAATCTGCGTAACAAATCTACCATTTATATAAAGGCGACTGATCATTTTGGCAACTATAGCATAAAATTATTTTGTGCTAAATCAAAAATGGCACCTCTTGAACGAATTGCCCTACCGCGTTTAGAATTGTGCGGAGGACTAATCTTAGCCAGATTACACGGCTCAGTAAAACATCTAAAGTTGCTAAAAAACCGAAAAACGTACCTTTGGATTCCATTATAGTTCTCGGTTGGACCCTATCACGAATGGGAGAACTTTATTGCAAATCGTACAAGTGAAATCCAAACCTTAGCTGAAGGTGTTCAATGGTGACATGTACAGTCCGGTGACAACCCAGCTGATGTAATATCAAGAGGTATTAGCCCGAATTCATTAAAGGATTTCAATGTGTGGTGGCAAGGCCCTCTCCATGGCTTGTTAAAAACGAACTGGTTGGCCCGTGACCGCATGTCAAACAAATGAACGACCTGGACGAAAGAAGGTTAATCATATTACATAACGTTAAAAATAATTTTACATTGTTGACTCAATATTCATCTTTGTCCAAATTAAAGAAAATTATCACAGCTTGTTGTTTGCGCTTCATTCATAATTCTCACAATCCTGCCTCAAAACAGTCAGGTGAATTAACAGTTTCCGAACTAAATAATGCTATAACTATCCTAGCAAAGGCAGTCCAAACACAATCATTTCCCAATGAGATAAAAACATTAACTACCAACAATACAGTCCACTCGAAATCAAGCATTTTATCTCTGAATCCTTTTCTAGACCACTCCGGGCTGTTAATAGTCGGCGCAAGATTAATGTGAATATACCTTTTAATCACAAACATCAACATTATTCTGACTTACATGAGACTGAATATCATTTGGCTGAGCTGCGCACAAAATTTTGTATAATTTCCGCAAAAAATGCGATAAAACGCGTCTTGCAAAGTTGCGTTGTTTGCTTCCGAAATAAACCTTTCTCACAGAAACAGCTTATGAGTGACTTGCTAGCTGTTCGCGTAACTCCAGCCTTTCTACATAGCGGAATTGACTTTGGGGGGCCGTCAATCAAAATTTCTCGCAATAAAACATTAAAAGTTTATCTTTGTGTGTTTGTTTGCCTAGCACCTAAGGTAGTACATTTGGAAGTGGTAAGTGATCTGACCACAACCGTCTTTCTTAACTCTTTAAAATGTTTCACTGCCAGACGCGGTAAGCCAGATAATATTTATTCTGATAGTGGTTTGAACTTCGTAGGCGCCAATAATGAGTTATTAGCAATTTCACGATGGTTTGACAAAAATGAAACTCAACTTCCTAAGAAACGACTTAGTCAATTGGCATTTCATACCGCCTCGTTGGCCTCACTTCGGCATTTGTAGTGAAATCCGCCAAATTTCATTTAAAGCGCGTTACCAATAGTGTAAAATTCACTTTTGAGGAATTAGTTACTTTATTTACTTGCTTAAATTCGAGACCCCTTTACCCAATGTCTACCGATCCTGCGGACTGTTTAACGCTAGGACATTTCTTAATTGGAGTCGTTGACAACTCCATCTCATCACGATGTAATTACAACATTATCACACCGATATGAACATCTGCGTCGGATGCTAGTCGATTTCTTACATCACTGGTCCCGAGAGTACCTATCAACGTTGCAGCAAAGGTCCAAATGGAGAACTCCGTCAGACCAGAAATGGTAGTCGTTCTAAAGGAAGATAACAACCCCCCACAGCGCTGGCCTCTCGGTCGCATCACAGAGATTTCTCCCGGAAAGGATGGTTGTGTTCGTGTAGTGCTTGTGAAAACCGTTTCTGGAGTGTATAAGCGATCTATTGCTAAAGTGTGGCTTCTGCCATTTGAACATGAAGAGCACAATGAAGAAATAACAAAGACTGTTTAAGTTGACAATAATTGAATAACATTTGAATTATTTGTTCAGCACACTATATTATCTTGATGTTTAGTTTTACTTATATTATTATGTATATTGTTTCGTTGTTCTGTTGAAAAACTGACACTCTTCAAGGCCGGCGGCATGTCTTACATTTACGTGTGTATGTTTGGTTGCCGACCCTCTATCACAGGTTATTTTAAACCGAATTGACTGCACACTGCTTTGCGCAGCGTCTCATTCGCATCTTAGTGCCGATTCGGGCAAGATGGAAAAAAGTTTTACTGTAATATTAGATGTTATTAAAGTTAAAATTGTTGAACAATAAGTGTCCATGATTCATCTTCAAAACAACCATCAACCAAGTGCCGATCTAGAACGCTGAAACAATAATTACAATTAAAAAATTTAAATATATCTAAGTCGAACTCCACAAAGTTTAATCAGCGTAAAATTATAAATGGTACATGTTTCGGCAGAACACTTCTGCCATCATCAGCACTTAAAGAATATAAAAAAAAATTTAATTAATAATTACAATGTCTGTTTCAGTGTTTCAGTTTCACGGTTTAATGTTGTTAATAGCATTTGAATTATTTAAAAAGGTTATAATATGTGCATGTATAAAGTCATCTGGCGGAGCATAAAGTAACCATAAAGAAATTGTCAGATTTTCGGCGTTTAAAGAAAAAATAGCAAGTTTTATTCGGAGGAAAGTGGCTTTTCGTGGGAGAGTCTGTATTTGTCACGAACAGCCTCACTTTTGCTACTAATAAAACAATCTACTATTATCGTCAACCTTTAATACTGTAAAAATAAATCAAACACTTTACGTGCCGTTAATATTTATCTACATTTATTCAATTCCAAAGTTAACTAGATGAAAATAATTTTGTAACACCTTGTACTCTTCATCCGCATTCATTTATGTCGATCCCTTGCTCTATGAAAAACAAAAACAAATCTAAATAAAAAGTGGCCTATGATGTGCTATCCAGCCAATACTATCTCTGTGCCAAATTTCATCCAGATCCGTTCAGCCGTTCTAGCGTGATTAAGCAACAAAGATCCATCTGTGCATCCAAAGTTTCGCAATTATAATAGTAGTAAGATTCATTGATAAATTGATAACAGGATGTAAGATGTGGTTGGCTCAAATAACAATTTTTTTTGTTCAAACCTATACCTCTACCTAAATATGTATAGTAACAGCTACATGTGAACAATTTACAAATCCGCAAGATAGTAATAACGAGCGTTCAAAAATAAACCTGGTTAGAGGAGGCTGGGCATTTTTATAACAGTGTACATTGCAATTGTTACAAAAACTAACTTGTCATTTAATTCAGTTTAGGTTAGGCAACCAGCACTGAATTCGAAGAAATTATTATTGAAATTGACAGTCGCTACAGCAGCTACAGTTTTCTAAACCTTATTTGCAAGTACGAAATGGTACGAAAACATGAATTTAAGACGGTCCCAACATATCAGAAAATGCGTGAGTTGTGCCAAAGCTGACCGGTAGGTGAAAATGTCATCAAAGAAAGAATGTCCAAAGGATAGAAGATATCACTAAAGACACTTACATATTATGCTCTACACTTTCTTAATGAAACTTAGTGAGGCGCACCCTGATTTAATAACAGCTGCAAAAGAAAAGGTCTTTTGCTTCTAAAACTCAAGAGTTAAAACTTTTACCTAACCATACTTTTCAGATTTGCGCATTTAAGAGAACAAGTTTGAGTGTGAAATATGATAAAGTAAGAAGCGAAACTGCAAGTGATTTCTTCCTTTAGCCACATATTAAAAATTTCATGTACCAAGCATCCATAGTCGATGAAAGAAAAATATGAAACTGAAGTCTTTTTGCAAACTGTTTTTAATGGGATCAGAAAACGAGCACAATTCTCTACAAGAAATATCGAAAACATTTTCACCATTAATTTGTTGTTTTGTGTTCTTCTAAGGGATTGTAAAATTCTCAATAAACATTAAATTTGTAGAAATTTGGTTAGAAACTGTCAGCTGGTGCTTTCGAAGAGTGTTTTAATTTCTACATTTTAAAGAAATAAAGGTGTAACACCAAATCATAAAGTGTCCGATATCTAAAAATAACTCCATTAACATCACACCCAAAGGTCTGAATGCACTTTACTCTTACGTTAGCTCTTTACCAACCGTTATAGGAATCTTGGAGATACCTGCAGGACATTGCAGCCCAAACCCCCAAATCGTGTCGGTCTATATAAAACCGCTAACTAATACCCTAAAACACTTGTCAACACTTCTTTAAGATGCATAATAATATTAATTATTAATAATATTGCAGCTTCTCTGAAATTTTGAGGTTATGTTATCTGTCATGTAGAGTTTCGTGTTAATCAGTCAAGCTCTACACTGTAAAAAATAAAACAAAAACGCAATTTCAAAGCCTACTCCAACCAGGTTTTTTATTGAACGCTCGTTATAATAGTTAGTCCGATAGAAAGAACACATTGTATAATAATCATGAAGATGGTAAAAATTAAAGGAAGTTGCCTGGATCTCAATAATTTATGGCTAACCCTAATAAACAGTAGGTATCGATAGACTCAGTAAACACGATTGGTTGAGTCAGTGCAAAAGTTTAGGCCCATGTCTCTAGTGGAAACACCCTTTCGATATTTAAAGTAAAACCGAGGGTCAAAATTAATAAGCATAACGCCTTTCAAAAATTCTCAATCTCATAAATTTTTTTCAAACATTAATGCTTGTTAATTTTTTTTTTAAAACCAGTAGCACTAGAATTTTCAAAATAACGCTGAGTAAAAAGTGTGCCTCCTGTTCTTTGTTGTGTCAAAGTTTTATTGGAATGGCTTCAGTAGTTTTCCTTATATTGGTTCTCATAGCTCTTATGGAAGAATAACACGGAAGGATCGCACTCTTAAATAGAAATCGTTTGTCACTCCTATGACCCCAACAATAAAAGTTTTGTGGCGATTTATTTATACAAAATAATGGAATAAGATATTCAGTGCACGCCGCCTGAAATTCAGAAGAAGTCGTTAGAGACGTCTTGGGAACTTCTATTCCACAAAAATCACTCAAAAATACAATCGCCAGTATTGATGGAATGGTACAAAGAGCATGGAACTACACAATATAGTGACAAATACCGTAATTTATAAGAACAGCGAGCCTCCTCGTTAAGAACAAGAAGAAGAACAGTCTGAAACAACCACAAGTAGAACTCGTCAAAATAAACATTTTTTTGAAGGAATGTGACATTAATTTTGACAGCTTAGCTAAAATCATTAGTATAATTAAATCAAGAACCAAGCATTAATATATATATATTTTAATTTATAATTTAGTTTAGTTTACTTTAGTTTAATATAGTTAAGTTTAAGTTTCATATTACATTAATATTGTCCTGTAAATGGTAAATCTATTGGACAATAAAGAAATTATTATTATTAGTATAGGTGATTTTACATTTTGTTAAATTTGTTAAGCGCTAGTTTTAATAGAAATTATTTTATCCATTTGCAATGCTTGTGTGCCAAGAGTACAGTGCAAGTTTTAATTTGATAAACGAGTCGGTTTTCGTGTGGACAACCAAATTGCATGCGCATTTTCCAAAGTGTACACAGTTGCAAACGTCACCTCATACTTAAACGTAAACAAGAAGAGTTTATTTGCCAAATACCTAAATCCAAATTGACGTTACTGTTACTAAGATTATCGGACAACAAAGAAATAACAAGGAAATAACAAGAAAACTCATTCTAGTATTGTTCAGAAATATTTGCATGGGCTATCGGCCGTTGGGAAAACCCGAAGGGTCCTAAACCCTTACCTGACTGCCGACACTCTTGCCCGTACAACCTTCTCAAAAAGCAGTCAAAATCCAACCAAAACCAAGAGAGCACATTCAAATCTTAAGTCAGGACAAGGTTCCTGCATTCATTTCAAAACATCAATTCTCAAACCAACACTGAATTCAACCGAGAGAAGAAACGTTCTAGAATTCAGTAATACACAATTGATTAATTTCGCGAGTGTTTCACTATAAAATCAAAATCCACGGTCCTTCGAGCAACTCTACGACAACGACTAGACCTTCAAGCCTCTCTCAACCAAGCTACCAATTCATTAAATTAATCCTTCGAGCCGGATAAGTGAGAAACCAGCAATCCAGGGCAGAAATCGCGACACCGAAGTGGAATCGAACATCCCAAGACGACGTTTCCAAAGCAGAGAGGTTCCGCAGCAAAGGTCACAAGAAGGTGCTCACATTAAAGTAGTTTGGAGATTGAAAGTCTTCAGCTGTTGCTATATATGTTGAAGAATCTGTGAGTAAAAAAAATCAAGATTTACGAACAGCTTTTCAAATCAACATTAGGGTCTAAATTGAAAGTCTCGGAGTCTTTGGAACAACCAGTTTCTCAACTTTCAAAACAAGAAAATTGACAGAAAAGGTTTGTGATATCAGGCAATTCTGACTGTGTGTTCAATTTTTGCAATGTTTCGGAAGTCATAATTTTGTTATAATTTAAGATTTTCTTTTTTATATTTCATTAAAACATAAATAAAACTGTGGTTGACATTAATTGGTTTTAAATTAATTGATTAATTCAATTTTAAATACAAATCTCGTACTGTACTGTTAATTTCTATAATGGCCGTGACTGCTATGAGTGACTTTTTATTCAAGCTGCCAGTTTTGATATAATGCAATAATAGGTACATAATATGAAAAATAATATAAATTCTAATTAACTTTTTTTGGATCACATTCCCCGATTTGTTATTTATAAAAATTGAACGTTAGGTGAGAGAATATGACACAAGGAATTGGAAAAATATAGACTGCCTACTTTCCCCTCACCACAACTTTGAAGTTGCCAGGTATAAAGAGGCACGCAGTAAGAGTTATTAATATACCCTCATCAGTTATTTAATCAATTTTTTATGAGATGAAAGGTTATTTTATTCCCCACCCAACAGTATTAGATTGGGGGTCATCCATTAATTACGTGAGCTCAAAATGGGGGGGAGGGGTCCAGTAAAATTCACCAAACCTCATCAAGGGGAAGGGAGGGGTCCAAATTAACAGAAAAACACCTCACGTCATTAATGGACGGCCCCTTGCCGTAGCAAAAGTGTGTCACATCCATGGTTGCCTAGATTTTAGTTAAGTTTTCAGAGCAAGTGCGGAGAGTGACAGAGAAGCGTTCCACGCACCACTCCATGTGACAGACAGGGATGCAGAGAGTACCTTATAATCTGAGACTGTTACTATTTAATGCTACAGAATAAAGAAAAACCGGCTAATCGAACGAAATTAGAGTTAAATCGTCAAATTGGTTGAGAAATAAAGCTTTACGCGTCTGAAATGGTAAAAACAGGGGTTTATTAATTGTTCTTGACAAGTTTTGAAATGATTATCGTGTATTTTTAATTCCAACCACAATGGAATCAATTTATCGCTGGTTTAGACATAAAACGAGTTCTTTTAAGCAAAATCAGCAAGTTTTCTTGCCAGGAACTCTTGTTTTGTACCTAATAATCTGAGACTTACTATTTAATGCTACAGAATAAAGAAAAACCGGCTAATGGACTGAAATTAGAGTTAAATCGTCAAATTGGTTGAGAAATAAAGCTTTACGCTTCTGAAATGGTAAAAACAGGGGTTTATTCATTGTTCTTGACAAGTGTTGGGATGATTATACTGTACTTAGTAATTCCAACAGCTATGGAATCAATTTACCGCTGTTTTAGACATAAAACGAGTTCTTTTAGGCAATATCAGCATGTTTTCTTGCCAGGAACTCTTGTATTGTACCTAATAATGTAAGACTGTTACTATTTAATGCTACGGAATAAAAAAAAACGGGCTAATCGAATGAAATTAGAGTTAAATCGTCAAATTGGTTGAGAAATAAAGCTTTACGCGTCTGAAATGGTAAAAACATGGGTTTATTCATTGTTCTTGGCAAGTTTTGGAATGATTATTATAGTGTATTTATTAACTGCAGTAGTGGGAGATATGAAGAAACTCTTAAATGACCTCTCAGCAGAGCGTAAGAAACTCTGGCAAGAAATTGAACAGCTGAAGGTAGAAAAAACAACAAATAATGCACCTCGTGACATATCGGATTAACAAATCTATCAGGAAATTGAGGAGAGACAAGACCGAAGCTGACATATTGAAATCTCTCAGAATGGGTAAGATCTCTTCAAGGCCGCGAATGATTAAGGTTACTCTGTTATCCCCTGTACATGTCCGGGCAGTAGTTACAGACTACAAAGTCAAAGACAGTATTTATATTAATCGGAACCTAACGTCGATGCAACAAAATGTGTTTTATAATGCTTGTAAAGAATTCAAGTCACGGCTAGCCTCACGAGAAGAATATTGCTCTCAAATATTTCAACAGCATCCCGAAAATAATAACAAAAAACCACTAACCTGCCAGCAGACTGATAGTGATCAAGTTACGATATTTACTTCAAGTGTCTTATCAAAATGTCCGTAGTCCAAATACCAAAATTAGTGAATTCTATCTAAATATATGTTTGTATGTAATTACATGAGTGCTTCGAAACTACCAATTTCTAATACGAAAGTTGTTTAGTAAAAACGAATGTCATTTTTTGACGTTTTAATTTGTCAAAAAATGACAGAGTATTGCGTTTTAATAAACTTGAGTGTTCCAACAGATTGTTTCAGAAGCACGAATGTAATTCGGTAAGACCGAATCGAATTCAAAGACAATTGACGTCTCGTGAACATTCTGCAGACCATGTATTGAAGTTGGCGATAAAATCTCCAGACCGATTTGGATTATTACGACTTCACCCTGACGAACAATGCCACATTGGATGTGATAAAACAGAATTTCCTTTTATGTATCGCCACAAAAAAAATTATCCGGCCCTAAACAAGGATATTTACATCGTGAGAACATTGAAAATGACAGGTTATTTATGCAATTGAGAAATGGAAAAACCACAAAACAGCCGTTCGGACACAACACAATTTCATCATTTCCTAAAAAAATTGCGACATATTTAAAATTGAAGGATCCTGCTAGATTCACAGGGCACTGTTTCCGAAGAACTGCAGCCACATTACTTGAAAATAGTGGATGTGATGTTCTACAATTAAAAAGATTTGGAGGGTGGAAGTCTAGTACAGTCGCCGAAGCTTATGTAGACAATTCCTTAGATGGGCAAGCAAAAATTGCAGATATGTTATCACAGTCTACAAGCAGTACTTATGGTCCAAGCACTTCAACTCAGCAAGGTGGCTATATGAAATTCCTTGACATTTCCAGGTTTTCCAGGATGTGTCAGAATTTTCCAGGTACCGGACCAGTACATTGGATGTACAATGGACGCTGCACTTCTCTAGAGTGCAACTTTTTCAAAATTAAAAGAATATTTTTAAAATTCCATTAAAAAAAGTGTGTGAAGTGTTAAAAAAATTTGATGACGTCATAACTTTTTTTCACTAAGTGGAAAAAGTGACACTTCACACCCTAAAATTGATCATCCGAAATTAAAATACCAGCTGTCTTATTAAGAGGGTTCTCCAGTGGCATGTACATTTCTGCCGGTTGAAGTACATTTTCCCGCAAATATCTTTTCTTTAATTTACAAATTTCAAAAAATCGTTTTGTAGCTGCAAAGATCTATATTTTACAACAAGCCCACAAAATTTTAACGAAAAATCTTCAAAAATAAAAAAATATAGGGATATAGATGAGTTAATTCCTATACTTGGCCGTAGAAAGAAATGCATCATTAAATATAATCAATATATATGATTGAGAGGGTATTCCATCGATCATGTTTTGCAACCAATTATGTAATTATTATTATTATACTCAAAATTATTGTAGGCTGCTGTAATTATTGAAGAATCCAAAAACAGCCCAAAAGAAGACTTTAAAGTGGCAAATAAGCTTGAAATGACTAAGAGTTCAATGGATTAAACCAGTTCAAATACAAGCACGTCCACTATAACTATTAACGATGATAATGATGATATGAAAGGACTTCAACCCGACTATTATCCTCAAAAGGCTACACTAGGGGAACTATATTACATAACCCAGTACTCCTCAGGTCCCGATGAGGTAAATAAGAAATATATTGTTTTTTTTTTTTTATTAAAACTAAAGGCTTATTTTGCAAGAGTTTTAACTCTTTAACTATGTAACAATTTAACGGGTGATCAAGATAATTTTGTAATCGGGTCACCTTTGAGTTTGGAAACGTGTGTTCTTTTTCTGTCTCTTGTGTTTTTGTGACATTATTTGATTTGCCGGTTCATCTTGATCACCTCATACTTACAACTACATAGATACAAAACAAAATCAAATTGTGATCAAAATTTATTCAGCAAAGAATGTAGTTATGACATTGGGCAATTAATTCAATTATTTTATGCAGGCTGTCAGGCCTTATTGTCATTCTAGTACTGTTATTTTAGACTGTAAGGACCTTACTAGATTTCACGGAGGAAGGCGCACTAATAAAAAATAGTTATGGTCGCAACAAAAAAATTTTAAGAAATAATTTGTGCAGTTTAATAATAAAAAATGAATTAAAGAAATCTGAAAATAAAACGTAAGTTTTAAGTTTTTTTTTGCGCATGTTATTTATTTCTAGGATAAGCACCGAAATATTTAAGCAACTAGCACAAGAAATAAACGATATTTTTATACACGAAGATGCAGGAATTTATTACTTACCCTATACCAAAGAAGTTGGCGGAAAAGTTGTAGCAACAAGAGGAAAACTGTGGAGTACTTATACCCATCAGCGTCAGATTCTACGAAATATTATTGCAAAATAAAAAAGTAGAAGAAAAAAAACCTTCCACGTCTAGTATGAAAAATGATATATTTCACAAATATTTGTGAATGTGTATAATTTCTGTAGGTGAGGTACACATTTGGAAGATAATGAAAGGAATACAGAGCTCCTGGCTTGGCTAGAAAATAACAGTGAACCATCTCCACAGGTTTTAGAAAATTGGAAATTGACTGCAACTGTCAGACTTGACTTTAATCTTCATAACACAGAAACCATTGACCAATATTTTAAAAACGCAACAAATTATTCACATAGTATTTAATTCGTTTGCCTGGTTCCATTTTTCGGTAAAACTTGGTATTGCAAATTATATAATTCTAATGCATAATATTAGTAATAGAATCATAGTAGGTATTATTATCGCTATGTATTTAATAAGCAGTCATTGTTATCTACTCAATGGCTCGGTAAAAAAAATCGTGTCCCATGTTTAAAACCCACACTGCCAAGTATAATATGTTATTTGCATAGTAAAAATCATGGACGCTCGGTATGAAAATCTGAATGTTTAGTATTTTATGAAGAGTGTTCAGTAGATTACTGGACGCTCGGTATAAAAATCTAAATGTTACGTATTTTCCGAGTAGAATGTTATTCGCATAGGAAAAATCATGTTATATATATTTACTAGCTGACCCGGCGAACTTTGTACCGCCTCAGAATCAATAACACAGGCGCCTCCCTGGGCCCCTATATCCATGTTTTAATAGTTGCTATTCGGGGAGGAGACAAATCCAACAAATCAAAGATCATAAAAGCCGTTCTTGAGTTATAAACCCAAGGGGGCCCCCTGGCCCCATGTCCATGTTTTAATAGTTATTCTGCTATTCGGGCGGAAACATATTCAACAAATCAAAGACCATAAAAATCGGTCCAGCCCAAAGAGGCCCCCACATCCATGTGAAAAATACTTTACGACATATTCTCATACCTACCAAATATACAAAACAAATTTCATAAAAATCTGTCCAGCCCAAGAGGGCCCCCTGGGCCCCTATGTCCATGTGAAAAATAGTTTACCACCTATTATCATACCTACCAAAAATACAAAAAAAAACAAAAAACATAAAAATCGGTCCAGCCCAAGGGGGCGCCCTGGGCCCCCATGTCCATGTCAAAAATAGTTTACCACCTATTCTCATACCTGCCAAATATACAAAAAAAAAACATAAAAATTGGTCGAGCCGTTTCGGAGGAGTTCGACCACAAACACTGTGACACGAGATTTTTATATATTATAAGATAAAGTATAGTGTGCAATCTGTAATATATAATTATTCTTATTGAATTGCACCGGACATACATACATTTTTTATACTGTGCGCGACGCAATTAAATACGTATTAAATGATGTTATATTTTATACCGAGCAAACATTTTTTTATACTGTGCATAAAGCAATAAAATACATAGCAGTTATCTTATATTTTACTATGCAAACATATATTTAAATACTGGTGGAACCTACCGTGCAACTGGTTACTATACTTACAACGAGAATTATTTACTGTGCAAAAATGCATTAAAATACCGAACAGTTAATTACATGCCGAAAATATCCCGTTTTAAACAAACAATGTGGACATATTTTGGTAATATTTTGGACGTTTCGATATTGTGTAAAATGTGATTTTTTCAGCTTGATTCAGACTTTAGTTATCTTTTTTCCGAGAAAGAGAATTGTTTATTTATTGAATGGCCACAAATATGCAAACATGTTTATTCGCTGCTCAAAAAAAAGAAAGATTCTTACCTTAAAGAATTACTTACAGAAGAAGAGAAACAATAGGATACAATGACTGATGGTAAAGTCTTTGCCTAAGTAAACAAAATTGTACACTGTTATTTTAGATATTATTCAAATACTGGCATTAAAATACCTTCCTCTTTTGTTTCAATCCCCCTTGATTAAAACGAAAGTTAAACATTGGAAACCAACGAAACAAGAACTAATAAGTGGATTTATTTTATTCATAAATGTGAGTTAGTCTTTTGTTAAATAAATCACTGGATGAAATGTATTTTTAGGATGTTTCAAATCTACGAAACCTGCTAGAGAGTCGTCAAAACAAATACAAGGCGTTCAAATTATCTGCACAACCTATCCCAGTGATTGTGGGGACCTACCCGGACCTTTAGTGTTTTATCTCGATTAACGACGTTCTCTACAAGCTGGACAGTCCACTAAAATCCATCGATCTTTGTTTTAAAGCGTTTCATGCTTTGCATGCGAGCTATCCGGTAGACGCTGACCCGACATGGATTTTTGTCCAAAAAGGTATCTATAAAATCACAACAAATTTGGACAAAAAATACGCGTCAGTCGATACTGCATTAGCAGATGTTAAAAATATGCAAACAAACTTGATGTCTAAATAATTAAGTAAATATTGTTTTTGTTTTTATATATTAATATCCATAACTTCATAATAGTATTATATTTTTTCACATTGTTGGTTTCTTAAATAACTAATATAGCTATACCTCATTTTTGGCAATGTTTATCTGCTTTAAATGCCAGCAAGATTTTAATCTTATTCAGGACCTTATAAAACATTTTAAACTCGACCATTTTTTGAAAGATAACCATATTTTACCTTGTAAACAACCAAATTGCATAAGAGTATTTAATAATTTTAATTCATTTCGGAAACATTTAAATTCTCACATTTTACAAAATACTCATATTCCTAGCACAGTCGGTTCAGGAAAAATATTGGATGATAGTGACTTTATTGTCAGTGAAGACTTGGTTTTAAGACATGACGCTATTGGTAATGAACACTTGGCTTTAAATGAATCGACAAGTGCAACTTCTAACACAAATACAAATACTTTTCAGAACTTTTACGATGATATTATGTCAAAAATTGATGAATTCAAAACTGAAATAATGAATTTTTTAACTGAAATGTACCAAAATTCAATTATTCCTCGTAAATTTATTCAATTTGTTATTCAAAACATTGAAAACATTTTGTGTAAAAGTTTTTGTCATCATCTTGTTACAGCACCGGTTATACACAATATGGATTATGTCCGTCTTAAAGTCCTGGTTCACGAGCATAAAGAACTTTATGTAAAAAAATTTAAAAATTTAAAGCCTAAGCATCATCATCTTGTCCATTACCATTTAATCTTGCAAATGTCTGGTCCTCTTCACCATCTCTGGTCGATGAGAGCAGAGCAAAAGCATCGAGAATCAAAGTTGACGGCCAATGTTTCTTGTTCATTTAAAAATATATTACAAACCTTAATGTTTAAAACGCAACTTCGGGTTAGCCATCAACTTTATAGTAATGAAAATCAAGAGGACAAAAAATATGGTCCCTTAAAAAACTTGCATCCTGAAACAGCCGCGGAGTATTTTCCTAATTTGGACAAAAATTTATTGCTGACCACTAATTGGTTCAAAAATTTATGTACAACTTATAAACCAAACTTCATAGTCATCACCGAATGGAAAAACGATTTAGCAATTTTTGAAATAATAAAAACAATAGTTTTGTATGAAGATAGTATTATTTTTATGTGCAACCTTATAAAAACCGTTTCCTTTTGCAGGCACTTTCATGCCTTTAAAGTGCTCTTGCGTAAAAGTAATAATTCTGTAACTACTTGTAAATTAAATAACTTACATTTTCATATACCTTGTTTTTTAACTCGTGTCGCAGGATATACTTTTGTTAGTATCCGCCATGCAGTGTAATGATTTTAGTTGGAAATAAACTTTTCATTTATAATTATTTTTTGTTTTTTTGTCTATTCCCATTACTATTTGTTGCACAATTAGTGCAAAAAAATTCAACAATTATTGTGCTCAGTGTTGCACAACTTGTATAAAATTTCTCCCTGTGTACTTAATACCCTTAGTTTTAAGTGAAGTTGCAGTGTTTCGAATTTATGTTTCTTTTTTCAATTTTGTACAATGTAGCATATGTGAAATATGATGTCTCCTAACATCATCTGAAGCCTTCCATTCCTGTACGGCGAACGGTCCTGGTACAACGTGTCGATACATTACGACGTAGCAGAGGGTGAGTGGTTGCTGGCGAGCCGATGCGCGATGGTAAAAGGGCGACGAGTGTAAAGCTAAGACATTCCCCTCTGTACCGGCACATCAAAGATTTCATGAATGTGTGAAACTAAGGTTAAGTGTAAAAACCACGATTTTGATGGGTAAGCTCGCAATTCCATTGGAATTATTATCTTATGAATTTATTGTCGCAAAACAAGTTTAAAAGTTGCGGTTAACCTGTCCATTAAATTTGGAATTGGGGAAAGAATGTCAACCTGTCCATTAAATTGGAATTGGGGAACCCAACAGGACAACTTTATTGAGTAAGCCTGTCCATTAAATTGGAATTGGGGAAACACCAGAGGACAACTTTATTGAGTAAGCCTGTCCATTAAATTGGAACAATTGTTGATGAAATTATGTTAGGTTAAAACTTCGGTGATCTTGAATCGCGTTATAACGACAGAACAGTGGATTCTGACCATTTAATTGGTGTTAAAAAGCCTCCAGGATTCTGACTATTCAACTGGTACTAAGAAGCCCCCACAAGTTCCAGTGTATTAAAACATCGTGACCTTGAGTCGGAACAAAGTGATAATGGCAATCTTGCTCCCTTCACTTCACAAATTTGAGGTTGATGGAAATACAAATTCATTAGGAGTTTGGTGGGAAAGAACAAAAAGAGCATTATACATTTATTTGAAGGCAGCTAATATTGAAAAGCCAGTCAGGAAAAGAGTTAGTCTACATCTGGGCGGCCCGGCCTAGACTTGCAGGACATATTATAGCATAATATTCCAGGGGCAAACCTGGATGACAATGAGGGCGTAGATATTTTCGAAACAGCCATTCAAAAGTTAGATGACTATTTTGCAACAGAGCAAGGTATATGAAGGACATGATGTATTCCGACTTATAAAACAGGACGACCTAGAAAAAACTTCTAAAAAAATCCTTAGTTAGGCTAAGAAACCAAGCAAATAAATGTTGATCCACAAATTTAGAAAAACATTTGATAGACCAAATACCGTAAAAATGCATATCAACAAAATTAAGAGAGAAAATTATAGCGGAAGCGAACACACTCGAGACCGTAAGTCACCAAATGGATGGGTTTGAAAATAAAACCCCAGATTCAATAGTCAATAAGGTAGAAACAACGTTTGAAAGGAATAATTCCCGCAGCACCTTCAACTCTAGACAACGGCCGAAATCCTGCAATCTTTGTGGAAGTTTAAAACATTTAGCTTGGAATAGTCAGTGCCCAACACGAGGGAAAAAGTGCCTAAAGTGCGGAAACTTGGGCCATTTTCGACAATGTTGCAGATTCACGATTCACAAACACAAAACCGAGGCCAGCAATAACGATTCCATAAACGTGTCAAAAAAGTTTCAGCATTTTAAAGATGATTTTTTCCATATTGATGGGGACGAAACTATTGAATGTGGTATCGGCTCAGTTAAAGTTAACATGCTGGTTGATCCAGGCTGTGAGTACAACTTATTAACGGACAAGACTTTCTGAGTTTCTGAAGCAGAATAAAATACATTAAAATAAGGTTTTTAATCAAGTCAGAACCCCAAGGAAACCGTTCATTCTTCAGACCGACGCCGCCGACATTGGACACTGGAGTAGCGCTGACCCACCCAAGTAGACGGAGGTGACTAGGTCATCGTCTACGCCAGCCGCAGTCTGACTCAAGCGGTGAAAGCCTATTCCACCACCGAAAAGGAGTATTTGGCTGTCATCTGAGGAATTGAGAAGATGCGACCGTACCTAGAGGGATACCGGATCACCGATCACTCAGTCACGCAAATTACTGAGGTCCCTGAAAAACCCGACCGGCCGTCTTGCCCGCTGGCCCATCTTCCTCCAGCAACACGACTTCGACATAAAGTACCGCCGTGGAGTCCCGGATCCGCTACGTAGCCCGGAGCCGATGTCACTCCGGAGGGAAGAGAACACAGTGATAAGACCCTCACTCTTCGGCATTGCGACAAGCCGTGCGCATCAGCTAAAGTCATCATCTCCCCTCCAGAGCAGTAAACTATAAAGCTGCTGTACAATTTTGTTTCTACACATTTCTTGCTCCCACTAATGGTATTCGAGATAATGGCCGCAAGAAAGGGGAGTGGACTAATTTTTGCCTTCGCGCTGAAAACTATACTCATTTTCCAACGTCATTTACGACCGTTGGGTGAAAGATATTCAAAAACTTCATATGATCACTTTTATGTAGAATTTAATGGAGAACACAAAAAGTCCTATATAACATTTTCTTGTCGGAGTTACAGTGCGGCCAGGATAAATTGGCGAACCTTAAGAATGTAAATAAGTGACACTACTTTTAAAAGGCGGCGTGTGGGACCATACTGTGCCGCTTCACTGATTTGCTTCACTGTATGGAGTGGGAATACGTTTCGTTGTTTTAATAGGCCGAATGAATGGTCCCATATGTCCCTTCCACATACAAAATATGGTTATGTACTATTTTATTAGAATTTTTTTAAGTGGGTACTTCAATTGATCATGAATTTTTTTAGGACGCTTTTTTTGACCCTGTAAGCTGTACAGGTGTCATAGCATGGCGTTTAGAACATTTTCAAAGGAGCAAAGACGAAGAAAATAAAAAAGGTAGAGCAATTCGAAAACGTAAATATGAATCTTCATATAGAACAAATAATAATTCACGAGAAAAATTATATAACATAAAAATTACCAAGACACTTCAAATCGACGAAGATTTAATGTTTTTAAAAAATGCTCATCCAATTACACAAAGATCTACAATTCTCACAAAAATGGAACACAGCAGCTTATAGAATGACCAATATTAATATTATTGAAGAATTTCCAAGATTTCTGGATACCCCTGGTTTGGTAGTCTTTTATATTGGTTTAATTTGTGAAATTATATGTTTACTATATCTCAAGAAATTCAGTCTCTGAAAAATGTAATGGGTTGAGTCATACAAATTTTAAATTTCACAAAGATTCCATTTTGGACTATAAAATATGTGTTTTTTAGATTGATTTGGATTATTAACTGTTATATCCACAACTAACAGAATTTGATTTGAGAACTAAAGTTGAAGAAATAATCGAGAAAGTATTCACTATTTACAAGACAACTGAAGTGCATCCTCAGAATGACATAACTGCCAAGAATTTGAACATAGGTAAGATATAGTATTTTGCATTACAAGCCAGGTAAAATGGTTTTTACTGGCGAATGGAGGATATAACTGACGAGACGAAGACGAGTTACCTCCTTGAGCCAGTAAAACCAGTTACCTGGCGTGTCTTGTATAATATTTTATTTGTTACTAAATTGTAAACAACTAAATAAGAGTCGAATAAAATTAAAAATGATCAAATTCTGTCTCCTTCCAAATTATTGCTCAAAACTCAGAAACCTTAGTACAATTACTATGACAACGCGCCGTTTGTTCAAATTGTTTATTTCCGTCAAGATTTGTTCTCAAATGAACGTGCCAGAAGAAATCAAAAAGCAAGCTATAAACGTGACTTCCAGTTTACTGCCAGCGAAGTCTTTAGCAAGATATGAACGAGAATATGAAGAATTTAAAAATGTAACTGGTGTAACGGAAGACGTTCTTTTGGTGTATCTTCACCAACTATCAGAAAAATTTAGCCCCAATTCTTTGTGGTCGAAATGGTCCATGTTAAAAAGCTGCCTGGAGATTAAAGAAAATGCTGAAGTTCGCAGGTTTGTTTTCCTATTACAGACGTTATCAAAAAAGTGAAATTTTAACTTAACATTTGTAGATTTCATAAGGCCTTTCTCAAGAGAAAAAATGAACGTTACGTGCCGAAGAAGGCAAGGGTTTTAACAAAAGAGCAAGTAGAAAAATTTCTTGTTGAAGCTCCTGATGACTATTGGTTGTTATATAAAGTGATTACAATTTTTGGAATTTTGGTGCTTGCCGGTGTGACAAGCTTCTCTCGTTGACGGTGAAGGACGTAGAAGATGTTGAGAAATATATCGAGCGATCAAGATAATTTGTAATCGAGTTATCCATGAATCCGAAAACGTATGTCGTGCACTTAAACTGCACTTATGAATTTCAAATAATGTGTCAATTGAAAGATAAAATGGTGGAAATTCTCAAACAGGATTTTATTGCCAACAAGACGAAACATTTTAAGGAAAATACATTTATTTCATTCAACTGTTATAATAAATGCTGAAAATGTTCTCCATTTTGGTCTAAGCACAAATGAGGCCTTCGTCTAACACATTGAATAACTTAACCTTGAGTAAATTATGAAGAGGTGTTCGGTAAATAGAATTTTTTAAATAAGGCCACAAAAAAGTCCGCAGGTGTTGAAAATAGCCAAGTGCCAATTCGTCTTCATGAAGTTCGTTAATAAAAGTTTCCAAAATCACTTGTTAGGCGAGTGCAGTTAGGTTACCTGGAGGATTAAAAAATGTTTAGGTTTAAATAACGAATAATGAATGATTTACCTTCAAAAAATACTGGTCCTATTATACGTCATCGGCAAATTACTTCCGAAACACCAATTTGTTGCGGATGTACTGGGGCCTCACATAAACATGTGGTTTTTCACTGCTTCAAATTCTCATATTTTGTGCATTAATGTATCCACTTAGATGAAACCATGCTTCATCTGAAAAGAACGTTTTCTCCAACAAATCATCGTCAAACGTGTTCAATAACCATTGATAATATGCAGCCCTTAATGGAAAATCATCTTGATGCAGTTCTTGTACACATGTTAATCCATACGGAGACAAAAGTAAATATTTTTTAAGTATTGCTTGACATGTGCCTATGACTATGATAAGTCCACTTGCTGTGTCAATTGCCGAATGGATGTTCTAGGGGCTTTTTCCATTACGTGCTGGACAATCTCAACGTTTTCTGGCGTTCTTTTATCCTTTGATCCATCACTTCCTGGTTTTCTTTCTAAAGTGGATGTTTGTCGAAACTGGGTAACACAACGATTTAATGTATTGGAGAAATTAGCATAATCGACGATATCATTGGGAGACTGCTCACGAAATTCTGTCCATGCATCTTATCCTTGTCCATTTCGAAAATACGACTCAACCATAAACGCTTTGTCTTCTAATGAAAATGCCATTTTTAAGCAGTGAACAAATGAAGTTCTTAAAACAATTGATTTTATAGAGTAGAGAGACTGTTTCACTAGACAAAAATAACACAAGAGGGATCAACAACACAAGATACTGAAATTTGAGGTTAATGACTTTTGATGGCAGTGGTTCAAGTCACACCACAGATCTGGCGAAAAATTGAAATTAACAATAAAAAAATAGGTTGTGGAGGCTACACTTTTTTCGCATCTGTTTAAAAATTTATATCCAAAATTTTTTGAAACCTCAAAATTATTTTTTAAACTTCTTGAGTGACGTAACTTTAGATGCCACAATTAAGCATATCAATAGCGAAAGACACACGGATTCGAATTCATGGATGACTCGATTACAAATTAACTTGATCGCTCGATATTATCGTCACTTTACGGAATACAAAGAATTTAACAACAAGGAGATTTACGATCACAGATGAGGGCTGCAGTTTTCAACCTTGTGCTTTGTACAGAAAATATGCAGCTCTTCGTCCTCGTCAAGCAGACCGATTACGTTTCTTTTTAACCTACCGTAATGGTAAATGTATTTCCCTCAATGTTGGCCAGCACACTATTGGCGGTGTACCGAAAAAAATTGCAACATACTTAGGGCTACAAGAACCTGAATTATACACTGGTCACTCATTTCGCCGATCAGCAGCAACGATGGTTGTGGATGCCGGCGGAGATATTTTGACACTAAAACGGGCGGGAGGATGGAAAAGTAGTGGAATTGCGGAAGGTTATGTGGATGATTCTATCAATAAAAAAATTGAAATTGCGAAAAAATGTTTCCTGGACGAAACTCAACAGATGTGGCTTCCACTTCGATAAATGTGGCTTCTACTTCGGGAGGTTCTACAATTAATTGTCCAATGACGAGCGAATTCACTTCCGCTTCAGGAATGTTCGGCTTTAGCGGAAATTCTAATTGTACATTTAATTTTAATTTGTATGAAACAAAGAAATAAAAATGTTCAAATGTTAAAAACGCTACTATCTTTTTCAAATTTAAAATTTCTCTACTAACTTGTTAAATTCATAACTGGTCTGCTGTCCATTTAACACTACTAGCCAGTTAAAATGACTTCAACGTCAAGTGACAGTTCGAATAAATGATGTTTACAATTTAGTAACAAATAAAAAAATTGTTCTAAAATGTGTTTATTTAGTTATATACATAGGTACTTTCATTTTAGATGTATGGGATAAATCTACACGCATGTTTTTGGCGATACTGCAAATGTTACCACCAAGTGCCCAGGGTCGAAGACGTGCGTGGGGGGGCGACCGAAAAATTTATTACATTCAAGAAGGCACAGTTGTGTAAGTTATAAAACAGTTAACTTTATGCTACCAATTTTAGACTAATACATCAGTTGAAGAAGTAATTAACAATAGAAAAGGTTGGCAGCCCTTTTTAATCGCAGAGGGGCCTACAAAAAAGCGCGATCGGTAAGTACCATTTAGTCATAGATTCCCATTTAATACCTGTTGAAAAGGTGTCTTCAGTTGACGCAAGAGTTACTGGGTTTTTAACTTGAAATAAATAACTTGAATAAATTTTTGGAGTTTCATCCAATTACTGTATGGTAATGAACCAGAAACTGTAAAAATTATTCCAAAAATGATCGAGTTAAGGGCTAGACTGTCCTAGTTGTTTTATATTTAGTATTGCAGGATTCTGTTATTCATTTTCAATATCAATTTATTAATTTTTTGTTTCGTTGTTAGTATTCCAAACATGAATAATTGTCATTTATGTTCCAATGTATTTCCAAACCCACAATAGTAGATTATTTAACGAGCATATAATGGTGGTTATTATACACGAGAATGGAAATTAAAATACGAGCCGCAGGCGAGGATTTTAACCATTCGAGTGTACATATAATGGTGGTTATTATACACGAGAATGGAAATTAAAATACGAGCCGCAGGCGAGGATTTTAACCATTCGAGTGTACAATAGCCACCATTATATGCGAGTGAAATACGAGGTTTTATCTACAACTATATTTTTAGAATTAAAATTAGAAATTAAAACTTGACGTTGAGAAAAAATGTCAACAGTTGTCAACATTCATTATTTCATGGCTAGTGAATAATAATTCTTAAAAACCGAGCCTGACAGCCTGTGTTCAATAGACCCAGTTAAGTATTCATAGGTTACAAGTACAATACGTCAATTAAATCGGTTGTAGATAAAGAAAGAATCAAACAAACCTTGTGAAAAACGTTTTATCGTTCGACACCACCCCGGAAAGCCTTTAAATTGCTTAAAATCCATAAAAATAGTTTGACGTTTATCTGTCATTTTCATTATTTCATGACACAGAGTGTTTACACAAGCGAAAATTTGAAAATTCTGACAGTGTCGAACGATAAATTATCATTAAACATCTTAGGTGTAAGCATTTTCTCACTGATGGACCAAAATTATTATTACCTTGCAGTGTCAAAAATTGTTACAATACGTTCAAGTCTTTTAATGGATATCGTCGTCACATCACAAAATGTTATAGGGAAAAACACTCAGATAGTATCAATGAAGATCCAGAAACAAAATTGGAACCAACTCCAAACTATGAAAATACATACATATTTAAATACATCAGATGATAGTGATATGGATTAGGAAAATAATGATTCTAGAGAGAATGCAACTGATGACATACAGGACACAATCCATTCATTTATTAGTCAATTGGTGAATTTAAATTTAACCCAAAATATCACTCAGTCAATTTTTAATTCTTTTGCTGAACTGTTGCAAAAAATTGAAGAATCTGTGTTGGATCTTGATGCTGTCCCCAATTCTTTTCCAAAAATAATAGTAGATTATTATACGAGTTCCTGTGTAAATTGGACGCTTTATGCCACAAGGGGTTTATGAGCCCCGAGTGGCGTAAAGCGTTCAATCTACACAGGAACGAGTGTAATACAACGTTTTATCGTTCGACACCACCCCGGAAAGCCTTTAAATTGCTTAAAATCCATAAAAGTAGTGTGACGTGTATCTGTCATTTTCATTATTTCATGACAGAGTGTTTACACAGGCGAAAATAAAATAATTTTTTTTCAGATTTAAACAAAAATTTCCATAATTTTGATACACATTATAATAGATATTTATATTATTAGTGAGATAGAAGCATCATTACACAACAAGTGTGAAGATTGCAGATGACGAGGTCGTAGACCGGGTCATCTGTAACACACGAGTTAATGTAATAATTATGCTCTAGCCCACGTATGATATACGAAACTTTATCTACAACTGTCCAAATCTGAAAACAATCTAAATTTGTTTGAAAGAAATAAAAATTTTATCAAAATTAAAAATCAAGTAAACTGACATTTTTATGACAGCTACTCAAATTTGGCAGGAAACGTGTAAACAACGATTTAGTAATTTTATTATTTGCAACAAACTGTGCAAGTCAAAGTGTAATGAGCGATTCAGATTGTCATTTTAATAAAATTTGATTTGATTAAAGTGTACCTTCAATTATTATTCCACTAGTGGTGTCATGACCTTCATTATTCAACTCAAACACTGTCGAATGAGTGGTGTAATAACGCTAATACAAGGCAGTTGTAGATAAAAGAATTAAAAACATTAATAATACAATTAAAATTTCAATTAAAAAATTTAAATATATCTAAGTCGAACTCCACAAACTTTAATCAGCGTAAAATTATAAATGGTACATGTTTCGGCAGAACACTTCTGCCATCATCAGCCCTAATTTAACAAGAGATTAATGATACAATTGATGAATTACAAGAGGGGTTCTTACCTTAAAGAATATAAAAAATTATGACATTGACGTAATTTTGAATTAAATTTGACGTTTTCAAAGGGTTACATGATTTTTAAAAGATTTCGTAAAAACAACATTTTATAAAATGTAAAAATTAAAAATGGATCAAAGAGCATCTGGTAAGTTTGTTTGAGTGAAAAATTAAAATAGTGAATTAATAATGGGATTATTGAAGTTATTCTGTTCATTTAAACAAGATCTGTTTTCCAGTTTCAAGGCTTTCCTTATTTCCAAAGTCTCAAGAAAATCTAATTTCCGGCCTTTATTGCATTTATGAATCAATTTATAATTGGATGCTGTTAATCAATATAGTTAACCCACAATTTGTAAAAAAAAATGAGTTAACCAATCGTATGGGTCGTTCTTAAAAGCTTTGATGCATTTATCAAAAATGATCCAAGTCGTAAATGGAAATCTGCGCCATCTAGACGATATATTGTCAACTCACAAACGCAAATTGCAAGGTTGAGAGTTTAACAGCAATGAGTTACCCAACAGATTGATGGTTGGCTCATTTCTGTTAATTGGCTGTTTACAATTCTCATATTTTTGTTAAACGAAAAACATGACTTTTTAATTTTGATTAAATAATTATTATTAATTAGTATTAAAGTTATAATTAACAAAGATTTTGTGTTTTCATCAAAAATAAGGTGAGCAATTCATTTCATTATGCAGCTTTTTTTGCTCATAGTTTCCTAAAATTTTACAACTTAACCTCAAAAAAGTACTTTTTTTATTATATAAAAGGACTGTTGCATTTATTCACATTGATTATTGTGGAAACCCATTAATAACCTTTTATTAACTCATTATTTGAAAATGCTTTATTGCAGAATGAGTTACAACAGCAGGACACAATATTTGGTCGATTTAGTCAAAAAAAGTTTGAGAACACTACAGAGGAATGAGACGAGTCTGAGGAGGAACCTTTTCAGCACTCTGGTAGTGAATGCACACCATCTGTTGCATCTAGAGGACAATCTGAAGAAAATTCTATTGAGTCTGGAAATGGATTGGATGAAGAAAATAATAATTTAGAGAAAGAACCTAAGAGCCGTTTGACACTATACTTATTTCAATACTGAATTCCGTACTTAAAATTACGCACTGAAAATTTGATGCGCGCGCCGTTTTAGTACGAGAAATTAGAACATGTTCTATTTTCTAGTATACAAGTTTGCGTCTCGTACTCAAATTGAGCAGATCAGATGCGCATTGCACCAATCAGCTGATATACCGACCACGCACAAAATTATTTGCTGCAGTCACTATGGTCACCCATCTCGCCCATTTGTTTTCTCAAATGCGACTTTGGTCTAGGAAATTCCCAAATTTTATTACTCTCCTTTGTACCTGCGTAGGGTGATGCGGGTGATAACCGGTATTTGGAGATTTGCTGTTGTGTCTTGTCGTAACAATGTCAATCTCAAAAGCAAGTTTCCATGCTAATCTCTTTATTTAGAAACAACGAGTGCTTATACAGTCCGTTTTTTATTTAAAAAACCATTGTGGTGCAAATGGTAACACCCTAAATTTAATTCCCCATATCAAAAGCATTACGTTGTTATGGAAACCAGAATAGGGTGTGAATTATTTGCACCACAATGGTTTTTTAATAAAAAAAAAACGGACTTTATGCCCCAAAACATAATTTATTATGTAAAAATCGCAACGCCAGAAACGGGGCTCTAGAAAAAATTCAATGCGAGCGTTTAAAGTTGGTTCTGAAGGTATCTGATGTATTCATGATTCGCCCACAATACACCGTAGATAAATAATTATAATAAAGAATCCCACAACAGTAAGACCGGCAGGAGTACGTCATTTGTAGTTTGACAGCCACAAAATTGACAGCTGCACCTGCGCTAGAGCGCATGTGCATATACTAAAAATTGTATTGAAAATTCATAATAGTCGCACACAGGGACGAAACTTCTCTCGTACTTAAACGGCGCGTGCTTACAATTTTCAGCACGAGAATTTTGAGTACTGAATTCAGTACTGAAATAAGTATAGTGTCAAACGGCTCTAAGGAACCATCCAAACCACCATTACGGGGCAGGAAAAGAAAATATCCAAAACAAAATTGCCACTACAGGAAATGGATAACCAAAATAAACCGGACATGAGTGCTAAAGGAAAGAAAATTTTGCCTAAGAGCTTTAATACTAAATCTAGGTGCACATGTAACAAGAAATGTACTGAGAACGTAAGTGTTGAACCAAGACAAAAACTATTCAATAAATTTTGGAAAATTGGAACATTTGCTGCGAGATGTGCACTGGTTAATAGAAGAAAAAAAAAGAAGGTATTAGAACTCTTCAAATCACACAATATCATATAGATGTGGCATTGAAAAAAAGAACTGAGCAGATCATAACTGACGACCGCGGATTAAAAAGAGATGGAAAAATAGAAAGTTCTGGAAGTTATTAATCACATTGGTTCAATTTCTAGATAAGTAACACACTATTGCCTCCAAACAATAGAAGCAAAATTTTTGAATCATTGTCTTAATCTTGTCAAAATGCATGATCTGTATGTGACCTTTACAAAGAGAATAAAATGACTGCAACAGGTGATCAGTTACAAAAACTCAACAAGGATCATGAAGACCATCTAGCAGAAGCTGAGGATCTTCGTACATTAATGAATGCTGATTTAGCAGATGCAAAAACTATTCAAAGGCACATCCGTTACCAAAAATTCCCACAGGTATCGCTTATTACAAGCGACAGCTAAATTTCCATAATTTGGGCATGCATGTGGGGAGCTCTAAGAAGGGAATTTTTAATGTGTGGACAAAAAATACCCTGCGATCATTTAAATTATAAATTAGAGTAGGCTGTGAAATTTAAATTAGGTTGGCACTAGTAACTTTTGACAATTTCGTTTAAAATTCGAATGTCAAAGTGACTTTTCAAAAAAAACGGCAACAGAATGGTGAATGGAGTCAACAGCTGAATTGAAGATGCGGGAGAACACTTTGAACATTTGCTGTAATTCTCAATTATTCTACATTATTTATTAGTCTTTTATTTTCATGAGAAACATAAACGTCACAATGTTTACGATAACCTCAAATTTTACTGTCAGTCTAACTAAGGTGTCAGTCAATTTGCAGGCTGGGCCATTGCATAATAAAAAAGCCGCCTACTCTAATTTATAATTTAAATGATCGCACGGTATTGCCAGAAGAGGAACGCAGGAAGTTGGTTCATGTCCTACAAAACTGTAGAAAAAACAAAAAACTTTATAGTACAGTGTTTACAAAAAGAAGACTTTAAATCAGTAGATAACTTGGTGAAAAGTATTACTAACCGAAAAATTGATATAACAAAAAAAAGTTAACTGATTGTTATGTCATTAAATAGTTTTACTACTTTAGAAATTAAGCATAATATTAAACGAGAGGTTCGTTACAACGTATTGGATTACCGAGTTTATGGCTAGATGGTACAAAATTATCGAAAAACTCGCTGATTTAAAAAACTTTCGAAGCTGATCCGACCGGAGCCAACAAGATGCCGAATGATTTTATCGATTTTTATCGTCTGCTCAGCCATTAGATTTTAACGTTGAGATAGATGGCTTTGGTCCCCAGACTGATTTTGAAATTAAAGCTGAAGAAGCGGATATAAGTAATGCCGAAGAAATAATAGGTGAAGAAATGAGAGAATTTGAAGAAATGGAGAAATCCGATTAGTGAGTGTTGTTAACTATGTTATATTTCTTAGTGTAACTTTTTGTTAAACTATTATTGATGTTTCCAATCGATAATAAAGTGCAAAAATGGGTCAACCCACTTTTTAATTTTTTTATACACTAACAAAATAAAGTCAAACTTTCAAATCCTCACCAAGCTATTCGTGTACATTAAAGGTCTGATCACAAATGCAAAAATATAGAAAAATATATTTTTTAGGCGATGATTACAAAAAAGATGATTTACGGCCTCTTTTGGAGCCGTAGTCTTACTTTTTTGTACACATCTGTCAAACTCTACTTTTTTGGGACTGATGTGTCAGAAAATAAAACTTTTGATATTTATCGTGAAATCTGTCGCTTGCTCTAGAGATTTAACACGAAGTGTTTAACACCAGCTGTTTTAGAAAATCAGCTGATTTTTGACCGTCTTAGAAATAATAATCATGTGTACTGCGGCTCTGTGATATAGCTATACTTATTGGTGATACGTGTAATTTGTGCTAATTTCTATACATTTTAATCAATACTAAATTAATGACATTATAGATCATGTATGCATATAAAACTGTCCACATTACTTAATTAGATCCAATCCACTTCAACCAGTCGTTCATTATGGAGGTGAAAAAATATTGGAGGCAGATCATTTAATATTATGTCGGGTTACGGAGAACATCAATAACAACTGGAAAATTCAGTCATACTGTATACAAAGTAGTGGAATAAAAAGTAACCCTCATAAAATTAATGGGAGTCTTATAATAAGTGAAAATGTTTCAATCGAACCATTCAATTTGTAGTAGTAAATCTGGTGCTTCAGGTTGTGCTGCAAACATGTTACTGCAACTCTTCTTTTTTGCTCAAGGTGGTATTTGAAGTTATTTATTGAATTATTAATTTATTTATATTTCGTCTTTGCTTCCAACCACTTGAGGAATTGCAAATCCTATCTTGCACATGGACAGAATCAGAATTTACATCTAAACCAACTTCATATGGCAATGAAATGGAACCAGTGGCCTTCAACACCTTTAAAAAAACATCCCCACTTTCCTACTTACAAAAAAAAAATGGAATTGTAATATGTCATCTTTATCCATGGCTGGCATACTTCCCTGATGGTGTTATATTTTATGATTGAGAGCGACAAAAGTTATTGAGAGATGAAATGTCCTTATTTGGGGTAAATGAAAACAATGACAATAATCGATACTTAACTTTTAATTATAGGGAAAACAAAGTCCTTGGGCGGAGTCTTATCCTCATTGCCATATCTTCAAAAAGATTGCAGTCTCAAAGAAAATCATGCCTATTATAGTCAAATACAAAATAATGGGCTTGGCTTGATTAAATTTATATTAATGTAAAAATACAAATGACTATTAATAATAATTAAGATAATATGTATTAAGATAATAGAATTAATAATAAGATTGACAACACAACTGGGTACCTAACTATAATATAAACAGTTAACATTTGCTTTCACATTGAGATATCCCGATTCAAAATTAATACCATCCAAGAGAGCTGCAACCCGTTCACCGCCAAAGTATGACAAATGCCCTGGAAGCCTAGCCTTTAGCGACCGTTACCGCCCGAGATGGATACGCTAGAGGGGGCTGGCGGAAGTTTCGGTGGGAACGAGGAACCACGCTTGAAAGGGCGGCAGTGGGTGTTCTGCTTCCGTTGAAGTTACACCACGTTATTTTTTGTTCGCTAAATTCGCCATTTTGTTAAAGCATAGTTATATCTCCACCGTTGAGCTTCCTTTTGTTGTAAAAGAATTGTATGCGTTCGTTCGACTTCGGAAAGCGAGATCCATCTCGCGGAGGTTCCAATTTTTGTTTAGTTCGAGTCAGTTAAATTTCCACCGTCGCGTCCCTAAGCCAAGTGAGGTGATTGTATTCCTGGAAATAAGGTAACCATTTGCTCTATATTTTTCTTCCGACTCGCCGTCCGGAGAGGCCAGGAAATTGACCGACGTTTATTCCATGTGCATCTCGGAAATCTTTAGGTAAAACCATCTCAAATTTTACAGTTAGCCCGCCACTTTGGACGCTAGGACGTCATAAAACTCGCCATCTTGAAAATGGAGTCGTTCCTACTTTGCACCTACATGTCTTGTAAAGAATGCTAGCCTTTGTTTAAAATAATGTTCACTATTGTCCCTGGAAGTATTCCGTGAGCCCTGAATTTCGTATCAGTTGCCTTCAGCCCTTCTTTTCTCTGCAGTAGCATAAATTACCAAACTGACGAGTCACAGGCACCCCGAATAACTTGCTAAAGTCGTTGTTGTAATTTGTTTTTAGTTATTGTTGTCAATTTCAGAAAGTTCCAATGCGCTGTTGACTTCTAGTTACAGGGCTCGCGCGTTCAATTCAAAACAAAGTGATTCCCTAACTCAAATTAACTAGATTGCCACTCAGATAAATCTGTTAATAACTACCTGTCTTTCGCTATGAGGCCGACAGCAGCTTGCGGTTGTTACA
The DNA here is from genome assembly GCA_963583935.1 of Diaperis boleti. Classification (NCBI taxonomy): domain Eukaryota; kingdom Metazoa; phylum Arthropoda; class Insecta; order Coleoptera; family Tenebrionidae; genus Diaperis; species Diaperis boleti. Next base: position 31,876,625 of record OY757242.1, on the reverse strand, counting down.
AAGCTATTTTGGACTCTGTTGACTTGAATTAACCAACACTGAGTAAGAACCGATGAATAAAGGGCAAACAGCGGCAAAAAGCCACGCCGAATGTCAGGAGTTCTGAAAAAGTGCCTTATCGTTGTTTTGCGGCCCCTTGCGATTTCTCGTCGTTCGCTGTTAATTGACATCTAGCGCTAATTCGACACCGTGGAAGCCAAAGATCGGTTTTTAGTGTAGTATGTACATGTTGTAATATTGTAGTTACATTGTGCCCCGTTACGTGTTGCGCCCGCTGATGTCATCGCATTGTATCCGTGTCAAAATGGCTTCCAAACCAAACGTTGATTTATTGTGTTGTTTGTTCGTACATGTTTCGCGACAACAGAGCGACCAAATAGTGTTCAGTTCGTGGTCCGCGTTGCAGGCTGCTGTTAGGAGGAGTTAGGTGGCCCTACTTTCGGTGATACCTATGCCCATTGTCTCTTGGGTGCATAGGGGCCCAGAAAAAGGGAGTTGCCACTAATTCCTTGAACCTACGAAGTCAAAGTTGCAGCACTGTTTTCGAGTTCCTGACTAATTGCTTACTTCACTAATCTTTAAAATACTAAATAACTAAAAGAATAGTCCCTGAGAGAAGTGCCGTTAACTTGGACTTGGTTTGGACAAGCCTCCCAGAAAGACCAACGTAACTATGTCTAGGAAAATTCCGTAATAAACTCATTTCTCTTGGTCCGTTGGATGTGCAAGCTTTGCCCCCATGATAGTAAGCTCTCTCTCTTATCTGGCCTCACTGACAGACAATTATCTTGTTCGCTGGGCTTTAATCTTTCCATTGGATCTACCTGTGGTCCACCACTCTCCGACTTACATGCACTCCACTTTGATAACTCCACGCGTTTCAATATTCTGGTGTTTCCCTCTCCGATGTTTCATTGTATCAGTCAGTTGTAAATTCCTGTAAACTACAAAAGCTCAAGGGTGGAATGTATTTAGCTGATCTAACCTCACTCATCATGTACCGCAGGATTGTTTAATTATTGTATTATTGTTTTATTATTTGCCGCCAATTGTTACTCTGTTGAAATCATGTAAGATTGTCCGTTGTTATTTATTATTTGGAATCATTATTGTTAACATTATGAAATCGCATGTGTACCAACTTAATTCGAAGACACCAGAAATTGTTAACCACAGTACGCAATCACTAAACTCAAGACACTTCAAGTTGTTCAAACTGAATAAACATTTAAAACCATAATTTTTGTGTTATCAATTTACGCTCCACTCCTGATTAGCTCTCGCCATGTATCCAAAGAATTTGGGGTTTGTTTTGTTGGGTAAGTTTGAATGTACCGCCATTGCTTGTCTTGTCAAAAAAATAACACAACGTAGGGTTCTGCTTTTTCTTTCATTGTCTGACGATCATTGGCCAACCTTTTCAATTTCGCGGTTTGTTTCAAATTTTCAAATTTGACATTTGGTGACATCATTGACATTTCATTTCATGTTCAAATTCAAAATGTGGCGGTAATGTAAAGGGGGGTTATCACAACATATTCATCATTCTTTCAATCATTTATCAGTATGGTTGTTAATATTAATAGTAAAATTGCAGTTACAACAATTTGAAAAGTGACAAAGAGACCAGAAGAGCTTGAAGAAATTGCTTGATTTAATGAATTTTGAATGTTATCAACAAGAAGGTTATTTTCTGTCGTGGTAGTGGTGGTGCAAGTGGGAAAATTAGACCTTGGAGGATGTGTTAGTACAACCATAAGAAGTTGAAGGGACATCCCTGCTTGTCAAAATTTTATTCGAAATTTCCGTTTTGCTAGACAAGGAATCTTCTATATAGCCTTCTGCTACAGTCGAAAATTTCCAGTCCCCATGACGCTTTAACATAAGAATATCACCTCCACCTTCAACCAGTAATGCGGCTGAACTTCTTCGAAAAGCATGGCCTGTATAATTGCTAGGGTTTGGTAATTTCAAATATTGTGCAATTAACGATGGTATCTTCCCAAATGTATGCACTCCTACCACCTGCGTTGAGCATTTTCCGTTGCAGTAATTTATAAAAAAAAGTCTTGTGTTGTGTATTTGGTGGTCGTAAGGCTAAATACTTTCTGAAAAGCTGCGAAACATGTAGAGTTCCCAGAATTTCATCAGTGACGGTAAAAATTCTTTTTTTGCCAGTTTTTGTTTGCGGAATTGTAATAACTAACATGTTCCCCTTGTCTTCTATATCATATATAGACATTTTCCGTAATTCTTCACGCCTCAATGCTCCAGTGAGACCAAGTATCAGGCAAACCTCCACACATGAGATAAGCAAAGCCAAATTATGATGTAAAATAACTAAAAAGGGTTCCAGGTTAATAAAGCGGATTGGTTTGCTGATAAGAACAAAATTCGTCGAGAAAGAGGTCAGTCATATCTTGGTCGCGTAAAAACTTAAGGTAAATGGAGTTACAAGAGATTTAAGGCACCCAGAAAGATGAAGGGAAGATGTAGATGTCAGATTAAGGACAAAGGTGTAATGAAATGTGCTAGAGCTTAATTATTCCAATCGTTATGAAGTTGTCAGAGTCAAAAAAGCCCACGAATAAATTATTTTGTATTAATTTTGTTTGGCTCATCTCACTAAAGAATCTTTTGTCAAATTCATAAACTACTCAACTTACCATTCAGTTCACCCTGCTAATACAGTACGCGGAGGTAAATATTAAAAATAAAAATAATGTTAAACATTTTGAAGAAGAAAAATATGTGACTTTTGACATCCAAGCTACAATTGTAACAATAGAGGCAGCCACACACAAGCTCAAAGTATGTGCAATTTATTGCCCACCTAGATACAACATCTATGAAGATGAATATATTACATTCTTTAATAAATTAAACAACCACTTTATTGTAGGAGGAGACTTTAATGCTAAGCATACCCATTGGGGTTCTAGACTCATTACCTCTAAAGGACGTGAACTGTACAAAGCTGCTGCTAGATATGGGTGCGAATTCGTGTCTACTGGCAAGCCGACGTACTGGCCTTTTTTTTTGGGGGGGGGGGGCGTAGCTGGCGCCGTGGCTAACCAGGCAAGTGGCCCCCCAGAACCTCCCCGGCCCGGCTTCTGTCCGAGCGGGGCTGTCTTTTCCTTCCACCCCTCGGGATCACCTCACGGCATAACTTCAAGGGAGAAGTCTGTCTTGCCTTTCGGCTTCTTCCGTGGTCCCGCGTCTCTGCGCACGGATTCTTGTCTCTGCGACACCGTTATCTCCTTCGCCGCCGGTCCTCCGGGGAACTCCCGACCTGATAGACTTCTTTGTTGTTAAGGACATATCATCAAACTACATTAAAATTGAGGATGGCCTTGACATGAACTCCGATCATTCACCAATATATCTGACAATTAGCGATAAAATCATTATAAAAAATCAAAACCCAACGCTGATTAACAAACATACAGATTGGGGTTATTTCAATTACCTATTGGAAAATGAGATCAACCTCTTAGTACCTCTTAAAACAACGGAGCAATTGGAAGAAGAACTAAATACTTTTACCAGTGCCATCCAAAACGCAGCATGGAATAGTACACCTGCTACTAAACAGCGACTGAAAGGCCTAAATTTCCCAAAAGAAATTAGAGAGCTAATAGCTGAAAAGCGTAAACTTAGAAGAAGATGGCACCAATCAAGAAGCCCCCAGGATAAAGCTCTACTCAATACAGCCACCCATCAGTTAACCCTTGAAATAAAAAATATCAAGCAGGCATCAATCAGCAAATTCCTTACAGAACTTTCTGCAGATAGTAGCACTGACCATTCACTTTGGAAAGCTACCAAATACCTTAAAAGGCCAGTAACACAAGTGCCTCCTATTAGAAAAGCAAATACTTTTGCAGATCATCTCGAAACAAGATTCCATCCTAACGAGGGAGCTGATGTTTTGCCGAGCCTCAACCCCAGTGACTGGGATGGCTGGGAAAAAAGCACCGGGGTTTGATCTAGTAACGAGTGAAATTTTGAAAAGACTCCAAAGGAAGGCATTGGTCAAACTACTTTGATCAATGCTTGTATAGGGTTACATTATGTTCCAGATGCATGGAAAACGGCCGAAGTCATAATGATCCCAAAGCCCGGCAAGAACCTAAGCGAAGTGGAATCGTATCGACCCATATCACTGTTGCCAGTTATGTCAAAGTTGTTTGAGAAAATTATTCTGAAGCGTCTCAAACCTATTCTCGACCAACGAAACCTGATACCATCTCATCAGTTTGGCTTCAGACGTAATCATTCGACCATCGACCAAGTGCATCGAATTACTGATGTCATCGAGAAAACATTAGAAAACAAAGGCGTCTGCTCTGCCGTCTTTCTTGACATCGCACAGACTTTTGACATAGTATGGCATGAAGGCCTACTCCATAAACTAAGATCGTTCCTTTCTATTCATTTCTACCAACTTTTAAAATCCTACTTGTCTAACAGGCACTTTCGCGTAAAATTTGAAGATTCTTACTCTGAACTGAAACTGATTAGGGCTGGGGTATCACAGGGGAGTGTGTTAGGGCCAGTCTTGTATCTGATTTATATTAATGATGTTCCAACAACATTGTACAGCACAACAGCGACCTTTGCCGATGACACGGCAATCATGGCAGTGGGAGAGTTCGTGGAAAGCTCAACCAGAAAGTTGCAATCTGCTCTTAATAAAATTGCCACCTGGACAAAGAATTGGCGTATTAAACTCAAGGAATCTAAATCGACGCATATTGACTTCACAAATAAGATGATTGCACAACAACCAGTCTACATTAATGGAACGAAGTTACCATATGCCAAAACAGCGAAATATCTTGGTATGACTCTGGGTGCAAAGCTTCGGTGGAAAGAGCATATTAAGAAGAAACGCGATGAACTTAACACCAAATTCAGAAAAATGTATTGGTTGTTTGGTCGCAACTCCGAGCTATCAATCCACAATAAGTTTATATTATATAAGCAGGTACTACGTCCAGTTTGGAGCTATGGAATCCAGCTATGGGGCTGCGCCAGTGAGTCCAACATCCAGGTGATTCAACGTTTCCAGAACAAAGTGCTAAAGTGTATAGTGAATGCGCCTTGGTATGTACGTAACAGTGACTTCCATCGAGACCTAGAGATCGATGCGGTAACAGACATAATCACTAAGTTTGCCAGCTCTCATCAAAAGAGACTCCAAAACCACGTCAACTTCGAAGCGTCCAGACTTCTCAACGTGCGGAATATTAATAGACGACTCAAACGGATAAAACCATTTGAACTTGCACAACGACAGAATACTAAGTGATTCAGTGGAAAATATCTTAGTCTTAGCAAACCTTTAGTATATTAAGTCAGATCTAAATTAATCGTTAGTTTGTAAATTAGTCTTAATTACATTACTGTAAAAAGTAATAAATAAAAAAAAAATTAAATTTTGTTTGGGGACTAGGTAGAAAGCCAGGAAAGGTCTATCACGCTCAAGCTAGAGAAATAGTGTTTAAAATTTTTCTGTATCTGTGAGCACTATTTCCCAGTGGGAATAAAACTCAAATTAAACAACGAGTTTTGGATTGTAGTGGCGTACCTGTAAGAACCATAGATGTTTTGATGCTTTTGTTGACTTGGTTTGCAGCAATTCTTTTACATAGTAGGCGTTTCGGAGACCTGGTTGAATGAGCGACATGACGACGATTCATTTCAAAAAACGAGTCTGTTAATAAAGGTATTGCTAAGCAGACGCCTACAGAAAAGTTATTAAAAAAAAACTATTTTCCATTGGCAACATGCCAAGAGTTGTCGAATTTAGAGCAATAAATTAGAAGTAATTGCGAATTTTAATCACAGTTGGTAAGTACAAAGGTGTGCTACCAAAAATGGAGGTGAGTTTGAGAATACAGTTGCAGGTTGAATGTTTGTCGCGGATTGGGGGCGTTAGTGGAAAGGAAGACGGTGGTAAAATTGCTTACAAAGTTGTTGACTTTTTGTTTAATCCAAATGTGCTTATTAACTACTCATGGACAGGAGTGTCAAGGGGAAAGACAGTTGAAAAAAAATCATTTCAATTCTTCGAGGGAATACTGGAATTAGTTTTTGCACACAAAACAAAAGAAAGCAAGTATTTTTAAAGATGTAATCTTAAAACATGCAAAAAAGATAAGTTTACGCAAGCGGCGGACGTAAAGTACAGTTTCAGAAATAATGTTTGTTTCTTCCTATCTTAAGTATGTTACATTATAGGCCAAAAGCGGGGAATGATAATAGAGGCATGTCAGGTGATGCAACTAAACAAACTCCTGATGAGGTTGAGAATAATTTTGATGCACCATCCGACGATGAAAATGACAGAAAATGATTTGTAAATAATAATAAAAGTAATAAATAAATAAATGTTTATTGACTCATTCCTATATCTAAAGTATGAATTAAGGGCATGAATACAAAATCATTCTTACATATAAGTGACATAAGTTTACACTTTATTTCTTTAACTGAATATAATTTTGGTGAAAGTTGTTTTTCATCAGACTTAAACAGACTTATTAAATTTCAATCTTTCTGCAATTTTTGCGTAAAACACGACAAAACAAATTTGTAATAATAATAGAACGCCACTAAGTGAACGTCATGGTCTAACATGGTCTCGCCATGGTCTAACATCGATAACTTGATATATTATTTAGTGCAAATTCATTTTCTATATTTCTGTTGGTCCACTTAAAACCATCGGCATTTTTAAACTAGGCGTTTTAGAAAATAAAAAACTTCCCAAGACACTTCTCTTATCGTTGATATTCATAATCTCGGAGTTTACTTATGAAACACCCTGTATATATTTAGATATGATGACCTTATTGGTAACTCAAAAAAGTCGTATTTGGTTTTAATTGCAGCACCATAAATATAAATATTTCCATCAAAGTAAGTGCCGTTTATCATTGATACAATTTCATCAGCTTTTGTCATGAAGCACTTGTTTTTAATATTATTGCTTAACATAAAATTAGTAGAAATATGTACAATATTGAAAACTTTCTTGCAGTATGGTAACTGATGTTTTGCAGAGCAGTTTCCGTTGTTTACAAAAGGACTTACTTTTGTCGAATCAGTTCACTTGGAGCAATTAGTGGATGAACTGAAGATGCGGAACAGTTTGTTGGAGCAACGTAGTTTTCAGTTCGCGTTCGGTTCCGACAAATTTAATTGTGTGCCGCGTTTCGAACCCGGAATTCCGAATATGACGTCCGTGCAATGGATCTACAAAAATTAGTTATATGCAGTCGGTTAGATGGACTTGCAATAAGGTGGTATGATAGTCTTTCCAAATATGACTACAGCTGGGAGGAATGGAAATTAAAAATCCTTCAAGCAACGCTCATAGGCCCTAAGGCCTATGTTGGCTAGAACTAAAGATGAAGCTGAATCGTGGAGCCAATATTGTTTTAGCAAAATGGAATTAATTCGAGCATGTGAATTATCCGACAAACAAGCTGTTTCATGTGTTATTGATGGCATTCCCAATGAGGTAATACAGACGAACGCTCGTGCAGGTCGTTATAAAAATACAGAAGTACTGTACTCTTCATTTTTGTCTACGCTGGTCACTCAAAGTCTAGGACAGCGAGAACAACATCGTCAGTCAAAAACAAGAACAACATTTAGAGATCATAAGTACAGACGTGAAGACCGAAATGTTCGCACGAGTACTTCACTGCCACGTCATAGACCAAAGTGTTACAATTGCCATGATGTTGGACATTTGGCTAATGCGTGTCTGAAACCCAAAGTGGAGTGTTCAAAATGTAAAAGGTTAGGCCACATAAGTGCGAATTGTCGGAAAAGTACCGGAAAAAATGCGGGAAGCGTGACCTGCCAAACTGTCAGTGGTGATAACAACGCTTATTACACTCCGTGCGTGGTGAAAGGGCAAGCATTTTTGGACTACGTGGACACGGGATGTGGAGGTGTAATTATCCGTCAAGACGTAGTGAATAATTTGCAACTCGAAATCGAGAAAAGTTCTGCGATTGTTTATGACTACAACAACGAACCGTCAACGTCAACGTGACACTGCAAGTTGATTTAGCCAAGGCGGACGTACGGGGTTTGCTGGTGCAAAATTCTGTTCAAGTTTATCCTGTGTTGATCGGACAAGAATTCCTCAATAAAGATAAAATTTTAGTAGCAAGGAAAAATAAAATTCGCATCATAGAAGACGCCCAAGACGCCCTCCCAAGTTTAGAAGCGGTACCGATACGCAAGATTAATATCATCGCCGACGAAGACGTCGAAGTGCAGCCGAAATCCATGTGTTACGTACCGGTGACGAATCGGCAGGAGTATTATAGTGAAGTTTATGTAGAAGGACAGGTAAGAAGTTTACCATTATGAGACCATCTTATCGTTAGATGTGTAACCCGAGCGCAACAAGGTTGTGTGGGAATTTAATTTATAATGTTTCTGATTTTCCTGTCGTTTATCGCAAGGGTCAAATTGTAGCACGCGGTACTATGTGTAAAAAAGATATAACCCATCATCACGATGAAAGCGAAATAAGTCGAGTGTTAACAATAACGGGTCCCACAAATCTTAAGCCGTTCACTTTCTATGATATAAAGCCATTCGTTCCCTTGTCATTAGCCGAAAATATCAAAACTCGTTTATTGAACTTAATAAATGAATATCGCGATTGTTTCGCGACGAGAACTAGCGAATTGGGAAATTGTAAAGAAGTAGGAATGGAAATTAATTTAAAAGATGATGAGCCGGTAACGTACCGCCCTTATAGGTTATCTTTTGCTGAAAGGCAGCAAACACGTGACATTATAAATGATTTGCTTGAAAATAATATTATTCAAAAATCAAATTCGGGATACGTCAGTCCAATTTTATCAGTCAAAAAGAAAGACGCTAGTACGCGATTGTGTTGCGATTTTCGAAAACTTAATGCGAAAACAATAAAAGACAAACACCCTCTACCACATGTCGAAGAGCATCTTGACAGGTTGAAGGATTGTAAATATTTCACAAGTCGGATATCATAGTCTAATCAATTTTTTTTTTTTTCAGATACAAAATCAAGAACAGTATGAAAAATGTTATACCAGTGATGAATCATCTGATGACGAAGAATGGAACAGTGATAATGAATGAAAAGTAAAACAAAATATTTTTATTTATTATGTAACCAAAAACATTTTTTCTGTAAATAAATACATAAATATTTTGCAATAATGATAAGTAAAACTGAATATTTATATTTTTTTGTAACCAAATTCATTTTTTTTTGTAAATAAATAAATAAATATTTTGAATAACATGCATAAGTAACGATAATTAAATAATTAAATAACACAATAAGCGATTTTTCATTAAACAGCTTCGTTTTAATATTTTCATGTATAATCAATTAAATATTAACATAAAAAGTTATTTTTCATTTATTAAACTGGATAACCTGGAAAAACTTATAACAGCAACGATCTCTCACCTCTTACACCCGGACATTTTTTAATTGGAGGACCTATTACCGCACCACTGAAGCCGTTACTCATCGACCTCAAAACAACGCGACTATCCCGATGGCAACCCATCGAGCAGCTCAGACAACATTTTTAGACCAGGTGGTCGAGAGAGTGGTTGGGATTTTGATTCACTCACGATAAATATCGGTGTCGATATTTATCGGTTGTCATTTCGAGAGTATGGCATTTCGCATACTCACTAACGAAATTGTGTATGCGCTGTTGTCACATTGTTTTTCTCTTAAATGCCATCATCACTCACCATTTTGGCGTTTCGGAAAATGGTGGTTACAAATTGAATAATATTTTTAAAACGTGAATCCTTTAGTGCAATGTGTTCAGTGAAAAAAATACTTTATGTATGAAAGTAGGTATACCTATAATTAGACTGTTGTGGAAACTAAAGATGAGCGGTCTCCAAGAACCGTTGTAATTCGACTAACCCAAAATCGAAAATTAAAAACGAACGAATGTACCCTGTAAAAGAAACGTTTCAATCTGCTACAAAAATTTTGTAGGTAATTTCTGTTGCGCTGTACAACAATAATGGTTATTCATTGTATTTCTGACCGCTCATTTCACAACTGTACGTATAATTGATACAAAATTAGCTTCACAGAACATTCTATTATAGACTTTGACCATCTACTCAAATATCCAGCATTGAAAACCCCAAAAGTCTATACAACAGTGCTCCTAGAATTGTAAAAACCACAAGAAAAAGAAAAATGAAGCAAAGGCTGTTCTACAAAACAACAAACAGATTCTACTTTCAATAAGAGGGAAGATTCCGGAGTGATCTAAATCAAATGGCATTGTTTTATGTTCACCAAAAGATTTTAAGTTTGAGGTTATGAGGGAGGGCATCGTGTTTACATGGCGCCGATAAAATACATACTCATCAACGTACATACATACATGCATGTACGTCTGTACATACCGCTCTGGCCTCACAATTATCGGTCCTTACGATAAATAACTACGATATTTTCTCGGTCTAGGGAGACCAACCGAAAAATTATAACCTCAAACTTAATCTTGGCGGGAATTTTTGGCTTCTTAACGTCACAAATCAGAGTTGGTTGCAAGACTTGATCTTAAATAAATTAATATACAAACAAGGTAAGTTAAGTGAAAAGTTAAATCTTTTGATGTTTTTAAACTATTTCAATTTTAAACAAAATATTTAGATGAACTTTAAATGTACGGAAAACCTTTCCGCCGAACAGAAAATGTTTCTTTTGAACTTCATGGAGGCACACATGAAATTCGCGCGCCACCAAGAAGGTGATATTACGAAGACAGCAGAACTGTGGGGTATGTTGTCTTCACAACTAAACGCTCTTGGTGGCGTGCGAAAACATAAGAAGCATGGCAAAGGGTTTGATTCTTATTCCTACACCACATCTATTTTTGTATTATTTATACAACTTTTTAATATACACGGAAACTTTAGTGTTGGAGTGATTGGAAGTCCCGCGTAAAATTGAAGGTCAGCCTTTTGAAGAGGAAGCACCAGCAAACTGGGGCTGGGAACGATAATTTGTAAAGTCTAAGTAGTGTCGACTGCAGGATCCTCCAAGTTATAGGGCCAGATTATGGAGGAAATGGGACAGTCGAGATTGGTGTTTAACCAACAGGTAATTCTTCTAAACAATGTCTTTCCAGGTACTAATATGAATCATTTTAGGAAGACACTACAAAATAAGTACTTATTTACTTTAATGGCTTATAATTAATTTATCTTATTAGCGTATTCCCTAAATGTATCAGTTCATAAACATGTACATAAAAACTATAATTAATTTATTTTAGATCTCTAAAATTCTCCCTGTCAATCTTGAAAGTAAAATTTGGTTGTAGTTTAAGTTGTTATGGGAAAAATTAACACTCTAACAGTAATTATGTTACAAAACTATATTTTCAGCCGACGTTTCGGTCATATATTTGAACTTTATGAACTGTATTTGTTATTACATATTATTACTACGCATAACACCTATTATTCACACACTGGATTTAACAATTTAAAATTTTAACGAACCTTTATATAAAACATGACATTTTAACTTTCTTCCTAATTTTAAATTGTTAAATCCAGTTTTTGAATACTAGGTGTTATGCATAGTAATAATAACAAACACAGTTCAATGTTATATGTATCAATGCCTTGATATATAGGTCAAATATATCATAAAAACGTCGGCTGAATATAGTTTTGTAAAATAACTAGTGTAAGAATGTTCATTTTCCCCATAACAAACTTATACTACACTCATACATGAGGAACAATAACATTTCTCCATAAAATTTGATTATTTTGTTGTTGTAGAACCCTGAACCTTGCTCCTGTCAGTCCATGCCCAAGACTTACATGGCCCCCAATATACCTTCACTGCCCTCAACTTCAAAGGTCCCCATTACACCAGACTTGTCCACTTCAATAACACCTACGACCCCAGTGCCAATGCGCCCCAAATCCCGAAAACGTCCAGCACAGAAACCTCGATGCTGTTGCTCATAGAAAAAAAAAATTGAAATGTGAGGAAGAAAACAATCAGCTGATGTCAAGGGGCACTGCTTTAGAACAACTACTGGAAGTTAACAGACAGGTGTTGGATGTTGTGAGTGATTTAAAAAATAAATAAATTTATATTAAATGTGCAATTATTATTTCATTATCTATACTAATTATTTCAGAAGAGCATGACTAGCTATGCGAAAGCGATGAACGAACCAATGAACGGCACTGCCGCAACCGGCTGATCGTGTTTTTCTCTTCTGCGCACAGGGGCGTGTCAGAGCGACATGCTCTTCTGAGATAATTCGTAGTATACGTACCTGCGAACCAGATATTTTGGTCCGATTGTTGTCTGACCACGATGTCTTATGCAACCAACTTTACGCCTGCCTACGCGAATCATCTATACTACACTAAAATATTAGACATTACTTATGGTCAATATTTTAGATTTGATATAGGTACATTTTATTCATTCAGGACAAAGAGTAAAAGATGGGCCATTTTCCCAAAGCATTCACAGAAACGTCAAAGTGGTGAGTGAAGATGAGAGATTATGAGAAAAACAATGTGACAACAGCGCATACACAATTTCGTTAGTGATCTCGTCATCGTATGTGAAATGCCATACTTTCCAAATGACAACCGATAAATATCGGCGTCGATATTTATCGTGAGTGAATCAAAATCCCAACCAGTATCTCCACGGATTGCAGCAGCGCACAAAATGGAGAAGTGGCGTTGGGAATAAACCAGAAGTCGGGATGTTAGTCCTCATCAAGGAGGATGGATGATTCGCCCTCTTTTCAGTGACATTTGGGGAGAATACTCAGACTACATCCGGGCGCAGACAATGTCTCCAGAGTTGCAACAATCAAAACCACGAATGCTGAAATCGTCTGATGTGTGCGTAAACTATGTCAACTGCCAATCGAATAATTCACAAATGACTGTTTAATAGAACAATAGTTTTAAGTCTTCATAATAACTTTATTAAGCCTTTATTGTTAGTCTTCTAATTGTAGGCTACTAATTACTGACTCACAATCAATTCTATATAAATTGTTTGTTCCTCTAGGGAGGGAATATGTTACGCCACTGGCGTATGTAGTTCGTACGCGAGGCGCTGCAGTAGCGGTCCTAAGGGCGCAGCGCTGACCACATAAGGGTAGTGGGTTGTTATCTAATGAGTGTCTCCCATTCTGTACAAAAATTCAGTGTAAATAATTCAATGAATAAACCTCAATATACACCAAATTATACAATCATGTTTGTGATGGCTGATCTTCGCGAAGTCTCCAATTTTTTAGGCAACTGCGGAACAGGTAATCTCGAAAATGGTATATGATGAAACACTCTGTTCATAGCTATACAAAAACTAGTCGCAAAATTGATATTATTTTATGGTCCACGCAACAACATTTAATATCAAATAATCGAATATTTTTTTTATTATGGTTTCTCGACTTGGTATACCTATAACCTGATGGCGCTTCTGATTATTTATATATTTTTAGCTTTTCATATGTGTTTTCATCCCTCATAAGATGGATTACCTTTTTAAAGTATGGAGTAGTAATAGACAAAATAAGAATTTTGTCGTTTTTGAAAATGATGATGGCGATTTATACGTTAGGTTGGTTCTAAAAAGTTTGTTTCAATGGAACATTCACAAAAATAGTTTCAACTTTTGTTGTATCTACAGTTTCAGAGATATTAAAAGTAGACGATAGTAAACTGGTACTAAAATCTGATGGAACCTTGGTAGATGATGAAAGAGTGCTAAAAATGTTAACTAAAGAAACGTTCTTACTTTTAACGAAAAATGAAATGTGGTAGCCTATTCACGAGAAGGCCGTGAGATCATTGTCATTAAAACTGTAGACAACGTCATTGCGATCTGAATCTCCTCTGACTTCAAGCAATGATGAGCTGGGGGCTGGTACTGAAAGTCCAAAAGAAATTCCATTGAATCAAGTGAATAGCTCTGTTATAGAAGACGGCGAAACTGGCAACAGAAACGTGGACTGTGTTAACAAAATAGTGACAGTAACTGTGGATGCGGTCAGAAAAATTAAAAAATACGTCAGTACAAAAACGTTTAAGACATTAGCCAAAGAAATTGTCAACATCGGAGATGGTTGCTGCACCCTTACTAGCAAACTGATTGATCGGAATAATTATCTAAACAGACCGCATAAAAGACCATCCAAACTTAAGTTTTAATTATAACAATAACATTATTGAACGCTTGAAAAGACTGACTTAAATAATACACATAAAAATGGAAGTAAGTAGGTACTAGAAATGCCGAACATTTTTCAACTTCGAAATAATCCGTTTCTCCTTACGACCTTTGTTTTCGATTTCTTCTTGGTCCCGACAGAACTTATGTACTAATATATTAAAACATAAATTTAATAAAAACAATTCCATTTCAGAAGAATGTAATCGACAACCGAACCAATCGAATAGGGTACTTGCATGGAATTTATTTTGCCCAAAATTGCTTATAGGAACCATCTATTGTGTAAACATTATACGAAAGTGAAGTCAGTTTATTTTTAAAAAATTTTGTTAGTTTTTTATTTGCGTTTAAATATCCGGTCAGTCCCTTTAAATTCAAAAGGATGCGGAACGCGATTCTATTGGCTTGACGTCATCAATAAGTACGCAACCATATCTAACAGCTTTGTTTTGTCTATTATAGTGATGTCTTAATAATAATTGTGTTGGATGTGGTAATGTTATTTTGTTTTCGTCGCCAATTTCATCGTTCTCGATCATCACCAGATCGTTTTCACGACGTCACCGGCCAGTTGTATTTTACGATTCCGTTTCGCTTAGAATTTTGTTTCGCCCAATAATATGACCGGCACCGGGTTTGTGGAAGCCCAGTCCGATAATTTACCAAAGGTAGATGCATTCAGCATTGCTGAATTTGTCGCAAACATTGTGTACATCGGCTGAAATTCGCGGCATCATAGCTCTCAGGGAGATATTCCTAACCTCAACTTAATTTCGCACAAATTAAGTTCCTTTATTTTCAGTGCTGGACGAGACAGTTAGGGCGATGCTGCTGTGGGATATGTACAAGTTAAAAGGGAGGGCGACGTTTGTACCATAAAAGGCGCAAAAGCTTGGGTTAGTTTCAGTTTACTTATTAGTGACGTCACATACCGTTTTCGCGCGGACTGAATTAGGTTCAAATTAAATTTGCAATAACTTTCTAACGCGACTTTTAAATGAAAAAACTGTAATGAGGTATTACCCTTAAGGTATGTATCTGTGGCTTTATTGTATTTTGTGCAAGAACCCTATTGTATACAGGGTCTATCAGAACTGGTGGACCAAAATGATGCCATGGATAAACTTTCATCTGGAGATGAAGAGAAAAATGTTTAAAAAAATCCATCTTTGTTGGATTTTAAAATAAGAACGTTTTTAATTGACCAATCGCGTTGTAGATGTAAAATTACCTTGAAAATATATTTTTAACTATAGAAACAAATTTAATTGTTGAAAAACATAAATGACTATTATGTCATAATAAAGTATTTCTGACGGTTATAAACGTCATTCAAAACGTTGATTTGAGCTTTCATTTCATTTAATAATAATTAATTATGTTTAATCCGGGAGAATATTTTGATATGGTCCTGTTATATGGAGTGTGTAATCACAGTGCAACAGCTACTGTTCAGTAGTAAGCAGTTCCTTTTCCAAATAGTTAACACCTTAGCAGAAATTAAAAGTATGTAGTATGAAGCTCCAAGAACTGCGAGAACCGGTTATTGAGATTCTTGAAGAGGAACCTGAAACGTTGTGCTGTGTTGTGGCTAGAAATCTTGATATGTCCACCTCTTCTGTTCAACGTATTCTTAAAGACGAAAAAATTCACGCATTCCATTATACTAAAGTGCAATGTATTACGCCGAAAGATTATCCTCTAAGAGTGGAGTTTTGTACTTGGCTTCTGCGGGAACATGAAGCAAATGAAAACTTTGTCAAAATCATATTCTTTACTGACGAATCCTGCTTTCAAAAAGATAGATTTTTAAATACAAGAAATTATCATGTTTGGGACCGAGATAATCCGCATGTTTTTAGGCAAAGTAATCCCCAGCAAAGATTTTCTGTTAATCTTTGGTCTGGAATTTTAGGAAACGCCATACTGCCCAAAAAAGGCAAACGGCAGTAAGTGACAATTTTCGAAAAATGAGTTTTTTTGCGCTGTGTTAGTAGTAATAAGTAAGTTATTTTTTTAATTGATATCCATTAAAAAATTCTTTCATGAACTCTAGAAAATGAAACTCATAAATAGTGACATTATTCTTATAAATCAAAGGCAGAAGGCAGTATGTGCATAAGGAGCACTTACTGCTCTTTACCTAAGTACTTATTATACGACATTCACAGTTTCTCAAATCGCAAACGGCAGTATGTGCAAAGTCGGTGTGGTTAATCCAGTGGTCTTTGCTTTTTGCTCGATTGTCAGTTGACGGAAAAAAAATGGTTGATTAAGACCGCTATTTCAAAAAGTAAGAAATTCAAACATCACAACTTTGGTGTGTGCTTCCAACAGATTATGGACACTAACATCATCACTGCAGAAACACAGGTAGGTACATATTGCATAAACCAATTATTTTTATTTATCCATATTATTAGTTTTGCACTAGAATTATTTGCAAATAATTTTAATGATAAAAAATTAAATTTGTAGGAGGTTTCTTTGGGGACTACTTCAGCTATGGCTGAGACCATACCAGCTGAATCTATCAGTGTTAAAAATGAGGTAAGCAGCTTAAAAATAATTTTATTCCCCTAAAATCCTTTTTTCCATTTAGAAATTTAATAAAAAAATTGTAACCGGAGGATCGCGGTATATTTTGGAGTATTCCTCTGATGATTCGTTGGCTGATCCAACTACTCATGCAAACAAAAAATTTGAAACGGATAAAAACTCACCAAAAGCTAAAACCCAAGAGATGGCTCAATTTACTGACGAAAGACCAAGGAAAAAAAAAGAGGATGCAAAAAAATTCAGAAAAGCTCCAGAGGGATAAATCTTCTCATATAATGCGAACTCCGTGTCGATGCAAAAAACACTGCATTGGGAAAATAAGTGAACTCAGAAGACGTCGCATTTGGGAAGAATATTATAAAATGAATTATAACAATAGAAGAGCGTGGGTGTTTAGCAAAATTATGCAGAATAAAAAAAAAAGACAAATAACAAAAGCCCCAGTAAGTAAAAGAATGAAAACCTTAATTTACAATTTGCCAGATGAAAATGGGAATTCAAAGGTGGTGTGTAAATCTTTTTTTTTAACTCTTGGATTTCATGAAAAAAATGAGAAAATTATAACTACAGTTTTAAAGAATACTACCATTGGAGCACTGACAGCAAAACCTGACTCCCGAGGGAGGCACGAACCATCTAACAAGGTTGACAAAAACCTCTTAAAAAAGCATGTGATGAAATATAATTCATGTGTAAGTCACTACAGAAGAAAACATGCTCCACATCGGTTATACTTACCAAGTGACGTCAAAATTAAGGATATGTGGGAAGACTATAACATCACACACAGAAATCAAAAAGTTTCTTATGAGACTTACAGGAAACTTGTTAGTGAAAAATTAAAAATCAGCTTTGCGAAACTGGGCCACGAAGAATGTGACTACTGTGTGATCAAGATCAACATTTACAATCGAATCATACAACAGAAGGTGTTGAAAGTGTTGATGAATATCAACCAAGAGAAAATGAACCTGAGACCACCACTGTAAGTGCCATGAATAGTAGATGTAAAATTACAGAACGATTTAGGAACCGCAACATTTGCCAAAAATTTTTACAAAATTCAAGAAGGGCTGAAATTTCAAGAACTGCATACAGAAAGGATGTATCACAATCATCTGAAAATAAGGAAACAAGTTATCGTAGTGTGGATTTACAAAAAGTAATAATGTTGCGACGAATTCCTGGAAGCAAAAAAACATGCTTCACGAGACGAATAATTGAATTTCACCAAACCTTCGCCTTAATAACAGATATCAAGAAACAAACTACCAAGAAACATATATCAGTTTTATGGCACGAAGCACTTGCTGGCAGAAAAACTGAAGAAATAGCTTCGTGCTAACACACAGCATTGAAAGAACAACGGGATATCCTCCATTTTGTTTACTGGGTTGATAATTGCTCAGCTTAGAACAAAAATTGGATATTGTTTACCGCATTGGTAACTTTAGTTAATTCCAACGAAATTGAGGCCCAGGATATCACGCTTAAATATTTTGAAGCCGGTCATACGTTCATGAGTGCAGATTCGGTTCACCATGGGGTTGAACTAAGCATGAAATACATGGGCAATTTATACGATTTCACAGACTTCATTACCGCAGTGGAAAATTCAAATGGAAAAAAGATGAATGTAATATATTAAAAAAATGAGGATATATTAAACTGGAAGGCAGGTGATACGAAATCAAAGAAAAATTATAGACCACTGCTGTCTAATATACAGGGTGATTCCTAATTGTCGCATGGGAATAGAAGCGCAGGGTTCCTTGTAAATAAATAATGCCAAACACACTGTCCGTTTATTTATATATTTTTTTCTCTCAAAGTTATTAGCGGTTTTCTAAAAAGGAAAATGGCAACACTGCTTGACACGTAGATAGTAGAACAAACATTAATTTCAGATCATTATTGTAAGTCGTTTCTATGGTTACATGTAGTAAAAGTAAACTTGGATAGGATCAAGAGTTATTGGTGTAAGCAATTTTTCATTTTTTCATTTACCAGTTGTAAAAATCTTCGTAAGTTAACAGTATAATAACAAAATAATGGTAGTAGCAAAATAATAAGAAAATGTAATTAAAAAACAATTAAATACAACCAAAACAATTAAATCACTATTTAAACGATTTAGAGTGAATGTTCAAAATATCCTCCATTCATATTTGCACACAACTCTGCTCTATGTAGAATGTTCCTTTGAAATCTTTGTAACATTGGAGCGTCTATCGTGGCTACCGCTTCATCAATTCTTCGTCGAGATTCAGCAACATCTGCGGTGGGAGTTGTATAAACAAGAGCTTTTAAATAACACCCAATAACAGGTGTGTAAGATCTGGTGACCGCGCAAGCCAAACAACAGCACCCTCTCTACTGATCCATTGGTTTGGGTAGGTTTGCTCTGGTGTCGTGCACTACTCTAGCAAAGTGAGCAGAGGCTCCATCCATTTGCAACCACATTGTTCTACCTACTTTCAGTGGTACCCCATCAAGTTAATTGCACAAGTTTACTTGTAAAAAGTGCAAAAAATTATCCGCAGAGCATCTATTTGGTAAAATAAAAGGACCTATTAAATTGGATCCCTCAATTCCAGCCCACCTTTGATGAGCACGGGGTCTTCTCAAAGTTGCATTCTTAATAGCCCAAACATGATTATTTTTTGTATTGATAGATTCATACGTCTACAAAACACTTTCAGCAAAGTTGCATCAACCATTGGCAATATTGTTCTCTGGCTGGAAAATCCTGAGGCAATAGTGCTTGTATTTTGACGTAGCGGTACGGATGTACTCGTTCTTCGTGCAGTATTCGGTGAATTCTGCAATAACTAACGTCAAATTTGCGTGCTAGCCCTCTAATACTTCGGCCAGGAGCTTCTTTGATTGCCACAAGAACGTTTTCGTCAAATTCTGGTGTTTGGACGTACCGAGGAAGCCCACGGTTAATGTTAATTGGCATCAATTGGCCGGTTTCTGGAAGTCGCTGTTCTACTCTTCGGATGACATTTCCAACTGGGTGTCGACGCTGCCGAAATCGCCTTACATTAATTTTTCTTGCAGCTTCAGCCGCCACACCATTAGTTGCGCCGCAAGACACAACAACATACATATTTGAGTATTCCTAAAATTCGTATTCGATTTGTTTTCTTTTTGACTTTTGCAATTTATTTTTGACACCAGCTTTTTGTCAATACATAACTATAACAACCTACACAGCAGGCGCAGTGGTGCCAGATTCGAAGGCATTATTAGATTTACAAAATGTATTATTTAAAAACGGATTTAAATCGCATTGTTAAAAAAAACTTGGACGCGTTGTTATTAATATTGCTAAACGTGTGATAATACAGGCCAGAATTCTACGTCTTAAAAAGTGTTTTTCATTTAAACAAAGAAAAATCATATCTCCGTAATAAAATTGCATATTTCATTTTGGTTTTGAATTTCCTATTCTTTCCAGCGTCCACTACAACGCTGTATACACCATATGCGACATTTAGGAATCACCCTGTATATCTATTGTCCAATTTAGAAAAAACTCTAGAAGAATGTTTTATAAAACAAATTTCGGCGACCAAAATTTCAAAGAATATGATTTTTTTTTTTAAGAAATTTGAGCTAAACAAGAGGTATCCAACACAGTAATTAAAACGGGGTTTTATCTGAATTGGGGGCCCTAATGCCAGAAAACCGGAAAGGTTTTTGGATCAACTTAACAGAAAGTGATGTTGATGACTTAATTAATAACAACAATATTTATTTATCATCAGTTAAGAAGTTCAGAAAAACTATAACAGATCTTATAAAATAGTTATTTACGTAACCAGTTATGAAAAGAGCGATATTGTTCAACAAGCGTAATAAACGAGCGCCAGCAAGTTTTGCAAATTACGCGAGTTGAACAATATCGTGTTTTCATAACGTGTTTACGTACAACGTTTTATCTAATTCCGTAAATAAATTGTTCTTTCCACTAATTATTATTATACTTACATACCTGAACAAATAATTCGACATTGTCAACATCTCAAATCAATAAGTAAGTGTGTAACTAAGTATTTAAAAAACATCTGTCATCAAAAAAATGAATGTTGATTCCGATTGCGAGATACCTTCAGATATTGAAGAAGGTGCCAATTCGGCCGTGTTGGATTTAATACCCGAAAAGTCTAAACAGCGTTACGATCTTGCGTACAAGAAATTCGAAGATTGGTGTAAACAGAAGAAAGTTAATGCTTCTTTTAGTGATTTCATAACATAACTAGTTATGTAATGTTTTCATTACATAACTAGTTATGTAATGATTTCATTACATAACTAGTTATAAAAAATGTGACGTTTCATAACGTCAAAGAGTTATCAAAATTTGAACTTTTCATAACGGAATTAGATAAAGTATATTTTTCTTACTTCAAGTCGGTAATTGTGGATGAATACAAGCCGTGGATACCCCAAATTGTTTGTAAAATGTGCTGTGAACACTTGAGACAGTGAGTCAATGGTAAAAGAAATCG
Source organism: Diaperis boleti (assembly GCA_963583935.1). Lineage (NCBI taxonomy): Eukaryota > Metazoa > Arthropoda > Insecta > Coleoptera > Tenebrionidae > Diaperis > Diaperis boleti. Next base: position 31,855,250 of record OY757242.1, on the reverse strand, counting down.
TATGAGGTTCGGTGTGCTTATGCAATGGAAAGAACAAAAAAATCACTTCGATGACTGTTACTTCTGCTGTGTTAATTTACGTGGCGTTAACGTTAAAAAAATAATTTATCCAGACTTAGAATCGGCTAGAAGACCTTTACCACATTCAGAGGAAGTATTGTGAACTCAAGAGATATATCGTACGGAGGTGGAGTTTCGAGGAATATAAAAAACTTGTTAAAGGCGAACGCGGTTTATACGCGTGCCGAGAGGACAGTATTCAGAAAATTTAAGGTTTCAGTAAAAGACGTGCTCGATTCTGCTAATAACAGTTTCGATTTATGCAGTGCTATTGAACGTTGTTTTAGTAGTCTCAATTTGGGCGACATTTAACTTAAAGTATGATGTAAATTGCAAATCCGATCAAAATTATAACAAAACAATTATTCAAGAAAACGGGCCTGCACACATCTGACACCTGCATACTCGCCTGCACACGTTCGACAGGTTTTTTATGTCCCTCGAAACTCCACCTCCGTACGATATATCTCTTGAGTTCACAATACCTATTCCAACATTTTGTTCTATCCGTGAACCATCCTTCGAAGAAATATTTGACAAAGAGAATAGCGACAGTGATTTCAAAGGAATAACGTCTACAAAGCCAAACCCATTTACACAAGAAGAATTAAATGATTTGATAAGGGATCTTGAACTACCTAAAGAATCCGCAGAGGTAAGAAAAGAAATTTGTTGGCGTCATGTACAAAAGTGACGTTCTATCGGACAAGAGAGCAAGGCTTGCTGACTTCTTTCGTTCGGAAAATGATATATTTTTTTGTTCGGATGGGCAAGGCCTAATTCTTGAAATGAGTCTTTTAGATTATCAGCCAGTGATTAATAGATAGCTCTAAAAGAAGCCTTAAGTGTGTACTTTTACACAATGGCAACAAATATGGATCAATTCCCATTGCTCATTCAACAAAATTAAAAGAAGAATGTCAAAATATTTCACTTGTGCTAAACAAAATCAAATATAACGAACACCAATGGAGTGTTTGTATTGATCTAAAAATGGTTACCCATGTTTTTATTGTTTGTGGGACAATCGTGCCAAGCATCAACACTGGGAGAAAAGAGAGTGGCCAGTACGTGAAACGATGAAGATGGGAAAGCAGAATATCATAAATCCACCTTTAATTTTAATTTGGAACGACTTGCGTGGACTTCGTTTGTTGAAGTTACTAAAACTACTCTGAAATTGTAAACGACATGCTAGAAAACTTTAAAAACTTAGGATGTAATATGTCCATCAAAGTGCACTACCTCCACAGCCATCTTGACCAATGCCCAGAGAATCTTGGTTCATATAGCGAAGAACAAGGGAAACGATTTCACCAAGACCTAAGAACTATGGAAGAGAGGTACCAAGGCAGATGGGATGAGCATATGATGGCTGACTACTATTGAGGGATGCAACGTAATTGTCCCACTACACCTCATTCACGAAAATCGCGAAAAAGAAAGTTTTTATGAACATAATAATAGATAAACGCTGTTTTTATGTAATTTTCTGTTTTCTGTAAAAATAAAAATCTAGAAAACCATACGCGTAGGAAATCGAATTTTTTACTATTAATTTAATCAGTATAGGGTCCTAAAGTAAAAAAATAATACAGCTTCTTGGCACCAAAACCAGTGTTGACCAGTCTTTGTCGTGTTTCGGAAGTCTAGCAGTTCCGTTGAAGCTGTCGAAGACTGATCTGACTGATTATGCTACGTTCAGATAAGTGGTAGTGCAGTGTTGTTGCCTTGCAGTGCCGTTGCATAAAAGTTTATCCTGTCTATCTGGGTGGGAGCATTCGCATTGGCTATTACGGTGGTAGAAGCGGTGCTGTGCGGTGCGGTGGCGTGCAGAAGTTTGCAAACATCAAACTTTTGGCACCGCACTACCTCGCACTGCTTGGCAAGCACCAATAGGAGCGCCCCAGTGCGCGCGCGCACTCCCAGTGTAGCGGCGATCAGCTGTTTGGGCCGCAAACAAAGCGTATTTTCTGGTATTTGTCACCGTTTTGTCACTTGACACTTGCCGCACCACACCAACGCCGCACTACTCTGCTAGTGTATGTGAATGTCCCCCCAAGTCAGACCTCAGCTACTGCACATGGTCACGTGGAGAGGGACAGACAATTCCCCAAGATCAATGTATCCATTTCCTGGCCTACACCCAAAGACGCCTCTGCCCACGACGAGAACCCGAACGTCTACATACCTCTCAGAGAGCAGAGGGTCCTTAAAATTGTTGAAAACCTCCAGTCGAAAACGAACGATCAAATTGCTGGAGCAAACCAGCTCCACAGACACTGACTCCACCAAGTTTCGACTTCCCAGTCAAATTCTTGAAGTCAAAAACCAAACAATTCTCCCCCAAATGCTTCCACGACAAAACCTTAACTACTCCCCTTTTTATAGTAACCGCGTTCTACTTAAAAAAATAGACAAACAACCACATACCGCTAAATAATTAATCTAATAACTAATCATTCAACAACAGCAAAAAAAGAAATAAATTCTCGAATATCTAATGTAGGTTTCAGATGAATTTCATGTTGTATAATGTATTGCCTACCACAGGCGACAATAAATCTTGAAAAATACAAAATACGTAACAGATTACAGTAGAGCCTCGATTATTCGTGCTGGTCGGGGCCGAACTATTGCCGGATAATTGAAAACACGGTTAATCCGTTGAAACATTAACTTTGGAATATTAATCGTAGGTTTGAGAAACATTTGCATGAATGTTCAGATTGGAACATTTTTGAAATGTTTTCGTAACGTTTACTATGGTTTACTGGCGCAAGCATAACTCTCACGTCACGTGATCCGTGATCATACCCAATCATACCTATTCCATTCGCGCCATTTCGGAGTTGCATGTATTATAGCCCACACGCTGTGGATGTTTTGTGGTTTAGTGTTTGCTCTTTGGGTTTGGATTCCTGATTATGTCTATAATGGAGAAAAAGATGGTAAATGTGTTTCGATATTTTTTCATTGCCATAACATTCCACTTCTAAGCATGCTTGTCTTTCCTAACCCCACAAATATGGAGAGCAATAATAGTAAATCGAAATTAGCCCGCCAATGTAGTTGGTACGGTAGAAAACAGAACTACAGAGAATTGAATAAGCTTTAAAATTATGTATCACACGACCCCCCCCCCCCATGCCATTTAAATTTTTTAAGCGGGTGGCTCCCCTGGCTAAAGGGGTGAGATCTAAGACATGAAAGTTTGGTACAATTTGGTCCTCTTGATAACAAAATTTACCTGTTCGAGCGTTTTCTTCTGAGTCTTTCGATATTGGAATTGTTGGGGGGTACAAATTTTAGTTGGGACACCTGTATGTAGCATCACAGACATTAAAGCAATGTGCATTAAACAGATCTAAGACGTTTGATTTGAAACATTTCATGGGTAACATATCTGAAGGCGGACATTTTTTGTTTCTGCAATGTTGTTAAAACATGTTGGTAATTTAAAATGAAATGTTTCAGGTGTCACAACTTAGGTGTAAGAAATGTCACAGGAATATGAAAATGTTTAGTGGGTATGAATTCTTTCATCGTTTTCAATTATTGAAGAATTTCTATTCCGTCCGTTTGCGCTTGTTATGTTTCAACAAATAAATTTCTCAAAAAAAACATTTTCTAAAAATTGCTCCATCCATCCAACCAGATTTATGGTTGCATGTTGGCCGTATTATTATTGAACGAACAGAGAAGGTGGCCTTTATTGGTTCCCAGAATTCTTTCATTTCGAGAAACAAAACACGTGATATCTTTACAGGCACGGTTATTCGAGGCTCTACTGTATGTTAATTATGTTAGTTACATCGTACACAAAACATCTATTTTTTACAAACTAGTGTCCTCTAAATAACGGTTTGAACATGTTTATTGGTAAACAATCCAAAAATCTGACATACCAATATTATGTGCGCCAGACAAAAATATAGTTATCAAAACTTACCTTACCAGGAGAACGAACTGAATTACGTCTTGAAGAACTGGTACACACAACACATATCCTCTTTCAGAATAATATTAAAATTTTAACATCTAAGCCGTGTAAACTCACTAATGTCAACAAGGAAAACACACCACAACAGTGGATAGTGGCTAGGTTAAGTAAATAGATGACCCACTCTACACCATAGTCACATTTTCAAGCTGTTACGTTCAGCGCCACCTGTAAGTTTGTTGCGATACTTTTTTACGATTTTGCGGGGATACAAACCAAATGACCATAGTCACTGCTATAATAGAACATAATACTTGGACCATCTTTATGGAGAAATACTTTCCACAATCACTATAAACAGTTACAACATTATATCTAATTTATTTCATTTCGTTAAGAAGTGCTGGTTTCAAGCGGCGAGTAGCTCAAACTGTGTGTAGATAAAACAGTTTTTTATAATACAAAGGTCTTGGGAAAATTATATACCAGGAGCAATCCTTAAAATGTAGACCGTTCTTACTGACATGACTTAATAATTTATAGTAGGTAATTCACAGAAGTGTATAGTTAAATGACAAAAAATAAAATATAGTCATCTTAACAGCCATCAAAAGTTATGCGACAACACAAAGAACTGGGATAGACCCAACAAACTTTCACACAAAAGTAGTTTTTTAGAAACAAATAAACACGTACTTAATAGGCTGTAAAGGTGGTTATTTTTATACAAACTAATTTAATTAGATGACGAAGATGGTTTAGAGTTTCGTTCTAGCGGTCGCCACAATGCCAATTTCCAGAACCAATTTAAACTTCTTGTAGAAATTGTTTTTTTACGCATTGTGAGGTACTAAAATTAAGCTATAAGTGAAATGTTTCTTTATTTTACGTACATATTAACAATCCAATATATTTAAACGAGCAATTCTTGTATGTATATTATGTCGTAGCAACATTACAAAATCCGCCGTTTTATCAAATGGCTAGCCACTTCGTCGTTCATTTTGCATTATTTTACAATTCGGCTGGTGTTTTCAGTCATTTTCTAGTAAGAGCCACATTCTTAAATACTAATCCTTGGAACGTAAAACAGATTAATGAAATTATGAAAATTTTAATCAAAAGCAGAGTAGTTGGGTATGAAGAAAATTCTCGAAATAGGACCAAGTTAACTCAGTAAAATGTACGACGTAATTGAAATAGGGGAGACAAAACAAAAAACAAAAAAAGGAAGCTGGAAAGTGATCCAAAACTCTACTTTAGATGTTCCTGATACAACTCCAATATCTTTAAGAGAATGCCACAGTAATAAAGTTTCTATAAAATGTCTGTGTAAACCAAAGAAAAATAACTGTGGTAATAAAAGATGTCTAGGTTTCAAGAATAATTTGAAAAACAAAAGCAGAGGTCACTTCAGCAGACCGTGCTACAATAAATAGTTTCTAACATACATTTCTAATAAATGTATAGCTTTCTATAGATTTTAAATATAACAAAACATGCATAAATAACATATAGCTAATTGCTATTATTATATTACATATTTGGGAATGTGGCTCTTGTTTTTTTTTTCAAATATTCTAGGGATTTTTAGAATTAGGTAGTACTGGTTGTGTTGGTGGTTATGTTTTTTTATCTGAAAAGTTGACACTTGGCTTCACTTCGATAGGAGTTGGTTAGAAATGCTCAATACCAACGTAAACGTATCAAATAAAAAAACAAAAGCAGTTGCATAATAAGTTCCATTGTGCAACTGCTTTTAGTGTCACAATGAACACTTTGTGACACCAAAGTAGAAAAATATAATTATACGGTCTAAGGAAAGTCACTTCATTATTCTAAGTGTCTTGAGTTATCGAGGTTTATACGAAAAATGGGAGTTTAAGCCCCGGACTACCCTACCTCAGTCAGAGTTATGTATTTTTTGACGGCAGAAGCCAGACATAAGTGTGGTTTATCCTGGAAATACACATGGAAATGTAAATACCCGCTGGGCTCTGTTTACGCCGGATGTTTTAATATGCGGTCTTTGATGAATATGCGTAATGCCGAATCAATCTCCTGAATACAGAACAGTTTTATCAGAGAGATGGTTTGGAACCTTTGACCGGTTGCTAAGACCAATCAGGTGGACAATTTTTGGGAGGCCGATTTCAGCATAGATGTGGGCATTTTCTCCAAAAATTGGAGCACCGGTAAAAGTGACATCATAACGTATTCGAGATATTCTTTTTAAATATCTCCTCCCATTCGCGCTCTATGTGTATTAAAGGTGCTATATACTTGTGAGCACCCTTATTCAAAAGATCTTGGAGAAACAAGAGGACATATTATTATTATTCCGTCCACCAATGAATGTGTATCCGCCAGCGGGTGGTAAAGTTGAGAGCTGGTGATCAGTAGAATCATCAATCAGAATTAGGATTATTAAGAAATTGCTGTGCTTTGTTGTGGACGCTTTTTTTATATCACATATTGCCCCAGGGTCTTTCCTCCAAGAAATGTAATTTGTGCATTTATGATTATGTTAGGAATCAAATAGGTCGATCTAACATCTCCCAAATTGATCAACTGCTTGGTTGAATATTCCATCCGACAAGTACGCAGTTTGATGTATTTGGTGTCCAAATTTCTACAGAATCAAATAATTTGAAAGTTATTGCTTTGTACATCCCTCCTGTAACTTCTTTAGAAGAATAATAATCAGTTATTTAACAATACTGGTAGATTAGTATATTTACTACTGGTTACTAGTTATCTACATTGTGAAGTAAAACGGGAAGAGCTACCGCTATTACCTGAAGATGGCCATCATCCATCTCTTTCTGTACTCATTAGAGAGAATGGCCAAATTCACGAACCAAAATTTAGAACTGACACACCGAATGCAGTACAACTTTCGTAAAGCTGATTTGTTAAGCCTATACAGTACTGATGAAGATTGGAGCAACTTACTTGAGTTTATCGAGATATGTATGTTCCTAAAACTGAAATAAAAAACTGAAAATATCTTGTCTGGTTCACGAAGTCACTTATCAATAATATTAAAAGGAAGAAAATATTGTGGAAGAAGTTAGTATAAAAAAATCTAACTTAAGTGTACATCTTTCCCAAATCAACTCTTTAAGGCGTCAAATAAAAATAGAGTCAAAATAGTACAAAGAATTTCTAAATAGATAAGTTAACCTCCAGAGTGATTCTAAAAAATTCTGGCAATTCGTTAATGATAAACGTCTAATGTCTCTGGAGTTCTCGGAAAAATGATGTATAATGACCAAGAAGTTACATCTTCCTTAAGTATTGTTGAGACGTTTGCCTCACATGTTAGTAGTGTTTAATAAAGATACTTGTAATATCGTTGATTGTGATGACATCTCCAAAAATGCCACACCGGATATCGGATGGATTCTCACCTTCTGGAGCTCCCCGTAATTTTCTCAGCATAACCTTAGATAAATCGGTGGCGTCTTGAAGTAACAATACATCGTTATTTGGTTCGGAAGTTAAATATGTCGCAGTCAAGCTGCCTGGGCTGTGGACAGTGACTTTTGGGGACCTCATCCTTGGCGAATTTTTTGATGGATTAGCATTGTCCGTGCTTGACGGACCTTCCCGATCTATTGTATATACTATTATATATACCTCCAAAAAATTTGGGACACCTCAAAAGTTTGTGATAAAACTTTATAATCCTAATTTTTAAACATTCTGGCACTATAATATACCATGCCATACATTATTGCCTTTATTCTAGTTCACTTTATCAGCTCCAATTTAATAATAGTATATTATTTATCTAGAACGAGAAGTGAAGTTTAAAGTACGAGCAAGTTGTTTACGGCCGAGGCGCCTAGCCGAGGCTGGAATTACTTGTGAGTACCTTTAAAAACACTTCTTCGTTCGAGGTAAATACAACGTTTTATTTCATACTGCAAGTTTAATGAACTAAGTCAAAATAAATGACATGTTGTGTGTTTATCTCGCACAAATTATTCGTAATAATTAAATATGCGGGAACCAACATTCCCATAGTAACAAACGTTTGTCAAAAATGACAACGAAAAAACTGGGTCACGGTGAATGGTTTTGGATATTTTATGCGATTATTCCGTTTAAAATGGAGAAAATTGAGGTGCCTCAAGACATTGTAGATGAAGCAGATCACGTGAAGAACAATTTGATGCCACAAAAATGTCGGGAACAATGTAAGAAATGATTGACGTATAATTTTAAAGTACTAGGACTTTAAAATTTTTCTTTAAAGTACTAGGACGTTAATGTTCCACTTTTGGTATCAAAAATAATCCGAAAAATGTCACTTTAGATACAAGTATGAAATAAATGTCGTTAAAAATGAATTTAAACTATATTATAAGGGCTTTTTTAATAAATCGAACATAAAAAACAATTAACAAAAAATGAAATAAATAGAAAAAAAGAGTTATTTAATAATGAGTATGGCCTCCTCGGGCCTCAATTACTTCTGCTAAACGACGTGGCATGGAAGAAATTAGGTCAGACACATCTTCTTGAGGAATCGCTGCGTATTCTTTTGCCAGATTCTCAGGTCTTGCAGAGTCTCTGTACTGTTCTGACTACTTCTAACTCGTAACATTAGTTGGTCCCAAAGATGTTCAATCGGATTGAGTGTAACACCATCCCGGCCGACCCAATTTTAATTAGTCACTTTGTAATTTTTAAATAACTTCGCCCTGTAGAAAATAAGCTTGTCAACGATAAAAATCACCCAAGAGGCGAGTTTTGTTTACATAACGTTCCCAGACTCATAAATTAGCTTTTTTTGGAATGTTTAAGAGGGTTTTTTCGGCGACTCGCCCCAAAATTAACACATATTGAGAAACTGTAGTCAGTCTTGCTTTGTTCTTCATTCAAACAAGTGTTCATTATCGAGGTTTGCTTTAAGATTAATTCAAAAGTGATTGAGGTGAGGTTTTCACTGAGCAAATAATCCAGGTGCATTTGTAATCATTTCTGAGTCTAAGTTAAAGTGTTTTGAGTGATTTATTGCTGTGAAATTGCCAGACAACAGATTGGTGAGTCCGTTCTAATTTACATTTAACTGTTAACCAATTGCAAGTTGATATTATCATGAGAGTACTATAGTTATTTTGCAATATTGCTGAGATTGAAGTACTGGTTGATTCATTAATTGAGTCATTGTTGAGTTATGATATTTGTACAAGAGACATTATTGATAATGAAGTACTGGTTGATTCATTAAATGAGTCATTGTTGAGTTATGAGTTTTGTACAACAGATATTATTGAATATGAAGTACTGGTTGATTCACTAATTGAGTCATTGTTGTGTTATGAGTTTTGTACAAGAGATATTATTGAGATTGAGCCTTGACGTCAAGTTAATTAATCTGTAATTATTCTGCCGACCTCCCAATGTGAATCCAAGGACTACTGGGGGTGCTGGTGGGAGATCGTTGATCATTGCACTGGCCCATCAGCACTTTGGGGAGATTTATGATATCTCCAGGATGAATTCTAGAGTTCTCCATTTGTATTGATTTTGTACTCGTTGAGTATGCTGGCAGTACGAGTCCGGATTAAGTTTAATCCATTGCACGGATACTACTGTCGGAGTTGAACCAGTTAGTCATGACTCAGGTAGGGTAAAGCCCAGACGGTCACGCGGACAAAGGCTCTATCAGGGGATACCCCGTGATGGTATTGCACATCCTTTTGATAGGCCTAAGACTAGTTAAGATGGAGCGGGGTGGTACATTTCAGATATCTACACCGTGGTGACTGAAGAGTAGCTGTTCTTACATCATCATCTCTACCATCTCGTCATCATCATCTCTACCATCTTGCCAGCATCATCATCATCAACATCATCATCAGTATGTCACCACGTGCCATCGTTAGCAGGGGTATCGTTATGATGCTCAGGTACCGCCCATTGCACGACTCACTTCTAGTCGTTTCAGTAATAGTCTAGGCAGGAGCTCTGGGTTTCCCCGGTCAAAGAAGGACCGCGTTTGTACGTTTGGGGTCTCCCACAGCTCCATTGCACTGCTTGCTATTACTTGAGTGTCTAAGGTCTCCTAACTACCTAGGCAGAGCTCAATCGAAATGTTAATAATTGATATGTTTGATAATTGAGTCAATTGATAATTGATATGATTAAGTATTCAGGTTCTAAAAAAGACCAGTTTCATCAGTTGATCAGTAAATGAGGAACTCAAAGTATTAATTCTAATCTGTTGATTTGAAAGACTCAGAAAAGGTTACAATTTAAGATTGACGAATCTAATTAGGATTAGTTGTTCATAAATCATTTTCCATCTAGAATTGCAACATGACCTTTCGATACTCGATACCTCTCTCGACCAACATAACTGGCCATCCAAGGAGTAATTTTGTAAAACAGGTAAAGCACTTAATATTAAAATTTTAATGTGTTAAAGACGTTAGGCCTTTTGTTCACACGATGTAATGACAAATTTTGATAAATTGGAATTAACACTCAGTATAATTGAATTAACACTCAGTATATTTTCAAATAGAAAAACAACGTGTTACATGAGGTCCGGACTACGGGTGGGCCGTTCCATTCGCGGAATACCCACTTCACAAAATAGTTGACACCGACAATATCTAATGTCATCTAATAAATTAATGTGCACACTATGTTTTAGTTTTAAAAGAAATTGTTTTTTCAATCCATGTAACCTGTGCAAATGCAATGTTGGTTGCATCGAAAATTTCGTCGGGCTCGTATTGTTTCGTAAATAGCCCAGTATGATTATGCGATCAAAATATAAAACAAGAACAATTTTTAGTAAAACATCCTTTATTAGGTTTTCAAGTAAACTTTACAAATAACAATGATTACAGTATAATAACAATTACCACGTGCTACATCAACAAGATTTACCTAAAATTATTTATGGTCATATTAAAAAAAAGTTTAACGACCAAAGCCATCATAGATTGTAAGTATGAACTAGTAGGTAATTCTTATTTATCAAAAGCAAAGAGGTACTAGTAAATTAAAAAGTATTTTAAATAAGATTACTACATGTAATTCACATTTTCTTAACAGATATTCTGCTCTCTATTGAAAACGAAACACCGAGAAGTAATGGTACTAACATTTTAACAAATTGTACGAAGTACGGGATTGCATTCGTATAGCGATGCAGCATTACACGAACACAAACTATAGAGACAAGAGCTATAGAGAACAAAATAATCAATAATAATTACGTTTGTTTAAAATGAAGAAATATTTTTTGGAACCTTAAAATGAAATGTACTAAAAACTGTAACGATCGATACATACGACCTTTATCGCGTAATAAGTTTTATCGTTGTAAAAGTGCATCGCAGTTCTCTATTGAAAAATCTGAAAATCACTTCCTAGATATTTTAATAGCCTATATAATTGTTGTGTATTTTAACAACCTTCTAATCTAGACAATTTTGACTTTACGGCCAACTTCCTTCAACAAGATTGAAGAGCTTCATCAATCTTGTTTGTAGTCAAATGTGCATACGTGTGCAACCGTTCTTCATTGATTGATTAAAATATGGTTCTTATTTCAGGACATTACATTTTCAGAATCGAGCAGTATGTATAGTAATGAATGGATACTTGTACATTGAGCTACTATGCTACCATTTATTTAAGCACAAACATTGGTTTTTTAAACACAGTTGTGTGTTTCAAATTAGGTACTGGACAATATAAAGATGTTTAAAAATTGGTTACATGTTTTAACTCTCTCATCAGAGCCTCTTTATTTTCTAGTCTAAAGCTTATAAAATTGACGGTTATCAAATAATTTTATATTTTTTGATCTTTTTTTGTTCTCGTACAAATAACAGCTTCTTCTTAAAATGTGAGCAAATATGTATCATAAAACGTCTATAAAATTATTACATCCCATACATAAGGACATGTACAAAAATATTACTGTTTAATAAATATATCAACAATATTCCATCTGGTGGTAAAACTGACATTAAGAACGGTCGTGCAATATGTCGATTTTTTTTACATTCAGATACACTGCAAATTTCTCCACACGAAGTGGGTACTGAATATTCTTTAAGGGAGCTGCTTCAGATCAACTGCTCCACTCGGAAGAGATAGGAACTGCCCACTGAACTGAAAAAGAAAAAGATTAATTAGAAAGAAGCTCAATTTAAATACGAAATAAAATTAGACGAGTTTTACACCAGTAAAACGGATCTTATGCATTTTCTTCTGCGATTCTAGGCGTCAATTCTTTCAAAATTTATCGTCAAAAAAGCTTTTAAAAAACAAACACGGAAGTGTGAGGATCGTTTCGTCCGCGCCGCGCAGCGATGAACAGCGTCGAAAGCGAAAACGAGAGTGACAGTGGGAGCAGTGGGTGGGAGTGGGTAAGGGTGAAACGGAAGAAAGAGAGCAGCAAGTAGTAGTCAAAGGAAGAATGGTGCGGGGATGAAAAATTCTACCCCTTCGCAATGCTCCTGTGGGAACAAAAACCTGTAATGAAAATCCGAGTTCCAAGTTCCGTCGACATTCTCCGTAGCTAGCGGCCCGCCATCTTACTGTTTGATCAAGGCCGCGCCCTACGCCCAAATTCAAACTTTTAACTCGCTGAAAAAAAAATATTGCTCAGTGTCACAGCGGAATAATTCTTTCACATCTGTAATCAGAAAATTAGCGAGCTGCGGATGAAACTGGCCGAAAGAGGAGGGGCCGACATTGCAAACAAGGTCAAAACCTGAGCCCGCAGATTTTTGCTCAGAGAGGTCGACTTCAGGGTCTCTGGCAGTAATCTGCACGTTGATTGGCCACTGTGAACTGTAGCGGTATTTCGCCGCATGAAGTTGGCCGTCGACAACTTCCTCGACAACTTCCTTTAGACAGCTAGATGACAAAGTTTCAGACTCAAATCTGGGTACCAAACACCGAGAAGTCGCTCTCTTAATTCGAAACAATCACCAGCACGAAGTTTGAATGCATTGCAGCCGGAATTTTCATTGATAGAATCGCACTCACAGTCTTCAGCTTCGACAATCCACCAACGTCACGTCTGAATCTAGAATTCCTGGCTTATGAAGTCACAATAAACAATTAAGTCATACTAGGCAATTTCAATGCAAGATTTGGAGACACGTCCCACAACCCCAATAGTCACATTCAAACAATGCACCACAGAATTTGCCAGTTTTCCGATTCCACACTCCAGTCCAACGTTCAATCATCTGACACGGCTTCTTAATTATTATCGATCTCATTCTAATCTAACCACGAATCGGACATTAACGGTTTCGGCAAAGAATCAAAAATCGGGACAACAATACGTCCGACCATTTACCGATATTCGCAGAATTGCCGAATTCCCAACGGCCGTTCGAATCTGTGACATCAAAAACACTGACTGCAGCGGATTCCAAGAAACCATTTGTCGATGGTTGGGCTTGCCAGTACAGACGCCGTACATCCAGCATATCGATGCACAAGTCAAAGATCTATCTACAATCAATCAAAATTCATTTCTCCAAAACACTCGAGAGAAGGTCGTTCACATTCGTCGAAAAATCCTTCCCCCAGAAATCGGGAAAAGAAGAAAAGAAAAGAGAACTCACGATGCACAAATTAAAACAGAGTGGAACCGGCTGAATGAAGAGGAAAAATGTGTCCGAGTTGGACGAAATCAACAACCTGATGCTGAAAAATCCATCTGTTGTAGTACTGGAGTCCGTTCAAATCCTGTTCAACAATTATTGCTTGACGCTTCGTACTTTCCCACAGCTTGGAAATCAGGTGGGACCGTGACAATTCTAAACCCGAAAAGCCTCCGGACAATCCAAATTTCCACCGGCCCATCACGCTCTTAAGCTCATAAGGAAAATTGCTCGAAAGAATTATTGGCAACCGGCAAAGATGCGGATGTCAGACAGAGGTAATCTAACGGTTCCTGGGGATCTACCATTGAGATCGATGAGTGAGTGACATGGTATAAATGGTTGTCTACATTACCGTACTTCGTAGATTATTGTAAATAAACTTATTAGGAAACTTATAACTTAGTCTAAAGGGCCTAAACCGTAGATGGTCTAGATTTGAACATCTTTCAAGTAACAAGGAAGTCTCCCACACTCTTTTCAACATTATCAAGCCGTAATAACACTCACAAAAGTGACGTCATTTTTTTGACATTTCTCATCATAAACAAATACAAACGCAAATTTCGCTTAAAACTCGATGACTTTTCTCGAGTGGCAATTCGTATGTGACTTTTTTGATATTTCTCGTGAGTTGAAAAATTCAATATCTAAATACTCAAATAAAGTGTTGAGAGTGTTGTAAATAAACTAAATTTCTAATATTGAGTTAAAAAATTTAATTAATTTAATTTTAATTTAATTTAATTTTTCTTTAGTGACTTATTTGCTGTTAAGACACGTGTGTAATACATAATTTTATCCAACACCTCCTTCTTTAACAGTTCTTCAAACATTTATTAAAACCCAAAAAATTTTGACGTTCAAAACTGTTGGCTTATGAACTGGTTGCTATGACAAATTAGAAAACCGTTGAATTATTTTTTCATAAGTCACATGTATCTTATAGACCTCATAATCCATTCAAAATCGGCGTTATTATGACTACGTAATAAACAAGTGTTGGATAAAAATAATTTATATCCGTAAAAGTTACAAAACTGACAAACTTAAACTTATTTGTCTTCATTGACAAGGTAAAAGTGTCACTTTATCTGATTAGGCACTAAATTAGGCAAAAGTTGCTATTTCATCTACTTAATACACTCTCAATGAATTCTTTCAAATTCTCACTAAATTTTTGTTTTCTAATTTATATCTGTAAACGTTTGCGTATAAAATAGTATAATATATTATTCAGAGTATAAGTCGCTTTAAGTGCTTCGCCTTCGCAGTCCAGGCTCAGCACATAAAGCTTAACTTATGCTCTTAACATCTATCTAATGTAATCTACTATTAGTTGAGTTTAGGATTTGGTATTCCCGTGTGATTTTTTTTTTGTTTGGGGCCATATGAAAAAGCTTCTTTAAGCTATTCTCATGAACACCGTCAAACAATTATTACGCGAAAAGGCCCGAAATTATCCGCGAAATGCCCGATGTGTTGAACAGAGTCGAGGAGTCTTGTGTGGCTTCATCGATGCCGAGCTTGTATTCATAACGGCGGTCGTCATTTTGAACAATTTTGATAAATGGTAGGTTGGCCTAGGGGAGTCGTTATGTTTCTCAATGAGTGGTTTTTGTTAGGCGGAAAAGGTTAATTTATAAAAACCGTTAATCTATAAAAAAAATGTTTACAACGTATCGTAAGTAGTAAGTTTTTTGCCCAAAATAAATCTAGCGACTATCAAAATGTTTTGAGTGCATAGCTGGTTGCCATTAATTTTTCAACTTTACATTGAACGTTTTTTAATACTGTGAAAACTACGTTTAGGAGCCATATAATTTGAGGTTTAAATATTCGACACACTTCGTGAATCACCCTGTACTTCGACCTTTCTCAAAGTCTCGAAAACCTCCTCGAAGAAGTTCCCTTATCAGTCAGGGCCCAGCTTGCTCTCCAATGAGGCCCTCTCAAGAACGTAACCACATTTAAGCGGGAAAGCCGGCGCCTTCAGGGTGATCTAATCCAACACCGCATTCCAAGCGGAGCAAGAAACAGGTTCCCAGAAGTCAGCAAGCCAAACCCGATATGCCCGCAAGATGGCATCACTCCAATCTCCTGTCCGCCACCGGAAACAGGCTACAAAAGCAACAGGACGGAACAATGCAAACAGGTGAAAACCTTTCATATCGTAACATCCTACGTCTTCTCTCCTCCCTCTTTCATTTTACCACCGCTTCTCTCTATCTCTCTCTCTCTCTCACACACACACTCTTCAATCGTCTTCCCTTCTCGCTTTCTCTTTCTCAATCTCTCGCAACTTCTCACTTCTCTAGCAAATCTCAACAATTCCCGGACCCGAAACCTCCTGCACCAGAGAATTACCGCAACAATCTTCACCTTCATCTCCTATAAACACTCACTAGTCGACGTATCCACGACGACAATCCTAGCACCGGTTTTCTGCGGTTTCATGGACTCCTATAACGGCGGGGCGAAAGTTAAATCTATTGTAATTTGAACAACATCTTGAATTATACAGGGTGTAATAGAAATAGGTATTAAAATTTTAATCGGCAATAGACCTCATTGTCAACAATTTTTCTTAATACATTTTTTCCCAGTTAAAATTAGTGGAAGTTTTGACGTTAATTTAGTTACCCGCCACTGAGTGGCTGGATTGATGATAACAATCACAAAACTTTAAAAAACAAAGATCCCAACCGTAGTAATAGCATTGGATGCTAAACGTATTTATTTCAACATCCAATGCTATTATTGTTGATGAAATATTAAAATTGTGGCGCCTAATAACATGCGGATTGTCGTCTGCCCATACGTGCCTATTAAGTTCAAAACAACTTCTCTGGTGAAACCCGGCTCGTCAGTTGATATTTTGGCCAAGGCCCATTCACAAAACTGGCGCCTTTGAAGTAAATCCTCAGGCAGTAAAAATTGGACTTTCTGTACGTAATTGTTGCTCTTTCAAAATTCTTCAAATTCGATTTGCTAACCTTCGGGTACTGGTGGTTTTTAACATTTTGCAAAACACGATGCACAACAGGTAACTCGACCCGAGCATGCAAAAAATTTATAAACGTGATAAGGACGCTGACTTTTCCGGACAAAAACAATTGATTCTCAGTAAGTGAAATTGAAAGAAATATCCATATATGGCTCGTAAATTTCTAGGGGGGGGAATGCTAAAAAATATGAGTTTCAGAAAAAATGAAAAATGTTGTTGCTCTTGTCAAGTTTTGTCAGTGGTTGAAATTTTTATATCTAGTTCTGTTACACCCTGTATAGAGTCAATTCAAACACCATCTTGTGATTGTAATAACTGTAGGAAATAAACCTTCTCCTTTGTCTTATGCGAATCTATAAGTGTATCCGGGCAGAGTGTGAATGCTTTCGTTTGTTTCGTGAAGAACTTCTAACACACATAGTTATCATTACGGGATGATTATAAAAAGTTTTTAGTGTTTGTAGTTTAATTTATTCACTCCTCGTTATTATAAGTTGGGATGGCAAAGTTAAATCAGGATATTACTCTCTTTACAAAGATAACCTGGATGAAGTTTTCAAAAAGTACTAGACAGCGTATTTGCATATGAAAACGCTTCTAGTTTAACTGACAATTCTGTGACCTGAATATGTCAAAGCGTCGAAAACACATGGGACACCAATAACGTTACGTAAATTTTTTCTCACTTTTATCGTTGGTGTGCCAGCATAAAAAACAAAGTGATGTTTGCCGCGACACCGTTAGTCTGTGTAATTTTTAAAGTAGCATACTAGACAATGTTTGAAATTATATAAACATTGTATAAATAAAACTTCTATAATAATTCCACCAACAATAACATTACATCTACTTTTAACGTCTCTTGCCTGGTCAGCACAAGTGTTGCAATGAGCCTGAGTCCCTGAAAAGTGACAGCGCACGAGTATTGAACAGCGTTTTTCGTATTGGTTCACGCATAATTAGAAAAAAAAACACGATTTAACATCAAATTGAGGTTAGGTTTGACAGCTGCCACAATAAATACAATCATATGCGCAAATATTTCTATATTTATTTATACAAGGTGTCTCAAAATTAAGGCATTCCAAGTTCAGAGCGTTGTGAAAGACATTACCAGAAGTAAGAGAAAAATTGTTAAAAAAATCGGCGATCTCTCCTTTTAAACAATTAGAGATCTGAAAATGCAGATTTTACTTCAAATTATTTTCAAATACAGGCTATGTTGACGTTTATTTTTATTTATTATGAGAATGATTATGTGTTGTAATAACAATGCAAAAAAAAACTTGAAAAAGTGGATTTAACGCGGAGTAAAAAATATTCAATTTTAGCAAATTTTTGTCAAAAAGGAGACGGCATGGGTGGAATATTATTTTGTTGCTAGCATGCAACTAAGAAATGCGCATTATGTAATTATTCGCATTTAGCCTTAAGGCTAATTTAAGACGGGTGAGTCATGATCTGGAGTACCCGTCGAATCACGCACTATCACCGTCGGAAACTAGTTTAACGCCCAATGTGAACTAAATATGTTACGTACCAAAATTAATTTTTGGTACCGCCCCAAATCTAACTCGATGGAGATCGGCTGGGCCGATTGTTAGATATTTTTTTTCAAACATTAATGAGCGTCACCAGCTTTTACAGCAGAAGGTGATGGTTACGAATCATTAGAAATGTAGTTGAAAGCTGGAAAACTTTAATAAATATTTTAATTTAAATAAACATATTTCTAAGTTGACAATGGAAATAAATGAAATTAAACAGTCTTAGTCAATTGGAAAATTCATTCATCGAATTCAATGTATCCACACAACATATATTTAACTAGGTAGAATTGGTTTATATAACTTAACAACGACATTACGACAATACGATTGGTTTGATGTTACACGCTCAAATACTTAATCTTATTGCAATGGGCGAATAAACACAAGAGAAGAAAAAAAATACAAAGTAACGAATTAGACGACACAAGATGGCTTATCTGGTCTTGGTGCGATGGGGGTGTCTTCCAGGGTGAGACGACAACGAACGATTCTCCAGCCCTTGGTACGAATGAATCCTCTCTCAAATGTCCTCGAAGAAATTTTATTGTCCACCCCGAATCAGGACCCTAAGATGAATAGAATCCCCTTAATCAACCCCATCTCGCCAACTAAAAAGGCCCTTACCTCTAACGAGGGACTTTGAGTTTTCCGGTGAGACAAAACGTGGTCGAGAACGACACGCGACACAAGCGACTATGTTCGGTGGTTATCTTAATCCTGGAAGGAAAGTGACTTCGCTAATTTACTCACAATGCTTCGACGAAACGAATTTTCCGTAAACGAATGGCTCCATCCCTTTCGGATAAATTTCAAAATTTATGCCACCACGTTTACTTAACCACCGAACTGAAGGAAACCTCCACCGGAAACAACTTTTTTGAAAATTCCCCATCACGCCGAAACATTTCCTCGCAGGACTGATATTTTAAGCCGAATTTCAACGTGGCATTGCTGGCTGACAGTGTTGACTGGTGAGGTTATGGACGATGTAAACAAGAGAATTTCTTCAAGATTTACAGACAGAACACAAGGAAATTATGAAAGGCAGGTACAACCCAGTCGAGATTCCATTAGTTTAGTTTGCTTACGTTCTAGGCAGTCATAAAAGTATAGAGCGAAGTATCCGATAGCTTTCAGGAACGAACAAATCCAAACAAGGTAATACCGACAGGACTAAGGCCGAAGAAAAAGGACGATAAGCATTGAGAGTAACTTCCCGTAAGGTCACCCACAATTACAGAACAGTTAGTCTAAGCGAGACAGGAGTGAAATTCACGAAGAAAACAGCGCCAGACGCTCAAAATTCAGAGTGCGACAAGCCCAATACCACGTCTCCTTGGTGGTAAAATGCTATAGGATGCGCCAACCCAGCAATCCCTTCACGGCGAAGTGGTTGATACCCAAAACAGTAGATAAAATTACCTTCACAAACAGATAAAAGACACTAAAGAGATAAATGGGATAAAAAGGATAGCAGAAACACAAGAAACTAAACAGATCACACAAAGAAAGAAAATAACCAAAGATACAAAGGAGCATAAAGAGGCAAAAGGTAAGCAAAGATGAAAGAAGCAAAAGAAACAAAACGCACCAAAGAGATTAAAAGATGAAAGAAGTTAAAAAGTATAAAGTGACTACCCAGACTAGAGAGACAAAACGGATAAAAAAGACTAAAAAACTAAAATGAGCATAGAGACCCAAAAGAGTGAAGGCCAACAAGAACAAGCAAATCATAGAGTGAAGCGAAACAAAGGAGGCCAGGTAAACCCAAAAGACAAAAAAGACTAAAGAGACAATATATAATAAAGAGACTAGTAGTAGCATGTATATTTATCTACAACTGATTAATAATAATTGACGTATTATACTTGTAACTATGGATACTTAACTAGGTCTATTAAGCACAGACAGCCAGGCGCGGTTTTTAAGAATTATTATTAACTACCCATGAAGTAATGAATATTGACATTTTTTCTCAACGTCAAGTTTTTAACAAGGTTTAATTTCTAATTTTAATTCTAAAAGTACAGTTGTAGATAAAACGTCATATTTCACTGGCATATAATGGTGGATATTATACACTCGAATGGTTAAAATCCTCGTCTCGTATTTTAATTTCAAGTTATATTATAATTTCCAATTTTATATGCTCATTAAATAATCTACTATTATTACCTTTACAGGTTTATAAAATCCGATTAATACATATCCCATAACTCAATAAAATAAAATAAAATATAATACAGTATGTCCCCGGATTGAGTTTACAAGAGGAAAAAAAAATATTTTTGATACAAACAACGTGACATCGTTGTCAAAAAAATAAAATCGCCAATGTGGTGGGATTTAAAGAGCAGAGAAAAAAATTTATAAGTCCAAAATCAAGAGAAAAATATAAGTTTCTTTCAACTCGGTCAGAATAATGAAGTTTTCATTACAGATTTGCTGGTTTCAGGACAAGCAAAAAATCTTATTCCTTTGAGGTTTTGGCGTAAAGTCAAAAATAAAAAATATTTTCCTCTTGTAAACTCAATCCGGGGACATACTGTATAATAAATAAAACTAAATAAATTAAAAATTCTAGCAGCTTTTTATCCCTCCCCACATATTGTCCCTCTTCTCCACTCAACCTTCTTCATCCATTCGATGCCTCTTCCGTCCTCATTCAAATTTTTTTCTCTACTCTCATCTTTCTCTCTCTCTCTCTCTCAATTCTAGGCATTCCTTCAACAAATGCTCTATCGTCTCCTTTTTCTCTCCACACATCCTGCATACTCTATTCCTATCCTCACTCCAATATTTATTCTCTCTTTCCTCATTTCCACATCTAAATCTTGCTATTATCACTCTCTATTTTCTACTCTCTCTTCCTAGGTACTGTTACAATTAGATTTTTGAAGCGCATTCACCATCCAGGTTCAGGAACGAATCAGCGTTTAGAGATAACCGGCACATACAAAAAAGCACGATAAGTTCTTGCGTACCACGCGACGAACCTACAGCCTTCTTTTTCGATCGACATCTGACCGAGGTAACATCTCATAGTAATTTTTCTCCTGGACAAGAGTAGGTCTAGAGAATCGCGTAAAATACGGATAATACGACTGGGGTGTTCAGTTATTTCTATAATGAAATCACGTTAGCGGATAAAATCTATTAGGTGTCGATTTGGGGAAAAAGAGGTAAGGAAAACTACTTTATTGCGTGCAGACCTTGACTGTTCTCTTTCAATCAAATAGGCAGATTCACCAGCATTCACCAGAGGATCTTTCTTGTATCATTTACTTTGGAATAGCTGCTAAGTATTCCCACTCGAGACTCTTTCCTGGACTGACGTAATCTTCACGTGGAATCAGGGTTAATCTCCTACGAATCGCAAAATCGCAGGATCGCAGGAAAGCAGGAAAGTAATTGTAAGGATAGCTCCAAAACCAGCAGGAACCCGTTGTATCGCTCAGAAGATAAGTAATAGATAATTTTTAAAATATTTTTTGTGTTATCAATTCAGCAGCTAGTTCTTTTATTAGCGTGTCAATTAAAATTGTACAACTTCAGTAATCATTTTAATGTAATTTAACTTTTAAGAGTAGTGCATTAGTCATAATTTAACTTGTCATATTTCTATTTCATCGTTCATATACAGTTTTTATGTAACCAACTTCTTACCAGTCAATTTAATTTCAATCTTCACAACGTTGTTCTAAAATTGTTTAATTGTAGAAAGTTCCTGTACTTATTTCATTTGATCATTATATGACTTTTGGGGACTGTATTCTTTGTGTCTCCATCCACACCTCACAATTTTGTCAGGGCATTACAACTATTTAGGTTGTAATAGTACTTTGGCAATTCTTCCGTTATTTCATTAATTCCGTTAATTCATCTGTCACTCTGCCTCTCTTTCGCATTCTTTCTATGTCCGCGCCTGCATACCCGTTTCTTTCGAAATATGCCTCCCTCTCTTTCCATATCTTTCCTATATCTTTCGTTTTTTCTTTCAAACACTCTTGCAAAAATCTGCATTCTCCTATCTCTATCAGTCTCTCCTCAAATCTTATTGCTCTCTTTCCTGCTTCTATTCTTATTCCATCTTTTTTGTTCCCTCCATCACTATATACCCCGGTGTCTCTCTCTCTCTACTCCTAGCATACATTTCAAATATTTTCCTTGCACCCTTTCCCATTTTTCTTCCTTTTCACGCATCATAATTTTCAATTGTTCCAGTTCCCGGCTCATCTTCCGATTCTCTTCCTTTATCTTCCCTACATCACCAGCGGTGATCTTTCCACTTTTTTCTTTTATAGTCTTCGTCTCTCTCGCTCTCACTAAAAGATTTTTTCATTTTTCACGCTTTTTTAGCCGTTTATCTTATCGAACGCCACAAAACACGTCCGCTCGGTTCAACTGCTCGAATCGGACCTCAACAAAGAGACTAAATTAATATACTAAAGAGAATCTAAGCGACTAGAATAACAAACTAAAGAAACAAAAGGTATAAAAGACACCAAAAAAACTAAATCGATCATGCACCAAAAAAGTTTCGTGTTTTAAATTTTATTTTTGATATTGCATTACTTTATTTTATGTGTTACTAGCTGACCCGGCGAATTTTGTACCACCTCAGAATCAATAAATGTTGTGTTAACTTATTAGCTGAATTAAATTCATTTTTTTTTATCATAATAATGGATAATGCACACAAAGCCATCTACTGGCATTAGGCCCCTCTGTCCATATTTTAATAGTTATTCTGCTTTTCGGGGCGGAGACAAATCCAACAAATCGGATCATAAAAATCGGTCCAGCCCAAGCGGGCCTCCTGGGTCCCCATGTTCATGTGAAAAATACTTTACCTATAGTTCGACACTGTCAGAATTTTCAAATTTTCGCTTGTGTAAACACTCTCCTGTCAGGCAATAAGAAAATGTCAGATAAACGTTACACTATTTGTATGGATTTTAAGCAATTTAAAGACTTTCCGGGGTTGTGTCGAACTATAAAACGTTGTATTACACTCGTTCTGTGTAAATTTGTGTGCTTTCGAGAACTCGGGCTTAAAAAAGCACACGTTTCACTCGTGCTTTATTAAGCCCTAGTGCCCGAAAGCACCCAATTTACACAGGAACTCGTATAATAAATAACTATTACAACCTATTCTCATACTTACCAAATATAAAAAAAATAATAAAAATCGATCGAGCCGAAAAATCGGTCCAGTCCAAGGGGGCCCAATGTCCATGTAGAAAAAAGTTTACCACCTATTCTCATACCTACCAAATATACAAAAAAAAAATCATAAAAATCGGTCGAGCCGTTTCGGAGGAGTTCGACCACAAACACCGTGACACGAGATTTTTATATACAGAGTGATCATAATGTTCCGCGCACAAAATTGATAATTTAGAATGTAATTTTTTGCGATTTTTGTTTTTAAATTGCCATCTTTTGACATAAAAATTTTGGTGATGACGTCATCTGTTTTCGAACTATCACACCGTCATCAATTTTTTTAAATTGCAACCCTCAACTTTTTTTTGGGTTTTAGATGCACTTTTCAATTCTCTATTCAACAAGAGTAAAAAAGCGATACCTTGCATAACTTTTTTTTTTAATTACAAGTTTTACTTCAAAAAATTAAAACTTTATTCCTTGAAAAAATACTATTTCACTACGAATCCGTGGTAAAATGGCGCAGATTAGTCCCGAAGTGATTGAACGAAGTGTTCAATGCGTTAAGACACGTCTGGGAAAGTGTCAAATAGTTGTGTCAATTTGAGCACTTGCATTAAATTTTATTAAATGGTATTTTATTTTTCGTTGTTTGCTTTCCAAATTTATTGTTATTTTTCAACTTTTTTCAAGGAATACAAATTTTATTTTTTAAGTAAGTCGTAATTAAAAAAAAAAAGTTATGCAAGGTATCAATTTCTTAATATTGTTGAATAGAGAATTAAAAAGTGTATTTAAAATACAAAAAAATGTTGGGGGTTGCCATTTAAAAAAATTCATGACGGTGTCATAGTTCAAAACCCGATGACGTCATCAATAAAAAAATTATGTCAAAATATGGCAATTTAAAAATAAAAATCGACCTGTTCGAGCGTTTTTCGCAAAAACAGTACATAACTAAATTACGAATTTTGTGCGGAACTTTATGATCACTCTGTATTAGAAGATTATCTATATTTCATGTTTGATATTGGTCATTTTAATTTCATGTCGTATATTTCATTATTTATGTTCCATTTCGTAAATCACTGCATTAAAATTTGATGATTTGTACTTCATATTTCATATTGGCTTTTGTGATGTACATCGAATTTTTCTTTTTAGGATTTTAAGATACTTCAGAAGACTTTTATTCTTTTATTAAATTCGCATTATCGTACACAGCTACGATAAGGCGGTTGCGATGGGTTAATTAAATGTCGTATAGTAGCCTCAAGCTTAAATTGTCACGTATTTTTTGTCGATTTTTTTGTCGGAATCGAGACATAAGTAAGACAAGTAAGTTGTAACCGATACCATATGGATTCTAACCGGTTTTGATTGTTTTGTTGCAACTGGTCGACTCGATTGCAAGACGGGGTTTCTGTCCCGGCACGCGTCCTTCTCCAGACGCGTATTTAATATTTTGTTATGAATTATTACTAGCTAAAGTGAGGTATTTGTTTTTATTTATTTGGTCCAGCGTATGTTTTTCTAAGGCTTGCACTTTTAATGTATTCTAAAGTTCAATAGTAAAATATTAATTTGTTACACATACTGAGGGAAGTGATCAACTCAATCTACATTTTTGGAATACGGTCCTGTCACCATTCCTTTACATCTTCGCCGAAAAGTCGATCAAGAGTAGAATGTTTATTTTAGAACCAGTTTAGGAGGTTCATAAATAAGTTGGCCGTGCATCATTTCCCCTCCCAACCCCGTGACAATTTAAGCTTGATGCTACTATAGCAGTAAAGGTAAAAAACAATCCCACCTCAGTCTCTGTTTATTTTGTTCTCACTCTAAATTTAGGTTTAAGTAGGCAAATATTGCAATTTTATAGTACCCTCAAATCTCAAACGCGTTGGAAATTTTTACACTTTGCGGTATTTTTTATGATGTATGGTAATAAAGATTGCATTTTATTTTATTTTGTAAACCGATAAATATAAAGGAAGTGACTATTAAAAATTTACTTTTGTCGATAACATTTAAGGACTGAACATACTTGAATTACCGGGTTTATGCTCTCCTGATATAAATGCCTCATTCTGTAATTCGCATTGGCTTTAAAAATGTACATATGTACCTTTATGCTAAATGGGAACATTATTATAAGTTAACTGATTCATACATTCAGTAAGCTTTGAACGTGAAAAGTCTCCATCTAATCTAAGTAATTATGTAAATTTTACATTTTTAATAGAAAATAAAATTTAGATTGGTTATCCGAAAAAGTATTGTAGTGTTTCTGGGGTTCGATTTATTTATTTATTTTATTTATTTAACACTATGTACAATTTATTTATATTTCTAATATTACACTATTTACAATTTACTACTTCACCGGCACGTCTCGTATTATTTATTTACACATCACGCGGCACTCCGGATAGATAAAAGCAACTGTCCGAGTCGACCCACTTCGACCTCGATAATAGACTGACTGATGCGTCTAAACTGACTCCCGCTGGAACGTCCTCTAATAAATATACCGGCGCCTAAATGTTTCTAGAGGCTCCATATGTTCCATGGCGCTCTCGATCTGTACCGGATATTCCAAAAGATTAGTCATACTACCTCGAGTACGTTGTAGTAAATTCCAGTACAGTCCAGTAATTGATGACGCCGCTACAGCGATGAGTCATCTCGGGTCCACGTCCGTCACAGTATTTCTAGTCTTATGAATGTAGGTACATAATAATTGGTTCGTCATTACATTAAATGTCATTTGATACCCCAATATAAATTTTATTCAACTTAAGTGCACGTTAAAGTGCAAAATTACAATAAAATTTATACTCATTTTAATGAACTAATCGAAAAAAAAATTAAAAGAAGCATATTTTATTAATAAATTTTTACCTTAATCGGTGAAAAGTGCAACAAAACTATTGTTCCCTCCTTTTGTAAAGTACTAACTTTATGTCATTTATTTTACACACTTTTTATATTCAGTGCTTTTTAGCGTGTTTCCCGGTTTAGTAGACCGGGAAGCAAGTGTTTCGGGTTGCCGACAAAGATCGTAAAATGTCGCTTTCCAGGCGGTGAGTTCAAAAAACTTTTAACGCCCCTCTAAAAATTACAGAATAGGCCCCGATGTTGCCAACAGAATGATCGGTGTGTTAGAAGGTATGCTACAAGTGGTTTTGTGGCTGAATTCTTTAATGTTAGTCAAAGTGTGGTTTCTCGGTTACAACAACGGTACAGAGAAACTGCAAGTTTAGTTGAACGGCCAAAACAAGGTCGACCAAGAGCTACAAATGTACGAGAAGATCATTTGCTGATCAGAGAAGCCAGTAGGAACCCACGAGCTCACTGTAATTTGTCGAGGCAGGAGCTATTGCACGCTGGAATTAGTATCACCGCTAGAACGATACTTAACTGCATCAGGGAACTAAGATGTCGAAGACCGTTAAGAACTCTTCCTATTCGCGATTCCAGCTAAGGGTGGCGAGTTTGTAAACGGTCAAAGACGGATAGTGCTGGATTGCGCGCATTGAGTTAAACGGTTGCGGTGAGTTTAATTGTTTATATACCGTGTTAAATATGCCTCGATTAAAATCAAACAATCGAAACTATTGTTTTTAATTACTTTTGAAAAGCCGGTAAGAAAAGGGAGCTTATTTTTCAGTTTTTCTCTGCCAAACAAAACAAACTTTTGATCGTCAACAAATTCGGGAGTCAAGAGTTCATTGACAGATGAAGAGCTTGGGAAAAAGCCATCAAATCAAATAAAAAAATCACACAATACATGAGAGTCTGCTCCCTGCATTTCAAAGCAGATGATTTATTCACAGATCTTCCAGATAATAAGTTTCCCAATTTTAAGCTGACCAAACGTACTCCATTTGGGAGTCTTGTACTTATATTTTATGAGCTGTACTCCGGAGGATAGTTCTACTACAAATGTACTCCCTTTTTATTCAAATGTACTACCTGTACTTCTTTTCCTTTGTATCTTAATTTTTCGGCAGACATCATCGATTTGTCTCGTTTCTGTGAGCGCGTTTCTATACATAGATGGTAGGTAATATGGGATACTCTTTCGTTTCTGGAAATGCAGAGTACTGAGTAATCATATTATGTTTGTTGAGGTCTTTCTTAGTTTCGCCTTTATATTCGATACGAGAGTTCAACAACAATTTATTGAAAAGTTATCCTTCAGTAAATAAGGTAATTATGAATCAATACATAAAAAATTACTTCAGTTTTCATATACATACGTATTTAGAGGAAAAAAAATGGTAAGGTAAGCTCAGAAGGGCAAACGTCGAAAAAATCATTTTAAAGATAACTTACCTACAGAAAGAATTTCCTTTTATACATACATATTCAATGGAAAAATACAATTTTGTACAGCCCCCCGGGCGATACCTACTATGTACTCCTTTCTCGTCAACAATAAATGGTCAGCTTAAATTTCTAAGTTAACCCTTGTGGGTGACTAGTTTTTATTAGATGAAACAATTTGTTCTGTGCGGAAATGGCGGAATCCAAGACGAATACAGATAAATCACCCCGATATACTAGAACAGGTGGATGATGTGCCACTGTTGGAAATAGCTGAAGAAGATGTACATGAACAAGTTTCAGCTTAATACAGAACATACTCAAGCTGAGAGGTCGACGAAAGATGTAACAGTGCAAGATGATGTGAATATTCCTTCACAGAACCAATCGTTATTACGGCGTTGGCGTCGACTTCCATTTGTCACTTTATTGTTTAATGCTTATTGCTTAATAAATTGGTTAATAACACACAAATCGGAAGGTTTAACTACTATAAACGTAAAATTAAGATGTATCCAAAAAGCAAGGTTATGTTACCATCAGCCTTTGGCGGCCATGTTTGTGGCGGGAATCTTAACTTGAATCGCGAATAGCGCCCACGAGCATACACGAGAAGATTATCTGTCATAGCTAATACGTGACGAGCTAAATTCGTAATGATATCGCTGCGTTAATGGTTAACCACGAGCCAGATATGGCGCGATGAGAATTTCGTACAAATTAAATCTGCAGGTTTCAACTTGCCGGCCAAATCTCGCTGTTAGTGGGTACGGTCACGTACGGTCGAATAATTATTATAATTATATTTATCTTTTATCATCATGAGTGGACACGGGACATTTTAACGGGCTTTATAGAAATTTACAGAAGTTGTACTTGTACTAAAATCGTTTCGTCGCGATAACCAATTCTTGACCCACTTTCTTCTCACTCTCGTAGATAATTCTAAAACCACTATGATGCACAAGCAATAGCCATCCGTTTCTTGCTGCTTCGCATCTGCCACGGCCAGATCTTTTAGCTCACCAAAAATACCACGCGCCAAATAAAATCTGTCTGAAATGTAAGATTTCACTCGACTAACGGACGAATCTGATACCTCGAATCCTGCATGAAGATTCGCGACGCGTGCTTGGTATGTTAATTAGTGGGCCTGGAAAGATTTAGTACGTCCGCCAGTGCATGGGCCGCTATTAACCCATGGCGGAAGAACTCACTATTGAGTCATGTTTCATGTTCCTTTCTTGTTCTAAAACAACAGTTTTTTTATTAGATTTTTTTGGTGTTGATTATTTTTACTTCCTTTAATTTTGTGACCATCTATAATAATGGATCATGTTTTGATTTATGTCACGAATCTCAGAAATTTCACTTTGAGACTAGTTGAAACATCAATATCCCTAACTTTTTTCGATTAGTTTATGTGATTTCTCCTCAGCGTATTTATTTGAATTGAAATCGAAACGGATGACGATCGAGTGATTCTACCAAATGCAATATTCTATTTTACACTATCTTGGATAAGAAATTGTGCAGTTTCTTGTGCAGGAAATTGTATAATCTATAACAGTTTTTCAGATACACCTAGGTGCACGAATTTACGGTTTGATTTGAAGTTGCCTACGCTATAAGTAATCTCTTCAGATGTACACATTCAATTTTCCTTCTTTATAGAATACCACACTCTACGACACCTATGACTCACAGATTCAATTGCGCGAATGTGTCTGAAGTAAATCCTGCACTCTTTTCGAATTGGATT
This sequence comes from Diaperis boleti, assembly GCA_963583935.1. Classification (NCBI taxonomy): domain Eukaryota; kingdom Metazoa; phylum Arthropoda; class Insecta; order Coleoptera; family Tenebrionidae; genus Diaperis; species Diaperis boleti. The sequence continues at coordinate 31,825,768 of OY757242.1, read as the reverse complement.
TTCTAGTTCACCTGGTATAATAGATTGTAAATTTTATTCTTCAGATTTGGGAACAAAAATAATACTAGATGGCACTGAGGGTACAAGTTAACTAAAGTTACTGTTTGAGCTGTTTGTTGCCTTACTCTTTCAGGGACTGGTATATATAAATAGGGATATAATTCAAAATCCTGCTTACTCTAGGGTAGGTAGCTATCACAAAAAAGTTCAACTTATCATAATTATATAATTTTTAAAATGGCATAGGTATATAAACTGTCAGTGATCCTTTGTTAAACGTACACAAGGATTGCGTGATCTCGAATAAATGGACTGCTACACGCTGATTTACGTTGCACACTTTCGTTAATATCAATAAAATTACAACACACTTAAGAATGCTAAAGAAGTCTGTCTTATTGAAAGATAGGTAAGGAAATTATTTTTTAAATTTGTCAAAGGGAGATCGAATTATCAATTATCAAAGCTCATCCTCCATTTCTCTTATTGCCATTAGATATTATGAAAAAGCGATCCCAACAAGAATGTTTAGAGTTGTGTGTCAAAACATCATCATAAAAATTCCAATGGGAATTTGAAAATTCTACAGTAAAAAGGTATATCATTCTATGAGTGAAAGGAGTGATATGAAGTTATTCAAGTGGAAAGACCAATTTGCTGGCGAATTTAGTTTACTTGTATTATATCAACTGGTGTTACTTAAGTACATATTAAAATATAATTTTTTCTAAGACATACCAGGTGTAGAATGGATTTTGAATCAGGAATTTTACATGAAAAAACAAATATTGAATATTGGCTCCCCTATTAGGTTTAGAGCAAAACGTTGATTATAAAACTTTTCAGCACCCCGAGGAACATAAAGTAAGCCACAGAAAATAATTACACCAGAACTTTCCACTTCAAACTGCCGATTGACTGGACCATATGTTTCAAAATCCATTATAAGCATCCGGTATACAGGGTGAAATAAATCGAAATACATAAATTAAAAAAATGGTAAGACCTTATTATGATTAGACTATTATTATCCCGTTGGATGTCGAATGTGCCTCCCGTTTCGAGAAAATAATTGTTAAAGTTTGGATTTAAAATCAATGCACGCCAATGGATTTAGTTTGTTAAATGGTTTATTCACAAAAATCGGAACTTTATCGAAACTGAAATTGGAGTTTCGCAGTTCATCGCTCTTTAAAATAACAAGGATTACATGCGTTATCCATGTACAAAAAGTGCAAGCAAGATCTCGGCCCTCGTGGTTGTTAAAATGTGCAGAAGTATCTGGTGTTTTTTTACGGACAAAGCGGGATTTACTAGATTTTGTAGAAATCATTAACCTTAGTGGTAAGTAAACAAACAAATTTCAATGAAACGTTTTTTTTTGCGGTTTTTAATTTTAGGAATATCATCTTTTTAACTTTGAATTTATTTTGTTGAGCATTAGTTCCGAGTATTTGTTATTGTCACTGGTCTCTGTTACAATGTTGTTGTTGTTTTGTAGTTGTTAATTAAAGTGGCATTAGATCTGAACCTTAAGCAGTAAATCATTTAGTCATCGAGGACCTAACTAATGAGTTGCGTATAAGTGTTATACAGGATGTCGACACGGTCGAAAGGATGCGTCGTACCTTACGGACGGCGTTGAAACTGGAGAACGCGTTTACCGTTATCATATCCCGACTATCCTTTTTCGTTTTCGGACGATAAAACCGCTTTGGACAAGATGGTTGTCCAATTGATTTATATAATACGCAAATTTCAGGAATATTCTAGTTTTTGCTTTATAGCGCGCCAATAGCTGTGTTCCTACTAAAGATGAGGAGAAGGGTGTTAAGTCCATGCTGATAGTGTAGCCACAGCATAGGAAACAAACAGCAGGCTAACTCCCACTGGCGGGAACACTTCGCGCCGACCGCCGCGCAGGACGCCATCGGAGAGGAGAACGGTTCATAACGTGTCGTTATCGCACAGAGGTGTACTCGGAATATTTTTATCCGTCCGCGTGGCTTGTGTGAATGTCGCATTTGGCAATCCATCCGGCGCCGGCTATTCGCCGCGTGAAAAGATAATATATGCAAGCCGGATGACATGATCCGCCCATTTTCAACCTTTCGGAGAAAGGTGCTTTTAGGTTTATGATGTTTTCAAGAAATGGCCGGATTTTCCATCTGTCCCGTACATCTAATTTATTTTAAAAATCCAAAAATCCTTCAAAAATTGAATTTGGTAGTCAAGATCTTTGAAAGCAAGCGGCATTACATTTCTTTGACGGCGAATTTGTGATAAATTTAGTGTAATTTGTGTACATTTAGTGTAAAAGACAGATTTTTTAGTAATACTGTTAGGTTTGATGGCATATTATTTTTTTACATCACAAATAATATTTGCAGCCGTCAGTTTAATAATAATAATAATTTATAAAAAAATCTTAATTTTTTTTTGCAGACAAATGCCAAAAAGTAGAATTATTATAGCACATCGTTAAATTCAGAAAAAAATGCTTTTTCCAAAAAGGTTTTTTTCGCCCTATGTTGCTATTTAAAAAAAAATATAAGTTAGTTTTGTATCTCGAAAACAAATGACAGTGGCACTATAAAAAAATTACATCAAGTAGATATTATAGACCCCTATATACCTGCAAAATTTGGTTTAGATGCGAATAACAGTTTCTGAGATATTCAGGGGTTTCCATACTTTTGCGCTACCCTGTATATGTATATAGATATTATATACATAAATTACAATTAAAAATTTATTTTTGTAAATACTTTTTTCAAAGATTTTATTTTTAATTTCTGGTGAAGAAAACTAAAGTAGAGTTTATTACGTTGCCCCACTGGCGGTACGTGTGGGTCAAAGCATCAACAAATTCACGGCTGCTATCGCCATTATCCACTCTTATTTGACTTCAAAACAAGCAGTGTTTTTATTGCGGCTATGCTTTCTCCGTTTATATTATTGCTCCTAGGTATTTACTTAGCGGTGATGAATAATTTATTTGAACGCCTGAGGATCGCAGTCCCTGAGGCGACTCGTCTAAAGATTATTCTTAGGAACATTGTTCCTTTTTATCAACAGCATATCGGTATTACACCAGTACGATCATAGTAACAGTTATTAGATCGATCGAGGCGCGGAAAACCTGTACAGACACATATTATAGGCCAACTCCGAAACGCGGGTTGCGTACCTTTGTGGAACCTGAACTAGCCTTTGTCGCTGCGGCTAATCCACCCTCCTCAGAAGTTTATAAGAAGGAAGAAGACAGATTCGCGAAGGAGTCGCTAACGTTCGCTCAAAAAAGCGGCCTTAACAACCTCTTAGAAGCCAAGTTGTCACGCGCACAGGGTCCCATCGGGAACGCTAACGTCCCGTCGCATCACATTGAGCTCTTTCAGGGTACCAAGCCAATCAAGAAACGCTATTACCCCGTTATTCCCCTTAAACAGAAGATCATAGATGACGAGTTGGAGAATATGCTCAAAATAAATGTTATCGAGCAATTTATTTCGGCGTGGTCGTGACCGGTTTATCTTGTAAAGAAGAACGATTCTTATCGTTTCTGTATCTACTTTAGTCAACTTAACGCCGTCACGGAAAAAGACGCCTATCCGTTGCCGCATTCATTAGACATCAAGAGTGCATTTTGGAAGGTAGACAACTTTGTGAGGCTTAGTGAGAACAGAATGCGCTTCTCAGGGAAGCGTAAACGTAGTAAATGGCTACGAACTGTAGTTATAGTCCTCATATAATATGAGGAACTTAGGATTTGTGTTGGTTGACGATCAACATTAACAAATAGCCAAAAAATTCAAATGTAGCCAATCAATTTTTCTTTAAAACATTCAACACTTGGGATCCCACCTGTCCCAAGGGGGCGCTCTTGTTTTAGCCACCGGTAACATTTGTATCAGAAAAGAATGCCCTGTCCCAAGTGGACCAAGGGGGCAATCACCAATACTTGGGACAGTGTAGAGGGTTGACGAAAACATAACGCTTTGTTTTAACGCGTTAACTTTTAATGATCGATTTTACTCCCTATCCATTTTGTCGTACCAGACTCCAAAATCTCTCTCGAAAACCTCATTGACTCATGTCTTGTGACGCCTCTGATGCAAGTTTTATGTTTTTAACACAAAACCAAGCCTGATATAATCATAAATACAAAATAGTAACGCATTGACGGAACGGTTCACCGCATTTATAAATGAATTACTGTTGTTTCGTTTCCACTGAATTACCTCAAAAATAGAAACCTATCTTAAAAATTTTGGCTCCTGAAAGAAGTTAGCCCCGAGTATGTGGATGCCAACCATCTCTGTTCCATAATTTTCTAGAGTATCGTAACTGGCCAGCAATTAATAATGTACTTCGATGTATTAAACCGGCCGCTCCTGCTCCTCTCTTGTGGCGGTCGACTCTCGCGTCCCCGCTACTGTGTCCATAGACCCTGGCACCCCGCTCCTGCCGTATTTCGCCCATGGCTGGAGGTAATTTAATGTTCAGAGTTCAAAGACAGAGGCAAGAATATTAGGCTTACGTCTAGTCCGTAAGATATTACAAACGATCCATCCGCGCGCGCACAAAGCGCGTACATTTGACTAATAACAAGGCCTTACGTTACCGAAATTTGCACTAGGACGGCAGGTAGAATCCCCTTGTTAAATATAGGTTAACAGGTTGTCATTCAAAGTGACACCCTTCATGTTGGGAGGCAACTTTAAAACACTATTGCTTTAAAGGCCCGATTTTACAAGCTTTTTAGTTTCAAAAAGGGAGATTATGATTTAGGTATAATGAAAAATACATTAATAAAATTGACATTTAAAAAAAAAACGAATTTATGGACCTCGCCAGTTAGTTCTACAAACTTTTGCTAACAAAACGTAATTGACTAAAAACAACGCGCTTTGAGTGTGATCTGGAAAACAAGACCAAGCCATGAAGTAGGTACACACGAATGCGAGTGCTATTGTCTTAGGAGCGATTCTGTTCCACATTCATGCAAACGTTTTGCGCGTGGTATCGTATTACAACCGACGCAGTATATCCGAAGAATAGTAATTTTAAATTGTAAGGGTTCCTTTATTGTTTTCTTTTTAGATATGTTTTTTTTGCAAACAAAGGTGTCGATTTCATATCGCCGGCGCAGAGATCTTTGATCAATCGTCACAACCATATCGTGTCCTTCGATGCTTGACATGCGGCCACGTATTCAGACTCGGTAGTCGACAGAGATACTGATCGCTGGCGCGTTGATGTCCAGGAAATGGCTCCATTCGCAAATGTGAACACGAAACCACTTGTTGATCTTTCTGTGTCTCGACATCCAGTATAATCGGCGTGGCAATAACCGATTAATCCAAACGCAAGCCAAGTTTTTCGTTCCCTTCAGGTACTTGAGGACCCTCTTCACTGCAGTCCACTGCGCTGGTCCTGAGTTCGCCAAGAATTGACTCAGAACTTCAACATTGAATGCGATGTCCGCTCGCGAAGCTGTGCTCAAGGAGAGAAGTGCTCCCACGGCTTGTCTATACGGCACTGTCTTCATAACTTCTTCTTGTGCTTTGAACGATGGAGAGTCTTCTTTCTTCGATACTACCGTCTTGTCAATCGGTGTTGATCCCGGAACGCTCGCCTCCATTCCGAATCTCTTCAGTAGATATTTAATGTAGTGTTGCGGTGACACTACTATCTCGTCTCGCTGGCGCTTGATGTGAAGTCCTACATAATAGTCCGTGGCCCGTGCCGCACTTCAAAGTGCTTTTTCAGCTCTTCCATCTCTGCGATTATCATCACTTGCGAAGTGTTCATTAGTCCATCGTTGACATATAGACATAACAATATGACTTCACCATCACTGACACATCTGTACACACAAGGGTACAATCCGCTTGCATGAATCCCCGCCACAACAGATAATTATGAAACTTCTGATCCCATGTCCTGAACGTTTGTTTCAATCCATAGATTGACTTCAAAAGCCGACACACGCGGGCATCTTCTTGGAATCCCTCCGGTTGTTCCATGTAGATGTCTTCTTCTAGTTTGCCGTGCAGGAAAGCAGTCTTTACATCAAACTGATATAGAACCATGTTTTGTAATGTCGCTAACGCTAAGAGTCTTCTCACTGCTGATTCCTCTCTTCCATTCCATGGTTCCATTCGGGCGTCTCTTCAGTTTGAATGCCCATTTGCATGAAACAGGTTTCCTCGCTGGCGGCAACTCGACAAGCTCCCACGTCTTGTTTGTTTCATGAGAACCCATATCTTCTCTCATAACTTGTTTCCAGTGATTCACCACTTCTTCGAGATTAATCGGTTCATCGACATCCATAGCAACCATAGCGCAGGCGAAGTTATTCTCACACTGCGGTGTTTTACTTCTCAAGTTATACGGACAATTAGCTTGAGACCGGACGCGGGCGCTCAATATTGCCGGTCTCTCCACTTCGACTTCCGTGTCTTCCGACTCTCCGCTAGCATCCTCCATGTCTCAGTGGACATACAATGGTTCCACACTGCGATCACACTTGGATAGTGACTTATTCTCGTGAATGATCGCATCTCTCAAAGTAGTGATCTTTCTCGCTCCCGGATCCATAGTCGATAAGCTTTCTGTGTTTCGGAATACCCGACGAAGATATGTCTGGCCGATTTTGCATCCCATTTTAGTCTCTTCTGTTTGGGCACATCACCATCGCAAGCGAGCCGAACACACGAAGATGTTCCACCGAGGGCTTCTTGTCATTCCACATCTCCGCTGGTGGTTTTTGTCGCTTTCCACTCGGTAGGTACTAGATTCGATGTATATGCAGCACAGTTGATGGCTTCTGCCCAAAGCTCCTTTTACAGACCGCGCGCGTGAATCCACGTCCCATCGATTTCCTCAAGTGTTCGGTTCTCCCGCTCTGCCGAACCATTCTGTTGTGAGGTGAATACAACACTTTTTTGATGAACAACGCGGGCGTCTCTCAAGACTTTGCCCATCTGTGCATTCATAAACTCGAGTCCATTATCGGTCCTCAGTGTTCGCATGAGCTGACAGTCCCGGTTTCCAACTTGACAATGTAGTATTTTAAGCGGGCGGTCACCTCTTCTTGGGTCTTTGTTCGCAAGAAGTAGACACACAGATATCCACTATAGTAATTCTTGAAACAGACGACATATCTTGAACCCGCTGGCGAAGACGCTTCCATTGGTCCACATAAGTCCGAGTGAACAAGTTCTTCAGGTCTGCTGGTCTTGCTCTCACTTTAGTGGACAGTCTTCGCACACAATATTATTGAACCTCAGTTCAGATAAACCGGTATGCAACATTCTTCACCTTTTTGGAAGGAAATAAACGCTCACTCCAGTCTAAATTTTTTTCTTTTTTCCTAATGGGTACCGGTTTCGGCCGTTACGGCCTTCTTCAGCCCTGCGTCCTAAATATTCCTATTCTGAACATAATCAGTGTCTTAAAATAATTACATTTTAAAAACGAGAAAAGACATGAATACACGATTATTAAAATTAAGATGGCGAATACACGATTTTAATAATCGTGTATTCATGTCTTTTCTCGTTTTTAAATTGTAATTATTTTAAGACACGGATTATGTTCAGAATAGGAATATTTAGGACGCAGGGCTGAAGAAGGCCGTAACGGCCAAAACCGGTACCCATTAGGAGAAAAGAAAAAAATTTAGACTGGAGTGAGCGTTTATTTCCTTCCAAAATAATATTAAACCTCCAGTGGGGAATAAAATACAATTAACAATTTCTTCACCTTGTTTGCTGATATGTGTCCGAGTCTTCTGTGCCATAACATGGCCTTGCTATCGCGGGCGACACTTTTCATATTCATTCATGTATGCGTCTTTTGACTTTTGACGACGGTAGTATTTTCGAATTCGCTTGTTCGGCCAATGCTTCTACATCGGGTGAAATCTTGTTTTCACTAATTTTTCCTCCATTTTTGCTGACACGACTAAATGCAACGACGAACGTGGACGCGAGAAAACGTAAACAATTTTCGTAACTAATGGCAATATTATTATGCCCTTTCAATTTATCACGACAAAAATTAAAAAGTTCTTAGTGCGTAATTTATTTCCAGTATTGCAGGTATAATAAAAAATAGCGCCCTAGATTGGAAAATTTGATTATTTTGTATAAAAAGTGGCAAAGTAGAAAAAAAATACGAGTGTGCTTTAGACCACACGACTGACGTAAAACTTCAGTTCGCCATTTTGAAAGTGCTCTTAATTTATATAAGTTTATAAATGGAGCTAGAGAATCCTGAATTAATACCGTCTGCAGTATTGGATAATGCATGTTTCAGTTTGTAGTCAGCGAAAGGTCGGCAATCATGTGTCGCGACTAAGATAAGTAGCACAATTGCAGGCAAAATTGACACAGGCCAATGGCTCTGTCGTGAGCAGGGCGGATCCACAACCTAAAAGACGGGGGTTCGGATCCCGTTAAAGCAAAAAAAATTTCTATGAATTAATTATTGTAAAATCGTTCGCTTCGCCCGATCACACTTTTCGTAACGCTTTCGTCACGCATTGACCAGCTTACTTCCCAACTCAAGTGTCCGTAAAGAAGTTTTACTTCAAAAAATACTGTATGATAACTCGTTTATAAAGCATTTTTTCTACTTTGCGTTCGTATTGAGGCTATTACGATACGGTTTTGGGTGTCATAATAGACAAAAACGGTGTTATAATAATTCTACTAACAATAGTATAATTTATTTTTTTAATATTGGCGAACGTGGAAATCCCAGGGCAATCCTAACCTATAATACTTCGCTGTCAAGGTGTCAACTCCAAGTGGCTAGCAGAGGGAACAACAGCCACAGCTGTTGATGGGAATTGGCATTACTATATTGTTGGCACTTGTTTGGTGGCTTCACGTGCTTTTGGGGCACTTGAGTAATTTTGTTGCCTGGTGATGGTCAAGCTGGTAACACAAACAAGTACACTGATGGCGCTTGCCAAAGACTGTAATGCCACTATAATAATTGTGATGTTTGAAGGTGTTTGTGTCTCCGGTCAGTGATGACGCGGAAAAGGGGGTCCACTTGTTTGTGCGGCGGGATTTGATTCCAAACATTTTCTGGATGGGGAGATTTCATAACCTCAAAATGTCAAACTTTTGTGCAGATTTTGTGTTAAGTTTTAAAATATTTAGAACAAACGGATCGTGTTCATCCGTACCTCAATAAAAATGTGTAGAATATTTTGGTATGATCATTTCTATAGAAAATCTTATAGTTTTTTGGGTCGTTTATCCGACAGTCACCCTGAATCATTTATTGACGTTTCAAATTAATTCCTTTTCATAGCCGCCATTAATGCACCTCGCAAATGTGGCCAACTGACCCGAAATTCCTTAGATTGTGAAATTTGATTATTTTGTATAAAAAGTAGAAAAAATACTGTATGATAACTCGTTTATAAGGCATTTTGTCGCACTAACTCTTACTTACTCTTACTCTTTTAACTTTTAAGCCGTGCGTGCGACAAAATGCTTCTTATAAAACTCGTATCATAATATACTATTTTCGCATTTACTCTTTTAACCCGTGCTTCTTATAAAACTCGGATCATAATATACCATTACCTGACGGTACTACGGACACTCGTTATTACGTCCCTAAACACAGACGCAGTCTGTCTAGGTCCTTTTAAGGTGAGCCAAGCAGTGTATAAATATAACATCTTGTCGCTGATCGTCGCGTTTACCAAATTTACGATTCTACTTCCCATTAAGGGACTTACTGGGAGTGAACTTTGCGAACAACTTGATTCAAAAACGATCAAACGTAACGCTTTTTGGCAGACCAGGCCGGATTATTTCAGATAGAGGACAGTTTTACAGATCGAAGATTTGATTTTACATATTGATCCTTGGGTATTGAACATGATTGCTACCGGAGCTTCTCGAGCGAATGGCCAAGTGAAAATAATATCTGAGAACGCTATACAGTTTACTGACTTTTAGAGCTTCAGAAATGGGCGAGCGCCCTACCTAAAATTCAACTGACTCGGAATTCCATTGTACAAGAAACGACCGGCTTCTCACCACCCCGCCGTAACAACCAAAACTATAAAGTTGATGACTACGTCTTTATCCCAAAGACAAGATCATTGAGGTGTTGCCAGGCGACCGTTTCCGTGTTCGCTGATTTAAACGAGGAGGTTGTGCCCCTGGACCGTCTGGGAAGAGGAATTTTTAGACCTTACAGTAAAGAATCTGACAGATAATGAGTTGGCGTAAGTCTTGTTGAGAAATATTTGATTTCAATTTTGTGTAAATGCTGGACGGTTGCCAGGAACCGAGCAGCCTGCGGGGATTTGTTGTTGAAATGCTGGACGGTTATTTGCAAATCGAGGAGCATGTAATAATTGTCAGTGTTACGCTTATATTCATTTTAATCATATACCGGGAAATATGTCACTAAAGTGCGAGCCAATAATGGTTTGACGTTGTCGTAATGGTTAATGTAATGATCATGGAGAATCATGAGATAAACAAACATCGTAATAAACTCATCTTGAGCATTGTTATTGTCGCATTTTGAGAGTTGATTCTGTTGTGTGGTATTAACAGAAGAGCTAGTAGAGGGACCAGATGAACCCGATGAGCCATCGGCATCGCCTCCCCCTGATGTTGGAGCTGATGACATCAATGTACCCGAGAAAGTGTCACTTGTCAGTGTGGCCGTGTTAGCGACACCATTGAATATCAATACTCTCTTAGAGTGTGCCAACGATATATATATATATATATATATATATAGACATATACGGCGGCAATGTCAAGCCCAAAATGCTATGTTGGAAAGTAATACCAAGCCCGACACCTACTTACGAAGCCCGACTTTAACCTGAGAGGGGTAACTTTTTGTTGACATACAAATAATTCTATGTTTCTCAGATTTTACGAAACCACACATGCTCTGCTTACTATAACAATCCCGTTTGTATAAAAAAATGTTTATCACGTATTATACGAAGCCAAGCGGTGTTGCCAGCATTTCCACCACAAATGTAGACTAAATTAATATTGTATGCTGACTTATTATTCCGTGTTCTTCAAATACAATAAACAAAATTGTATTTTTTTTAAGTTTTTCTTAAATTATTTGTTTGGAATCGGGCACCTGTATTTTCTTGGCAATATATTGATAATGAATAATAATAATGAATGATAATGACAGCAAAATTATTCATAAAGGTAGTTCCAATTTGTTTTATTTACCCGACGTCCCACAGGTAGGTGCAGAATAACAGGAGCCAACTGGTGAGGCCTATCAAGTACAAATTATTTATTGCTATAATATTTAACTGGGTAAACAATTTAGGCCTTTGTCATTTATAAACTAGAAAAGTACTGTTTATAAAACTAACAACTTACTAAAGTCCAAAGTTTTGTGCCTCTTATCTCATTATTTACAACATCCCCTTCTGCCTCCCCTCATACCATCTCACGAATTTTTCATAGCAAATATTGTGTTTTTTTAGGCCTCCGTCTCAATTTAGTTATTTTCCAGTCGTCCAAATCGGCTGGAAAACGATATTTGCCTGCCTAGGCTAGAAAATGGAAACTATGGATTTTCAATGCAAGCTTTTATGTTTGTTGGATTTGTCACCGCCCCGAATAGCAGAATAACTACCATTAAAACATCGGAAAAATTACAGGGGGGAGCCTTGGTATAGGACAACGACAATAACAAAACCCCCTTCAACAGGGGGGCCCAAGGGGGCCCTTTAAGACATGGGGGGTCCTTTTGACATGTGGAGCCCTTGAAACAGGAGGGCCCAAAGGGGCTATTTGAGACACGAGGGCCCCCATGCGTTATGAGCCCCCCCTTAGACTTGTGGGGGGCCTTGCGATATGGGGGCCCAAGGGGGCTCTTTGCGACACGTGGGCCCCCATGAGGCATGAGGCCCCCCTACAAAAGTGAACAATGAAAATCTTTTGTCGGCCGAAAAAGTTTCGTTTATCACAAGACCCGAAACTGTTTTGCAAGTGCTTGCACTTGTGAAGTCTCGGCTACGCCTCGCCTCCACAAACTGTGCTCGCACTTGCAAAATGACATTTTCTGGCCTTGTAATAAAATATACTATTTTATTAACAAGAAGAATGTCCTTAAATCCAAGTGGAGTAAATTTAAATTAAAATTTAAATATATCTATGTCGAACTCCACAAACTTTAATAACTGAAGGATTACTAATGGTACATGTTTCGGCAGAATGCTTCTGCCATCATCAGCCCTTAAAGAATATAAAAAATTATGACCTGTCATAATCTCCAACTGACCGATTGACTAATGGTATTGGAATGACAACCATTTTTTGACTTAAAAATTTTGAAATTGGACTGAACACGAGAGTGAGCTCTAGTTTTTAAAGAAAAAAGATCAATAAATGGTTGTTACTTCTCATCCATTTAGTCAGTTGATGAGATACCTAAGAATTTGTCATAATTTTTTATATTCTTTAAGGGCTGATGATGGCAGAAGCATTCTGCCGAAACATGTACCATTAGTAATCCTTCAGTTATTAAAGTTTGTGGAGTTCGACATAGATATATTTAAATTTTAATACTATTTTATTGCTCATGTAGACAAACAGTATCTTTGCAACCTCGGTTACGGTTGCAAAGTAACGGTTTGCCCATTTATTAATTTGGGTGCTCAAAGTTTACTTGTCGCACGCAAATTATCCTTTGCACACGCAAATTCAGATAAACAAACTACTGAAAACTGAATTTGCCCCTGGAGTCCAATTTTATATTGGAATTTATTCCGCATTCGCAATAAAAAATAGTATGTCCAACTCGTGCGGCGTTGTCGATTGCCCCCTCAAGCGAATGAGCGCACTCACTTCGTTCGTGCGCTCAACTTCGCTTTCGTGGGCAATCGACAACTTGCCGCACTAGTTGCACAATATACTATTGTATTCGTTTTGTGAAACACATAATGCGTAATGAAATACATAGCAACATACATAAATTTTGCATCGTATGTATTTAATTTGGCAGCTGTCAACCTAACCTCAAAATCTGATGTAAATTTGTACTTTTTCTCATTTTGCGGGAACGAATACAAAAAAAAAAAACACTATTCAATACTCGTGCCCTGTCACTTTTCAGGGGCTCGGCCTCATTGCGGCCCCCGGCATTCGCCTCGGGCTGCAAAAATTCGCCCTCGGCCCTGAAAAGTGTAATGACAGCGCACTCGTATGAAATATACTATTACTACCGTCCAAGAACTGTTATTTATTAAAAATAATTACGATAATTTAGGGTAAAATGAAGCTTCAATAAAGGCTTCAAGAGGGAATAATTTTGGTGCAAACAAGTTACTTTGTCGCGCGGGTGAGGCCTGTAAGAACAAAATAATTTGTTTAATTTTGAGATTTATGCTAAATACTACTTTAAACTACTTTCTAAGTCAAGTTTAGACAACAAGCTCTTAAAAACAAAATTATTGCTAAAATTTCGGAACTGAAGCGTTTCGGTAAAATTTTTAAATATCGGCGTTTTATAACGCCTATTTACAGCCAAATTGTGCTAAAATACTTACAAAGACATTTTTTACATGTTATTGCTCAATTAAAAGTTAAGATGGTTTGATGTCTCCAACAATACCCTAAATTCTAAAATTAATAGAGTATGTTCTTAACAACTCTCCTGCGCTTATTGGCGTGGAAATCAAGTCAAGCTTTTGTCCGTACAAAGAAAACAGTACAAACAAGCGTTTTATAGAAAATTTACTGTGACTTAAGCTATTTATTTAGTAAAATACTATTGATATTTTAACTAAAAATCCTCAACTGTCGAAACGGAAAAAAAATCGGAACTGAAGCGTTTGGCTGAAATTTCTATTATTTATTTATTTTAAAGACACGTATTTGCACATTTGACAACAGTGTTTATTACAGTCCCAGAATGGTTATTTATACCACATTAAATTTGTAGGGACTTGGTAGTTTACATATCTATATAATAAAAGTCGTGTTAGTGCAAGTCGGACTCGCACACGAAGGGTTTCGTACCACCGTACAATCTATCTAATCTAATATATTTAAACGAGCAATTCTTGTAAATTTATTTATTTATTTATATATTTTGCGGATCTCGGAAACGGCTCTAACGATTTGGATGAAATTTTGTATTCAGATAAAGTTTTGCTTTTTAAGTCTACCTATGTAGTTGGATTTCTTGTAGAAACGCAATTTTACACAAAAATACGGTTTTTTAAGATCCTTTATCCGCTGTCATACTGACAATCATCTGACAATTTCAAACACCTTGGTGATGGTGATGAATGAGAGCGGGAACGCGTGTGAATGAAACGACTGCGACTAGCGTAGTAGGAGGTATTACGGCAGTTCAGATGGTGGCTACGCCCCCCTGTCCCAAGGATATCTCAAGGAGGCTTGTCTGTCTCAACGGGCCCCCCATGGGCCCTCCTTTCTAAAGATTTCAAGTCAATTAAATTTGTCTCATACATAAATCCTATTTTAGAACTAAACAAATTCAACTTTCGACTTCTATAATTATGTTGATAACCGATGAGGCCCCCTCGGGCCCGCCTGGTGCGAGGGGCCGCTCCTCGGGCTCGCCTGTTTCGATGGGCCCCCTCTCGGACCCCCCTTTTGGGGGGGATCGAGTTTCCCTGTTTCAAAGGTGCCCTCGGGCCCCCATGTTTAAACGGGGGGCCCTCGGGACGCCGTGTTTCAAGGGGGGCCCCTCCGGTCGCCTTGTTTCAAGGAAGCTACCTCGGGCCCTCCGGTTTCAAGGGTTGCCTAAACTTCGGAGTCATGAGACGTATCGTATATTATGACGTATCTCAATACTTTTTCGGAAAAAAACACAATTGTCCAAAAAGTACCGAGAGAAGCTCGGTCGCCAGGTACTACTTATTTAACACTACATTTTTTAATTATTTTTATTATCTGTTGTTATTGCGGCCATAGTTGTCCGCATTCTGTGAAAATTTCAAGTGTCTAACTATTACGGTTCAAAAGATACAGCCCTGTGACAGACGGAAGGACCGACAGCCGGACAGCTGAGCCTTAGTAATAGCACTCTTGGGGTACGGAACCCTAAAAATGAAATGCTGTACCTACGTTGGTAAGCGCAACACTTGAGAACGGCTGGACCGATTTGGCTATTTTTTTTAGAATCCCCGTAATGGTCCAGGTCAGGTTCTTACGGAAATAAAAATTGGGAAAGATTTGCCGGAAAATTGGAAAATCTTTATTTCCTTAAAAACATTACCTAGACTATTACGAATAGGTACTCAAAAAAAAAATTGCCAAATCGGTCCACCTGTTCTCAAGTGATGCGTTTACCAACGAATAGCGTTTCATTTTTATATAATAGACTGGAGAAGTCGTGACGTCAGTGAGAGTGGGGACTTCTCAAAACAAACGCACGTGCTAGTGACGTGTCAACAGCTGGCTGGAAATAGTGAGGTTACTGTCATTCGCTGTAATTTTTGTTTTCATTTACTTTACGTTTCATTCAAGTGTGGTTAGCTTTAACCTCCCTGGGTTAACCCACGTTTAACCATGACTACAAAATGTGTTCTTAAACCCAGAAAATGAACGTTGATTTAAACCACTTTTACATAACCTCAAATGCTCAAAGCATGAAATGGAAAGGAAAGGTTTGGAAAGGTTTTGGTTCCCCCACCAGTGACTCTATAAAAATGTAATGCTGTTCGTTGGTAAGCGCATCACTTGAGAATGGCTGGCCAGAATTGGCTAATGTCTTTGTTAATATTTGTAATATAGTCCAAATAAGATTTTTACGAAAAGCAAAAATGGAAAATTTACCCGGAAAATTCGAAAATTCGGGAAAAACAGAAATACACTGCACGTGCGTAAATGTTGAAATGGTGTATTTGTAGGCGTATCACTTGAGAACGGATGAACCCATTTCGCTAATAATTTTTTCCTCATATTCGTCATAGTCCAGATAAGGTTCCTACGGAAATAAAAATTGTAAAAGTTGCCCGAAAAATTGGAAAATTGTAAATTTTGTTTTGTTCGTTCTGCTCCCGGGATGTGAGCTTTTTTTATAAGTTTTAAGTTGTCATAAAAAATGTCTCCAAAATTTAGTTGTAATTAAAGCAATGGTGTATTGAAGGGTTAAAAAATAGTTTTAAGGATGCTTTTAAAATTTGGCCTTGTTTAAAACAATCTAAAAATTATAAACAGTGTCAAATATTGAAAAAACACCTTCTTTTTAAGTTTTTAATCCATAAATACACCTTTGCTTTACAATCAAATTAAAAACACAACACAATTTAAAACAGTGTGTGTAAAACACACCCCTAAAACAATTATTTTCAACCATAAATACACCCTTGCTTTTATTACAACCAAATATTAAACATAATTTAAAAGGGTAAAAGGGTACCAACATTTTAAATAAAAAAAAACACAAAATTAACATAATCCGCCTCCGGAAAAATAAAAATCTGGCAATAATATCCCATTTCAACGCACTGTTGCGCCTAAACGGTTCACCCGACAAAAAAATATGGTAGGTTAGACCTGTTAGACCCAATTCGTATTCCACCTCAAAAAACATAAAGTATCAAAAACCCAGAACTAGTAGAAAATTTGTTAAGCAGGACACCTAAAACCTTTTGTGACTGGAATGATGGGTTCAAAAACCGTTTTAAGGGCGTTTTTAAATATCTGACACTGTTTATAATTTTTAAATTGTTCTATAAAAAACGTTTTAAAAATTTGGTTGTAATCAAAAAACGGAGTATTTAAGAGTTGAAAAAACGTTTTAAGGGTGTTTTGACATTAAAATATAATTTTAAAATTCTCAGATAAGAGCTTTCTGAATTGTTACCGCTAAATCATCTTTTCGCTCGTAGCGTTAAATATCTCCAATATTACATTAAATGAATAATCGAGTGAATGCGCTGTTGTCACATGAACGGGATTCCTATTATGCATTAAACATCTTAAGGTCGGGCATCATCGACAAAGTATCTGCAGTAAATATACAGTTTTATACAAATCTGTCGTGCGCCCCCTACAGTGAACTTCAAAAACTAAACGTGTGTATTTATCAAAATTACCGTATCTAAAAACAGAAAGTCGGGAATAGGGTTAATCTACAGACCGCCATCAGTATCATACACTGAGTTTGAACATGTTGGAACAAATATTTCAACGCTGCTACCTGAAGTTGAGTATCTCATGCTACTTGGAGATTTCAATGTTGACTATAAGCAAGTAGAAATGAGTTCTTATAAGTTTCTCAAGAAAATGTTAGATCCTTACAACTTGTCTCAGATTGTCAACCAACCCACAAGGGTTGCAGCAGCAAACTCAACGTTAATAGACCATGTCTATGTGAACGATGACCAGTCTTCGATAACGGTGCAAGTCGAGAACATGAACCAAATACTAAATAGTGACAACAAACCAGTTAGTGACCATTGCCTTATATATTGTGAAATGCCTTTCACGAAGACGGAGCCTACAAAACCAACTAAAAGGTATGTGCGATGCTTGAATCGGATAAATTTGAACCAGCTTCATGAAGACGCCCTACAGCTTCCAATCGAGGCTGTTCTCAGCACGGCTGATGTAAATGAAAAACTTCAAATATTCAATGAATCAATAACCGAACTATTCGATAAACATGCTCCATCAAAACTGATAACTTCGAAAAATCCTAGACCCGAATGGTTAACTTATAACATTTCTGAAATGATCAAGGCAAGACAGAAAGCTTTTGTTGCATTCAAACGCAACAGGAGAGCAGCGAAATGGCTATTTTACGTCGAAGTAAGAAACGAGGTCCGTAAAGCCATCCAGCGAGAAAAGAAAAGCTATGCTGATTATAAACTGCAACACTGCAGGGATGCTAAAAAGCTATGGCAGGGTTTAAGATCGCTAGGAATAAAGAAGAAAACTACTGGGACGATACCAACACATCTCTGCAATGCGGATCTTATAAACAACTTCTTCATAGAAGTGTCTAAAATGGACTCGACTTATCTGGCAGAAAAAATCCGTTACTACAATGCTCATCAGCACCACAGCGTCGTGAACCAATTCCACCTGCAGCGTGTAAGTGTTTGTGATGTGAAAAAGGCTCTTCAAACTAATTTCTGAATTTTGTCTATCAGCATTAACTGATATTGTAAATTGATACACATAGATTTCCAGATTCCTGGAAAAAAGGTTTAATTACGCCGATGCCGAAAGTGTCACAACCTGAAAAAGCATCTGACTTAAGGCCGATTTGTGTGTTACCTGTCCTTTCAAAGGTTTTGGAGAAAATAATATCAGACCAAATCAGAACGTACCTTGAGCAATTTAAAATTTTACCACACAGTCAAGCGGGTTTTAGACCAGGTAACAGCACTGCTACAGCCTTAATCAATGTAATTGACAGCATACTAAAAGCTTATGATCAAGGTATGTTAACAATGTTAGTACTTTTGGATTTCTCCAAGGCCTTTGACACGATTAGTCATACGCTATTGTTAGCAAAGTTGCACTACATTGGGTTATCAGCCAACTGTGTACAATTTATGCAGAGTTATCTAAATAATCGTTACCAACAAGTGGTGATAAATACAGCTTTAACAGTGTGTAGCTCTAATTTTAAGCCAATTAGAAGTGGGGTGCCTCAAGGCTCGATACTTGGGCCACTCTTATTTATTATATATGTATGTGATCTTCCATTGTTTGTAAATAATGTCAATGTACAATGTTATGCCGATGACATTCAGATATACAAATCTTTTCTACCAGGTGACATAGTCAATGTTGTTAACTTAATTAACGAAAATTTAGAAAAGTTGTCAGAAAGATGTGAAAAACAGTGTCTGAAGCTAAACCCTGTAAAAACACAGGCTATATTATTTGGCTCTAAAAATTACTGTAAAATTCTCTCTGAGAATATTTTCTTGACTGTAAATAACTGTGATATTAGCGTAGTGTCTGAAGCCAAAAACTTAGGTTTAATAGTGGACAACGAATTCGATTTTTCTAGTCATATAAGTACCATCTGTAAACGTTGCTATGGTATACTGAAATCATTATATTCTTTAAAAGGTATGATCAGCATAGAACTGAAACTTAAACTCTGTGATACTCTAATTCTAAGTCATATCAGTTATTGTTTAGTACTTTACGGGTCCCTCATCACTAATGCCAATTTTTAAATATTACAAAAAATTCAAAATTCCTGTTTAAGATTCTGCTTTAATGTCAAACGTTTTGAACATATAACACCGTATCAACGAAGATCTGGGTGGTTAAATATCCGAAATAGGTATCAGTACTTTTTAACATGTTTAGTTTTTAAAATTGTTAAGTGTAAACAACCCAAAAATCTGTACGATAAAATTATTTATAGAAAAGAAATTCATAATCGAAACACTCGTCAAGCTGAAATGTTGCAAATTCCTAAACATAATACTGAAATGTTCAAATCGTCCTTCAGCTACTTATGTCCAAAGATATATAATGATCTCAGTGAGGAGCTTAAACTCTGTGACTTTAATTCTTTTCATGTTAAAGTAAAAAAGAATATGCTAGATGGTCAATAAGCCAATAATAATTCTATTCTGGGCTCGAATGAAAAACAGTGTTTCTACTGACTTCGTGTCCTTTTGCAGCGTTATGTATTTTGTATGTTTGTTATGTATTTTGCTTGATGTATGTCTATATTGTTTGTACTATATGTTGCTGCAAATAAACTTTATTTATTTATTTATTTATTTATTTAAATAGTGTTACATACGTGAAAATTGGGAAATAGATTCTCTTTTAAAAAATACCGGACCCGTGTTTGACGATTTTGGAAAAAAATTACCAACGGCGAGAAAAGGGTAGCGTGGATTTGGGGTGCTTTTTCACAAAATTCCCATAACTTGAAGATCGAGAATGTTACAGACGTGAAAATTGGCACTGGGACTCTCCTTAAAAAATGATTAGACCAGTGTTTGACGATTTTGAAAAAAAAAGTACCAACGGCGAGAAAAGGGGAGGGTGGATTTGGGGCTGATTTTTCTCAAAATTCTTATAACTTGAAGATCGACAATGTTACAGGCATGAAAATTGGCACTTGGACTCTCCTTTAAAAATAACTAGAAAATATTTAGAAACCACAAAAAAGGGGCGTAAATGGAGAGGGTAGTTTTCCACAGAATTATCCTAACTACAAAACAGACAGTATAGCATTAAAATATGTAAAAGTTTGGATGTAGATTCTCCTTTTAAAAAGACTGGGCCCGTGATTGACTAAAAAAAAAATACTTTTTGTTATTTTTTTATTAAAAACTGCTTTAAGCCGTTGTACCAATTCCAAATATAAGCGCCAGTAAAGCCGACCCCAACTTACGCGAGCAAAGCCGCGGGTAATTGCTAGTATACGTATAAGTATAATTTATATTTTGTGTTATAAGTTTTCATAAATAATAATTCAAGAATTTAAATTGATTTTGATTATGAAGATTTTATTTATATGCTAATATTCCAAGTTATTTTCATTTTCATACACATTTGAAATTACTGTGTTTGATTCTAAATAATAAATAATAAGCAAACATGAAATAATTTACAATTTTACCCTCCGGCGCGGCGTGACCGACAGTTGTACGCGCCGTGGATACGCGTATAGAGTTGCTACATAGGATTCAATAATTAAAAGATAGCATGTACCTAACAGTCGCAGTTTGGTAAATAAGAAACTTTTTAGTGTGCTAATAGGATGTGGTTTTTCAGTGTCAAATAACCTTAAAGCTGTGCTCGTCGCCAAGTAATTTTTCTTGGACAAACGTGGGTTTACTTCAAATGGAATCCGAGACTATCGTGACAGGATAGTGCATTTTGTGTTAAATGACAAAAGATGCTATTTTTATCTTACTTGCTCAAGGTGAAAACGCCTTCACGGACAATGAAACTCATTTATTCGCCTTCAAAACATTTACTCATTACCAGGGGACAATGAATGGGAAAATTTAAAAAACTTTATTTTGTCCAGTCAATTAGAAACGAAGAAAATGTAAATGTTATCGTAGTTCCTGATTATACAACTGAATGGGATAATTTTAGCCAGGAGCGAGGACTGGGACAGACTTTATCGGCCCTAGAATAAATTTAGACACACTTAACTTTCAGAGCATCCCTACTACCCGTACTACCACGATGCAATATCTGCCTGAATATTTCTCAAAAAAAAACATATTTTTAGAAATTACTTTGCCAGTACGACATGCCACTGTTCGTCACATCCATACTAATATTATAAGTGTAAAAGTAACTGTCTGTCTGTCAGCTTGAACCTCGAGGATACTTTTTGCCTTCTGTCCCTTACTCTGCTTACTTCTTCTAACCCACGCAACGGATTAATTAAGTTATGAGGCACCAAAAATTATGATTGAGGTGTCATTCGATTCGTAATTGCACCAACAATTTCTTAAAAAAATTATTGGTAAAAAACGCCTTTATTAATCAACTTTTTTTGTTGTTGCTAAATATTAAAATTAAGAAACCGTTTTTTTTTTAATCATTTCATCATTTAATTAATCATTTTTAATCATGAATTTCCATTACGGATTAGATTAAAAAAAAAGATTTGAAAATCATAAATAAACAATGCATTTGTTTATAACAATTTTTCAAACAATAGGAGTTAAAAATTAAAAAAATATATATTTTTATATTGCTTTCAGCAATAACAAAACATATCAGTAGAGATAATAGAAAAAAAAAGTTTTTAATTTTGCTAAGCCTTTGATTGTTAATATAAAAGTGAGTTAATATAAAGTTTTTATTTTTCCAACTTGGATATTTTCTAAAGCCTTCAAGGAACAGCTCCAAGAAAGGAAAAAAATTCCAGGATTTTAGTTTAACAATTATCAGGGTTTGTATGTTAACTTTTAACAAGAACAATTACCGTAATTAACAAATGGATTGTTAATAGAAAAATTGAGGTATTTTTTTTTACCGACGGATTATTGTTTATTGATATGTCCAGATAAAACCTAAATGTTTTTACTCCTTAATATTAATATTTACTCGGTCAAAATAATTTTTTCTTGTTCAGGTGTCCGATCGGCGCGGACGGGAGCTGAGCCGCGCGTTTTTGCCATTTTTCGCCGCTAAATTAACATGATAAGTATTGCCGGGACAATTCCAGGAGATGGGACTTTTTTTGGAAAATTTCCTGCTCTTTAAGGATCTTTTTTCAAATTTTGGATATCTCAAACAGTTTTTGAAATATTTGCAAGAAACGTAACCACCTTATTTTTGTTTACTTAATTGTTTATAACTTTAGTAATTTCTATTTGCGGATATTGATTTTCAACTAAAAATTCTTGGTGCAATTACGAATCGAATGACACCTCAATCATAATTTTTGGGGCCTCTTAAGTCGAATTTCAGAAAAAGGCACTTGTGAACCAGACTAGTGTGCATATCATGTAGAACGTGACTCCTTCAACATTTAGAATCGCGATATCTCAGGAATGGTTATTCTTAGAAAAAAAAGTATCGGACCATTTTTGTAGATAATTTTAAGATCTATAATTTTTGTCTGGGCTAGTTTTTTGATAAAACCGTTTTCGAAAAAAAATCAAAAAACCTAAAATTTTGACCTTAGACCCTGAATAACTTTTTTAGCACCCATGGGATCGATGGGGACTTTTGACACTTTGTTTCTAATGGTGTACCCAAGGTCTCCACCAAAAATGTAGATCTGTGGGAATTCTTGTTATTTGACCACTATTTTTATGACTAATTTGACCGGACTATAAAATATTATGTAATATTGATATAATCTGACAGAACTTTTTCAGACATTTCCCGTTTTATTTTAAGCCAACCTTATCTACCATCACGCTGTCGCGGAGCAGTGAAAGTGACAGCTTTAGTTTTGAGCAATGACAGTTTTAGAGATAAAATGTCACTCATCATTTTTCGTGAAAATAATCTTACTTTGTTTTACTTAATTTTTTTGGGCGTAGCAACGCGCACCGGGTACCAGCTACAACTAGTTATTGTATAAAATCATCTAAACGTGTCAAATTTAGTTTTTAATTCTGCTATAATTTCAAGTTCAGGGCATTAATAGCGGTGCATTAATAACTTGCTGGGTTTCGTTTTGAACTCATGCAATTTAGTAATAACTGACAGTGTATTTATTTCTAAAAAGAACGATGTCACAAGTAAAATACATTTCTGATAGAAAACCACGATAACAAGAGGTCAGGAAAATTTAATTAAAAACTCGAAAAAATTACTGCTTCTAGAGTAGAATTCAATCAAGAACTTTATCGTGCTCTAGTAGGTTGAGAGGAAATAAATAAACGATGTGATGCTACGCCGGCGGCAGTCACATCGAAAGAAGCGTCGTTTACGATAAACGCGGCAAATCTTGCGTGGTGAAATATATCACATAAAAGCAAAAAAAAAACATACCTGTGTCTCCCTTGATATCATCAGGATGAGGCGAAATCCTGTTGAAAGCTGTTGTTATCCGAATGTCCTTCGTCTACCTGTGGTACAATCGAATCAGGATGGCTACATTTGGCTCTAGGCACTGCTGGAGTTCCAGCAGCTGTTATTACCGTTTCACACGACTGTATCAACTTCCGATTGCTGAATCGGAAGTAACCCAACAAACGTTCCTTTGAAGACCTGGAACAGTTTAATTCCCAAGTTTTAATTATGGAAACTGTAAAGTTCATGTAAAAATGTGAGCACTGACCTGTTCATCTGCCATGCGATATATAGGATAGGCGTCGAACATGTAGGCGCAAAAGCCACCCACACAAACATGGTGTATGAAATATCGAATTTCTTGTTGTTGTCATATGTTTCAGGAAGCACCAATCGAGCGAGACGGAGAATCATCAACGGACACAAAGAGATTCCGTACAAAGTTACCATCGGTACTAAATAGCGTTGTGTGCGTTTCTCCTTTGCGAAATCCAGCTCGGGTTCTTCGGTTTCGTATCTTATACGTCCGCTCTCTTGATCTCGGTAGCTGCTGCGGCTATATTGACTTGACCGGTCACACTCCCCACGACTACTTCTGAAAGTTAGAAATGTGTTATAGATTTGCCGAATGCCGATATATTACTACGTTGTAGTGGATACTGCTTTTGCACATTTTTTTAGTTCAACGTTTGCAATATCTGCATACATTTTATGTTATAGGAAGAATTACATTTTTAACATGCTGTGTGAAGATATTAACAATTAAAATCGGTCTAATACGTTGAGCTAACTCTCTGAGTCAAACATTGGACCTAATAAAAGCTGGTTACACTTGTATTATCGAAAAGTCCCATGCCATCTTATTTGGTGCACGCCTTCGTAAATTTGTAGTGTTGTTCAATTGTTCAATAATTAACTAATTGGATAAATGAACATTTTTTAAATTTTGTTTTAGCGCTCTCCACGCGTGAGACTGGCATTAATCGGAAAATCAAATCTGTGAATCAAGGAAATACAAAGAACCTATCGCGAAGTACAAGTTTAAAGAAGAAGTCTACCCCAAGTTAACAAGTGTTCAACAGTTTCCAGAGAGCCCCAACGTTTTACTTCATTTTGTGCAGAAGAAGTTTTTGCTGCGGCACTCTTCCAGGAAGATAAGGCTCATTTTTACACTTTGGAGAATTTTTTGAGAACAGAAGCAGTAACGAATTTTACGTTTTTTAAAGAGGGTTTTGTTTTGTTTTAATTTGTACAAGTTGAATAATAAGTATTAATTATAATTAATTAATAAAAAAAATTGTATTCGTTCTGTGAAATACGTAATCGTGAAAATAGTATAACAAAGTAGTTTATATAGACTTTTCCGCTTATATATTTAATTCGACAGCTGTCAAACCTAAGCTCAAAATTTTATTAGTGTTAATTTTTCTTCATTTTAAACAAATTAAAAAAAAAATACTTGTGCGCTGTGACTTGGATGAGCACTCCTGGACCAAAATGCGGGAGGAGCTGAATAGCAAACCATACCTGAATCTCTCCAGGGTGATGTTTAAAGCCCTGGGGAGGAGCAGGCAGGCATCCGAAGGGATGGAGATTGAGGATATCGTGCTGATTCAGGACCATGGGTATATGGGGACTAGATCAGAGGACTTAGGATGGGGAACGAATGGGAGCTTTTAGCACCAGGAGGAGGTCGTCCAAAAGCTTGCATTCTTGCAAAAACAAGAACAAACATACTGCCACTGTGGGGGCTTAGTGGTCAGGCCTCATGGCAGGCAAGATAAAAATCACCATGGCAAGCAGCGAGAGGACAACCCCAAACACCAGAAGTTAGACGACTGGTAGAATACTGGGAGGAGACTACCACGCATCTGGTGCTCTGTGGTGATTCCAACGCCCACCATATAGTGTGGGGAAGTTCAGGGACCAACGGAGGTGAGTCATTTAGAATTCATTATTAGTATTAATTAGAAATAACAAGTAGTTAACCGCGGTAATGAACCTACCTTTGTCACCGCGACAAGGCATGAAGTTATCGATATAACCCATATCGCTTTCGGATCACAGGTAGGTACGTAAGATTCGATATTGAATCCCTGCCGGAAACGGTGGAAAAGTACAGAAATCCAAAAACCTGCGACTGGGAACTCTACAGAGAGGCACTAGTCCAGGGGTGGAAGAATGTCCCTCGAGACCTCAAACTTAGGAGGGAGTTGAAATAATACACGAATGCATAACAGCAGGCATTAGGAGACCTTATGAGAACAAGTGCCCACTCAGAGAGAGAAAGGTCAAACGAAAGACCAAGTGGTGGAACCGTGAACTTTCTGAGATCAGAAGGGAGGTACGGAGATCGTTTAACAGGGCCAAAACCTCTGGAAGATGGGAAGAATACAAGACTTCCCGTCTAGAATATGGTTACGCCGTGAGGGAGGCAAAAAAAAACTCATGGAGGAGGCACTGCGAGGAGATCGAAAGAATTCTGGAACGTGTCAGACTCCAGAAAGCTTTGCTGAGGGACAATCGGGGTAAGATTGGAACTCTGCAAAGACCTCATGTACGATACACTGAATCGAGTGAGGAGTCTCTGGAACTCCTTGGCTTCAAACCCTATCTAAAATACATCACCACTAAGGTTACTCGGGTCCTATGGGCCTGTAGAGGCATGGTGGGCAAGAAGTGGGGATTAAAACCAGACTGGTTTACTGGCTCTACATCAAGTTTATAATTCCCACGGTAAGATACTATTCGATGATTTTGTAGCATAAGACGTCTGGAATAGTAATTTACGTATAGAGGGTCGAAAGAAAGTGTTTACGCCAGAGGACGATTTTGAGGCCCGACGAAGGAGGACTCTTGGAGAGATGTTCCAACTAGCAAATCTCTCTCCTGGCCTTCGCCAAACACAAAAACATAAATTCCGATAAAATTAGACATCTTTTTAATTTTTTTGAAATATTACAAATTTGAACTTTAGCGCCGTTTTTATTTATTTTTTCCTTATATACAGGGTCTATCAGAACTGGCGGACCAAAATGATATCATGGATAAACGATCTTCTGGAGATGAGGAGAAAAAACTTAAAAAAAAAATACATCTTTGTTGGACTTTAAAATAAGAACGTTTTTAATTGACCAATCGCGTTGTAGATGTAAAATTGCCTTAAAAATGTATTGTTAACTATAGAAACAAATCTGATTGTTGAAAAACATAATGACTATTATGTCATAATAAAGTATTTGTGACAGTCATAAACGTCATTCAAAACGTTGATTTGGGCTTTCATTTCATTTAATAATTATAATTATGTTTAATCCGGAGGAATATTTTGATATGGTCCTGTTATATGGAGAGTGTAATCACAGTGCAACAGCGACGGTTCAGGAGTACGCAGTTTTCCAAATAGGGAACAACCTAGCAGAAATTGCTCCAAGAACTGCGAGAACCGTTCACAATGTGTGATTTTTGAAGAGGAACCTGAAACGAGCATTAGTGTTGTGGCTAGTAATTTTCATATGTCCACCTCTTCTGTTGAACGTATTCTTAAAGACGAAAAAATGCACCCATTTAGATTGAGTTTATTATTTTATTTTGTTGGTCCTAAATAAACTTGTCAAAAATTTTAATGAGAAATAACCTAAAAAATTACGTCAGTGTAATAACAATGCAAAAAAATTTCAAATGCATCCATAGTTACAAATAAAGCAGGAGAAACTAATTTACAGGTAACTTAACATCAGCAACACGATTCGTTAGTTTAAATCGTTTATTTTCTGATCACTACTAAAGATAGATTTTTTAAAACATTTTTCCAATTAGTCCCAGAAGATCGTGAATTCACCGTGTCATTTTGGTTCGCCAGTTCTGATAGACCCTGTATATATATAACCTATTAAGTATTTGATAACGTTGAAATCAGAATAAAAAAAAATAATAAAAAACCTATGCGAATGTAAAATAAAGAATATAAGTTTAAATAAATGAATCGTTAAAACAATCCAAGTAACATTTTGCAAACTTTTCAGGAAACGAGAAAAAAGTTTCACTTTAACAGCCTATAGCAAATTCATCTACAATTAATTGTGCACTATTAGTCGTAAGTTTTAGCATACAGGATATGGTACTTGGATGTTTTCTGCAACAATCTGAAAAACTGAAAAACAAAAATGGCCAAAAATGTCACTTGGCGTGTTTTAACAATATACGATTCAAATATATTAGGTGAAGGAAGTGTCACATGAGATTGATATGATGAAAACATTAATGAACAGTAAAGGTAGCCACAACCGTCGTTCTTTTTTGTCAGTTTTAACCGCAGGGGTAAAAGGTTCAAACCCGGACTAAGTATTTTTACTATTAAAGTATTGATCATAAAATTCGAAAAACGCTCGAACTGGTCGATTTTTGTTTTTAAATTGCCATCTTTTGATATAAAAATTTTGGTCATGACGTCATGTATTTTTTAACTACATATGACACGGTCATCATTTTTTTTTAAATGGTAATCCCAACTTTTTTCGGGTGTACTTTTCAATTCTCTATTCAGCAAGAGTAAAAACCTTGCAAAACTTTTTTTTGAAAAAGTTACGTTTTACTTTAAAAATAATGTTTATATTCCTTGAAAAAAATTAAAAAATAATAAATATCGAAAGCAAACAACCAAAAATGATAAACCGTTTAATAAAATTTTACGCAAGTGCTCAAATTACCACCCGGCAACTATTTGACACATTCCCACAACTGTATTAACGCTTCGTTCAAACACTTCGGGACTAACATGCGGCATTTTACCACGGATTCGTAGTGAAATAGTATTTTTTTCAAGTAATAATATTTTTTTTGAAGCCAAACTTAAAAAAAAGTTATTTTGGGGTCATATGTTCTGATATGCGAAAAATATTAAAGAAAAATTAAAAAAGAGACAACTGAGCAGATAATAAATAAAGTTCTAGTTCGATTTTTCAACATTTACATAATTTAAAAATAAAAATGAATGTGCCGGCGATAACTTTCCGTCAAACCGGCTACATTCATTTTCCCAACTTAATGAATTTTTAACACTTGAACTTTAAGGTTGTTTTTCTCCATTTTTTTCAAATATACTGAAAATTTTATGCGGTTAGAAGCGGAATAGTCTAAGAGCGAGTGAAAGGCAAACATGACATATTTCAGTAAACCCTCAATTTTGTCCAAAGACTCTTACTGTTCATGAAATGGGGAGGGGACTAACTAAGCCCGGTCAAGGTAGGTTTAGTGGCGCTCAGGAGTAACAGGTACAAAAATCAGACGACTTTCAAAAGTATTTCAGTAAAGCTGCCGTTTGTATATTTTAAATTATATTATTATTGCTATTGAAAAATCACAATGGCAGACGGTTATGGCGGTTGTAACATCACGGCAGACACTTTTCAAAGTTAAAAAAAAAAAAATAAAAAAAATTTAGATCTGAAATTTTAATATGTTATTCGCAACAGTATTATTAGCTTATATTTATCACGGAAGACATTTTCTCCGGTTATAACATTCCGGCAGACAGAAAAACTTAAACATACCCCTTCGAGTTTTTTTTTTATATCATAGTAGAGTGCCAGTCTCGCTTAAATGTGTCACCCTGTGGGCCTTTCAATTCACACAGCTAAAATGTTCAGGAATGAAAGCTAAATACATTACATAATTATGAATTCGTCAAGAAATCGTCCTGTGCAAAAAAAGTTATTAAAAATTTTCGAGTTTTCGATATAATGAGTTACTTGATGTATGGTTTAATTTTTCTGATATTTTTTCAAAACATTCTCTGTAGCCCTTTGGCCAAAAATAAATGAACAGTTTTTGCAAAAGCATTGAGTTTCCCATCCTGTAGCAACTTTAAACTCTTTTTTCGGTCTCCGTCTCAATTTAGTTATTTTCCAGTCGTCCAAATCGGCTTGAAAACGCTATTTGCCAGCCTAGGCTAGAAAATGGAAACTAGGGATTTTTCAATGCAAGCTTTTATGTTCGTTGGATATGTCACCGCCGCGAATAGCAGAATAACTACCATTAAAACGTCGGAAAAATTACAGGGGGGGGGCTTGGTATAGGACAACGACAATAACAAAACCCCCTTGAACAGGGGGGTCGAAGGGGGCCCTTTAAGACATGGTGTGGGCCCTTTCGACATGTGGAGCCCTTGAAACAGGGGGGCCCAAGGGGGCTGTTTGAGACACGTGGGCCCCCATGAGGCATGAGCCCCCCCTACAAAAGTGAACAATGAAAATGTTTCGTCGGCCGAAAAAGTTTCGTTTATCACACGGCCCGAAACTGTTTTGCAAGTGCTCGCACTTGTGAAGTCTCGGCTACGCCTCGCCTCCACAAACTGTGCTCGCACTTGCAAAATGACATTTTCTGGCCTTGTAATAAAATATACTATTTTCTCGAAAAAGTAATCACTTTATGCCATTTTTGCCGTTTCTCACCCGTTATCTCCAAATCTAAGCTCTAAATCAAGAAAAAAATTTCTTATAAAATTATTGCCCCATTTATTGTGATTCCTACAGTACGACGTTCATATTTTTGTCGTAAATAATAAACTAGAAACAATTATAAATGTAGAATGATGTAAAATTTGGAACGCTCAAGAACGCGCAGTAACCCACAGAACGCCCTCTCTCTCCCCACTGCGTCCTTCGCCTATCGTAATTGCATCAGGCAGGTTTTTAAAAATATTTGAAATTATTCTTACGTGTTCATTCTGTTTAATATTTTTGATAATTTTATGGATGCTAATACACAAAATCACATGGGAATTGAAATATTGGAAAAGAATCAATCTTATAGAATTATCTTCTTATAGATGCGTTTCAAATTCAAGCAACCAAAGATGAACGACAGAGAAAGAACGAGCTTGAATTGTAACATGTTTATAACGAGTGAACAACAAAATTTGTGATCGCAGTTGGCTAAACGTATATCGGTTCTTTTACTTTACTGTTTACATTAATTGTCAAACTT
The DNA here is from genome assembly GCA_963583935.1 of Diaperis boleti. Lineage (NCBI taxonomy): Eukaryota > Metazoa > Arthropoda > Insecta > Coleoptera > Tenebrionidae > Diaperis > Diaperis boleti. Next base: position 31,795,289 of record OY757242.1, on the reverse strand, counting down.
TTAACCTATTTTCTCTGACTGTCAAAAATTTGAATTTCTGCGTCAAAAATCTTGTCCCTTTCAAGCCCCGTTTCCACTGAAGAAACATTGAGGAACTTTGTGTTTCCCTCTGTTGCGTGTTTAGGAAATATTTGGCAACCACGGAGGAATTGACAGCACATATAAACTTTGTGTTTCCATCTGAGCAACTGAAAGTGCCAATAGTTGTAGCTTGAGAAAGCGCAACTCAGTGTTTCCACTGATGTGAAAAGTTGCAGCAACATCAAGGAGGAAGACATGTTCTTATCGGGTGTCGATTTTTCCTTTGATGTTACCGCTAGAAATGGAAACCGGCGACAAATGGGAACAATCAACATTTGTTTCCGAAACAATGAGAAATATTCGGAAACATTTAGGAACTTTTAGAAACATTTTCGGAAACAATCAACAGAAACACAAAAGTTGCTCAATGTTTCTTTAGTGAAAACGAGTCTTTAGAGACGAAAGTTAGGACATTATAACTGCATAATGTTGAAATAACAAGAGTGACTAATTCAAATTTATTCAACTATTATTTTTTATACTCTATTTCAAGAGGATGTAAAACAGGTCCTGCAATAATGAGAGAATGTAAGGGTCCCCCCAAATCCACCTGGGACATCTCCTGGAGGCTGCAAGCCAGAATCTTCTGGGTTTCAGATCCTACTCTAGCAAGACCAAGGAAAAGGGTGTTTTCAGTCACTACAAATCCAATAAGAGTCATTTCTACACCACTTTGACATCTACCTAAATCATCCTGTCCCTTGTTCTTCAGTATCTCCAGCAGTTGCTGCGAAGCCTCACTCACAGACATGAATTTAGGTGGCATGTACTCCTTCTTCTTCTTTGTTAAACTCTCTAATGTGGGCTGCTTGAACTTTATATCTGCAACATTTCCCTCCAGTACATACTCTGTCACAATACTGAACAGACCTACCCAACAAACACAAAGTGTGCACCTTATTCCTATAATTAGAAACAATCGTCTCATGAAAACTGTCTGGTTTCCAACCCTCAGTCCAATAGGGAATTGAGACAGTCTCCTCAAAACTGTACGACTGTAACCCACAGCGTTCAAAATGGAAGCATTGTGGACCACCCTCGTGTCAACCATATGCTCTCTTGCCCTCAGCACTAGGTCCGTGTGGGTCCGTATCACAAAATTCAGCTCGAAATTCTTCCCAGAGATCCGGAATAGAATGTCTCCAAATCCCGTTTACTTTTGTTGCATTGTGAAAATAAGATTGTACCGGTCCCACTCAAGTGAATTTTTGCAAAAGAACTAATTATTTCAAATCAGATTTGACAACTCGATGACTTTTACACAATCATATCGATCAAGAATCGACTCAAAATTTTGGATTCAGAGGCTCCTAAGATCACGAATTTTTTTGCTCACTCGTTACCTGCTTGCCTGTTAAACATGGAAAAAAATGTAATTAGTGTCTTAAATTAATTAGTTAAGGATATCCTTGAACATATTGTGATAGGCAAAGTCGTCGCGACATTTTCATTTATACATAAGCAATAATAAAAAACAATTTTCATCTGGTAAGCAGATGGGTGAAAGATGTTAGACTATTACTTTTCGGACTTGGCAAGCTTAATGGACTCGGCAATTTTCAATTTGGGAATCCAACACGCTGACACCTTATTCATTCGTAAATCTTCGTGTAGAATTTTTACCATTGTGGCTTCTGATATCCCCACTTCAGCGGCAATTATTGAAATCCTTATTCTTCCATCGGCTAAGACCAATTCCTCAACTTTCTTGATGTTTTCCTTCAACAGGCCTTCCGCATCTTGGGTCTACTGGAATTGATTCCCTATCCCATCGAAATTTCTTAGACCAAAATTTAATCGTAAAATATGACGGCGCATCTTCCCCATACACGTTAATCATCCTCTAATGAATATCTTTGGCTGCACTTCCTTCTTTCGCCAAGATCTTGATCACGCTTCTATGTTCCAACGGAATTTCACTCATTTTTTGTTAGCTAAAGCTTCATAAAAACAACAAGACAATTTGGATCTGCACCAAACTTGGTCAGAATGCATTAAAATGTCACTGCTACTTGATAGCAAAAAGTTGAGATCGTCCCTTGTTTTCTTCATGGCTAGGTAGATAATATAAAAATCCCCCCTCGTACTTGAAAATAATTTGTACTTTTTTTTTATTCATAATATGCATACTTCTTTTTACATTGTTGTTATCTTTTTTATATTTCTTTACTAAATCAAATTGCTGTGTTTCAGTTCTAACATCCCCAAACCCAGAGCCAATCTATGCTATGCTCTTTTCACCTCTCTTATCGTTTATGATACCTCCAACATATACATACCCTAAAACATATTAAAAATTTCTTCAGTTTGTTTAGGTCTCAGCAGCAATTTCGAGCAGAAAAAGAGCCAGCATCTACGAGCAATTGCAATTTTATTAATATTGGTGATAATAAAGGATCCAATGCAGGATTATAACAAATTTGTCTTCAACGTAATCGTTGACATTTGAGGGAATCATAAAGTTACTTTATTCACGAGTGAATGAAGACTTTCAATAATATGCGTGTTCAAAAATATGCGTATAACTGTATACCCTGTCGAGAGAAAAAAAAGTCGTCGCGAGAAATTTGATCAAGTTTTTAATTATATCCTTTTCCTAGTAACCACAAAATGATTTGAAATTAACTCTTAGTCAACATTAATTAGGCAACTTTATCGCCCTACTGCTCGTAAACTGTTTACCATTGCTCTGCGGAATATTATAATATCGCATCGGCATCGGAAGTCGCATCGAGTGATGTCAGCGGATTATGTCATCTGTGTGGGGACAACTACTTGAATGATCACATACGATAATGTCATTGATCTGGAATATTCCATAGACTTTGTGGGAATGATTGTTCACATAGGATGCTGTCATCAGTCGAGGAGGTTCTGTCGCATTAAAAGGATGATGTCTTACTCCAATCTATACGACGGTCGCACAAGGAGGATGATGTCATCACTCGAGAATGTTCGGTCGCGCCGAAAGGATGATATCATTATTCCAGAACAGAAGAAATCGAGAACACCAGTAAAGGTATAAGAAGGGAACGAATGACGAAACAAGTAGTAGTGTAAACAAGTCGGTCAGCGAAGAAAGTTATTGCGAATAAGTACCGTGCAAATTGTACATAGTAGATTGTTAATTTTTAATAAAATTTTGTAACTGCGGTGGAGGACACGTATTCTTTAAACCCTCGAACCAGCTCAGGCAACGTTACAATATGTAAACGGTTTGAATATTGGTACAATCTATTATATGATAATGAGGAGTTAGTGCGTATCTTTTGAGACGCTTATATAAAAATTAATAAAAAAAAATATTTATTTATTGTTTTTACACGTTATGGTTTCAGATTTTTCTTAATAACGATTTTGTTTAAAGTTATATTAATAAACCGATACGTATTGATACAGGTTTGTTTTTGCAGTGCTTTAATGATGATAAGGTAGTTAGTTTTGGTATTGACTTTTCATGTAACCCTCACAAAAAAAAATAGCCGTTTCGGGAAACAATCTAGTTGAACGCAGCACGAAGGTGCTATTGTTGAAATGGGTTTATCGATAATACAAACGATTCCCTGAATGACTCAAATTATTCTCTTCTCTCGAATTCCGCATGTAACAATTACACAAAGACACTACCAGGAACCTAAAAGTAAATTTATTTAGGCTTACCGGAAATCCGTGGTAGTCGAGTGCGAATCCGTCCTGGAACGGCCTTCTCTGTTCCGGGCTTCGAATTTTATCTCTGTCAGGGATCCCTGTTGACTCTGCAATTCTTGCGAAACTCTTATGTATAAGTAAGAAATAGTGGCGAGTGGGGCCGCATACCTAAAATGCACATATTTTATCAAATTTAAAATGAAATACGTGCAGCTATATATCGCAATAAACGCAATCGCATTTTAGCAAATAGACATCATTGCGTAATATTTTACGCTTTTAAAGTTACAAAGTGGATGCGAAGAGACTGTCTTGCAGTTTTATGTAGATTTGTAATAAAAATAAATAAAACATTAGGTGTGTAAACTGTTTTCAATGGATCAAATTAAATTCACACAGAATTTATTCATAATGTAAATTAATATGACACATCATACTTAATTTAATTAAAATTATTCTTTCATAACAAATTAACTGTGTATTCTTTAATAATAAATTTTACGCAGATGGGTACTGATAAAATGATTGTATTTACGTGATAATTTTAAAACTTGACAAGCCGTGTTCATAATAAGAGCGAGTGCAGTGAGCAAGTATTCATAATAAGGCGCGTCTATAGAATCCTATAGACGATTTCCATACAAGGTTTTATGTTCCAAGTTTTTCCATCTTTGAAACGGAATTGAAAAGGATATAAACATAAAGAAACCTATCACATTGATGAGTTTTTGATGAAAGGGAGGAACATTTAATGAACAAGGTAAGAATGCTTTATTGGTGTAAAGTTCTCATCTGTTCAACGCGGAAAACCAGCATTCAAAAGAGGCTCTGCGAGGAGAAACGGGATACATCGCTGGAAAAGCTATTAGAGATTGCGCTCAACAGGCAGTTGATTAGATAACATTAGATACTAGTATGAAACAACATAAATTATCTTCACATGTTTGTTGATATTACTGTAAATGCATATTATGTAAATTCGTAGGCTTTCTAGATTAGAAAAGGACGAAGTATCCCTTCTCCTGTTGGTCGAGTTTGTAACGGTATTACCGGATTGCGGCGCCAGTGGTAGACGCCCACATTATGATAACCGTACTGCGGCGGGGACAAAGGTCTTACCTGCTAGGGGTTTAGGCGAATTGCGGCGCTGTGTTATCTCAATCCTTTATGCAAATTTGGGTAAAACCCAGTACCGTCTTTCCGATTTTCCAAAAATCCAAAATTCCACCCTCTTCTCATTGGTTAGCATCTTTTGCAACTTCCTTATAAAGGGACGCAGTAATAAACATTGCGATTCATTTCCGAAAGTGAATAAAACAACAACCGCTTCGTGAATATGGAGTTTGTTTTAAGTGAAAGATGTAAAGAATTAATTCTTCTCGATATGTATAAATTTTACAAAAAAAATGTTACAACCAGTGGTGTCAAGTGGTGTTGCACGGTAAAAACGTGCAATGCAAAAATCTATGTGTGTCAAAATAAAGTGTTACTGAAACGAGAGAATATGCGTAATCATTCTGTAAGTCAGCGAGTAAACCGATTGTTTTGTGTAATGAATATTTACATAGACAACTTCAACGTCATACATTAATGCAATTTTTAATATAACAGGGGCATGGTTACGTTGGATTTTTGGACTGCCATTCTTGGATCCTGAAAATGTCGAAGAGTGTTTTCTTGAGTTTATGGCAATTTTATCGCTGTGTCCAAAAATACAAAGTTTTGCGGACTACTTAGTCGAAAATTATATTGAATTATTATATTATAGATGCCAAATTTCACCCAAGTGTGTGGGCTGCCTGCATATCCTCGACGGAGATGACCACAAATGGGTGCGAGTCTTTTCATTCGAAGTTTAATTCGTTATTTTATGCACCTCATCCAAATTTATATGTATTTTTAGATGTTTTAAAAAATCTTCAAATAGACACTTATATCAAACTGAACAGCGCACATGTGCCTAAGCATATTACCAATAAAAATTATAAAACAAGACTTGCCAACCTCACAGACAGTATAGAATTGTACAGGCAGAATAAAATTTGTATGTTAAATTTTGTTCAAGAAGCATATTTTCATGTGAAAACACAATAAAGTATACTGCTATTATATATACATTAATAAATAAATGTAATAGTATATTATAAACCAAGGTAAAGAAGTAATTTTTCTCAGCTAAGCAGTATTAATTCCCGAGATGCGAAGCATCGAGGGAATTAAGTTGCGAAGCTGAGAAAGGGCTTCTCTACCGTGGTTTATATATTATTTTTTTCACTACTAGCAGCTTAAATCGTTAAATAAATAAAGCATCAAAAATACAATCGTCTAGCGGGTGCCAGGTCACAGTTAATCCTGAATAGACGTTGCCGTCTGTGAACATTTGTTTTTTCCGTGGATCATTGCAAATTTTGGCTCGTGCTTCGCGCTCAACCCCTTAAAGAAACCTACTCCAAGAAGGTCATATTTTCCTGTACGTGAAACTCGAAATTTGGACAGGATCAACTGTGACTGGCACGCGCTAGACGCTTTTTATCAAAAATAAAGGTTATGTATTTTTTCTCTGACATTTCTCCGTCAGAGCCCGGATTTTCGTGAAAACCTGCACAATGCATACCTGTGCTTTTGTAATAATTTAACTTCGTTTTTTGTTTGTTTTTTTTTTTGCATGAATTGCAGTTAATTAATGTCTAATATTTGCAACTGGTGCAATTTGCGAAAATCGAAGGGCGCTGTTGTTAAGTAGGTAGATAAAATAATAATAAATGATATGCATTTTGCATCAAATCCGGTCTCTGCCCATTATTAACTACTGGTCAATAATGAAAAAATTATTAACTACTAGGAAAGAAAAAGAACTTCACACCTCCTCTACAAACTATATAATCGTACATTCTACAGCTAGTAGTGAAAAAAATATTTTTCTGTGCATTATTGTAGCAATCCCACTGGTTTCCTTTTATAGGGATGTTTTTTGGCGCCGCAGTCCGGCTGTACCAAAGCCTACTCTAGAGTATCAAGCCAGAGTCAAGCGACGAGTGGAGCTTGTGACGTCACACTAGTAGTCATACACGTGAGAGATGTCTGTCTGCAATATTGCAGTTTATTATGCATTTTACCGCCTTTTTAGTAACAGGTCGGCGGTACGGGTGCACAAGCACGTGTCATGTGAATCAAAATAAATAAAGTAAGTAATCTTCGACAGATTCTGAAAAACAATAACAGATTGTATTGTGGAGTATTCATAGCGACAATTTTACACCTACTAACAATTCTGTTGTCTACATTGCTCATTTTGATTAACGTTTTTTAATTCGGGAAACCAAAGTGAATTGTGATGACGGCAGTTTTCTAATAGTTCTCAGAAAGAGACCGAAACTAACAGATGATGCTTTTCCCACTATTTTCAAAAACCAACCAGGGTAAATGACAAAAGTTCTAAATAAAAAACGAAAAGCTCCAGAAGAAACCAGAAGAATGTTCTTAAATCCAGGTGGAGTAAATTTAAATTAAAAAATTTAAATATATCTAAGTCGAACTCCACAAACTTTAATGAGCGTAAAATTACAAATGGAACATGTTTCGGCAGAACACTTCTGCCATCATCAGCCCTAATTTAACAAGAGATTAATGATACAATTGATGAATTACAAGAGGGGTTCTTACCTTAAAAAATATAAAAAAAATATGACGACGTTGACGTAATTTTGAATTAAATTTGACGTTTTCAAAGGATTACATGATTTTTAAAAGATTTCGTAAAAACAACATTTTATAAAATGTAAAAATTAAAAATGGATCAAAGAGAATCTGGTAAGTTTGTTTGAGTGGTGAAAAATTAAAATAGTGAATTAATTATTGGATTATTGAAGTTATTCTGTTCATTTAAATAAGATATGTTTTCCAGTTTCAAGGCTTTCCTTATTTCCAAAGTCTCAAGAAAATCTAATTTCCGGCCTTTATTGCATTTATGAATCAATTTGGAATTTGATGGTGAAAAACTATGTTTCGTTATTAATATATGATTGGCGAAAGAAGAATGTATTGATGGTGGAGGATCAAGATCTGTGTTGTTATAGATGTGCCTGAAATGTTCTTTAATACGGTCTGATATTTTGCGACCTGTCTGACCTATGTAGAATGACTCACAAGAAGAGCAGTTTAATTTGTATACACCTGATGATGATTTGTAATCTAATGGATCTTTATTTTTAATAAAAAATCTAGATAAGTTGTTATCTGTTTTAAATGAAACTTTAAAACCGTTTTTCTTAAGTATTTTAGAACATTTCTCTGAGACGACGCCAAAACATTTGCCATTAAACAAATTGCTTGAAATAATGGATATTCTTTAAAAACTATAAATAAATTATACTATAGATACTATAACAAATTCAAATACACACACTACTTGGTTAAAAATCCTTCAGAAACAATTTCCTTTTCAAATTCATTAACATACTTTGGCGTTGTCTCAGAGAAATGTTCTAAAATACTTAAGAAAAACGGATTTAAAGTTTCATTTAAAACAGATAACTTATCCAGATTTTTTATTAAAAATAATGATCTATTAGATTACAAATCATCATCAGGTGTATACAAATTAAACTGCTCTTCTTGTGAGTCATTCTACATAGGTCAGACAGGTCGCAAAATATCAGACCGTATTAAAGAACATTTCAGGCACATCTACAACAACAAAGATCTTGATCCTCCACCATCAACACCTTCTTCTTTCGCCAATCATATATTAATAACGAAACATAGTTTTTCACCATCAAATTCCAAATTGATTCATAAATGCAATAAAGGCCGGAAATTAGATCTTCTTGAGACTTTGGAAATAAGGAAAGCCTTGAAACTGGAAAACAGATCTTGTTTAAATGAACAGAATATCTTCAATAATCCCATTATTAATTCACTATTTTAATTTTTCACCACTCAAACAAACTTACCAGATTCTCTTTAATCCATTTTTAATTTTTACATTTTATAAAATGTTGTTTTTACGAAATCTTTTAAAAATCATGTAATCCTTTGAAAACGTCAAATTTAATTCAAAATTACGTCAACGTCATATTTTTTTATATTTTTTAAGGTAAGAACCCCTCTTGTAATTCATCAATTGTATCATTTATCTCTTGTGAAATTAGGGCTGATGATGGCAGAAGTGTTCTGCCGAAACATGTTCCATTTGTAATGTTACGCTCATTAAAGTTTGTGGAGTTCGACTTAGATATATTTAAATTTTTTAACTCCAGAAGAAAGGTTACATAAAATTGAAAACCGACAACAACTTATGGAAGAGACTATTAACTATTAGAAATTTGTACGATTTTAGTTTCCAAAGATTTCGAAGAATTATTTTTAAACGTCAAGCCACAGAGGCGAGTCTTTTGTGATATTTGTGAAATTTTAGTCCATGAAATACTAGCTGAAAATAAATGTGACTGTGGGACAACGTTGACATCTATATTTTATTCTTCATTTCGATATTTTGGCAACATTGCATTAAACAACTATTCTAAAGCTATCCTAAGTCAATCAAAGGGTAGTTAATAATTATAAAATAAAATTTAGACCATGTGTTCAGGATATTATCGAATTATATATGTACCTCTATGTGCTTTTTGTTCCCTTTTTATATGTTTAGTAACTATGAGCCCTATTTTGTTAATATTGTTTTTTTTTAATATTTGAGCTACAGTTACTTTTATAATGTTGAATGTTTCCAAGAATTTTTATTTATCTTATGACTGCCGTAATAAGGTACTGCCCGTTTGTAATTCGGGGCCCTTTTTGCGTTCCGTAGAGAGCGCTTCAGTAATCCCCCATAAATTATTGACATTTAACTAATTTGACAATCGAAACCATTGTCATAGTCAAATTTATTGACTTTAATGGCATTTAAATTACTTATTTAATTTTGATTATTATTAATGTTTATATTTAGTATTAATTTACAATAGCATTTTCGTCTTTTTTAATGTTGTTTTTGTATGCAATGGCATTTAATTATTATTGTGAAATATTTCCTGTATGGACCAATAGGTCTGTGGGATATATAAATATACCATTACCATTCATCTCCAAATTCGCAGGTAAAGAATAAAATGAACATTTTCGGTAGAAATGCAGTTACTAACAGAACACTTAGGAAGCCGTGGCAAATTCTGTCACGATGACGTCAATAAATATGACGATACAGGAAAACGCCATTGTAAATTTCGGTGAGGCCCCCGTTCATTATTAGCTGCTTTTGAACAACAAGTTTACTTCATATCTGACTGCAATATTATCAGTTGAATAATAAGAATTGAGATTTCGTCGGAAGAATTTACCGATTGTTACGAGAGTTCGCCTAGCAATTTGCGCATGCGTATCAATATGCGAATTCCCAACGATCGTACAAACAAAAGGTCCCTTTACACCAGCGTTCTATCGTACGTGTTTGGAGGGTCCCGTTCCAAACACTTTACACTTGCGAAAGCGTGTGAATGTAAGTGCCATGTGATCACAGTTTTCAGACGAGTCCGTAAGTACATTCAAGCAACGACACACTCTTGGCGCGTCGAAAGACTGCGTGATTGGAACGGGAAGCTCCAAACACGTACGATAGAACGCTAGTGTAATGGTACCTAAACACAAGCCGCTTGACCCTTTGACACTTGTACCTGTCACAACTCTGTAGATGTCCGACGTTTTTCGCGCATGCATCCCTTGTTTGAAACCAGTAAAAACATCCCTATTAAAAGCAATAATAGTGTTCAAGTATATAGGGGAAAAATAAAAACTCTGGTGTTGGCCAGTTCTATTTGAGTATTTAAAAAATATGCACCGTATGTAGGAGATGAACTATATTTATTCTCGACAATTATTAGTAAGTTCTAAACTACCAAAGCACGAATTTAGTTCACTGTTCAAAACTAAATTTAATTAATTATTATATGATTACTTGTCGTATATGTGTTTGCCACAATGTTTACAGCAATAAATACTATAGCATAAATTGTTGTAATTGCAGAGAATTCTGGATGCGTGTTGGCAAGATTATAGACATCATTCGCTGCAAAAAGTATATAGTGAGTCACTGAAGGCTGCGCGGTGGAGTGCAGGTTGTTGCCAACCAGTAGGGTATAAACATTTTCAATGTATCAGTGTTTGTTCAAAAGAACATTTTTTTTAATGGCAAACTATGTTTTTTATGTATTTTATATTCGCATAGTTTTTTATTCTGATTTCAACGTTATCAAAAACTTAATAGATTACATAAGGAAAAAGTAAATAAAAACGGCGCTAAAGTTGAAATTAGTAAAATTTCAAAAAAATAACAGCTGTCTAATTTTATCAGAATTTAAAGGAAAAAACATAAGTCCAAACAAAACAAAGTTGCCAAAAGCAATCAATGAGAAAAAAAATAAGAAAACAACCCTAAATTTCAAAGTAGGGCTAACAAATTAACAAAAAGACTATTGATGTGAGAGTTATAAATTAAAGATATTACACCAAATGTTCAAACTGATGACCCTGCATCATCTGACAAAATCCAAGACGATCATAAAAAGCAGCCAATACGTTTTGAATGGTTTGGGGAGTTATTAAACTGCACTCATGTCGAATTCTTCCTTCAAGATCATCCAAATTGTTGGGTCGGTTTTGATACACCTTGCTTTTTAAGTGCCAAGATAGAAAAAGACATCTTCTTGGGAACACTTCGTCCAAATAACGCCGTACCGGGCCTAGTGTGGTGGAGCACCATCCTGTTGCAACCAGATATTATTATTTAGAATTCAATCAGAGAAAAACAGTTTAGACACAATTATTTTGTACCAATTCAGAACTTGTCAACATTGTATTTTTATGTCTATGGTTTTTTCTTAAATTCTTAAATTCTTATTCAAAGTTGAGCACCAGAGTTTTAAAAGTGTTCCACTATTATAATTTTTAACTGATAATGCTATTGGAAAAAAACAATCTATGTATTGTGTTAATTTCCTTCATACCCATGAACTGCTATTGGTTCTAATCTGATAAATTAACTTTATGATGTCTACCCTAACTGGTGTATAAGAAAGAATCATCGGAGGAATAAGAAAATATGGTAAGGATCTCTAAAACAGTAGGAAGTTTAATTTCTGGTTGAAAAAATTATTTTATACCCGACTAACATCTAGATGAGGTATAATGGAGTGATATAATGATAGAAAGGGGTGAATTACTATGGTTACACAATGGTAAGAAATGAATAATTTTTTGAAACGTCATTTTGACACTTTCATTAGTTTTTTTATTTTTAACTTTTACAAGAAATTACACGTCGGGCATAAAACGTCGTATCTTACACGTGACCGAAATGACATTGTAAGCTCGTGAGATGTGTATCACTCGTGCTATCGCACTCGTGATTCAAAGGTCTCACTCGCTGACAATGAAGCATTTCTGTCACTTGTAATATAATTTACTATTATCCAACACCTGTTTATTATGAAGTCATAATAATGCCGATTTTGAATGTATTATGAGGTCTATAAGACACATGTGAACATTATGAACCCATAATTCAACGGTTTTCTAATTTGTCATAGCAACCAGTTCATACGCCAACAGTTTTGAATGTCAAATAAACGTCAATTTTTGTTTTGTTTTGATGAATGTGAAGAATGAGGTGTTGGATAAAACTATGTATTACACACGAAATAAGTCACTCAAGAAAAATTAGCTACTCGGGCAAGCTCTCGTGGCTAAACATTTCTTTCGTGACGTATTTGTTTTATAAGACACTTGTGTAATAAATAGCTATTTTTTAAGTAAAACTTCTTTACGGACACTTGACTTGGTGAATGCGTGACGAAAGCGTTACGAAAAGTTTGATCGGACGAAGAGAACGGTTTTCAGTTTTCGAACGAAAGTTTTACTTTTTTATCTAAGAATAAATGTTTAGGAAAAATTTTAATCAGTCAAACTGGATTAATAAATTAATTAAGTAAAATCCATTATTATTAAACAGTGTGAATTCACAATAATTTAAATGTTTAATATACGCAATTTTAATCACCTCTAACTAGACTACCAGTTATCAGTACTTTCAACAATACTTTCAATGCTTAATTTCTATAATATATAAAATTAAAATTATATGCTTACCAATACTTTACTTATCTAATATATTTAAATTAGCAATTCTTCTAAATTTATTTTTTTATATATTTCGCGGATCTCGAAAACGGTTCTAACGATTTGGATGAAATTTTGTATTTAGATAAGGTTTTGCTTTTTAAGTCTACCTATGTAAATAGTTGGATTTTTCGTAGAAACGCAATTTTACACAAAAATACGGTTTTTAAGATCCTTTATCCGCTGTCAAACACCTTGGTGATGGGGATGAATGAGAGCGGGAACGCGTGTGAATGAAACGACTGCGACTAGCGTAGTAGGAGGTATTACGGCAGTTCAGATGGTAGCTACGCCCCTTTGTCCCAAGGATATCTCAAGGAGGCCCGTTTGTCTCAACGGGCCCCCATGGGCCCCCCTTTCTGAAGATTTCAAGTCAATTAAATTTGTCTCATACATAAATCCAATTTTAGAACTAAACAAATTCAACTTTCGACTTCTATAATTTATGTTAATAACCGATGAGGCCACCTCGGGCCCGCCTGATTCGAGGCCATCCCCTCGGGCTCGCCTGTTTCGGAGGCCCCCTCGGGCCCGCCTCATGCAAGGGGCCGCTCCTCGGGCTCGCCTGTTTCGATGGGCCCCCTATTCGGGGGCTCGCTCGGGCTCCTTTTTCAGGCTCGCTCGGGCTCCCTTTTCGGGGGCCCTCCTCGGGATCCCCTGTTTCGGGGTCCCTCCTCGAGCTCGCCTGTATTGAGGAACCCCCTTGGGCTTGCCTCTTTCGGAGGGGCCCTTCGGGCTGCCTTTTCGGGGGGCCCCTCGGGCTCAATTTTCGAGGGCCCCCTCGGGCTCAATTTTCGGGGGGCCCCTCAGGCTCCCTATTCGCCCCCCCCCCCCCTCAGGCTCCCTTATTGCCCCCCCCTCGGGCTCCCTATTCGGGGGGGGGTTCGGGCTCTCTATTTTGGGCCCCCCCTCGGGCTCCCTTTTGGGGGGATCAAGTTTCCCTGTTTCAAAGGAGGCCCTCGGGCCCCCATGTTCAAACGGGGGGCCCTCGGGACGCCGTGTTTCAAGAGGGGCCCCTCCGGTCGTCCTGTTTCAAGGAAGCTACCTCGGGCCCTCCGGTTTCAAGGGTTGCCTAAACTTCGGAGTCATGAGACGTATCGTATATTATGACATGATGTATCTCAATACTTTTTCGGAAAAAAAACCGCAATTTTACAATAGTATATTTTATTGCTCATGTAGACAAACAGTATCTTTGCAACCTCGGTTACGGTTGCAAAGTAACGGTTTGCCCATTTATACTATTGTGCAACTAGTGCGGCAAGTTGTCGATTGCCCACGAAAGCGAAGTTGAGCGCACGAACGAAGTGAGTGCGCTCATTCGCTTGAGGGGGCAATCGACAACGCCGCACGAGTTGGACATACTATTTTTTATTGCGAATGCGGAATAAATCCCAATATAAAATTGGACTCCAGGGGCAAATTCAGTTTTCAGTAGTTTGTTTATCCGAATTTGCGTGTGCAAAGAATAATTTGCGTGCGACAAGTAAACTTTGCGCACCCAAATTAATAAATGGGCAAACCGTTACTTTGCAACCGTAACCGAGGTTGCAAAGATACTGTTTGTCTACATGAGCAATAAAAAAAAAAATAAGTACCGAGAGAAGCTCGGTCGCCAGGTACTATTAACCTACATAGGTACGTAATAGAATCAAGGTTAGAATGAAAATTCGATACGAGTGGAACCGAACGCGAGCTTGAGGAACCATGAGTAGATCGAATTTTCATTCGAACCGAGTAACAGACCGTATTTTCTCCACGACCAGAAAGTATGAATAAAAAAAAACAATTTAAAACAAGGACGCCTCATTCACATCTGACACTGATAGTTTTGAAATTCATTACAATGTTCAGCATAATTATTGTAGAATATTCATTCTGTCACTTGTTATAGAATGAAAATACATGTAAAACACATAAAGCTACATGTACACTAGAGATTTATTCCAGACATTTCTCCCCTGCAATTAGTATTTTTATGTGTAAACGGTGGTGAGAGAAACTATCTCGAGATTTATTCCGGTAGCGGAGATATATTCTTTGAAATAAAATGTAGCAAATGTAAACACTGCTGAGACACGATTCAACAAGTCTCGGACAGAAGTATCAAAAGTTGGCTAATCCTCTACTGTTTACCGCGCTCCCGAGATATTTATAAAATAACTACTCAGTATATAAACCAGAAGAATGTCGATAAATCCAAGTGGAGTAAGTATTACATTCACAGTAGTGTTCTGCCAAAACATGTTCCATTTGTAATTTTGCACTTATTAAAGTTTGTGGAGTTCGACTTAGATATATTTAAATTTTAATTACTCAGTATATAATCTATATAATTATTTAATCGTTGAACATGAATTGCTTGGTAACAAATAAAACAGTGTGTACTGCACCAATTTTTATAATTATTTTTTTAAATAAACGATTTGATTTTCAAAAATTTTACAGTTCATTGATTATTATTATTTGCATTTTATTTTCGGCAGATGCCCGTCCATTACAGTCGCCGACTTAAAGTAGTGTGAGTCGTTTTGAGTACGAAGCTGACGAACTACAGCTAAATATAACTTGCCCCCACCCCCATGAGCTGAGGTTTGGGTGCCCGGCGAATCCAGAGTGGTCACTCATCTTATGGCATTTAAAAACTCTTATAATATAATATATATTAATATATCTTAATTATATATGATCAAAAAGGATTTATAACTTTACGGGCACTCACCCAACTTGAACCTACAAGAAACCAGCCAACTGGAGGCATTAGTTGATTAACGATTGTGTGTAGGAAACCATTTCTATTTCCTTTCTGTTATTTGTATTAAAACTGTGGAAATGAAATGTCCAGGAAAACGTGGCTACATGTTTCTATCTTTCTAGTGTGAACAAAAAGAGAATTTATATCGACACTTTTGTGTCAACCAGAAATATCAGCATTTTATTCACGCAACTTTATGTCATAATCACCTCAAGGAATTGTCTCTCCGACAGTTGAGATATCTATCATGAAATAAATCTCTAGTGTACATGTACCTTAAGAAGCAAGTGTTTCAGAATAAATATTCTATCCCAAGGGTCAGAATATTTCCTTTCTATTATTAAAAATGATTTCGTAATTATTGCATTCACTAATAATTATGGTGGAGAAATAATAATATACAGTTATTTTATAATGTAATGATAGTGTACAATCCATATATTCATGTTCATGTTGTTGAACTGGAGTCCAGTGCTTACCTATCCGAAGATTTTCGGCGAACACAATAATAGATATACACGAAATTGTATTGTTCAATATATTTCATTATCTAAATTTACAATAACCTTGTTTATTCACCACTAGCTTATAGACTGAGCATTATTAACCTCCCTAAGTTTAATAATATTTTAAAAACTCCCTAGGTCAATAATGAAAAAGTCAATAATTGAAGAATATGTACGTTATGGGAGAATAGCCTTGCCAAAGTACTGAAATGATCATTTAAAATGATTTCAACATGAAAATTTGCACTTGGACGTTTTCTTCAAAAATAATCTGGATAAAAACTTCATAATTTCGGTTCTCAACAGTGACAGCTACTTGATTGAATTGAAATTCCTTAAAGGATCCAATAATACCAACAGAGTGGCACTGTTGACAGCTGCGCATGAATAGAAAAATAAGAAAGTAATTTTTATTAATAGCTAAACAACTTAACAACAATCAGAAAGCTAGAAACGAGTCTTACTTATTATTTATGTAAGAATTAATGGTACAATTGTGGCAGGTCATGTTAAATCCGACATAGTTTGTTCTGGAGTGTAGGGCTTGGACAAAATGAAGTTGAAACAATTGCTTCATCATGATGGTTTACACTACTATTGGCAGACTAATTTATGTTGATTGCAATTTTTCTCTTATCAGCCAGAGATTCTTCAATGTAACCTCCTGCTACTTTCTCTGGGGTCTCAGGGCTATTCCTAAGAATTTTACCTTCTTTGCAAAGTTCAGGATGTCACTAAGAGGCTTTTTCTAAGGGACCAAGCCAGCCCGGTCTATTGTGGGACTGGTGAAAACGGGGCTTTATTGCCGCCGCATCCTTCCCCTTTGCCATAATCTTGTCCAGAATAGCCTCCTGAATGGTTTCTAAATAAGTTTAAGTCTTGACAGTTTGAGTTTATTATTCCAACCCTTACTCCAGCTCTTGATCCTCATCACCTTTTTGGCCTGGCTGTTCAGCCAGCTCCATAGGCTCTTGACGGTCTAACGTGGTTGAGAGGCTTTCTTCAGCCTCTTTATTTGACCCTGTTAAGGGGGAGTCTCCCTTTCCTTTTTCGTTGTCCATAAGAATGTCCAACGAGAAGCAAGGGAGAGCAGCAGAGCCCCGCAAGCCACAGGAAGGCTTATTAAACTAGAGGTTGCCTTGTATCCGGAGTTCGCATATTTAATACAGAAATGACTTTTCTTTTTGTTACATCGGATTGCAAATTGCGCCTCTTTGCATCCCTAGCTTCTCGAGCACCAAAGAAATCAACGTCACTAAAAGGGTCAAACTTAATTTTGAATTCATTTCAGTATTTCTCTCTCAGTTGTTTTGCAACCGAGTTCCACATTAATTTGACAACTGCTTCTTTATAATCGCCACCATCTTTTCTCTGCATGTTAACCGCCCAATCTCGCATTATGTTATTCAACGTATCCACTGAAGTTCTTTCCGTTAGCCCATACTTCTTTTCATTGCAAAAGCACTGAAATTCTGCCCATACCGACATTTTACTCTTCTTAGTATTCTTACATTGAGCTTCATCTACCAATTCTGCAATTTTCGAAGTACTGGCGCTACCAATGGGGACATAATTAATAAAAAGCAAAATTTTCTGTTTGTTTTGACGTTTCATTTGTGGTTGCTACGGTATAACAGCATAAAGTTACTTGATTTCAATAATGTTCAGAGTTTTTTCTTAAACCCTCGGAAGCATCATGGGATTCTCTACCCGAATACCATTCGTGCATAGATTATTTCCTTGAATTTTTACCGGAATTACCGGAAATAATCTATGCACTAATGATATTATGTGTGAAAATATGTGAGTTTGAAATCACGAAATACGAAAAATAGAAGATTCTTTCTGAGATTTTTAAACGGAAAGTGGGCCACTCAACCAGTTGGGCGAAATATTTTTGCTAAAATTCCTAGTGAAATCGCAAAATATTTAAATTTCGAAAATTCAGAAAATTATACTGAGCATTCGTTTCTCCGGAGTTAATGTTCTTCAACTTAAATGGGCTGAAGGATGGAAGTGGACAACAAAATCTTTCAACTCGGCAGTAGAGAAACCAGTTCATTTCTTGAAATGAATAATGGAGATGATTCCAATTCCTCCTATTATCTATCCAGAATCGAGCTCAGGCGCTAATGGAGAAGAAAAAAATAAGGAAGGAATTCATTAGTCCTTAACATCAATATTTTCTCTAAATACAATGACCAACTGTCAGTTCCATAATAACTACTTTAAATAAAAACAACGCTTAAAATACTGAATGTCTTAATTTTGTTTGTCTTATTTTTACCTATCATGAGATTGGTCCTCTGGAGAAATATCTTTCACGGATCACGAATACGTCGGTACTTTATATATTTACTGAAAGCCCACGAACTGTAAGTAAAATATAATTGCAAGATAACTATAGAAAAAAGTTTTGCTTAAAATGAAAGATTTACTTGTGGCAATTTGTTTTCAATTTGAATCCACCAATATCTAGAAATAGTGTCGTTCTTTCAAATTCTTAGAAAAACTAAAATAATGTGAAAAGGAATGCTCTGTTGTAGATATATTTGACTCTTTGAGATTTTAAGATGTTTAATACCTACACAATTTTCTACTGTT
Source organism: Diaperis boleti (assembly GCA_963583935.1). Classification (NCBI taxonomy): domain Eukaryota; kingdom Metazoa; phylum Arthropoda; class Insecta; order Coleoptera; family Tenebrionidae; genus Diaperis; species Diaperis boleti. The sequence goes on along the minus strand of OY757242.1, from coordinate 31,776,524 downwards.
ATTTACAGGTGTAAAGTAAAAATTTGTTCAGACCAACTTTGAAGTATGTTATACATTTACATAAACCCCAAAGCCTAAAAGGGATAAGGTGAAGTAGAGAGGCGAAACAAATTTTATATTCAAGGTGGTAATTCTTGATTCTTGTCATACTTTTCACTTCTAAAAAACGTGTGCTACCTAAAATTCATAGTAAATTATTTTTAGATTTGATTTTCTGAAGACTATATTAATATTCTGAAAACTATACAGGGTGTCGCAAAATTAGCGTATTCCGAGTCCAGGGTGCTATAGGGGGCACTCTCTGGATCAAGAATAAAATTAGAAAAAAATGTTTGTAATCACTCTTAAGAAGGTATAAGCATTTCAACTTTGTGCAATACGGCAACATTGCAAACTGTATGTCTTACCTTTTCCTCTTGTTCGAAGCGTTGCTAGGACAATGTTGAAAAATGAAAGTAACAAAAATCGAGAATGTTGTGATCAACATGATACAGATGAATTGTTTTGAATTGATCAACATTTTTACGTAACATAGATTAATTTATTTACAAATACATAGTACCTAATTGTTAAAAATAATATAATAAGTAAAAAAAAAATTTAAATTATGATAATTACTAAAGAAGTTGCTCAAAATTTCTGCCGCCTGCATTTATGCAAACTTGCGCCCTTCTTGTAACATTTTCTGTAGCTCGTCCCAACATTTCGGCATTGATAGCTCCACTTACAGCAAAAATTCGATTGAACAGATCATCAGCATTTTCGGGAGGCGTTTCATAGACTCTTTCTTTGACATGCCCCAAAAAAAAATAATCCAGCGGGTTTAAATCAGGGCTCCTGGCGGGCCAAAGAAAGGGACCATCGCGCCCTATCCATTTATTCGCATAGTTTTGGTCCAGCCATTCTCGCACCGTTCGTTCCCAATGTGGTGGAGCGCCATCTAATTCGATCCACATATCCCTTCGCAAGTTGAGTGGCAGATCCTCAATGAGTACTTGAAAATCATGCGTCAGGAAATGCCGAAAGTTTCTGCCATTCAGCCTGTTAGGAATAATGTGAGGTCCTATTAAATGTGATCCCACAATGCCGGTCCACACGTTAAACGCGTAATGGACTTGGTGTCCCCTGTTGTACAAAAGGTGTGGGTTATCCTGGGCCCAGTAATGCAAATTATGGCAGTTAACAATTCCGTCCTGCGTAAAAATGGCTTCATCTGTCCACATTATTTTAGAAACGAAATCAGGATGTTCATTACTCTGATCCAATAACCATTGACAAAAATTGACCCTGGGTTGGAGATCCCGCTCTAAGAGAGTGTGCACCTAAGGATTTGATAAAATAAACTTTTGAAATACTAACATTTATCTAAAAAACCTTTTTGAAATGATAGGGGTGCCACCTTTCACTCTTCAGCACTCTGCCCACTAATGAATGATGAACATTCAACTGACGACCCAATTTCCGGGTACTTGTTCTTGGTTCGTCACGTGCAGCGGCGAGAATCTCCTCTTCCATATGAGGAGTCCTCATAGTTCTCGGACGTCCAGCGTTATACCTTTTAATTTGGAATTCACCGGTGGCTCTAACCCGTTCATCTAGACGACGAAACACTTGGGCACTTGGATGACGCCGATTACGATATTGTTGGGCGTACAGCCGAGCAGCTACTACTGGCCTGTTATTAGAAGCCCCCAATAACAGATACATGTCTGCGTATTCAGTATTTGAATAATAATAATCCATTTATTTAAAGAATGTCGACGGATTAAGGTTGACAGATTTTGTCAGATAGAATTATTAAATTTATTGTTGTCTGTCGTATCCATAGTAATAAAATAATATTCAGCCAAGTTGCCGTTCCTTTTGAAGAAAAATTTCAAAAGTAAAATATTTATTTACTCCAAGATAAAGCTATTCTTTCAAGTATCTTTTTTGAATCATTATTTTATATGAGTAGCCTAACCATAAGTAGAAATAAACGCTAACATTCATTGCCTTTATTTGAAGAAAAGATGATGCAAAGTTTAGACCTTGAGTCCTATATATTTTGGTAAGGGAGCTTCTATAAATTTTTTATTAATTGTCTTCGTACTTCTGGGATGATCCGCTACAACGCTCCGAACTCGGAATACGCTAATTTTGCGACACCCTGTATATTTTGGTAAGGGAGCTTCTATAAATTTTTTATTCATTTTCTTCGTACTTCTGGGATGATTCGCTAGAACGCTCCGAACTCTGAATACGCTAATATTGCGACACCCTGTATATGTAACTATAGACTATCCCGCACAGCCGACCGGAAAAGATAAATAAAAATGTTTGTCTATTTTTTATTTTAATATGCATTTGACGTTTTAATTGCGTCCATTTACAGCTATTTATTATACAAGTGTCTTATAAGGCAAATATAAGTCACGAAAGAAATGTTTAGCCACGAGAGCTTGCTCGATTTGCTAATATTTCTTGAGTGACTTATTTGCTGTTAAGACAGGTATATAATACATAGTTTTATTTAACCCCTCCTTCTGTAACAGTTCTTAAAACATTCATCAAAACCCAAAAAATTTTGACGTTCAAAACTGTTATTATGACTTCATAATAAACAGGTGTTGAATAAAAGTTATTAGATTCACTCCATAGTGGATTCGCTTGTACATTATATGTATGTGCATTTCAGTTCAAAATTTAATATATTTTCCATTGAATAACCACTTGTGATGTACGCAACAATTTTGTGAAGCAAATTTTAATCTCAGTAACGCAAAATATCATCTTTTATTACATTCAGTCATTATTATTATACTCGTCAATATACCTCCACCACCAGAGCGGAATAGAATTATTTTCCGATGTTGTCACTTTGTTACTAAATAGGAATATCATAAGTAAACAGTATTTCCTTGCCTACAACAACACTGACTGAAGTTGAGTTTTGCTTTTGTTCAGTTTACCTGAACTTGTTTGAGGTGTGTGCCATTTTACACACTACTCCCACCTCCTAGTTTATGTTAATGGAAGATATCGAGTAGACCCGACACTTATAATTCAGAGCTTGGAGACTTCAGTCAAGCATTAAGTCTATCATTTTTGTATGCGAGAGATCGGCAAAATATACAGGGTCTCTCAAAATTAAGGCATTCCGAGTTCAGACCGTTATAGAAGACCTTACCAGAAGTAAGAGAAAAATTGTTAAAAAATTCGGCGACCTCTCCTTACAAAGAATTAGAGGTCTGAAAATGCAGACTTTACATCAAGATATCTTCAAATAAAAACTATGAATGTTGGCGTTGTTCCCACGGGACAGACGACACCTTCGGGTGGAGCAGAACCGTCGACGTCCGGTGTGGCGACTACGTCGCAAGGAAAGTGCGGGTTCTACCTAATAGGTAAAGGACTCACACTAATTCAAGCAAACCTGCACCGCTGTCGGGAGGCGTCACTTGACAGCAAAGGGGGTAACAATAGCCCTGCTACAAGAGCCGTGGTGTGTAGGCAACCGAGTTTGTGGCATGGGCGACAAATCGTCCAAGACCACTTACGTGGGTTTCCTTAAAGAAAGATTCAGAACTTGTGTATATGTTTCAGGTCAACAAAACGCCTTCCAACTGACGGGCTACTGCAACCGAGATGTCACGGCTGTGCAGGTCAGCCTGGAATTTGGAAAGAACTTAATAAAGGTAGTTTTTGCCTCAGTATACCTCCCCGGGGACTTCAGGGAGCCACCCCCGTCTAGGGAGCTGGCGGACCTGGTTCAGCATTGTGAAAGGGAAGGAAAACAACGCATTGTTGGATGCGATGCCAACGCACACCACATCGTATGGGGGAGCGGTGATTGCAACAGCAGATGAACAGCACTGCTCGAATATCTTACGAGCACAAAGTTGAGAATACTCAATCAAGGGAGCTAACCTACGTTTGTCACCTAGAGGTGTCAGACTGTGAGAGACATGAGTGACCATGTCAGACCACAGATGGATAACGTTTTCGTTAGAAGCAAAAGAGATGTTACCGAAGCCGTACAGGAACCCAAAACAAACTGACAGGAATCTATTTCTAGAAAACCTGTCAAATGTCAGGAGTCGGATCGATATCTCTAATGATCTTAAGACGATCGGAGAACTGGAGAGGGCAGTCACTGACCTCACTAGGTCTCTGATGACGTCTTATGAGTAAGTTTGTCCGCTGAGATCAGGCACCCGCCAGGGCCACAACACCACATGGTGGTGTAAGGAACTTGAAAGGGGAAGAGCCTATCTGCGCAAGCTATTCAATAAGGCCAAAAGGACCAAAAATGCAGCCGACTGGGACAAATTTAAAGAATACCAGCGGCAATACAAAGAAGACGTTCGTTCTAATCAGAGGTCATCATGGAGAAAATTCTGTGGGGACCTCGAATGTGCCACCACCGTTGCCCGGTTGATGAAAATTCTGTCAAAGGATCCGGGACAGCAAGTAGGTAGCTTGAAAAAAGAGGACGGCACATACACGAACTCTGCCGATGAAACAGCCAAGGTACTGATGGCTACACATTTTCCGGGCTGTGTGGTCACAACGGATGTGAATCCGATCCAAAGCTGGCCGAAAACCCCCTCCCTGGAGGACTGGGCTGAGGCTGCGCGGATTGTGAACCACACTAGCGTAGAATGGGCTATAAGAACTTTCAAACCCTTCCCAGCCCTGCTACAGTGGGGACTTTCGGAGATTCTGGACAACCTCGTTATAATATTTCGGGCATGTAACCAGGGCGAGGAGATTATTTTCTCGAGAAATCTTTCCGTCCCATAAATCTCACATAGTTTTTGTTAAAAACCTTGGAGAGACTATGAGACTACCAAATAAGGGATGGGGTGCTAAGGGCCAAACCATTACACCCCAACCAACCGCTCTACATCAGGTGGTGGGGCGGATCGAGGGAGCCCTGGAGCACAAACTATACTCCTTAGGAGTATTCATCGACATCGAGGGGCTTTTGACAAAACCACCTTCGATAGCGCCGGGCGAGCACTTCAGAACCGCGATGTCTCAGGAACAGTACGTGACTGGATTCAGCGGGTGCTGGAGTGCAGAACCGTACAGGTTAGTGTAGCGGACGCAACTACTCGAGGAGTGGTTAAGAAGGGCTGTCCTCAGGGAGGAGTTCTGTCCACATTGCTGTGGGACATAGTAGTGGACGACATTCTATGCACACTCAACGAAGCGGGATTCTACACTATCAGATACGCAGATGACCTGGTCATACCGCTTACTGATGGTAAGTACGAAAATGTACTATGCGACCTTATGCAGACAGCACTCTGCCTGGTACAAAAATGGTGTAAGAAGGAGGCTCTGGCTGTGAATCCTCTTCGCGAACAGAAGGAAGATGGAACAGCCCTCCCTTAACGGCGTCAAGCTGAAACTCTCGCAGGATGTGAAGTACCTGGGCGTTATGTTGGATCATAAGCTGTCTTGGAAAAAGCACCTGGAGAGCAAAATAGACAAAGCTAGCGTCGTCCTGTGGCAGTGTAGGAGAGCGGTGGGAAGGTCCTGGGGTTCAACACCCAGGATTACCCTCTGGCTCTACACGGCCGTCATCAGACCGATGCTGAGCTACGAAGCAATTGTCTGGTGGCAAAAGGTCAGACAAAAAAGAACGATGACACGTCTCGGACGCATCCAACGGATGGCATGTGTCGCTGTGACGGGCGCCATGAGAACCACCCCGACCGCAGCTCTGGAGGCTATCCTGTGTCTGCCTCCCATCGATCTCTTCGTGGAGGGCATGGCACTTGCCTCCGCTCGCAGGCTGCGGGAAGGTAACCTTTGGAAAGCTGGGAAATCAGAACGTGCGCACGCCCGCATCTTGAGCGAGGGACTCCACAGAATACCTGTCTTGGGTGCGGGATCGGACCGTATCTGTCCTCAATATGCTTTCGACAAATCCTATGCAGTGCATACGGATACAGAAGCACATCCGAAGTTTGAGATTTCAATCTTCACGGATGGATCAATAACGAAAGCAGGCTCTGGAGCGGGAATTCCCATCCCCGAAATGAACTGCAATGTCAGTGCAACCCTAGGGGAATGTTCCAGTATTTTCCAGACGGAGATCGCGGCCATTCTTAAAGGTGCCACAGAAATCACTGAACGCAATGTCAGTGAAAAAACAATGTGCTTCTTTAGCGACAGTCAAGCAGCTCTGCGGGCTATGGCCAGTGGCAGGATTACCTCTCAAGTGGTACATGACTGCCATCTGGCACTGTCGAGAATAGCACTAAACAATGTCGTTGAGCTAAGATGGGTTCGAGGACATAACGGTAATAAGGGGAATGAGAGGGCCCACGAGCTGGCTCGACAGGGTGCAATTGGTACACCGGATGGAACCGAACCGCCCATCCGACCGGCCAAACTCTATCTCTGAAACCTAGTCAAAAATGACACCCATTCTAGACACTGTGCTAGATGGGAAGCGACAACAGGCTGCAGACAAAGCAAGATTTTTATCAAAAATCCTTGCTTTAAAAGAGCCAAGTCTTGTCTGCGTTTGTCAAGGAACAGACTCCGCCTTTTGGTGGGCATCTGGACCGGTCACTGCAGACTAAATAAACACTTCCACGTGATGGGGGTGGTCAACTGCCCAACGTGCAGGGGGTGTTTAGAGGAGGACGAGACTGTCGAACATATCCTACGGGAATGTCCGGTTCTCGCCTCGACCAGAAAGTCCATACTGGGGAGACATGGCCCAGCTGGGCCAACTTGAGGTGTACCTCGCCTGGGAGCATCCTAGAATGTTTCGACAATGTCGGATGGCTGGATGAGAGACAGGAATGAGAGACACAATGGGCCCGCGGTGTGGTCTAAGTGTCGGTGAGAGGAGCAAATTCCTCACACCCTCCAACACCTAATGTAATCTAATCTACTACTGCAAAATTTGAATCAACTACGTAGGTAGAAACTCATTACGTGGTGGAGAAATTTTTTAAAATTTGGTACCATTTTATTTGAAAATGTTTAGAAACGAGTTTATTGTAAACTAGCTGACCCGTCGAACTTTGTACCCCCTCAGAATCAATAAATGTTGTGGCAACTTATTAGCTGAATTAAATTCGTTTTTTTTATAAAAGGATAATGCCCACAACGCCATCTACTGGCATTACCGGAACCAGCATACAACGCCATGTTTATTTTTGTTTCTGTCATGTATCAAAGATGGCGTTATATACGGATTCTATCCAAAATGTATGAGATTTTTTTTGTTAATGTTTCTGATGTTTTAATAGTTATTTGCCCTCGAAAAAGGTCAGTCAATCCATTCTCGAGATATCATCAAAAAATTTGTGTGTGAAGCCCACGCGCAACAGAAGTGAAACTTTGGAGTTTACTCGTTAAAAATCGATTTTCATTTTTAAAGTCCGGACAAATTTTGGTGGCCGGCGTTATTTCTTATTGTTGCCCTGTACTAGGGGGGCTTTGTTATTGTCGTTGTCCTGTACTTAGCTCCCCGCCCCCTGTAATTTTTCCGATGTTCTAATAGTAATTCTGCTATTCGGGGCGTAGGCAAATCCAACAAATGAAAGTTCATAAATATCGATCGAGCCGCTCTTGAGTTATAAACCCAATGCAGCCCCCTGAGCCCGCTGTCCATGTTATAATAGTTATTATGCTAATCGGGGCGGAGACCAATCCAACAAATCGAAGATCATAAAAATAGGTACAGCCGTTCTTCAGTTATAAACCCAAGGGGGGCCCTGGGCCCCCATGTCCATGTTTTAATAATATTCTGCTATTCGGGGCGGAGACAAATCCAACAAATCGAAGATCATAAAAATTGGTCCAGCCGTTCTTGAGATATAAACACAAAGGTTCCCCCTGAGCCCCCTGTCCATGGTTCAACAGTTATTCTGCTATTGGGGGCGGAGACAAATCCAACAAATCAAATATCATAAAAGAACTTATTAAGTCGTTCGAGCCAAAAAATTGGTCCAACCCAAGGGTGCCACTGGGCCCCCATGTCTATGTGAAAAATACTTTACGACCTGTTCCCATACCTATCAAATATACAAAAAAAAAAATCATAAGAATCGGTCGACCCGAAAAATCGGTCCAGCCCAAGGGGGCACCCTGGGCCCCCATGTCTATTTGAAAAATAGTTTACTACCAATTCCCATACCTACCAAATATAAAAAAAACACACAAAAATCAGTCGACCCGACAAATCGGTGCAGCCCAAGGGGGCCCTCTGGGCCACCATGTCTATGTGAGAAATTGTTTACCACCTATTCTCATACCAACCAAATATACAAAAAAAATTTCATAAAAATCGGTCGAGCCGAAAAATCGGTCCAGCCCAAAGGGGCCCCCTGCGCCCCCATGTCTATGTAAAAAATTGTTTACCACTTATTCTCATACCAACCAAATATACAAAAAAAATTTCATAAGAATCGGTCGACCCGAAAAATATATCCAGCCTAAGGGGCCCCCCTGGGCCCCCATGTCCATGTGGAAAATAGCTTACCACTTATTGTCATACCTACCAAATATACAAAAAAAAAATCATAAGAATCGGTCGACCCGGTGGGCCCCCATGTCGATAAAAAGTATCCTATGTCCTGCTCCTGGTTCTAAGCTACCTCCCCACCAATTTTCAGCCAAATCGGTTCAGCCGTTCTTGAGTTATAAATAGTGTAACTAACACGACTTTCTTTTATTTATATAGATTTATGTTTGAAAACATTTTTTTAATCAAAACGTTATTATATCATCCATTATATTTATATTAATGTGATCGTTAAATGGACTATAAGATTGAGCTTTAATTTTTGAACTGAAACTTCTTATCTTACGGTGAGGGGGTAAGCGCGCCACAACCCGACACGAACCCGACACGAAACTGCAATATATGTATAAGTGGGGTGATTTTTTAGACAGGGGTAGGAGCGCAAGAGGTAAGCTTGATTCGCGTAGCGACACGACCTGCCCAAGAGGGCTCCTACCCAAGGGGCCCCAGCCCTCTAGGGCTCCTACCCAAGGGGGCTCCTACCCAAGAGGGCTCATATCCACGGGGGCCCTAATTCAAGGGGGTGCCTGCCCGAGAGGGCCCCCATCCAAGAGGGGCCCTGCCCAAAGGAACCACCATCCAAGGAAGGCCCTGTCCGAGGGACTCCCATCCAAGGGGGGCCACGCCTGTGGCGGCCTTCACCCAAGGGGGCCATCCCCGAGGGTAACTATAAAACAACATACAACGGCCTAATACCGTTATAATATATACTATTTATCTCCGCTCAAATAACTATCATAATATACAGGCTGTAATGGAAAACCGCGTAAAAAATTTAACCACATGTAGCACTCGTCAAAATAAACCTCTTTTCTATTTACCACTTTGCTGAAATCCGCAATTTTTTTAAACATTTTTCTAGCCCCTTATTTCACCCTCTACTTATATGTTCATGAACTTGAACGAAAGACGAAGTTCTTGTGCCATCGGTGTAAACACCTTTTTGGGACAAAAAATGTATCGTTTCGATAGCAGTCTTCAGTCGAGTGTCAAGCTATGTTTATACCTTCACTCGATTCTTGAGCAAATACTAATAATAATTTGTTAATTAAGCGTTAGGTAATTGAAACAAGGCCTGCTGCTTCTCTGTACATGGAACGTTTTTCAAATCCCGAAAATCCAACATCAGGTGCTTTTGTGAAAACAGTGCAACGTTTGTGATTATGGCAAACTGCAGATTTCGGACGTCTCAGATGTAATCGCGGTATAGAAATTGAATCTGAAATTTTGGATACTATTGAGGAAGAGGCAAACTTGAGTATTCGAAGATGTGTTCAGTACGTCAGTGTGTCAACTAACTTATATTGTGTACCGTACGTTACACGAAAAAAGATTGCATCCCTATGTAAGTTATTTTTTTATTATTAGTAACCTAGTTAAACGTGTGCATATTATGGTATGTTAGTACGTGTTTGTGAAAAAAATGATAGATAAAAAAATGTTTGTTTTGACGAGTTCTACTTGTGGTTAAATTTTCTGCTAGGACTTCCATAATACCCTGTATAATTTCCTTAGTGCGAGGAAAATTATCACATAATTTCGAAATGTCAAACATGAGTGCTTGCTGAACCAGTTAAAAGTACGAGTGCACGTAGTACATGAGTACTTTTTGTATGTTTTAGCAAGCACGAGTGTTTGACATTCCGTAATTATTTGCTAATTTTTCAAGAACGAAGGAAATTTGGTTAGAGAACTGCATGATGATTTGTTTGTTCAAAATAAAAAGTTGGTTTTGTATGTACTAAGCCACTGATGTTATTTATATTTCCTATGTCAAATTTAATTTTGCGACGCTCTTTCAAGTAAAGATGAATAAGCAATTCAGTGATAAATCCTTATCAGATATTGGACAAAGAATTGCAAGAAGTATTCCTCTTAATATAAGAAAATCGCATTCTTCAGTGTGGAACCAGTTTGAAAACACAAGAATAGCCTACATAAGCTGTGAGAGACGTTTTTAACACTGTCAATTTCTATTGGAAGAAATCAGATTCATCGGAGTGATATAAAGACGTACCCGTAGGAATAATGAAATTAACAAGTGGACAAGGCTTGCTGCAGAAGACTAGGTATAGACACAAAGAAAGTCAAAATAACAAATCATAGTACCAGATCGAATGTAGTCTCACATCTCGTTACAGATGGAGTTAGTGAACATCAGCTCATAAAAAATATGGGTCATAACAGCATAACTTCGCTGAAACCTTATCTTAAAGTGGACCAGGACCATCATAAAAAATTGTAGATTGTTTGCAGGGTCGCACTGCCACACGGAGTGATATTTTGATAAGCGAAAACTCTTCTTCTTAGGATGCAAGATTGGAAAGTTCAGAGAACGATGATGCTGCTAAAAAAATGAAGTGTACTTTCGAGCTTACCAATTCTAGCAATGTCCATCTTAGTTAAAATGTATTAAATGTTTCAAAACTTGTAGTTTAATGTTTTAGAATTTCAAAATGTCTGCTCTGACAGTTCTGATAATTTAAGCGAGATGCAAATTATCACCTATTAATTTGAGCTTCTAGTTAAAATTACGGTGCCAAAGTTAAAATTACCAAGTAATCCAGTACCACGTGATCAAATTTCACAGTTCTTATTGGATCAAAAACATCAAAATGCAATTCTCAAAATAATTTGTACACTTTTATCACACGATTTTTGGATTAATTCATATCGGCTCTAAACGCATTTTGTACTGATTTTGACGGATATTTTCGCAAAGTAGACTCGGACTTTTGTTCCTTATAAATTTATTGTGATCTAAATCAGGTAGATAGATTGTACAAGTAATTTAAGAACTGCTATGACGAAAACAAAAATATTACCCCTTCTCGACCAAATCAACCAAAGAACTTTCACTTCTAACGTGCGTGGCGACCACACACTCTTCTTTTTTTGTTGTATGCTGTTGTGTCAGATATCGCTTGGGTGATCTATCTAGCACTATTAACAAAAAATTTGTAATTTATACTATACTCGTCATAAGATCGTCATCGTCATAAAACTTGAAGGCGGGACACTACTTGCGTAAAGCGTTGTACGCAAATGTCCTCTTCACAAAGGAGAAACTCCATTTAAACTGTTAATCTATAATAATCAATATATTAATATAAATCAGATTCTTCGGTAGAAGAATCTTCCCCTACATCAATTATTATTGGGTCCACCTGAGTAGTAATAGATGCACTTTTTGTCGGAGGTACTTTTGTCTGATGCACTTTTGTCTGATGCACTTTTGTATGATGCACTTTTGTCTGATGCACTTTTGTCTGATGCACTTTTGTCTGATGCACTTTTGTCTGATGCACTTTTGTCGGATGCACTTTTGTCGGATGCACTTTTGATCGGATGCACTTTTGATCCCGGTACTTTAGACCCTGCACTTTAGACCCCGGTACTTTTAGATCCGGCCCTTTAGGGTCCGGCACTTTTGTTCCCGGTACTTTTGATTGGAATCTTTTTACATCGACATGTTAAGACTTGATTTTAAATATTTATGAGAAATCATTAATTTAAGCCCCTATTTACATAAAGGCGGATAATTTGGATGTTTGGTTGGTTGCATAATTTATCTGTAAATTTATAAATATAAATATAAACTATTTAGAAAAATCACTGTGGACACATTACAAAGTTTTTAAACGTCTTGACAATAGGTCAAAAATAGAAAAAGACACAGAAAAATTTGAAATTTTTAATTGAGCAAATACGTTAAGGTTTTTTGTGACTTTCATAAGATAAGGATGTTTTGATGGTTGCATAATTCATTTTAAATACATTGTTAACAACAATAAATATTAAATAGGAATTAAATAGGAATTACATGTGAGGGGTTTTTATAAAGAGTTTTAAGCTACACAAAATTCAAGAAAAAAATTTAAAATATCAAAGTAAATTTATTGTGAAATTAAAAACTATTGAGCATAATTCATCTGTAGTCCATTAGTTGCATTTTAAATAATAACAATAAGTGACGGCTTCTCGCGAAGAACTCAATGTAGCCAACTTAAGAACAAAAAAAAAGAACTTCACATGTTTTCTTACAAATTGAGAAAAATATCAAAAAAAAAAAGAAATTACAAAGTTAATAATGATTATTATAATAGACATTTTAATTAATCTAATCATTAAGTTGAGCCCCTATTTACATAAAGCGGATCATATTTACATAAAAGCGGTTGTTTCTTAAAATGGTGTGGCTGTTATTATCAAGGGTGTGAAAAAATGATCCTCTTAGCAGGTTGGTACCAGATGGCTTATAAAATTATCAAAAGTCGTCATCCGTTCAGCCCCTGATAAGCTAAGAGTTGACTCGGCACTTATTTTAGAAGTGTACGATTGGATGCGTAATTATAACATCTGTAAATTCATGTTAAGCTACACAAAATTCAAGAAAAATTAAAAATATCAAAGTAAATTTATTGTAAAATATAAACTATTCAGAAAATCACTGTGGACACATTGCAAAGTTTTAAACGTCTTGACAATAGGTGAAAAAATAGAAAAAGATACAGAAAAATTTGAAACTTTTTTAATTGAGTAAATACGGTAAATGTTAAGGGTTTGTGAATTTCATAAGATAAGGATGTTTTGATGGTTGCATAATTCATTTAAATACATTGTTAACAGTAATAAATATACAAAGTTTTAAACGTCTTGACAATAGGTAAAAAAGAGAAAAAGATACAGAAAATTTGAAACTTTTTAATTGAGCAATTAATATTTAACTAAATAGTTAGATATTCACTTTTTGAAAATTATTATTATTCTGATGTGGTAATTTTTGGATTAAATAAAATTAATATTTTGAAATTATTATTATTCGTAGGTCCCATTCCCATATAGCAACGAAGTAAAATTAAAAGATTAAATCGCCGTAAAAAGAAGAAGCCAATATTTAGAAAGTGTAACAAATGTAGATAATTGTAATAAAATAATAATAATGATATATAAAAATATACATTTATTTACATATATATTTATTCACAGCTTATTTCAAATGATTATCAAGAAGTCGATAGTAACAAACGATAGACAGATGTAACGTATAAAAGGGGTTAGTCCCAACTCTCCTCCACCTCAATGTTAGTCTCCAGTTGCTTGAGGTAGCTTAAGTCCTCCCACTGTGGTCTAGGACCTTGTTGTTGTTGCTGTTCTTTTAATTGTTTTCGTTGTGCCTGGTACATCTGATCTAGCCTTAGTCTATGTTCGGCACGGTGACAACGAATTATATGATTTGATAGCCTATGGGCTAGCATAACGTGGTTATTGTTGTAGGGGCACACCCTAATGTCCTCTAAAAACAAAAGAAACAAAAAACTAATAGATTAAACTAGAAAGATGTAGCTTTATATGTCACTTACCTTCCACCGGATCCTAGTAGAAGTTAACTTTTCTTTTATTTTGTTTTGCAGCCATCTTGTGTGTTACGTATAGCTAGCTTCTAATGGTCGAACAAGAGTGTATTTGGAACTGAATATCTGTACAGGCTAGTGGCTGGCTTTTATACAACGCTGAGTTCTCCCATGAGCATTAAAATATCACACCCTTAAAAATAAACATTTCCCATGATAGGGATGTCAATAAATTCTCGAGATATATTATTATTTAATCTCAAGTTTTGGAAAGGACCCGCCAACTCTTATCAGAGGCTGACCGGATGACGACTTTTGATAAATGTATAAGCCATCTGGTAACAACTTGCTAAGTGGAGCATATCAGCTTAAGACGAAAATAATTTGTTTTTTCATAATTTGCTATGACCTTTTAGCAATTTTTTCATTTTGCAATATAAATTTATAGTTGACAGACAATTTTGTCCGTGCTAACATCGCGCCAGATGTAATTTTAGTAAAAATTGAGTTCTTCGCGAGAAGCCGTCACTTATTGTTATTATTTAAAATGCATACAATGGACTTACAGATGAATATGGACACATTGCAAAGTTTAAATGTCTGGACATAAAGCGTTTTAAGTTGCACAAAACTCAAGAAAAATAAAAAAAATGTATCAAAGTAAATTTATTGTAAAATATAAACTATTCAGAAAAATCATTGTGGACACACTGTAAAGTTTTAAAACGTCTTGATATAAACCGTTTAAGCTACACAAAATTCAAGAAAAATTTAAAAAATTTCAAACAAATTTTGCGTAAAATATACCATGCAGATTCCCACGCTAAAAACAACCGCATTTATGTAAATATGGACTGAAATTTATGATTTCTCATCAGATATTTAAAAATCAAAGTTTGATATTTTATAAATCCCTACAGGTTACAACTTGATAAAACCTTGCAGGTTAACAGTGTTTTGGTACTTATTCGTTTCAAGTTCTAAGTTTTAACTTTTAGGTTCCAACTTTTTTCAACATTTCATTTTCTCATTTAGAGGTTTAAAGTTTCATAGATTTAGTTTACTCATGTCCTGAAGATTATTTTACGGTATGTAACTATTCGTATCAAGTTCTTAGTTTTTAGTTTTTAGGTTCTAAGTTTTCTCAACATTTCAATTTCTTAAAATATGATAAATTCTTATTTTACTCAAGTCCTGAAGATCTTACAACGGTGTGTAACTATCCGTCTCCAGCTCTTAGTTTTTAGTTTTTAGGTTCTACGTTTTCACAGCATTTCATTTCACAACTTAAAGGTTTAAAGTTTCATAAATTTTTATTTTACTCAGGTCCTGAAGATCTTTTTTCGGATATTTTATCAATTTCAAATTATAACTGCATTGAAATCACCTAATCTGGGACACATTGCAAAGTTTAAATAATAACAATAAGTGACGGCTTCTCGCGAAGAAGCTTTAACTTTTTCTCAACACTTCAATTTCTCAACCTAAAGGTTTAAAGTTTCATAGACTTACTTTACTCAAGTCATGAAGATCTTATTATGGTGTGTAACTTTTCGTCTCAAGTTTTGAATTTTCAGTTTTAAGTTTTAACTTTGTTCAACACTTCAATTTCTCAACTCAAAGGTTTAAAGTTTCATAAATTCTTATTTTTACTCAAGTCATGAAGCTCTTTTTTTTTACGGTGTGTAACTTGTCGTCTCAAGTTCTTAGTTTCCACTTTTAAATTTAAATTTTCTCAACACTTCAATTTTCTCAACTTACAGGTTCAAAGTTTCATAAATTCTCATTTTACTCAATTCTTGAAGATTCTATTACGGTGTTTAACTCTTCGTCTACAAAATTTTGGACTTAGAAGTCTCGTCAGGAACAATCACAAAAAATGGTATAGTTAATTAATTTCAAAATATACTAAATTAGACCATCAACTGACTACTAGAATTCATCACATTTG
Organism: Diaperis boleti; assembly: GCA_963583935.1. Classification (NCBI taxonomy): domain Eukaryota; kingdom Metazoa; phylum Arthropoda; class Insecta; order Coleoptera; family Tenebrionidae; genus Diaperis; species Diaperis boleti. Next base: position 31,760,683 of record OY757242.1, on the reverse strand, counting down.
AAAGAAAATTTATTTATTTATTTATTTATTACAGACCAATTAAATATCGTGGTACTCCAAAAAACAATTTTTTCTCATTAGAGCACAAAAAAAACTCCACAGGTTGAACATTTGCTGTGTGGTCTGGATTGCACACTTTTGAACTGCATAGTTCGCATCTGCCCGTGCTTTTTCATAAACGACCCAATGACTACTCCTGTTGCCAAGACAGATTCTTGTTTACTCAGGTAAGGTCGTGCGTCCGTCTTTTTAATCCACAGTAACAAATTTTCATTGAGAATATTTATGTTATTTTATTTCCTTTTGATATTACTAAGGCAACTTGAAAAGTAGTTTCAAATTCCTCACAGATTTAAATATTATTAACAAGTCGTGGTTTATTCAAATATTATATGTTTCGGATTGCTTAAACAAAAGAACTTCCACGGCCATACAGTTACATCTTTTAGACTTTCGCACTTATCACTAGCAGAGATTCCGCTTAATCTCTATCTATCTAGCAATTGTAAAAACCTACCCGTTTGCTTAATTCTCAGTACCTAACAAATTTTCATTGAGAATATTTATTTTATTTATTTCCTTTTGATATTTCTAAGTCAACTTGAAAAGTAGTTTAAAATTCCTCACATATAAATATTACCAAGTCGCGTTTCTTCAACTTTAATATTTATTTATCGGTATGCGTAAACGAAAATTCTAGGAGGATCGTCAATTCAACGTTACATCTACAAGGTAACACCGGATGATAGAGATTCTGAGGTGTTAAGAAGAAGTTTGCCAGTTTATCTTGAGCGTTTAAAATTAATACCGTGTTCCACCATGCACGGCCGGGTTCAGTGCCGCGTCGGGCGACGCGACGCCCTCCGCCAAGCAGCCCAGCCGCCATGTGAAAACTTAAGAACTTGAGACGATAATTGGAGACTTGAAAATTTTCAGTTTCTCATTTACTCAAGTCATGAGGATCTTATTAAAGGTGTGTAACTTTTCGTCTCAAGTGCTGACTTTTATCAACACTTCAATTTCTCAATTTATAATTTTAAAGTTTCATATAGATTCTTGTTTTACTAAGGTCTCCAATGTCTTAACGCCTACGTGTAACTATTCGTCTCATGTTCTTAGTCTTCATTTTAGGTTCTAACTTTTCTAAACATTTCAGTTTCTCAATTTACATGTTTAAAGTTTAACAGATTCTTATTTACTCAGGTAAGGTCGTGCGGCCGTCTTTTTAATCCGCAGTAGCAAATTTTCATTGAGAATATTTATTTTATTTTATTTCCTTTTGATATTACTAAGGCAACTTGAAAAGTAGTTTAAAATTCCTCACAGATAAATATTACCAAGTCGCGGTTCATCACTTTAATATTTCTTTATCGATTTGCGTAAACGAAAATTCTAGGTGGAACGTCAATTCACCGTTACATCGATACGGTAACACCGGATGATAGAGATTCTGAGGTGATAAGAAGAAGTTTACCAGTTTATCTTGAGCGTTTAAAATTAATGTCGGGTTCCATTACCGTATCGTGTTACCGTATTACCGTATCGATGTAACGGTGAATTGACGTTCCACCTAGAATTTTCGTTTACGCAAATCGATAAAGAAATATTAAAGTTGAAGAACCGCGACTTGGTAATATTTATCTGTGAGGAATTTTAAACTACTTTTCAAGTTGCCTTAGTAATATCAAAAGGAAATAAAATAAAATAAATATTCTCAATGAAAATTTGCTACTGCGGATTAAAAAGACGGCCGCACGACCTTACCTGAGTAAACAAGAATCTGTTAAACTTTAAACATGTAAATTGAGAAACTGAAATGTTTAGAAAAGTTAGAACCTAAAATGAAGACTAAGAACATGAGACGAATAGTTACACGTAGGCGTTAAGACATTGGAGACCTTAGTAAAACAAGAATCTATATGAAACTTTAAAATTATAAATTGAGAAATTGAAGTGTTGATAAAAGTCAGCACTTGAGACGAAAAGTTACACACCTTTAATAAGATCCTCATGACTTGAGTAAATGAGAAACTGAAAATTTTCAAGTCTCCAATTATCGTCTCAAGTTCTTAAGTTTTCACATGGCGGCTGGGATGCTTGGCGGAGGGCGTCGCGTCGCCCGACGCGGCACTGAACCCGGCCGTGCATGGTGGAACACGGTATTAATTTTAAACGCTCAAGATAAACTGGCAAACTTCTTCTTAACACCTCAGAATCTCTATCATCCGGTGTTACGTTGTAGATGTAACGTTGAATTGACGATCCTCCTAGAATTTTCGTTTACGCATACCGATAAATAAATATTAAAGTTGAAGAAACGCGACTTGGTAATATTTATATGTGAGGAATTTTAAACTACTTTTCAAGTTGACTTAGAAATATCAAAAGGAAATAAATAAAATAAATATTCTCAATGAAAATTTGTTAGGTACTGAGAATTAAGCAAACGGGTAGGTTTTTACAATTGCTAGATAGATAGAGATTAAGCGGAATCTCTGCTAGTGATAAGTGCGAAAGTCTAAAAGATGTAACTGTATGGCCGTGGAAGTTCTTTTGTTTAAGCAATCCGAAACATATAATATTTGAATAAACCACGACTTGTTAATAATATTTAAATCTGTGAGGAATTTGAAACTACTTTTCAAGTTGCCTTAGTAATATCAAAAGGAAATAAAATAACATTAATATTCTCAATGAAAATTTGTTACTGTGGATTAAAAAGACGGACGCACGACCTTACCTGAGTAAACAAGAATCTGTCTTGGCAACAGGAGTAGTCATTGGGTCGTTTATGAAAAAGCACGGGCAGATGCGAACTATGCAGTTCAAAAGTGTGCAATCCAGACCACACAGCAAATGTTCAACCTGTGGAGTTTTTTTTTGTGCTCTAATGAGAAAAAATTGTTTTTTGGAGTACCACGATATTTAATTGGTCTGTAATAAATAAATTTTCTTTCAAATGTGATGAATTCTAGTAGTCAGTTGATGGTCTAATTTAGTATATTTTGAAATTAATTAACTATACCATTTTTTGTGATTGTTCCTGACGAGACTTCTAAGTCCAAAATTTTGTAGACGAAGAGTTAAACACCGTAATAGAATCTTCAAGAATTGAGTAAAATGAGAATTTATGAAACTTTGAACCTGTAAGTTGAGAAAATTGAAGTGTTGAGAAAATTTAAATTTAAAAGTGGAAACTAAGAACTTGAGACGACAAGTTACACACCGTAAAAAAAAAGAGCTTCATGACTTGAGTAAAAATAAGAATTTATGAAACTTTAAACCTTTGAGTTGAGAAATTGAAGTGTTGAACAAAGTTAAAACTTAAAACTGAAAATTCAAAACTTGAGACGAAAAGTTACACACCATAATAAGATCTTCATGACTTGAGTAAAGTAAGTCTATGAAACTTTAAACCTTTAGGTTGAGAAATTGAAGTGTTGAGAAAAAGTTAAAGCTTCTTCGCGAGAAGCCGTCACTTATTGTTATTATTTAAACTTTGCAATGTGTCCCAGATTAGGTGATTTCAATGCAGTTATAATTTGAAATTGATAAAATATCCGAAAAAAGATCTTCAGGACCTGAGTAAAATAAAAATTTATGAAACTTTAAACCTTTAAGTTGTGAAATGAAATGCTGTGAAAACGTAGAACCTAAAAACTAAAAACTAAGAGCTGGAGACGGATAGTTACACACCGTTGTAAGATCTTCAGGACTTGAGTAAAATAAGAATTTATCATATTTTAAGAAATTGAAATGTTGAGAAAACTTAGAACCTAAAAACTAAAAACTAAGAACTTGATACGAATAGTTACATACCGTAAAATAATCTTCAGGACATGAGTAAACTAAATCTATGAAACTTTAAACCTCTAAATGAGAAAATGAAATGTTGAAAAAAGTTGGAACCTAAAAGTTAAAACTTAGAACTTGAAACGAATAAGTACCAAAACACTGTTAACCTGCAAGGTTTTATCAAGTTGTAACCTGTAGGGATTTATAAAATATCAAACTTTGATTTTTAAATATCTGATGAGAAATCATAAATTTCAGTCCATATTTACATAAATGCGGTTGTTTTTAGCGTGGGAATCTGCATGGTATATTTTACGCAAAATTTGTTTGAAATTTTTTAAATTTTTCTTGAATTTTGTGTAGCTTAAACGGTTTATATCAAGACGTTTTAAAACTTTACAGTGTGTCCACAATGATTTTTCTGAATAGTTTATATTTTACAATAAATTTACTTTGATACATTTTTTTTATTTTTCTTGAGTTTTGTGCAACTTAAAACGCTTTATGTCCAGACATTTAAACTTTGCAATGTGTCCATATTCATCTGTAAGTCCATTGTATGCATTTTAAATAATAACAATAAGTGACGGCTTCTCGCGAAGAACTCAATTTTTACTAAAATTACATCTGGCGCGATGTTAGCACGGACAAAATTGTCTGTCAACTATAAATTTATATTGCAAAATGAAAAAATTGCTAAAAGGTCATAGCAAATTATGAAAAAACAAATTATTTTCGTCTTAAGCTGATATGCTCCACTTAGCAAGTTGTTACCAGATGGCTTATACATTTATCAAAAGTCGTCATCCGGTCAGCCTCTGATAAGAGTTGGCGGGTCCTTTCCAAAACTTGAGATTAAATAATAATATATCTCGAGAATTTATTGACATCCCTATCATGGGAAATGTTTATTTTTAAGGGTGTGATATTTTAATGCTCATGGGAGAACTCAGCGTTGTATAAAAGCCAGCCACTAGCCTGTACAGATATTCAGTTCCAAATACACTCTTGTTCGACCATTAGAAGCTAGCTATACGTAACACACAAGATGGCTGCAAAACAAAATAAAAGAAAAGTTAACTTCTACTAGGATCCGGTGGAAGGTAAGTGACATATAAAGCTACATCTTTCTAGTTTAATCTATTAGTTTTTTGTTTCTTTTGTTTTTAGAGGACATTAGGGTGTGCCCCTACAACAATAACCACGTTATGCTAGCCCATAGGCTATCAAATCATATAATTCGTTGTCACCGTGCCGAACATAGACTAAGGCTAGATCAGATGTACCAGGCACAACGAAAACAATTAAAAGAACAGCAACAACAACAAGGTCCTAGACCACAGTGGGAGGACTTAAGCTACCTCAAGCAACTGGAGACTAACATTGAGGTGGAGGAGAGTTGGGACTAACCCCTTTTATACGTTACATCTGTCTATCGTTTGTTACTATCGACTTCTTGATAATCATTTGAAATAAGCTGTGAATAAATATATATGTAAATAAATGTATATTTTTATATATCATTATTATTATTTTATTACAATTATCTACATTTGTTACACTTTCTAAATATTGGCTTCTTCTTTTTACGGCGATTTAATCTTTTAATTTTACTTCGTTGCTATATGGGAATGGGACCTACGAATAATAATAATTTCAAAATATTAATTTTATTTAATCCAAAAATTACCACATCAGAATAATAATAATTTTCAAAAAGTGAATATCTAACTATTTAGTTAAATATTAATTGCTCAATTAAAAAGTTTCAAATTTTCTGTATCTTTTTCTCTTTTTTACCTATTGTCAAGACGTTTAAAACTTTGTATATTTATTACTGTTAACAATGTATTTAAATGAATTATGGAACCATCAAAACATCCTTATCTTATGAAATTCACAAACCCTTAACATTTACCGTATTTACTCAATTAAAAAAGTTTCAAATTTTTCTGTATCTTTTTCTATTTTTTCACCTATTGTCAAGACGTTTAAAACTTTGCAATGTGTCCACAGTGATTTTCTGAATAGTTTATATTTTACAATAAATTTACTTTGATATTTTTAATTTTCCTTGAATTTTGTGTAGCTTAACATGAATTTACAGATGTTATAATTACGCATCCAATCGTACACTTCTAAAATAAGTGCCGAGTCAACTCTTAGCTTATCAGGGGCTGAACGGATGACGACTTTTGATAATTTTATAAGCCATCTGGTACCAACCTGCTAAGAGGATCATTTTTTCACACCCTTGATAATAACAGCCACACCATTTTAAGAAACAACCGCTTTTATGTAAATATGATCCGCTTTATGTAAATAGGGGCTCAACTTAATGATTAGATTAATTAAAATGTCTATTATAATAATCATTATTAACTTTGTAATTTCTTTTTTTTTTGGATATTTTTCTCAATTTGTAAGAAAACATGTGAAGTTCTTTTTTTTTTGTTCTTAAGTTGGCTACATTGAGTTCTTCGCGAGAAGCCGTCACTTATTGTTATTATTTAAAATGTAACTAATGGACTACAGATGAATTATGCTCAATAGTTTTTAATTTCACAATAAATTTACTTTGATATTTTAAATTTTTTTCTTGAATTTTGTGTAGCTTAAAACTCTTTATAAAAACCCCTCACATGTAATTCCTATTTAATTCCTATTTAATATTTATTGTTGTTAACAATGTATTTAAAATGAATTATGCAACCATCAAAACATCCTTATCTTATGAAAGTCACAAAAAACCTTAACGTATTTGCTCAATTAAAAATTTCAAATTTTTCTGTGTCTTTTTCTATTTTTGACCTATTGTCAAGACGTTTAAAAACTTTGTAATGTGTCCACAGTGATTTTTCTAAATAGTTTATATTTATATTTATAAATTTACAGATAAATTATGCAACCAACCAAACATCCAAATTATCCGCCTTTATGTAAATAGGGGCTTAAATTAATGATTTCTCATAAATATTTAAAATCAAGTCTTAACATGTCGATGTAAAAAGATTCCAATCAAAAGTACCGGGAACAAAAGTGCCGGACCCTAAAGGGCCGGATCTAAAAGTACCGGGGTCTAAAGTGCAGGGTCTAAAGTACCGGGATCAAAAGTGCATCCGACAAAAGTGCATCCGACAAAAGTGCATCAGACAAAAGTGCATCGGACAAAAGTGCATCAGACAAAAGTGCATCAGACAAAAGTGCATCAGACAAAAGTGCATCAGACAAAAGTGCATCAGACAAAAGTGCATCATACAAAAGTGCATCAGACAAAAGTGCATCAGACAAAAGTGCATCATACAATAGTGCATCAGACAAAAGTGCATCAGACAAAAGTGCATCAGACAAAAGTGCATCAGATCAAAAAGTACCTCCGACAAAAAGTGCATCAGACAAAAGTGCATCAGACAAAAGTGCATCAGACAAAAGTGCATCATACAAAAGTGCATCAGACAAAAGTGCATCATACAAAAGTACCTCCGACAAAAAGTGCATCTATTACTACTCACCTGAACATCTATCACGGCAGTTGCCACATTTTCTGTTTTAAATTTAAATTAATTTTGCTCTATCTGTTGGGCGACACAAGTATAATTTGTAATATTGATATATCGTAACAAGCAGGTTTTGAAAGTTGTGGAGTAATAAAGTGGTAAATAATATGTGTATGTAAGTGAACACATTTTAATAATCGTTTTAAAGCGTGTTAAAATTATATGAGAGTATATATTATACATTTGAGGCACTACTATATGCGACCAGACGCCAGTGTTGCCTTTTGTACCGAACTATATTGAAGAATTAAAGGTGCCGAATCTACTGGAACTATTCGTTCTCCACCATCAGGCAGATATCAGCAAACAAGCCTGACATGGTTCTGCTGGACCACTCCTCCAAGCAGATGTTTGTAATTGAGTTCGCGGCTCCTGCCGAGAATAACATCTGCATCAAGGAGGACAAAATATCAAGACCTGCTGTTCGAACTCCGCACACTGTACACAACTTATACGGTGAAGTTCGTTCTGGTAATTGGGTGCATGAAAGGCATCAAGGGTTCGTTCGTCTCCAATCTCAAGATCATACCCGCCTGCCGAAAGCCGACAGAAGCTCTTGCGACCGCAATTCAGAAGGCAGTTATCTTAGGGTTGTTGCGTTTGCTCAGGGCACATGATTCTTGGTATTCGTAGTTACTGACCCAATGGCTTTATAACCTCGTAAAGGTCGGAATCACGAGGATTTCCTTCTGATCAATTAAAAAATATATATTATGCCCTACCAACGTCTAGATTGCTTATTGTTCCACGAAAATGGAAGGTATAATGTAGCATTTTACTCACAAGTGATATAGTGTAAAAGGGGTGAATTACTATAGTTACACAATGGTAAGACATTAATTATTTCTTGAAACGTCATTTTGAAAATTTTATTCTTTTTTTTTATTTTTAATGTTTTACAAGAAATTACAAGTTGGGCATAAAATGTCGTATCTTACACGTGACCGAAATGCCATTGTAAACACGAGTGAAACGAATGCTATTTTAAGTCCCGAGTGTCGGAAAGCCCACAATTTATACAGGAACGTGTGAGACAACGTTTTATAGTTCGACACAACCCTGGCAAGTCTTTAAATTGCTTAAAATCGATAAAAATAGTGTGACGTTTATCTGACATTTTATTATTGCATGACAGAGTGTTTACACAAGCAAAAATTTGAAAATTCTGACAGTGTCGAACTATAAAACTATGTAATATTTATAAATCTTGATACCACATTTACGAGATTATTTGGTCGGTACGATTTATAGGTACAATTGATTTGTCATCACAAAGCGGATAAAAATCCTCTGCATGCAGATACGGCAAGAGATTCAATTATCCGGAACTGCAGATTCAAACAGAACAATAATTCGTCGAGGACTAATTTATCACATTTAGTGGTGTCCGACAAATCAATACCGTGTTGGAATTAATAGCTTAACGCTTGATTAAAAAAAAAGAGATTATAACGGACATAGTTTAGGACGCTTTTACTAAACATCGAATAATATATTTTCTACTGTCCCCGAATAGTCTATTTTGTTTTCTTGAGTCGTTGAATAAGAATAGACACGGATCATAAAATTCACACTTCCTTCGGGAAGCTGCTTTAAAACGTTACGGCTTTGAACAATTCCAAGATCCGTTTTTTTAAGGAAAGAAAGTTTCGGCAGATTTATTTTGCGCCATAGTTACTTTTCATGGAAGAATAGTTGCGGTTTAAAGGTAAATTAATTAACAGAAGACTTCTCCGTCATTCACAGAAGCGCATCTTAGGAGACTGCATCGTGAATAATCGATCTCATAATTAGCTTAAAAACGCTTGTTTAAATTACTGTAATGCAATTACGTCAGCTGCGATAAAAGCTTTTAGTAAAGTCATTTATATTAATATTCATGCGAAGCGACGTTGCGTTACTAATTATTTTAGAGATGTCTTAAAGAACTTGAAAGTTAAAAACAAAATAAATGAGCCAAAAAGCGCTTCTAACAACGAAGTAAATCTCAATAAAGCTTCTTATTTGCAAACACTTACATAATTATTACAATCCATCTCATGTATTCCTGCATGTCGTCAGCCAAGTTAATAATACAGATCCCAGCTCCATCCAACAAGGGGACGTATTTCTGCAACAACCAAGTAAATATCAGTTTCTATTGAAATACAATCAGGAGTGTTAACTATCGTCAAGGATTCAGGAGTGCAATTTCTACTCCTTTCGTTTTAAGTTCTCTATTTAGTACAGCACCTGGAGGTTTAAGCCTGGAAGACCAATGATTGTGAGTGATTTAATTTAAAAATTTGTGTTTTTTTTTTAACTAATCGCTAAAATCTTTACCAAAAATTTTACAGATTCCAAGTTCATTATGTCATGGGCGTTCCAGGCAGGAATCTAAAGCAGATACATAATGGACATACACTAACTTGTATTCTACATTAATAGCGGTCACAAATAAATAAAAATTTAAAAACTTTTAAAATGTAGTATTTTAGGAAGACTTCAACTTGTTTGGTTGAGTGTGGACTGGGCTACAACTTCTGGGAATGAGTGCGCGCAGTGATTGTGCAGTGAAGGACCTCGAGTTTTATCGCATTCATAATTTATTTTGTTTCAATAAATTGTTCTTTTTTTAATCAAAAGTCATACTACAAAGATATTAAAATTTTATCTGATTATGTCATGAACACAATGCCACGTATGAAAGAAATTTACTGGAAGAATATTTTAAATTCCTTTATATTTCATTTAAAAAATTATTTTTTTTTAGAGAATTTGTTGTTAAAGAATTTGTACAAATTGATTGGTACTCATGACTCAGCGACTTCCCCAGTTGCATTAATACGACAATTTATACCAATGGGTTTTTTTTTTGGCAAGAAACCGACGCTAGCCTCACCAACTCACATTGGCTATAAGTTTAAGCGCTCGACCACTTAACATACTCCAAGAAGGTCATATTTCCCTTTACGTGAAACTCTAAATGTGGAGAGTATCTCTTATTTTATGATTTTATGAATGATAAACGCAAAAACAAATTTTCACAGAGGGCAACTTCAGTGGTTCACTGAAATTGATGCCTCGCGCTACGCGCTCGACCCGCTCGTACAGGGAAATATTACCTTCTTGGAGTATGTTTCTTTAAGTGGTCGAGCACGTAGCGCGAGGCACCAATTTTAATAATCCACAGAAAAACAAATTTTTACAGACGGTAACTTCCGTCGATCACTGAAATTGGTGCTTCGTGCTATGCGCTCTACCACTATAGACATTCTTCTGTTATTATTATTATTAAAGAAACATACTCCAAAAAGGTCATATTTCCCTGTACGTGATACTCAAAATGTACAATATTTCATCTTTTAAGTTTGGGCAACACAACAGCACCGTGGTCCTACCCCTGTCGCAATTGCCAGAAAAAAGTCAGAATTGCCAGAAAAAAGTCGGAATTGGTAGAAAAAAAATCGTCAGTTATTTTTCCATTCATGTCCGTTCAGCGCCTTCGTACATAGAAGATAAAAATCATTAAACTTTTTTTTTAAGGTTTTCTACTTTGGCCGCAAACATTTTTTTTATTATAATAACAATCTCGAGTATAGACAGTATTAAATATTTTCTGTCTGGGATTCCCAGAATTGAGACAATAATTGCAGAACAATTTATTTACCAGACTCTTTTCGTGAAAATCCCCGCCGGGTTAAAAAATCTTTCAACGAATAATACAGAACTCCCATGCCCATGCCCATGGAGTGACTGAACAATTAGGGAAGGTAGTCTACTTTTATTGTTGTAACTTAAATAAATTTGTTGTGCCCCTTAAGCGCACTATTATTTTCCCCCTCTATATTCCATCAGTATTAAGTCTTAGGTATTTAGTGGTATTTAGCAAAATACATGAACATACATGAAAATTAATTACTTATAAAAATTGTAAGGGATAAATCTCACGTGAGGGGGAGGGGGGGTTTCACCAAATCTCACCATATCTCATCAAGGGGGAGGGAGGGGTCCGAATTAACAGAAAAACACCTCACGTAATTAATGGACGGCCCCCACCCCATTTTTTGCGAGGGATCATCAGCAGAACCAAGCCTTTCTGTAATATTGTTTAAAAATAATGTTATAATAAAAGTTCACACTTGTACCTTTGAAAACATGATCTGAACACACTGACGCATTCTTTATTTTGTTTTCTGTTAAATCAGCTCGTCTAATGTCTTTTAACCAACACTCGCGTTGATTAATGTCCTCAGGTAAATCATGACCTTCGATCTCGCACTGAAGGAAACCTATTTTTTTTTTATTGAGTTTCCTATTATACTTCTATTACTGCAACCATAAACGGCACATCATGTGCCTGCAATGAAATCAGTTTAGTTAAATCTTCTAAACCAATATGAGAAACATAACCTCTCTCGGTTAGGACGCCAGTTTTAAACAAATGCGTTCTTTGTTGTTATCAGTAGAGTGCTTTACAACACAATCTACGTACATACACAACACAATTAAGTTGGCTTTGTTGCTAGTCCGGTAAAGATTTCAGTAGCGTAATGTTTCATTTGCCGGACTGCAATTAATACGGAAAAGCTTAGAATTTCATTAAAAATGAAATGAAATTGTTTATTTTAAACAACAATTCACAAGTTTGTTTACGGTACAGTGATAACGACGAAAATGGAAAATCAAGCTATTTCCGTGTGATGAGAAGGAAATCAAGGAAGATGACTTGTTGGCTCATTTCTCGGAGATATCTGCAGGCTACAAAGCTTCGTCGTTGCCGTCTTATATTACTCTAAGCTAAAATCGACTTTAAAAATACACTACAAGGTGGATATCAGCAAGTTTGGCAGACTAATAAAGTAGAGAGGATCTAACAGGCGTTAAACGCTTAGGTGGTTTGCGCTCTTCTACTGTAGCAGAATCGAAGAAGAAGCTTCCGCTGAAAATAAAACAAAAATAACAAACATAGTATTATTCCCTAAGGAATAATGATCTACAATATGTACTCAAAAATGTGCGTATCTTTGTTGAATTTATATCAGGTCGGGAGAAAAGGAGTTTAATTTGAGAATATGGTACCTACCAACCAATTCTAAAGAAAAGCGGTTAGTAAATTTCATAATATTATAATATTTGAACGGTCTTTCCCGCCCTTGAGGCACTTACTCTTGGGGTGGCTCCAGCCGCTCCATCGTCACTAAAAATAAAAAAACGCGAACAAGATGGAGCAACATGCTCATAATTCCTAATAAACTTTCTTCATGCTGTTTTTTGTGGCTCATAGTTACCTCATGTATCGTAACAGACCATGTTCATCTGTACCTCAATCTCTTCGTAAAAATGTGCAGAATATTTTGGTATGATTACCTCTTGATAAAATCTTGTAGTTTTTTGATTCGTTTACCTGACCGTAGTCCTGTTGTGACACATAACATTAAAACAATAAATTCAGTAATTCCGTTAGTATTTACGCTAGAAATAAAACGTAAAAAGCATGTGGTAGGGTTAATTATTATAGCACATCCGAGGAGCATATATATTTTTTTTCCATTAGTTATTTGACAATTCTGACGTCATCAAATTTTTTTATTTTACTTTCACATAGTTTTTTATTCTCAGTTTAACGTTATCAAATACTTAATAGGTTACATAAGGTAAAAATTATTCAAAATGGCGCTAAAGTTCAAATCAGTAAAATTTAAAAAAATTAACAGAGCTGTTTAATGTTATCGGAATTTAAAGAAAAAAAACATAGAAATTCAAACAAAACAGAGTTGACAAAAGCTATCAATGAGAAAAAATAAGAAAACAACCCCAAATTTCAAAGTGGGGTTAACAAATGAACAAAATTAACAAAAAACCTATTGATGTAAGAGTCATAAAGATATTACACCAAATGTTCAAATGACCCTGCATCATCTGACAAAATCCAAGACGATCATAAAAAGCAGCCAATACGTTTTCAATGCTTTTGGGAGTTATTAAACTGCACTCATGTCGAATTCTTGCAGTCATCCAAATTGTTGGCTCGGTTTTGACACACCTTGCTTTTTAAGTGCCCCCATAGAAAAAAATATAATTAGGTTAGATCTGGGGACTTAGCCCGTCATTCTATTGGACCTCCTCTTCCTAGCCATCTTACTGGGAACACTTCGTCCAAATAACGCCGCACATTAAGGACGTAGGTACTAGCACCATCCTGTTCAGGGTTGTTTTCATTGGGAAATAATACCGCTAATTCAGTCACATTCTCGTCGAAAAAACGGTCCTATAATTCTTTTACCTAACAATCTGCAGATTTCTTGGTGGGTTCTCCCTACCCAATCATCATTAGTATTTCGATTCGTTGGGTTGCTGTCAGAGATGCCGATGCCATGATGTAGGTGAAATTACAGGTGTTGTGTTAATGAGATAAAACAGTTTAGACACAATTATTTTGTACCTATTCAACGTTTGATTCGTATCTCTATGGTTTTTTCTTAAATTCCGATAACATTAGACAGCTTTGTTAATTTTTTGAAATTTTAAAATTTTGAACTTTAGCGCCGTTTTTATTCATTTTTTCCTGTTAAGTATTTGATAACGTTGGAATCAGAATAAAAAACTCTTTGCGAATGTAAAATAAAAAACATAAGTTGCCATTAAAAAAAATATTAATGACGTCATAACTGTCAAAAAACGAATGAAAAAAAAATATTATACGCTATAATTAACTCTACCACATGCTTTTTAAGTTTTATTTTTAGCGCAAATACTAACGGAGTTACTGAATTTATTCCTTACTTAATTTTCACACTGTACATGATTATAACATTATCCGGGGCACTGCTTCAGGAGATTCTCTGCAACTATACTAGTTGACAGAGGAGGTAATAATAATGGTAGTAGGAAAACTCAGGCCGTTGGTAATTCAAATGCAGCAAAACTAAACACTTCAACACGGTCGACACACCACTATTTATATCCAATATGTAACATTGTCTCAATTTAACCAAAGTGAGAAATTGGCGCCGTCAACTTCAAAATATGATGCACCTGTTACCTTGAATCATAGTAATAATGTTACTGCCACTTCGGTAGTGACTAGGTGCACTCCAGAGTATACCTAATTTTCATTTGTGCGTGCAGTCCAGAATGTAACCAATTTTTATTTTTTGGTGCACTCCAATGCAAACGCCACGTATATGGCGTCACATGGACTGTAAGAAACATTGCGTGCATTCTCATTTTCATGCACGATAACGAAAACGAACGTGATCATACAGCTGCAAAATTGATTTTAAAACGACCAAAATCTCAGTCATACATCAAGAGTTGAAAATACAGGGGGGCCTTTTGGCACAGAGACAGTGGGGGTCCCTTTGGGACAGTAGGGCTCCCTTGGGTAGTTACCATCTGAACCGCGTAGGTAGGCAACCCAGTATACCGTCGCCCTATATAGTAATCGTCGTAATAGGGGTACCTAGTATTTCCCCTGGTCTTGTAGGGGATTAAGTTGAAATTTTCGGCACCACCGGTAAATTATTACTTTTTAAACTAGAAAACTGTGTGGTATGAGAGAAACAGTTGTTGGCTCTTTTGAGGAGCTCGACGTTTCTCGCAGGGTCTTGAAGCTGTTGACCATCGCTGGGAAAAGTGTATCGAGCTAAAAGTAGAGTATGTAGTGAAAAAAAGATATTTTTTTCTAATTTTTGTGTTTTCTTTGTTAGGTCGGGTACTTCTGGGACTACCCTTGTAACTACGTTTTCGTAGATTTATAAGCCAATTGTAGATTTGTTTGAGCTCAGTGCTATGGTTCAAACTAATTTGGATATTTCAGATACTTGAATTAATCCTCTTAAGATCGTCGATTTGCAATTATTTCTTGACTTGACATCACTTGGGCGTTGAAGTGGAAAGCATAAATTGAAATAGTGTAGGGAAGTCTTGTAAAAAACTATCAAACCTCAGCTTGCAAATATTGTCTAAGCATGTTATCTTGATTGAATATTCTTCTGTCTATTGTTTGCACTTCGCAAATATTACGTTTCAGAATAGTATATTCTGTAACAAGCTTAGAATGAAAATTCGAAATGAGTGGAAGTTTCCGAACGCGAGCGTAGCGAATTCTTTAAGGGCTGATGATGGGAGTAGTGTTCTCCCGAAACATGTTCCAATAATTGTAATTTCGCGTTTACTAGTTTGTGGAGTTCGACTTAAATATATTTAAATTTTAATAAAAACTATTAAATTTGAATAAAACAAGTTATTTATTAAAACATTGTATTGATATTTATATTTATAGTGTTTGTACAATTACTGAAATTAAAAACTGGTACATTTCTGCAATATTTATAATGGCAATCTATGTAGTTCATTCAGCATATTATATCACCTGTGATAGAATGAAAATACATGCAAAACACATAAGAAGCAAGTGTTTCAGAATAAATATTCTATCTCTAGAGTTAGAATGTTTACTTTCGGTTAATAAAAATGATTTCGGAATTACTACATTCTCTCATGGTCGTGGAGAAATGCAGTGTTAAAAACTCATACCTGGTACGAATGATCCGAGTAAAAAATGTGTTCCATACAAGAGTAGCATTATTGGAGATTGGAGATGACATTATCAATACAAATTGCGCCTTTCTTTGTTCCCAAATGTTGATATTTAAATTATGTTACGGAAAATCTACGTTAAAATCTCCACATAATATGTGGTAGTCATTAATTTGTTGGAAGAGTTCATAAAGTAACTCGAGAAACAGCTGAAAAGACGAGTCGTTACAAGGACTTAATATATAGCAAGTTATTATAATATACCAGCATATTAAAATTTAATTGAAACTTTGTTTTTTCTTTACAGTTCTATACAAACAGTTGAATGTTAACAGACTTTTTAGCAAATATGCTAACACCTCCGCGTTCATATTCAGTTCTACAGAAACGTTTAACTAATTTATAGCTTTACTATGTTAAATTTATTTTGTCTTATCCTCTTATACATAAAATTTCCACATCGTTAGCTTCTAACAAGAATTATAGGTGATTACACTTATTTGAGAAACCTTTTATATTGATGTGGATTTTAACACGTGAAGATGTGAACTAGACTAATACTGACAGGCTCATTAGGATTCTATAGTACAGTGAACGAAAAAATATAGACAAGTACCGCGTGTCCAATTTCGATTTCTGAGGGCATGTCATAAGTCTAGGATGTAAACTTTAAATCAGTAATAAGACTAACCACCAGAAAGGCTCGCCTGATCGTAAAATTTTACTACTTTAACTCACAGCACTCTATATTGGCCATTATATGTTACCGGTGTAGCAATCCTTGCCGATCCTAAGTTATGGATAATGTATATTTGTTGTGATTTACTTAGAATCTTAGAATTAATAGCACTATAATATAGTTGAGTATGTACTTAGCGGCAACAAGGTTACTAGTTTGGCTCCTCAAACATGGAGCTCTTACTTCTTAGAACCTCAAATGCCATTTTGAAAGGAAAAATGCAAATAACAATTGTTATAATATAGCAGGTCGTAAATGTTTTGATTACATCCAAACTCAGATCGCAAGTATTGTTCATTGCTTGTGACTTTTTATAATAATTGATGTTATTATTTTTAATAAAAAGAAATTATTTCATGATGTTCATACGCAATCTGAATTTTAGTTGTATTTGTTTTCATTACTTTATACGTTGTTACAAAATAAATTAAAATGCATTGTTTCTACCTATATTGCGATGTGCATTACTACTAGTATAGCATAGTATTTATGCTGTGCCACTAGCTTCATCATAATGTATTACCATGCCGATATACGGTTTAGACTGAAATAACGTAGAGTGGACATAATGCGTAGTAGTCTTTCGTCCCTAAATAACATTTCTTGACGACATCATCTGAAAGTAGGCTTTTCCATAGTGATTTACATACTGAAAGTCTTGTTTTGCAACTGCATGAATCGAATGTGGCATAAACAACTTTGACATCGCCAACAGAATACTTTGTCCTACAAATGAATCATCAAATATTATACAAGTGACGACTATCTAGTGCAGATATAAATTGCCTAACTGCATCTTGCTCATTACCAATTAATAATAATTGTCCAGGAGGTATAATCAATATTAATTGTTACAAATATATAGGTATAATTATTAATATCGCAATTTGAAATATTGTTCAATATTATTAAATAAATTGTTTATTAAGTCGATGTTAATTGTTATACTACCATTAAGCGCAGTGTATTGATTTTAAAACGACCAAAATCTCAGTCATACATAAAGAGTTGAAAATACAGGGGGTCCCTTAGGGACAGTAGGGCCCCTTTGGGTCAAGGGGGCGAAGCTACCACCTGAACCGCGTAGGTAGGCAACCCAGTATACCGTCGCCCTAGGTAGTAATCGTCGTAATAGGGGTACCTAGTCCCAAGGGGGCCCAGCTATCATTTGACCCGCCGTAATACCTACTCTTACAGGTTGATTTTGCCACGGTTGGCGCTATCGAGGGTGCAGGAACGAATCAGCAAACTAGAGATAACGACTCACAAAAAGAAGGCAGGTGAAAATTTCTTGCATTCAACGCGACGAACTTGCGTCTTCTTTTTCGACTCGACTTTTAGGTAACATCGTTACCATATTGTTGGTCCTCATCAAGGGTTAAGAGTTTAGGACAACGTCATTGAACGTAAATCGTTTAGCAGATTTATCGCATAAGTTTTGAAACTCGGAGGAAAGAGGAAACACTAGCATTCACGTAGGGGTTGTTTCGAGATTGTTTCACGTTTGTTTCCCTATGGGATTATATTGAATCGTATTGTTAACACATTCAATGTAACGTCTTCCACACGTCGACTCCCAGGAAGATCCACAGAATAGGTTCGCTGAAGTGGAAGACAAGGTGTCGAGTTGTCCACGTACAAGGGTCTCAAAAATACGAAAATGTCAGCTTCAAAACCCGCAAAATTTGATCATCTATAACATAAGTAACGAAACATTTTTTTTTGTCAAACATTCCAGTGTATTTTTTTTTGTGTCGAACTCCACAAACTTTAATAACTGTAAAATTATTAATGGAACATGTTTCGGCAGAACACTTCTGCCATCATCAGCCCTAATTTAACAAGAGATTAATGATACAATTGATGAATTACAAGAGGGGTTCTTACCTTAAAGAATATAAAAATTATGACGTTGACGTAATTTTGAATTAAATTTGACGTTTTCAAAGGGTTACATGATTTTTAAAAGATTTCGTAAAAACAACATTTTATAAAATGTAAAAATTAAAAATGGATCAAAGAGAATCTGGTAAGATTGTGTACGCTAGTCGCATTAAAAATTGTCACATTTTCTTCCTCGAACATAAATTTTTATTTTACTGTGACCTAACCATCCCTCAAATATTTGGCAGGGAATTACTCCTTTTTTAGGTTGTAATATTACTTACTCCATTTCTGACAGCTGTCTTTCATCGTCATGATCGTCATCGTCACATGCACAGAGAGCATTTCCGCTAGAATATGCGATAAAATATACTACTCTTTTTTTCTATGTATGGTCTAAGCCAATAAGAAACTATAGTCCAGAGAGTTCAGAATGCGAATATTTGCAGTTGTTGACATCATAATTATGCAAGTCGTTACGTTTTGACAGAAATAAATGATTCCAAACGATCTAAAATACAAAACTAGTATCAACGGATGCCCAAATCTATGAAATAGCCTTGTAAGCACATTTTTTACATCAGAAGATATTTGAGCATTATTTAAGGATCTGCTGTTATTTGTCAAATTAAAATTGGGTACCCTTTGGAGTGCACGCAAAAATGAAAATTAGGTGCACTCTGGAGTACACCTAGTCACTGCCTTAAACTTTTATAGAATCCATCAACACGAGGGTAGCGACAATTTTATTAAACCCCCTCACGAATTATCGCATTTGGCTGGCGCCTTGTGCGTAATAAGCTTATCCTACTCGTTACGTAATATACCTACTGTTATAAACTCAGATAATGAATATTGTTACGGAACAATGTGTAGAAGCAGACATAACATCATGATTTGAAAAAGATCGGGGAGTTTCTCCGCGATACTGGAATGTCCCCCGAGCTTCCGAAACATGACTCATCAGAAATCGTACGCTCGAGGTTATTCCAGAATCCTAAATCCTTATTTAATCGACCTCAGTTCGAGCGGCAGAACAGCGAAAGTTTTGTGCCGTCGAGCGTGTTTACATAAATTAACCTCTTCCGAGGGCGCTCCATAAATTATTATACCGCTGAAGTATGAATAGTTTAAAATAAATGAGTATAGTACATAGATAGTTGTGCAAAAATGCAATATACATTAAGATAAAATTAATAGTATTTTCTAGACAAAGAAGTAGACACTTGCTCAGAACTTAATCAAAATTATACATGCATGATCATAGTTTTGACTTTCCAACTGCAGTTTTTAATTAAAAAATTCCAGGAAATGGCCGTTGAAACCGGAACCTAAATTAATTTAGTGGCACCATTTTTGCATTCAGCAACGAAACTCAATAAATCGAATGAAATGAGGCGGAGCAAAAATATTAAAAAAAGGTAATTAGAATTATACGACGATTTTAGATCATTTGTGTGAATATTAATTTTTTCTTCCGAGAATCCATTCTACTGGAGAAGCCTGAGGACATCGAGGGCAGTCGAAGTCAGTGTGTGGCATAGAGGTGGTCAGGTTCGAGAAGGCATCCTTGGACGTCAAATACTGTTCTTTTAATTAGAAAAATTAGACTAATTTGCCTAATGGAATAGCTAGTTATGTTAAGTGCTTCAAGGTCTTATAAAACGAGTATTTATGCAATTTTCTGTAATTTTCCCTTCTTTAGCCGTTTTTAAACAAGAATGTTTACTTTACTCGATTTAGGGATTTTTGTGGCGGTTGGTAATGTTCAGTTCCTTGTGCTGTCACTTCCTATTCTTGACAAATTTCGACCTAAACATGTCTTGTCGTTCCAAATGTGCGTAAAAGATCAAAAACAGTCCAATATCCTTTTTCTCAACAATAATAAAATTGTATAAAACATTTCTGGTGCGTAAATTATGTTTCAGCCAGCCAATACTATAAAACCAATTTTTCTACTTTGCATTCGTACTGAAACTATTCTACTTTCGCGTATCGTAATAGAGCCTTGTTATAGTAATTTATACTGAAAATAGTATAGTTTATTTTTTTAATATTGGCAATCCTAACCTAGCAGGTCGTTAACCTAGCTCCGAAATGAAACTCTGACCGTTTCGAGCAACTGGAAACACCAACAAATGGTGGAATATTATTACCGAAAGGAAGGTAAGTACGTAGATAAGAAAAGAATTACCGGTGAGTAGAAACACAGTTACCCAAGTCAACAAGGAAACGAACGCAAGGCCAAGGTCAGAATTCCAGATATTCATTTTACGTGTTTACCTGGTCCAAGACCTGTAGAAACAGGCCTCCATGGGCTAGGGATTGAAACACGTCTAATCAGCGCAACAGGTCAATTCCTGTTTACCAGTACGCTCGGTAGGAGCAATACACCTCGCTCCACTGGTAGAACATTGCGCAGCTCGTCCGCCGAGGTGATGATATGATACGGCGGTGTGTGCAATACCGTGTCCCAACACCCTCTAGCCAGCATTTGGCTTTCAACCACTACCCTCGTGAATTCTTCTCAATGGTCCAGTCTTGATCACTAGTGGGATCTTTGCAGTGACCAAGTCACTGCTCCCAGTTGAGTCGACTGCCTGATTCGGTACTGGTAGACCAGCTCAAGGACCTATACCGTAATCAGCCAAAGCCGGCCCCATAACGGAGCAAGCCATGGCCTTTGAACCGGCGGAATCCCCTTGCGTACACTCGCCATTTAACCTTTTTAGCCTTTCAAACACACATCTCGCAAATCTCGTTTCATCCACAATCTCATTCAAACTTTTCCTTAGTTCCCTCATCACTCCCATTTCTCCCAAATCCCTAACATCCTCATACAACACACACTCACATCCGCCCAAAACCACTCGCATCTCCTCGAGACCGTCACGTCTCTTACAAACTCATACAATACTCTTCCATTCCTGTATTCTGCCCACTCATGCTGCCACCTTGCCTCCAGCTCCATCCTTAACTTTCCTTTAACGGCGTCCCTACCCACTCCTCTCACTTCTGTTAATTCCAGGATTCCTATTTCCCTGATGTCCATACCCATAGAGCAAGGAGACCCTCAGTAGCGCCTAATGAGTCCAAGGCAGATCACTCATTAGTACCTCCATCGCCTCAGTCCTGAAACAGTCCTGCATACCCTCAGACAACCACACAACAACTTTCAAGACCTTCCACTACGCACACACACCATATAACGCACACGCCATTAACAATCCATACAATACTTTTACCGCCCTCTACCCTAATACCAAATCTTTCTTTATGACCCTACTCAGACATCCAACAACTGTCGCAATCTTACCTCTCATACTTCGTAAATGCCCACAGAACTCCCAAGCACCTAACACTCCCGCAGCCGCTCCAAAATCCTCAACCATCTTAAATGGTCAAATTAATGCACCTTTAAAATCAACAAACATACCCTACACATATTATTTCCTGTCTGATCCCTCAAGTAACCAATTAATTTTCACCCATGAAACTTCCGCTCCTCTTCCCGCAAGAAACCCAATCTGACAGTCAATCATCTTCTCACACACTTTACCCATCATCCTTAAGACTAACATCCACTCCAGTACCTTTCCAAACGCACTCAACAAGCAAATTGAACGATACGACCATACATTGGTCCTATCCTTATCTCCCCCTTTCAACGACGACTACTCTACCATCCTTCCATTTTCTCGGAACCACACCTTCACACAGACAAGCATGATACATACATTTCAAATATGCTGATGACTGATCTGACAAACTCTCTTTACACATTTACCCCTTTTAAGGGCCAGGGGCCTTTTTGGATTTAACACTTTTAACAGCTTCCTCGATCTCATTCCATTCAAACACCATCGAAATATCGTTCAATACCTCCATCTGCAGATCCACCCCAACCTTATCTATCGGAAAGAAACTTGTATCTGAGGCTAACTAGATACCAAGTCCAAGTTTAAGTATATCATTTACCTGGTTTACTTCTTCCCGAATCTGGCGATCCAAATTTTCTACAACTCTATTTGATAGAATATAATGACGAGGAGACGACAGAATTGGTATAAATGGGTATGAATGACGACAAATTTGATTAGAACATTATTCAAATCAATAATAAATTGTCTAATAATGAATGTTTATTGCAACCTTTTTATCGTTAATGGCCAGCACGCCTAAATACAAAACAAATCCGTTAAAAAAATTCTTTTTTTTTAATTACTAACTTGTAGACTATGTAATTAAAAAAATAAATATGTGGTTGAAAAAACAATTAAAAGACCTTTCAAACGACGTGTTACTCAACGCCTATTCCCTATTTAGAAAATAGGGGTCGCTCCTGTCAGGGGTATGGCGTTGCAGCAAAGGTGCCTACTATTACATCAAAACATGTCCCCCTCGAGATTAAAATTGAACGGTTTTTGGATTTTGCTCAAATCTCTTTTTTTTTAAGTTATTGAGGGTGGCTCGTTTCGATTGAAACGGCCTGTATATTTTGTTATTTGCTTCCAGTTTTAAAAAGGCTTGTAGTTGTGATATCTTGAAATAACATTCATGTAAATGCTTATACAGTATGGAAATTAAGGAAGGAATAAATTCAGTAACTCCGTTAGTAGTTGCGTTAGAAATAAAACTTAAAAAGCATGTGGTAGGGCTAATTATAGCGCATCCGACGAACGTATACTATATATTTTTTTTAATGGCAACCTATGTTTTTGATTTTAAATTCGCATAGAGTTTTTTATTCTGTTTTCAACGTTGTCAAACACTTAATAGGTTAGATAAGGAAAAAATGAATTAAAACGGCGCTAACGTTCAAATTAGTCAAATTTCTTTTTAATGCATAAAATCTTTGCTTGCTCTGCTGCTGAGTCAGATGTTGGCGGAGGCGCCGGGACGCTGAGCCAAGAAATATGGCACGTGCTTTACTGCGTCACGTATAAAATTTAAATTTCACTTAAAATCAAGTTACGGTTTGATTGAAAAAAAGTTGATTGAATAAATAGCAAATTGTTGAAGTAAGCCGTAACCACAGACGTATAAAAGTTGTGACGTAAGCACCGACGTGACGTCCCACAGATCCCTTTGTTAAAAGTTGCTTTAGACCGTAGAGCTATTAGATTCTCGTTGCACAATTTTTCTCATCTTTTGTTGTATTATTGAAGATCTTCTAAAGGTTCTCACTAGTTAATTCGGTAACTCGATATCATTGAAAGACAAATACAGGTAGGAGTGGTGTAGGCTCTGATAATCTCCAGTTTCATGTTCTCAAAGAAACACGTATTAAGGTTAATAAGTTTGCCACATAAATTACAATGTAGGCAAATACACTATGCTAAGTGACAAAATTATTAAATTTATAAACGCTGTCGGCACATGCGGTCTAATACCAATTACAGTTTAATATTGTTAATAGCGGAATTTTCGCGAAGAAAACGTTCATCATTTTATAACTCGCGATGAATTGTTCGCAACTGCAAGAAATGAACGAATTGTAGACAATAATACAAACTTATTTGCACATAATATATTCCGTTGCAATAAATACCCATTCTTTGAATCTTGATTTGGTATACCTGAAATAATTCCTGAATTATTATAGAACGATTTTTTCACGAACGGATTTGGATTGTCTGTTTATTGGAACAGAACTAGTATTTCCTGTGAATAATTTCGAATTGCTAAATTATTGTTCACCTGTAAAGTGGAAATATCCAATAATAATACGTTCACAGTCGTGTGTCGCGTCAGTCTCTCGCTGGAATGAACTAGAAAAATTCCCATAACAATTCAACTTCCAAGCAACTGAGTTAATTTGAAATTATGCAAAAAAAGGCTGTCAATGGGTACTGAAATGTTTCATGCATTCGTTTATTGTTCAAAGCAGTTTTAGTTCGTGGTAAACATTATTAAATTTATTATTTGACATGAATTTAATGGAATTTTGTAAATTGTAATAACACGCTATTGGGCTATATGAGTTGCGAATGACTTTGGTATTAAAAAAACTATTGTGTGCTTGGTGGACCAAACATTAGAAGTGAAACTTCTTATATACGTGCATATATACAGGGTGGAAAGTTTAACTGGAATCAATTCAGTATCTTCACTGCAATTGATTTTGAGAAAAATTCTTGAAACACGTCGATTTTTGTTTTTAAATGGCCACTTTTTAGCCTGATCAGCTTTCTTTTGTTTTTACTCAGGGGGCTGTAACGACCCTTAAGTTTTTTTTTTTCAAATGGGAAGATATGTCAACCGACACATCATTGGAAAGCTTATAAAAAAAGGAGTACAAGAATGTGTTTTGTTTCATGTATCTCTATCTCTATATTTGTCGAGATTCCAGGATAATCTTTTGTCGCAAATCTTCCAGAGAAGCTGGTTCTTGAGGTGTCCGCACAAATAAAAATCTAGGGGAGTCAAATCGAACGATCTAACTGGCCATTCTACAGGACCTTGTCTACCAATCCAGTGGTCGGGGAAGTTATTGTCCAGGAACTGCCGTACTGGCGCAGTATAATGAGGTGGTGCTCCACCCTGTTGAAAGACCAATGCGTTCTCTAGCTCTAGCCAAAAACCGATAAGATAATAAATACGCAAATAATTGTACAAAAACACAGATTGTCTAACATTGTTGATTGCAATGTCTCCCTATCTATTGATTTTTCTCAGAGGAATGAATGAACGTAAAAATTTTAAATCATTACTTTGTAATGAATAATTTTTTTTCATTTTTTCCTTCCTTTATAGGCTAACTTTAGGCGCTAACTAAAATTCAAGATTTGAAGTTTATGAAACTGCTAGAAGGACCTTAGATTTTTGATGATCGGTGAGTGTGTCAGTGTCAAAATTAAAGAATTTGACTAGCGATTATTCGTAAACTATAAGTATTAATTATTAGGTATATTGACAATATAATTAAGCAGTTATACGGGCTGTTTCATTTAAAACTCCCCAGTCCAGATTTCTCCGAATTGATTATTGTTATTGAAAAATCCTCGAACAGGTCGATTTTGTTTGCCAGGGGCACATTTTTCAGGTTCCTTTCAAGTTCCGGCATTTCGCCCTCTTCGCGAGGGGGCTGTTGGCCCCAAAATCTTAAATGGCACTATGGGTCTAGTGATACCTCATTTGAAAGGTATTGGAGACCTCTTTACAACTAACTGCTTACTTTTCAATCTCTTGCAGTTTTAATAAACGATAATTTTCTATTTTCAAGATAATCCACATTTTCTCATGATCTGTCCCACAGAAACCACAAAGACAAGCATGTAATTGCTGAAATTACACTTACTGAGATTTTTATGTCATTGGGTTGTTGATTTAGATTGCTAAATAGCTATTTAATCTAATTTTAATTAATTTGGTCGTTACGATGAAATTATTATGATGAAGAAAGAAGAATTAATAAGAAAACACAGAAATTATAATTATCCATTAGACTGTTAATAATTTCTAACCGGTTGCAAAATCACCAATACAAAATTAACCTCTGCAAACTAGGTAACGTTGAAAATGGTCTATTAACTGACTTGATTTATTATTGAAAGTTGCTCAAGCGATCGTTAACGAGTTGAGACCCGAGGATGAACAAATTAAAGTGTCACTGGTGATTATTTTCTAATATACACAGTGTCACATAAAGTTAGATTCCTGTAAATGTGAGATTCTGCAATATTATAGCAAAATATCTCGTGGAATGTAGCTTTATAATGAAACACTCGCGAACTATTTAAATTGGATAATAAATACGTGGTTTGGATTGAATTGTTTAGGGTTGAGTTAAGAATGAAACAATGGACCCAGTCCGTGTTTTAGAATGATTCGAATTAAACACAGGAAACTTGTCCCTGATTTAAGCTTGAGAATGTGCTCTTAATGGTGGATTTGGATTCTGCGAGTGTCGTTAGCCAGATAAGGGTTTATGACCCTTTGGCTTTCCCCAGATTTCCCAGACGTTTGGTTTCCTTTGCACCGAACTTCGAGCTCTATTTTTGGTGAGACCTTTCCATTTTAAAACAAGTTACCGGGAAGGCACCTTGTTGGCTTGTCATCGTTTGGGCGTTGCTCCTTTTTTTAAGCAACGTCTAATTCTTACCATTACAAACGCGGTCTCGACGGTGTGCTATATCGCTTATGGACACGTTTTTGTGTATAACTGATAAGTTTCTTTCAACGTCAGCTCAGGAGGCGAATCACTGCGATGTTTCAGTACAGTACAGTAAACGTAGAAAGCTAAATCTAAAAGCTTCTAAACTACATGGACTATCGATACAGCTTTCCAAAGAAGTGAAGTATACAGGGGTCACCCTGGACTGTAAACAAAATTGGAAGGAACATGTTGATTAAGTCGAAGAATGTGGCAAAATCTGGGACTAAATATAGGGCATCAATAGTCTTGGAGACTGGACCAACGATTACGCAAGCTGAGATACTTGCGATAGATATATGTGCACAAGAATGCTTAAGCGGGAACACGAAGGGCAGTCAAATCTATATACTGTCTGACAGTCAAGCTGCGATTAAGGGACTTAAAGGACACAGCACCAAATCCTTAGTCGCCTGGGAGTGCAGAGAGTCCCTCAAAGAAATGGGTAGAAACAATAAAGTAATTCTAAGTTGAGTACTTGGACATGAGGGAATAGCAGAAAATGCAGAAGCCGACAAACTTGCCAGACAAGGCGCAGAACCTTCTCCCATGGACTAACCAAGAAACACATTAAGACGACAGTCCAAAACTGGGAAACAAAGGCCATAAAGTCTCCCTGAAACAATGTTCCAGGTCAAAGACAAGCGGAGGAATTTATCGAGTTCACGCCTCAGAATGCTAAAAAGCTTCTCTTCTGATCCAAGAAATAAATTAGGCTCATCACAGGTCTATTCACAAGTCACTTCCCTGTAAGATATCATGTCAAAAACATGGGACTAGTATACAGTGAAGTACGCAATTTGGAAGTATAAACAGCCGAACACATACTCTGCAGATGCGACGCATTAGCTAACCTAAGGCTTAATCACTTCGAACGTGTTAGGCTGACGCCTGAAGAGGTGAAGAAGAAGCCTCTTACAATTAGTGAAATTATGAACTTTGCAAAGAAGGCACATAGATGCGAGTAGGGTTGAACAAAAGATCACCAATGGTCGGCGTTCTGAGAGGGTGAATAGCCCTACGACCGCAGAGTACAATACAATACAATTCCGATGAAGAAAATGATCATAACGAGACCGGTCCATTCGACCTTACAAGTAGCTCATGTGACAGAGATGTTACAGCAAAAAAATTAAAAACTAGTGAATCCAGGGAAAGTTCTACTCTCGACTTGTTACTACCTGCGAAAAATTTGATCGAGAACAGATCAATATCCTTTAAATTTTGATCAAAGGGTTGAGTTTGGGTTTGAGTTATTCTAATAATATTGAAGCTCTATTTTGTAAAGTACACAGCAGAACATTAACTTTTATTTTGGACTGTGTTTATAGACGGTCGTGAACTTCTGTTCAAGACGGTAAAGTTTTGATAGACTTCACAAGTGAATTAACAAGCACTTAAAGTGCGACACCCATAAATCGGGGTCCATTGCCTCAAATTAGATGCACAATGAGACAGGTTCAGCGTTGTAGAGCTATTGTACTTACTTTCAACAATGACGATTAAATTGACCCCAATAACTATAAACCTATTAGTCTCACCTCATAGTAAAAGTACATCATTTACTACCAAATTGCACAATTTGAAAACTTCGTAAAAAGTTCTCAATTAAGACCAGTGGTCTTCAATCCGATAACCCCGGAAGAGATTGGAGAGGCCCTTAAGGGAATCAAAAATTTTGCCGCAGCAGGCCCGGACGGAATTAATACCTTTTGGTGGAAGAAATTACAAAGTACGCTTAAGCGTCTGGCCAGGGTATTTAATTCCAGGCTGAATGGTGAGCGGCCTATTCCGGAATGGGTTGTCGAGGGGCGAACCGTTTTGATACCCAAAACTGGCGATTTGTCCCGGCCAAAAACATGTCTTAATGCGTGTTATAAACTCTTCACCCGACTCCTGTACTGCAGAATATTCCAGGCTATTGACACCGTGTATTCGAAACTTTTTGAACAACGAGGCTGTAAGAGAGGCGTCTACGGTTGCAAGGGAAACCTGCTGATTGGTAGGTGCGCCACGCAGGATGCCGTCCAATATAAGCGCAACTTATCTATGGCCTGGATCGACTATCGTAAGGCATTTGAAACAACATCTCATGAGTTAAACCAGAAGAATGTTCTTAAATCCAGGTGGAGTAAATTTAAATTAAAATTTAAATATATCTAAGTCGAACTCCACAAACTTTAATAACTGTAAAATTACTAATGGAACATGTTTCGGCAGAACACTTCTGCCATCATAAGCCCTTAAAGAATATAAAAAATTAAAAACATGTTCCATTAGTAATTTTACAGTTATTAAAATTTGTGGAGTTCGACTTAGATATATTTAAATTTTAATCTCATGAGTTGATTATTCACTTGCTCAAATGCCTTATGGTAGCCGATCCACTGGTGGGATGCATAAAACAACTGATGTCACTCTGAAAGACGCGGTTCTCGATAACAAATTGTCAATGCGAGTATTTCGATGAAGATGCTCAACTCATTGACGGAAGCGTTCTGAGACATCTGAACGCCGGAGAGACTTACAAGTACTTGGGTATGGAGCAGTGCCATATTAAAGCGTCACACCAGGTAAAAAAGTCTCTCTGCGACAAGTACAAAAATCTACTCCCACGAATCTGGTCGTCAGAGCTTTCGGGGAAGAACAAGATTTTTGCCACAAATATGCTTGCCGTCCCGATCCTGCTCTCCTCATTTGGAGCAGTTAAATGTTTTGTAGATGAGTTGAAGTAGATTGATCGGGATACTCGAAAAATGATGCATCTACAGCGCAGTTTGCATCCAAAATCGTCCGTTCCGAGGTTATATCTTCCACGAAACCAAGAAGGCCGAGGACTTTTGAGTTTGGAGTGTCTTCATAACAGGGTAATCTTGGGTATAGCCTGTAAGATCATCCAAAGTTCAGATCCCCTGTTGCTTCTTGTCAGGGATCACGAGAGACGGGGAGTCGGGGCATTTTTGTTTAGGGCGGCACAAAGAGCAGCAGATGAACTCGGTCTTGACTTTGACGTGAAGTCAATGCATAGTGTTTTCTTCAAGAACATTGAAAGCCTTGGCTTATCCAGAAGGCATACATTTGCCTTTCTGAGATCAAGTGGACTGAAGTCTTCATTTGCGCTGCGCAAGATGGTGTAATTAACACCTTGGTCTATCGCAGCCGCGTGATGGGTATAGAGGTGCCGAATGTGAGCTGTTTTGTTTGGGTTATATCCATCGCCACAATGCGGCGTTCAGAATATTATACTTTCATTTAAACGCCATTATGCGATAGACCAGATACCAGTGCTGCCCTATATCCCGAACGATATTGAGTCCGTTGTGGAGAACGAAAGGTGCCGAATCTATCGGAATTACGAGGAGTTCCTTCTGGTCAATACGAAAAAATAATTGTATATGGTGTCCACGCGCGACAGAAGTAAAACCTTTTATTGAACAACACTGCACTGCATATATCACTGAGTTCGAGGTTCGCCGCTTAGAAGCGAAGGATCTGGCGTGCGGTCAACGGCGCTCAGGCCGTCGATTGTTGCCACTTTCGCTCCCCTCTCGGTCTAAAATTTTGTATTATGTGCTCGCTGGTCTCAACTACGTATTTTCGTGCTTACACCGTGCCAAAAGCAAATAGCTGTTAGTAGTGAGGATATATGATGCAGCGGCCAACGGAGAGAAGAGAGGTACAATATAAAATATCCTCCCACTTATAAATTTATATAATGCATTTTCGTATCGATTTTCAAGATAATCTACATTTTCTCATGCTGTGTCCCACAGAAACCACAAAAACAAGCATTTAATTGCTGAAATTACACTTACTGAGATTTTTATGTCATTGGGTTGCTGATTTTAATTGCTAAATAGCTATTTCATCTAATTTTAATTAATTTTTACCGACTTCAAAAAAGGAGGAGGTTCTATGTTCGGCTGTATGTATGTTTTTTTTTCCTTTTATGTATGTTCACCGATATCTCCGTTAATTGTGGACCGATTTCGAAAATTCTTCTTTTATTTGAAAGGGTATACTCCAGAGGTGGTCCCATTGTCACCAAGTCCGGATCTGATAAAGGGTTCCCATGGAAATCGAGGGAAATTCTCAAATTTTTCCTTTTATGTATGTTCACCGATTTCTTCGTCAATTGTGGATCGATTTTGAAAATTCTTCTTTTATTTGAAAGGGTATACTTCGGAGGTAGTCCCATTGTCAGCAAGTCCGGACCTGATGAGGGGATCCTATGGAAATTGAGGGAAATTCTCAAATTTTTACATTTATGTATGTTCACCGATTTCTTCGTCAATTGTGGATCGATTTTAAAAATTCTTCTTTTATTTGAAAGGGTATACTTCGGAGGTAGTCCCATTGGCAGCAAGTCCGGACCTGATGAGGGGATCGCATGGGAATCGGGCGAATTCCTCACATTTTATAATTATTATGAACTCTCTCAAATGTAGTCGTTTAATAATAATTATTCAGGTCTTTGCGTCTGGGAGTCATCATTGCCTTAGATTTTTCAGGTAGTAATATTAATTCATCATTGTTTCAGTATTTCTGGTTCTAATTTTTTATTGTTTGCGTCTTTCATCTTCATTTTCAACCAGCGTCCCATCGTCTACCCATCACTTAAAATTGTAAAATAATTAGCTTTTTAAAAAAAAGAACGATTTCAAAAAGCGAGAAATAAGTCAGTACATGTATTATTACATGTGCTACCTATTGATCTGGTTGAAGTCGGTGCCAAGCCAAAAAAATAGGTAGTAGATAGATAGGCTGTCCGCTCCCGTCACATCGCAAGACCCACTGCGCGCGCGCCGGAATGCGTAAGCGTGAGTGGGGGACTCGCGCTCAGCAAAACATCCCAAACGGGCAGACATGTGCGGGGCAGACGTCGTTGACGGCCTGATATTGAATTTTTGAATTTTGTTGATATATTTACATAATGACAATAGGTTACAAATTTGTTAACCTCTTTGGGTTGGCACCGATTTCAAACAGATCAGTAGGTAGCACATGTAATAATACATGTACTGACTTATTTCTCGCTTTTTGAAGTCGGTTTCTTTTTTTTAAAAAGCTAATTATGTCCGTTACGATGAAATTATTATGATGAAGAAAGAAAAATTAATAAGAAAACACAAAAAAAATAATTATCCATTAGACTGTTAATAATGTAACGTAGCCTGAGCCGGGCGGGTTCGAGGATTTAAAGAAATTTTCTGGCGCACACCGTATTTACAAACTTTTATTAAAAAGACTACTAAGACTAACTTTTCACAATGTACAGACTTTCACAATATCACGCGCTGATCACTTGCTCACGATGCTTCCAATAGACTGACTGCTCCGTTGTTTGATCCCTTCTTATACCGCTCGCTTCGTTCTGGATTTCTTCTATTCCCGGAATCATGAGATCATGTTTTCCGACGCAATGGATTATTCCAGAATAATGAGATCAGTCTCTTGTACGAGCGTGGTGTAGCATGAGATCACCGCCACAGAGTCTTCTAGACTTATGAGAGCATCCCATGTGAATAATTATTCCCAGACGTTCTCATGTGGACTATTCCAGATTAATTACGTTACCTTACGTGGTGAGATCATCATTACATCATCCGCTTCCGGGCCGTCGCGCCGTCGTCTCAATAATTTCTAACCGGTTGCAAAATCACCAATACAAAATTAACCTCTCCAAACTAGGTAACGTTGAAAATGGTCCATTAATTGACTTGATTTATTATTGGTTGTAACTCATAGGCTTACCCCGTGCAGTTCAATAATCACAGGCAGGCAGGCCACATAACATCTTTGGCCTTAGTACCGTGCAATAATAACAGCACCGGCCAGGATTACTTTTGGCTAACAACCAATTAGAACCCTAGACTGTTCTTGCTACCTCAACAGGGAAAGGCCCCCAGGACCAGTCCCAGTCGGATTGGGACAAAGGTGAAGGTGGTGGGGTCTCGGAAAACGATTCACCCGTTGACCCGCGACCAAGTAACGAATAATTTGAAAATCTAATGAAGGGTTCTTACTGCTGAGTTTAATTTATGTATATTATGTAGTTCAAAAACTATAAGGACCAAAGAGAAATAATTAAAAGTGAAATTGACGTCCGGAAAGCTTAAGGAAACTAGTTATGAAGAATTAGTGCACACCTTTTGATACAGACCATACAATTTTGTGGCAATAAAATCGAATTTTCTACAATAGTTACTACCTTTTAAATTAAATTAAATGTCGGTCAACCATAGATGTAAAAACATGCAGATATTCAGTCCACATTAACAATGATGAACTTTTGATGGCTGATTGAGGACTGCACATTTATAACCCGTGAAAAATAACGTTTTTTTGTGTAACCCCATCGCTAAGACTTTTTTGTTCCTTATACTTTGTAGATCCTTCATGTTGAAAGCTAACCTCATACGAGACATAACATAACATGAATAAATTACGTCCATTATGAAAAAGACTTTCATATTCCACCGGAACTTGTGACAGCTTTCAGAATCAAATAAAATTCGATTAAACAACAACGCTGAAAACATGAATGATTAGATTTAATGACGTGACCAATTAAGTATGTAAATTATAATTATGCTCTTATAAACTGATCGCCTAATTGCAGTGTTGACTAATAAACTCAAAATTATACACTCTCGTGTATCTCTGTGTATTGCACGTGTATGCTTAATAAATAAAGAATAATAATCTTCTTATACAGGGTTATTCACAAAGTTACGTAAAATTTAAATCTGAAGATAACTAAAAAAATCTAACTGAAATGAAATTTACGGGAAAGAAGAAGTATTAGTAAATAAACTCCTATCTCTTGGCCTAAACAAAAAAGGACTTTCCACTACTGCCAATTAATTATTCTGACTTTTACTTAGCGCGCTTGACTATGCACTAAATTTTCAAATAGTGACGTGACCGATATGATTATGACCCATGGTGAAAGCCGTGGGAAAGTTCTTGCGGCTCGGGAGTGTGCGATTTATTAGAGGAATTATCAGAGAATGTTCCTCTGAAAATAAGACAACAAATGTGGTTCTTACAAGACGGAGCTTAGTGTCCTCATAGTGTCTGAGTGGTTAGATAATAATTTCCAGAAAAGATGGATTGGAAGAAATGGCCCGGTGTTGTTGTACCTCGGCGACCTATCGATCAGCGGTCTGGAAAACGTTCATTGAGGAAACCTCGGACATGTATAGCAAAATGAGGCACTTCATCCTGTTGAAAAAAAAAAAAAATTGGTCTGACGTTGATAGAAAACAGTAGCAGCCATTTTTGCATTATTAACGGTTTTGGTAGTAAATTTTTACTAACTCAATCCTCTCTGCAGTATTGTAATATAGTTATTTACAATTGAGTATGGTCGGTTAAATTTTACATTGTGAAGTTTTAATTTTGAAGCACAAGGCATTGCCGAGTGCTTTATTAAAACCGAACAATGTAATAGACTTACCACGGGATTTCTATTACTTTTAATAATCATAATAAATCTCATAATCTTCTATATATATAAAAATGTTATGTTGGTTTGTGTATGCGTCAAAAACTCGAAAAGTTCAGCACCGATTGAGCTCAAATTTTGACACAATATACAAACCGCTTCAAGGATTGTTCTTATCTATTTCTCACGTCAGTAACGTACTCACCACTCCAAGAAAACAGCTTTTTTTACGATCAGCTGTGTACGAATGACAACCGCTGTCACATGTGACAGGAAACATTACATGTGAATTAAATAAAATAATGTCTCGCAGAATAACGAATTTGAGTCGTCGCACTCGCCACATAGAAGAATCGAGAAGAACTAAGATGTGAAACGCGGCACCAGCAGAAACACGAGCAGCCAGGCTTGAGGATGCACGATTGCAAGAACGGCAGTGGCGTTCTGCAGCAACAGATTTGGTTCTTTAAGTAGAAAAACTTAATTATGGTATAACAGCCCAGTGTTTTTTCGTAGATTTTATGCAATAGTTGCCGAATCTTTACCGCATCGTTTGTAAAAATCAGCTTACTAGGCATCTGTCACATACGTTTTACAGTTCATGAGGGTAAAAACCATTTTTTACTAACTTGCACCCTAACTTTCTGATGTGAAAAAGAATACAAGGAAGCAGACATAATTTTTGTTTTCAAAAGGAATCCAAAAACTGGCCCTACATAAAAGATAAGAGCAGAGTAGTTTGAAAAAGTATACTTACATTTTTTTTGCTGGCAGTAATAAATTCTAATGTAAACCAACGAGAAAAATTCGTATTTCGATTGTATTGACGTAGAGAGCTGGAGGGATGGTCATTTTTTGGGCAATACATTCGCTGAAATGTATGTTTTCATTAATTCCCATTAAACCTTTTTATTTATCGAAATGTGCGGTTCACAAGATAACAGTTAGAGTATTTTTTTGTCGAAACGAATCGATAAAGGTAGGTCTGGATAGAGAATTATTGAATAAGCTCTAAAATGATGTATCACACAATCCCCCTGTGCCATTTCAATTTTTTAAGGGAGTGGCTCCCTCGCTAAAAGCGTGAGATCTAAGACTTGAAAGTTTTGTAGAATTTGGTTCCCCTTGATAACAAAATTGACCTGTTCCAGCATTTTCTTCTGAGTCATTCAAAATTTGATTTTTTGGGGGGTACAAATTTTAGTTGGGACATCCTGTATACATATAATTGCGAAACTACTGATTTATCACTCCTCAACGCACAGACCAGTGTTGTCTTGAAAGGTGAAATTTGATATGTACATAGTTTGTAGAGCGTACGGGCGCATATCAATATATATATAATAACATATATAATATATATATATATATATATATATATATATATATATATATATATATATATATATATATATATATATATATATAATTAATATCAGTCTAGAGCCGTGTTTGACGATGTTGCAAAAATTTCCTTACGGACCGAGAAAAAACTGGGGTGGTTTTACCCAAAATTCCTATAACGTGAAGACTGACGGTATTAGAGTCGTGAAAATTGCGATCTAGATTCACCTTTAAAAAAGATTGGACGCATGTTTGACGCTTTTACAAAACGCTTTTTACTCTGTTATTTTTCTAATTAAAAACTGATTTAAGCGGTTGCACCAATTCCAAATATCCGCGCGAGTAAAGTCGACCCCAATTTACGCGGGAAAAGTCGCGGGTAACTGCTAGTGAAGCATACAGTATTTATTAATTTTCATTATCAATCAGTCGTTAATATACTCACTTAAAAAACAACGCAATACCATTAATAGGGATGTTTTCACTATCCCCTCTTTCACCCCTACGCACTGTTGCGCAGGCGTATCAACATGGCAATTCCTAACGGTCGGACAAACAAAAGGTCTCTTTACACTAGCGTTCTATCGTACGTGTTTGGAGTGTCCCGTTCCAAACACTTGCGAAAGCGTGTGAATGTAAGTGCCATGTGATCACAGAGTTTTCAGACGAGTCCGTAAGCACATTTAAGGAACGCACTCTTGGCGTGTCGAAAGACTGTGTGATAGAAAGGGACGCTCCAAACACGTACGATAGAACGCTAGTGTAATGGTAGCTAAACACAAGCCGCTTGACAACTTTGACACTTGTCACAACTATGTAGTTGACCGACGTTTTTCGCTCATGCGTGCCTTGTCTGAAACCAGTGAAAACATCCATATTAAATAATTGTAGAAAAGAAATCATCAGTCAACAACGAAACGATTAATGTTTCCGCCAAATTTCTTTCCAAATTCATGTAAAAAAATAATACTGCGTACGATCTCCTCATGGATTAATACACTCTGCAACTCTTCGAGGCATGCTTGAATTTGTCAGGTTGAGAAAATTCATTCCAAGCAAATTTAAGCTGGTTTCAAATTGCTTCCAGGTTATTGGCGACACTAGGCGGCGCGGCGCTGGCATATTCTAGCTCATCCCATACATCTTTGATCGAGTTTCAGTCCGGTGAAACATGATTTTCTGTCGTATGGGGTTGCGCGTTGTCCTGTTAGAATGTGTTTTTTATCGCCGAAAATATGGTAACACATTTAAACATAGCACAAAATTTCCCCTAAGAGCAAATAAAATCAGAATGTCTTCACTTGTCATTGAAGAATAAAATTGAAGTCAACTCCTCCAACAAGTTTTGTCTTTCAAAGATGGTTCGTTGAGAATTAGTCAAAAGAAAGCGATATCAAGGGCGGTAAGAGTAAAGTGTAAACAAATTAATTCTGGGATAAATCGTGGCCATTGATTTGGATCGACTGATAGCAACCAACCAATGCGTTTTCACCGAACGTGTTGTTTTAAACGACTCACGCAGTGCCATACTAGACATAACATATCAAAAACAGAAAACTTTTGAATACAACTTTTTTCTTATGAAAGTTTGATAAATAATATAAATGAATCTATGGTCCGTTTTTTTTTTAGAAAGAAGCGTGAAAGATAGGGACTTCAACGAACCAATAAGGGGTTACCATTTTGGACCACGTGACGCGTCCGCTTTACACTTGCGCACGACAAATCAACAGCTTCTGTGTTTGTGTCAATAAAATACGGTCTAAAAATTTCTAAACACATTTTGTTGGTTTTGATTACACCCTACTTTTGCATGCATGTCACTCATGTCAGTACATGGACGAAGCCACCCCCATAATATAAATTATGGTTTGCCTGCTCCATTTATCTCTAATGTGTACGGGGCGTGTACCACTGCTGCCATCTACTTCCTTCTTAAAAAAACGGAGTATAGTTATGAAAACAATTATTATCACAGAGTTATTTTTTTTATGATTTTATGATGGTTCTTGTATTTTTTTTTTAATTGTTGTAATATGTATAAGATTCTTTAAATTTATCGTATTTATCAGTATTTGTAATTATACTTGTTCAACAGATGAAATTGCGTAGTACTTCTGTACATTTAAGTCCACATTTTTATAATATTGTGTATTATTACCTAATTCATCTTCAATTTTTCACTCTTTTTCTTCAGTTAATTATATTATTCGTTTTAGAGAAAGCATTTTCCATTAATTACGTTACCAACCAAAATTCCAGTGAGTGCGCAGCCTGTAATGTCCAATAAAATTACAAGTTGTAACATATGGTGCATCGAGCCGGAGACTACTAAAATAATAATTATTGATGATTGTTGGTAAGATAACTGGGAGTTTGGTTGGAACACTTATATCATTTAATTCTTGTATTGTAAATTTGAAAATTGTGGTACCGTAGAAATATTTGTTCAATAATTACTAAAATTACTTGTGGATCTAGCAACTGACGGACCTGGGCAGAGAGAAATTTGACCTAAAACGCATTAGACGGTCGCGATCCTGTCGCATCGCGAGCTGAGCTAGTCTCGACCGCGCTCAGTGAAGATCTTTCCCATGTTTTATAACGCATGCATTTGCACTAGACGTTCCCGAGCCCGTCTCGATCGCATAACATCTCGGAGACCGCGATGCGATCGAGACGAGCTCGGGATTGTCTAGTGCGTCCGTTTTTGATGATTGCGTACTATATATACTTGGATTGCATTTGGAAAAGTAAAAACCGCGAGAAAAAGACTTAGATTTGGAAATTTACTATTGGACCATTTTTTATTTTATAAGTATGGTTAAAATTGTAAAAAAAGTTGGTACACCAACCAGCAAGCTTTGGATAAAGGTAGGGTATACCAAATTATAAAAGAGAATGAACTTATTGTTAGTTCGAATCTCGGGTGGAGTCAACTTGAACAATAATTAAATTATCCAGGGCCAAGTAATCAATATTAAGTTTTACATTCTCCACTTTAGAATTAATCTTACCTATTTTTGTTTTTGTAAGTCCCTTAAATATCAATAAAACAGATGTAAACACATATATATTTTTTTAATATTATTTATTTGCTTTATTAGCAAACTGAAAACGTGGACCAGTTTTTAAGTAAAATGAAATACAAAAGTAATAAGATTACCATAGACAAACAGCCAGTCTTTCTACTGGTGGTATGCAGCGTCTAAATTTTGTATTTTGCAGCTGAATGTGTTCGTGAATAATAATATCTAGTAGCTCATTATACTTTCCAGATGACATACGAAAGTATTGGCAAAATCGCTGTCCGTCCAGTAATAATTTTTTAAATAAAGTTTGAAATTCGCCCTCTACTTGCCTGTTTCTGTTAATTGGATGAATCCAAAACTGATCTGTTAACCGCGATCAGTTGAGTTTGCAATGCGACGGGATCGCGACCGTCTAATGCGTTCCGTCCTGTAAAGACTGCGATCAGCTCAGCTCGCGATGCGACCGACAGGACCGCGACCGTCTAAAGGTGGAATTTCGTTGCGAAGTCCAGCGTTCGCGTCCGGCCGCGACGTCCAGCAGTAACGTCCGGCCGTTACGATAGCGTGATTTGGTTGCAACGTCTGCGTCTGGCGGCTCGGCAGCATTTGTCTTCAAAGTTCTGTAACGAAAGGTGTTTTATGGGTAGGAATACGCTAGCGGCATTACTCTTACTACAAGAAGAAGAAGATGATGATATCAGGCTTTTGTTGTCCATTTGTTAAGACACTAGCGAATCTCGTGATTCTTAGAGTCTTTATTTTCATGGTCAAAAATGCAAGAAAATTCCCGCACTTGATCGACTAATAATTCGTCATCAATATGGGGAAACTTTTGCGACATTTTTACTTACTCAAAAATTCTGCATACAATTATCCAACACTGACCGTCGGCATAATTTTGAGCAGTCGGGACGTAGCCGTCGACGGCTGGAGGTTCCGCCGCCTCAACCAAATCGGTTCTATTTAAGGTTGTCATTTACCAGCGGTAGAGCCTATACCAAATGCACGGGAAACATGTTACCATTTCATTGAATTTTACGGGTTTATTTTTAATTATTTGACTATGCGGTTATGAAAAATCGATAAAGGACATCTTAATTCAGGGTAAGACGGTATTACAAAGCCGATATTAGCATTTGTTTATTCATAAAAAATGACAAAGTTGCTTCATTTTTAGGAGTATAAATGAATGTCTTTGGATTTTTTTTTCTGAAAACCAACGCACAATTCGTGAATTTAAAATAGACGTTACCCTGTAGCAAGAATTAAATTTTCGTTAGAAAAAAACTCACGTGCCTTAGCATTGTTGTTCGTCTATAAAAAATAATGTTTGTCGGGAGAAGTATTTCTGAAGTAAGCTTGAAATATACAGAAAGCTGTATAATTGGGGAGGAACTTGGGTAGAAAATTTAGAATTTGGTGTAGTCTTGGAGCAGAAGCATTTTACAGCGGTCAGGGGAACGGTTAGGTATAAGATAAAACCATTCATACTCTCAACAAAATCCAGCCATAAAATCATAAAATTGTGCGGCGAAGACAAACACAGCAGGTTTTTTTTATGATGCTTTCCAGCTTCCGGAATACCGAAATTCGGAAACTCTTAAAATACGGACCGACCAAGACCACTTATAAGTAAAAATACTTTGCAGTATTTATCAAAAAAAGTTGCTTGTCTCTGTATAAACGATGAGACCAAGCAAATACAAATAAACAAAGGACATGATTAACATATATACATCGGGTGTTCATTTAAATTAGTCATCAAGTCGCCTATGAATTTGACATAACATTTTAACGTATGTCTGTTGCCAATTTGTTTTTAACTTGACAGTTGTAACTTTCAGTTGTTAAATTTAAATTAATTAAAATAAAAAATAAACTTTTACTCAGTTACCCCAGTTAGCTACCTGGTGGTAGATGTGCGAGGACAAGCGCAACACCTGTTTTGTGCGCAAGACCGATCGTGTTAAGCCTCCAACTTTTTCGTGTCGTCTTGTCTTCGGTTTTTTGCGTTTGTACACGCGCGTTTTCAGATAGTTCAGAATTGGATGAATGGAAGAAAATTGAGGAGTTGAGACTGAAGCCCCAAACAGCTGGTAATCTGTTGATACACCTTTGTTGTAAAGCACTACGAACAAGAACGCATTTGTTTAAACCTGGCGTCCTAACCGAGAGGAATTGGAGGTTATGTTTTTCATACTGGTTTTGGTTTATAATGGATTTAGCTAAACTTATTGCATTGCAGGTACATGACCGAAAATGGCAACATTTTGTGCAGTTCATGGTTGCAGTAACAGAAATAATAGGGAAGTCAATAAAAAAAAAAATTGAATTTCCTTCAGTGCGAGATCGAAGGGGTCGCGATTTACCTGAGGGCATTAAACAACGCGAGTGTTGGTTAAAAGCCATTTAGATACGTCCAGTAATGGTATTACCCAGACATCAGAGCGCAAAAAAGCGAATTTTAGAAGTGGTCCAAGAGGTAATAATATTAATTAATTTGTTGTGATTGTATGTTTAAAAGAAATTAATAACTGAAGTTTTTGGAGATGTTCTGGCGTTAGATTTGGAGTATTGGTTAAAATTATTGGTTCTAAATATACAAATTACCAATTTAAACTTAAAGAAAACAATACTTATTTACAAAAAAAATTGCTTGTGGCAGGTTATAGTGAATTTATTGCTTGTGTGTGCATTTGGTATTGGGCTTGCAAAATATTTTATTTTTAATGTTCTAATCTTATTTTCATTTTCTAGGTTTTTAATTAAAGACCTTGTGGGATTACACATGAGAATTCACATAGAAAGTGTTATTGGGTTGTTGAGACAGAAATAAAAGGGACAAAGAAAAAGGATGAAAATATTGTTGTTTTAGATTAAGTGTTATCAGTTTGTAGTGCTTTTGTTAATCTTTGTCCACCAATTATAATTATTGAATTTTTTTCTTAATTATAATTTTTATTTGTAATTTGCATAATTTGGATTAAGTGTCAAGTTGAACGATACCATTTTATTTGCGCTTTTTGTTTGAATATAGCACCATTTGATCCCCATCATCGGGTTGACGACACTGACACCATAGCTGAGTCTGTAATTTATTTAATAATAATATAATTAATGTAATTATTGTAATAAGTCGATGTGACCATTGTGGAAACTCAACTGATCTTATTTCCATTGCCTCTGGAACTTTAATGTCCCTATTTGTTGAAGGTTGGACCTGTTCCCCACAGGTAAAAAACTTGCCTAGTAGGCAAAATAATTTTTTCTTATAAATTTAATGCCTTGTTGGATTCTTCTAACCAAAAAGTGAGGTAAAAAATTATTTTTTCCAAAAATAAATCTTTGGGACTAAAAAGTGCAAAATAAGTGGTGTCCAACTTTGTCAGGCATGTTTTTTTTTTCTTCAATCAATTGGCATTTGCTGGTGTCCTTAGTGCAATACAGACATTTTACTTTCACACAGCTTTGACCAGAAATGTCAATACCTACTTACAGATGGTTTATTAATCGACGTTCTACATGCCTCTTTAAAATTTGACCAAACAAGCATGCCTCTGTTGGTGGGTTGCAGCCTGAATGTTTTGAATTCGCAAAGGCTGCTCACAATGATTTTTTGTATGCCCTATTGCCTGCAGCTCTTTAAAATTTAAGGTTTTACCTATATTTCTCATGAAATAATTTTGTAACGAGCAAATCCTCAAGCTTCCTCAGGGTTTTCATGAGTGTTTTCTTCTAATAATGTGGAGAATAGAGACAAATTGAATTGAATTGAAAATACATTTGTTTTCTCACTTTTGAATTACAATTTTTCTTAAATCTAACAAATTTTTATGTGTGGGTCCTGCTTAGACTTAGGGCCTTTTCAGCACGTGACTATATAATCCTAAGGTCTTAATTATGTCAAATTTACAATGGGAATCTTAAATCTAATACAATGTTCATTTGAGAAAATTGAACAAAACAAACCAAAAAGAAAAGAATGTTCTGGTGGTGTCTTGTTCCGTCCTGAGGTCTTCTCCTTTGTGGTTGTTCTTGCGTTCTCGAGTGCTCTCCGTGGGCACTCTGGTTGGTGGTCTTGTCTATGTTGGTTCCGGGGTACTGCCAAAGAGGCCAAGGAATTGCTGTATTTCTGCTAATTATTCGGTCATCAAAGAACTCTCTTATGTAGTTAAGCGTTTCCACTATTGTATCTTGCCAATATTGAAGCTCATCATCGTGGAGTTGTTCAGAAAATTACTGTAAAATTTCTGTCCGATATCTTTGAGCGTTCAATGTACCTAATAAAAGACCATAGTGAAATCAACTTAATAGTTTTTTTTGATGTTTAAATTTACCTTGAAAAAATATGGGCCCAATTATTCGTCTATGGGTATATCCAGCCCAAACACCAATTTTAGGAGAATGTAACGGCTGTTCTAAAATTTTGTGCGGATTTTGTGTACTCCAGATTCTGATGTTTCGAGAATTTAAATAACCGGATTGATGAAACCACGCTTCGTCAGAAAAAATTACTCTCTGTGAAAATTCCCCATTTTGATTCATATTGGTAAACCAGTTGCAAAAATTCAGTCTTTGCGGATAATCGGCTGGTAACAATTCCTGTACCATTAAAATACGATATGGAAACATCTCTAAATCTTTGTGCAACATTTTGTGGGTTGTTCCAATCGAAAGATTCACTTGCTGGTGTAGTCGTCGAATAGAAGTTTTTGGATTATTTTCCATTATTTGTTCCGCTTGGGCAATAACCTCTGCTCTACGTTTCCTTGGGGCCCCACTGCCAGGCTTTCGTAAAAGACTACCAGTTTCATTAAACTGTTTCAATATTCTGTCCAAAGTTTTTTTTAAATTGCATATAGTCCACTACAAAATTTGGAAATTCTTTGTGAAATTCTTGGAGACAGTCCTCTATTGAATGTAACCAAACTCCATCCACTTTGGTCCCATTTCGGAAATAGCTTGTTAGTAAAAACACTTTTTGCTCTAAACTGTACGCCATCGTTTCGCCGTAAACAGTACCAACGAACTTAAACGAACTGTTGAATTTTCTATCGATATCACTGTCGAGATGACAACTGTTAAAACACAATGGTAAAACGTCGAAGAAAACCGCCAGCACTAGTTATCCAACAACTGTCAAATGTCACTACCATTTTAGGTTACTGTGATGTTAGTATGAATTTTATGAAGCAAAAAATCACATGCGTTTTTCAATTTGATGACTAATTCAACTTGATGACTAATTTAAATGAACACGTGTTATATACAGTGTGTCCCTGGATGGGGTGCCCATGAGGTGATTTTCTCTAGTAAGTTGTTTGGAGAAGAATATTTTTGGCCTAGACTGGTTTTGCTTGTCTTACAACTGTAGAAAACTAAAACAGTCAAACATTTTAATCAACCTGTTTCAAATTAAGCGGCTTTTTCTTTAATTTTGAAGATTTTTTTTTTGAAGTCCATAAACTGATGAAGGTAAGTTGCCTAGAAACCTGAATACGGTGGAAGTCACGGCTGACACCTTCTTTTTATAATTTTTTTCAAATTTGTTTGTTCAACCCATTGCGACTCAAATGAACTCCAGAAAATTCTTGGATTAGGTGTCGATATGATGCGTCGTCAAGACCGTAATACTGAATTAGAAAAAACTCTTTGCTGAAGACTTAGCATTCCGATTTTTTTTGACAACAATGAAGTTTAATAAAGTTTTGGTATTTTTAGGCGTTGCTAGGCATTGTTCGGTTTTGAATTTGGACTTGAACAAAAATTCGATCCTATTCAAAGAAAAAAGCCCCCAATTAAAACATATCAACTAAGATTTGCATTTTTTTTCTTTTTTTGTAATTCTATAACAAGCAAAACCAGTCAAGACCAAAAATATTCTTCTCCAAACAACTTACTAGAAAAAATCACCTCATGGGCACCCCATCCAGGGACACATTGTATACAAGTAAATTAAAATAAATATCTTAATTATATTGTAAACTGGTTATGTAAATTTTCAGATTCAAAGACATTTATTAGCAATTTGTCGAAAAAATGTTTGTTTTTTCGTTGTATATTCCGGCGATCAAAATGATTTATTAATTGAAATTATGCTTCACCGCCATTCTCTCATGATTACTTGGTTGTAGAATCTGTATTCTGTCAGATTTCCACAACTTTAGAGTAGAAAATTTTAATTTCTACCATTATCTTAGTGGGTACTACCTTCAATTGTCATTATTCTGTTGTTGTGTCAGATATCACACACGAAAAATTTTCCCTCTAAAG
Organism: Diaperis boleti; assembly: GCA_963583935.1. NCBI lineage: Eukaryota > Metazoa > Arthropoda > Insecta > Coleoptera > Tenebrionidae > Diaperis > Diaperis boleti. The sequence continues at coordinate 31,715,931 of OY757242.1, read as the reverse complement.
ATTTTTCATCGAAAGCGTTAATAGAATGGGGAAACATCGAATAAGAAACCGCTCAAGGTCTGTTTCACACTCAGAAGCTGATATTGACGAACTTCTTCACAGAGCAAAGAAGAAATTTGATAAATTGAGAACGTGCAGCGCAAGAGAGCAAAGTTCTTCTAGAGAGGACACCCAAAACTTTTCAGCTATAGAGACATCTTCACAGATGAGTAGGTGTCCTTCGCAAGCCGGCCCTATTGGGCGTGTCTGCTTGTTTCATGAATCTAATTCTTCTTCTTCAGATAAATATGAAATCAGGGAAGCTATTAAACATCTATTGACCATTGGAGCTATTTCCGAATCGGCGTACGAAACAGAGAAATTTATTTCCCCTGTTTTTCTTGTGAACAAGTCTTATGGGTCTAGGAGGTTTATATTAAATCTTAAAAAAACTAAACAAGCTCTTGACTCCTCAGCATTTCAAACTAGAGAATGGAACAATTGTGCTAAAACTAATTTTTCATGAGTGTTGGTGCCTATAGCTCCAACAGATAAAAAATATTTGAAGTTTATATTTGATGAAAAACTTTTTCATTTTAACTATCTACCCTTTGGTCTATGTACAGCGCAATTTGTTTTCCCCAAGATAATGAAACCATTGTTAGCTCATTTAAGGTTAAGAAGATTTTTATCAGTATATTACCTGGATGACTTTCTTCTAATTGGGAAATCTAAAGAGCAATCGCAATAAAATATAGCTGGCTCTACACTAAAAGGTTAGAACGCCATAAAGCTCTCGCTCTACCAAATTCATACCGAAGTCACAAAAGACCTAAAGTGGTGGAGAAGTAACATAAGAGGTTATAACACTATTAGAAGGCGAAACTTTTTTCTGGAAACTTTTACGGACCCTAGCAGAACGGATTGAGGTGCATCTTTCAAGGGCGACACAGGTGCTAGCGGGTTTTGGTCGCTTTATGAAAGCAAAAGTCATATCATTTTTCTAGAATTGCATTCTTCCTCAAATGCTTTGCTAAAGACATTGCAGACTGTTAGATATTATTACGCTTCGATAATACGACTGCAATAGCGTATGTCAATAAGATGGGGGGAACGAGATATATCCTAAGTAAAATAGTCTATCCAGAGACATTTGGAAATGGTGTGAACAGAAGAACATAATATTATGGATATTTGCGTCGTATATAAGTTCCAACGAAAATACACAGGCCGATATACAATCGCTACAAGAGAGGAAAATTGACACGGTATGGTCGTTGCCGAGTGATGCTTTCGAGTTAATTACCAAACATTTTGGTTCTCCTGATTTGGATCTCTTTGCCCCTCGCTTGAACGCAAACTGCAACTTATATGTTTCCTGGACCAAAGATCCGTTGGCTTTATCAATGTATGCTTTTACTTTCGGCGGGGAGAATTTCCTCTTCTATGCCTTCCCACCTTTTTTCTATGGTTCTTCCGACTGGTATAGTGGTATAGTGGTGTGCCCCCGTGGACGGCACAACCTTGGTTTCCGTTATTCAAATCTTTGTTAATTAAGAAGCCTTTAGTACTAAAGCCAGATAATTACTTTGACGGGTCATCCCATCCGCTAGCCAAGAATCGGCGGCAGCCATTGGCGTTAAAAGGGAGTCCAAAATCTGCGTTAGACATACTTATGTGTTCACTCGCAGAAACTACTATCAACCAGTACAATTCCGCCCTTGGATTATGGTGGGGATTTCTGCTATAAACATAAACACAAAATATTTGGAAGCGGTACTCAGGAGATATTGTTGTTTCTGATTGATAGATTTGGAAAAGGGGCGAGCTACGCAACCTTAAACTCATCACGTTCAGCTGTCTCTTTAATTTCGACTGAAGATTTCTCTAGCGATCAACGAATTAGAAAGTTTTTTCGCGGTATTCAAAATAGCAGACCCTCTAGGCCGAAATATTCACACACTTGGGAGCAAAAGAAGGATTTAGGATACTTGGAGACTACATCCAAACGAATCGCTCAGCTTACATTTTTGATCCTTAAAGCTTGTTGCTCTTCTTGCCTTGGTGACTGCACACCGTTTGCAGACGATCTCCCTCTTAAAGATCGAGAATATTTTCGAAACCGAAGATGGAGTACAAATATTTGTGCCAGATAAGATAAAAACTTCAGGAAAAGGAAAATTACAACCATCTTTCTTCATTTCCTTCTACAAGGAAAACCATAAGATTTGCGCGGTTCATGCACTAATGACTTACATCCGCAGAACCAAGGACATTAGAGGTGATGCAGAAGATAGACTTTTCCTAATTTACGCGAAACCTTTTCACTGCGCTTCAAAGCAAACATTAAGTAGATGGCTTAAGGAAGTGATGCGTCGAAGCGGGATCGACATTAATATTTTTGGTCCACACTTTTCTAGACATGCTGCTACGTCAGCATCCAAAAGAGGTGGAGTACCTATCGAAACCATCAAGACTACAGCTGGTCAAATAATTCTACTTTCGTAAAATTCTATAACCGAGCAAGCATAGATAGATCAGAATTTATCTCTGCGATCATAAAACAGAAGTACTTTCATACAGCATTCTAAACTTGTGTTCATTTGCCCTCGTTCTAATAAGGTTATGTTTACTCATGACTAGTTTTCTCGTCAAGGATCATGATTCAGATTACCCCATAAAATCGCGACCATCTCTAAACATCTATAGAAGCAAGTAATCATGAGAGAATGGCGGTGAAGCATAATTAATTGATTAAATAAACTTACCGTGACATTTAATCCTAATTATGCAAGCTGCCATTCTCTCATGATTACCACCCTCCCTAACCCATTGTTATTCAAACTTCCCCAAAAGGTCGCAACTAACTCTAAAATAATGACAATTTAAGGTAGTACCCACTAAGATAATGGTAGAAATTAAAATTTTCTACTCTAAAGTTGTGGAAATCTGACAGAATACAGATTATACAACGAAGTAATCATGAGAGAATGACGGCTCGCATAATTAGGATTAAATGTCACGGTAGGTTCATTTAATCAATTAATAATTTATAGAAATGAAATTCTTTGGCAAGAAATCAAAAATGTTTTTTTTTTAATTGCATAGCAGGTGGCATAAAAAAAAACTTGTCCGAGCGATTTGCTTAAAAACATTACATAACGCAATTAATAACTAATGAATCGGAATGAAATCTGTAACGACTTGTCTCCACACAGAGGATCATCGCCCCCCGGTTTAATTGCACACGCCAAAAATCAAGATAGTTTTGATTGCAGCGGACTTGACTTTTATTGAACTTCACGGGTTTAGTTTTTATTATTTGAATATACGGTTGTGAAAAATCGATAAAGGACATCTTATTTCAGGGTAAGACGGTATTACAAACCCCATATCAGCATTTGTTTATTCATTAAAAAATGCCAAAGTTGCTTCATTTTTAGGAGTATAATGAATGAAATTTTGAAGCGTCCTTACTAGGTCTACCCAGCACTTAAATTTGTAAAATAATTAACTTAAAAAAAAAGAAACCGACTTCAAAAAACCCAAAGTAACATAAGTTATTTGTTATTTGTTGTTCCGCTTAATATAATTATTTATTGTTCCGTTTAATGAAATTCAGAAATTATTGTTTATTATCTAATTATTAATTGTTTTATAATTTTGAAGTTAAAGCAGCCAGCCCACTATCGCGGAACGGAACGGAACGAAATGGAATGGAAATGTATGCTTTTAAAAAGTTCCGTTCCGTTCCATTCCATTCCGTTCCGTTCCGCGATAGTGTGCTGCCTGCTTAAAGCAGGGCGCACATTATCGCGGAACGGAATGGAACGGAATGGAATGGAACGGAACGGAACTTTTTAAAAGCATACATTTAAATGAAAGTCCTCACACTACCGCGGATCGGAACAGCGCGGAATGGTTCGTAAGGAGTATGCTTTTCACAAATTCCGTTCCGTTCCATTCCATTCCGTTCCGCGATAGTGTGCGGCCTGCTTAATGCGTTCTCTCCTTTTAGACTGAACTTGAAACGCGAGCTTGATCCGAAAGAAAGTGGAGGCTGAAATTATCATATTCTTTAAATGTGACTGCCTTTAAGGTGGGGATTTTCCAATGGTAAAAATTCTATGCTGCAGAGCCTCTCAATTTCCAAGCCCCTGTATATAATATAGCAAATATTTCCAATTAAAAATGGGCAATACAATCTAGAATGTTTGTAGAATGACATGACACATTTTATTTAGAGAAATTATAACTGCTAAATAGCAAAAAAAAATCGCTTTTAAGCGCATATATTTTGGTTCTGTCTGCCGTAAATAATGGGCAATATCGTAAAATCACAATAATTGCGGGTTTAACGAAAGGTTTCATGTCATAGCCAGTATATTTCTGAACATTTTGAGCACAAGCAATACACATAAATATGTTTGCTTTGAACAGGAGGTTGGAAATGGTAAAATGCATTAAAAATGTGAAAAATGCATGACAAATGCAAGATTGATTCTAGATCTCTAATCGAATTGGTTCATTTCCCATGAACTTGGCGTTGTTTAACTTGAGCAACTATCTCGCAGATGGCGCTAAAAATTTATTTATTATAATTTATTAGATTATGTTGAATGTGTTGAACTTAATATTTCTAATAAGTAGTTGTATCGAACTATTACGCTTTTTATCGGACCGATTATATAATTAATATTATATAACTTACGCTTAGTTTTTATATGGAACATTCGGCACTTCAAATTTGAGAAATTAAGATATTTAATTATAAAAAAAAAATGTAACTTACACAGTTGAATTTTTGATTACATTGATGTGTGGTATGGTGTGGTAATAGGGATTCTAAGCATAAGGTGTGTAGGTTTCTAAATACAAATATATGTTCCAAAATTTCATGTCTATCCATATGAAGACATTTTTGATCGAAGTCCAGACACAAAGGATGCCGCCTTGAAGGCGTTCGGTAAATTACAAAGAAAAAAAGCTTTAAATTAAATTTTGGATTTATCAACATTCTTCTTGTTTAAATAAAAGCTTTGTTTTCTTTTTATTCTACGCGGCAAATATTTCTCTTTCTGAGTTTTCAGTGTATAGTGTTTTGTTTTCAAAATTTTCCTTACACTATTCCAATCTTTGCGTTATGAAGATCTCTTTTGCTGCTTTTCTATTTATGGTTTTTCACTTTTGTGAATATTTTTAAAACACCCCCAGTATCCGTTGCACAAAAAATATTGGGTATCTAAATAAAAATCTGGTCAAGATTGCTATGAAACAAAAGCGGTTCACATTCGGCACGTCGTAGCTAAAAAATTGACTCGGAAGTTTAGATAACCCTTAAAACTGGGGGACCGAGGTGGCTTCCTTGAAACAGAGGGACCCGCGGAGCCCCCGTCGAAACAAAGAGCTTGAGGTGCCCCCGTCGAAGCATGGGGGCCCGAGGGGGCCCACTTGAAACAGGTGACCCGGGGGGGGTGAAACATGAGGGCCCGAGAGGGCCCTATTAAAACTGGTTGGCCCGAGGGTGGTCAGTTAAAACATGGTTGCCCAAGGGGGCCCACTTGAAACATGGGGCTCCCAGGAGGCCCCTTTGGTTATCGACATCCAGAAATCGAAAGTTGAATTTGTTTAGTTCTAAAGTAGAAATTATATATGAGTCAAATTCAATTGATTTTAACTCTTGAGACAGGGAGGCCCGAGAAAGCCCCTTTGAGGCAGACAGGCCCCCTTGAGACATCCCTGGGACAGGGGGGCGTAACTACTATCTGAACCGCCGTAATACACGTTTTGTACACCTTATTTAATAAAAGTTTTTCGTGTGTGTTCAATTTTTTCTGTTTTGTTTGTTATCTCTAGGACACACGTTCAATGTTTGTAATTTTTACCAGAGCAATCTTGACCAAATTTTTATTTAGACACCCGATACAAGTACATAATAAATTACAATTTGTAACTTGTATTTTTTGTAAAAGGGCCTCTGGAATTAAAAGTTTTGTTTCCATTTTTGTTCAATAATAAGTACGTTTTATCTACTCCCGTTTCTCAAGTATAACTTCACACATTGAAAAAATAGTAGCACGCGTGCTTTTTGACACAGACAAAAATTGATTTGGTTAATTCTTTTTTCATTAAATTTATTTATTCTCCTAGCAAAGAAATGGGGTAAAACTGAGATTACTTTTCCCAAAATTCTTATAACTTCGACGTAAGAATTGGTATTTTTAATCTTATAGTCGTAGAAAAAGTACAGTGTGATACATGTGCGTGAAGAGTTTTTTTTACACTGCTCATATAGCATCGTCAAATATTATAAAAGTTTACTTTATTTTATTTCTTTAAATGTTTGAGGAGACATTTAAGAAAGAACAAAAGACAGAGGTTTTTTACTTGTTTGTGTTTATATTTAACTAGCTGTATTTATTTTTCTGAAACCGGAGCGAAAATTGCATTTTCCTGACTAGTCGCGAAAACATTTACACATTATTTTGTGATTTCTGACACCTTAGGAACAAAGAAACGTACAAGTAGATAGGTACGTAGAAAATCGTCCATTCAATTTAATAAATTAATGCGTATTAATTTTCATTAAAATTTGGGGATTTCAGAAAAAAAATACACGATTCTTCAGTAAAATTACTTAACTTTACTCGGAGCCTTGTAAAATAGTCGGGACGGCATGAATCATTTTCCTGATTGTTCAGTAAGTAACTATTTATAATTTAGGCTAGAATCCGTTTTTTAGATCTTTCTCCAGATTTTCCCGTTTTTTTTTCAATTGATTTATTTCCGAATAAGAATTTTTCGAGAAATTAATTCCCAGCAAGCTGGAGATCGTTCCGATACGTTCATTTGGTCGTAAATAAGCGTAATCTGAGTTTATACCATCCAAGGAGGTGAGCTTAACTTATGGAAACCCAAAAAGTATTAAATTTTTGCACTTTGTTAATTTTTTTGCCTGTAGCTTGAAAACAGTACGTCGAACGGAAAATGACGTCCTATTCAATATTAAAGAGGGTTAAATTCTGCGTACAATGAGTATATAAATCTTCAAATTCGGTTCAGTAGTATAGCCGAAATCAAAAGTTAGAAACCGGGAAATTTTCTCATCTCAGTGCAAATAGTTTATAAACAAATAACGTAAAAAAAATACCCCCCATTATTAAGCGTCTTTTTTGGACGAATGAACAGATGTAGCATAAAATATGTTTAAAAAAAATATGTATTTTAACAACTTTTTTGTTTTTTTTTCCAACTTTAAACAATCATTTTAGTTATTACAAATATCCCGTTATGGCTACGCGGAGCCCTATTTTCAGCGTTAAATTAAATTATTAATAATGGAGACAGAACTCCGGGAGTTTGACATCGGAAATTTCCTCCTCTTTTTTAATCTTTTTTCCGATTTTTGCTATGACTTATAGTTTTTGTGTTATTGCCAAAAAACTAAACCCCTTATTTTTTTATTGTTTTGTTATTAACAATAATTGTAATTTTTATTTGCGGAATAAACAAAAAAACGTCTTTCTCAGAATGAAATCCCGAATTGAATGAGCAACCGGTCATATGTTGCGGATCCTTGTAACTTAACTAGCTTTATCTGGAAGACAACTCATTCTGATTTTTGTTTCTTTTTTCCGTCCTTGTCTTCAATCTTCGCACAACCCATAGAAAACCTTATACACGTAGTATATAAGGTTTTTTATGGCATAACCCAACAGCAGGTTGCCTAAATTCCCTACCAGACAGTCAAAGAGTTTGCCAATTGTATGTGATATATAGTAAGCCGACGAACCTTCAGGCTATTAGTTCAAAAAGAATTTTCTTCTCTGTGTATTAGTTCAGCTACCAATCAACACGAGTCCGCCACCTTCTTGATGAAAAATATTCCATCTCTTTTGTAGGTGGTTTCTTTTTGCTGGGATCCCAGTCTTAAATAATATGCAAAGGGGGTAAATAAACGCATCTCTTATAAGGTAAGTGCATATAATATTATAATAAGGCCAGCGCTGCAATAAAGCCATACTATTGTACAGTTCCGAGCAAAGAAAGTGGGACATCAATTTCCCGTCAGTTTTGAAAATTTCGATGTGATTTAGGCTTTATTATAATTTTTTGTTTGTTGATGTCAGAAATTTGACGCTGTCATTTTGAATTTTCAAAATAAATGTTAATCTTTTAAAACCTAAAAAATTGTGTTTAATATGGTCTCCTCCTTCGACAAAGGTCGAATAATAACATTGGTAGATGATGGAATGTGATATCCACAGACAGATTAGTGAGCAATTAGGTGTTCCGACGAGCACAATTTGCAGAATTGTTCTAGATCCTGGAGGAACGACCATCAGATAGAACGGCGTGTGGGATCAGGCCGACAGGGAATTTCCACTCGAATTGACGACGAACGGCTACAGACCCTAGTCCAAGACAGGCCCTTTACCACAGAGACTCATGCATTACGACAAAGCAATTTTGGACGGCACGTTGTCGCTTACGAGAAATAGGTTTAAGAAATCGAACTGTAGCCAAAAAAATGAAACTATCACCGATGCATAGAGAAATTAGAATTTGATTTGCTCTACAGTTCTTGAGTGAAGACGAAGAATTTGGGAGACGGGTAGTCTTTTCGGATGAAAAAGTATTTCATTCGTCTCCAAATGGCCGTTTAAAAGTGTATTGACCAAGGAACTGTAGATACGAAGAACCATATGTTCAGAATGTCCAACGCAGCGGTCGTTTCTGTTACCATGTGGGCCTGGATTTCTGCGGGAAGTCCAGGAGTAATGATCCATGTGGCAGAGAAGCTCACCAGCAACGTGTATATTAAGATTCTCGAAGACGGGATGAAAATGACAATTGTTCAGTTCATAAAGCCCACAGTGTAGAATGGTGCGAGAACAATAATATAAGCCTTCTGAGTTAGCCCAGCTGTAGCCCAGATCTTAATCTTAGTATTTCACAATAGAAATGAGCTCTTTGCTGCCATTTCTGAGGCTTGGCCCTCACTGCCACAGGATTATCACAGAAATTTATGTCTCTCCATGTCCAATAGACTGAACTAAATGATAAATGCAAATGGGGCTTTTATTAAATACTAAGTGATATTCTGAAGTTTTTTTTTTAATTAAATGTATTTACCTACCTATGTTATTATTATGTTAAATAAATATTTGCTTTGCCAACGAGCCGCAAACTCATTTCTGAAAGCCTGACAACTTCAATGACAAAATTCAAAGTAGGGTTAGGACCATGTAATGGTTAGTTCACACCAAAAGTCATGATAATGACTTTGATGTTCCACTTTCTTTGCTCGGCGCTGTACATAATATCTTCGATTTAATATTGGTGTTTTTGGTTTTAGAGATTATTTGTTTACATAATTTGAATGTATACGTAAAAGTTCAAACATACAAATAAAGGTTTGCATGTGGGTTCAATAAGGACATGGTTGGCCTCAAGAAATGAAAGAGCATGAAAATAGAAAACCGTGACGTAAAGCATTAAAGAGCAGACCAATAGAACTTGATCACTGGGTGAGTTGACATGATATGAGTTGACAACACACAACAAAATTGCTCCTCTCCAAGCAAATCCCAAAATCTGTATGGACTTACGGCATCCAACTCTGGGGATGTACCAAGAAATCCAAGTTTAAAGTCATTCAGACGTTTCAGAACAAACTACTTCGTCGCTACTACGCCATAGTACCTCCCCAATGAAGACATCCATCACGACCTGATGATGCCTATGGTTGAAGATGAGATCAAGAGGTTTGCAGACAAACATCAGAAGAACAAAGTGATTAAGGTTATGTATAATAGTGTGTCGATTGTGTCGAAATTGTTAGGATAGATTTAATCCAGTTACAGTGCTCAACGGCCTTGAGGCGTTTCAATAATAAAAATAAAAATGTCCAGTATTGTGCAGAATTTGTCTCACATTGTTAGTAGTGACATTATAAGTTATTATGACTTTGATTATTATCCGTGAAAGCACGTGCCAATGAAACCTATTCATAAAATTACCGTTTGCTGCAATTTATTATTGTAGCTTATTAACGGGGTATTCAAAAGCTTCTCAAATACACGCTGGCGCTGGTCAATCCATTACAGTAAATTTTGCGTTTCGCAAACATTGTAAGATTTTAAATAGATCATGAAAAATCGCAATGTACGTTATTTGTAATGTTTATTGCGTATTATCCTACGTACAGAAAAAGTCTTTGTTCTGGTCAAAAACAAGAAAGTAAAGATCAGTAATTAAACAGAGACATATTAAATTTGTTTACTGAAAAGCACGAAAGGCCAAGTCGAAATATATGGAGTATATTTAATTCAATGCTCTTCTATAGAAGACAGGCTCTATAGACAAATTGCAGTATTTCAAGCTGTGATACGAATGCAAAGACAAAACATTAAAAAAATTATCACTCCTTTTTCCTCAAAGTATTTATTTTGAAATGCTTACTTGCTTATTGGTCGCAAATTTATAAAATAAAAAATATAAATTTCAAAAGCTGGTCATACAATTTCTTTTCCCTTACCACTTTTCGTTTATGAAATTTTGTTTTTATTATACCTGCATCAGAATCGCCGTTTAAAGCACGCCTAAGCGTGCGAATACAGGCGATTAAAGGTTGTCAATGAAATATACGTATCATTATAATAACTTCATCAAATTTGAAAACTTTTCATATTCCTTCAGGTATGGGTCTTTTGACTTTGATGGTAGTATTTTGGATTCCGCTTGTTAGGCCAATGCTTCTATATCGGGTGAAATCTCGTTTTCTCATTTTTCCTCGATTTTTGCTGACACGACTAAATGCAATGACAGACGTGGACGCGAGAAAAACGTAAACAATAATTGTCGTAACTAATGGCAATATTATTACGCCATTTCGATTTATCACGAGTTTTTAGTGCTTAATTTGTTTCCAGTATTGCTGGTATAATAAAAAATAGCGTAAAATATTCGTGGATAACTGGCCTTTAAAACACTTGCTCTATTTCAAGCACTCCCGGCTACGCCGTCGTGCTCGAAAACTCGCGCGTGTTTTAAAGACCTTGTTATCCACTCATACTTTATATACTATTTTCACGCACACGGCAACAAAATTTAAAAAAGCGTAGATAGTGGTGTGTGCAATTCATTATTGACTATAAATAGAAACGTTTCAACAGAAGTTTACCTCATGCAAAATTTACAATCCAATTTGTATGAATAAAACGGATATCGGAAATCAAACTTGTTTCTTGATAACGTGTTTAGTCAATAACGTAAGTCACGGTTTCTTTTAATAAAAATGTATAAAACACTGACTGCTCGAAAGTGCATGAATAACACCTACGTTAACGAGGTTAAAAAACTTTTATAAAATGTTTACATTTCTCACCGAAAAAGCGCAGCTTTTTTCTCTCCATTGTTATTGATGCGTTGTCTGCTCAACTTGACAAATTATATACTGGCTTAGGCCCTCTCAAATTCTATTGAATTGATGTATCATACAGTCATAATAATACATCGAACAATATTGATATAAAGTAACGTTGTATAAAGCTTTAAGCCTTAAAAAATTAATTATTCAAACCATGAACTCCCTTTTGTGATAGAGTGGCATCGTAACTACGGTCCAAATTCTGACCCTTTCAAGAGAAGCGCCAAACATTGATTTTTAATTACTCAGCAGATAATACTCAAAGATAAATTTTATCATTTTCAGAAGAATCGTTGTATGAACTTATAATAATAAATTGACAAACCTTATTTTGTAGTATTGTGCCAACAAGACTTTTTGTGGAAGGAATATTAACCGTTTAAATAATGTTTTTATGTGAACATTATTGAAGCAATCGGAATACTACATTATATTGATTAAAGTTATAAAGGAAGGTTGGCTGTGTACAGTAAATAGCTGTGTTAATATTAATAACGGCCTTGTAGTACGGAAATTTGTTTGTGGATGAAGACACTAGTCAGCAAAAAATGAACAACCAATTATTGGTTTAATCAACTGATTGAATGTTTGGTTTCCCAACATTTGTCGTAGCTATTCTCCACACATTTTAATTAAATCCAAAATAACACTAATATTGTGTTTAGTTGATTAGCAAACAGTATCCTAAATTGGATTTTAAGCATACAATAAATGGATGGACACAAGACACCATATACAGGGTGGAAAGTTTAACTGGAATAAATTCAGTATCTTCACTGCAATTGATTTTCCGAAAAATTCCTGAAACACGTCGACTTTTCTTTTTAAATTGCCACTTTTTAGCCTGGTCAGCTTTCTTTTATTTTTACCCTTAAGTTTTTTTTTCAAATGGGAAGATATGTCAACCGACACATCATTGGAAAGCTTATAAAAAAAGGAGTACAACGATATTTTTTTTTTACTTTTTTAGCTAATAATGTAAGAAGAAATAAATAAAAAGAACTTTAATCTATTTCTTATTTGGTAGATTTACTGTTTGAAAATTGTAGGACTTAAATTTAAAAAAATCTCGTTTTAGGTAAGTATAATGTTTTTTAATGTAACAGATGTTTAATATGTTCACCAAGTCTTTCTTGACAAAATGCAAGACGATAAAAAAACTCATTTCTTACATTTTAAAACAGTTGTGAAGTGATTTGCTGAATTTCATAGGTAATACGTTGTTGCAAATCTTCAAGATTATAGGGTTTTGTAGTCTAGACTTTACTTTTCTTTACTTTACCCCCACAAAAAAAAATCGAGAGGGGTGAGTTCTGGTAGTCTTCCTGACCATTATATTGCATCTCTTATTCAGATCTACCTATTATGAAAAATGTCGTCCAAATAACGCCGAACTGATGCAGCATAGTGCGGTGGAGCTCCATCCTGTTGATAGTATATTCTTTCATGTGGAATGTTTGGATCTAATTCATTTCTAAATTCGTCCGCCAGACCTGGGCGAAGCGTTTCTTTCATTAAGATTATCAGGAAAGAACACTGGTCCTATCTTCAACTATCCCAGCCCACACATTTAGTTTCTGTGGACGTTGAGTGTGAGTTTCCCGCATCCAGCAAGGATTATGGTCACCCCAATCACGCCAATTTTGTCTGTTGGCTTCGCCGTTTAATGTAAATGTGCTTTCGTCAGAAAAAAATGCATTCTAAAGAAAATTTAAATTTTTCTGTTGCAATGGTGCATTATTCTTATTAACTATCACTACTTATTCGTCAAATAAATGATGAAAACTAACAAAGTTTGCAAAGAAAATTAAATTTATTAGAAAAAGAGACCATAAGATAATAAACCCGCACGAAGAAAAAGAACTACACTGAAGCATCAAATGATGTGTCGGTTGACATATCTTCCCATTTGAAAAAAAAAACTTAAGGGTAAAAACAAAAGAAAGCTGATCAGGCTAAAAAGTGGCAATTTAAAAACAAAAATCGACGTGTTTCAGGAATTTTTCGGAAAATCAATTGCAGTGAACATACTGAATTTATTCCAGTTAAACTTTCCACCCTGTATAAATCGGGTAATTTACCATCCTTAATAAACTTGTAGGGCCTTATATCATTTTGCTCTTTTAATTAATTATTCACCCTCTAATATGCAGGTCAGTCTATTTAAAAAACATAACTCTCGTATGCTACTATATTAGAACACTATGTATATGATTGCCAATAATTTTAAGGTATTATGTGGCTATCGTCACCCATAAACCGCGTTTTGATATCTTTTAAAATCCAGTAGGGGGGACAACCAGTAGGTATTAGCCACAATTTTCAAAATTTATACAAAAATTACTGATATAGAACGGAGTAAAACAATACAGTAAAAACGATTACATTCAAAATGATATAAATAAATTCGATTTATTTAATTTACATCCCTGCTATATTATTTAGTAGAAGTAAATGCCTTTTTATTTGCAACCATTACTTCAGTTATCCTTCCGCTATTACGGCAATTGTTCAACCCTTTTCATTCAAAACATAATCTTGCTCAAGAAGCCAATCTCCTAGGCGTAATATAAATGGTAATTATTTCAAATTGCTGTGGCAAATTTGATAGGCTTCACACCACATTTAACTTGACGCGTATTCGCTGGGGTAAAATTATGGATGTTGGGGGCAGTTTCTGGAAAAGTTTATTTCAGTACGGCCTTGCCAGATCGTATTTTTAAAAGTCAATTACGCAGCTAGGATGGAAACTTTGTGGTTCGGATTATCAATCAATCGATTCTTCCAGACTGCAGACCTAAGTGGCCATTCATAAGAATTGCGGTTTTAATATGTCTTGTTTGACGTTTATATTAAATGTTAAAAGAAACAAAGATTAATACGACGGAATAGTGCTTTTGGCAAGGAATCGATATCGGTCTTCACTAGTCAAACCTGTGTTTATGAATTTCATTTTCCGCCGTAAGTTTTTGACAAATTTACTGTCATGAGCATAAATATTGGAAAGCCCACTAACCATATGAATGATTATATTGACATATTTCACTTTGGTTTCTCCGGCTTGGATGATGTTGGGTGACATGCGCTTGAAAGAGAAAATACGCCTCTTACGAAAGAGAAATTAATAGAAGGTTAATGGATACTATAATGCCAAAAATGCCCTTTTAAATATAATATGGGTTTTTGTATTGAAAACAGGTTAATTATGAAATTAATGAATTGTATTCAGACACCTATCTTTAGGTAAGGCAATACGCTAGAAAAGCACATTCATCCATAGAACGCTAAAGATAGTAAAATTTGATCATTAATAGTGTAAAATTTAAATATATTTAAGTCGAACTCCACAAACTTTAATAAGCGCAAAATTACAACTGGAACATGTTTCGGCAGAACACACTACTGCCATCATCAGCTCTAATTTAACAAGAGATTAATGATACAATTGATGAATTACAGAGGGGTTCTTACCTTAAAGAATATTTAAAATTATGACGTTATTTTGAATTAAATTTGACTTTTTGAAAAGGTTACATGATTTTTAAAAGATTTCGTAAAAACAACATTTTATAAAATGTAAAAATTAAAAATGGATCTAGGAGAATCTGGTAAGTTTTTTTGAGTGGTAAAAAATTAAAATAGTGAATTAATAATGAGATTATTGAAGTTATTCTGTTCGTTTAAACAAGATCTGTTTTCCAGTTTCAAGGCTTTCTTTATTTCCAAAGTCTCAAGAAAATCTAATTTCCGGACTTTATTGCATTTATGAATCAATTTGGAATTTGATGGTGAAAAACTATGTTTCGTAATTAATATATGATTGGCGAAAGAAGAAGATGTTTATGGAGGAGCATTAAGATCTGTGTTGTTATAGATGTGCCTGAAATGTTCTTTAATACGGTCTGATATTTTGCGACCTGTCTGACCTATGTAGAATGACTCACAAGAAGAGCAGTTCAATTTGTGTACATTTGATGACGATTTGTAATCTAATGGATCTTTATTTTTAATAAAAAATCTGGATAAGTTGACGACACCAAAGTATTAAGTTCTGTTTGAAAAGATGAATCTGATAGTGGTATAGAAAATAATCGGTGGAAAAAGGAATGAAAAGCTGCAAATTTATGGGAAACAGGGTCAAAAGAGTCAAAAGGTATTACGCAATCTGTGATACTAGGTTTTCCATAAATGTCAAATTTAAAAGTATTATTATTTCTAGTTATTAACAAGTCTAAAGAGCGAATTTGGGAATTGATTTCAATTTCAACGGTGAATTTAATGGATTTGTTTAAAGAATTTAAGTTGCTGAGTGCGTTATAAAGTTCAGAATCAGATCCTTTGAATAAAACAATTATTATTTCATCTATAATATATATCTGTACCAAAAGAGAAAATGATCTTTAAAAGGAAAAGAAGTTAAAAACTGATCTTCTAAGTTATTCATGAATATTTGTTAAAAGAGGTGACAAGATTTGGGTGGGATGCTGGGGAATAAATTAACTACGTCAAATGAAACAAGTCTAGTGTTTGTAAATTTTTAATTTTTGAGCAAAGATCTATTGAGTTTTTTATTGCAAATTTGTTATTGAAATCTAAATGTTGTCCAAGAATTGTATTAAGCTATTTTGAAAGTAGTGATGCAGGTGAATTGACAAAAGAAACTACTGGTCTAAAGCACACTCGTATTTTTTTTAGATAAGTGTGAGTATTTCAAAACTTTATTTTATCAAATCCTTAGGTGCACACTCTATTAGAGTGGGATCACCAACCCAGGGTCAATTTTTGTCAATGGTCATTGGATCAAAGTAATCAAAATCCGGATTTAATTCCTAAAATCTTTACGCAGGACTAAATTGTTAACTGCGATAATTTGTATTACTGGGCCCAAGAGAACCCACACCTTTTGTACAACAGGGGACACCAAGTCCATTACGCGTTTAACGTGAGAATCGACATTGTGAGATCACATTTAATTGGAGCTCACATTATTCCTAACAAGCTCAATAGCAGAAACTTTCGGCATTTCCTGACGCATGATTTTCAAGTACTCATTGGGGATCTGCTCCTCAACTTGCTTAGCAACCCCTTAGGGAAATGTGGATCCAATGAGATGGCGCTCCACCACATTGAAAACGAAAGGTGCAAATGGCTGGACGAACACTATGAGAATAAATGGATACGCCGCGATGGTCCCTTTATTTGGCCCGCCCGGAGCCCTGATTTATACCCGCTGGATTATTTCTTTTGGGGGTATGTAAAATAAAGAGTATGAAAACGCCTCCAGAAAAAAATTCTACAAAGTCACATATTATACATTTCTGTAAGTACGGATGTAATATTCAAGCACGACAATAAAATGTTTTTACACTAATTGGTAATTAGTTACTTATCTGTAGTGCAACTGTGGTTACGTTAATTACGACAAGAATATAAAAAGTAGTCGTTGAGATGTCGAGAAATTACCACGAAATTCAACTAGGTAATAATTTATGGATTTGTATTTATACACTTACTAGATGACACGTCCCGGCTTCGCACGGTGATTTTATTTTATTAAGTGTTTTATTTAATACTTTAATAATTTTGAAAAACCGTTTCTTAGGGAGCGCCCACGTGGTAAAATAAATAAGTAATAAAATTTCATTGCAATCGGTTTGGTGGATTCAGAGATTAACTCCCCCGCCCCGTTACCCCCCTTAGGAATGGAATTTAGGAAAACTGTTTCTTAGTGAGCGCCTACGTGATAAAATAAGTAAGTGTGCAAAATTTCATTCCAATTGGTTTAGTGGATCTAGAGATTTACTCCCCCGTCCCGTTACCGCCCTTTGCAACGGGATTTTGAAAAACCGTTTCTTAGTGGGCGCTTACGTGGTGAAATAAGTAAGTGTGTAAAATTTAATTGGAATGGGTTCAGTGGATACAGAGATTAACGGGGTGGGGGGGGGGTTGGTTGTAGAGGGAAGGGGTTTGTTATGTGGGACGCTGTAACACGGCGGAAGCTACAGCGACGGCCCTGGCAACAGAAGTGACGTGGAGTTTTGTGTAACTGCATGCATAGCTCCCTGATTCAAAAAGTGTGAGTAACAATATTGGTATCGGCTGCTTAGTTGCGAGAGATAGCGTTGTTAACTTGGGCTTTATTGGATGTTCCATTCAACTAAGAAATAAAGTACATGGAAACTTATGACACTTTTATTTCGGTAAGGTAATTTGTCAGTAACAAAATTAACGCCATTTCACATAACTGTGAAATTTTAACAATCTTGTCACAATCACACTTAAAATTTGCCTTCACACTTAGTTTAGTCGATCCACTTGCTATAAATATTGTCAATCGGTCTCTGTCATAGATGCATTCATAGTTACAATAATTTCTCTCGCAGTCTCGAATATGCACGCTCTGGACGTAGACCAAGGAGTCATTTCATTGTGTCCGTTTGTTGTAACTTTCTGTAATTATTATCAAAAGCTCAAAAGTGGTAGTAAGATCAGATGATGCCTGCATTGTTGAATTGTATTAATGCATGCGGGAAATTATTGGAAACTAGCAGAATGCCCGTCGTTGCTGGAGTTAGACCACCAATAATTGCTGTAAAACTTAGACAATACCACCAGAATTTAGATTTGAGTAATTATTAGTTAGCTGACCCGACAGACGTTGTCCTGTCCAAATTTCAATAAATTTTGTTTTTGGACAGATTGCCAAACAACGCAAAAAGGATAAAACAAATGTAATTCAAGGGCCACCAAAGGGAGGGGGGGCTTTGACAGAGGGGTGTAGCTACCATCGGGGTTCCCCTTGGAACACAGAGAACGCTATAATACTGGGTGTCCCAACTAAAATTTGTTTGGATGTTAACACGGAAAAGATTTTATTGGCATATTTTGTTCAAAAGGTAACTCATGTACTATATGGATAAGTTACCGTGCGATCATTTAAATATCAATTAGAGTAGGCTGTGAAATTTAAATTAGGTTGGCATTACTAACTTTTGACAATTTCATTTAAAATTTGAATTCAAAGTGACTTTTCAAAAAAACGGCAACAGAATGGTGAATGGAGTTAACAGCTGAATTGAAGCTGCGGGAGAACACTTTGAACATTTGCTGTAATTCTCAATTATTCTACATTATTTGTTAGTCTTTTATTTTCTTTAAACTAAAACAATTTAACAAGAGAAACATAAACGTCACAGTGTTTACGATAACCTCAAAGTTCTAAGTCTAAGCTCTCAGTCAATTTGCAGGCTGGGCCATTGCATAATAAAAAAGCCGCCTACTCTAAATTTATAATTTAAATGATCGCACGGTATCTATTAATACATGTTGTATTTTATAGTCACGAAAATACAAGTCGTTTTCTCTTTGGGCGAAGTACTCAATGCTGAAAGCTGCGCTAAATTTACATGAAAATGTGGACATAGGGAAGTACTACAAATTAACTGCATTCTTGAAACAAAAACATGTTGGATATGAAGCAAAAAAAAAACATTCAAGGGATGAAATCGATAAGTTCCTTGTTAACGCGCCCAACTTTTTTATTTTATTTTTTATTAGTAAAAGTACGTATACATTTGACGTATGTCAACAAGGTATTAAATGTTTGCATATTTTTTGTAGCTTGTGGCTGTTGTCACAATTGCTGGTGGCTGTAGGTGTGATGAATTGTTATGGATTTACTGGATTTATATATGAAATATATTAATTTGCGCTCAGTGAAAGTGACACAGGGAGACTATGGGCCCTGTTCTTGAACATGTGAGTGAGTGAGTTGTGACGTCACGTCGAGTAGTCGAGTATTTAATTTAAAGTAAGCGCACTTCACAATTACTCCAGATTCGAGCGGTATGAGACGAGCGCTCTGACATGTTCAAGAATAGGGCCCTATTTCTTTGCTACCGAAGTGGAAAATGTACGATACAACCCATTGGCATTAACAGTTTCGGAAAGATGCCACAATTGATAGCAAAATTTCTTAAATTAAAAAACTCCGAAATGTAGGTATGCCGGACATGCGTTCCGCAGATCGGCTGCTATTGAGTTCGTGCGAGATAGGTGCAAGATAGAGTTCCTATAATTATAATATTTAGATAATAGTTAGAACATGTGGATCCAAAAATCAAAACCACAAAAACTTTCAGTAACTGGTGTCAAATTATATGCCACTCTTGTCATGTTATCTAGGTTTAAAATCATTAATTTAATGTAATAAATGAGTAGAACCTATAGAATAAGCGAATCAGCTGCGGATGATGTTCTGCAGTCTAGTCTAAGTTGCAAATGTAATGGTTCTTTAATTACCTCGAACACATACAAAATAATATTCTTTGTTTTGGCAAATTAATCAGTTAGTAAGTGTTCCTAGCTAAAGCTCAACGGGATCTCACTCCATCAAGTGTTAAGAGCACACCATAATTTATTAAAATAATAAAAATATTTTTTGTGACGTACTCTCTTCAGAGGCGCCGCCCGCATCCCGTTACGGCTACGCGGAGCCCTATTTTCAGCGTTAAATTAAAATTATTAACAATGAGATAGAACTCCGGTAGTTGGGAATTTCCCATCGGAAATGTCCTCATCTTTTTGAATCTTTTCGATTTTCACTTTCGTTTTTGTGTTATTGTCAAAAAACTAAACCCCATATTTCTTTTTAGTTTTTTATTAATAACAATTGTAAAACAATTGTAAAGGTACATGTACACTAGAGATTTATTTCATGATAGATACCTCAACTATCGGAGAGACAATGTCTTGATGTGTTTACATTATGACATAATGTTGCGTGAATAAAATGCTGATATTTCTGGTTGACACAAAAGTGTCTATATAAATTTTCATTTTGTTTACACTTGAAAGAGAGAAATATGTAGCCACGTTTTCCTGGACATTTCATTTCCACAATTTTAATAAAGATTAAAAAAACTTCGTGTTAAATTGGTCTCTCAAATTGTGAATTTTTCTATTGATTTCTTCTGATATAGCTTTAAATTGTTCTCTTAATACTGTTACAGCTTGCGTGGTCTTTATTTTGTTTTTATATTCTGCGCAACGCACATTCCGAAAACACTGCTGTTCTTCATAAGAAGAAATCAATTTTATTACAGTACTTCTGCACGACCCCACTCTTTTGTATCCGACATTTTTGTTACTTTAAACGTTTTTGTAATTTTATCACCTACTAGTGATCGCCCGTCATTCGAAATTCCACTGGTATGTATTGGATTGGTAATCGAATTTATGTAAAAATTTAAAAAAAAATGTGAATACATACTTACGTAAATAGTGTAACCAAATGTTATAAAAAGAAATTAAAGCGCTCAAAAAAGTGTATAAGTTAAATAAAAGGTAATTGAATTGAATAAACTAAAATTAAAAATTGAACTGGCAGTCCTAGAACAGAAATCTATGTTAGCCTGAACTCAAAATAAAAACATTACTGAATAATATAATTCAACGGTACAAAATAATGGAACAAAAAGAAAATAAAAATGTTTACTTACACACACAATCGTTAATCAAACAATGCCTCCAGTTGGCCAGTTTCTGGCATGTTCAAGTTGGGTTAGTGCCCGTAAAGTTATAAATCTTTTTTAGTAATATGATAATTTAGACTAACTAATAAGACTAACTCCTGCCGCAGCATTCTCCACGAACGTTTATATTTTACTTATAAGATCCCGAGTTTTTTTGCGATATTCTTGAGGTAAATGCCATAAGATGAGTGAGGTCCCCACACTACTCTGAAATCACCGCGTACCCAAATTTCAGCTCAGGGGAGGGGCCAAGTTATATTTAGCTGTAGTTCTTCAGCTGGTTAGTACCGTATTGCGGCAGTCGGGTACACCATTAAATTCGACATAGCAGGTAAGGACGATGGGGTACAGCCGGACTGCGGCGCTATAGCTTTCGCAGGTAGTGGGCCGCCAAAAAGCAGCCGTATAAAAGGAAACCAGTGGGATTGCTACAATAATGCACAGAAAAATATTATACATTTATTTATTAATGTGTAATAGCAGTATACTTTAATTGTGTTTTCACATGAAAATATGCTTTTTGAACAAAATTTAACATACTAATATTATTCTGCCTGTACAATTCTATACTGTCTGTGAGGTTGGCAAGTCTAGTTTTATAATTTTTATTGGTAATATGCTTAGGCACATGTGCGCTGTTCAGTTTGATATAAGTGTCTATTTGAAGATTTTTTAAAACATCTAAAAATACATATAAATTTGGATGAGGTGCATAAAATAACGAATTAAACTTCGAATGAAAAGTCTCGCACCCATTTGTGGTCATCTCCGTCAAGGACGTGCAGGCAGCTCACACACTTGGGTGAAATTTGGCATCTTCTTCAATATAATTTTCGATTAAGTAGTCCGCAAAACTTTGTATTTTTGGGCACAACGGTAAAATTGACATAAATTCTTCGACATTTTCAGGATCTAAGAATGGCAGTCCAAAAATCCAACGTAGCCATGCCCCTGTTATATTAAAAATTGCATTAATGTATGACTTTGAAGTTGTCTATGTAAATATTCATTACACAAAACAATTCCTTTTTTATATAATTAGGTACATACCTTTCTCAGAGTTATTGTCTTGTTATTCCATTGAAAGTCCAAGCTCGCCAATTTTTCACCACAATGATTGGCCTAAATGAAATCTACACCCCTTTAGTACTACATTTGGAAAAGCCAACCGGAGCGCTTGTTGGATAGCCACTTCAAAGTCCGAAAATACCGATTTAGGCGAAAAAATCAGTCCAATTTTGGTGCATTCTTCAATTATTGCAGTAAACGCGTTGAAATATGTTACACTGCACTTATTTCTAAGAAGACAAAAAATAAGTGGTACATAGTGCCCATTTAATATTCCGTGAACACTGAACATTTGACAAAAATATTTGGTGCAATATCGAAATGTTCCATCCACATATATTGTCGGCATCGTACACATAGCTTTTAAATTCGTCTCTGTTGAAAATATTATGTATTAAATCCTTCTCGGAATCGTTGACTAACAAAAAGTTCTCGGTTTGTTTTCACGTCTATTAGTTTAAGGGCGTCATGAACTCCTTCTATATTCATGGGTAGCCGTGGGAGGATGCGTCGTCTAGCATCATACATTCTTCTTCTAATGGAATTAACATCTGATATGTCCAAGTTATTACCAAAAGCACATTTTTTTAGTTCTTTATGCAATAACTTCGAAGGCCTCTCGCAAATATCTTCTGCTGCTTTTCTTTTAACGAATTTGTCGGTTTACTCGCCGACTTACAGGATGATTATGCATATCATCTCGTTTCAGTAACACTTTATTTTGACACACATAGATTTTCGCATTGTACGTTTTTACCGTGCAACACCACTTGACACCACTGGTTGTAACATTTTTTTTTTGTAAAATTTATACATATCGAGAAGAATTAATTCTTTACCTCTTTCACTTAAAACAAACTCCATATTCACGAAGCGGTTGTTGTTTTATTCACTTTCGGAAATGAATCGCAATGTTTATTACTGTGTCCCTTTATAAGGAAGTTGCAATGATGCTAACCAATGAGAAGAGGGTGCAATTTTGGATTTTCCAAAAATGCACTGGAAAATCGGAAAGACGGTACTGGGTTTTACCGAAATTTGCATAAAGGATTGAGATAACACAGCGCCGCAATTCGCCTACACCCCTAGCAGGTAAGACCTTTGTCCCCGCCGCAGTACGGTTATCATATATGTGGGCGTCTACCACTGGCGCCGCAATCCGGTAATACCGGCGAAGTCAGCTTCTTACTCAAAACGACTCACACTACTTCAAGTCGGTGACTGTAATGGACGGGTATTCGCCGAAAATAAAATGCAAATAAATCAATAAACCTGTGAAATTTTTGAAAAACAAAAGTAATCTCGGCCTGTATCTTATCAATGTCTCTCATTTAGAAAAACAATTAGAAAAATTGGTGCAGTACACACTGTGTTATTTGTTAAGAATCGATTCAAGTTCAACGATTAAATATGTATATTTATATACAGGGTGTTATGGAAGTCCTAGCAGAAAATTTTACCACAAGTAGAACTCGTCAAAATAAACATTTTTTTTATTTATCATTTTGTTTGCAAACGCTCCCATACGGAGTTAAAATTAAGAATAGTTGGACCCCTAAAACCAATACCCGCCTATGGATCGACGCTCATTCATTATCAGGAAGGCACAAAAACTTTACCCGATAAACGAATCGAAATAAAAACTGTTTAAATGGAAACATGTACTCACCTACCATAATACATATGCATAATATTGAAGTAGTAACATGTAATAATAAACTCTCTAAGATTTGATCAGGGATAAATGTTGACACACCGACAGTTCGAATACAGTTCGAATACACTTCTAAGCACATCTTGGAATACTTAAAAATATCAGGTTCAATTTCCAAAACGCGATTACATCTGGGACTTCCAAAATCATAATAAAATATTCAGGGAGCACAAGAATTGAGCACACAATCATAACAACACATAGCGGTGTGACACTCAACTGACGACTAAAATACTATCAACGACGAATTTTTGTCCCAAAAAACTTGGAAGGTGTTTACCTCGTTCGGCAAAAACGTTCTGACGCGTTCAAGTTCAAGTCGGAATAGGCGGAGGGTGAAATAAAAAAATTGCGGATTTTAGCAAAGTGGTGTAAATAGAAAAGACGTTTATTTTGACGAGTTCTACTTACTACTTCTACTGCTAGGACTTCCATAACACCCTGTATGTATTTATAAGCTATAGATTAAATGTATAATAGATAAACACAGAAAAGCTATACTGAGTAGTTATTCTGTGCTAGAAATAGTATAAATATGTCGAGAGTGCGGTAAAAAGTAGACGATTAGCCAACTTTTGATACTTCTGTCCGAGACTTGTTGAATCGTGTCTCAGCAGTGTTTACATTTGCTACATTTTATTTCAAGGAACATATCTCCACTACCTGAATAAATCTCCGATAGTTTCTCTCACTACCGTTTACACATAAAAATACTTATTGCAGGGGAGAAATGTCTGAAATAAATCTCTAGTGTACATGTAGCTTAGCAATTATTTGCGGAACAAACAAAAAAATGTCTTTCTCAGAATAAAATCTCGAATCGAATGAGCTATCGTTCATATTTTTCGGATCCTGGTAACTATTTTTCGCAGGTTTTCAACTTCTTTACTAGACTAATTTACATTTTCCATTTCATCGATAACCGTAAATACTCTTCTTTGATTTGTTTTTGATTTAGGAATCGTAATTACCAGCTGTGACGGATCACAGCGACATCCACAAGCTATCCCAATTACGGCAATAATCTGAGCGGAAAACAAAACATTCAGCACATAATTTCAATTTTTGTAGAATTATTGTGTTATTACCTTTGCCAAAAGATACGACCGATCCGGCTCTTCTTTAATAAGCTTATTTATTTCGTCTCTGGAGAGTGTTTCTGCTTGCTTAGCGTGATATCCAACTGACTGTTTCTTCAGAAATGCTCGGACTTTGAGGTACGTATCTTTAAATATCTACGTTTTCATGGACCATTAACATTGTTTTAACCATTGAGAATTTAGATCAGAGGGAAGAACTACACATTTTCTTAAGGTTAAACAGGAGCTCACGTGTGCGACGAAGACAACCATATTGGAACAGTATTTGCGCATTTTTATGGAAATTGTGAAATAAATTGTTTAAACAGAAACGTAATTAGAATTAGAATAGAATCTATTGCCAGGTAGAATTTGCGCAACCATTCCATTTTTCTAAAAAAATTAAAAAAAAAATGTTTAAACGAAAAAAAAACTAAAATCTGCCGGCCAGCGACGCATCTACATGATCCACAGATTACAAAACCGTTTGAATTTTTAAATTTGGTCTGATAGATCCGTCCGGAGCAGGGTTTTTGACTTTCCTTTGACAATTTTTGCCGCAACGTCCTGCGAGTGGAATGAGTCATCAATCCGTTAAGTAAACTGGAAAATATAATTTCGATTTTGTAGAATTTACGAAATGTGTCGGGGGCTATCATATATGCGAGTATCTAAGTATTCTCGGCGGCTGGACGCACTACAAATATCGAGCGATCAAGATAATTTGTAATCGAGTCATCCATGAATCCGAAAACGTATGTCGTGCACTTAAACTGCACGTATAAATTTCAAATAATGTGTCAATTGAAAGATAAAATGGTGGAAATTCTCAAACAGGATTTTATTGTCAAAAATACGTGCAACTTTAAGGAATAGTATATTACATTATAAGTGTGGTAGGTTCAATTTTACATCACGAACTTTTAATATTGAAACACGACGCGCAGCGGAGTGTTTTAATAAAACTGAGTGATGTAAAATACCTACCACACATATAATGTATACAACTTTTTAGCCGATGACGAAGTTTTCCACTCGGCGCCCCCATTTAACAAAAATTATCGTTGCACCGAAGTTACATTCACATTATTGACATAAAGATAGGTGCAGGATAGTGTGACGGACGCAGATTTTGCCCAAAAAGATACGGGAGTTGTAGGAATACATAAATAGCATAAATAGGGCACAATTCCTAAAAATATGAGAGAGGTTATGTTGTTCGAGTGTTTTGTTCACTTACCTTAACTTTTTCATTATCTTATTCTTGACGTGTTTTACTTTTAGTTCAATGACTTCACCCATTTTGCCATATTATTGTATTTTATGAGAGTAATAATCGCAATAAATTAACATTTTTAGATTGAGTGACAGTGTAAATTGACAAGGTAAATAGGCAACTGAGATGCTTACTACGCCTTTAAGCGGTAGGTGACAGCTTCAATGTGTAAAAAATGGGTTACCATGGCTGTCTAAAATGTGGTAGAACGTAGTTTACAACTTTCAAGGCTAAAAAATACATTTATTTCATTCAACTGTTATAATCAATGCTGAAAATGTTCTCCATTTTGGTCTAAGCACAAATGAGGCCTTCGTCTAACACCTTGAATAACTTGTAAATTATGAAGAGGTGTTCGGTAAATGGAATTTTTTAAATAAGGCCACAAAAAAGTCCGCAGGTGTTGAAAATAGCCAAGTGCCAATTCGTCTTCATGAAGTTCGTTAATAAAAGTTTCCAAAATCACTTGTTGTTAGGCGAGTGCAGTTAGGTTACCTGAAGGAGGATTAAAAAATGTTTAGGTTTAAATAACGAATAATGAATGATTTACCTTAAAAAAATACTGGTCCTATTATACGTCATCGGCTAATTACTTCCCAAACACCAATTTTTTACGGATGTACTGGGGCCTCACATAAACATGTGGCTTTTCATGCTCCCAATTCTCATATTTTGTGCATTAATGTTTCCACTTAGATGAAACCAAAGTATTGCTTGACGTGTGCCTATGACTATGATAAGTCCACTTGCTGTGCCAATTGCCGAATGGATGTTCTAGGGGCTTCTTCCATTACGTGTTGGACAATCTCAACGTTTTCTGGCGTTCTTTTATCCTTTGATCGATCACTTCCTGGTTTTATTTCTAAAGTGGATGTTTGTCGAAACTGGGTAACACAACGATTTAATGTGTTGGAGAAATTAGCATAATCGACGATATCATTGGGAAACTGCTCACGAAATTCTGCCCATGCATCTTGTCCTTGTCCATTTCGAAAATATGACTCAAGCATAAACGCTTTGTGTTCTAATGAAAATGCCATTTTTAAGCAGTGAATAAATGAAGTTCTTAAAACAATTGATTTTATAGAGTAGAGAGACTAACAGCCCGATTTCATGTTGATTTGCGACTGATCGCAAGCGCCGGTTGCTATGGAAACGTCGTAACTAAAAACCAGTCATTAAGGATCAATTTCATGTGAAATGAAACATTAATTTGAACCTTACTGCCTAATCCATTGCACCTAATCGCAAATTACGACCCAGAACATGAAATCGGGCTGTGTTTCACTAGACAAAAATAACACAACAGGGATCAACAACGCAAGATACTGAAATTTGAGGCTTAATGACTTTTGATGGCAGTGGTTCAAGTCACACTCGTCACACCGAAGATCTGGCGAAAAATTGAAATTAACAATAAAAAAATAGGTTGTGGAGGCTACATTTTTTTCGCATCTGTTTAAAAATTTATTTCCTAAATTTTTTGAAACCTCAAAATTATTTTTTAAACTTCTTGAGTGACGTAACTTTAGATGCCACAATTAAGCATATCAATAGCGAAAGACACACGGATTCGAATTCATGGATGACTCGATTACAAATTATCTTGATCGCTCGATATAAAGAACCGTGTACCGCAAAAGTTGATAATAATTAATTCATCGTGATTGGTAGAAAAATTGTAATTTTTAAAATGAAGCTAAACCAAATATTTTATTGCTATTAAAATGCACCAAAATAATAGAGTCAGTATCCACATGATTATAATATACAATCTACGGTAGCACAGTCCATCATGTTCAAAAATAGAGACGACACGTAATTTATCTATTATTATTAATAGAAGTAGAAATGTAGCAAAAATAGAGAAGTAGAAATGTAACAAAAAGCAAACTTCAGGAAAAAAATTGTACTCAATAGAATTAATAGTAGTATAGTTTATGTAATGAAAAAACAGCAAAAAAATTGGGGTTGTCAGTGAAAAAAAACAAGGATGACGTCATTGTGCAAAAATAGATGACATCCATAAGTAAAATTTTTATGTCATAAGGTGGTTAATTAAAAAATAAAATTGACCTGTCCGAGCGTTTTGCTTAAAAAAATTAAATAACGCAATTATAAATTTTGTTCGTTACTTTATCACCACACTGTATTTATTTTAGTTACGAGAATCAAAAGCCAGGGTGTCAGGAAGAATAATTTGACCGCAGAATGATCATTTTAATATTCTTTAAGCCAAGGTCATCAAAATAAAAGTGTTTGCAAAAATTCA
The DNA here is from genome assembly GCA_963583935.1 of Diaperis boleti. NCBI lineage: Eukaryota > Metazoa > Arthropoda > Insecta > Coleoptera > Tenebrionidae > Diaperis > Diaperis boleti. The sequence continues at coordinate 31,687,579 of OY757242.1, read as the reverse complement.
GTTTTCTCTAATTGGAAACCTATATCGCCTACAGAGAGCAGTAAGCTAACTTATGCTTAGGCGGGGAAAGGGGATCAGCGCGCGGCGGCTGGATCAAAGGCAAACTTAAAAATCCTGTTTCGATAGGGTTGCAATTATTGTTGGATTTAAAAACAAAAAACCTGTAAATTAATAAATAAATTTAGTCTTTCGTCGCTGTGTGCCACTTTTTTAAATTTTTTATTGTAAGTATGAGAAATGTAAGTAGAAAGCAATATTCAAATCAAAATCAATTTAGTGTACCGTTTTCTCAAAAAAGCGATAGAACTTTTGAACTTTTTGCAGCTACATCTTACAGATAAGAAACACACTAAACCACTTTATGCGTATCGCCTCGCCTATAGTATTTTCTTATTGTTTGCTACATTATTGAAGATGTAAGCGCAAATACAACTATGTAATAATGTTTTAAATAAAACCCTGTTCTGTTGATTTCTACGTCAAGAAAGTAGCTCCACCTATACAGCCATGCTACAAATACATCACTGATAACAGAGCAACAAAACTTCGCTGGCAAAAGAAGCAGCAGTGTGTTAAAAAAAATTTGCATTGCGAAGCCTACGACCATAAATTCCCTACAATAAAGATAGAGTGCGTAGACCATTTACTACGTAACTACTGTAGTAAATTGAGAGGCTATTTTTGTCAAGGAAGTAAGGAAGGCGACATCAACACAGTTCCAGTCATGATCGAGTCTGGCCTTTTTGACGACATTGAGTCGTGTGGACTTGTTCAAAATGTGCATTGTCTAATTTTGAATATGAAAAATAATGCAGCAGAAACTTATAATTCTATCGTCTGTAAATTTACAGGGGACAATTTCATATAATAAAAAGGAAGAATATTTTGTCCTTATTGCACAGGAAAAGTTTGTAGTCCAGGAAAATTCGCTAAAAACTATATCGCGGGATTGAAAAGAAAGTTATATCTACGAATTAAAAAAAGAAAGACTGCTACTACTTTGTTGTATGCTACAATTATTGCTACGTTGTTGCATGGATGGACATCTAGTGGAATTGTTGTCGACAAGTACAAAAAATTTATTCCATAGCAATTTTATTTTGTATGTTCTTTTGCAGATTGAAAAAGATAATTATGTCCTTTTGGGACAACATTGAGCCAAAATTAAAAATATATATGTTTAAATGTAATGCCTGTGAAATACTAAAAAATAGTTGAACTGTTTTTCCCATTACGATGTCACGTTCTCATTCTACTGTTTCATCAGAAGCAAAGTACGACCAGACTTATAGTAATTTTATGGACTCCGGTCAATAATACTTTTACAATCCTGAATGTCGTCTCGGGTGGTGGTTGAACTTAGAATATTGTATTTGTATTGTGCTAGCATTTGGGTCGTTTGACAGGTAGAGGTTTAGGACCCTTTGGGTTTCCCAACTGGCCGCTGCAAATATTTCTGAACAAAAAGCATTGTTTCACAGAATGTATTTTTTGATCACTCTCACCCAGTAGTTGCTCGTCCTTGCGAAATGCCCCTTAATTCGGTTTCACTTTCTTGACAATTGTTGACAGATGACATCTCGGTAAGGTAATATTACCTTACCGATTTTGCATACAGGATACATTTATGGCTTTCTACCAGCCAAATTTTATATGTGTAAACATCTGTTTAATATCCTGAAACCGATAAATTACTATTACGATATCGATACTGCTGTTAATTATAGAATGCGACAAATATCAAGTGCCAATTGCGATCCTCTCCAAATGCCTCAAATTTCAGACGAATTGAATCGCAGAAACCCTTTTGTTAGATCTTTTTTTGCCATGAAAAATTATTGTGCCCATGAAGAAAACCTGCAACGATAAATTTGTGTGCTAATTGAGGTGGACATTCGTCGCTATAACGACGCCATCGCATCTGATGTTGCTGTAATATTCAATACAGTTGATGGTGAGCCACACTTTGAACGAAACATGATTGCATTTTCCAAAGTCAACGGCAATGTTCACCGCGTTTCTGTTTTGGATTCATCATTCGAACCATTAGCCTATCCTCCGCTGTTTTCAAACGGAGACACAGAGTGGCACATCAATATTCCTCACAATATTGCCAGTACTTTCACAGCTACAAATGAAAGACCAAAAGTGACCATGTTGCAGTACGCGGCTTATCGACTTGCAATTAGAAATGATTTCAGTCTACTACAGCATTCTCAGAAATTATTTTTGCAGTACGATTTACGTTCTGAAGTCTGCAATAACATAACTGATTATTTGGAAATGAATCAAAATGTCGGTGCCCCGAAAAATGTTGAAAAAGAGGCTTGCCCCATGCTCACAACGTTGGATGATGTTGGTAAAATAAACAATTAATGCCGATGATATTGATAGAGTTGTCTGTGCTGAACTACCAACTCAGAAAACGCATCCGATATTGAATGAATATCTTGCTCGACACATGATGCATAGTCCATGTGGCTTATTCAATGCAAATGCTCCGTGCATGAGAAATGGTAAATGTAGTAAAGGTTTTCCTGATCATACACACGAATTTGTCAATTGTATCAATATCAATATCCATTGTACAGAAGAACTGATAACGGTGCCTGTACTAACGTACATTTAAATGTTGAAATAGGCACATTTTCAAGGGATACGATAGTGCGACTGTTGAATTAGGCACTCTGACGAATTATCAGATTGAAAGCTTCAATTTGATGAGATTCAAAACTTCTTGAACGGACGTTATGTCGGCTCAACTGAAGCTCTGTGGCGAATTTATGAAATACCCATGCATTATCGGTCACATACGATTTATGAACTCGATCTTCATTTGCCACAACGTCAAACTGTATATTTTAGACGGGGTCGTGAACGTGAAACAGTTCAGAATGTTAAACGAACAAAACTGTTCAACATTTTTTGAATTGAATCGAGTTCACGACTCAGCTCACCGGTTCACGTATGTCCAAACTCCACTTCACTATGTGTGACATGGAGGAATTACTGGATTTAATTTTGGATGGACGCGTCATCATCAACACGTTCGCCAACCGCATTTCTACGGCTGATAAACCATATTTCAATGACCAGCATCAAACGATTTGTGAATGAATAAATCGCACATTTGTGTTTCCTTTTCTACTCTTAAATTAAAATATAATGATTGAATAAAATAAATATAAAATATACTCTTCTTTTATTTCATTTTTGTTTTATCATTTCATCATGGTCTAATTTTAATCACTGGGCGATCACTAGGTACTAACTATTAATCCATAGTATACCTTCCTTTGAACAATATGTTATATGGTTCAATACACTGAACCACTAAACTAAACAATATAATAATATGAAACGGCCCGAAATTCTGTTATTATACATTTATGAAATTAATTAACATATAGATAAAAGCATCACATTTCATTTCGACTGAATGATCGAAATATTCCTACATTTCTGAAATAAATTAACTTAACGGATGATGGATCCATTTAGATTTGAATTACGGTAGTCGCAATAAAATCTGATCTGAATAAAATAATATTAATATATTATATTATATTATATTATATAACATTATATCACATTATATAACATTATATTAAATTATATTACATTATATTACATTATATTACATTATATTACATTATATTACATTATATTGCATTATATTACATATACAATACAATACAATACAATACAATACAATACAATGCACATTGCATTGCAACACATCTACAGGTCAAGACCTTTGTGTATACACGGTGTTATGTTATTGTGAGACCAAAAAAATGTTTGCAATACGTCTTTTCGTTTTCAAATTAAAAATGAATTACAATTTTTTCCAATTTTGAAGCACGCTACTGAGGTGCCCAAAATGGACCTAATTCTAGATTCTTAGCAACTAAAGTGAAGGCTAAATTCACTTCTTAAATATGTTAAAAATAACCCACCGTCCCTTATTTTAAAAGCATTGTGGTGTAAATAGTAGCACTGTAAATTTAATTCCCTAAATTAAAAGCATCACGTTGTTATGGAAATGAGAATATAGTGTGAATTATTTGCACCACAATGGTTAAAAAAAAGCAGACTGTATTTGTCTCATTTGAAGCACCTATAAGAGCAGTGCCTTTACCAAAAAAAAGTTAAAAATCAATAGTTTTTTTTTCATATTTTTTTATAAAAGATGTTCCAAATGTCCTTCATTTTGCTGTATGCATGCTCTTGCACGCTTAAGTAACGATTCCATAACAGAGTGAAACACGTCTTGATTTTTTCTAATAGAATCTGCTGCATCTTCAATTCTCATCCATAAGTTTTCTTTCTGTTCGATAAACTGTGCTTTTAATGTGCCCCCAATAGTAAAAATCTAATGGATTTAGATCAGGAGACCGTGGGGGCCAGGGAACAGAACCATTTCTACATATTCATCTGTTACCATATTCATTATTTAAATAAGTAATTACATCTTGGTAAAAATGTTGTGGCGCACCATCCTGCATAAACCACATACATATAATCCATTTTTTTATTAACAATTGTCAAAATGCAATTAAAGACCAGGATAAAAATGTCCTTTCGGACGGAGCAGACACTGTTGAGGTTATTTTCATAGATTTCAAAGTGAAAGACCCTGTATCTGATAGAAATTTAACTCGTGTTGTTTTTTGAATCTAAACTTTATATTAAAAATAATGATGTCGAAATAATGTTAGGGGTATTTATTCTCTCAAGATTTTTATTGCTCCTGTTGCTACAGTTACAGTGGCGTTGCTATGAAAACGACAAAAAATGAAGCTGTAACAATGTGAAGTATCTCCCCATTTTAATCTCTCCCAAACTGTTCAAAATTGATCGGTACATCAGCATTTAAAATTATTGTTTTTTTTTTATTGTTTATTAAAGTAGACAACTGATGACCCAAATAAATTTGATGATACTACACCTGAAATTACAAGTTATGCAAATAATATGAATATGAAAAGTATTATGCACTATTTAGGGATTGGCAACAAGAAAAGAAAACTGAGTCCTTTTACGAAAATGTTTTAATTGCATTTTTTGGTGTTTTATTTAAAGAATGGAAATGATCGACTCTCTGGAAAATATATACAATCCTAAAAGCAACGATAAATCTAAAACACGATATCGATATTTCAAGGTACAAAAAAATAAAATCTTTGATGAAACGCTCTTCTGATAACTACATAGTTAAGAAGATTTTACAGAAGAAAATGTTAAGCAATTCTTACAAAATCCTCCGGATCAGGTATATATGTTTAAATATTATTTGCTCCTTCCATTACGGCTTGTTTCAATTATCAATAAAATTCAATAAAATCTTTACAACCGTATAACTTTTTTATTATTTTGTCAGCGAGCGCTTTCGACAAAATAGTCATCTTCGGGCTGCGACACCTACATCAAAACCAATAAATGAAAATTACACAATTACAAATTAAAATTACTTACGTCATTTAACAAATTACCAAGAAACGTTACATACAGTGAATTAATTACATGGATCAATTTAGATAAATGTGAGTTTTGTTCCACGTTTTTTGAGGTTAGTTAAAATTGACATTTGGCTAATACTACCACCCTAACAGATTCGAGCAGTTTGAAATTTCGCGGTTAAATTGATTTGAAAATGGGTTTGAAACCTTGTACGTTGCAATTCCTTCGGGTGTTGTCTTTTTGTTCTTTCCAAATTTCCATGGCTTCTAAGAGGTCTAATCTTTTTCCTTTTTCTTCTTGGTGTAGAATAATAATCTTGGTTTCGTCAATTTCGTGTTTTTCAGTATTCATATGTATCTCCATTTGACTTTTGGGATCTTTCTTGTGTTCCTTGACTCTACTTGCTAGTTGTCTCCCTGTTTGGCCGACATATGTCATTGCACATTGCTTACATTCTAGTCTATACACACCATTCTTGTGTAAGGTATCAAGCCGGTCTTTATGGTTACCTCCAAGGATTTGTCTTAAAGTGTTAGATGTCTTGTAGGCAGTTGATATATTATATTTCTTCTTTATTCTATGGATCTTTTCTGTCAACCCCTCTATGTATGTCAATGATCCTTTGATTATTAGTTGTTCATTGTTTCTAAGGCATTCTACTTCTTTCTTCCTATCCAGCTTTCTTTTCATTTTGTCTATTATTTTTGTTTCATAGCCATTTGCTTTATGATGTTGAATTATTTTCTGATTTGTTCTCTTTCTGTTATGTAATTGTTACATCTGTGTATAAAAGTAGTGTATGCAGCTAGTTTGTAATTATATGGGTGTTGTGAAGTTTTATTTATTGTCGTTGAGGGCATTGTTGGTTTTCTATAGATCATAGATTGAATTGTTTGTCCTGTTTTGTATAAATGTAAGTCTAGGAAGTCTATCGTTCCATTTTTCTCCATTTCCGACATAAATTGGATTTTCTCATGTTGGGAATTTAGCAGTTGCAGGACTTCATGGTTTTTCATCTCCTGTGTAAGGATGCAAAATACATCGTCAACGTATCTCACCCATTTTTGTACCCCTTGTTGTAGTATGGTGTGTTTTGCAAAAAGGTTTTTCTCAAATTCGTCAAGGAAGATTTCCGCTAGTAGCGGGCTGAGGGGGAGACCCATGGGGAGGCCTTCTTCTTGTTTGTAGATTTTTTTCTTTGAATGTAAATACATTTTGTTCTAATATGTGTGTTAATAATAGTAACATGATATCTTGTTTTTGGCGTTGGTTTACATCTTTTTCCCTCATTCTCTGTTCAATAATGTCCAGTGTTTCCTGTATTGGCACGTTAGTAAACAGGCTGGTGACGTTATAGGAGACCATGGTTGAACCCTCTGTTAATTCTATGTTTTTGATTTTATCTATAAATTCTTGGGTGTTTTTGACACTAAATGTAGGTTTAAAGTCTAACATGTACCTTAGGATCTTTTGTATCCATTGAGCTATCTTATATGTGGGGGCTTGGTTGATTAGACCTCTTAGAAGCCATGGAAATTTGGAAAGAACAAAGAAACAACACCCGAAGGAATTGCAACGTACAAGTAGAGTTAGGTTTCAAACCCATTTTCAAATCAATTTAACCGCGAAATTTCAAACTGCTCGAATCTGTTAGGGTGGTAGTACTAGCCAAATGTCAATGTCAACTAACCTCAAAAAACGTGGTACAAAACTCACATTTATCTAAATTGATCCATGTAATTAATTCAATGTATGTAACGTTTCTTGGTAATTTGTTAAATGACGTAAGTAATTTTAATTTGTAATTGTGTAATTTTCATTTATTGGTTTTGATGTAGGTGTCGCAGCCCGATGACTATTTAGTCGAAAGCGCTCGCTGACAAAATAATAAAAAAGTTATACGGTTGTAAAGATTTTATTGAATTTTATTGATATACATATATGTTTAGTTACAAAGGTAATAAAACTTATAATTGAAATAGTAATTTTAATAAAATATAGTTTTTATTTTTAGGTGGTCATTGGTATTTTGGGGGCTTGTCGCAAGAACGAGCTTTAGAACATTAAAATTTTCGACATTAAAGATTTGAGATCAGCAGTACTAATTGCAATTCCTAATTCAAAAACTAAAAAACCAAGAGAGTTTACAATCACGGAAGATTTTTATAATATTGCAAAAAATACTGGACTCTGAGACCTTGTGATGTTCCTTCTGATAGTTTTTTTTATTACTTTCCAAAAAAATAAATGTGTACGACAAATGATTGGGATTAATAAACTGGGCAATATTCCTAAACAAACTGCCACATTTCTAAATCTAGAAAATCCACAAGAATATGCTGGCCACTGTTTCCGCCGTACCTCAGCTACTACGTTGGTAAATGCAATTGCGGATATAACAACATAAAAAAGACATGGAGGCTGGAGGTCTTCTCAAGTAGCAGAAGAATACATAGAAAATTCTTTGTCAAATCAAATAAATGTACCAAATCAATTAGTTTCTTCAATTACTGGATCGAATTCCTCAGTAAAGTTTCCCTCAACCTCCGATTCTTTCAAAAAAAAAAAAAATGCACGAGCTGTCGTCTTTTTGCGAACAGTTATCCACGTCTCACTGCGACCGTCGCTTTTATGTTTCTTTTCATTTTAAGCACTTGGGAATGTTTTGTACATGCGTTGACTGGCCTAAAGCGAATGAATTTTGTGACACTGCAAGTTTTGTATTGTAAACAGTGTGCACGCAGTAACCAATCTCTATGAGAGAACAAAAACAAACAAACTGTGGCATCAATTCCACCCCCTAGAAGAGGTGGTTTCTACACAGAACGTAAACTAGAAAAATTCTGACAAAAAGCGACTCCGAAATCGAGTTTGGGCAAGATTCAGAAAATGATAATGAAGACCTGCAGCGTATTTTTGAAGAAATTCCATTACCTAGACCATAATTATACCTACACATGATAATTCCGAAGCACAACCGAATTTGCTGTACAATAAACATGAGCAAAATGTAAGGTGGGCCCGAGAAACCATCAACCCAAATATACTAAGTGACATAGAAAAAAGAACACCCAGTAATAATGACTATTCAGTTCACCTGTCAAACTGTGACATTCGACCAATAACAGCCGTAGAATTTCAAAATTTTGGCCAATCAAAATCAATTGCGGTGACAATCGCCCTCACCTGTCAAACTAATATGTCGGACCAATCCAAACGCCAGGTTTTATTGAAATCGACCAATCAAATTTGAATTTCGCGACAATTTCCCGCTTGGCGAAAATCTCCCTAGGAAAATTGTCGAAAGCACCCCGCAAAGGTTCCTAGACCTAATGTGACCTAAAGTGACCTAACTTAAAATTTGCCCTTTATTGAAAATAAAACAGAATGATACATAAATGATAGTTCCATTAATACTTTATTGTAACACAAGGGATTGAAACTAATTGTTGTAATTAAAGGTACAATTATTATAAATCACAGTTGTTCCCGAGTCCGTGCTTTCTGCTTCAGTTACCGCGGTAGCAGTTGTCGAATTATCAACTCTGAGTCCCTTTATGATGTTTGCATGATGCTCCTTATCGAAGTGCAAGTATGGTTTGATAAAGCTGCTACTTGAATGTCCAGATATCTTAATAAAAGATTGTTCAGGAACACCTGCTTTTGCCAAATGGAAGATTGTCGATGATCGATGAGAATGGTTCGATATTTTAACAACTCCTCTGTCAATACCAATACCTCTTGCGGCCAGTTTTGAAATAGTACTTTTTCCAACAGGACAATTTTTAAACCACGGAGAATTTGGAGTGTTCGGATTGAAGTCAGGATTTGGAGTAAGAAATAATCTGTTACTCTTTATATTTCTACCTCTTTTCTTTAATAACGTTCTCAGCAACCTGTAAAAAAATTAATAGTGGTTAATAATTTTGTTTTTGCAACGCTTTTCTAAAAATCATGCCTTACTGGACACATCGAAGGATTATTTTTGTTTTCTATTAGCCACTTCGAATCTGTGAGCCTTTTCGCACCTCCTTGCGCAGTCTTGGAAATAATCAGATTATATTCAATCCTTCCAGTATACACACTCTTATTATCCCGTTCTTCATGAAAGTAGGTGACCAAGCAATAAGTGGCTGTTCCGCCACGCCAGACAAGTTCGTGGGCCGCAATATGGTAAAACTTTTTCTGTATTCCATCCGGCGTAGCTTCATCGCAAGCTTCTATCAACTGTTGAATTTCCAATTCCGAAAATGCAGCTGCACTTACTTTTCTCAAATCAAGGTTTAACTGGCATTTCTTTCTATTTGAATCTCGAGCTTGTCGGGAGGTTTTGAAATCGATGTCAGTAAAGGGGTTAATTTTGACGTTAAATGTTTCATAATACATTTCCTGTATCTGCTTGGCTTACAATTCCACATTTGTTTCACCACGAAATACTTATAGTTACTTCCATCTGCTTTCCTCATGTTAGATCCCCAGTCCATCAAAATTTCATTCAATGCTTTCGCTGGTAAGGCTCGAGTAGTGACATCGTACCTTCTTTCGGCACAGAACTTGTTAAACTGCGACCATACGGATTTTGGTGATTTCATGGTGTTGACTGGCACACATTTCTTAACTTCCTCGTTAATTGTTTGTATGGAATCAGATCCAAATCGAACGAGAGCCATGCTTTTCGAATTTTTCGTTTTGGAAAAACTTTGTTTACTACTGGAACCACCATGACAACCAAATCATGACATGATTTATAGGATCTTGATGTTTCAATTCTTTGTTAATGTTGTTCGAGCGATTGTCTGAACAAATATCCCTCGGTCAGGCATATTGATTAAAATTTTCCCTCCCTGTCTGCACGCGTGTTTGTTGCCCCTGAAAACTGGGAAGTTTTCGGTGCAACAAACACTTGTGCCAGACAGGTCGGGAAAATTTTCGACAATATGCCTGACTCTTGGGATATTGTATATGATAATTGTACTAGTACAAATTGCCGCTGACATTCGGACTAGTACTTTCAAGTGACAATTTTAAACAAATGAAAATCTTTATTGACACTATTTTTTTACAAAATTAAAAGTACAATTGGAAAACTTTATCTTCATAGAATTAGAAAAAAATCCTGTGCTGGTCGACGGCTCATCTTCAATTCTTGTCATAAATTCAGAATGTTCTTTATTAGTGATCTCGCTTGTGATGTTGGACCTCATTTGTTCAACAATTTTTCGGTGGTGCTCACCATCAAACTGTAGGTACGATTTAATCGAGTTAATGTTACTGTGACCTGTAATTTTAATAAGTTGTTGTTCGCCAACCCCAGATTTTGCTAGTGTCGATACAGCAGTAGATCTAAGAGAATGATTCGAAATTTTCCTTTTTTTAATATCTAAACCTGTTTGTTTAGCCGCAGATTTCACCCACTTTCCCATTTCGTAAATTCCAACAGGCGAATTTTTGTACCATTTGCTGGAGGGCGAGGAGTTCCAGTGTATGTTCGGAGTTAAAAACATTCTATCTGTTGTTATGTTGTTGCCCCTCCTTGCAATAAGTTTCTGGTACAGTCTAAAACAGATTATATCAACATAGTAATAGAAATTGTAACATTCAGAAGGTCCTTACCTAACAGGACAAAGGTCAATATTCTTATTTAGTATAAGCCATTTGCTCTCTGCCAATTTCTTTGCACCTCCCTGTGCAGTTTTGGTAAAAACTGGATTATATTCTACACGAGCTGTTTTAATGCCTTCATAATTTTTTTCTTCCTGAAAAGTACAGGAGTATTTTCATCGAACAGATTCACTATTTTTAAAAATTCCGTTTCTGTTAAAGCTGCAGCATTCACAGTTCTTTGTTCTGGGATTCTTTTTAATAGCTTTCTGGTAGCATCCCTTGCTTGGCGTGACGTCGCAAAAAGGGGGTCATTAAACGGGTTAATTTCAATATTCCAATTTTTGTACATTTCTTGAATCATTTTCGCTGTAACATTCCACATGTGTTTTACAACCTTTTCTTTGTAGTCGGTTCCATCTTGTGCAAGCACTCGTCGCATTTTAAGCAATTGCAATGAACATGAGTGGAACCATCTTAGAAATTGTCGACTCAACTTTGACTACTTATCGTATTATAAGTAAATATTTTGCGGCAATTTTTCGTATACATATGCATTAGGGTTAGCTAAGTAATCGATCAATATTTGAGAAAAATCAAACAGTTAGATCAAGAGAAAACTGAATAATGTGTTGTGCCTCCACGATGTCTTATGCACTCATCAACACGTTTGGGAATACTCTTAATGAGTTGATCAATTTTCTCCTGAGATACCTCATCCCAGGCTACCTGTAACTCATGCCAAAATGCCGCTAAAGATTGTGGAGGATGGGGTAAGCGGACTAATATTCTTCCCATAATATTCCAGACTTGTGTAATGGGTGAAAGCTCGGGAGATCTTGGTGGCCAAGACAACAGAACATGTCGTTCTACCACCCCCTGGATGTAACGCACGGCGGTCATATTGCTTCTGATGAAGATCAAAGGTGACCTACTTCCATAGGCAATAGCTCTCCATGCCACAATTCAAACGGTGTGGTGCACATGCCGTTCCACAGAAAATTGAGAATCTCGTCTTTCACCGCTTAGCCTCTTCACCCTTACACGGCCATCATGCATACCCAAACAGAATCTAGATTCATCACTAAAAACAACCGTATTCCATTCTAGATCCCAATTTAGCCGTTCTCTGCACCACGCCAGATGATCACATCGATGTCCGGGAGTGAGAGGTAACGGAAATTGAGTATGGTATGAAAAAAGTACAGAACTTCTGATTCGGTGATAAACGGTTCGCATCCCAATAGGCCTTCTACGTTCTTCAAACCACTGGTCCGCAATAGCCCTTGTGGAAGTGAAACGGTCCCATAGAGACAAAAGTCTAACGCGGCGATAATCACGTTGTGTAGTTCTTCTGACACGTCCTGTACCTCTCGCTCTTCGTATACGGCCTTCCTGGTTCCATGCCCCACAACAAACTGCCACAATGTGTAAACTTCTTTGCGTCCTAGTGGCTATTTCTCTAAAGTACAACCGAGCCACTCGTAAGCTCACTATTCCCCCTCTATCTAACTCGCAAAGATGGCGAAAATGTTGGCGTCTTCTAGCTCTAGGCATAATGAACAAAATAAATAAGCTCCTCAAAATGTACTGCACAACGCCTAAATGAGAAATGTTGCTAGAGAAGACCATTAGCATCTATTGGATTTCTTTTGGAAAGATACGATACCACAAAAACCAGTGGATCAATATGGCTGAAAAATTGATCGTTTGTCATCTTAACTTAAACAAACATATTGCTAGAAAATTGCCGCAAAATATTCATTCGATGCGAGTATATTAGGACATAATGTATGTACCTGTTCCGAGCTTGAATGTTTCTTCATGGACGAAAAGATTTCAGAATTTATCGTGCAAGAGACTACCAAATTTTTTCAGTACACTGTTCAACAAAAAGGGAAGTCACTGCCGCACCCCAGGCTACAATCTAGGACTGAAACCAACGCCCATAAAATACAATGTTTCTTCGCTTTAAATTTCTTAATGACTTGAATGAAAAAATTACAACTTCAAGAATATTGGAGTAATAATTCCGAGAGATCGGTTTTTGCTCTTGTTACGCATGTTACATTTCTTGGACAACAATATGGTTAAAGATGAAGACAGTTTACGAAAAATTCGCCATATCATCGACGCTCTTCGAAGCAAGTTTGAATCGTTGAAGGGCAGCCTCTCCTTCAAACAATACATTTCGTACAAAAGACATCGCTTTGGAGTGAAATTTGTTATTTCACTTTAACTGAAGTGCAAACGCCAGGAATTGAAAAATCCGGCGATGTCATGATCACACTCTATTGACAACTGGCACAAGTTGTAACGCAGTTACCAAGTTTTAAACATTCTCCGACGCAAGCGCCGGCACTGTATTGGGACCTTACTTGCATCCCGATGACCAGTAAAATAGCGCGCTTCGGATACCGACATCCAGAATTCCTCATCCAGTCCAGAGCCGATGCCGCCCCGGTGGAGACGATGCCGCTCATTCCGGCACAGGGATTCCGGACTTTGGTTTCTCCATAAAAGAAACCGCGCTCCCGATTAACAAGCAGTTTGTGCGTCAGCCACCACACGGAATGGTGAATAGTGCACAGTGAGTCGATCCAGCATCTGGGGAAAAAACCAGAGGAAGGACAGGACCGACCCAAAGAAGAACAAGGTAGAAGCTTTAGCCACCTGCCACAGCTTCCCTTTCACCAACAGGGCGGGATCAGCCCAGGTACTTCCGGTGCCGACTTGGTCCGACTTGGTCCGCTGGACAGATCTCTTCCAGGCGGTGCTCCGTTCTACCTTATAACTGCCGCCGACCGCCGCCGTTCCCGGAGGGAGACACGCCCTAACCACGCTTTCCCGAAACTGTATATAGACATATGTTGTAAATATTCCCCTGTACATACTGACCCCCTGTATATAGATTGTATATAAAATTACTACCGGCGGTCCCTTCCTAGTAAACACATGCACATATACTAATAAGTTAGCTCTTGTAAACATTTGGCACCCCGAATTTTACCTAAACAATCTTGAAAGTTTGACGTTTTCTCGTAGTTGGAATGTTTTAGGATCATCTTGCCCACCTAGTTCGCAATAGAGATGAACAATCGCTCTTTGTGATTAATAATGTTCATATAATATGTAATTATTAAATTAAAATTTAAAAATAAAATTGGCATTCCCTATTCTATTATGGTGTTAATGTTATAAAAAATTAGAAAAGCTCTTTTAACCCAACGGCAAAGAAATAATTCAATGTAGGTAGGTATATTTACTTACGTAGATAGGTACTTACAAATATTAATTTAAATGTGTTTGTTAAAGTTGAACACAAAAATTAAGATCTTTAATTACTACGGTTAATCAACAAAATTAATAAATATTGGTAATGTCTGGTAATGTGAAACGCTGTGAAGATGTCAAAAGACCAGCGAAAAGATTAAAAATAAAACAATGAATCTCTTTTGAGAGTCGTGTCGCGAAGTTTGAGTGTGCCTTTGACCGGAGAAGAGTTTAGTGTTGGTCAGGGAATGAATAGTTTTTAAAAACGAAATTGAAAGCAGGTATAATTTTAAGGGACAATCTGAAACATACGTTGAGAAGTTTTACCGTTTAGGCGCTGGAACTTTGAGAAGAACGGATATTGGTTTATGATAGGGGCTGAAGGTTGAGGAACCGACGACGCGAGCGTAATTTTATTGTCGAAAATAAATAATAACCAAACGTATAGATAAGTACTATTAATGAAAATTTCTGTCTTATTGAATTTGTTTTGGCGGCAACTCCAAACAAACATGCTGCTTCACTTTTGTACCTACTTGACACAAAACCTTCAAAATGTACGTGATTTACAGTTTTTTTTTATTACGGCTTGCACCCCGAACGAAACGAAACCAAGGAATTCTTTCCAGATGTGTCATCTGTGCTTGGCCATTGCTTCGTTCGATTTTGTTCATTTTCGTTTTTCGTCTGAGATCGTGCAATTCGTTTCGTTTTCGTTTACCTTACCAAATTTTGAGATTTGTGTATCTTCCAAAAGTCCTAAAGGTAAGTAGTACAGTATTTTATTTAAAAGTAGTATCTAAATATACATTTTTTATGCATATTACTAACCAGAATTTAAATTTATTCGGCAAGTGTACCGATTTTATGACTTTCGTCAAAAGTGCATGTAAGACCTTACAAGGTTTTTAAGATTAATTTTAAGTCAGGTATATACATATATGATATTATTAAATTGTGTCATTTTATATCATTCACGACAATCATATTACCTAGTAAAGATTTTTTTATTTTTGCAATAGTTACTTACAGTTATTTCTTATAGATTTTGAGGCAACTGTACTGCAAACATTGGCAAAACTGACCCAGCACGTCGAGCAACACACAATCCGAGTCATAAAAAAAAATTATTTAATTTAATTAGGACAATAATTAGCCCATAATAACATTTTTTTTATAATAATAATTGTAGTTATAGTTATATAGTTTATAACATTAGTAGTACATAGTTGATAATAATTATTATAGTTCTTAGTAATTATTTTCATATTTTCTATTCACCTTTATACATTATATAGATTAGAATTTTTGTAAAACATTTCTTTTTGTTTGTTTTATAATAAATATATGTCATGAAAATAAACACTTCTTTAATATACATACTTAGTTCCTAAAATCACATTGAAAATGACGTTTTATTCAGAAAATCAACACGTCTTTTCAACCTGGTAAAAACACCTGAGAGAGACGTGTTTTATCAGACGTTTGTAGCACGTCATTTTTACACGTCAAAAGTAACGTTGATTTCGGCGAGATCGTAACGTCTATTCAACGGTTGGTAGTTACTCATTTGTTTTACGTTTTTTTGTTTACGGAAGATCAGTACGTCTTAACAACGTGGTAAAATCACGTAAAAAAAACGTGTTTGACTAGACGTTATAACACGTCATATTTACACGTCGAAAGTACCGTTGAAGTCAGGGACATCGTAACGTCTATACAACCGTTGGTACTCGTTTTTTTTACGTTTTTCTCACTTGGTTGTGTTTACTGGGTTGGAGCATACCACGTAAAAGAAAACTGGCGCTTGAGGCAAGCCGATCCACGAATGCCTGCGGAACTGTACGGAGAAACAGAAAAGAATGCCTAGTATTGCCGAAAAATGACAAATTCACCGAAACTGGAAGATTGGATAAAACCACAGGAAGACATGTTATGAAGGCAACTTGCATTACCGACTATAATAAGAACATGGGTGCCGTAGACAAAACGGACAACCTCCTAAGTACCGTGGAATGTGTTATCTACACAGTTATATAAGAAGCGAGGGGGTAACCACTGCATGTAATCGTGGAACGGCGCAGTTGAAATCACTTTGTAATCGTAATGCAATCAAATATAATTTTTGTGAAATCATATGTAATCTTCTTGCAATCATAAATAGAACATAATGAAATCGTGAAATCTTGTATTCATTATGTAATCATCATGTATTCATCGTGTATTCATCGTGTATTCATCATGTAATCATCATGTAGTCATCATATAATCATTGTGAACTCATCATATATCTTGTATTTATCCATGTAATCATGATATTATCATCGTGTAACTAGATTTGTGTTTTGTTCTTATTACTACTTTTCGCTTGACTAGATCTTCCTCTGCTAATAAAATCGCAGTCATTTACTGTGGTGTGATGTGTTGTGGTAATATGCACCTCGATATGCACTTAT
Organism: Diaperis boleti; assembly: GCA_963583935.1. NCBI lineage: Eukaryota > Metazoa > Arthropoda > Insecta > Coleoptera > Tenebrionidae > Diaperis > Diaperis boleti. The sequence goes on along the minus strand of OY757242.1, from coordinate 31,670,786 downwards.
ACTTGGCATTTCTCATATTCCCGCCTTCAATTCGGCCTGTCTCGTGCGGTGCTCGTGATTACATTCTTTCAACAAATCGTGTAGTTTGCATTTTTCTTTTAGGCCTAATGTTAAGCTTTTCCTATCTTGGCGGTCATAGGGGTCATAAGTTTACAGTTTGCAACATATTTTTTTCGTAACCTATTTTTTCCAATTTCTCGTGATAGCAGTTTTATTAAAGATACTTAATTCAGTAATTAAATTTGGTATCCATGAATTCATTTTTATTAACGTAATAAGAATTTTTGACTTTGTGTTATATCCACTGTATAAAGGGTGTTATGAAAGCAGTAGCAGAAAATTTAACCATAAGTAGAACTCGTCAAAATAAAAAAAAAAAACATTTTTCTTCGCAAACGCTCCCTTACGGAGTTAAAATTAAGAATAGTTTGACACCTAAAACCAAACCCGCCTATGGACCCACGTTCATTGATTGGCAGGAGTGCACAAAAACTTTACCCGATAAATGAATCGAAATAAAAACTGTTTAAATGAAAACATGTACTCACCTACCATAAAATGCATAATATTGAAGTAGGTTAGCATGTAATAATATAATTAACTCTTTAACTTCCATCAGGGATAATCCTTGTTGTTGTACGTGCGATAAACGATAAATGTTGACACATCGACACTTCGAAGCACATCTTCGAATTAAAAATTTCAGGTTCAATTTCCAAAACACGATTACATCTGGGACGTCCGAAATCTGGAGTTGGAGAAGCACAAGAATCGAGCACACACAACAATACACAGCGGCGCGACACTCAACTGATAACTAAAATTTACTATCAACGACAAATTTTTTGTTCCAAAAAGTTTGGTGTTTACCTCGTTCGACAAAAACATTCTGATGCGTTCAAGTTCATGTAGGCATAGGCGGAGGGTGAAATGCATTTACTTGTGTCGCCCAAGCGATAGAGTAATAAAACTTAAGGGTGGGACACCACTTGCGTAAAGCGTTGTACGCAACTGTCATATTCATAAAGAAGAAATTCCATCTAAACTTTTTTTATAACTGCAATCTTTATACCTACATGCCGTTTTCGTAACAAATTGATAAAGAGTAGTATTAAAAAGCTTGATTTATAGGTATAATCGAAGAACAATGACAAAAAGCGGAGAAAAGAGAAAAATACGTGTACCAAAAAGTCGAAGAACTTGCTCAGATAAGCTGTTAATTTAAGTTGGGTGCATCGGGCTTTCCAAAATGCTGGAGTATTTAAACTCCACCAATAATGGTACATTACTATTTTTATCGGTTTCAGGATATTAAACAGATGTTTACACTAATAAAAGTTGGCTGGTAGGTAAGCCATAAATGTATCCTGTATGTAAAATTGGTAAAGTAATATGTATTACCTTACCGAAATGTCAATTGTCAACATTTGTCAAGAAAGTGAAAACGAATTAATGTGAAAACTAATAAATGTATGTAACATTATTTATTAAAATAGCATAAGATAACACGAAACTATACCTTATAATTTAAAAATAACAATGAAAATAACGAAAAAAAAACAACTGCTTTTTGTCACCATCACGATAAACATTTATGGTGCAATCTTTCAAGAAAGAAATTGTAACGGGATCGTCCCTCTCAATTGAATTGACGACTTCGTCTATAGCATCTCGTAGACTATATAACATGAAGCCCTAAAACGTGTTCTGTTGTTTAATAAACATGTTTTTTCGAATTTGGTTTTATAATTTCCAAATTATAACACCAAAAACAGAATTATAATGATCTAAATTATAATTCTGTTTTTGGTAACTTTTCTTGTCTTAATGTTGCCTGCAACTTTGCAACTGTACTGCAATGTAACCGCGACACGACGTTATAAACGTCAAGTAATCGCGCGATATGACAGATGTGAACCAGATGTGAACGAAAATAAAGCAAAAAGAGAAGTAAATGACTTTCGTTCCATGATTAGATGTAAACATTGGTAAAAACAAGAATTGAAAAAATGGCAATCAAACGTGAGGTACAGCTTGTGTCTACATAATCAAAAGTTTCCAAATCTAACCTCCAAATCAGAAACGTCATTTAGCAGAAATACCAATTATACTGAAATACCACTCGTGTTATTCAAAAGTCCCAAAGTCATCAATTTAGCACAAATTTTCAGTTTTTCTTAATTAAATAAAGCCAAATTCGAAAAAATAGTATATTACACGCGTTTCACAAGCCGAAATTGTAGCACTCGTGCCTTTGGAGCACTTCTCGCTGCGCTCGTCGTGCCCCAAACTACTCGTGCTACAATCAACCGTCTTGTGAAACTTGTATAATAATATACTATTGTGAGATAACAGCGTATCAAAAATCGCAATTTGGGTTTGCATTTTCAAACGCTGTACATTTACCGCCTTTTGTGACGTCATTTCGGGGAGCCTTCTCTTTTGCCCGCCCATCTAGTAACTTTGAATTTTATTTGGTGAATTTTTTCCTGTGTTGACGTCACAGAAAGGCGCGCGTTTCAAATAAGACAGATGTTTCGAATTTTCGTTTACCTAGTAAAGAATAATAAACAAAAAATAGGGGTACAATATTTTTCCGTCTAGTTTCTAGAAAACCTGTTTTTGAAAATTGTGGGACGACCCCATTATTGGCAAATTCAAATTTGAAACTGATGAAGACTCCATGTATGAAGATGTATTTTGTTGCACTATTTCTCTTGTATGGTCATTGTAAATAATTTCAGCTGAAAGTGCTGAAACCGCCAAACTAGAAGTACCAGAAACAACTGAACTAAAACTACCAGAAACCGCTGAATTTGTACTACCAAACATTCTTTTTGCCATCTTAATCTTACCGAAAAAATTGCAAAAATTTTCACTAAATTCACATAAATGAGAAGATGGTCACCTGAAATCGATAAACTATTCCACAAACCACGAATGTTATGATCCATAACAGCCTTAGATGTCGCTCTACGAGCTCGGATTTCAATGACATCTGATGCTGTAATAAACGTCATAACATTTCTAGACATGTTAATAGGTATTAACACCGCCCGCAAAGGGGCGGCTTTATTACTCTATCTGTTGGGCGACACAAGTATATCTTCATTGCTTTTTCAATTAAAAATATTAATTTGGAATAAGGACAATAATTTGCTATAGAAGACATGTTTAATCGTATTAATTTTTTAATGTAATCATCGAGTAGTCAAGGTAATCCCGTGTAATCATTGTGAAATCTTTTGTAATCATTTAGTAGATACTTGAAATTGCATGAAATCCTATGAAATCCTCCGTGAAATCATAATGTAATCACTCATGTAGTCATATGTAATCACCATGTAGTCATATGTAGTCATATGTAGTCACATGAAATCATATGAAATCACAAGTATTCACTATGTAATCAAGTGAAATTTGTAATCCGTGGTACACCCTTTTCATCAGTGGTTACCCCCTCGATAAGAAGGTTTTCTTCAATCTTGTCGACATGGTTCTTCCAAACGCCCACGTCCTTTTTCAAGATTTGACGAAAAAAAAGGTGGCGTTGCTAAAATTTCAGATGAATCTTATTGACCAAATGATTAAAGATTACGGAGCTGGGAAGCGTGTTATGAGTTATAAATTGTATAGTAGTCGAAATAAAACGCAATATAAAAAATTAAAAGTTGTTAAGAACGAAATTAAATTAATTTTGAACACTTAAACAAAAATTAACACCCAAACTAATATAGTGTATTTCCACCCCTGCCATGAATACCAGGTTCCATTCTTCTGGGCATGCTTGTTATAAGGTCGACAATGTCATTTTGAGGTAGATTTTTGCATAAGAATTCTCTCAAGTTCTTGTACGCTAAAAAAAGACTCTTTGCTGATTTAGCAAGCCACAATTCTAGCAATGTGGGGTCTGGCATTATTAGAGCTGTTAACCACAAAAAAAAAAAACGATCGTATTCTACCATATTCTGCAGTTTCCCTAAATCGTGCTGCAGTCCTGCTAATAGTGGAAGTATGCACCCTTAGAATATGTGTCAGATAACGCATACTGCGACCATCTTCTAATAACGTGATGACCCGTACAGCTTCTTTGTAGGAAAGGTGCAGGAAAGCTCGTCGGTTAACATACGTATTGATGATTTTTTTCTGTTTATCTCAAAATTAATCAAGCAAGAACCCCGAAACAAGTTATAACTTACAGTTGTTATAAAATTAAAAAAAAAAAAGTTCTTCTTTGGTAAGAGTCGGTTCGATCTTTTTCTAACTCTTTATTTGGCCACTATTGGTGATGGTACTGAGTACAGCCAAGTTTGTACTGAATTATGAAATGGATGAGGTGATGAGTGGATAATGCGACATGATCCTTAAAATTACATTAGTAATGATGCCTTTCACCTTACATTAACAAACAAATACATAAAAAAAATAGATATTAAGTAAAATTCCATAACAGTCTTAAAACAGTAGAGTTTATGGCTATATTCAAAAATCAAAAAAAGAACTATGATAACTTAGAGTAGCGCTTTTCTTATGGAGATAAGATTTAAAAATGTACAAACGATGTTACCGGTAAAAATCATTGACGTGGGATGACATTTATTGAAATAAAAGAAAAAAAATCAGGTGATCAGATCTAATTCTTTTTTATTCATACTGTCTGGTCGTGGAGAAAATACAGTCTATTACTCGGTTAGCGTGAAAATTCGATCTACTCGTGGTTTCTCACGCACGCTCCTCACTGAAACATGAAACGCAAACGACAAACAAAGCACGTCCTGTTGCTACACAATCTCAACCAAAACAGTCCTATAAACCGCCACCTATTATGGTGCTCCGTCCTCGCGTTTCTCTTTATTAGTAGCAGTGAATATCAATACTCGGACAGAATGCTCAACTATACGGAATTTTGCGATCCCCGTTACGTGACTTTTCCCATCGAGAAGCTATGAGCTATTTTGGTAATAGATGGCGCGGCACCTAGAACGAAAAGTACATCGGTTTTCACTATATATCACTAAATATTTTGGGTGGACAAATTTCAGGATCGGTGTGGTGTATTTTTGAGCAATAAATAATTTAAGATTATAAAGCATGATCGCACAGAACAGTGAATAGGGAAGTGCCGTTACAAACTTTAATACCAACTCTAACAGAAAATTAGATAGAAAATTTATTAATTTATTAAATCGAACATAAAAATATATGGGTATATCGGGGTCGCCTTCCACCACTTTATATTTATCAATATTTATGGTACCGCTGTGTACCGAATCAAATAATGATGATAAAATCCAGTTGGGCACATTTGGCTAGAAATTCTGCATAGGGGAAATACTAAACAGCCGATGGTAAATCATTATTGTGGCCGAGGGTTTAGTTTATTAGCCTATTACGTAATCCAGGTACCTTATGACGGCAAACTCGCATTTTAGTACCAAAGCGAGGTCAGTTCAGAATCCAACCCAAACTGCATCATCGGCGCTAGGACCAGCAAAACAGAGGTGCCCTCTAGTTTCAAAGAGCGCGACGGTCAAAACGGCAAAATCAGTAGGGCCAGCTGGATTGAAACGGCCTTTGGGAGGTTCAAAGATGAAACAGGCATTGAGCATTCTGTTAGAGTGTTGATATTCGGTAATAATATCACAAGAGCACAGGAAATATCGATTAAACTTCCGAGTCGTGAGACGTATTCCGACGAAATATCACGACAGCGCAGTTGGAGTGGTATTTCGCGGAATACGTCGAATGACGAGGATAGTTTAAGCAGATTATTTTCAATGCTCGAGTGGTATTTGTTACGATTATATAACGAAAAAAGGCGAAATTTTGACAGAACTTTTTTTCTGACGTTTATTAACAATCATAAAAAATCGTTCCTATGGCAAAGTTCATTGTTGGAGCCAGCCGAAACACCGAAATGAATATATCCCGTCGTCAAGGGTATCCTCACTGATATACATCGTAACTATGAAAAATCTGTAATTGCTATTGGCTTAATTTATTATGAGGTATATAATCAACTATTATATCCCAAGTGCACGCCAAATAGTGAATATTTCGCGAGTGCACGTAGTGCGCGAGCGAAATATTCTGATTGTATTTGGCGTGCACGAGGGATATACGGGAAGACTATTGCCCGAAACGGTTTCATTTGTAAATTGTCAAGTTAGTAATTGTAATTTTCGTTAATAAAATTTTGGATTGTTTATTAATTTTGTTGTTGGATATTTGCACACATGTGCTTATACCCGGGTATTGCACATGTGCATGAATATTCGATGATATTCTCACTTGAGGATTAAACAGGGTTACAAATTCTTCTCGTCTAGGGGTTTGTCTAGACATTTTAGTTTTCACAAACAAAGGAAACCACGGTTGTACACAAAATGAACAAAGGACCGTCATCTAAATTAGAATATCAGTACTATAAACAAATTTGTACAGCATTTGCCAAATGCTACTCTTCTTGTTTTCTAGGACTACAGAGTGGATTTGTAAAGGTAGAGCAAAGCCATTCATATTGAGGTTTTTAACTAAATCGTCACTTTTTGATTGGTAATGCGAACAACCAAAAAAGACATGATTCAGGTCTCCAAAACTGCCACAAGTACATGTAGGGGTGTTAACGCATCCAATCTTATAAAGGTGTGCTTGAGTACGGGTGTGATTTGTTATTATTCTTAAATTGACCGACGCTACCGGTCTAGGTAAATTTGTCATAGATTTCAAAATAAAATTACATTCTACAGGAGTCTTTTTAGAGAGACATAAAGGATTATGTGATACCTCGCAGAATTTTTCCCAATCTCTGAACCATTTAGCCCTTAGTACCTCTTTCAATTTTCTAAAATGATCTTGTAGCGAACAGTTCGAAAGGAGTGTCCCATCCTCTGCTGCTTTTTTGGCTATAGCATCCACTTTTTCATTTCCTCTAATACCTGAGTGACCTTTAACCCAGATGAGAGAAACACTTTTTCCAGAATCTGCCAAATTAGCATTCAACTTTATAATGTCTAATAAGAGTTCATTTTTTATTAAGTAGGTGTCTTTTGTAAGTCCAGATATAACCGATTGTGAATCAGTTGCTACGATGACCGACTTAAAGTTTGTGGAACTGGCCCACTCAAGGGCTTTTGTAATTGCTGTAGCCTCAGCGGTGAATATCGACGCACTTTCCGGTAATTTATATTTTTTATAATACTGTTCACCTGTTGGTAACTGAGTCCAAAATGCACAACCAACGCCTCTCTGGCTTTTAGAGCCATCTGTATAGACAGCTATATCATGGGGAGCTTTATTAAAAATATGTTGTATTAATTGTGCATTGTAAATTGGGATGTCATTGTAAGCTGGACGTTGAATATTTACTTCAGTGTTAAGGGCTTTGTATGGGATGTTAAACGTGTTGGTACAGCTACCGGAGACTCGAGGTTTTAAGTCCTGAGTATTCATAAAACCTTGGTGTAACGGTGGATTACTTTTATTTTTCCAGTACTCATTAGTTAGCACCTGTGTCACTAACTCTGCGAGAGTGCCTATAATGTGTGACCTACTGTTGTTAGACCGCCATTGAGCTACTAATTTGGATGCTAATCCTTCTCTTCTGAGTGTTAAAGGCATTTCTCCCGCTAATGCTAATGTTACTTTATTAGGCGTCGATTTCAACAGACCTAGGCAGATTTTAATTGCTTTAGATTGTACCTTATCTAGTATACTTAGATTACTGAAACTACTAACTCCATAAAAAACCGCACCGTAATCTAGTATCGATCGGATATAGGCTTGGTAGAAAAGCAAACTAATTTCTTGAGTTGCTCCCCAGTTGTACCTCCCAACTGCTTTCAATAGGTTAATTCCTTTTTCACATCTGCTTGCAGCGTATTGAATATGTTTTTTCCACACCAATTTTCGGTCTATTATAATCCCCAAATATTTGAATTCATTCACACAGACAATGCTTTTACCACTAATAGTTACATTACACCGTGGAATTCGTTTTTTTCTGCTAAAAAACATTATCGCCGATTTTTCTGCCGATATATGAAACCCATTTTGATCGCACCAAAGCTTGAAGGTATATGCAATGTATTTGAGATCTTTAATGCATTCCTCGTGTGTATTTTTAATTACATAGATGCAGATATCGTCTGCATATTGCGTACAAAAAATTTGTTGATCAAAAATAGTATGAAGATCTGCTGTGTATATATTAAAAAGCGGGCTTAGTATTGACCCTTGTGGGATTCCCTCCGAAACAATACGTGGCCCATAAAGTCTGTTGTCTGAGTCCCTAATGAATATTTTACGGTTGGTATACAAGTTTATAATATTACTAGCTGCTCTCTGCGAAATCCCATGGAAAATTAGTTTGTCTAGCAACACATTTAATCTGACCGCATTGTACGCGTCTTTGATGTCAAAAAAGAAGCAAGCCATTACTTTGTTTTGCGCTAGTGAAGTTTGAGCTTTTAGCACAATTTGCGCTAAAGCATCGGTGGTTCCTTTATTACGTCGAAAACCCAGTTGTCCTTTTGGTAGTATACCATGTTGTTCTATGTAATGTTCTAAGCGACGTTTAATCATACGTTCGAAGGTTTTCCAAATCGAGGACATTAACGAAATGGGTCTATATGAATTTGGATTGCTTGGGGGTTTGTTAAGTTTTAGGAATACACAAATGACTACCTCTTTAAATTCGTCGGTGTACTTTCCCTCACTCCACCATGTATTGAAAATATTTAGCATGAAATATTTAACAACTACCGGTAGTTTAGCTAACATTTGGTTATTTTATCATATCCAGGTGATGTGCTGGGTGACTGTTTAATGGCATTCTCTAATTCTCGCATGGTTAATTTATTAGTGATTTGATGCTTGTCGTTATATTCCTTTGGATCTTTTAGATTTGTGGTAACCGACGGAGGTGCCAATTGGGCTAATATTTCGTTCCTAAGTTGTTCGGGCATTTTTTCGGTAGTATTACTTCTGTTTTTGTTAGCAAGGTGTTTAGCTACTTTCCAGACATCTGCAATTGGAGTATCTTTAGATAAACTATTTACATATCCGCGCCAGTTGTCTCGAGACTTTTGTTTAAATAATCGTTTGCATTGTGCATCTAATTTTTTATAGGTGTCAAATTTAGCTGGAGTCATATTGCTTCTAAAATCTCGCAGAGCTGTCTTACGCCTAATAACAAAATTTTTACATTCTTCGTCCCACCATCTCGGACTTGCAGTGTGTGGGCTTTTGTTATTTTTTTTTGGGATACTGCAATTTGCTGCCTGGTGGATGTGCTCAATAAGGTAACGCATATTTATAGTGACGTCTTGACTCTCAGGTGGCCAGAAGTTGTTTTCTAAATAAGTCTGAAACTTTTCCCAGTCAGCTCTCTTTTCATTCCACTTCAAATAAGGCTGTTTATTAACCGACTTCAAAAAAGGAGGAGGTTCTCTATTCGACTGTATATATGTTTTTTTTTTGTTTTTTTTTTGTATGTATGTTCGGGCATAACTTCTTTGTTTATGAACCGATTTCAATTATTCTTTTTGCGTTGGGTTGAGTATGGCTCCAAGGTGGTCCCATTTTAATTTCATTCATATTGAACGTAAGACTTCGGAGTTATAGCAGGAAACTCTTGAAAATCAGATGGAAATGTGGTGATTGGATATGCTTGTGCGCGCATAACTTCTTTGTTTATGAACCGATTTCAATTATTCTTCTTGCGTTATATTCAGTATACCTTCAGGATGCTCCCATTTTAATTTAGTTCGTATTGGACGTAAGATTTCGTAGTTATAGAAGGAAATTCCTCAATATCAAATGGAAATGTGTTCGAATGACGCTACCTGCTCGAAATGAATAGTTTATGGCCTCAACCCAACCCCATTGACAAGCCGAGAATAAATACACAGTGGTCAACGACGTGATTTATTGTGTCTTACCGAAACCGACTTCAAATATAATTTCTTTGTTTATGAGCCGATTTCAATTGAATCGTTTATTGTTAAAACAAGCCAAGTAACATTTTGCAAACTTTTCAGGAAACGAAAAAACTATGGAAAATTGATCTACAATTGTGTTTTACTATGCCCTTGGCATATAAGCACTATTAGTCGCAAATTTTAGCATACATGATATGGTACTTGGATGCTTTCTGCACCAATCGATTTATCTGTCTCATTTCTACAATTTTTTGCAGTTTTGACCGTACAAACAATAATTTTCTATTTTCAACATAATGCACATTTTCTCATGCTGTATCCCATAGAAACCACAAAGACAATCTATTTTCGCGCTCGCGTGGATTTGAAGCGTCCTTACTAGGTCTACCCATCACTTAAAATTGTAAAATAATTAACTTTAAAAAAAAATTAAACCGACTTCAAAAAACCCAAAGTAACTAAAACTAAAAAGTAAAAAATAAAAATTTCCAATTTCAGAGTTATTTGTTGTTCCGGTTAATGTAATTATTTATTTTTCCGTTTAATGAAATTCAGAAATTATTGTTGATTATCTAATTATTAATTGTTTTATAATTTTGACGTTGGTGCCATAAAAGTAAATTATACACCTTCCTACAATAAATAACAAATTAGTTACTACGAAAAAAATTATAAAAACAATTCATAGGAATTACTTAATAAATAATTTTTTATTTATTTCAAATCTAACAATAATTCATCTCTCGGTAAATCCAACCTAAATCATGCAAAATTATTACTACGAATATATAGCTTTTACCTAATGTATCAAATGTGTTCTGAAAACTTTAATTCAGTAATCATAATCGTGAATTAAGAAGTCTGAAATTATCAGGGAATTATCACTTTAAAATGTATAATTTTATGTTTCACTTGGCACCGACTTAAAAATTATAAAACAATTAATAATTAGATAATCAACAATAATTTCTGAATTTCATTAAACGGAAAAATAAATAATTACATTAACCGGAACAACAAATAACTCTGAAATTGGAAATTTTTATTTTTTACTTTTTAGTTTTAGTTACTACATTCTTCTTGTTTTTAGTTTTAGTTACTTTGGGTTCTTTGAAGTCGGTTTCCTTTTTTTTAAAAGTTAATTATTTTCGATTTGATGCTGCTCGTAGATGCCAAATTTAATAACTAAATGATCTGAACCAAGTGTATCATTCATAACTTCCCATGTCGTTTTAAGACTTAGTTCTGAAGATATCAATGTCAAATCGATTGCAGTTGGATCCTGTCCTGGATATGGAAGTCTCGTGGCTGTGCCGTCATTCATTATAACAAAATTTGTCGTATCTAATGCCTCTAAGACATTTTCTCCGTCGCGATTGTTGTAAGGGCATCCCCACATAGTGTTGTGTGCATTTAAGTCTCCACATATTATAGTTCTACTAATTATTATATTTTAGTTCTATTATAATTATAGTTCTAAAATTATTATTTGGTGCTCTATAAACCGAGATTACATTTATGTTGATATCTAGAATTTTAATACCACATACTTCCAGGTCGCTTGGGATGTTTAATTCAATATAGTTGTACCTTTTAGATATTAAAATGCCTACCCCACCTTTACCATCTGTAATCCGATCTTTACGTATAAAGTTATAGTTTTTAATATTTAACTGAATTTCGGGTTTTAACCAAGTTTCACATACAATTATCAGATCTACAGGATCTGCTCTGAGAAAGTTTACTAGGTTGACTTTATTTGAAACAATGGACCGAGCGTTCCACTGTATTACATTTAATTTAATTTTGTTATTAACTGTGTCCATGAATGTCACTGTTAAAGATTTCTTCTATTAAAGTTTTAATAGAAGTTGATTCAATATTAAATTTTTCACTGTTATTTGTCTGAAATTTGCTATTTAAATACTTTTGGAATTCGTCTATTAATCGATTTTCAAATGCTGTTTTAATTTTCTCTACTTCAGAAGTAGAGTGGCTGTAAATACTAAAATTGGAACTACCTTGACTATTAGAAGCTTCCATTTTTTTGTCGTTATCTATGCGTTGTCTTTTACTAGGGTTAAGGGGATGATTATGCTGAATGCTTTTAATAGGTTGACTGTATGTTCTGGTGGGTGGATAGATACTTTTTGGTTTAGGAAAGTTTTTTTTGTAAGTTTCAGTGGAAAACATTGTATGAGGATCTGTGTTAATATTTGATAATACCGAATAAAAATTATTAGTTTTCACAGGATTGGCAAAGGAGGGTTTCTCGGCGATTTCCTTCGCTTCCAAGAACGTAACATTTTGTTCTACCATAATTTTTTTTAAAAGTTCTTGTTTTTTTATAAAAAGGACATATTTTCGAAACTGATGAATGCTCATCTGATTTAGAATATATACAGAATTTTTTATGTTTATCACACGATGCGCCATCGTGTTCCTCTCCGCAAGTTTGGTCTCGTTCTTTGTTACTTCTACATTGTTTGGAGGTATGACCGTAACGCAAACATTTTAAGCACTGAGTGACTCTCGGTATGAAAATTTCAGTACTGCATCTCATATAATTAATGTAGACATGTGAATGTATTACTAAACCCGCAAAAGTTACAATAATGGTTTGTCAAGGTACACGTATTTTTTCGCCTTCTTTATCGACTATTTTAGTAATTCTCCTTACATTCAAAACCGGAACATCTGACTCAATTATTTTTTTCAATTCATCTTCAGAAATTTTTGTGTCGACATTTTTAATTACCGCTTTTTTTTCAGTCAAATGCTGAGGTATATAGGCTATTAAATTATTTGCGCTAAACACTTGTGTTTCTACTAATTCATTTGCCACTTTTGCTGTACGTACTATAATTTTAATTCTGTTTCTACCTACAGCCGCTACCTCCACTATATCATTATTGAAATTAGTTATTTTTTTAAGCATACCACCAATTTTCATAGGGTGTACATTACCAACATTCAACTCCTTGTGCTCCACAAAAACCTTATAAGGTCCGGGATCGTTGTCCCGATACCTTAGACTCGTATTAAAGGTTTTTTGGTTGCTGTTATCGCCAGTTTTGTTTTTATCTACCATTTCACTATCTTGTGTGGCCATGTCTTTATCGCTTTCTTTGACTATTCTGTAATGAGATTCATTTCCCTTGTGAAATTTTATTTTTAAAGACCGATCCTCACCCCCTCCGCCATCGGACATGGCGAGGGTTAGACGCTACCCTACCGAAAAACGCAAATCAAAATTTTAACCCGTAACCCCCAAAGTGAAAAAAAAATAAAATAAAAAACTTTCTAAAAATTAAATCCCTCAAACAACCTGTCCCAAAGAGGCCAGGGTCTATGACACCTCGGCTTTAATGCTAAGAAACTTATACTATTATTCGGTACTTATCGTTTCTAAGCAGCACCACAGGACACATCCGACATCCACGAACGCTAGATTCGGACTGATGCTGTTTCTGGATTGGTTGAAATTTTCTGAGGGCAATAGTCAATGCTTTATTAGGTTTAATTTAGTTTAAGAATTTGCTTTTACCCGGCTGATTGTGCGTATAATTTTTGTTTCTTATTGTCTTTGTATCCCAAAGACCGTACTTTCTTCATTTTTTTTACTTCCTCCCTATTCGCCCCACTCGCAGTCTGTATTGGGAGTTAGTTGGCCACGCATCTATAAAGAAAATATACTCAAATGAATCAGTGTAGTTAAACCGTAACATCAACCTTCGCCCAATTCACGCACCCCCCTCGGTAAGTCCATTTTTCTCCGCGTCCGCTCTTTTTGGTTTGGTTAAGACTCTTAACTGAGTGAGTCAAATTCCGCACGTACATTTTTTTTTGGTACATACGGTAACCGGCGTTAAAAATCAGAGGTAACTGCATTATTAAATCAGACAGTGGGCAATGAACACCCTCAAACCAAATAATGGGTAATGACTTTAATAAAAATTCTCTACTTTGTGTTCGTACTGAAGTTATTACGATACGCTTTTGCGTGTCATAATAGACAAAAACGGTGTTATAATAATTCTACTATTTTTTTTAATATTGGCAAATTTGGCAATCCCAGGGCAATCCTAACCTATAATACTTCGCTGTCAAGTCCAAGTGGCTGGTCAACAGCAACAGCTGTCGATGGGAATTGGCATTACTATTGTTGGCACTTGTTTGGGGGGTGGCTTCACGTCCTTTTGGGGGCACGCGATTTTGTTGGGTCATTCTGCCTGGTGGTGATCAAGAATCTGCATCATTCTAAATCGTTTTCTAATTGCATCTGGTAATGTCCATTGTGGGTGCACCTGATGATAAGTTGTACTAAATAAACTCAAAACCTGTCGTGATAATCGAATAAGCTTGCATGAAGCCAAAAAGGCCCCCTATCCTAAATTATAGATGGCTTCACAACGGGTGAAACACATCATTACTATCCCTCTCCTAACTTTCTTCTCTAAAAGGGACGATAAATAGAAACGGCAGCGATACATAAAATCAAATTCGTTCCGGTATTTCTCATTATCATGATTATCATTTGAAGAAACGTTAAACAAATGTGCTAGTAGTGAAAAAATAGTATATAACCCACGGTTGAAAAGACTTTTCTTAGCCTCGCACTTTTATTGCCCGCAATGCTTCGTATCTTTGGCAATAAAATATCTCGGCTAAGCAAAATGGCTTCAACCTTGGTGTATAATTACTATTTAATGATTCGTTTTTGTTTATAAACAGCAGTGGTAGTGATTTTTATGTAAATTATGAAAATTGATAAGATGAATATTAATTTGTCAATCGAACAACTTAAAAAAAATGATAATTAGGATGTGTTGTTCACGCTGTACATCCATTATTCGGTTCTTTGAACTGCACGGTACAATAAATTACACAACTGGGGAGGCAGTAAAACAAATGTTGGAAATTACAAGATGTAGTGTTATCGCTCAATATAACTCAATGTGCTCTCGTAGTTGCTTGGAACGTTTGTTATTAATATGTATTTCAATAAAGTTCCTCTCGTACTATGCACATAAGTTTTAAAACGTAATATATTATTCATGTTATAATAATTATTATGGGGATAAATAAGTTTTAACCTACTTTGTATTCACCACTTGCGAACACTGTGAGATTCTGCTACACATTACCATGTAAATATCACGTCCTTTTGCTTAACAAAGTTTTAGCATATGGCTGTATAAAAACGATGTGAAGTAGGTAGATAAATACACAAGTACCACCCAGGCTAGACTAGATACAGTATTCATGACTAGTGCAGACAAAATATTGTTCCACATGCAGAAGATGAAAAATATCCGATCTTTTATGATAAGTTGAAACAGTCAAACATAGTGTATTAATTAGCAAGTTAAATCTTATTCCTTTCTTTAATACATAATTTCTGCTATAATAGTGCACTTGGTTGATCAAAATTGTTTCATTTACCTAAATTTGGTTGAGGCGTGTACCATTTTACGACCAACTCCCATCTCTTAATTTATATTAGTGGTAGTTTTCGAGTAATTCAGAGCTTGGAGACTTCAAACATTAAGTCTAGCATATGCGAAAGATCGGCAAAATATACAATGTGTGATCAATAAATATTGAAACCCTCATTCTACTCATTCAACTGATTTACACACATCAACAATAGTGAGTCCTTTTTATCCGTTAAGAATTTTTTTTGTGTTTGGTAAATGTCGACCCAACTTCTGTATTTCAATTAAAATTTAAATATATCTAAGTCGAACTCCACAAACTTTAATAACTGTAAAATTACTAATGGAACATGTTTCGGCAGAACACTTCTGCCATCATCAGCCCTAATTTAACAAGAGATTAATTTCTGTATTTCAGTTTAATTTGTATTTTCTTAGTTAAGTTAGTAATGCATATAGAGGTTCGACATTATATAGGGTGAAACTCATAATGTGTGACCACTTGGAGCAAAGAAATATTGCGTAGTGTAAATAGTACATTATATTATAAGTGATAGAAATGCATCATTATTAGCGAGTGAGAATTTTGACCCACGAGTGCGCTTGTGCACAAGTCTGCCACTTCTCACGAGCTTTATAATGACATTTCGATCACGTGTGATATACGACCTTTTATCTTACAGCTGCATTATATAAAAATCCAAGAAATATTTATTCAAGTAAATATCCGCCTGTAACATTAGCATGGTTCTAATATCAGTTTTCGTAGTGACCTGTGATTGTTATAATTATGAAATAAACAGTTTCGTTGTTTTTCACAATTTTCACTAAAGTAATAAAAATCGACTCTCTACCGAAAGATATTCAACTAGACGTGGAAGCCACTGTTTCCAGTTTGCTTCCGGTAAGGTCGAGACACATGTACGCGAAAGAGTATGATCTGTTCGTGAAGTGGAAGGCACAGAATTACATTACATTACATGTAAATACATTGCAATTAATAATTACAATTTTTAATTACAACTGACAGATGTCAGATTTATTCACTTGTGAGTAGAACTGACAACTTTATCCCTCTTGTGATTAAGATTTGATTTCTGTCACCGAAAACAATGGTATAAGGTACCTAAAAAACTACACCTGTAAGATAAAAAACATTTATATTCCTCATTTCAATATGAAAAAAATATATTGGTGGCAAGATAAATTAAATTTAAAGTAATAAACGTAATATTTTTTTACAAAAAAATGTTCTGACAAAAGATCTCATTAGATTTCAAATCTTAATTTACTACGTAATTACCATCACGCCCTTGACAGAGGGAGCATTGGTGGCATATGGGAATTACACTTTAGAGGATTATATGAGACGTGAGGAAATTACTAATCTAATGGATTAAATAATACAGTTTTTCTAGTGTAAGCGCAACTGACCCAATTATCTTGGTTACTTCTATTCATGGTCAACGTGACCTAAACCATGGGATTCGAACAGTGTTTGGGTTATTGATGGCGCCGGGATCATATTGCGTTAACTGCGAAACTACACGTGGGAATAAGAAGGAACGCCAGAGTTCTTATGACTTTGAACGTAGTTAGTCGTCTTGTAATATTCATATTGGCAATATATTAATACCATCCCCTAGTTTTATTATTAATTATTTAACGAACTCTCACAGTGCAGCGGTGAGATAGTAATCCGTGCGCTTGGTCGCTTCGTCACCAAAGTGGTGTGTGCTTCCACAATAAATGTTGTTATTATTGTGCGTTATTGGACTTATAGTGCCGACTGTATTTACACGTCTTAAATACAATAAATATAAGTGAAAGGTGAAAGGACACCTATATTCATTTTCTTAAAACAAAATCACAAAGTGTGTGCAACATCGGAACAAAGTGTAATTATTATTATTTAAAGACGATAATCGCAACGTGCGTATTTATAAACATTAATAATCATAATCCAGTGGAAACGAATACCAGGGGAGGTTGAAAAACAATGGAAAGACGGCATCGAGCACGGTCGCGGTGTCGACGATCGCGTTCCCGTGAGGAAGAGAAGCGGCGTCGTGATAACTCTCCGCGACAACCCACACGTGCGCGTTCGAGACATGCAACACCGTCTCGAAGCGCTGGAGATTGGCGTCGCCAACGGAGCGAAGCCGGGGCCGATACACCACGACCTGGGGAACGTCCTCAGGAATCCGATACAATAGAAGCGGAGGAAATACGTCCACCACAGGTACTCAGTTCTGTAGTTTCCATTGATAACAATAGTAGTACCCGCAATGATAATCGGATTGACCATCTTGAAAGACTTGTCGAATTATTATTAGCCGAACGGAACACCCAAAGCCAAGGCAATCATTCACAGTTGTTAGTAAAACCTGACTGCATCCCAATGTTTAGCCCGGGTGATCAAAATTTATCATCATCTCGCTGGATAGAAAAAATTGATCAATTGGCCCAAATTAATGCATGGACTGAAAAAACCACCATTTATCACATGCAATGTCGTCTCACAGGGCTTGCTAAAACTTGGTATTATAATTTACCGGATTATAATTTAAATTGGGAACAGTGGAAGACACTAATTATTAAAACATTTCCCGATCAACGTGATTATGCGACTATGTTACGAAGAGTGGTCAATCGTACGAAACAACCAGATGAATCCTGGACCCAGTATTATTTTGGGAAAATGGGATTACTACAAGCATGTGGAATTGTAGACAGTAATGCTGTGTCCTGTATAATTGATGGTATAAATGACGTTACAATTGAAACTGGTGCAAGAGCAGGGAGGTATGCAACTCCAGAAGATTTGTATCACCATTATTTGTCTACTTTGACGAATCAGCGCTACCCAAAATCGACAGAACCCTTCAAGAAAACAGACAAGAGTCGTTTAAAACATCGACTAGGCCCAGACCCTAAAGCAGAATTTGAAGCCGACAAGGAGAAAAGGGTTAAACGTAACCCAAAATGCTTCAACTGTGGCGACGCGTCACATTTAGCACCAAAGTGTCCCAAACCGCGCAAAGTGTGTACGTTATGTAATCGTTTGGGACACGAAAGTGACGAATGCACAAGAAAAGATACACGTCATAAGGTCATGTTATGTGAGACATCGAACATCGATCAAGAATGTTACCATGTCAAATGTAAAATCAATGGGCAACATCTACAAGCGTATGTCGATACCGGATGCAGTGTTGTCACAATAAGGGAATCTGATGCAAAACGTTTGCGTCTTAGCTGGACTCCATGTGATGTCACCATTACAGGGTACGCGGGTGGTTCGACCCGAGCCCTAGGTCAGACAACCGCACGTGTCGAAGTTGACTTGGTTGAAGTTGAAGTTCCAATCATCATTGTTGCTGACTACCTACAGCATGTTCCAGTGATGATTGGGCAAACTTTTATCAACAAGGCAAACGTTGTCCTTGTAATACGAAGTAATCAATTAAGATTATTTGATGCAACATTCGTTCAGCTACCTCAAGTTGACCAATTACCTCCAACGAAGCTGAACTTGTACTCCAAGGAAGATGTGACAATTCCAGCAAACTACGTAGCACGTGTACTTGTGTACTGCAAAGAAGAGTATCACGGTGACATATACGTAAATCATGGTCAACGTAACAAACCCAATGGCGAGTACACAATTCCACACTGTGTCACCTCAACTTCCCAAGGTACAAGTGTCATCCCTATACTGAATGAGTCTGGACGAACAATTCATTTCAAAACATCTTATCTACTAGCAAGGGGACATCCTTGTGAGGAAGAATTGCCAGAGGTAGGCGACGCAACATCGCCCTCGCATACATGGACGATATTTTGATTCCCGTCAATAGATTAGAAAGCGGATTTGAAACATTAGCAAAAATCCTTCAATTATTTCGCTGTTCTGGTTTGACGCTTCGTCTCGAGAAATGTGTCTTTTTCCATACGATTATCGAGTACTTAGGACACGAGATTAGTGAAGGGGTAATTAGGCCGGGAAAGCGAAAAGTCCAGGCTGTAGCAGATTTTCAGATACCGAAAAACGTCCATCAGGTTCGCCAATTCGTGGGACTTTGTAGTTATTTTCGGAAGTACATTAAAGGGTTCGGTACTATTGCAAGTCCTTTGACAACACTTACACGAAAGAATGTAATCTTTGAGTGGAAGGAATATCAACAACAAGCGTTTGAAACGTTAAAAGAAAAGTTGACTCAACGACCTGTTTTATCAATTTACGACCCTGATCTTCCTACTGAAGTCCACACTGATGCTTCAAAGTGGGGTATCGGTGGTATTTTATTACAAAAGCAAAAAGAAAATAAATTGCTAAAGGCTGTGTTGTACTTTAGTCCTCAGACAAGGAAGGAAGAGCAACGATGCCACTTGTACGAACTGGAGACGTTAGCGGTGGTACATTCGCTGCAAAAGTTTCGAATTTACCTTGTTGGTATTCATTTCAAGGTGGTGACAGATTGTAGTGCCCTGCGCACTACTTTGAGCAAAAGAGATATGGTACCGAGAATTGGTAGGTGGTGGATAACCACTAAAGAATTTGACTTTACTGTAGAGTATCGTCCCGGAACAAAGATGTCACATGCTGACGCTTTGAGTCGTAATCCAATAGAAGAGTCTTCTGATGACACAGTACACGTCCTTACAGTAAACGTTACAGAGGATGATTGGCTGCTGGCTGTACAACTTAAGGATGAAAGATACCAATATTTGTATAGAGTGTTATCAAAAGAACCAGAAGATTAAGAGGAACAACGTATACATAAAGAATACACACTAAAGAATAACAGAATTCTTAGAATTACACCCAAGGGTAAAAAATGGGTGGTTCCTAAATTCTCGAATCTAATCATCGAACTGTTCGGTGCACCAAAGAGAATAATATGTGATAGAGGAACTTGTTTCACGAGTAATAAGTTTCAAGAATATGGTGAAAAGTGTGGCATAAAGATAATATTTAATGCCACAGCTACGCCGAGGGCCAACGGACAAATGGAACGATATAATAGAACAATTCTAAACGCGTTGAGTTGTTCTACAGACAATGAAGTTAAATGGGATGAAAATATTAACCGAATACGTTTTGGTCTAAATTCCACAGTGAACAAGACTACTGGGAAATGTCCATACGAGATGTTGATGGGTTATCGACCTCGTAGCATCGATGACGCTTATTTGATACACAATTTGGGTTTGGACGACGAACTCCAAGATTTAAATCAAATCAGGGCAGAAGGTGCTCAGAATACACTTAAAGAACAAAGACGACAGAAAGTTTCTTTTGATGCTAAGAGACGACCAGCTGACCACTACGAGGTGGGTCAGCAAGTATTAATGAGAAAAGTTCTCACATCAAACGAGGGAAAAAGCAAAAAGTTGCTACCCAAATTTGCGGGTCCCTATGTTGTCACAAAAATACTACCTCACGATCGGTATGTAATAGAAGATCTTTCAGGAGCACATCGCACACAGAAGTTTTACAGAGGAATTTGTTCCACTGACAAACTCAAACCATACGTTACAGACATGGAAGACGAATTATTATCGTCTGAAGACGGTGATAATGAATAAAAGTTAAACATTGTACAAGTTCAAAATAGTTGTAAGATCGTTTATTTTTTAGAATTAAACTATGAATAAGATTGAGTATTTTAACAGCATTTAATACATCAGTCACTAGTGATCAATGACTAACGAAGTCATACGTAAGGTTCGAACCTAAAAAGTAAAGACTATAACGTAGTCTATATAGCAACGTGCTGCATGGGGACTAATGGTCTCTTAATGAACAATTTGCAGATTAGCAACGAGCTAATCAGAGAAAAGACGAACGAAAGTCTATAATATGTCAACGTGATATTAAGATGTGAAAAAAATAACGGCAATGTGCTGGTACAAAATTCACATTACTAGCAACGAGCTAATCAAAGAAAAGACGAACGAAAGTCTATAATATATGTCAACGTGATATTAAGATGTGAAAGAATAACGGCAATGTGCTGGTACAAAATCACATTACTAGCAACGAGCTAATCCAAGAAAAGACGAACGAAAGTCTATAATATATGTCAACGTGATATTAAGATGTGAAAGAATAACAGCAATGTGCTGGTACAAAATTCACATTACTAGCAACGGGCTGTCTCGAATCATGAAACTAAAATGACCTGATTCGTCCAATTAGGAATAGAAGTATTCCTTAACGAAATCTGCAACTGTCAGATATACCAGGATACAATATGTAACGTACGTATAGTATTGACAGACGTGTTGACGAAGTGTTGACAACTAATTCATCACTGGTTCTCTGAGTCTACGAGAGACTAGGAAGAACAAGTGGGCATTTCCTTAGGTACGAACTCTACGAGGACGTAGAGATTGGTAGCATGGTCGACTGTAAGCGCAACTGACCCAATTATCTTGGTTACTTCTATTCATGGTCAACGTGACCTAAACCATGGGATTCGAACAGTGTTTGGGTTATTGATGGCGCCGGGATCATATTGCGTTAACTGCGAAACTACACGTGGGAATAAGAAGGAACGCCAGAGTTCTTATGACTTTGAACGTAGTTAGTCGTCTTGTAATATTCATATTGGCAATATATTAATACCATCCCCTAGTTTTATTATTAATTATTTAACGAACTCTCACACTAGTTTTGGTCTCAGGCTTTGTTAAATTGCTCTTGTGTAATAGCAATTTAATTACCAATTAATTACTCCATGCTCAAGCAAGAAGCGAAACGTTTTTACATAAATATGCCGCTGTTATTGAATGCATAGAAACACAGTACGGCAACAATAATAAAACTGTGTATTGTATACCGACGAATTAATTTGTACTACGACATTTAATATGAAATATTAAACTTTTGTACTGCATCAGTACCTACTCCCTATCATAGAATAATAAATAATATTAAATTATGAACTACATACCTGCATACTATTTCTCTTAATTTCACAAGCTATTTTGTTCCTAAACTCAAAAAGACCTAAATAAAGTAAATTATGTTGAAGAAAATTTATTTTCGTCAATAATATTGGAGCCGGCTATGAAATTGATTCAAGCTGTTCGTCCAGATTTACAATGGCACACTCCTGCATCGTCATAATGTTACAAGGAGTTCTAATTTCTTCATTGAGTCTTCAAAATCAGCAACAATTAGCAATTTTAAAACGTCAGATCATGACAGAATTTATACAGGCGTATACAGCAATATCCCTGAAAATTATTATGCGAAAATGCCAATTACTTTATTTTGAATTTAGAGCAATTTATTAGAGAAGCAGTCTAGGTATGTTGAATAAAAATTTCAAGTCTGGTGTTTGCCACAAACGCAAATTACCATGAAGTAAAAAAATTTAAAAAGGCCCAAAAACGCAGAATAAACCGACGCGAACGAAGTCGCGGGTATAACCTAGCATATTTCGAAATACGACAGAAATATACACGTCCCAGTTCGTGGTGTCTCTGCTACCAGTTCATGTCATGCATAAGAGTGTGAAAATCACAAACTTCAAGCCTTTGGAAACAGTGTTCTGAAGGATGCATACCAAATAAGTCCAGAATATCGGAAGAATAGGTGTTATAAGAATCAATAAGTGTATATCAGAAGCAGACGAGAATTTATTGTAATAGCCGCTGTGTGTTTCTCTATTATTTTGTAGTATAATAATTTGCATTATGTTCGTATTTGCACTTGGCGTTTGAGGGTATAAGAATGATTACTTTTTTATTACAAAATCACAAGAATTTTGTGTTATGAATCTGCTCCTGTAACAAGTTACAAGTTATAGGTGATTAGCAAACTTTATGATGGCACGAAAATACTATAACATAAGTACACAGGTTCCTAAAGAAAGTTGAAAGTTGCTATACAGGCTGTTTCAAAACATATTCGGTATAACCTGATATACGAAGCATAGTAAACTTTTATTTCCCAAGTAGAATGAAGCGCTTGGTTAAGGTGACATTTTATCATGATACATTATATATGATACAATATGTAGAAAGAACATTATCTTCCCAGTACTTTAAAGTAGAATTTTATTTCCATAGTAACAATTAATTCATGTAAAACTTTGTCTCCACTCACAAATCAACTGGAATTCTTTTTCATATTCTTCCTGAGGTTTTTCTGTGGCATCAAATTCTTCTTCACGCAATCAGCTTCATCCACAATATCTTGAGGCACCTCAATTTTATCCATTTTAAACGGAATAATCGAATAAAATATCCAATGTGACCTGGATATTTTCGTTGTCTAGTTATTGCTAGCATCAAAACGACAAACATGGTTCGAACACAATTAGAAAGGCTGTTCCAGATATAATAACACTGCACCACGTTGAAGAAGTTCCGGACAGTATCGGGAGTTTTATAAACAAGTAGTTTCACCCACCCACAAAAAATGGGTATAAATTTGGTGTTAAAATTGTTCCATTCTACAGCATTTTCAAATCTGAGATCAGAGCAGATCAGTGACGTGTTCTGTAAACGGGGTCACATGCAAGTATTTTTTCTCGAAATTTGAGATGTATTTTTATGAAAAAATACCCCATTTTTCTCTATTACGCCCTAAATTTATTATAGGTATTTCCTTGACACTCCCTTCACTGTATATCCCAAACAAAAAAATTGGCCTTAATGAGTATTACAATTGTTGCGTTTAAGAGTCCTTTGACACTATATTTATTTCAATTTTCAATTCAGTACCTAAAATTCTCATACGGAAAATTGTACGCGCGCGCCGGCGCCGTTTCAGTAAGAGTGAAGTTGCGTCCCTGTGTGTCACTATTGTTAATTTTCAATACATTTTTTAGAGATCACCAACCTGAACGCATGTGCATATAATGCGTTCAGGTTGGTGATCAACGGCTCTTTTCATGGCTATAATAAATGGTTCTTCGATATCACTCGTATACAGTTGTTGCTCTCGTACGTGCAGTCGGCCCCGTATCACTCTATATATCTCATTTTCACATAGCTGCGTTCATCCAACTTAACCTTACTAAGTCGTGGGGATCTATGACGATACATTCGGGCATCGCAGCGGAGTAATTCTTTAACTCTCGTAATCAGAAAAATTGCACGTAGCGAATAAGACTATCCCGGAGCGGCTACGACCACCCCTTGTCACAGCCGACCACGCCCTTCACATCGAACCAGTTATAAGCCGATATAAACTGCTTCCTGGTGTCGGACCGGAATGATTCTGGCATCGTTGCAACCAGTAAAAAGCGCGCTCCGGACACCGCCATTCCGGACTCGCTCCGGTAACTCGCTCCAGTACCCGGAGCCGACATCACCTCGTTGGAAAGAGTAAGCAGTGATAAGACTCTAATACATTGCGACAGGCCGCGTGCGTCGGCCAACGTCATCGTCTCCCCTCCAGCGTCTATAAAAGAATCTACGCTCAGCCGAAAAGTTCCCGACCAAGAAGGTGAGCACTAACCGACCACCCTTTCCCAGTCCTACTTATATTCCTGGTAATATCCCGGTCCCGGTTTCTCCCCGGACGCGTTCCCTTCCGGTCGTCACTTCCGGTTTTCTAATCACCGCCTAATTCCGGCATCCTCCAGATGTCTGACTGCGGGGGCACTCTCCTCCACCGCCAGCCAGCCGGCCGCGCTTTGGTAGTATTCGGACGCGTTGCTTCCGGTTTCTAGCCACCGCCTACCGGGAACACTCCGGCATCCTCCGGTTGACTGACTGCGGGGGCACTCTGCTCGACGGCCAGCCAACCGGCCGTGGTTTAGTAACATTCGGAATTGTTTTACCATCCCCCCCCTCTCCCGGAAACCCGGACATCCCATCCCCTGATATCCATCGGCACCACCGGAGAAGCTCACCACGACCAAGAGGAAAGGGTGCGTGCCGAGTGTTGTGTAAATAGTAGCATTGTAAATAATGTAAATAGTTAGACATATACAGGCTGTTTATTAAAAACTGTCACACCGCCAAACTAGAGAGTTGACCTCTGGCTTACCGTACTCCGGTGAAGGTACCCGCGGTCCCGTGGAGCATACCACGTAAAAAACTGGTGCTCGGGGCAACCCGATCATAGAAAGCGTCACAACGTTAATACAACAAACCACACAAAAAAATGAGCAAATACCGGATATCACCCGGATCTGCGTCCGCAGGTACAAAGCAAAGTAATAAAATGTGGGACTTTCCTAGACCAAGGTCGCATTTGAGAAAGCAAACGGGCGAGATGGGTGAATGTTGTGGGCGAATGTAAAGAACGGGTCATCCATTTAGTGATCTATCGAAAATAAAGAAAATAAAGAAGTTCTCATAAAAAACCTGCCTTCCGACATGCACAGGTGCTATACAAAGCGAGTTTGCCGACTGCAACTCAGAGCCGGATTAAAAATTATTTGTTTAGTTACAGATGACATTAATATTATTATGGACTATAATCTGCTCGGTTTAGCAAAAAACAATTTATTTTGATTATTATGACTTTATTGGTCTACACTTTTTGGTGTAGCAAAGACCCTTTAAAATAAATTGATTTTACCCAACAAGGACCACGAGGAGGTACGAGCAATCCTTGTGAAACATAAATTTGCATTCTGCATCAATAATAAAATAAAAAAAAGAAATGAAGTGCATAAATAAATGCAACAAACACGCCTTTAAAAGGCGCGACAAAAAAAAGCAGTACGATCCTGTTTCATCAAAGTCGCGTGCCAACACACGAATTCTCGATCAGCAGGTTTTTTATGAGAACTTCTTTATTTTCTTTATTTTGGACAGATCACTATATGGATGACCCGTACAATAGCAAATAATTTTGGTGATCGGTATATCAGCTGATTGGTGCAATGAGCATCTGATCTGTTCAATTTAAGAGGGGCAAAATCATATACAACAAAAAAAAAACATACATAAAGCCGAACATAGAACCTCCTCCTTTTTTGAAGTCGGTAAAAATAGAACCTGTTCTAATTTCTTGTACCAAAACGGCGCATGCATACAATTTTCAGTACGTAATTTTAAGTACTAAATTCAGTATTGAAATAAGTACAGTGTCAAACGGTTCGAAGGATATAAAGTTATAATCGCCGGCTGAATCTAACAATAAGAAGTAGGTAAGTCGAAATTTAGGCATTTTGATTTTCTCTGCTTTAAACTAGAGAGCATATTTAATGCAAAAAGCATGAGTTCAAATAAAGGGTTGTCAACAACTTACTATTGAGGCATTGTTTTTAAGTTGACGGCCTCAATAAACTGTTTTGGTCATTTCTCCAAAACAACGAATTATGAGTTACCTAGTTGTTACAATCAGCCGGCGATATGAAAACATTACTACAAAGACTATCGTGGTTCAAATGATTATGTAATCACCAGAATAACGAATGTCAGACTTTGTAGTAGAACCGTGATAAAGAGAAATTCCTTACCTTTACAAATGGGAAAAATAAAAGTAAGCGGAGATATTTTTACCAATATGTAATTCTTGAATAAGATAGGGATGGGCCATTTTATTTATTTTAAGCTTCTTTAATTTAGAATACAATTAACAATTATATTATTATAAAATTTCTAAACTCTTAAATTTCACAGTTCCAATGAGATGGACAATAAAGAACTGAAAATACCCTTCACATAACAATTAACCCAATAAGTAAACTTACTTATTATACATAACTACATATATTAATAATTTAGCTAAACAAAATGTCTCTCTATTAAGACAATATACGACATTATTGCTTTCACGATGAGAAAAAGTTCCGGGTTTCTTGCGTTTTTTTTATAATTCAGAAAAAATATTCAATAGGAATGAAAGTCTTTCGAATAAACATCAGTTTAAAGCATAGCTATTGAATTTAGTCTGAACTACTGGATGTCAGTAATTTAAGTTTTTCTGTATAAACACTTAGAAATTGCCTTAAGGGGGCACTGCACGAATCTTGGAAGTTGGTGTTCGTGAATACCGCAAAGTTCGGAATAAGGCCATAAGGCCATAAGATCTGCCGTGAATAATTTAGTTCGGAGCTCATTATCTTTATTTACGGATTATTATTTGAGTTCTCAGATTGTGGATTTGCCGAAATATAAATATATTTCAAACTAGTTTGTCCTCGACCAAAGGATAAAACAGATAAATTAAATAGAGCGTGATTAAACAAAATAATGTTTTACTGTATCAAATTATTGTGTATTTACATTTCTAACATAATAGTGTTGCACATAATACCACATTAATTTAACACATTAAAAACAAGTACTTGTACCGCAGTGTTTTACAATAAAAATCCTATGTCAACAATTTAAAATTTGTGACACCTACATATTATATACCTGGTGTCCCAACTAAAATTTGTACAATTCCAATTTCGAAAGACTCGCAAGAAAACGCTCAAACAGGTCAGTTTTGTTATCAAAAGGGACCAAATTGTACCAAACTTTCATTTGTTTAAACTCACTTTGTAAGAATGTCAATGTAAGTGATTCAAAAATTCAATTCAAATCAGAATTTCCAACCTAACATTTGATGGAGTTGGCTTAAGTAAAATCCTTAAACAAATGTGATGATATTGATGATATACAGGATGTTTAAAAAAAATTTTTGTTGATAATAATTGATAGTTCTTTAATGGCTAAAACTGCGATAAAATGTTCAATATTTTTTCTTAAATCATTGTTGTATTCTCCTTTGGTTTATTTTTTGATTTCTTAATACATAGTAAAAGACAACGCAATTTGGACGTATGTAAATAAAAGACTGAACATTTCCACAATTTAAACGTGCACATTCTGTTAAGGCCTGCAACTGCCGTGCAAGCCATAAAGACCTCCATTTTCGACTTTCGAACAGCTCCCTTGGCCATTATAACTTTCGTTATAGCCCTAATACGCAGGTGACTATTACGTTCTTTTACTGCCAAATACCTATTCTGTAATTCGTAACGACATCCTTCTTTATCGATTTTACGTTAGAATAGAGGAAGATAGAGAGAGAAGTTCTTTTGTAAAAATGTGAAATCATGATCATTAACTTTCACGTTGTTGAAACCATATCGTTTGCGAAACATAGGATTTTCTTGTCCTGTATTCGATTGTTGTAGCGAATGCTGTTTGACTAGAATTTTCTGTCGAATAATTAGATCGTAGGTAAGTATCTATATTGCTATGATATTGTACTGTACATACACTGCAAACAGGTTGTCCTAAATATAGTTGCAATAAACTTAGGGGGTAGTAGATAAAGATGTGGTGAATTCCTTCTTGCGATTTTTATGTAACAACACGCATCCAAATTCTAGAAAAAATTCTTGTTTTGCTTATAAAATCCAATTATTAATTAATTTATCTTACAGGTGTAGTTTTTTAGGTACCTTATACCATTTTTCTGGGTGACAGAAATTAAATCTTAATCACAACAGAGATAAAGCTGTCAGTTCTACTCACAAGTGAGTAAATCTGACAGCTGTCAGTTGTAATTAAAAATTGTAATTATTAATTGTAATGTAATTACATGCAATGTAATGTAATTCTCTGCCTTCCACTTCACGAACAGATCATACTCTTTCTCGTATATGTGTCTCGACCTTACCGGAAGCAAACTGGAAACAGCGGCTTCCACATCTAGTTGAATATTTATTTATTATTTATTTTCAATATTTAATCTCGAAGTTTCCAGTTTAATCTCGAAATTTTGACTTTAATCTCGATATTTTGACTTTAATCTCAAAATTTAAACTTTAATCTCGAAATTTCCACTTTTAAAGTCAAAATTTTGACTTTAATCTCAAAATTTCGACTTACATCTCGAAATTTCGACTTTAATCTCAAAATTTCGACTTTAATTTCAAAATTGTACGCGCGCACACCCATTAACACATTTCGAGTTTTACGTACAAGGAAATATGACCTTCTTGGAGTATCTTTCTTTTAGGGGTCAAGCGCGTAGCGCGAGGCACCAATTTTAATGATCCACGGAAAAGTAAATTTTCACAAACGGCAACTTCAAAACAGGCTCCAAGAGGGCTCCCTTGACCATAAACCACTTGAAGTTAACATTTGTATCAGAAAATAATAAAATAAACTCGATTCCTACCATCGTCCTACGCCTGTCCCAAGGGGGCCCCTTGTATTAGTTACTATAAGCCACTTGAAGTTAACATTTGTAATTTTCAAAACACCGAGACTAAATGGAGATGCGCGCGCACAGGATAGATTGAGTGACCGTTCAAGGGCTAGACGTTAATCAGAACAGGAAGAGACATGAAATAAATGATTTAATTCGTTGCCATTGTTAATAGGTGTGCTCGCGCATAATTTCGACTTTAAACTCGAAATTTTGACTTCAAGTGGCTTATGGTCCATGGAGCCTTCTTGGGACAGGGCTAGGACGATGGTAGGAATCGAGTTTATTTTATTATTTTCTGATGCAAATGCTAGGCGACGGTTACGATAACTACCCCATCGAAACAAAAAATTTTCGATAAGAATTCCTACTAAGTGAGGCTTTTTATGAGTTAAAATAAAATAAAAAGCAGATGAAGAAGAAATTTGAGAAAAAGTTTATTTAAGTGTTCATTATGCAGGATAGCCTGTTGTGAAGTAGCCGTTTGTAAAAACTAGCTTTTCCGTGGATCATTAAAATTGGTGCCTCGCGCTACGCGCTCGACCCCTAAAAGAAACATACTACAAGGTCATATTTCCCTGTACGTAAAACTCGAAATGTGTTAATGGGTGTGCGCGCGCATAATTTCGATATTAGAGTCGAAATTTCGAGATTAAATTCGAAATTTCGAGATTAAAGCCGAAATTTCGAGATTAAAGTCGAAATTTTGAAATTGAAGTCGTAATTTTGAGATTAAAGTCGAAATAATGAAAAATAAAGTTATATGTCCTCTCTGCGCCTTCGTAGAAAACTGATATTAGAACCATGCTAATGTTACAGGCGGATATTTACTTGAATAAATATTTCTTGGATTTTTATACAATGCACCTGTAAGATAAAACGTTGTATAATATCACGAGAAGTGCCCCACTCGCTAATAATGATGCATTTCTATCACTTATAATATAATGTACTATTAATTTCGATATAGGAATAAATTATCGATATTTTAAAAAATACAAAAATAATAGTAGTATTTATTTTCAAATTAAAATTTTATTTTTCTACGACCTATAAATGTAAAATAGCAGAAATCGCGCTAATCTTTGCTACCGAAAATTATAAATTGCGCATAGCAACGCGGAGCGTGAAATAAGTTAGTGACAGATCAGTGAAATAAGGAAATGAAAGTCAGGACAGTGAATGTCAAAGAACAACTTTTTGTAGTGATTGTAAACTGAAACTAGTAATAATGGTGATAAATCTAAAAGACAGAAGCTTACTTTTTATTTTTGAGTCATTGTAATTACGAATATACCAGAGGAGCTGATCCACATCGTTGAAAATCGTGAGATTGGCTGCGAAAGTCACAGACTCACTTACGGAGTAGAAGACTTAAATATTAGATATTAGAATGTGTAATGATTTCAATAAAATACAGTTCCATGTACTTTTTTTTCTGAACTGAATTGCAGAACCGACTTAAGAAAAATTTATCTTATAGAGCGTTGTAAATGCTTTGAAGTCACCTAGTTGCATATTTTAGTCACCTTTCTTGAAGCAAACTCCAAACTCACTCAAACTATCGTTTTTAAAGTTCTTACTTTATCTTATTAGGTAGAGAATTTCAGTCGCTTTTATATTTTTACATCAATTAGTCTATTCAAATTTTAAAACTATTTAATTTCAAATTAACCCACTTTAAGGCTAAGCGCTTTTCCACTAGTGCTTTGAGAATTTTCTCCAAAGAATTGTTCATTTATTTTACGAGCACCTTCAATTGATATAAAACTTTATTCGATTCTTATTAAACCCTATTAATATCATCTAGTTGTCTTTGTGGTTACCTTCTGTTGTCTGAGTCAACAACAGTAAATTAAACAGCACTCCAAGTAACGGGAGAAGATGAGTCAAGAGTTAATACGTTACTTGGCGGTCTAAAAAAAAACTTTAAACAGACCCACACCCTAAACTCCCAGACTTTCAGAGGCCGGAAGCAGTCTATGGAATAGCTGTCAAATTAAATACACTCACAGGCCAAATTAAGGGACACAAAGAAAAAAAACTTTGGGTTGCACTCCGGGAGTGCCGACAGAAGTGAAAACTTGAATATTAACGTTGTGCATTATTGAATATTTTGGAATGGTTAGGGAATAATTTCGCATGAATTGCTTTATTTATCAGTATAAAAGTACTATCATTTATGTGGTAAAATACAATATTCATTTATTGCGCTATCGTACACAAACATGACAATTTATATTACATTAAGAAACACTTCAGAACTATTACAATTATTTTACACTAAAAAGTTTATTTCTCAAAAAAATCAACTTTCATCCATAATTTCAACGACTCTTTCACCATCATCATTACCAGCATCATCATCGCCAATCTCTAAAACTGATACAATAGGTTTATGGTAGCTGAAGTAAGAAACGAAAATTTTGATTCGAATCTATTTAAATGTCTAATAAAGACCGCATCAATAGTAGTTTTGTATTTCGTTGTGCTAAGATTGCGATCATTTGACATCGTTAAACCAAATGCATTATTTAAAAATTCAATTAATAGTTGATTTTTATCGTGTGCAAAGTTTATGTTGAAATCTCCACTCAAAATCATTGGAAAATCATCAAAGCTTTTTCCACTTTTTTTTTAAGCAATGCAGTTCTATACAAAAATTCACATTTAACCACTGGCGCACAATGACAGCAAAATGTGGTGGAGCACCGTCTAACAAGTACCACATATCGCGACGTGTCTAAGAAGGAACATCTCCGAGAAGGTCTCCAAGTCTGGTTTCCAAAAATTCCAGATAAGCAGCGCCTGTCAATCGCTGAGGCATCACGTACGCACCGATTAAATTTTCGTGTATAATTTCTACCCAAACATTCAAAGATTGTTCCTGGAACTGGTGTTCTCTAATCGCATGCGGGTTTTCGTTGCTCCAAATATGGGATATTGTTGTGGATATTATGTACACCATCCCGTGTAAAACCAGCTTCGTCAGTGGCCAAAATAGTTTTAATAAAGCGAGGATTAGCCTCCTGCTGTTCCAGCATCCACCTGAAAAACCTGCACGCCCTGTACATTATAGCCATGGACCGTGAAAGACCTACTTGTGCAGCCACAGGTCTTGTGCTGGTACCAGGGTCTGTCTCTACCAGTTCCAGAACGTCTTCTTCAGCATGTAATCTACGATAACTTTAGGACGGCTCTATATCCCGATTGTTCATTTTAAATTCTCCAAAATCCCGGAGATGTTGCACAATGCGCGTGAACGTGCGAGAGTTTGGAAGATACCGATCGGGAAACCGTTCCCCATAAATTCTTCTAGCCGCTGGAGCATTTCCGCGAGCTTCCCCGTAAACAAGTACGATATCGGTTCGTTCATTAAATGACAAAGCCACAATTTTTTAATGTAAACACCGTCACGTCGTATACAAGGTCTTGAACTCAATTAATATTATTTTTTATTGATGGTACATTGAATTCGATTGAAACAAAAAATTGTCAACTTTTTGCAGTTACTTATCGCTACGACGGAACTCTCATTGTCTATCACTTTTTTGAGTTTTTTAGAATGATAAATATTCAATTCTGATCGTCGTTAGCTTTTGCCAGTGGTTCTCAAACGGTTTGGATAACATTCTTCAAAGTTAAATTTTATGACAACTATGTAACTTTGACCTACCGAATTTTTGCATATCTCATTCATTTCTCTAGAGCTATTACAGGTGTAAATTTTTGCCACACTTCATAAATCACACACACACAAGGTTCTTACGGAAAAAAAGTTCTCAAGTCATACGCTTACAAACGAACAGCATTTCAATTTTATTATACATGCTATCTCAACGAAAATTGTCCACATTTACTCGAGTTACAAATATTTTATTCAATTATTTTCCCTTGATTGAAAAGCCACGTGTAAAAAAAATGGCATCATTTGAAATGTTTGTGCCTACAAAAGTACCATTTACGCGGTAAATTTGAGCAAACTTAATATTCGGAATATCTCAAAAAAATATATATATATATATTTTATATATTTTTATCAAGCGAGAAGCAAATGCACTCTCAAAAATAAAATTCAATTTTGCCGACTTACATAATAAATTACTATTATTCGGATATTTAAAAAAGTTATATTTTTATGGACATGAATAATTCATTAATCGTAATCCTAGTTCCAAATAGTTTAGAAAACTGTAGATGAAAAATTAATCAGTATACTGACTAATTTAAATATTTTCTAGACAGCGATGTGATTTTCAAAAGCACTTGATTTAGAGACGCAGATTGTAATAATTCATAAAAATAAAACCGTTTAACAAAAAAGCCGACAACTTCCAGAAAACGATATTTTTTTAAATACGTTTAAGAACAAAAATATACAATCTAAAACCTATAAAGCCCAGTAAAGAGAGCGAGCAACACCATCTTAGGGGTTGAGACGGCATCCGCTTCTTCACGTGATCACCAGCACTTCATTCTGCATGAAATATAGTTCTACTTTTACGACCTTATCCGGACTTCTTGATATATATTTTTTTTTTTGCAAAGACTATACGGAGCAATAAGGACGTTCGCTTCGGATGAAAGCAATTATGTACTAACCTTATACGGGCCTTGAACATAACTGTGGAGATACCCGCCATATTTCCTATTCTAACTTGCAACTGCCCAGTAGGAATTCTAGCTTTACCGATCAAAAAATTAATTTAGAGCTAAAAGTTTGTCGAATGAACTTCCACTTATATAACATGACTAATTAACAAAATGGAAGCTGGAAATTGTTTTTCTGGCATTTTATATAACGATGAAGCCTTCTGATGGATAACAATATTCCAAGAATTCATTAACTGTACTCCAATCTTCAATCAAAATGGTTCTGCAACGTTTAAGAGACACTCGTGAATCTGATAAAATGGTGAATGTCTTTTTCTTCAAGAGATAATCATGATTTTTCTTAGTTTGACTGCACACCGAAAAAGATATTGAACTGCAAAATGCTACAGTCTGAACTCCTGGATGCCAGTCATGTAAGAATTTCTATACAAGCAAATAGAAGTTGTCTAAAAAAGATAATATTCGCATTATAGTTTCTCTTCGTGCCTGACTTCTCACCAGAAAAGATCTAAATGATTTTGATAATTTTTTTGTCGTTTCCAGAGTCACGAACACGAGTGGGACTCTCCCACACTATGTTTGTTTTGTTTCCAAAATTATTTAAATTATGGTCTTCCAAAATGATTTTTACATTTAGCAAGCTTTGAACATTAAACTCCATCTAATTATAATATGTAAATTTTGTTTTCCATAGAGAATATGATGTATGAAGTATTTGTGAAGATGTAATTTAAATAAAACATGTGGTGAACAACCAATTAAACAAATTTGAATTTATTTTTCGTTAAAATCTTTGGAAGACGTTATGTAACAAACTTGATTTAAAAATTAATTTCAACGGTGTCCATCAAAATGTGTTGTCAAGGTTTCATTAATTACTCCACAGGATACGGTGCTAAAATTAAAAAATAATTTGATATCCAAGTGCAGTTTCGTGTATTTCGTAAATTTATTGCTTCAGTTGCACCTGTACCAATTCTGCAATAATATTTCTCAAGTTACTTGGAAAATTATACTTGAAACACAAAATGTACGAACATCCAAATATAAATTAATTTATTTACGTATGTATAGCGAAAAAGTATAACTATCCATTTCGATAACTAACTATAATTTTGGGAATGAGACACTAATTTTATCATCTATGGGTGTATGAGAAATAGATTAATACACGTTTAACCTGTTTGTAGATTTCTAAACATTTTTCAATTTGTCTTAATTTCAAATTATTCCTTAAATAAGTTTACCGATAACCGTCCGGTAATGGCATCATTACATGCTAATTTTGTTTCTTGAAAGTTGAGCATTACAGTGTAGTAGGACTGTAATAAACTTTCATGACTAGGAGTGTAATAACCATATTACTGTCCTCATTTTTGTAAGGTTTGTTTTGAATAAAAGAGTCAATATTGCAAGGTTTAAGGGTCCTCTCTGTCACGTGATCTAGTGCGAGCTGAATATTTTCCCCTCTTACGTCTGTATCTAACCCGCAACGCTCTACAAACTTTGTAGCAGACGGTTGTATTTTCCGTCTCTATTTAACCGACGCAATAGAAGGGAGTTATTGCGATAACGTCCTGCATTCATAATTCACACGAACAGCACCGAATATCTACCAGGCCACCACGGTACCACGGGCCGGTGCCGCTGCATCAGATGGGTTAGCTTCAACTGGGAGCCCGCCCAAGAAAAATTTCTTATGAAATGATTGTCCAAATCGGAATAAATGTACACAGTTGTTAAAAAGGTATTTCACCAAGGTATTAATATCTTTTCTAGAGGAAAATGTACCTTAATTAATCAACTGAAGTTGAATTAAAATGCATTATGTAAAATCGATAATATAAATATAAATCGAAAATATCATAAATTCTTATCTGGATTATTTGCAGTTACAGGAAAGCATTGATTCGTTTATCGCTTATTCTAAAGACAATCATCTCCAAATTAACTCAGGCAAATCTCGGAAAGTCAATTTTCATTATAATATAAATGGTAGTCATTAGTCGGTGTGAACACGTCCGTGATTTAGGTGTCATTATAGACAGTAAGCTAAGTTTTGTACCTCACTACATCTGATTTCACTAATCTCTTTTGTCTAAGATTGCTGTTTTATAGTTTGGTGAGATGTAAGTTATTGTAGTATACTGTTATGTTGTGTGGTCCCCATTTCAGCATATTTATGTATTTCTGCTAGAAAGTGTTTTGGGAAAGTTTTGTAAATAAGTATTTAAATATACATATTTTAAAATGTTTGGGGTACCCCACAGCGACATATACAAATGGAAGTACTCATTAGTTTAGTAAATGAAAGCTCTCTTAATGCGAGAAGAAATGTGACATGTTTTTTTACAAAAGTTAATAATCGGTGAGTTAACGTCTGAGAATTTATGTAATGAAACAAAAATTTGTATTCCCCGAATTAGTGCTAGAAGTGCAATAACTTAGATTAGGTGTTTTTGATTATACAACTGCGTTCCGCGTTACAAAATTTACAAAAATGAATGAAAACAAAGTTGGATTATACATTACGCGTCATGAAAGTTACTTACTTGACTCAAGAGCTAAGAGTACTCGGCCTTTAGCCTCGTACTCTCAATATGCTCTTTCGTCAAGTAATTGATAACTTTCATGACTTACGATGTAATATACTATTATCTGAATTACTTTACTAAGTTCGCTTAGTTAAGATTAATTTTTAAAGCGTTAAAAGCAAAGGGACATATACAGACCGTTTCAATCGAAACGAGCCACCCTCAATAACTTTTTAGAAAAAGATATTTAAGAAAAATCTAAAAACAGGTCAATTTCTGGAGGGGGACATGTTTTGATGCAATAGTGAGCAGGCTTGGTGCAACCCCACACCCCTGACAGGAGCAACCTCGATTTTTTAAATAGGGAATAGGGGTCGAGTAACATGTCGTTTGAAAGGTCTTTTAATTGTCTTTTCGGTCACATAATTATTTTTTTATTTGCATAGTCTATAAGTTAATAATTAAAAATGAAACATTTTTTTACGGATTTGTTTTGTATTTAGGAATGCCTGCAATTAACGATAAAAAGCTTGCAATAAACATTATTAGACAATTTATTATTGATCTGAATAATGCTGTAATCAAATTTGTCGTCATCCATACTCATTTATACAAATCCTTAACAATAAGTAAATAAATAAACTGAAAACAAAATAGTCGTGTTTAATTTCCTGAGCGATAAAGCAACTGTAGCATTGAACACTAAATTTGATTTCATATGAAATGTTCAAAATGATTCCCATCGACATCCATGCACTCATCAGACGATTATGAAATACGCTTTTTAGGTTACGCAACGTTTCCGGTGTTATTTGTCGAGATTCCAGGATAATCTTTTGTCGCAAATCTTCCAGAGAAGCTGGTTTTATCGTATAAATTTTCAATCAAATCAAATCAAATCGGACGATCTAAATGGCCATTCTACTGGACCTTGTCTACCAATCCAGTGGTCGGAGAAGTTATTGTCCAGGAACTGCCGCACTGGCGCAGTATAATGAGGTGGTGCTCCATCCTGTTGAAAGACCAATGCGTTCTCTAGCTCTAGCCAAAAACCGATAAGATAATAAATACGCAAATAATTGTACAAAAACACAGATTGTCTAACATTGTTGATTGCAAGCTTTTATTGTTAATAATTGCAAGCATGTCTAAATATAAAACAAATCCGTTAAAAAAATATTTTATTTTAATTATTAACTTATAGACTATGTACATAAAAAATACTTATGTGGCTGAAAAGACAATTAAAAGACCTTTCAAACGACATGTTACTCGACTCCTATTCCCTATTTAAAAAATTGAGGTTGCTCCTGTCAGGGGTATGGGGTTGCACCAAGCCTGCTTACTATTGCATCAAAACATGTCCCCCTCGAGATAAAAATTGACCTATTTTTAGATTTTTCTTAAATCTCTTTTCCTATAAAGTTATTGAGCGTGGCTCGTTTCGATTGAAACGGTTTGTATGTAATTATTAATTAACTAGCAGTTACCCGCGGCTTTGCCCGCGTAAGTTAGGGTCGGCTTTACTGGCGCTTATATTTAGAAACGGTACAATCGCTTAAAGCAGTTTTTACTAAAAAAATAACAAAAACTAAATTTTTTTTCGTCAATCACGTGCCCAGTCTTTTTAAGAGGAGAATCTACATCCATATTTTCACATATTACATAATGCTACACTGTTTGCTTTGCAGTTGGGATAATTCTGAGGAAAACTACCATCCCCATGTAGGCCGCTTTTTTGCGGTTTCTAAATATTTTCTAATTATGAAAACTACCTTCCGCCAATTCTCATGCCTGTCACATTCTCGACCTTCAAGTTATAAGCATTTTGAGAAAAATCAACCCCAAATCCACCCTCTCCTTTCCTCGCCGTTGGTATTTTTTTTCCAAAATCGTTAAACACGGGTCCGGGCTTTTTTAAAGGAGAATATAGATCACAATTTTCACGTATGTAACACTATTTGTTTTCCTGTTAGGAGAATTCTCAGGAAAACTACCCTCCCCATTTACGCCCTTTTTTTGGGGTTTGTAAACAAATTTTTGCAAAATCGTCAAACACGGGTCTAGATATTTTAAGATGAGAGTCCGATTGCCAGTTCTCATGCCTGTAACATTCTCGACCTTCAAGTTATAAGCATTTTGAAAAAAATCAACCCCCAAATCAACCCCCTCCTTTTCTCGCCGTTGGTAATTTTTTTCCAAAATCGTCAAACACGGGTCCGGGCTTTTTTAAAAGAGAATCTTGATCCCAATTTTCACGTATGTAACACTATTTGTTTTCCTGTTATGAGAATTCTCAGGAAATCTACCCTCCCCATTTACGCCCTTTTTTGGGGTTTGTAATAATTTTTTTTCAAAATCGTCAAACACGGGTAGTTATTTTAAGATGAGAGTCCGATTGCCAGTTCTCATGCCTGTAACATTCTTGACCTTCAAGTTATAAGCATTTTGAGAAAAATCACCCCCCAAATTCACCCTCCCTTTTTTTCGCCCTTGGTAATGTTTTTTTCCAAAATCGTCAAACACGGGTCCGGTCTTTTTTAAAGGAGAATCTAGATCTCAATTTTCACGTATGTAACACTATTTGTTTTCCAGTTATGAGAATTCTCAGGAAAACTACCCTCCCCATTTACGCTTCTTTTTCGGGGTGGGTAAATATTTTTTTTGGAAAATCGTCAAATACGGGTCTAGTTAATTTTGAAGGAGAGTCCGAGTGCCAATTCTCATGCTTGTAACATTTTCGACCTTCGAGTTATAAGAATTTTGAGACAAAGCACCCCCAAATCCACCCTCCCCTTTTCCCGCCGTTGGTAATTTTTTTTTTTGGAAAATTGTCAAACACGGGTCCGGTATTTTTTAAAGGAGAATCTAGATCCCAATTTTCACGACAGCAATACTGTCAGTTTTCAAGTTATAGGAATTTTGGGTAAACCACCCCTAATTTTTTCTCGGTCGGTAAAGAAATTTTTGCAAAATCGTCAAACACGGGTCTAGTTATTTTCAAAGCTGAGTCTAAATCCCAATTTTCACGTTTTCAGCATGCCGAGTTGTCGAGTTATGAAATTTTTTATAAAAACCGTTTTCCCCTTTCCCCCCCTTTTTTGCCGTCTGTGAATAATTTTTTGAAAAATCGTCAAATAGGGGTCGAGTTATTTTCAAAAGCGAGTTCGGGTCCGAATTTTCACTTCTCTACCGTTTTTCGTTTTCAACTTAGTTGGAGTCTAGAGACACCAATTAACCCCATTTTCACCCCCTTAGAAACGGAATTTTTAAAAATCCTTTCTTAGTGCGCCTATACGCCCTAAAAACTACGTTCCTACCAAATTTCACATTTCAACATTCAACGGTCTGGGCTGTGCGGTGATCAGTGAGAAATCAGTTTCGCATTTATATATATAGATAGTAGTAGAATGCTTTATTAGGAGCAAAAGTTAGGCTTTTCCTGACATATACAGACGGCTCACGAAAAGGCACTTTTTTCCAACAAAACATGCTATTTTTTCTTTAAACGCCAAAAATCTGACAATTTCTTTGATTTGGCTGACAACCAGCAGCGCATAAAGTAATTTCAAGGTTACTTTATGCTCCGCCAGCTGAGTTTATACGCCGTCAGTCATGGCAGTGAAATGGCTATTTATCATTACCTATTAACGTATATGTCGCAGGCAAATAGTCATTTTAGGAAAATAGCTTTTGCCTAGGCAAATTCCAACTGCCTGGGCAAATACTATTTGACTAGTCAAATAGTATATGACGGAACCGTTGTTGGGCATAATATAGAAATAAATTGTATTGTATAGAAACATAATTTTTTTATTGAAAATTTTTTTAATAAGTAGAAGATACCTACCTATACTTACCAGACTTCTTATGCTAAATATATGATGGCACTAAATTAACAATAGAATAAAGAATAAATGGTAACTGTAGTAAGCTGGTAATACAGTCAGCGTTCTAGTGTTAAAACCACTTGAAATAACAGTGCTACATTATAACTCCATTTGAACTTTTCGCGCTTTACCGACTCTAGACGGATAACATCTAGCAAGTTCTATGTATAGCAAGGAAATCTTCTACAATTAGCCTAAATTTCAGTAACGTATTATATAACTTTGCTATATAGCAGTTCTATATAGAAAATCTGGATCCGGCTTATAGCTACTTATTTTGTCAAGGATTGCTAGAATGGCACCCGCTGTTGCACAAACGTTTAGCTTTAAAACAAGCACTATATCGTTTGGAATTGCACTTTTTGAAGGCTGATGGCATTGGCACTTTGAAAAGCCCTGACCTTAAAACATTGAGAGGCGCAGGCTTCTCTTAATGGAAAATATTTTTCTTGAGGAATATCAATTACATAAATTAAAACTATATGATACGCATATAAAACAATATAACAGGCTGGATACTATTTGCCAACAACGGTTCCGTCATATACTATTTAACTAGTCAAATAGTATTTGCCCGGTCATTTGGCAATTAATAATTAAAAAGGCTATTTGCCCGGGCAGTTGGTATTTGCCTAGGCAAAAGCTATTTTCCTAAAATGACTATTTGCCTGCGACATATATACAATTTCACGTTTTTCTGACGTTTGAAGAAAAAATATTTTATAAGCAACTTTATAACAAATCTGTTGGAGTCGGTTAGATACAAATAATTTTTTATTGGCCGATTATTAAGAGCCAAGTTAACATTTGATTTTGACTAACAAATCGATCGTTAATGTACCTCATTAATGTCCGATTTTGCAATAATTAATTCAAAGAATAAAGATTTGCCTTAACGGGGTTTGAAAGCGCATCCTGTAGATTTTAAATCCGGGCTTCTCACCACACAGCCATTTGCGTGTGTCAGTTTTGTATGCAATTGCGCTACTTGTCTTGGTCGCTACACATGGTTGCCGACTTTTCGCTGACAACAAACTGAAACATGCATTATCCAATACTACAGACGGTAGTAATTCAGGATTTTCTAGCTCCATTTATAAACTCTTACACAAATTAACAGCACTTTGGCGAACTGTTCTTTATATGGCGACTTCATTTGTTTTCAGAGAAAACTAACTACGTTTTTCTACTTTGGTGTCATAATTGGGTTTTTGTGAAACTAAAAGTTGTGTCACAAAGGAACTTTTTGTGAAACTGCTTTTGTTTTTTTTTTATCTGATACGTATTACGTTGGTATTGAGCATTTCTAACCAACGCCTGTCAAGCCAAGTGTCAAATTTTCAGATAAAAAACATAACTACAAACACAACCAATAGTACCTAATCCTAAATATCCCTAAAATATTTACAAGGCATTATTTTAACATTTTCATAAAACGAAGAGCTCCAAAGTAGAAAAAATAGTATATGTATTACACTCGTTTAACGAGGCATTGTGACATTCGTTCTATTGCCCACTCATGTCACAATGAAACCTCTTGTTAAACTCGTGTAATAATGTACTATTATGGCATAAGTGACAATTATTTCGTAAATTGAAATTTCAGAAACGAATTTTTGTCTCCAAATTGAAAAAGTTTCGGTCAACGAAAAATCGAAATCGTATGTTAATGCGCGATTAATAATCTCTAACGGTCACTCGTGCTTTAAACAGCCTCCATTATTAATCGTTTAAATAACTATAAATCGATTTTTTTTCTGACCATCTTTTTAAACACTGTATATCTGCACTTAATTGTAATGTTACACACAGTTCATTTCAATGGTTTTCAAGATGAGCACAAATTTGAGTCTACAACAATATCGACATAAAGTTTAAAAGTTCAATTTGAAAGAAGAGAAAAAGTGTACATGTATAGCCAAAGTTTGCTTTCAAGAAGACAGTATTTGGTTAATGCATAAGCATGTAGGTAATGGGTGTTCTAACAATTAGAAAAGTTATTCGTTCAGAGACTGTGGTAATACTATTTACAAAGGAAATTACTTGAGGGAATTAGTACGAGAGCAATATATCAATGTAAAGTTCAGAACTAAGGCAAAATAATTACACAGGTAGAATTTATATTTAGGTAATAGGTAAAACTTTTTTCCGCGTATATTTTAGTACAACAAAAATATTAGTTACTAGTTTATCCCCACAATTCGTTCGCGTTGGTATAATGAATAGTGATAATAGTACAATAATTGATAAGAGAAATAGTGTCCAGGTATGTCGGGTAAAAAGCCTAAATCTGGAGCTTGCCCCCAACATAAGTTAACTATATAACGGATAAGCTAGTGTTAGCATATTTCGAAATGCAAAGACAATAATAGTAATTATACACCAAGATTGAGAAGACATTTTTCTTAGCCAAGCTATTTTATTGTCCAAGATGCGAAGCATCGCTGGCAATAATAGTGCTAGGCTTCTCAACCGTGGTTTATGTACTATTTTTGCACTACTAGCGCATTTGTTAAACTTTTTTTCAAAGGATAATCATGATATCCATGAAAAGCAAGTAGCATTATGAAATTAAATCCATACCTGTCATTTCCGTTTTTTGTTGCGATGTTGCGAGTGTGGCGGCCAATTTAACATTTCGCACGAAATTCCAACTCCCCAGTTCTACATTGTCGAGCTATCAGCTATTATTAATAATGTGAAAACATCAACATCCGTTCGAGGCCGGATGTGACGGTAGCGCGGAAGAGGGCTATGTCCACGTGTCCAGGAGGGTGGTCCGGGGGTGAAGAGACCGAGCGGGCAGTACGTTAGTCGAAGCGACAAAGTACGCTTTTCACGGTGTTTAAGTTGTAAATCAAGGAGCTGGAATAAATTGTTCTTTTCTAAGACGGCTGTAATTAATTTTGTTGATCCGGGAAGAGTGGCTTGTAACAAATGTATAAAAAATGTCAAGTCAACACACCAACTACGGCGGTCTAGATTAACCATGCCATCATTGTCAATGGTTTTTGATACTGAAACGGAAATTAAACTGAAACACTTTGGCGGTGGGGATGATAGGACTAGAATAGTAGTTACTTCTCTGTCAAGTACAAGTGGGTGTCAACAGCTTGACTATTATTGGGATTATTATTGTTGGCACTTATTTGGAGGTTGGTTCCCCGTGCATTTGGGGCGCGCGATTTTGATGGGGCATTCTGTCTGGGGGTGGCCAAGCTGGTAACACTTGGCACATTGGAGTGGGACGGGGGCTGGCAAGATCTGTTTGGATGGCTCAAAACTGATTCACTACCACGTTTTTAATACATGTCGAAAGGATATAATAAGAAGTGAGAACCGTGTATACCGTCAGGAAGTTTTTTAATAGTATAGCGGTACGTCGTGGTGTTGCTGTTCAAAATACGCTAGTAAAATGTTTTCGGAGGTTGTAGAGATCTTGTTCTCCTTCCGCCAATTTTCAAATTGGGCGTATGTTTTTTCAT
Source organism: Diaperis boleti (assembly GCA_963583935.1). Lineage (NCBI taxonomy): Eukaryota > Metazoa > Arthropoda > Insecta > Coleoptera > Tenebrionidae > Diaperis > Diaperis boleti. Next base: position 31,626,753 of record OY757242.1, on the reverse strand, counting down.
ATACCTTGCGTTACTTTAAAGGTAGCAAATTGCCCATCGTCTTTTCGCCAAAGTCCGGACTTCTGGGGGCGTAACTAAAATACAAATATTGACGTTTTAAATTAATTCTTTTTCATAGTCGCCTTTAATGCACCTGGCAAACGTGGACTACCGCTGCGAAATTTCCTAGATTGTGAATTTTGAATTTTTATATAAAAAGTGCCAAAGTAGAAAAAATATTGTATGATAACTCCTTTATAATGCATTTTGTCGCACTTATTCATTTAGGTGCGTGAGACAAAATGCTTCTTATAAAACTCGTATCATAATATACAATACTTTTATTAAACAAATGGCATCGACAATAATTCCTGATCAATCAACAATAGTTACGTGGGTGGGTAAGCCTGTTGGGCTGTAACTTGGTAGTCTGACTAGTGGGTAGGCAATACTAGGTGAGGTCTGCTAAGCACGTGGCGGTCTTGAGGGATTTCAGAACCTTCAGGTGGTCGTTCAGTTGGTACGCTCCACTAAGGTATCTGGGTCAGCAGCCCTGGTCACAGTTGTTTATCGACCCCAACAGACGGCAAGAGGTGGTGATTGCGTTGAGATTCTCTACCAGGATTTCCCAAGTGAGAAGAAAGAGCTAGATATCGCGTTATAAATTAGTTAGGAACGGATTGAGTTTTTTACATACCTTGGTGTTCCGGCTATCTTACTAAACCGCCGAGAATCTCTTTATCTCTCTCCCCTATCAAGGTTTTTTTTTTATAGTCATTTATTTGAATTTATGACATACTAGAAAAGTAATTACCTACGTTGGAAACTGTATGCCAAAACTTGGGAAATTTAGACTTTGTTATACCACAAACTACATTAAAAAGATGGTTAAAACATATTTTTAGAATTACAAAATTTAAATATATCTAAGTCGAACTCCACAAACTTTAATCAGCGTAAAATTATAAATGGTACATGTTTCGGCAGAACACTTCTGCCATCATCAGCCCTTAAAGAATATAAAAAATTAAAAAAAAATTATATTCTTTAAGGGCTGATGATGGCAGAAGTGTTCTGCCGAAACATGTACCATTTATAATTTTACGCTGATTAAAGTTTGTGGAGTTCGACTTAGATATATTTAAATTTTTTAATTTAGATTTACTCCACTTGGATTTAAGAACATTCTTCTTGTTTATATTTTTAGAAAGCGATAACCCGGTGTACGTTATGGAAAGCCGACGAATTGTAATATTGAGAAAGAAATATCTTGAAACTATAAGCGAATATAAAAGAGAAAATGGACTCATTTAGTACTTAGATGAGACTTGATATGACACGCGACACTGCGAAAAAAGGATGGACGAATGGCTCCAGCAAATCTGTTATAGCAGTGGCACCTAGTAAAGGAAGAAGATTAATTATTATTTTACACTGTGGATCATCTGAGGGATTTCTCAATTGTGCCTTGTTTCTAGCTGGAAAAAATTTAGAAAACTGTAACCTTGATTAGCACAATAACATGAACGCCGAAATTTTTGAAACATGGTTTGAGGACAAATTAATTCCAAATTTACAGCCAAACAGCGTAATTGTTCTTTATATTATAATACTTCCTGCCACTAAAGACAGCATGCCAAAATTCATAACATGAGTTCGAGAAAAGAAGTAATTCAAGAGTTCCTGTTGAAAAACGATTTATGGTATGAGGAGAATTACACCAAAAAATAATTGATTAAAGTTGTATCATCAGTGTCATCTGTAATCTCAACGATCTGTAATAATCAGGAAAGTTTTATAATTAATTTAGGAAATGATTCCGATACCAACGATGACTATGACGACCAGCATTGTGAAGATTAAGTGTTTTTTTTTTTTAAATATAATAAATTATATTTCGTATGTGTATTAGTGCTTCAAAACATGGGAATATGAATGCGTGGCACTTGCACAGTTTTATCGTGGAAGGTAATTATATATTTTTTTAATTTTATTATTGCAGAATGTAAATTTGTTTTGAGGATTGCTCGTACCTCCTCGTGCTTCTTGTTGGGCAAAATCAATTGATTTTAAAGGGTCAAAAAGATACATGAAAAAGTGTAAATCGTAATAGTGTTATTATTTGGATAATGTGTGATGTAGACCAAATGCCATTATAGTCAAAATAAATTGTTTTTGGCTAAATCAAGCAAATTATAGTCCAGAATAATGTCATCTGTAATTAAACAAATATATTTTAATGCGGCACTGTATCGCAGTCGGCGTTCCATATACAGGGTGATTCACGAAGTATAGTAGATATTTAAACCTCTAATTATATAGCCCCTAAACGTAGTTTTGAGGGTATTAAAAATCGCTTAATGTAAAGTTGAAAAATTAATGGCAACCAGCAATGCACTTAAAACATTTTGATAGTCGCTGGATTTATTTTGGGCAAAAAACTTACTACTTACGATACAAACTATTATAAACATATTTATCTTGATAAACCCTTTCCGACTGACAGAAACCACTCTTGCTTTCAATTGAGAAACGTGACGACTTACCTAGGCCAACGTACCAGTTATAAAAATTGTTTGAAATGACGACCGCACTGGGAAGTTTGAGGATGCATAGGTGCTCCACTAACTTTCGGTACTAATGAGACTCGCATAACAAGCTGTTTCGTGTGGCCCCACACGAAAAAATCACTTATTCCGATCAACCTTTCGTGTAAATTTGTTGACTTATGTTCAGAACGTCCACTATAATTCCACACTCAGAGAGTTCCCACGGGTTTCACATAATATGATAATAGACATAATCATATCGGTCCCTATTTGAAAATAAAGGCATTTTAAAATATTTTGGGCGTACCGTCAACAATCAAAGTGAAACTGAAAGTAATTAATTGGCAGTCGTTCAACGCACCCATTTCAGCAAAAAAGTAATTTTTGTATAGGCCAAGAGATAAGAGTTTATTTACTAATAGTTTTTCAATCATGCCAGTTGTCCTCAATCGGTTCTCGCATAAATTTTAAAACCATATGTCTTGGGTTTCTTTACAGTTAGATTTTTTTTTCTAGGTCTCCTCATATTAGGGACTATCACAGGTTTAAATAACTACTACACTTCGTGAATCACCCTGTATAATGTATATAGCACATGTCCATATCGGAGAGCTGGTTTTTTATGAGAAGTTATTTATTTGGTTGGAGTCACAATACTGTTGGTGTCTTCATTAGTGATAAACTTATTAGTATCAACGAATAGGAATCTGAAACAAAATCTCTTCCCCCCTCAAATGAGAAAGGATAAACTGTAACTCCTTTTTGAAGCGGTCGGAGTGCTTTGATGCCATTACAAAATTAAACAACTTACTGTTGTTACCGCAATCAGGGACACGTTTCTGTAACACGATAATGACGTTACACTTTATTGACTTGTCTCCAGTGATTCCATCTGCATGTATTTTTCGAGCCCAGTAGAACATCAAAGATTTTTTGTCATGCTTCAAAACAGTCGATGTCATCAACGAAAAAGCATTGAGTGACAAATTTAAGAGGTGATTTCGAAGGCGGCAATGTTGTATAGACGTCAAGGAAGAATTTGTATTAAAACAGCTTTTATGTACCAAGTCAGTAAAGTGATTCTGTATCGAACGAGTTGGAGGGAGCAAAGCGAGCGAGGCGAGTAACAGGCAAGTTCGATAGAGATACTTTACTGATGTAAAGCATACAAACTTTTATCGTCAACCGTAAAAATTTATAATTAAAAAAAAAAGAGATATTATAACTCACATTTTAGTATGAAAAATAACAACGAATACAAAACAAACCTATTTTTTACTTGTTATATTAAATGCGAAGGAACACCCCGACGGATTAATAAAGATTAAGTCCGGAAATCGAAGGAGTTTGAATTGAAAATGTTTGAGGATTATTATCTATTAAAATTTAAATATATCTAAGTCGAACTCCACAAACTTTAATAAGTGTAAAATTACAAATGGAACATTAAGTTTTCATTTAAATTTCATTAAGAAAACAATTCAAAATTACGTCAACGTCATAATTTTTTATATTCTTTAAGGTAAGAACCCCTCTGTAATTCAATTGTATCATTAATCTCTTGTTAAATTAAGGCTGATGATGGCAGTAGTGTTCTGCCGAAACATGTTCCATTTGTAATTTTACACTTATTAAAGTTTGTGGAGTTCGACTTAGATATACAGACTGTCCCATTTAAAACTCCCCAATCCAGATTTCTCCGAATTGATTATTGTGATTGAAAAATCCTCGGACAGGTCGATTTTGTTTGCCAGGGGCACATCTTTTCAGGTTCCTTTCAACTCCCGGCATTTCGCCCTCTTCACGAGGGGGCTGTTAGCCCCAAAATCTTAAGAGGGCGGATTCTAACTATGGCGGGAAGTTGTAGTAAACATAACATTGTAGACGTTCCGTTTACAACGCTCACTGACTTTGCGCTATGCTTGATAGCGTTTGTTGTGGTAATTGTGATTAGGGTAAGGTTTGAACTGGGCAATAAAGAAGTTTCTATTGAAAATAACGTCTAATTAGTGAAAATGGACCATTTAAAGTTGCCCTAACCAGTACCAATTTGAATTAAAAAAATCGTATTTTTTACTCAAACTCCTTCTTTGCCTTCTGTGGATGTCTAGGGACGCATCTCAGATACTTTAACACTCAGTTTTGCAATAATAAAAGCAATGACCCTTGTAGAAGATAGATTTTGACGTGACAGATCAGAAATGGCAAACCGCCATTGCAGGCGTAATCGCGTTGCGTTTAGACGTAGTTGGGACACTGCCTAATAGGTGACGCTGACTTGAAAAATTCATGTCACCCCGCGAGTAATTTAAATTCTCGGTATAAAATTAAGAGATTATAGAGAATATTATTAGTACATATGCACTGAGTTATCCGACTCTCAAATTAGTGTTGTGGGCCAATAAAATGGCCATAATCGCGAATGTAATATTATGCTTCTTCTACACCTATTAAAGAAATATGGCTGCCACGGGAGTCGATGTTGATTGTCAACCGCAGAACGAATTGATGGCGGGCGATTTAAAATATCATTAGTTCAGCGCAACAGTGGTTTTTGAATTTGTATTTGTGATTGGCCGGATACGGTGAATTATAGGTACGATTTTTTACGAAAAAAATGCCAATGATTGTTATATAATTGAATAGATGTAGAAAAACCGTAAAAAACTGTTAAATATTAAATAACAAAATTTAAAATGATGCTGGTTCTGTTGCAATGGATTCAAAAGATTGTCATCATCTTCTTAATTATTTGATATTTAAACCTCAAGTGTTTCAGTCTAAAAAAAAAACGTAACGCAAAAACTCTTTTTAAATGGTTTTATTTAGCTTGCCTTGTGTGGTTCAAATCTAGTAATTGAAATTTTACCTCCTTCCTGTTGACCGATTGATCTGAAATTTGGTACACACTTTTATTTCTGATGACAATACAATTACATATGTATACATATTCTGTCATTGTAAATCAAAGATGGCCGCCGCCACAAAAGGGCGGATTACATTTTTTTTCAATCCCCCCAATATGGGTCTCAAATAAAAGGCCTTAACTAGTAGAATACAGTACACCATGAAAAATTTCAAAATCCAAAATGTCCGCTACCACAAAATGGCGGATTAATTTTTTTTTTAATCCCATCAATATGGGTATCAAATTTAATGAAAGGGCTTAATTAGTAGAATACACCATGAAAAAATTAAAAATCCAAAATGTCCGCTACCACAAAATGGCAGATTACATATTGTTTTTCAATCCCCGCAATATAGGTATCAATTGAAAGGGCTTGTCAAGTAGAACACAGTACACTTTAAAAAAAAAACTAGAATAAAATAAGCAAAGAACATTTTAAAGTTAAACGGTTTTATTGTAAAGAAACATAATAATGATGCAGATAATGTACTAAAAGCTAAAAAATAAAATAGGTAATAGTTATTTACAATCGAGTATGGTGGGTCAAATTTTACATTGTGAGGCTTTAATTTTGAAGCGGAATTATTTTATTAAAACCGAACAATGTAATAGACCTACCACGAGATTTGTATTACGTTTTTTGGCCGACAATTATTTAAAAACAGCCTAGTGTTTCCCGTTGATTTTACCGCATCGTTTGTAAAGAACAGCTTTCTAAGCATCCGTCACATACGTTTTACAGTTCAGGAGGCCCAAAAAATATATTTTAAGTTAAACGGTTTTATATTGTTAAAAGCATAATACCTAATGATGCAGATAATGTACTAAAAGCTAAAAAATAATTAGGTATGTACCAGGTTCCAGTCATCACACCACTCTCCTCATCAATCTAGAGTATTGATCAGACGAAAATAAAATCGTGGGGCGGGGCGGAACTGAGTAAATATGTAAATGATCGTTCTGGGATGTCGCACGATGATTTACTTTTACACACATTTTGCATAAGTTGCCTATTAAGAAGATGCATCCAAAGCATATTTATAATGATATGAGCGGTGGACTATAGATAATAGAAATTTGACTCGCCCCACGATTTTATTTTAGTCTGATCAATACTCTAGATTGATGAGGAGAGTGGTGTGGTGACTGGTACCTGGTACATACCTAATTATTTTTTAGCTTTTAGTACTTTAAAAGCTGACTCACACTTTTTTGAGTATAAACCATTGGAAGAATCGCTGTAAAAACATTTGAAAATTATAAAGCACAACATATCTTAGCAACAATATAGTTATGAATGCAAATTAACTTTTTTTTTAAGAAAACTATAACTCTATTTGCTAAGGCTAATTCCGCAAATAGCCACGTCCGTTATACCAATTTTTTTTTCCAAAACCTACGTTTTACCTTTTTTTTTATTTGGTTGGAAACTGACGTTGACACATTTTGAGGAATTTGACACAAACTTTGTTGGTTGTTATCGAATTGTTCACAATTTTACACCCTAGTGAACAAATACTTTTATGCGTAAATTTTTGCAGAAATCTTGAAAACGTGCCTTTATAACATTGAAATGACAATCTAAATAGCATATTATGCAATGAGCATTTAATAATAGCTATTATGAGTACAGATAGCAAATGTCTAATATATCAATTAAAGTACAAAACGTTGTCATTATGACACAGGCCTAGAAAAAGCAATTTTATCCATTGTCAGCATTAAACGTTACTTTCATAACGAGATGTTAAGTCAATAAAGTGTGATTTTAATAGTATGTGTTGGAAAATATACTAAATTAAAAGATTAGTAGCCACACCCGTGGGCTACGCTCCACGTAGGCATGTTCCCTCCGCAAAGTTAAACAACGAAATGTGAGTTCTGTGTTGGCCACGAATCCTATAATCGACCGAAGAAATGCTTCACTTTCTCAGTCGGCGACTTGACGGTGAAAACAAAGTTGTTCCATAATATACGTTTCAACTGCTCTTCCTCATAGTTGCTTCATATAGCGCTCTCACTTGGCTATTCAACTGACTTGGATAGAATTGTTGAATCTGGACCGCACGGCTTTTAATAGAATAGATTAACACATTTCCTCTATTTTTCTTTTCTTTTTGTTTTCAAAAGCAACTATAGCCTCTTTAATATACGGTGGATCAACACATCTAATGTTCTTTCCCAGATTGTTTCTTACAAGTTCGGGAGCAATATATTCCTTATAAAATTTAACTAAATGTGGCAACATTTTTTGATCCCAAAACAACATCTCTTTGCAATTTATGAAATTATGAAGCAAAAAAAAAACACGAATGAACTTAATATATGTATGTATTCATTTTTTCTACTGCATTAATTTATGTATTTTCTTCTTAAAATCTAGTTTATTTAAAAGGGAATGTGTTTCCGAGTTTCTGTAAAGACACTTACTATCACGAGTTGCGTTAGTTATTTTGTTTAATAGACAATAAAACAAAATTTATTTATTAAATGAATCTAAAAATAATGAACGCTAGAAATCAATTTCAATGGTTGGCGCTGGAATGAAAGAACTGTCTCGATTTTTAAGGTAAACAAATGCAAAATTATAATTTGGAAAAGCACGCGTATTGCTGTGAATTGTGTTAGTATTCAAGCAGTGATATAAAGCTGAAACATGAGAATTTATATTATCTTGAAAGTAATTCTAGGTAGAAATTGTACTTTTCTATATAAAAAAAAATTACACACAAAATTCTCGCGACAAGCTTTTATATCATATGCGATTGTATGATGTAACAAAATTATGGGTTTGCTTTGGTTTGATTTATTTCAAAGTTTATTTTCTTTTTTTTTTCAGAGCATTTAAATAAAAGCTTGTTTTTAAAAATATTTTTTACTATAATTTTTTTTCTACTTTTTAGTTTTTGCTGTCACCATATTAAACTTAGTGTGATGTCCCTAACTTCATCGTTTTCTACCCTTCAATCCCATTTGATACCCATATTAAGAGGGTTGAAAAGAAAATATAATCCACCATCTTGTAGCGGCGGCCATATTGAATTTAGTGTGATGTCAGTAACTGTATCGTTTTCTACTCTTGAAGCCTTTTCATTTGACACCCATATTAAGGGGGTTGAAAAAAAAATGTAGTCTGAGTCCGCCGTCTTGGAGCGGCGGCCATATTCACCGGAATTCCTTTTCTACTCTTCAAGCCCTTTCATTTGATACCTATTTTTATGGGGTTGACTAAAAATCTAAAAATACATCATCCGCCATCTTGTGGCGACGGCCATTTTGAAAGTATTGAGTATTAATTAATTGTATTGTCACCGGAACTAAAGGCGTATACAAAATTTCAGCTCAATCGGATGTCAAGAAGTGGTTCTAATTTAGCTTGCAAGATTTGACCCTTACATACATAGGTACTAATATTAATAATAATCACTTACTTTTCAATATCTTGCAGTTTTGACCGTAAAAACAATAATTTCTAATTTTCAAGATAATGCACATTTTCTCATGGTATGTCCCACAGAAACCACAAAGACCAACATGTAATTTTGAAATTAAATTTATTGAAATTTTTGGGTCATTAGGTTGTTGATTTTGATTGCTAAATAGCGAGAAGGAGTTAAAACTGAGTGTAGAGTATGCGACACGATTATTTTTCAATAAAATGATCTAATTAACGTAATAAATGTTGGATGTGGCCACCATTCATTTCCATGCAAAAATACAGACGATTTTCAAACTGTTCGTGATGCTTCAATCTCAATAAGCCTAATTTCAGCAATAACATGTTTGTCTTTGTGGAACACAGCATCATAAGATGTGTAATCTGGACTGGGGAGTTTTAAATGGGACAGCTTGTATTTAAATTTTAATTTAAATTTACTCCACTTGGATTTATCGACATTCTTCTGGTTTATTATTATCTATGTTAATAATTTGATTAGGTGAATCTTGAGTACAATTATAATTATCATTAACAAATATGGTGGCAGTTTGACCTTTTCCTAAAATGGCCTTTGCCATTTTCGTTTTATTGAGCACAGATTCCTCAACATAGGACTCTGCAATGGTGACGTTTTTCTACCCTCCGTGGCGTTTAAAATTCTCCTTATTGCCGCCTGCGTTAGCAAAGAGAGTGGCGGACGTTCGACTGAAACAATGCCCCGTATAAAGTGATGGTTCTGGCAAATGCAGATACTCGGCAATTCTGCTTGGTTCACTTCCAATAGTGTGGATGCATTTGTGCATTTGCGATTTCTACAAGTCTGTTCTACAATCAGTCGTGGGGCGTCTGCTTAGGACGACACAGAGTTGAATAATTCTGTGGATGTTACTGTTCCTTCAAGTTTCTGAAGTTATCACAAATAATCGACGCATGGCGGTCGTTATTTCAGTTATACGAACAACCAGAATTGTTTTTTTGTTCTCTGTCACTTACTTTTAAATTCAAAAGTTCATGATTACGGTAGGCCCCAGCAATGCACAAATCTAAAATAATTACTACGTTCATACCAAATTAAAAGTCTGCACAAATTACCTTCATCATCAAGTAGATTTCATCCGGTGCATTCAGTAAAAATTTAAGTATTTCTTTTTATGAAAGGGTTTTAGACTTTTTCTCATTATAACTTTTTGTTTAAAAAAAAAACGTAAGTTTTTTCTATTTACTAACGTTAACATCATTCTTTGCTGAAAAGGTTGCTTTCACCAAGGAATAATACGACCACATTGAAGAATGAACCCTCTTTAGATCAATCGGAGAGATATGCCAGTAAAACATTTTCACTATACAGGGTCTTATGGATGTCCTAACAAAAAATTTAACCACAAGTAGAACTAAAATTAAAATTTAAATATATCTAAGTCGAACTCCACAAACTTTAATAACTGTAAAATTACTAATGGAACATGTTTCGGCAGAACACTTCTGCCACTATCAGCCCTTAATTTTTTATATTCTTTAAGGGCTGATGATGGCAGAAGTGTTCTGCCGAAACATGTTCCATTAGTAATTTCACAGTTATTAAAGTTTGTGGAGTTCGACTTAGATATATTTAAATTTTAGTTTAAATTTACTTCACCTGGATTTAAGAACATTCTTCTGGTTTACAAGTAGAACTCGTCAAAATGAAAATTTGTTCTCTTTAACACTTTGCTGAAATCCGCAATTTTTTTGTTTTTGTGCGATCGGTGTAAACACCTTCTAACTTTTTTGGGACAAAAATGTATTGTTTCGATAGCCGTCTTCTCTGTACATAAATAAATATAAACCAATATTTTTTTTTTGCGTATTGACCAGAAGGAGCTCCCCGTGATTTCGACCTTCACGAGGTTTCTTGCTGGTCAGGTCCCTACATCATAGCCACTCCTCAAAACCATGAGGTCAGTAGCTATAAATCCCGTAAATCATGTGCCCTGAGCAGACGCAACGACCCCAAGATGACCGCTTTCTGCATTCCAGCCGCAAAGTTCTCTGCTGGTTTACGGCAGGCAGGCATGATTTTCAGATTGAAGACGAGCGAGTCCTTGATGCCTCTCATGCCCCCAATTACCAAAACGACGAGCTTCACTGAGTAACTTGAGTACAGCCTCCTAAGTTCAAGGAGCAGGTCTTGATATTTTGTCCGCTTTTCCTCCATCTTGACGCAGATGTTATTTTCAGCAAGAGCCGAAAATTCAATAACAAACATCTGCTTGGAGGAGTGGTCCAATAGAACCACGTCAGGCTTGTTCGCTGTTATCTGCCTGACGATGGAGAACGAGAAGTTCCAATAGATTCGGCACTTTTCGTTCTCCACAACGGACTCAATATCGTTCGGGACATAGGGCAGCACTGGTGTCTGGTCTATCGCATAATGGTGTCTTAAATAAAAGTATAACACTCTCAACGCCGCATTGTGGCGACGGATATAGGCCGAAACTGCATACACCGGGCATGCCGCCAATATATGCATTGCTGTTTCAGGGGCCCTGTGACAAGCCCTACAGCTCACATTCGGCACCTCTATACCCATCACGCGGCTGCGATAGACCAAAGTGTTAATTACACCATCTTGCGCGGCGCAAATAAATCCCTCAGTCTCAGACTTCAGTCCACTTGATCTCAGAAAGGCAAATGTATGCCTTTTGGATAAGCCAAGGTTTTCAATGTTCTTGAAGGAAACACTATGCATTGACTTATCCATATGCCTTCCCATGAGCATATCTTGCTCAGAGATTCTGACGTGGGCTGTAAGACGGAGCACATTGAGCTCGGTAATAGAATGTGGCCGAGCTCGCTCAACGTCAAAGTCAAGACCGAGTTCATCTGCTGCTCTTTGTGCCGCCCTAAACAAAAATGCCCCGACTCCCCGCCTCTCGTGATCCCTGACAAGAAGCAACAGGGGATCTGAACTTTGGATGATCTTACAGGCTATACCCAAAATTACCCTGTTATGAAGACACTTCAAACTCAAAAGTCCTCGGCCTTCCCGGTTTTGTGGTAGATATAACCTCGGAACGGACGATTTTGGATGCAAACTGCGCTGTAGATGCATCATTTTTCGAGTATCCCGATCAATCTGCTTCAACTCATCTACTAACCATTTAACTGCTCCAAATGAGTAGAACAGGATCGGAACGGCAAGCATATTTGTGGCAAAAATCTTGTTCTTCCCCGAAAGCTCTGACGACCAGATTCGTCGGAGTAGATTTTTGTACTTGCCGCAGAGAGACTTTTTTACCTGGTGTGACGCTTGAATGTGGCACTGCTCCACACCCAAGTCTCTCCGGCGTTCAGATGTCTCAGAACCCTTCCGTCAATGAGTTGAGCATCTTCATCGAAATACTCGCATGGTCCTCTTTTCAGATGAACCTGAGCGCATATGTCCCAACCGAACTCCATGCCAATAGCATCTGTGTACTCCTGCACTATGCGCAATGACTGCGTCAGTTCTTGTTTTCCGGAAGCATACACTTACAAGTCATCCATGTAAAACAAGTGCGTGATCTTATGCTTCCGGTTACCGGGTGTACCACAGCTATAACCCTTTGCACCGCGCAAGGCTACGGACAGCGGCAACAGTGAGATGCAAAACAGAAGACGACTCAAGGAATCTCCTTGGAATACTCCTCTTCTGAATGATATCAACTCGGTCCCGTCGAGATGTTATCGAGAGAGCAAGTGAATAATCAGCTCGTGAGATGTTGTGTCGAATGCCTTACGATAGTCGATCCATGCCATAGATAGGTTGCGCTTATATTGGACGGCATCCTGCGTGACGCACCTATCGATCAGCAGGTTTTCCTTGCAGCCGTATAATATAACTATTAATAACAGTGAGAACAGTGATAATGACAAATTTTCTTCTCCAAATCCAGATTTCGGACGTCCGAAATTTAATCGTGTTATGGAAATTGAATCTGAAATTTTGGATGCTATTGAGGAAGAGCCAAACTTGAGTAGTCGTAGATGTGTTTTAAATATATCGGTGTATCAAATTTTATTGTTTACCGCACGTTACACGAAAAAGGACTGCACCCCTATGTAATTTAGAGAGTTTACTATTAGTAACCTACTTCAACGTGTGCATATTTTGGTAGATCAGTACGTGTTTCCATTTCAACAGGGTTTATTTTGATTCGTTTATCGGGGAACTTTTCTGTCCATCCTCTTTATCGAAGCACATAGGCGGGTATTATATGACATAGAGCGCATCATATTATCTGTATATCTGACATAGAGCGTTTGCGAAAAAAATGATAGATAAAAAAATGTTTCTCTCTATTTTGTAGTTCCACGCTTTTTACACCGATTGTATTTTTCGACTGATTTTTGTGATAGAAATTCGATGTGCAATACAAAAATTGAGATATTATAACTTATCGCATTTTACTATGACAAAGTAAACAAATAGAAATTTACGTATTACTTGTTATATTAAATGTGAACGTACACTCTGACGGATTATAAGGATAAAGTCCTGAAGTCGAAAGAGTTTGATTTGAAAATCTTTGTTATAATAATAATTATTATTAGGTGAGTCTTGACTATAATTATCACTATTACTATTGACGGTTGGCGGCAACGTGAAAAGTCAGGGGACCCATTTTTTTACAGTTCTAGTTGAGATGTTTACGGACGAAGCGATGTTGGGAGCCGAGTCCAGAACATCGAAACGTGTACCGTAAAAGGGGTCAAGGGGTTCCGGATGGAAGACCTTAATTATTTTATTTCATATTTAATCAAATTGGTACTTGGTCAAATTTTAAGCTTCAAAGGTATTTAACAATTTAAAAAACAACAAAACGGTTGCTAACAATAATTTTTGTAAGAAAAAATCAAATAGTACTACAACATTTTTCCCAATACACGGCTCTTAATGGTAGGATAACAATTAACATAGACTTAATAAACAATTTATTTAATAATATTGAACAATATTTCAAATTGAAATATTAATTATACCTATCTATTTGTAACAATCAATATTAATTATACCTCGTGGTCAATTGTTAGTTTGTAATGAGCAAAATGTAGTTGGGATATTTATATCTGCACTAGATGATGAAGATTGCATATCATATCAGTATTTGTCACTCGCATCATATTTGATGATTCATTTGTAGGACAAAGTATTCGGTTAGCAATGTCGAAGCTGTTTATGTAGATGCGGCCAGAACCACGATACACTCACAACGGTATGCCAACGCGCATGCAATGACGTCACCTGCGAGGGAAATCTCAGTAATGTATTAGGGTAAATAGACAAATACGCTCTGTTTTTTGGCGATAAGTGAATTTAAAAATTGCCGGCATCAATCCCTTTTCAAATGATACTTTTATAATATAAGTATATTGTTAAAATGTTAGTTTATCAAAGTATAATCACAAATAAAAATACTTAATCGCTACTATGTAGTATCTTTGCGAATTAATAAAAAATCACTATCCACAGCACAGACATTATTCTTACGTTATTGAATTACTGATGTCCCACGCACACACATGCATTTGCAAAATAATCGCAAATTCCTCGGCAAATCATGATATGGGTAGTTTTTATAGAGGAATAAATAAATTGTGTGATTAATCTTAAAGACGGGAAGGCTCCATGATCCAAAGCCCTGTATTTCAGTCGAATTTTAACTAATCATACAATTATGATATTGTTTCAGTAATTCTACTGAACAGTAGCTTTATATATTTCCAGTAATTCTACGGAACAAAGGTTTTATAATAGACCCAAAGTAAATGTGACCTGCCGGCAAATTGTTTTTCTTTATTCATTCCGCTATAAATATTTCCAAACATTAAAAAAAAATGCATTTTGTTGTGTAAATTCCTGGCTTTTAAGATTAAACTTATTTAATCATCGCAGTTTTTTGTGACATGGCTAACATCTTTTTACAATTTGTAAATATTAAAAAAATGTGAAATGACAAATTTGTATACAAAGCAGATTTACGTAATATAACTTACAAGAACAATAATACGTATGTGCTCTTTAAACATCCTGTAAACCAGGTTTCAAATAATAAAATAAACATTTTACGGAACAGTGTCGTGTTAACTAAACGTTAATTGTATTGCAGATGATAAATAAAAACAGAAAACATATTTATTTATTTATTTAATTGATTTTAAAGAACGATTTTGATAAATCTTCCTATTAGAGCAATGCTCGCTGTTGAAAATGTTCTCGCACTTGACGTCCTGCGCTAACCGAACGATTTTCGTCCGGCTACCTGGCATACCGTTGTAAGTGTATCGTGGCCAGAACGTGTTTTGCGGGACTCAAATGTCACTTTCGGGTCATGCAGTTGCAAAGCATGACTTTCAGTACGTAAATCACTATGGAAATAGTATATTACATTATAAGTGTGGTAGGTTCAATTTTACATCACGAAGTTTTAATATTGAAACACGACGCGCAGCGGAGTGTTTTAATGAAACTAAGTGATGTAAAATACCTACCACACATATAATGTATACAACTTTTTAGCCGATGACGAAGTTGTCCACTCGGCGACCCCATTTAACAAAAATTATCGTTGCACCGAAGTTACATTCACATTATTGACATAAAGATAGGTGCAGGATAGTGTGACGGACGCAGATTTTGCCCAAAAGGATACGGGAGTTGTAGGAATGCATAAATAACATAAATAGGGCACAATTCCTAAAAATATGAGAGAGGTTATGTTGTTCGAGTGTTTTGTGACTTACCTTAACTTTTTCATTATCTTATTCTTGACGTGTTTTACTTTTAGTTCAATGACTTCACCTATTTTGCCATTTTTATGAGAGTAATAATCGCAATAAATTAACATTTTTAGATTGAGTGACAGTGTAAATTGACAAGGTAAATAGGCAACTGAGATGCTTACTATTTATACCACGAGATGGTGCGCCTTCGAGTGTCTTTAAATTGGTCATTATTATATCTTAGAAACTTATTCAAAGACAGTTAAGTGCGGTATCTTCTTTCAAAATATACGACCAATATTTATCATAAAGGATCTTTTTTTTTGCGCGTTTCTTAAAGAAGCAAATTTTGGAATATTTTACCGCTTAAAGGCGGTAGGTGACAGCTTCAATGTGTAAAAATGGGTTACCATGGCTGTCTAAAATGTGGTAGAACGTAGTTTACAACTGTCAAGGCTAAAAAGACTATTTTCAGATGACGTTGTCAAAAAAATGTCTTTTTGGCCTCCTGAACTGTAAAACGCATGTGACGGATGCTTAGTAAGCTGTTTTTTACAAACGATGCGGTAATAGTATATTTCGATACGAGTGCGCTGTCATGACTTTTCAGGGGCGAGGGTGAATTTTTGCAGCACGAGGCGAATGCCAAGGGCTGCAATGAGCCCGAGCCAAATTTACATCAGATTTTGAGGTTAGGTTGACAGCTGTTACATGAAATACATATGGCGTAATATTTATGTATGTTGTTATGTATTTCATTATGCATTATGTGTTTCACAAACGAATACAAAAAATCAACGAAACACACTGGGCTGTTACAGATATTTAAGAAGAAAACTGTCCTCACCATAATTAAGTCTATGTAACAGAATACTTGTTTACAGTAAAATATTTCCATAATTTGTTTTCCATTTAATAGATTTTTGAACAGAATTGTCACAACTAACGACGGCAGAAGTCACAACAGCTGTCAGTCAGTTGTCAACTTTCAATTTTGAATCAAAATTATTTATTATTAAAATTTTTAAATAATTGTCGGCCAAAAAACGTAATACAAATCTCGTGGTAGGTCTATTACATTGTTCGGTTTTAATAAAGCACTCGGCGATGCTTCGTGCTTCAAAATTAAAACCTCACAATGTTGACCTACCATACTCGATTGTAAATAACTATTACATCAACTTATTTGTTAACAGCTGTTAGCTGTTAACAGCTATTTGTTTGACAAGAAAAAATATCAGGAACCACATCTGGCTTCATTCGGGCTTGAATCGATACTCCATATAATTTTCCATATCTTCTTCAAGCTATTAAAATTTAGTGTTACGTTTCTTATTGTCATATAATTTTTAAACCTTACATTGAAAAGATCTTCACAACAAAGGAAGATTCTTTTCAGGGTTACATCTTGCAGCCGCAAACCACTGTTTTTTTTTTGCTAAATTACACAAATAATAATTTTATTGGTAATATTTCTGCCAGTATTAGTGCACCCAGGCACAAAGCATCATTTATGAAAACTCATTCTGTGTCGACAAACAACCAACAACCAAGACCTTAGTCACTTTAATCCGAATGAAGTCTTGTGATCGATACTAAAAAAATTAAGGTATTTGAAGACTAAAAACTGGCAAACAAAGTGACAGTAGTAGTGAACGAGGATGTGTTGATCGCTTATATGCTAAATTTGGTAAAACTATTTATTTTTTCCAATACCTGTTCTGTCATCATTTATTGACAAATATCTTTCATTGTAAGCGAAACTTTTTGATCGTTTGCCAGTTTCTAAGGTTAACAAAATTAAGACATTCAGTATTTTAACATTCGATGGTCTCCGTTTTTACATTGCCGAGCAATTTAATCAGGGGCACCTTATACCGCACAATAATGTACTAGTGTTTTTTTTTTATTAATCAGACCTTTTTTATTCAAAATCACAGTTAAACAAAACAAATTAAATTTGTAATATGTAATATTTACTAAAAACTATTTACGTAAGTATTTTTTTTTTATTTTTACATTGATTTGAGTACCAATTCAATACATGCCACACATACATATCTACTAAGAGGGTAGCAGAAGTTCGGCCAAACGAATGCCTACTATATTTTTCTGCATATTTTGCGATATCACTAGAAATTTTAGCAAAAATATTTCGCCCAACTGGTTGATTGACGCACTTTCCGTTATAAAATCTCAGAAAAAATCTTCTGTTTTACGTAATTAATTTAATTTAAATTTTAGTCAGTAGGTAGTGACTAAATACCATGATTGTTTAGCTATGTTTTAAATGTCAATGTCAAACAAAGTCACTTCAAAAATATCTTTTTAAAATTCTTTGTTGCTGAAAAAAATACAACTGTCGGACAAATGTATGGAGCGGAAATATGGGGATGGAGAGAGCAAGAAGGATTGGAAGGGGCGCAAGGAAAATATATGAAATGGGTGCTAGGGGTAGAGAGAGAGACACCGGGGTATATAGTGATGGAGGAAACAAAGAGAGATGGAATAAGAATAGAAGCAGGAAAAAGAGCAATAAGATTTGAGGAGAGAGTGATAGAGAGAGGAGAGTGCAGAATTTTGCAAGAGTGTTTGAAAGAAAAAAGGAAACAAATAGGAAAGGGGATATGAAAAGAGAGGGAGGCATATTTCGAAAGAAACGGGTATGCAGGAGCGGAGAGTAATGACAGATGAATTAGTGCAGAGAGATAGAGATGTGCAAGTGCAGGAAAGAAGAACGAGAATTAGGGAGTCTAGGTACAATGGGAAGTATGAAAAAATAATAACGGAAGAAATGCCAAAGTACCTAGGAAGAGAGAGTAGAAAAGAGAGAGTGATAATAGCAAGATTTAGATGTGGAAATGAGAAGAGAGAGAATAAATATTGGACTGAGGATAATAATAGAGTATGCAGGATGTGTGGAGAAAAAAAGGAGACGATAGAGCATTTGTTGAAGGAATGCGTAGAATGGAGAGGGAGAGATGAGAGTAGAGAAGAAATTGTGAATGAGGATGGAAGAGGGATCGAATGGATGAGGAAGGTTGAGTGGAGAAGAGGGACAATAAGTAGAAAGGGATAAAAGCTGCTAGTTATTGTGTTGAATTATTGATTTATTTAGTTTTATGTATTATATTATATTTTATTTTATTTGAGTTATGGAAAATGTATCGGATACTTTATAAACCTGTAAAGGTAATAAATATACATACTACTACTACAACTGTCGGACAAAACGCCGTATATCACAAGTGACCGAAATGGCAGACAATGAAGCATTTCTTTCACTTCTAATATAATCGACTATAACATTGTCCTCAATCCCGAGAAAAAAGAAAAAGAAATATTTAGAATGTATAGGTATTGGTATTTCTCTAATAAACGATACATTAAGTTGGCTTTGTATCTAGCCCAGTAAAAATTTCCGTACCATGTTTTATTTACCGAACTGAAATTAATACGGGAAAGCTTAGAATTTAATTAAGTATGAAATAAATGTAATTACAGCCCTCGTATCCTAGATACGCCAGTATAAGGTGATTTTGCGGTTTTAGCCCGGCACCGGGGATAATGTTGTTTAAACCCCTCAAGGGAACTCCAAAGAAGAAGGATGAGTCAAGTGTAATAAGTAGTGCGATTCTTGTAATTAACTTGAGTTTTTTTTATAAAAAATAATATCCTTTTGTATAAATAGTAGAGTATGATGTAAGTGTCCAAATAACGAAGTGTTGTTACTTTATAACTCTAGTGTTAAAAGTAGACCACTTTTAGTTCGTGCACCACTAATTTGTTACTGTTAGTTCCTCGGACGACCGTTAAAATATTCTTCTAGTAAGGGTAGTAAAAAAAAAGTAGTTTATCATTTCTCTCAGAATTTCCGTACAAATAAAGAAGTAAAGGTATGCATATATGAATATTTACTCTGCAAAACGTCTTTGACGTGGGCAAGGAACTACTACAATGTGGTAAAACCGGTTTTTTTTATTTGAAATATAGAAAAATATGTATATCAACCGCGCAGGGTTGTCAGCACCAGACCAATACATTTAGACGGTAACAGATTTCACATTTCCATGTGTAACAGACCAATCTTTGGAACACAAAAATTTCAGTACAGATTCTTCGGCACTTTATGTATTTTATGTAATTTTGCGGCTTTTCTTGGACAGTGTGTCGGGGACAAACACTCAGAATACGCATAACGGTAACCGGTTACCGATTAATGAGTGGACTAACTTACGAACAAAGTAATTCAAAATATATCAAACTAGGAACGTCCTAACTATTCAGCACTTCAGTGTATACAATATTTTTGGTAAAAACTTTTTCGCTAAATGACCTTGTCTACTATGTTCGCAAATGAAAAACGTCTTGTTTGGAAAATTCCAACTATCTCGAATGTTTGACCCTGTGACTTATTTGTCGTCATTGCGAACGTGTTCTTTAGAAAGTGAATAGCAGAATAGTGCCTGATTTAGTCAAGTTTATACGCGGAATTAAAATTCGAGTACCGTAAGCAAGACCCGTTAAAACTTCGCAGTCGATAATATTATTGTGCAATTGCTTGATACGTATTAGAGTGCCATTGACTCATGATTTCGATGTATTCAGATTACGTATGAGCAAGACAATAGATTTACGTTTTAATTGAAGTTTATGTAACGCTTAAAGAGTTTAAATACTCAACAGGAAAGTTTGTGATCTCATGCCATAGTCAGAAACAATGTTATCATAAATGAAGTAAGTTTTCTCGTCTCCTGGCAAATGACTGAGAACTTCTTGATTGATGCGTGAACAATCTTCGTTTGTGGATGCCAACACAACTGATTTCAATATAGGATCGGTCATTAAATGTTCAGAAAAGTCGCCATAAATCTCATCGGTAATACCTACGACTCTCATCGCCGAGCCTTTGTTGCGGTATCTCAATGATGTTTTCGTCGTATTGTGAGAAGGTGGGTGCTTCGTCATTGCCTAATTGTATGAGAAATGCACTGAACTCTAATTCCTGAGGCAGCACTTTAATGTTTTGTGTCAAAGTAACGTGATGGAATGAAGGAAATATTTGACGAAAATCACCACACAGAAGAACCGTTTTTCCACCGAACGTTTTCAATTTGTTCTCAACGTTCGTACACAAATCTTTCCACAAATTGTCGAAAAATTTTAAGACTTTTAAGTGGACACATTAAAATTTCATCGATGAGAATAAGAGATGCCGAATTTATGTACCGACCATATTATGTGAAAATAGCTTAAAAGAGTACCAGGGTGTTATGTGTTTGCGTATTTTAAATTAAAGATTACCTACCTCATTAGCTGTTTATTTCTTTACATTTTATATTATTATATTATTTCCGGACGCGCCCACACTCGTAGGAATGCATGTGTTTATTAAATTAATAACTATAAGAATTCAACCCGCGGTGTGGTCCAAGTGTAAGTATCGGCTGTCGCCTCGGCGTACGGGTATTGAAAAAAGTTTTTTTTTCATTTGTTCACGCAAAATTTTAAGGTTAGGTTTGTATATTTAGTTATATTAAAAGTACCACTTTCTGTATTTCACAAAATGAATACCAAAAACGAATTTCATGCGATGATTACATTATTATTTTGAACGAGTGTACGTTCGCCGCGTTTCATTATGGACTAAATTAATTTGTGGGGGACTGCCGGCGTTAAAGACTATTTATTTTTGACTAAGTGAATTTAAATGTAATGAGGACTAAAGATGAAACGCGTAGGTAATGAACAATTATTACCGAATAAAGTTCGTTGAAACGATTACCACTAGAAATTGAAGACTTTTCCGTCGATTAGTAATTTGTAATGGTGAATTCAAAAGAAAGCGGATATCATTGGCTGGGTTTTTTATACACATCCGATTCAGGATTAGATTAGTCAATTATCTGGAAAAGGGATGAAACAGTCAAAGAAGTTAAGTGCTATTAATTTAGAATTTGCCGGTTATTCCAGAACACACAAAATGCGAGTTTCTAAAGAAATCGTGGAAACAGTTCTGTATAAAAACAAGGTAACATTGCGTTTCAACAGTTTCAACAGTACAAACAGTTTCTAAAAAGAGTGCAAACAGAAAAGGAGAGTGAAACCAGTTCAGTTTGACCGAATTAACTATGTTGTTTTTGAATTTTCGTAAATAATATCCCGAGTGCAGGTTAAACTGCCGATAAATAATTTTCTGGAGAATATGGTAGAAGGCCGGGACAAGGAAGAAATAAGGTAACCAGCCCAAGAGACGATCGTTTTTTGCGGTTAACAGCTCTACGTATTAGATATTGTTCGCCGCGAAAGCTGCAAAATGAACTTTTAGCAGCCAAAAAGTAGCAAATTTCGATACAGACAGTTAGAAATCATCTACGAGAAGATGATCTGAGGGCTCGGGTGTCTGTACGTGGGCGTCTTCTCGACAGGGAACACCTCGGTTACGGTTTGCTCGAGAACATGCCTATTGGACTATCGATGATTGACAAAAGGTAATGTTTTCAGATGAGTCTCGTTTTTCTTTATATACATTTGATAAGCGAATACCAGTATACAGACCTGCCGGAGAGCTTTACTTACTTTTAATGCAATTCTCGTAATATCCCGAGTGCAGGTTAAACTCCCGAAAATTCTCGGCGCTTTAACCTGCATGAGGGGTATATTTGAAGGATTAGTTCCCGAGCTAAATTATCCAAAAAATGTATGCAAACGGCAGTTTTTTTTTGTGAAAATGCAAATAAAAAGAAAAAGTTTTTTATTTGGCAATAAACTGTGGCTTCATCAAATTGCTGTGCCTGATCCGATTCAAACGCATTTCAATGTTTTTCATTTCAACTAAAAATGTGCAATCGTTTCAGAGCTTGTTCTGTAACAAAAATTGACACAAATATTCAGAATCTTATACCCCTCAATACACAAAAATTAAGGTCTTCAACATGGAAACAATTTTAGTATTTCTGCTTTGAGAAAGAGTATTCTTTAAATGGAACCAGAACTTTAGAAGACCTGTTTTTGGAAAAACCGCCCAAGGAGGAGCTAGACGTTTGACCGAAAAAACAAACAACACAAATTTGTCAAATTCTCACCGTTGTCCAGTCAGGTAGGTAAATTTGATTGTTTCATTATTTTGTTATTAACACTATAATTTCTTTACTGACAGATTGTTTCGAAAGTTGATGGATAAAAGGAGCAAAAATATTACGACCAACCGACTTTTTAACAGAACGTCTGCAGCTCAACAAATAGGATTAGATACAAAGAAGATTAAAGTTACTAATAATTCCAACCGTTCTACTGTGGTTTCTTGTTTGGCTAAGGCTGGCGTGGGAGAGCATCAAATAACAAAGATTGCTGGACATTGTAGCACCTCTTCAATCAAATCTTACTTGCAGCTGGACAGAGAACATCACGTCAATTTAATGAATCATCACCAACAGCGAGGAACGTCTTCAGCAAAGACAGGAGAACATTTAATAATTAACTATAACAATTATTGTACTTTTAATTATAATGTAGCTAAAATTTATGATACTGTTCCAAATAATAAATAAATTTATATATTTTTGAAAAGCTTTTCAAGGAAAATTATAGTTAATTTAAAAATAATAATATTCCGTTGTGTAATTAATTGTTTAAATATAGCTGCCAAAATTATTGGTCACCTGGATGTTTATTTCGATTGAATTATAATATAATTTATTTAAAGAAACAAAAAACGAAAACGTGAAACAAAACGCAAAAAATTGTTAAAATTATTGATTTTAGTAAAGTAAAAGTACAAAAAAATGTAATTTTTAAAAGAAAAATGCGAATTTCATTTATTAAGTAGATTGCAATAATGCAATAAAAAAAATCGGTACGTAGCAGATTCTACAATTAGGCGTCATTGTTACCGGTGGACGTTTGCTGAACCAAAAAAAGATAAATTTTTTCGAACATAATTATATGAATCGTACTGACGCAAAAATGTATGTTCCTTAATTAATAAACAAGAAACGAGCTTTGCCAGTTCAAATTTAAATTATTTCCATTGTGCACAATGCGGACAAAGAAGTGAAAATTGTAAACAACGGATGATTCGTAAATTAATATAAAAGTAGTGTACTTTCAGTTCGTGCACCTTATAATTAGTTGCTTTTAGCTGCTCGGACTACCGTTCAAATGTTTACTGAAGTCTAATAGTAGATTAAAATTGAAATATATTCAAGTCAAACGTTTTCTCAAGGTCAAGTTTTTCACAAGGTGTTCTTTAAGGGCTGAAGATGGGAGTAGTTTTCTCCCGAAACATGTTCCTATTGTAATTGAATTTTATTAAAGTTTGTAGAGTTTGACTTGAATATATTTAAATTTTAATTTAAATTTACCCCACATTAATTCTTCGACACTCTTCCCGTTTCTAATAGTATATTATTTATCTAGAACGAAAAGTGAAGTTTAAAGTACGAGCAAGCCAGAATTACTTGTGCGTACCTCTAAAAACACTTCGTTCGAGGTAAATAAATTTTATTTCATACCGCAAGTTTAATGAAGTAAAATAAAATAAAAAGAAATTTTGAGCTTTTATCTTGCATAAATTATTTCTAATAATCGAATATAATGTAGCTATAACAATTCCATAGCAATAAACTTTTGTCAAAAATGATAACGAAAAAGCTGGGTCACGTTTTTTTTTTTCATATTTGATTCTATTATTCCGTTTAAAATCGTTAAAATTAAAGTGCCTCAACATATTTTGAATGAAGCCTATCGCGTGAAGAAGAATTTGATGCCACAGAAATTTCGGGAATAATATAAAAAAGAATACCAGTTGTTTCGTGAGTGGAAACAAGGTTTTACTTGAATTAATTGTTACTATGGAAAGAATTGCCGTATAATTTTAAAGTATTAGGACTTCAATTAGATTATCCAGTTCTGGGTAAAGTTCTTCTTATAATTTTACTTAAACATAAAATTTCATTTTAGTGAGAACATTTGCTTATGGACATATTTTTGAATTTAGGAGCAAAACACCTGTTATAGAGTCCAGGTATGTCCGGTAAAAATTTCATGTCTGGATTTGCCCCAATAGTTAACACCTGCAAGAACCCCTGGAATTACAACAGGTACAAACCCGTCTGTCAGAAAGTCGGAACCGGAGACCAGCAGCCAAGGGAGAAAAACATCAAAGGCAGCCGGAAAGTAGTCCAAGTGAAAAGGCACGTCCGCCAAAAAAGAGAAGTAGGGTCATCAGGTCAACTGTATCATTAGCGGCAGCCATGTCGGATATCCGGGTGACAATCTTGCCGCAAGGATATCCAACAATTGACAAGGAGGATAACTCAGATCTGATCAAGACCGATCTGATCCAAGCTCTGAATGGAGCAAATGAAGGGAAGCCTGCGCTGTAACTTTACGCGAGCTATATGTATGCCTCCTTCGCTGACCAGACCACCAAGGAATGACTAGCGCCGGCGGTCGCCAAAAGCGTACCCTGGTCAGGGGCAAAACTTAGCGTTGTCGACACCAAGGAGCTTCCTAAACCGGTGAGGGTAATGACGTGGGTTCCGGGACCTGAACAGGAACCGCAAGTCATGTTGTGGCGTCTTAGGCTGCAAAACCCAAATCTTAGGACGAAGACTTGGTCAGTAGTGGACAGGAAGCTGGACTTCAAGGGACAGCAACTTATCCTGCTCCTGGATGGGCACTCCTGGACCATAATCTGCAAGGTAAGCCGTACCTGAACCTTTCCAGGGCGATATTTAAAGCCTTGGGGAGAAGCAGGCAGGCATCCGGAGGGATGGAGGTTGAGGAAAGAGGGACCGCGATGGATGCTCCAAAACCATAACTCAAACCTTAGAGATAAACATGCATCATTGTAAGGTGGCGTCAGCTGCCCTGCAAAGAAACATAACCAAAAACGATATCGATATCGTGTTGAGACAGGAATCGTGGGTATATAGTGACCACATCAGGAGGTAATTATTCAAGAGCGTGCATGCTTGCAAAAAAAAAGACGAATACACTAGCACTTTGTGGGGGTGAGGGTGAGTCACTTTTAGAATTAAATGTTAGTAATAAGCTAGAAGAAGTTAACCGGGGTAACGGTAATGGTAACCTTGGCACCGCGACAAGGCAAGAAGTTATCTACATAATGATAGATAGGTACGCTTTTTGTCTGCCGAGTTATTCGTGAGTGGCATGTTTGATCCGAACCGACACTCTCAGATCACAGATACGTAAGATTCGATATTGAAGCTTATGAGAACAACTACCCACTTAGAGAGAGAAAGGCCAAACAGGAGACCAAGTGATGGAACCGCGTGAACTTTCCAAGATGGGAATGGAGGTACGTAGATTGTTTAACAGTGCCAAATAGACTGAGAAATGGGAAGAATACAATACTTCCCGTCTAGAATATAGTTACGCCTTGAGGGAGGCGAAAAACACCTTATGGAGGAGGCACTACGAGGAGATCTAAAGATCTCCGGAATGTGCCAGACTCCAGAAAGCCTTACTGAGGGACAATCGGACTTAGATTAGAACTCTGTAAAGACCGAATGAAGGATACACCGAATCGAGCAAGTCTTTTCTGGAACTCCTCCTAGAGACACACTTTTCGTGGAGTGTATCCTCGGCGAACGCAACAAACACTCCAAACTTGAACATATTGATTCATCGGGCGTCTAGGGAGGACTGAAAACCAGCCGACATCGATAGGCTGCTAAACCAAACATACCAAAACTAGGACGCCCAGGCGAAAACCTTTCGACCAATAAGCCTAACATTATGAAGCTGATCGACAGGTATCTCAGGACCGATGTTCTGGTTAACGCGTCTTTACATGCCTATCAAGCTGGAAAATCATGCGAGATGAGCATCAACGAGCTAACTCGCAAGATAAAAGGAATCTTGTAGTAGTGAAATGAATCACCTCTGCTTCAAAAGGCAGGGAAATTTTATGCACCGTTACGACGGAGGTGGCGGCGGCCAGAGAGTACCCGGAGGGAAGCGTCCTGTCGCTTCTATTGTGGTCACTCGACTTCTTGGGGAACCTTGAGCAGATAGGAGTTCACGCACAAGGATATGCGGACCATATCACCATTCAAGTAGCGGCAAGTTTGGAGGGGCTGTATGAGAAATGAAGCAGCGGGCTCTGACATCAGTGGTCGACAGATGGTGTACTAAGAAGCAACTGTCGGTTAATCCCGATAAGATTGCAGTCAAGGTCTTCACAAGAAGGAGGAGTCTCAACGACTTAAAGAGGCTCCGACCAGGATCTACGGATAGGAAAGAAGTCAAGTATTTGACTAATGTTAGATACCAAACATAGCTTTAGACCCTATCAAGAATACATCACTAATAAGGCTATTCGGGCCCTGTGAGCTTTATGGTGGTAAAGACGTGGCAGTTATTATCAGAAATGGTTCACTGGCGCTACAATTCCCACGGTAACATATTCTTCGATAATTTGGTGGAATAAGGCGTTTGGAAAACACGATACAAGGCTATTAGAGAAGTTGCAAAGACCTGCCTGCCTTGGAATAACGGGAGCAATAAACACAACGCCTTATGGGATCGCACAAGAGACCGCAAAAAGGGTGATTCAAGACCATATCAACAGTGAACACCACGCCTATAGAGCTTGTGCTGAAAGTTTAGGCCTTATGGAGTAAAGCTGCTAAGTGGGACAGAATAAGCTTAAACGCCAGTGCAGCGGGGTAACAACTGCGCCCCTTAAGATTAATAATATTAAAAATATGAACTGAAATAGTATATTAAAGTATGAGTGGATAACAAGGTCTTTAAAATACGCGCGAGTTTTCGAGCACGACGGCGTAGCCTATACCTATACCCCGACCTTCCTCCGGCACTCCAGGATTTGGTCGAGGACACCCCACTTTCGATGAGATCACTGACGTGCTGTTACGGAGGGCACTCGACAACGTAAGGACACCCACCAAGGAGAAGACCTCAGGACGGAACAAGACGCCACCAGAACATTCCCTTCTTTTTCTTTTTGCTTTGTTTTGTTAATTTTTCTCAAATAAACATTGTATTAGATTTAATATTCCCATCGTAAATTTGAGATAATTAAGACCTTAGGATTATAATTATAGAGTCACGTGCTGAAAGGCCCTACGCCACAGCACCACCCACACACATAAAAATTTGTTATATTTAAGAAAAATTGTAATTCAAAAGTGAGAAAATAAGGAGCACAAAATAAAATAAAATAAAGTATTTTCAACTTAGTACAATTTGTGTCTATTCTCCACATATTACTAGAAAAAAACATTCATGAAAACCCTGAGGAGTTTGAGGATTTGCTCTTTACAAAATTATTCCATGAGAAATATAAAACCTTAAATTTTAAAGAGCTCCGGGCAATGGCATGTTGCCATTTTCGGTCATGTACCAGCAATGAAATAAGTTTAGTTAAATCCATTATAAACCAAAACCAGTATGACAAAGATAACCTCCAATTCCTCTCGGTTAGGACGCCAGTTTTAAACAAATGCGTTCTTGTTTGTTACCAGTGCACTGCTTTACAACAAAGGCGTATCAACAGATCAGCTGTTTGGGGCTTAAGTCTCAACTCCTCAATTTTCTTTCATTCATCCAATTGTTAACTATCTGAAAACGCGCGTGTACAAACGCGAAAAACCAAGACCAAGACGACACGAAAAAGTTGGAGGCTTAACACGATCGGTCTTGCGCACAAAACAGGTGTTGCGCTTATCTTCGTACATCTACCCACAGGTAGCTAACTGGGGTAACTGAGTAAAAGATTAATGTTTATTTCAATTAATTTAAATTTAACGACTGAAAGTTACAACTGTCAAATTCAAAAAAAAATGGCAACAGACACACGTTAAAATGTTATGTCAAATTCCTAGGCGACTTGATGACTAATTTAAATGAACACCCGATACCTGCAATACTGAAAATAAATTACGCACTAAAAACTTAGAAATAATTTTTGTCGTGATAAATCGAAAGGGCATAATAATATTGCTATTAGTTACGAGAATTGTTTACGTTTCTCTCGCGTCCACACCCGTCGTTGCATTTAGTCGTATCAGCAAAAATCGAGGAAAAATGAGTAAAAACGCGATTTCACCCGATATAGAACCACTGGATGAACAAGCGGAATCGAAAATACTACCGTCGAAGTCAAGAGACGCATATATGAAGTAATATGAAAAGTTTTCAAATTTGATGAAGTTATAATGTTACCTACTTACCTTGTTTCCTTGACAACCTTTAAAGCCGGTGTGCTTTAATCGCCTGTTTTCGGACGCTCAGGAGTGCTTTATTTTTTCTACTTTGCGTTCGTACTGAGGCTATTACAATACGCTTTTGCGTGTCATAATAGACAAAAACAGTGTTATAACAAGAATAATAATAATAGTATAATTTATTTCTTTAATATTGGCAATCTTGGCAATCCTAACCTCCTTCGCTGTGAAGTACAAGTGGCTGTCAACAGCTTTAATATTATTGGGATTAGTATTGTTCCCACTTATTTGGGGGGTGGATTTACGTGCATTTGGGGCAGGCGATTTTGTTGGGGCATTCTGTCTGGGGGTGGCCAAGCTGGTAACACTTGACGCATTGGAGTGAGACGGGGGCTGGCCGTTTGGATGGCTCGCACTAATAGTGCGGTCCACTTGTTTGTGCGGCGGGATTTGATTCTCCACATTTTGTGCATGGGGAGATTGAGATTTTGATTTTCCAGATCCAGAAGAATATCACGTTCCTCGGTGTCAAGGTCCACACTGTAAAATGTTTTCGGAGATTGTAGAGATTTTGTTCCCCTTCCACCAATTAGGCTTTTAAAAAAAAAATTTTTTTGTCATAAATGGAAAGATCATATAGAAGTTTTATCACAAAAGTATATTTTGTTTTTGTTTTTTCGTTATAATTAAAAAGTTTTATCAAATTACAAATACATTTTCGAAGCCAGTACCGAGGACGCGCCGAACAAACCCGAGTATTTGTGACGTCACAATGTTCATTTCTACAGGTTTCTACTAATTATCAGAAGCAGCTCTTACACTGTTTCACTTTGACATCTTGTCGGACAGTAATGTCAGTAATGTCATGCAGCGTCTTTTTTAAAGTATGCGATATGACACAACGTATATCTGCGTCCTCACCAAAGTAATTTAGTTTTTACGTCAGTTATATTGCAAATGCAACGATTTTGTTTTTGTGCTAAATTGTAAGTATAATAATTGATTATAACATTTATTCAATAGGATTTTCGTTGTCAGATACACATAGTAGAAGAAGTAGAAGAAGACAAAATGTACGACCCTTACGAATCTGTATAAGATGTCTTTAGATGAAGGTGAAGGGGATCCTTATGTTGATTCGACTGGAGAGTATGGATCAGACGATAATTATATTCACCAAGCGACGAGGGTTCTATCACAACATCGGAAGAAAGCGAAAAGTCTCATTCAGACGAGATTGGATCGTCAAATCCAGAATCCGTCAAAAAATGCAAGTCCAAAATGATGCAGCTCAATGTAGACAAGTCTTGGATATTTCACAAAGTATTGAACAAGGCACATCCGAGCATCAGGAAAAATAGGATGAATACATACTTTAATTTTGAAGTCTACAACAAATATTGTTGTTTTATTAGTTAGTTTTATGTTGTTCTACCACTTTTTTAAAGAAAAAAGAAAAAGTACAAGCTGTTCCGGATATTATGTTCATTGCCCAATTTCAGTCTGTTTATGGTCCGCCCAAAGAGCTATCTTTGGATGAGTCACTGTTACATTTTCGTGGCAGTTTAGTGTAGCTCCACCGTCATCTTCACAATAATTGGTTCCTTCTACTCTTGGTTTTTGGAACAGTTGATGGTTTGAGTCTTCAGGAAAATTTTAAACAGATTTTAGAGCCGAGTCTTGATTGAACTTTCGTGCGCTGAAGTATTGTAACACACGTTGTTTCAAGGAGCAGCACACTTTTCTGAAAGATGTTAAAGTATGAATTAATCCTACTTGTTTCCATTGATCGAGCCTAAAAGCAAAAAAGCAAACGTAACCCCATACTTACCGGGGTGATAGAATGGACAGAATGCCCAAGAATGCCCGGCAAAATTTGGTACACATCTGGTACACATGCGCAATGTGAAATTACCTTCCCCTCACCTTGTCGCCCCCGGGGTGCATCCACAAACTTCGTGCTGCCAATTTCCTAATAGAACCATCACCCGCCTGTTACCGAATGATAACTGACACTTCTGACACTGACATCCAGAGAGTCATGTGCTGACATCTGATAGTGAAATTGTTAACTGTTTAACATTACGACGTCAGAACCAGTCATGGCGCGTTTGTAGTCACGTGACTTTTTTTAAAATTTTATCAATTTTAAATTGTTTATAATTAATTTTAAAAAAAGTTTTGAAAGTTTTTCGCATCGGCGAATCGATATTAATTTTATTTCAAAAGCCTAATTTTCAAATTGGTCGCATGTTTTTTCATATATCTCGCGTAACTTTGGAGGTAGTAAATTTCCAAAGCCCGTATTTCTGGGGGCGTATATTGAAGAACTTCAGAACTTATTTTTGAAAGGACAAAAATACGAGTACATAATATTGACATTCCCAGTTAATAATTTTTCATAGCCGCCATTAATGCACCTCGCAAACTTGGCCAACCGCCGCGAGATTCCCTAGATTGTGATATTTGATTATTACTTATTGTGCGTGCGTGCGACAAAATGCTTCTTAAAAATCTCGTATCATAATATACTAATTATGTATGTGTTTATTAACCTGTATCCACTATTTTACCTTAAAATTTATTTAACAATCCGAACCAACATCCCAAGTTAAATTCTTTTCATCAATGTGACACTAGATCTGATCGATTGACTCCCTTCCCTTATCACATCCCTTCCACCAAAGGAATCTTTAAAAATTATAAAAAAAAATCTTAATTAAGAAATCTTTTTAATATATACTTATTATGAAGATATAGAGGAATTGTTTGTAGATAGTTTAGAAAACTTATTGTTAGTTTCATTTAGCATTCTGCAATATTTGTATTTAAGAATGTATTTTTTTGACGTGTGTAAAAGCACCTACTTGTATTCCTTACACAAAATAAATAAAATAAAATAAAATGACGGCGTAACATGAATGAGATGATTGTGAATGTTCAATGAAATCAAACAAGTAAGAGAAGAACAGAACGAGTATAAAGAATAGTTTAAACTAATTATTATCAAACAAGAAAATGATAAATTGAAAAAACAATTGTTTGTTTAAAAAAAAAAAAATTCAATCAATCAATATCGAAAAGGAAAGAAAGGAACAGTAAGGAACAGTAAGCTTAAGAAAGCTGAGCGAATAAGAAAACAAATAAAGTAACCTTGATACTAAAATACAAATCGGATCATAAAAGTAGAAATTGAAAAATAGGAATTAGTTCAGTATATCGCACATCGGCAAGAACACTGTTACATCTCAAAAATGATCAATTTTGAGTTAAAGCCATTACCCCACAATTAAAATAAGGCAGCTTCGATAGGCAATACTGTTCTAAGTGTAGTGCCTTGCAATTCCGCTAGGAGTGCTAGTGACATTATACCTTTGGATGAAAGGTGGGGTTGAAGAACCAAGAACACCGTTACAAATCCAGTTGGCACCTAGTCGCTGGATAGGAAGCACGTTTACAGGTTGGTCAATACTGTTATATTTTGAGTTATGACACTATACTTGCTGCATGTCTTTCTTTTTTATCAGTTGTAACACTAGTTTTTCAAGTTATCACGATATTTCCGACAGAATTAAACACATTTTCATTATTCTTAGTGCATTTTTAGTTAAAACGTTTATTTTTTCAAGTTGTGACTGTATACTTGGCAGAATTTGTTCAGTTTTTATTAGTTTATTTCATTAAAAAAATTGGCACTTTTTTTTTATTTCCAGATCAGCCTACAATTTTTTTAACTCATTTTTTTGAACAAAATGGAAAGAACAAAATTAATATTAGAAATGGCTTTCTCAAAGAGCGCTGCATCTTCAGGATTATTGCCAACTGATTCCAAAAAAATTTTTAAACATTTTTCAATGGAAAACGGTTCCGTCCAACCACCGATACCATATGAAATTGAATTCGGCAGTGTTAGAGATTTGGTAGAAGAAAAAATGATCGCATCTTTGCGGGAATTTTATCTGTGCGAAAACAACAATGTGTCCCCCGATGACGAAGCAATTGAAGACAATAATTTACCTTCCACATCCAATAATTACAATCAATTCTTTGATTCTGACGATTCCATAAGGGACTCGGATTTCGAGGCTTCAGGCGCTCAAAATTCTGAATCATCTGACTCCGATTCGAAATCTTCATCTTCTTCACATCAACACAATAAAGGAAAGAAGAGAAAAGCCATCCCAAAAAAGTGGCACAAAGTTAAAGCTAAAATTAACCGAAATCTAGGGAAAAGCTATGTAGCGGCCAATACAAAAAAAACCATTGAGGAGAAATCTGTAAAACCAGGCTGTAATGACAAATGCAGAACTAAATGTTCTACTAAGTTTTCAGAAGAGGAGCGTCGTCTAATATTTACGAATTATTGGACATTAGGTGACATAACCCGCCAAAG
Source organism: Diaperis boleti (assembly GCA_963583935.1). NCBI lineage: Eukaryota > Metazoa > Arthropoda > Insecta > Coleoptera > Tenebrionidae > Diaperis > Diaperis boleti. The sequence goes on along the minus strand of OY757242.1, from coordinate 31,593,527 downwards.
ACAATACATAGTGTAACGGACGTAGACCCGTGATGACTCATCGCTGTAGCGGCGTCATCAGTTGCTGGAGTGTACTGGAATTTACTACAACGTACTCGAGGTAGTATGACTCATCTTTTGGAATATCCGGTACGGATCGAGAGCGCCATGGAACGTATGGAGCCTCTAGAAGCATTTAGTGGCCGGTATATTTATTAGAGGACGTTCGAGCGGAAGTCAGTCTAGTTTAGTCGTTTCATCGAGTCTAGTTGCATCAGTCAGTCTATCATCGAGGTCGAAGTGGGTCGAGTCGGACAGTTGCTCTTATCTATCCGGAGTGCCGCGTGATGTGTAAATAAATAATACGAGACGTGCCAGTGAAGTAGTAAATTGTAAATAGTGTAAATAATGTAAATAGTGTAATATTAGAAGTATAAATAAATTGTACATAATGTTTAAATAAATAATGGAACCCGGAAACGCTACAATAGTTAACCATTCTACTCAGATCTTGCCAAAATATCGTTATCCTGTATCTCAAGATAAAGTGAGACACCCGAACTACTCGTTTCATTTTAACATCAAAGATGAAATAAAATCAAAAGTATGTAAGACATTTTTTATGTCCACATTGGATATTAATTCAAGAACTATTAGTACAGCCCTTGCTAAATGTAACGATGGTGTAATCACCCCAGATCTTCGTGGAAAACATAAACATCATAAACAAGTATCTCCAGAAATTAAACAAGGCATAAAGGACCACATTAACTCAATACCGAAGATTGAGAGTCATTATCTAAGAGCACAAACTAATCGGCAATTTATTGAAGGAGGCAAATCAATAGCGGACTTGCATTGAGATTATATAAATGATTGCATTTTACATAATAAACCTTTCGGAAATCTTACTATGTATACAAGGATATTTAATGGAGAATTCAATATTTCATTTTTCATCCCAAAAAAGGACCTTTGTGAAATTTGCGCGGCCTACGAAAATTTTGAGAAGGAAGGAGAACTTACAGACGAGCTAAAATCTAATCACGCATTTCACATAGCTGAAAAGAATCAAGCCCGCATAGAAAAGGAAAAAGACAAAGCAAACAAAAACATCGAACTTGCCTGTTACGACCTACAGGCAGTTTTACAGACTCCCAGGGGCGATGTTTCGACTTTTTATTACAAGTCTAAGTTGTCAACATTCAACTTGACAATTTATAACATGAAGACGAAAGAAGCTACATGCAATGTTTGGCATGAAGGAGAAGCCAACCGGGGGGCGAATGAAATAGCTACATGTGTTGTAAATTATATTACAACATTATGTGCCAAAACCAAAGAAAAAGTCGATATCATTTTCTTCAGTGATAATTGCTGTGGTCAGCAGAAGAATAAATTCATGGTGCTGGCTTACTTATATGCCGTAAACAATATCCCAAACTTAAACAGCGTAACTCACAAATTTCTAATAAAAGGACATACGCAAAATGAGGGCGATTCCGTCCACTCAGTTATTGAAAAACAAATAAAAAAATCACTGAAATCGGGACCAATCTATGTGCCATCTCATTACGCCGAACTAATTAAAAGTGCTAAAAAGACTCCCCCATATTATAAAGTAAATGAAATGTGCCATGCAGATTTCAAAGACTTTAAAGACATGGCCACAAGGTTTGGCAACAATTTTAATAAAAATGTAGAAAACGAGAGCTTCCAATTTTCAGATATTAAAATTATAAAATTTTCGAAAGAAAAACCAACTTCTTTTTTGTACAAAACCAGTTATTTGAAAGGTGATTTCAAAGAAGTAAATATCTGGCAGAAAAGGAAAAGTAAAAGCTCCGGATCGAACTTCGCAGGTACTTTGTTGAAGCCGGCCTACGAGAGACCTGTGGGCATTACGGAGAAGAAAAAGAAAGACCTTTTATCACTAATAAGAGCCAACCACATTCCAAGAGCGTATGAATCTTTTTATAATTTACTGCGAATTAGCAATCAATAATTTTAGATTACAGTTTAATTTATTTTGTTAAAATCACGTAGGTATAAAAATTTAAATATGACTTATAGACTGATGTAACTGACTGTGATGAATTTTGTTATTATTTTTATTTTTTCTTTAGTCGGTTAAGTTTCTCAAGAATGTAATGTTATTTTTCACTTTTGTAATAAAAAAATACCTTACTGAAGCATTTTATACTCAGTGTCAAACCTAAAAAATACGTCCTAAAACAGAAATCAGGTAAGAATGATGCATCAAAAATGTAATAAGTCGAAATTTTATTTTAGTATAGTGTATCACTATTGACAAAGAGTATTCTGTAGAGCTGACACAGTGTGATAACTCAAAAGTATAAAGACACATCTAAAATAAAAATGAAAATAAAAATCTAGAACACTGTCCTAACTCAAAATTTTATTTTTAAATAATGAAATAAAATACTTTAAAAACAAGAACAAGATTTTGGTTAGGTTCTTTATAAAGTAAAATAGCTTATAAGAAACAGTGGACTTAAATGAAAACTTAAACCACAACAGGTTATCTTTAAAGAAATTCCGAATCTTAAAATTGCGTTTCCCGAAAGTTAGCAATTTATAGTTATCACAGTGTTCTTGCCGACGTGCGATATCTAGGTTCGATAAGCCCGTTTCCAGAAAAAAATTCCGGAAGTCTTTTTCTCAACGGTTCTATTTGTTTTTTGGGTCACTGAATCCGAATTTGGGGTTTGCCCCCTCGGCAGAGGTGAGCTAACTTCAGGAAATGCAAGAAACCTCGAAAATTTGCGACTTGTTCCAGTTTTTCGCTTAGAACTTGAAAACGAAGCGTTTTAGCTAAAAAACTACTATATACAAAATTAAAGTACACAAAATTCCCTACAAGAATGTGGTATTAGGTTTGTTTCTCTCTTTAATAGGACGGCCACTAAAGCGTTCTGAATACAGACCACTTTTTCGTTTTTTCAGTTAGCCCTCGAAAGAAAACCTTTCTTCAGTTAAATATTTACGTGAATGTTTGTGTTATTATGTGCATAACATGTCTCGGGAATGCTTCATTTGTGAAGGATCCCTGTTAAATAGATCAGAGACGACTGTATTAAACAAAAGGCGTTGCAGTCTTTCATAGAGGCAAGTAAAAAAGGTAACGATGGAAACCATTATTCAAACGGAGCACAGAAGTTGAGGTCCACGAAAAATAAAAAGTAAAACACCAAAAAAAAGTCGATTGCTGCTTATATTAAGAGGAGTAAAGAAGATGGTACTGCACCTTTATTACGTTCAAATACTATTCAGTTCTCATTCAGAACGCATTGCTTTTTGTGTCGTGAGGAAGTCCCCCAGATTACTGAACCAAACAATTAAAAAAGCCAGCAAAGAAACGTAATCCGATTTTCCACATTTCTCACAAAGAGCGAAAAAGGGGTCTATATTCAGAGCGCTCTAGCGGCCGTCCCATTAACGATAAGAACAGACCTATACGACATTCTTGTAAGAAATTTTGTCTTGTCTTGTCTACTTTAATTTTGTATACAGAGTGATCATAAAGTTCAGCAGAAAATTCATAATTTAGTTATGTACTGTTTTTTGCGAAAAATGCTCAAACGAATCAAAAAAGAAAAGGACGAATTTTGAGGGTTGGAATCAACGAAGATTTGACAGAAAATTTTGTGGGAAAATATGGTGAAAATATAGTAAACAATACGGACAAAGAATTGTTGATTGCTGTACCAATAATTGTAAATGATCTGTTCCTAGCGAATACATTTTTTAACATCCCGACATGATCCCGAAATCGCATAAAACTAAATGACGTTAGAGTAAAGAGAGAATATGAGAGAGGAAGCAATCACTATTATGTAGAGGCAAAATTTAAATAGTGAAATTAATAACGTAAAACCGGTCCCATAGAAGAAATTAATAAAAAAAACATTAAAAGCAGCAACAGACGTATGTGGAGTGTGCAGAAAATCTAACAAGAACAAACAAATTTCATGGTGGAACAAGGAGGTTAAGTATGAAATTAAACAAAAACGGTCATATGCCAAAAGTATTTGATGATTAAGGCAAAAGAAGACCATGATTCGTACCAAGTACAAAGAATGAGGGTTAAAAAAATATTCAAGAACATCACCCTGATATTAAATGGATTAATAACAAAGTCGGAGATAAAAGAAAGATGAGACACAAGAAAGGTGGAAGGAATTGTTTTGTGAGGTGCTAGAAGGAGTGGATGCTAATGTGGAAGAATTAAGACAGAGTGAAGCCAAAAAACAATTAGGAGGGGAAAATAAAAGTAGAACCGACTACGACGTAATCACACAGTAAAATTTAACAAAGCTCTGACTTCGCGGAAGGGAAAGTTCAACAGGAATAGACGAGCTAAAACCGGTGATTCTCAACAAAATGGGAAAGGTGGGCTAAGCAAGTCTAAGAAATATAATCAATAGAATATGGGAAACAGCTGTCACAAACGGGGAGATCAAATGGTAGGAGGATGGGATGCATTATTTCCGGCCTACCCCATATATATATGTAGTACGAAATTTATTCATTTTTCAATTGTTTTCAATGGTTTGAGGGTGTAATTTCATTGTGTTCTGTCAAGATATTTGCATTTGAGCGTTTTTCAAAAAGAGCAAAGGGCCTAAGCTCGACAGAAATTAAAACCGAGCTGGATTCTACTCTAGGCCAGTCTGCTGCATCGTTCTCAACGGTCAAAACCTGGGTTGCCGACTTTAAACGTGATCGTACCAGCACTAATGATGCTGAGCGTCCAAGCAGGCCAAAAACGACCACAGCGGAAGAAATGATCCTCAAAGTCTACAAAGTGGTTTTGAGCGACTGTCGGCGTCGGTTGCAGTTGATGGAGATAACTGACACTGTGGGCATATCTAATTATGTGACATCATGGGTATGAGAAAGCTTTCTGCGATGGGTGCCCCGATTGCTCTCACCTGACCAAAAACTCACCTGAATGAACGTGTGAGAGAAGTGTTTGTCGCTATTTCAATACAATCCAACGCATTTTTTTCGCACATTTGTAACGGTAGATGAAACGTGGATTCACCATTATACCTCTGAGACAAAAGAGCAATCAAAACAGTAGACGCCAAAAGGAGAACCGGTTCCAATGAAGTGAGTAAGAGGAAGACATGGGATGATTAGGTTAAAATGGTTAAGGACAGAAATATGTGGAAAAACTTCAAGTGACAAGTCAAGCTTAACTTAAAAACCTCTACAGTGAACAGTAAGAGAGGTCTGGATAAGTGGGTAAATAAATAAGAATGAAGAAAAACATTGCTTTGGTTTTTCAAGAAATACAGTTACCCTTTTAATTTTTAGAAATTATTGATGAAATTCAAGTTGAAGGTGTGAAGGTTAAAACGCTAAATCTGTACAATATTTTGGGGCTATATCCGTCGCTAGTATTTTGATGATCAGGAAAAACAATGGAACTAAAACGAAAACTACATTAGCGTGTTTGTTGTGAAGCTATTTCACCAAACGGAGGAATGACCAATACTGACAGATCGTAAAAGTAGTTTGTTGGAATTGCCTCCTCAGGGTTTTGTATAATTGACATACCAAACAGTGGGATATAGCAAGCTGACAACTCTGTAAATGCTTGGACCAAAAACACTGAATTTGGAAACAGGTGGGGAATCTGATTTCACGCATTGGCGTCGGTACGTGACTTGGAGTTGTCAAACATAATAAATAAATTACAATTAATAGCAGTCTCACAGTATTTATCTCGAATGGCTCCCTCACCAAACCCTGGTGGTTCAGTCTGCCATCCGAAATGTTTGCAGCGCCATGTGGCTTTTGCGCATCGCAACAATAAAATTTATTTAGAGTCAAACCAAAATTACACACCACGCACCCTACACCTATGGGGGTTCAGCTATAGAAAGCGCCCAAAGAAATAGTGATATAGGGAAAATAAACAAGTGCAAAATAAAAAAAAAACCTGCTCTCCGATTTGTACACGTGCTATTCAAAGATCGGCCGCCAACAATCAAAGAATACCGTGGCATGATTCTCGATAAGCTCTTTTATTTTTTCTATATCACCCTGGCGCTTTCTTTACTCCGAACACATAGATTCACATTGCGGAAAGGTTGTCGAATCCTGAATCTATGGATAAACGAGTTTGCTGGATGCCCCTAACTTTAGTTTCATAATAAGAATTGAATTTTTTATTAAAAGAAATTTACGTAACAAACACAAACATGTCGGTTATAGATTAATACATGTCATATGTGTAAGTTGGTGACGGAATAGTCCGCTAGATAAAAAATACAATTATACTGTATAAGTATCTTATTCTGATTGCCTTCTGGCTAAAGAACAAAACACAGATATTTTCAAGTGTCAGAACAATAACCATATAAGAAGAAATATTATTCGCAGTCGCAGGGAGATTATAGGCTTATATACAATTGTGTTGTAATAATTTTCATTTGAAAACGCGAAAACGCGCTAATGCCTTAAAAAAAACTAAATAATTCCCGAACGTGCTATTTTTGTTATACAGATAAAAACGATAGTGGGCATCAAATTTTACAAATGCACTTTGCATCCATTTTGTGCTACAATGTCACCCTTGATCCGTCTAATCCCTACTTCACAAAAAACCGCACAGATGAATTCAAAACAAAGCCTCCTATGCTTTTAAACAGTTATTTTGTTTTAATCGTAACAGTCTCCAGTTCCATCAAAAAAATTCGACGCGCTCCATTATACAGCCTGTCCGAAAATAGCATTCCAATATTTTGTGGTGTTAGTCTACATCCAAAACTATGAAAACAAATTCATAGCACATGGGTCCAAAAATGCTTCCTGTGGTGTCTGGAACTGTTAAGACGATACATGTCAGTCACTTTTTTAAATTAATTTTGTAACTATGGGTAAAGATTGAAATTTTACAGGCAAAGCATGTCAAAAATCCTAGATCATCGTCGAAACTTTCAAATGCACACTATAACCTAGACTCAATAAAATAAAATTGCAAACTTACAACTTGCAACAGATTCTTTGAATCGAATCGGGCTTATGACGAACAACAATAATTCAGCCCATGTTGGTGAAAATCTGCTTATAAGACTAGTAAACAAGTACATATTCCTTATTAATTTGTTTTATTAGAAGTACGTGTACCTATTTATTTATGAAAAAAGGTATAGTATAAGAGCTAGCGACGTCGCGAAAAAGTTTATTTTGAGACGTCTGGCTTTTTGATATTTCCTTTCTTATCGAAGTAAGGTAACGATTTGGTAGGTCTGGCAGCTGGGAGCTGGTGCGTTTACCTGTGCGCATCCCCTTTGTACATGTAAAATTTGTGAATTTTGAAACAATTTTAAGACAAAAATTGTTTTTTTTTCATAATTTGCTATGATCTTTTAGCAATTCAATCTTCTGGCAATATAAATTTATAGTTGCCAAACAATTTTGTCCTTTCTAACGTTTAGTAATTAAAAAAATAATCATTTTCAGGCCATTTTAGTATAGCTGAAATTTTAACACGATACAGTTTCATAATAATAATCAAAGGATATAATATAAATCTGCCAGATCGAAATTCGGTTGTTTAATTAGGAGCCAGATCAATCAATCAGAGAATACGTGAGTACGGCAGCTAATTCGATGGTTGCGGGAGAGAGATAGGTGCCACAAGGTTGATGCGCACAGGTGAATGCACCCGCTCCCAGCTGCCAGACCTGTCCCATCGCTACCTAACTTCGATAAGAAAGGAAATATCAAAAAGCCAGACCTGTTAAAATTCTTTCTCGAAAACGTTGTTAGCTCTGGTACTAGTATTATTTTGAACAGTTTTGTTAATCACTCCCGATGTAACTACTTATTTTGAAACACGAAAGGTACAAAATTACTACTTACCCCTAAATCGATGTACATTATGTAAATAGGATACGGCAGGACCAAACACATAGATGCCAGCCAAGTACCAATGACACAAACAGAAGCTGGTAAACGTGCTTTAGACGGATGTCTCACGAATCGCAGTCGGTCCCATGCCATCAAAAGGAACGTTAATGTCGTTGTATGCATCGGAATATCCTAAAACAAAGAAGTGAATTAACAAACAGCTTGCACATGTACACTACCGCTCAAACGTATTTGCCCACCAACATTTATTTAGATAACTCCAAAATAATGTCTTTCTTCCGCTCTTGTTTTCCGTTTGTTGTTTTTATGTCTATAACCTCATTGTCAGTAGCTTTAATTTTATTCTTTTTTTAATGTTTTTGAAAATTTCACTTTCGACAACAAAATTAATTTAATTTTGTGGTTGCTTCAGTTCAAAACAGGTGTTCAAAACGCCCTCCTTCTGTTTATTGGCAACGCAGAAGTAAATGGCAATTTAATTTTTTTCATGGCAATATTGACCAGATTTTTATTTAGACACTGGTTAGATCTCATTAGAATTGGAATGAATATTAGTGACGGAGCGGTATAAAAAAATCTGGAAACGCATGCTATTCCTTCTGGGACTCGTCTTATTGGTAGAGGGTTTATCTCTCAAGAGAATAAAGTGTATTGTGAATTGAATTGTGTAAATGTTTAGTTATATTAGAATATTATCACAGGAGCACAGAAAATAATTGACTATTTCATTCACAAAAATTTCATCGAATCAGAGTCCACCATTTTAAACAAAAAATTGTTTCGCATCGTCAAAATTTCTAATTTAAAATTTTGCTGGGGTTGTTCAACCAATAGGAAGCGAGAATGAAGCAACCAAGCTGTTTTTCAGAGGCAAATTTTCTTTTGTTTTCTCGCTAACATAGTAACCGATTTTTATAATAATTTTTGCAAAAGTCAGTTGTAAGAAATGAGTGAGAATAACTGCTCCAAATATTCAAGATTCGGTGATTTATCAACTGAAAACATTAGAAAAAATATTTCTAAGATTGTTCCTCCAAATACGATTAAAACTAAAGCGTCAGTGTGGCAACAGTTTACCGAATGTTGCGAGCAGCGGCATTATAATTTACTTTCGACAACAACACCTGAAGAAATTGTAAAAATATTGCAAGATTGGGCATTCAACATGAAAAAGAAGAACGGAGAAAACTACAAAGAAAACTAGTGTTAAATCAATGTCGAACACAACAGCATTAATGGCCCAGGAAAAAGATGCCAAGAGAAAACTTCTTCAGGAAAATTCTGATACACGGAAATTGAGTGCCAAAGCTCTCAAAATTTCGTGGTTTAAGAACTCACTAATAGGCTTAAACACCCTATCGAAATGGACAAAAGAATCTGCACTCAAGATTGGATTAGACGCGAAGAAGTTAAAAATAACAAATCATTCCCATAGATCTCCTGCAATATCTGCTTTGGCCAAAAATGGGGTTGGAGAACAGCAAGTAATTAAACTAACAGGACATGGCAAGTGCTCAGTCATTAAAACCCTACCTTCAGCTTGACGCAGTTCATCATGGCAATTTAGTTCAAAATTTGGGAGGGAACAGTAATGACTCGTCAAAACAAACTTCTAGGTCTGTAGAATGCAAAGAATTACATGAATTACAAAGTATAGGAAATCAAGGACAAAATGTTTATTATTATAATTGTTCTTTTCATATAGTTAATAATGGCAAATAAGTAAGACATTTTTTGGAATTGATAAAATTTGCATTTAATTTAATAATAAAATTGTGTTTCTTGTTTAATTTTTATTTATCAAATGGTCATGTCGAATACCATTCGTGATATAATTTTGCCTGACAAAATTGAATGATCATTCTACTCAAGTTTGCTGGTTTGGGCAATTTCGCTCGTGACATTGACAAAAAATAACTGGCCTGACGGCTCGTTATTTTTATATGTCAATGTCACTCGCGAAATTGCCAAGCAACAAACTTTCTTAATAATCATTAAATTTTGTCGGCAAAATTCTATCACTTATGGTATTATAAATGATTATATTTCCGAGTAATAATTCCGCGAGATTCCAGCGAAGGCTGTCGTAGTGTTTTAACGCGTTACTGCATGATTTTTTATTTTTAAGGGAAAAATGCATGCACTTAAGCCCATAAAGGTCTTATAAAAATTGAGTGGGATTATAGCACAAACTTTAGGTGAATCCTCCGACACAGATAAAGCTTCGAAATTCAAAACCACGCCGAGATTGGTCTAGTGGAATTACTTCCGCTACTGACGATTGACCTATGATTCACAGCCGGTTTTAGGTGTGGTGTGGTAGCTGTGAGGTTATGCACAAAGTAAACAAAAGGATTTCTTCAGGATTTATGAACAGGAACATAAAGAAATATAAAAGGGCAGGTACCATTCAGTTGAGATTCAATTCTAATTTCTTACATTCTAGGCAGTGGTGGAGGTAGCGAGCGAGGTATTGAGTAACCTTCCGAAACGAACAAAATCCCAAACAAGATTACAGACTAAGAATGAGGAAGAAGAACGATGGGCATTGATAGTACGATTCCGTAATATCGCCCACAATTACAAGACAATTAAGCTAAGCGAGACAAGAGCGAAGTTCTCGACGAAAAACAGCGGCTTAAAATTCCAATACCAATACCACATCTCCTTGGAGGTCAAGTCAGATTTCTTTCTTTTTCCTTCCACTCTGGTAAATGATCTCACTTCTATTTGACGAATCTCAGCAGCACCGCGTTTCTTCTTCCTTGCATGCGCTACTTCGAGATTACCACTGGATAACCCTCTTTTTCGTGCCAGTCCAGGCTTTCTTGATTTACATAGGGCATCGGCGATTTGAATCAACCAGTCGCATGTGAATATTTTTCAATCTTTGCCATAACAGCCAACTATTCACAGCACACATAATATAACATAATTATGAAAAAAATTCGTAGATATATAGAATGTGTTTGTTGCACCTTATCTTGATACAATAGAATCCAAGCATTGAATCTAAGAGAAATACACCTCCCATGTATGAGTTCTATTTTATTATACCTAGATGACACTATTGTTTTGTGGCATCTTTTACTTCTGAAAATTCTTTTCTTGCGTCCAGCAGGTTGTAAGTAAGTGAGTAATGTAGAAACAACTTGATTGTCATACGAAGACACCAGATTCAGTTTGCCATCGTTTTTGATGGCAGTTTTCTCTTCCAGGCTTTTGAGAAAGGGCCGTCGAGCTCGCTCGACAGGGTGCGACTCGAATATCGGATGGTACCGAACCGCCTATCCAACCGCCCAACCGGTCCAGAACTGATCAAAACTGACACCCGTACTAGACACTACGCTAGATGGGAAACGACAACAGGCTGCAGACAGAGCAAGATATTTATCAAAAAGTCTTACTTTAAAAGAACCAAGTTCTGCCTGGATTTGTCAAGGCACAGACTCCGCCTTTTGATGAGCATCTGGACTGAACATTTCCGGCTACAGAAACACCTCCACGTGATGAGGGTGGTAAACGACCAAACATCCGGCTCTCGCCTCGACCAGAAAGTCCATTCTGGGGGAGACATCGCCTGGAACCATCCTAGCTTTTTCGACGATGTCAGATGGCTGGATGATAGACATGAATGAGGGACACGAGGGGGTGACACAAAGGGCCCGCGGTGTGGTCTAAGTACCTGTGAGGGGAGCCATTTCTTTTACACCCCTCAACACCTAATCTAATATAATCTAATCTTATGTACGACTTTCTGCATTATGTATTTCCACAACGAATACAAAATAGTATATATGTATTTCAAACCAAGGTAAGAAAGTGCTTTCTTGCAGACCGCGGGCAAAGTTTATAAACCCAGCCGTAGACGAGGTTTGTAATTGCCCAAGGTTTGCAAGAGCACTTTCTTAACAAGATTTGAATACAAGTTTTTCCCTACCAGCACAAAAATGTAAAAAAATGGTTATATTTCTGACAAACAAAGTATGCAGCTAAAACGAACTTTTTAAGAATAGTAGGCTAGATAATTTGTTTTATTAACTTGTCATCGCATTTGTGAAGTTTGTTCTAAAAGTTTATGAAAACAGGGTAAAGTAAATGTGTTTTTCCACTTTCGCACCTAAGGGAAAGAGTAACCGGCGCCGGCGACACAAATGATCTACGTTAAAGAGTTTAGAGTGTACTCCTTTCCATTACGGGCCCTCGGATAAGTCCCGTATCTTCCTTGAATTTAATAAGTAAATTGACGTTTATCATTTGACAACCAGTGCGTAATTGACAGAATAAGCAAATGCAAAACGAATAGAAAAATTTACATGTTAAAGAAATCTAGGTAACTAAATGGAAATCATTTTGTAACACCCCGTATTTATCATTTATTTTATATTAATATTGAATATACAATAAAATTATTGTAATATTTGAAACATTGTGATCTGTCGATGAGCTTGAGCTGGCCATAGTGGTACGGCAGGATTTCTTTCTCGTCTTTTCAGGGATGTTACGATGAAGTTCGTTGCTTAGCTTTAGGTATTATGGCTGGAGAGACTCACTTGAAGAAGGAGCAGTAATTCGAATAACTTCTTGTTATCTTGCTCCAGATTTTGTCAAATTGCTCATAACGAAGAACGATTTGAATTATTTATGTTTTTTTTTTTCATATTAATCGCTTAATTATTAATGCTCTGCGCGCCTAGACGTGTCCACTTACTGAGTTGGTCAACGCATTGGACAATTTTTGTATCAAATTTCTAGGTTCTTCCAATCTGGATTTGGAGTTAAGAACAATCGATTCGTTTTGATATTTGGTGTTCTTTTACTTTAACATCTTCTGTAGTAGACGGACTGGACACTTGTCTTTTCTCCGCCCTGTGCAGTTTTGAAGAATATTATGTTTGTATTCAATACGGCCTGTAACTTTACCATAAATGTCGACGTCATTCTTGAAGAATTCTACTAGACAGACAGTTGCTACGTTGCCACGCCACTCAAACTCGAGGTCAGAGATCTTGTTGAATTTTTTTGTGTAAACCGTCAGCTGCAGAACCGGCTTTTCTTTTTTTCTGGAAGTGCTTGTAGCTCTCTTCTTTAGGCCGGACATGCCTTCCTGACATCCTCAAAAACTATGTCTTTGAATGGGTCTATTTTCCGATTTAAATTTTCAAAGTACCTTTTCTGGAGAAGCTTTGCGGAAGTATTCCAAATCGTCTTACAACTCCCTCCTTATAAACGAGGCCATCAGCTCGCTTCATGTTGAAGGCCCAAGTGTTCGTTGGAAGTTTGCTCAAGAAATTCATGTTTTCGCTCTTCAGAAAATGCCAAAAACTAGTTCCAAACGCATTTGTGCGTTTTCACCCTGTTCGCAGGCGTTAAAAATTCAATTGCTTAGCTTATTTCTAAACCTAAAGCTTTTCCGAAGTGATCCATTGCGATTTTAATTGACTTTTGCTAATAAATACAAAACTTTGTTGTTATGATAGTTATTAAATCATGGCTCTAGATTTAAATTATCATCCATTTTGCTTTGTTGGTCCCAGCCAAGAAACCGAACTGATTAAACCATATCGTCAAGGGCATATCCGTTTATATTTATATAATAAAATTGGTAGCTATATGAAATGTTGGATTCCTATTATTCAAATGTATGATGAATTATATAATTAGTTTTAATATCACAATAGCACAGAAAATAAACGATTATACTTGCGAGTCATGAGACTTATTCCGCGAAACACCACGAAACACCACGATAGCACAGCTGGAGTGGTATTCGTTACGATTATATAGCCAAAGCGATCCAAAAAATTGTTACGGAACTTTATTATTAAATATCAAAAAAAGTGTTACTATGACAAAGTTCACATTCTCTTACACAGCGGAAAAACCGAAGTGATTATACTACGTTGTCAAGGATATAATCGCTTATCTATATATAGTCACTCTAGTAAAATCTGTAATTATTGCTATTGGCTCAATTTATTATGTTATATAATCGAAAAATATTATCACTAAAGTGGTAATGAGAGTGAGTTAATTTTACTCGAATGAGTATTGTTTTCAAAAACAAACCAATAAACATTAATTTCAACCTCTAGTGGGAGAAAACCAATTTAAATTGGTTATTGTTGAGCAACTAATAAAACATGCTGGCATATACTGTAGCTCTAACTAATCAAAATGTTAATGTATTTATCCGTACGGTTTATTTATATTTTTTGAAATGGGTAAATTTAATCTAATCGATAGTGTAAAAATAAAAAGTACGAGTATGAAATTTTATTGGTTTAGTCAGCTGAGAAGTGACCTCCACTCGACTGTTTTATCGACGTTTGTCCTGAATAATGAAGGAGGAGGAGATACATCAGAATAATAAAGTCGACTTACGCCCATTAAAAATGTATTAACTTTTTTTGTCTGGCAGTCTCTATCAGATCTTTGAAAAGATGGAAATGTTCGTATTCTGATCTTTTGGAGTCTTATTCGCTTGTCTTTTTAATACTAGGTAATAATAAAATTTGACAACACATTATAATTAAAACTGAATAAATAAGTATAATGTATATTTTTAGTGTAAAATTTTCACCCCATTAGATGAATAAATGACAATTGAATTTCGTGTAGGTCTACTCTGTGTATGAATTTCTACCAAAGTCAGTTTTTATGTCCGGGGTTAACCGAGGTTGTAGTTGAGACATTATTTTTACATTGAAAAGCTGTTTGAGCTAAGGGTCGACTATTCTCCCTGCACATTCCTTCAAAGGTGTTGCTGATGTTATTGGTTTTGCTGCTATTGTATGAAGTGTGGGACTTCGATAACTATTCGAGTTGTCAGTTTCACTAATCAAAGGGTAAGCCGCCATTAAGTTTCTAATGGCGTTCAACATCCTTTGTAAATGATGGATGAATTCATGCAAACAAAATAATGAATATGTAACCATAAAATGAAAATGTACAGAAACATATTGCGATCATGACTCAAATTTAGTTCCAAAAATGTACATTATGTCAAACACGACCAATGAGCACAATTCTATTCTTTTAAAATTCTCAAATCTATATACAGTGTGGAAATTAAGTAAGGAATAAATTCAGTAACTCCGTTAGTATTTGCACTAGAAATAAAACTTAAAAAGCTTGTGATAGGGCTAATTATAGCGCATCCGAGGAACGTATACAATTTTTTTTTTCATTCGTTTTTTTTTGAGTCATCAATATTTTTTTAATGGAAACCTATGTTTTTTATTTTACATTTGAATAGAGTTTTTTATTCTGTTTTCAACGTTGTCAAATACTTATTAGGTGAGATGCATTAAAAGGGCGCTAAAGTTCAAATTAGTAAAATTTCAAAAAATTAACAGAACTGTCTAATGTTATCGGAAGTTAACAAAAAACTATAGAGATACCAATACAATGTTGACAAGTACTGAATTGGTACAAAATAATTGTGTCTGAACTGTTTTTCTCTATTAAATAATAAATGAACTTCTAAATAATAATATCTGGTTGCAACAGGATCGTGCTCCAACACACTAAGCCCGGTACGGCGTTATTTGGACGTGAAGTGTTCCTAAGAAGATAGCTAGGAAGAAGAGGTCCAATAGAATGGCAGGCTAGACCCCAGATCGAACCCCATTAGATTTTTTCTATGGAGGCACTTAAAAAGCAAGGTGTATAAAAACCGAGCCAACAATTTGGATGATCTTGAAGGAAGAATTCGACATGAGTGCAGTTTAATAACTCCCTAAACCATTCAAAACGTATTGGGTGCTTTTTATAATCGTCTTGGATTTTGTCCGATGATGCAGGGTCATCAGTTTGAACAATAATTTGGTGTAATATCTTTAATTTATAACTCTCACATCAATAGTCTTTTTGTTAATTTTTTAGCCCTACTTTGAAATTTAGGGTTGTTTTCTTATTTTTTGTCATTCATTGCTTTTGGGAACTTTGTTTTGTTTGAATTTCTATCGTTTCTCCTTAAATTGTGTTAAAATTAGACAGCTTTGTTAATTTTTTGAAATTTCACTAATTTGAAATTTAGTGTCGTTTTTATTTATTTTTTCCTTATGTAACCTATTGAGTATTTGAAAATCAAAGACATAGGTTGCCATTAAAAAAATATTGATGACAAAAAAAAGTAATGAAAAAAAATTATTATACGTTCGTCGGATGCGCTATAGTTGGCCCTACCACATGCTTTTCAAGTTTTATTTCTAGCGCAAATACTAACGGAGTAACCGAATTTATTCCTTACTTAATTTCCACACTGTATATAAAAATGAATCCCTATTTTCCTTGGTCACGCCATCACTTGAGAACGGCTGGACCAATTTAGCAAATTTTTTTCTTGAAGTATTTCTTTAAGTTCGAGGAAGGTTCTTATAAAGTAAAACATGGGCAGGGGGCCTCAAGGGTCCCCCTTGGGTTTATAACTTAAGAACGGCTGGACCGATTTTTATGATCTTTGAGTTGTTGGATTTGTCTCCACCCCCCAATAGCAAAATAACTAAATGCCCGTCCAATGGTATCTGCAATGATATTCCTCATTTCTATTCGAATTCGATTCTTGAGATCGTCCAAATTGTTTGGTCCATTAGTGTAGACCCCGCCAAAGATATGCATCTTCCCTCCAAAATGTTGTCAAGAAACGTTCTCACTTTCAAGCCAAAATGCGGAGGTGGTCCATATTGTTAGGACCAAATTCGTTCGTTGGGCACATCACCACCTTCGTGGTTTGGAAATATAGCTGTAAGAGCGAGAACACACTCAAAACGTAAGAATTCTAGAATTCTAAATAGCGTTAAAGTTTCTTCAAAAAATAGGGTACTATCTGATAAGGCCTAGTATCTCTGTACACATTTATTTTGGTGCGACTAGTACCGACAATTATGGCGATTTACTGTTCCGTTCAAAGTAAGGGTAGTTTCATTGGAAAAAGGAATATTATTTACAAAATTGGGTGTTCCATCACAACGTCACATCAACTGTTCGCAAAAGTCTAGCTCCGGTCGGGATCTTCTTCATTTAATTCATGTATTAACTGCACCTAGTACGGATGGTATTTTTCTTTTACAAACAATGTGATAACGAATGATTGTGTCGACCTTATTCGAGTTTTTAAATCAAGTTGTCTGACAAATATGCGGTGTTTCTTTGATTCTGAGTAAAATATTTCATTTAGTCTCTTGAGGTACATACAGGAGGTCGCCCTCGTCTAGGTACGTCTCGTACAGTCCCATTTTCAAAAAAATATACTCCACTTACTGTAGATCGGGCGATTGGGATTCTATCCGGATGTTGTTGATTAAATATAGCACAGCTTCACCATAACTTTTTATGTAAGGTAACAACTTTTTAACGTGAATTAACAGAATTATGAATTTTTTCGTTTACATAGAAGACTTCTTTATCCATTGTTGATGTAGTATTTATTTATGTAACTTTGCTCATATCTGTGTGTAGATAAATATGATGCGAATCCATACTATTACTAAAATTTTGGATGTACGATTAGATTTTGGATATTAACCATCTGAAACATTAAAACTAGTAGTAAGTTATGTGACGTAAAAAAAGTCGACAGTATAACCATCGGTAATTAAACAATACATAATTCTCAAGTATTGTTAAAAAATAACAATTACATTTAATTCAAAATAATAAATACATCGTTCTATTCTTCTGTTTATTAGAACTTCGAGTCTGTAATTAATTTTCACTTCAAAGCAAGACCGTTTAATTTACTAAGGACCTTCATGTCACCATTAACTATCCCGAGGAACCTATTACTCCATATATTAATTGGGAAGAGATGATGAATATAAGGCCAACGCAAGAGCCCAGTGTAGTAAAACAATGTTCTTAGCTTTAAGGTCCTAACTACGCTAAGCTTCTTGATCTTGTAAAAATTTGAGGAACGTTTTAGATGGGCATAATTAAACAAACTTTTAATCAAGTGAATTACGTTAAATCTGTCAGTCAATAGCCCATAGTATATCTACTTGAAGATTCAAATCCCGAATGAGATAAATTAATTCTATTATTAACTATAAAACAATCAAAGTGGCAAAATTGGATCATCTACAAAGTATCTGATCCTAGCATGCCAAACTAATGCATTATGTATTTAGTTTATCCAATTTACCGAATTAGTACTGTGATGCACGTATGGTTAAGGAACATGAAACAAGTTTAAAATGAAGAGTGAAAATTAACACTGGTAAAGTGTTTAAGATATGTGAATTCTGATGTAGATACCTACTAATGAGTCAAAATCAAAGAGCTAAGCATTATCAAATTCATTTTTAAATAAAACAAATATATACAATCGATTATATACCTCATAATAAATTGAGCCAATAGCAATTACAGATTTTTCATAGTTACGATGTATATAAGTGAGGATACCCTTTACGACGGGATATATTCATTTCGGTGTTTCGGCTGGCTCCAACAATGAACTTTGCCATAGGAACGATTTTTTATTATTGTTAATAAACGTCAGAAAAAAAGTTCCGTCAAAATTTCCATCAAAATACCATTCGAGCATTGAAAATAATCTGATTACACTATCCTCGCCATTCGACGTATTCCGCGAAATACCACTCCAGCTGCGCTGTCGTGATATTTCGTCGGAATACGTCTCATGACTAGGAAGTTTAATCGATATTTTCTATGCTCTTGTGATATTATTACTGAATATAGAACCTCCTCCTTTTTTGAAGTCGGTTAAAAAGTTCATTGCAATATAACCATAATTTGTAATTATAGTGTCAGTGTTTTTATTCTTATTTTTATATATTGCTAAAAAAACATTTCGCACTTTCAACTACTTCGATCTATTCATTAAAATTGTGTCCATTTCAGTGCTTTCATCACAAAAGGAGTAAAAATGCCGTACAGACAAGAAATAATATTTACCGCTTAAGAATTCAAAACATGTGCAATTGATTACTTACGTTACTAGAGTTGGTAAACACCAGTGTTAGAAACCTAGAAGTCTTGAGTATGATGATGAAACTTTTATATAACTTTATAAAAGTAATTGAACCCTTTGGGAGAGTTATCAATTATAATTGAAAATTCTTACGTCCATTTTCATTTGTAAAGCTGTGCTTAGACTTGAGATTTGTATCAGTATGTTTTTGTCTGACAGCGTATATCAAGTGTACTTTGATTATACGGGGTGTCAATAACGCATTGGTTGTCAAATGATTAACGTCATTTAATTCAATTAATTCATGGAAGATACGGGACTCATCCGAGGCCCCGTAATCGGAATGAGTATAGTATGAGTAAGATCTCTAAGGCGCGCCTGAGGCTATAATGCTGTTTTCTTTGTGGCACGCGTTCAGTAAAGTAGACTAGTTAATTTGTGATGCCTTCAGAATTGAAAACATCTGAATACGAAACTGGTTTTGCGTCGCAAAAAACTTGTCTGTGGATACATTGTTTTTAAAAGTTTTATTGTTTTCAGTGCGTCTTAGTGTTAAACATTTTTTTCACTGTGTCTTAGTGTTTCTTTTGGGTGTTAAGTGTGCACATTCGAGTATTTATTCACGTGATGGTGTTATTTTATTTTATTTTATTTATTATATTCATCCAACTAGTGATAACACATAATGAATAAAAATACTGATAATAATAAAAACAAAAATGAGCTTTAAAAATAATACCAAAAAAAAAAATAAAGCCTGCTAATGCTTCCCAATACGAGCGAAAAATCACTCAGTGATTGAATTATAGTAGCCTCAACCTTAAATTGTCACGAATTTTTTATCGAATTTTTTATCGGAATCGAGACATTGCGGAACAAGGAAGTCGTAACCGATACCATATGGACTCGGTTTTGATTGTCTTGTTGCAACTGGTCGACTCGATTGCAAGACGGGGTTTCTGTACGGCGGCACGCGCCGTTCTTCAGACACGTATTTAATATTTTGTTATGAATTATTACTAGCTAAAGTGAGGTATTTGTTTTTATTTATTTGGTCCAGAATATGTTTTCTAAGGCTTGCACTTTTAATGTATTCTAAAGTTGAACAGTAAAATATGAATTTGTTACACGTACTGAGGGAAGTGATCAACTCAATTTACATTTTTGGCAATACGGTCCTGTCACCATTCCTTTCCATCTTCGCCGAAAAGTCGATCAAGAGTAGAATGTTTATTTCAGAACCAGTTTAGGACGTTCAT
Organism: Diaperis boleti; assembly: GCA_963583935.1. NCBI lineage: Eukaryota > Metazoa > Arthropoda > Insecta > Coleoptera > Tenebrionidae > Diaperis > Diaperis boleti. The sequence continues at coordinate 31,573,445 of OY757242.1, read as the reverse complement.
AAATAAGTTGGCCCTGCATAATTTCCCCTCCCAACCCCGTGACAATTTAAGCTTGAGGCTACTATACCTTGTCAAACTGGTTTAAAGCATAGACTTCGCTGGTCGTCTAGATAACTTCAGTGCACAATATCGTTTCGGGCAACTATACACTGGAATGAAAACTATTGGTAATAAAAAGCAATTCATTTAGTTCAGTAAATTTACAATGAAACGGAAATAGTACCCTCGCAGAGCGCTGCTCGTACTTACGAGCGGCCGCACCACCACTCTGGACCTGGTCTCACCAGATTGGTCTACCCCACCCCATCGAAGTATCACCCGTTGCGCAATCTGGACCCTACAAAACCCCGGACAACGCTACAGAAGGCATCTTCTTGTTAGATGCTTTCTTGGAGTAACATCTAACTAGACTCGATTACCAGGCTTTGCTCTGCAGCAGACGTAGTTAGTAGCTCTAAGGGGCCGTCCATTAATCACGTGAGGTGTTTTTCTGTTAATTTGTACTCCTCCCTCCCCCTTGATGAGATTTGGTGAACCCCCCCCCCCCTCACGTGAGATTTATTCCTTACAATTTTTAAATAATTAATTTTCAAGTATGTTCATGTATTTTACTAAATACCACCAAATACTGATGTGTGTTAATACAGTGTTAATACTGATGGAATGTAAAGGGGAAAAATAATAGTGCGTTTAAGGGACACTATAACAAATTTATTTAAATTACATAACAATAAAAATAGACTATCTTCCCTAATTGTTCACTCACTACATGGGCATGGGCGTTCTGTATTGTTCGTTGAACGACGGGGATTTCCACGAAAAGAGTCTGGTAAATAAATTGTGCATTGTCTCAATTCGGGGAATCCCATACATAGAAAATATTTATTACTGTCCATACTCGAAATTTTTATTGTAATAAAAAAACTTTTCAAAGTTTATCTCTATGGTTTGATAAATAAAGTTTGGAAAGTTTATTATTCGTGAAAGAAAGTGTTATAAGTGTTGTAAACCTACATGTTGAGGCCTCAACGACAGTGAAACAACGAGGGATAGAAACATTGATAAAAGACAAGAAGCACCTTCAACTTCAAGATTTTACTTCAGTGGGGGCTTACGAAAGATGCAGGAAAATATATTCGAAGGATAAGAAAAGTGACGGGGAAAACCTCAAGAGATGTAGACAGAGAGTCGTGACTTTTAATTTTAAGAAAAGATGTGTGATCTGTGGGGAAGACGCATCACAGGAATGTGTGGCCAAAGAAAGCAAAAAGCCACTGAAAAGGCGAGATACCGTATAGTGCGTGTCAACAATTGAGTTTAAAAATTGCTTCCTGGCTGCTCCTGAGTGGATGAAGATGAAGAGATGCTTCAAGGAATTCATCTAGAAAATTATCTGGTTGTGAAAATGATGTAGTCTTGGAAAGTCGCAAAATGTAAGTTTGCACTGAAATGAGAAAATTTCCCGGTTTCTAACTTTTGATTTCGGCTACACTACTGAACCGAATTTGAAGATTTATCTACTCATTTTACGGAGAATTTCAGCCTCTTTAATATTGAATTGCGTGTCATTTTCCGTTCGACGCACTATTTTCAAACTATAAGCAAAAGACTGAAAAAAGTGCAAAAATTAAATTCTTCTTGGGCTCCCATAAGTTAACCTCTGGGATGGTGCAAACTCAAATTTCATTTATTTAGGACCAAATGAAGGTATTGAAATTATTTCCAGCTTGCTGGGAATTAATTCCTCGAAATGGTTTTTTTGGATCTAATTTGACCGGCCTAAAAAGCTTAAAAAAAGTAAAATAAGTTAATTTTTTTTTATTTTCTATGTAATAATAATGTGTATTTTTTTAATTAAAAAGTTGACGTTAGATTTTCAACGACCCCCTGCTCCCTTTTACATGAGATTTGATGAGATTTCACTGGACCCCCCATTTTGAGCTCACGTAATTAATGGACGACCCCTTAGTAGTGTAACAAGTGAATAAAATTGAATTGCGGTGTTCATCTCGGAGTGAATTTCGATTTCTAACCCGACCGCGTCCCGACGGTTACAAAAATAATAATTTATAACTCAAGCTTATGATAAATTTAATTTAAAGCATGCATCGCAACGGTGGAGATGTGCACTTTGTTGTACATAAAAAATTAATGAAATATTCATTGCGACAGAAATCCTGGTTCACTGTATAGGAAATGTTTCTGAAAACTGTCCAAGACGCATTAAAATGTAAATATTTGGTTGTATTGTATCGATGTTAAAACAACAAGAAAAGCCAACATTTCGTTTAAAATGCAGGCGTCAAGTTTAGCGCTTAGTTTACTGGACCAAACATTTGCTATTTTGATCTTTGAGGGTTAAAAAAAAAACAATTCTCGTAGTTACTTTGCGATTATAATAAAAAGTAAATTATAGTAAAAAGTAATTTGAAATTACTACTGCAATGGTGTAGTAATTGCATGGTAAATACATGCAAATCTTATCATGATTGTATTCCACAAATCCATTTGAACAACCGTTGTACAAGCAATACGGAATGTCGCACTATGTTTTGAATATTGCCGTTCAAGTGGACAAATAGTAGATTATATTACAAGTGACAGAACTGCTTCATTGTCAGCGAGTGCGATAGCACGAGTTATACACATCTCACGAGCTTACAATAGCATTTCGGTCACGTGTGAGATACGTCGTTTTATGCCCGACGTGTAATTTCTTGTAAAACATTAAAAATAATAGAATAAAAATTTTGACTGTAGTGAGCGTTATTTTCAAAATAATATTGAAAATAACGTTCACTTTTTGAAAATAATGTCAAATGAATTGTAAAACGTAACGTCATAACAAATTTTTATACATGTACAACAGGACTTCAAACTATCATTTGTCTACAGCGATGAGGGTTACGAATTTCAAGTTTATTCATCTAGAGTGACGTATACCTGTCAGCCTACACGATCCTTTGAAGTATCAACGCTGGATATATTCAACCCAAGCCGTCGATTTAGATGAAATGCGTTTAGGTGTCTCCCGGAAAGGAGATCGTTTACCTCTCTGTATAGTCCAGGCAATGGTTATTAAAAAGGGGGTTTTGATCGCAAAAAGTCGGACAGAAATGGAATTTGGTAGGATGGTAGACATAGGTCTCTTGGTAGTACACTTGAGTTTGCGACCTCGGGGGGTTGCCGCTCTAGAGGAGGGGGGGTGAAAACTCTGCACCGCGACGCTTTTCGGAAAATAACGCTGTTGTTGTAAGTGCCATCGAAAAAAAGTTCAAATAAAATATGTAGATAACAAAATTGTACATAATTCTGGTTCTATTCATTTTTTGTTTGCGACCAACAGTTCCCGTTTTAGGGGGTTGATTTGCAAATTCCAACAAAATCAAATTTTCAGCGCGGATTACAACAAAAATCGACTTCACGTAATTCTGCAATATTTTTTTTTCTGAAAGAGCAATGTTTTCCGAGTTTGTGGATGTTTACAATCTCACCAAATCTAATTTCTCTCCCACCTTTTGCGAATAAAACCCCCTTTTTTGTACTCATTGCCTGGACTATAGACTATTTAGAAGAAATAATTTATACAGTTTAGAAATTTTGGTTATGAACTCCCAGCAGGCACCTGGGAAAAAAATCCGAAAGGTTCCCACTACCCCGGGGGGAGCTTCATCCACTTTAGCCCAAAAAAACCACTCCCAAACGTGACGTCATGAAGCCTTTCTGCCTTTTTCTCGTAAACGGCAACTCCAATGAGAAAATGTTATAGGAGTTATGTTCTCCATTAAATTCTGCATAAAAATGGTCTCATGAAGTTTTTGCCTATATCCCACCCACCGCTCATCAATGACGTTGGAAAATGGGTTTATTCAACTCTTGTTTATTATGTAGTCATAATAACGCGGATTTTGAATGGATTATGAGGTCTATAAAACACAAGACACACATTATAGAAATGTTGGCTTTTCTTGTTGTTTTAATATCGATACAATACAACCAAATATTTACATTTTAATGAGTCTTGGACAGTTTTCAGAAACATTTCCTATACAGTGAACCAGGATTTATGTCGCAATGAATATTTCATTAATTTTATGTACTACAAAGTGCACATCTCCACCGTTGCGATGCATGCTTCAAATTAAATTTATCATAAGCTTGCGTTATAATAGTAGTTTATTATACGAGTTCCTGTGTAAATTGGACGCTTTATGCCACAAGGGGTTTATAAAAGCACGAGTGAAGCGAGTGCTTTTGTAAACCCCTAGTGGCATAAAGCGTTCAATCTACACAGAAACGAGTGTAATACAACGTTTTATCGTTCGACACAACCCCGGAAAGCATTTAAGGGTGTCGTAAGAACCGAAAACACGCTCGCGTATTTTGGATAAGAAATGAAAACTATTGATTCAATTCATACAAAAGTGGCATAGTTAGATTCAGGAAACTTCATTCGAGTTCGTAGAGGGTATTTAAGATCTGGGAACAGCTGGTATTAGGAAAAACAAGGAGTTTAAAACACTGTATTTTGTGTTCAACTTTTATAATTTTTTACGCAAGTTTGAGAAAATTCATTTGTATTTGAGACCCCCGACGAACTCAAGAAACTAATAACCATTCTTGAAAAAAAAAAAAACATCAAAAACCAAGGCATATTTTTGACGTCTTATCCAAAATAAATGAACTGTGTAGATGCAATGTCTATCTGTGTTAGTCCAGGCACGAACCGACATTTTACCAAGTTCTGCCATGGTTCTGGCTCATTCTAGAGTGCCACACAAGCCAATCTAGTGTAGCTTCTTTACGTGAGGTGGCGCAATTATTCATAGTATCATAAACTATACGGCACACGTTATATGGACTGAATTCACATGGCAAAAACAGGGCAAAAATATTTCTGTCGGGTGATCGAACAAAAAGAGAAAGAAAATCTTTGAAGTTGACGACGCAGCATTTGATACATCTTAAATGGTCCATCTTACAAAATTGGTTGAAAGTTTTTAATAGAAGATTTGCTATCATCGCCGAATCAAGCGAGCCTCCGACCGAACCAAGGGGGCTCCGCCCTACCAAGGGGGCCACCGCCCAAACAAGGGGACCAAGTGGGCCACCGCCCAAACATGGGGGCCCAGGGGGGGCACCACCCAAACAAGGGGGCCCCTGCCGAACAGAGAGAGCCCCCACCACAGCAGAGGGTCCCCGCCCAAACAAGGGGCCCCGCCGAAACAAGAGGGCCCAAGGTAGCCCCCGCTGAATCAAAGAGGCCTCCGACCGAACCAAGAGGGCCCAACGGGGTCACCGTCCAAACAAGGGGGCCCAAGGGGTCACCGTCCAAACAAGGGGGCCCAAGGGGGGCACCGCCCAAACAAGGGGGCCCAAGTGAGTCCCCACCGAATCAAAGGGGCCCATGGGGGCCCCGCCGAATCAAGGGTGCTCAGGGGGACACCGTCCAACCATAACTACCAAAATGATTCGTAACGATTCGTACAATTTTTGGATTAATATTGACAGTGAAAATAACAGATGGCCTAATTTAATGGGTGTTGAGTCCATTTATGGTGTACCAATGGGCTACCATCGCCGAATCAAGGGAGCCTCCGACCGAACCAAGGGGGCTCCGCCCTACCAAGGGGGCCACCGCCCAAAACAGGCTGATTAAAATGTTTAACTGTTTTAGTTTTCTACAGTTGTAAAATGGGCACCCCATCCAGGGACATAGTGTATAATTTCTACTTTAGAACTAAACAAATTCAACTTTCGATTTCTGGATGTCGATAACCGAAGGGGCCCCCTCGGTGCCCCATGTTTCAAGTAGGCCCCCATGTTTCATGTGATCCCCTCAGGCCCCCAGTTTTTAGAAGGTCCCCTCAGGCCCCCATTTTTTAAGTGGGCCCCCTCGGGCCCCCATTCTTTGACGGGGGCACCTTGAGCCCTATGTTTCGACGGGAGCTCCCCGAGCCCTATGTTTTGACGGGGGCTCCTCGGGCCCCCTTATTTCAAGAAAACCACCTCGGTTCCCCACAATTTTTGACACTTTAACATTGATATTAGCTACGACGTGCCGAATGTTAACCGCATTTGTTTCATAGTAATTTTGACCAGATTTTTATTTAGACACCCGATATCATTATTATCTTCAATTGTGCATTCGATAATATTGATTGTACTCTGAATTTAGCACAAAATGCTGATCCAATGCCGATCTGACACATTCCAACTGGATATTTCAATGTCGTTATTGTAGAGAAATCTTCCCTTTCCGCTACTGGCCGCTAGACGGGGCCACTTCTCGGCAATTAAATTTGCGCCGCTCACCCCGCCTCGTCCCTACCACCAAACGCAGGAAAATTCGCCAACCTTAAATTGCTTAAAATCCAAAAAAATATTGTGACGTTTATCGGTCATTTTCATTATTTCATGACAGAGAGTGTTTACACAAGCGAAAATTTGAAAATTCTGACAGTGTCGAACGATAAATTATTAAAAAATTTAAATATATATCATTTATGACATTGACGTAATTTTGAATTAAATTTGACGTTTTCAAAGGGTTACACGATTTTTAAAAGATTTCTTTAAGGTAAGAACCCCTCTTGTAATTCATCAATTGTATCATTAATCTCTTGTTAAATTAGGGCTGATGATGGCAGAAGTGTTCTGCCGAAACATGTACCATTTATAATTTTACGCTGATTAAAGTTTGTGGAGTTCGACTTAGATATATTTAAATTTTTTAATTTAAATTTACTCCACTTGGATTTAAGAACATTCTTCTTGTTGATAAATTATTATTTTTGTAACCCTCGGGACGCGGTCGGGTTAGAAATCGAAACTAAGTCGGAGATGAGCACCGCAATTCAATTTTATTCACTTGTTACACTACTTTAGAGCTACTAACTAGGTCTGCTGCAGAGCAAAGCCTGGTAATCGAGTCTAGTTAGATGTTACTCCAAGAAAGCATCTAACAAGAAGATGCCTTCTGTAGCGTTGTCCGGGGTTTTGTAGGGTCCAGATTTCGCAACGGGTGATACTACTTACTTTGCCTATATCCACCCACCGCTCATCAATGACGTTGGAAAATGAGTTTATTCAACTCTTGTTTATTATGTAATCATAATATAATAAGCCGATTTTGAATGGATTATGAGGTCTAGAAGACACATGTGAGTTCAGAAAAAATTATTCAACGGTTTTCTAATTTGTCATAGCAACCAGTTCATAAGTCAACAGTTTTGAACGTCAAATGAACGTCAAAATTTTTTGGATTTTGATGAATGTTCAAAAACTGTTACAGAAGGGGGTGTTGGATAATCGCCGCAAAAGACGGGGGTTGCCTTCACGCTGAAAACTAATAGCTATTTATTACACACGTGTCTTAATAGCAAATAAGTCACTCAAGAAAAATTAGCCACGAGAGCTTGCTTTCTTTCGTGACTTATTTGCCTTTATAAGACACTAGTATAATAAATAGCTATTAGTTTTCAGCGTGAAGGCAACCCCCGTCTTTTGCGGCGATTATCTCGAAAACCACTAGTGGGAGCAAAAAAATGTTTTTTTAAGTTCCATATTGAATAAAACATTTGCAATAAATTGTTATTGGTCAAGAAATGGGGACTAATTTTTGCCTTTGCGCTGAAAACTATACTTACTTTCCAATGTCATTGATGAGCGGTGGGTGGCAAAAACTTCATGAGACCAATTTTATGCAGAATTGAATGGAGAACATAACTCCTATAACATTTTCTCATCGGAGTTACCGTTTACGAGAAAAAGGCAGAAAGGCTTCATGACGTGACGTTCGGGAGCGGTTTTTTGAGCAAAAGTGGATGAAACTCCTCCCGGGGGAGTGATAACTCTTCGGATTTTTATTTGGGTGCTTGATGGGAGTTCATAACCAAAATTTCTAAGCTTTATAAATTATTTCTTCGAAAAATAATAATTTGCTTGGACTAGATATTCATCGGCACATATCTCGAGAACGATTCAACCTAGTAGCTCTTTAGGGAGTGATTTTTGTTGGAAATTTTATCAGCTTTAATCTTTGTTCCAATAATTTCTTACGTAGGACGCATAGTTTTCAAGTTATAAACGAAAAACCGATAAAAGTCATAATTTTTCGACTTTGAACCTTTTTTGGATTAGGGAGAAGCACACTTAAAAAAATCATATGTTTTGTAATATGCAACCAAATCCATCAAATGAGTCATCCACAAACTCGGAAAATATTGCTCTTTCAGAAAAAAAAATGCTGAATTATTGGAAGTCGTTATTCGTTGTAATCCGCGCTGAAAATTAGATTTTGTTGAAATTTGCAAATCAGTCCCCAGCTTTGGCGCCGCGTAGAACGGAAACTGTTGGTCGCAAACAAAAAAATCAATAGAACTAAAATTATGCACAATTTTGTTCTCAACATATTTGATTTGAACTTTTTTTCGATAGCACTTACAACGGCGCTATTTTCTGAAAAGCGTCGCGGTGCAGAGTTTTCACCCCCCCACACCTCGAGCGGCAACCTCCACGAGGTCGCAAACTTAGGTGTACTATCAGGAGACCTATGTCTACCATAACACCAAACTTCATATCTGTCTGACCTTTTGCGATCAAAAATCCCCCATTGCCTGGACTACTATAGAAAAAAGGAGATGTTATTTGGCGCTCCATTGAGCAGAGAAATTGTGTTGCCTCTCTATTTTCTTGCGTCCAGGTTTGTACCTGGTTGTGCTTCCCACAGTGTAGACCGTAGTCCCGGTGACCCCTTCCGCAGTCGTCATAGAAGACAATGTGCAAATCGGCGTTTTATTTAAATCTGACTAAAATTCAAGTTAGTAAGCTTAATAAGTTTGTTGTTTCAATTGCCTGTGAATTTAAATCGACATATTAGCGTGTCCTTGCTGAATTTAGAAGGATTCTTGTCTCCACTGAAAGCTACCTGAAGGTTGTGCAGCCTCCATATCTGTGATAGAACTATTTTGTTGTTTTTAGAAACAAAATTTATAAACAGTAAAAAAATAAAGAAAGGGGCATTTCGGGTCCGCGCCGTAGATTTTTTTTGAAAACGTCATGATAAAATCATAACAAATCGCTATCGGCGATGTGAGAATGTCAAGTTTTCGACGCTGCCGTATTTGTTGCGCCCTCGACTTTATTGTTTTCTCGGACACGAGCTTAATTTCTTCTAACTTCCGTTTTCTATAATTCCGAGCATATTGACACCTTTATTTTTTTAATTTTCAATTTAATCGATCTTTAGTTATATTCCGACGAATATTTTTATTATTTCACTTTGGATCCTTGTAGTGCTTCGCTTGCTCTTTAAAACGACACTTTAATCACCGTCCTAGCTGCACTCGTTTTCACGCTACACTAATTTATAGCTTCACACAACGCTAATTCAAAACAATCGCGAATATGCACTTACACTAGTCGGATGAATTCACAGGCAAAACAAATTAATCCACGACGAACTTTTTTTAATTTTCCTTGAGCTTTCCGGACATCCGATTATCTTTTACTTTTTCTTTTCTTTCTTTCTTTTTATTTATAAATCATACTGGTCAGTGACAGCCCTTTTTCAATATATATATATCGTTACGTAGGAACCACAAAATTATTAGGAATTACGTTTCAATCAACATTATTGGAGGCATCTCATTGGTCAAATTTATCGACTTGCTGCTCGTAAACTATTGCTCTGTGGCATGTTATATAAACGGTTTGGGTATTGGTAGGATCCCTATTATACCATCTTGAGAAGTTTGTGCGAACCTTTTGATACACCTTGTATGTATAGCGTCCTTCACGATAATTCGTTAGAGCAGAAACAATGAAAAAAAAAAATAGTCGTAGTTTACATTACATTTATTTTCCATTTCCTAAAATTATTCTAGCAGCTCTGGTGGTAAAGTGAGTAAATTATTTTTTTCACTACTAGCTGTAGAATGTACGATTATATAGTCTGTAGAGGAGGTGTGAAGTTGTTTTTCTTTCCTAGTAGTAATTTTTTCATTATTGACCAGTAGTTGGATTGGGCAGAGACCGGATTTGATGCAAAATGCATATCGTTTATTATTATTTTATCTACTTACTTAACAACAGCGCCCTTCGATTTTCACAAATTGCACCAGTTGCAAATATTAGACATTAATTAACTGCAAAAAAAACCGAAGTTAAATTATTACAAAAGCACATGTATGCATTGTGCAGGTTTTCACGAACATCCGGTCTCTGACGGAGAAATGTCAGAGAAAAAATACATAACCTTTATTTTTGATAAAAAGCGTCTAGCGGGTGCCAGTCACAGTTGATCCTGTCCAAATTTCGAGTTTCACGTACAGGAAAATATGACCTTCTTGGAGTAGGATTCTTTAAGGGGTTGAGCGCGAAGCGCTAGCCAAAATTTGCAATGATCCACGGAAAAAACAAATGTTCACAGACGGCAACGTCTATTCAGGATTAACTGTGAACTGGCACCCGCTAGACGATTGTATTTTTGTTGCTTTATTTATTTAACGATTTAAGCTGCTAGTAGTGAAAAAAATAATATATAAACCACGGTAGAGAAGCCCTTTCTCAGCTTCGCAACTTAATTCCCTCGATGCTTCGCATCTCGGGAATTAATACTGCTTAACTGAGAAAAATTACTTCTCTACCTTGGTTTATAATATACTATTTTTCACTACTAGCTGTAAAATATACCATTATGTTATTTGTTTTTCTTTCCTAGTACATAGTTAATAATCGTTTCATTATTGACTAGAAGTTAATAATGAAGAGACCGGATTTCATGCAAAATGCATATCTAATAAATGTGGGAATACCTGACTTAAGGTAAGGCTTCATGAAAAAAATCTCTTCCTTAAAATTTGGCAGAATATTCGTGAAATTGTTTATGCAATTATAATTACAAGAATTGATATGATATATAGGAAGTGAAAAAAATAACATATAAACCACGGTAGAGAAGTCTTTTCTCAGCTTCGCAACTTAACGACTTCTCTCGACATGCTTTTTCCTCTCTGAAAAGCCGGTAAAATTGGATTGGAAAATAGTGTATGATAAAAAAGATTTTTTTCGTAATAAATGAATAAGTTTAACTTATATCTTACTTGCAATTTATATATAAATATAGACATATAAATTGTAGGTTGGTTTTAGTTATCCAGCATACTTCTTCATTGTTATAATATACTACATTTGATACATTTCTATCAGAGGCATCCTTAATACACATTATAAATTCATCTAAGAAGATATAATACAACAAAATGATATTCGTACAACAACTTGCAACCACTTAATAATTCGTTTATGGAAAGCTGATTTTGTTTCTAATCCGAAATATTAATTCAAAGTCTGGGTTTTAAACCCCACAAATATTTGAGTTTCTTCTTAAATAAGTGCCTTGCTAATGACGTTGCCACAAAGTAATGAATAATGGTGGTCGTCAGAAAACAGAAAATTTATCGATCTACTAGTCATTTCTAGATTTAAAACATCAGCAAAGGCTTACATATTTTCGTTGGAAGATAAACAAATTGTTTGGACTAATAATTATAATTTTTGGAAGTTAATCTATACATAAATAATAAAAGTATAGCAGGGTCGAATTATGTACAGAGTGATCATAAAGTTCCGCACAAAATTCATAATTTATAATTTTATAATATATTAGCTGACCTGGTGAACTTCGTATCACCTACAATCGCGTTCTATTAAAACTAATCCGAAGTAGCGATTCAAGAAGAAATTACAGTTTTGTATATCGTGTGATAGGTTCATCACGAACGCCATCTATTAAAAGCAATCCGAAGTAGCGATTCAAGAAGAAATGACAGTTTTGTATATCGTCTGATAGTTCCACCACAAACACCATCTATTTATTAAAAATAATCCGAAGTAGCGATTCCCATACAAAATTACCTATTTTAAATTTTTCGATTTTTCAGCTGAACTTTAGGGTTGAAACCCAAGTGGGCGCCCTTGGCGCCCACGGCGCCCCTGGCGCCCCTGGCCCCCCATGTCCATGTTTTAATAGTTATTCTGCTATTCGGGGCGGAGACAAATCAATCGAATCTAATATGATAAAAGCCCTTCTTGAGTTATAAACCCAAGTGGACCCCCATGTCCATGTGAAAAATACTTTACGACCTATTCTCATACCTTCCAAATATAAAAAAATCATAAAAATCGGTCAAGCCGAAAAATCGGTCCAGCCGAAGGGTGTCCCCTGGGTCCCCATGTCCAGGTGAAAAATAGTTTTAAACCAACCCTGTATTATAACGAAAATAAAACAAAAAAATTATGCAATTCGCTAAAGCCGAATCTAAAAAACAAAAAAAAGTTGGGGTACTTCAAAAACAAATGACGTCATCATCAAAATTTTTATGTTAAAAGATGGCAATTTGAAAACAAAAATCGACCGGTTCGAGCGATTTTCGCAAAAGCATTACATAACTAAATTATGAATTTTGTGCGGATGTTTATGATCACTCTGTACATTAGACAAAAATAAGAAAAACCTATCAGGGACCATTTAGAAACAGGGAAAGCCAATGGTACCTACGAAACAATTTTTGTCCGCCTGTGTTCCGCGCATCATGCAAGTTTTGACTAATAAAAATATCTACAAGAACTAGAAAGAAAAAGTTGACGTTGGCATTTAAAAAAATTGATGATGACGTCACTGTGCAAAAACGGCTGGTTACAAAAAATACATTATTCCGTCAAAAAATGTCATTATAAAAAGTAAAATTGACCTGCCTGAGAATTTTTCGCGTCCGAAAGACTTTTATGTTCCTACTTTCGGCATTCACGCCTGTTTTAGGCGGTATTTTCTTCGGTCTTTATAAGATAGCTAATTATGTAAGGTTTTGTAATTAGGATTATTGTGAGATTAAAACTTAGCAAACCTAAACCAATGATGTCAGAGTGTGGAACGTGGATTTCCCTACCATAACAATATTAGAAATGCCCTCTGTGATGGATTGGGATAGTTGAGTGTGGATGAATATTTCATATGGGTTTTTCAATCGTTGGTAGTTAGTAGGTTACTATTAAATTTTTGCAATTTAACCAATCAAATTGCTGCATTTTTAGTTTAACTAGAGGTTTAACTTTAATGAACGATTGAAAAACCGGTCCTAAATGAAATTTCAGAATTTACTATATTGTTCGTAATTAGATTGTGTCCTCTCAGAGGTTTATTGCAAATAAATAAAAATTTTAATTTTATTTTTTATCGGATACGTTGATAAGTGGTTGACAAATCGTCTCAACACCAAAGCGTCAAAGTGACAAAAAAGCATAAACTACACACATATTTTCAAAATATATGTAATAATAGAAAAATAATGTCCAAGATTTTCTGCCCGCGACTGTATAAGTTACACATAATATATATTTACATGTTATTGACTCTACAAGTATCGATCAGACTAATACTATTATTTCTGCGAGCTAGACGAAATCAATAGGATCGTGTCACATAAAGTCAAAGGCAGTTACCCTCGCGTCGATGTCTAGTCTAGTCGATCTCTTAGTATTCGGCTCCTAATTTGTCGAGAAATTTGTAGGCCAAATCTGGACTCATGAATATACAAAACGGAGTTCCATTCCACATTCAATTATCCCTCTTACATACCCTCTTATCAGTAATGCAGTTGCAGCCGGATGATTCAAACCCTCGTTAGAGATCTGCTCCGCGTTGTTGTTTCTAATATAGGCATCTCATTTGTTACGCATATGTTACGTGTTGGTCCACTTAATCCCGGGTTAAAAAAAGACGAACCACAAATTTCATGTGGCATTTTTTGTTCTCTCAGTTTACCATAAAAACCATAACCCACAAAGTTTTTAAGTATTAAGTAATGTAAAATTAGAGGTTGAATGCTTTTGAATTCGTATGCGAAAGGTCGTTGAGGGGAGTGGATTTGGACGCGGTGCGCTTATCCTTAGAAACAAAAACATGCAGAAATAAAATTTGGTGTGAACGGAATTGTATCAATCAATTAGCACAGAGATTATGGCAAGTACAAAAACAAATATAGAAAATCCATCCAGTAATGAAAATTCAATCAACCCATTTACAGAAACAACACGATCGACGAGAACACCTCTACCGAGAGAAAGATCAGGGAGTATTACAACTCTATCTAAAAACAAAAACACTAAAACAGTCTGCTCTCAATTTAACACAAAAATGAAACAAAGCTCAACAGTTGACGAAATCACAGAATTAACACATCTTCTTGAAAACGACAGAAAACCGTCAGGCTTGAAGCGACATTCAAAATTGCAGAGCTAACAAAAAGCACAAAGAAACTGCTGCAACAAAATCAGCCAATCTCTAATATGGGAAATCAAAACAAAAATAATGGAACTGAGGTCGACTATCATACAGACACGGAAATGGAGAATAGTCCTGAAAAATATGTCGAGGTCCAGTCGCTACTTCTACGCTACAAGAAGCAGACTGCATGTCTGATACGACCGAATGGGTGCGCGCAAATATTCGCAAAGAAAAAGAAAAACAGCAAATGAAATACCAGTAAAGGTTACCTACGATAAACAGAACTCAGATCAAGAGCGCAGAGAAACCCAAGTGGATCATAAGCCGCCCCCAATATCTTCAATAGTCTCTTTCTCTCCTCATAGAAAATTCCACACCTTTTTCCTCCCCCTTCCAAAAAATTCCTACCTATTCTCCCTCTCTTCATTTCCGCACCTAAACCTCGCCATCATTTTTTTTCTTTCCCACTCTCCCTCTCCAAATACTTCGGTCCTTCCTCTTTCGCTCAGTGCTACATTTACCCCCATGCCTCTTTCTCTTAATCTGCCTTTCCTCGCGTATCCTTTCCTCTGGTAAGATTTATCCCTCTCGTTCCCCCCTGCTTCTTTTTTCTCCTGTACTCATTCAGGGTCCTGCATCCTCCCCTTGCTTCCATCCTGTATTAGAACCTGTATTACTATTAGAACTGTCGAAAGCCGCCTTAAAGTCTACAAATTAATAATGCATGCACAATCTCCCCTTTCTTCTTTAGTTCACTCTTTGTCAAATGGTCCAGGATGTATACATTATCCGTCCGTCGCTATGCAACACTTACCGGACAGTTTTAGAGCCGGTAAGTGTCGCTAGGCAACACTTACAGGACAGTTTCATTTTTATAAATAAAATCTGACATTTTCAAAAAATTTATTAGAAACGCAAACATAAATTTAGCCTTAAATTATGTATTGGGAATATTAATATGTAACGTAATTGAACAATTTCTATTGCCCGTGACACTAATTCCGGGGTTCTTGCTCGATGCCGAGGTAGAAACGTTCAATTGCTTCTGCTGCAGAACTTCAACGAAGTTTTCCCCACCTTGTATCAAGCGGGCAATCTTTACTTTCCCTTCTACTGCGTCTTCTGCTACTGATGAGCTTTTCCATGCCCCATGACGCTTTAACACCGACACATCTGCACCTGCATTTGCAAGTAAAGTTGCGGACGTCCGACGGAAACAGTGTCCTGTGTACCTCTCAGGATGTTGCAACTTTAGATATTCGGCAATCTTCCTTGGTATGCTCCCAATGCTGTAAATTCCCACCCTTTGAGAAATACATTTTCCTTGGCGGTATCCAACAAATAACATCTTTTCTTGCAAACTTTTCGGACGTAGAGCGGTGTACTTTCGAAACATCTCCAAAAAATTGATACCCCCCCGCTTCATTTATGACGGAGAATATTCTTCTCACATTGGTTTTAGTATGAGGAATTGTAATTATCAACTGATTTCCAGTGTCTTGTATGTCATCAATAGTCATAAAATATAATTCCTCACGTCGACAACCCCCTGCAATTCCTAGCATTACAACCACCTACGAAAAATAGCAAATTCAATTCTTCAATCGATATTAATTATTACGCATACCTTTGCCAAGAGATATTCTCTGTCAGGGGCTTCTTTTAAAAATCGATTTACTTCCTCCCTGGTGAGGTTTTTAGACTGTGTTGGTTGGTATCCAACGGTGCATTTTTTTAAGAACGCTATTACTTTGCTAAATTTGGCTATGTTTATATTTTCTTGAACAAGGATCATCGATTTTAACATGGAGTACCTAGTCCATAATGATGAACTGCTTCCTTTTTTGGACTGTAAATAATTTAGTTAGTATGATTACCCAGAAGGAAAGATCTTAATTAAAAAACTGCGTCCAAAAAATATGCCAACATGACATTCTCCTCTATTTGTTTCACCTTATGCTCTTTCTTCCACTGGCAAAACACTTGGTATTCTTTTGCATACCTCGCTGCCGACTTCGCAGGAATTAATCTTTCACTCGCTTCATGCGATTTCGACATTATTATGTCGGGAACAGCAGAAGAATCCGCAACGTTTGTGGCGTTCATTTTAAAGTAAAAAATATTGAATGTAAACAAACAATAGCAACCGTACATATAGCAACTACTGCCGTTGCCACAGGAAAAACGTGATGCGATTTTCACAAAATAATGTGATTTTTTGATTTTTGAAATCAAATAATGAAGAACGGGCTTACAGTATGAAATAAAATACATAACGATACACGTCCGGTACTTACTTGTAACTCGTTTAGACATTCTTGACTCGGCTCCTAACGTCGCCTCGTCCATAATGTCTAACTCCTTACAAGTAACCTACCGGACTTGTAACGTTAAATACTATTGATATCAAAGATTTGACACCTAGAGAAGTTAAATAGAAGTTGGATTCCACGTTAGGTGAATCTTCTCCATCGTTCAGCATGGTTAAAGTGTATGGCTTGGGCGTACAAGCACTAAAGATGCACCACGTCCTGGAAAGCCGAAAACTGCTACTTCTGCTGAAATGGTAGAGAAAGTTCACAGTACGGTACTGCAAGATCGTAGATTAAAATTGGATGACGTAGCAGAGATTGTAGGGATCTCAAAAGGGCGGACACATCATATCCTTGATGAAGTTTTGGGCATGAGAAAATTTGCGAAGATGGGTGCCGTGACTGCTTACCCCAGAACAAAAACTTACCCGAAAAATCACATCTAAGAATATTTGGAACGGTTTCAGCGCAATCCAACGGATTTGGTGCGGCGATTCATAACAGTGGATGAAACGTGAATACACCACTATACACAAGAGACCAAACAGTAATCCAAACAATGGACAGCAAAGGGTGAATCGGCTCCGAAAAGGGAGAAAACAGTTCTTTTGGCTGGAATGGTTATGGCGACCGTTTTCTGGAACGCGAAAGGAATTCTTTTGGTTGATTACCTTAAAAAAAGGAAAAACAATAAATAGTCAATACTATTGGAGTAGCTCTAGCACAAAATTCAAGAAAAAAGACCCGGTTTAGCCAAAAAGAAAATCTTGTTTCATCAGGACAACGCACCATGTCCCAAATCGGTTATCGTGATGGCTAAAATTAATCAGCTGGACTTTGAACCGGTACCCCACGCACCCTACTCACCTGACTTGACTCCCTCGGACTTCAGCCTATTCTCTATCTTAAAAATAATTCACGCGGGAAAGAGATATTCTTCAAACTTTGAAGTGATTGAAGCGACAAACTGCGATTTTGAAGAGTTGCAAGAATCTGCCTACAGGGATGGGATAAAGAGTTTGGAACATCGATGGACCAAGTGCATTCAACTAGAAGGAGATTATGTTGAAAAATAAAAACAAATTTATTATTCTAAATTACTGCTTTCATTGTTAGGCCGCGAATTAATCAACCCACCCTCGTATATATCTCATCATCCTTTTAGCCGAGTTATTCCACAGTAGTTTTATACCTTACCTATAGGACATGACCCTATCTCTTTACCCTACTGGTAGTCCCTCTCCTCTCCACAGCCTATTCATTACCTCAACCAGTCTCTCTAGCACTCTTCTCGTCCCATACTTCCACGATTCGTTCTGTACTTTATCCCTCCCCGGCACTTTCTTCTTCCTCAGTTTCTCCACTTGCCTCTCCACCTCTTCCAGCCTCATTTGTTCTCCTTCTCCTCAGCAGCCTCATGAAGTATTCCTCAAACTCGTTCATCGCTATCTTTTCATTCACTATTTCTCTATTGATATAGTTCCACACCTACCTCAATCTGTTCTTTTAGAAAGCCCCTTCTGTTCGCTTTCGTCTGTTCCCATTCTCTTAACTCCTTTATTGTCTCCTTATTCCGTGGTTCACATTCTTTGTCCCACCATTCATTTTTCTTCCTTACTCCTCCAATTTACCTTTTTGTAGCTGCTCCTTCTAATACACTGGCGAAACAAATTAACGCTTCACTTTTAAAATTTTAGTGTAAAGTAAAATACATTTTTATTTTGTTATTTGAACCATACATTTGATATGTCCTAGGTGTAACCGAATATTTACCACCTAAAGAAAATTACAAAAACCAAAATCAATAACACTGCAAATGAAAAAAATCAAACTCATTAGAACGAAACTTAAGTAAGAAAACCTAGTATTTAGTATTTCCTCCTCTTGCATGCATTACTGCTTTGCAGCGACGACCCATACTGGAAATTAAGGTTCTAATTTCAGCCTGGTCAATACCATCCCAAATTTGTTTTAGTCTTTGACGAAGCTGTTCTTGGTTAACAGTTGGACGAGAAAGTGTTTTAAGCTGCCTCCCTATGTTGTCCCAGAGGTGTTCAATCGGGTTAAGGTCGGGACTTCTGGCTGGCCATTGCATCGTGCGTACATTGACTTCAACAAGATTACTCTTGCACAATTCGAGCAGTGTGTGGTTTAGCATTATCGTGCATGAAAATGAAATTATCTCCTCCAAACGGCGCAATAGGCATTACATGAGGTTCTAAAATGCTCTGAATATAAGATGCTGCCGTAATGCTGCCTCTGAGTATTACCACCAATTCTGTGCGAGCCTCCAAAGAGATACTTCCCCAGACCATAACAGACCCTCCGTCAAACATAACAGTGGGAGCAATGTTACAGGGGGCATAACGGTCACCTGGCCGTCCATACACACGCATTCGTCTGTTACTTTTTCGTTTAAATTTTGTGGGCGCGTTGATAAAATATAGATCTTTGCAGCTACAGAGCGGTTTTTTGAAATTTGTAAATTAAAAAAATCCATTAAATTCACCGTTGACATTGAAATCAATTCCCAAATCCCCTTTTTAGACTTGTTAATCACTAGAAATAATAATACTTTTAAATTTGACATTTATAGAAAACCTAGTATCACAGATTGCGTAATACCTTTTGACTCTTGTCACCCTGTTTCCCATAAATTTGCAGCTTTTCATTCCTTTTTCCACGGATTATTTTCTATACCACTATCAGATTCATGTTTTCAAACAGAACTTAATAACATTAAACAAATCGCTTCAAATAATGGATATTCTTTAAAAACTATAAATAAATTATACTATAGATACTGTAACAAATTCAAATACACACACTACTTGGTTAAAAATCCTTCAGAAACAATTTCCTTTTCAAATTCATTAACATATTTTGGCGTCGTCTCAGAGAAATGTTCTAAAATACTTAAGAAAAACGGTTTTAAAGTTTCATTTAAAACAGATAACAACTTATCCAGATTTTTTATTAAAAATAAAGATCCATTAGATTACAAATCATCATCAGGTGTATACAAATTAAGCTGCTCTACTTGTGAGTCATTCTACATAGGTCAGACAGGTCGCAAAATATCAGACCGTATTAAAGAACATTTCAGGCACATCTATAACAACACAGATCTTGATCCTCCACCATCAACACCTTCTTCTTTCGCCAATCATATATTAATAACGAAACATAGTTTTTCACCATCAAATTCCAAATTGATTCATAAATGCAATAAAGGCCGGAAATTAGATTTTCTCGAGACTTTGGAAATAAGGAAAGCCTTGAAACTGGAAAACAGATCTTGTTTAAATGAACAGAATAACTTCAATAATCCCATTATTAATTCACTATTTTAATTTTTCACTCAAACAAACTTACCAGATTCTCTTTGATCCATTTTTAATTTTTACATTTATAAAATGTTGTTTTTACGAAATCTTTTAAAAATCATGTAATCCTTTGAAAACGTCAAATTTAATTCAAAATTACGTCAATGTCATAATTTTTTATATTCTTTAAGGTAAGAACCCCTCTTGTAATTCATCAATTGTATCATTAATCTCTTGTTAAATTAGGGCTGATGATGGCAGAAGTGTTCTGCCGAAACATGTACCATTAGTAATCTTACAGTTATTAAAGTTTGTGGAGTTCGACATAGATATATTTAAATTTTAATAAAAAAAAGGTATTGCGGGAAAATGTACTTCGACCGGCAGAAATGTACATCCCACTGAAGAACCCTCAGTGGGGCAAAGGGGAATAGCTAACTAAAATGACTGTAACTGAGAAAAGAAAAAAATAGCATTCAACAGTTTATCACATTACTCATAACTTGCATTTTTATTATTTGTATTATTTGTATTGCCTATTTTATTATATTATAAAATAAAATTATATTATTAAAATAGTACCTATTTTATTAGCTTGGTGAACAAAATTCCACTTTGCCCTAATGCATAAAAAATTAAAATAATAACTCAAACAAGTAGCTTATACAATTCTGATACAAAAATAAATGATAATAAAAATATTAACAAGAGATAATACTAATTAGGATGTAATAAACAAATGTTAAGTCAAATTCAATTTTTTCATAACAAAGAACAATAAATTTGTTACGAACACTAAGGATTTCTGACTTAAAAATTAAGCTTTGCGTCGGCCTAATTCGTAAATCACATATTATAAGTCCAAATTTGGTCAAATTGAGATTTTTGCATCATTTCTTAGTAGAAAATATAATCCGAGCAGTAACTTCACGTAACTCCAAAAAATTCCTAAGCTTGCATTGAAACAAATGAAATTTTCACACAAGTATGTAAATGGCGCTGGAATAAGACTTTCAAGAGTTTATCTGTTATTAAAACGTTTACAATCATTATAAACTATTGAAATTGTGCTAAATCAAAGGATGTAAGTTCAAGCAATAATTTTAAAAAGTAAAAATATAGTTTTTAGCGCCTATACTGAATAATTACGTTTTTGGACTTACGTGATTTGCGAATTAGGCCGACGTTTGATCTTCAACGTCTGGTAATGCAAAAATCATGCCTCTATATTTGAACAAGAATCAATTTGAACCAAATAAAATAGTCTACTGCACCGATATTGATAATTGTTTTTTTTTTTTTTTTTAATGAAAGACATTGACATTGAAAGTCATCGATTTAAATGAGCGTGAATCGTTTTAAGTGAGAAGTTGGACAACTGTAGCTAAATATAGGTATCTTAGCCCCTCCCCTGAGGATTTGTGAGCAAGTTGTGTGAGCAAGTTGTGTTTGGGTGCGGGGTGTGAAGAGTGTGAAATAGAGGACGAATGAAGCTGTGCAAAATACAATTCTTTTATCGCATAATTTTTCTTGCCGAAAAATGGGTTTACCAATCCCACAATATTTTCGTTTAACTGACCTGCGACGTTCTCAACAAATCAATCGAGAAACGGAAGATTTATTGTTTAATCAAATGTATGAAACGGCTAATAATGAACAACGTGCCGTTATTGATCATATACTTCAAGAGGTTTTTCAACACAATACTGGGAGTAATGTCTCGTACATTCCATGGTTTCGTACATTCCATGGTCTCCGTTTCTACATTAGCGAACAATTCAATCAGGAGCATCTTATACCGCACAATGATCAAGTGTTTACGCAAAACATTGTATATAAAGAAATTATTCCGTCTTAATTTTTTTAAATTATTCAGACAAGGCAAATTAAAAATTGTAATATGTAATATGGTAACCAGTCTTCATTCAACACTATTTACGTTTTTATTGGAGTAAGTAACATAAAGCTACATATTTTGGCAAGGATTGCTGGAATCGCACCTGCAGTTGCACAATTGTTTAGCTTTCAAACAAGCACATTATTTGGAATTGCACAGACTTTTTGAAGGCTGGCATTGGCATTTTGAAAATCCCTGACCTTAAAACATTGACTGAGAGGCTTCTCTTAATGAAATAGATTTTTCTTGAAGAATATCAATAAAATTAAAACTATGATACACACAGAACCACAATTTATTGAGACTGGAAACTATTTGCCCAACAACTGTTCCGTCATATACTATTTAACTAGTCAAATAGTATTTGCCTACAAAAAAGCTATTTTCCTAAAATGACTATTTGCCTGCGACATATCGTGCGATCATTTGCGATCGAGCCGTCAGGATTTATTCTCGCAGCGGTCGAGAAAAGTGCACATTAGATGTGCATCTATTCCGAATCCGCTGGTTGAACGGGGTTGCCCTTTTGCACTTTTGATGAAAACACTGTTTCACAGGTGTGGCACCACCTGGAAACCGTGAAAAAGAACTGAAAAGTCACTTTGCCACCTTTGACATTCAAATATTAAACCAAATTGTCAACAGTTAGTAGTGCCAACCTAATTTAAATTTCACAACCTACTCTAATTTATAATTTAAATGATCGAACGGTATATAAGTGCACCATTTGGCCTCTTTTGCAAAAAAGTATATTATACCCCATTGTTGAACTCAACAAACTCCTTCTCGTAGGCCTCGTTGGACTTCTTGGGCAATGTATCTAAAGTTGCTTTCTCGTGTTCACCTCACTGATATTTGCTGCCATTTTGCAAATGGTTTGGGGAGTTATTACACTGCACACATGTCGAATTCCTCCTTCAAGATCATTTAAATTCTTGGCTCGGTTTTGATACACCTTGTTTTTTAAGTGCCCCCATAGAAAAAAATCTGATGGGGTTCGATTTGGGAACCCAGCCTGCCATTCTATTGGACTTTCTTCTTCCATCTCTTCGTCCAAATAACGTCGCACCGGGCTTAGTGTGTTGGAGCACCATCCTGTTGCAACCAGATATTATTATTTAGAAGTTCATTTATTATTTAATAAAAAAAAAACAGTTCAGACACAATTATTTTGTACCAATTCAGAACTTGTCAACATTGTATTGGTATCTCGATGGTTTTTTCTTAAATTCTGATAACATTAGACAGTACTGTTAATTTTTTGAAATTATACTAATTTGAACTTTAGCGCCGTTTTAATTATTTTTTCCTTATCTAACCTATTAAGTATTTGACAACGTTGAAAACAGAATAAAAAACTCTATTCAAATGTAAAATAAAAAACATAGGTTGTTATTAAAAAAAATATTGATGACGTCATAACTGTCAAAAACACTAATGAAAAAAAATAGTATACGTTCCTCGGATGCGCTTTAATTAGCCCTATCACATGCTTTTTAAGTTCTATTTCTAGTGCAAATACTAACGGAGTTACTGAATTTATTTCTTACTTAATTTCCACACTGTATATTAATAATGAAATTCAAATTTCATTAATTTGTAAAAATCTCTATTTTAATTTTTTTTCTGGAACTCTTCGCTAGTGATTAGGTAACTATAAATTTGTAAATTATATAGAAATATTGGTACAATTTAGCAATTATTATCAATTAGTGATTATCTACTTAGGTAATAGCAATTAGTGTGGTATTGACAGTTCGATAAAGAGTGCTTACGTTGCAAACGCAATTAGTTTATTTATGCAAATAAACACTATTTTGTACTAACTAGTTTTAGGAGTACATAAATTAACAAATAGATCGATACAATTGATGAATAACATTTATGTATTAAAGTTCCATGCTAGCAATGCGTTTTAAAAAAATAGATTATGTGCTTTATGCATGTATTTTACACCTGCGATATCCATTACGACGTCCATTTCTAAAATTCCTTCCAGTTTAGAAGAAATTCTTACCAACCAGATGTAATACATCCAAACTAATTACAAAACTGAAGTAGAAAAAAACACGATAATGTTAGCAGCTCATCAACCATTTTATTACACTAATTTTGTTACGATGCACAAAATATACCCAAGCCTCCAGTAATTTCATTTACTCATTTAATGATGTTATACCTTTAACATAATTAAGTAAACAAGTAAAATTGTTCGAAAAATAAAAAGTACGAGCTCTCCCATGTTTAGGTACATGCATTAAAAATAAAGATCAAACTTTAGCAAAGCATGAAATAGAACACATTGTATTCATTCGATTTATCAGCGTCAGCATAAAAATAAAATTATCAAAATAAACCGTTGAAATGCGCAATTTCAATTAATGTTATGTTGGATTTGGTGACTTTACAAACAAACGCGGTTATCTGCTTTGAACGTGGACATCGGATATTACTAGTTACATATTGTGTTTGAAACCACGATGAAGCTGAAAATGTTAGTAAAACCATAATTTTTCTGTTTGGTCAAAAATGTTCAAGGAAGGCGAAAATATATATGTAGTATAGACCTTCTACTCCTTCGGTGATTAATGAGGCAGTAAAGACAGTAACATTAGGTTTTCTGCCTAAAGAATCTCGAAAAAATTATGGAATCGCATACAAGAACTTCATGGATTGGGGCTTGATCAACAATACGACTTCTTTTTCTGAAGATACTTTATTGGTCTACTTCAACTAGTCATCTACGTTGACCGAGTATTCCATATTGAGGAGCACCCTTAACCTCAAACATAATATCAACATTGAATCATACACAAAAATGCGAGACTTGTTGAAGAGGAAAGTTATCGACCAAAGAAAGCAGGAGCCTTTACAGGAGATGAAATTAACAAATTCATTAATGCAACGCCTGATATTGCATCTTTAGCAGCAATGGTACTCGATAATTCACTTAAAAAAAAGAAACCGACTTCAAAAAAGCGAAAAATAACTAAATACATAAATAAATAAATAAATTTTTATTTACCCAACAGTTTCTAGAAACCAATTATTGCAGAGCAAAAAAAAATAAATATAGGAGGAGAACATACATAATATAAAATTCGAAAGAAGAAAAAAGCGAAATACTTATGGTAAAACCTAGTATTAGTAATATACCAACGTTATGTTTTTTTTAAATGGAATGACCTATATATTAGTTGGTGCATTGAAAGAGCAGTTAATGCTGAGCAAAATGATGTAAGGTACTACAAGTTTATTATGGATGGTTCTTGAGTTATGAAGAATTTTAGGTCAAAATTAGTGCTTTTTTAAAAAGTTGCAGAGACCATTTCAACAGAGATAACTGAATACTTTTCTGTCAATAGTTTTTCATAGACCCAAACTGTAATACACACTGATTGAAAGTCATCTAAATTGATATTTCTATACAGGGTGTACGATTTCGCAACATGTATAATAACTTTTTTTTTCCAAATGGAACACCCTATATTCCATTATACCACCAAATAGCATTTTTAATAAGCTTTCTGTCAATATATAGTTTGCCTCGGCAAATATTAATACTTTAAGATAATTTTTACAAAAAAACGTAGAAAACTTTCCCAAATTGATGAAATCGTGTACTGAGATCAGATCGCCTTGAACTTGTTGCCATGGAGATATCATTTTAGACTGGTTACCATGGAGTCGTTTGCTCTTGTTGACAGTAAGTTATCCTGTAACTAATAGTTTCAGTTTTGTGATTTTTTTACAAAATGAATTTTACGGAAGAATTAATGATGAATAATAATAATATGGTACAATGCGTTAGGAGAAGCCGAAAGAAATTCCTTTTTGGCCACAAAAATTTACAACGTTTTGAAAACACTGGAAACGTGGCCTACAACAAAAAACAATTAATTGGTAGAAAAGTAGGTGAAAACACTGAGCTAGAAGTTTTAGGTACTAATCTTAGAAGAAAATCTTCACTCCAGAACAAACGAAATTGCTGCCCAATCTGATATTTCGAAATCTTCAGTAAACCTTGTTTAACATCTCAGCGTCTTTTACACGACAACCACAAAAGAATTTGGCGATATATTAATTCTAAAAAGAACACGTCAAATTTGCCCAGTAACATGGAGTATAAGGGCAATACTATGTCCAGACCTGATGCAATTATTAACAGTTTTGCCGAATATTTTGGAAGCGTTTTCGTTAAAGATACAAATTCTAAATATTTTGATTGTGATAGTCTACGCACTCCTTCATCGAGCTGTGATAACGTCAAGGGCTGTGATTTCGACTGTGATATTCACCATCCAAACACTATGCATTTGTTTACCATCCAGGACTGTGATATTCAAGAGGCTGTGAAAAAGATGAAACCAAATTTTTGTATGGGTCCCGATTGTATTCCAGCGTTTTTAGTGCGTGATTGTGTGTCATGTTTATGTGCTCCGTTGAAGTTCTTGTTCAATCTGATCCTGACTACAGAAACTTACCCGGTTGTTTGGAAGACATCTAAAGTTTACCCTGTTTTTAAATCTGGTGATCGCACGTCCATATTAAATAATAGACCTAAAGCTTTAAATTCCAATTTTGCCAAGCTTTTCGAAAGTATTGTATCCAAAAATTTATATCACCACGTCGTCAACTACATCAGTCCGTACCAGCACGGTTTCATGTCGGGCAAATCTACGGCGACGAATCTTTGTGAATTTACTACTTATGTCACTGATGTATTAGAAAATAAGTCACAAGCTGATGTGATATATACTGACCTCACTAAGGCTTTCGACGTTGTTAACCATAATATTTTACTTTATAAACTAGGTTGTTATGGTTTGTGTAATAGTCTAATCAATCTTTTTAAGTCGATGCTACTTGGTAGAAATCAGTATGTGGAGAATGAGGGCATTAGATCTATGGAATACGAGACATACAGTGGCGTGACTCAAGGGTCGAATTTAGGTCCCATATTATTTATGATATATTTTAATGATGCTTTAAAAATTTTTAAGTGTCCAGTTTTTGTATATGCAGACGACCTAAAGATTGTAAATCGCATTGACAACATTGTTGATTGTCAAACTTTACAAGCGGACTTGGTGAGATTTGTAGAATGGTGTGCGCGAAACAAACTATGTCTAAATAAAAACAAGTGTAAACATATGACTTATACAAGAAAGCACATGCCCATTATGTACAATTATTTAATTGATTATCACTATTTAGAACGTGTACATCAATTCAAAGATTTAGGAGTCATAATGGATCCCACACTGTCTTTTGTACCGCATATAGATTTTATCTGTAAAAATTCTGCTAAGTTGTTAGGTTTCATCTATCGTAACACAATTGGGTTTAAAAGTGTGGAGTGTTTGTTAAAACTTTACACAGCATTAGTTAGGAGTAAGTTAGAGTACTGCTCAGTCATATGGAGCCCGCATAACAACTACCACACTTTACTGCTAGAACGTGTGCAAAGGATATTTTGTAGGCGACTGTTTTATGTAAAACACGGCGTTTATCCTGCCTTTGACTGTCCGTCAGACTTGCTACTCAACACATCTAATCTTCAACCTTTATGCCTGAGAAGGAATTTTTCTGCTGTCATATTTTTGTTCAAAATCATGCATAATACATTTAGTTGCCCCCATCTGCTTAGTAAGCTGTATTTTCATGTTCCAAGGATAGGTAGTAGGAGACCACAGACGTTTTTTATCCCTATTTCTAGAACAAATCAACACTTTTATTCGCCTATTTTGAATTGTTCTAGAATTTACAATGAAATCTGTGACCGTGTTGACATTTTTTGTGAGTTAGGTTTTGTATCGAAATGTAAGGAAGTCTTTTTGTGTAATTGTGTATATATGTATGTTGTTTCCCTTTGTGGACAACTGTCTGTTGGGAATAAACAATATTATTATTATTATTATTAAACAATATTATCAGGGATCAAACCTGTTTTCTTTTATTGGGGCACATTCTACCAGCATAAAGCTGTAGACGGAATTATTCCATCCCATTTTTTTTATGACGATGGTCTTTTCATTTTTTTTTTTCCCGCACCTACTAATTGGGCTCAAAGCTCAATTACTTATTAAACGTGTTATTCTTTTAAAACATGTTTGGAAGTCGTGTGAAGTAAGTTCGGGTCGTTTTTGTTGGTCTGTGGGTAGATGTGGTACAGTTCCGGACATGGAATCTTGGCCAACATTTTTCTGACATTGATGATGTACGGTTCAAATTTGCACTGAGAATGGCATGTAACTCAACATTTTCACGAAAGTGGCGTCCCTCTTTCTTAGGTTTCTTAAAAGGTTCGTGATTTCTTAAATTTCGTACAATAATTGTTCTAAATTTCTGACGGCCAGGAACTTATATCAGTTAATTGATTGTTATCCATAATAAAATAACAATGTGATCACAAAATAATAACAAAACTGCAAGAAATAATACAAACAATAATAAATAAAAACAAGTTGACAAATCTTAAATGACAGTTATTGTTTTGTGCGCTTTCATTGGATTCCAACACACACTTGAAAATTTTACAAAATCAAGTTAAAACATACCATTGTATTCAGAAAAAAATCTCAAACTGAATAAAAAGAAAATATGTGTTGCTATTTAAAAAAAAAAGTTGACTATCGCTTGACAAAAATGACTTATTCAAAATAAACTAACTAATAACTACATACTTTCTTGTATTTCTGAAATTGGATTATTAATATTAGAATAGCGTGGTGCGTTTTTCATAAGACAACCTGTATTTGGGGCATTCCACGCCAAATCGGACACCATTTGGCTTTCGCATCTAGGATGTTTTTCATAATTTTTTATGTTGTAGTATCGGTGGAGAGAGGCCTCCCTGATTTTTTCATTTTTTTTTGTCAAGCCGTTTCCGAGATACCGATTCTTAAAAAAGCGTTATGTTAACTTTATGAAAAATGGGCCGATTTTCTTTTTATTCATTTTGCTTTTTAAACACTTTTGAAAAAATATATCGATTTTTTTTAAATCTTTAAAGATTTTCAAGTTTTTAATATAAAATGTCTAGGCTAATTTTGATCAAGCATTGTATCAGTCACTCGCATTTTAAACACCAGAAACACTTCAAGACAGATTTAAACAGACAAACTCAACTGAAAATGAGTTGATTGAAAGTTCTTTGAAGGTTGATTGAAGCACGCATCAATCGATTGACTGAACCGTTTGATCAAGCAGCTTGATCGTCTAGGGGCTACTTAAGGAGGCAGCTTTCATGCACCAAATTCATCCTAAAAACACCTACAAGCGAGAATTACTATTTGACAATTTTAAAATTCAAAATGTCATCTAAAAGCGTTATTGAAAAAAACCTAGACGCATAGCCTAGACGTGGCTATCCTACGTGCACAAAACTCTCTAAAAACTCCCACTGACTAGCACCATGCGGAGATCACTCAAACTGCAGTTATGAACAGGCCGGTATAATGTAGCTGGTCGTGTAAAAGCATTACTTTGTTATGGAAACGAAAATAGAGTGTGAATTATTTGCACCACAAAAAAAGGACAGTATGATTACTGTATTAATTCTTATTTGATTTTTTGTAATGGATCTCTAAAGGAAAAAATTCATTTTGAAAGAATTTAGTAAATGTATCTGTTTAAAAGTTGCCACTTTTCAATTTCAACCCTTCACTACAGTCGGTATTGAAAATTGCGTTGGATTATTTGAACTTAACGAGTGAGCAACAAAATTTGTGATCGTAGGAGCCTCTGAATCCAAAATTTTGAGTCGATTGTTGATCGATACGATTGTGTAAAAAGTCATCGAGTTGTCAAATCTGATTTGAAATAAAAATCTGTTCTTTTGCACTTGAGTGGGACCCGTACAACCTTATTTTCACAATGCAACAAAAGTAAACGGGATTTAAAAACATTCTATTCCGGATATCTGCACGATGACGAACTAACTATGGGTTATTTCAAGCAGGATGAAGCTACAGTGCACACAACAAAAGCTTCCATCAACTGATTAAGATTATATACCTCATAATAAATTGAGCCAATAGCAATTGCAGATTTTTAATAGTTACGATGTATATAAGTGAGGATACCCTTGACGACGGGATATATTCATTTCGGTGTTTCGGCTGGCTCCAACAATGAACTTTGCCATAGGAACGATTTTTTTATTATTGTTAATAAACGTCAGAAAAAAAGTTCCGTCAAAATTTCGCATTTTTTCGTTATATAATCGTAACAAATACCACTCGAGCATTGAAAATAATCTGATTAAACTATCCTCGTCATTCGACGTATTCCGAAATACCACTCCAGCTGCACTGTCGTGATATTTCGTTGGAATACGTCTCATGACTCGGAAGCTTAATCGATATTTTCTATGCTCTTGTGATATTATTACTGAGAATTTTTTGCAGAGAATATTATATTGCCCCTTAAACCAGGCAACCATAATCACCCCATGATCCCGTTCTATGGTTCTAACCTCAACAGTTCTACATAATCGGCGACTGCAAAGACATCACAGTCGAAGGTTTGGAAATTAGAAAACGTTGCGACAAAGTCTATCTGGAGGCCTACACGTCGATCCTAATATGTGGAAGCGCTAGTAAGTCCCAATATTATAAATTTAGTTATTATAGTCACTCTTGGAAAGCCAGGACTTCTACGGCCGTAAACTCAGTACCAGGGCAAGAGAGCGTAGAGTTGAGACGAGGGTGGTCCACAATGCTTCCATTTTGAACGTTGTGGATTGCAGTTGTACAGTTTTGAGGAGACTGTCTCAATACTCTATTGGACGGGGGTTGGAAACCAGACAGTTTTTATGAGAGGATTGTTTCTAATTATAGGAATAATTTACACACTTTGTGTTTGTTGGGTAGGTCTGTTCAGTATTGTGATTTAGGTAGATGTGAAAATGGTGTAAAAATGACTCTTATCGGATTTGTAGTGACTGAAAACACCCTTTGCATTGGGCTTGCTAGAGTAGGATCTGAAACTCAGAAGATTCTGGCTTGCAGCCTCCAGGAGATGTCCCAGGTGGATTTGGGGGAACCCTTAAATTTTTTCATTATTGCAGGACCTGAATTAGTCCCTCTTGTTATTTCAACATTATGCAGTTATAATGTCCTAACTTTGTTCTCTAAAGCCTCGTTTTTACTGAAGAAACATCGAGCAACTTTTGTGTTTCTGTTGATTTTTTCCGAAAATGTTTCTAAAAGTTCCTAAATGTTTCTGAATCTTCCACATTGTTTAGGAAACAAATGTTGCTTGTCTTCCTCCTCCATTTTGCTGCAACTTTTCATATCAGTGGAAACACTGAGTTGCGCTTTCTCAAGCTACAACTATAGGCGACTTTCAGTTGCTCAGATGGAAACACAAAGTTTATGTATGTTGCCAATTCCTTAGTAGTTGCCAAACATTTAAACACGCTATAAAGGGAAACACAAAGTTGCTCAATGTTTCTTCAGTGGAAACAGGGCTTGAAAGGGACAACAGTTTTGACAGTCAGAGAAAATAGGTTAAAAGTTTGGCAATTAATGTAAACAGTAAAGTAAAAGAACCGATGTACGTTTAGCCAACTGCGATCACGAATTTTTTTGGTCACTCGTTATTATGTTGTAATATTATATTTAACTAAAAATTAACGGTCATTATCCATTGAATATTATATCTATTTAATTCCATAGATGACAATAACTATATTATTATTGGGGGGCCTGAAAAAAAGGTTATTATTTACTTTCAGAACTGATAATTAAAACATGGGAAATTACAAATTTGAAAAAAAAACATAGATCCCATCGTTATCCCATTATCGGTCCAGGCCTAAAAGTTGCGGACTGAGTGACAGTTTTTTAAAAAAAAATCAAGAAAATTGATTAGTAAGGTAGCTGTAGTAATATGTAATATGGCCTACCTAAGCTATTTTTTTTTTGTAAATGCAAGTAACTCATCAACGACGACTGGGAGCTAATAGTAACTAATAAGGAACATAAGACGCAACTTTCAATCAATTTGAATAAATAGGGAGGTCGCAATAACAAAAAATCCAAAAAGTCCATTCAGGCCATATTAACTACCATATATTATTATACAGGGTGTTTCATAAGTAAACGGCAATCTCCGAGATTATGAATATCAACGATAAGAGAAATGTATTGGAAAGTTTTTTTTATTTTCTAAAACGTCTGGTTTAAAAATGCCGATGGTTTTAAATGGACCAACAGAAAGGCAGAAAATGAATTTTCACTAAAAAATATATGAAGTTATGAATGTTAGACCATGGCGAGACATTTGTCAAATGTAATGTTCACTCAGTGGCGTTCTATTATTCAATCTAAAAAAAAAATGAAATTTGAAATTTTTCAGAAAAAACTGCAGCTTTTACGAGTTAGCGTATTAAGTATTGCCGTTTACTTACGAAACACCCTGTATAATATTACATTATGGCCTATAAAATTTAGATAATATCAATTTTCACAGTCTGGACAAATAAAAAGTTTGGTATCCTCCTTGGTGAGGCTCACACATTCTTCGTGCACATAAAATTTAAATTTAATTTAAACATGGCAAAACCATGATTCGTCGTTGTTTCCAATTTTTTGAACATTTCGACTTCGGTGCTGCAACGTCGGTTTCCTTTTTTTTCAAATAAAGTTCTGCCTAGGCCATATTCGTTCGCATTACGGCATGGCACATTTTACTTCCGAATTATTTAAATTTATTGTTAATGAATAATTAGCATATATGATTGAAAAGAGGACAAAACACACTATCTATACATGTAACATCAAATTTTGTGCGCAACTGTAACAATTTATTAAAAATTGAAACTTACTTGTTCAAAATTAGTTGCATCTGTTGTCCACAACTACGCGCAACCGTTATTATATTTTTGACTGAATTTGATAGAATTTTTGACAGGCTGGGAATACCACAAGCAACTTATTTTAACGTCCCAAGTATACTTATGCCATCATCTCTGTGATTTTTTGCGTATTTGCCAAATCAAGTGATATAGGCCATATTGAGTTCTAGGCCATATAGGGTACAGTTACCTTACGTGTTTTTTGGAAATCAACATTTTATATTAAAAACTGGAAAATCTTGTAGAAATACGGTTTTGAAAATTTTTTTGTTATATTTTTTCAAAAATGTGTTTAAAAAGAAAAATTTAAAAAAAAGAACGTCCAAATCGGCCCATTTTTCACAAAGTTATGGGATTTAAAAAAAAATAAGAATCGGTATCTCAAAAACGACTCGACAAAAAAAAATTGAGAAAATCTGGGAGACCTCTCTCAACCAATACTACAACATAAAAAAATATGAAAAAAATCGGAGATGCAAAAGCCAAATGGTGTTCGATTTGGCGTGGAATAATGCCCCATATAGATTATATAATAATCGGTTTATATTGATTCGTTTAGTAATAAACTGTTCTATAATATTAATCCGTGTGTTTGTGTGTTACAATAGTATATTATTATACAAGTTTCACCTGTTACAGGTGTCCATATACAGTAGGTATATGGAATATAGTTTTCAGCGCGAAGACAAAAATTAGTCCACCGCCGTTTTTTGCGGATTATCTCGAAAACCATTGTATAGAAACAAAATTGTACAGCAGTTTCTTCTAGTCGTCAAACATCGGTAAAGGAGAGAGAGTAGAGGTCTAAAAGGGGTAACGCCCATCTATCCTCAAATTAGACTTTTTAGAAGAAATAATTTACAAAATTTGGAAATTTTGGTTATGAACTCCCAGCAAGGAGCCAAATAAAGATCCGAAGAGTTCCAACCTCCCGGGGGAGCTTCATCTCCTTTTTCCCAAAAAAGGCGCCCCCCAGCGTGACCTCATGAAGCTTTTCTGCATTTTTCTCGTAAACGGTAACTCCGACGAGAAAATGTTATCGTATTTATGTTCTCCGTTAAATTCTGGAGTCTTTGCGGTATTCATCTCATGGTTTTGGGGAATGGCTACGATGTGCGATTGAAACATCTGACCTGCATGGAACCCCGTGAAGGTCGGAATCACAAGGATCTCCTTCTGGTCAACTTAAACAAAACGTGGAAAAATTATAATTGGATTATTTTTTACACCTCAAGGAGTCGTGACATTTTTATGAAATTAATTCACTGTTTGTGTTACAATTTTCCATCTCTTTGAAATCCAAAATTATTTCTTTCAGCAACCAATTATAGCGCATAAGGCTTTCTTGTCGCATTCATTTAAAATCTTTATTCGAGTCAGGTAATAATTTAAAACCGTCGCATTCGTCTGGCTTTTGGTACATATTTTCAATGTTCATTAATGAATATGCTCTAACCTGTACTTATTAGTCTTTACATCCTGCCTCTTCCATCATAATAATTATTACTAGAGATCGACCGTCACACTAAATTCGAGCGGTATGTATTGGAGTGATAGTAACCGATTAAAAAAAAACAAATGTCAGTACTTAAGTAAATATATATATATACACTCAGCGGCACTAACTTTGGTCTTACCAAGTAACGATATTAATACGTGCTTAAATAACTAATTTAAAAGAGCTATAAAAGAATTTTAGAGCAAATTAAACTATTACAGATTTTATTGTAACAAAAACAAAATAAAGTGCAATTTCGTTTTCAAACTTTAAGTAGCAATTTTTTTCTTGTAAAAAATTAATCTAAACCCAATTTCAATAACGTGTTGAATGAATTACAGCTGCTATTCTTCTTGGCATACCCTCAATGAGATGCTGAATCTCTTGCTGGTCAATTTCTTCCCAAATTTAAGTCCTTGCTATCATGAGGTCCCCTAAATTTGCAGTAGCAGCAATTCTGCCTCGACCTTTTGTTCCTACATTGTCTCAAACATGCTCGATGGGATTTAGATAGGCACATCGCGCTGGCCAAATCATTCGTTGAATTTCAACTTTATCCAGGTAATTGTTAACAATTCGAGCACTAAAACAAAATTGTCGCCAATAGAGGGTGCATAAGACATAACATGAGGTTTCAGAATACCTCAAATGTACCTCACAGCATTCGTTGTTCCTCCATTCACCGTCACTAATTCTGTGCAACCTTCCAAATTGATACCACCCCAAACCATAGTTGACCCTCCACTAAAACTGAGCCTTGCTATAATATTGCACTAGGCAAATCTTGCTCCTGTACGAAGCAACACTCTCTGCCGGCCATCTGGTGATCTGAGGTAGAATCTGGATTCATCAATGAAGAGAATTTGACTCAACTCGTTAATTTCCCAATTTTCATGTTCATAAGCAAAACGGAACCGCTCTTTGTGCTGTTCCCTGATCAAGAGTGGTTAGACCTTCTTCCTCTAATGTTCTTCTTAGTGCTCGTTCACTAAAAGCTACACCCCGATCTTCTTCTAACGCGTTTCGAGCACTAACAACAGTTGTGGCCCTATTTCGCAATACTTGTAACGTACGAAAATGATCATATCGGGCGTTTGTGCATCTTTTTTTGCCTGATCCAGCTCTTCTGGTGTAGTCCCTAGTGGCTCGAAAG
Source organism: Diaperis boleti (assembly GCA_963583935.1). Classification (NCBI taxonomy): domain Eukaryota; kingdom Metazoa; phylum Arthropoda; class Insecta; order Coleoptera; family Tenebrionidae; genus Diaperis; species Diaperis boleti. Next base: position 31,538,108 of record OY757242.1, on the reverse strand, counting down.
CGTACTAGAGTCCTTTGGACACTACATCTGGAAACACCAAGAACTCGTGCGGCGTAGTATTGCAACTAATCTTCTTGGATCAGAGCATTGACTTGAGCAGCGCGCGTTGGGCTTGAGACCATAATTATTCTTTAGAAAAACTAAGTTACCTTCGGATTTATAAGAAGATTGCGAAAAATGTGTCAATTTACCACATTCGAGTGTAAATAGCTATTAGGCGTCTTGACTATTCAAGAAAGACTTTAAATGCAAAAAAAGAAATTTTTATACAGTACCTATTTCACAATTTATTTAATAATATTGAACAATATTTAATTAATTTTGATTATACCTCCTGGAAAATTATTATTAATTGGCAATGAGCAAGATGCAGTTGAGCAATTTATACCTGCACTAGATGATGAAGATTGCATATCAGTAGTCGTCACTTGTATCATATTTGATGATTCATTTGTAGGACAAAGTATTCGGTTGGCAATGTCAAAGTTGTTTATGCAGAGCGGCCAGAACGTGTTTCGGTTCATGCAGTTGCAAAGCATGACTTTCAGTACGTAAATCACTATGGAAAAGCCTATATTCAGATGAAGTCGTCAAGAAATGTTATTTAAGGACGAAGGACTACGCATTATGTCCACTCTACGTTATTTCAGTCAAAACCGTATATCGGCATGGTAATACATTATGATGAAGCTGCTGGTAATGCACATCCCACGCCTGTCACCAGAGAGAGCCGTAATTTGCTGCAATAACTATAGGTAGAAACAATGCATTTTAATTTATTTTGTAACAACGTATAAAGTAATAAAAAAAACAACTAAAATTCAGATTGCGTATGAACATGAAATAATTTCTTTTTATTAAAAATAATAACATCAATTATTATAAAATCTATAAAAAAGGAATGAACAATACTTGCGATCTGAGTTTGGATGTAATCAAAACATTTACGACCTGCTATTAACAATTATTGTTATTTGCATTTTTCTTTTCAAAATGGCATTTGAGGTTTTAAGAAGTAAGAGCTCCATGTTTGAGGAGACATACTAGTAACCTTGTTGCCGCTAAGTACATACTCAACTATATTATAGTGCTATTAATTCTAACATTCTAAGTAAATCACAACAAATATACATTATCCATAACTTAGGTTTGATGTCAGTTTCTCAGTCATCTTACTTTATCAGATCTTAAGAATGTTTCTGAATAATATAAGTTTCATCGGCAAGGGTTGCTACACCGGTAACATATAATGGCCAATATAAAGTGCTGTGAGTTAAAGTAGTAAAATTTTACGATCAGGGGAGACTTTCTTGTGGTTAGGCTTATTACTGATTAAAAGTTTACATCCTAGACTTATGACATGTCCTCAGAAATCGAAATTGGACACGCGGTACTTGTCTATATTTTTTCGTTCACTGTACTATAGAATCCTAATGAGCCTGTCAATATTAGTCTAGTTCACATTTTCACGTGTTAAAATCCACATCAATATAAAAGGTTTCTCAAATAAGTGTAACCACCTATAATTCTTATTGGAAGTTAACGATGTGGAAATTTTATGTATAAGAGGATAAGACAAAATAAATTTAACATAGTAAAGCTATAAATTAGTTAACCGTTTCTGTAGAACTGAATATGAACGCGGAGGTGTTTGCATATTTGCTAAAAAGTCTGTTAACGTTCAACTGTTTGTATCGAACTGTGAAGAAAAAACATTTGAAGTTTCAATAGGGGTTATTAAATTTTAATATTTTTGTATATTATAATAACTTGCTATATAAGTCCTTGTAACGATTCGCCTTTTCAGCTGTTTCTCGAGTTACTTTATGAACTCTTCCAACAAATTAATGACTACTACATATTATGTGGAGATTTTAACGTAGATTTTCCGTAACATAATTTAAATATCAACATTTGGGAATAAAGAAAGGCGCAATTTGTATTGATAATTTGATCTCCAATCTCCAATCATGCTACTCTTGTGTGGAACAGATTTTTTACTCGGATCATTCGTACCAGTTATGAGTTTTTAACACTGCATTTCTCCACGACCATTAGAGAATATAGGTAGTAATTCCGAAATCATTTTTATTAACAGAAAGTAAACATTCTCACTCTAGAGATAGAATATTTATTCTGAAACACCTGCTTCTTATGTGTTTTGCATGTATTTTCATTCTATCACAATGATTATTCTATAATTATTATGCTGAATGAACTACATAGATTGCTATTATAATATTACGGAAATGTACCAGTATATAATTTTAGTAAATGTACAACCACTATAAATATAAATATTAATACAATGTTTCAATAAATAACTTGTTTTATTCAAATTTAATTGTTTTTGATTCATATTTTCTTCATATTTTCTGATCGTGGAGAAAATACGGTCTGTTACTCGGTTAGAATAAAAATTCGATCTACTCGCTACGCTCGCGTTCGGAAACGTCCACTCGTTTGAAATTTTCATTCTAAAAGCTTGTTACAGAATATACTATTAAGTTCGGAAACAGAAAATAATCCGAGGAGGCGAAAACTGGCGAATAGGGTGCGGGAGGAAGCAATTCGAACTCATTGATTTTGGCCATCGCGATGACGAACGTGGGAACTGGTGCATTGTCTTGGAGAAACTTTTTTTTGTCAAAGGCGGCCACTTTTTCTTGATGTCATCACTAAACGCTGCAATAATTTCGCATAATACTCGCCCTTGATTGTTTTTCCTTTCTGAAGATGATCAATGAAAATTATCTTACACGCATTCCAAAAAACTGATGCCTGCAGATCTTCGCCTTTTTGGAATTGATTCTCCGCTTTCAGTCCGTTGTTTTGCCTATTATGTAAAATGATTTGTTAATTCAGATTATAATAATTTACAATCAAATGAAGTGTAATGACAATGGACGAGAAAATAAAATTGACTAAGAAGCAGATTTGAGCGCTACAAAGTACAGGTTTGTTTGATGTTCCAGGAACCCAAGGTACAATGACAAAGTAACGACAGGGAAAAACAACGATTTATATATTTAGCAGAACGTTAGCTTCCACTTGAATGCTGCTGGATGGTGAACTTTTCATAGACCAATAGTACGCGAAGTTCCCCCTCGTTGAGCCGGGCGGGCATTACGTGGAGCTGGTATATGGCACCGTACCCTATCGTCCCATATCGTCCCATATGTGTTCTATTCGATTGAGATGCGGACTTTGAGCTGGCCAGTCCAATCTCTCAATTTGGACCTCATTAAGGTACGCAGAAACAAATTTTGCTATGTTAGGCCTGGCACTATCTTGCAAAAATACCGTTTCATATCCTAGAAATTCCATATAGGATACTACATGACGTTGTAGAATTTCCTCAACGTACCTATGTGCATTCAGTGCCCCATTTGCAACAACGGCTAACTCTATGTGTCTCTCTAAAGAGACTCCAGCCCAAACCATAACGGAACCTCCACGAAAAGGTAGTCGCTCGGCCATGCATGCTTGAGAATATTTATCGTCACGTCTTCTCCAGACACGAACACGTCTGTCAGATCCAGTAAGATAGAAACGGGATTCGTCTGAGAAAAGAATTCTTCCCACTCTTCAAGACTCCAGGGGAAACCCTTCTAAAACATGATTATGTGATTTTTTTAAAACAGTGTCACCCGATCATAACACATAATTTTGGTTGATTCTCTTTTGTTTTGTTCGCTATGCTTCCGTTATGGAAATAACTCGATTAAATGTTTTCAATTGAAAAAATAAATAAAACGAGAAATTCTAGAGAAAAATCTGGAAAGACGCATCTCAGCCTAAATTATTACATTTGTTTTTACTTTTGTGTTGTATATATTATCCACTTCATTATTTAAAATAAAAATAAATAAAAAAAATCTGGATTACGTTTCCTGTAAGAGAACACAGTTTCCTCTCGGCCGATAGTATTTTCGGTCGTGTGGAAAAATGTGCGGAAGGAATCCATTACAAATAAGGAAGACATATACAAGCAATTTGATTTAGTGAAGGAACTGGGAACCCAGTGGAACCTGAAGTACATAAAAATTTTTGGAGAATGACTTAAAGAAAATAGTTGTAATATCCGATTGCAAGAGAATTAACCTATCCAAGTATACCTAAAACAAAGAAAACAAGAATACCTACTGGCAAAGAGAAGTGTTTTGAAAACTGTAGATACGAAAGTGAATTTAAGGTATCGAAGAGTATTCTGAACAGAGGCAAAACAGACAATAATCGTTCTGTAAAGGAAGTGGAACTGAGGCATTCAATTCCTAACAAAAATAAAACTTTTACAACAAGAATAATTTCGAAACATCTGAGTCGAAGGCGGATAATCTGTCTTGGTACAAAAATATCTTGTTTCCAGATCCATATAACCTCGAGCAGATTTAAGAGGAAGATCTTCCCGGTTATGAACCAGTTGATGACATTGCTAAGCAATGTAATTGTTTAGACGTTGATTGTGGTCTTCATATCTAAACACTTTTACTCGTATATGCCTATGGTTCTATATTATGCTATTCTAACACCGCTTTTGTATTAATGTATTAATTTTTAAGTTCAAGAAATAAAATTTCATTAAAAATTAGCAGTTCTTAAAAAGCACTGATCCACACACCAAAAGGTAAAGATAATAAGGAACAAACCGGGTTAAATCCATATACCGTTTAACCCGAGGTTTGACCCAAACGTACCAAAATAAGCTAAATTCAATGCTTTTTTGACCATAACTTTGAAAATATGTATTATTTTTTCTTGAAACTGCAACCCAAGGATCTAGTGCCCAATATCCGTAATAATATGCAATACGTGTATTTTTTTATGTCAAACGGTCTTTGAGTGGCAACATTCTGTTTATTACAGAATTAAAAAAAGTTAGCCCGTTTTTGCTAAATCGCTCCTCAATTGTAAAATAATAGTCCAAGCAAATTAAGAGGGTTGTCCAGTGGCAGGTACATTTCTGCCGGTCGAAGTACATTTTCCCGCAATATCTTTTTTTTTAATTTACAAATTTCAAAAAATCGTTCTATAGCTGCAAAGATCTATATTTTATCAACACGCCCACAAAATTTCAATAAAAATTCTTCAAAAATAAAAAAGTTTCATTCAACGCCGCACATTGTTGTACATTTTTGCCCGCCGTTGAATGTAACTTTTTTATTTTTGAAGATTTTTCGTTGAAATTTTGTGGACGTGTTAAACAGAGATCTTTGCAGCTACAGAGAGAATTTTTGCAATTTGTCAATTAAAAATATATATTGCGGGAAAACGTACTTCGACCGGCAGAAATGTACATGCCACTGGAGAACCCTCTTAAACGAAAAAACGGCGAATAGAATAACTAACTTATAAAATTTTGAAATTGTGGTTATAAACTCCCAACAGGGACCCAAATAAAGATCCGAATAGTTTCCACTCCCCCAGGGGAGCTTCATTCCCTTTTGCCCAAAAGAACGCCCCCGAGCGTGACCTCATGAAGCTTTTATGCATTTTTCTGGTAAAAGATAACTCCGACAAGAAAATGTTTTCGGATTTATGTTCTGCGTTCAATTCTGTATGAAATTGATCTCATGAAGCTCATAAATGACGTTGGAAAATGTTTTCAGCGCGAAGGCAAAAATTAGTCCACTCCCGGTTTTTAATTAATAACAATTTATTGCAAATGTTTTATTCAAATGGGCCTTGTACATAAAAAAACTTTTCTACAATTTTGTTTCTATACATTTTTGCACCCACCAATGGTTTTCGAAATAATATCGCCGCAAAAATCGTGAGTTGTCTTCGCGCTGAAAACTATACTCATATTCCTAATTTTTGTTTTCAAAATGTCACTTCGTTAATGCAGTGTTCGGATTCTATTTGAAAAAATTCTTATAATTAGAATTTATAAAAAAGTCGTCGGGGGCTGCGGAAAATTCTGAATATGGATACCCATCCAATCCCACACTTTTTCGATGAGCGATAAATCTAGCGACCCAGGTGGCCAAGCTCCTCTTCTAAAAACCTCATAGAGGTTCGCGCAATATGAAGACGGGCGTTATCTTGCTGAAAAACACTATCTTCAATCCCCCCTTACATAAGGAAGAACAACGGGCCTTAACACAACGCGCGGATGTCATTATGCCACGGATTACGATTAGATTAGCTCCCCAAACAATAAGTTCGATGGTCCGTGGACGTGATGCTGAACAACAAACTCGAGATTTCTCCCCGTCGTCCCCTGACTCGCCCTCTACCATCCTGACCCCCAAACAGAATGCAGATTCGTCAGAAAAGGCAATGTGATGCCCAGTTTCTGCGTTCATTGCTCGAGTCCAGACGCTGACGACGGTGTTGAGGCGTTATGGGGCGGCCGAGACGCCGACGGTAACAAGTTAGGTCCATTGAACGTATTCTGTGGTAAACGGTGCGAATCCGAATGGGCCTTCCTATTGCTGCAAACCAAGCATCAGCAACTGACCGAGTAGACTTCCGTCTTTCTCTTAGGGCCATTAACTGAAGAAGACGATCTTGCCGTTGGGTAGTTCTTCTGGAAGCTCCTGTGCCTCTAGCTCGCTGTGTTCGCCCTCCATCAGACCACACTTGCCATGCTGCCATCACGGTAGCCACATTGTGGCAGCGATTGCACGGTACGAAGCACCACGTTCCCCCTGTCTCACACTACGACATCTTTCAAATGGGGTTCATTTGCAGTAATAATGTCTATCAATTTCTCAATTTCTTTTTTCAACTGTTGAAAACGTAATTCTTAAAAAAAAATGCAAACATTGTCCGAATCATATAAAACTTTAATCGTTTGTTATGAACGATGCCCCCGATATTTAACCAAAATATCATTTTAATAAAATAATTTTTATCGTCAACCGTCAATAGAGCCATACATTACTATAGCGATTTGCGGAAGTAAACAAACACTTTATTTTACTGTAAAAATCAAACACTTTACCTGCCGCTAATATGTATGTATCTACATAACCATGACTTTATTACATTAAACAGAAATCGTTTGCCACTGTCACGACTCCAAGAGTAAAAGTTTGGTCGCGAATTATTTATATAAAAAAAATGGAAGAAGACATGCAGTGCACGCCGCCTGAAATTCAGAAAAGACGTCTTTGGAACCTTTACCACAAGAATGGTGCAAAAAGCATGAAACTATAAAATATAGTGAAAACTCTCCTTCTTCAATGTGGTCGTATTATTCCATGGTGAAAGCAAACCTTTCAGCAAAGAATGATCTAGACATTAGTAAATACAAAGACTTCGGCTTTTTTAAAACAAAAAGGAAGAAGTCATATTCCAAAGAAGTCTAAAACTCTTTCACAAGAAGACATACTTACATTTTTACTGAATGGACCAGATGAAATCTACTTGATGATGAAGGTAATTTTTGAAAATTGTTCAAAACCAATTTGATATGAATGTAGTAATTATTTTAGATTTGTGTTGTGTTTGGCATTGCTGGGGCCTGCCGTAATAATGAACTTTTGAATTTAAAAGTAAATAACATAGAGAACAAAGAAACAATTTTGGTTGTTGGTATAACTAAAACAAAGACCAACAGGCCTCGATAATTTATTTGTGATCACTTCAGAATTTGATGGAAAAGTAAAATCCATAGAATTATTTAACAAATATTTAGCTCTACGTCCTAAGCAGACGCCCCACGACCGATTTTTCCTAACCTATCGAAATCGCAAATGCACAGTTCAACCAGTTGGAATCCATACTTTTGTTTAATAATTGTACTTGTCATAATGAAATGTGTTATTAACAATAAAGTTATAAAATCTTTTTTGATTATAAATGTTTACGGTTGACGATAAAAGTTTGTATGCATCACGTCAGTAAAGTGTCTTTATCGAACTCGCCTGTTACTCGCCTCGCTCGCTTTGCTCGCTCGGCTCATAATCTCAGGCTCGTTCGATATAGACTCACTTTACTGACTTGGTACATAAATAACTATTTCGTGTGTTCGGATTTCACTTGGCAGTATATTTTTATCTTGTAGTGACGAACAATTTGTAATTGAAAAAGATATACCTAATCCAGGAAATTATCCCTACATTCAGACGATCACAGGTAGATATATTGTAAATGGCCGTCACTTTCTGAAGGAATTGGAACACCATCGCAGGTCCTGCTTGAAAAGCAGTGATGGGTACTTTCAGCTCGTTGGTAGTTCATGTAAAGCGCTTGTATGGAAATTGAAATTTCAGTGAGCCATCTGTATTGAAACAATAAATAAAGGGCAGATTATAGGCAAAGCGCAAATATTTTAATTCTCCACTTGAATTCGCTTGAGTAAGAAAAATTTTTGCAAAAAAATTTTTTCTGTAGGGGGACTACTTTGAGGTACATTTCAAACTTCTAACTAAAGTACCTCCTCCGCACTGACTCCCACCCTTAAATTTTAAATAGGGAAAGTGGGGCATGCGACATATCATTGAAAAGATCTTTTGATTCTCTACATATTCAGTGGTGTATTTTTCGCTTCTTGAGGGATAAAAAATATTTTTTCTTGAAGATGTATTCGGAATATCAATTTGCTCCAATTTACCGGATAAATGGCATTTTTGTAGACACAAACACTTCCAATGATAATGCCATTTTTTTTTTCAAACGTAGTTTTTGAGTCAGGGGGAAATAATTGAAGAAAATATTAATTTGTAAGTGGAGTAAATTAAAGTGGACAATTTTCGTTGAGACAGCGTCTATAAGTATACTCAATTATGTGGACGAATTACATTGATTAGAGTTAATTAACACTAATTAGTGATTGCACATTTGGCTATACGCATGCATATTTCATCAAAAGTTGCATATTATTGCATATTTAAGTCATATATTTTTTTTCTTATATTGTTTTTTGTTTCTGGAAAAACATACCGACCAACCACAAAATTATTTGCTACAGTCACAGATCTGGTCTATCTGCTTTCCCAAATGGAGAAATTTCCAAATCTTATTATCTTATTCATTGTCAATGGCACGCGGGTGGTTCCTAGTAAATCATTGTAAATAATATCGTAAAAATAAGATAAATAAAAATAGGGTACTTTATTTTCTCATTTGGTTTTCAAAATAAATTTTAACAACCAGCAGGCAATGGCACTGTCGCAACAGCGTGTCTAATAGTAAGAGTTGCTGTCTTCTGAATATTATACTTATTTTACTTATGTTGTCAGACGCTGCATCCTACATGATAAAAGCAGTTCAAAATCTGTTTATTTTAATTGTAACATTATTCATACAACCGCTGTTTGAAATCGTGGATTTTCCTTTTCTGAAAGGCAAAACAATAATTATATAAAAAAAGCAATTATTATATTTTGAATGTATAATAAGATCTGATTTTGGTGAAAACTCTATCGCCGACTGGATTTATGATGTCACCTTATCCCATCCCTATCAAAGGATGTCATTGTTGTTACGATGCGTCAAGGACGTTTTTTCAAACACGTTTTCGGACGCCGTTTGTCGTCGGATTTTAGATCTAAAAAAAGTGTTGGTTTTCATTGAAACAGCTCTAATAAACGTATACCTTAGATTTTCGAATTCCTCAAACCATCACCAAAAGAAAAAGAAAAAATCTTAATTCTTTTTATAAATTGAAAAAGCGAAAACTAGCTCCCGAAATTTGTACTTCTTAACACAAATCCGCCGTCGGATCTTAAAAAAATTCTATAACTTCGTTTAAAAACTGGAAAAACTTTTGGCCTGTTTGGCCCGCCATCTATTGATTTTGAATCATATTAAAGTGTTGTAGGATTTGCCCTTAATGAAAAACTGATGAGAAGAACAAATCTAACATAAATGACACTGCTGTCCGATAAGCCATTTCAGTAGGAATTGGATAATCTGCATTAGAGAAATTTTTAGCAACCGTGAATGTACCTTATACAGTGTGGAAATTAAGTAAGGGATAAATTCAGTAACTCCGTTAGTATTTGCGCTAGAAATAAAACTTACAAAACATGTGATAGTGCTAATTATAGCGCATCCGACGAACGTATACTAATTTTTTTTCACCACTTTTTTTTGACAGTTATGACGTCATCAATATTTTTTTTAATGGCAACCTATGTTTTTGATTTAACATTCGCATAGAGTTTTTTATTCTGATTTCAACGTTATCAAATACTCAATGGGTTACATAAAGAAAATATAAATTAAAAATTAACAGTACTGTCTAATGTTATCAGAATTTAAGAACAAACAGAGATACCAATACAATGTTGACAAGTTCTGAACTGGTACAAAATAATTGTGTCTGAACTGTTTTTTTTTTCTATTAAATAATAAATGACACTAAAAACGGCACTAAATTTCAAATTTGTAAAATTTCAAAAAATTAACAGAGCTGTCTAATTTTATCAGAATGTAAGGAAAAAACGTATAAGAGGGGAAAATATTCAGCTCGCACTAGACCACGTGACAGAGAGGACCCTTAATATTACTTATAAGTTGACGAGTTATCACCTAACAGTTAAGAAAGCAGGGCGACAAAAAGTAAAATTGGCAACACAATCATTTTCGCACACTAATTCACGTGCAATTACTAGGCTGGCTACACTGGGAATTATAAAAAGTTCCGAATGTATTGACTGCGCAAATTTAGTAAAATTGGTAAATATTACTGTTTTTTCTTTGCTGAATTATGTTTGTTTATGTAGGTTAATGATTGGTTCGATATATTTAATTCAAGAGTGAAAGAGATGGATTCACGACAAAGAACGAAAGCATATTGGATTGGAAAAAACAGTACAAGATGAAATTTTAATTACATTGAAAAATTTAATGAACAATCTTCGGGTAGGAAATCATAAATCCAAGTTACCCTTTCAGAATGGAATCATTATGGATATAAATGCACTTCAAATGTTGTTTGGCGATCTACAGAGAGAGTATAACATTTCTTATTTACTAACATATCGCTTTAATCAGGATCCTTTGAAACATTTTCTTGGTGTAACCCCCCAATTGATGATGATCATCCAACTCCCCTAAAATTCAATATCAGTTCCTATCCGCTTTGAGTCTGTTGTCACTGGATGACGTCATGCGCAAACTGAACGTCTTGGGAACTCGGGAGTAACATATCTTTAAAAGTGGTTGTATCATGGGGTTTCATGGGATATGGTGTTTTTGGGGGAAACTCGACAGTTGATAATATAATTATTATAACGCTCAAGTGCAGATGACCTAAATACATTTGTGACTATAAAAACATGTACTTTTTAGTAATACACCCTAAGTAGAATTGGTGTTACTATTGTGTTATTCCGGTCATCCTAACATAAGCTTAGTGTAACCTGCTTCCTTGTTAGATCTCTAAAAAATAATATTTGGCAGTAGTTTTTGAGACAACGTTTTTATAGTTCAGGAGTGAAAGGAGTAAGCAAAATAAATTAAGTACGTAATTTATTGAGCATAAACTGCGAAAGGAATATAACTAATTATTTTCGGTTTTTACCCGCACATTTTTAACCGAAAAACGCGACGCTGACTGCAAGCCTGTCAGCTTATAATAAATGCGATGACGTGGGTGTTAAATCAGGGATGGTTTATGGAGATTTGGTAGAATTTTAATTTGACTTCCCTCTTTCCGCATTCACAATAAACTAAAGTGACTAACGCAGTGACTTGATGCATAACATTTACTTTATTTACCTGGAAAGTAATTCCGAAATGTCTTGAATAATGTGTAATGTTAATATCTACATTAAAAATTTGATCACCACAAAGAAAAAATTAAACTTTTAGCACAAGTTACACTTCCATCGGCATACTCAAAACCTTTTTAAGCTTAGGTTTCTTGAACACTTAAAATTATTTTCATAATGTACACATTGTAAGTTGGTATTCACATTCGAGTACTTTACTAACTTTCAGACAGTAATGCTTTTCTAACTGTAATTCAATTTGCTAGAGCTATATAAACAAGGTAAACAGATTTTAATGAACAATTAGATCATAATTATACTAGTTTCAGTAATAGTTTCAAATAATTGGAAAAAGTAATTAAACTGTTTAGGTCAAAGGACCTTTTAAACACATCAACTTTAATGTTCCCAAATTTAATTAAAATACATACTTCAGTTTCAGGCTCAGCCATAGCAGCCATAGTTATCAAAAAATTACAAAAATAGCAGATTTCGTGTCTCCAACACTAGATACATGTTTCTGACAAATAAAATTTAGAAGTTTAACTTTATTCGGTAAATTCTCACACGCCGCATAATCCCACTAATTTAGTTTTCGCTAAAATGTGGCACAAATTTAGAATGTATCTGCTTTAACTAGACGGTTTTGTTTCCACGTATTGTAGCTAGGCTGACCCGTTTTGAAAAGTTGAGTTTGTTTTAATTACATTTGTCGCTGGCGAACATCTACGAGGATTTTTTGAATAGCGACTTAAATTCTTGTATCCACGTACGTACGAGATCACAAAAAAGCGGAATTATAAAAGGTTAGTTTAGCGGTCAAAAGGGCCGCGTGGTGAGAAGAAAATATTTATTCTTGTCCTAAAAAGCGGTTATTTTTTTATGTAGGTAAAAAATAATATGTACAACATACATATTATTGCTTATCATTTATATGTGAGATTTAAGTTTATTTATATACTAGATGGCCCGTCCCGGCTTCGCACGGGAATTTTATTTTATTATTATGTTTAATAAGGAATGAAAAACCGTTTCTTATTGAGCGCCCACTTGCTAAAGTAAGTATAGTCTGAATTCTGTAACTTCAACACACCCATAAACCGGCGCAGAAGTAAAATTAGGGTCTTATTTTGAATTTCGGCTCTTGAGAGGGGAGGTCGGAGCTTGGCCAGTGGCTCGCATCCTTCTGCTCGCATGCCTCTGCTGTGTCTATTATTGTGTGGTGCGCCACTGGTGCATTTCAAACCGACTCGGTCGCGCAGAAAATGGCCGTTAGACATGTTGAAGTTACAAAATTCAGACTATACATAAGTGTGCAAAATTTCATTGCAATTGGTTTGGTGAATACAGGGATTAACCCCTCCACCCCGTTACCCCCCTTTGGGACCGAATTTTGAAAAACCGTTTTTTAAGGGGCGCAAAATTTCATTGCAACAGCTTCAGTGGATCCGGAGATTTCGTGATGAGTGAGTGAGTGGTATTTGGGTTTTATTAGGGGCATTCCACGCCATATCGGACACCATTTGACTTTTGCATCTCTGATTTTTTTCATAATTTTTTGTGTTGTATAAGTTGAGAGAGGCCTCCCTGATTTACTACATTTTTTTTCCAAACCGTTTCCGAGATATCAATTAAAAAACACTTTTTTTTAAATGTCCATAAATGCTTCGGTGGTTGACAGAGATACTGATCGCTTGCGCCTTGATGTCCAGGAAATGGCTCCATTCCCAAGTTTAGTGTGAGCACGAAACCACTTGTTGATCTTCCTGTGTCTTCGCAATAATCTATTCAGCCAAACGCAGGCGACTGTCTCTGATAGTGAAGAGCCAAGTCCTTCCTTCCCTTCAGGTACTTGAGAACTCTCTTCGCTGCTGTCCAATACGCTGGGCCTAGGTTCTCCAAGAACTGACTGAGAACTCTAACACAGAATGCGATGTCCGTGATGCGTACTCTCACGGCTGATATGGCATTGTCTTCATCACTTCTTTCTCGCTTCTTCCTGTTCTTTGGTCGCTGGCGAGTCTTCTTTACTCAATACTACTGTCTGTTCAGTAGATATTCAATATAATGTTGCTGTGATACTACTGACGAGAAGTCCAACATAACAGTCTGCAAGATCGTGCCGCACTTCGAAGTGCTTCTTCAGCTCTTTCATCTCTGCGATTATCATCGCTTGCAAAGTGCTGGCCATTAGTCCAACGTCGTCAAATAGACATAACAATATGACTTCACCATCGCTGGTACATCTGTACACACGAGGGACGGCACCCGCTTGCCTGAATCCTCTGACAACAGATAAGTATGGAACTTCGAATTCCATTTCCTGGACGCTTGCTTCAATTCATAGATTGATTTCAGTAGCCGACAGACGCAGGCGTCCTCTTGGAATCCGTCCGGTTGTTCTATGTAAATGGTTTCTTCTAGTTCGCCCTGTAGGAAAGCAGTCTTTACGTCAAACTGATATTATAGAACCATGTTCTGTTGTGTCGCTAGTGCTTAGCACATCTCGCATCTTTAAACCTGTGCGACAAGTAATGCACAACCCGTCGCTTTACAATCCGTTCAAGGTCGCTCAGTCTTAAGGAGAGAAGACACTAGACGGTCGCGGTCCCGTCGCATCGCGAGCTAAGCTGATCGCGGTCCCGTCGCATCGCGAGCTAAGCTGATCGCGGTCTTTACAGGAGAGAACGCATTAGACGATCGCGGTCCCGTCGCATCGAAAGCTCAACTGATCCCATTTGACAATGCACGCAATCCTGCCGGCGCTCTCCTCGTTGTTTAAACAACGGTTTCAGTTAAGAAAATGAGTTATTATTGGCTCTTCTGTTTGAACAGGAAGAAAAGTGCCAAAGACAAAAGCGCACGAGATTTTGGATTCATCCAATTAACAGAGGCAGGCAAATAGACGGTGAACGGTGATTTTTCCAATACTTTGGTATGTCATCTGGAAATTATAATGAACTACTAGATATTATTTACGAAGACATTCAACTGCAAAATGCATTCCAAGCAAAGTACGCGATCATCAAAAACACACGCACTAGACGTCCGCGAGCTCGTCGCGGTCGCATCGCGGTCTCCGAGATTCTTTCGAAACGATCGGAGGAGACCGCGACCGCCTAATGCGTTTTAGCCTTTAGCGGTGAGAGATCAAAGGAGCGAGTGTCGTTACTGTTATAATATTATTTTATCTGTTCTGTGGTTTTACTTCATTGTACACATGTGTCAAACCCTACCTTTTTGGGACTGATCTGACAGAATTTGACAGATATGTACAAAAAAGTAAAACTTTACGACTCCAAAAAAGGGACGATACAAATACTTTTTTGGCAATCATCGCCTAAAAAAAAATTATGACCAAATTTTTGAATTCTATTGTGATCATCGCTTAAAAAACGTCCTGTGCACCTCGGCAAAAAGTGATTTTTTTGGCCTTATCTGGATTGTGTCCTCGACTCACGCCTCGACCACAAATAACAGATGCAAATTACTAGTTTCGTTGACAGTGTAGTAGTGGCAGTTTTTATTTGAAGCCACTTTTGTGATTTATAAAAATGACAAAATTCTCCTGTACTTTTTAAATAAGGTAAGTGCATACAATCAGGACATAATTGATTAAAAACTAAAAAAAAGTATCTATTGCTATTAACTTAATAAAAAAACTATTTTCGTTTTATTGAAAAGACTAAAATATTATTTTTTTTAACTATGGTTCAATTGGCCCTAATAAGTTCTTGTGTTACAATAAGGCCACAATAAAAACACGTTAAATATGTCTGCACTAATGGCATCTAGGGCATAAAAATTTGCACTTATCATCCTTAGTGATCTCAACACATTTTTCAGGCATAAATAATAAAAATCTAAAATAAAAATAAATCTTGCATTTTATGCACATTTACATGTGTGTAAACATTTTCATTTTTGATTTTTTTGTTTTATTGACCTTGCTATTGTTTTGCTATCAAAAAGATCTTTTGTAACTTCTTCAGCTCTGCTGTTTAATGCCTTATGCTTTAATGGTGTTTTTTCTTTTCTATTTTAATTTTTTTTATATTTGAAATATGTCTATTTCATACCTCTTACTTTATTTTTTAACGAGAACTAATAGTTTTCTATGTCAGCACCAGCTATGATTGATTTGTTTTGCAAGTAACTTTATTAGGATGCGTTCAAAATATAAGTTTTTGTCATATTTTGTAGTGTTACGAATTTACAATAGTATGGCTTTATTTCAGCCCTAGCCTTATTCTACGCACTTACCTTAGACAGAATTTTAGGCGACGATTGGTTGCGGTTGTGTCAAAGGTTTTTCGAAATACCTACCCTAATTTTCCTGCAGATTATCAAAAAATTGTCCAACAAATTTATCAATGTGTGGCAAGATTTCGTGATGTCAGTGTGTTTTAGCGGAGCGACTGTTAGTTTTATGGTTCCACCTCGAAGTCCGGACCTGACAATTCTAGATTATTTCATTTTCTCGTATCTCAAAAACGCCGTATTCAAAATTAACCCGCACAATCTTGAAGAACTGCAAGAAGCAATTTTTAATGTGTTTATTGCAAGCTTTTTATCGTTAACTATCTGACCCGGCGAACTTTGTACCGCCTCAGAATCAATAAATGTTGTGTTAACTTATTAGCTGAATCAAATTCAAAGCATAATGCACACAACGCCATCT
The DNA here is from genome assembly GCA_963583935.1 of Diaperis boleti. Classification (NCBI taxonomy): domain Eukaryota; kingdom Metazoa; phylum Arthropoda; class Insecta; order Coleoptera; family Tenebrionidae; genus Diaperis; species Diaperis boleti. Next base: position 31,521,758 of record OY757242.1, on the reverse strand, counting down.
ACTACCGGCCATGTTAATTTTTGTCTTTGTCATGTATGAAAGATAGCGGTATAACCGTTTTCCATACAAAATGTATGAGAAAATATTTTCGTAATTTTTCCGATGTTTTAATAGTTATTCGTCCCCGAAAAAAGTCAGTCAATCTGTTCTCGAGATTCTATGGTTTTTTTCTTAAATTCCGATAACATTACACAGTTCTGTTAAGACTCCTCTCTACTCAAACGCCGTATGGGAATTATAATGTTAACTTCCGCCAGCCTATAAAGCACATGGCTGATTTTTTTGCGGTCCGACTTACGCCATTTAAAAATATGATTATTTATCTAAGTTTTGATGCAGAAGTTTTGCGATATCTATGATAACAAAGGCACAATCAGAATTATTGTATCGCATGTTTTAGGTGAAGCACATATCAGAGAAAATCTCCGCATCTAAAAACTTTTACAAAAAAAAAAACTTGATCCATTAATTGATAACAGTCTTAAAAACACAACAAAAAATATTTGGCGTGAAAATTTGCGCCCGTGCACCCTCTATATTGGCGGTAATGTGTCAGAAATTGTCCTCTGGAAGGATGCGCCAGCTCGCGGCTTCGAAACGAAGCATAGGTATCAAGTTTAAATTTATGGGCCATAAAAGTCCAGTTTCGTAAACAAACAAGACTGGAGCGTCGAACACAAAACTACACTGTTAATTCATATATTTAAGGTAAACAATTTAACATAGACATAGAGAGGTGGTTTTTGCGTAATGATATATAATAATAAAATTATTGTCTTTAAAAAGACACATTGGATTCAATAAATAAAATTTAATTATAAAAAAAACACAAATAAGTAATTAATAACTTAAGGTCCTGATGTGACACTCGTAATGGGTGCTCTGAAACGAATGGAAATTAGACTTTACTTTCTTTCTTTGTTATTATTATTTTTTTAATTTGTCCGCCTCTTTTTTCTGTTGGGCTTCCAAAATAACTGGAGGATCGCGAATGGGCATGTTTCGCGTGTAGCGAGGATATTTTAGTTCTGGAAGCAAGCATTCGTGATAAAAAAACGAGGGCTTTTCTACCATTTTCTCTTCCCAAAAATCCTTGTCTCTTTTAATGTGAACGACTTTCACTGGATAACCCGATCCAGTCCACACCCCAAAAATACAAATCTCCCGATCGGTCACCTCCAACTGTCCCTGAACTTGATAATACCAAGGATGTCGGAGATTTATCTCAACAGACTTGTCGCTTCTGTTGTGTTTCCAAAATTTTAATTTATTTTGAGCTATCACATCGTCGATTTGGTTAGTAAATGCATTTATCGGACACTTAATTTAAACGATGGCGTTCTGACTAACGGGCCCATCAGGCGTCGCGTCGCGCCGAAAAATGAGTAATCTTTATGAATAAAGAGACCGCAGTCCGCAATCAATATATTTTCTTGTGACTGTAATTGGTGCTTTGCCGTAGATTCGTATTTTCTTCCATATCTGGTACTATCACAGTTGATGTTTCCACCATAGAGCAATTGTCGCACTTTGTTTTTACAGCTAGTTGTGAGTTGGTGTACTGCTATTTTATAAAAATTTGACGCTGTCAAAATCTTTCGGCGGTATTCCTTCCATTTTCCACTTTCAGCTTGAAGAACAGTTTCACGCTCTAGCGCCGCTCTTTCTTCGGTGTTCTTTTCTAAAAAAACGGAAAAATGTGCGTTTTTGTTCTTCAAAAAGTTCGAGTTCCATGTCCGGCACTTGACAAAACTCCCTGTAGTCGGCGTCATGTTGGGAAGTGCTAGGAGCAAATAAATTTCGCCGTGGTGTTTTATTTTTAGATTATCTTTTTGCCCGCGCGACATAATTTTTTTGCTTTCTAGCATTTTCCAGTCTTTTGAGACTAGAACTTGGGCTTTTAAAATACAGAGTGAACATAAAGTTCCGCACAAAATTCATAATTTAGTTATGTAATGTTCTTGCGAAAAAATCTCGAACAGGTCGATTTTTGTTTGTAAATTGCCATCTTTTGACATAAAATTTTTGTTGATAACGTCATCTGTTTTTGAACTATGACACCGTCATCAATTTTTTTAAATGGCAACTCCCAATTTTTTTGGGTTTTAAATACACTTTGCAATTCTCTATTCAACAAGCGTAAAAAATGGCAACTTTGCATAACTTTTTTTTTGAAAAAAATACGTTTTACATCAAAAATAAAAATTTCATTTCTTGAAAAAAATTGAAAAATAACAATAAATTTGGAAAGCAAACAACGAAAAATGAAAAACCATTTAAAAAAAATTCACGCAAGTGCTCAACATTCCCAGACATTCCCATTCCCAGACGTGTTTTAACGCTTTGAACACTTCGTTCAATCACTTCGGGATTAATCTGCGCCATTTCACCACGAATTCGTATTGAAATAGTACTTTTTCAAGGAATAAAAATTTTATTTTTTGAAGTAAAATTTGTAATTATTTAAAAAAAAAAAGTTATGCAAGGTATCACTTTTTTACTCTTGTTGAATAGAGAATTGAAAAGTGCATCTAAAACTCAAAAAAAAGTTGGGGGTTGCCATTTAAAAAAATTGATGACGGTGTCATAGTTCAAAAACAGATGACGTCATCAACAAAATTATTATTTCAAAAGGTGGCAATTTAAAAACAAAAATCGACCGCTTCGAGCGTTTTTCGCAAAGACAGTACATAACTACATTATGAATTTTGTGCGGAACTTTATGTTCACTCTGTATATCGGGTGTCCCAACTAAAATTTGTACCCCCCAACAATTCCAATTTCGAAAGACTCAGAAGAAAACGCTCGAACAGGTCAATTTTGTTATCAAGGGGGACCAAATTCTACCAAACTTTCAATCTTAGATCCCACCCCTTGAGCTAGAGAAGGCACCACCTTAAAAAATTTAAATGGCAGGGGGGGGTCGTGTGATCGTGTGATACATCATTTTAAAGATTATTAAATTATCTATCCAAACCTACTTTTATCTATTCGTTTTTGCTTTAAAAGTCCTTCGAAATTGGAATTGTTGGGGGGTACAAATTTTAGTTGGGACACCCTGTATTGATTTATGCAATTCATAGTGCGGCCGACTCGTATTAAATGATCCCACCGCCGCCGAACAGCGAACTCATTTTCGAGCGTCATTTATCAGCGTTGGGTGGGAGATGGACAAAAACTTCATAAGACCAATTTTATGCAGAATTTAATGAAGAATATAGGTCAGATAACATTTTCTCGTCAGAATTACCGTTTTACGAGGAAAATGCAGAAAAGCTTAACGAGGTCACGCTAGGGGGCGTTTTTTACGCTAGGGGATGAAGCTCCCTCCAGGGGGCTGGGAACTCTTCGGATCTTTATTTGGGTCCCTGCTGGGAGTTCATAACCAAAATTTCAAAAGTTTATAAATTATTTCTTCTATTCGTCGTTTTTTCGTCTAATTTGTTCGGATTATAATTAGCCCCAACTGTTTGTCTTATATCGCAGTTATAATTGTAACAAGTTAACATCTTGTATACGTGGTACGTCCAAAATTACTTATAACATGTAGAAACTTTGATATAGCATGTAATTTTTATAACTTTTCCGCAAGGACCAAAAAGGGCTCCACTTTGAATGGCCGTAGCATCGTAACGGTTAACTTTAAAAACAAACGGTAAAGAACTTTTTTGTTGCAAATTTACTCTAGATTATTTTTGCTAATAAGTATTTTGTTGATAAAGTTGATGCTTTAAGAGATATTTGCAAAAAACTGAAAAATTGTACCTTCTTAGGGCCATAAGGGCCAACGCCGACTTTGCTCGAGGGGCAAAACTTAGGACAGTAATAAGTAGGTCCAAATAAAGAGATTAAGGCTATTTCCAGCTTTCCACTAATTATTTCCTTATTGAACTTGTCGCAGGAACAAGGTTTCCACCAGGTCACGGATGGGGTCCGCTACTCCTCCTCCGGAAGAAACGTTGCCGGAGACATCGACCAACGTCGATGAAGGTTGTTGATGAGAGCGGATGCTCGACCTGGTGCTGTGCGCCTCGACGTAGTGGTCCACCGGACTAGTAGGGTTTTGGGGTCGACGACTTGTCAAGAAGACATCAGTTTGCGGTTTTTACTTGCACTTTATTCAAACACCTCTTTCGAGGTCTGAATAGAACTCCTTCCAACCAGAAAGTGGCCTGCCTTTATACCTGCGACGGGGTAAAACCCGATCGCAGGTGGCGTCCTGCTTTCTGATTGGCTGCAGTCTATTCTTACTTAAAACTAACATTTAATAAACTTAAATCTACTTAAAACTAAACTTAAACTATAACGCGAGCGCTAAACTATACTATTATACTACTTATAACTAACCACTCGCGACTCAAAGCGTAAAAAACGCTTTATCGCGAGAGCGCGGAAGTGGGAGGGCCAAGCGGTAGACAGTATAAAGGTGAACCTTCAGCGGCTGGCGCCATTTACCGCTCGACTTCCGCTACTATCGCACGCTCGCTCCCTGTTGCAACCTCATGCTATGCCGCAACAGAAAGCGTGGTGTTTAGATCTAAACTTATTTAACTAATGCTAAATCTTAAAATTAAACACTACACTAACGAAAATCCGGCCGCGAATTCACTTCATCCAACAAACTCTCTGTCGCCTGGCCTATAGGTACTTGATAAAGAAGTGGTAGATATTACCAAAAATTTCCAATTTAAAGGAAAATATTCCAATATATGCTCTCTTTGCTGCATCCTGATTAGTCTCTACTGTTTGTAGGCGTCGGGTTTTACAAGAATGTAAAAATTTGGAAAGTAGCACAAAGTAGCATGTAAAAAAATCCTTATATATCTTCGAGTATATCGTGTTAAGAAGAGTTTACTGTATTTTTTTAAGTAGGGCTTTTTTTCGTATGTCTAATTTCGTATGTGTAAAGTTGACTAATTCCATAAATTTGCCGTTTAACGTGCCCCATAAATCAATCACATATTATACGTATTAACGCGGACTTGACTCGTAAAGTATAAAAATTGAGCTACTTATCCTAAGGAAGTCTCCGGAAAAAAAATCACTTTAAACACGACAGCTCTTTACTGTTTAGACGTCGCACGTATGCTTCGGCATTCTCTGATATTCTGTCATATTCTTTAACTAAAATTGTACATTATATTTATACACTAAAGGCCCCTAAATAATAAAAGCTAAACAATGGCACAAGTGTCCAGGCTAATAATGATTCTCTTCCAATATTCAAATTTTCATCTGAATACATGTTGTCATTCACAAAATTATCAAAAATAATAGGAGGAGAGGTCAAAATATTGCCGACAATAATTTTTGCGTTTCAGATATGAGTTTCTGTTGCGACTAAAATATTGACGAGTGCTTGCACGAGTAATTATTTTCTCAAGCAACAAAAATGAGTCAATCTGAAGAGCAAAAATTGGCGGCAATATTTACACCTAGAGACCTAAGATTTGCCTTGACAATTTAAGCTTCTCGAAATAATTGTTTTAAATTTATTTTGAAATTGAAACATCTCATTGAAAAAAAAACACAATAAAAGTTCTATAAATGTATTATTATTATTTATTATTAACCCATGTATTAAATAATTCAGTATATCCGAATGCGGATTTAATGTATTTATGGCTTTATTAGCTTTAATTCCTGAAAATTCAACAGAATTGTTTTTCAAGGGACGTCAGAACCGTCTTTCAGAACAGTGTAAGTTCCAAAAAAATATATAAACAGAATGAGCATCGGCGGTCTGTAAACAATGGAAACTCCATTTCACTTTTTGTTTCTTCACGTCTTTTTTCTACACGTCTGCTGCAGCAAATATCAATGTCTTCAAGTCTGACTCTGTTTCCTCAAACTTCCCACGACTATAGAGAGGACTCTTAATTTTTTGAAATTTTACTAATTTGAACTTTAGCGCCGTTTTAATTCATTTTTTTCTAATCTAACCTAAGTATTTGACAACGTTGAAAACAAAATAAAAAACTTTATGCAAATGTAAAATAAAAAACATTTGTTGCAAAAAATATTGATGACGTTATAACTGTCAAAAAAAAAACTAACGAAAAAAATTAGTATACGTTCCTCGGGTGCGCTATAATTAGCCCTATCACATGCTTTTTAAGTTCTATTTCTAGTGCAAATACTAACGGAGTTACTGAATTTATTCCTTACTTAATTTCCACACACTATATATAGATTGCAAGTATGCCTAAATACAAAACAAATCCGTTAAAAAAATGTATTTTTTTAATTACTAACTTATAGACTATTTAAAGAAAAAAATATTATGTGGCTGAAAAGACAATTAAAAGACCTGTCATACACGTTACTCTACACCTATTCCCTATTTAAAAAATAGGAATTGCTCCTGTCAGAGGTATGGGGTTGCACCAAGCGTGCCTACTATTGCATCAGAATATGTACTGCTCGAGATAAAAATTGACCGGTTGTTAGGTTTTACTCAAATTTGTTTTCCTAAAAAGATATTGAGGGTGGCTCAACGCCCTGTATAATCTATAATGTAAATATAATAAATGATTAAAAATACGTCGGGAATCGTTTTTTGGCGTGTTAAACAATATATGAATGAAGGGGTCGATATTAGTCAATATTGACAATATATTCGACGATATTGGGCATTCCCGCAAAATCGCTTGTTCCAATTAATTAATGTATTTTTTCATTACATCTGTGACGCTTTCTACAGTCGGGTTACCTCGAGCGCCAGTTTTTTAAGGTGGTATGCTCCACGGGACCACGAGTAGTTAAACCGAGCACGGTACGCCAGGGGTCAGCTGACTAGTTTGGCGAAAGGAAAAATAAATGCAGCACGGTTTTACAGCTTTTATTATTTACCATATCTAAAATTATTTACTCTATTTACAATTCTTTAGACAACACTCGTCATGCTCCCTTTCCACGGTTTTGTGAGGTGTCTCCCGGACGGTTGTAACGGCGGTCGGGGATAGCTAGGGCCGGGAGGTTACGGTTCGGACCACCTGGAAAAAAAGATCCGTCCGGATACTACCGGTGCGCAGACAGTTGGCTAGAAAATGTTTTGAAAACGAAGGAACTTTTTTCCTCTATCCAACCATGTTCCAGTGGACTCAATGTGGTGGCCCTTATTTGAAAACATTTTTCCAAATGGTAGAAATATAATGAGCTCTTAAAAACTGCTGGTATAGCTCGCTTTTGCAAGGTGTTATAGAGCTCGCGTCGAAATTTCTAACTTTTTTGCTGAAGCTTTCATTAACATCAGTAACTTTATAGCTACTGACGAATAGATCTACTAAAATTTTTATTTTTTTTTTTAACTTTGAAAAGTGTCTGCCGTGATGTTACAACCGCCATAACCGTCTGCCATTGTGATTTTTCAATAACAATAATAATGTAATTTAAAATATACAAACGGTAGCTTTACTGAAATACTTTTGAAAGTCGTCTGATTTTTGTACCTGTTACACCTGAGCGCCACTAAACCTACCTTGGCCGGGCTTAGTTAGTCCCCATTTCATGAACAGTAAGCATAAGAGAGTCTGCTGACAAAATTGAGGGTTTACTGAAATATGTCATGTTTGCCTTTCACTGGCTCTTAGACTAGAAGGGTTGCTCGACAAGTTCCTAGTGGCCGAATTTCCCATTGAACTAGTGCAAATCGTCCTATCATTCCTGGAAAAAAGGAAATTCAGATCTAAGGTTGCGAATGTGGTCGGGTTAGAGAGGCATTACTTCTGGTGTCCCCGGGAGTCGGTGCTCGGTGAGAAAGGGAGAACGCAATCTTGCTTTGGGTGGAATTTAGTTTTTTTCGCTGTGCTCTAGTGTGCAACGGGTAATTCCCACCGCACTTTTCTAATGCCTCGTTCATTTCGCAAACCAGTAGCAAGCGCTCACGTGCCGATCACGCGTCTTTACAACTCTCTGTGAACGCTGCGGAAAGCAGTGCCAACTTATTCACCACGAAAACGTGCCGGTAGAAGATTTGCAACCTGGTGGGTCAGGTCTCCATGTTATTTTCACCCATACCATGGACGACCTAAGCCAAGTACCTAAGAGTGGTACTAGACCCAGGGCTCTCCTTCCGGGCCCACATCAAGTCGGCCTGTGACAAAGCAACCAAGACAATTCAGCGTCTGTACCCGATGATTGGTCGTCGCAGTCGACTGACCATCGAGAACAAGCTGCTAGTGTTCAAGATGGTTGTGAGATTGGCCATTGGGGGTACGCGGCGCAGTCGCACATCAAGGTTCTCCATACGATACAAAACAAATACCTGAAGATCGCGTACGACGCCCCATGGTACGTGCGTAACTCGCATCTTCACCGAGAAGCCGAACTCTACGATGAAGGTTACAGGGTTAAGTAGAGGCGCCCCAAAATGTCGCTTGTAGCGTAGCGGGACGAATCGTCGGATCAGCGACTGTTCACCAATAAATCACTACTTAAAAGTACTGTCTGATTTTTTTTTCAGATAAAGAAGGCAATGGACATCGTCCAGCTCTCCGCCACATCCAGATGAAGGCGTGAAGGCGTGCGCTTCAGTTCTATTCGGACCTCGCTAGAGGCAAACTGATGTTTTAATAAAAACAACCTCATCCCTGAATTCCCCATCGGTCAAGTGGACCTACAACATCCACATATAGATTTTAGAACTTCTCCCTCGACTTCACCGCACTGTTCCTCCCTGATTTTTACGAAAACTGATGAGTGACATTTTATGTCCAAAACTGGCACTGTGACATTTTTATTTAACACTTTTCAATTTTACCTGGTTTGAACTTTTTTTACGAAAAAGGGGTGACATATTAGGGTCGTCAACCCCCCTATGTTACTCCCCATTGCAAATATTATTTGTGGTCAAAATTTCATGACGATCTGCTCACCGGTTTAGGCGCGCCTAACATACGAACAAAACAAACAAACAAACAAATATTGATTTTTATATATTAGATTATTATGTCAGTGTACTACAAAATGGTAGGTAATATTATAAATAAAAATAGTTCATTAGCATTTTTAAATCTCTTAAAATGTGAAGATCTAGTCCAAATCATTCTTATCTATTTGCAAAAACAAACCAGCAAACAAGATATTTGGATCAATCTACATAAAGTCAATTCGACATCAACATAATAGCAGATATTTCAGTAAACCAATTAATATCTAATTTCCCCATACGCCTATCTAATTACCATATTTAAAGAGAATGCATAACCAAATGTAATTCATATAGCATAAATCCATAAAAATATTTTACAATCATGACAAATGAGTTTTAAAATCCCATGGTTACTCGATCAGGGAGGAAGACTCATTTATTACTCCAGAAAATCGATTCTACACTACTTTGAATTAGTCTTGGAATAATTTTCATCAATAAATTTGATTTTGTAAAAATGTCACACATATACCTATCACATAAACACAATACTGTCAGAGCTGTAACAAGGACTGGTTAGTGCGCTTCCACACAACTGATTTTCGATAGCTAAACAGTTGAACAGACCTGCTGAAAACGCGTCTAAAATAAACAACCAAAAAAATGTTCGCCTTCCGTAAACACTTATCTAAATTTTGCTTTGATGCCGTTTGTTGCACGTCCTGCAATTGATCCGAATCAGACATCTGGAAACTGGAAACGTGGTGCCCAGTCCGAAGGCAATTAATTTTAAAAATTCTACACAATCATTGATTTTGGGACAATCACCCTTGTACAAGACGCAGTTTACTTTTCTTGTCGCTGTGTGGGAAAGTACCCGCTTGTATTTGGGATCTGTGACATAATTATGGTTTTGAATGAGTGCTATTCTTACCGATCGCGTTTAATGATTTTAGTAATTTACATCGGTTTTCTAATAGTATATTATGATACGAGTTTTATAAGAAGCATTTTGTCGAGTAAGTGCGACAAAATGCCTTATAAACGAGTTATCATACAGTATTTTTTCTACTTTGCCACTTTTTATACAAAATAATCAAATTTTGCAATCTAGGTAATTCGGCGGCAGTTGGCTACATTGGCTAGGTGTATTAACGGACGCTGTGAAAAAGAATTAATTTGAAACGTCAATACTCGTATTTGTGGTTATCCTTTTCACATGTATAAAAAACGTGGTAGTGAATTTTAACTCATCCTGAACGACCTCCAAAAACGTCGGACTCTGTAACTGAAGCCCTTAACCTCACAATAACCTCCGTAACAAACGCCCCCATACCACAAACAACTCGCACAGGCCCGTTCTCTTTCTTTGTGATCGGCGGTGTGGACATTGGCATGGACGAACGCGATATCCTGGCCCTGGAAACTCTCAATCTCCCCATCCACAAAATGTCTAGAATCAAATTTAATCCCGCAGCACAAACAAGTGGAACCCCCTTATCCGCGTGATCACTGGAGACAACACCAAGCATTTCCTGACCTACAGGTCTTCTTCAAGCGCCATCAGTGCTTTTGTTTGAATGGCTCAAACCGCTGAAACCCATTTCGCACTGACAGCCGTTGAAATCGGTTTGGACTTGACACAGCGAAGTAAGGTTAGGATCATAGATTAATCATGCTAGGATTGCCAAGATTCCAATATTAAAAAAATAAATTATACTGTTCTAATTAGTGAAATTATTATAACACCGCTTTTGTCTATTATGACACGCAAAACCGTATCGTAATAGCCTCAGTACGAACGCAAAGTAGAAAAAGAGCGTTTTAAAGATTCGAATTCTGTAACTTCCGTATTTCAAGTGACTTGTCATTCTTTAATCGTGTTTCTACTTTGGTGTCACAAACTGTCCATTGACTCTTCTAGAGGTCAAGCCAAGTGTCAACTTTTCAGATAAAAAAACATCACCACAAACACAACCAGTACTACATAATCCTAAAAATCCCTAGAATATTTTAAAAGATAATATTTCGCCACCATCTTGAGTTCGACACGCGTTCACGTGCGAGAGTGATTTTCGTTATAATTAAGTGGTACTTGTTGCTGTAGAAACACAATTCTTTGTCTGGGAATTATACGCATCTCTCGCCACCTACTCTGTAAGTTTAACAAAAATCTGAGAGTAGCAATAAATTCTTTTTTACAACCTTGCGCCGGTGCGCTATCGCACCAGTTCAATAACCTTGGCAAAAACTCTGTTTTCTCCCTGCTTTCAAGTTGTCAATTACTCCTAGAATCCTTTGTGTCTTAATGTAAATCCTTACCGAGGTCTAGTGCATAGTTTGTTCTATTGTAAGTCACCACGACGGGCCCCGTGGTGTGAAGAAACGGTGTCCCTGTTTTTTGCTACTTTCCTTTTTTTTCTTTAAATAATCTTGCTTTTCAAACATGACAAATAACTGTCTTAAGTGTGACGGTGCCGTAACACCAACAACTCCGTATGTAAAATGCATCACCTGCAAAAAATTTTCACATGTCAAATGTTTAAGTATTACTTCCGCCGAGATTGTTAATTTGTCCAACTGGATGTGCGATAAATGTAAACCTGAAACGTCAGCTTCGAGCCCGGCCACCACGCTATCCATCGCTGTCATCGAGCAGGTTATCGAGAAACAGATTAGCAAATTTATAACCGATATGAGAAACGAGTTAAAACAAACAATCAATGAATGTTTTGATAATATGTTTAGGCAGATAGATGAAAGAATTTCCTCTGTCGAAGACAGTGTTACCGTATTGAGGAATAGGATTGAGAAACTAGAGGAAGCCGGGTCTACTGCGGGTGGTGTATTGACTGTGGATGGAAATGAGCATCTGGAGCGACTGTGCCAAGAAGTGAATGAGCGCCAAGTACGCCGTCGTAATTTAATCGTTTACCGGATTGATGAGAAGCTTTCTGGTAATTCAGGGGAGGAACGCCGTTCAAAGGACTGCACTACTGTCTCTGATATGATAAAATTTCTACTTCCTACTGCGTCCTGCAATGTTGCACGTTCGACAAGGTTGGGAAAATTTGATCCAAAAAAATCTGTTCCTAGACCAATTAAAGTAACCTTGGAGTCTGAATCCTTAGTGCATGACGTCATCCGCAAAGCATCCAATCTTAAAAATTACACCAAATTTTCTAAGGCTAGCCTATCTTTTGATCGTACTCCTCTTCAAATGTCTCTTTATAAGGATCTTCAGATTAAGCTTAGGGATCGATTGTCAGCTGGCGAAACTCACTTAAAAATCAGATACATTAACGGTACACCCAAAATAGTTAATTCCGACACACCAACTAATAATAATACAACTTTAAACTAGATACGTTCAAATACACTAACGCCGATCTCAACGCTTACTACCAGAATATTCGTGGATTAAGATCTAAGACCCTGGAATTTTACACCAACTTAATATTAAACAACTACGATATCATTGGATTAGAGACTCCGAACTATTCTCAGACCAATATCAGATTTTTAGGCGCGATTGAAACTTTGCGGTACACTCAGCCACCAGAGATGGCGGCGTTCTTTTAGCCGTTAAAACCAGTATCAATAGTTACCAGCTGAATCTAACATCTGTTCATAGCATTGTTCCCAGTATTGATATAGTTCGTGCAAAAATATCAGTCAGTTCCTTTGGTCACATTTACGTTTTTATAGTTTATATACCACCCACGACTAGTCTCAATGATTTAGAATCATTCTTCAATGCTCTTTCGTCACTGGATGACTTCTATCACGATCACGTCTTGCTGTTGGGTGATTTCAATGCTCCTAGTTACCTGGCCGATATTTCTGCATTAAAGAACATTGATTCAGACTGATGGATATGTTAGGTTTGAGTAGCTGGACTTACTAATCTACTTTGTCACTCACTCATGCTGTTTACATTAGTTTTTTTATGTGTTTTTTTTTTATTTATATATATATATATATAATTTCACACAATTGTATAAAGTACATTTTAAATGTACCTAACTTAATAATTTCCTGTATTTGGGCTTGCCTGTTGGAAATAAAGCTTTTTTTTTGCGTATTGACCAGAAGGAGCTCCCCGTGATTCCGACCTTCACGGGGTTCCTTGCTGGTCAGGTCCTATTCGTACATCATAGTCACTCCTCAAAACCATGAGGTAAGTAGCTATGAATCCCGTGAATCATGTGCCCTGAGCAGACGCAACGACCCCAAGATGACCGCTTTCTGCATTCCAGCCGCAAGGGTCTCTGCCGGTTTACGGCAGGCAGGAATGATTTTCAGATTGGAGACGAGCGAGTCCTTGATGCCTCCCATGCACCCAATTACCAAAACGACGAGCTTCACTGGGTAACTTGAGTACAGCCTCCTAAGTTCAAAGAGCAGGTCTTGATATTTTGTCCGCTTTTCCTCCTCCTTGACGCAGATGTTATTTTCAGCAGGAGCCGAAAATTCAATAACAAACATCTGCTTGGAGGAGTGGTCCAATAGAACCACGTCAGGCTTGTTCGCTGTTATCTGCCTGACGGTGGAGAACGAGAAGTTCCAATAGATTCGGCACCTCTCGTTCTCCACAACGGACTCAATATCGTTCGGGACATAGGGCAGCACTGGTGTCTGGTCTATCGCATAATGGTGTCTTAAATGAAAGTATAACACTCTCAATGCCGCATTGTGGCGATGGATATAGGCCGAAGCTGCATACACCGGGCATGCCGCCAATATATGCATTGCTGTTTCAGGGGCCCTGTGACAAGCCCTACAGCTCACATTCGGCACCTCTATACCCATCACGCGGCTGCGATAGACCAAGGTGTTAATTACACCATCCTGCGTAGCGCAAATGAATCCCTCAGTCTCAGATTTCAGTCCACTTGATCTCAGAAAGGCAAATGTATGCCTTTTGGATAAGCCAAGGTTTTCAATGTTCTTGAAGAAAACACTATGCATTGACTTATCCATATGCCTTCTCATGAGCATATCTTGCTCAGAGATTCTGACGTGGGCTGTAAGACGGAGCAAATTGAGCTCGGTAATAGAATGTGGCCGAGCTCGCTCAACGTCAAAGTCAAGACCGAGTTCATCTGCTGCTCTTTGTGCCGCCCTAAACAAAAATGCCCCGACTCCCCGCCTCTCGTGATCCCTGACAAGAAGCAACAAGGGATCCAAACTTTGGATGATCTTACAGGCTATACCCAAGATTACCTTGTTATGAAGACACTCCAAACTCAAAAGTCCTCGGCCTCCCTGGTTTCGTGGAAGATATAACCTCGGAACGGACGATTTTGGATGCAAACTGCGCTGTAGATGCATCATTTTTCGAGTATCCCGATCAATCTGCTTCAACTCATCCACTAACCATTTAACTGCTCCAAATGAATAGAGCAGGATCGGAACGGCAAGCATATTTGTGGCAAAAATCTTGTTCTTCCCCGTAAGCTCTGACGACCAGATTCGTCGGAGTAGATTTTTGTACTTGCCGCAGAGAGACTTTTTTACCTGGTGTGACGCTTGGATGTGGCACTGCTCCACACCCAAGTACTTGTAAGTCTCTCCGGCGTTCAGATGTCTCAGAACGCTTCCGTCAATGAGTTGAGCATCTTCATCGAAATACTCGCATCGTCCTCTTTTGAGATGAACCTGAGCACATTTGTCCCAACCGAACTCCATGCCGATAGCATCTGTGTACTCCTGCACTATGCGCAATGACTGCGTCAGTTCTTGCTTTCCGGAAGCATACACTTTTAAATCATCCATGTAAAACAAGTGCGTGATCTTATGCTTCCGGTTACCGGGTGTACCACAGCTATAACCCTTTGCACCGCGCAAGGCTACGGACAGCGGCAACAGTGAGATGCAAAACAGAAGAGGACTCAAGGAATCTCCCTGGAATACTCCTCTTCTAAATGATATCAACTCTGTCTGAACTCGGTCCCGTCGGGATGTTATCGAGAACCGAGTCTTCCAGAGTGACATCAGTTATCTGATGCATCTCACCAGTGTATCGGGTATCGCAAGACATTCGAGCAAGTGAATAATCAGCTCGTGAGATGTTGTGTCGAATGCCTTACGATAATCGATCCAAGCCATAGATAGGTTGCGCTTATATTGGACGGCATCCTGCGTGACGCACCTATCGATCAGCAGGTTTTCCTTGCAGCCGTCCACGCCCCTTTTACAGCCTCGCTGTTCGAAAATTTTCGAATACACCGGGTTAATGGCGTGGAATATTCGGTAGTACAGGAGTCTGGTGAAAATCTTGTAGCACGCATTTAGGCAAGTTATTGGCCGGTAGTTCTGAGGCTGAGACAAATCACCCGTTTTAGGTAGTAAAACGGTTCGACTCTCGACAACCCACTCCGGAATAGGCCGCTCACCATTAAGCCAGGAATTAAATACCTTGGCCAGACGCTTGTGCGTGCTTCGGAATTTCTTCCACCAAAAGGTATTAATTCCGTCCGGGCCTGGTGCGGCAAAATTTTTGATTCCCTTAAGAGTCTCGCCAATTTCTTCCGGGGTTATCGGATTGCACACCACTGGTCTTAATTGAGATCTTCTTACGAAGTTCTCAAATTGTGCAAGGGCTGGAGTGTCTTCACGCAACGGTTTCGATCCCTCGTATATTTCCCCCCAGAAAACTTCGACCTCCTGCACCGCCGGCAATTTCTCTGGGATAGAGTTTGCCCGCTGGAAGAGCCTCGAAGGATTTGTCTTGAACTTGTTGTTCTCGACCAACCTTCGCCTACTCCTTACCAGGGACTTTCTTGCAGCCACAAGGCTGCGAACTCTATCCATGCAGTGCTGCTTCTCAACAGCAAGCACCGCTGCATTCAGTGTATGATGGGTCCGGCGAAAAAGACGCGCGATGCGCCGGATTTTTGGTGTGAAAGGTTTCATCTCTTTGATGAATTCCATCACACACTGAATTCGAGAAATATCCTGCCTAGCGGTTTCTATCTTCTTGTCTATCTTTTCAAGGCGACATTCGAATTTCCTCTCAGCCTCAGTGCTCTCACCACGTGGGGCCGAAGAAGAAAGCCTCGTCGCCTCTCGATAGACCATTTCGTTCAAGAGCAGGATGTCTGGATCCTCAGGGAGGTTCCTATCGAGTGATTCGTCCGCTGCAACTACATCGCTGGCTTTGGGTGGTGGAATTTTGTGGAGAGACTTTCTGTTCGGAGGCATCTCCAAAATTACCGGAACAGCGTGGCGGATCTCCGGCTCGTCCGGCTGTACCTCCACCAACTGCTCCGGTGCTCTCTCGTATTGAATGCGACGAAGATAGGCCACATAGTCGCGGAGTTTTTGTGGCGCGAAAAAGTGATGCTCCGGGTGTTTCTCACCCCACAGAGCATGCATCCTTGCCATGTAACCCCTTCGCCGCGGCTCGCTCGTCTCGTAGCAGTCGAGCAGGTCATTCCTTAGAGTGTTGGTCCACTCAAAGCGTCCATGGGCATTGCCAGAGTCGTCAACGGGTGATTCGTTTTCCGAGACCCCACCACCTTCACCTTGGTCCCTATTCGACTGGGACCGGTCGTGGGGGTCTTTCCCTGTTGGGGTAGTAACAACAGTTTAGGGTTCCAATTGGTTGTTAGCCAAAAGGAACCCCGGCCGGTACTGGTCCGATTTGCACCTTCAGCTCGGCAAGGTGGTAGCGCTACTCACCAAGACCAAAGATGTTATGTGGCCTGCCTGCCTGTTTATTATTATTATTATTATTATTATTAATATTATTATTAAAAGCAGAAATTTAAGTAGAAACAACCGTATATTACACCCGTTTAACGAGGCATTGTGGCATTCGTTCTATTCTATTCTATCAAACCTACTGATGTCACAATAAACCCTGTTGTTAATCTATATATTTAATCGTTGAACATGAATCGATTCTGACCAAATAAAACAGTCTGTACTGCAACAATTTTTATAATTGTTCTTTAAATAAAAGACTATGCCTAGATTGCTTTCCATTTTCAAATATTTCACAGGTTCACTAATTATTTGTAAATCATTTACGGGGAAAAGCAGTCCATTACAGTTATCGATTTAAATGAGCGTGAAGCGTTTTAAATGACAAGCTGGACAACTGCAGCTAAAAATAAAACTTGACCCCTCTCCTGAGAGCAAGTGGTGTAGGGAAGTTAATACATGCTTATTAAGACATTTATACCTCTAGATCTTTGGGTGCGGGGTGTTAGTTGGTATACTATCGGGGCAAACTCCAAAGAAAGAGAAGTGTGCACGACTGTGAAGAGCATGGCGCATTTTCAAATATAAAATGCACTATCAATACTGGTAGTAATGTCTTCTGTTTCTACATTACTGAACAATTCAATCAGGGGCATCTTATCCCGCACAATGAACAAGTGTTTACGCAAAACATTGTATATAAAAAAATTATTCAGTCTTAATTTTTTTTTTTTATTATTCAGACAAGATAAATTAAACATTGTAATATGTAATATGGTAACCAGTCTTTATTCAACACCATTTACGTAAGTATTCACTTTTTTTAATTTTTGCATTGATTTGATTACCAATCCAATACATACCACTCGAATTTCGAGTGACGGGCGATCACTAGTTGGTACAATAATGTAAATTGAGATTTATTACTTAGCGCTCACTGAATAAAAAGTTAGGTTGGCTGTATCTGTTTTAGTTTCTTCGCTCTCAGAGATTGGTAGCCTCAAATCACCCAAGCTGCTATTCCATTTGACAGACAGAATAAAAACCACCAAATTCTGAAATTTGTTTTAAAATGAATTCACAACAAAGTCTTTACCACTCGTTGCAGCTACAAATACTTTCTAATTCAATTGAGGAGTTGGGTGCAAAAAGGGCACTTCTCTAATAATGTCATTCGGAGATATAGCGTTCCAAAGTTTCCGGTTGCTAGAAATTTGTAAAACTATGTTTTCTTCTAAATGAGAATTTTAAAATACAGGTTTCTTCCATATGGTTATCGCGCTGTTAGCAATGGCAAGGCGTTATATGTATTTGAAATATATGAAAAGCTAAGAGAAAGTGACTGTGTAATATGCCCTTCTTGCATATAATGCTTAAAGCGGGTCTTAAATGTGGGATTGGAAAACTTTTTAATGCAGTAATAAGGTAATATTTATTCATTCACAGATAGAACAGGTAACAGTAATGTTAAATGGGAACACATAAACTGAAAACAAATTTTTGAGTAAAAAACTAGAATATAAAATGAAAAAAATGATCAATTCAGGTTCCTGAAACTGAGACACGCTGAAACAACAGGTAGATCACAATAAATCACTAAAAATCAAATGATCATCACAGTTTTTCTTTCAAAACAAAAAATAAAGTACATCAGTAATCCAAATCAGTGGAACTGGAGCCGTTTTATACAAAAAAGGAACTGTCATTTGGCATTCTATGCAAAAGGGGCACTTTTAATCCTGTCATTTTTTGCAGACTCCAGCTATCTGGTGTATGATAGCAGAACTAAGTCGTCATCAGTACATATAGAAGGGGTCATTTTAGATAAACAAACATTTTAAAGAAAAAAGGCACTTCCCGGGAAGTGCCCTTTTTGCACCCAACTCCTCAATTGCTGTTACGGCTTCTTAACCTAAAAAACTTCGTGTCTATCTTCGCCAATAATTTTGCAACCAAATTGCCTCCACTACGCCTCTTCTTGACCAAAATCCTGATTCACACGTACGAAATTTTCAAAACTTACACTTGGGCGCTAAGTAATGAATCTCACGTACTATTTTCTACTACTATCGGTACCAATAAAGCATATGGTACGTATGAATCGGTATGTTCAGTTTGTTCAGTGCCGCTATATTAACTTTAAGCATGTTGAAAAAGTCCCATAGGGCAGTATGTGACTGGCTTGACTTAGCGGGATGCTTTAGAATCGCGAGGACGTGGTCCTGCACATTAATCGTGGATTTCAAGAGCATCCTTTGACTTTAAGCACGATTTTAAATACTGTATTGGCAATTATTTAGACCCTTCTTTAGTTCGTCGATCGCGGCCGTAAAGGAATTATAATATAATAGTCTTGGTATTCTCCGGAAAACATTTTTAAACCTAATACCCGCGGTGGTCACCCGGCGATGGCTTGTTTCATTGGACGTTTGTGTTGTTAAATTATTATCGGAATTGCGCGAAGTCGGCTCGGATTCCGTTGGATTAATAAGAATAGTTTTTTTTTCCGATATGGTATAGTAATCGTTTTCAAAACGCTCGCGTTTTTCGTCATGCTTTTCTTGCGAAGAGGTTGTGTGGATTTCTTCAATTTCATTTTGAATTTGTTCTGGGTCTCGAAAAGCGTCTACGGCCTCTGTTGACGGCGTCTCTCAATTCCATTAATGCTATCTGAATGTGCTAATATTAAATTTATCGATCCAATAATATAGACGCGTTAATTTCCCTTTAAGATTGCCCCCTATATCTAATGAGCTTTTCGAGTTGCTTTTCGGGTTGTTCGGCCATCTTAACATTATTTGAACTTGCCACGAATGAGAAAATGTACATAAGTCGAACACAAGGGAAGGATGCAACAGAAGGATGCCTCACTGAGCTTATGCCGTGGAAACGCTGCTTCGTAGAGGCGTGGAATGTTTTCCTGGATTTGATTCGTTATGGTGCTGATGTCACCGAAGTCTTTCCTCGCTCTCTGGAGACGTCGACGGAAAACTCCTGGGTTTGTGAGTACTTAAATCCGGCTCGAAGGACCAATGTTTGTGTTTTAATTGCGGACACAATACTCAAAAACTCGCTAGAGGGTGATGACTCGTTTATTCAACGCTCAACACAATATTTACCCAATGTACAAAGCAGCATAAGGTAACGTGGGGGTGTGTAGTATCCCCGACCCTAAGTGCCTCAAGAGAAAGACCGTTCATAAATAGGTATAATAGGTCCTAATTTTGCTAGACGTTCTCATTTCAATTAAACGTGTTAAGTCTAGTAAAGCATTTTGAGCTAATGTTAATTTGTGCTTTATAGCCACTCGCTTTATATTTAAAGATGAAAGCGCTTCGGC
Source organism: Diaperis boleti (assembly GCA_963583935.1). Taxonomy (NCBI): domain Eukaryota; kingdom Metazoa; phylum Arthropoda; class Insecta; order Coleoptera; family Tenebrionidae; genus Diaperis; species Diaperis boleti. The sequence continues at coordinate 31,501,836 of OY757242.1, read as the reverse complement.
AGTCATAATTTACTTATGATTGTAATGCCAATACCAAACATTAATTGAAATAGGAAAATGGGTTTGAAATGCACTTGTTGGTATGATGCCTAATGCCTTGGTCGTGAAGCTGTCAAAAAACACGTCACTATTATGATAACGCAAGCAATCGAGCTCGAAGGACCAAAATGATGCGTGTAAATCAAAGTTGAATTATGGATTCAAGATTTATTGATCACCCACTGTATCTTTCGCTTACATAAAATGATAGACTTGATGCTTGAGTGTCCAAGCTCTGAAGTATAAGTGTCAGGCCTACACAAAAACTAACACTAACATATAAACTAAGAGGTGATAGTAGGGTATGCAGTGGTATAAGCCTCAACTAAGTTCAGGTAAATCGAAGAAGGGGTTCATTTTATAGGTGTCTTCAAAATGTCTTCATAATTCAATTTGCTATAATGTAAGGATTAGGGGTAATGACCAAAAATGTAATTAAGGAACCAAGAATAATAGAACTGTATTCAAGAAAAGCTAACAATAAACTACCTATGACATAAAACATAAACAGACTGCTGATACAAGAGAAATCGTAAAAACAGTTAAGTAATATATCTTCACAAAGACTTTTTTGTTCCGTTATACGGTATAGATCGTTCAGGCACTTTCAGGTTTAAAGAAGCTAGTCTTATGCGAGACGCCCTGTATGTCTAAAGCTTTACTGGATTACTGAAGATTCGTGAGTTGTAGAATTGATAAACGCAAACGCCGACTCCGGCAGAAATAACAGAGTTTCTGTTTAATAGCGCCCTTCTCATTGAAGAACGATTTAAATGGCCACGCGCAAAGTAGGATCAACATGATAGGTTGACTCCGGCAACGACAAAATCGCCCGTCAGTAGCTGTCATGGTCAATGTTCGTGTTTTTGTGGATAACTACACGTGAAGCGGCTGGTTAAAGGTTAAAGGATAAAGCGCCATTTGGTTTGTACAGCTTGGGGCATGCGCAGTATACCGCAAGCTCAGGATATTTAGTTTTTATCAACACAAGAACAGTTTGCTCAAAATAAAGCCCTGGAAAACTCTCTGACGTTAAACATTCGTTAAGAAATCGTACTGATTCGTGCACAATAAAATGAAGCTTTTGTAAGAAGTCGTTTCAATGCGAGAATAGAATTTCATAGAATCGATAAATTATAAATAAGTTATACGATTGAAATTTTCCTCAATACGGTAAAGTAGCAAACAATGAGTGGTTTCAGTTTGCAACAACAAGTGTGGGAGCTACAAAAATCAACAAAAATCTTTCAACGAACTTATAAAGATTGAAGTGGTAGGATTTGGGAAACTTTAGAGTGGGAAAGCGACAATTATAAAGCTCTGACATTTGCAGTTTAAAAAAGAATGCTATGTCTGCCTTTCGAAATGCGGATATTCTGTATCCAATTTGTGAATGAAAACACTAATTTAACAACTAGGAACAATGGTTGTATTTACAGGTTCTATCACACTTTCAAATATCCATGAAACAACATGCGTGTAGAAGGCACGTCGTATTAGTTGAAAGTAAAAATTATTACAACAACTACCATAATAATGTAACATTATTGTTTACAGTTAGATCAAGTCTTTTTTTTAACTAGCAAGGTGGTGCGTCACGAATGCATGTCGTACAAAATTCGTCTAAAGATCATTATTAAAATTGGTGCTTCACAAATTTAATATGTGTAAATTAAGTTATGTGACGGACGACAAGACTTTTTAAAAAATAATAATAATTTTTATTACGAAGCGTACAAATCACTAGCGAGCAACAGAGTGTCTAAGAAAGCTAACTACAATACTTTTATTAACTTAAAGCGTCTATTCAGCACTTCGGCCACTACACTGGGATTCCACGAAGGTGCATGGTATAACTCCTCCCCTCTTAGTCCGAAGCTCCGAAGAGGAAGGGTTAAAATGTGGCATCCTGGGGTAGATGTTCAGTTCTGGTGACTTCCTGTGGGGTGGCCGCATGTCTTCGCAGAAACTTTCTATAGATGATCCAAAGGGTTAACACCAACACGAGGGTGTAGAGGAAGACGGTTCCTGGGATATGCCACCAGTTTTTGTTGTCAATGTGGATAAGTTCCAGATTGGGAAGGTTGTTGCTTAATTTGGTGACTTGCAATGTTCTTAGCGTCAGCTTGGGAAGTTCCTCTGTGTTGTTGTTCACAGGAAAACTGATATCCTCGAGAATGAATGGTCGTCCTATGGTCGTTTCGTTGAATGTCAGCAGTTGTCCGTTCAGAAACTTTTCACAGAAGGCTTTTTATTTGAATTTATCTTAGTCAATTCTTTCAAAAGTTCTTCGTTTGTGATTATACTGGGATGAACGATTTTTAACCTGTAAAATGTTATTGAGTTTTCGACGTCCTGGACGATGTTCAAAATTACATTAAATAAATGGTTAAGTTGGTTTAACATATCTTTGACAAATAAGGTATTATTTATTTATCCGCCACTTACGTTGTCCGGAGGCATCCAGTTTCATTGGGATCAAATTGGGCTCGACCAGGGAGAGTCAGACGGTCGAATTATCCCTTGTTCTAACATTTTAGTTACTTGACTCTGTACTTCCATTTTATGAACATGTGGGTAACGATATGTTTTAGTGTGTATGGGTGTATTGCTTAAATTGATTTTATGTTTAACTGCATTAGTGAAAGTCAAAGGTTCTGATTCGAAATAGAAAATATCAGAGTATGATTTTAGTAGTTTGACTAGTTGCTTTTTTTCTTCATAATTACAGTGATCTAATCTAACTTTTGAAAAATCAAAATAACTTTTGTCATATTGAATGTTATTCAAATTTGGAATATCAAATTGTTCTTGAGGAATTACTTCGAAGGGTTGGGAAATATCAATTTTTTCGGTCTTATTTGTTGGATTTACTAACGTAGTTAAAGCAAAATTATCTTCAATTTTTATCACGCTTTCAGGAATCATGAAATCAGAAAATGTATACTTTGGAAGTAACGCAACACCCTTTTGAACATTAGAAATGCGGATTTTTACTATTTGTTCCGATTTTGGTGGAACCGTGATGCAGCTGTTATAATCGCTCAAATTTTTTAAATTCAAAGAAATTTTTGTTTTTGGTAACACCAATTTACCTGAATTTAAATCGATACCTGCTTGTAATTTTTTCAAATTATCAATTCGGAGAAGACAATCAAAATAATTGTGAAATTTAAACAAATGAAATTTGATATTATTTTGGCCAGATCTGAAAATTTTAGGACATGTAACAGATATACAAAATTTTTCTCGTGTACAACCATGTGCTGTTGAAATAACAAAAGGATCATTTTTTATTAAATTTGGAAAATAACCTTTGGCCTTTTCTGGGTTAATAAAAGATTTTGTTGAACCGGTGTCAATTAAACATTTTAATTCGAAATTGTCAAAAGGTATAATGATGTAGGGTAATTGTGAAGGATTATCATCAATGTTTAGTAATTCACTTTGTCCGAGGCAGCTTCGTCTAAAAAAGCTTCAGAATTTTGCTCAAAATATTCGTTATGCGAAGTTGACGCGTTACTTTCATTAAATTCTTCATTTTCTTCAGGATATTCCTGAATTTCAAGATCATTAATTTCATTTTCGGTGTTGTGTAATTCTTCAGCAATCCAGTTTTGTTGAGGACGTTTGAAATTATTTCTATTGGGGGTAAATGTATTTCTCGTGGTAACGCTCATAGGGACAGGTTTGTCCAAAGGTATGGGTCTTGGTTTAAATACGTTACTGGGATTTCGATTTGATGGGTTCTGATTAAAATTTTGTTGTCGATTAAATCCAAATTGCTGCGGTTGTCGATTAAATGCAAATTGTTGTGGTTGTTGATTAAATGCGAATTGTTGCGGAGGAATTTTTTGGAAATGTTTTAAATTTGGAGGTAGTTGTCTGTTAGTATTAACGATGAGTTTGTAAGATTTTGAATTGTCAGTTATATTAAAATCGTTAGTCAAATTTTTTAGAGCTTGACTCAAAGAACCAGGTTGTCTGGTGGACAAATAGTCGCCTAAGAGGTTGTTTAAATGTTTAAGGAAAACTCTCAAAGCAAGACAATTTGAACTGTCGATCAATGTATCTTTAACTATTTGATCTCCTGCGTGTTGAGTTGAGATATAACTGATTTGCAAGTTTAGGTTTTCTTGCACCTTGGTGAAGAATTCCAACGGTTTCATATTACCTTGTTTTAAACTGCACAGTTCTATTGTGAGGGTTTGAAGGTCGCGTTTATCAGCGTACGTTGCTAACAGTGCATTTTTGAGGTCAATCCAGGTTTTGATTGAGTACGACGCAATATGATTGGCAGTATTGCCCTTTATCTTATTTTTAATAGACTTTAATACTAGCGTATTTTGAAAATCGTCTGGTTGTCTGAAATTATAAAACTTTGCGATCAATTGTTCGCTTGTAGATATAAATTCTGTTAAGAGTGCCTGGTCTCCAGTAAACTCCGGTAGTATTTGTAAATACTCCATTTTAAATACTGAAGGAGAAGGGTTTTGCCCTGTAGTTACTCCTGTTTCTGGCATTTTACTTTAATTATTTTATTTTATAAATATTAATATTTAATAACTTTTATATACTGAACTTACTTGTTCCTAAATTAATTCTTTAGTTAACGCTGATCGGAATTTCGAACGATCACATTGATACAAAAATATGTATAATACAAAAATATTTATCAAAAATAATTATGTGATTTCCAAATCCGAATCAGTAAGCTGTTAACGACATCTGCGACTCACCAGCAATGTATCTTCTGCCGAAGTCCGTCCCAAACTCGATAGGCTTCAAAGCGTTGAAACGCACCGTCGTCGTGTTGGAACTCCAATTTTCCCAGTGAAAGTCCTCTAAGCACTTCGGGTTCACCTCGACACGATGTGGAAGGTCCGCGAATTTAATCGGGTTCACTAGCTCGGTCTTCAATGAAAGTCCACGAAGATTTTTCTAAGGTTCACTTTAAACGGGCACGAAAACGTTAGCCTATCCTACCGACTGCGCCAATTAAGTTATGTGACGGATGACAAGACTTTTTAAAAAATAATAATAATTTTTATTACGAAGCGTACAAATCACTAGCGAGCAACAGAGTTAAGAAAGCTAACTACAATACTTTTATTAACTTAAAGCGTCTATTCAGCACTTCGGCCACTACACTGGGATTCCACGAAGGTGCATGGTATAACTTGTATGTATAAATTTGGCGAATCAACGACATGCATTTCTAACGTAACGGCCTGCTATGAAACAAATCAATCAATCACTCTATATCAAATCTATATTATAAAAACGATTGTCTTAATTCTCGATACCATAATGCGGATAAACAGTCGGAAGGCATGATTGAACGATTGTGTCATGTACCATTAATCACCGAATGAAGTAATTTAGGTTTTGCTTGAAAATGACGCATCCTTTAATTCAGTTTTACAAAGCATAGACGCTTCAGTAATGACTAGAACGAGCAGACTGGTTAGACGAATTGAATTACGAGTTATTAGTGACAACTCTCAATATTATTAATTTGGTTCGGGTATTATCTCTTGTATCTCTCTCATCAAGATTGAGAATTTGATTTTAATTATATTTGACGTTAACTTTTCTTCCACGCCATTTTATGGTGCTTGAAACAAATTTAGTATATTTCACTCCTATTCTTACTATTTCAATACAAAGAAAGTACTAACTCAATGAATTTTTGCTTCATACATTCAATAATAAATAAATATCATGTTCGTTGTATTTTATTTATTATTGTCATGATATTAGTGGTTAAACTCCAAACGTCATCAAGTCTTACGACAAACTCATTTAATTCGCCTGTTTACACACGGGGTGTTTGCGACCGATATTGACGTAATTCATTTCAAGGCCAGTTTGCCCGAGTCAAGACATAAAATTGGCTTTTGGCTTTAAGTAACGATCCGATTTTTACAAAATATATTTTTCCTTGTATCATTATACTAGACGTATTTCGGGTGTCCCAGAATCTTTAATGCTGCCAACATTTCTAAAATAATTCATGCTATTACCTTACTGCTAAAATTATGCTTGTTTTAACGTTTTCTGGACACCAACGGCCAAAATATTACATCAATTTATATTTTCTTATTTTACATAATTTTAAAGAACCGAGTGTCTGGCGTTTGCCAAAATTATTATTATTAGAGCATTTCCTAAAGCAAACCATTGATAGATGACAAACCAGCCGTAGACGGGAGATTTAGTAAGTCTCTTGCTGCAATAATTATTATCAAATTCGAAGTATCGTATAAATATAATTCATAAAATCATTCACATAAAGTCAAATAAATTTGTTCTTTTATAGAAAAATAAAATATCCTCTTAAAATTACGCTTTTTCATCAAATTTAACCCAAATGTCACCACGAGAGAGGGAATCCGTATTTATTTTAATAAGTCTGGTTAAGGGCGACGGCAGATAAAAAAAGTCTCTCGTAATAATTAATGGATGCCCCCTAAAAGGTCAAAGCGACCTCAGTATGGTTCACAAATTGAAAAACCTGTTAACTTTTGCTACTGCGAGTTAAATTAGTGTGATAGCTCCTCGGATTCGTAATTACCTCTAGAAAAATGTGCAACAGAGAAATCTTATCAGAATGGTAAAAGCACTGTTCAAAGAATTGGAAAAAGCAAATTCGCTGCAATGCCTAAAACTCTATCAGCATTCTTGAAATTGCCAAATTCAAGTGACTATTCAGTTCACCTGCCAAAATGTGACATTCGACCAATAACAGCAGTAGAGTTTCAAAATAATGGCCAATCAAAATCAATTGCGGTGATAATAATTATTGTACTAGTACAAATTTCCGCCGACAATCGGACTAGTACTTTTAAGAAAAATGGTTTGGTTCACTGAATAGTCCTCTGAATACGTAGTCAAAGTTGAGTCGACAATATCTAAGATGGTTCCACTCATGGTCATTGCAATTGCCAAAGCGACTCGTGCAAGCACTCGTCGCATTTTAAGCAATTGCAATGACATTTGTGACATCTTAGAAATTGTCGACATAACTTTGACTACTTATCGTATTATAAGTGATAATAATTATTGTACTAGTACAAATTTCCGCCGACAATCGGACTATGTAGTACTTTTAAGAAAAATGGTTTGGTTCACTGAATACTCCTCTGAATACGGTTCGTAGTCAAAGTTGAGTCGACAATATCTAAGATGGTTCCACACATGTTCATTGCAATTGCCAAAGCAATAAACTTGCAATAACATTCGTATCATCTTAGAAATTGATTACTTATCGTTATCGTATTATAAGTAATTATACAGGTCACTGCTTTAGAAGGTCCTCTGCTACATTATTAGTAGATGGTGTAGGTGACATCACAAATCTAAAGCGCCACAGGAGATGGAAATCTACCCAAGTTGCTGAAGGGTACATTGAAATGTTAATAATACAATCAAAATAGCCAGAAAAATTCTTCACCACAATTACGTTATCAATAGGTGATTTGTGCCACACCGATCAACTAAAGTTTCAACACCAAGCTCAACACTAACAAGTTCCAAATAAAAATGCTTTGGAAAGTGAAAATTCTCCGGGTTTTGAGGAGACTAGTGGATCTCATGTGTTATCTCCCTTTCAAGATCTAGCACATAAATGTACTTTCTTGTTCAGTAGCTGGTACAACTACTATTTTGATACAAAACAAAAGTGCTGATTCGTTTGGTATTTTGTGGTGTACCTTTTAAGTTTGAAAACTGTTCAGGTACCTTCAATTTCAATAAAAAAATTATATCTACGTAAGTAAACGAAATAAAGTGTGATACTTAAATTATTTCTATTTAATAGTTACATTATCATGATCTGTTGTCGTTGTATTGTTTGAAATAATTTACAAATAACAAAGTAAAAGTCCAGTTGGAGGTAAAACGTCGTATTTTCCTCGCATATAATGGGGGCTATTACACACTCGAAAGGTTAAAATACTCGCCTTCGGCTGGTACTTTAATTTCTAGTTTCATGTATAATAGCCACCATTCTATATATAATCTCATGAAATAAACTATTGTAACGGACGTGGACCCGAGATGACTCATCTCTGTAGCGGCGTCATCAATTCCTAGAATGTGCTCGAGTATGACATCATCTTTTAGAATATCCGGTTCACATCGAGAGCGCCATGGAACTATATGGAGTCGCCTCAAAAGATTTAGGCACCGGTATATTTATTAGAGACGTTCCAGCGGAAACCAGTCTAGTGTGTTAGTCGTACCATCGAGTCTAATCAGACGGAAGTGCTATCGATGGATTTAATAATTGCGATACCTCAGGTCAACAAACTGCTGAAAGTGCTACTTCTACAGTTCGTCAACATGTGCCTATTTCGTAAGGTCTTAATTAATACTTAATAATTAATAAATACACGTCTTAATAATATCCCTATACTACAATGTGTTGGAAGAAGATAAAACCCACCCATAACCCCTTAGGTTGTAACGAAGATACCGAATTTCCCGAGATTCAAATATAACCCTCATTACCGCTGCATCCTTCGTGGCCGAGTCGGCCGCCGTCCCACTGGTTGACAAAGGCCAAACACCCCACGCCCTAAGTCGCACCGTTAATGTGAAGAAATAAAATTCTTTCCGGTGTCGGACCGGGATGATTCTTACATCCCGCTGACCGGTAAAAAAAAGCGCTCCTGATACCGCCGTTCCAAACTTTCTACGTTTTCCGGAACAAGAAGGGATCAGCCCAGGTACTTTCGGTGCAGACTTGGTCCAGGGAGGGTCAAAGCCGGGGAGTCTTAGTTGCACCCTAGCCGACCTATCTCCTGTGGGCCGGGTGGAGGAAGGCGATCCTAATAGCACTTCGGTCGACGATCGACTTCCAGACGCAGTTCGAGCACCGGCGGTACTAACCGACAGATTTCTTCCTGGTGGTGCTCCCGGTCCTCCCACCTGCCGTCGTTACCGGAGGGATACGCGCCCTAACCCCGCTTGCCCGAGACTGTATATAAATATATGTTGTAAATATTCCCCTGTACATAATGACCTCCCTGTATATAGATTGTAAATAAAATACGACCACCGTCACGCAATAGTATCTACTTATAAATCATTTAATAAAGATACTTTTACCGTCTTCATTCAGCTATTAATGCAATCCCTTTTAGAAAAGTATCGAGTATATTCATGTCCATGACGATTATTTTATTTTGACTGTCACAAAATAGATAAAAAATAAGCAATTGAAAATATCCAAATATCTAAATAATATCGATGGACTAACATTTAAACGTAATAATCTACAAATGCATATTTTTGATAAACGATTAATATCAGTTTAAAAGCGATTTTTCTCTACAACGCCAACAAAAGGTCTCCGTCAGCTGCACATGCTGCATACACAAAAGAGACGTATACGATGATTATTTTATTAAATTTGGTGATTTATCAAAAACACAGTTAGAAGACAAACGATGATAATAAAATAATAGTCTTATTGTTGGGATATTTTATGAATATTAAAATATGAGTTCTTTATGGTCCTCTCACATTTCCAACAGAATACAATACTTAATTGAAATGATTAATTCATTAGAACTGCTTCAGAATTCTTATTTTTTCCCCGTCAAATTTGAGAGCTATCTGTAATGGACAGGAATATGTTCAGTTCTGCCCTCAATTTCAAGATGGAAAATGGAAAATGTAGGTGTATTGATGTAATACTTTCCCGTTTTCTGTAGAAATAAAGCAATGCAAGAAAACCATGAGTTATTTTTAAAGGGCTTTTTTAATGTTGTTGATAATGTATTGTATACGTTTGTCTCTATTGTATTTTGAAAAAGACATAAACACAAAAAAATACATTTAATTTATTTGTAATTAGAATAATGAATGCTCTTAGACACGTGAAATTAAAATTTAAATAATATAGATAACTAATATTCCCTCCGTCATGAAAGATGGTACATGGTTTTCATAAAAATGATTCATACATGCAGTGGGCTTTGCACGTCAAAACTCTCCATCTAACTACATCTAAATTTTGTTTAGGAGCAACATGATGTTTGAAGACCCAATATAAATTTACAGTATAAAATTAAAATAAACTAATAATTTCAATTGACAAGGGAAGTCACTATAAGTCCTTCTACACTATCGAGATGATTACACACACATCTATTGACTGCGCTTTTTGGTCACGTACGTTCGCGGCGAAATAAAATCTGGCAGCTTTTTTGCATTGAAAATAGTATTTAAAATTAATAGAAAACGATTGATAAATGAGGATTGATCTCTTGAAATTTCGTCGATGCAATCATCCAGGCGTGGATACCAATACTCATACTCATGAAATACTCATTTTTTATATACCGGACGAGGTCTAATAAGATTGAAACTGATCCAAAATAAAACACTGTTCTTTATCCAACATTAATTTCCGTTTCAATACAGAGTCTATTGTCTCTTTTAGTGCATTTGAAAGTCAAAATCACTTTTTTCAGACTCAAGTGCAATTTCCTCTCTATTCTCTATTATTGTAGAGGTATAACGGCGTAGCAAAAGTCACTCCAAAACTCAACTTACCTAGCGTAACGATTCTATTGCCTCTCTACAACAGCAATTTGTTATCCAACTCTTTCCCAATTAGAAATTATTTTTATTACAATTTCAAGTTCAACACGTCCCATCCCCAAAATCGCATAAAAAGAATGATTACTCTTGTGACTTACTCTTTCCCTCACCTAAGTATATTATTTTACTAATAAAAATACATCTGCATAGTAATATTCATTCAACAGTTTTGAAGTGAAACTTCTTTTCGCACGCTGTAAAATTTTTTGCACGGGGTAAACCTAATTCGCGTCCGACACGAAAAATTTTAGAGCGGAAGGAGAGCGCAAGCAGCAGCTAATCGACGGTAAAATCCGTCGCGAAACGAAAATGAAACAGACAAAATAATACTGCTAATTATACTAATTTTATCGAATGATAACAGAATCAATACTAAATGTACATCGTCAGAACTTGTTGATGAAAGACAAAGACAGAGTGAAGAATCAACAGAGGCAAACGGTTGTTTTCTCAATGCAGATTAGATTGTCTATGGAGAGGTGTTTACTTTTTCATCAGCAGTAATCTGCAGCTTTTAACGACTTTTATAAGAAGCATTTTGTTGCACGCACGGGTTTAGGGCTAAACGAGCAAGTGCGACAAAATGCCATATACGAATTATCATACAGTATTTTTTCTACTTTGCGATTTTTTATACAAAATAATAAAATTTCACAATCTAAGGAATTTCGCGGCGCTTGGCCACATTTGCGATGTGCATTAACGGCGGTTACGAAAAATTACTTGAATTAATTTGAAACGTCAATACTCGTATTTTTGTTTATCCTTTTGACATGTATCAAAAACGTGGTAGTAAATTTTAACCCATCCCGAACGACCTCCAAAAACGTTTCTCAGCTATGACAGAAGCACCTAACCTCACAATAACCTCCATAATAAACGCCCCCAAACTACAAACAACTCGCACAGACGCGTTCTTTCCCTTTGTGATCCGTGGTGGGGACGACCTTGACACCAACGAACGCGATATCCTTCTGGCTCTGGAAATCGGTATCCTAATCTTTTGGAAAGTATTTTGCTAAAATTTGTTGTAAAGTTTTCAAAGATTTAAAATAATTTGATATTTTATGTATACTTGCTCGTGTGCTTCAAATTAAATTAAAACTAACTTATTCTTTTCAAACATGAAGGAACAAAATGCTTTGAATCTTACATTAAAAATCCCTACAACAATACCATAGGACAAATTTTAAGAACACTGCTGAGAAAAGCTTTAATTAAAATTACCAACTTAATTAATACCTGATTCGGACTTCGGCATGTACCACAACTTTGAGGGTGACTAAAGTAATTATGATTAAAAAGCCTGGAAAAGCACCCTACGAGGCAATGTCATATCGGCCAATACCACTACTGTCGATCATGTCTAAATTATTCGAGAAACTTCTGCTGAAAGAATAAAACCAAACATCGAAGAAAAGCATTTCATACCGGATCATCAATTTGGGTTTCGGAATCAACATTCTACGATTGATCAGGTATACAAAATTACTAATGTTATCGAAAAGCCAATATTAAAAAAATATAGAATCTTTAAAAATGTCGAAACGATTCTCCAGGATTAAACAAGATCTGAGGAAAATACAAGCAGGAATGCCACAAGGTAGTGTAGAACATTCCTTTATGTTGTCTTGTACACTAGTGATTTGCCTACATTTAATCAAAATGTAGTTGCTACATTTGCTGATGATACCGCAATCCTCGCTATCGACGACAACATCGGATCAACAAAAACTCCAGTCAACGACCAGGTTTTTAAGTACCAGAACACTACTAAATATCTTAAGTGCGATTGTCTCTGAATATGCAATAGACAAAGGGGGTAAATAAACGCATCTCTTACAATACTGAAAGAACGAAATGTCAGTGCGATTTTGGGATTATGTTGCCATTTAAGTCATGTCAAGTAACTTCAGGTACAGAAAAATCAAAATTTTGACAAAATTCCATAAATTACCAAAATTGATTTATTTGTAAAAAAATTGAGTTAATATGCAAATTAGAAAAAATTACATGAAAAACTCGTTTTGTAAAACTTAAGAGCACTCGTCTTTACAGGCACTCCTGCCTACGGCAGTCGTGCTGCAAACGTGAACTCGTGTCTTAATATAAGTTTTACAAAACAAGTGTTTCAATATAACGAGCGTTTAAAAATAAACCTGGTAAGAGGAGGCTGGGCATTTTTATAACAGTGTATATTGCAATTGTTACAAAAACTAACTTGCCATTTAATTCAGTTTAGGTTAGGCAACCAACACTAAATTCGGACAAATTGTTATTGAAATTTATATTTGAAACGTTGTTGCTTTGTCAATGGAAGTTGTTTCGTTGTAATTCAAGTTAAGTATTGCAACTAGCAAGATGGCAAGTGATCCAAAAACGCGGAAAGGTGCTACAAAGCAGTGGCGGCTCGTCAGGTAGAGCCAAGGAGCCATGGCACTACCTGCAGTTTCGACTTATAAAATTAAAATCTAAAATTTTGAACATTTTAAGTTTTTTAATTATTTTAGATGTTGAACAATACCTAATATCTGCATTGCATAAGTTTAGTGAGTTGAGGAAAATCGCAGCGCATTTGGTTGCTGCGACCTCGCGCTGCGCCGCGAACGGGGCCAATTCATTTCTGGCACCGAATTTCCTTAGAATATAGGCTGTGACGGAGCTGCGCGGTTGGAAGGAGGTAGGGATTCAGTCGCATTGAAAACATGAGTTTGGAGCCAAGGGCTGGCTGTGCACTGTAACACTACATCCAGCCGGTCACCACTGTGCACTGTAACACTACATCCAGCAAGTAGAGACTCCGTTCTGCACGATGAATAAAATTAGTGCATTACAGATTAAGCCTTTTCCTCATGCACTATTGAGGGAAAAGTGCAAATTAAGCAGTTGGGAATGCTGTCCGCCGAAAAAGCTTTTCTCGGTAATATTGAAGACATTAATATGCGTGTTTTTGAACTATTCGCGAATAAAAAATTACGCAAAATGGACTTTATCTACCGTACGATTTATCATTCAGTTTATTTTATTTTCAAAATCAGTACTATTTGTTTTTCCTTTTATAATACTTCCTTCCATATTTTCATTATACCTTTATTCAATAAAACTCTTCGAAACTATAAACATTACATGATAACTAACAATCAATAACCTTGCACTAGGATTACTAGGAAAATAAATAGTTCTTTTTTTTTGTAGAGGAGGTGGGGTAAATCAGAAAATGCAAAGAAAGAATTTCCGAAGCATAGACCACTAAAGACACTTACATATTATGCTCTACATTTTCTTAATGAAACTTAATGAGGCGCACCCTGATCTAATAACAGCTGCAAAAGGAAAGGTTTGTCTTTTGCATCTGCAACTCAAGAATTAAAACTACCTAACCATACTTTTCAGATTTGCGCATTTAAGAGAACAAGTTTGAGTCTGGAATATGGCAAAGTACCAAGTGAAACTGGAGTCTCAACATCAGTAGACAGCACGTTATTTAGTGAACCTATGGATATGACCCAGAAGAGAGGAAACTACTCCCTAAATTAACAGCTGGATCACCAACAACACAAACCTCAATAGCTGATGTAAGAAAGAATATGAAACTGAAGATTTTTTGCAAACTGTTTTTAATGGGATCAGAAAAAGAGCACAATTCTCTACAAGAAATATCGAAAACATTTTCACCATTAATTTGCTGTAACTGTTTTGTGTCCTTCACAGAGACATTCACTGGTCATATCCTTTCGAAGAGTGTTTTAATTTCTACATTCTAAAGAAATAAAGGTGTAAAACTAAATCATAAAGTGTCCGATATCTAAAAATAACTCAATTAACATCAGACCTAAAGGTCTGAATGCACTTTACTTTTACCTTAATTTTTTACCAACCGTTATAGGAATCTTTTAGATACCTGCAGGACATTGCAGCCCAAACCCCCAAATAGTGTCGGTCTATATAAAACCGCTAACTAATACCCTAAAACACTTGTCAACACTTCTTTAAGATGCATAATAATAATAATTATTACTAATATAGGTGACGTGCATAAGTGACAGTTCGACGAGACTGGAGGACCAACACAACCATTCTCCATATAAAATGCGTGTTTTCAAAGTCGATTAAAATAATTTTCTAAGGGGTTATACCAAATTTTTTTTATTGCATCAGTAAATGAAACACATTATGAGTATAATTAATTACCAATTGGACCATTTCCATGGATTTTCAATTTTTAAATTAAATGCGATATAGACTGCTTTGACTTCAGAATTAGATAATTCACTACTACTACTAAATGTCTCAATACAAAGTTCTCAAATATATCTTCTCTTTATCACTAAACAACTCATCCAAACTTACTGCACAACAGTGTAAATCTTATGAAGCAGAGTTATGTTGGTCCTCCAGTCTCGTCGAGCTGTCACTTCTGCACGTCACCTATTGCAGCTTCTCTGAAATTTTAAGGTTATGTTATCTGTCATGAAGTGTTCCGTGTTAATCAGTCAAGCTGAACACTGTAAAAAAAAATAAAAAAGCAATTTCAAAGCCTGCTCTAACCAGGTTTTTTATTGAACGCTCGTTACTATTATTCATATTTCTTTATATGATTCGATAATAGTAGATTATATTACAAGTGACAGAAATGCTTCATTGTCAGCGAGTGAGATCTTTGAATCACGAGTGCGATAGCACGAGTGATACACATCTCACGAGCTTACAATGTCGTTTCGGTCACGTGTAAGATACGACGTTTTATGCCCGACGTGTAATTTCTTGTAAAAGTTAAAAATCAAAAAATTAATGAAAGTGTCAAAATTACGTTTCAAAAAATAATTCATGTCTTACCATTGTGTAACCACTTTTTTATCATTACATATATCACTTGTGAGAGAAATACTCCATAGTACCTTCCTTTTGCGTGGCAAAAATAGTCATCTAGATGTTGGTCGGGTATTTAATTAATTTCATTTCAATTTAATTAATTAAAATCATTTCATTAATTTCATTAATTTCATCAATACTATTCGACCGACGTCGAAGGAGGTTGTCGGTCAGAGCGGATGCTCGACCTGGTGCTGTGCGCCTCGTCTATTATTAAATACTGTGGTAGTAACTAAAATACGATGTCGAAAGATACGTGATATTTTTTCTTCATCACTTGAACTGGTTTCTTCCATATCTTACAGAATTTTATATCTTTATTAACTTCACTGTATACAGGGTGTAACTGAAATAAGTATCAAAATTTTAACCAGTAATAGAAATTGACAAGAGCAACAAAATTTTTGCGAAAACCCACATTTTGTTAGCATTTTTGCCCCTTCACATATTTCGTAAATTAGCCCAATTATTATTTACCTCGCGTGGATGATAAGAAAAGATAATTGTACTTTTTTGTTCCGATTTTTTTTTGTGACATTTAATTCTAAAGGTTCACATTTTTATTTACTACAAGTTGAGGATCTAGTCAGGTGTAGTTAGGTCCATTCTGTGAGTGACTGAGAAAGTGAGTTTAAAAAAATGACAACCCTTACAAACATTGAAAAAACGGTCCGCATATTTTACCACGGCGCGGCGATTAAACAGTGTCCAACAGTGTTTCACCTCCTAGAAAACGTTTCCCTGGCTACACATGATCGTGTAGCATTCGGCGTGTTCGCAGGTGTTTAAATCATAACTTTCTATAGCATGGTCTGTCAGATCTCGGGACTTAATTGCTTGTAATTTTTTTGTGGTCATACCTACATGAAACAATTAATGTACTTGACACAGTGTGAAACTATTGACATCTTAAGGCAACGGGTGAATTGTACGAAACAATGAGGTGATGTTGACAAGCATCAAGCATTCATTTGAAAAAGTGTTGCTTTAAAAATCGATTGTTAAGGAGTAAACTCTAATAATATTAAGGTCGGATAAAATCTGGCTTGCAGGACCGCGAGGGGGAACTATTAATTTGGTATCAAAATTATAGTAGCGTCGACCATATGTCCGTCGCTGCCCCAAACTTAAAACCTGCCAAAGTCATTTCACTTGACTTTACAGAAATCGACAAATACTGTTGCGGACGTCTGTGACACTAACAATAAATCTATAAGAGTAACCGGTGTATATCACATAACAAGAGTTGTAAGAAGCATATATTATATACATACTGTATCGGGTGTCCCAACTAAAATTTGTACCCCCCAACAATTCCAATTTCGAAAGACTCAGAAGAAAACGCTCGAACAGGTCAATTTTGTTATCAAGGGGGACCTAGTTATACCAAACTTTCAAGTCATAGATCTCACCCCTTGAGACACGGGAGCCACCCCCTTAAAAAATTTAAATGGCATGGGGAGTCGTGTGATACATCATTTTAAAGCTTATTCAATTCTCTATCCAGTCTGCACGCATTGTCCGAGTGAGACGGACGTGTTTCTATTTTTGCCTGCTGATAATAGTGCCAAAGTGTCAATTGTTGTTTCTTTCCTAAAAGAAAATCTGGAGAGACCAGCCCACGAGTTTTCTGGATCCCAAGTCATACCCAGCTAAGTGAAAAATCCATTTTCATTAGAAATTTAGTCGACTTTAAACAGTTTTATCGCGCTAATCCACAAAAACCGGGCTGCACAAGAAACAGTATCGCAAGGCGGTATCTGTAAAAACATTATATTAACTCTCAATATGATTAAACATCTAAATCTAATAAACTCCGACACTTTCTAATATAATATTTTCCTGAAACTCCTGTCTACAGGGTTTCAAGAAAATGACAAATCTACAGAATAATTTATCTTACGCTTCAGCCACGAAAAGTCAAATATTCCCCCAGAAAGAACAAGCTATTGTTCTTGATGCAATAAACGACCTTAAATTAACAGACTATGTAGTCGCAATTGGAAACCTCACAGGCCCCAAAAACGTTATTTTCGCTTCCAAAATATCGAAAAACCGAATATGCATTTATCTATCGTCCATACAATTGGTAGACAAGTTACTGTCTAATCACCAAAAAATCTATATAAACGAAAAAGAAATTCCGATCCGTAAACTCATATCCCCCGCATAAAGAATAATTTTATCAAACGTCTCCCCTACTATACCCCACGATGTTCTGGAACTTTAAAGAATTTGGGATTTAAGCCCCTATCTAAGATGACATTTATGCGCGCCGGAGTTTATGGTGAACAATATAGCCATATCCTCAGTTTCCGAAGGCAGATATTTACTCAGCCCGACGAGAACATGATTATACCATCCTCTATAACACTACAGCATGATAGCACGGACTATTTGTAAGGAGAAAGGACATAAAGCTGAGCAGTGTCCTTCTCAAATCATTGATCAAGACACAATCGAGAACACAGAAGACTCAAGTTTCCGAAACACAAGAAACTCCAATCAATGTAAACCCAAAAAAACGACCTGCCTCAACATTAGCCTCCTCATCTACAGAGGTTCTCTCCCAACTATCTACGCTAGAATCTTCTAACTCGCATCAAGAACTAGATTCCCCCACAAAAGTACTAAACCTAAAAAAACCTCCCAAATTGCCTAAAACGAGCGCTTCCTTAGAAAGTCTAACACGTATGAGTGATTTGCTATTAGCGGCCAAAGAAATAATTGAAAAAGCGTCAATACCTTTCTGCATCAACTACGACCAACTCCTTAACCTACTGGAAAATGAATCAGGATCCCAGGATCCAATAAGCATAGTAAGACAATACACACAAGACATTCCTCAATTTATCAACATGCTATACCAAATTTATCCAAACCTCTCCCATCGAAGTATTAAATCCAAATTTACAAAACTCCAGAACAAGCTCAAAAAGCAGTTAAATCGTGAACAAGACACAGAAGATGACAGTGCGGACGAATACTAAACGCTCTCTACTTTTTATAACCCTCTCATGCTCTCTATAATCCACCTTTCTTTTCTTTTCTCTCGTCATTTTCAAAATTCTACAATGGAACATAAATGGGTTGTACACCCATCTGCAAGATTTACAGCAGTCATATGTCTTCAAGAAACCCATCTTAAAAACTCCCAGAGCTACACACAAAGAAATTTCAATTCATTTTCCAAAAATAGAACTGACCGAAACAAAGCCAGTGGAGGAGTTGGTACATATATTAACACAAAATACTCAGCTAAAGCTATCCCACTCATCACTGATCTTGAGGCCTCCGCTGTCCTAGTACAACTAGAAAAAGAAATTTGTATCTGCAACATTTATCTTCTGCCAAATAGAAACTTCACCATGCACGAACTTAACATTCTACTTAATCAGCTACCCAAAAACTCATTAATCATAGGCGATTTCAATGCTCACAATACTCTCTGGGGGGGAGAAATAACAGACCAACGAGGAAGATTACTCGAATAATTTCTTGATCGATACAACCTAGTATTTTTGAACACCGGAAAAAAGACAAGATTCAATTCTTTTTCTGGAACATTTTCTGTCCTAGACCTCTCTCTAAGCCACCCAGAGTTAGCAGCTGATCTCACCTGGACCACCCTCGACTCTCTGTATGGTAGCGATCATTTTCCAGTCTTGATCGAGTACAATTCGAACATAACATCTTCTACCATAACTCCACTCAATAGATGGAATATAGCAAACGCAAATTGGAAAGATTTTTCAAGTGAAGTGGACCGGACTCTTAGGGAATTTGATGTTGAGAACACTTTCGGCATGGACGTGGACCACCAACTGGAATATATCATGAATACGATCCTAAATGCTGCAAATATTCACATCGGCAAAACATCCGGCTACAAAAAAAGAACGGTCCCCTGGTGGAACGCCGAGTGTAAAATGGTTACTAAAGAGTACAAAGCAGCGTTCAATAAATTCAAACGATCCGGAACTAACGAGGACCTCATGAATTTCAAACGCTTAAGAGCCAAGGCCAGATACGTATATAAACGAAGTAAGAAAGAATCATGGAATAACTTTACCTCATCCATCAACAAGTCTACTCCCGCACATCTAGTCTGGAACAAAATTCGTTGCTTCAAAGGAAAACAAAACAATAACGAACTACTAACCGTAAATGGAAGACCAATCACATCCAAAGAAGAAATATTGGAAACCTTATCCGACCAATTTCAACAAACTTCTAGTAATGAGAATTATACTAACACTTTCAGACAAACAAAGGAAATCATAGAACTAGAAGTTATAAAACGAGTAGTTAATTATGAACATCCCTTGAACACACCTTTCACACTAGATAAATTACTAGAATCTCTGTCAAGAAGCAATAGCAAATCAACAGGGCGTGATGACATCCCCTACGCGCTGATCAAAAACCTATCAGTGCTAGCGAAAACACGTATTTTATCTTTCTTTAACTCAATATGGAGTAAACAGCTTTTTCCCAAAATTTGGAAAGAAGCAATCGTAATCCCAATATTAAAGCCGAATAAACCCAAAACTGAACCCTCTTCATATCGTCCTATCTCGCTCTGATGTAATCTATACAAAATCCTCGAAAGAATGGTTAATTACAGGTTGATGTGGTACCTAGAAAAAGAAAACTTAATAAACGTTAACCAAAACGGTTTCAGGAAATTTAGATCAACACATGACAGCATCATTTACTTAGAATCCGAAATCCATGAATCTTTCGCCAACAAGGAAAAACTTCTGGCAGTTTTCTTTGACTTAGAGAAAGCCTATCACATGACCTGGAGATACAGAATCATTAATCAGCTGAAGATTTGAGGTTTTAACGGTAACATACTAACTTTCATTATCAACTTTCTAAGCAAACGGACCTTCAGACTAAGATTAAACGGTAGCTTTTCGAAACGCAAAACCCTCCAAAACGGCGTCCCACAAGGCTCAGCACTTAGTGCCACCTTATTTCTTATAGCCATAAACGACATATCCAGTGTCGTAAGCCAACCCGTACAATGCAGCCTATACGCAGACGACATCCTATTATACATCAAGGAGAAATACCTTAGTACTATTGAGAACACCCTCCAAAAAGCCGTGACAGCTATCTCAAAGTGGGCTGACTCATCCGGCTTTCGTTTCTCTGTCAACAAGACAAAATGCATGCTTTTCAATCGCGCTCAAACAAGAGAAACCCCTAAAATAACTGTGTACAACACATTATTACCAGCTGTGGATAGTGTCCGTTTAATAGGAGTAACATTCGATACAAAATTAAATTGGAAGCATCATCTAGAACATGTCACATCACATGACACATCCAGCCTCCTAAAAATATTCAAGAGCCTAATACGCTCAAAGTTAGAATACGGCTGTATCGCCTACTCTGCGTGCAGAAAGTCTTATCTGAAAAAGTTAGCCCCTATTCAGAACACAGCTATACGAATTGCGTTAGGTGCTTTCCGAACCACCCCAGCGTTGAGTTTACACGTACTTGCCTGTGAGTTACCAACAACATACAGAAGAAAACTCTTAACAATCTATTGATCATCATCCAGTAAGAAACATGACCTTCTCAAATCTGTTCCACACAATATACACCTCAAGATCAAACACAATACCTCCCCTCTATGAGCGACTAAATAGACTTAATGACGAACTCAACACAAGTATCCCCAATATGCTCATCAGGAATATCAATAAGACACCACCTTGGCTACTCCCCCCACTACTCATAAATACCCAAATGAGTCAATGGAAAAAATCTGAAACTCCTCATCTAGTACTGCAAAACATCTTTCGTAGCATAATAGACAACCTTCCTAGATCAAACATCGTTTACACAGATGCATCCAAAACAGACGCCTCGGTTGGCTGCGCAGTAGTGACCTCAGATCAAACTCTCCTTTTTTGTCTTGAATTGACTTGTAGTGTTGTGGATGTTGTTTGTTGATGCACTTTGTTGCACCTTGCACTGGGACACTAATGGGGCGTCTGTCACTTATAAATTTGATTACTTTAGAGCTAATGGGGCTCTAAAGACTTCCTTGAGCTAATGGGGCTCAGGACCAGAAATAATACACGAGTGAAGCTTTACTTTCGTTTACTAGGACTTTAATCTGAATGCATGATCGGAATTGAATGAATGGTATTGAATTGAATGAATGAATATTTCTTACATCTAAAAATGGTGCGGTAAACGGATCCACTCTCCCACCCTCCAGGAAGGGTGAGTGGGGGTGACGCCCCCAGTGGTTCTCAACATCCCGGCCACCTTGAAATAGTCATTTCAAAAAATACAAATAACAGAAAATGAACAAATAGAAATCAATGTACAATAGAACAATCTAATAATTAACAATAAAGTACCTACAGTTATACCAATAATAGAAAATACAATAAAATTAAGAATATATACAAATAAAAATAAAATTAAACAAATGCAAAGAGTAAATACCTATACTAGATTGACAATTAAGTGAATCACGGAACAACAAAAAGGTCAAAGATGTCTCTTAAAATTACACGGATAATAACAAGTATAAAGCACTTACCCTGAATTCTGCACTTGTGTTTGATATGATCGCGTTGCGATCCGGCTCGAAGGACCAATGAATTGACTTGTAGTGTTGTGGATGTTGTTTGTTGATGCACTTTGTTGCACCTTGCACTGGGACGCTAATGGGGCGTCTGTCACTTATAAATTTGATTACTTTAGAGCTAATGGGGCTCTAAAGACTTCCTTGAGCTAATGGGGCTCAGGACCAGAAATAATACACGAGTGAAGCTTTACTTTCGTTTACTAGGACTTTAATCTGAATGCATGATCGGAATTGAATGAATGAATATTTCTTACAACTAAAAATGGTGCGGTAAACAGATCCACTTTCCCACCCTCCAGGAAGGGTGAGTGGGGGTGACGCCCCCAGTGGTTCTCAACAGTCTTCCCAAATTCGCCAGCGTTTACACTGGAGAATTATACGCCATATTAGAGGCTCTCAATTTCATCAAACAAAACAACTCTCGCTCGCAATGGATAATCTGCTCTGACTCATTGTCATCACTTCAATCCTTAACATCACGTTTCTCCAGTAACCCACTAGTGAAAACGATAAGAGAAGAAGTAGCTCTCATTGAAGCCGAACACAAAACAGTCTCCTTCGTATACGCCTCATCTCATGTCGGAATAGAGGGAAATGAAGATGCAGACAAGAATGCAAAAGAAGCCTCCTCGTCCATGGACAGTATAAGATCAGACATCTGCCTTTTTGAAGACGTAAAACGATATTTTCGTGACAGAATCAATGAAGATTGGAGCACCTCGTGGAAAAATAAGATCGGATGGTTGCAAAAGATAAAACCAGATCCAATAAAAGCTCTTCCCACTCCTCAACAACGAAATGAACAGATAGTACTAGCGCGCCTACGTCTCGGCCATACTCGATTAACAAATAGCTATTTATTTTCCCCAAATTCAGATAGACCCTCCTGCGAAAGGTGTCATTGCATACTAAGTGTCGAACACCTCCTGTTTGAATGCCCCAATTTTAACCATGAAAGAAAGCAGTGCTCCATTACAAACAGTCCCTATACTGTCCTAGATAAGGATCCCGAAAGGGTCATACAATTTATAAAGTTCACAAATCTTTTCAAGGAAATATAATTCCTATAACTTTCACTGGCCTCTTGACGTGAAAAGTGTTATACCCTTTCCGTTTTCCCCCTTATCATTATCGCTGTGCTAATAACCCTAAGTGGTTGATGCACTTTAATGTTCAATTAAAAAAAAAAAAATTCTATCCAAAGCTATATTTATCGATTCCTTTCTACAAAAAAAATCATGAATTCGTTATTTTCCAAATCTACATAAAATACTCAACTACAATTTGTACCCCCCAACAATTCCAATTTTGAAAGACTAAGAAGAAAACGCTCGAACAGGTCAATTTTGTTATCAAGGGAGACCAAATTGTACCAAACTTTCAACTCTTAGATCTCACCCCTTTAGCCAGGGGAGCCACCCCCTTAAAAAAATTAAATGGCATCCGGGGTTGCTTGATACATCATTTTAAAGCTTATTGATTATCCAGATCTACCTTTATCGATTTGTATTTTTGAGGAGATTGAAGGACGTCTCCTGTTCTTCCTGCCACACAAAAGGAACATCTTTTCTAGTTAATTGCGTCAGAGGTGATGCTATTACCGCAAAATTCGCAATGTACTTACGGAAATAACTGGCAAGTCCTATAAATTGCCGTATTTCATGTACAGTTTTAGGCCTAGGAAATTGTTCAATCGCAAGTGTCTTTCGCATCCCGGGTTTTATTCCTTCAGCACTGATTTCGTGACCCAAATATTCTAATTTTTGTTGGAAAAATAAACATTTTGTCAACTTAATTGTGAGGTTTGATTCCCTAAATACGTCTAGAACTTGTTTTAGTGAAGTTAAACCTTCGTCGATATTTTTTGACGGTATCAGAACGTCATCCATGTAGGCCATAGCTACATTAAACCGTAAGGGTCCTAAAACTTTATTAATCGTCCTTTGAAAAACCGCCGGCGCATTGACCAATCCGAAAGGCATACGGACGTATTCGTAGTGGCCATCTGGAGTTACAAATCCAGTCTTTGAAGCAGATTCTTTCGCCATGGCTATTTGATGATAACCGGCCGCAAGATCGAGACTTGTGAAATATTTACAAACCTTCAACCTGTCAAGATGCTCTTCGACATGTGGTAGAGGGTGTTTGTCTTTTATTGTTTTCGCATTAAGTTTTCGAAAATCGCAACACAATCGCGTACTACCGTCCTTCTTTTTGACTAATAAAATAGGACTGGCGTATGCCGAATTTGATTCTCGAATAATATTATTTTCAAGCAAATCATTTATAATGTCACGTGTTTGCTGCCTTTCAGCAAAAGATAACCTATAAGGGCGGTACGTTACCGGCTCATCATCTTTTAAATTAATTTCCATTTCTACTTCTTTACACTTTCCCAATTCGCTAGTTGTCGTCGCGAAACAATCGCGATATTCATTTATTAAGTTCAATAAACGAGTTTTGGTATTTTCGGCTAATGACAAGGGAACGAATGGCTTTATATCATCGAAAGTGAACGGCTTAAGATTTGTGGGACCCGTTATTGTTAGTACTCGACTTATTTCGCTTTCATCGTGATGATGGGTTATATCCTCTTTACACATAGTACCGCGTGCTACAATCTGACCTTTGCGATAAACGACAGGAAAATCAGAAACATTATAAATTCCCACACAACCTTGTTGCGCTCGGGTTACACATCTAACGATAAGATGGTCTCGTAATGGTAAACTTCTTACCTGTCCTTCGACATAAACTTCACTATCATACTCCTGCCGATTCGTCACCGGTACGTAACCCATGGATTTCGGCTGCACTTCGACGTCTTCGTCGGCGATGATATTAATCTTGCGTAACGGTACCGCTTCTAAACTTGGGAGTGCGTCTTGAGCGTCCTCTAAGATGCGAACTTCATTTTTCCGTGCGATTAAAATTTTATCCTTATTGAGGAATTCTTGTCCTATCAACACAGGATAAACTTGAACGGAATTTTCCACCACCAAAGCTCGTACGTCCGCCTTGGCTAAATCAACTTGTAGTGTCACGTTGACTGTTCCCAAAACTTTGGTTTCACTATTGTTGTAGCCATAAACAATCGCAGAACTTTTCTCGATTTCGAGTTGCAAATTATTCGCTACGTCTTGACGGATAATTACACCTCCACATCCCGTGTCCACATAGCCCAAAAATGCTTGCCCATTTACCACGCACGGGGTGTAATAAGCGTTGTTATCACCACTGACAGTTTTGCAGGTCACACTTTTCCGACAATTCGCACTTATATGGCCTAACCTTTTACATTTTGAACACTCCACTTTGGGTTTCGGACACGCATTAGCCACATGTCCAACATCATGGCAATTGTAACACTTTGGTCTATGACGCGGTGTGAAGTACTCGTGCGAAGATTTCGTTCTTCCTGTCTGTACTTACGATCTCTAAATGTTGTTCGTGTTGTTGACTGACGATGTTGTTCTCGCTGTCCTACACTTTGAGTGACCAGCGTAGACAAAAATGAAGAGTACAGTACTTCTGCAGTTTCATAACGACCTGCACGAGCGCCCGTCTGTATTACCTCATTGGGAATGCCATCAATAACACATGAAACAGCTTGTTTGTCGGATAATTCACATGCTCGAATTAATTCCATTTTGTTAAAATAATATTGGCTCCACGATTCAGCTTCATCTTTAGTTCTAGCCAACATAGTCCTTAGGGCCGTTGCAAAATCGCGATGATCTGGGAATGCTTGAAGGATTTTTAATTTCCATTCCTCCCAGCTGTAGTCATATTTGGAAAGACTATCATACCACCTTTTTGCAAGTCCATCTAACCGACTCTGCATATAACTAATTTTTGTCGCATCATTCCATCCACTTGACGCCGCCATTTGTTCAATCTTGTAAATCCATTGCACGGCCGTCATATTCGGAATTCCGGGTTCAAAACGCGGCACACAATTAAATTTGTCGGAACCGACCGCGAACTGAAAACTACGTTGTTCCAACAAACTGTTCCGCATCTTCAGTTCATCCACTAATTGTTCCAAATGTCCGATCCGCTCATCGGAAGTGCTTTAGCCATGGGAGCCACCACCTTAAAAAAATTAAATGGCATGGGGAGTCGTGTGATACATCGTTTTAAAGCTAATTCAATTCTCTATCCAAACCTACTTTTATCGATGCGTTTCTACAAAAAAGAGCATAAGAATTTATTATTTTCCAAATCTACATAAAATACTTTTGATTTGGAAAATAAAAATTCATGCTTTTTTAAACTGTTAACTTAACTGATAAATAATTGAACAGATACGTTTGTTAAAATTATTGCAACAATTATTGTTCCTAACAGATGATTAAATTTAACGGAGGTTGGTTAAATCGGCCCTTAGAGTGGCGGCTCTTAAAAGAAATGGATTTTCAGATATTAATTAATTAATTATGTATATAAAACTATTAATTAATTAATCGCTTTAAAAGTACCTCTACAAGTCTGGTGACCGCGCATTCTTTTCTCGATCGGTTTTTCCGCCCATCACGCATTATTTTTTTAATTTGTAACATGCTAGATTTCAACGCCGCCACTGCTTGTTAGTGAAGATAAACGGAGATGGTGTGGAAGGGACATATGGGACCATTCATTCGGCCTACTAAAACAAGGAAACGTCTTCCCACTCCATATAGTGAAGCAAATCAGTGAAGAGGTACAGTATAGTCCCACACGGCGAGCCGTGCTCTGCATTATCCATTATTTTAATGTGCGCCGCCTTTTAAAAATAGTGTCACTTATTTACATTCTTTAGGTTCGCCAAGTGTTAGCAATAATTATTATTTTTTTAGAAATTTTATTATATAAGGGATATAGGCCGCCGACTCAACTGCACGTGTTCGACTGAAACTGAAACCAAAACTAATGTGAATTTATGTGTAGAAATGTGAGGGTTAGATCGATCTGCATGGACCCAAAAACAGTTTATATATTCATTAAGTCCCGAGCTTTTGACTTGTATTCATCTACTAATAAATATTTCTTATATAGTGATATTTATTTCAATTAATCAAAAAGGTGCTCACAGAGCAGCGGTGGGATTGTGATCTGTTGCCATCGAAGTGATTGGTGAATAATAATAATTGATTGTGGTGTTGTAAAACTGTGACGTGACAATGCAAGACAACTTTGAAGATAACCGCGCGAAGCGACGACGCTTTGATTATGACCCGCCACGAGACAGGGATATGTCTCCGTGGACGCCACCCCGTTCTACGTCAGGAAACGCTAGCACTTCCGATGAGCGGATCGGACATTTGGAACAATTAGTGGATGAACTGAAGATGCGGAACAGTTTGTTGGAACAACGTAGTTTTCAGTTCGCGGTCGGTTCCGACAAATTTAATTGTGTGCCGCGTTTTGAACCCGGAATTCCGAATATGACGGCCGTGCAATGGATTTACAAGATTGAACAAATGGCGGCGTCAAGTGGATGGAATGATGCGACAAAAATTAGTTATATGCAGAGTCGGTTAGATGGACTTGCAAAAAGGTGGTATGATAGTCTTTCCAAATATGACTACAGCTGGGAGGAATGGAAATTAAAAATCCTTCAAGCATTCCCAGATCATCGCGATTTTGCAACGGCCCTAAGGACTATGTTGGCTAGAACTAAAGATGAAGCTGAATCGTGGAGCCAATATTATTTTAACAAAATGGAATTAATTCGAGCATGTGAATTATCCGACAAACAAGCTGTTTCATGTGTTATTGATGGCATTCCCAATGAGGTAATACACGGGCGCTCGTGCAGGTCGTTATGAAACTGCAGAAGTACTGTACTCTTTATTTTTGTCTACGCTGGTCATTCAAAGTGTAGGACAGCGAGAACAACATCGTCAGTCAACAACAAGAACAACATTTAGAGATCGTAAGTACAGACAGGAAGAACGAAATCTTCGCACGAGTACTTCACACCGCGTCATAGACCAAAGTGTTACAATTGCCATGATGTTGGACATGTGGCTAATGCGTGTCCGAAACCCAAAGTGGAGTGTTCAAAATGTAAAAGGTTAGGCCATATAAGTGCGAATTGTCGGAAAAGTGTGACCTGCAAAACTGTCAGTGGTGATAACAACGCTTATTACACCCCGTGCGTGGTAAATGGGCAAGCATTTTTGGGCTATGTGGACACGGGATGTGGAGGTGTAATTATCCGTCAAGACGTAGCGAATAATTTGCAACTCGAAATCGAGAAAAGTTCTGCGATTGTTTATGGCTACAACAATAGTGAAACCAAAGTTTTGGGAACAGTCAACGTGACACTACAAGTTGATTTAGCCAAGGCGGACGTACGAGCTTTGGTGGTGGAAAATTCCGTTCAAGTTTATCCTGTGTTGATAGGACAAGAATTCCTCAATAAGGATAAAATTTTAATCGCACGGAAAAATGAAGTTCGCATCTTAGAGGACGCTCAAGACGCACTCCCAAGTTTAGAAGCGGTACCGTTACGCAAGATTAATATCATCGCCGACGAAGACGTCGAAGTGCAGCCGAAATCCATGGGTTACGTACCGGTGACGAATCGGCAGGAGTATGATAGTGAAGTTTATGTCGAAGGACAGGTAAGAAGTTTACCATTACGAGACCATCTTATCGTTAGATGTGTAACCCGAGCGCAACAAGGTTGTGTGGCAATTTATAATGTTTCTGATTTTCCTGTCGTTTATCGCAAAGGTCAGATTGTAGCACGCGGTACTATGTGTAAAGAGGATATAACCCATCATCACGATGAAAGCGAAATAAGTCGAGTACTAACAATAACGGGTCCCACAAATCTTAAGCCGTTCACTTTCGATGATATAAAGCCATTCGTTCCCTTGTCATTAGCCGAAAATACCAAAACTCGTTTATTGAACTTAATAAATGAATATCGCGATTGTTTCGCGACGACAACTAGCGAATTGGGAAAGTGTAAAGAAGTAGAAATGGAAATTAATTTAAAAGATGATGAGCCGGTAACGTACCGCCCTTATAGGTTATCTTTTGCTGAAAGGCAGCAAACACGTGACATTATAAATGATTTGCTTGAAAATAATATTATTCGAGAATCAAATTCGGCATACGCCAGTCCTATTTTATTAGTCAAAAAGAAGGACGGTAGTACGCGATTGTGTTGCGATTTTCGAAAACTTAATGCGAAAACAATAAAAGACAAACACCCTCTACCACATGTCGAAGAGCATCTTGACAGGTTGAAGGATTGTAAATATTTCACAAGTCTCGATCTTGCGGCCGGTTATCATCAAATAGCCATGGCGAAAGAATCTGCTTCAAAGACTGGATTTGTAACTCCAGATGGCCACTACGAATACGTCCGTATGCCTTTCGGATTGGTCAATGCGCCGGCGGTTTTTCAAAGGACGATTAATAAAGTTTTAGGACCCTTACGGTTTAATGTAGCTATGGCCTACATGGATGACGTTCTGATACCGTCAAAAAATATCGACGAAGGTTTAACTTCACTAAAACAAGTTCTAGACGTATTTAGGGAATCAAACCTCACAATTAAGTTGACAAAATGTTTATTTTTCCAACAAAAATTAGAATATTTGGGTCACGAAATCAGTGCTGAAGGAATAAAACCCGGGATGCGAAAGACACTTGCGATTGAACAATTTCCTAGGCCTAAAACTGTACATGAAATACGGCAATTTATAGGACTTGCCAGTTATTTCCGTAAGTACATTGCGAATTTTGCGGTAATAGCATCACCTCTGACGCAATTAACTAGAAAAGATGTTCCTTTTGTGTGGCAGGAAGAACAGGAGACGTCCTTCAATCTCCTCAAAAATAAATTGACAACTCGCCCAGTATTAGCAATTTACGATGCGGAAGCGCATACGGAAGTTCACACAGATGCGTCACAAAAAGGTTTAGGTGGTATTTTACTTCAAAAACAAAAAGATAACTCCTTAAAACCAGTAAAATATTTTAGTCGAAAAACTAGTAAGGAAGAACAGCGTTATCACTCTTACGAGTTAGAGACGCTCGCCGTTGTTAGTTCATTGCTTCATTTTCGAGTATATTTAATTGGTCTTAAATTTACAGTTGTGACTGATTGCAATGCTTTGCGTACGGCATTAACAAAGCGTGATCTGATTCCGCGAATAGGTCGCTGGTGGTTACAGCTCTCAGAGTTTGATTTTTCGGTCGAATATAGGTCCGGTACGTCCATGCCACACGTGGATGCTTTGAGCCGAAATCCAGTGTTAACGGATGTGCAGGATCTATATCGTGTTCCAGTTTTAACAATAAACATTGCCGAAGACGATTGGATATTGTCAGCTCAGCTGAACGATGAGAGATGTAAATACATATTTACAGTTTTAAATCGAGCACCGGTTGACGCTGAAGAACGAGACCGTCATAAACACTACAAAAATACGACAGCACCGCCTATTTCGGCGTACCGAAGATGGATTACGTTGGGTTGTGCCGAAACTAGCGCGTCGGCAAATTCTCCGGTATTATCATGATGAAATGGGTCATTTTGCTCTGGATAAGACTTTGGAAACAATCAGTAAAGTTTATTGGTTCCCAGGGATGCGACGTTATGTCTCAAAATATATAGCTAATTGTTTGAATTGTTTATACAATAAAAAACCGACGGGAAAGAAACCGGGATTATTACACCCGATCCCTAAAAGTACGACGGACCATTTGTCAGTAGTAGCAAGAAAAATAATTATTTAGTGGTGATCACAGAGGCTTTTACAAAATTCATTTTGCTCAAAGCGGTGCAGAGTACCAAAGTGGGCCCTGTACTTAATTTTCTAACAACAGTTATTGATATGTTTGGCGTACCTAAGCGTATAATTTCAGATAGAGGTTCTTGTTTCACTTGCAAAAAGTTTGCAGATTTCTGTAATAATTTTGGAATAAAGTCGATTCTAAATGCAACTGCAACTCCTAGGGCGAACGGCCAAGTAGAGCGGATGAATAGTACAATCCTACACTCCTTGGCAAGTTCTTTAGAGGAAGGTGAAGATAAGTGGGATCATAACGTAACCAAAATTCAATTTGCTTATAACTCGACTGTAAATAAGACGACCGGAAAAAGTCCGTATGAATTAATGCTGGGTTATAGACCGCGAAATAAAGGCGATGCATTTTTAAGAAACGAGTTAGCGGTAGACGTTACCGAAACGACGGAATCATCAGACATTATACACGAAATTCGCAACGATGCGAATGCTAGAATTTTGACGGAGCAAAGTAAAGCTAAGAAACGTTTTGACGCAAAACGAAGAGAGGCTCCTAAGTACGATGTGGGTCAACAAGTTGTGATCCTAAAGAATGTAAGTTCGAACGATGGAAAAAGCAAAAAGTTGCTTCCAAAGTATGACGGTCCGTTTATTATTAAAGAGGTGTTGCAACACGATCGGTATGTCATCGAGGATATACCAGGCACGACGCGTGCTAATAAGTTTTATAGGGGTGTATGTTCAGTTGATAAGATCAAACCATACCCTAATGTCACCTTCGACGAGGAGAGTGAGAGTGAGAGTGATAATGAAGTGTATCAGGTGATGCCTAAAGTTTGGCTGAAAATCACGAATACACTTGAAAACCGTTTAAGTAATGGTCCTCAACCGATGACGTATTAGTTGAGTAACCGATAAAGTATTGGTTCAAAGCCGTTAACGAAATGGTGTAAACCGCTAAAGAGTGGGTAGTAACGAAAATCGTTAATCGTTACTGATGATCAAATTGATCCGCACAAAAGGTCGGATAAAGTTGTTTATGTTTCAGAGTTCAGGATACACGTAGGTACCCATCCGCGAGGGCGCAGGATGTTTGTAGCATGGCCGAAACTGTTAGCAATAATAATTATTTTTTTAGAAATTTTATTATATAAGGGATATAGGCCGCCGACTCAACTGCACGTGTTCGACTGAAACTGAAACCAAAACTAATGTGAATTTATGTGTAGAAATGTGAGGGTTAGATCGGTCTGCATGGACTCAAAAACAGTTTATATATTCATTAAGTCCCGAGCTTTTGACTTGTATTCATCTACTAATAAATATTTCTTATATAGTGATATTTATTTCATTAAATCAAAAAGGTGCTCACACAAGTTATCCTGGCCACACTGTACTTTTTCTACGATCACAGGTAGAAAAAGTAATTAATAGATAGCATAACATAATTGAACAGTTATGAACAAGTCAATTCCAATGTCACAATTAATTGAATTATTTCTTATTGTTACTAGCATACTCCACCCCACTTTTCCTCATTCATTTCGCAAACCAATAGCAAGCGATCACGTGCCGATCACGCGTCTTTACAACTCTCTCTCTCTCTCTTGAACGGCCCGAGTATAGTTATGTTGTTGTTTATACTCTGGCCACAGGATGCGGACACACTAGAATAATTATGATTATTACTTTTGATGTTTATAGAGGTTTATTTCTTCCAAGTTGAATAAAAGGTTTCCATTGCAATTAAACAACGCTGAGTATTGGTTGTTGAATTACGAATAGTGATAAATAATTTTACGATTTTCCACTACATTACACGTCTTCAAGTTTAACCCTTATATCCCCTCCTGAATAATTTATTACTCCATGGTACAGACTTGGTCACCTTCACCTGCTCCTGCGTAACTCAGCTTCAATCATTATTTGTTTAATATTTTAGAACTTCTTGTGTAAAATGTTAAGTTTTATATGTATTTAAGTAGGTCATAACGTTTTTCAAGAAATAGTTTGTGATTTCAGATGACCGTTTTGGCCTTTTCAATTCGATCTGGGAGCATACAAAACTCGTCGTCACGAGCGCTTAACATAAATTTTACAACTTAAATTAAAAAAGGAACGGCAAAGACATTGACATTTTCGCCGTAAATGTTAACCTTATTTTTCTTCTCTTTATCAAATTTATTAAGCGAATAACGCTGAATGGCATCGTTCTCATTTCTTGTGACTTCAAATTTAATGTCAAAATGCTAATAAGGAAACCGTTTTACTGTATTCTAGTACAGATCCTGCAAGTTTCAAATAAATTCGCTTGTCAATCTTGTCAATTTTCATCGAAATATCCCTACCCTAGCGATCGCGTTGCTTTACACACGACTGTGCGTGAGGACCGGTCTACATAAGATCGCACAATGTGCAATTTTAGATTTTTACAATGATCAACGTAGAAAATAGTATATTTAGATACGAGTGCGCTGTCATGACACTTTTCAGGGGCGAGGGCGAATTTTTACAGCCCGAGGCGAATGGCGAGGCCCGCAATGAGCCAGAGCCCCTGAAAAGTGACAGCGCACGAGTATTAAACAGCGTTTTTTGTATTCGTTCCCGCAAAATGAGAAAAAGCACAAATTTACAACAGATTTTGAGGTTAGGTTGACAGCTGTCAGATTAAATACATATGGCGTAATATCCTATGCATGTTGCTATGTATTACATTATGCACTATGTGTTTCACAAACGAATACAAAAAGTGATTTTCGCGTTGAAGACCGAAAGAATTTTTTTTGAAACACGTTGGAATAAGTGTGGAACTTATATCGAAAAATAAAATATTACTTTTCTTCTAACTCTTTTCTTTCATGGCCAGATAGATAATCCCCTCGTATATTCAAAAATGATTATAGAAAAACTAATATTAATAAATGGAGCGCATCAAAAATTGAGAATCTGCTTTCCATACAGTTCGATTGTTGGACTTTGTATTGAAGCTCCTAACAAGCACATTGCTTTTCTGTTATTGGTCGCAGAACTTTTGATCGAAAAGTCAATTCCTTCAAACAATTTGGATAATTTCTTTAAGAGAATTATTATTAACCGCTCCAGCTGACACAAAATAACCGAAGGGTATCTTCCAGTTATGCAAGAAGCCGCGAATGCATTGCTTGCCAACTTTGATTCTCCGCCCAAATCTCCCAAATCCTGACATCCTTCTACGATATCTTCCGATTCAATAAACTACAACATTTTTCGTCAAACAACATCGAACGAGTTTTTTTCTCTGTCCGTCATGGTTTGTGCTTTTAAAGACTTTTAAATCTATATGCCCAGTAACCACGATGCCCAATAAAGTCTTACAACAATCACTGCGCTGTCGTGGTGTTTCGCAGAATATGTCAAATGAGGAGGGTAGTATAATAGGATATATAGGTTGCCATTAAAAAAAAATTGATGACCTCATAACTGTAAAAAAAACTAATAAGTTTCATTTCTAGCGTAAATACTAACGGAGTTACTGAATTTATTCCTTACTTAATTTACACACTGTATAATCATTTTGTAAAATGTGCTCAAACTTCCGTATTCTTGAAAGTGTGCTCTTCTTGTAATTGTCTATAACTTGTGTATCAGTTTGCTAGTGAAGAATATTTAAAGCCCTGTAGTGCAAAACTACTGTTTTTCAACGATTCTGTTGGCAGTAAGCCCTCGATATAATATCGATACCTAAATATCTAAATGTATCTATTAAATTGTTAATAGAATCTAATAAAAATTATAAAAGCTAATTATTATTTGGGACAGGGTCAAATTTTATTTAGTCCGTGTTAACCAATATTGTTGTGAGATACTGTTTTGTAATATACAGGGTGATTTTTTGAAAACAATCCACAATTGAATTGAAGTTGAAAAATTAATGGCAACCAGCGATGCGCTCAAAACATTTTGATAGTCGCTTGATTTAGTTCAGACAAAAAACTTACTACTTACGATGCAAACTATTGTATATGTCGGAGATTGACCCTCCCCCTCTATGCTGGCTCACCACGCACTTTATTAACAACAATAACAACAAAAACCGAGAGACACTGCAAAACAGGTGATCCCGGGTGTGCTTCCCTCGAGAGCTCGTGACTAACTGTTCCTTGCGTCACGTGATCTTTCAAACACTATCCCCGATTCCACCCAAGTGTATGCAACCAACTTGGCGTTTCACAATATCCCGACACGGCCATTCTGACATATCACACGTCCTCGTGTGATGGCTATATAAAATAAAACTTAATAAACCACTCGGCCATTCTGATTATTTATTAGAGGAAATTGACTCTTCACGTGTAATTTCTATCATGACAAAATTATTACTTCTATCACTAGAAAAGTAACATTGACTTCATCACTTCCTTCCAGTGAAAAAAAAAATACTTCAAGTAACTCAGAAAACAAAATTGACTTTATCACTTCCTTCCAGTGATACAACAAAATTATTACTGCTATTAACATCAAAATAACTCGGTCACTTCCTTCCAGTGATAAAAAAATTATTACTCTATTAACTCGAAAAGAAAAAAAACAAAATTGACTTTATCACTTCCTTCTAGCGATAGACCACAATTAGCTTCATCACTTCCATCCAGTGATAAAGAAAATTTATTTCATCACTTCCATCTAGTGGTAAACAAAAAATAACTACATCACTTCTCTCCATTAATAAACAAAATTAACTACAGCACTTTGCTCCAGTGATTAACAAAATTCACTTTATCACTTATAACCAGCGATAAAGAAAATTAACTACAGCACTTCTCTCCAGTGATAAACAAAATTAACTTCATCGCTAACATCCAGCGTTAAAGGAAATTAACTTCATCGCTTACATCCAGCGTTAAGAAAATTAATTACATCACTTCTCTCCAGTGATAACAAAATTAACTTCATCACTTACATCCAGTAATAATGAAAATTAACTACCTCACTTCTCTCCAGTGATAACAAAATTAACTTCAACACTTACATCCAGTTATAATGAAAATTAACTACTTCACTTCTCTCCAGTGATAATGAAATTTAACTACCCCACTTCTTTCCAGTGATAAACAAAATTAACTTCGTCAGAGAAGAACATTTAAATACAAACATTGATCACAATTAAATCAAATGTTTGTCGTCAGGAACGTATCCTTCAGGCATTTTCCTGATAGGATCGTGAGCATATTTGTGGGTACGGTTCGAATTTAAATTTTTCAAGACGTACCTATCACCGTCTAACTGTTCAATCATCTTAAAGGGGATCCCGGGTGTGCTTCCCTCGAGAGCTCGTGACTAACCGTTCCTTGCGTCACGTGATCTTCCAAACACTATCCCCGATTCCACCCAAGTGTATGCAACCAACTTGGCGTTTCACAATATCCCGACATATACATCTCTGTCTTGATAAACCCTTTCCGACTGAGAGAAACCACTTGCTTCCAATTGAAAAGACACCTAGGCCAACGTATTATTCATAAAAATTATTCGAATTGACGACCGCACCGGGCATTTTGCGGATGTATACACAATTATTCAGTTTTAAAGTAAATCTCTACACGTTCGATTGAAAATGGTGTACCTACTCAGTTACGGAAAGAGTTGAAATTATTTTTATTTATGGCTCCAAAACAAATTAATGTACTAGAGCCACGGCAAGGGTTTTTCATGATAGGCATCCAGATAAGCATTTGAGCCACAAATACGTTACACAGTTTGTACAATTCACAGACAAGGGATCGGTAGTAAATAAGAAAAGACATGGTAACAGAGTGATAAATGAATGACTCAATTGAAATGTGGTACTATATTACACATTACTGTCAATACCACTAACTCTTTTGTCCCAGACTGCTGAAGCTACTTAAAATGAAAATCGTCCAAGAGCTTGGTGAAGATAATTACGACAGACGAATAGAGTTTTGTGAGACTATGTCGAATTTAGTCACTGCACACCCAAACTTCAGAATTTGAAAACCGGATCTAGTACTGCCTGGAACAAAACGGTGCTCACTTCGAGCATGCCTTGTAAAATTGAACTATTTTAAAAGATAGGATTTTTATTTTTGAAGATTTTTTTTTTCATTATTCATAGTGTGTTTACTTATTAAGTTATTGAAGTTTAACTGATTACTTGACGTTAAAATCTAAACAGTGGTTCAAACATTAGTTTCATCAAAACATCTCAATATCTCTTTGATAGTTGACATTCCCAAGCGTTGATTTTACTAACAATAGGTGCTTAACAACAATGTTGTTCAGGAAAAAGATGAACGTGGGATGTGCTGCAAAAACTAATTGTAGAAATAAAAAACTACTACATAGCCAAAAAGAGGTTAAATGGACCTTTCAAAAATAAACTTTTTAACCCCCTGTTTCTATTAAGATTTTTGAGGGGGCTGCTGGGAGTGCACCTGTAGGTCTAAAACTACTAATTAAAACCAAAATTGACCGGCTTCGGCATTTTGCACATAACGTTTCTGGTTTCTAGGTATTTAGGGTGGATCGTTTTTAAAAAATCACCCTGTAATTAAAAAATATACATAAATCGGTATAATAACACAGCCACATAAAGAAAAGATCTAGAAGTCTGTTTAACCCCATCACATCAGGATTTTGCCATAAGCACAAGAACCGCATAATTCTGGTCATTGCACCTTTTCTCGCACAATTTATGTTTGTTTTTGCTCAAGCACCAGAACCATACTGTTGTGTCCTTAAAACACCTTCACCTTAAAACCCCATATATTTACGTTTATTTAGTTAGCTTTTCAAATCATTGTACTGTCGACATTGACGTTACCCGATGTACACCGATAAAAGGCATATATTTTATTAATATATTATTAATTATTGTTCTTTTTTTGGAAATGTATCAACTTCTTTTCTCTTCAAAAGACCTATGCAAAGGATTCCCTTTATACGCTTCTGGTCTTGTCCAAGTGTGTTGTGGATTTTTTGAGCTTATGACAAAATCCTGATGTGATTGGGTTAAATAGGATTCGGACTCAACGACGCAAAGAACATGATGCAGTAGTAAACATGGTCAGATCCCTAGATCAGAAAAAAAATGTGTGGTTGTGTAATGATCAAATATCGAATATAATCCAAAAAACACAGAAAGTAACAAAATTTAAATAATTGAATATACTATTAATAATGATTCTTGGAAACCTTTATCATTAATATTAGATTCACTTAAAATCGCCATTCAATATCGAACGCAGTTTCCACAAAATTGAATAACCGTAAAGCTAATTTCTAAATATTAAAACCTACGCACCATACGTTGGCACAATGTAATTTAAGACGCGCTACGTTTAATGAATAATAAATAAAACATATTTCCTTAAATTAGAACTCACCTGTAGCATCGGCAGAAACGAGCAAAGAAGCTCCCCCAGGATCCAGTTGTTGACCAATAGAACGTATAAGGTAATTGGCAAAACCACCACACATTTGACAATATCACTAACGACATTATTTAAAACTAAACTACAAGTGACATCGTTGTAAAGCTTGTTTCGAAAAATATGCAGCGCGACCGACAAGTTTAATACCACCCCTATAACTATCAACAGAAAATACATAAACAATATGAACGGATAAATATTGGCGACTGATGGTCGTAAGTGCGGTTCGCGTAAATCTAATTCGCTGCTCGGTTGACCCAATAAAAGTTCATGGATAATACTCAGAACGTCTGAGGGTAGTTCATTTTTCATGTTTTCCGTGTAGTTGTCGCCTTCCATGGTTGATGCCGTCTTAAAAAAAGTCTAAGAAACCGTTTTCACATTTTCACTTTCACTAAACACTCGATGAGCGGTGCTCTAAAACAAGCGCGTGACGGGTTGCTACTCCGGCAAGTTTTAAGTGCGCTCCGGGCAGCGGCAACGTATTTTATTCCGGTGGAAGTCGTTGCGCGTGAGACTTGCGCTTAGAGAGGAGCACAATCTGATCTCAGAAAGTTTCTTCTCCAAAAAATATTTTGCTTATTTCATGTATAACCAAATATATAATATACTTATTACTGCCTTCTGTGATTCATTTAATTTAAAATCTTATACAATACTATATATATTATTCACGAATGTGACTATCGGTGTCGAGATAACTCACACTACCTATTGTGCGTTTTGTTCGATATTTGGTCAAAATGGCTCTTGTGAATGTTTTTTGGCGTTGTTAATAACTCCTATCATTAGCAATTTTTAATTTCTGAAAGTAGTGCTCTATTAAAGGACGCAATACTGTGGCTAAACTAACAGATGAAATTAATATCTTTTTCTTTATTTAGGCAACTGCCAGAACAAAAACATGGCTGGGGAGTTGAGAAATATCTAGAAGAATTGTCAGAAATCAATAATATGAAATACTTCAAATGAGAAATGAAACACTTGACAGTTGGCTTTCCCACACAAAAGCCACTAAACAAGGCAACGTCGACAAATAATTTCAATCTCTTTTTGTGGATATGCGTCATCGGAAAATCATAATCAAAAATGTACATGTTTTTAAAATTACCCTCTACAAGATATTCACCATTTAACTTTGTTCAATACGGCAACATGGCGCAAACTGCATGTCGCACCTGAGTTGGAAGCGGGGCTAAGATATGCTATATTAAAATATGAGTAATTGAAAACGCAATGAAACCAACTAAAGTAATTGTTTAGGATTTCTGCCTCCAACATTAATAAATGCTTTCTTTCTTTTGATGGCATATTGTGTTGTTCTCTCCAACATTTCGTCGTCGATTGTCACAGCAAAAATACGATTTAACAAGCAAGCAAATTATTAATGGACTATCGCGACCTATCCACTTAATTTGGTAACCATTCCCGCAGCTTTCGCTTCCAATGTGGTGGGGCCCCATCTAACTGGATTCACATATCTCGAATCAAATTGAGTGACAGATCTTCAATGAGGGTCTGAAAATCCTCAGTCAGAAAATTTCGATTTCTATTTTGGTTGCCATCCGATCGATACCAAACTTCACAGGATCACCCGCCGCACATCAGTGTAGTAGAGTGCCAGTGTCGCTTAAATATGTCACACTGTGGGCCTTTCAATTCACAAATCCAGAATTTTCAGGAATGAAAGCTAATGCCTTAAATTATATTAAATATGAATTCGTCAAGAAATCGTCCTGTGCAAAAAAAGTTATTAACAATTTTC
Source organism: Diaperis boleti (assembly GCA_963583935.1). Classification (NCBI taxonomy): domain Eukaryota; kingdom Metazoa; phylum Arthropoda; class Insecta; order Coleoptera; family Tenebrionidae; genus Diaperis; species Diaperis boleti. The sequence continues at coordinate 31,461,741 of OY757242.1, read as the reverse complement.
GAGTTTTCGATATAGTGAATTACTTGATACATGGTTTGATTTTTATGATATTTTTTCAAAACATTCTCTGTAGCCCTTTAGCCAAAAGTAAATGAACAGTTTTTGCAAAAGCATGCAGTTTCCCATCTTGCAGCAACTTTAAACTCTTTTTTCTCGACTTTACGTCCGATGAAAAGTGATTACTTTATGCGATTTTTGCCGTTTCTCATCCGTTATCTCCAAATATAAACCCTAAATCAAAAAATGTTTTCTTGTAAAGTTATTGCCCCATTTATTGTGCTTCCTACAGTACCACGTTCATATTTTTGTCGTAAATAATAAACTAGAAACAATTATAAATGTAGAATGATGTAAAATTTCGGATTCTCGGGACTGGGCGGTAAAGCATAGAACCCCGATCACCCTCTCTTAGCACTGCGTTCTTCGCCCATCGTAATTGCATCTGAGGCAATTTTTTAAAAATATTCAACTATTATATCAAGCGATCAAGATAATTTGTAATCGAGTCATCCATGAATACGAAAACGTATGTCGTGCACTTGAGCTCTCAAATAGGAATTTAATTCTCAAAAATACGTGAAATTTTAAGGAAAATACATTTATTTCATTCAACTGTTATAATAAATGCTGAAAATGTTCTCCATTTTGGTCTAAGCACAAATGAGGCCTTCGTCTAACACCTTGAATAACATTTCGCAACATATCTGGATTATTATTTATTTCATTAATTTCTTTGGTGATTCTGAACCTTAATTCTTTTAAATTATGAAGAAGCGTTTGGTAAATGGAATTTTTTAAATAAGGCCACAAAAAAATTCTTCTTCATCATGAAGTTCGTTAATAAAAGTTTCCAAAATCCCTTGTTGATATGCAAGTGCAGTTTTTAAAATTTTTGGTTTAAACAACGAATAATGAATGATTCATTCATTCGTCATCGGCTAATTGCTGCTCAGACACCATTTTTTTGTGGATGTAATGGGGCCTCTACATAAAAATGAGGCTTTCACTGCTCCAAATTCTCATATTTTGTATTATACACTTAGATGAAACCATGCTTCATCTGAAAAGAATGTTTTTTCCAAAAACTCATCGTCAAACGTGTTCAAGAACTATTGACAATAGGCAGCCCTTAATGGAAAATCATCTTGATGCAGTTCTTGTACACATGTTAATTGATATGGATATAAAACTAAATCTTTTTAAGTATTGCTCGACATGTGTCATATGATAAGTCCACTTGCTGTGCCAATTGCGGAATGGATGTTCTAGGGGCTTTTTCCATTACGTGTTGGACAATCTAAACGTTTTCTGGTGTTCTTTTATCCTTTGATCGACTACTTCCTGGTTTTCTTTCTAAAGTCGATGTTTCTCGAAACTGGGTAACACAAGGCTTTAATCGACGATATTATCGGGAAACTGCTCACGAAATTCTGTCCATGCATCTTGTCCTTGCCCATTTCAAAAATTCGACTCAACCATAAACGCTTTGTGTTCTAATAAAAATGGCATTTTTAAGCAGTGAACAAATGAAGTTCTTAAAAGAATTGATTTTATAGAGTAGAGAGACTGTTCCACTAGACAAAAATAACACAACAACTAATGACATTTGATGGCAGTGGTTCAGGTTACACCGAACTGGGATTTCATTTATTAACAATAAAAAAATAAAATTTCCTAAATTTTTTGAAACCTCAAAATTATTTTTAAACTTCTTGAATGACGTAACTTTAGATGCCACAATTAAGCATATCAATCGCGAAAGACACACGGATTCGAATTCATGGATGACTTGATTACAAATTATCTATATCGTGCGCGAGCGAAATATTTTGATTGTATTTGGCGTGCACGAGGGATATACGGGAAGACTATTGCCCGAAACGGTTTCATTTGTAAATTGTCAATTTAGTAATTGTAATTTTCGTTAATAAAATTTTGGATTGTTTATTAATTTTGTTGTTGGATATTTGCACATGTAGTTGTACCCGGGTATTGCACATGTGCATGAATATTCAATGATACTCTCACTTGATTGGATAAATTTTAAATAATGCTGTCTCTGGATTGGTTGAAATTTTTTAAGGGCAGTAGTCGAAATCATTCTTACGTGTACATTATGTTTAATATTTTTGATATTTTGGTGGATGCCAATATTCCCATGGGAATTTAAATATTGGAAAAGAATCATTCTTAGATCTGCTTTTCTTGTATAGTCATTGGAAACTTTGGAAAGAATAAGTATATCAAAGTTATTAGCCTTTGTTAGCTGGATAATTTCGATAGAGCTCTCAAAATAGCACACAATAAGAATTTAAAAAAAATAACAATTTTTAATTAAGAACTAAAACAAATCAAACAAAATAAAAACAAAAAAATTACTTGTAATGTCCTAACTTTTGTCATTACCCGCTCGGGAACCGAAACCAAAACAATCGAACCACGGTGTACAGGGGCGAGTATATTAACATCAACAGAGTGCATCCTAACTTTTGTCACCGACTGCTGGGGTAAACTCATACCAACCGAACCATCGTATACAGGGGGCGGGTACATCAACAGGGTGCATCGTAACTTTCGTCACCGACCGCTCGGGTTCCGAAAGTAAACGAACCACCGTTTACAGGGGGCGGGTACACCGACGTCAACACGGTGATCCGCAACTTTTGTCATCAACGACTTCCAAACCGAGATGCGCAAACTCTGAACCGCCGTAAACAGGGTGCAATTCGATATGGGCATACAGGGTGAATCTCAAATTTCGTCACCGAGTAACGACCGACGAAATCACTTTGTAAATATATTGTAAATAATTGTAAATAGGGGAAACATTAAACTGTAACACTGAATCGGCTTTATTTTTCCCTCGCACCAAACTCATACCACATAAAAAACTGGGGCTCGATGCAACCGCTGCCGTAAACAAGCGTCAGAATACATAAATACATGCATACATACATAGTCGTTTGTAGCGTCTTTCAGTTATTTGTTTTCGAAAATTGTTACTAGCCCTGTTGAATTATATAAAGATTATAATTATTACAAAAATGAATCAATATACAAAACTTACTTATTACTGTTACGATTAGTGTTTATAGCTTTGACTAATGAAGGAGTCAGCTCCTAGTTATTGAAAAACATAAATCTTATATTATATTGTGTGTGTCGAATTTCGGTCTGTTCACCCTTGCTGGGTTTTATGGATTTATTTTTAAGCTAGTCTATGTTACACTCTCGATTGTATCGTTAGACTGAACGGACAATAAATTGGTCCTCCATCTGTAATTGTTTTACTCTGGTTTACCTGAATCAAACTCTACCAATAGGTTATGGGCCCAGGATAAACGCGAGTGTCGCGAATTTGTTTGTGTGTCATCGTGTGATAAACAATTAAGTGCAAGACGCTTCAGTGAAAAATAAAAACAATTTGTGATAATATGGAAAAAAGGCAAAAGTGTAACATCAAGCCTTTTAATGGTGAAAAATATACAATTTGGAAATTTCGCATAAAAGCGCTCTTGAGTGAACTCGATGTGTTAAACGTAATCACCGCGGAAGTGCCAGAAACTCCAAGTGCTGAGTGGTTGCGACAAAATTCAATTGCCCGGAGTACTATTATCGAATTTCTTAGTGATTCTTTTCTAAATTTTGCGACCGACCAGAATTATGCCCACAACATTTTGCAAAATTTGGATGCCATTTACGAGCGTAAAAGTCTTGCAACTCAATTGGCCTGCCGGAAGAAATTGTTGTCGTTAAGATTGTAAGGTGACACCTCCTTAACACAACACTTCAACAAATTCGACGAAATTCTCGCAGAATTACTTGGTGCCGGAGCAAAACTCGACGAAATGGATAAAGTGTCACATCTCCTAACAACTTTACCAAACACATATGATGGAGTGATCACCGCACTAGAGACTTTAAATGAAGACAGTTTAAATATTGCCTTCGTGAAAACACGACTGTTGGACCAGGAAGTTAAATTAAAAAATGAACAAACTAGCGACACACGTACGAAAATTTTAAACGCCTCAAAATTATCTTTTAAATCGTCAAATGTGCCAAGAAAATTCATAGGAAGAAAGGCCTTCAGAAAATCAAATAAATCCTTTTCTGGTGGAAAATTCAGAAAATCGAAATCTACGTATAAAACATCGAATATACGCTGTGATCACTGTGGAAGAACAAATCACATAAAACGAGATTGTATTTATTTTAAACAAATGCTAGAAAATCGAAATGATCGACTGACTACTTTACAATCGATCACAACTAGTACATCCAATAACAATGATGGTTTCGTATTTATGATGGGCGAAGAAAATAGCTGCAGCAATTCTTCTGAACGAGAGATAGTTTTCTTTTTGGATTCCGGGGCTACTGAGCACATTGTAAACAACCCAAACATCTTTACCACTGTCGAAAATTTGAAGACTCCACTGAAGATTTCCGTGGCAAAGGCTGGAACTTCAATCGAGGCTACAAAGAGGGGCACAATTGAAGTCACCACCAACACAGGAGTGCAAGGACTTCTGGACAACGTGCTCTATTCAGCCGAGGTCCCACATAATCTTCTATCCGTCCGCCGACTCCAAGAAAAAGGACTCACCATCATTTTCGAGCCGAAAGGGGTAACAATTAAAAATGGTTTAAATGTCGTCATGTCAGGTAAGCCAATGCATGGTCTAATAGGCATAACACTGAAAATGCATCATTACCTGATTAACTATAACATTGGAATGAATGATAAAAGTTTTTATAAATTATGGCATCAGCGCCTTAGACACATTAGCAAAGAAAAATTTCTAAAACTAAAAAATTGTAGAATGGTTGAAGATGTGGAATCAATTAATCATTTAATTCCAACGGAAGGTATTTGCGAATCCTGTGTGTACGGAAAACAGGCGCGCCTACCGTTTGCTAAAATAAAATCAAAAGATCACATAAAAAGACCACTCTTCATAGTCCATACAGATGTTTGTGGAAAAATTAAACCACCAACATTAGATAATAAAAACTATTTTGTATCATTCATAGACGACTTTACCCATTATACCGTAATTTACCTGATAACATATAAATCAGATGTTTTTAACGCTTTTAAAGATTTTGTTGCCAAAAGTGAAACCCATTTTAATTTAAAAATTGCAAATCTATATTGCGATAATGGTGGAGAATATATTTCCACTGAATTCAAAAATTTTTGTGGAGAAAAGGGAATAACATACCATCTAACCGTAAGCTATACGCCACAGCAAAATGGTGTAGCGGAACGAATGAATCGTACAATTACCGAAAAAGCTCGCGCCATGATCATAGGAGCAAAATTACCTACGACTTTTTGGGGCGAAGCCGTTTTAACATCCGTGTATCTAATAAATCGCACACCAACTAAAGCATTAAAAACGGACAAAACTCCGTATGAACTGTGGCACAACAGGAAACCATTTTTAAAACACTTGAGAATTTTTGGCTCAACCGCATACGTACATAATAAAATGCGAGAAAATAAATTTGATGCAAAATCATTCAAAGGTATCCTTGTTGGTTATGAAGCAAACGGTTATAAGGTATGGGTCGCTGAAACCGAACAATTCATTAAAGTTCGGGATATCATAGTTGACGAACTAAACTATGAGGACTCACGACCACCCTTAAACACCAAAGAGGTTAATGCTCCCATTAAAACTGCCAACACTGAAACAGAATCAGCTGACAAGGTAGTACCCCCGATACTTACCAACAAATCTGACAACAAAGCAGATAAAGTGGAAAGGTCGGAAACTACAAATAAATCTGACTTAACCAAAGCAGATAAAGTAGTTAATATAAAAACCTCTAACATCAATGGTGTGAACGAATCGTTATCGAAATCTCCACATAAAACACCTAAAAATGCGGAAAACAAGCAACCAGAAATTAGAAAAAGCGAACGATTAGCTAAACGTCCTAAGTTATCCTATAACGACGATGTCTATGACGATATAAGTACAGAATTACTGTACACAAGCTCGGTTAAAATAACAATTCCAAAATGTTATGATGAAATACAAAATAGGCACGATCGTATTAAGTGGGAGAAAGCTATAAAGGACGAATTAACGTCGCTTCAAACTAATAAAACCTGGACACTTGTTCCGCAACCCCAGAACAAAAATATAGTTGACTGTAGATGGGTTTTTGCAATAAAAAATGATGAGCACGGTAATCCGTTAAAATACAAAGCACGACTTGTTGCAAAAGGGTTTAGTCAAAAATATTTAACCGACTATACAGAAACTTTTGCACCAGTCGCAAGAATTTCAACATTCAGACTCATCTTGGCTCTTGCTAACCAATTTAATTGGTCAGTGCATCATATGGATGTAAAAACAGCATTTCTTAATGTGGTTCTAAAAGAGGAAATATTTATGAAAATTCCTCAAGGTGTAAAAACGAAAAGCGATCACGTATGCAAATTAAATAAAGCAATTTATGGTCTTAAACAATCAGCTAGACGTTGGTTTGAAAAATTCGATCAAATATTGAAGCAACGGGATTTTAAAAATTCTGAAGTTGATCGTTGTTTATATTTTCTCGACAGAGGGAATGTAAATGAAAATATCTACGTTGTTTTATACGTAGACGATTTGGTAATAACCACTGGTAACATGATAACCATGACAAATTTTAAAGCATATCTCAGACAACAGTTTGACATGGTTGATTTACATGAAATCAAATTATTTTTAGGCATTCAGATTAAGCGAACAGAAAATACAATAACACTCGACCAGTCTGCCTACTTAAAATCAGTACTTAAAAAATTCAATATGTTTAACTGTAAAAGTTCAGAAACTCCTTTACCAATTAAATTGAATTATGCAGAACTAAACTCGGAAGAATACTATGATTCTCCATGTAAAAACTTAATCGGATGCTTGATGTATGCAATGTTATGCACACGTCCTGACATAAGTACTGCAATTAATATTTTGAGCAGATACCAAAGTAAAAATAATATAGAACTTTGGAAATGCCTGAAAAGACTACTTAGATATATTAAAGGTTCTCTCACCCTTAAACTTACATACGTAAGACAGAATTATTATACTGATGTAATAATTGGATATGTGGATGCAGATTGGGGCAGTGACGAAATATCTCGTAAAAGTACAAGCGGTTATTTATTTCAAATCTTTGAAAATTGTACTATTTCATGGAACACAAAAAGACAAAATTCCGTAGCGGTTTCTTCTACAGAAGCCGAATATATGGCACTTTATGAAAGTGTCAAAGAAGCTATTTGGTTAAAATCACTTTTAAACTGTATTAATTTTAAAATCACTGTTCCTATTCGATTATATGAAGGTAATCAAAGTTGCATCTGCATTGCCACAAATCCAACAAATCACAAAAGAACCAAGCATATAGATATTAAATATCATTTTACACGCGAGCAGATTGAAAAACAAGAAATAATATTAACTTATATTTCAACAGATCAACAACTGGCTGACGTTTTCACCAAAATGTTACCGCCAGTCAAGTTCCTGCCAATGCGTTTAAGATTAGGATTAAAATAAGAAAAACTTATTATTATATAATTATCCATATAACTTTAATTTAAATTGTAAGGACCTTAAGTTTATATTTTACCGTTCCATTTTTGAGTGGGAGTGTTGAATTATATAAAGATTATAATTATTACAAAAATGAATCAATATACAAAACTTACTTATTACTGTTACGATTAGTGTTTATAGCTTTGACTAATGAAGGAGTCAGCTCCTAGTTATTGAAAAACATAAATCTTATATTATATTGTGTGTGTCGAATTTCGGTCTGTTCACCCTTGCTGGGTTTTATGGATTTATTTTTAAGCTAGTCTATGTTACACTCTCGATTGTATCGTTAGACTGAACGGACAATAAATTGGTCCTCCATCTGTAATTGTTTTACTCTGGTTTACCTGAATCAAACTCTACCAATAAGCCCATATTAAAGCACTAGCCCACATTTAGTTACTTTCCTCTACCGTATGTTAAATGACAAGGTTGTTATCGAAATAGGTAGAAGATATTTTTCTTTGTGTTAGTTAAGGCTCTCTGTAGATAACAGTAAAGTGGAGCCAATGATTTCTCTAAACTTTTTTGTAATATAAGCAAAAAACTAAAAACTTCGGCTTGAAGTATGTATCACAAATCACTTGTTATTTCCGAATATAATAAAGCTGAAAATCTAAGATAGATTTGTGTATTCGTTCATGCAAAATGAGAAAAAAACACCAATTAACATGAAATTTTGAGGTTCGGTTTGACAGCTGTGACAGCAACGCAAACTAAAGAAATAAAATAAATCTAAAAGACAAGATATAAATAAATATAAATAGGAAATATGAAATAAATATAAAGATGTAGGAACTGTGACGCTTACTGCGGTCGGATGCCTCGAGCGCCAGATTTTTATTGTGGTATGCTCCACACGTGTCCACGCGTAGCTACAATGGAGTACGGTACGCCAGGGGTCAGCTGTCTAGTTTGGCATGGAGGAAACAATTAACTTAAGACAACGTGACAATATTTAATGAACACCCTATATACAATATATTTAGTATTTACAACACCACTATTTTCACTGCCCCTGTCGCTTCCTCTTCCCTCTCAATGGCGGGACGCTCTCCCAACGGCTGTGGCGGCGGCGAAGGGTGACAAGGGTAGGGAAGGTGTGGTCCGGGTTTCCGGTGAAAAACACGAAGCTGGTCCGGAAACTACTAGCGCGCGATAGCTGGCTGGCTCGCGAGCAGGGTCCCCCCGTTGTCAGACAACTGTAAGGTGCCGGAATTTCACACCGGCAGGCGATGACTAGAAACCAGAAAGGGCGACCGGAAAGACCCGTCCAGATGCTACCAAAGACGCGGACGATTGGCTGGCTCGCGAGCAGAGTGCCCCCGCCGTCAGACGACCAGAAGATGCCGGATTTAAACACCGGCAGACGATGACTAGAAACCGGAAGTATTCGAGAGATCGAGAGATCCGTCCTGACTAAACGCGCACGGCTGGCTGGCGCACGAGCAGAGTGCCCCCGCCGTCAGACAACTGGAAAATGCCGGAATTAAACGCCGGCAGGCGATGGCTAGAAACCGGAAGTGAAGGCCGGAAAGAACGAGGTCGGGTATTGAAAGGTACCGGGATGTTGCCAGGAACTTGGACGGGAACCGGGAGGATTTTTCAGCCAATGTTACATCCATGTGGGTGGCCAGACGACAGTGGATGAGAGGAGAGAAGAATCTTTTAGTTCTATTCGAACCGCGCCTTCAGCGGCAGGCTGATTGTTTTTCAGCCATTTCAACTACTGAGCCATCTCTCCTCTTTATTTGAAGATAACTTGATGAAAAGTCTGCAGACCTCTAATTTTTTGTAAAGAGACGTCGCCGAATTTTTTTACAATTTTTCTCTTATTTCAGGTAAGGTCTTCCACAACGCTCTGAAATCGGAATGCCGTAATTTTGAGACACCCTGTTCTAGTTTGCAGTTATATTTTAGCGATAAAGATAAAAAATAAGAGATGTCCAAGAATCGAATGACATATGAGTACCAGGTTCGAGTATTAATTTTTGAACTTGACTTGTTGAAGTCTGTTTACTAAGTACGATACAATCAAACAACAGCTATGTATACGATGGTTTTCTAGTTTCTTCAGTAAGATTTTGCGTGAAACGCAGTCAAAAGCCTTCGAGAGATCATCATTGCTATTAACCTCAATTAACGGAATTATCAATTTTGTGCCGAACTTTATCAACATTGTAGTATAATATGAGTCAATATTTGTAAAAACATTGTCTAGACATGCGTTGAACATGTGTTACGTTTTCGATGGCGGCAGATCACACTAACAGTTGCTTGTTCACGTCGTTTGTACAAGTGATTTTTTAAGCGGACGCGCGAGATTCAAATTGTTCAAAACTCTTCTTTGTGATTGTTTTCAGTATTGAAATTGACACTAAAGTCCCCTGCTATTAATATCTTATTGTTGAAAGCTTTTACAGATTTTATGAGGTCATTTAACACATTTATAATGTCATGAAATTAGCTGAGGGAGGTCTATAAATATTTACGACAACACTAAAAGTGTCCAGGTTGACCGCAGCTATATTTCACGTTCGTTTTCAATAGAAAGTGTTCTAAATTAAATTTTCTTCGCACTTGTTTCGGGCGGCCTTAGGTATTTTTAAAAATTCATTTTAGAACTACACTCATGCTTGAATTTGCACTGTGGTCGTTGGCCTGGTATTGAGGTCACGTAGTCGGGGTTGCTAAATCTCGACGCATTTTTTTTTTTTTGGGATCATTTAAAAGGTCTTCCTTGAGGCTTGACTTAGACCACCAACGTCTCCGGCTCGAAACGGCTCTTGATGACTTCCCTACGGATTCTGCGTTGGAATTTTTGCCCGTCTGTTGTACCCTAAAGTTCCACCTTGGAGCTGCACATGATGGATTGCACACTAACTCCGTCGAACTTCGTTCTTAGGTCCTGACTATCTTAGTCTTATTAACATAACATTATTGTCACTACTCAAGTATGTACATTCTTCTCGTTCTGTTCTGGTCACTGTCCCCACTTGGGAACCGTCGACATCTATCTGTCGCCTAGCGCTGCATATTTTGCATTACATACAACATATGTTAATTTTATTTATTTTTTCCTATTAAATTAATATTCCAGCAGATTGCTTGTGACCATTGTAAAAAAAACAATAACAAGGTAAAAAAAATAAAACCAAGGCATTTGTCAGGTTGTGTGCTTTTGTTCGTTTAAATTGTGCACGAAATTAGTTAGTCTTCAGTTACATCATTATATGTATTAAGAAAAAAAAGCCCTTAAAGATTAAATAAAAAATACAGGTGACCATTTAAAAAAAAAAGTTGACCATCGTTAGATGTTCAATATAACATAAAAAAAATCAATATCAGTTTGAGTTTGTAGTATTTGTGAAATAATTTCTTCCGTTTTTTTTGTTCATTAATATTGGACAGTAAATGAGGTAGTTATGACTTTTTCAGGAAACAGCCTGTATACACCTATGACAAGGTGTATGAGAAAGTTTTGAAATAAAGTGTACTTACAATATAATTATTATTTAATAAATATATTCTATCTTTCAACCTAAATGGTGTTTTTTTCTTAAAGTTAGTAATTATTACAACACGATATAATGAGAGTTCAATTATTAAAAAGTTTATCTAGAAGGCTGTGCTTTTTTCACAACAGTTGTTTTATTATTGATTATTATTGATTACAGTGTTGGCGTGTGTACGTAATAAAGTAAAGTAAAGTAAAAAGAAAATGCTAACACATAATTTTCAATGTCGAATCTTTCTTTTGCAATAGTATCACTACAATGAACTGGTCAACTTCAATACAAGAATGCGAACTTCAGCATCAGTCTAGGAGTTGAATAGAAGGTCCGTTCCGCACAAAGGATCTCAGAATATATCTCACCTAATAAAGCATACCTATGTCCAACGGCTTACATCTGTATGAAGTAAAAACAAACTCTTATTTCGGTAACTTTCCAGCTTTAGTTTAAACCGTTAGACAAAACCACTCCCACTTCAATTAAACATTAATGGATGAATTCTTTTTCTTGGCATCTACTCTAATGGCAATGTCTTTTAATATTCATTTTACTGAATACTTCCCGAGAATAAGATTTAAACCAAACCCAAATATATTCTAAACGCACAAAACAGAACGTTTTTTTTTTAAACTGACTCAAATCGCAACTGAAAATGTCAACACAATGGGACCATTGTTTTATTAATCGAGCTATTCTCATAGATGGAGAGTAATAAGCATAGTTTGTTCTGTGAAAATCACTAGCCAAATCTCAGTAATACATATTGTAATTTGGGACCCGAACATTGAATACAGAAGTCAACTCAGCACAATCAAAATAATTTTGTAAAATTTTGAAGCTGAAGGTTAACAATAGCACTTTTTGTTTTATTCAAGAGAATATTAATATAATGCAATACAATACAATACAGGATAATAACGAGTGAGCAACAAAATTCGTGATCGCAGTTGGCTAAACGTATATCGGTTCTTTTACTTTACTGTTTACATTAATCGTCAATTCACATTACTCGATGACTTTTTACATAATCGTATCGATCAAGAATCGACTCAAAATTTTGGATTCAGAGACTCCTACGATCATGAATTTTGTTATAATCTCACTCGTTATAATAGAGCAATGGGTCAACCTAAGTACAAGCATTCGACAGAATTATGGCGAGTTCAATAGACTAACTTAGCTGGAACAGGCGCTACTGAATGAATGGGAGATGATACCACAGACTGAGATTACTGCTTTGATAACAAGTATGTCAACTGAAGGTCGAGGAGGAAATATTCGCTACTGAGGCTTTCTCTTTCGCTGTTTTCTCAATATATATTTTTTATTATACCTGCATGAGAATCGCCATTTAAAGCACCCCTGAGCGTGCGAAAACAGGCGATTAAAGCACGCCGAGCTTTAAAGGTTGTCAAGGAAACAAGGTAAATAGGTAACATTATAACTTCATTAAATTTGAAAACTTTTCATATTTCTTACGTCTTTTGACTTCGACGGTAGTATTTTCGATTCCGCTTGTTCGACCAATGCTTCTATATCGGGTGAAATTTAGTTTTCACTAATTTTTCCTCGATTTTTGCTGACACGACTAATTGTAAATGCAACGACGGACGTGGACGCGAGGAAAACGTAAACAATTCTCGTAACTAATAGTAATATTAATAATATGCCTTTCGATTTATCACGACAAAAATTATTTCTAATTTTTTAGTGCCTAATTTATTTCTAGTATTGCAGGTATAATAAAAAATAACTGGTCTTTACAAACACTTGCTCTATTTCGAGCACTCCCGGCTACACCGTCGTGCTCGAAAATTCGCGCGTGTTTTAAAGACCTTGTTATCCACTCATACTTTAATATACTATATCTTCATTTTTCAACTTTTTAAACAAAAATGATGTTTGATAGTATTAAATCAAATTTAAACATTATTAATTGAAATAATTTTTATTTAAATTTTTGTTATCGTTATTTTTCTGAAAAACACAACACAACATAACATGATTATTAGTTACTGGGTCTCTGGGCCCTACATCTAGTCCTCACAAAATTGGCAGGCAGACCTGGATCACGTAGGCTCAGAACCCAAATGGAATGAGAGCTCGCAAATTATTATAACTAAAGACCCAGAAGCGTTTACTATCGACGCCTTTACTATCTCCTGCAAATCGTACTGTTTTTACGCGTTTTCCTTCATTTTTAATAAGCTTACGCGCTCTCAGAAGGATCAACAATGATGAAGCATCCGGCATCTTAGTGGTGCCTCACTGGCCCACATAGTTTTGGAACATTCTGTTCACTTCCTTAATCGGAAACCCTATTTATTTTGCCAGCTCAAAAAACTCATTGTCTTCTCCCAACAGGAACCCTCATCCTCTATGGGATCAGCTTTCCCTGGTGGCAGGGAAATTATCCGGGAAGCGTTCCTAAAGAAAGGTCTACCGAACATTGTTAGCGTCCATCTCAAACTCCACTCACAAACAATATGCTTCAAACCTAACGCAACCGTGGTTATTCTGCAAATGTCAAAATTTACCCCCTTTTGAGTTTGATATCCCGGTTCTTTTGGAATTCCTTAGTGAGTTGTTTTCAACAGAAGCTTCGTACGGTACATTAAACAGTACAAGATCCGTATTAGCCTTTATCATTTCGCCAGAAATGGGGTCGGATTTTCGAATAGAGATTTTTCAAAGGAATCCAAAACTTCAAGCGGTGAAACCCAAGTATAATCTGACATGCGAATCTAAATAGGCGCATCGTGTCCAAACGCTACCTAACGTTATTGTTGCGTTACTTCGAAGAACAACCAGATCTATGCGTTGCGAAAACTCTTCAGGTGTTCCTGTGAAGGACCGCACCGATTCGAGGATCCTGTGAAAAACTTTTTATCACCCAGCAAATCAGACCTAATTTTAGAAATCCCGGCATGATCAGGACAGGAAGAGACCGACATTTAGAACGACATTTGAAGTGTTCCGTATTGATGCCATTCAATTATCAACATATCCTTGTGCCAAGGGCTGACTTTTACAGACGCCATCAACATCGCCTTTAATTCGTTTAGAGAGTATCGAGAATGGTTATCGCTATAATCAATTTTTTTATAAACAATAATTGTCAATGTCAAAATATAATTAAAGATCAGGCTGTATCATCTAGAAATATGTCTTTTGGACCAAGCTGTATAGCAGACACTATTGAGGTAAAAGTGCGAGTATAGTTTGCAAAAATAGCCGTCAAAGTCAACACAAATGCGTTTAGAGCCGATATGATTAATACAAAAATCCTCCGATAAAAATGTACAAATTATTTTGGTAGTTATTTGACCGGAGATGAAGTATATAACTGTATTTGGCCGTTGTATTTTGTTTTATAGTTTTTGTGATACAAGAGGCCCCCTTGCGACAGCCCTCCCCCTTGGGCAATGACACCCTTGGCCCACTTAGTCAGAGGCCCCTTTGGGCCCTACCTGCCACTTGCACTCCCCTCCCGGTCTAAAATATCACCTCACTTATATATTGCAGTTCCGTGTCGGGTTGCGGCGCGCTTACCCCCTACAAAAATCTTACACCGTGGGATAAGAAGTTTCACTTCAAAAATGGATAATACACAGGAGAGTTATGGTTATGGTTATTGTAATATGGACCAATAAATATACCGATACTCTGTAAACGTTCGCCCGGCGCCTCCACCATAACTTATAATGGTGAATACTAGGAAAGCTAATTTCTCACAAAATGGAATTATTTTCTATACATAAGAATAATACGCACATAATTTTATAAGTAAGGTGAATTAAAGTATACATTAATGACACATATATACATGGTGACTGACAAAAAGCTGACACACATGATACATCAAATAAAATAATTTTAAAAGCAAATATTTGACAGATGATAGTCATCTTGTTTCTCAAATTACACTGTATATATTTTTTTTTTATCTTTCCTCATACGTCAAAAAATAATAAAAGGTTTTGTCGGATGAGTTTGACGCCTTTATTCACGCTGGTTAATCGTACACTACTAAATAAATACACTACATATATACAAAACTTAAATACTAAGATAAGTATAACAGGGTTGTTTGGTAGTAGTACTGACATGAAGAAAGAATAAAAAGAAAGAACAAATGGTGGGACAAAGAATGTGAGCAAAGTAAAAAGGAAGCAATAAAAGAACTAAGAAAGTGGAGAAAGACTAAAGGGAACAGAAGTGGCTTTTTAGAAGCGAAAAGAAGATACAGAGAGACATACAGGGAGAAGAAGAGGCAGAAGAAGGAGAGAGAGGAGGAAGAGATAAAAGCAATAAGAACAGAGTAGGAGGTATGGAACTATATTAATAGAGAGAGAAAGAAAAAAGAAAATGTGAGCGAGGAGATAACGATGAATGAATGGGAGGAGTACTTCATGAGGCTGCTGGAGGGAGAAAAGGAAAAAAAGAAAACGGAAATAGAGACGAAGAGAAACCGAGTAGAACCTGAAGGAGAAGAAATTACAATGGAAGAGGTGGAGAGGCATGTGAAGAAACTGAGGAAAGGGAAGGCACCAGGGAGGGATAGAATACAGAATGAGTCGTGGATGTATGGGACGAGAAGAGTGCTAGAGAGGCTGGTCGAGTTAATGAATGGGGTGTGGAGAGGAGAAGGATTCCCGGTAGGGTGGAGAGAGGGGGTAATTTACCCCATTTACAAAAAAGGGGAGAAAAATAAAGTAGAAAATTACCGAGGGATAACTCTCTTAAACACAGGGAACAAGTTGTATGCATCAATTCTGAATGAAAGGATGAGCAGAGAGATAGAGGAAAAGGGAGCATTACCAGACAGCCAAGCAGGATTTAGAGAGGGGAGGGGAACTATGGATAATGTATATATCCTGGACCATTTGACGAAGAGTGAGTTAAAGAAGAAAGGGGGGAGGGTGTATGCATTATTCGTAGACTTCAAGGCGGCTTTTGACAAGGTGGACAGAGAGAGGATGTTTGAGTGCCTGAGGGAGAAAGGGGTAAATGAATGGCTGGTAAGAAAGGTGGAGGAGATATATGAGAAGACAAAAAGTAAAGTGAAGGTAGGGGAGAGGGAAAGTGAATGGTTTGTGACAAAAAAATGAGTGAGGCAAGGGTGCCCGCTCAGCCCCTTGTTGTTCACGATGTATGTGGCAGATATGGACGGAATGTTAGAGAGAGCACAAGCGGGGGGGTGTGTGGTAGGTAGAAAAAAAGTGTGGAGCCTGGCGTTTGTGGATGATGTGGTAATGGTGGCAAAGAGTGAAAGAGAAATAAAAAAATGATAAAGAGTTTAGGAAAATATGTGAAGAAGAAAAGACTAGAACTGAATGTAGAGAAAACAAAAATGCTGGTGTTCAATAAGAGAAAGAGGAAGAACAAAGAGAGTGATTGGAAGTGGGAGGGAGAAGTAATAGAACAAGTAAAAGAATTCAAATCCTTGGGGTATGTGTTCAATGAAAGAGCCACAGATAAGGCACATATTAGAGAACTAACAAGAAAAGCGAACAAGGTGATAGGATGTGTATAGGGAATAGGAGAGAGAAGGTGGGGAGGCGATTTTAAGAGGAGAATGATGATGTTTGAAAGTTTTATTGAAAGCGTGTTGTTGTACGGAGCAGAGGTCTGGGGATGGAAAAAACAAAAGTAGATAGAGAGGGTGCAAGAGAAATATTTGAGGTGGGTGCTAGAGGTGGAGAGAGAAACGCCAGGGTACATAGTGAGAGAAGAATGCAAGAGGAATAGGTTGAGAGTGAAAGCGGGAAAAAGAGCGGTCAAGTTCGAAGACAGGATGGAAAGGAGGAAAGAATGTAGGATACTAAAGGAGTGCTAGAGAGAAAAAAAGAAGAATGCAGAGGAGAATGATAGGGAGAATTACTACAGGAGGAATGGGTATGCAAGCAAAAAAATAGAGAGACTGAGAGAAAGAGGCGTGTGGATGGATACGGATAGACAAGAGAGGAGAGAAAGAATTAGATGCATGATCGAGGAAGTACCGAAGTATTTGGGGAGGGAGAGCGAGAAAGAAAGAAAGATGATGGCGAGAGACGATTGAGCATATGTGGAACGAGTGCAGTGAGATAAAACAAAGAGAGAAGAAAGAAAGAGAGGAAATACTGAATGTAGATGGAAGGGAAATTAAATGGATGAAAGAGGTATGGAAGAAGAGGGAGAAGAGGAAAGGGGAGGGGAAAAGAAATAGAGACTTTTATTTAGTTTTTTTTTTATTATTATAATTGTTAAGTTACTTGTATATGATATATATATGTATATATATGATATATATAGACCCCACAGTTTCATCATCTGGAAAAACTAACTTTCCATTTCGCGAAATGGACAAAAATTTTGTCCGCATGTTGTAAAATAATTCTGTTACAGCATCTGGAGCCATTTCAGGTACTGGATATCCTTTTCACGTAATGTACAATTACAGTATATGTATTCGACATATATATGTGTCATTAATGTACAGTTTAATTCACCTTACTTATAAAATGTATAGAAAATAATTGCATTTTGTGAGAAATTAGCTTTCCTAATATTCACCATGATAAGTTATGGTGGAGGCGCCGGGCGAACGTTTACAAAGTGTCAGTGTATTTATTGGCCCATATTACAATAACCATAACCATAACTCTCCTGGGTATTATCCATTTTTGAAATGAAACTTCTTATCCCACGGTGTAAGATTTTTGTAGGGGGTAAGCGCGCCACAACCCGACACGGAACTACAATATATAAGTGGGGTGATATTTTAGACCGGAAGGGGAGTGCAAGTGGCAGGTAGGGCCCAAGGGGGCCTCTGACTAAGTGGGCCAAGGGTGCCATTGCCCAAGGGGGAGGGCTGTCGCAAGGGGGCCCCTTGTATCACGAGAACTATAAAACAAAACACAACGGCCTAATACAGTTATATACTTCATCTCCGGTCAAATAACTACCAAAATAATTTGTACACTTTTATCGGATGATTTTTGTATTAATCATATCGGCTCTAAACGCATTTGTGTTGACTTCGACGGCTATTTTTGCAAACTATACACGCACTTTTGTTTCTTATAAATTGATTGTGATCAGGTAGATTCAGATTGAAAATAACAGATGGACTAATTTAATATTTATTATACTAGTGTCTTATAAAGCAAATAACTTTCTTTCTTTCTCAAATTTCTTGAGTGACTTGTTTGTGGTTAAGACACGTGTGTAATACATAGGTTTATCCAACACCCCCTTCTGTAAAAGTTCTTAAACATTCATCAAAACCCAAAAAATTTTGACATTCATTTGACGTTCAAAACTGTTGGCTTATGTACTGGTTGCTATGACAAATTAGAAAACCGTTGAATTATTTTTTTATAAGTCACATGTGTCTTATAGACCTCATAATTTATTTAAAATCGGCGTTAGTATGACTACGTAATAAACAAGTGTTGGATAATAGTATATTATGATACGAGTTTTATAAGAAGCATTTTGTCGCACGCACGGGTTTAGGGCCCTAAAAGAGTAAGTACGACAAAATGCCTTATAAACGAGTTATCATACAATATTTTTTCTACTTTGCCACTTTTTATACAAAATAATCAAATTTCACAATCTAGGGAATTTCGCGGTGGTTCGCACCCTTGCGAGGTGCATTAACGACGGCTATGAAAAAGAATTAATTTGAAACGTCAACACTCGTATTTTTGTCCTTCCAGAAATGAGTTCTGAAGTTCTGCAATGTACGCCCCCAGAAATACGGGCTTTGGCGAAAATACGATAGACATTTTGCTACCTTCAAAGTCACGTGAGGTATATGGATAAACATACGCCCAATTTGAAAATTGGCAGAAAGAGAACACGTTCTCTACGATCTTCAAAAACATTTTCCTACCGTATTTTGAGCTGCAACGCCACGATGTTGTCTTATACTATTAAAAACCTTCCTGACGGTGTCCACACAAAGTCAGGGCGAGCCATCCAGGCCATGCAACACGTACAGACCCCGTCCCACACCAATGCGCCAAGAAGGCGACAAGTATTACCAGCTTGTTGGACACCTCCCTCAACAAAATCGCTTGCCCTAAATGCACGTGAAGTTCCAACGCAAAAATAGTAATGCCAATTCACATTCATACATCATTCACAGCCAAGTGCAGCGAAGTATAGGTTAGGATTGCCAAGATTAGAGAGATTACCAATATTAAAAAAAAATTAATTATACTATTTTTAGTATCGTAATAGCCTCAGTACGAACGCAAAGTAGAAAAATATGTTTATCGTTCGACACTGTCCAAATTTTCAAATTTTCGCTTGTGTAAACACTCTCTGTCATGAAATAATGAAAATAACAGATAAATGTCACACTATTTTTATGGGTTTTAAACAATTTAAAGGCTTTGCGGGGTTGTGTCGAACGATGAAACGTTGCATTACACTCGTTCCTGTGTAGATTGACCGCTTTACGCCGGTCGTTTCATTCGTGCTTTTATAAATCTCTTGTGGCTTAAAGCGTCCAATTTTCACAGGAACTCGTATAATAAACTACTAGCTGCTTTGTTAATAAATTAGTTACGTGGTGTTTATTTTCACTTATAGACTTCAATTTACTTTGATAAATTTTTAATTTCGTTTGCAAATGTTTCCCTTTGAACATTTTTAATTATCCTGATTTGAGGTAAAAATGCAATTTGTGCTCATGTTACGGGGGCGGCGGTTACCCTTGGAGGTACCGGGACCGAAGTACACCACCGACGTCGAAGAGGGTTTGGTGAGACTGGAACTCGCACCTGGTGATGCCTTCTCGAAGATGTTGTCCACAGGCCAGTAGGGGATTGGGTCGTTTGTCTTTTTAGTCTCTCATTACTTTTTTTATTTGTATTTTTCTTAAAAGAAAAGTCTCATTTTGAGTTAAACGTTTTTATTCTAACACCTCTTTCGAGGGCTGAATAGAACTGCTTTCAACCAGAAAACGCAGCCGGCGTCCTGCTTCCTGATTGGCTGCAGCCTATTCACCCCAAAATCTAACATTAATTATACTTAAATCTAATTAAAACTATACTTAATCTATAGCGCGAGCGCTTAACCATTAATCTAAACTAATCTAACCTAACCACTCGCGACCGCATGCGTGGAAACAGCGAAATCGCGAGAGCGTGCGCGATGGGCGTGACGGAGTGGGAGACAGTATAAAGTTAAACTCTCGGCGGCTGGCGCCATTTCCACTCCGTCTACCGTCTGAACACACGCTCGCTTCCTGTTGCAATTTTTATGTTATGTCGCCAACAGGACGCGTGGTGTTTTATATTAATCTATTCTAAACTTAAAATTAACACTATCACTACACTAAACTACGAAAAATCTGGCCGCGAAACACCGTCCTACAACACTCAGATTTTAATGAAATTTACATTATAGAAGTTGTATTACAAGGAACCATTGAAACGATTAGAATTTCATAAAAAAAAAATAAACAAAATATTTAATAATGTGTGGGTCCTCCACGATTTATTTTGCATTCGTTTACTCTGTTGGACATGCCGGCAATGGTCTATGGCCGGTTGTGGTATCTCATCCTAAGCTTCTTGAATACAAATATAAAAATATATGTAGTTTAAATTGTTTGGAAAATGATGTAAATTATTCAGTCTGAATTCGATACATGTTCGATGGGCGACAAATCCGGAGACCGTGAGGGCCAAGGAAGAATCTCCACGTTAGCTTCTTCAAGGAAGTCTCTAGTTACCCCTGCCGTGTGACGACGCGCGTTATCTTGCTGGAAGATAGGGTTCTGCAGTTACTAATAGGTAAGGCAGAAGAACTGGGTGCAGTACGATAGCGATATAACGAAGAACATTCAAGCTGCCAGGGATAAAAACTAATTCCACCCCAACTCACAATCCATACTGTAAATTCAGTGTGACGTGCTAAAACAAATGCTAAATTCTGTGTTTCACCACGCCAACGTCTGACTTTCCTGCCTTCATCATGGGTCCATAAACAGAAGCGCAATGCATCTGTGAACACTATACGTTGCCATTCTTGTCTCTCGTTACACCATTGTACCTACTCTACTAGCGCGATAACGTGGAGTAGGTGGTAGGCATAGAAATGCGGCTATATACGGATGCTATTGATAGCCTATGACCTGAAGCTTGCCTTCCTCCTCAGTATGTAATATACTGATACCTTGTTTACCCTTTGGGAGAATTAATTTCCAAAATAACTCACTCCCTATTAATAAATCAGTAGAGTTACTTTTATAAGTAGGACAAAACCAGTTTTGCGCAGAAAGGGTTGATCTAACGCTGTGGTTTATGGCCTCGTGACCTTCTAGCGTGATGGATCTCCCGACCGCAGGTCCACAACCGAGAGACCCAGACGGACCTTTTCTTAAAGGCGTTTCCCCCTTCCCGATATCCATCTATCGCCTGCCGCCGCAGTTTTCCGATATAGACGTCCCTTATTTCCGTTTCTCTTCCCCATCCCCCGTTCTGTATTTGATTTGCTTCCCTCCCACCAAACTCGATAGCTGATTGGCGTACTCCACTAAGCTACCCACGGACACGTGTGGAGCATACCACCTCAAGAAACTGGCACTCGAGGCAACCCGTCCGGAATAAGCGTGACAATAATATACAAAATTATACCTGAGATTATTCAAGACTGCTGTTGACCTTCTTGTTGACCTTCGCAGCCACCGCCTGGTTTGTAGTAAGCGACTTTATTAACTCAAAAAGTCTCATTTGCAAACTAAGAGTTTGAATATGATTATATTTTTTTATTTAAGACTTTACACTCTATCATAATTCATAACATATCGCTGCTTCGTAGTAGTCATTGAACGTCGACATTCTCTATCTAAATACATGTTAGAGAGGATGACTAAAAGCTGTTACGTGCCAAGGACAACGTTGCCTATTGCATGAGAAAAAGTCATGCGACCGTAACTATCTATCTATCTAGAGTGTTCTAATCTATCATCAGAAGTGGGATTTGTCACTCAGTGCCCAAAAATTTCTGGAGGCCTTCCGGAAATTTAGCGACTACAGTGCCGGCCCGAGCCGTTCCAGCGATAAAGCATTGCCGCATTTTGAACCGCTATCAGCAGGTGCAAGCTCCGAACGGTGGGCGCCTTGAAATTGAGGATATCGAAAAGAAGTTCAAGTGGAGTTCGCTGGAAAGTTGAAATTATAAGGACGAAGATGAAGGACAATTCTGTGTGGGTCAGATTGCTGCGTCATGCCGTGAAAAGTCTGACAAAGTAAGGATATCGAGAGGAGGATTGCTTCGCAAAGCAGCGCGACGGTTTACAATCACTCCAGATTCGTGCGGATTTGAGACGAGCGCTTACTTTAAATTAAGAACGGTTGAGCCCACAACAGGTAGGGCATGTCGTGCTAAATTTGTTTTGCCTGTGACGTCATCGAAGTAGTGTAGATGCATGTTTGTAATTGCTGAAAATTCGAGTTGTATAAAGTTATAAATTAGTGTAGCGTGAAAACGCGTTTCGCTAGGACGTTGATTCAGGTGCCATTGTAAAGATCTTGCGAACTACAACTCAGCAAAGTGAGATGATAAAAATATTCAGTAATAATATCACAAGAGCATAGAAAATATCGATTAAACTTCCGAGTCATGAGACGTATTTCGCGGAATACGTCGAATGACGAGGATAGTTTAATCAGATTATTTTCAATGCTCGAGTGGTATTCATTACGATTATGGGACATTCCATACCAAGTGAGCCACCTAAAATTTACATTTCGTTAAAATTTCATATATTAATAGTACTTAAAAATAGCAATGCCCAAGCGCCATTTGAGATTTTTTAGGGCGCTTATTTTCGATATCCATGGAGGTGAATTATAAATTAAAATACAGGACATGAGTAACCTTTCATTTGATTGCTCGGGTCCTACTGACATTTATTTCAATTTAATTTATTTATTTATTTACTGTAATAGTGGCACAATGAAATGCCCTTTCAAAATGGTCCGATGCAATTTTGACCTAAACCAATAATTTGACCTTGAAAATGACCCAGAAATACGAAAAATGATTATTTTGTATCTTATGACTGTTTTTATTTGCTTCAAATTTTACCCAAAATGTAGCTTATGACTTCTTCTTTATTGGTCATGAGTTTTATTGTGGGCAGATATTGGGTTCAGAAGATATAGATTTTTTAAATACCCCTTACGACGTGAAATCGTCGATTTGTTGCTGTTTATTTTTGAAAAAAAAATTTATCTTCTGAACCCAAAATCGGCCCACAATAAAACTTATGATCAATAAAGAAGACGTCATAAGCTACATTTTGGGTAAAATTTGAAGCAAATAAAAGCAGTCATAAGATAGAAAATAATATTTTTTCAAATCTCTAGGTCATTTTCAAGGTCAAAATATTGGATTAGGTCAAAACTGCATGCGATCATTTTGAAAGGGTATGTCATTGTCCCTCTATTACAGTTAATAAATTGGAAATAATGTCAGTAGGAACTGAGTAAAACACATTTAAGTTCACTCATGGCCTATCTTAACATCTATAATTCACCCCCATGCATATCAAAAATAAGCAGCCTAAAAAATCTCAGATGGCGCTTGATATTTGCTATTTACAGTAGTATTAATATGCCAAATTTGAACAAAATCTAAATTTTAGGTGGCTCACTTGGTATGGAATGTCCCTTATATAACGAAAAAATGCGAAATTTTAACGGAACTTTTTTTCTGCCGTTTATTAACAATCATAAAAAAATCGTTCCTATGGCAAAGTTCATTGTTGGAGCCAGCCGAAACACTGAAATGAATATAATACCCCGTCGTCAAGGGTATACTCACTTATATACATCGTAACTATGAAAAATCTATAATTGCTATTGGCTCAATTTATTTTGTGTTATATAATCCCTGGAATATAAGTAAAAAACAATGTTAAATTAAAAATTACAAAAAAATTGAATATAGTATCGTCTGATATGAGTCGTAAATATGCTCGGAATAAAAAAAAATGCAAATCAGATCAAAGCTCGCGTCAAAACTAAATCCAAGAAACCTAAAAAGACCAGTTCCTAGTAAATGCGAAAGCTTCGATAGCGTCAAAAATAAAGCGAATTTTCGCGTTGTATAAAGTTATAAAGTGTGACGTGAAAACTCGTTTAGCTAGAACGTTGATGCAGGTGCCATTGTGAAGAGCCTGCGAATCTTTACTAGGATCCAAAGTGAATTTTTATCCCGACGACGTTTTTACCTCAAATCTCAAATCTGAGTTGTTTTTTTGTTTTTGTTGGTAAAAAAAAATTAATGTATCAATTTTTTTTATAATGTCATTTAGACAACTGAAAGATTTATTCCTCTTATCATAAAAAATAAATTATTTAAAAAACGGCCGATGACGTTATGTCTCAAAATTGACAACCAAAATAATGTATACATATGCCCAATATGCGCATTATTTCGTCAAACAACTTTTGTCTTGAGAGCTTTTTGATAAAATACGGTTACGGCCGCAGAAGCATTATTCCATACATTTTGGGCACCCTGTATCATGATTTTTTGCTCCATTTTTTTTGACATCAAAATGCAAGTGGAAAAATACCTTTTGAAACGTTGAAGCGCCCTCAAAGTAAAATATTTTTGTATTCTTGTCGTTAGTACATAAAAATAAATGTTTAAGAATTGAACGGAATCAAGACTTGTTTCCAATTTCAATTTTAAACGTTTCATTTGATGTTTGTTTATTTATCAATGTTTGTGTAAATACGCGTAACTTGCTTCGTGAGTAATCTTTCAGGCCGGAAAGATGGAAAAAACGCCAGTAGGCATCCTGAAGTATACAGGTAAACAAATGGATGAATTAAATTAATTTGTAGATTTTTTCGTGCGTTCTTTATTCTGTGAACAAAATTAATTGTTTCGGAACGCATACTTACTATTTTTTATCAGAATGTCCCTCAATCGGCGCTCAAGTTCCACAATGTAGTAGGTAGCAGTATATAGATAGTATAAATATAGTCATGATTTTATCTTAAGTTAAAAAACTGCAATATTTTTTTGCTACTATCACGAACATTATGTGAAAGAATTTTTGGGAATTTGTACTGTTACACAAATTATTAAATCACACTGAGAGTAATTTGTAATCGTAATTTTGTATGCTTCAACTATTCACAAGTTGCTGGAGGTCGGGAATTGGTCATTTTCCAACCTCTTTTGAAGTTGGAACGCAGTATATTACTGACCGATTGTGAATAAGCACCTATGATAAGCATACTTATTGCAGAATTTTAATTTATCTACAGAATTTCAAAATTAAAAATGTGCCCAAAATGAAGAAAAATTCTAAATTTCAAACAATAATTTTTAATTAAATCCAGCGAATCACTTCAATGTGCCAAACCGGAAAATTGCAACGAGTGCACTTTGCAGTATTAGGCAGAGACTACACAACATTTTTTTTAATAGTGCCTTGTGTTATCCAGATTAGTTATCTATTTATGTTGTTTCAGAATCTCTATGAAAGTTTATAGTGTTTTCACTTCTCAAAGACTTCCCAGTCATAGTTTTGTAGTAGGATGAGGGTGCAATACTGACCACAAGGCATAATGAAATATGAAATTAACAAATAAACAGAGTATCAATTCTGCTTTTTAGTTTAAAAAATAATTCATTTCTGATTTGGTATCAGTGATTTACTCAAGTAGGGCTCTGAACTGGCATGATAATTTACATTATTTGTTCGATGAGTAATAGTAATAATACTAATAATTTATTGACAGACACCAATTAACATTTCGCGATATTTTTTTCATTGCCGTTTACCAAACCAACCAAAAGACGAACTATAAAATTTATGAATTGAGAACCAAACCAAACTAGATGACGCAAGCTTGCATTAGCTGAATGATTGAAATTCGATTAAAACATTAAATTCCAATCAGTCGAGTTATAAATGCATGAAATGTTAATCTAAAATTGTAAATAAGTTGTTTATGTCAATGGTGTAATTAGTATGTATATTTCAAAATAAGCATACCTAGTAAATAATAGGTCTTATAACCCGATGAGCAATACAAAGTCCTGAGCTTGCGAACTGTGCAAAGAATAATGGGGTCGTCTCCCTCAATTGAATTTGACGAATTTGGCTATAGCATCTCGTAGACTATACAGGGTGTAACGGAAATACGTGTTTTAAAAAAAAACTGGTAATTGGTGACGATGAATATAAGATAATGGCAAAAAAAATCGTACAAAAGTTCTTTTGTTTTCAAAATAAATATAGTTAAAGTTTTTATCAAAATTGTCAGTACGCTACTGAGAGCAGGACAAAAGCATATGTAATTTTGGTTGATTAGCAACGGTAACTTTTGAAACTGTCACAATGCTGTCATAGTGGTTGTCACTAATAATGTCAAGAGGATTTAGTTTTGAAATGGTACTTCGCAGGAACTTCTATTCAATCAACATGGTGCGGATTTACCAATACCACTACAAGCATTTTGAAAGCTTTAAGATCTCACAATTAGGTCTGTTGTTAAGCATCTCAAAGAAAATTAAAAAATTATAATTTATTTAGTTGAAATAGAACCATAAGATTATCAATATTTAAAATAAGTTTATCACAATAAATGTTCAAAATGGTCACCATTACTAGTTAAACAACACGCAAGACGCCTATTAAAAGACTCTTTAACTCGTCCAAGCATTGGCCGATTATTTCTTATGACTATAGCAGCATCTGCAATACGATTCCTCAGTTGTTCGATAGTTTCAACTGGAACAGCATAAACTAGTTGTTTCATATGTCCCCAAAGAAAGAAATCACAAGGATTAAGGTCGGGCGATCTGGCGGGCCACAAAGTTGGACCATAAGTTCCAATCCACCGTTCTTGAAAGTTAGTGTTTAGCCAATCTCTGATTATCAGAGCATTGTGACAAGGAGCACCATCATGCAAATACCATAAATTTGCTCTAATTTCTAAAGGCACGTCTTGTAGCAAATTGAAAAGAACATCCCTTAAAAACTGTAAATATTGTTCACCATTGAGACGAGGTGGTAAAACATAGGGTCCAATCAGTTCTTCATTTAAAATACCAGCCCACACGTTTACGGAAAATTCTGGTTGAAAATTATGTATTATTACGGCATGCGGATTTTCATCAGCCCATACATGAGTGTTAAATATCCCTTCTCTAGTAAATCCTGCTTCGTCAGTTGTCAGAACATAATTTAAAAAATTCGGTTGTCTATTAATTTTTTCAACCATCCATTGACAAAACGTGCGTCTACGAGCATGATCACCAGGCTGCAAAAATTGGACGCATTGCAGGATATAACTGTTGAATTTTTAAAATTCTGTTTGATGCGATACTCCATACTGAAGTGCAAGTCTACAAGTACTGGTTCCTGGTCGAGCTGCAACAGCATCCAAAATATTCTCTTCAACATTCAGCACACGACGAGGACGAGCTCTGACACGATCTTGGGTTTGAGGTTTAAATGTGCCATGATCACGAAAATGTTGGACAGTTGCTTGAAATGTATGTCTATTGGGTAAAACACGATTGGGGAAACGAGCCGCGTACAGTCTTCGTGCTTCTGCAGCATTCTCGTGAGCTTCGCCGTACACCAAGACAATATCTGTTAATTCTTGATTTGAAAAATTGGACATTTTTAAAAATGACAACTAATCTTGACAGAATGTTACTTTTACGCGTCAAACAAAAATAATTAAAGTTGTCATGGTTTTTCGAAAAAAAGTCCAGTATCAAACACTAAACGACTCGCTTGGTCAAAATTGGGGGTAAAAAAATTATGAATTTTTTATTGAAATTTCGCAAAATGCCATAGAGCAAAAATGTTCAACTTGGCAAGTTCTTTTACTGGTTCAAATTAACACACGTATTTCTGATACACCCTGTATAACATGAAGCCCTAAAACGTGTTCTGTTGTTTAATATTTTGTGAGATAACAGAGCGTATCAAAAATCGCTAGCATTTTCAAACGCGGTACATTTGCCGCCTCTTGTGACGTCATTTCGGGGTAGCATTCTCATTGGTTTGCGCGTTTCTAATTAGTACAATAACTTTGAATTTTGTCTCGTGTTGACGTCACAGAAAAGCGCGCGTTTCAAATAAGATACATGTTTCGGATTTTTTTACCTAGTAAACGCGTGATTTTGAATAAGCAAAAAAATAGGGGTATAATATTGTTTCGTGTGGTTTCTAGAAAAGCTGTTTTTGAATATTGTGGGACGACCCCATTGCATTGTGTACTATGTACAGTTGAACGCGTACACCTTCAAAATCAAGTAACAAAGGTTTTACCAATATTTAGTTGTCTGAATGCCACATTTTGAATTTAGGTTATGATGACACTGACATACTGTCTTCTGCATATTATAAAAAAAGACACGTAATTAGGAATTTGTGTCCTGAGGGACCGATCCATTATATTAGTTTATACATAATAATTAAAGATAAAAACCAACGACGTTTACAACGTCTGTCTGTCTCAACGGGCCCCCCTGTGTCAAGACTTCAAGTCAATTGAATTTGCCTCATACATAGTTCCTACTTTAGAACTAAACAAATTCAACTTTCGACTTCTAGATGTTGATAACCGAAGGGGCCCCCTCGGGCTAGCCTGTCTCAAGGGGGTCCCATCGGGCCCCCATATTTTGACCGAGAGAAGCTCGGTCGCCCAGGTACTACATAATAATAATTATTATCTGAAAATTAAGTTCATTAAAAAGCTTACATTCGGGACGGCTACGTCGGTCTGTGTTTAGTGGTGTAAACAGATAACGTATAGAAGAAGGTTCGCAGGCCATAGACTGAAAAGTTGTAAGAAGATCACCTCGCTTGCGTCTTTCTGACAAACTAGGGATCTTCATCAAGGAAAGTCTTTGGAGATATTGAAGACGACTTCTTCCAAACCGAAATCTCGTTGCTCTACGTTGGGTCGATTCAGGCAGCACAGAATCTCGTTGTAAAACAGGAATCCAAACGCTATTAGCGAATTCCAAAATGATAATAGTATATTACTTTATAAGTGTGGTAGGTTCAATTTTACATCACGTAGTTTTAATATTGAAACACGACACGAAGCCTACCTACCACCACAGAATGTATACAACTTTTTAGCCGATGACGAAGTTTTCCACTCGGCGCCCCCATTTTACAAAAATTATTGTTGCACCGAAGTTACAGTCACATTATTGACATTAAGATAGGTGCAGGACAGTGTGACGGACGCGGATTTTTCCCAAAATGATGCGGGAGTTGTAGGAATGCATAAGAGCACATAGGGCGCAATTCCTAAAAATATGAGAATTTATGTTTTTGGAGTATTTTGTTGAGGTGTTTTACTTTTAGTTCAATGACTTCACCCATTTTGCCATATTATTGTATTTTATGACAGTAATAATCGCAGTAAATTAACATTCTTAGATTGACACTGACATTGTAAATAAGGTAAATAGGCAACTGAGATGCTTACTATTTATACCACCAGATGGTGTGCCTTCGAGAGTGTCTTTAAATTGGTCATTATTATATGTTAGAAACTTATTTAAAGACAGTTAAGTGCGGTATCTTCTTTCAAAATATACGACCATTATTTATCATAAAGGATCTTTTTTTTTCGCGTTTCTTAAAGAAGAAAATTTACCGACTGACTATTTTACCGCTTAAAAGCGGTAGGTATTTCTTTAAAATGTAAAAATTAAAACACTCTTCGAAAGGATATGATCAACTGACAGTTTCTAACCAAATTTCTACAAATATGTTTATTGAGAATTTTACAATCCCTTAGGACACAAAACAGTTACAGCAAATTAATGGTGAAAATGTTTTCGATATTTCTTGTAGAGAAATTATGCTTTTTTTCTGATCCCATTAAAAACAGTTTGCAAAAAATCTTCAGTTTCATATTTTTTCTTACATCAGCTATGGATGCTTGGTACATGAAATTTTTAATATGTGGCCAAAGGAAGAAATCACTTGCAGTTTCGCTTGTTACTTTATCATATTTCACACTCAATCTTGTTCTCTTAAATGCGCAAATCTGAAAAGTATGGTTAGGTAGAAGTTTTGAGTTTCAGAAGCGAAAGACAAACCTTTTTTTTTTGCAGCTGTTATTAGATCAGGGTGCGCCTCACTAAGTTTCATTAAGAAAGTGTAGAGCATAATATGTAAGTGTTTTTAGTGATATCTTCTATCGGACATTCTTTCTTTGATGACACTTTCACCCACCGGTCAGCTTTGGCACAACTCACGCATTTTCTGATATGTTGGGACCGTCTTAAATTCATGTTTTCGTACCATTTCGTACTTGCAAACAAGGTTTAGAAAACGGCTGCTGTAGCGACTGTCAATTTCAATTGGCAAAAATCACGATCGTCAGAGGGCGCTTCAAAATGACAGTTAACGGTAGTTGACAGGTCAAATAAAGGAAAACAAATATTATGTGCCATGTTTTATTAATTGTTTCTAATGTTTATTCACTTGTTACTGCAAACTGTGAGAGAAAACTAGGTATAAACTCAACAACAAAACTTAAACGAAATGGTTTTACTACAATATTTCACAATGTTTTCCTTCATTCGAAGCTTATAAAATCTAACACCAGAGGTCAGCCACTTTGCTGATTTTCGCCAATAACATTTTTCAGAATTTAGTGCTGGTTGCCTAACCTAAACTGAATTAAATGACAAGTTATTTTTTGTAACAATTGCAATGTACACTGTTATAAAAATGCCCAGCGTCCTCTAACCAGGTTTATTTTTGAACGCTCGTTATAATAACCATTAATAACAAACAGCACCATATTTTTTACGACAGGCCTGGCATCATCGTGTTATGGAGGTACATACTTAGTCTTGCGCTTTTCTCTAATTTCAATATCCCTTTCGTTTTTAAAATCACAAATATCGATAAAATAAAGTAAATCAGCAACCCATTTTTATCGAAATTAAATTCTCATATGCTCTGATGTCTTACAAATACCTAATATCGTTGATAAGAAAATAATTGCTCATTAAGACGAATATAGTCTCAGTCGCTGCTGCAATATGCTGGAATTGGCGCAATTTGGCGAAAGAAAAATCCACCCTCATGAAACCCAAGAATTTATCTTTCAAAATCGCAACCAAGTATCAAAGACAGTTATCTTGTTTCAACATTTCAACTCCATTCACTACAAAAAGACGTAATAGAATTATTTCTCAGTAGCTTAATACTTCTTAGTGAACAAAGCTCCGTAATTCCTAATGAATTGCTTATCTCTTTACGATTCACTTTTACAGTTCTGCGCTTTTGATAAAAAAATCTCTTAAAAGTAAATAAATTTTATTCGGTGTATGGCGTAACGAGCAAAACTTCCACCCAGTGCCCTTATAAAATTTGTGTGTTTCAATAATAGTAATGTTTTAATAATATTTAACGTAATGAGAAATCTAATTTTTTCATTAAAATGCATGACATGCTCCACTCATTTGGAGCAGTTAAATGGTTAGCAGATGAGTTGAAGCAGATTGATCGGGATACTCGAAAAATGATGCATCTACAGCGCAGTTTGCATCCAAAATCGTCCGTTCCGAGGTTATATCTTCCACGAAACCAGGTAGGCCGAGACACTTTTGAGTTTGGAGTGTCTTCATAACAGGGAATAGCCTGTAAGATCATCCAAAGTTCAGATCCCTTGTTGCTTCTTGCCAGGGATCACGAAAGGCAGGGAGTCGGGGCATTTTTGTTTAGGACGGTACAAAGAGCAGCAGATGAACTCGGTCTTGACTTTGACGTTGAGCGAGCTCGGCCACACTCTATTACCAAGCTCAATTTGCTCTGTCTTACAGCCCACGTCAGAATCTCTGAGTAAGATATGCTCATGAGAAGCATATGGATAAGTCAAATGCATAGTGTTTTCATCAAGAACATTGAAAACCTGGCATATCCAAAACGCATACATTTGCCTTTCTGAGATCAAGTGGACTGAAGTCTGAGACTGAGGGATTTCATTTGCCGTGCGCAAGATGGTGTAATTAACACCTTGGTCTATCGCAGCCGCGTGATGGGTATAGAGGTGCCGAATGTGAGCTATTGGGCTTGTCACAAGGCCCCTGAAACAGCAACTGCATATATTGGCGGCATACCCGGTGTATGCAGTTTCGGCCTATATTCATCGCCACAATGCGGCGTTGAGAGTGTTATACTTTCATTTAAGACAGCATTATGCGATAGACCAGACACCAGTGCTGCCCTATGTCCCGAACGATATTGAGTTCGTTCTATTGGATCTTCTCGTACTTCACCGTCAGGCAGATAACAGCGAACAAGCCTGACGTGGTTCTATTAGACCACTCGTCCAAGCAGATGTTTGTTATTGAATTTTCGGCTCCTGGTGAAAATAACATCAAGGAGGAGAAAGAGGACAAAGTATCAGATATCTTTGAACTTAGAACGCTGTACTCAAGTTACTCAGTGAAGCTCGTCGTTTTGGTAATTGGGTGCATGGGAGGCATCAAGTTGACTCGCTCGTCTTCAATCTGAAAATCATTCCGGCCTGTCGTAAACCGGTAGAGACCCTTGCGGCTGAAAGCAAAAAGCGGTCATCTTGGGGTCGTTGCGTCTGCTTAGGGCACATGATTTACGGTATTCATAGCTACGGACCTCATGGTTTTTAGGAGTGGCTATGATGTACGAAATGGACCTGACCAGCAAGGAACGTCGTGAAGGTCGGAATCACGGGGAGCTCCTTCTGGTCAATACGAAAATAAAAAATACACGACCGTCTCCTGAATTTTGAGACGTTGAGACGTCTTGGTTTTACCCTAGTCTAACGTCTAGCGTGTAACGCACGTATGGATGTTTCACATCAAAAAGTCATGCCTAGATAAATGCTCCGTCGGCGTGCTGGACTATTTGCTGGTTGACTATCACTGTTGTATAGCCGTATTATTTTTTGCGTGGTGACATTGTTGACTGCTGCTTGAAGTTTGTTCGTAGCTGACTGAATGTCTTGGTCGGTAGCATGCAGAGTCATTCGCCAACTGCTCTGTCGCTTTGTGGGATGCCCTACAACTGGTAGGGAACTGGTCCAAGGACGCTGCCCTGAGGTCAAGAATTTTTTTAAGGCCCGTGTATTCTTCTCCACTTTTGAGTCTGAAGTGACGGTCAGTGATTTATGAGCGAAGAATTTGGCTCATATTTTTCTAGCTTGTATTCAAGCCTTGATTCCAATCATATTCGGTCGAATGTTTAGGCCACATCTAGGAATACAGTTGTGCAGATATTTTTCTCTTCTAGTGCTCTCTCAACTACATCGTTGATTTGATGCACTTGATCAATGGTTGAGTACAAGGAAGAATAATAAGAAATGGAGAAGAAATGTAATTAACACAATGAGGTAGTATACTAAAAAATAAAGTTTTTGGAAAATACAATGATCATAAACTTCATTGAAAAGTGTATGGTTTAGCGCTATTATGGTGAAATTATACTTACTGAAAATGCAAAAAAAAAATGAATTGAAATTCGTTTAATTTTTTATGAGAGAACTGTTCTAGTTTAAAATACGTCACTAGTGGCCGGCATCTGAATTAAGTGAGAACCTACGCCTTTCTATTTCTCACTCTCACTCATTTTATTAGAAATTCTTTCCTTTTCGCTCTTACTCCGTCTATGCTCGGAAACTAATGACGTAGTTATTCGCCCGCGAAATAGTTTTTAATTTATTTCATGAAAACGGTTATGATTTAAGCAAAACGGAAAAATAGGAGTCCTCTATTTTAAGCAGTTTCATTTATAAAAAAAAGTTTCAAAATTTTGTATACTACCTCATTACAACATTGCCATATCTTGCGAAAAGTACCAGTACAGTGCTACTGCACCCGCATTGTACCGAACGATGATGTCCCGGTTATGCATAGGTTTGGCAACATTGCAGCAGCACGTGTGGTTCTGGAAAAAGAATATGTCTGCCATTGTTATTGTAATCGCTTTGTGGTGAATTGAATTTTAAACATTGAAAACCATAAGGACATTGGTGTAAACATGGTTAAACAGTGTTATGTGGGTAAAAAACTGGATTACTTGAACCCCAACTTGACTTTCCGCAGGTAAGCATGTACAACGCACGTGGTGGCTGTGTTTATCAGCTCAGTGGCGTACAAATTTCGGTGTGGATTGCAATAATGGAGTTATTAAAATCTGTTACAGATTTTACAGTGATGAACTCACGAGACAGATGTATTTATTTGCCTTAAATGTTAGTGTTAATGTAGGACTTGTACCTAAAAATGATTTGATTTGTTGTGAACATTTTCGGGAAAATCACCGTGCCTCAACTACTAGCCACGCCACTGGAGAATTCCCCACACTCGTAGGCACGGTCACATTCTATCGCGTGAAAGAAAACAAACCACTGTTCCCACCGGCCCACAGTTAATTGGCTTCATAGCGGTGCATATGTTTAGTATTGGGATGCTGGCTCCATTTCTTATTATTCCTCCGTGGTTGAGTACTTGTCATAAAATCCAAAATGATGAGACGTAATAAGTTGCTTTTCTCAATGATGACTTGATGAATGATGAATATCTGTAAAAGGAGCTTCTCGAACAGTTTGTTCAACAAGGATATTGAGCTGTATGGTTTGCCAGGTTTGGAATCATTATCAGCAATATTACACTGCATTGCCACGTATCGGAGTCGTAGAGCTGCGTTGAAGAGATACATCAGCTTACCTTACCTTTGCGAGGCAACTCCTTAAGTATTTGTGCAGTTATTAGAGCATGTTTCTGATGGTGTTGGTAATCTTGGGCGGTGTTATTGGCTTAATTATCGTGCCATCTCTATTAGGAATATGATGTGGTATTTCTTCTATGCCAGTCGGTTGAAAAGTATTTGCCAGTGGTCAGCAAATATTTCCGCCCTTTCTTTATCTCTTCGGGCCCAGTTCCAATCGTTTTTGCGGATGGGAGGGTTATGATTCTTTGGCCTATTCAAGGATTTAGTTGCCCTTCCACAGGGAGTAGTCGGTGCTTTCGTCAGTCGTGAACTCGCTAAGGAAATTCTCAAAACTTTCACTCTTGGTGGTTTTAATTTCATTTTTGAGCTGTTCGCATAGATTATTTAATTTTTTTTGCGGTCAGCTCACTTTGTGTACCAGGTCTCGAATTTTTTTTATGTACTTCAGTCCTGAGGTTTTTGGCTTTAGTGTGAGGGTTATGTTCCACGCAGATTGTTGCAAGTCGACCAGTGGTTTTTCAACTTTCATGCATGGGCTATATGTTCTTTCTTTTTCAATTCTTTGCTCAAACTCTGTTCGAAATTCCTCTAAGTTTTCTAACAGCGACAAATCAGGTAAAGAAAGCGCCAGGGATATAGTGATATAGAAAAAATAAACGAGTGCAAAACAAAAAAAACCTGCTTATCGAGAATCAGCGTCGGCATTCTTTCATTGTTGGCGGCCGATCTTTGAATAGCAGGTGTACAAATCGGAGAGCAGGTTTCTTATTTTGCACTCGTTTATTTTTTCTATATCACTATATCCCTGGCGCTTTCTTTACATAGGCAGGTAGAACTACATTATAAACATGCCATCTTTCTGGTCACAAAAATATGCAGTAAATTCATAAATTCGATTTCTTTTTAGCGCAAGTGCAGTAGAATAGAATGTATCGTTACTTACTGTTGCATCTAAAAATAAAGTGAACTTTATTTTTTCATCTTGGTTAGGGCCTTGCGATAACTTAGATCTGCCGTCTCAATTTCTTCATACTAACCGGCTTTTACAGGAACTATAATTTATGCTTTAATACTCTCACTATAGAACTGGAACACTAGAAACCCTGCTTCAGAACTTTTGGTTTAACACACAAAGACGCTTAAAAGTCGGAAATGACAAGGAATTAATGACATAATGAGAATTAGTTCAATTCATCATAAGGCAAAAAAAAAATTGCTATCCGACCAAACAATGCCATTTAATTCTAGATATTTAGAATCTAAAGAAAGAAAATACGCTGTCACTTTTCATTATTATCTCTATAATTAATTAATGTAACCTTGTCTAGCTTTATCCCTTGAGTAGGAGCTGCAACTAAGTTTTATCGTATAAGTTTTAAGATAAGGGTATACAATTTATAAGAAAGTCAGAGTGCGTAACTGCTGTCACGTCTTTGTTTTAAACTGAAATTAGGTTGTTGAAACATTTTTCTTACAAGCATAGGAATAAATACGACCAGAAATTTGAGTTTTGTGAATCTCAACAAACAAACTAAAAAGTTTCGTAAAGCTGACAAAAAAAATAATTGATAAAACTCCGTAACAGCTTAAATTAACGAAGCTCGAAAAATAGCTTTGTACTAGTGATGAATAAAATAAAACCGTTCCGCAAAAAAAAAAAACTATTACGGGATCAATTAAAACCAGGTCACGTTTTATTTTTTATCTTTTATGTTATCATTGAAGTATTAAGTAGTACTATTGTTTATCTCAGTGTTTTAGTTATATTACCAAATTTGTCGTGTTATATGCGGCTGTATAATTAGGATAGTTCATCTCTATTATGTTACTTTATAATTTCGTATGATGTACAACCTATTATGCCAAAAATAAGAATTTTACAATATTATATCAGTTATGTGTATTCTATAGCGTTTACGGGTTTATAGAACTATTTATTTAAACGAAGCACATATTTACAATTTATTTCAACACTAGTTTATGTACAGATCACAGTTATAACGGCAAGGATATTTAAACAGTTCGCACAAATCACACGGATTGTGTCGCTCAGTAGATTAAATTCGGACTGACTAGACGGCCGTTCTCGAGTTCTATGTGAAGAGGGAAACCGCTCCTGGATCCGTCGAGAACTGCAGAACTCCAGAATCTTCTCGGTCAGATGAGTTGGCGATGAAGTCATCAGGCCGCGTTTCTTCCAGAAGGTCACAGTATGTTAGGGCTAACCTCCCTTACTACCTACATTACTTATGTCAACTTTATGATTTTACCCAATTATACAACTTACCACGATATTTGATGTATAACCTTATGTATATTTGATGTATAACCTTATATCAACTCGAAAAAAGCAGCAAAATCGAGCACGTTGAATGAAAGCTGCAAAAATGCAAGCGTGTGCTTCTAAAGAAGAGATTTCTGACCAGATGAATATTTGTACCATGGTAAAAAATCGTTGCTACCATTAAAATGAGAAATTTATACAAAGAAACAAAAATAAAAAATAAAGATAAATTTTGTGTCGAAAATTAAAAATAAGAAAGGTCTAAAGACAGGTGGAGAAATTATGTACCTATAATTGCATATTTTAATACCGAACTTTCTAAATATTTATGCCTGCTGGATATTCTTTTCTGAGATCGAAGTGTTAGAAACTGTAGATCTCACTGTAGTTGCGAATTGAAATTAAACTGTTATATCAAAACGATAAGTTTATTCAAACTGTACAAGTGATTGATGTTAAAAAAGTTATTTTCTCTGCTTTTTCTCGCGTCTCTTCCTTACGCCCTCGCGCAGCGAGGCTCCACTATTTATTTTTTCTATTGTTCGCAATAGAACAATAGTGTTTTCTGATACAAATTTTCTACACGACGTCTACTAAATATGCGAAACAGCGTTAGTGTCAGATTAAGTCCCATTACGAGACAATTAACATGAGCTCGCTATCAAAGCAGAAAAAGTATAATACCAAACTTGGCGATAGGTGAAGGCAGAAATGCACTCGCCCAATTAACGCATTCCTAGAGGAAGGAACTTAGAAGTGGATTTATATTTTTACCTTATAACTG
Organism: Diaperis boleti; assembly: GCA_963583935.1. NCBI lineage: Eukaryota > Metazoa > Arthropoda > Insecta > Coleoptera > Tenebrionidae > Diaperis > Diaperis boleti. The sequence continues at coordinate 31,423,817 of OY757242.1, read as the reverse complement.
ACTTCTTACAGCATATTATTGTGAAATATGTACTTACCAATTTTTAAATAATTTCACATGACGTGTGTGCAAATTTCGCTGGTCAACGAGACTAAATTATTAATTCCTGCTTGATAAAAAATTCGTTCAAGAAATTTAGCAGGATGTAGACATATGAATTAAGAACAAACCCTGTTATTAAGAATAATGGATCTCATTAAAAAAATCTCATTGCTGAGGAAACTAGATAAATGCTAAAGAATTAGGAAAGACATTACTTCGCATGCTAAGTTTGAAATAAATTTTTGCGTTCTAAAAATTGTATGCACGGATTTATAACAAATTAGATCATTTCAATTTAACGAGATGTTTATTGATTTTGCTCGGCATTCAGTAAATATGCTTTCCCCGAAATAATCCAGATAGAAATTCAAAGAAATGTTTTCAGTGCTTTTATGAAGCACTCACTCATAATTAAAAATAAACCCAATTACAGCCTCTATCAAATTCAGCCTCGGCTATTATCTTCTTGGTACTGTGTAGTTGATTATGTATAATTAGGGTTCTACAGAAATATGTAATTTGAATTTACCTCTTGCAGGCTCAAAAGCATTACACAAATCTCTAGAATGAATTTATTACATGAGCAATAAATTATAATTTACAATTTTTTATTAAGTGTTCTGCTAAAAATTCAGCTTGCTGCTGTCCGGATTCATAAGCACCATGAATAGTGGAATAATGGGAAGGATTTGCCGCTTCCCCAGCGATTAGTATTCTTGGTTTGTCATCAACAAATATGGGCTCTAAAAGTTTATGCATTCCCAAGCCTGATCGGTCGCAATCCGGAGTGATGTGGCTATATCCTCCTAAGATCCAGGGATTGGAACACCACCTCGTTCTACAAAAGACATAAATCTAAATAAGTACACTTTACAGCTTCTGAGAAATAAACTGCTTTTCAACAAAAAATATTTTACCATCAATGGTTTAATAGGATGTCTAGAACGTCGTCAAATCAATGAGTGTTTGCAGTATTTCACGGCGGGAATTAATAATAAAACAACTTATGGACCGTGTTTATTTGAATCTTTTGAATGTTTGACACGTCTTTTACGAGACATATCAAATCATGTTGTTTTTATATCCTCGGTGTAATAAAATCATTTCCAAGGTTTACTTGAAATGGTGGTGGTGATACATTTGAGAATTATCAAATTTCTTCATTTCAAGAATCCAAAACTGTCAAACTGTAAAGTACGAGCAAGTTGTTTACGGCCGAGGCGCCTAGCCGAGGCCGGAATTACTTGTGAGTACCTTTAAAACAACTTTTTGTTTGAGGTAAATACAACGTTTTATTTCATACTGCAAATTTAATGAACTACGTTAAAATAAAAAGAAATTTTGAGTGTTTATCTTGCACAAATTATGCGGGAACTAACATTCCCATAGTAACACACGTTTGTCGAAAATGACAACGAAAAAACTGGGTCACGTTAACTTGTTTTAGATATTTTATTCGATTATTCCGTTTAAAATGGATAAAATTGAGGTGCCTCAAGATATTCTAGATGAAGCAGATCGCGTGAAGAACAATTTGATGCCACAGAAATCTCGGGAACAATGTAAGAAATGATTGACGTATAATTTTAACGTTAATGTTCCACTTTTGGTATCAAAAATAATCCGAAAAATGTCACTTTAGATACAAGTATGAAATAAAATCTAATATAAAGCTTAAATTTATAATACTTACTTGACAACTTTTACTGGATCTGGAATGCTTCGATCACAAAGAAATCTTCTCAATAAGTTCACACATTGAATTCCAACCTCTTCATCACTTAATTTTTCCATAACTTTAACTCCCTCACTTCCAACCCAGCCCAATAAAACAGCTCGTCCGTGTAATATAGGATCGAAACCTGTTAAGTATTTCAGCCAAGTACTTTCCTCTTCTAAATTAGCATTTCTCCTCCACACAAATTGAAAACCTTCCTCGTTCCACCATTTGTGATCAAATATTAGGAATATTTTGCCTATTCCGTCGAATCCTAAATTTTGTACGCTTTCAGAAATTTCATACGGCAATGTAGGCGTTATTTTTAATCGCCTCAACACGCCCAATGAAGTAGTTATGATCAAATGATCACAAGTTATTATAACGCCGTTATCGCATAATATTCTGTTAGTTTCAAAGTTTGTTTTTGGACGCTGGATCGCAACAACAGGTGTTGAAAGTAAAAGAGAGTTTTTCGGTAAAGTGTTTACTAGAATTTTCACCAACTCGCTAAATCCGCACTTAAGGTTGATGTGAGCTTTGTCGTCCAGGCAAACGTATTGTCCCCAACCTTTAGCAGACAAGCGATTTAGATGGCGGCACGAATTGTCAATAATCTGAAACCGAACGTGCCAATCGAGAAGATCTAGCTTGACATTTTTTATTATATCGGAGTCCTGGCACTTGTTTAAATAATCCAAGAATCGCTGATGCAGGTATTCTCCCACCGAGGCCGGATAATCGACCGCATCAACAAATTTCTCGCATTCGTTCAAAATCCTACCAATTTCAAAATCGACTTGCTTAACTACATCGTCATCAATAATTTCGCCGTTATCATTAAGATACAGTCCTAATCCCTCTTCACTGGTTACATTAGACAATAGATCATGCTGAAGCGCCAACTCATAAATTGGATTGTCTTTGCCATGGATCCACTGGGCGCCTAACTCAAGAATATTATCGTTCCATGTTAAACTATCTATACGCCCTCCCGGCTTATCCTGTGCTTCTATTAGCACGAAATCAGAACATCCGAACTTGTTAAGAGTTGTGGCAGCCGCTAAACCAGCCATTCCTGCGCCTATAATAGCCACTTTGCGATGAATTAACTTGGCAGATCTACAACAATGCGGAATAGAGTCGAGGAGAATCTCAGGGTTCCGATGCTTGCTTAGTTGCTTGATTAAGGAGAAGGATCAAGCAACTCACTACACAACATCTGAATACAAGTTTAATTAAGTTGATTACATGCAAGACATTTATTCAAGCGAAAAAGCTAATCAAAGACAGGGGTTCGGAGGAAAATGTTAATGGTTCTGACAATTTTCAATAACTAGAATTCTACTATCTAACAGCAGTTACAATACAAGGCATATGGCTTCCCAGAATGATAAATTACTGCTGTCCGTCGACACAAAATGTTACAAATAATTTTAAATAATGAGCGTTAATTTAGTTTTCGTAAAATACATGATCGATAACTAAATATATAAACTTTTCCGCTTATGTATTTCATTTGACAGTTTGTCAAACCTAACCTTAAAATTTGATTTAATTTAATGTAATAGTGTTTTTCTCTTTTTGCGTGAACGAAGACAAAAATCTTGTTTAATACTCGTTTTACCCCCGCCCAGAAAAGTCTCTTGACAGCGCACTTGCATCGAAAATTTCTAAAATTAACATTAGTTTCTAAAGCAAACTGCATTGCAAAATGAAAAATAATAATTTCTAGTGTTAATGCCTAGTCTAAAAAGTAATTCAACATCGTGCGAATTAGTAACAGAAATTCATTCACAAAATACTCACTTGTAAATATTTAAAATCCGATGGGCTTCTCTGAACCCCGTTTCAATGGCCCCATGTACTGTAGAATAATACTTCGGATGAGTTGCCTCTCCTGCAAACAGTAACCGCGGTTTACCATTACTATCATTGACAGGAGAAGCCAAGTCTTCAAATGAAATATTTTTTGTGTCCGCTTCTAAAGAACGATAAGAATAACAACCATTAAAATGATTATTGTTCTTCCACGTTGACCTAAAAAATTATTTTTTTATTTCCAAATACATATCAAATTAACACCTACCGCAAAATCTTCTCTGCTTCACCAACATCATACGTTTTTCCTACAAATCTTCGTAGAAGATACATTGATGCATTCATCACCAAAGTATCAGGTAATCGTTCGATTTCTGGGACCATTTTACCCACCATCCATCCTAATAGAACGTTAGGATGGCTATCTATAACATAGAAACCGAAGATGTCCTCCAACCAAGAACGTCCGTCTTCAGAAGGGCCATGTGGGAAATCGTTTATGAGATGTTTCTTTTCTGTTTCGGTCCACAAAAAACTAAAACCTTTTAAATCATCTGGCCACCACTTTTTGGGGAATTTCAAAAGAATTTTATGTACGTTTCCTATTTCCATAGCTTCGATAGCATTGAGTTTATTATGAGATAAAGGTGGCACAAACGAGTTTGACATATTTTTCAAAACGCCTAAAGATACAGTAAGAATTACATGATCACAGTTGTATGAAGAACCATCAGAACAGTTCACAGTGACATTTTCCGAATCTAATATCACTTTGCTGACTTCCTTATTTAAAAATATCTTATCATCAAGAGGCAATGCATTATTTAAATTGGGTATTTTCCTCTGAAATTTGATATGAAACTCTAGATAAAATAGAATGCATAAATACCATCAGTATGTCAAGAATAGTTCTGTAGCCGTTGTTTCTCCATTGCAAATATAAATCTCCGTCACATTCTTTATATTGAAAAGGTCCTGTAGCGGAAACTTCAAACCAACTTTCTGCTGACTCCAGGCACATCCAAATTTTATGAAACCAATCTAGCATTAACTCGGATATCCTAACTGTGTCGTAACCATCAGAAAATTGTTCCTTTACTCTTTTCGTATATCTGAAATACTTATGCTTTTCAATCTTTCCGTTATGTTTCAACACTTACTCATTAACAAAGTAGTGTCCGTATGTTGTCTGAACCGTTTTCGCTAAGTCCTCATCATGGAAAACTTCAGCAGCTAACGCCACCAAAGTATCAGACACAGATTTATCAATAACTGTGCTATCTGGCAGATAAAATGTATAATCCGTATAATTGTTGTAGGATGAGCTTAAAACATTTAAGTCTTTGGCCATTTTGTACACGATGTTGTCTTTTTCGCCATGGCACCATTGAGCTCCTAAATCCACCACACTGCCATCAAATTCAACAGAATGAATGCGACCTCCAATGCGATTTTCAGCCTCTAATACAATTAAGTTGTCCATCCCATTTTCGAGAAGACGGCATGCAGCAGCAATGCCAGCCGCACCTGCTCCTATAATTAGGACTTTTGGAGACTTCGACATGGAGTTTAATGCGCTCTTCTTGAATGAGAATCTAAAACTAGTAGGTCGAAGATAGTATTTGTTTAAATTAAAAATCACATTCTACAAATTAATAAATTAATGATGAACCACAACCACGTTCAAGTTGAAAGAACGAAGGTTTTTACGGCCAGATTTGATACTAAAATTACTTACTCTCTGCGTGGGCTTAAAATAAAGTTAAAAGTACCAGCAAAGAGTTGGTTTAGGGCCGATTTCACCAACTCCAGTTAAACTTAATCATCTGTTAGGAACAATTGTTGCTACAGTTTTAACAAGTACGGGTTATTCCATATAAAATCGTCTGAAAATTAAAAAAATGTTGCCGACCCATTTTAGAATTCGGTGTAACTTTGAAAAACTCTTCTCTAGGATCCCAAAGAACAAAATTTGCACGAATTTGATTTTTACAAGCGCTTGTTTTCGCCTATTTAAATAAAGACTTTTAAAAATCGATATTTTTAAGCTTTATTAACTTTTGCTGAGAAATTTTCCTGTTTGGAGATATCTCTATGATTAAGACGGAATGTAGAGTGGGAAAGATAGTAGTTTAAGAATAAATGAAGATAATTGGCTCGGGCGATCCCTTTGAATAATAGCAGCGTGCTGAAATTTTTTTAGTTTTTAGTTTTAGTCATTTTTCGTGAATTTCAATCGACTCTAGCGTGTTAACTGTTGAGAGTTAAAAACTTATGCTCCGCGGGAATTAAGTATACATGTCATAGACAAAATTCAGCCACAAGTTGACCTGAGTAGTCCACTCTTTATAAAAGAAAACTTTGCTTGAAGTTTTGAAATTTCAAAAAATCCCAATATTCAGGCTATGAAACGAGCGTGTTGACTGCGAGATAAAAATCTGATATTCACAGAATCTACTGTTCTTACCTTCAACTTTAAATGACTACATCACTTGTTTTGTTATTTTTATGTTTAGTGCATAAACGAGCCGTTTTTTTTACAGCAAAAATCTGGACGTTTTTACTAATGGATTAAAATTACCTACCATCAAAAATAATTATAAATATGAAAAATTTAATAAAGTTTTGGATATTTAGGTTGTAAAATTGTTTTTGGAAGTAATTATTATCGGAAATGACAGTAACTGTAAACAATTTTTCAACGAGAAAATTATTTTTTATTCAACAATTTACGGTTTGGTTTTACAATATTAACAATATCAAAATTATCGGAAGCTGAATATTTCCGCGCTTGTAATTGATTTTAAGAAATTGGTATAAAGCTATGATATGATCTCGTATTTTTGATTGTATTTATATTTATAAATCTATCAGATAAAAATGTTTCAGCAGATTCTACGTCCTGGCTCGATACAAAAAAAAAATTTATACCAGAAATTTGCTTAGAACAAAAGTCGTGCATTGCGACTGGAGTTAAAATATGATTATCAGTAGTTTGCTGCAGGCTTGCTCTCCTTACGTTCCTTTTGATTGTACCACCTGCTCCATCGCATGGACTTTTACCATGAGAAGTGGCAAAGAAATGCCACTCTACCTTTAATCCAAAATCTGCTTCATGATAACATATATTTATAAAAAAAAAAATTATTTTTGTATTGAGCGGCTGCTCCGTCACTGAAGTAATAATTTTTTTTAAACTCCGGATAACTGTTTTTAATGTAATCAAGAAAAACTTTTTGAAACGCAAAAAAAGATACTGTATTGTGAGTAAGATAATCACTAAACACACATAAAATTTTTATCTTAAGTAAACCGTCTTCTTTAAAATAAATTACAAATCGAATATACTTATATTGTTAATAATATAATAAATAATTAATATTATTGCTAATTTCTTTTTTTAATTTACGCATATTCTTACTTACTTTTAAATGCAATGCAGTCAAATAATGAAAATAACCTTACCTCTATACGCATGCATGAAAATATATGAAAATTCTATAGATAAGACAGAAAATATATAGAAAATATAAGATAAAAAAAAATATAAGATAAAAACTACAAATTATTTAGAAAAAATAAATTGAGTTGATTTTTGCTTTAAAAAACGGCTCGTTCATGCACTAAACATGAAAATAACAAAACAAGTGATGTAGTCATTTAAAGTTGAAGGTAAGAACAGTCGATTCTGTGAGTATCAGATTTTTATCTCACAGTCAACACGCTCGTTTCATAGCCTGAATATTGGGATTTTTTGAAATTTCAAAACTTCAAGCAAAGTTTTTTTTATAAAGAGTGGGCTACTCAGGTCAACTTGTGGCTGAATTTTGTCTATGATACGTATACTTAATTCCCGCGGAGCATGAGTTTTTAACTCTCAACAGTTAACACGCTAGAGTCGATTGAAATTCACGAAAAATGACTAAAAAACACTCATTTTCAGCATGCTACTATTATTCAAAGGGATCGCCCGAGCCAATTATCTTCACTTACCCTTAAACTACTATCTTTCCCACTCTAAATTCCGTCTTAATCATAGAGATATCTTCAAACAGGAAAATTTTACAGCAAAAGTTAATAAAGCTTAAAAATATCGATTTTTAAGAGTCTTTATTTAAATATACGGAAACAAGCGCTTGTAAAAATCAAATTCGTGTAAATTTTGTTCTTTGGGACCCTAGAGAAGAGTTTTTCAAAGTTACACCAAAATCTAAAATGGGTCGGCTTTGCCAATAAGACGATTTCAAATGGAATGACTCAAACGTATCTATGCAGTTATTCATCAGTTAAAGTTAATCGATGTTGGTGAAACCGACCCTTAGACTACGTAATTGCATACTGCCGTATTTCTTTCACTTCCCATTGTATTTGTATACTACCACTTCGAGAAAATTTGGATATTTAAAGAAAAAAATCGGTAACATCAAATCACTCAAAATAAAATCTTTATCTGTTAACAAAAGTTTAGTCAATGATTAGCATATCACGAGGTTATCGACGAGAGAAGTTTGACAGAATGACACTTAACGATCTTGGAGACAACTATAAACAACTATATCGGGTTTCCCAACTAAAATTTGTACCCCCCAACAATTCCAATTTCGAAAGACTCGGAAGAAAAGGATCGAACAGGTCAATTTTGTTATCAAGGGGGACCTAATTATACCAAACTTTCAAGTCTTAGATCTCACCCCTTGAACCAGGGGAGCCACCCCCTTAAAAAAATTTAATGTCATGGGGGTCGTGTGATACATCATTTTAAAGCTTATTCAATTCTCTATCCAGATCTACTTTTATCGATTTGTTTCTACAAAAAAAAAAACATGAAATCGATATTTTCCAAATACATATAATACATAAAATACTCAACTAAAATAAGCTTTAAAATGATACATACATGAATACATTTGGCATCAGTGCAGCAGCACGTGTTTCTGGAAAAAGAATATGTCTGCCATTGTTATTGTAATCGGTTTGTGGTGAACTGAATTTTAGACATTAAAAACCATAAGGACATTGGTGTAAACATGGTTAGACAGTGTTATGTGTGTAAAAACTGGATTACCTGAATCCCAACTTGACTTTCCACAGGTAAGCATGTACAACGCACGTGGTAGCTGTGTTTATTAGCTCAGTGGCGTACACATTTCGGCGTGGACTGCAATAATGGAGTTATTAAAATCTGTTATAGATTTTCCAGTGATGAATTAATGAGACAGATGTATTTATTTGCCTTAAATGTTAGGTTTGATGTAGGGTTGGTACCTAAAAATGCTCTGATTTGTTGTGAACATTTTCGGGAAAATGACCGTGGCTCAACGGATAGCCACGCCACTGGAGAGTCGGCACAGGCATCGGAGGACACGTCGTGTGAAAGAAAACAAACCACCGTTCCCCCCCCGCCCACAGTTAATGGGCTTCATAGCGCCGCATATGTTTAGCAATGGGATGATGTCTCCATTTCTTATTATTCCTCCGTGGTTGGGACACCCTGTATATTTGTTTACAATTCACGTCGCAAGACCAAAAACGATGACACCCGCTTTTCATCGGAAACCGTAACAAAAAATTTATCTCCCAGTGCATTGGTATTACAATGGTAAAGCACCGAAAAATGTGAGAGGATCCAGAAAACCATCCAGAGCACAGTTTTAGCCGTACCTCACCCACACTTCTTGGAAATGCTCGCCTTGATCTACCCGTTTTAAAGACATAGCGCCTGAAAAATACAGAGAAGATTCGATCGATGGAAAAACAAAAATGTCGGAATGGTGCTAGGTGGAGAAAGTTATGTGAAGGTATTCCAACAAAAAAAATCCAAACCCTAACTCTTAATTCCTTTTACTTTTAAATAACACGTTTTTAAAGATAACTATGTGAACTAGACTATAGGACTAGTTTCAGGCGGGGATACTGTGTACCAGAGACTGGTATACCTGATAAAAAGTCGTCCGTGTGAAACTAAACCGTGTAGGGAGTAGGGAAAATTCCCATTGGGTTAGTCTTATGCATTACTTTACTGCACGCTTTTTGTCGGCCATTGGCGTTACATCATGTAAGGTTTGCACGCGTTATTCAACCGAGAAAATTGTAAACTTGAAGACGTGCTCGGTACTTTTGGATGGTACAGGTTGATGTAATACTTTGGATTTTTTGAAGTAAAACTTCTTTACGGACACTTGACTTGGGGAGTAAGCTGGTGAATGCCTGACGAGAGCGTTACGAAAAGTGTGATCGGACGAAACGAACGATTTTACAATAATTAATTCATATAAAAAATGTTTGCCTTAACGGGATTCGAACCCGCGTCTTTTAGGTTGTGGATCCACAATTTTTTCAACACACCCATTTGCGTGTGTCAGTTTTGTTTGCAATTGCGCTACTTATCTTAATCGCTACACATGATTGCCGAGTTTTTGCTGACGACAAACTGAAACATGCATTATCCAATACTGCAGACGGTATTAATTCAGGATTCTCTAGCTCCATTTATAAACTTACATAAATTAAGAGCACTTTCACAATGGCGAGCTGAAGTTTTACTTCAGTCGTGTGGTCTAAAACGGCGCGCAAAAATGTACAACAATGTGCGGCGTTGAATGTAACTTTTTTATTTTTAAAGATTTTTCTTTGAAATTTTGTGGGCGTGTTGATAAAATATAGATCTTTGCAGCTACAGAGCGACTTTTTGAAATTTGTAAATTGAAAAAAAGATATTGCGGGAAAATGTACTTCGACCGGCAGAAATGTACATGTCACTACTCTTGAATCTACTACCGTTGAATCCTTTGGAATTTGGCTGGATCAAAGATGGTTCCAATTTAACCCCAAAATTAATTAATGAAATACCTATACCGCATGCGATTAGACAAGCAATAGAATTATTTTGCAATGAGAAGAATTGTTCTTCGAGCAAATGTGCATGTTAACGTGAGGGTTATGTTTTGTTCTATAGTGTAAATATCAAATAAAGTGTATAAATAAGGATATCGTTAGAGACATAAGTGACGATGAAGAATTATTGTTAATTTTAGTTTATTTTAGAACAATTTTCCAATTAGCCATTTTAAAGTAAATATTCTGGGCTTCATAATGAAACAAACCGCATATTTTTACCTTTTATTTAGCCAAAGATATGAGCATTTATTTTATTGGAATAATTTTTCCCAATTTTCACGGTTTTCTTGGAATAACTTTTCTCGTGACTAACCCACACTGTCGTCAATTTCCATTCTAAATGCAGAATTTCTTAACGAACAAATCTATATATGTCTCATTGAGTTATACCAAAGTAGTGGGTGGTTGAACGAATTTGACCCACAGGCCGCCGTACTATAAAGGATAATTTATTCAATCCTTTTATAAACCCGTTATGTAACGGATGCAAGTTGCAAGTCCCAATGTTTAGGAGTTTTTTATCTTCATTTTCCTTGAGAGTTTGCTCGAGATTTGAGTGAAAGCAGATATTAATGCAGATATTAATGCCTATATGTAATAGAAGTTTCACATCTAGACTTTTCATTTATTATATTTGAGAAATGTTTCAATAAATCATTTGCTGTACAGTGGCCCATAAAAACCGAAATAAGATATGAGTCCTGAATCATATTTTCTTTTTTGGAATAATAATGTGCATAGACGTCGCATTGTTTTTTTACTTGAGAAGTTGTTGTTTCGTCAAATGATAATGTGTATGCCTTACCATGTAGATCATTCAAGCGGCATTCCATTATATAAGCAGCTATTCCAAATTTAATCATGTATTGTAGTTTCGTCGAGCTCATTCCATAACTCTATTAATTATATAATTTTAAAAAGATTATAATATGAAGCACCTACTTTGGCAATTGTAGAGTCTGGAAACGTGGTTTCAAACAAAATATTCATGCCCTTGTTACTGCTGAAGGAAAAATTACTAAACACACATTTAAGGGCCCATAAAATTTCTGATTTGGCGATTTTCTCAGCTCCAGTTAGGATATAACTACCTTTAGGGCCTAATTTAATAATGGCTGCCCAAACTCTAAGGAAGAAGGGGTGTTTCCACAAAGAAATGCGGATTTTCTGAAGACCACATACGCATATTTTTGGAGTACCATATGACAATTGCACCTATTGAGATAAATGACGGACTGATGTCTTTCGGACTTCCTCCATAACTTGTCTCACTCTTTCAACCGTTTCAGGTGTTTGAACATCCCGATATCTACCACTACCTTTTTTTCGGTTAACACTTCCAGTAGCACGAAAATTTTGCAGGCATCGATTTAGAACGTTGCAGAAATAGCTTATAAAAAAATCAGGATATTCAGCTCGAAATTTTTCCCAGGTATCCGGAATAGAATGTTTCCAAATCCCGTTTACTTTTGTTGGCAATGTGAAAATAAGATTCCAGTAAAAAAAGACTTTTGTTCTACTGAAAAACGCATTGTACGGGTTCCACCCAAGTGAACATTTGCAAAAGAACAGATTTTTATAACTCAATGACTTTTTACACAATCGTATTAATCAAGTATCGACCCAAAATTTTGGATTCAGAGGCTCCTACCATCACTCATTTTGTTGCTCACAAACGGACTCCATGTTCCCGCAGATGCCATGATTTCAACGAAGACGATTTAAAAAATGCTCTGAATGCCATAAAGGCGAAAACTATCAATTCGTAAATCCTCAGACATGTCTAACATATCAAAAAGCGACCGCAAATTAAAAGAACTACATAATTATGAAAAAACATGGTAGGCAAACAGGTTTGTCCACCCAAAAAGAAACACGCTTTGAAAATACAATTTTATGTGCTGCTGACGGGGGATTTTCTCTAGGTAAAAACGAACTAAAAGTTATGCTGATCGTAAAGGATTAACACAGAAAGGTTATGCAAACAACAGGCCAGGGGACGACAGCTGGTATTATAAATTTATGACCCGACATGCGGAAATCTCTAGAAGATTTGCAGAAAATATAAAAAGGCAACGTGTCGCAGTGTCTCCCGACATTATAAATCAATATTTTAAAAAGAAAAAAATATGTAGCAAAGATTACGTGTACCGAACCTCTCCAGTGTTCCTTTTTAAAAGAATCAAAAACGAAGGGTGCTTTTGTCTTCCCAGCGCAGTCAGGCATTTTTGGAGATTTTACCGACACAGATGCTCAGGATGGGAAGATTCGGATTTCCAAGAAAGATTTTGAGTTCAATGTTTGTTATGTTTATTCTGTTTATTTTTAATTTTTTGTCAAATATTTTTTTTGTTCAATGCGTTTTGTAAAACTTAATAATCATTCCAGTGACCACCAAAAGTTTTCGACCGTGCATTTTTTTTAAATTGATGCAAAAAAAAAATTTGGTGCCAAGTCAATCTATTAGCCGTATACTACCACCAGTTTAAATAATTATTGCGCAACTTCGCGAATCAGCCCATTAGTCCACGCAATGGGGGGTTTTTGATCGCAAAAGGTCGGACAGAAATGAAATTTGGTGGGATGGTAGACATAGGTCTCCTAATAGTACACCTGAGTTTGCGACCTCGGGGGCTTGCCGAGGGTAGGGGGAGTGAAAACACTGCACCGCGACGCTTTTCGGAAAATAGCGCTGTTGTAGGTGCTATCGAAAAAACGTTCAAATAAAACATCTAGAGAACAAAATTGTCCATAATTTTGGTTTTATTCATTTTTTGCTTGCGTCCAACAGTCCGTTTTATGGGGCGCGGAAGTTGGGGGTTGATTTGCAAATTCCAACAAAATCAAATTTTCAGCGCGGATTACAACGAAGATCGACTTCAAATAATTCTGCATTTTTTTTTTTTTCTGAAAGAGCAATGTTTTCCGAGTTTGTGGATGTTTACCATCTCACCAAATTTCATTTCTGTCCGACCTTTTGCGAAGAAAACCCCCTTTTTTGTACCCATTGCCTGGACTATAGACTTTTTAGAAGAAATAATCTATAAATTTCTTGTGTTCTCTCTTCAGTGTTAGTTTATATTGGATCGGCTAAAATTATGCTAATGGGTCGTTGTGGACGTCTTAATTACCATACGAAAATTCTTTATTGCGGCTGGGGAGCTGTAATGGACGATATATTGTTCGGTGAAGACACTGCCTAGTGAGAACCAAACAAGAGAATAAAATGTTCTAAGATTTATTTGGAATCCACATCTGTCTAAATTTCAGGATGGGACCTGAATTTTATACGAATCTCGGTACACAAATCGTCTGTTTAAACAATTATCAAAAATTATGTCTGATTTCTAATGTAATAAAATGACATGTGTGTAAAGTGCCTTAGTGCACACACAATCGAAAAATTACCTCTTCAAACTTTTGTTATAACACCTGATTTTTTTAAAGAAGCGTCATTCAAATTTAACTTCGTGGCGTTGAAATCGCCCATATTTAAAAATTCTCAAAAACTAATTTCAGGTCTCGAATGAGTTAATGCTACAGTTTTTAAGTGCCCTAATACATGGACAATTGAAAATTTTCTTCTTGGCAGTTCTGAAGATATTTACAAATTTACAAACTTCAAGTCAAAAATAACCTGAAAAACAAAACGTCTTAGAAACATTCCAAGTTTTAGAGCACTACTCGCGAACAACCTGGATTATTGGAAACAAAATTTGAAAGAATAAAGTTAGAGAACCTGAAAGTGGGCAAAACCTGAAAAAAATCCAAAGTCTAGGAAGCCTGTGACACGTATTTAAGAGTTTTGAAAAACCTGAAAAGATTGGAAACAACCCGAATGATTTGAAACTAAATTTGAAAGATCTAAAATTGAAGAACCTGAAAGTGGGCACAACCTGAAAAATATCTAAAACCTATAGGAAGTCCCTAAAAAGTATTTAAAAGTTTTGAAAAATCTGAAAAGCTTCGAATCAACCTGGACGATTTAAAATACAATTTGAATGATCTAAAGTTCGAGAATCTGAAAGTGGACAAAACCTGAAAAAGATCTAAAGCCTAGGAAGCCTGTGAGACGTATTTAAAAGGTTTGAAAACCTGAAAAGTTTCGAAACAATCTGGGTTATTTGAAACACAATTTGAAAGATCTAGAGTTAGAGAACCTGAAAATGGGCAAAACCTGAAACATCTAAAGCCTAGGAAAACTGTGAAACGTATTAAAAAGTTTTGAAAAATCAGAAAAGTTTGGAAACAACCTGGATGATTGGAAGCAAAATTTGAAAGATCTAAAGTTAGAGAACCTGAAAGTGGGCAAAACTTGGGAAACATCTGAAACCTAGAAAATCTGAAAAAGATTGCAAGTTTTGGAATACCAAAAAATTTTGCGAACAACCTGAATGATTGGAAACAAAATTTGAAGGATATAAAGGAAAAGTGGGCAAAACCTGAAAAATATCTAAAACCTAAATACAAATAAAAATCCGAAGAGTTCCCGCTCCCGGGAGGAAGTTCATATCCTTTTGTCCAAAAAACCGCTCCCGAACCTGACGTCATGAAGCCTTTCTGCCTTTTTCTCGTAAACGGTAACTCCGATGAGAAAATGTTGTTCTCCATTAAATTCTGCATAAAATTGGTCTCATGAAGTTTTTGCCTATCTCCTACCCACCGCTCATCAATGACGTTAGAAAATGAGTTTAGTTTTCAAACGGCGTCATCAAACCTCGTCAGTCCTTTGTTAGCCAGATCTTGATAAACCACTAGCCTTTGTTTAAATAATATCCACTATTGCTATTCAAACCCGGATAAATCGTTAAAAAAAAGTACCTGTATTTTTTTTCTGTATGAGGTCGACAGCAGCTTGCGGTCATTTAAGTAAGTCTCTGTTAACTTGAATTAACCACCAAGAACTTAATACAACAAAAGGAAAAAAACGACACAGCGCCATACCCCATGTTTTGTGTGTTGTTTTTTTTATGCTATGTTGCGCCCCCGCCATCTCCGGTACCGTTGTCTGCATGTTACGATATCTAGTTTTAGGCATCGTGAGACCAATTTTCTGTATCTATACTCCGTTTTTTTTTAAGAAGGAAGTAGATGGCAGCAGTGGTACACGTCCCCTACACATAAGGGATAAATGGAGCAGGCAACCCATAATTCATCGGCATATTATGGGGGTGGCTCCGTCCATGTACTGACATGAGTGACATGCATGCAAAACCAACAAAATGTGTTTAGACATTTTTAGACCGTATTTTATTGACACAAACACAAGAGCTGTTTAGTTGTTGTGTTGGTTTGTAAAGCGGAAGCGTCACGTGGTCCAAAACGGTAACCGCTTATTGGTTCGTTGCAGTCCCTATCTTTCACAATGCTTCCTTCTAAAAAAAAACGGACCATAGTTGTTTTTTGTGCATGTTGTAGCCTAGGTTTAATCGCGCTAGTTTGGTTTGCGGTTTGCGCCCTCTAAATATCGTTGCGTCGCGCTCGTTTCGAAATGAATGAAACACTTGCGTCTTCTTCATTTCATTTCGTTTCTGTATATTTTATTTTATTATGTTCGTCCATACATGTCTCGAGTCAACATATAGACCAAATATCATTCATTTCGTGGTTCGCGTTGCATTCTGCTGTGGAAGAGTTTTGCGGCCCCACTCTGGTTAACGTGTACCCGGGAGGTGGGATCAAAATCGTTTCAACTTGGGAAAACAGGAAACTAGGCAGGACTAGGACAATTCAGTAACAAACTCATTTCTCCTGGTTCGTTTGGATGTGTAAGCTTTTTCCATGGTAGTGAACTCTCTACAATCTTGACCCACTTTAAGAAATTTGTCTTGTTAACTTCGCTTTAGTCTTTCCACCCGATCTGCATATTGTCCATCAATCTCCGACTCAGATGTACTCACCTTAGATAACTTCACCAGTTTCAATATTCTTGCTTTCCCTCTCAGGTTCGAATAAGCACGCTTTGGACGTAGATATTTCACTGCATCCGTTTGTTATAAATTCCTGTAAAATTCAAAAGCTCAAAGATTAGCTGACTTAACCTCACTCATCATGTACACCAAAATTGTTAAATTGTATTAATTATTATTGTTTGCTATTTTCTGAAGAACTAAATTGTTAACCTGTTGAAATCATTGTAAATTGTCAGCTATATTTTCTTGCTCAAATTAAAGCCACTAACACTTGTTAATCGCAGTACGAAATCACAAAAACTCAAATCCACAAAATGATTAAAACTAATAAACATTTAAAACCATATATTTTTGTGGTATCAATTTACGCTCCAGTCTTGATTAGCTCTCGCCATGTATAAATACAAAGAACAAGTTTTTGTTTGGGTAAGTTTAAAGTTCCCGCCACTGATTTGTCTTGTCAAAAAAATAACACGACGTGCAGTTCCGCTTTTTCTTTCTTTGTCTGACGACCACTGGCCAACCTTTTAAAGTTCGCGGTTTGTTTCAAATTTTCAAATTTCACGTTTGTTGACGTTATTAACATTTCATGGCTATAGGATGCAAAATACATACTGTTAACGGTTTTGTTTTTTGCATAGATTGAAACTATAATCATCTGTTCTACGGCTTGATGTACCTAAGTTGAACCATTACTTAATTATTTTAATTTTTTAGCATCATGTAAAACATCATTTACTGTCGGGCTGAACAGAACATACCGGGTGTCCCAGAGGTGTGTGGACCATCAATTACGCCCTTATTTTGAAAGATATCAAACGGGGTTTTCGGGGGACGATAGCCACACAATACCTTCACAATTTCAAATTATTAGAAATCATATACAGAGTGTCCTAGTATTAGTAATATACCAAAGTTATGTTTTTTAAATAGAATGCCCTGTATATTAGTTGGTGAATTGAAAGGGCAGTTAATGTTGAGCAAAATGATATAAGGTATTACAGGTTTATTATGGATGGTTCTTGAGTTATGAAGAATTTTAGGTCAAAATAAGTGCTTTTTTAAAAAATTGCGGAGACCATTCCAACAGAGATAACTGAATACTTTTCTGTCAATATTTTTTTATAGACCTCAACTTTAATACACACTGATTTAAAGTCATCTAAATTGATATTTCTATACAGGGTGTACGATTTCGCAAAATGTATAATAACTTTTCTTTTCAAATGGAACACCCTATATTCCATTATACCACCAAATAGCATTTTTAATAAGCTTTCTGTCAATATATAGTTTGCCTCGGCTTCTGTCAATATATACTTTAGATAATTTTTACAAAAAAACATAGAAAACTTTCCCAAATGGATGAAATCGTGTATTAAGATCAGATCACCTTGGACTTGTTGCCATGGAGATATCATTTTAGACTGGTTACCATGGAGCCGTTTGTTCTTGTTGACAGTAAGTTATGTTGTAACAAATAGTTTCACTTTTGTAATTTTTTTACAAAATGAATTTTACGAAAGTAATGATGAATATGGTACAATGCGTTATGAAAAGCCGAAAGAATTTCCTTTTTGGCCACAAAAAATTTACAACGTTTTGAAAACACTGGAAATGTGGCCTACAACAAAAAACAATTAATTGGTAGAAGAGCAGGTGAAAACACTGAGCTAGAAGTTTTACTAATCTTAGAAGAAAATCTTCACTTCAGAACAAAAGAAATTGCTGCCCAATCTGATATTTCGAAATCTTCAGTAAACCGTGTGATCAAAAAACATTGGTTTCATCCATACCACATTGAACTCCATCAAAAATTGCAAGAAGCTTATTTTGCAAAAAGAGTGGAATTCTACGAAATAATGGACAATCTTCTAGAAAGGAATAGAAATATTTTAAACAGAATTTTGTTCGCTGATGAGGCGACCTTTAAGAGCAATGGGCATGTCAAGAGGCATAACATGCACTATTATGCCACTGAAAATCCCCACTGGATGCGGACGACTGATTATTAGAATCAGTGGTCCTTAATGTGGTTGCAACAGGATGGAGCTCCTGTACATTTCTATAGGAATCTAAGAAGATATTTAAATGACTGGTTGCCGAGACGTTGGATTGGTAAGGGCGGCCCTGTCAAATGGCCCGCAAGATTACCAGATTTAACTCCTCTAGATTTTTTTGTTTGTGGTTATGTAAAGGATATAGTCTATCGAATTCTTACGTAAACCTAAGCCTGTCTACCTCTCGGTGTCATAAATTAGACAATAAACGACTATCTCCATGGCAACAAGTCCAAGGCGATCTGATCTTAACACGCGATTTTAGCAATTTCGGGAAACTTTCTAGGTTTTTTGTAAAAATTACCTAAAGTACTAACATTTGCCAAGGCAAACCATACATTGAAAAAAAGCTTATTAAAAATGCTATTTGGTGGTATAATGGAATATAGGGTGTTCCATTTGAAAAAAAAAAGTTATTATACATTTTGCGAAATCGTACACCCTGTATAGAAATATCAATTTAGATAACTTTCAATCGGTATGTATTAAAGTTTGGATCTATAAAAAATTATTGACAGAAAAGTATTCAGTTATCTCTGTTGGAATGGTCTCTGCAATTTTTTAAAAAAGCACTAATTTTGACCTAATATTCTTCATAACTCAAGAACCATCCATAATAAACCTGTAGTACCTTATATCATTTTGCTCAGCATTAACTGCTCTTTCAATTTACCAACTAATATACAGGGCATTCCATTAAAAAAAACATAACTTTGGTATATTACTAATATTAAGACACTCGGTATATGATTTCTAATAATTTTAAATTGTAAAGGTATCGTATGACTATTGTCCTCCGAAAACCCCGTGTTGATATCTTTCAAAATAAGGGCGTAATTGATGGTCCACACACCTCTGGGACACCCGGTATATTCTGAAAGATTAAGTTTTGAAGCTATTTGAGATATACCATCCTTAATAGTTCGCAATCGGACAACCAGATGCTGCTTTTCTTGTTGCCAGTAGCACAGCATAGGAAACAAACAGCAGGCTAACTCCCACTGGCGCGACACTTCGCGCAGACCGCCGCGCAGGACGCCATCGGAGAGGAGAACGGTTCATAACGTGTCGATATCGCACAGAGGTGTACTCGGAATATTTTTATCCGTCCGCGTGGCTTGTGTGATTGTCGCATTTGGCAATCCATCCGGCGCCGGCTATTCGCCGCGTGAAAAGATAATATATGCAAGACGGATGTCATGATCCGCCCATTTTTAACCTTTCGGAGAAAGGTGCTTTTAGGTTTATGATGTTTTCAAGAAATGGCCGGATTTTCCACCTGTCCCGTACTTCTAATTTATTTAAAAAGTTTAAACAATCCTTTAAAAATTGAATTTGACGGCGAATTTGTTATAAATTTAGTACGTCAAAAATCTTGTCCATTCTTTCCAAGAATTTTGAAGTTTTTGATATGTTCGTAAAACATTTTAATAAACTTCCAAGAAATTATTTCATTGCCTACATAAAAATCTGCAAGGATTTCTTTCAATGTTGCAGAAGGACAGGATGTATGACAAAAATAAAATACCAGAGGTTGCTTCCAATTTGAATATATACGTCAAATTTTTACGCTCACTTAGATCAAAGGCGGCGCGGAGAGTTAGCCTGCTGTTTGTTTCCTATGCTGTGCCAGTAGTGTATTAGGGAGTTTTCATTTCATATCTTCGAGTGTTTTGTGGTTAAAGACGCGCTGGCAAAGTCGTGGGGATACACAGTTGAAAACAAATCTGAACAAGCTTTGGGCGTTTGTACAAATCTTAAAAAATTGAAATCAATCGGCACTAGGTAAAAAAATATACTTAAAATAATGGAAAATTTTAACATGCGTTAGTGAAGACTCAAACCCCTCCATCCCCATGTGATTAGTTTAGCTTAGTTTATTATTATTACGTGCTATAATACAATGTATTTTACACATGTCATAAACAAACAAAAAATATACAGCAAATATATTATACAAATTACAAAATATTAAAGAGAAAATAAAAATAATTTTACCAATTATAATACATATCTTAAACTAGATTATATTCAAATCAAAGTATTCTTCAATAAAATCGCTGAGATTGTAAAAAGCCTTATTAACTAAGTATAATTTCATTTTTTTAGGAACATTTTTGGGTGCATACATCTTACATTATCAGGTATTACATTATAAAACTTAACACATGAATAATTGAAACCAAATTTAGACCTATCTAACCTAAATCGATTTACACACAGATTATTTCCTCGAGTATTATAATCATGAAAGGGTTTCAAACTTTTAAACTTTTCTAAATTTGCAGTGATGTATACTAAACATTTATATATAAAGAGAGAAGGAACCGTTAAAATATTAAACAATTTAAAATAACTCCTACAGTCATCTCGGTATTGTATATTAGCAATAATTCTCACAGCTCTACGTTGTAATTTAAATATTCGTTGTGAAAGTGCACCAGTATGTCCCCAAAGAATGATAGAGTACTCAATGTGAGCTTGAATTAGAGTAAAATATGCAACTTTGATGTTATCAAATGAGGAGTTGGCGGGAAGAACGATGAATGTGTTTCGAGTTTGAAATTGAGTAAATCGATTTTTGGAAGGCAAGCTCATCGTTTTTCCCACAAACACTAAAACTATTTTTAGCTGTATTATAGAGACCTTCATTGTTTTTCCCCCAACTGTTTACCAAGTGTATAGTTCATGCAAAAATCTATAGATCTCGATTTCGAGAAAATATGCACCTTCATCGTTCTTCCCGCCAACTCCTCAAATGATACACACTGCGATAAATTGCGGAGCAAATATAACTATATTTTTACATAATTTATTCGAAATTTCATCAATCTGTTTATGCCAAGATAGTGTATTGTCGATGTATATCCCAAGAAATTTTGTGCGTTTATTTATATTGGTAATACGAGGGCGGTTTGATTAATACCCGTGTTAGGAAAGAAGACGGATGTTTTTTGCTATGTTTTTTATTTATTTCTCAACGTAATCTCCTTTGAGCTCTATACACCTAGTCCAACAATTTTCTAACTTTATTAAGCCTTCCATAAAATATGATTTATCAAGCTCTGCAAAATACGCCTGTTTCAGCGATTACTTCGTCGTTTGACATGAACCGCTTCCCCCCTAGCCATTTTTTCATATTTGTAAATAAGAAGAAATCACACGGAGTCAAATCTGGTGAATAGGGAGCATGTGGTGGCAAATCATATCTTAATTCGACCAGCTTTGCCGTGGCAATAGCGGACGAGTGAGCTGGCGCGTTATCGTGATAAAAGAGCAGTTTCTTTTTTGACAAATCGGGTCGTTTTTTCAGCAATTCAGCATCAAATTGGTTTAATAAATCAGCATAGTACTGCCCTGTAATGGTCTTTCCCTTTTCCAAAAAGTCTATGAAGATGACGCCCTGCGAGTCCCAAAAAATAGTGGCCATGATTTTTCTGGCCGATGGAATCGTTCTCCAGGTGTAATCCACTGTTTGGACTGTTGTTTGGATTCTGGCGTGTAGTGATGTATCCAAGTTTCGTCAACAGTCACGTAACGCCGCAGAAACTCTTTCGGATTGCGCTTAAACAGTTCCAAGCAGTGCTCCGAAGTTGTCACACGATTCCGTTTTTCCTCTATTGTCAGCAAACGCGGCACCCATCTCGCCGATAGCTTCCTCATTGCCAATACCTCATGTAAGATGTTGTGGACACGTTCTGTTGAGATGCCCACAATGTTAGCAATTTCCCTCACCTTCACTCGGCGATCTGCTAAGACGATGTCCTGGATTTTATTGACCATTTCGTCCGAAGTCACTTCAATCGGGCGTTCCGGGCGTTCTTCATCAAACACGGATCTTCTTCCACTCTTAAATTCATTATACCAATATCGATGCTGGTCATCGATGGTGCATGTTCTTTATAAACGTCACTCAATTTTGTCTTGATTTCCTCGCAGGTTTTCCCATCCAAAAAGAGGAATCGAATAACACATCGATTTTGCCCTTTTTCCATGTTTGAATATCAACACATGCATATCAACACATTGTTCAGTATCAAAGCCTCTCAAAAAAAAACTATCCAAGACAAATGTCTAAAATTTTGGCAGGCACCGTTAAGAAGGACGCGCTACACGATGAGATACAGATTTTGTGTGGGTGGCGCCCCCTGCCGTTAAAAACGGGTACTTATCAAACATCATTAATTGCATTACTATTTTTTAGTGTAAAAACCATTTCGACTGTCTTATCTTTATTAAGAAGAAGTTGATTAACCAGCATCCATTGTTCAATTTGTTCGTAAAAAGCAGTGATTTTTGTTTGTGCATCTTTCAAAGACATATCAGCACATCCAAATGTAGTGTCATCAGCATATAAAATCATATCAGCTTGAGGAATGCAATATGTCAGATCATTAATGTAAATTATAAATAGTAGTGGCCCAAGAATAGATCCTTGAGGCACTCCATAGGTAACAACACGCTCAGTAGAAAAATTACCGTTTATATTGACTTTCTGTGTTCGATCAGTCAGATATGACTTTATAAGTGCAATACTTTTGGAATCGAAATTGTAATATTTTAGCTTATCTAGCAACACTTTATGTGATATTGTATCGAATGCTTTACTTAAATCTAAAAACAGAGCATTGTAGTACTGATTTTGTTCAAAACAGCTAATAATGTAGGTAATAAAGTTTATAATTCCTAGTACAGTGGATGAGTGCTTTCTAAAGCCAAACTGGTTTTTGGATCACAAATTATGTTGCTCAAGAAAATTTGGAATTTGTAACATTAGAAGTTTTTCAAAAACTTTAGAAATTATGGGTAACAAAGATATCGGACGATAGTTATTATTATCATTAATGTCGCCTTTTTTGTATATGGGGATGATTGATGATTTTTTTAAATCATTCGGAAAAATACTATTTTTTATACATTTATTTATTAATTTTGTAATAGGAACAATAATGAGGAACTTGCATGATTTTTTTTCTACCTCGAAACTTTCTCCAAATAAAGCTATCCGGTAACAGAAATTAATTTATTTTTGTTCAATGTTCATCTGTAATCGAATAATAAATAAAATACTTTCGTTGCAAGTCAGCGCTTTCATACGCGACCTAAAACGCAGTGTGATTGGCCGATCAAAAAATTACGTCACGCAACGGTAAGAGCGCTCCACCGTACGACCTGCACAATGTAGTTCTGGCGTGTATGCGTCTGATTTTAAATTTCTGCAGGTTACAAATGTCTGAAGAAGCTTGCATGGAGGTAGAAAAACATACCATGATGCAGTCTAAAAACCCGTTGTGGTATGAACTACATTATGCCCGAATTACTGCATCAAAAGCTTATGATGCTGCACATTGTCAAACCTTTACTGTAACATTGGTAGAAAATACGAGCTTATGGAGCTTCCAAATTTGAAGTTTCAGAAGCAACGCAAAGGGGCATTGTCCTCGAATCTCAAGTTCTTTACGAGGTACAGAGGAAATTGGAAACATGTAGAAATTGTGGTTTACTATTAAGTTGGCATTATCCATTCATTCTTGCTTCACCCGATGGTATTTCGTATGAGGCAGATCTTGAAATAAAATGTCCTGAATCTGTAAAAGCAATGAGTAAATTTACAAATTCTAAAAATGAAATCACTGCTAAAAATTCCGCTGAAGTGACAGAGGGAATCTTCCACATAACTTTCGGTCACCGTCGACGAACGCCACCCGCCATGTCTTTTTAGCCCCAGCACATCAACTCCTTTATTGACTAAAAGTGTAACCGATGTGCGTCCAAACCAGTGCCCAGTAAAAGCTTCAGCTGCTTGCAACTTTAAATACTTTGCAATTTTTGAGGGCCAGCCTCCAATTGCGCCTTTTCCTACGACTTGGGCAGTGCATTTGCCATTTCGGTAGTTCAGAAATAAATGATCTGACCTTGCGATGCTTGATCAAAGTCTTATGTATTTTCGCAGAATTTCCAAATAATGAACTGCTTTATTTTCTCTATCAATAACTGTGAAAGTTCGCTGAATATTCGTTTTTGAATTTGGAACATTTACTATAAACATTCCTTCATGTTCTTATTCTGTCACTCATATTTTAATATTATATAATTCCTCTCATCTACAAGTGCCCGAGACCACCAACATTATCATTACTACCTACAAATATACAAGAATAATGTTTTATTAGAACCCAAATTTGCCAGCTCATAATCTGAACATACCTTCTGAATTAAAAATTGTTCGTCTGGTGCTTCATTCAAAAATTTTTTCATGTCTTCTTTAGTGAAAACTCTTAAGTTTATATCCAATATTTTTTTTATTTTCAGATAAGCAATTATTATAGCAAACTTAGAAATGTCAATAGCATCATAGAGAAAAATTGTACTCGTTAGCATTGAATACTCCGCCCATAAACTGCCCGGGGTCTTCAGTTGTCCACTTTTCACCACAAAATACGCTAACAAGTCCTTTTCATTTAAAGCAATCTTCTTTGCTTTACACCATTCCTTAAAAACCTTGTATGTCTGTTCATATCGGATTTTGGATTTTTCTGGGATTATTGCCGAACATCCTTCTTGTTACGCTTCTTCTAAATCATTCGGTAGATTATCCCTATCGATATCGGAATCGCTCATTTTTGCTTCGAAAACAGAACTATGAACGATTCTACCAAAAAACACAATTTTACTTGTTTGGGAAAAACAACATAGAAAACATGGAAAAGCCACCCAATATTTTTAGTTTCAATCTTCTCGCCGATTATCAAAAATTTGTAGGAGTATTATTCCAGATACTCCAATCGTGCAAAAAACAAACTCTTACCGTTCTCCATACTTAATATACTATTTACTGTCGGCTTCAGCCATAGCGTATTAATTTAAACACAAAACACACAAACCGAACGAATAATTCTTCAACTCATGCTAGGGTCAAAAAGTCTGTTTTCATTTCATCG
The DNA here is from genome assembly GCA_963583935.1 of Diaperis boleti. Classification (NCBI taxonomy): domain Eukaryota; kingdom Metazoa; phylum Arthropoda; class Insecta; order Coleoptera; family Tenebrionidae; genus Diaperis; species Diaperis boleti. Next base: position 31,398,427 of record OY757242.1, on the reverse strand, counting down.
CTCATAAGCAGATCACACAATGCTCACAATACGCGCGGCAGTTACTGTTGCGTGACGTCATCCACTCAGTGCGCTCTGTTTTCACCGTTTGCCGGACGCTTTTAACCGCCGTGTTTTAAACTTTAATTTGTGAAGTTATTTGGCAACCAATCATCATAAATGAACCACCGTTGAAATTGTAATTTTTTTCTCTATTTTTCAAGATTATGACCAAATTTTATGCAAGTTGTCCATTTTATAATTTTTATAATTTCCGCATTTAGGTCGTATACATCCCTACCTTTCGAATTTTTTAGACTGTTAATGCAGTCCCGAACTTCATTGAATGTAATATCTCGAAATGAAAATACGTTCCTAGTTATCGTACTTATCAACTTTTCGACAGTATTAATAAAGAAATTATTACTTGTTACAATTTGTTTGTTGAGCAGATTTTTGAGTGATCACCTTCAGAGAGAGTCGGCTAGTTTCGGTGTTATTGGCAAATATTAACAAATACTAAGAAATTAAAAAAGTAAAGAAAGTTAGGTTTGTTTAGTTATTATAGCAATAATAGCTTGGTTGGTTTTGTAACTTGTTTTTATAACTCAAGAACGGCTTTTATGATCTTTGATTTGTTGAATTTGTCTCCGCCCCGAATAGCAAAATAACTATTAACACATGAACATGGGGGCCCGGGGAAGGCGGGGGCACGCTCTTGGTTTTCATGGGGGCTCAGGGCCCATGAATGTGTGGGTATTGATTCTGAAGCGGTACAAATTTCACCGGGTCAGCAATAATGATTACATATTAAAAAACATTTCCGGCAATTCGAACAGCAGAAAAGTATTGCAACCAATACAAATGTTGATTATAAATGACAATAGGGTGGTCCCACAATTTTCAGAAACAGCTTTTCTAGAAACTGGACGAAAAAATATTATGCCCCTATTTTTTTGTTTATACGAAATCACGCGTTTACTAGGTAAAAAAAAATCGAAACATTTGTCTTATTTGAAACGCGCGCCTTTTTGTGACGTCAACACGGGACAAAATTCACCAGACAAAAATCAAGTTACTAGACGTCCCGTACAGACTAATGAGAAGCGCATGAACCAATGAGAATGCTCCCCCGAAATGACGTCACAAGAGGCGGTAAATGTACAGCGTTTGAAACTGCTAGCCGAAATTACGATTTTTGATCCGCTCTGTTATCTTACAAAACAACTTTATGAAACAACAGAACACGGTTTAGGGCTTCATATTACATAGTCTATGAAATGCTATAATTGAATTGGTCAAATTCTATTGAGGGGGACGACCCCATTAAAGTTAATTAAAGTTACTAGAATCTAGTAACTTTAATGACAATCGTCGGGTGCACCACCTATGTGAAAAGTCTTGAAGTTTCAAAACGCATGTTAAAATTTTCCATTATTTTAAATATATTTTTTTTACCTAGTGCCGATTGATTTCAAATTTTGTTGGTAATTTTATTATAAAAAAGTATGGAGACGGCAATTTGATATTTTCAATCAATTTCATAACTAAAAATTTTAAATTTTCATTTATTTCAAGATTTTTTTTTGCATATTAAACAAGCGAATTAAGCCACCAAAATTGGTTTTTGCCTTGAGCCATCCTTTTTGTTTCAAATAAAAACAAAAAGGAGTGCAAATCATATCTATCTTTTAAGATTTGTACAAACGCCCAAAGCTTGTTCAGATTTGTGTTCAACTGTGTATCCCCACCACTTTGCCAGCGCGTCCTTAAGAACCGTAGGAGAAGTGCTACCCTGTAGATATCAAAATCACCAACAGTGGTTTCTTAAATCAACAGGTGGTGTTTTTTTGATTTTGAAAACACCTTATACTAATGGATTCATTTCTTAGCGCCCACTAAATAAAAAGTTAGGTTGGCAGTATCCCTTTTAGTTTCTTTGCTCTTAGAGATTGGCAGCAAAATGACTAACTTCATACCACTTCATACCCAAGCTGCCATTCCATTTGATACAGGCGCACAAGTGGAAAGAGCAAAAGAAGAATTCCCAAATTTTTCAAACTGCTTTTAAAATGAATTCACATAAAAAAAAACGCTTGTCCAAACAGCTTCAAGAGGCAGTGGTTAGATGTTACGAAGAGTGGAAAAACCACTGCCCCACCTTCACCGGGCGTCAGTGGTCTAGTCTCATTCGGGTTGTAAAAACGCATAATATTTGGTGGTTTAATTGAAAGTCTTTACTAGGCACTACAACTACAAACATTTTTTAATTCAGTAAGTTGCTTTGACCGCTTCTTAACCACAAAACTTCGTGACTATCTTCGCAAATAATTTTGCAACCAGATTGCCTCCACTACGACTGTCCTTGATCAAAATCCTGATTCCAGAGATGATTCCTGATTCACATGTACGAAATTTCCAAAATGTACACTCCTGACTCGAGCGTGAGCGCTAAGTAATGAATCTCACTATATAATAGTTAGTTTACGTGATAAGGTCAACCTGTGGCGCCCTCCTTAAATTGACATCGAATGAAGGTAATATCATTTTACACTAAAAGAAGCGCCGATTAGATTTCAAACACGTTTCAAGTTTAAATAAAGACCGATATAAAAGTATGTGTTATCATTCCATTCTTACATAACCTGTAATGTTTCGCTAAGCCTGTTGATGCCGTCTGTTTACTGGATCAAACCTTGGAATATGATTTACACTCACCTTACATCACCTCTCGAATCTTGAAATGCGTCTTTTATGTTCACCGAGTTATCACTTTTTGTAATAAACTCAGGCCGGCACCGGTAACTAATACCATTAATACGAACAGTGATAGTGCGCGTCACGTCAAATCGTCTACCTCGTGAAGATGTCAAAATTTCAGTAAAGCATTGTCCACTTTCTCACAATAATTTCATCCGTGATTTTGTGTCTTTGAACCTGAGTATCCGTAATCGTCCTCAATATGTATCGTCGGAGATTATCCCAACCTTTACCCCCTTATCCTAACCTCAAAACTTTGATTTTAGAAAACCAGTACCTAAGTGACCAGTACTTCAGATTTGCTTTAATGGTTCGTCAGGTTTCTTCACTGAAACACATACAAAATGTTAAGGAGAAGGTGGAAGTAACTATTAAGAAAAGTAAACTTTTTGGAGTCCTCAAAGAGAAGTTTGTGGCAGTTCCAAGATCTCTCAAAGATCAATCTGCAAATGCGTTGCGTTGTTGGGCTCATCAGTGTGAATGTGTTTTTGCTCAACGCCTAAGAAGGGGACAGCAGATGTTTTGTCTCTATACAAAACTGTGGGAGGAACGAGCTCTGAAGGAGTTTATTAAACAAATAGGATCCAGAATTAACATCAAAGGTCGCGATTTTCTTATTGGCGCACTTGGAGTAGCTTCTTATGATTGGCACAAGAATAGAATTCCAGAAAGTGAGATCAGAAAACATGCCAAAGAATTAGATTATGTGTACAAACTTAAAGAGAGAACACTATGTAACTCATGTAAAAAGAATTCAAGTATATGTCCGTGCCAGAGAAATGAATCAAAGTCAGAGAAACTTATAATTGGTTCTTATGATGAGTGGAAGGTTTTTATTGAAAAGGATGACCTTGTAGTATGGCGAAGACCTCACGCTTCTGGAAATTTTGAATATAAAGTTTATGGATCATATTCAGACGTCACAGCAGAAGATTTTTTAAATGTTCAAATTGACATTAATTACAGAAGACAATGGGATGCCACTGCTGTAGCCTTAAATGTGGTTGAAACTGATCCTGATCCAACTTCTGATAGTGATATTGTATATTGGGAAATGTTGTGGCCAGTAAGTATTGTCATCTACATAATACAATTTTAGTATCTGTAGATAGTAATATAGTGAATAATGTATAAGTAACTTATTAACAGTGGTAAGTACTAAAAATAAAAAGAAAAATGACAATGACAGCTTATCATAGATGAAAATTGGTGACAAAAATTGATTCTGAAAATTTAAAGTTTTCCATTTACACAGGTAGCTTTCAAACTTAAACATCAATATTCAATGGTTCTATTAAGCAAATGAATTGCAGTAATTTTTCAAAAAAATAACAGTTGAACTATAATAAATTGTAGATAATATTGGGCCTTCATAATAAAAAAATTTGCATATAAATAGATGGATAATTTTGACGATTATGCCTTCTGGATGTATGAATCATTTATTGACGCATTCGAAGACAAGTGACAAAAATGACAAAACTAAAAAAATTACAATACTCAAAGAGTGGATTGACAATGACGTCCAAAGACCTCTGGGGCTGCTAATCCGAATTTTTTTAACAGTCGTAACTTCTGGGCACAATAATAATCGAAATTTGCAGCCAAAGGTAATTTAGTTTAATAGATACTTATACAAATATTTATACAAAGATGATTATCGTCAGGGGCAGGTCTAGTAGGGTGGCTTTGGAATAAATTGTCCCTATTTATCGCTAGCATTAGCATTTCTTGTTAACCCATTAATACCCAACAATTTGCAACATTAAGTAAAAAAGAGTTTCCTAGAACAATGTAAACAATGTCTGAGCTAAGGTAGGTAGATTCCACATTTTCTTTGGTTATACAAATACAACAAAATTAGGTTAAATATTTAAAAAACAAACAGAAATATTATTATATATTTTTTTAATTTCAAGGAGTTATCTGTTTTATCAACTGAAATTAAAAAAATAATAACCGGTGCATAATCTGACACTGAACCTGAATAAAATGTCAAGTTGATTGCCTTTATACAAGGTGTTATTAAGTTCACTGGTAATGGGTCTCATCAAGTAAATTTAAAGTGAACGAGACGCCATTGCTCATCCTCGATCCTGACATACACAAAAAATCAAATTTAGGAAAACACTATGTAAACAAAGACAATAATTTTTTGTGTTCAAAGGACTCTTTGATTAAAGTTACTCGGTAGATGTTATATGTACGAATATGTATATCATTTCATTAATTATACAATAGTGTCGGTGGCACGAAATTCAATCTAAGATCAAGAATGAATCAATTAACGGAATTCAGTTGTAACGCTTTCTGCGGTCCGGTTGCCTCGAACGCCAGTTTTTACGTGGTATGCTCCACGGGACCGCGAGAGGGAAAAATAAAAGTGACACGGTGTGATGGTTTTTAATAAATACCCTATATACAACTATTTACTCTATGTACAATGCCATTATCTACACTACACTCGGCACGCACCCTTTTCTCTTGATCTTAGCGAGTCTCCCCGGTGGTACGTTATGGTCCGGGTCGCGTCAGGGAGAGGGGGGGTGAAAATCCGTCTGGACGTTACCAAAGCGCGGCTGGTTGGCTGGCTCGCGAGCAGAGTGACCGGAGGGTGCCAGAATTTGCCCGGCAGGTGGAGGCTACAAAACCAGAAGGGAACGCGTCCGGATATTACCAAAGCGCGCTATTTTTCTAATTACGCGAGTGAAAGACGCCGGAAAGTATTTTTTCGCGATGTTAACTGTTTGAATTTGGGCGTAGGGTTCACGACCTTGACCAAGCAGTGAAGCAACGACCGGCGAACTGACGGGATGGACCGACCGTGACAGCGAACATCGCCGGCTGTATTCTAATCTCGGGAAATTCAGTAACTTCATTACACAGTTATTCCTTATTACTGAGACTCCGTAAATTCATTTGTAGTTGACCGAAATGGGTTCATTTTTTCGTGGTGACATTTTATTGAGCTGGTTCTGGGCAGACGGTCAGTTAGTTGGTAGTCCCTACACAGTGTTCCACCCTAAAATTAAAAACTCGTAGTTCACGAGCTCATCTGGTTACTTTCGCCCGTTGGTCCTTGGCTGTCGGTCTGTAGGGTGAATGCCAGGTCCTCGTTTATCAAATCGATCGCTTGTGTAGGCGATGATACGCTGTTGTCCCGCTTTTTTTCATCTCTTTATGGACCAGGGGATGGGGAAGGTGCCGCTGTGATGCCAAAGTTCGAGATAAACTCTCATACCCAAAAGAAAACAAAAAATGTTTTCATACCATATACAGAGTGTTATGACAATGTATACAAATATTCTAGGAGTTGGTAGAACAGCCGTTTCAAGCAACTTTTTTAAATAACATTGTTTTCAAAGTTGTTAGTTTCCGAGATACAAATTACTATAGGAAAACCTACACACGCCACTGTCTCTGACCAACTTGAAATTGGTATATTAATACATTATTTAAGGGTGTATTTAAATAAATATGAAAATAACTCCACTCACTCCACTCACTTTACTCACTGACTCACTCACAGTCCACTCACTCATTCCACTCGCTCACTGCACTCACTCAGTCACTACCTCCATTCACTCACTCACTCAGTCCACTCACTCATTCCACCATACTTGTTAAAATTAAAATTAAACCACTCTACATTGAATAAGCTGTGTTTTATAAAGCTGATAGTTTTTGTTTACTGTACATTTGTGTTATCTTTCTGAGAACGGGCTGCGGCACACATGAAATATAATACGCTCAGCCGTCGTCACGTCTGCCTTCCGTTGAGAGGCGGAGCCTGAGTTAAATTTTGGCCACGCCAACAGTGTTTGAAACTAGCGAACTTTGGGAACAATAATTCGCAAATTTATTTTTCAATATTAATTTATAAAAACACCTTACATTTACCGAATAGTAAAAATCGAGCACCAATACGTTTGTTAAAAAAAAAATGTTTAGCATCTCATTTTGGCAATTTTTTTTTTTCTGAACAGACATTGTGGCGTGATGAAGGATTTTTTTTCACTAATTTTGATGCCCAACACGTTAAGATATCCTAACAATGAAGGCCGTAATTCGATCCCAAAGTTGAGGCACTTGAGCGTTTCGCCTTAATTCTAATTTTTCAACTCCGTAAGTGATCCCACAATATTCAACGGTGCGGAGCAGCTCCTCTGGTACATTCGTAATTACTAAGAATTAAGCTTCCTTCTTTTATATTGATGACCATTATTACCAGTTTCAGTACACAATCACTGCAAAAAGTTCTTTGACATTGGCTGTCGTGACTTTTTCTTAATTCACGCTCTGCGTTGCTATGCGCATTTTATAATTTTCGATAGCAAAGATTTTTAGTACGTATTTCACATAAAATATTGGTCCTAGGGAACAAACCTAATGATTTTTTTTTATTTTTAGACGTTGTTTGCAAACCGGGACTACGTTTTTAACAGACGGTATGTGGTGGATTACAAAAGCAAAACTTTGTTTCTAGTCAGCAAATCCACCTCTCATCCGGGTTGTCCAAAGGATAACACAAAATACCGCATTGAAGACTACTGGTCCTACATGGTTATCAAACCTTATTCTGATTTGAATAAACCAGGAATCGAGTTTAGTCTTACCTATTTTGACAACCCAGGTGTGAATATCCCAGCTTCTGTCACGACATGGGTGGCAATGAAAGCTATGCCCGACTTTTTGGAAAGGTTGCGAGAAGCATCACGAAAATATAAAAAATACTGTCAAGATTCTGGATTATGTCAGATTTGCAACATTATAGATTTTCAAGAGAAAGGCCGATACAACTACCACTGGAACTACTTTGAAGATGACGTTATAGATAACACGATATATGAAGCCCATTTCAAAATAAAATTACCTGAAAAAGAAAATCCGGCAAAAACACCTCCCCCCCAACTTAGCGGTGATAGTGATTCAAACTCTCCAGGGACCACACCTATCCAAACGGAAAATCATAGTTTTTGGAGGTATTTGCATCCAACTTACTATTTCAGCTAATAACTGTTAACACGATGCTTTCGGGTTCGTGTAGTCAATATTATGATAAGACTGTATGTACTTTTACATTGGTAGTGCTAGTATGGATAACTTGAAATGACTTGTATGTATGTGTCAACTGTTAAGTGTTAATTTTGTACCATGCACTGTTAGGTATACCACATTTGTAATTAACATATATTTTACAGATTTATTAAAAGACTATTTAAATGAGACATGTTTAAAAATCCCCGCCATTGAATCCCTAATAAGAGATGAAGAACTCTTCAAGGATGTGATAGTCCACCAATTAATTCACATATTTAATGTCATAGAAGATGGTACTTGCTGCAGAGAAATCTCTAAAAGTCAGAACAAATGAAGAAGTAATGCATGTCAAGAAAAATTAAAATTATCAGCTCGCTAAAACTGTTTTGTAACAATTTAATCAGTTCAATTTTAAATATGTTACTGTCTACAACAGCAAATAAGTTTTGTAGCACAATAAATCATCTACAGTACATTTGCATAATCAATGATTGTTAGGACACTAAAATTTATAAAACATGGATGTCAATTCATACTGCTTTATTCATCCTACAAGAGTAAGTGCTTCATTATGTTAACTTCAAATCTAATTCATTAAAAAGCAATAAAAACACCCTATAATTCCTTCTTGGTTTCAGCATGATCTATATCTAATACTTCTTCCTGTTTGACATCTTTTTCCCACCTAGTCTTTGACTCATCATACTTCTTATCTTTATCAACTTCTTTCTTGATGATTATTGATTCTTCTTTGCTTGTAGATGTACTCTTCAGTACAGGATCAATTTTTTCCCGAATCTCGGATAAAGTGGTTTGATATAATTTTGAATACGCCTAAGAATAAAATTTGTTAAAATTAATTGTAAAAAGAAGTATCTACTTACTGTAATTCTATTAAGTGAATCTTCAGTATTTCTCAGTTTGTCCTTGTACTCTTTTAAATCAACATTCAAGTGTTTTATTGTCATACTTGATTTGTTGTATTTTTCAGATAATTTATTGTTTTCAGTTTTCAGATTAACCATGCGGCTTTCCGTTTCCAACAGTGCTTTTTCACTTCGTTCCAATTGAGACATGAGCTTACCAACGTCAACCAAAGCACCTCTGTATGTGATTAAACCTACCAACAAACCAACCTGTTTTTTCTTAATGTATAATAAAAAGCCTCTACTTACCATCTCCTAAATTAGTCGTCTCGTCATTTTCTAATCTGTTGATTGGTGAGATCTTTAATGAACGATCCTCAGTAAAAGTAGGTAGCAGCTTTTTATTCCCCGCCGCCAAATCATGCAAATTAACTTCTTTATCCGCATCGTCAATAACAGTAAATTCATTGCTATCTTTTGGTTTGTCTGTAAGTTTACGATAATGTAAAGAATCCCTTGTAACAACTTTCCCAACAAGTTTTCTCACTTGTGCTCTAGACAGATTTAACCCCAATGTGTAAAGCAAATCTTCAATGTCTTTGTCAAAAATGTATCCGCAATGCGTTTGATCAAAGTACAGAAATGCTAATAACAAATGTTTATCTTTGGTATACATTCTAACTCGCTCCTTTTTCCTCTTGTCTTTATCCTTCTTTGTTTTATCTTTAGAATCGTCATCGTCGTATTCGTCATCCTCTTCACTTTCGTCCGACTTCTTATCGTCCCGTTTGGATTCTTTTTTTCTTTCTGCCTCGTCCCTTTTATCTCGTTTATCATCTTTGGTTCCGTCGTCGGATCTTTTTTCTTTGTCCGATTCTTTATCTTCCCTTTTCTCCTCGTCTTTCTTCTTATCATCCTCCTTTTTCTTTGTATCATCATTACCTTTTCTTTCCACTGCATCACCATTCTTTTTATCGTCGTCTCGTTTCTTTTTATCGTCTTTCACTTTCTCTGGAAGTTCATACAAAGCGCGGTAGATGGTGAATCCGAAATCTCGCATTAACATTTCATTGAATAATTCCGCAAACAATGATACTTCGAATGAGTGTTCTTTAGTATCTTCTGGACGATAGTCTAAGAGTATAGATAACGACATAGTGGCACAATCGAATTTGCCTGACTTTGCAACACGGGATGGATGAACAAGTATGTGCTGTTGTTCTGGCAAACTGTATCTCTTTTCAAGCAAAGCCTTTTCTTTTTCATCCAATCTCTTTTCTTCTGCCTGCTCAAAATATTTAAGGTATTAAATAATTCTATTAATTTTTATTCACAATTCAGATCTTCATCAATGATTCATACTAAATTTCATGCTAAATAAGTACATGATTGTAAATTTTGCTTTCCAGAGGCAACATGATGTATGGATGATTTATGAAGACTGTATTAGCCTTTTAAGGTGATATATACAAGATAACATCACCACCCTTAATTATAAATAATTAATTAAATATAAACATACACCTGCTAGCAAATACAAATAAGGGAAAGCTAGCCAACTACACCTTTATTCAATGAAAAAACATACACTTACATTTTATCTGTGTGAATTGGACGTATTTTAATACATAATAAGAATCAAGATGCATTTGAGAAAGTGTATGTAACAGTAGCGTTCCACACAGTTTAAAGGCAATTTTACAAAGACAAGAAACTCCAAAAATTGTTCTCACAACTGGTATACTTTTTCTATGAACATAGATGCACATTGTGTTGATAACCACAAAATGCAAAGGTGTGATGCAGCAATTTTTTCGTTTGTGAAGAATGCCTGTGTGAGACGACGTGAAATTCACACAAAAAGCATTAGGAGGCAATAACATAAAACTGGCCTAAAGTCTGAAGGTAAGCTGATGAATAATTTATACCAAAACAAGGGAGAGGCAAATTCTGAGCTGATCAATTTGTTCTTGAAGAGCTTCTCTCGGTACTGTTTTTTTTTTTGTAAAATCCTGTTCTCTCGGAAAATAAAGGGTGTCCAATTTAGCTGTTCACGCCTAAAGATTCAGAAGTAGGCAACATATTATTTTTTTTTTTAAGATTTACATTTCATATTTGATTAAAAGATTGCTTTGAATTGACGTTTTGAGTTTAATTTAAAACCCACTATGATTCTTCATTAAAAAAATGTTTACGCAGTGATCTGTAAAATGTTTAATATGTTGCCTATATCTGAATCTTAAGCGTGAACATCGTTCAAAGAACAGCCGCTTTTATGGCCGGCGAGCAGCAGCCCGCTCCACTTTTGTAAAACCTGAGGCGAAAGACGAGGATTTTAGTGGTTGAAGCGGGCTGCTTTGCGCAGGACACAAAATATAGCTCTAACTTGAAAAAAAAAAACAATGTTATCCTGCTTTGTTAAATTGGACTAGTTGTTATGCAACTAAATCTCATTCTAAAAATTGTCTGTTTGATTCATGCAAAATTGAATATTGTAATCAACCTGTATGTAGGGTTAGGTAAGTGTCGCTTTGTCCATTAAATAGTAAATGTCTAACAAGTACCTGTTGTATTTCTAATGATAAGATCAATATATTTGTTTATACAATTAATAAGTATTGTCTATTTCAGTTGTCAGGACAAAATTATATGTATATATAAAAGCTACATCACCTTTAAAAGACTCAAAAAAAGATGTATGTACCTCAATTTTCTTCTCATCTGCACTTGTATCTAGATCTTCTGGTTGTACTTCTTTTGAGGGATCTTCCGCTTTTTCAGCTTCTATTTTTAGAGTCTTCACCAGTCTAGCAACCAACTGCGACTTCAGACCTTTTGAATTAATATTTCTAGCTTTAAGCTCATTTCGCAGGGCGCTAACCACCATAGTTTTTGGATCCAGCTGAGAATAGTGCGTCGGCTCCAACTTATCACTTGGTGGATCTTCCTCCTAGAGAAATAAAAAGTCTATGTTAGTACAACGCCTTTGACCATAGAGTACACACGCAACAACTGCACGTCACTTTCACTCTTTCGCACACGTGCTGCGATCATCAAACAGTCACCATAACAGCGATAGAAGTGGGTGGTGGAATTAGGCCATTCCCTCAAACAATGTTGGTGGTAGAGAGTGCAGACTGGCCCAGTCCACAGCACTGCGTATACCTAGCCTATCTGTTTTTATAGAAATTTAACAAAATTGATGCCTTTTCATCAGCTGGTGGAGTGTCGTCGCCGCCTTCCAGGTCAGCTTTCAGCCTGCGTTCCAGCTGTTTTCTGTAGTTCAGGTGAAGGCCGTCCCACTCCAGACGGGTAGGTACGCAACTCCAAACATCTGGTAGAAAGAGCACCACGGTTTCGACCCGCGCCGGTACTGCCCTGCCTTTGTGGGTCGATTCGCTGCGCCGGTAATATAGCTCCACGAATCGGTACCTAATGGAATATAACGAGTGAGCAGGTGCTACTAGCATTAGCTACCGAACACGATTTAAGCACACCTTTGCAACTTCCGATCGGCTCCTTGCCGACAACAGTGCCGTCGAATATTACGCAACGTTATCAACGGCATGCTTTTGCTATATAATGTGAGATAGATAACAGCTGAAGAACAAACATGTAACTGTAATGGGACAACTATTCTAAAATAACTCAAAAGCAACAGCCAGCTAACATGTTATTAACAATTAATGTCATATCTTGTAGTATAAATTAGTTGTTGCACTAGATTAACCCAGATATGCCTAAAAGAAAAGATGAACCTAAAATAAATATTAAGAGTTATATCAGGTCTTCATAAATGATTGACTCATGCTAAATACATGGAAATTTTGTTTTCCAGAGGCTACATGATAATTATATGAATCATTTATGAAGACCCTGTAATTATGATTCGCTCTTAACAAAGGGTCTAAAATTGAGTTCAAAATATCATAGAAAATAAATTACTCGATTGAAAATTTTCAAAGTCACGGTACCCTTAACCCCAGATGCCAATAAGCATTTGTGGACCTATGTCAATAGAAACTTTTCTCCGGTTTTGGATAAAGATGCAAATGTTCTTAATTTCACAGCTTATTTTCGTATATCAGGTCTTCATAAATGGTTCATACATTATATTGCCTCTGAAAAAGAAAATGTACATGTGTAATTATATCGAGAATTTTGACGTGCAAAGACCACTGGATGTAAGAATAATTTATGAAGACCCTGTACTATCCTGCATTTGAGACATATCAGAGTTAAAGTAGCTATACGGTCGAAGCCGTTTAAAACAAAAATCTGTGCCATAATACACTGAAAATTAAGTAGTGTCTTTGCAATTGGGTTAATTTAGTTTCGTCCATAAAAGACGTAATGTCCCATTACACTCTGCCCCAAGTTTGATTCATATATAGGAAAGAAACATCAAATGTCAAAATTGTAAAAAGCAGTTCGACTTCTCGTTGGAAAAATAACCTTCAAAAATAGATTTACGCCAAATAATTTTAACTCCAAAAAATTACTGAATAAAAGCTATAAGCTTAAATTAAAAACCACTTCTAATTGAAACTAACCATTGTGTACAACTTGAGAGATCAATTCCTGTAAGAGCCTTGCAGGTACGAACAGCAGTTTTGATTAACACTGATGGATCCTTGTCAGGATTTTCACCATCCAACGATGGACTCCAAGGACCTCCAATAGCCATAGTTTCATTTTTGCCACGCAATCCAACCAGAAAATGCAACAACCGTGCAGGATGTGTATAATCTCTCTCCTCACTTTCTCGATCTCTTTTATCTTTGTCTTCAGCCATGGCACAACACTTCTGATACAACTCGTCCATACTACACATACTCATTAACATGACCTAAATGGACATTAAATTTACTATCTTTATAAAAAAAAAACAGTGATAGTACCTTTGCCGAGAAAAGATAGTCGGCATCTGGAGGTTCCAGTATGGCATCGTTTTCTACAACTGGGTCTACTTCTTTGTTTACAATGTGGAAATAGCAAGACTTGTTGACTATGAAAGGTTTATCTGGAGGAAAAGCATCTACCCAACGGAAATGTGTGTAAAAGAAATCTGATGGTATGTACAGATTATTGTATCTTCGTCGTAATTCCAGGACATCAGCTTCTGGCCTGCAATTTTTATGTAATGAACACAAGTGTGTATTATAAAGAGTACATACATATTCAAAGCAATTTTTGGAACCTGAACCATGTAACGAGGTACTACACGTGATCTACGTCTTGATTTTGGCGACCTAGACCTTCTGCGAAGCGGCGACTTCTTTTCTTCTTTCTCGCGCTCCCTAAGCCGTTCTTCTCTTCTCCTCTTCCTTTCGATCTCGTCTTCATCTCTTTCTCTATCTCGAGACCTTTCCCGGCCTCTACCCATGGCGGCTTTGGACCTCTGATTGTTTCTACCGAAATTTCCATTCGAATTATCGGAAGGTGGCGGGACAGCGTTGTAAGCATTTGAATTAGAACTGTTATAATTTTTTGAATTTGCTGAATGTCTAGCTGAAGGCTGATTTGACATTGGAAGAACTTGAATTCTGGTAGCGTTCCACTTAAAAGGCATAGTAGGATTATAAGAAGCTTCAACCAACACTCTATCGCCCACCATCGGGTTTGAACCTTTGACGCATGCATTGATTTGAAAGAAAACGTCTTCATCCACGAAACCAAAATTATCGTGTACTTTCGTCACAGTGCCGGTGAAAACCCTCTGCTTCGTGCCTACATTTGAATTATTTTGGACAGGCGGCACCGCGGATATGTTTTGCGTTTGAAAAGCAGTAGGATTTAAACCTCGGGGGTTAGGATAAGTTACGGCGCCTACTTGTTGAAAAATCTGATTGGACGCTAGTTGGGAACCTAGACCTGAAAAGAAATAAGAAAATGAAACATGTATATCAATCATAGTAACCATAACAATAGCTAGTATTTCAATTTTGCTGTATAATTAATGGTAAATTCCCAATTAATGAACGAACCCTTTGATAGTATGTACCTCGGTGCTGTACATATTTCTAAATGTTCTTAAGAATCGCCGGTGTAGTGAAACAATTGGTTTTTAACTCTTTCAAAAGGAAAAGAATTGGTCATCAAATATAGTGAACACATGTTTGCAACTGTATCATCCACACCTCTAATTTTAGTATCGTTATGAAGAGAAAAGTGGGAAATTTATTATGTATGAGGCCTGTACGCAGATGGCACCGGTGTCGAGCTATTCACAACGCAAATTTTTGTCAAAATTAAATTCTCCTTCAAATTATTTTTGGCATGCCACGATATACATATTACAATTACTAATTCCAAACAAATATATAGAATAAATGAAGTAAGTGTATTCTGAAATTGTCCAGTGCACCAAATAATCTTGATATTGATGAACAAAACAAAATAACAATACATAATATACACAACCTAATGAGTAACTCTCTCTTAAATCAATCCTTTAGAATGAAAAATTTAATATTTTACATTGTATCTTTTTGGACCATAATATATAGTGCATTTTTTTCAAACTGACTGGAAATTCACCCAATGATACATAAAACTGGAAAAACCAAAATGGGATTCTTACATTCTGATAATCTTTTTTTTATGCAACAAATTTTTAAATTTATACAAGGCCTTCATAAATGATTCATACATCAAGTAGGCTGTAGACGTCAAAATTCTCGATTCAACTATTGTGAACTCAAGAGATATATCGTACGGAGGTGGAGTTTCGAGGAATATAAAAAACTTGTTAAAGGCGAACCGCACCGGTTTATACGCGTGCCGAGTGGACAGTATCCAGAAAATTTAAGGTTTCAGTAAAAGACGTGCTCGATTCTGCTAATAACAGTTTCGATTTATGCAGTGCTATTGAATGTTGTTTTAGTAGTCTCAATTTGGGCGACATTTAACTTAAAGTATGATGTAAATTGCAAATCCGATCAAAATTATAACAAAACAATTATTCAAGAAGACGGGCCTGCATACATCTGACACCTGCATACTCGCCTGCACGCGTTCGACAGGTTTTTTATGTCCCTCGAGGCTCCACCTCCGTACGATATATCTCTTGAGTTCACAATACATGTAAATTTTGTTTTCCACAGGCACCATGATGCATCAATCATTTATGAAAATATGATATTCAATTTTAATGTCTTTATGACGTCCTTCTAAATCTTCATATTCTGTGATTGATCTTTTTTTGCTATAATGGCATATTTTTGCTCTTTGGAAGATTGAACTGGACAATTCATGACACATACTAACAAATGGAATGAATTTAACATTAAGTTTACCCATTACTATGTACTTTGTAAACTGATAGCTACATGGTAAAAGTTAAATTACTGCTTTTTGAAAAGACAACTTGATTTTACTGCCACAGTAAAAGATATTTATTAAAACTCTAACCTGCTGCCCCCATTGCATTATTGGCCATTTGTTGCAATCCAATGCCAATGTTCTGTTGCTGAAGCCCCATAGCGTTCTGAAACACTTGCTGTTGGTGTTGCTGTTGAAACTGCACCATTCCGGACGTATTAATATTATTTAGGGCACTTTGATTGATAATTTGTTGTTGCAATGGATTTGGTTGACTAACAATATTTGGAGAATTGTTGGTTCGACCCCAGGGTGGGTTTTTGTTACTGAACTGACCCAAGTTGCTCATATTGATAAAACCACTTTTCACCTCAAGTTGTTATTCAATCGGACTGGATTTTGCGGTTTTCACAAACATAAACAAAAGTTATATCAATTGTAAGGAGCCTTTATATTTAGAGCTTGTTTTGTAATCTGATACAATAACCTCACTTCTAACTGTATCAACTGTATCGGCATTTTATCAAACTATTTTCGCCGTTCCATTTTCACTTTTTCGACATTACTGAATAATGATAATGGCAAACAAGATGGTTTTAATAAATTGAGTACTCTGTCAGTGACTGTACTTGAATCTCGATCCGTATTTGTCAAGAAATTTCCTTTTAAAGATTCGCTTTATGATTGGTTAAAGTAAGCCGGGAATTTTAAAAGCATTGTGCTTTTGTACAAAATAGTCAGTCTTTGGTGAATGAAAACTGATGATTCATTTTAAACAAGATTCATAAATCCCAAACATGCACCTATCAGATTGAACCTTCAAAACACAAATTTGAAATTTGATATGAAAGTTCTTTATTAGGAAGGTGGATCAAGTAAGTACACTCTCAATAAAAATGAAAAACAATACATAATAAAAATGACAGAAATGTTCATTCGCCATTGGTCAGCAATAACTAATTTGAACTGATATTGAAAATATGCAAATTATTGTTTAAACTTTACTTTACCTACCATTTGGAAAGTGGAAATTTTCCAGCCTCTAGTTTTTTGTTAATGTGTTCTCAACAAATTAAAAATTAAAAATGTTCTCCAACTTCAAAATGAAGTTTATTTTAACTATGGTCCGTTTTTTTTAGAAGGAAGCATTGTGAAAGATAGGGACTTCAACGAACCAATAAGAGGTTA
The DNA here is from genome assembly GCA_963583935.1 of Diaperis boleti. Lineage (NCBI taxonomy): Eukaryota > Metazoa > Arthropoda > Insecta > Coleoptera > Tenebrionidae > Diaperis > Diaperis boleti. Next base: position 31,381,271 of record OY757242.1, on the reverse strand, counting down.
CCATTTTGTACCACGTGACGCGTCCGCTTTACACTCGCGCACGACAAACCAACACAACAACTAAACAGCTCGTGTGTTTGTGTCAATAAAATACGGTCTAAGAATTTCTAAACACATTTCGTTGGTTTTTATACATAGTACACATTTGGGAAAATTTCAGTTACATCTATATACTATATACATATAATATATTTAATTGTTTTTTTTTTTAATAAAAGAGATTGATAAAATTCACCAGTAGATTACTTTTTGTTTTCAAAAATTTCAGAGGTTCATTGATTATTTGCATTTTTTTTTCGACGCACACCAGTCCACTAGAGTAACCGACTTAAACCAGATTGGATCGTCTGAGTAAGAAATTGGCAAACTAGGGGCATATTATTTGGTTTTATATTATGGTTATTATATTGCCACCAAATCGCCGAGTGCCCCGAGTGTCATATACTGTTGCGATTATAGTTATCTTTTGATAGGGAAAATCACGATTATAAGTTTCTTGAACAGTTTTGATATCGGGTCTCCATAAATGAATCACACATCATGTTAACTGTGGAAAACAAAATTTACATGTAGTTTTGTAGTTAGATGGATATCTTTGAAGTTCAAAACCTACTGAACGTATGAATCATTTATGAAGACCTTGTACAAATATAGGTAGCAGCGAGATTAGCGAGCTGATACATATGAAGAAGGAGATCGCCGGCCTTGGGGAAATACCAAAGACGATTGTACAGTGTGTTATTGTAAATACATACCTGTAATATATTAAAACAATAATATCGGCGAGTAGACAAAATTACTTATACCCATTACAAAATAAAATAAATTTCCGACACAATTAAAAACGTCGATTAGAAAGGGGGCATGCAACTGCCCCCAACCCCCCGCCACCCGGATAACGAGCGAAGTACTATTTTGTATGGTTTTTATTAAAATTAAAACTACAATTTTCATGGTATGAAAGGGAAATTGCCTCCCCCCATAACTGTTTTCAAAATTTTTATTTAGCCACTGAGCCTAAAAATACATATTTTCCAAAGCCAACTTCATGGAAAATCATATATAATCACCGTGTATATAGTGCAGTTATTAAACGAACTCCTGGAAGTCCAAGAAACTCCGTGCGCCCATTATATGAAATGCCGCTCCAAATCATAACCTCCACCAAAATGTACCTTCACATGGTCATCTATAAACATTGACACATCTATCTAATTAGTAAATGGTAAGTCTGAACTCGCCAGATACCCAGATAGTAGACCTTTGATCCAATTTTTCAACATCTGTTTCGAATAGGTTCGTTCTATCATGGTTCTATCAAATTGTAATCTGGCAACTCAATGTTCTCTGACGAGAAGGAAGGCACGAGGAGGAACTTGCATATGCGAATAATATTATCTTCTACATGGCAAATCCTTATTGCTTGTACCGCAATTCTTTCATTACGGGCATTCAGGGGTTAAGACTGAAGTAAATAGGTATAATGTTTGTAGTGCAGTGTCTTGTCCAGAGTGCAGACAAAAACAAAGTCGTAAGTGGTTGTCTTTTTTAGAAATAACTCTTCTACGGCTCTTCTACGATTTGGTCTTCTATCATATTCACCAGTGTCTTTAAAAGTTTAAAACGTTGCAGTACTCTTTTTATTGAAGATTATGGCGTATTTAGTATTAATGAATTTTCGACATCTTGTATGAGGTGTAATGTTATCACTCAGTCGGCTTCCTCGTCAGATAAATTGTCAGAGAAACGATTTATAGCTTGGATATTGTTTAACTGATGTTCATTCGATAAACTTTTATCTGTGAAATTTATTCGCAATATCAAAAACAGCAATAAACCTGGAACTTCTTTCATTATCGTTTACTATCCGAAAAGACATTTTTTAACTAAAATTAATATTATTAAATCATTTACGTAATTGTTGTGCGTAGTGTATTTAGAATTCGGATAAAAAGTTTTTTGTGGCTGAGATATTGATGGTTTTAAGCGAGGTTTACCTAAAAGTACGGTAGAATTAATAATTATTAAGTTGTTTGAGTTGAGTTTAATTGTCGTTGCATTACTTACAACTAGTTCTTGAATAATCGATCATTCAACGTAAAAGCGCTTGTGCTGTTGTGGGCAACTGCAGAAATTTGGCAAGTTCCCGCCTCAAATTTTAATGTCAGTATCAGTGTAAACTTCACTCAAATTAATTTAATGCAAATTGTATTTTATGTATTTCAATAATTAAATTTAAATTTTAACCGCTATTATAAAACTGATAAAATAGTGTTAGCGGAAGTCAATAAACTTTGGAGTTACGGATGCTACATTGACTAACGCAGTAATTCCGTCAACATGGCCTTCTTCGTTCTTTTTCGTCGAGTGGCTTCTCTCTCGTCGTCGTGTAGCAAAAGCGCATTCGGTATCCAGCCTACTGTAGGTCCGCTTTTGTCGTCTTCGGTTCTTGTAAGAAATTTGTGCGAGAAAATGGGTCTCCCAAGAGTATTTTTCGACATGACTGCCGACAATCAGCCCCTGGGCCGGATTGTGATCGAGGTAAGTGCGAAAAGCACGTTTTTACATGGTTATAAATAGTGATTTAGGCGGCGTTTTGACATCCACCATGCTTGTTTGCAAGTCACCGGTGCCGGTTACCGGTAATCCTTTTCCTTGTGGGAAAATTCCACTCCCTGACCTTCACCTTTGCATCTATCTTGTACAGATAAGCAGTTTTCTGCATTTTCCTAGTTTTTGTTTTATTCGTTAATCTAGAACCGCGTGTTACCACCAGCAAGGCGTATATTGTGGCGTCCCCTCTCCCGGATATTTGTTAAAACATTGGTGTCTGATTTTGGACCATTATCCATAGCTATTCAGCTGTACGACACCACCAAAATTGGATATAAGAATAATAGATTCAATGGAACTGCTAAAATAGTGGAGGCGGAATTGCCCCATCGCTTCTAATTTGGAATTTTCTAAAAATTCCATCGTCCAAATTGATTAGCTCCTGGAATTCCAGCAATTATCTTGTTAAATTTTTTATGCTCTATGTGCGTTATTTCCATTTGATCAAATAAACCTGCAAGAACTCGACATACTTCATGGTGTAATAATTATGAATCATCTTATTTGCCGTAATAAAATTGACTATACGCCCTGGTATAATGGATGATGTTTAGTTTTATCAAATTCAAGCTACTTTTTTTTACTTATAGCCCAATATAAGATCGTCCTTATGAATGAACGCAACAATGTTCTGTAAATTACGTTCCCCCAAAAGTCGGAACTTTCGTAAAACATTCAACAACCTACGAGTACAATAAACGTCACTTTCCACCTAGGCAATAGTTTCTTTTGTTCCTTCCAGTGAGTCACTTTTTATATAAGAATGAAACAGAAGTTATATTGTTTCTTATATGGAAAGTCAACCAAGTTCCACAATTTTCATTGAAACATTTTGCCAGAATTTATTACTATGAACTTTCAGTATTTAATATACAGAGTGTCCGATAATTCAGAGGACGATTCCTCAGGTATTTTTAAAATAAAAGTTGATATAAACATGGGTCCGCAAGGCTTTCAGCTTTGAGATACAGGGTGTTAATCACATACTAGCCTACTTGATCCTTGACCTGTAGGTAGCGCCCTCTACAATTAAGGGCCAAACTAAGATCAAATTTGAATTTCTCGTGTTAAAAAAACCAAAGTACCAAATTATTTAGAAAAAATAAATCTAATAATAAAATGAAGGCCTTGCGGACCACTGTTTATATGAACTTCTTATCTTAAAAATAAATGAGGAATAGTCCTCTGAACTATCGTGACTTATTAAAAAACAGCCTGTATATTTTTTGAGCTGTTTAATAATAATGAAATAATTTAATGACATTCGAAGTTAACAGACTTATATGAGATCAGGGAACTGTCGATGTATTTAGTAAAAATATACTAATTTACATATTAATTTATTTGCTTTCCTTTATATTAAAATAATAACGATTGTTTGCTTGTTACGTTGTTGAAATATTAGTTAAGTTTGAGGTAACGTATAATACACAATAACAACATGTACATGATTGTACTTTCTGTCCCATATTTATTTTTTCTAATACATATAGCTATATAACATAATAAAATTATACTACTTAAAAGGGAATTTTGTAAAGGTAAACAAGTTTAATAAAGTGTATTTTAAAGGAGTTAAATCATATTCTAAAGAACGTTCCCTCTAAATATAAAAATCGGTAAAAAATCATAACACCTTAGACAACGATATGAAATTATGTAATCACGAAATGGAACTGCAACCTAGTGGTAATATTTTTTCTTGTTAATTTTGATCAATTGGAATTTGATAATGCTTATTGACTTTATTCGTTTAACATTGAAGATCAAATTCAAAAATAGATAAAAAAAAATTGCCGTCAATGGTATTGTATCTTATACGCATACCACAATCATGTTGAATTTATGGGACTTAAGTAAAAATAATCAGTCACTGTTGAAATAAGCGTAACATTATGCAGTGCGATAAATTGATTTTTTATCTGGAAGGCTGACATGTTAAAAATACATATCGTTGATAATGACAACATTAATCCAAAAATCATTTGATTGACTTCGGCGTCCTTCGCGAATTACCAGCCTGGTGGATAAAATGATAATTAATCACATTGCATTTGAAGATTTTTTCACAACTTCGTCCTACGTATTGATATGTATTGATGTTTGAAAATGTGATTGTAGCTTCGAAGTGACGTGGTGCCTAAAACCGCCGAGAACTTCCGTGCTCTGTGCACTGGGGAGCGGGGATTCGGATACAAGGGCTCCACATTCCACCGTGTCATCCCTAACTTTATGTGCCAAGGAGGTGACTTCACCAATCACAACGGGACCGGGGGCAAGTCAATCTATGGCAACAAGTTTGCCGATGAAAACTTCACCCTGAAGCACACTGGTTTTGGTGTGTTGTCTATGGCAAACGCCGGTCCAGACACTAATGGATCCCAGTTCTTCATTACCACTGTAAAAACTTCCTGGTTGGACAACAGACATGTTGTATTCGGTGTTGTTGTCGAGGGCATGGACGTTGTAAAGAAAATAGAAGCATTTGGCTCCCAATCCGGAAAAACGTCGAAAAAAGTTGTCGTAGCCGATTGCGGCCAATTGTAGATTTTTAAATCGGTTAATCTTTTAATATTACATACCTTTAAGTTTACAGATACACCTATATTTGATGTTTCTTTTAATTGATATTTTCATGTTTAAAATTTGCTGATGTCCTTATCATTCCATCTAGATCGGTGTATCGTGTATTTAAAAAAGAAATCGTTTCCAGTAGGACTTGTGATCAATTTGTCAGTTGTTTGCCACTAACTAGGTTTAGTGTATGTCTGCATTTATAATATTTCTACTTCAGATCTGCATTGGATGAAATGTAACAATGAATAAACCAATTAAACATGTATATTTTTATTTTCCCCATTAGCATTGTTTTACAAAGTACATCATAAAATATACAGCATCACATAATTATTGTTCAAGACTTAAATTTGATAAAGACAGGGATTCTCGCTGATAGACCTGGACTTTGTATGATAATTGGTGATTATGAATAAGATGTTCCACTTGGTCCCAGTTGAAGTAACAAATTTTTTGTGTAGACAATTCCTGTCTTGTTTTTAATAATGTACATGATTGTTTTGTTATCAGGCTGTTGCGTTTAGTGTTATCGTCTACAATTTCAAGTTGAAACATGTAGTCGTCATAAAATGGTCCTATTATCTGGACAGCCCAATGAAAACTATTATTTCTTTGTGCAAAATGTAGACGAAATAAGTTTTTTGAAAATTTCAGGATATAACATTTTGAAACATTTTGATCGTTGGTGATGGTTTCTGTTACTATAGAGGAATCTAAAATCATATTACTGTGGGTTTTACATACATGCACCTTCACCTCCGCTCCAGTACCAGTCCATTTACATTCGACATATTCATGGACTGGACATTTGTGACTACCATGAAAGCAAAAGTCTAAGTGTATTTTGATCTGAGAAGGTTTTCCTATGAAAGAACAGCCATTTTTCTGAAATTTGCAAGGATAATATAAACAATTTGCAAGTTTTTCTAAATGAAATTCTTCGCTACCGCTTGCGTTGTTTCGGTATGGAAAGCTTTTATCTTTGCAATAACAACAAAGTATGTTTTTTGTCCGATCAGCATGTGAATAATATGAATATATGGGTGGCAAGGCATAATCCTTACAAAGAGAACAATTTAATATTGACAATAATGGTTCCTCAATTTTTACATCCACAGTTTCTTTCTGTTTATCAAAATCTTCAAAAATAATTTTCCCTGAAACAACCAATGAAACATTGTCACGATTCCTCAAAGAGTCTAAATAAATTTCCACAACCTTCTTATTTTCAATCGCTGTAACTACACATTCAATGATGACACTTCGGTTGCTGGCTTTAAACTTAAGTATACAAGAAAATTCTTTGAATTCGACATCATGTTTAAAATTATAAATTGAAAATTCCATTAATTTGTTAATTGAATAAAATTTTTCTTCAACAATTAGTAGAAAAGAACGATACTTTATTAAACTTTCCCGTTTATAGGAAAGAGTTAAGTCCAACTGAATTTCAGCATCTTTCAGTATTAAATCTGAGTGTTTGTTTTCACAGTGATAGACACTATTTGTTTGGGGGCCTTCCCATCTACATCCTGTAAAATGATTGGTTGGGCATTTGTTAATTTGTGAAACACATTGTTTTTCATGGTAACACATATCCTTCGGAAGAAAATGTTCAAGGCATCCTTCATTTTTATAACGACAAGGAAATTTAATAAACTGTGCCAAAGCTTCATAAACATAATTTTGTGCACAACTGTCTTCAGCAATACCTTCCGAACAACGACCACAAATGTTTTTCTTGTCCCCAGAAATCCAAATTGGAAAATACGACAGGCAGTTTTTACAGGAATCACATTTTAATTTTAGAAATGCATCATTTGTCATAAACGACATATAATCCATATTAAAACCTGAAAAACAATATTTGAATTATTTATTAGAATGATTTATTTTTTGCGTAATTACACTAAAGTGCTGTTGCACTTCCTTTCAGTTATTGTTGGTACAAAGTTTTGTTTTTCTTTTACCTTGAATTATATGCATTTGTGAAAAGCGGTTAACGATTAACCTTGTATGTTCTTGTGTTTGATTCGGTGGAGATAAAAAAGATAAAAAGTTATGTATGATGTGGTTATGGTTATGCAATCAGTAATACTTATGGGAATTATAATTCTGTACCATTATGATAAATGTTGATATGTCCAAATTTCCAAATTTTACACGAAGCTAAGTTAAAGTTTTGAAATCTCATAAACACACGTGCTAGTTTATTTGGGACTAAATTTATCTAACCGCCTTATTATTATTATAATTATTATCGGAGACATAAGATTTTGCTAACTTGTTCTGAATGTTCTAACTGTATAACTATGAAAATTTCCTTAATAATAATTTAGTAGTACGTGGACGAAAATCAGCATCCATAACACTGAAACAAAATGTGGTAGGTAAATGGTTGTTTGTCGACACAGAATGAGTTTTCATAAATGGTGCTTTGTGCCTGGGTGTACTACCAGAAATAGTCCCAATAAAATTATTATTTGTGTAATTTAGCAAGAAAAAAGAAGTGGTTTGCGGCTGCCAGAAGAAGACTGCAAGATGTATCCCTCAAAACAATCTTCTTTTGTTGTGAAGATCATTTCAATGTGAGGTTTAAAAATTTATTTATGACAATGAGAAACGTAACAATAAATTTTAACAGCGGGAAGAAAATTATATGGAGTATCGATTCAGTAAAGTGGCGGCCCGAATGAAGCCAAATGTGGTTGCTCGTATTTTTTCTTGTCAAACAAATGGAAAAATAGCTCATCCCCGCCAAAGTAGTCAAAAAAGAGCAAAAATCTATGAATGTGGTAGCTATTCTATATAGCTATTTATAAACGCAATCATTTTTCTGATCGCGCAAAATTCACTATAATGTGATTTTATAGGGCAAATATAATTTGTGGATTCCATTATTTGTATAACTTCCTCTAAAAAACCAGCTGTGTCTGGGACAGTTAATGGTGTTTTTTTACCTGTTTTCCTATGTTTTTGCCTTAATAAATTAAGACCCTACTTGCGACAAAACAGTTTTTTTTTTTTTTTTACCAGTAGCAAACAACTTGTGTAAGCGCAGGTCTTTCCGATCTTTGATGCAACCACATGTTTACATCCCCTAAGGCTGCTAAGCAACTATACTCGAGCCGCTGAAAAGGGAGAGCTATTACGTGAAAGCGGCGTGATGTAGGCGGGGTTAAATCATCGCAAACCGAAATCAAGTTTACACCCAATGATACTTTCGCGCGCATCTAAACTGCAAATCTTCAGTTCTCAGTAATTGTAGACAATTGTAGACATTCATGAAAGGGAGACTTGGATGCTTATGTCTTTGCTGCACTCTAGAGTACAACGGGTCATTCCCATCCCACTTTTCTAATACCTTATAGCAAGCGATCACGTGGCGATCACGCGTCTTTACAACTCCATCTCTTCAGCGGCTCGAGTATAAGGCACAATATTTTCTTTATTGTTTGGGATTCTTCGTCTGGTGGCAGTAACAAAGTACGGTTTCTAACTCACTTTGTGTTCTGGACAAATTATGAGCTTAACTGTGCAATTATTACCTATCCTCTTTACTTGAGCCTAACCAATAGCAGCATCTAGTGATAACACCCCTTTACATTAACGCCACTTTTTGAATTTGAACATGAAATGAAATGTCAATGACGTCACCAAACGTCAAATTTGAAAGTTTGAAACAAACCGCGAACTTTAAAGTTTGGCCAGTGATCGTCAGACAATGAAAAAAAAAGTAGAACCCTACGTTGCGTTATTTTTTTGACAAGACAAGCAATGGCGGGACATTCAAACTTACCCAAACGAAACAAATCCTAGATTCTTGGATACATGGCGAGAGCTAATCAGGAGTGGAGCGTAAATTGATAACACAAAAATTATGGTTTTAAATGTTTATTTAGTTTTAGTAATTTTGTGCATTTGAGTTTCGTGATCTCGTACTGTGGTTAACAATTTCTAGTGGCTTCGTATTAAGTTGGTGACAATGCAATTTGATGATTTTAACAATAATGATTCGAGTAATAAATTACAAGTGACAATTTCCAATGATTTCAATTAACAATTTATTTAGTTCTTCAGAAAAATAGTAAACAAAATACAATTTAACAATTCTGGACACCATGATGAGTGAGGTTAAGTCAGCTAATTTTATTCCACCTTGAGCTTTTACAGTTTAAAAACAAGAATATTTAAACGCGTGGAATTATTTAAGTTGGGGTACATCTGAGTCGGAGATTGATGAACCACATGTAGATCAGATGGAAAGACAAGCGAAGTTAATAAGACAACTGTCTGTAAGTGAGGCAAGAATGTAGAGAGTTCATACTATAGTGGAAAAAGCTTACACATCCAAACGGAGCAGGAAAAATGAATTTGTTACTGAATTGTCCTAGTCATGCTTAGTTTCCTGTCTTTCTTTAAGGCTTGTCCAAACCAAGTCCAAGTTAGCAAAACTTATCTCGGGGACTATTCTTTTGGTTGTTAATTATTTTAAGTATATGTGAAGCAAGCAATTTATTAGTAGCCCAAAAGCCACGCTGCAAACTCCCACCTAAGTTTGGCTCAGAAGTTAACAGTTAACAACACGACCCCCGTTTGACAATAAATGACCCCAGAGAGCAGGTTCGCACGATTGGGACCGTATAAAATCTCGAAAATAGTATTGGAACAAGAACTACAAAAATGAATGCTATTTGGTCTATCTGTTGATTCGAAACATATATGGACAAACAATAAAATAAAACTTTTTCTTTGGAAGCCATTTTGAAACGATTGCGACGGGACATCTAGCGGACGCCAACGCAGCGAGGCGCAACTAAGCTACAAACATGCACAAAGCAAAAACACTAGATACCGAAATTTGGCTTCCCGGGGTCTCAAATAGCTAGATGTCGGTTACATGCGAACGACGGAATCGGATATCGCAAGGGGGCGCAACACAACATAAAAAGATAAGACACTTTTCAGAACCCCAACATTCGGCGTAGTGCTATGCCGCTATTTGCCCTTTTGTATTCAGTTCTTACTCATTAATTCTTAATTCAGGTCAACAGAGACAAAATAGCTTTTCTAGGCGAAAAATGTGATTTTACAGCCTGTTTTGGAGCCGTAAATTTTTACTTTTTTGTACGCATCTGTCAAACTACTTTTTTGGGACTGATCTGTCAGAAACTAAAACTTTTGATACTTTTCAAGAAATCTGTCGTTTGCTCTTGAGATTTAACCGAAGGATTTAACATCAGCTGTTTTAGGTCGCTGGCTGCTGTCGAAAATCAGCTGATTTTTAACCGTCTTTGTCATTGTGATGGGGTCATCTGTGATTGTTATAGTCATGTGTACTGCGGCTTTGTGTCATACAATATTGGCGATCCGTGTAATTTGTGTTGCTATTTACACCGGCGGTCATTTCTACACATTTTAGAAAGTGATTTACCATTAAGTTAATACTAAATTAATGACATTGTAGATCATGTATTTAAAACTGTCCTCATTACTTAATTACATCCAACTAAAACTACCTAGTTGTTCAATGTGGGAAAACAAAAAGAGGAAATCGAATAACAGGTTGGAAAATACTTTTCAGTTAATTGAAGGTGCTACTATAAATTATTTATCGTAGGATCAAAATGTCACTCAGTGTGTACCTTGAAAAAACAAGTCTGGACCACAATGTTAAAACATTTTTTTTCCATTCAAAACACATAACATCTAAGCCAACTTCATATGGGAATGAAATGGAACCAGTGGCCTTCAACACCACCAAAAAAACAGCCCCACTTACAACATAAAAAAATGGGAATTGTAATGACATCTTTATCCATGGCTAGCATACTGTCCTGATGGTGTTATATTTTATGATGGAAAGCCACAAAGGTTGTTGGAGATAAAATGTGCTTATTTGGGTAAATGTAAATAACGACAGTAATCGATATTAACTTTTTATTGTAGGAAAAACAAAGTCCTCAGGCAAAGTCATATCTTCGTTGCCATATCGAAAAGATTGCGGTCTCAAAGAAAATCATGACCGTTAATTATAGTCAAATACAAATTTGCTTGGTTGTATTAAATTTTTATATTAATGCAAAAATACAAATTACTATTAATAATATGACAAAGAATACCAGTTGTTTTGTGAGTGGAGAGTACTAAGACTTTAAAATTCTACTTTAAAGTACTACGACGTTAATGTTCCACTTTTTGTATCATAAATAATCTGAAAAATGTCATTTTAGATACCAGCATGAACTCCACTTTTACCAATTTTACAGATATGTACAAAAGATGTTGTGTGCCTCACCTTTATAAGGACACGACTGAAGTGGCTGAAGTTAAGGGACAGGGGGAGCTGCCTTGGGAGAGCCCCCCCTAGGGGCAGGTGGGCGTAGCTACCATCTGAGGGGCCGTAATACCTACTACACTAGTCGTTTTATTCTCATGCGTCCCCACTAATTATAGTAATCATGTCTTAAAAAAATTATATGACCAAATTTTTGAGTTTATTTGTGATCATCGCCTAAAAAACGTCGTGTGCACCTCGGCCAAAAGTGCTTTTTTGCAGTGCAACAGCAGATGCGTCCAAAAAAGCAAACTCTTATGGCCTAGGTACACAAATTACTATTAAGTGACCGCAAGCTGCTGTCGGCCTGATACCGAAAGACAGTTATTCAATGATTTATCCAGGTTTGAATATCAGTACTGGATATTATTTAAACAAGACGTAACAACAAAGGGGCGACTAATAGCTTTCCACCCTGGCGGCCATTATATTAGTGACGCTGACAAAGGGTGGCCGGACAACGGTAAAAATTTAAAAGCCTTTATCTAGGAGTTTCTAGTATGCACGTGGAAGAAACGCCGGCCAATTTCAGGGAAATCTCATTATGTTGAGTATGACAAAAAAAAAATAGATAGAATAAAAAGGTTATCTGTACATACGTCGGCCGTCACCGCACACGCGATTGTTAATTTAAGTTGCACCGACCCTTCTGGTAACGTGAAATTTCGACAATGCAATTTAAACATAGAGCACATCCAACTTTAAAAACAGGAGAACTCATAGTGGAATAAAATCAGATAAAAACAAAAAATTAAGCGTTAGTTACTTCTGGTTACTTCTAACGTTAAAGTCTGCATGAATGTAATGGCCGCCGATCGTCCTTCCACCTTCTAGAAGGGACGCCAACCGTTTTTTTTAACCATGCCAGCTTCAGCGCTTTACCACTGCAGGATGTTGCAACTTCAGAGTCGTTGCCCAACGTGCAGGTCTATTTTGGGGATATCTCAATCTCCATAGCGTTCTCTTAATATTTGTTTTATAACATAATTGTTATTTAAAAGAAAACTAATTGACGGTGCACGCAAACTTCTACAAAATATGCACTTACTGGTTTGTGATTGTGGCTGATTTACATCATTCCACGTTGCCAAAAAGTCTGACAGCATTGCAACATTTACAGTGGGCAAATTATGAGAATTAGCTCTTTGAAACCCTTCTTCAACAGTAGGTAGGCCAAGCATAGCTAGAACGCGACAAGTTGAAGAAGCTATTTTACAAACCGTTGAAGATAACCCTAACGTCAGTATTCTAGCAATTGGACGAAATTTAAATGTAACCTACAGCCTCATTCAGCGTGTTTTAAAATCAGAAGCTTATCACCCTTTCCATTACAGAAACGTACACGCTCTATGTGAAGACGATTTCCCTCTTCGTGTCAACTTTTGCCGTTGGCTGCTGGATGTCATCAACATGAATCCAAATTTTCAAAATCAAATCTTGTGGACCGATGAATCTACCTTCACTCGTGATGGAATATTTAATATGCATAATCTATATATTAATACGTAAAGAGAAAACTTTTCACCCCTTTTTAAGCATATTGCGCGCACAGAGGACTGTGAGATTTGGCATAGTTAAAGTTTATATGGAGAAGAAGTGCAGAAAGCTAAAATTTATATTTAATATGTGTTACAAATACATTAAATTAATACAAGGTGTTACAAAACTGCCGCTTTATGAAAATATAGTTCGAGTTTTTATTAAACGTAAAAAAATCAAGACACTTACCGCGGCTGCTGGCACCAACTTACCCTCGTATTGATCCTCGTTAAAGGGTTTAGAGTGTACTCATTCCGATTACGGAGCCTCGGATGAGTTTTCCTTGAATTTAATTAATTGACGTTTATCATTTGACAACCAATGCATTATTCCAAAGTCAACTAGATCAAAATAATTTTGTAATTCTTGATCGATACGATTGTGTAAAAAGTCATCGAGTAATGTGAATAGACGATTAATGTAAACAGTAAAGTAAAAGAACGGATATACGTTTAGCCAACTGCGATCACGAATTTTGTTGTTCACTCGTTATGTGTTTATTTAAAAAAGTCATCAAGTCGCCTATGAATTTGACATAACATTTTAACGTACGTCTGTTGCCAAATTAATAATGTAGTGTGTATTGCTGGTTGCAGACTTTCAACTTGTAGATGAAGTAATAAATCACATGCGTTTTTCAATTCGTCTAAGTTATACCGTGCACCTGAAATTTTAACAGACAACTCGCCGGGAAAAAGTGTTTACAGTGTCATAGCTGGATATTTTTTTCATTACCGCCACCGGAAAATTACCCCCAGCCGCCGAACTTGTGACGCCCGACCACGCTCTCTTACTGAAAAAAAAAACTTTCGGGTATCGAACCGGAATGGTTTTTACATCATGCTGACTCGTGAAAAAGCGCGCTCCGGACGCCGCCATTCCGGATCCGATACGATGCCCGGAGCCGATTTCACTCCGGAGGGAAGATAACGCAATGATAAGACCCTCACTCCTCTGCATTGCGACAAGTCCTGGGCATCAGCCTACGTCATCATCACCCCTCCAGCAGGTCTATAAAAGAGGCTGCGCTCCCTTAGAACAACAGTGAAGTGTCGTGCCCGCTTTAGTGAAGACCAACCCAGAAGGACGCCGCCCAGGAAGAAGAAGCTGACTAACTAGCTTCCATAATCAACTATCCCGGTTTTTTACTGGTCTCCGGGAAGGTTGGGTCCACGCGGAGGGATCTCACGGTTCCACGCTGTCTAAGCTTCCGGTTCAACCAGACCGACGTGTTTTTCTACTGGCTAGCCCGGATTAACCCCGAACTCCCCGTCCCATCCCGCGAGTCAGCAAGACGAATCCCGGGAAACGCCAATAACAGTATACTACAGGATCCTCCGTAACTCTTGTCATTAATCGCCCGCGTTCCGAAACTTAATTATAACAGAGTCGCCGTATATAGGCGGCTGGCACACCAATGTCTACAGGGTGATCCGTAGCTTTTGTCATCGACCTCTCGGGTACCGAAACTTATTATAACCGAACCGCCATATACAGGGGGCGGGCACACCGACGTATACAGGGTGCATCCTAACTTATGCCACCGACCGCACGGGTTCCGAAACTTGTAATAGCCGAATCACCATATACAGGGGGCGGGTGCATCGGCGTCTACAGGGTGCATCATAACTTTTGTCACCGACCGCTCGGGTTCCGAAACTAACCGAACCAGCGTATACAGGAAGAGGGTATTACATCAAAGTCTATAGGGTGATCCGTAACTTTTGTCACCGGCCTCTTACAGACCGAAACGTTTAGATTCTGAACCGCCGTATATAGAAGACAATTTGACAGAGGCATACAGGGTGAATCTCCCGTGCCGTCACCGAGTTACCACCGACCGAACCGCTAAGCCTTGTAAAATATATTGTAAATAGTTGTAAATAGGGTGAACATTAAACTAATATACCAAATCGACTTTATTTTTCCCTCCCGCCAAACTAGACAGTTGACCCCTGGAGTTTCGTACTCCGATTTTTAGCTACCCATGGAACATACCACGTAAAAAAAACTGGCGCTCGAGGCAACCGCCGCCGTAAACAAGCGTCACAGAGTGTTATGGAAGTCCTAGCAGAAAATTTAACCACAAGTAGAACTCGTTCTTCATTTTTTCGCAAACGCTTCCTACGGACTTAAAATTAAGAATAGTTTGACCCCTAAAACCAATGCTCGCCTATGGACCCACGTTCATGATTGTGAGGAATGTACAAAATCTTTACAGGATAAACGAATCGAAATAAAAACTGTTTAAATGGAAACATGTAACGAGTGAGCAACAAAATTCGTGATCGCAGTTGGCTAAACGTATATCGGTTCTTTTACTTTACTGTTTACAATTCATATTACTCGATGACTTTTTACACAATCGTATCGATCAAGAATCGACTCAAAATTTTGGATTCAGAGGCTCCTACGATCACGAATTTTGTTGCTCACTCGTTACTAACCTACCATAATATGCATAATATTGAAGTAGGTTCGTATGTAATAAAAAACTCTCTAACTTACATCAGGGATAATCCTTGTTGGTGTACGTGCGGTAAACGATAAATGTTGACACACCGACACTTCGAATACACTTCGAAGCACATCTTCGAATACTTCAAAATTTCAGGTTCAATTTCCAAAATGCGATTACATCTGGGACGTCCGAAATCTGGAGTTGGAGAAGAAAATTTGCCATAATCAACGTCGCACTGTGCTCTGACAAAAGGACCTGACGTTGGAATTTCGGGATTTGAAAAACGTTCCATGCACAGATAAGCGGCGGTCTTAACATTACCCCGTACTGCAAAATTCGAACGTTCTCTTCGCCTCGTTCAACGTAACCCGTCATCTTTAAATACAGCCACGGACGGCGATAGTATTGCGAGACTAGTAATATTTGATGTTTGTTGATTTTTATTACAATTTGTGAAATCAATGCAACAATTTCCAATGCATAGGGTCACTGGGGGAAGGGGGTCATCACTAGAAAATTCTACCTCACGAAGCAATGTTTGGGAATTCAACACTATTATTATAATAGAACTGCAATACAGCAATATCTCCCTGAAAACGGAGAAGAAAAACTCAAAAACAGTCGGCAAAATTGAAATCAAGTTCTGGGAATAAGGGAATGTTAGGGATCGGTTTAAGAGCACAAAGGTCGCGGTTGACGCCCGAAGGTTACAATAATAAAACTGATTCCTTTCTGTGGTACTCAAACCATTGTGGGAAAAAGAACTGCGGATAGGGAAAGAAGTCAAGTACTTAAGACTAATATTAGATACCAAACTTAACTTTAAAGCCCAGCTACTAGGGCTGTAGGGGCATGGTGAGAAATAAGTGGCGATTAAAATCAGAAATTTTAATTACGATTGCTTAGTGAGCATGCAATCGAACAGACATCCCGGGAAGACAGGAAAGGGTCGATACTCTTAAACTGAGGAGTAACAATGAATCCATCTGGTGCGCGGATGGGTTCAATACAACAAAGAGCACTGAGGTAGAGGTGGCTGGAGAAGCACCAGGAGATGACATGAGCATTAACCTGGGTTCCTGGGCAACCGTGTTATAGAAATATTGAGGAGGGGCTGTACAAACAGGCGGATACACATTATGACCGACCGACAGTCAGGCAGCGCTAAAAGCTCTGGAAGGTCTCGAAGTATGCTCCAGAGTGGCGAAGGGAAGGCTCGAATCGCTAGTGAAACTGACAGAACACAATAGAGCGACTTTGTGGTGGGTGCCGGGACAAATTTATCGGGTAACGTTTTTCTGCATCCTCAGAATCAATGAATGTGGAATTCATAGGCGGGTTTTGATTTTAGGGGCCAAACTATTCTTAATTTTAACTCAGACAGGGAGCGTTTATAAAAAAAAAATGTTTCTTTTGGCGAGTTCTACTTGTCGTTAAATTTTTTGCTAGGACTTCCATAGCACCCTGTATATTAAGGGTGGGGTCCTTCCGTGTTATTCTTCCATAAGAGCTATGAGAACCAATGTAAAATAGTTTTATACATATAAATGATTCATAGATTAATTTGCAATAATGTGTCAAGTGACTTCACAATCATGTCTATAGGCTTGTCCGTACTTTGTGTTTTTGTGCGGGGTCTGGTCTATTCGACAAGACGAATCCCCGAGCTGAGGACTGAGTCTCAACAGATCGCAGCATGGAAACTGCTCTACCGAGTACAACACCCTGCCACTCTGCCACAGCATGTCTTTTATGCTGTGACCCTGTCAGGTACGTATGTCGTCTACAAACGATTCAGAGTTTCGACATCGAAATATAAATTACCTCGTCGAACTGTTCAGGACAGACCCTTCAATTTTATGCTCGGGTCGAGGGTTTTATGACTTCTATAATTATTTTGGTAGTCGGCAGGTACCTATGGACCGATGGGAAGAGCCTGTTAGGTTTACTCAACGAGGATGCGGTCTTTTAAAAAGGGATAAGTCGCTATCCTTGTCAGAAATGAGTTTCCTTGTCTGGGTGGCCATTCTTATTACGTACCTTTTCTTTGCTCGTCCCATGATTTTAACAAGTACAACGGATGATCACGTTTCTACCGCGACGTCAGTACAAATTGCAAACAACGGGTGTTTTTTTTTTTTAAATTTGGCGTCATAGTTGGCGCTGACTATGAGTTTATGTGAACAGGTCACAATTTTTTGCCTGGTGATATTTAGTAGGTTATGTGAATTTACAAAACATGCGGATGTAGAGTTCTAATTTTATCGAAGAGGTTCCACTGCACCCCGAACTGTCGCTTGATTAAATTAAAAGTGAGGTTACATATAGATTCAGATGTCAAAGTAATAATTGTCAGTTCGATGGCACGTTCACAGTTAAACATTCATGGCCACCTTCGACGACAAATTTTAAAAAACACCCGTTAGCTTTTATTCTCTAAATTTACCTTACTTTTTATGAAATTTTTCATTGCCCATCGATTAATTAATGTAATGGAAACATTGACAAAAATATTTTAAAAAATCTATGATCATCCACTTTCCAGAAAAAAAATTAAACAAGTCGGAAAGCAGGGAACGTTTATACCCTGAAATCACAAACACCATATATTTTTTTTAATAATTTTTGGAAAAATTATAAACCAGACACACTGTATATTTGTTCCCGCCGTCGTCATATTACCGCTTTGACTTTTAATGTTATAGTCAAATAAGTCTGCTATCTTTAAACTTAAAAATTGTATTTTGAAGTAAATAATGTGAATATAAACAAATGTAACAGGAGGGTGTAAAGAATAAATTTATCAATTGTTTGATATAAATATAAATTTAAAAATAGTATATTGTGCAACTAGTGCGGCAAGGTGCGAAAGCGAAGTTGAGCGTACGAACGAAGTGAGTGCGCTCATTCGCTTGAGGGGGCAATCGACAACGCCGCACGAGTTGGACATACTATTTTTTATTGCGAATGCGGAATAAATCCCAATATAAAATTGGACTCCAGGGGCAAATTGAGTTTTCAGTAGTTCGTTTATCTGAATTTGCGTGTGCAAAGAATAATTTGCGTGCGACAAGTAAACTTTGCGCACCCAAATTAATAAATAGGCAAACCGTTACTTTGCAACCGTAACCGAGGTTGCAAAGATACTGTTTGTCTACATGAGCAATAAAAAATAAGAAAACGTTGCTGTTATTGTTGCAAATTTGTTATTCCTCAAAAAAAAAATCCTTCAACGGAACACACATCTCCCCCTTTATGGTCAACCAACCACTCTGAATCACAGGGCCCGTTGCAAATAAATCCAGATAGGAAAATGGTGGATGAGTTGTTAGGTACTAGCCACTGTACGTACCGTACCCGGTATTACGTACGATGGGTGTGGAAAACGCAAGGTATATGTGGGGAAAGGTATTACCTGCTAGGAGTGTAGGAGAATTGCAGAGGCATAGACCGAATGCGCCGATTGATAATTATTTTAATAATGTCATAGTCCAGTTGCGCCAATTGCCTCTACGGGTGGTACTGATAAGTAGGTACATACTTGCCCTACTCTTTATAATCAACTAAGCAACTTCTGTTCATTTCTGTTCTGAATTAAAGAAGGTTCATTCAACGATTTTCTTGGGATCTTTGCTGATTGTTTGTAATGATGATAACTATACGTCTGGTAGACAAGCGAAGAATCGGTTTATCAAGGGAGAAATTTTTTAGGTTTTTGTATGCTTACCTAAGACAGTATTCTAATTTTCATCGGTGTAGAGCTTAGCTGTACAATTTTTATTCGCACATCTCCACTTTAACCCTTGTATCCTTGCCTTGTTAAACCATACGAACGAAATTTAAAATTTTCAAATATAATTAACTTTTTTCCTCTGTTACTCCACACAGATTCCATCATGGTTTCGTGATGAAAACAGAAATAAGTCAATACTGATTAGTTTTTCTTGTACAAGTCCTTATTTATCGAAAAGGAAAGGGAGGGGTAGCTTCCATCTTATCTGTGTAAAATTGTGTAGATAACGTCTTCTAACACATGTACCTTCTCAATCCTTTAATCCGGATGTCATTTACAAACCGGGGCACCCACACCCCGCTGTGAATCATTAGACCGATAGCCGGCGCAAGTGGACGGTCGGATTGATGACCCTTTCCGAGCATCTAGTTTAGTACAGGTCAAACTGGCGCTTTTGGTATATACCCATTGCAGCGCTTTGTTGTCTATGCTGTTCGTGAATAACGGAGTTCGTGTGAATAATGGAGTAAAAGAGGCAAAGAGAATGTTACAACCAGTGGTGTCAAGAGGTATTGCACAATTTTACCGTCGTGCACAAGAATACAAAGCTTTACGGCGCCGCGATTCCTTTACGGTATGTTTATGTCTCCGAGGGAGCATTTCGTCCACCCGTTAGTAGGTAATCTCTAATCAGTATAAAGAAGAATAATGTTAACACGCTTAAATTATGTAATTAAAGAAACAGATTCTTTATTTGTAACATTTATAACAACAATCTGTACATTGAACTATATACAACGATCAAAAACATCGAATAATATTTATCTCTAAATATTCATTATAACATTAAGTATTGAAAATATACTTACAATTTTTAGAATGTTGCTTCAAATTTTATTTGAAACTTGTGATACACATTAAAACTTTTAAGATTGTCTATACACAACATTAATATGGTCCAAAGTATCAACATATGATCTATTTACAAATTTCTAAGAAGTGACACTTTGCCCGCAAAGTGTCCACAAAAATGAAGTTGACTTATGACAAATTCTATTTCCTCTCGAATCAGACCGTCCAATAAATTAAGATTAGTATTTAAAGGCACATCAACATAACACATTAACTTTTTCTGCTAAATGAAAGTTTACCAGCACTAACTCATCTCTGTTTTCGAGAGAGAACATGTTTTTATGCATGCATGTCGGCACCAAATTTTTTTGTTGATAAAAGTAAAAATAAATTATCGAACAACGATTAATGTGCGTTTTATATTAATGACGACTTTTGGTGTAACATGATGATACTATGCAATTGTTAGTGGCCGTATTTTTATTACATTCGTTATGAACATCTATTTTCTTCTATTACAAGTTGTGGAATTGAATAATTAATTAGTGTATTTACCATATTAACACATAAATTCAAAGGGTGTGAGTGAGTCGGATCTGCCCCAATCAATCATTATGTTGTCAGTCATGAAAATATTGATTGAACATTTACTATTCCAAGTGTTTATCGTTTCGATGCTGAAAAATTGATGCAAAGTCCACATTGTTTTATTTACCAACTTAACGTGAAATCTCCAAATTATGTTAGCAATAATTACATAGAACACATCTTTTCTATTAGGACAAAACATTACACAAATACCTACAGGTCCAACGTTCTTGGAATAGCTACGTTTGGGGAGTATTTACGTTTCTATTTGCTTAACTCTTTGTTCAAGTATTTTTCTCTTTAGTACCAGAGCCTTTGGAGTGTGCTAGAGTAAGTTCCGGTCACTACGTTGCTGTTAGACAAACGTAGTGACTGGTAAAGTGGGGTGCAACAGTTCAGATTCAACTCAAAACTCAAACACAAACCGTACGTCGAGCATTTTAGTTGATGATCCTATTAGCTGCGCCATTATAATCTAACGGGTGTTCAATTGAAAATATATTTGGGGTAGGTCATGATGCCATAACTGCACTTTAGGTAATTTGGAATATATTGAATATTATTGAATATTTCATAATTTTAATTATAAAAATTATTCAGTGCACCTATATTGACCTGAAGTGCAGTTATAGCAAAAATAAATGTGCTTCATGGCCTCCTTCAACTATATTTTGAGTTGAACACCCTCTATTAAATCTTTTGTGTCTATATTACTGCACCTATGTTCAATCAGACTTCTGTACAACAAATTGACAGACTAGAACCTGGAAGCAAATTGATTCAGATGACATGGGACGTTTCTCGTTTCTTTCATGTAATTAGGTTTTAGATCTACGACCTCGATTTTCTAAATATTCCTAAAAATCTATCAAAAATGTTGCTAGAAGATAAATCGAATGATCAGAATAATAAACCCTGATACAGCAAAAACATTAATTTAATATCAGAAATGTTGTCTGTGTAAACTAGACTCGACCTAGCTCCCTACCCTGTCGGTACCACGTGCCCTTAACCAATAAGAACCATCCTCAAAAAATCATGTGAAGATAACGCCAGTTTAGGGTTCCATCGCTTCGCTGGAAATAGTATAGTCGGTATGAAATTTGAACGCAAAGTTCTACTGTATCAGCTGTTCACAAATAGGCATAAAATATCAGAAATTTACAAGCAATATTAACATATGCCTATTCAGCTGTATTAGACGTTTGATATCACAAAGACTAATGACATATTTATTATTGGTTTTATAGTCTCAACTTTTAAGACATGTATTCTGGTGCTCCTACATTTGTTTTATTGTTAACATCGTACTTAACACGGTGATACTCAGGTATGGGGGAGCTTCTGGTTCTCTGACTGATGATTGATGAATCTTTCTACGCCAATATGAATTTGCGCTCTTTCTACTTCAACAAAGTTGGGAATCGGCATTTAAAGTTAAAATTATAAGCCCACTTTACACAAATAAAATGTAAGTCTCCGCTTTTTCATGAGGTGTGCATATTTAATAGAAAACTAAATTAGTCAAAGGTGGTCGAAAAGCTGATTGTCGTAGTTTAATCGGATTAGTTATAAAATGTCAAATTTAATATTGACAACTTGACATTTCATAAAGAATTCTGTTAAACTACGATAAGTGGCTTTGCGTGCACGGCCACCTTTGATTAATTTAGTTTTTGATCTCTCTGTATTAAAAAGATTATTGAAAATGCTTTTTGCGCAAATATGTTTTCTTTAACAATTATGTATAATCTTGATATAGAACTAAAAACTGTATGTAAAAACAATCTAAAAACAAATTGTAATTTAGCAGGCCTCGTACCATTACCGTTCAAGACAGTGCCGACTAGTGTTATTATTATTATTAACAGTTAAGAGCTGCTATAATAAAAAACATGTGGTGTCTTTTTCACACCAATGTACCTTCAGGGTGTACAGGCGGACACATTACTCCATCTATCTATATACAAGGATATAATCCATTATCGGTATACTAAATGAGGAAAAATAAAATCAGAAGTGATATTTTATATCAAAGTAAACCATCGGACCATTGAGGAGCTTATTCTCAAAACTTACATATTCACCTAATGAGTTAACAGTTAAAGTCGGCTCTTCTTAAACCTTTCTTTATGTTGAAATATTCCGGTCTGAAACTAAACATTTCTCACTAAACAATATACATAGTTAAGAGTAATTTTTTCAGCTCTTCTGGTCCCTCCAATGGTAATTTATGGGAATCGTTGTTTTAATTAAAAAAAAAAAAACAAAGGTCTAATAAGTAATAAGTCTAATCTATCACCAGTAAAATTTTGTCACCCCTTTAAAAAGCCACTTTGTATTTTGTTGGTTTATACTTAAACCTGTCGTTTTCGCTTCTTCTTTTGTTCTTACCAATGCCAGCTCCATCTCTTTTTTGCTCGTGGAGATTAAGGCCAGATCATCGGCATAAGCTTTTATTTGGCTTGTGCTTTCTGCTTGTCCCTCCTTAATGTATGTGTTTCTGAGTACCCCTCCTTGTGCTACATTGAATAGCTTTGTCGATAGATCGCCACTTGCCTTACTCCTCTTTCCAGTTTCATGGTAGCGCCGTTCCCTGTCACTACCTCCGCCGTTGAGCCCTGCATGGTCATACTCACCAACCTAAGCTCATTTCTCTCATCTCTTATGTATTCAAAAACTTGTGGTAAGTCGATGAAAAGTATATGTAGGTCTATTCCATGTTCGTGGCTTTTTTCTATGGTCTGTGTTAGAAGGTGTATGGCATTTATCGTCGATCTTCCTCGTCTCAAGCCTTGTTGGCATAGCCCTATTGTCCTTTCTGTGTATTTGATAAGTCTGTTTCTTACTAATGTCGTCAGTAACTTGTATGGTGTGTTTAGTAGCCCTATAGTTTTCACAGTTTCACAGGCATCGTCCCCTTTTTTAAAGATTGGAGTTATTTGACCTTTCCTCCACTCATCTGGCATTCTTTCCTAATTCATTGTTTATTTATTCCTCAGTCGGTACTTCGTTTTCTTCATTTATCTTTTCCGTTATTATTTCTTCTCCATACTCTTCTGGTTCTTCTGTGTTCTTGTATGTGTGTCTTCCAGTCTCTCGTGCTTATTTGCTATTCGTATCACTTTCTTCCGTCCTTGTTGCTTGTCTCTATTTTTAGGAGTCGTTCTGTGATCCATCTTTCTTTTGTCTTTTTGTATAATGTCGTGGTTTCCTTTCTCACTTTTTAATATGCGTTTAATTCTTTTTCTTGTTATCGTGTTAGGCAGTTTCCTCTTGCTTGTTATTTTTCTAGTGTTTTGTGTTTACATTCTTCGTCGTGTTCCTTCTTTCTGTTTCTTGTCCTAGTATTTTTTCCGTCGTTCTATCATGGTGTTTTTTTATTTTTTCCATTTTTCTACTATTATTTCTTCATTGTTTTTTATTATTTCGGTGTTTTCTTTTGCTACTAGTAGTATGTGGTCGGTATCGGAATTAGCACCTTTGTGTGATCTTACGTCGTGGACTATCTTCATCAATTTTTTAACCATCAGAATATTGTCCAGTTGGTTCTCATTTATTCTCCCTGTTATCATTCAAGTTATTTTGTGTTTGAATTTCGTACTAACGATGTATTCGTTTCCAGAGCTAGATCGTATAATTTTGTGCCGTTATCGTTGGTTGCGTTGTGTATGGTTTCTCTTCCAGTCACATTTTGGTTGTAGTCTTCCTTTCCAAACTTCGCATTAAAGTTTCTTGCTATCATTAATGTGTCTGTTTTTTGTATGTTTTTTCTTCCTTTGTTTATTCTCTAGGTGCGTAGGCGTTTATTACTATGATTATTATATTGTGTTAGCTTGTTTGTTTTCTATTCTGATGTAAGAAAGTCTTTCGGTGATTGGCTTAAACTCGATTATTTTTCTCTTGAAGTTGTCGCCGAACATGAATGCTGTACCGTTTTTCCTTTGTTTGTTTTGTAGTAGGTATAATGTGAGTTTTTTCTTTTCTATTTTTCCCTTTCTTTTCCATCTTACTTCCTGGAGTGCTAATTTGTAGTTTCTCATTTCTTTGCCTATTTGTTGCATTTTACATAGGTAAACGTCCTGCTTGTGGGTTTGTTTGCTAGTTTTGTAGGATTCCCGTGTTACTTGTTTAATCATTTGAGCATTCTTTTTTCTTCATTTATTTCCTGCCCTCTATTTTTGTTTTTGTATTTCCCTTATTTCTTCCAGCTCAGTACATGTTCATTAATTTTTAATATAGTTTTGCTCTTCTTTCACAAATTTCCGTAATTCTTTTCTTTGTTCAATTATTTCTTGTTAATGTATGTTTGGGTTCCCTTCAGCTTATTCTTCCTCATGATCTATTTTTGTTTCTAGTTGGGTCGCCAAATCTGCAAAATTTTTCCATATCCATCTCCATGTCTAGTTGGACTTTATTTAAGGTTTGCGTTACCTTGTCTGTAAATTGTTTGTAATTTAGAAAAACAGAGCTCTGTAATTGGTCAATACTTATGAATAAAATATCCTCTAAATTTAACAATCACGTAGGTGTTCAGTTTTGAGATTAAGCTCCTCAATTACAGTTTTAGGAAATGTGGGCAAACATTAATTTATAGTACGATAGCTAGCAAAGTTTAAGAGAAAGAATTTTAAGATGTCTGGATTTTTGATATTTTTCCTTTTTTATCGAAGTTAGGTAGCGATAGAACAGGTCTGGCACCTGGGAGAAGCTGTCTCTCTCACGCAACCATCGAATTAGTTGCCGTACTCTTCTAACTCACGTATTCTCCCCGATACTAAAATTGATCTTATAAAATAATAAAATTTATATTATATTCTTTGACTGTCGAACTGTATCGTGTTAAAATTTCAGCTATACTAAAATGGTTTAAAAATTATTATTTTTTTAATTACTAAATTTACATCTGGCGTCATGTTAAAAACGACAAAATTGTTTGCCAACTATAAAATTATATTGCTAAAAGAATGAAAGGTCACAGCAAATTATGAAAAAACAAATTCTTTTCTTAAAATTATTTCAAGATTTACAATTTTTACCTGTACAAAGGGGATGCGCACAGGTAAATGCACCCGCTCCCAGGTGCCAGATCTATCCCATCGCTAACTAACTTCGATAAAAAAGGAAATATCGAAAAGCCAGACGTCTTAAAATAATCTTTTTCGCGACGTCGCTAGCTCTTATACTATTAAAATTCATAGGAGGTAGATACATTCTTCGTCCGTACATATTGAATAATTATCTTTATACCTAAAAATTATGACATTTTAGTATATGGGCAGTCAGATTGGTATTTCAGTTTTTCAAAAGTAATGGCAACTAGTAACAATTTAATATTTTTTATGAACGACTCACTGGTTGTGTATAATTTAATATTAAAGATGGCACAAATTTCTGAACATGGTCATTCAAGTATAGGCAACACAGAGAATGTTTTAAAATTGCTAAACATATTGATTTAGTTCAATACATTATTCAACACATGGCTATAGTTAGTTTTCAAAATCGAGATAGTGGCAAATTCTAATCGTAACTTCTGATTATAGTTGTAGCGTACTTTATATAATAATATTTGGAGTTTTTGTATTAGTTATAAAAAGTAAATAGTTTTTTCAAAACCAGGAAAACCACCTATAGGTACAGTTTTAACTTTTAAGTACTTGGTAATCTGAATTAACTTTAAGAATGTACTAAATTATACGTGCTCAATCAACACTTCTTAGAATAGGTCTAAAATTTAATTAAAATTTGGTCTTCCTAACTCTTTAAACAACCGACTATAGCTTGTGAGTTTTTGAAAATATCATGACCATCAAGATTTTCCAAATTTTCCCAAGTTTTCTGTAAATGAGGCTACTAGGTGCCGTATTAATTTGTGTTGTTGTATCTAGGAGTTAATGTCAGAAATTATTCTTACACTACAAAAAAAGTCTTTCAAGAATAAATTTAATGCATTGTGTAACACATTAATTTTTGTTAGACATTTTTACATAAATTATGCATTTGAAAGATCATGAATTACTTGTTTTATACAGGTATCAATTTGTCTTAGAAGTTATAGTTGATAAATTTAGTAGGACTGGAAGTGGAAAACCATAGACAGTGAATAACTGCAAATAAAGCCTTTGAGTGCACCCAATAGTATCCACTGCACCTATACCAAATGAAAGTAACATGTAATTGGTCTTATTGTTAAACTTCTCTTCATTCAAGGTCACTTTTCTAAAAACGTGTATACAAGACAAAATCAGAACTATAGCTATTTATGAATGATTCGGGATTATTGAATTTGATTGTACTCCATCAAAGTGATTATTAAGACACATTTATATTGTAACACCGATTAGATAAATTTATCTAAACACATTGCCGTGCGCAATGGCAGCACTTTAAGAGAGTATTTTATTCTAAAAAGACTATTTGACAAACAAGTCTTTTAAAGTTGAGCAGAGTGAAGAGTCGCAGGTTTCAGTGGAGTCACTGTCTCCTTTATTTGAAAACCAACTAGCTTTAGACCGACCAGCGGCACTTTTGTTTGTTTGCGTTTTGCATTTGTTGGGTGAGGAGTGTGGTGAGGTTTGGACACTTGACGAGTCGGGTGTGGTTTGCCGAAGAAAGACTTCTATTGCGCTACCTAAAGCATGTGCATCCACCATTGATCCGCTGCGCTCGTCCCAAACGACCCTTCCGGGTTCCTTCTCGACGACGCTTTTATCAGGTTCAGGTTTTATGGACGATGGTTGATGACGTTTGGTAAACCAATTTGAAGGTGTATTGGAGTCAGTCTGCTTTGCTCCATCAGTATGTTGAAGAATAGAAATATCAAAACTGTTCGACCTGTTGCTCTTCAATCGACTTCTTTTTTGTTCGGTGGTTTTCTCGGATTCATATTTCGGAGCTTGTGGGGTCTCACACTGATTGATTTCGGCGGACGACGTTGAAAGAGAGGACAAAATAGAGATAAGATCAGTATTAGAGCAAACTATTCCAGTTGTTGGTTGCTTACTTGCGCTAGTTGTGGTGCAGGTATTGGGTGGCGGCAATTCGGAAGCGCGTCTCTTGGTAGAGCTCGGAATAGGCGCTAAAGTCGTACCCACGAAGTCGGAGTATCGCCGGTTGGAAGAATTCGTGTATCTTTGTACGCTACCAGAGCTAGATTCATCTAGGGGTTGTACTTCACAGACGCGTTCATTGCTGGTATTCCACAGCTTCATTCTAACTTTTCGCGCTTGAACGATGTCATCCATAATATCTAACTGGAGGTTATGTACGCTGCCTCGTGGTTCCGTTGAAGGAGGACAGGCGATCGATTCTCTTCTGTTTGGGAGAATCCTCACTGGAAAACCGGTTCCCGAGGAAAATGCTGCCACGGATTCGCGCCTGCTCCTTCCAAATATAGTGGAAGGGACTTTTGAAATGGTCACCACAGAGTGCCTACGTCCTCCAGGTGATGGGGCAGGAGCTGTGGAAAGAGTGGCGAGAAACTCAGCTTGGCGAGGACCCGGCCCTACAGTTTCCCCTCGTTCGGAGAGCCGGCGCACTTGACTTGCGGTGATACCACTACATTGGGGAGTCGGTAAAGAATGCTTACGAATGTCTCTTGAGTATGGGGATAATAAGTAAGGATTCATAGTTGGTGATTCGTCTTCAGAACTGTGGTGTGAATCAGAATCGTACGCTTTTCTCTCTTCAACATCTTCTTCGTTGGAATCTTCAACAACAATTAAAGGCTCAGACGTCTGAGATTGCAGCACGGCGTTCGATGATCTTCTCATGGTAGACATAATTCTAAAACAAAGATGGAAATTTACTAAATGTATCGGTAATTAAGGAAAACACTAAACACTAAAGATGCCTTTGCGAGTTATTCAAATACATACACAGAGAGAAGTGGTTATTGATTAGCTCTAAACTTAGCACGGGAATCTGTGGCAGTGGAATGAGAACATTCACTCTTCGTAAATACTGCAAATGCGTTGTCAGTGACGGCCCATACAGGATGATTCAAAGGTTAATTAGGTAATTAGGTAATTTTGCTCATCAGACTGATATTAAACGTATAGAATATAGGTAGGGTGGATTCAAAGTAATAAAGTTAAAAAGCTTTAATTTTTAGTGTGTACCATAATAATTATGATCCATTATAATAATTATGACACAGTGGAAATCAGTTGGTACGATTTCACTAAGCGTCTGGACAGTTAATGAACCGTGTTGACACATTATGAATCCCACAATGATCCCACGTGATGATTACGCTATCTGTCTCCTTTTGCTTTTGCCAGAGCGAAGGATGTGAAGCTACGAACAAAAATCAAGAACAGACACAAGAAAACATTCAAAAAATCAGAAAGCAAGAAGAAGACGTTTATGACATAAACTGAATAAATACACTAACTGTTCTACTTTTGTTCACATCAACTGCGTCGTTTCAATCAACAATAATGGGTTGTTGTGTAATATGCATGTGTCTATCAAATCAAACAATATTAGAAGAAAGACCATTAATGCAACGCAGATGATGGAAACTGCGGCAAAAAAAGCACTGCTCGAGATCAGACTCCGTGAAAATAGGAGACAATGTCTTACTAACTGTTCCAAAAGTTGACAGAGGTTCTACAGATCCTCCATATTTATTGTTCATTATAACTGACCAAAAAAATGGTGTGAATCAATTATATTGTAAAACTGGCATTATTTTATTACTTTTATTATTATTAAAATGATGGTTTGGACGTGAAAATTTAACCCTGGCAGGTGCGACAGTTCTTTCCCTCGATAAAGTCGAAAAGAAGCTAATTGTATAAGAGAAGCAACCGCTTTAAATTCTGGGGGACAAGGATTTCTTAAATGTTCTTGTAAAGATGGTCGCAAACAATGTAATACTACAAAGTGAATTTGCAGAAGAAATAACCTTTTTTTAGTCGTTACCACCAAAGCTTGAATTGCGTTAATAAGTAAAAAAAAGTTTATTTTCAGTTTTTTTATAATTTGTAGATTTATTTTTATTTTTTCTTTAATAAAACTTCTTTAATATGTATATTTAATCCGTTTCTGAGTTTTTTCACAATGTGTTAACATTAGCTTAGCGTTTCATGAACTGTCCAGACGCTTAGAGAAATCGTACAGGATTCCACAATCTGGCAGCATTTCATGAAATCTCTAGACTTTTCATGTAAAGTCATGTTACAGTATACATCTGCGACATATACAGGGTGTTTCCGCACCAAACTAATGGTACAGTGATCAGAAGCAAACAATACGTAAAAGAAAAATATTAAAAAGAAAAATGTGTTAGATTCACATGTGGCTGAAGGTTTCTTTTATAGTAAAACTGGCAACTGAGGAAATTGCAATGAACAATTAAAGTACTGGCCTGTTAAGTAACCAGCGCAACGTTTTTCTCAGGTACTGGAATTAATTGTAACAATAATTGTTGAGAATTGTCAATTATTTTTGAGGTTTGTCATTTTTATAACAATTGAAGAAACAATGTATTTTTTAAAAAAATTAAATATATCTAAGTCGAACTCCACAAACTTTAATCAGCGTAAAATTATAAATGGTACATGTTTCGGCAGAACACTTCTGCCATCATCAGCCCTTAAAGAATATAAAAAATTCTTTAAGGGCTGATGATGGCAGAAGTGTTCTGCCGAAACATGTACCATTTATAATTTTACGCTGATTAAAGTTTGTGGAGTTCGACTTAGATATATTTAAATTTTTTAATTTAAATTTACTCCACTTGGATTTAAGAACATTCTTCTAGTTTAATGTATTTTTTAACAGAACATTAAAATACAATTCACAGCAAATGTTCAAATTGTCGACCAGTAAGACAAGCGTTTGTCTGCCTCTCAATATTGGCCTGTACTCGTTCGAATATTTGTGTACGGGTTTAGAGTTTCATTGGCTCCAAAAATTCTTGCGAGAAGATCTTTGCGACTCTCAGATGGTGTTACGTAAACTAAAGATTTAAAATGACCACAAAGAAAAAAAATCTAATCGATTAAGGTCGGGCGAACGGGGGACCAACGCGTTGGGCCATCTCGCCCAATTCATCGCTGAGGATGGCCAGGCCATCACAGGACCGGCACCGGCGTGATGAACTGGAGCTCCATCCAGTTGAATTCACATATCCCCACGATACACTCACAACGGTATGCCAACGCGCATGCAATGACGTCACATGCGAGGGAACTCTCAGTAATGTATTAGGGTAAATAGACAAATACGCTGTTTTTTGGCGATAAGTGAATTTAAAAATTGCCGGCATCAATCCCTATTTAAATGATACTTTCATAATATAAGTATATTGTTAAAATGTTAGTTTATCAAAGTATAATCACAAATAAAAATACTTAATCGCTACTATGTAGTATCTTTGCGAATTAATAAAAAATCACTATCATTTACAGTACAACATTATTATCCTTACGTTATTGAATTACTGATGTCCCACGCACACACATGCATTTGCAAAATAATCGCAAATTCCTCGGCAAATCATGATATGGGTAGTTTTTAGCAAACCACCGTCTAGGCGCTTTATAGAGCAATAAATAAATTGTGTGTGATTGATGTGACTATAGAAAATGCCGAATTGTGCTGTTGCTGATTGTAAAAACAATATTCAAAAAACAAAAACAACAGATGTAAAATATTTTGGATTATCAAAACAAAAAGATCTATAGCAAATCAGAGGGTAAACGCCTGTTATCGCAAAGATAAAATTAATCTTAAAGACGGTAAGGCTCCATGATCCAAAGCCCTGTATTTCAGTCGAATTTTAACTAATCTTACAATTATTATGATATTGTTTCAGTAATTCTACTGAACAATAGTTTTATATATTTCCAGTAATTCTACGGAACAAAGGTTTTGTAATAGACCCAAAGTAAATTTGACCTGCTGGCAAATTGTTTTTCTTTATTCATTCCGCTATAAATATTTCCAAAAATTAAAAAAATGTTTCTAAGACAAAATTTTGCATTTTGTTGTGTAAATAGTTCCTAGCTTTTAATATTAAACTTATTTAATCATTTAAAGCTAGGAACTATTTACACAACAAAATGCAAAATTTTGTCTTAGAAACATTTTTTTAATTTTGGGAAATATTTATAGCAGTTTTTTGTGACATGTGTAACATCTTTTTACAATTTGTAAATATTACAAAAAATGTGAAATGACAAATTTGTATACATAACAGATTTACGTAATATAACTTACAAGAACAATAATACGTATGTGCTTTTTAAACATCCAATAAACCAGGTTTCAAATAATAAAATAAACATTTTACGGAACAGTGTCGTATTAACTAAACATTAATTGTATTGCAGATGCTAAATAAAAACAGAAAACATATTTATTCATTTATTTATTTGATTTTAAAGAACGATTTTGATAAATCTCTCTATTAGAGCAATGCTCGCTGTTGAAAATGTTCTCGCACTTGACGTCCTGCGCCTAACCGAACGACTTTCGTCCGGCTACCTGGCATACCGTTGTAAGTGTATCGTGCATATCCCTTAATCGAAGTCTTAGAGGCACTTCATCCCACAATGTCAGTGTGACTTTTTTAAATAAATCTGAATAATTAGTTACTATGCACACAATCCTATTGTTGCATAAAAATATCCATTGTTATGTTTCACTGTTGCCGCATTGATTTTTGCATAAATCTCGATAATTTAAGAAGAGTTTAAATACATTTATGTTAAAGACCAAAGGCATTGCGTTGAATAATTATTAATCTGCATTTTGTTTCGCATGCTTTAGCAGCATTTTGGGTGTACTTTACTGATAATAATTAGCTGTAATCAACATTAGAACATCAATAAAAGAAACCCACATACACAGAAGAAATGAACACAAAGAATTTTTTAAATATTCTTCTCTGACTTACCAAATGGTTCTAAATAACGTACGATTGTGTTGGTGCGGCAATTTTTAAACATCCTGTATATAAGTAAACTTGACAATAATTATTACCATTATTGACAAAATAACGTGTATAAAATAAATAATGTTAAAAAAGTTTGTGTCTTTGTACAAAATAAAATATGTATCTAATGTGTAATATCTAATATCACAAAACAGGCAAAATAGAAATATAGTTTTTTTACTGCATTAAAAAATGCTTTATTTACCTAATATCCGCAAATAATAAATTTAATTTAAAGCGTTAAATTCCCTTCAGTCGGTGTTAGACGCCTCTTTATTTTCAAAACCAAATTCGCTTATTTAACCCCAATGTCAAATATGATATAATTCTGGCTCAAAAAACAGAATAAAATCAATATATTATACATGATCTGTTTAACTAAAACACTGCAAAACATTCAACCTGAAGTTTTGATTTCGAAAAGTGTTACTCAGTTTATGCATTAAGGTCACTAGATGAAAAATTCTCATTTTAGAGGTACCGCCATCAGTTGTTTTTCATGGAAATTAAAAGGGATAGATATAGTTTTAATGAGTTAGAAAAAGATGCAAGAATCTAGGGATTTTTATCGATTTGTCAAGGATTTTAATGACATAATTCGGATTTAAGGTTAAGGTTTTAATATTAATTTGCTGATTATATGTATTTATATCAATATCAACTAATCTTGGAAAAATATAACACGATGGGTTGGCCCGAAGAAATTATCAAGGGTCCAAAGCCTTCGCCACTGGACGGGTTTGAACGTGGAAAACATAATGCAGGCAACCCTCGATCGATCCCTTTTTCCAAAATCATCAACGATTCGTCAACCGTGTATTTACCAATCTTTAACCTCCGAGTCTTCAACTGACAAACAAAATAACTCCATAATAATAACAAGTGGTATTTTAATGTTATTTATTCAATTATTTTTGTCTAAATAATATTTTGTACTTCCACATCTCGATGGTTATGGTTTCTTTAATTTCTTCTTTATTAACTTGTTTAAGCTTGAGCCTTCAAAGATTGGCTTCAAATGTAAGGAAGGCTTCTTTAACACTATGCTTACAACTCACTATAAAATCTTCTGAACAGAAGTGCGAGACCAGTAATCTTTGATGTTTGTTGGTTTTTATTACAATGATGCGAAGCAGAGCTGTTAAGGATAGCGTTGAACATATTTTGATAGGCAATACATTCGCGAAATATTCATTTATATACAGGGTGTTATGGAAGTCCTCGCAGAAAATTTTACAAGTAGAACTCTATTTCTATTTACCACTTTGCTGAAATCCGCATTTTTTTTAACATTTATCTGACCTCTTATTTCACCCTCCGCCTATGACTAAGTGAACTTGAACCAACGCTTGAACGCATCAGATATTTTTTGCCGAACGAGGTAAACACCTTCTAACTTTTTTGGGACAAAAAGTTTGTCGTTGATAGTAAATTTTAGTTATTAGTTGTATCGCGCCGGCCGCGATGTTATGAACTGTGCTCGATTCTTAAGCAAATACTAATAATTTATTCATTGCAATTTCCACGAAACTTTTTTTTCTATGGTGTTAGTGTTAGGTAATGCAAATGAAGCCGCATATGGCTACAAAGATAAAAATGCATGCGAAAACAATGCGAACTGCGGGGAAAACGCTGCATGATGGGAACCGAAATTATTTCGCAGATATCCCATATTCTGCCTTGCAAACCATCTCATCGGTGTGTACAGTTACATATCCCGCAATGAAATTATGTCCCGCAGTGGATTCGCTCCCAATCCCGATCCCGGAGTCCCGCTTTGGCTTGAGCAGGGTTTTATCCCCCATGTAAGTTAGAGAGTTTATTATTACATACGAGCCTACTTAAATATTATGCATATAATGGTAGGTTAGTACATGTTTCCATTTAAACAGTTTTTATTTCGATTCGTTTATCGGGTAAAGTTTTTGTGGATTCCTCACAATGAATGAAATCGGGACCATAGGCGGTGTTGGCTTTAGGGGTTAAACTATTCTTAATTTTAACACCTTAAGGGAGCGTTTGCGAAAAAAATGATAAAAAAAATCTTTATTTTGACGAGTTCTACTTGTGGTTAAATTTTCTGCTAGGACTTCCATAACACCCTATATAAGACTTTTTAATTTAATTAATTGCGAACCGTGGAAGACTTGAACGAATAATGAAATTAAAAATTTAAATATATCTAAGTCGAACTCCACAAACTTTAATGAGCGTAAAATTACAAATGGAACATGTTTCGGCAGAACACTTCTACCATCATCAGCCCTTAAAGAATATAAAAAATTATATAATTATTAAATTTACTCCACCTGGAAATGTCAACGCATGTTGGCGCCAAAGTTAGATATTAGAGTTTTTTTAGATATCTTTAAAGCAAATACACTGACGGTACTAAATGTGGTAAATGTTGGAAAGAGGCGCGAAACATAATTGTGGTAATTGTTCAGAACATTGTTTTACTCATTTCAACATTATGAATAAATATGGTCTTTTTACATGTTTCAATTTTTGTTTCAAAAGGAATAATCCACCAAACAAAAAATAAAGGTATGATGTCATTATGAATGATTACATCAAAATACAAGTGAGAAATGTATAAGGATAAGGCTTTACGGCGCCAACCCAGAACGGCACATTCCCCAGGCGGTAAGTGTCGAAATCTTGTCCCCGGGTTGGAAAGTATCCCCCAACTGTTCTAGGGACGCCTTTGCCAACACGCCCTTGCGGACCCCTACGTCCATGAGTTGTGGGACTCCAAGCAACGCCCGGTAACCGCTCCTAAACGCCGGCGGCCCCCAGCCAACAAACCCCCGCTATGTTAGTGCGTGGGATCCATAGTGTTTTAATCTAATTGTAAGTTAGAGTAAGTAAATTTAGTTAAGGGTAGTGATTCTGTATATTCTTTTAATAAACATCCCGTCGAGGGCTGCCAGATGCGACAAACTGTTATTTGCGACCTAGTAGCTTTCGCTATCTCTGAGGGATGGGTTGGCCGTCTTGGTAGATCCTCGAAATCCCCGTCTTCTCAGTAATAAGGCAATGCTTCCTAGCGATTAATCGCGATCGTGAACGACAGAACTACAAATAGTAGGTATTTATTCTATAATAATAATAATAATACTGAGGCAGTTGCGTTTGCTCAGGGCACATGATTCCCGGTATTCGTAGTTACTCACCCCATGGCATTGGGGAGTGGCTACGATGTGCGATTGAAAACATCTGATCAGCAAGGAACCTCGTGAAGGTCGGAATCACGGGGAGCTCCTTCTGGTCAATTTAATAAAAAAAAACACATAATACTGAGGTAGGCAGGCAGGCACACAACATCTAAAGCCTTGGTGAG
This sequence comes from Diaperis boleti, assembly GCA_963583935.1. NCBI lineage: Eukaryota > Metazoa > Arthropoda > Insecta > Coleoptera > Tenebrionidae > Diaperis > Diaperis boleti. Next base: position 31,345,278 of record OY757242.1, on the reverse strand, counting down.
TAGCGACACCACCTAGCTGAGCTAAAGGTGCAAATCGGACCGGTAGCCCTTTGGCGCACCTGGGGGATCAACATATATATTGGCCCCATTACCGGCCGGTGTTCCTTTTGGCTAACAACCAATCGGAGCCCTAAACTGTTGCTCCCAACACAGCAGGAAAAGACCCCCACGACCGGTCCCATCCGGATAGGGGCCAAGGTGAAGGTGGTGGGGTCTCCGGAGATTTACCGGTTGACGACTTAGGCAATGTCCATGGACGCTTTGAGTGGACTAACGACCTCAGGAATGACTTGCTCGACTGCTACGAGATGAGCGAGCCAAGGCGAACGGGTTACATGGCACGGATGCATGCTCTGTGGGGTGAAAGACATCCAGAGTATCACTTTTTCGCGCCACAGAAACTCCGCCATTATGTGGCCTACCTTCGTCGAATCAAATATGAGAGAGCACCCGAACAATTGGAGGAGGTACAGCTGGTCGAGCCGGAGATTCGTCAGCCTGTTCGGGTAGATTTGATGCCTTCCAACAGAAAGTCTCTCCATAAAATTCCACCGCCCAAAGCCAACGACTTAGCTGCAGCGGACGAATCCCTCGATAGGAACCTCCCTGGGGATGCAGACATCCTGCTCCTGAACGAGATGGTCTATCGAGAAGCGACGCGGCTTTTTTCTTCAGTCCAATGTGGTGAGACCACTGAGGCTGGGAAGAGGTCCGAACGTCGTCTTGAAAAGATAGACACAAAGATAGGAACCGCCAGGCAGGCTTCTTAAGAAGTTCTCAATTAAGACCAGTGGTGTGCAATCCGATAACCCTGGAAGAGATTGGAGAGAAAAAAAAATTTGCCGCAGCAGGCCCGGACGGAATTAATACCTTTTGGTGGAAGAAATTCCGAAGTACGCATAAGCGTCTGGCCAGGGTATTTAATTCCTGGATGAATGGTGAGCGGCCTATTCCGGAATGGGTTGTCGAGGGGCGAACCGTTTTGATACCCAAAACTAGCGATTTGTCCCGGCCTCAAAACTACGGGCCAATAATATGTCTTAATGCGTGTTATAAACTATTCACCCGACTCTTGTACTCCCGAATATTCCACGCTATTAGCCCGGTGTATTCGAAAATTTTCGAACAGCGAGGCTGTAAAAGGGGCGTGGACGGCTGCAAGGAAATTATGGTACCCGATCCGCTGGTGGGATGCATAAAACAACTGATGTCACTCTGGAAGACGCGGTTCTCGGACGAGATTACTTGAGTCCTCTTCTGTTTTGCATCTCACTGCTGCCGCTGTCCGTGGCCTTGCGCGGTGCAAGGGGTTATAGCTGTGGTACACCCGGTTGTTTTACACTTGTTTTACATGGATGATTTGAAAGTGTATGCTTCCGGCAAGCGAGAACTGACGCAGTCATTGCGCATAGTACAGGAGTACACAGATGCTATTGGCATGGAGTTTGGTTGGGACAAATGCGCTCAGGTTTATCTCAAAAGAGGACGATGCGAGTATTTCGACGAAGATGCTCAACTCATCGACGGAAGCGTTCTGAGACATCTGAACGTCGGAGAGACTTACAAGTACTTGGGTGTGGCACAAAACCACATTCAAGCGTCACACAAAGTAAAAGAGTCTCTCCGCGGCAAGTACAAAAATCTACTCCGACGGATTTGGTCTTCGGAACTGTCGGGGAAGAACAAGATTTTTGCGACAAACATGCTTGCCGTTCCGATCCTACTCGTTTGGAGTAGTTAAATGGTTGGTAGATGAGTTGAAGCAGATTGGTCGAGATACAGGCAAAATGATGCATTTACAGCGAAGTCTGCATCCAAAGTCGTCCGTTCCGAGGCTATATCTCCCACGAAATCAGGGAGGCCGAGGACTTTTGAGTTTGGAGTGTCTTCATAACCGTATAATGTTGGGTACAGCCTGCAAAATCGTCAGAAGTTCGGACCCCTTGTTGCTCTTTGTCAGGGAGCACGAGAAGCGGGGAATCGGGGCTTTTTTGTTTAAGGCAGCACAACGAGCAGCAAATGAACTCGGTCTTGACTTTGACGTTGAGCGAGCTCGGCCACATTCTATTACCGAGCTCGACTTGCTCCGCCTTACAGCTTACGTCAGGATCTCTGAGCAAGACATGCTCATGAGAAAGCACATGGATGAGTCAATGCATAGCATTTTCTTCAAGAACATGGAAAACCTTGGCTTATCCAAAAGGCATAGATTTGCCTTTCTGAGATCAAGTGGGCTAAAGTCTGAGACAGAGGGATTCATTTGCGCCGCGCAAGATGGTGTAATTAACACCTTGGTCTATCGCAGCCGCGTGATGGGTATAGAGGTGCCGAATGTGAGCTGTAGGGCTTGTCACAGGGCCCCAGAAACAGCAATGCATATATTGGCGGCATGCCCGGTGTATGCAGTTTCGGCCTCTATCCATCGCCACAATGCGGCGTTGAGAGTGTTATACTCTAATTTAAGACACCATTATGCGATAGACCAGACACCAGTGCTGCCCTATGACCCGAACAATATTGAGTCCGTTGTGGAGAACGAAAAGTGCCGAATCCATTGGAACTTCTCGTTCTCCACCGTCAGGCAGATATCAGCCAACAAGCCTGACGTGGTTCCATTGGACCACTCCTCCAAGCAGATGTTTGTTATTGAATTTTTGTCTCCTGCTGAAAATAACATCTGCGTCAAGGAAGAGGCAAAGCGGACAAAATATCAACACCTACTCTTTGAACTTAGGAGGCTGTACTCAAATTACTCAGTGAAGCTCGTCGTTTTGGTAATTGGGTGCATGGGAGGCATCAAGGACTCGCTCGTCTTCAATCTGATAATCATTCCTGCCTGCCGGCAGAGACCCTTGCGGCTGGAATGCAGAAAGCGGTCATCTTGAGGTCGTTGCGTCTGCTCAGGGCACATGATTTACGGGATTCATAGCTACTGACCTCATGGTTTTGAGGAGTGGCTATGATGTACGAATAGGACCTGACCAGCAAGGAACCTCGTGAAGGTCGGAATCACGGTGAGCTCCTTCTGGTCAATACGCCAAAAAAAAATACTTTATTTGCCTCACAGATTTTTCCATTTACAGGACGAAATTACAAAAATACAAAATAGTAAAAAATAATAGTAAAAATCTTACAGAAAGAAAAATACAAATTAATCTAGACTTCTGATGATAAAATTAATTTTAAATACCATACCTAAATCTACACAAAACAGAAATTAGTTAAAAATAGTAAATTATACAATGGTTAAAGGAAGAAAATAAATTAAATAAAATTAAATAAGAAGGTAAAAAGAAAATTTACCTATAACTGAAAAGATTGCCCAACGAAAGAGCGAGAAGAGAGTTTATGAGTGTATTGAGAAAACCCAAATTTGACAATGTTTTAATTCGCCGTTGAAGTATGGAACTTGTAATAATTCACTGTTCCAGAGGGGGAAGGAAAAGATCAGGCCGGGAGAAGCGATCAGCATTTACTGTTTTTTAAATCTGATTTTAATCGCATCACGAGTTCTTCATTTTGTTTAAAGTTGCGCGTGTTCAATTTAAAAATCGAATCGTCCATAATTTGCTTCACGAGACTGTAGGTGGTTGAAACAGTTTCACGTGTTTGAGTCAGCGGAAATACATGTAACCTCTTCATTTCTGCCAAATCTATTGTAAGCACACGTCAATGTAATTTACAACCAATTGTTTTTTGTTCATACATGATTTCTTCAGCTACATTCAAATTTAACCATTGGCTTAAAACCATGTGTTCCTTTGGGCGCGTCATGTCGTAAACGTAGCTGCCATTTTTTATTTCTTTTATGACCATGCCTCGCTAAAACTTGCTTGTTTATTCGTACCAGAGACTTGACCATGTAAATCATGTAATTTTTTAAAAATTGTTTTCTAGTCTCATCAGTTCAGTTATTTGTTAATTTAATAGTGTAGAAAGTATTTTGTTTGAATCTATTTTATGCTACTCGTCGATTTCTGAAGTCTTCGAGCGTGTGTTGAATAATTTGACTCCATTTGTCCATCCGCATTCACAGGTAATTGTGAACACAAGTATTCTATAAATTTCACAGATAAAGAAATTTTAAATAGAGGGTCTAGATCTTCACCATAAAGGTACTACACATTGATCTCTATTATAAGGGTCAGATGCTGGCAAAACAGATTACTACAATTTGCATTTGATCTTATGATATAAATACACCATTTACTACACTTTGTTTTTGTTCCTCGGATGCGCTATAATTAACCCTACCACATGGTTTTTAAGTTTTATTTCTAGGGCAAATACTAACGGAGTTACTGAATTTATTCCTTACTTAATTTTCACACTGTATATATTTAATTATTTTTCATATCATATCGTTGTGGTCAAATATTTAAAAATTCACAACACAAATTTCGCGTGAATCTGAGAAGCCATAATGCGTTGTGGTCCATTTTTTCGGGCAGTGAACGTCTTCGGTATTTGAGGCTAACATACGTATACACTGCGTAATAAAAGTAGTACATAACAATATAAGTGTTTATTTTCTGTAATTTTGTTTATAAACATTTTCTACCAAACTTAATCGGCAACAGCGAATTTTGTAATCAGAAATCTTAAACGCATTAAAGTTATACAGGGTTTTTCAAAAATAAGTGCAATTAATTTATTCAATAATAGAAGTTACCATTGTCAACACTTTTTCAATAAATGTCTGCCTCAAACCCCGTAATTAGTTGATAAAATAAGGGATAGGAAATTTGACTGCTGGCTTATTTTGGCCAGGGCCCATTCACAAAACTGCCGCCTTCAAGGTATATCCTCAGGCTGTAAAAATTCGACTTTCTGTACTTGATAGGGATACAATTGTTGCTCTTTCAAAATTCTAAAAATGGTGCAATAAGATACTCTAAACTGATTTGCTAACCTTCGGGCACGGTTTTTAGCATTTTGTAAAACACTAACACAATACACAACAAACGAAAGTTTGGAACACGGCGATTTGGGGAGCATTGCACATAAAGTCTTTGTGCTTCGGCGGAATTTCCTTGACCTTCTCCGTAAATTAATACAATGTACGTGTATTCACATTATTAGAAAAAGCGGACATCTTTTATGATTAATAACTTTAAAAACGAAAGTAAAATACAATAATAACAAATTACCGCCGCCCGATTGAGTTGTCTCGAGAAACTGATTTCAATAATAATTATTTCAGTTTATCAGCAGGTAACTGCACGGGAGTTGGCAAGAAAAAGTTGATAATCACGCTGACTTTTCCGGACAAAAACAATTGATTCTCAGTAGCTCAAATTAAAATAAATATCCATATGCGCCTCGTGAATATATCTTTTTTGCCTATAGATCAGAAATTATTCCAACTATCCAGAATGGAGAATCAAAAAAAAAAAATGTGAACGTACCAGTTAGCACTGTAAGTTTGAGAAAATGTCTGTAATCAGTTTATGGGGTTTAGTAGTGAAAGATCACCAGTGAAGAAGAGCTTGCGGTAAAAACAATTTGGAATGTAGCTATAAAAAGTAATACAAAAATTCGAGCAACAAGAGAAGCCAACAACAAATTATAAGCCGAAAAATAAAAAGCAATGTTAAACAGCCTGATGACAGTAATACGCTTGTGCGATAAAAATTCCCCGGACGATTTGCAGAAAAGAATTTTTCTAATCCGTTTTATCGGACTTGTCTGAAGACGGAGCGCAGTAGTTAATTCTTTACTTCTCATTTCAGAAGAAAACGCAGAATCGATGGACTATTGATATCGAGCATTCACTAAAACAATTCAAAAATGGGCGAATAGTATTTATAATCCAAAGAATATCATTAGCCCAGGCTTTTTCTCACCGACAATCCTTCGTGTCCATCACTATTAGTAAGATTTCTTTCTTTGTTTCATTTAATTCTACTTTTTGTTAGGATTGATTTTATATTAATTTTTGTGTTTCCACTGATTGTGTAATTGTTTAGTTATTGTTTTAGCCCCGTCACGTGATGAGGCGTGTGATTATGACCAGTTTATGACGCAATCGCCACATTCGCATTTCGCTGTTGCGTATAGAATACAGCATTATATTATTCTTTTTATCAAACTTTTAATTCGTTATTATCTATTTCGATTTGTATAATTTCAAGTGAGAATAATTATATTATTTTCTTTATGGTAACAACCCCTCTGTAATTCATCAATTGTATCATTAATCTCTTGTTAAATTAGGGCTGATGATGGCAGTAGTGTTCTGCTGAAACATGTTCCATTTGTAATTTTACACTTATTAAAGTTTGTGGAGTTCGACTTAGATATATTTAAATTTTAATAATTATATTGTTAAAGACTGTTGTGTACTTAAAATGAGTAAAAGGTCAAAGAAGACAAACTGGAGTATAAATGAATGGTGAAAATAGCGAATTACCAACGTATGTTTGTACTTCACATCAGTAGGTACAAATTTTGCATGAATGAATGGATACTCTAAGTTGTCTGCTTCCGTTGTAATATTGTTAACCCAGGACCATTATAAAATCCTCTATAAATTTGTACAAATATTTTATCAAAAAAATTGAAAAAATAGAACATGATGGTGCGAAAACGCAACATAGGCATTATCGAATATTTATTTGTCAAAAAAAAAAAACAAAAAAAAATTATATTATATGATTCCTTTGGTTGGCCATCATGAGTAGAGCATTAAAAAACGTTATACATACATTCAACCTTAATGAAGCTTTGAAAAAAAAAAAAGAACCGGTTGGATCTGTAATGTTTCGAAACGTAGTCATATTTAAAAAATCACCTTGTTTGTGTGTGTGTGTGTGTGTGTGAGAGAGAGAGAGAGAGAGAGAGAGAGAGAGAGTCTGAGAGCTAAACGTTTTCATGAAGTCAATAATAGTCTTTGCCGTTGAATTTTCCAGTTAAAATTAAAACCTCTCTGACCCGTTATCAACAATTACCGGTGCTCTTTATTTCGCCGGATTTGTTGATATTAACAGGGCGTCCACTTTTCGCTTATTTCCCTGAATTTCACTGAACTGATGTAAACTGCGTAGAAATGTTAATTTGAAAATTCACTGATGTAGAGACGTGTAATTCGTAATCATTGATCTAATTGCAGTTTTACTGTGAGAGAATAGTTTATACTGTAACAAGGTTAGAATGAAAATTCGATACAAGTGGAAGTTTCCGAACGCGAGCGTAGCGAGCGTTAAGCTACGGTTTGTTAGGATAGTCCGCCACTGTCAGCGGACGAAATTTCGGTCGAACTTTTATTGTTTTCGGCGGGGACATGGATTGTTAAAAATAGGGTCTGGATTGCGGTAGGCCGAAATTCGTTTAGAACAAATTACCGAAAATCATTAGTTTCCGAGATGCCTGACGAGATGCATCGTGAAATGTGTGTATTTGTTTCTTAATTTCGGAAGAAGAAGAAGAGGAGGAAGAACTGTTGACATTTTTTTGAGATGTAGACCATTTTGATAGAAAAGCTTTTGAAGAAAAGGAACCACGAGTAAATTGAATTTTTATTCTAACCGAGTAACAGACCGTATTGTCTCCACGACCAGAAAGTATGAATCGATTTTTCGCTCATCTTTCTCAAAACGTGTCTCAAAACAACTTGGACGCCGCATTCACATCTGACATTGACAGTTTTGAAATCCATAGCAATGTTCAGCTTAATTATAGAATATTAATTCTGTCACTTGTTATACAGTGTGGAAATTAAGTAAGGAATAAATTCAGTAACTCCGTTAGTATTTGCACTAGAAATAGAACTTAAAAAGCATGTGATAGGGCTAATTATAGCGCATCCGAGGAACGTGTACAAATTTTTTTCTTTAGTTTTTTTTTTGACAGTTATGACGTCATCAATACTTTTTTTAAATGGCAACCTATGTTTTTATTTTACATTTGGATATTCGGAGTTTTTTATTCTGTGTTCAACGTTGTCAAATACTTAATAGGTTAGATAAGGAAAAAACAAATTAAAACGGCGCTAAGTTCAAATTAGTAAAATTTCAAAAATTTAGCAGAACTGTCTAATGTTATCGGAATTTAAGAAAAAACCATAGAGATACCAATACAATGTTGACAAGTTCTGAATTGGTACAAAATAATTGTGTCTGAACTGTTTTTCTCTATTAAATAATAAATGAACTTCTAAATAATAATAATATCTGGTTGCAACAGGATGGTGTCATTAGATTTTTTTGTATGGAGGCACTTAAAAAGCAAGGTGTATCAAAACCGAGCCAACAATTTGGATGATCTTGAAGGAAGAATTCGACATGAGTGCAGTTTAATAACTCGCCAAATCATTCAAAACATATTGGCTGCTTTTTATGATCGTCTTGGATTTTGTCAGATGATGCAGGGTCATCAGTTTGAACATTTGGTGTAATATCTTTTAATTTATAACTTTCACATCAATAGTCTTTTTATTAATTTTGTTAATTTGTTAGCCCTACTTTGAAATTTAGGGTTGTTTTCTTATTTTTTCTCATTGATTGCTTTTGGGAACTTTGTTTTGTTTGGATTTCTATGGTATTTACCTTAAATTCTGATAAAATTAGACACCTCTGTTAATTTTTTGAAATTTTACTAATTTGAAATTTAGTGCCGTTTTTATTTATTTTTTCCTTATGTAACCTATTGAGTATTTGATAACGTTGAAATCAGAATAAAAAACTCTATGCGAATGTAAAATCAAAAACATAGGTTGCCATTAAAAAACAATATTAATGACGTCATAACTGTAAAAAAAATGATGAAAAAAAAATTGTATACGTTCGACGGATGTGCTATAATTAGCCCTACCACACGCTTTTTAAGTTTTATTTCTAGCACAAATACTAACAGAGTTACTGAATTTATTCCTTACTTAATTTCCACACTGTAGAATGAAAATACCTGAAAACACATAAGAAACAATTGTTTCAGAATAAATATTCTATCTTAAGAGTGAAATTTGCGAAACAGTTAGAAGTGTTTAACGGGCGCTGCTCGTTAATCCCACCCGCTTGTCTTTTTGCCGCGTGAATAAAACCGATCGTCCCACGCCGTAAAATCGCGTCTTTCAACTCTCCGAAAAAGTACTAGGCATCGCACTGGGATAATTCTTTTGGTCCGGTCATGGTAGCTTGGATGTCCACCTAGTGCACCGGGGCCAGGGCGCCTCTGGTGGCTGTTGGTCGAAAATCGAGATATCCGGGCAGATTCTTTTTGGCGGCGCTTCCATCCGCCGACCCTGTTCTACTACACCACCGACCCCGAGCGACGCGGCGGGTAGTGTAGGGCACGATTCTTTGGTCCCCGGAAATCGGTTCCGTGATAATGTAAAACCTTTGTATATAAACCGCGTATATCTGTAATTCCTGTATATATCGACTCCTGTATATATTACCCTTGTAAATATTCCGTTTAAATTAAAGCCTGTAAAAAACCCGTGACTATTTACCCTCCGCCAAACTCGACAGCTGACCCTTGGTTCACGTACTCCACTAAGCTACCCGTGGACACGTGTGGAGCATACCACAATAACAAACTGGCGCTTGAGGCAACCCGACCGTAGAAAGCGTCACACTACCATAATTTATTTTAAAAATACAAGGCTAACTTGATTTTTTTAATATCACGAACAATCAAAGCAGATCAGTCAATGAATTCAGTGATGTAACATATGCCCACCTTCATTTTTATTAAAAGGTAAAAAAATTAAAATTCAAAAAATTAGTTCTGGAAAAGTAAAACTAAGCTTTAAAAATGCTGTTACTAGCGATCTGTCACTTGCATATTAGCCAAAAATTATAGTTATTATTATAGTTTAACACTGGTACATTTAAGTGAAACAGCGTATAGAAATTCTCATGATGGTTGCTTATGTCGACAGAAAGCGAAGTTGTGCTCAAGTGACTCTCTTTAATGAAATTCATCCAAACCGGAACCGATCTCTAGGGCCACAGTTTCAAAAATCTTACAAAGATTTCAAGAAACTGGTAGCGTTAAAGACCGTGCAAGACCTGGGCGAACGCGAATTATTACCAACGAAGAAAATTCTTTTAATGTTATGTTGGATGTGCTAAAAAATCCAAAAAGTTCAGTACAAGAGTTGCCTTTGAAGCACAACATGAGTAGAGGATCCATACAAGAGACGCGAAAAATCATGGTCATGGGCACTTGCTACAAGAATTAAGTGAAGACGATTTTGACCGCAGAATCGAATTTTGCGAAACTATGATGCATAGAATACATCAGGATTGTAACTTTATTAATTGCGTCCTCTTCTCTGATGAGTCAATTTTTTTTCTAAATGGTCATGTCAACCACCATAACTGTGGATATTGGTCTGAACGAAATCCCCATTGGATGGAGCAGGTTCGTACGCAGCGTCCACAGAAAATTAATGTTTGGTGTGGCATCATTGGTCGGAATATTGTAGGTCTTTTCTTTAACGTCGGAAAGATATGTGCAACTTTTACAAGAACATATTGTTCCACGACTTAGGGAAATATTTCCAAACCACGGCAATCAAAACATACCAGCAGAAACCATATGGTTTCAACAAGACGGAGCACCGCCACATTTTAGTCGTCAAGTGCGCGAATATTTGGATGAAACATTTCCCGGGGCTATTGAATGGCCAGCTAGGTCGCCTGATTTGACTCCACCTGATATTTTCCTGCGGGGTCATGTAAAAAATCGAGTGAATGTCAAGAGACCATTACAAATCGAAGACCTACAATAACGAATAAGAAACGAAATTGCCAATATTTCTCCAAATATTTTGAAATCATTTTGAACATTTTTTTTATTATAAAAATTATGTATTCCGTGTTTAAGTTTTGTTTTTATTAAAATGTGTTCTTGCTAGTTAAAAGTATTATTTTAACAATTATTTTTTGGTCAAAGTTGAGGCGGCAAAGAGCTAGATAAAGACAAAATTACCAAGGCTAATAAAATTTTACGTTTTTCAAAATTTTATTAGTTTCGATTAAAATAAGGTATGCATATCCCCAGAACAAATGGGAATAGACATTTGATAAACATCTGAGACGATGGAATTTAAATACTTTTAAGCATATAATATAACGAGTGAGCAACAAAATTCGTGATCGTAGGAGCCTCTGAATCCAGTCATCGAATTGTCGAATCTGATTTGAAATAAAAATCTGTTTTTTTGCAAAAGTTCACTTAAATGGGACCCGTACAATCTTATTTTCACATTGCAACAAAAGTAAACGGGATTTGGAAACACTCTATTTCGGATATCTGGGCAGAATTTCGAGCTAAAATTCAAATTTTTGAAAGTCAGAGAAAATAGGTTAAAAGTTTGACAATTAATGTAAACAGTAAAGTAAAAGAACCGATATACGTTTAGCCAACTGCGATCACGAATTTTGTTGCTCACTCGTTATCAAATTGCAATAAGTTAAAGAAATCTTTTATTTATAAATAAAAAAAAGCTTTTTTCGAATTTGGTTTCACAATTTGCAAATTATAACACCAAAAACAGAATCATAATGATCTAAATTATAATTCTGTTTTTGGTAACTTTTCTTGTCTTAATGTTGTCTACAACTTTGGCAACTGTACTGCAATGTGACTGCGACAGCGACGTTATAAACGTCAATCAACTAATCGCGCCATATGATGTCAACCAGATGTGAACGACAATAAACCAAAGAGAAGTAAATGACTTTCGTTCAATGATTAGATGTAAACATTGGTAAAAACAAGAATTGAAAAAATGGCAATCAAACGTGAGGTACAGCTTGTGTCTGCATAATCACTGCATAATCAAAAGTTTCCAAATCTAACCTCCAAATCAGAAACGTCATTTAGCAGAAATACCAATTATAGTGAAATACCACTCGTGTTATTCAAAAGTCCCACAGTCATCAATTTAGCACAATTTTTCAGTTTTTCTTAATTAAATAAAGCCAAATTCGAAAAAACTGTATATTACACGCGTTTCACAAGCCGAAATTGTAGCACTTGTGCCTTTGGAGCACTTCTCGCTGCGCTCGTCGTGCCCCAAACTACTCGTGCTACAATCAACCGTCTTGTGAAACTTGTATAATAATATACTATTATGAGTAGATTTAGCATTTTATCCTCATGTATAATATTTTGATTTTGTATCAAGAATGAGGAAATTTAGAAAGTAGGTATTGGTTTATCAAAACTTTGGTAACAAATAAATAAATTAAGTTGTTTTCAAGCGCAGTTGAAACCTAGATTTCAAATTTATATGAAGGCACATGTATCGACACATTATCACTATCTCCTCCTGAACTGAGCTGGTATTTTTTTCCTGTACGGTTAGACCACAATTACCTTTATGAGCTATCGCAGAAGCGATAAAACGAGAAAGTTTTTATGGATGTTTTTGAATTATTGTATCATAATTCTTGGGGTATACGAGAAATGATCAATAACATTCAAGTTTTGTGATATAGAGTACTAAACTTTTTCATTGTTTCTCCTCTTTTAATTAAATTATTGCTCGTAATTCGGTTAGTGAATTCGGCGTCTTAAATCCGCAGGATCTCGTTAAATATTGTATAATGAAGAGTTTCATTACCAATCTCATGATAGAAGAAACGATAAAAAAATTTTATATCTAAAATTTTCTGGAAACGTTGTCATTATTGTCTTTTAGTTTAATTAATCGCTCATTCGTTGCCTTTGTTATTATCCTGCGTCGTGACATTTCGAAAAATAAGATTCGACTTATGAATTTGTAAGAAAGTGTAAGAAATTTGAAGTCACTTAGTTGAGTGTTAATAATGGCCAATACTGGAAGTTTAGGTTTTAAGTTTATAAATATAAAAAAACCAAATGCTTTACAACAAAATGTTCCAAATGTGTTTATTTTAAAAAAAATATGTAAATAAGCGTGCGTACACCTTTCATGTAAAGTTTGTGCGTATTTCTTTCACTTCACTGACAATTTCCTGTGATGTAATACCCATATCTAAAATCGATACTGCATGCGACACAGTTTTATATTTTGTTGAATCTCGTCCTACTTGGTAGACAGAAAATCTATATTTCACATACCTCGGTTTTGAGGAAGTCAAGACTGAGAATAGGATAAAAATAACTATATTTGAAAGAAGTCTATAACCTTATAGTTATTATCAATAATAATCAGTAGTTTGTCGTTTGCGTTGGATTGACGATAGACCGACGAGGAGGCGAAGGTAAGTGTTCCCAGTAGTCGATTTGCTATACGTTGTCACGGATATAACAAGTGCCCAGTAAACAAAGTGGAAAAAGGGGGTGTCACAAATCAAAAAATTATGAAAGTGAGTGAAAATTGTAATGAAAATGATCTCCCAGAAAAAATTGAGATAGCGACGGAGAATGTAGCATGAAGTTTGCTGCGTCGTTGTTTGCTCTAAAATAATTGACCGAATTATCAGGGAATATTCCATGAATCAGTCTAAAAAATATGGTAAGTTTAATATCGAGAATCTAGTCTCGTACGGTAATTTTGCTAGACCCTTCGGCCATCGTGTTACAGCGTGATAAATCCCTTCAAAAGTTTGCTGCTCATTTAAGTAATGTAGTCTCCAAACAAGTGCTGCATATTCAAGAGGAGGTCTTATATACGTAATAAAAAGCTTCTGGTCTACTGTTACTCTCAAATCTACTTGAGAGGTGGCGTCAATAATACAATTTGTACCCAAGATTGTACGATATTTTCGGATTATTGTGACCAAAATACACTTATCTTCATTTAATGGTAAACTGGAAGAGGTACTAAAGATTTTTAAGTTATCCGCTTAACCATAATGCTGACAAGATTTGTCAGTAAGTCTGATGTGTAAAGAACAAATAACAATGGACCAACTACAGACTCTTGTGGAACACCACTCGTTACAGGGTAACCATGGTAACCATTTAAAAGACAGTTATCGACTTTAAGAGCATGGTATGGTGTATGGTTGACGTTTGAGGTTAGATGAGCTTCATTAAAAGAAAATTAGAAGATTCTATTTGACAGTAGTTGTATAGGTTAATAAAATAAATTGAGCTGTAACTCCGGTTCTATTCAACCGATCGTAATGAAACACATCGCAGTTTTTAAATAGACTTTTGAAAAGTGGAAACTTCGTTAAAATCCGTTTAGTACTTTTTGTGGTGCCAGAACAAAAAATCACATTAAACAGACAAACAGAGGCATAGCCTCACTTTACAATTTTATAATAGTAGAGATTCAGTCCCAGCAACCAACTGTAGAAGTTTAATATCATCATCCACGAGTAATGCAGCCAATAATTGACACTTGAAATAAATTGAATTGTCTTTACATTTATGAATAAATGGGGAGCAATGAAGAAATCGTTAAACCACCAGAGGCGCTGAAAGCTGCTTCAATAACCCCGACAGTGCCAGCGTATGCAAATCATAATACGGGTTTGTGTTCAATGAGTTTATGGAATGGCGCAAAGTAAGAAGTGTTCCGCTTTCTGAAAAGGTTTGACTAGCATAGTCCATAACGATAATCTAGACTTGAACGTTGGTACATAGAATACAAACTTTTCTATTATTTTGAAGATTTGCGTCATTTCAAACTAGCTGTTTTAGGCATGGTTTAGGTAATAGTTCAACAAAAGAACCCAGAATTCCTAAACAAAATTAACTTTATAACAGACTTTACAGAGGGCCTATTAGAGCCATCAAAATTTTAGAGTAAGGAGAAGAAAGAGGAGGAGAAATAAACGAAGAGTTGCAGAAATAAGAAGAAGGAAAATGAGGAGGATAAAAAGGAGAAAGGGGAACAGGAAACGAAGGAGAAGGAGAAGGAAGACGAAAGAATAATAAGATGAAGGAGGAGAAAAAGTATGAAAAAGAGGAGGAGGAATAAAATTAAAAAGAGGAGAAAGAAAGAGAAGTAGAAGCAGAAATAGGTGAAGGAAAAAGAACAAGAGAAAGTTAAAAACAAAGAGAGCGAGGAGAGGGAGTAATTGAAAGAAGAGAACGAAATCTACAAGATCAAGAAGAAGGAAAACGAGGAACAGGAGTAATTGAAAGAGAAGAAGAAAGCGAATGAGAACGAGAAGAAGGAAAGGTGGAGAAGTACTACAAGTAGGAGAAGGATAATGAGAAGGAGATCGAGAACCAAGGGAAGTAATTGGAAAAGAACCAAAAGTCGAAAAAGTGATACGAAGAAGAATGGGAGAAAAGGAGAAGGGGGAGAAAGATAAGGAAAAGAAGAAAGAGGAAAAGATGGAGGAGTAGTATTAGTAGTAGTCGAAGCAGTAGAAGTAGGAAAAGGAGTAGAAGAAGGTAAAATAGAAAGAAGAGAACGAGGAGAAGAATCAGAAGGATAAGGAATATAGGAAAAAGGATAAGTATAAAAGAAGGAGAAATTGAAAGAAAATGAGAAGGAAAAAAAGAAGGAAAAGGAGAAAATGAAGAACGCAAAGGAAAAATTGAAATTTAAAGAGAATGAGGAGGGGAACGAAGAAAAAAGGAGAAGAAGGAAAATAGAAAATGAAAAAGAGAAAAAGAAAGAAGAAAGCCACTCAACCGGAAAAGTAGAAAGAGAAGGGGAGGAGGAAGAAGAGAAGGAAAAAATTTTGAACAGTACCACTAGAAGTAGGTTAAGAAGAAATTGAAAAAGAAGGACCAAACCAAGAGAAGAGTAATTGAAAGAAAACTAAAAAGGAGAAGGAGAAATAGAAATAGAAAAAAAAAGGAGAAGGGAGAGAAGAAAAAGTAAAAAGAGAAGGAAACGGAGAAGAACGAATAGGTGGAGAACTAGTAGAGGTAGGAGAAAGAAAATGAGGAGAAAAAGTAGAACAAGGAGAACGAGATAAAAGCGAAAAAGGAGGAGGAGAAGAGAAGTAGAAGAAGTGGGATAAGGATGATGAGAAATAGAAAAAAAGGAGAAAGGCTAATACGAGGAGAAGGAGGATAAATAGAAAAAGAAAGAGAAAGAGAAGGAAAACGAAAATAAGGAAGAGGAAGTATAAGTAGGGGGAGAAGTAGAAGTGGGCTAAGAATAATGAGAAATTAAAAAAGGAGAAGTAGAAGAAGGAGAAATAGGAAGAGAAAGAAAAGAAAAACGAAAAGGAGAAGAAGAAATGAAAAGAGAAGTGAGAGTAAAAGACGGAAAAGGGGAAGAGAACGAGGAGAAAGAAAAGCTGGTGGAGAAGTAGGGGAAGTAGGAGAAGGAGCATGAAGGGACTGAGAAATAGAAAGAAAAGGAGGAGAACAAACATAATGAAAAGAAAATTAAAGAGGAGAAGGAGAAGAAAAAAGAGGGAAGGAAAAAGTTAGCCAAACCGGAAAAACCTAAAAATTGAACAGTGTTACCTCATGTTTAATACAACGTTGTTGTCGAAACACGTAGAAGATATATTTCTTGGTGTTCGTTAATAAGGCTTTTTTTAGACAACATTAAACTGAGCAAGCTCTCGTGGCTAAACATTTCTTTGGTGACTTATTTGGCTTATAAGACACTTGTATAATAAATAGGCTTTTGTGGCTCATAGTTACCTCATGTATCCTATAAAATGTGACAATGCTTCATTGTCAGCGAGTGATACACATCTCACGAGCTTACAATGACATTTCGGTCACGTGTAAGATACGACGTTTTATGCCCGACTTGTAATTTTTTGTAAAAGGTTACAAATAAAAAATATATGAAATTGTTAAAATGACGTTTCAAAAAATTATTCATGTTTCACCATTGTGTAACCATAGTAATTCACCCCTTTTAACATTATAATTAATATAAATATAATTATTTTTGCAGACAATGTTATCACTTGTGAGTAAACTTCTACATTATACGTTCCATTTGCGTGGAATAATAAGTCATCTAGACGTTGGTAGGGCATAAAAATATTAATATAATTATTACGTAATGTAACTTTTCTTTCCTTTCTGTAAGTAGGTACAGATATGGATGGTATGGTGAAGTGTAAAAACGCTAAAGCTGGCTGGTCGATGAGTTGCGAATTTAGGTCAGACTCGTAGGATATGATCTATAGTTGTCATACAGTCACAGAGTTCACAGACAGGGGGGTTTGTTTTATCTAATATCCATCCATGTGTTAATGTGGAGGTCGTTCATTTGAACTTGACATTTTCTTTCTGGTGGAGAAGGCAGTTTGCCTGAAGTTGTCGGTAAAAAAAATTATTGTTTGTCAGCGTCAAGCATGTAAAAGTCTGCATAAGAAAAAAATTGACATCGGGGGTACAACTTATATCAAATTGTATACGAAGGTCATATTTTTGTAGGATGTAGTCGGTACAAGAGAGGAGTTAATGTTTGTAGGCAACTCAAGGAGTCGCAACAGATGACTAAAGCTAGGTCTAGAGAAATTGATGCGTACGAGTGGGAGTGAAAGCGTTTAAAACTGGTATCACAGATCGCTGCAACCGCCACTCATTTTTCGGATTTTGAGCCATCCGTATAAACAGTGATCATAAAGTTCCACACAAAATTCATAATTTAGTTATGTAATGTTTTTGCTAAAAACACTCGATTTTTCTTTTTAAATTCCCATCTTTTGACATAAAATTTTTGTTGATGACGTCATCTGTTTTTGAACTATGACACCGTCATCAACTTTTTTAAATGGCAACTCCCAACTTTTTTTGGGTTTTAGATACACTTTTGAATTCTCTATTGAACAAGACTAAAAAAGTGATACCTTGCATAATGTTACTTCAAATAATAAAACTTTTACTCCTTAATTACTAATTACTTCTAAAATCGACCCGTTCGAGCGTTTTTCGCAAAAACATTACATAACTAAATTATAAATTTTGTGCGGAACTTTATGATCACTCTGTATAAATTTCGCTTGTGAGAATTGAGCGTTATGTTCCGGACTTCATTCGTGATAAGATCGACCGACACATCTGATTTATAAAATTACGTGTAGACACATTTGAGGTGGTGGGAGTTGTCATGGAGGAAACTCTCCGGAAAACACAGGAAGTATTGGAGGAATGGTCAAGTTTAATGTGCGGAGGATTTTTTGAAGACGTTATTATTAAAGGGAAGATTAGTAGGATATTGTTGAAAAGCAGATGTCTTGAGGAGGAAAAGTTAATCTCCAGTGCGGATTTTTGGGATTTTTACAAGCAGTTGTTGAGTACATCGTTATGATTTGTTCTCGTCTGAGGGAATAGGAAGTTCCTCGAAAGATTTAGAAAGCTGTCATTTAGGTTTGTTCGGAAGGCTTCAAACACAATCCTTATCCCATTAGTTTGCATTGTGTCAAAAGCTATGCTTGAGCTTCATTCTCAACTTATTAAAAAATGATTGACCTATCTAAATTATTTCTATGGGCTATAATAGGTACACTATCGATCAAAAGTATCTGCCCACTTCAAAATATGACTGTATATAAATAAATTACAATTTTGATTATTTAAAATTACAGTATGTGCCAACATGTTTTATCAGTTGCTAAACAATAACCACTTTAAATTGCTTTTGTTTTTAATAACAGCTAATAAATTGTTGCTATGTAACCTAGCCACTTATCCAATGCTGCAATCTTAGTTTCTGCCACTTTTGCTTTAAAATAAATGTTCCTTTGACGTTGACGATAATGTTCATCCCAGAACAACTCGATAAGATTCAAATCTGAGGACTGAGGCGGCCACTCCATTCTTTTGAATTTTCTCATATTATGTTCCTGATTGGCTAAGTAGTTTCGACACAATCTCGACAAATATTGTGGGTCGTTGTTTTCTTGAAATATAAACTCACTACCAATAAGACGAGTCCCAGAAAGAATAGCATGTTTTTGCAGAATTTGTTTATACCGCTCCTTCACTATAGTCCAGTCAATCTATGCCAAAAAACATCAAATGGAAAAAGTAACCCATATAGTTCCCATTTTTTCGGTAATGTGTGGGGGACGGTCCCCTGAATATCGTGTAATAAAGTCCCGAGCGATTCCGGTGCCGCCGGTGATATCTTCAAAAATATAAAATAACGGCAATAAGTTTTATAAATATGAAAACAAGAAACGCAAAACAAAACCGGAAGAAAGGAATTACATATTTTAGAGTCTATAGTTTTGAGCGGTAGTATATATACGGTGTAACAAAAATAGGTATCAAAATGTTAACCAGTAACAGAACTTGACAAGAGCAACAATTCTTCTTAATACACTTTTACCGTAAACTCTATGGTTGTGGAGTTTAAAAAAAAATGTAGCACAAAAATCAGCGTACGCCACTGCAGGCTAGTTCGACTGCGTTATCGCAGGGACAAAAAACGGATATCCCTCTGTGATCAAATTAAAATTAAAATTTGGGAGAAAGTGATTTTACATTAATTAATTAACTAATTTAGACTTTATACAATTACAAGTTCCATGATCCCTCAAATGTTGCAGGTTTTACAAGTGTTCGGCGACTTGGAAGCTGGCGATTGGGAAAATGTTGGTTGTAAATTTTTCAAGCAGTCGAAGCAATTTTAAGTACAATGTTCGTTCACAGAATGGACAATGGTAACTACACCCGACTAGAGACTCACGTGTTTAGTACTCGTGTTAGTAAAAATATTAACAAATTTGGAAAACAATTAAATGTCACAAAAAGATCGGAACAAAAAAATGCGTATATTTTCTTATCATTAGAGGTAAATAATAATCGACTAATTTATGCAAGCAGAGACGACTCGTCAATGCGAATTTGTGAAAGGGCAAAAATGCTAAAAAAATTTGAGTTTTCGCAAAAATGGTAGATAGAAATTCTGTTGCTCTTATCAAGTTCTGTTACACCTTGTATATAATCGATCCTTAAAATATTAGACATTGGTGCGTTTACGTTGTTATTCAGAGAAAAAATGCTTTGTACACTGAACCTGGGAAAATAATGTCAAGGCCGCAGAGATAATCTACTTTACTCTCCTTAATATTCTGGACATCTTCCGCTAATGAGGCAAGTGGCCCTAAAGCTGCGGCCTGGCAGTTGTAATTGTAAATGCAGAACGTCTTGAGTTAAAAAGGGTGTTTCACGTGTGATAGGTATTTAAACCTGTAGTGCAGACTCTCCTGTTGGCACAGTGCAGGAATTGCACTTACGAGAGGAAAATGCTGCCCAAACAATTCGCGAAATGCATGACAATGACGGTAGACATTTTCAATAATTAACTAATAATAATATATAATAATTAAATAATAAATAATAAAATAATAATAATTCAATAATAATAATTTAACAATTTCTATAAATTGGGTCAATGTTTAAAGTTGGGCCAATGTTAATCACGGTAAGAACTTTTTTATTTTGGGGAATAAGGTAAGTTTATCATTTGAATATCCAACAAAAAACTTATTTTTTGCGTGTAGATTACACATTTTTTTGTGTACATCTTTTCGGGTTTAAATTCATCGCTTTTAAAACCAAGGTCCGCAGTTCTCAATAGTTTTAAGGCTTTTAATGTAGACATAATGTAGTATTTTTTTTAAATACTTTTAAAATTACATTCAGGTGTTGCAGAATGGGGGGTTTGAATTTGTATCACAGTTCGTGAGACAGTGCATAAAAAGAGTAGTTGAATAACATGTGAAAAATCGGCAAAAAATCTTTATGACTATCTGTCTGAAGTAAAGCAGCTAAGACAGGCGAAGTACGCTGCTAAAGCATATGTTTACCGCTGGCGCTGTGTGAAATCTAATATGAAATTTACCATAAAACGTGGATAATTTGGACTTTCGATAGGGAGAAAAATAGAGAACTAAAAAAATATACCCACGTTCGCTGCGGTCACTAGCTCGATAGTTTATTCTCTTTGAATAAAGAAGTATGTATTATTATAAACTGGCAGCAAAAAATGAGAGATATGGAGAATTTTCATTTAAAATAATTCTATATGAAACATACTACATACTAGCATACTAGTTCATATTATGTATTGATAGTTTTATAGAAAAATTATGTATCTATATCCCCTAAATTTTGAAATCAAGATCCTTCATGACACTATATTAATTATTATACACTATAACTATACTAAAACCTACAAGTTGGTTCATAAACTGCCTTTGCCTTTTTTCGTTAGTTTGGTAGGTAGGTTTTATGTTTTTAATATCTTTTTGCTACATTCATCGTCATAATTTAAAATTGTTTTTATTGGGAAACATTTTTAAACTGGCTTATTCTTAACTTATCACAGTTAATTTGCCCATATCGTATGAAAAATAAATCGTAAATGCTAAATTATTATAATTCCTATTAAAGATTTTGTAAAACAGTAAATCGTTTTTTAATTGCTTGACGATTACGATTTTAAACAGTCACAACCACACCATGGTTTCTCTCCATGTATATTTACAAATGGCGCTTAATAACTTTGGTGTCCGTACTTTTATTAACGTCCAAGTGGTCATTTATCTGTTTTTTTGTACCTTTTTGTGTATAGGTCAACATACAGGCTTCTGCTGTTTAGCACAACAATGCTTTGATTGAGCTTAATTAGCCATGCCCTGTAAGCTGCAATAAATAGTCAATACAATGAAAATTGAAGTGTCCCTACAAAAACAAATTTACATTAGAACCAAAATGAATTGACCTCTTTTTGGGCAAAAAAAAATAGTTAATATAATTGTGCAAATACATATTATGATAGTAATTTCCCTAATTTCAAATTATTGTACATGTATGTACAGTGTTTGGATAGTAATTTGCCAAAGTGTTTTTTGGAATATTATTCTAAATACATACACCCAACAAATACGTAAAAATACAGTTTAGTTGCAGCATGCTGTTTTGATTGAAAACTTACCAATTTTGCTTTTCACAAGAAATATGTGTGTGCAACATGTAAATATAATTAAGAAACTCGTGGTTAGAAACGAAACGCTAGAAAAACTTTCCAAAGCAGCGTTGTATTATGGTGAAATGTTAGTGCCTACACGCACAAAAGCCGAAGTGATACTGCCCAGGATCATGTGCAGGATCCTCCCCACGGCGTCAGCCTCCGCCTGCGATTTTCTGGACCAACAGCGAGTGCATAACCATCGATAAGGTCGACTGAAACCACTGAATCAGTCTTATGAAAATCTTCGAACTTTACGATATTTAATTATTGCGGAAATTTCGCTTTCTTTAAAATTAAAATCGAAAGCTGGAATGTTCAGAAAAATTCAGGACAAGAGTTCTATCATAAGCACATAACTTAATCGGGAGCAAGTAAATAGACTATTTTATTTTTTTAAAGAAGCGAACGGCACGAAAAGGAGATGATGTTCCAGACTTGCGCAGTTTCAAAATGGCGATTGCAGTTCGAGGATCAACATGGGGTTGATAAATGTGTTATATTTAACTAACGCGAAAAAATCTCTACAATGAGCGCACAACACAGTCGATAATGTTATTGAAGTGTTTCTCCAGTTTGGTCATTTTCCTGGGTGCATTTATGTCCGTCTCAGGTGAGTACAAAAGTGTTATATGATATAGTTAAGAAACACTATCGTAACACCGAATTACGAGATTTCTTTCAAATTGGGTCTAATTTATTACACCCCGTCAAATGCGTGTACCTATTTGTATTTGTAAAAATTCCTTAGTGAAAAGTTACACCATTCTGGGAAGTTTGTAGAATTAATCGGAAACTATTTCAATTATTTAAGCTATCCTTGCTTTATGTGCTTTCATATTTTCGACCTTACAAAAGTCTTTAATTTTCGTCGCTTTTTATGAACAAAATTGACCTATAAATTGAAAAAAAGATGCCATTGACGTCGGTGCAGCGGTGTGTTGGAAAAGGCGCTGAATTGCGTCAGTCGTCGTGGTAACCGGGAAATTATTGATTGCAGACTCCAGCGAGCAGCAACAGCAGCATAGGACCAAAGCGGCCGCAGAAAAACAGCACGATTTGTGGTGTTATCGCTGCGATACCATGGTAGATGGTGACAGATGCCTAGATTTGGGTGGAAACCATACGTACATGCACACGAAATGCAACAAAGAACAGAAAAAATGTCAGGTAGGCTCGAATTTTCCACCTACATTGTTTTCTCTTCAACATGATCGTGTAGGTGCGAAGAATTTCGATGTCTACAAGCACGGATGAGTTCACCGGAAAGCCCAAAATGTGGTTCTTGCAAAGAAACTGTTCGGAAACTTGTGAGCCGGGATGCATAGTCATCGGAGAACGAACGAAATTGCACTCGTGCATCACTTGCTGTGATGAAAAAAATTTCTGTAATGCTGGAAGCGGGGCAGACAATTTTCCCTTATCCTTTAGGCTCCTTTTTATTGGATTACTCATTGTTCAATACTGTAATAAGACAACCGATGTGTTATGACCAAGACTTCTTGATATGTTCTTTACATTTTGTTAACTTTATACTTGTTAGTAATTTATTTGAAAATTGTATATGTTCGGAGAATAAAGGAGTTTGAATATTATCTAGCGCTGTTAGTTATAAACTATAATTGATTTAATTATTTCATTATTCAAGTTAAATTGAAGAAAGTTTATGTTGACTCAAATAACGAGCGCCACTAATCCTAGTTAAATGTTGACGAGAAGTTGGTAACAATAAAAATTAATTTACATTAATTATGGAAATAATACCGCATGTTTTATAAATTGACTAAACTTAATGAAATATTCAAATTTTCTTTAAAACAAGGTTACGTGAAGCAGGTTACACACAAGTTTGAAAAGCATGTACTCCAGATAATTTTGTATGAAATATCAATAGCAATTTAGAAGACTCAAAGGTTTTTGCAAATCTGCCTGAAATTACTTGTAGTGGAGACATATTAGTCGACACGAAGCAATACGAAGTATTAAAAATGTTTTTTTTTCACTAACTAGCTGTAGAACGTACGATTATCTAGTTTGTAGAATATGTGTGAAATTGTTTTTCTTTCCTAGTAGTCAATAATAATTTCATTATTGACTAGTAGTAAATAATTGCAGAGACCAGATTTCATGCAAAATGAAATCAACAACAGCGTTCTTCGATTTTTACAAATTGCACCAGTTGTAAATATTTGAAAAAAATATGTGAAAAAAATTGTATATAAACACCGTTAAGAAGCCTTTTCTTAGCCTCGCACTTTTATTTCCTGCGATGCTTCGCATCTTGGGAAATAAAATAGCTCGGCTAAGAAAAATGGCTTCTCAAACTTGGTGTCTAATTACTATTGTAATATTTTTATGTAATTTCTATTAGATATATTGTGTTTGTGTTTTTCGCCAGTCTTAATTTTGACCTATGTATTTTAAGTTTTAGTCCTAAAAAAATCATTATTGATTTTAAAGTCAATGCGTTAGTTACCATGTTTCTTTAAACACATTCAGACTGACACCAGAAATTCGGTTATTCGGTCGCCACATCGATTCTAAGCTTACCGAGTCTCCCAGGGGGGGCCACACCACTGCTAGATTACTACAGAACGACAGTCTATTTCGTGAGGCATGAAGCCGAAGGACAGATCTATTCTCTCCTGCATTTACATTTCAGTAATTACAAATCACAGATCAAGAAATTATTCTCTAAAATTTAGGAAAAAGTTTTCTACAAAAATCCTGAGAGCAGTTTTAAATAATTTGGATAAAATTTATCTCACGGAAAGTATATTATGATAAAGAGTTAAAATATACATTTTACAACGCACTCAGAAAGTTAGTGTACTATGCTAGAAGGGTTAAAACTTCTATTATAATACATGCTTATTTTGGAAAAAGGATGTTCGCAAACGAGACGCAAGTCGTGCTGCTACATATCCAAAAAGAAGGGGTAAAATTATAGACAATACTGATAAAACATGGTTTGCTTTAATTCATAATTAATTTCATAACTGCATAATTTCGTAGTTTTTTTTTATTTATTTATCTCATAATCTCACTATAATCTCACGAATCCACGATCTTGGTCCCACGATTTCATCGTTTTCATGTTATTCTCAAATGTGCAGAGTTAAATATAATATTGAGCGGGGGCAGCGTCAATCAATACCTTTAATGGTTTTTGATAATTAAAAAATAATAACAGTTAGAGATCTAAAAGGAAATATTTGTAATTTGTAATCCTATACTTCAGTACATAATTGCATAATTTCAAGATTCCGTAACTCCGTCAATCTCTAATTCCACAAATCTCTATTGCGTTAATTCATAATGTATCATTTCATAATTCCATATTTTCATAATATTCAAATTTGTAATTTCGTAATTTCATGATTCAAGAAGTGCATAATTCCGTACTTTTGTAAGTGGGCAATTTCGTAATGACGACTATATTTAGCGCGATAGCGTCGTTGAACAATATGAAATACATAAAAATAAAAAATGGTTAATACGCTGTTGTTAGAGTGGTGCATCGTCTTTTTTGTAATTCGATACTTCAGTACATAATGGTATAAATATTTCACCATAATTCCTAATTTCCTAATTTAAAGATTTCATAACTCCGTCATTCTCTAATTTCCTAATTTTAAAATTTCGTAATTTTGAAATTACGTAATTTCGTAATTTCAAATTTCCGTAATTTAGCAATTTCGCGACTTCAAAATTACGTAATTTCTTCTCATAATCTTACGAACTCATTTCCCAAAATTGCAGAATAAAAGGCACTTTTGTAAAACGAAATTTCGGAAATTTTCGAAACTTTGGAATAACAACTGCAATCATTATAACTAGTACAATCTGCCTGTGATTGATTTACTATAGCAACCCAAAAGTGTCAATTTTGGCTGTTACAGAAATGTATTTTTAAACAGAAGTTCTCTTATAAGGATAAAGACTTCATGTTCAAGGAAGCTATAACCTTATGCGAGACACTCTGTATAGTATTGAACGCGGATAGCGTCAATCAATACCGAATGGTTTGTACCGTATTTTATAATTACAAAAAAATCGGGATTTCACAATCTCGAAATTATTTAATTACTGGAATACGGAATTATGGGATTGTGGATTTATTGACTCATGGAATTAGGAAATTACAGGTGCACAGAGATCTAAAACGAAATTAGTCAAAGTTGGCCATGCAGGAAAAGACCCTCGTCGTGGTTTACTAGAATTATTTATTAAATGTCAAGTTAATTTTGTTAAATCTGACATTTCAGAAATAATTGTATTACACTACAAACTAATCAACAATTAAGATTGCAGTTTGTAGTAGATCAGATAAAAGTGTAGATTTAGTTTTGCATTTAAGTTGGCGGAATGCATTTGTAAAGTGCAAATTTAAATGCAGCTGTCATCATGTGTCATCGACTGACAACCGAATCACAATAAGCTTACCAATTTTGATGTAAATTGTATTGTTGCCAACTCAACCTTGTAATCTAGATCACACAGTAATACAAATATTGAGCAAAAAAAAAGTAGAAAACATGCCGATATTACAAATATCAAAATTTTTCTTCGAGAAAAAAGTAAATTTTCAAAATTGCAACTCTCAAAAACTCTCAGAATTCACTGATTAACTCATTGAAAATTTTTTCAACGAATTCATACAGTGATTGTGAATTCATGGCTTTCTTTGAACTATAAAGAATTACCTGTTCCCTCGTTTTGATAATTATTTGATGCAATATTGTCAGGTATTGTCATATACAACCAATGTAGCCTAAGTACCTAACATTTCTTTGGTTTACACCATAAACAGGTCTGTGCTCATATTACATTTTGTATCTAGTTTTGTTTCTTTTTTGTGAAATGACGTTTATGAATAATAGTAGATTATATTATTATTAAGAGCATACGTTAAGCGTTAAGTGTTGCCTGGATTGCCTAAGCGACGCACATAAAGCGATTTGTGCTCTGAATAATATATACTATTTTATCCGCAAACGTTTTCAGATAAATAAATTAGAAAACAATAATTTAGTAAGAATTTGAAAGAATTCATTAACAAGGTAAAAGTGTCACTTTATGTGATTAAGCAGACTTTTGCCTTCTTTAGTGCCTAATCAGATAAAGCGACACTTTTACCTTGTCATTGAAGACACATAAGTCGTCACTTTTCTGACGTTTGCGTATACAATACAATTTTTCGATGTATTTTCCATGCTTACATGTAAGTACGCTTAATGTTATCGAGCGGTACGATTTGAGAGACTGGGCGCCTAAATGGAACTGAGTGCAGTATCTTAGATAAGTCGTTGCAACTTTCAAATTTAGTTATTGGGAGACAGCAGAATAAATGACATAATCACATAAGTGATCAGTCGAGATCAGTCAATATGATGTTATGTATGATAATTATTTAATATGAGATTATAACTAAAAATTAAACCAACAAACTCTGCCATTTATTATATCTATATAATATATATATCAATATAACATCTACATATATGTATCTAATACCGGGTGTCCCAGAGGTGTGTCAATTACGCCCTTATTTTGATAGATATCAAAACGGGGCTTTCGGGCCACAAGACACCTTCACAATTTAAAATTATTAGAAATCATATACAGAGTGTCCTAATATTAGTAATATACCAAAATTATGTTTTTTTTTTTTTTAATGGAATGATCTGTATATTAGTTGGTAAATTGAAAGAGCAGTTAATGCTGAGCCAAATGATAGAAGGTACTACAGGTTTATTATGGATGGTTCTTGAGTTATGAAGAATTTTAGGTCAAAATTAGTGCTTTTTAAAAAATTGCAGAGACCATTCCAACAGAGATAACTGAATACGTTTTTGTCAATATTTTTTATAGATCCAAATTTTAATACATACTGATTGAAAGTCATGTAAATTGATATTTCTATATAGGCTGTACGGTTTTGCAAAATGTATAATAACTTATTTTTTTCAAATGGCACACCCTATAGTCCATTATACCACCAAATAGCATTTTTAATAAGGTTTTTTTTTAATGTATGGTTTGCCTCGGCAAATGTTAGTACTTTAGGTAATTTTTACAAAAAACTAAGAAAATTTCCCGAAATCGCGTATTAAGATCAGATCGCCTTGGACTTGATCGACATAGTCGTTTATTGTCTAATTTATTAAATTACTTCAGAAATGACACCGAGAGGTAGACAGGCTTATGTTTACGTAAGAATTCGATAGACTATATCCTTTACATAACCACAAACGAAAAAACCTAGAGGAGTTAAATCGGGTGATCTTGCTGGCCATTTGACAGGGCCGCCCCTACCAATCCAACGTCTCGGAAACCAGTCATTTTAATATCTTCTTACATTCCTATAGAAATGTACAGAAGCTCCCTCCTGTTGCAACAACATTAAGGACCACTGATTCTGATAAATAATCAATCGTCCACATCCAGTGGGGATTTTCAGTGGCATAATAGTGCATGTTATGCCTCTTGACATGCCCATTACACTTAAAGGTCGGCTCATCAGTGATCAAAATTCTGTTTAAAATATTTCAATTACTTTCTAGAAGATTGTCCATTATTTCGCAGAATTCCACTTTTTTTTGCAAAATAAGCTTCTTGCAATTCTTGATGGAGTTCAATGTGGTATGGATGAAACTGATGTTTTATGAACACACGGTTTACTGAAGATTTCGAAACATCAGATTGGGCAGCAATTTCGTTTATACTGGAGTGAAGATTTTCTTCTAACTTTAGTAAAACTTCTAGCTCAGTGTTTTCACCTATACTCTTCTACCAATTAATTCTTTTTTGTTGTAGGCCACGTCTCCAGTGTTTTCAAAACGTTGTAAATTTTTGTGGCCAAAAAGGAATTTCTTTCGGCTTCTCCTAACGCATTGTACCATATTCATCATTACTTTTTTCGTAAAATTCATTTTCTAAAAAAATCACAAAAGTGAAACTATTTGTTACAGGATAACTTACTGTCAACAAGAACAAACGGCTCCATGGTAACCAGTCTAAAATAATATCTGCATGGCAACAAGTCTAAGGCGATCTGATCTTAATACACGATTTCATCAATTTTGGAAAGTTTTTTGTATAAGTACTAACGTTTGCTGAGGCAAACTATATATTGACAGAAAGCTTATTAAAAATGCTATTTGTTGGTATGATGGAATATAGGGTGTTGAAAAAAATATATATACATTTTGCGAAACCGTACACCCTGTATAGAAATATCAATTTAGATGACTTTCAATAAGTGTGTATTAAAGTTTGGGTCTATAAAAAGTTATTTACAGAAAAATATTCAGTTATTTCGGTTGGAATGATCTCTTCATTTTTTTCAAAAAGTGCTAATTTTGACCTAAAAGTCTTCATGACTCAAGAACCATCCATAATAAACCTGTAGTACCTTATATAATTTTGTTCAGCATTAATTGCTCTTTCAATTCACCTACTAATATACAGGGCATTCCATTAAAAAAAAAAAACATAACTTTGGTATATTACTAATATTAGAACACTCTGTATATGATATCTAATAATTTTAAATTGTAAAGGTATCGTGTGGCTATCGTCCTCCAAAAACCTTTCAAAATAAGGGCGTAAATGATGTTCCACACACCTCTGGGACACCCGGTATATATCTATATATGTAATAAAAGTGAAATGCTGTTCGCGCATCACTTGATAACGGCTGGACTGATTAGGCTGTTTTTTTTTTGTAATACATAGTTCAAAAATAATAAGGTTTTTATGGAAAAGTTTTCCGGAAAATAAAATTCGAGACAATTAGAAAGGAATGTCGGAAAATTCGGACAAACTACAAAATTCATATGTAATGTCATATTTTATTGTTTTCTTCGTTATGCTCCCGGGATGGAAATAGCTTAAGTGAATGTTTTCAATTATTAAAAACAAAAAAAAAAACAAATTGGGAAGTTCTGGAGAAAAATCTGGATAAACACATCCCTGCCTAAATTAAATAAAACGTCTGTCGGGTCAGCTAGTTTATCAACAAATGTCTTAAATAGTGCGATTTGGTCTACTTTCTCCTAGGATTTTTAATGTTACGAACCGTATATTTAAAAGATAAATATTTGCATATTAGGTAGTTGAAATAAAAATAAATATTAATTCTCAAACTAAATAAAAATTAGTCTTAATGTTTGCAAGGCTGTTAATTTCCTTAATTATTTTTAATTCATGAATGTTGAAAAAGCGAAAAAGCTGCTTTCATTTAAAATTCCATAATCTACATAAAACTAGGTTGTAAGCTATATAATTTGCCTCTTCGCGAAACAAATTTCGTAATTATTGTATTTATGTCTCATGAATTTCCAGTAGAAATTGATCAAGGAACACACGTTTGTAAAGAAATGCTTGTGAATTCAACCGTTCCGAATTTTTCATCATGGTTGGTAAATTTCGCGAAAGAGCACCTCCGATACGTAAACAAATAAAGATACAAGCGTTCGTTTTATTGCCATTCTAGTACAGGAATCGTTAGTTTAATAGACTTTTCTAGAATATGTTTTTTTTATGGAATATAAAATATAGGGCCGATTTCACCGACCTCAGTTAAACTTAATCGTCTGTTAGAAACAATTGTTGCTATAGTTTTAACAAACGTATCTATGCAGTTATTTGTCAGTTAAAGTTATTCGATGTTGGTGAAACCGGCCCATAAACTATCAAATTTTATTGAGACAAATTTTGTAACAATTAAAAAGCAAATTATAATATAATATTAATTTAGTTAATAGTATAATATTAATGCTTTAATGTACGAGATTTATGTGGCCAAAGCTTTATATCTTAATGTCGTCTCCCCATCATTGTATTCTATCAAATAGAGTTGTAAAGAATTTGGATCGCCATATTCGGGAAGAAGTGAAGCAGCTAATGATATAGACTTAAACTTTAAATGTTGCTATCTATAGTTACCTTCAGATACAATTTTTGTTGCCCGAAAGGATTTACAATAACAACAAATTGTAGACATAGGCCCAAAAATTACATCAGAATCTGTTTCATATGGCAAAGCAGGGATCCTAATTAAAAGTAGTTTTTCTTAGACTTCCAGGGAAGTTGTTATTTTTTCGCTCTCTTGTCTTCCGTCTCTGCTGTGTTTCTTGCAAATCCTCATTTGACCGTGTAACTGTTCTCTTGCAGCTTCACCTTCATGCTTTTTCGGGTTTTCGGTCGTCCTTTTGGAGATTTTATTGGTCTACCACATTTTCTTCTAATAGAATTTGAGTTAAAATAGCTAGTTAACTTGTGTTAGAAATGGTAATATGTGGTTAGTATTACAAATTTGTTTAAGATCAAGTCGTATAGAAAAAATATTGAAATTTGATCAGATGGATTCACACCCAAAACTATGATCGGTAGACTGTAATAGGGGTGCTATTACAAGCTATGATCGGTAGACTGTAATAGGGGTGCTATTACAAGCTATGATCGGTAGACTGTAATAGGGGTGCTATTTGCTACGCCATTTTCGATTCTCTTCAATTTTAGTTTGTTAGGCCTTAAAAAAATGTAATGAAGATTTATGATAATTACTACTATATACAGGGTAGCGCAAACGTATGGAAACACCTGGATATATCAAAAACTGTCAGTCCGATCTAAACCAAATTTGTCATATATATAGGGGTCTATAATATCTACTTGGTGTAATTTTTTCATAGTCGCACTTTTTCATAGTCATTTGTTTTCGAGATACAAAACCAACTTTTTTTTTAAATAGCAACATAGTGTGAAAATAACCTTTTTGAAAAGAGCATTTTTTTTCTGAATTTAATTAATGAATGATATGCTATAGTTTTTTAGCTTTTGTCTGCAGCAAACAATCTATTTTATTTTTCTGGAATAGCATTACATTTATACGGCTGAAAATATTAGTATTATTTTTGCTGCGGGACAATAATTCTCTTAACAGAGGTATCTGAGTCAAAGCTAAAAACTAAAGATTAACGAAAAATGTATAATAGTTGTTCAGTCGGCGAAAAGAGCGTCCAAGGAAATGTGCAAACAGTGCATTGCAAATATTGCAAACGTTTAATGACGATTGCCAAATTAATTAATAATTTTAATCAAAGATATATTAATAATAATAATTTACACAAGCCAAAATAGTAAAAATCTTTGATTTTTTGGTGTACCTACTCGATTTAATTGGAATTGACTATAGATGAGAATATTTTTGCTTTTTTATTAGTGATGACTTTTAGTACAACACAAAATCTTGACATGATTCCATTTTTCATTTTAAATTCAGCAATTGGCTAGTGTCATCATACTCAAACTTTCCTGTTTCTGAATATTAAAAAAAAAGGTTCATTTAACAGAAAAAGAAAGGATAGAAAGTTTGTTGATGGTGGGATATGGAGACAGAAAGAGAAGTTATGCAGAAGTGGTCAGAATTTTTAATGAGGATCACCCAAGACGAGATCCGATTGTTAAATCGAATGTTTTCAAAACTGTGGAGCAATTTAACGAAACCGGCAGTGTAAAGGAGCGTCGAAAAATTGGTAGGCCTAAAACCGCAACCAATAATGAAAGTGCTCTTAACCTTTTGCTACATCTAGAAGAAAATCCCGAAACTTCAGTGTACCAATTGTCTCTTACTAACGAAATAAGTCGGAAATCCATACAACGCATTCTTAAAAAAGAACATTATCATCCCTATAAGATGCATTTTGTTCAAGAATTAAGTGAAGATGATTTTGATAGAAGAATTGAATTTTGCGAAATAATGATGAATGGAGTAAACGAAGATGGTCAATTTATTAACAAAGTGCTCTTTTCTGACGAAGCTACATTTTGCCTAAATGGTTAAGTAAATCGGTATAATTGTAGATATTGATCCAATCCAAAATCCTCATTGGATGGAGGGACTACACACACAATATCCACAAAAAGTAAGTACGTTTGGTATGGCATTATTGGCTGGCATATCATTGGTCCTTTTTTTTATCAATGGAAACTTCATTTCGTAAAACTATCTCGAGTTACTACAAGAACAGATTGCTCCTGGTCTTACACAGCTTTTACCAAATTATGACAGACGAAATGTACCTGCCCAATCAACCTGGTTCCAGCAAGATGGAGCTCCACCTTATTTTGGTCAACAAGTCCGACGTCATTTAGATGAGGTGTTTCCTCGCAGGTGGATAGGCAGGAGAGGGGCAATTGAATGGCCGGCAAAATCTCCTGATTTGTCACCACTCGATTTTTTTGTGGGGTCATGTAAAAAGTAAAGTTTATGCCAGAAGACCACTTGATCTTGAAGATTTAAAGCAATGAATAAGAGAAGAGATTTTTTGACTTGTTTTTGTTTGCCATAAAAAGAAACCCAATTTTATTTTTTTTCTCAAAACTTTCATTATCTAAGATAACAAAATTTTTATACTGACGTTTAGACAATTAAAAGGGCTATCTGAATCAAAAAAAAAAAAAATAGGCGGTTTCTATTTAAAAGAAATATCGATGACGTCATCACTCGAAAACAAATGACTGATTGAAATTTAATTTGGGATAAAAATATTCCTTTTTATAAACCAAAACTGACCCGTCAAAAAAAATAAAAATTGAAAAAAAATGTGTTTAATTTTTAATGAATTTATTCCATACTTTTGCCGCTCACTGTATATCTATTTCAGATGTATAAAAAAAATTCAAATTCATCTTGATAAGAATCACATAATAAACAAATGATTAATAACTATATGGTTGGAATAAAATAGCAAAATAGAGTAAAATAATAGTTATTTATGTATCAAGGGAATAAACACACATGCTAATCCCGGGAATGTACGAAAGGCCAGAGGCGACCGTAGGGAGCCGAGGGCATTTTCATTCGAGGGATTAACGGTGTTTATTCCAGAGATGCATACAGAACCTTCCTCCCAACCGCCTAAACAAGAGAAGAAATTTTTTTATTGCGCGGTACGGTGATACCTAAATGAAGTTGAATGATGGTTACTATGGAAACGAGTTGGTTTATGTGTGAAAAACGATTTACTAGGGAATAAAATAGCTTTATTCCCTCGGGAATAAAGTACCACATTATTAGCCAAAAACGAGGGAATAAAGTTAGATTTTTTTCCCGGTTGGGAGGAATAGTATATTATTTAATTACTTGTGAGTACCTTTAAAAACATTGCTTCGTTCGAAGTAAATACAACGCTTTATTTCATAATGCAAGTTTATTGAACTAGGTTAAAATAAAAAGAAATTTTGAGTGTTTATCTTGCCCAAATTATTAGTAAACCAGAAGAATGTCGATAAATCCAAGTGGAGTAAATTTAAATTAAAATTTAAATATATCTAAGTCGAACTCCACAAACTTTAATAAGTGTAAAATTACAAATGGAACATGTTTGTCAACGTCATAATTTTTTATATTCTTTAAGGGCTGATGATGGCAGTAGTGTTCTGCCGAAACATGTTCCTTTGTAATTTTACACTTATTAAAGTTTGTGGAGTTCGACTTAGATATATTTAAATTTTAATTAAAATTATTAGTAATAATTAAATATGCGGGAACTAACATTCCCATAGTAACAAACGTTTGTCAAAAATGACAACGAAAAAAATGGGTCACGTTGAATTGTTTTGGATATTTTATTCGATTATTCCGTTTAAAATGGATAAAATTAAAGTTCCTCAAGATAGGTATTCTAGATGAAGCAGAGCGCGTGAAGAACAATTTGATGCCACAGAAATCTCGGTATAACAATATAAGAAATGATTGACGTATAATTTTAAAGTAATAGGACTTTAAAATTTTTCTTTAAAGTACTAGGACGTTAATGTTCTACTTTTGGTATCATAAATAATCCGAAAAATGTCACTAGATACAAGTATGAAATAATAGTATATTATATACCAAGGTAGAGAAGGCTTTTCTACCATGGTTTATATATTATTTTTTCACTACTAGCAGCTTAATTCTATAAATCATATTTTTCTGTCTATTCTTGTATTTATAATTTCATAAAAAATTTCACGAATATTCTGCCAAATTCTAAGGAAAAATTTTTTTCTCATGAAGTCCTACCTTAGGTATTACCGTATTACCACATTCATTAGATATGCATTTTGCATGAAATCCGGTCTCTTCATTATTAACTACTAGTCAATAATGAAATGATTATTAACTTCTATCTCTTCATTATTAACTAGTAGTCAATAATGAAATGATTGAACTGTGTCCCGCGACAAGAAGCAGTCGCTGCTTCTTAGGTCATTAGGGCATGGTTGGTAGGCTTTAATAGTTTTTTAACACTTTTATGAATTTATTTTGTCTGCTAGACATTTATTTGTTATCAACAAAGTACTAGACATCTTTCTGTATAAATTCCTTTCCGTTACTAATTTCCAAGTACATAATTCATCATTTAAGGAGGTTGGAGTTCATTGCCAAGAACTGTTCTAACAACATGCAGCAAATGAAATTGCATCTCAATGCGAAGCACTTCTCTTTAAATGACCATCTGCTCACTCGAAATAATAAGTCATCAGTTTAAAAGAAGATGTGGCGGTTATTAGTCGTTTACTTCCTTGTCATTTTTCCCAGTGCTAATTTCAGTGATTTTTCAGCATTGTGGTCTGATTCGAGTTTTCTTGAGGATTATTCTGACACTGTTTATCCTCGCATCTACGAAAAAACAGTTCGTAGACGCCGGGACATATCCAGTAATGTTTACGTGTACGAGTCGGAAAAATTGAAAATGATTGAAGTGGGAAATTGGACCATAGAACTTAATCCTGAAAGTAATTTGATTGTTGCGCCGGACCTCTGGGCCGAATGGGTCTCCGGTAATGGGGATGTTACCCTGAAGGCTCTTCAGAAATGTGATTACAAATTAGGGTTAGTTAGCAGCCTGAAAATGTCATCACAGGTTGCTGTGGCTGTGTGCGGACTTTCCATAACTGGATACATCAGTGTAGGTGATTTAGTGTTTTTTCTGCAACCGACTGTTGGCAACACCAGCAAAGGGGAGCATCGGTTGTACAGGCAAGCATTTTTTATTGATCAATGTTCTCTGAAAGCGTTCTCTATAATTCAGTTACGGAGAATTTCGACATCCCAAGTACGAATTATGTAAATCGCTCACTTTTGTGCGTACTTCAAAAATACAAAAGAACATTTCTAGCAATCCAAAATAGATTTGAGATTGCTAAATTTGGGTCTGGACTTGTAGTTGAAACACCGATAATTTTCTTTTAATCATTCCTAACCCGAATCGAACAGTTTTATTTGTCAATACAAAATAATGTACAGGGTGGAATGTTTAACTGGAATAAATTCAGTATCTTCACTGCAATTGATTTGGCGAAAAATTCCTGAAGCCTGATCAGCTTTCTTTTGTTTTTACCCAGGGGTTGTAACCACCCTTAATTTTTTTTTAGTGGCAAGATATGTCAACCGACACATCATTGGAAAGCTTATAAAAAAGGAATACAACGATGTGTTTTGTTTCATGAATTTCTATCTCTTCTGAGAATAAGACCCTAAAAACTGTTTTTTGGATGCTTCGGTGTGTTTCTTTTTCTTCGTGTGGCTTTATTATCTTATCGTCTCTTTTTCTAATAAATTTAATTTTCTTTGCAAACTTTGTTAGTTTTCATCATTTATTTGACGAATAAGTAGTGATAGTCAATAAGAATAATGCACCATTTAACAGAAAAACTTTAAATTTAAATTTCTTTAGAATGCATTTTTTTTTCTGACGAAAGCACATTTACGTTCAACGGCGAAGTCAACAGACAAACTTGACGTTATTGGGGTGACCATAATCCTTGCTGGATGCGGGAAACTCACACTGAAGGTCCAAGAAGAAAGAAGAAGAAACTAAATGTGTGGGCTGGGATAGTTGGAGATAGGATCATAGGACCAGTGTTCTTTCCTGGTAATCTTAATGCAGAAAGATATCTGCAGTTTCTTCAAGAAACGCTTCGCCCAGCTCTGACGGACCAATTTAGAAATGAATTAGATCTAAACATTCCACATATGAGAGAATATGGTATCAACAGGATAAAGCTTCACCGCACTATGGTGCATCCGTTCGGCGTTATTTGGACGACATTTTTCATAATAGGGAGATCGGAAGAAAAGGTGCAACAGAATTGTCAGCAAGACCACCAGACCTTAGCCCTTTTGACTTTTGTGGGGGTATCTTAAAAGTACAGTCTATACCACAAAACCCGATAATCTTGAAGATTTGCAACAACGTATTACCTATGAAATTCAGCAAATCACACAAATGTTGTAAAATGTAAGAAATAATTTTTATTATCGTCTTGCATTTTGTCAAGAAAGACTTGGTGAACATATTGAACATCTGTTACATTAAAAAAACATTTTACTTACCTAAAACGAGATTTTTTTAATTCAAGTCCTACAATTTTCAAACAGTAAACCTACTACCAAAAAAGAAATAGATTAAAGTTGTTTTTATTTATTTCTTCTTACATTATTAGCTGGAAAAGTAAAAAAAATATATCGTTGTACTCATTTTTTTATAAGCTTTCCAATGATGTGTCGGTTGACATATCTTCCCATTTGAAAAAAAAACTTAAGGGTGGTTACAGCCCCCTGAGTAAAAACAAAAAAAATCTGATCAGACTAAAAAGTGGCAATTTTAAAACAAAAATCGACCTAAAATTAAAATTTAAATATATCTAAGTCGAACTCCACAAACTTTAATAAGTGTAAAATTACAAATGGAACATGTTTCGGCAGAACACTACTGCCATCATCAGCCCTTAAAGAGGTCTCTATTCACGATGTTGAGGTGGCGATAATGTTCTTTGATGCATTCTTTGATCCAGTTTCTCTCCGCCTGTCGTTTAATCTTCCAAGATATGTGGTTTTTGATTCCAGTCCTTATAGAGATAAATTTTGGGGTGATCTGAAACTTGAGGCAATTTTGAAGGAACCAGATTTTTAAAAAGGTGAATCTTCTCTTGATCATTAATTTCTCATAATTACGAACATTATTAGGCCGACTAGCCATATTTATAAACAAGAAGAATGTTCTTAAATCCAAGTGGAGTAAATTTAAATAAAAAAATTTAAATATATCTAAGTCGAACTCCACAAACTTTAATCAGCGTAAAATTATAGATGGAACATGTTTCGGCAGAACACTTCTGCCATCATCAGCCCTAATTTAACAAGAGATTAATGATACAATTGATGAATTACAAGAGGGGTTCCTACCTTAAAGAATATAAAAAATTATGACATTGACGTAATTTTGAATTAAATTTGACGTTTTCAAAGGGTTACATGATTTTTAAAAGATTTCGTAAAAACAACATTTTATAAAATGTAAAAATTAAAAATGGATCAAAGAGAATCTGGTAAGTTTGTTCATTTAAACAAGATCTGTTTTCCAGTTTCAAGGCTTCCCTTATTTCCAAAGTCTCAAGAAAATCTAATTTCCGGCCTTTATTGCATTTATGAATCAATTTGGAATTTGATGGTGAAAACTATGTTTCGTTATTAATATATGATTGGCGAAAGAAGAAGGTGTTGATGGTGGAGGATCAAAATCTGTGTTGTTATAGATTTGCCTGAAATGTTCTTTAATACGGTCTGATATTTAGCGACCTGTCTGACCTATGTAGAATGACTCACAAGAAGAGCAGCTTAATTTGTATACACCTGATGATGATTTGTAATCTAATGGATCTTTATTTTTAATAAAAAGGATCTGATTCTGAACTTGATAACGCACTCAGCAACTTAAATTCTTTAAACCAATCCATTAAATTCACCGTTGAAATTGAAATCAATTCCCAAATCCCAAATTTTCAGTTTGTTTATAGTAATGTCACATTGTGTGACCTAAAAGTAATTACTAAGCTAACAATTCCAAGATCCAAATTGAATCTGTGTCAGTTCTTGAAATCAAATTAACATTATATGAATTAGCTTGCACCGTTTTTTGCAACCTACAGTGAATCGAAATTTGGACCAAAACAGAAAAATGGAGTTCATAGTGTCAAATTAAATTCGAATAAATCGGCCATCACAAACACAAAAATAGTATATTAAAGTATGAGTGGATAACAAGGTCTTTAAAACACGCGCGAGTTTTCGAGCACGACGGCGTAGCCGGGAGTGCTCGAAATAGAGCAAGTGTTTTAAAGACCAGTTATCCACGAATACTTTACGCTATTTTTTATTATACCAGCAATACTGGAAACAAATTAAGCACTAAAAACTTAGAAATATTTTTTGTCGTGATAAATCGAAATGGCGTAATAATATTGCCATTAGTTAGGACAATTATTGTTTACGTTTTTCTCGCCGTCCACGTCTGTCATTGCATTTAGTCGTGTCAGCAAAAATCGAGGAAAAATGAGTTAAAACGAGATTTCACCCGATATAGAAGCATTGGCCGAACAAGCGGAATCCAAAATACTACCATCGAAGTCAAAAGACCCATACCTGAAGGAATATGAAAAGTTTTCAAATTTGATGAAGTTATAATGATACCTATATTTCCTTGACAACCTTTAAAGCTCGCCGTGCTTTAATCGCCTGTATTCGCACGCTCAGGCGTGCTTTAAACGGCGATTCTGATGCAGGTATAATAAAAAAATCTTTAAATTTTACGTAAATTAAATTTCGCCCAACACCCTTGACGTTTTAAAAACAATTTTATTTATAAAACGGAGCCTAATAACAACCTATGTGTGGATGCTACACTAGACTCTAAAGCTAAACAGAGATGCGAGTAGTATTTATAAGCTTAAGAGTGCCAACATGGCAAAAGCAAACGTAACTAAATGTCAGCACTATCACACAATGGTGTCTAACACATAGCTGCGTTGAACAGGGATGTTCTCGTTGATGTTGGGACACTGTTGTTTGGCGATGCTTTGGTGAGGCGGAAATGATGAGCCATTGATTGTTGTGGATTTTTCGAATTTTGGTGGAGTTGATGGTGACTTTGACTGTGTCACATGATGGTGTTATGAAGTACTTAAGCAGTTGGACTTCACAGGGGATACTTTCTGATATGACTTCGGTATTGGAATTTTGACAGATGAATTCTTCAGCAACAATTTCTATACAATTCTCTTCAGGATAGATGTAATTTTTATCGTTGATAAGAAGAAATTTGGTTTTTGGGATAAAGGCTTGGAATTCGTTGGTTGTAAAAGGTAGTTTACCAGTTGAGATGTGATTTTCTATTGAATAAATTTCTTTTGCTAATTCTGCTGGTTCGACAAATGAATTATGAACTGTATTTAATTTTGAAAAGCTGATGGCAGTTTAAATCTGTTCCAAAATCTCATTTATCGTCTGATACGAAATGGTAATTTGATAGAGTACAAATTTTGTGCGGAAGCTTTCTTGAGGTTGGATGAAAGATTCATTTAACATTTTAATCATATATTCCAATTGAATGATTCGTGACTTTAAAACCAACTGATTATGTGTAAACTCTTGAGTGACATTTTTAAAATTATTAATAAATTATTGATTTTTCAAGTAGCGTGATTTGATCTTGATCAAAGTTACCTGTTGAGAAGCTTAATCCTATTTTTTATCTTTTATTATTATGGATTCGAATCGATGGGTTTATCTTATCGATTTTTGTTTTCACACGATGTTCTAAGACTTTAATGATGTTATATGAATTGTGAAGTTCGCGTTGGCTAATAGGAGATTTTTCGATTGCGTTTTTATGTGTTCCGAATTGAACTGTAAGAGTCTTAAATTCTTCCACGAAGGGTGTAATATCATAAATTTGTATGAATGACCAGTGATCGATAATATTTTGAGCTTTGCCAATATGAAGTGGTAATAATCCGGGATTGTCTTTAAGGTTGTGGAATTGAAAGGGTGGTTTTTCTGATAGAGTTTGTTGAACTAGGAATAGGATTAAGATTAACCTGAAACAGAAGCTAAGAATCTCTTTGATGTGAACTAGTTGGGTCTTTTTAGTTTCTTTATTTTGAATTTTCCATTGTCACGGTCAGGTTCAGAAATTTTGTCAAATAGGTGTATTTGGGTGTCTTGTAAAATTTCGATTTTGGGTAGTGTTACGGATCGTTTAGATGGTTCAGGTGTTGCTCGACTAGTAGAAGGTTTGGGTGAATTTGGATAGGAATTTCTCTGTGAATATCTAAGGTATTTCTCGATATCGGTATCTCAATTGCCTGGATGGTTAATAAGGCTTTTATTTTCAAGAATGTTGATTTGAATACGCGAGAGAAAATTGGCATTTGAATTTTGTTTGCCTTTTTTGTAAATTGTCTCGTAATCGTATTCTTCTAATTTTAGTCGCCAGCGGACCAACTTACTATTAATTTGATTCTTTCAAATTGAATAGCCAAACGATAGGACGGTGATCTGTGTAAATTTGGAATTTGCGGCCAAAAAGGTAGGGGCGAAAATATTTACATGCCCAGACGATTGCGAGTAATTCTTTCTCAATTGTTGAATAATTAATTTCTGATTTATTTAACGTTCTTGAAGCATATGCTATGGGGTAGTTATTAGGAACATTGCCTTGAGATAGATCAGCACCGAGAGCAAAGTCGCAAGCGTCTGTAGTCAAAATGAAGGGTTTCGAAAAGTCAGGATATTGCAATAGTTGAAACGTGAATTTTCTAAATTTGTGTAATTTTTTTTTTTAAGTGTTTGTCAGTGTTTAGGTCTTGGTGATTTCGGATTTGATAAGGGTTTCTCGATAATTGGTTCCAAAAGGTTCAACTTGTTTATTGTTATTATTTGTTTATTGAATTTACATTTCATTTCGTTGGTATCATTGTTTCTCAAAAATATTGTCGCTAAGTGATCTTTTACTGTTACAAGTGCTTGAGGTATTTCGACATTTTGTCCCAAATTTTTTAAGGGATAACAGCATATCCTTCTTTCATATTTACTGGTATTTGCGTGCTCAATTGAGTTCTGGGTCTTTATCTACATCCGGAAAATAATAGTTATTGTCATCTACCGGATAATGAGAATTGCTGTTTTCTATCGGAGTACAGTAACCTTTGTCAAGCAAATTTTGCTGTATTGGGGTTTCTGTTGTACTAGTGGCATTTTCGTTTGATAACGACGGTTGAAAATTACAATGAGGTTGTTCATATTGGTCGTAATTTTGGGTGGAAAATCCCATTGTAAGTGTTTCGAGGATTTGGTATAATTTTTGTTTTCTAGGTACAACATTTGAATGGTCTACTTCCATCGGAATAGGTCTGGATAAATTTGATGGTGTCCTATTAAAACCAAATGGTTGTCGTCTAACTTGTAGTGATTGATTTTGGAATGGGTTTTGACTAAATTGTCGATTTTGATTTTGAAATTGACTTGGGAAATTATTTTGTCTGAAGGGTACTTGATTTTGGAATTAATTTTGTCTAAAGGGTCTTTGATTTTCAAAATAATTTTGTCTGAAATCGCGAGATTGGTTTCGCACAGGGTTCTGTCTGAATGGTGCATTGTTTGAAGGTTGAACTTGATATCATCATAGTGTCTGATCTTTATTTGTTTCTCAAGTTCGGGTATGTTGTTGTCTGACAATTTGGAAAAAAATTACTACGCACATTTTGTATCTTGTAGACCAAATTGAATGGGTGTTTCGTTCTTTTGACGCCTAATTGATATTAAATCTTGTGCGAGGCAATCAATACTTCTCTGATCGGAAAAGGTGGTAATAAGGGCTTGTTCTAAAAGTGCCCAGCTTGTGAGTTCACTTCGTGAAGGGATCGAATCAGCTGCACGTCCCGTTAATTTTGAAATTACCGTGTTGTACAGGCAAAATGTTTATTGCTGCATGTGGATCTTCAGCATTTTGAAACGCTTGAATACCCACTGAAATTTCGGCAAGATCTTAAGAATCTTTGAAGCAAACGTGGTTTGCCGTCAAATTGTGGATTGTTATCGGCTTGATAACGTAATAATACGAGATTGACTTGTGTCATTTTAAGTTAGTGGTTAGTTAAAAAGTAAAATTAAAATTTTTACAACTTAAAATTAAAGTTATTCCAAATTTAAAAAAAATGTTTTTTTCTTTTAATTATTCTTTCAATTGTTTTGCGTGCCGAAATAGTATATTGAAACACTAGTTTTGTAAAACTGATATTAAGACACGAGTTCAGGTTTGCAGCACGACTGCCGTAGGCAGGAGTGCCTGTAAAGAACGAGTGCTCTTAAGGCGACTGGCCCGTTTTTGTTTACTTTACTTTATTGTTATCTTTTTAAGAACGAGCTGCGGCACACACGAAATATAATATGGTCAGCCGTCGACACGTCTGCCTGCCGCTGAGGGGCGGGGCCTGTGTTACCTTGAACCACGCCAACATTGCTTGAAACTAGCGAACTTTGGGGACAATTTGCAAATTTATTTTTCAATATTTATAAAAACACCTTGCATTTACAGAATACAGAGATTAGTAAAAATCAAGCACCAACACGTTTGTTAAAAAAAAATTTTTTTGGCTTTTCATTTTAGCAATAATTTTTTTTTCTGAACAAACAACGTTTTGCCGTGATGAAGGTTTTTTTTTTACTAATTTTGATGCCCAATACGTTAAGATAGCCTAACAATAAAAGCCGTAATTCGGTTCCAAAGTTGAGGCGACTGAGCGTTTCGCCTTAAGTTTTACAAAACAAGTTTTTCATGTTATTTTTCATAATTTGTATATTAATTTCATTTTTTTAACAAATGTGGTGCCATGAACGAAATGATTTTTTGTCACAAAGAGCAACTGTGAAATACAAGAAACAGAGTGTGGATACAATAGGAAAATGGTTGTCATTCCGAACCAGTTTGTCAACCATTCAGTCAAAAATGTAAATTTGAGTTTAATATATTTCGGTGTAAATCTCAATTTGGATTTATTCTCATTACTGGTGTAAGGTTTTTTTGTGACTAAAAAGCGTATGGTTTTGGCTCCGTTTATGAGTGCGCTGGGCGGGTGGGCCACCCTGTCCACTATACTCATCGACTGGCTAAATGGATGAGAAATTCCTTCAAAAACTGGAACTCTCGTCGTGTTCAATCCAATTTTAAAAAAAATTAAGTCAAAAAATGGTTGTCATTCCAATACCATTAGTCAATCAGTCAGTTAAATTACCAATTTTGGTAATTTAGGAAATTTTGTTGAATTTTGATTTTTCTGTACCTGACGTATATTTGAGAGGACTTACATGGAACCTTAACCACAAAATCACCCTGACATTTCGTTCAGTTCAGTGTGTCTAACCAATGGAAACAGAAATTCTAGATTTTGGATGCGTTAATGAAATATTAACGCACTCAAAATGAGTGCGTTAATAGCTTTGTTACAACAGCAAATTAGGAAAAATTATTTAATATTCGTTATGATTATTACATATTTAAGGAATTGGGACTTACAAGATTGATTTCATTCTTGACTGTTGTTTGTTGCTTCTTAAAACTAAGTTATCAATAGGCTTCCTCGATTGGTCCCCCTGATCAGTACCAAGAGGCCTTGTAGAAGTTGTAGAATTTCCTGGAGTTTTGCCAAATCGCGTCTGCCCAAACTTTCGGCTCTTCTTTCCTGGACTTGAGGTGTGTGCTGAATTAACGAACTCACTTTGATCGTTGAAACGAAAACGTTGATCTCCCTCAAACCATTTGAAAACGAAGGAACTTTCTTCCTCTATCTAACCATGTTCTAGTGAGCTCAATGTGGTGGACTTCTTTAAAAACATTTTTCAAAATGGTAGAAATGTGGAGGTGGAGCTCTTAAAAACTGCTGGTATAGCTCGCTTTTGCAAGGTGGAATAACCTAACGTCACCTCGTCCATAATGTCTAACTCGTTACAAGTAACCTACC
The DNA here is from genome assembly GCA_963583935.1 of Diaperis boleti. Classification (NCBI taxonomy): domain Eukaryota; kingdom Metazoa; phylum Arthropoda; class Insecta; order Coleoptera; family Tenebrionidae; genus Diaperis; species Diaperis boleti. Next base: position 31,300,622 of record OY757242.1, on the reverse strand, counting down.
GGACTTGTAACGTTAAATACTATTAATATACAGACTGATTCTGATCATGTTATTCCTTTAACCCCCGTAATCTACACAGCAAAAAAAAATCCGAAATTGTTATTATTATTTGTTTGAAAAATAGGAAGCCCTTAAATCCGGTCCCTAGTCGACGCCCATAGGACGTTGACTATTCACACTTTTTTTTTTTGTGTGTGTATGAGAGGGGGAAAATACAGTTGCGTACCTCCAAGCCCACGCTAAGGAGGGCCTGGAGAGTGTGGGACTCACTGGCGGATGGTCGTCCAGTCCTACCCACCAAAAAAACCCTCTTTGTGGAGTATTATTCCACTCCCGGAACCGTCGTTAGGCATTACTTCAGGGGTGGTACTCGGCCCTACCTCATACCGAGGCGCTCCCTCCCCCTTTCCACCTCTTCCTTCTTCCGCATGATGTTTTTCACCATGCGGTCCACCACGTCCCACTCGGACTGGCCGGCAAGCATCCCCTCAATCAGGTTCTCCTCGTCCGGCCACCAACCCAGGGCTTTCAACACCCCCAGCCGCTCACCATCCCAGGCCTCGCAGCGGAACAAGGTATGTTCCGGATCATCCACGTCATGTTCGCAGAACCAGCAGGACGCCGATGCTTCCTTGCCTATGCGGACAAGGTAGCTTCCGAAACATCCGTGTCCGGTCAGAGCTTGGGTCAGGTGGAAATTAACCCAACCATGACCCCGGCCGACCCACAGCCGGACGTCGGGAATAAGCCGCCTTGTCCAGGCACCTTTCATCCCGGCCTCCCACCTGCCCTGCCACGAATCCAGGAGTGTCCTGCTGGCTTCAGTGGACGTCCGTCCCTCCCTTCGCTGCTTCCTCTCCAGGATCAGCAGGTCAGAAGGCGGAATCCCAGATATCACCCCCACCGCATCGGTCGACACCGTCCGATACGCGGAGGCCACCCGCAACGTCACCCTCCTCTGGACCCTTTCAAGTGTTGCCAGCCCGGTCTTGGTTTTTGCAACACCCTCCGGCGTGGGTGCTGCATACAACAGGACGTTTTGAACGACTGCCGCGTACAACACCCTGGAACCATGATTACCAGATCATCGGCAAAGGCAACAGTCCGCGCACCAACCGGTAGTTCCAGTTCGAGAACGCCATTATACAGCACGTTCCACAGAAGCCGTCCGAGAACCGATCCCTGCGGAACGCCGCACCCGACCCTCCTCGTCCTGTTTCCGGCGCCATAGCGGATGGTTCTTCCCGACAGGTAGCTCCTGACCATGGCCACCAGGCCCCCATGAACACCCATTTCCTCTAACGCAGCCACTATGGCCCCCCACGACGCGCAGCCGAAGGCGTTCTCCACGTCCAGGGCAACAACGGCACAGTAGTCCTTCCGACCCCATGCCCCAGCGTTTGCTACCCCGGCGTAATCAAGAACGTCCCCGATCGCATCTATGGTAGACCTCCCACCACGAAACCCATATTGTCTGTCGGAGAGCACGCTCCTCTCCTCCAGATCTGTCCCTATTCGATTCCGGACGATGGACTCAAGCAGCTTCCCCGCCGAGCTTATGAGGGAAATTGGGCGGAACCTCCCTCCGCTCTTTGGGATCAGCACGACCCGAGCCACCTTCCTTATGTCCGGAAAGACGCCGCTCTCCAGACATGATCCCATCACCCCCGCCATAGTGTCGGGGGCCACCTCAACCGCCAATGTGATTACCTCAGCCATCAGCCCGTCCAGCCCAGGGGCCTTCCCCCTCTTTAATCCACTCGCAGCCCTCTTCAGCTCCTCCCTCTCCACTCTCGCCCATTCTGAGTCGATGCGGACATCTTGAGGCTCCCACCGTGGAGGGTCTTCGTCCGGAAATAGTCCATCCATTGCCACCTCCTCCTCCTCTTCGGTGATGACAGGCCTGGTACCGAGTCTGCCCGTGACTATTTTGTAGGCCTTTCCACAGGTGTCGTTCCCGACTTCTCTAATCAGTCTGTCGCAGGCCCGTCCTTTAGCTGCCGGGACCTCTTTTTTCAGTCTCTTTATATTGCCTCTGCCTTTCAGCACGGGTCTCGTCATTCCTTGCCCGGGTGAGCCTCCTCCTACTGGCGATGCACTTCCGCCTCGCCTCCGAGACTTTGGTACACAACCAGTACACAGGCGGCCTCTTCCGGGGAGATGTGCACGGCCCCGTCCAGCTCCTTCCTCAGCCTCGCGGCCAACTGCTCCCTCCGATCCTCCCTCCAGATCCATCCTTTAGTCGGTGGAACCCTAGAGCCATCCCCCAATCCCGTTAAACGTGGCTTCAAATGTTATGTATTTGTGGTCGCTGCACGAGTCCGTCTCGGTCACAACCCTCCAACCCCTTATATTGTGACCATACCCCAGTCTGGCGAAGGTGACGTCGACCACAGACCTTCAGGTACCGTCAACTCTGATTGCTTCGAAAGTTGCGCTGTCGCCCCTGTTTTCCACAATCAGTCCCAGGCTGGCCATGGCCTCCTCAAAAACGGTTCCCCTGGCATCCGCCACTGACGAACCCCACGAAATCGATTTCGCGTTAAAGTCGCCGGCAACAACCAGATTTCCCGTATGGCACCTCAATGCGTTCGTCAGCTCGGCCACGTATCTTCCGAACTGCTCCACTGTACAATTCGGAGACACGTAGCAACTGACAAGTACCAATCCGTCAATCCTCATCCAGACGTATCCCCTACCGATGCCCCTTGCAGCAATCCTGCCCCTGGACCGTACAGCGACCGTTCCCACCAGATCCCTTACTATTCACACTAGCAAAAAACGTTCTGTATAGATTTTTCGTCTTTCACTTCGCAAAACGGTCGATTTCAAATGCAACTTTACTTAATATTAAATGAGATCTTACGAAAAACGATATTACGACCTTTTTGCCTTATTTGCGCTATGTGGTAATAGGGTTCTCCCATATTAATTGACAATGAGTGAATTAAATTTCAGGGTCAACAAAAATTATACATAGGTATGGACAAAACGTGTTTTTTTATCTCCGGCTTTCAATAAATTGAAGAAAATTAAATCCTTCGATTTTAAATGTAGAAATGGTAAGACTCCTGTCCTATTTAAATTGATATCTGTTTACAAGAACAGTTATGCACCAATTACAAGCATTTTCCGTTCCTCGCAACTCATATTCAGACGAGAAAAATGCACAAGATAACAAATATCAAATGATCGAACATATCACAGAACACATTCAAGTAGACTGCACCGATCATATACTGAACAATATCTTCGGGCTCTCCACATAAAAATTTTGACCACGTAAAGCAGTAACAGGGTACGATTACCTACCTCAAATTTTTAAGCTGATAAAGTTTTTCTGCAGCAGAAATCCCTGGGTTCAACTCAGTGTCAGGTTCATTGGCGTGCGCTGTTTTCTTCTACAATTTGCAACAATTTAATCTAGATAACTAACAACATGAACTATTTGTGGTTTGAAGGAACAACGTTTATTCAAATAACTTAACTTTAAAATTAAAACTTTAACTGATCCACTGGTGAAATGCATCAAACATCTGATGTCACTCTGGCAGACCCGGATCATGTTGATATCATTTAGGAAAGGGGTATGCCAGGGAGATTCCTTGAGTCCTCTTCTGCTTTTCATCTCGCTGCTGCCGTTGTCCGTAGCCTTGCACGGTGCAAGGGGTTATAGCTATGGTACACCCGGTGACGGAAGCATAAGATCACACATTATGTTCTACGAGTACATGGACGACTTGAAAATGAATAAGATATTTTCAAATTTTTACATAAAATATAAAGCACGTTCGTTATGTTTGTTATTTTTTAAATTTATTATAATTTCCTGATTAATTGAGTATTGGTTAGTGATTTGGTGAACAATGTTATCCTGATTCTTCTTGATGTATTGATAACAGTTAGTACTTATTCTTTCATTGTCTTAAGAATCTATGTTACCTGTGATTGCTTTGATATAAGAACCTAAGACGTTGATGAGTCCTCGTTTAACGTTTTTGTGTTTACGAAAGTGGTACAACTTTTCGTCATAAGTTCAATGTTATATTGAATAATTTTGAAATTATAATATTTCAACGTCATTATAAATGATGTTGTAGTTCATGATTACATTCCATTACGAGGGAGGAAATGTTAAAATAATGTGTAATACGAAGAAATTCCAAGTCTAGCTGGGCCAAACTTTATGGGAAGAATACTGGGGTTACTGGAAATATTTTTGTCTGCGATGGTGGTGCGTTATAGAGGATATACCTGAAAATTCTGAAATAGACGACATTTGTTTAGTTGGTCGTTTGATATTGTCTATGTGGAGTTTATGAGAATTTTTTACCAGTTTTGGAATGGCCAAATCTTGGTTCAACTGTTTTTCTTTCAGTGTTTGTTTCTAAAATTTCGTCCTTTTTTGTATCGATTTTTTTTAGATCTGAAATTACTTTTGGCAAAAGCTTGTTTAGGTAATTCAACTCGCACATCTTCTCTCTTCTTGTTTAATCTAGTTAAAAAGATTTCTTTGACCTCTGTCAAACGAGCATTTCTTTAAAAACCGCGTAAAGTTTTTCTTTATGCGACTGTAGGTAATTTTATTGACAATCAAATGGCCCAAATCGATGTTACTAATTTCGTTTTCATTATTTAACTTTAAAACATTGAAACAGTGAAAGGTTTGGTGGCACTGTGGATTGAATTAATTGAATACAGTGCCTTTGTGGAAATTGAATTAATTAATGAATTAATGGTAGAATGTTTAATTCAAGTTAACACATGAGATTTTACTTGCAAAGATACTGGATACTCGCAGTGAGCTGACTATAAGTGATTTTGAGAAAACTGAAAAACACTGACCATCTTGACACGAATTAATTTTGTATTTTTCTCAACCATTGTAAATTTTGTGTTTTTCTTTTAACGTTAAGTTCATCGTTTATCAGTGTTGTACCATCGAGTTACTTAATAAGCTTCCCAATAATCTTGGATTTATCACAGAAAATTGTGTAATAAAATAAATCTATTGAGAAAAAAAAATAATTTTTTTTCATTATTTTTGCCTAACGCCTCAACCTCCTTAATCAGATAAAGTGAGAATCAATGAATTTTTTCAAATTCTTACTAAATTATTGTTTTCTAATTTATTTATCTGAAAACGTTTGCGGATAAAATAGTATATACAGAGTGATCATACATAAATACCACAATAGCAGATTATGATATGAGAGTTAAAAAGTCCAGGCGAAACACATAAAGCGACTTATGCTCTGAATAATACAGTGATCATGAAGTTCCGCACAAAATTCATAATTTAGTTATGTAATGTTTTTGCGAAAATCGCTCGAACAGGTCAATTTTTGTTTTCAAATTGCCATTTTTTGACACAAAAATTTTATGTCAAAAGATGGCAATTTAATAATAAAAATCGACCTGTTCGAGCGTTTTTCGCAAAAACACTAGATAAGTAAATTATGAATTTTGTGTGGAACTTCATGATCACTGTATTATTCAGAGCATAAGTCGCTTTATGTGTTTCGCCTGGACTTTTTAACTCTCATATCATAATCTGCTATTGTGGTATTTATGTACAACTTTTACTTTTGCAGCAATCAGAATTGCCATTTTAAAAATATGCACAACATCCTAAATGTTGTTACACTGAATATAGCAATAAATATTTATTTTCGATGGAAAGCTAATTTTATCTCACTTTTCTCCAGCCAAAGCCGTTCAAAACGTCAGGCGCAGGATATTTATTTGAAACAACCCACACCAGAACAATGGCTTTTTAATTTAACAGGCGATGTGATTGACATAAAAGGAGACATTGAATCGGGACAAGACAACATAAGGGATGAAGATGACCCTGAAATGGAGCGTGTTGTCGAGAATAAAGTAACAATCTTCCCACATTTAGGTTGGCGTCGTGAACAATTAGAAGATGAAGAACTTGGATATTTTTATGACACTGCTTGGACAGCTCACTCTCCCATAAGTATAAAAATTGAAAATAATCTTGGAATCCACGTTAATACCATGTGTGAAAAATTATAGCTAGAAAATCCTCGGGATCTTTATTGCCTCAAAGATGGTTAGAAATTGCGGTTGCAGTGGATCACACTCTTATAACTTTTCACGGAGATGAAGTACAGCAGTATGTCTTGGCTTTGTTAAATATTGTAAGTCACGCTATGCATGTCTGGTAGTTTTAATCAAAATGAAACTTTTCTATTTAAATATGCAATATCAAGCACTACTAAGCTCTAAAATTGAGTTGATATTTTAGTTAGAATGGTTAGAACTAACTATTACATAAAACTGTTATGTACGCGAAAGAAATAAAATCAAACGATTGCGCTGTAGTTGATGGATACATTTATTCAAATTGATACAGATGAAATAGTTATTTATCCTATTAGTGGGATAAAAGCATCATTACAGTAACGAGTGTGACGAGGTTGTTAGACCGAGTTAACCTGTAAAGGAGGCCCTAGACGGTTAATCATTTTGATCAAAAGCTGAACTCAATCGATTGAATCAAGCATGATTGCCATCTAGGAACACGTTGACGCTTGAGCAAAGCGTTGATGGTTCAAGTTTGAATGGCTCAAGCGGTTGACGAGTGTGCTGGGACCATCTAGGCTAATCTTGATCAAGCATTGTGTGGCGCGTTCTGCGGTTGGGTTGCCTCGAGCGCTAGTTTTTTACGTGGTATGCTCTACGGGCCCACGGGTGGCTAAATCGGAGTACGGTGTACCTCGGGTCTGCTGTCTATTTTGGCGATAGGGGAGTAAAACAAATGCAGTGGCGGCGCTTGGATTTGATTTACATTTTATATACAGGGGGGCCAAATTTTATTGACAGTTTATGGAAGAGCGGGTGGCCGGGAGCATAGCCAGGAAAAGATCTGTCCGGCTACCCCGGTGGTCGAGCTGCGTCGAGAAGTCGACCGTCGACCAAGGAGATACTGGGGCTCTTCAGTGTAAATCGCTTTCCCCGCACGGTCCACAGGAGATGGATCGGCTAGGGTGCAGCTAAAACTCCCCGGCCTCGACCCTTCCTGGACAAAGTCTGCACTGAAAATACCTGTATTGATCTCGTCTTGTTGGTGACGGGAAGGTGGTGGCAGGTGGCTGGAGCTTCTACTGTGTTTCCTTCGGGTTGGTCCTTCCCTTCCTCAGGTGCTGGATCGTTGCACTGGTCACTGTCCTTGGTCATGGTTCACTGGTTACTTATCACTTGTCACTTCTTTCCCGGGTGGTGGCTGGCGCATAGCGATGGACGTGTGGAGCTTCTTTTACAGAGAAGCTGGAGGGGAGACGGTGACGTTGGCTGATGCGAGCGGGCTGTCGCAATACGGTAGAGTGAGGCTCTTATCACTGCGTTCTCTTCCCACCGGAGCGGCGACGGCTCCAGGCAACGTAGCGGATACGGAATGGCGGCATCCGGAGCGCGCTTCTTCACTCGTCAAAATGATGCAAGAACCATCCCGGTACGACGCCAGGAAGCATTTATTTTCGACGAATATCTGGTTCGATGCGAAGGGCGTGGTCCGACGTGACAAGGGATGGTCGTAGCGACTCCGGGATAGTTTCATTCGCAGCTCTTTGTTTTTCTCATTACAGGGGTGAAAGAATTATTTTGCTGCGATACTGGGAAATATTTTTTTCGACGAGTTAAAACCTTGAATTTCGGCATATTGAGACGGCGGGCCGCTCATCCGTAAAGAATGTCGTTTAAGCGTGTTGAACCTGGATCGCGGAAATTTCGGTAACTTGGTTACAATTGCGTCAGTCACTCGTATTTTAACACCAGAAACACTTCACGACAGACTCAACTGAGAATGAGTTTTGTCCAAAAGATTGAAGGGTTGATTGAAGGTGTGTTGAAGATTGATTGAAGCGCGTGTCAATCGATTGACTGATCGTTTAGGGGCTACTTAATAACACGAAACGCTCTAATTATGCACTCTCACGTATGGGATTCAAAATTTTATCTATAACTGTCTAAAGTTGGAAAAAAATCAAATTTGTTTCTTTAATTGAAAATCAAGAACCCACTCAAAGTTGCTACGACAATTTTCCCTTACTCCACTAGTGGAGTAATGAGGTTAATTATTGAAATGAAATTACGTCTTACAAGTTGTGACGCTTGTTATGATCGGAGTGTCTCGAGCGTCAGTCTTTTAACGTGGTTTGCTTTACGTAACCACGGGTAGGTTAAGCGCAGTCCGGTAAGTCGTGAGTCAGCTGTCAATTTAGCGAGAGGGAAACAAAACACGGTATTACGGTCTTTACTACAAAAACACACTGTACAAAACTAATTTACTAGTTACACGGTTTTATCCCGGATTGTCATTGAAGCCGTCGGCGCGGAGGCGGGGTTAAAGTGGAGAGATGCGGGTGGGAGTACCGTTAAGCTTGGACCCGCCTGGATATCGCCGGTGGTCGGCCTACAGTCGGGAAAGTCGGTCTCCGTTCTTTGCCAAACCGAGGAGCTAACAGGGCTCCTGCGATATAGCGGAACAAGCAACAGATCGACTTCTACAGCAGAAGTTAGTCTCCGTTCCCTGCCAAACCGCGGAGCCAACCGGGGCTCCTGCAGTGTAGCAGAATAAGCAACAGACCAACTCCTTGCGCAACCAGTCGGCACCGGAATAATGCGGGTCTGTCCTTACCTGTCGGTGGGTTGGGATGCGGTGAGGGTGGGTACTTCCGGTGGTCCGGTGGTGTATTTACCTCTCTTAAGATGTCTCTTGTCCGACTTCCTTCTTGGAGGGCTGGTGGACTCATCCTGCCGGTCACGGGCAGTGGTCCTACTTATATAGGCCACATAGTGGGGCAGCGCTGCGCTGGAGTGTCAATGAATGCTGCGCGGCTCATTGTTATCAGTGCGGCCTCAACTTCCGTGAGTAGGTACTTCACTTGTTAACTGGGAGAAGGAGCGGTTTCGATACGGTATCGAAAATATTTTATTTCGGTGTTTGTGTCACCGCGGTGTGGAGAAATATTAAAAACTTGCTAAGAGTGGTGTAGTGAAATTATTCCACTAGTGGAGTAATAAGGTTCCTTACTCAACTCAAATTGCGTCATATGAGTGGTATAATGACATCATTATACAGCTGTTGTAGAAAATAGTATATTTCTTTATAAGACGGAGAAGTTATACAGAAGTTATACTTTTTGTGCCCAATCTGTAGTTGTTTTAGTGTGACGGACGAACGCAGTGATTATAATAATATGTGGGTACATCGCATCATCACTAATGTTTCTGTAGGGACAATCCATCGTCGGCAACAAAAGTTAATATAAGCTATATATCTACAATCTATTGTCGTTTTGAATGGATAATTTTTACGGGTGAAAAAGTAAAAGCGAGTAATTGCTCAAGGTTTTTAAAAGTCGGAAAGTCGTTTATTATTGACCGGTTGTGAAATAATTATATAGGCACACAATTCGAATAAATTAACCATCACCTTACAGTGTTCTGTTTGAGATGCTTATTTTAGAAAAGTTTTGTCACACGAGGTGGTGCTTATATTTCTTTTGTATCCCTCCAAGGTAAATGCAATTTATCAGGATCCATCTCTCGAAGCCAATATCCGTCTGGTAGTAACGCGTTTACTACTTTACAAGCACCGAAAGCAGGCAGTTGTACGTCCAGGAGACGCAACGAAATCTCTTGAAAACGTCAACAGTTGGAATAACCGTCTCCACAAATCATTAGCCCCCGGAGAGCGCCATCATGATGTAGCCATTTGGCTAACACGCTCAGACATTGGAGGCCCTTCCGGCTATGCTCCTGTTGCAGGAGCTTGTGACCCAAAAAGAAGCTGCGCATTGAATCGAGATGAGGGTCTGACGAGTGCTTTTATTATAGCTCATGAAATGGCACACATGTAAGTTCTCTGATGTACACAGAACGAGGGAAAGTAGAACTTTGAAATAGTTTAGGTTTAAGTCACGATGGGGACAAGAAAAACTTCAACTCTTGCGGGGATGAAGCTGTTAAAGGAAGCGTAATGGCACCATTGGTAGCGGCAACCTTCCATCAATTTTTTTGGTCCCGGTGTTCCAGAGACGAATTTAAAAAAAATGTTAAGTAAGTAGACGAATTTAATTTGTAATGCGTTAGTTTTAAACAAATTATTTCTAGGAAATGGTCTTGTTTATCTAATGCTCCAACAGCATTTGGTGAAATCGTTTTAAATGATACTCTTCAAAATGCTTTCAGTATGGATGAACAATGCCGGATGGAATTTGGTGACGGGTAAGTTATAACAAAATATAAAGTTTAATAAACTAATCGAATAAAGTTAGGTATATGGTAGGTACTTGGATTAAAAATTATACAAGAATTTTTATTTTTTTTGCAATACCTGTTCTGTAAGTCATCATTTATTGACAAATATTTTTCAATGTAATCGGGACTATTTAATCATTTGCCAGTGCCCATGGTTATCCTGCAATAATATTTTACTTATAGTTCGTGGACTGTAAGTAAATATTAAGTACCAACGTATGCTATTCGTGATGAATTTCATGATAGGTAAAAATAAAGCAACAAAATGCTGGTTAATGTTCCTTTTCCCCACCCCATCTTGTTTTCACAATATTGTTCTTCCTCCTTCTCCTTTCCTCATATTTACTCACTTTCCCTTCCAGCTGTATCTCTCTCTCTCTCTCTTTCCCTCTCCCTCCAATCTCTTCTTTTTCTCCTTAAATTTTTTACTTTCAAGCTGTCTCTTAATTTCTTGGTTCTCTCTACGTAACTCCTTCATTTCCCTTTTTATTTCTCCCAACTTATCTTTGGTTCTCTCCATTTCACTGTCAAATTTCTTATTTGCTTCTGGCGATCTTGCTGTTATTTTTAATATATTCTCTTTTTTCTCTCCTTGCTTCTTGTTTTCATATTTCACCCTCCCGTTCGTTTATGAAAAAAATTTAGAAACATGTACCTCCTCAAACACATTCAAAAGAAAAAAGAAACTTAAAAATGCTATAGTTATTAAAAAACTTTCTTAATTTTATTGTGTACTATCTTAATTCCTGTTGAAAATACTTAATTAATAGTAATTATAGACCAAGATTCAGAAGACATATTATTTTAGACAAGCTATTTTATTCCCAAGATGCGAAGCATCGCGGGCAATAATAGTGCTAGGCTGACAAAAAGCTCCCCAACCGTGGTTTATGTACAAGTTTTCACTACTAGCACATTTGTTTAACTTTTCTTCAAATGATAATTATGATGGGAAAACTCGGAACGAATTTAGCTAAGATATCCATGAAAATCGAGTATCAATCAATTGCTAGTGTGGTCCAGGTGACAAATTTAACATTTTGCAGTTCTACATTGTTGAGCTATCAGCTATCATTAATAATATATAAAAAGACAGCAAATGTTGAGTCAACACATCAACTACGGCAATCTAGATTAACCAGTGTAAATTGTTTTTATTATCTACTAGTAGAAGAGAAAAATAAATTATTGGGTAAGGTGCAGAACATCAATTTTTCAAGTATCAAACACGATATAATATTATGATGACGTTTTGTAATGCTAATAGTGAAAAAAAAATTATGGCACAAGTAGGTATCTGAACTGTTCATATACCAAACTTTTTGAAGTGAAACTTCTTATCGCACGTTGTAAGATTTTTGCACGGATAAACCTGTGCGTCGCAACCCATCACGAAAATGAGTCGCAACCCAACAAGAAAATGCAATATACAGGCCGATTTTGTTTGCCAGGGGCACATCTTTTCAGAGCTTTTCAAGTTCCGGCGCTTCGCCCTCTTCGCGAGGGGACTGTTAGCCCCAAAATCTTAAATGGCACTATGGGTCGAGTAATGCCTCATTTGAAAGGTATTGAAGGCCTCTCTACAACTAACCACTTACTTTTTAATATCTTGCAGTTTTGACCGTAAAAACAATAATTTCTAATTTTCAAGATAATGCACATTTTCTCATGCTATGTCCCACAGAAACCACAAAGACCAACATGTAATTTTGAAATGAAATTTATTGAAATTTTTGGGTCATTAGGTTGTTGATTTTGATTGCTAAATAGCGCGAAGGAGTTAAAACTGAATATAGAGTATGCGACACGATTATTTTTCAATAAAATTATCTAATTAACGTAATAAATGTTGGATATGGCCACCATTCATTTCCATGCAAAAATACAGACGTTATTCAAAACTGTTCGTGATGCTACAAGTTTGTCTTTGTGGTTGCTGTGGAGCACAGCATTAGAAGATGTGGATTATCTTGAAAATTGAAAATTAACGGTTTTTTTGCGGTCAAATCACCAAAAGATTGAAAAGTAAGTGGTTAGTAGTAAAGAGGTCTCCAATATCTTTCAAATGAGATATCACTCGACCCATAGTTCCATTTAAGATTTTGGGGCTAACAGCCCCCTCGCGAAGAGGGCGAAATGCCGGAACTTGAAAGGAACCGGAGAAGATGTGCCCCTGGCAAACAAAGTCGACCTGTTCGAGGATTTTTCAATCACAATAATCAATTCGGAGAAATCTGGACTGGGGAGTTTTAAATGGGACAGCCTGTATAAGTGGGGGGATATTTTAGACCGGGATGGGAGCGCAAGCGGCAGCTAGTGGACGGTAAGATTTTGGCACGGGGTAAGCGACTTATTTCCGTTCAAATAACTACCAAAATGATTTGTACACTTTTATAGGACGATTTTTGGATTAATTCATACCGGCTCTAAACGCTTCGGCGCGGCAAACTGTGTAAGATCTTGGCACAGGGTAAATCTAATTCCTTCGAAGTGGTGAAGAGTGTAATAAGGGTCCTGTCCCAAGACGAGCCTTTTGCCAATGGGGGGGACTGTCTTAAAGGGGCCCGTGTCCAAGGGTGTTCCTGTCCCAAGGAGGCCTCCTTGTGTCACGAAAATTATAAAACAACATATAATGGCCTAATACCGTTATCTCCGATTTTGTCGATTTCGAATGGTATTTTTGCAAAGTGGACTTTGTTCCTTATAAATTGATTGTGATCTAAATCAAGTAGGTAGATTCAGACTGTAAATGACAGATGGATTAATTTAAGGGGGGTTGTGAGTGCATGGATGGTGTACCAATACATGGGATCCTGGTATGTGATGTTATATATAGTTTTCAATACATTTTTTTACTTCTGTCGCGCGGACTCCACACACAATTTAATTTCCTTGATGAGTTTATATTGCAAAAAAAGGGCTAACACAAGTATTTACGTGACAACGCCTATAGGTAGTGAAATAAAAAATCGAATAACTCTTTAATTTTTGTTTGAGCAGTATTCAGCTGAGATTTTACTTTTTGTTGTAATATATCTTGAAATGAGGCATGTGGCGATAACGCAATAGCCACATTTACATTTCTGAATTTAGTATAATAGCCATGGGTTTCGGTATTGTGTAGAATTATCAATTTCATCGTCATATAACTACGCAATAAATTGAGATAGCTGAAACATTCTTTCAGCATTATATTGGCGCTATTCAAAGCAATAAAATCACCAGTAGGGTTTTTATTAATTTTATATTATACATATTATTACATATACAATATTTTTAGAAATTGTGACTGACAATAAACCTTGTATGTATGTTAATTAAAAAAATTACGGAAATATTATTTTATTGATATTCATAGCTCACTAATTTCTTATGGTTCATTTCAGCAATTATTGCATTTAAAAAATATGTAATTTTTTTCTTATTCAATTTTGATTTGATTTTATACTATTTTTTGCGCCACATATCGCACGGTATTTCAAAGTGTACGCTGACTTACGCTTATGTCTTCAGCAACTCCTAGCTGAAGTCCGAATACGTCAATAAACACAATTACCTGGATCAGGAACATATCGCAAAAAAATCTTCTTTTTGTAACAGCAGATAATACACTACCTCTTAGTTCTTCATGATCCTCTTCTAAAAAGTAATCAGCTAACCACTGCGTACACTTTCACTTGAGTGATTTTTGATCAATGTCATGAGCAAAATTGTAGAACTCAAGTCCACAATTGGTAAATTTTTCCAGCGAAATCTCAACTCGAATTATATTCGCCAGACTATTTCACGAAAACGCCCAAATTATTGATGATGTGGTGGAAGGTGACAGGTAATTGAGGTATTTGACATGCAGCATGCTGCCACAGTGACTGCAGCAATTGTTATTTTTTCACTGAAAAATGAGGTACGTTATGTAATAGCGACTGTTCATTGGTCCGTAACCCCCGATAAAATTTTGACAAGTTGATTTTTTCAATTTAAATTTTGATTCCATTGTTGAATGATCACAATGGAATCATTGGTTAAAATATATATGAGTGAAATAGTCGACATAAAATATTTTATTTCAGACTCCTTTGTGTCTAATTTTTTCAATGTAGAACCTCTTAGGTCCTAAATTAATAATATAATCCGTTTTTTACTGTTTGCAAAATTAAAAGTAAAAACACGTAATGTGCTTTTATTCTAGATTCCGCCTTTGCAGAGCATTCGATATTGTAGAGCCGTGCTCTCACTTATGGTGTGGTCACGAAAAATCTCCAGTGGTATGTAAAACAAAAAAAGGGTCACCGTTGGAAGGAACAGAATGTGGATTTAATAAGGTAAGATTATTCCTTTACTTTTGACTTGCTTTCACTTTATTAAATCAAACCTTGCTGAACTTTGCTTCTCACAACTTACGATTCAGTTGTTGTTATATTCGTTTTGTTATACAGTGTTTTTTTAAACTGACCATCATAGGGATTCCCATATTAAACTTTTGTTTGAGGCAAATTTGAGGCTATTTCTCTTAATTTCAGTGTTTAGTGGCGCATGAACTACCAAGAGTTGTTAACGACTGGCACATGGTATAATACACTGCCTCTCAAAAAATTCCGGACACCCTAATTTTTGGAGTTTAAAGTATTTAATGTGTTTTTGTTTTAAATTTAACATAAGTAATGAAATAAACTAATGCCTTAATAGTGTTTTAAAATTAAAATCGTAATTATTAATTGTACTTTTTAAGACAATTCTCGCTTTTAGTCATTTTACCACTTTTTGCGTATCCAAAACTGTTCCATTATCAAATTGGGTTTTATGTGGCTTTGATTGGTATTGTATTTTTTTTTATGAAATTTGCTTGTTTGATGTCAGATTGATACATTTGTGTACCATGCTGCCTGAAATTGCTGCCCAAATTGTTGCTTTAAACAACGACGGCCGAAGTGTGCGATATAGTGCGCAAAACCTTAATATACCGCGAAGTATTGTGCAAGACGCCCTTTGACAATGATAATTCCGTGTAAGACATGGATTCACCCGAAGGGCCGGATCTGGTCGTGGGCGGTCAACAAATGATCGAGACGACCGCTTTCTTCACCTTTCTGTGCTGCGAGATAGGGGACTACCATCAACTCTTCTTTCTGGACGATTAGCTAATGTTCGTGGAGTCAGGATTTCAGCTCAAACAGTTAGAAGGAGGCTCAAAGAAGGAGGTGTGTCTGTAAGAACACCAGCTACAGGCCCTAAATTAAACCCAAGACATTGCAGAGCACGACTTGCTTTCGAACACCAGTATGTGGATTGGGGTGACAAGAATGGCAGAACGTGCTCTTTAGAGATGAGTCTAGGTTTAGTCCTAGATCACCAGACAGTCGCGAGAAGGTGTGAAGAAGACCAGGTGAGCGACATAGTCAATACTGTATATCTCCCAGAACTGGATTTAATGGAGGCAGTCTAATGGTGTGGGCTGGTATCTCCTTAGAGGCTCGCACCGAACTGGTGTTTGTCGAAAATGGCACAATGACGGCACACAGGTACATCCCCGAATGTCTTGAACCACATGTGGTGCCCTATGCGCCATTTATTGGCGAGAATTTTCTTTTAATGGATGGCAACGCTCGCCAGCACATTGTGGCAATTGTAGTCCAATACTTGAAAGAGGTTGGTATTCGATGTCTTCCGTGGCCAGCCAGTAGTCCAGACTTGAATCCAGTTGAGCACGTCCGGGACTTTATTGGTGAAGAGCTGACTTAAGAGTGGCGTTGCAAGAAGGATGGGCCCAAATACGTCAAGAATACCTTGTGACTTTTATTCAAAGTATGCAACATCGTTTAAGGGCCGTCATACGAGCTCGTGGTGGAAACATTCTGTTCTTCCTTGCTCACTGGAAATCACAGGAGAGTGTTTTTCCTCGCCCTTGGCTCGCGACCTTGAAGAACTAACACGTGGAGTTCTTGTCTTGGGGCTCGATCTCGTAGGGAACCAGAGTCCGTCAACTAATTGGATCTTCTGGTCGGATCAGACCGAATCCTGCTCTAGCTGTTAATTTTAACACGGGAAAGAACTTATTACAACGTTGGCCATTATGCTAACACGTTTTTCTCACCTGATATCCAACACCTTCTTTAAATTACCCAATTTTATCACGAAGGGCACGGTTTCTGCTGGTGTTAATGCTCGGAAGCGTGGTCGCAAAAGGAGAGATCTTTACCCGTTTTTTACATTCCTACAATTTCTTTCGTGCTCACGCATGTCTTTTGCGTTCGTCCGCTTGACCTTTGACATACAGGGTTGCCTTACATACAGCTTGTCTACATCAAATTGTTGTATTAATTTCTTATTCATTAATTATTGTGACAGTACTCAATAGTATTTGGGGATTACTTGGGGGCACCTAGTGCTCTTTCGATATTTGGTTCCATAAGATGTTGCCGGAACTGGAAATACTTTTCACACTCGAATATGAGGTGGTCCACTGTTTGAATTGCAATTCGGGCATTGAGGTGGAGTTTTGTCCCTAGTAAAGGGACAGTCGTGGGTGATTCTAGTGTGACCAAAACTCAGCCGGGTTAGTTTAATACGTTGGCGGTTGGTACATGAAGTTGGTATTCACGGAGTGACGACATTTGGTTTAATTTGTCTATATCTGGTATTTGAGTCCTTCTACTTTTCTTGAAATATATGGACCCTCAATGAGGTCAACAATGACTCACTGCTGCGGCGTTCTTGAGATAGCGCGATATCATCTTCTGGAGTATTTCATATACATCGAGAGCATGACGTCATACATGATGTTCTGAAAATCTAAGTCAGTTGTCTTTATTTGTCCGGAGTGCCGCGCGTTGTATAAATAAATAGATTAACCCGTTTACGTGATGTGTCAATAGTATAAATAATGTAAATATTATAGGAAGTCGAAAATAACTTCAACAATAGTTAAAAAGGCTTGGAACGAAAGTTTGTCGTCTTCTCCCCCTAGACTTTCCATGTGGGCTTCTTTTGTTCCTTGGTCGGTTTGTTCATGACTTTGTATACCAATGTGTGACGGTATCCACACCAAATAGGTCTTATTTTGGTTGGTCAACGTCTGTAATTTTTGATGAATTTTTCCTACTAGACTGTCAACCGCATAGTGATGATTCTGTTCTGCTGGTCTCTCAAGATTTTTGCAATCTGCGGTAATTCTCCTGTAATGTTACAGAGGCTTATTGTTGGTCTGGTTCAGAATGCGCCAATTGCGATTCTCATGGCAGTGTTCTGGATTGTGTCTAAGCGTTTCAATTGAGTATTGCTGGCAGAAGCGTAAACATGACGGCGATAATAATTCTATTCTTGATCTAATTAACGTTAGGTTTAGTTTCATGAGTGTTGTTGGTTCCCTAGAAAACACCAAGTCTACATTTTCTCTGGTATTACGTAGGCGGGAGAATAAGCACTTGGTTTTTTGTATAGAAAATTTAAAACTATATTTGTGAACCCAGGTCACTACTTTATCGGTGATGGTTTGAAGTCTTTTTTTTGTACTTAATTTGTTTTTTCCTTTGAGGAAGAGTAACCATATTGTCGGCGAATAAACTGATTTTTGAAGGTAGAGATTCTTGTTTTGTCACTTCATAATGCCGATTAAGAACAATGCTTTACTTACAATTATTATTAGAATTGGACCTTGTGAAGTTCCATTCTCTAGGTATTTTCAAGTTGAGAGGGAGTTAATTATGGATTTCAGAATTATGGAAATACTAAATTATGTAATTATTAAACTATATATACCGAGTGCTTTAGAGCAGCAATCCCTATGGAAACAATTGTCTTTGACTTCAGAATCGAGAAAAAACAATGGCGTTTCGTTTCTTGAGGTTTTGAGAAGAGCAAATTTAATAAAATGTGATATTTGTTAATTTTATTGATCACACAGTGAAAATAAAAATCAACAGAACCTTGTGTAATGCCTCAAATTGATGCGGCACACATAGTTATTGAAAATATTGAGTAATGGCTACGCCCTTGTCCATCAAGTCTGAAATAAGCATGTCAATGATATACGCACGCCGTCCAAATTTACAACGCCGACTTGATAAAAGTTACTCTAAATCACCCCGTAGAACCACGAAATAATGACAACGACGTTTTACGTGCTCAACCTTTGAACGATTGACCAGAAGGATTCCAACTTTCACGAGGTTCTCTACGAATTAGGTCCTGATCGAACATCGCCACGCCTCAAAACCACAGGGTTAGTGAATATGAATCCTGTAAATAAAGTATCCTGAGCAGACGCATCGACCCCAAGATGACTGCTTTCTGCATTCCAGCCACAAGGGCCTATGGAATTACGAAATTACTAAATTGTATGAGGAAATTCCCAAATTTTAAAACCAAGATGGTGAGATTATGGGAAAAAGAATGAAGCCATTTCGACATTTTGAAATTACGGAATTACGTTTTAGGAAGTTATGGAATCATAGAATTGGGAAATGTTAAATATTACATATAAAACATTTTGTTTTACATTTGTACGCGCTCAATATTATTGTCGTTGTCATTACAACATATTTACAACAATATTGAGAGCGACAGCGTCGTTAAACAATATGAAGAAAGTGGTGGATGCGCTATTGTAAGAAAAAAGCGGTGCACCAAACCGCATTTACTAATCTATATAATTTCCCAGCATTTAAAAATTCATTGCAAAAGCAGTTGAAGAAAACAGGTTTATGAAATTCGAAGAAGGTTATAGAGGTATAAGTGTATAATGAATTTCATTTGATTTATTTCGAAGTTTATTTTCCTCTTTTCAGCGCATTTAAATAAAAGCTTCCTTTTAAAAATATTTTTTACTCTTAATTTATTTTATAATTATTGTCATAACGATTTTATTGGTGAAACTCGAAACGTCATTAGGTGTTACGACAAACTCATTTGATTCACCTGTTTAAACACGGGACGTTTGCAACCGATATTGACGTAAGTCATTTCAAGTCCAGTTTTCCCGAGCTACGACATAAAAATTCGGTTTAAGTGACAATCCCATGTCTACAAAATATATCTTTCCTTATAATATTTATGCGACCAATATTTCTAAAATTATTCACCTCATTGTCAGATTAATTTGTAGGTCGAAAGGAGTGTTTGGTTATCTCCAAAGAAATGTTATCAACAACTACTCTGAACTTTAAATGAGAGATTGAAGTTTTTTTTTTGTTGCAATAATGGGGTCGTGATACTGATAACGTTTAAAATTCGAAATTTCCGAGGGTAAAAGATGTCCAAGTAAAACTATCTATCGATTTAGCCGTCAGACCAGTACAGCAGCCTCTTCGCCGAATACCCACCTCTCTCGAAGCCCCAGTAGACCGCAAACTTCAAGAAGCCCTCTAAAGTGAATTGTCATCATCTTCAAATCCGAAGGAGATATACGTATTTGTGTCGATATGCGTTGAGCCAATGAGGCTATTAGACGAGAGAACAACCCATTGCCAACGTGTGTCTTTTAAGACGAAATTGCGTAACGCACGATACTTTTCGAGACTGGACTTAAAAAACGCATATCATCAACTCGAATTGGACGAAAAGAGGCGTAAGTAAACGTAGTAACGTTTATTACTCATCGGGGTATGTTTAGATACAAACGACTGCTTTTCGGTGTGAACTCAACTCAGCTATTTGGAGGAATATTGGACAGTTGTCCCAACAGCTTAAACTATATAGGCGATATTGTCAAACAGGATGTCAAATTTAACTGGTCTGCTAGGCATCATTCAACTGAAAACATCATTGGCAAGACTTCCAACACTGGCTTACTTTGATCCGGGAAAAAAGTACGCGACTTATTGCCGATGTTTCAAGTACTTATAATACTTATACTTATACGATACCTTCATTCTAATATAACGTATCTCAATTTTTAGAGAAATTTCGATTTTGGTTGTTTCTACACATAATCTTGGCGCTTTTTCCAGTAGTTCTAATAGCACGTATCACAAAAATATTCAGTTATAATACAACGAGGATTTTTGTTATTTGAATTTTTTTCTGAAAGCAGTGTTTCACGAGTTAATTTATAGGTAATAAATATTGCCATTTCCCCATTTCCGTGTTATTCGCAATGGAAAGTGTGTGCAAAAGATTTCGAGAAACATCTGATGCAGAAATCAATGTGGATATTAGAAGAAACGTACCGGAAAATACACGGAAGTCGCAAGAGTCGGTATGGCAAACCCGAAACCCTTCGTCCTCACAAACTGGAACTTGCCCACGAGGGACATCCTGGAGGGACAGTCAAAAGTTTGGTAGGCACTCGATCAGGATGCTGAGAAATATGTTGAAAAGTGTCAATATTGCATACTATAGTGTCTCGACCAAACCGATGTTAAGGTACCGTTTTCCAGAAGGCCCTTGGAAATTTTTAGCTCTAGATTTAATGAAGGCGGTACCAACTCCAGAAGAAATCTTGATCTTCAAAGATAATTCAAATCTTGGAGGACATGTTTGCAAATTGGGGATCCCTAAGTCCATTTATAAACTTTTGTGAAAGTCAAAACATCGAGTTGCTATCAATCAAATTTTGCGGCTAACCGAAACTACAAAAAAGAATTAGATACAAAATTCCATCTCTACTGAATGTGTTGAACTAAGCATTCTGAGAAAAAGTCCGTGATTGTGACCTAATTAACAAAGAGAAAGGAAAGATACGAAAAGACCAGTGTGATGTTGGGTACTCGGACGAAAAGCCATTTATTCCGATCCGCGCATCTCGCACACCCTCATTTTACATTTTCTGAACACAACAAATTAATTCACAATAATCTATATACAAGGTGATTTTTGGAAAACGAAAACTACCCTAAATATCTAGAAAACAAAAACGTTATGTGCATAATACCGAAACCGGTCAATTTTGGGTGTAAGGAGGACACTTAATTAGTGGGGTTTTAGACCTGCAGGGGGTGCAGCCGGAAAAATTTTCAGCCAAACGGTAAGTTTTATCATAAAAATAGTAGATCGTACAATTCTCTACAAAAATTGTCCGTATACTTTTTTTCCCAAGTATCACCATTTTTGAAATATAGCGATTCTAAAATTTCATGTGAAATGAAACATCAAACTAGACCAATAAATAGGACTCGCTCAATGAGCGAGCGAATATAAAGGGGCGCCCTTTTAAGGTGCCCACTCTCACAGAGGGAAACCTCAAGACTTGAATGCACAGGGTACGGGGTACAGTTAAAACTTCTCGTCTGTGGCCAAAATTGTGGAATGCGCATTCTTCTCCGCTGGAATCAAAACAGTCTTGATTTTTAGCGTGTGCAGTTAAACCCGCGCGGGGAACCTTCACTGTGTGTGGACAGAAGTCGTTGCAGGTTTCATTCCGATTTCATTAGCGGCGTGTTCAATTTTAAGAACTACGAAATTAAGGTAGAAAACTTTAGGTCTTCGTAGTTTCTTCCGGTTGCCAGGAAACTTAAAATGGCAGTTAATTTTTCGTGTACTGATATATCTGACGCCCTGGGCGGTCGCCTACCCTAACGCCGCTAGTGTCCATTTCCACGATTAATAAAGGATCTACGACCTTTTCTAACATATTCAAGTAAAAAATGTCACCAGTTAGTTTCATTTCTGAATATGAGCCCAATGACAGCATCCCCAAGAATCCCAAACATTCAGTTTTTGGGGAGCTTGAGTATGACCTTCTTTGAAAAACTGGGGGTTCTCATCGTTCCAGTAATAGTCCAGTCAACGAATGCTCAAAATAGGGTCTAGCCTGCAATTCAGATATGAAATTTTTTTACTTCAAGGATGCATTTGGGGGAGTTATAAGGTAAACATATTAAACGTTCCCACCTTTAGAGTTGGAGGCAACGGAGGGAAGGGGCTTCAAAGTTGAAACATTCAGACTGTTTTCGGTTTTTTGCTTAAGTATAACTCGAGTCCTAAGTAAAAAATCATAGGAACAAAAATTAAAGCTGATAAAAGAGCCTACAAGAATCACTCCTTAAAAAGGTTCTAGCTTAAATCGTTCTTGAAATATGTGCCGATGAAAATCTAGTCCAAGTAAATTAGTTTTTAGAAGAAATAATTTATAAAGTTTTGAAATTTTGGTTATGAACTCCCAGCAGACACCCAAATAAAAATGCGGAAAGTTTCCACTCTCCCTGGGGGAGCTCCCGAGATTGACGTCTTAAAGCTTTTCTGCATTTTTCTCGTAAACGGTAACTCCGATGAGAAAATGTTATAGGACTTATTATGTTCTCCATTAAATTCTGCATATAATTCAAAAAAAATTAACATGTATAATCATAAATGTGAAACTGATTTCTCACTGATCAACCGTTGAGTATTGAAAGGTGATATTTGGTAGTTACATAGTTTTTAGGGCGAATAGGCGCACTAAAAAAGGATTTTTGAAAATTTTATTTCTAAGGGGGTGTACATGGGGTGAATCGCTTTCTATATACATAGTTCACATAACTTGAAAACCAAAAATGGTAGAAACGTGAAAATTCGTACCCTAACTCGCTTTTGAAAATAACTCGACCCACTTTTGAGGATTTTCCAAAAATTTATTCAGAGACGGGGGAAAAAGGGTAGACGGTTTTTCTTAAAATTCTCATAACTCGAAAATACAGAATGCTAAAAACGTCAAAATTGAGATTTTACACTCAGCTAACTACCGACCGAGAAAAAATTGGGGGTGCTTTCGCTCAAAATTCCTGTAACTTGAAAACTAACAGTTACTAGTCGTGGAAAATGGGATCTAGATTTTCCTTTAATAAAAAAGACTGGATCCGTGTTTAACGAATTTTGCAAAAAAAAAACAACTGCGAAAAAACGGGAGGGTGTTTTTGGCAGTTTTTTTTTCGAACTTCTTACAACTTGTAGACCGATAACGTTTCAGGCATGAGAATTGGCATTTGACTAGACCCGTGTTTGCAGTCCACAATCAAAGTGTTTATGAGTCCACAATCAAATCAAGGTCAAAACTAATTTAAACTCTCCAAAAATTGGGCTCTCACAGAAGGAATTGAAAAAATGCTTCTTTGTTGATCCCTTATGCGTTTCTATTCGATGTAACTTTTGATGAGATGATGAGATGAGATGAGTTTTTGTGCGTACTTTCGCGAAGTTTTCTGAATTAAGAAAACCATTATAATGTGCGATTCTTTAAATTTCCATTCTGAGTAGGCGGTGGAAAAAAAGTCATGTCTTTGATTATAGCAAATTTTTTGAATGTCATGTTATGGTTAGGTTTTCTGGTTGTAAAACTGACAGCTATAAGCAGACGAAACAATTCGCCAGGGACCTACGTTTAAATTACAAGGCTTACCTAGAATGGAAATTTAAAGAATCACACCATATAATAGGTGGCGCGCGAGTTTGTAGGTACTTTGGAATACAATAGCGAAGATTTTGCAACAAAAAAATTATGAAGAGTTTAACATTATTTTCAATCCAAAATGATGTATTAATTAGTTAATTAATTTCACTAGTGCAGTATTATCGCTGAATTTTGACTGTTATTGGTTAACAATAGAATATTGCACCTTTTTGGTTTTCCTAATTTTTTCGAAGGAAATAGTATAAAATATATGCCTCGCGAAATGCACTGCTTGGTGAGATCAAGGTCAATAGAACGCATGCGTTCATTGTGAATTCACAAATTCACACAGTTCACAGTCTTAAAAAAAGTAGAAATTCACTTTTGAGGTAACTGAATTCAAACGAGTTTAATGAGTTCCAAGTGAATTTAAACAAAATGTACACCTGTGTTCACAATGAATTAACCCCTCTCAAATAGAAAAATCCTAACTGCGTCTCGATTTCCTTATAATGCACTTACCAACCTCATAG
Organism: Diaperis boleti; assembly: GCA_963583935.1. Lineage (NCBI taxonomy): Eukaryota > Metazoa > Arthropoda > Insecta > Coleoptera > Tenebrionidae > Diaperis > Diaperis boleti. Next base: position 31,276,499 of record OY757242.1, on the reverse strand, counting down.
TGGAATACACTATTGGATAATTAATAGGGGTTTTGTAATAGCTACCTTACCGGTTTTAATTGTAAGGCATCTGTTATTGGTTATATTCTTTTGTATTAAATCAGATTATTTTGTGTAGAATTTACATGGCACAGACTGAAATTTAAAAATCACTGATAACTTTTTATTTTCTAGTGGTGCAGAAACGGATTCTGCGAAGATATAGACAGGGAAAATTCAGAGAGTGTACCGATAATATTGAATCCTCAAGACGGCGGGTGGAGTAACTGGAGTCCTTGGGGACCATGTTCCAGATCTTGCGGCACAGGAGTTCAGTTTCAAACGAGGAAATGTAATAATCCCACGTAAGATAATTCAAAAATATATTAATACATTACACCGTATTTGTGTTGTACGTTTAGACCATCACGCGGCGGAAATACTTGCGACGGAGTGTCAGAAAACTGGAAAATATGCAACAATAAGCCCTGTCCTGCACCTCGTGAAGATATGCGGGCGCAACAGTGTAAGAAACTGCCTAATTTGTTGGGTATTTTAGGAACGATGCAAGGAAATATGACTTGGTTGCCATATGAGAGCGATGAACGTAAGTCACCGAAATCGCATTACTTACATTTCTCCGAAAATAAACTGATTCCAGTGAGTAAAAAATGTAAATTGATATGTATTAGTGAGAGTACGAACGAACTGTTTGAAAGTGATGAGAATTTAATAGACGGCACGCCTTGTTCCTATGAAAATTCTGATAATATTTGTATTCAAGTAAGTAAGCCAGTGCCGGTGGAATAGATGTTTCAACGTTCTTTGACATTGAAGGGAGTTTGCCATTTTCTCGGTTGCGATGGGCAATTATTCTCCAAAGTGAAAACCGATATGTGTGGAGTCTGTGGGGGAAATAACTCCGATTGTTCCAATATTGAATCGATTTTCCGGAGAAAACTCAAGAGAGGTCTCCGCATTAATAATTCTATTACGATTTGTAAGTTGTAATCCATTTATTATTACAGAAGTTACTAGGGTCGCCGTTATACCGCAAATGGCCTCAAACATTAAATTAGAAGCCAGCGTTACTATGCTTAATAAAGATGATCCGTCTGTCGCCTTCATCCTGAAAAACCGTAGAAAAAAGAAATACCGGATTACCATTCCGAATACGGGATTCAGAACAGATATCATCGAAGGCACGAAGTTTTTTTACGAGAAATCCAAGAACAAACACACAATTCGGGCTAATGGTCCGGTGTTAGCTGAAATGGTTATATTGGTAAGCCAAGCTGGTTCCACATTCCGAAATGCCCTGTTATTTCATTTATCTAATGTCAAACTTAATTCTTAGGTATACGCTCCAATTAGTGAGATCGAGGAAGGATTGAACGTGTCGCTGCGTACGGAATATATCATCAACAAAGAAGCATCTGTCTGGTCGAATAGATTTAGGTGGATCTTAGGAGGATGGGGACCTTGTTCTGCGATATGTGGCGGCGGACGCCGTCAAAAGACAGTCGCGTGTTGGGATAATCAAAACCAAAATTTGGTTCGAAGAAAGCATTGCTCTTTGATGACGAAACCAACCCTATTGTTTGAGAAATGCAACACATTTGAGTGAGTTGAAAGTTAATGATTAAAGTAAATTTATGTCAGGTTTAAAATGTAAAACATTTTAACAAGAAGACATGTTTTATTGTTACTAGTCGTTTTTGGTTATCTGACAATTCTAATATACGAGGGGAGATTTTTATCATCTACCTAGCCATAAAGAAAACAAAGGACGTTCACCAATTTTTTCTATCAAGTAGCTGTAAAATTTTAATAGCTTTGTTCGTAGTGGAGTTTTGGACTAGTTTGTGGATAAGTTGTTGACTGATTGTGTAATCCGAAGACCTTTCGCTCTGCGAACGCATTCCACCGTCATACTTACTGTCACATGTCAATTAACAAAAGGGCAAAAATTACTCCACCCCCGTTTCTTTGACCAATAAGAATTTATTGCAAATGTTTTATTCATATTGTACAGAAAACTGCTCTACCATTTTGTTTCTATACATTTTTTGCTCCCACTAATGGCGAGATAATTGCCGCAAAAAACGGGGGAGCTCAATTTCTTCATTGACTAACAGAGAATAAAAAAGACTTGAAGAGTTTAAGTCGTATTATTAATAGGCCACCGTAACAGGCGAGGCCGACGAGGGCCTCCCGAAACAGGCGAATCCAGGGGGTACCCAGAAACAGGCGAGCCCGAGAGGGCGCCCCCGAAACAGGCGAACCCGTGGGGCCCCCCGAAAAGGGAGCCCGAGGATCTCCCCAGAAAGGGAGCCCGAGGGGACCACCGAAAAGGGAGACCGAGGGGGGCACCGAAAAGGGAGCCCGAGGGGGGCACCGAAAAGGGAGCCCGAGGGGGACCCTTTATAAGGAGCCCGAGGAGGCCCCCCCGAAAAGGGAGCCCGAGGAGGGGGGCATGGAAACAGGCGAGCCCGAGGGGGGGCACCCCCCAAAAGAAACGAATCCGAAGGGTCCTCCAAAACAGGCGAGCCCAAAGAGGGCACCCGAAACAGGGGGCCTCTTCGGTTATCAACATATAGAAGTCGAAAGTTGAATTTAGTTCTATTTTCCGTTTAACTTCCTTTCCCATTTTGCCCAATCTTTTTCTTGCAGCCATGTTTCTGTTAGACCTATTACATCGAAGGTTTCGATATATTCCCAGAATTCTTGTCCTTGTTTTTTACCCCTGCCACATTTCAGAATACCATTCTTATCTCTTCTTTCATTTTCCCGTTTGTTGTTTGATGCAATTGCACATGCGTCGGACTCAAAATAATCGCTTTCAGTTACGGACTGATCTGATAGTCCGGGATCGGTTAGAAATCGACTAAAGTTACTCAGCCAACAAGAGATTTTGAATCATTGACAGTCAACATAAACTGATCAGAAAGTCTGCGAACACTTCCTGCGTAATGCGCGAACTGCTGACAGTTTCTGACCGTCATGGACTGCTCTGCGAACAAACCTAATGCATACTGACCAAATTTGGTGCAGAACCAAAGTGTCTAGTTGTTTTTATGAGGCTTTAGCTAATAAAAAATTAGTGAAGTTCAGTTCAAACATACAAGCGTGATCAAGTTATAGAAAAAAGAAGGAAGTGGACCCAAAGATATTCATTAGAGGATGATTAACATGTATGCGCCGTCATATTTTACGGTTAAAGCAATTTCGATGGGGTAGAGAATCAATTCGAGTAGACCCAAGATGAGGAAAGACTCTTGAAGGAAAACATCAAGAAAGTTGAGGAATTGGTCTTAGCTGCTCGAAGAAAAAGGAATTCACTAATTACTCATGAAGTGGGGATATCAGAAGCCAGTGTTAAAAATTCTACACAAAGATTTAGGAATGAATAAGGTGTCAGCCCGTTGGATTCCCAAATTGAAAATTGCCGAGTCCATTAAACTCGCCAAGTCCAAGAAGTAATCAACGAGTTAGACAGACAGACAGACAGACAAGAAGGTTTATTGCCGACAGTTTACAATTATAGGCTTCTGCCGTTTCAGTGGAGGAGTCCTGAATATGGGATTGGTAGGTGTGTTTGTGTGCCCACACACGGCTGCGGCCTTGAACATGATCTCACATTCGTGTACAGAACTCTGGGAAACCGCAGAAAACCAGTACTAAGATCATCATCTTGGGCACGTCGACTAGAGAGTATATGAAAGATGAATGACAGTATCGCGATTGTTGCTGCCGTTCTCTGATGTAGGTGGTTTTGGGTCCAGGAGGCGCCGTTTCCGGATCCACGCCTGATCGTGAGTCCTTTGACTGGTCCCGTAGTCCTTGTCCATCCTACAAAAATGAGCCGACAGTACGATTTTGTTGAATCGCGTAAGTTGGAGAAAACTGTTGAAATTTGGTAGAGAGATTGAGAAGGTGAAAGCGAAAGCGAGAAGTGGAACCGATTGAAGGGTGAGTGAGAGAAAAGCGATGAGAAAATAAAAGAGAGAATAAAAGGGAGAAGAGAGAAGATGTGGAACGTTAGGGTATGGAACGTTTTCACCTGTTTGCCTTGTTCCGTTGTTTTTTGTGACCTGTTTCCGGTGGCGCCTCTCTAAGTTCGCCGGTTGGCATTGTGATTCCACTTTCTTAGAATTTCTCGGGTGTCTGGTGTGAACTAAAACAAAACAAAAACAAAACAAAAAACAGAACAGGGTTCTACGATGGGAGTGAGGAAAGGAAGAGAGAAGAGAAGAGTAGCGTCATGTAGTGGTCATTGATAGGATGGGAGATTGGAATGATGTCATCTTGAACGGATGTTTATTGCTGACTTCTGGGAACCTGTTTTTTGTTTCGCTTGGAATGCACAGGTGTTGAATTGGGCCAGTCTGATGACGCCGGCTCTTGCGCTGGATGTAGGTCGTGAAAGCTACACAGGGCCGGTTTGAGGAATAAGCTGTGCCCTGACTGACAAGGGAGCGTCTTCGAGAAGGTTTCCAAGACTTGGGGAAAGGTCGAAGTATGTACCGTGGGCTCGGATTAGCGCATGTGTGAGTTTCATCCGCGGTACGGTTGGAAATCGACTCCAGCGGGCCCGATTGGTTGGTGGAAATGGGGTGAATTAGCTTTCCTTGAGAGTGTTTCTCGCCAATGAGCTGCCGTTGGAAAAAGTGTACGGCGCCCACATGACGCTTGGAGTTTGGTCAGACGTTCCAAGATCCAAGTTTTCATCACCTGGGGCAAGAGTCGGCTGGGGTAACGAAAATCGAGTTGAAAGATTTTTCTCAGTATTTTTCTTTCGCATGACGCTACTTGTTGAAGGTGGTGTCGTGAAAGAGAGGCCAAGATTGGAGCTTTGAAGTCGAATAGGGGTCTTATGAACGTTTTGTAGGTGTGGACAAGAGTTGCGGTGGGGCAACCCCTTATACCTCCCTGCAACTTTGAAATTATAGACGCTCTCTTTCTCACCTTCGAGAAAGTATTTTTCAAGTCAGGTTGAAGTGTACCTGACTTCTGGAATTCCACCCCCAGATATCGAACAGAATCTTTTTAAGGGATTTGATTCCCGCAGAGTGTCACACGCGCGAAACGAGACTCAAATTTTTTCGACGCGTGCTGTTTTCCGTGCCAAAAGAGGACGACGGTAGATTTCTCCGGGTTCGGCTTGATTCGCCACTTGGAGGGGGTCCTTGATGTCGTTCAGGATCTTTTGGGCCGCTCTGGCTGCTTCTTCAACTCTTCGATGTCCCGTCCAGAGAACCGTGTCATCGGCGAATTGAAGGGTTTTGGTCGTGTCGTTGACCACCGCCGGGATGTCGTGGCAGTAGATCAAGAAGAGCAACGGCGAAAGGACCGATCCTTGGGGGACTCCAGCTCTCATGTTAATGGGGTCGGAATGCTCCTTCCCGACCTTCACTCGGACGGTCCTATTCGTGAGGAACGAGTCGACGAGGGCGACGAACTTGTCGAGGAAACGCAGCATCTGAATGAGCCTGGCTTGCCAAACCCTATCAAATGCCTTCTCGATGTATAAGCCTTTCGGTGATAATTCTTTCGAATAGTCTACCTAATGAGCTTAAGAGAGTTATGGGGCGATAGGAGTTGGGGTTTTCTAGAGGTTTGCCGGGTTTGGGAATTGCCACGGCGACACCTGTTTTCCACACAGTTGGGAAATACGAGGCGGCCAGGCAGCTGTTGAAAATTGTGCAGATGGTGGCGTCATCCGGCAAATTCTTCAGCATTCTAATCCGTGGGCCTTTTTGGTTTTCAGATGCAGGATCTTGGCTCTGACTTCCGCTACGCTGATGGGTTCGAGAAGTTGATTCTCTCCACCTGGATCTTTTTGCTGTTCGGCTTGATGTTGTGGAGTCAGGAACCTCTGACTTCTCTACCGTCTTCTGAACTCTTCGACTTTGTTCCGGTGAGCATTGTCGAAGAGTGTGTCTTCGGGAATTTTGAAGCTTTCCGAAAAGTACTCTGCGAACGCGGTCGCCTTTTCCCTATTCGTCACGAAGAAGGCGTTTACGACCTTCAACGGATGACGAGGAGCCGATTTTTGACTTGTTTCCAGAATTTTTGTGTGTCGCGGTGGTCGAGTTCCGAGCACGCCTCGAACCATTTTTTCTCGCTTAAAAGATTGATGTCTCTTCAGATTTTCGCGTTGAGCCGGTTCCACTCTGTTTTCGTCGTTATTTTGAGTTTTTTTTTTTCATTTTGATAATTGGTTGTTTAGATGTTATATATTATATTAGTTTTGATTTAGGAGTTGATTTGATGTCTTATGATCGTGGGTACGCACGTACTCACGATACACTATCCTCTTTAGTCTGAGTCTGCCACGATTTCTGGGGGAACGATTTTTCGATGAATGTCAATGACCCTCTCCGGAGTGTTGTCAATGAAAGAAGAATAAATGATGTTGGATAGGTTATAGACTTGTTCGTCGATACGCCAGGTGTTCGGCGTCTGTGTCGTTTGAGACCCTCCAGTCGGTTTTTTTTAATGTCACCTATTCGGATAACCGTTGGAGTTTCAGCGGCGGGATTGTTTCATGTTAATTCCGCCAAGATCGGTAGATGATCGGAAGTAATTGTACCGATTTTCGAATTTTCGCCGAAACGGTTAGTCATCGAATCGTGAATTAGAATATGATCAATAATAATGGAAGAACCTTGGTGATTAATGAGAGTTGGACTGGAATTGGGGATTCGGAAGAGTGGCAAGCACTAGAGTGCATTGTTGAGAATTTGGCCATTTGGATTAGACGCTGTGTCTCCAAAGTCAGTATGTCTCGAATTGAAGTCTCCTAGAATAATTGAATTTTGAAATTGGGCGACATAGTTCAGAAATTACCGAATTACAGAATTAGTTCTGAAACTTTGTGCAGGGCATTGGAGCCACGAAAATTGGGGAGTTTCGACGCTTTGACCTCGGTTAGAGAGAGGACGGCTATTCCGTCTGATTGAAGGAAGTTGTCGACGGCTGACTTTTTGCGGCGGATGCCGCAGCAGTTTAAGGGCCCCACTGACATCGTTCTTTTCCGACCATTTTAACCGACGGGTAATTCGGTTGGAACGATGAACGAGCTGGACGATGTACACACACAACAGTGTTCGCTGGCAGTGGCGGCCGCATTGGCTGTAAAGCAAAAAGAGCGAAAAAGGCGTTCGAAATGGATGAAAGAGTGGCTGTTAAAACGCAGCACCCTTGGTGATGTTAATTTATTGGAGGAATTAAGATTGGAGCCAGAGGATTGTCATAATTATGGATTGTTTTGATGTAGCGTATGTAGTGTATGTAACGAGTAGCTGCAAAGGGAGTCGGTGCCTCTGAGGAAACACCGACCGTTTTAGCCCACACACATCGTGTTTGCCCGACGGGATGGCAGGAAACCGGACAGAAATCAAAACGATTTGATATATTGGAACGACGGTGAATCACTACGGTTTTCGCCCCCAGACATCAGTTTTATTGTCCGTTCGTTCTAACCGTCGGTTAAAACGGTTAGAAAAGAACGATGTCTGTGGGGCCCTTTACAGTGGCCAATCTTACCACCATTAGCCACTGCCCTGCACTGAGATGTGCAAGCTATTGCCAGAGAAGCTGAATTCAACTTCCCTTTGCAAAAACCTGCGGGACCAGGTCTTGATTTGGTCCCTGATGGTCGTCCTGCTCTTCGGCCAAGAGTTGAGAAGGACGGTTGAGAACATGCGGATGAAATTATCCGCATGCAGGGCATAGCTGGGAAGAGACGGGGAGGGAACGGGTTGGTGAAAACTGACCAATCTTTCGGTTTCTTGACCGTCAGCAACAGGGAGTTGCCTCTTGGGGCATTTCAGAGAAAAGGCCAGTTGGTGGCCGGAACAATTGACGCAGCGGAGGTCGTTACTGCAACAATCGGAAAGGCGGTGAGATCCGCCACATTTGGGGCATTTAATTGCATTTCAAGGGCAATTTTCTTGAGTCTGTCCAACTGCTTGACAACCGGCACATACTGCAGGATTTGGGGAGGGAATTTTGGACGCTTCGCAGCGTCGGATTTTGTGGAAAAGAATTAGACCACGTCGGAGGAGCGAATCCAACGTTTTTTGGTCCTTTGTGGTCAGCCTAAAGAGGTAAGTTGGCTGATTGGTTGGTCTGGAGGTGATCCTCCAGGCCCGCTCGATGTGGAGTCCCGCCTCACGGCACGTCTTCTGGACATCCTCGCACGTGGTCACGCACAACACGAGAATGATAGTGAGGGTTTGTGGATTTGCGGCTGACGCCGATTTTTTTGGGTTAGAGTTGTCACCCTGGACTCGGGCAAACCAAGTTGGTTCCTAAACATTTAAAGATGTTGGGGGGGAGGGAGCCACGGTGGTGGAGAAGGTGACGGAGTTGTCCCTGTAGATGTTCAGGGACGCCACCTTGATGGCCGAGGCTTTCAAGGCGTTGGCCAGCGCTTTCGTGGAACGGAAGTTGGCTGACAACGAAGTTACAGGGCTGGCTTCCCTGGAGTTGTCGTCAGAAGCCCTGCTAGGGGCTGACCTGGTAGACCCCACGGCTCTCCTTATCGACCTGGTGGTGACGCCAAGGGCCGGAAACTGCCGCCGATCATGGAGGTCCTCGCGGGAAGGGGGGGATTTTGGGTTCCTCTTTTTTCTGGAGCCAGATAGGGGACCTGGGGCTGAGTTTGGAGGCGAGCCACGGTCTTCTTTTTTCCCGGGAAGAGTTCGGAGACGGGCTGGGTCGTTTCGACCCTCCCGCCATCACTGCACTGCACACTAGCTTCGCACTGCCCGCGCGATCACGTCTTTAGCCTTCGACAGTCGGGTAAAGAATGTAATCAACGAGTGCAATTCTATAGAGATGGAACATCCACTTACAGTCCGGACTTGTGCGGACGTCGTTTTTCTTCGGATGAATACCTGAAATAAGCGGTGGAGGTGATTTTAAACACCCTCCGAAAGGATTTTTTTTTCATGGCTAGGTAGATAATATAAAAATCTCCCCTCGTATTAGGGTGAGAAAGTTCTGAGCGTTTTCTAGAAAAATAAATTAATATTTATGACTTAAAAAATTAAACAATTAAACCAAATATTTTTCGTTATTATCAACGACTTCCAACCATCTTTGTCCCGAAAGTTCATTTCCGCGACGAAAGAAGATTGAAAGCAAATAGAAAATGTTTTGCGTAAAACAAGCTAATATCGTATGTTCAAACGAAAAACCATTCCTCTTGTTCTTTACTCGTTGACGACACCAAGTTTCCCCGGAAAGTAATCTATAGAAATTAATGTTCTCGTAAAGAGACGTTAATTTTTGGTTGATCTTCGTTTGTGAGCGCCATGAATACAATAGTACAAGGTTTTTACAATATGATATTCATTTACTTAGCTTTGGAATTTTTTTACATGTACATTTTTCTGTCGCTCTACTTTTTGCATTTGCTAATTCTATGAATAACGCATTGGTTGCGAAATGATAAGCGTCAATTAGTTAAATTCAAGGAAGATACGGGACTCATCCGAGGCCCCTTCAACGAGGATAAATTGGGGGGTAAGTCTTTTGGTAATTCCATCTCCAATAGCGTATATTAAAGTTGTTGCGGTGAAAAATATCGTAGTCAAATCTGTGCCCCGCACCGCCGGTTAATCTATCGTGCGTGCCGAGGTACGCCCTGCCGGTGGGCTTAGCTCGCGAGGGCGGCCCAACTGAATCCCGCCGCGGTGCTCTCCACTGACACGGGAAACCTCTCCAGGCCCGGAAAACACGGCGCCAGAGGATCCTTCATCGAATTGTTTCTAACGTAATAAGTGTATATTGATTAAAAACAAATTGAAGCTTATTTATTTTAATTACTGTTTTTTTGTATTGATTATACTTTTTTTAGCTGCCACTTTCAGTGGGCTCCTGGAATCTGGGAACCGTGCACAGCCACTTGTGGTTTACAAGGAGTTCAAAGTAGAGAACTCTACTGCGTCCCCCAAGGAGTACTAAATAAAGCGCTCTTGCAAAACAATAACACCATCATTGAAGAACCCTGGAAACATATGGTTAATCCTAACAAATGCTCGGGTGTTAGGCCCTTATCAAAAAGATCGTGTAACAGAGTACCATGTTTTTCATATTGGAGTTACAGCGAATGGTCACAGGTTTCATGTCACAGTAGAAACAGGAAATAAAGAATTAAACTCTATTTTCAGTGTTCTGCGAGTTGTGGAAAAGGTCTTTCATATCGTTCAAAATATTGTCCACGACCTAAAGGTGACAATTTTCACACATGTGGAGAAGATCCTCCGCTTGTTCAAACACGTGTTTGTCAAAATAACACAAAATGGACTAATCATCTGTGTAAAAGACATAAGGAGAAGCCTTGTTTTCAAGACAAATCGGATTTTTGTTCTTTAAGCCTGTTGTCAAAATATTGTAAAATTGGGGGGTTCAGGAAAATATGCTGTAAGACGTGTTCAGAATTTTTTATAACACCAATCACCACTTAATATGCTTAATTAGTTGGTTGTATGATGGACTATAACATATAATTATGTGTGTAATGTGAAGATGAATATTTTTAGGTATAATAAAAGTGTTAAAGATATAATATAAATTGTACGTAAAATTATTATAAATGGCTAGAAATATAACGTGTTATTAGAATAATCTATATATTAATCTGTGAAGAGAAACTTTGTACCCCTTTTTAAACATATTGTGCGACCGGAGGACTGAGAGATTTTGCATAGTTAAAGTTTATATGGAGAAGAAATGCACAAAGCTAAAATTTATTTTTAATATGTGGTACAAATCAATTGAATTAATATTTATCTTATTGTAATAAAAAACACAGAGGGGTGCTCAATGTAACCCGTCATCTTTAGATACAGCCATGGAAGGCGATAGTAATTCGAGACCAGTAATCTTTGATGTTTGTTGGTTTATATTACAATTGGTGAAATCAATGCAATCGTTTCCAATGCATAAGGGTCACTGGGGGAAGGAGGTCATCACTAGAAAATTATTCATCACGAAGCAATGTTGGGAATTCTATTACAGAATAGAACTGAAAAACTCTACAGCAGTCAGCATAATTGAAATCAAGTTCTGGGAATAACGGGATGTTAGGGATCGCTGGAAGATCACGCTTGACGTCTGAAGGTCGCAATAATAAAACTGTTTTTTTTTCTGTGGTAATCAAACCATTGTGGGAAACTAACTGCGGATAGGGAAAGGAGTCAAGTATTGAGACTATTGTTGGATAGATACTTGGGCTCTATGGGCCTGTAGGGGCATGGTGGGAAAGAAGTCTCATAAATCACTAAGGTCATAAATCCCGCGGTAACATACTCTTTGTGACATAAGGCGTCTGGAAAACACGCTACACTGCTATTAGGGAAGCTGCAAAGACTTGCCTGTCTTGGAATAACGGGAGCAATGAACACAACGCCTATGGAACTTGCCTCGGCTACATCTGGAGGTGAAATCGGAGGCATTAAAGGCAGCATACCGGCTTATAATTGTCGGATATGGTAAGGCCCACTTCAGAAGGGGACACCATACCGAGATGTTTGGAAAAATACGGAACGATTGCTTACTCAGCATGCAATCGAACAGACCGAATATCACTTTCGTAAACCCTTCGAGGTAATCATGCCGGGAAGGGAAAAGAGGGTCGATACTCGGAAATTGACGACAATGTGTGGAGCAATTTTTGAATTATGACTTCATTGTTATATTTGGATCAGTGTTGCTGAAACAAAATATGAAGAATTTAACACCCATTACAACACAAAACATCAAAAGTCGGTTTTTGGACTTATGACAGTGTTGTCGCCTATGTGCGATTTGTTCCGGGGAAATAGTAATGAGGGGCTGTGCAAACAGGCGGATGGATACACACTAGAACCGATAGTCAGGCAGCGCTAAAAGCTCTGGAAAGTGTCGAAGTAGAGAGAGAGACGCGCAGAGTGGTGAAAGGAAGTCTCGAATCGCTGGTGAAACTGACAGAATACAACAGAGGTCCTTTGTGATGGGCCGAACGAAAGAGCCGAAATGACCTGTGATAGGCCCACAGTCCACTTGTGGGATCACACATGAGACCGCAAAAAGGGTGATTCAGGGCTATATCAACAGTGAACCTGGACAGTTGCAGTTGCTGATGTTCATGGAAGGCACCCTGATTGCAGGGTGTGTCGTGAGGAGGACGAAACTCCACTACATAATATAATGTGTGAGTGTCCAGCGCTTGAGGTGGGGAGACTTCGACATTTCGGGATGACGTATGCTGAACCCTACGACGTAAAACATTGCCTATGGAGCTTGTGCTGAAGTTCATTAACAGCACAGGCCTTATTGTGCCCCTTAAGAATAAGAAGGAAGGTGTAATTTATGTCAAAAGATACAAATTTACAAATAAAAATTGAAAATTTTATTCCATACTTTGTATATTAATACGTGAACAGAAATTTTTGCACCCCTTTTTAGCCATTTTGCGCGCACGGAGGAGTTAGATTTAGCATAGTTAAAGTTTATATGGAGAAAGAGAGCAGACAGCTAAAATCTATTTAATGTAATATGTGTTACAAATACATTAAATAATAGTTTAAGAGGGTTCTCCAGTGGCAGGTACATTTCTGCCGGTCGAAGTACATTTTTCCGCAATATCTTTTTTTTTAATCTAAAAATTTAAAAAAATCGCTTTGTAGCTGCAAAGATCTATATTTTATCAACACGCCCACAAAATTTCAACAAAAAATCTTCAGAAATAAAAAAGTTACATTCAATGCCGCACATTTTTGTACATTTTTGCGCGCCGTTGAATATAACTTTTTTATTTTTGAAGATTTTTCGTTGAAATTTTGTGGGCGTGTTGATAAAATATAGATCTTTGCAGCTACAGAGCGATTTTTTTGAAAATTGTAAATTAAAAAAAATATTGCGGGAAAATGTACTTCGACCGGCAGAAATCTACCTGCCACTGGAGAACCCTCTTAAGGTGGCAAATTTTTTCCCTCAAACTCTCGTTAGATGTCGCTTTAGTCGTTTATGCTCCATCCGAAAGAGTCGCAAAGAAATGAGAAATTGGTGAAATTCTTGCCGCTCTACACAGGAACCGAACTAAGAAAGTAGTTTTGAGGAATTTTTGTACTGACATTATACTGACGTGAAATTTAAATATCGCGCCAAAATTTAATTCAAACGCTCATAAGTCCGTAAATGGTGAGCATCTTTATTTCCAACAGATAATAATTAAAATGATGTAAATTTAGGGATTTCAAAGGTATTTTCCAAAAAATCCGACACCAAATACAGTGTGTTTCACTTAGAATATAAGGGTATAGTAAATAAAGTTTTTCTACTTTGGATATTAGACTTTTATTGCATTTTTTTTTGGACGTTACAAAAGGGGAATTGTGTGGACAGGTGTTCAATTAAATACTATCTGTTATAAAATACTACCAATTTATGACCAAACCCACTCATGTCACAATAAAGCTTCTTGTTAAATTTGTATAATAATGTCCAATGTACTGAAACTATGTAAAATTTGAACAGTAGATTATGCGAGAAAAAACTTTAATTATCCAAATCACATATTATAACATATATATTCCAAAAAATGTCGATTTCATCCCTTATTTAAAATTGACAGTTATCAGAATAAAATACAATTTATGTCCTTGCGGTTGCTTTGAACTAACTAACTCAGCCATGTGTTTTTATTTTTGAACCTTTCTTTTACTCTCTGACCTATCATTAAATTCATTTCTCGCCTTAATTATTTTTCCAGAATCTTTACATTTTAGACCTCGGGGTACGCGTTTGAGAATGTTATACATTCTTTGTAGAATGTAGTTAGACTTGGGACCATCTTTTCATGCCATAAGGCTTTATCACAACAAATTTCTTCAATAAATAAATCTTCATGGACTGTTGTGAAGACAATAAAATAACATACATCCCTCTGACATATATTTAATTGGCCTTGCACCTAAAATGTTTATATTAATATAAATTAATAAAAATATAAAGTTTTTATTTTTACAGGGTGTCGCAGAACTCGTGAAGGAGCTGTTAACTGTAAATTGTACTGTTTGATTAATAATAATAATACTTTGTTAATTCGAATTAATTACAGTAAATCAATTACAGTCGTTTTTTTTAAACGTGTGTTGCTGTGTCAGCATAATTGGCGTAATATAGACTTTCATTCAAGAAAAAGGTTTCCGATTCGTCAAACTGAAATCATTATAATTCAAGAAGCTATTAGGTTTTTGATCAAACGGTAGAGTTTGCAGTTCGCGAGTTCTGGGACACTATATACAAGGTGAGCTATATTTGTTTTTCAAAATGCTATAGCACCTTTATAAATATATTGGCAGATTTGAATGAACAAAATAGCAAATGAAAGAATAGCTCACCTGTATATACCTTTGTACCTACCTGATAATAATATGGATGACTTCTTTTTAAACGAAGGCTTCCATCTACTTTCTCCAAAAAGAAATTTTTCACTTCTTTTACTGCTGCTTCCAGAGATACTTTTCTTCGTACAACAGGTGGCACACACTTGACTTCAACCACAGCATTTTCATTTATTAAACCTGTGTTATAAGTTTGTTATAAGACACCAAGACCTGCTGCTCGAAATCCAAAATCCAAATCAATATGTAAACCACTGGGAACTACAGGCAATTTTCCCTTTGCTGTTTTTCAAGCCTTTCTTCGCTCACTTTAGTTGTTTTGGCGTTTTATATATTTTTTAGTTATTTTGCCCGGACTAGAACCTGAAAATGAATGAAAAGGTATCAGAGTTTTGAAGAAATCAAATAACAAATTACCAAAGCTTTTTTTCCATGACATTAGATGCCACTCAACACCAGAATTGTATCGAAGGCTACTACATCCTCCATGTATTATACCTCTTCTTCCTGTACGCTTCTGCTAGTACCTGGATCATTAATCGGACCTGCTTCTTGCATACTATTTTCTTTTATCTGGGATAATCTGTAAATATAGATTTTTGTAGTCCAGAAAAATAGACATGTAGCTCGTTTATATGAACATCGGTTATATGAACTATTCGCTGCAGCGAACAGAAAAAAGTACACTCTAGGTTCTATACACTGAAAAATCCCGATGTGGAGAACAGTTTTGTGTCCTGATTTTTAAAAGTGTTGGTACAACATTTTGAATTGTAGAAAATCCTGACAATCTTGAGTAAGATGTAGCTAAAGTTGGAGTGAAAAAAATAATGCTAATGATTTTATGGCATTGTACACAGAGTAAATATTGTATAATATGTATTATTTAAGCAACAAGTAAAACGAATTCGATTTTGTAAACATATCAATTTTTATATTAGTTCATACTTATAATCAAAAATTTTGATCTTTCAATTATGTATTTGCGATTCTCTACAGGATACAATTTGTTTTTTCATTCATATTTAATTTGTTTATTAAAAAAACAATTGTCGCACAATAACGCACTAAATATGCACCATGAGAAAGAGCAATTCATTCTGGTCAGAAATTCGTTTAAAAAAAGTTCCAGAACGTATTCTTTAAAAAGATATTAAACAATAAAAGTTAAACTTTTTTTTAACTTTGAGAAATTTGTATTATTATTAAATGTTACGCCCCAAATGTTGGAACGAATGCAAAACAACATCGGGCGCAGAGCACAAGTATGCAGAGAAGCAAATGGTCACAATTTGAACATTTGTTGTAATAACGTTTTTAAAATTGTTTTTTTAATGTTTTCTTATTAAACCTTTTCAGAATATGATTGTTTACTTCATAATGATTTATAAATAATTCTCTTGTCACAATTAAACATTTCAGTGACAACAATTAACGATTTTTGTTAGCTAGGAAACAACGCAATGGTTTATTTAACTGAACTGACAATAATTATACTAAATCATGTGGTGTTGCCAAAAAAGAAAAAATGCCTTACGTAAAAGTTATGCTTTAAAAAAAATTTCATTCACGGAAATTTATTCTCTGTAGAAGAGTGTATTTTATGTGGTACAAAGTTAGTGCGCCATTTTCCAGACGGGCTTTATATATTTTTAGATTATTAAAAAAATTGCTAAAACAACCATGTGCATAACAATGTGAAAAAAAAATAGGATAAAAACATAAAAGCCGACATGAATTGCATGATTTTTTTTACAAAGGCAGATTGATTTTTTTATTTTTTTGAAAAAAAAACTATTTGTTTAAACAAATGGCCTTAAAAATTGTAAAATGTTATGTAATAACTTTTCCAAATCTAAAAACGGTACAACTATTTTTATAAAAAAGAATTTTATACCCCTTTTTTAACTTTTTAAAAACACTTCTTATAACGTGGACGTAATTTATGTTAACTTTTGCAAAATGATTTTATGTCGATTTTTTTTTGAGCTCTTGTTTCCCTGGGAATTAAATTTAAACATTACAATGTAAATGTCCAGCTCGTACCACTACCAATTAAAAAAATATAGAAACTTACGCCAAAATCCGTTGACGGGCCATACGAGATCTCCTGGAATACTTTCCTCTGTTTGCCCATGATTTATGCAGGATTTTACCATTGTTTACAAGTTGAACTCGCACCATTTCTGCAATTATTGGCAAATAATTTGATAGATTTACTAATAGGTTGTAAAATTACATACCTACTAGGTGTATTGTCTATTTTTTTCACATAACTAATATTTTTCGCCTTTTACATTGGAACCACAAAAATCACAAACACACCAACTCCGACTATCTACACTTGGGACTCTGTACCGTCTCGGCACTATGGGTAGAGGGTTCACGCTACCAGGCAAACACATGGCAAACACGTGGTAATCCCAAATGGGTAATCCCACCAACTTCGATGGAAAGCAATTTTACCAAAATTTGCCAGGAACTCGAGTACAGTACATTCAAAAGTAAAAATCGTCTTTTAAAATGATCATAGTCTCGCCATCTATTACATATTTTTTTAACTCTCTTATAGCATTGTCTTATATGGGTTATAAGAAAACATCGATTGATCTTATTAATTCTACATTATATTTTAACGTTTTCAATGCAAATTAATTCTAAATACCATTTTATCTAACATATTCCCATTACAATAATGCCTGGTTAATTATTATCACAGAAAACCAG
The DNA here is from genome assembly GCA_963583935.1 of Diaperis boleti. Classification (NCBI taxonomy): domain Eukaryota; kingdom Metazoa; phylum Arthropoda; class Insecta; order Coleoptera; family Tenebrionidae; genus Diaperis; species Diaperis boleti. Next base: position 31,259,391 of record OY757242.1, on the reverse strand, counting down.
TAATAAGCAACGTCGTTGTAGAACAATTTTGTTTATTTTTTTATGTTATAATAATAAGTATTTTTGGACTTTTAATGTCAGTATGTTATAGTTAAAGGTTCAAATATTCTTACTGTATAGGTTACAGGATGAAATATTAACTTAGCTTCGAGTTTAACTGTTGTTTGTTCTTATGGAGAAACAACACAGAGATTTGCCTCCTTAAGGTCAACCAGTCGCACGGAGCACTGAATGAGTATCGAGCTGTGAATTTTGTGATTTCAAATATGTTCCTTTTTCATAGGTATTGCAGGGAATTAGGGCAAACAACACATGCTAATGACGTAGTTGTACACGCTCGCAGCTGACGTAATAGAACACAATTATAGATGTGTACTATTTGAAAAAGATGCTCAATAACGTTCAAGCTTACAAATTTAATTAATTAAGGTCATTTAAATTATACATTAGAGTAGGCTGGCAATACTAACTTTTGACAAATAGTAGTGTTTCCTATCACAGGTGTATGGTGCGCATATTGTTCGCGCATGGTCCAGTTTGAGCGCTAATTTGAATTTTCCCTTCATTTGGTAGATTTTTGCATGCGTTAGAGAAGAAACTGCCAATATACCCATATATAGACAACTGTTCTTTTTCTATAACAGTCAAATGCCAATGCGTCTCACTTCCCACTTGTTATTTACTTACTTACTTACCACTTATTTAAGTTTAATAGTTTGGATTAGCGTTAAAATTAGACATTTGTGTTGCCATTCTTCGTCACTACTATTTTTGCACCTATCGTCATTCTTTCACCCGAATATACGCACGCGGGCGAATCATTGCTATGCAAAATCTACCAAATGAAGGGAAAATTCAAATTTACCGCTGAAACTGGACCATGCGCGAACATTATGCGCACCATACACCCGTGATAGGATACACTACTATTGACAGTTGACGAGTTAACAAGTGGGAAGTGAGAAGCATTGGCATCAAAAACAATCGAGCAAAACCTCTATCAAAACCCAAAAAAAGTAAGGAAAATTATAAATCAATTATAAGGGGCATTCATGTGTTTGTTCAGTGGACAGAAAAATCTCGCAAAGACTGCCCACACTACAGTTATTTCATTTTCCTCATCACTATCACTATTTTCCTGCTCAAGTCGTTATGCTAAATGTTTTTATATAGTGCAGTATATGCCCATAGCAAAACTCTCGAGGCTTAATATTTCGCGTTGGGAAGGTTTTCCAAATGATGGGAAACACTGCTGGTTTCTTCCTTTTCCTACATAATAGTTCACGCGTTGTGTTAGCTTTCGACTCTAACCAATCACCGTTGTCTATATATGGGTATATTGGCAGTTTCGTCTCTATCTTATCTTGTACTCTTACAAAAAAAACTCCTGATAGTTAAATATGTACCCATTTTACTCTGTTTTCCATTATTACCTTTCTATTAAAACCGACTTTTTGCCAGCCGCTGCTAACTTCCGACATGCCAGAAACCTCTTCAGTGCTATAACGCTATTCTCATTTATATTTCGCAATGGTAGAATGGCCCCTGGACCGTTATTTTCAGTCAAAACGACTTCTGCAAAGGGCAATGAAGAAGCCATGTCCAGCCATGTCGACTCCAGACTTCAAGTGTCATTTAAACGTCAATCGCATCGATCGCCAAATTTCACTAAAGGCAGGCGAAAGTAATTCCTTCAATAGATCCAAATCGGCATTTCTGCCATTAACGAAGCGTTTTTGATTGATGATGCTGAACAACACCTTCTGTTCTTATATTCATCACAATGCGCGGCATGACTAACACTTTTACAAGTAAATTCTTTAACAAAGTAACCAGCTTTGAGGGAAATTTCAAACTTCCCGCCACAACAGATTCTTGGGCATGCGCACTGCACCCAAGAAACTGACCTATTGATTTAAAATTTTAATGTCAAAGTGAGTTAAAAAAACGGCAGCAGAAATGGTGAATGGTATTCTATAGAACTCTGTGTTAAGGTTTTTGGAAATGCCTACCCTAATTTTCCCCCAAATTATCAAAAATGATTCAAACAAATTTATAAATGTGTGGCAAGATTTCGTGATGTTAGCGTGTTGTAGCGGAGCGCTCAAAAAAAGAACTCCTGAGATTGTGGCAGATAATGGCAATCTCTCCTCAGATTAGCACAAGGACCTTTCATATGGAACTTGTCAAAAAATATTTAAGAGAAGTTTTAAATCTTTATAAAATTTCCGTTGTTCAAGAGATTTTCCTGCATGAATAGGATACTGTCAGTGGTATCTGAATCATTTCTTTATATATCAATTGTTTTTGTCCGAAAAATGCAACGTCCTTATCAAGTTTCTAAATTTTTTGCACATTCGGGTGCAGCTAACAGTTTATCGGGCGAACTCGAGCGGGCGTGTTTTATTTTTGCTTTTAAAATTATTAACGTAAAAGATGCCGGCTTTTTCTCGTGTGCCTAATTTTCATTAACGTTGTGCATTGTGTTTTGCAAAAAACCGCAAGTTCCCGAAGGTTACCAAATTGATTTTGGAGAATTTTGAAAAAGCAACAATAGAATCACGTACAGAAAGTCTAATTTTTACAGCCTGAGGATACATAGTCATCAGAGAAGGTATTTTCAACCTAAACCTCACCGACACTTAGACCACACCGCGGATCCATTGTGTCACCCCCTCGCGTCCCTCATTCCTGTCTCTCATCCAGCCATCCGACATTGTCGAAAAAAGCTAGGATGGTTCCAGGCGCGGTACACCTCAAGTTAGCCCAGTTGGACCATGTCTCCCCCAGTATGGACTTTCTGGTCGAGGCGAGAGCCGGACATTCCCGTAGGATATGTTTGACAGTCTCGTCCTCCTCTAAACACCCCTTGCACGTTGGGTCGTTGACCACGTTGCACGTTGCAGGTGTTTATTTAGCCCGCAGTGACCGGTCCAGATGCCCACCAAAAGGCGGAGTCTGTCCCTTGACAAACGCAGACAAGACTTGGCTCTTTTAAAACAAGGATTTTTGATAAAAATATTGCTTTGTCTGCAGCCTGTTGTCGTTTTCAATCTAGCACAGTGTCTTGATCGGTGTTTTGATCAGGTTTGAGAGGTAACGGTTGGCCGGTCGGATGGGCGGTTCTGTTCCATCCGGTGTTCCCGTTGCATCCTGTCGAGCCAGCTCGTCGGCCCTCTCATTACCGTTATGTCCTCGAAGTGCTATTCTCGACAGTGCCAGATGGCAGTCATGTACCACTTGAGAGGTAATCCTGCCACTGACCAGACCCCGCAGAGCTGCTCGACTATCGCTAAAGAAGCACATCGTTTTTTCACTGACATTGCGCCCAGTGATTTCTGTGGTACCCCTAAGAAGGGTTGCGCTGAGATTGTAGTTCATTTCGAGGATGTGAATTCCCGCTTCAGAGCCTGCTTCCGTTTTTGATCCAACCGTGAAGATTGAAATCTCAAACTTCGGATGTTCTTCTGTATCTGTATGCACTCCATAGGATTTGTCGAAAGCATATTGAGGACAGATACAGTCGGATCCGACACCCAAAAGAGGTATTCTGTAGAGTCCTTCGCTCAAGATGCGGACGTGCCCGCGTTCTGATTTCCCAGCTTTCCAAAGGTTACCTTCCCGCAGCCTGCGAGCGGAGGAAAGTGCCATGCCCTCCACGAAGAGATCGATGGGAGGCAGACACAGCATAGCCTCCAGAGCTGCGGTCGGGGTGAACACCGGTCACAGCGACACATGCCATCCGTTGGATGCGTCCGAGACGTGTCATCGTTATTTTTTGTCTGACTCTTTGCCACCAGACAATTGCTCCGTAGCTCAGCATCGGTCTGATGACGACCTTGTAGAGCCAGAGGGTAATCCTGTGTGTTAAACCCCAGGACCTTCCCACCGCTCTCCTACACTGCCACAGGGCGACGCTAGCTTTGTCTATTTTGCTCTCCAGGTGTTTTCTAAGATAGCTTATGATCCAACATAACGCCCAGGTACTTCACATCTTGCGAGAGTTTCAGCTTGACGCCGTTAAGGGAGGGCAGCCTTAGCTGTCCCATCTTCCTTCTGTTCGTGAAAAGGACTAGTTCTGTCTTTTGTGGATTCACAGCCAGAGCCTCCTTCTTACACCATTTTTGTACCAGGCAGAGTGCTGTCTGCATAAGGTCGTACTTACCAGTAAGCAGTATGACCAGGTCATCTGCGTATCTGATAGTGTAGAATCCCCCCTCGTTGAGTGTACATAGAAGGTCGTCCACTACAATGTCCCATAGCAATGGGGAGAGAACTCCCCCCTGAGGACAGCCCTTCTTAACCACTCCTCGAGTAGTTGCGTCCGCTACACTAACTTGTACGGTTCTGCACTCCAGCACCCGCTGAATCCAGTCACGTACTGTTCCTGAGACATGGCGGTTCTGAAGTGCTTGCCCGACACTATCGAAGGTGGTCTTGTGAAAAGCCCCCTTGATGTCGATGAATATTCCTAAGGAGTATAGTTTGGGCCCCAGGGCTCCCTCAATCCGCCCCACCACCTCGTGTAGAGCGGACTCGGTCGATTTCCCTGGAACATGTTGGTTGGGGTGTAATGGTTTGGCCCTTAGCACCACATCCCTTATTTGGTAATCGCATAGTCTCTCCAAAGTTTTTAACAAAAACGATGTGAGACTTATGGGACGGAAAGATTTCGCGTGAGAATAATCTTCTCGCCCCGGTTTGGGGATAAAGACAAGGACACAACTCTCACCTCTTTCCACATGTCCGGTACGTATGCGAGTGCATGTATTGGATGTTGCAGTAAAGACATTTAGTAGGTCCGTCTTCAGTTTTTTTGTTTATTTACGCCGAGAGGTTTAAATTAATTCCCAGTGTTTTTCGAAGTTCTTTGTCTCGTGTTATTATTGCTGTTGAGGGGTTCAGTGGCGTGTACCGAAATTAACGTCAAAACTTCCACTAATTTTAACTCAATAACTATTGTTGTATGGAGTGAATTCGCGACCGGATTCTCGTTAGTGTAGTGTTTAATTTTAAGTAGTTAAATAAGTTTAGATTTAAACACCACGCTTTCTGTTGCGGCATAGCATGAAGTTGCAACAGGGAGCGAGCGTGCGATAGTAGCGGAAGTCGAGCGGTAAATGGCGCCAGCCGCTAAAGGTTTACCTTTATACTGTCTACCGCTTGGCCCTCCCACTTCCGCGCTCTCGCGATAAAGCGTTTTTTACGCTTTGAGTCGCGAGTGGTTAGTTATAAGTAATGTAATAGTATAGATTAGCGCTCGCGCTATTAGAATATGTTAGTTTTAAGTAGATTTAAGTTCGTTTAATGTTAGTTTTAAGTAAAAAATAGACTGCAGCCAATCAGAAAGCAGGACGCCACCTGCGATCGGGTTTTACCCCGTCGCAGGTATAAAGGCAGGCCACTTTCTGGTTGGAGGAAGTTCTATTCGGACCTTGTGTCTGAATAAAGTGCATATAAAATCCAAACTGATGTCTTCTCATTAACAACTCGTCGACCCCAAACCCTGCTGGTCCGGTGGACCACTACGTCGAGGCGCAGAGCACCAGGTTGAGCATCCGCTCTAACTGACAACCTCCTTCGACGTCGGTCGATGTCTCCGGCAACGTTTTCGCCACCGAGGAGTCGCGGACCCCATCCGTGACTTGGTGGAAACCTTGTTCCTGCGACACTATGGGGTTTAGGACAAAATTTTATTAAGAAAAATTGTTGACATTGCTGAGTTCTACTACTGGTTAAAATTAATGTAGTTATTTCTGGGACACTCGGTATATTAGTTTTGTATGAAAAAATTCACAGATTTCGCAATCCTTGCAACCATCGGATACATTGGAAATGATAATGCTATTAAATAAAACATATAAAATAATATAAACTTACTCTACTAAATAACACTTTCTCACTCACTCACTCACTCACTCACTCACTCACTCACTCACTCACTCACTCACTCACTCAATCACTCACTCACTCACAGCTATTCCCACTTACTTCTAGGGTAAGCGTGACCTCGACACTTTTATGTCGCTCGGACTGTTGAAAATCTCGTAATTCTGGGTCTTATATGCGATCCCATAAACATTTCCAATGTTAATATTTTTTCTCTGATCGCATGTCGAATCCACCATGATTTCTGTGTTCTACGAATAGCTCAAACTATTTCAATTGGCTAACAACTGTACACAAATATGGACCAATTTAAATTTAAAAGCAGCCGTTGGAACGTTAATAGCCGTATAGGAGAGAGTTAAATAAAAATTTCCTGAAGAGGACGAAAAAAACAAAAAGTTAAATGGTAATGCGACGACGCCGACGGTCGCGCCGGTACTCGTATTGGGTCGAGGCAACTAACTGCCTGAATGTTCGCAGCGGATAATGGAGGGATATAAAAAAGTATAACAAGAAGTCAGTCAGCGAAGAAAGCGGAGCCAGATAGTGACTAACCAGACATTATTGTGAATAATCAGCCGTGCAATTGTACGTTCAGACCATTAATTCTAATAAAATTTAATATTAACAGCAGTGCACGTGTTCTCTAAATCCACGAACCGACCCAGCTCAGGTAACGTTACAGTATTTAACCGATGATTTGTTCCTGAAAAGGGCTAAATGGAGTTGCGAGTTTATGGAACCGTTTATTTTGTAGTTTTCGTGGCTTTAAATGATAACCCCGGAAGGGAATTTTTTTTTGCATTATCAAATAGGAAGAAATGACAATATTGATACAAATTCTAGCAAATCGCAAAATCTGGTAAGAATAAATAAGCAATTTTTACAGAAGCAAACCATAAAATATAATACGATGGCGGTTACGTTTATGACCGGACGCCACCAGAACACGGTAAAATTTTAATGATTTAGCAGAGAATTTCATATATAAAAAGAAGGATAATAATTGTTTGTTTTGCATACTTAAAACATGATCAAATTTGGGATTTCTCACGCTTAAACCGGGATTAAGTTGAAACCGGGACATGAATTCCAGCGATAAGGCAATTTCTAATATTGTTTGTACAGAATTTCTTGCGTCACAGGCATTTAGGAGTTCAAACTGAAGCATTTCTGAGTCATGTCGTTTGTGGAGTGCAGTCAAACAAAGAAAATTACCATTATTTTCAGAAATCACTCTTGTACGACGTTAGCCAGGTCTTCATAATCACGAGTGTCTCTAAAATGTTGCAGAACTGTTGTATGACCTTGAAATATTGTTATTGTTTGACGGTTTCAGCGTGACATACATTACCAGAAAAACAATTTATAGCTTCCATTTTGTTAAAATTTAAATAGTCTTTAAACACAATCTGAATTGAAAGTTTTCTGAAGAAGAGATTTTTTAGACCAAAATTAATTCATTAATTTTTCAATGAGTAATTTTACATTGATTTTAACTTACGATTCTGTGTGAATAAAATTATTTGGAATGATAAACCTTAAAGCGGAAAAATATATGAAAATACAGTCGAACATAGAAGCTCCTCCTTTTTTTAAGTCGGTAAGAACAGATTAAGAAGGCTTATTTTTGTATTATTATTTCCGTTTTGTTGGATAGTTTTTTGCATCACAACACTTTCCAGTATCAGATAGATAATTAAAATTAGAAAAAACAACATTCCGATTGTTTAGAATCCATGTGAATTATTAATTGTGAATACCTGCACCTTCTTCTTGTTGATAGGAATGTTTTTCACCCAACTTTGTAGGGAACCGAATCTATTGAGTTTCCACGGCTGCAGACTCTTGCACTTTATGTGCTCCTGGTAGCAGCTAATCCGCAAAATTCTCGTCCACTTACCCACTGATAACATGATTCTAAATAAAACGCTAATCGCATGTACAGTATGCGCAAATGCCGACATTTTAAAATAAACTATCGTAAATGTAGTTGATTATGAAATGTAACTTTTCACATATCACTCAAATTATAAAAACGAATGCTTTTTATAAGTTTATTATGTAGTAGAAGTACTTAGTCCGGGTTTCAATTGTGCGAGTTTCAAATGAGTTTCAGGTTTACTGTGCTCATATCTCCTGAAGATGCCCCTTACAAAAGCGGACATGAAGTCGAACTCAAAACAGATACGGTATGTTATTGTTGCGATTGTGGGTTCCATTATTTATTTAAACACTATGTACAATTTTCTTTACACTTCTTATATTAGAATATTTTACATGATTTACACTACTTATAAATTCCTACTTCACCGGTACGTCTCGTATTATTTAGGGAACGTACCCATACTACGTGACCCATTTTTTTACAATTTTTAACACCCCCCCCCCCTCGGTGACCACTCGTGGACCCGTGGTATATGCCAGGCCCCCCCTTCCACTCTAGTTTTCACGTTGTAATTCATAAATATGGTTTTAAATCATTTTAGAGGATATTGACTACGTGACAAAAACCTAAGACCTCCCCCCGCCCCTGTGACCAAACGTAGTATTTTAAAGACCCCCTACCCCCCTGAACGGGTCACGTAGTATGGCTACGTTCCCTTATTTACACTTTGCATGGCACTCCGTATAGATAAATGCAACTGTCCGACTCGACCCACTGATCTTCTTCTCTAACTGTGACGAACTAGGACTGCTTGGCTGATGCGACTAGACTCCCGCTGGAACGTCCTCCAGTAAATATACCGGCTAAATCCTTCTAAGCGCCTCCAGATAGTTCCATTGATGACATCATCGCGCTCTCGATGGATACCGGATATTCCAGAATATGATGTCACACTATCTCGAGTACTCCAGAATGTTCTAGTCATTGATGACGCCATAATCTCGAACACGCCGTAGGAATGAGTCATTGGGGGCCAGGTCCGTTACATTATTATACAGAGTGATCATAGTGTTCCGCACAAAATTCATTATTTAGTTATGTAACGTTTTTGCGAAAATTGCTCGAACAGGTCAATTTCTTTTTTCAAATTGTCATTTTTTGACATAAATATTTTGATGATGACGTCATCTGTTTTTAAACTATGACACCGTCATCATTTTTTTTAAATGGCAACCCCCAACTTTTTTTTTGGGTTTTAGATGCACTTTTCAATTCTCTAATAAACAAGAGTACAAAAGTGATTTTTGAAAAAAATTACAACGGAAGACTCCTTCCCACATGCTTCTGACTGTTCTCCAACCAAACAGTCGAATTCACAGGCGATCTTCACGATTGCCAAGTTCCTGATACCTTGGGACAAAACAGTCTACTTTGACTCCCATAACGTATCCCAAGCACTTTGGTAGGTGGCCTCTTTGTACACGAGTCTCTTCGTAACCACTGCTTCTTGGTTCCTGTCGGGTGTCTGCCAGGAGGAGTACTCTTTTAACTTTGAAAATCTCCAAGTCGATCGGTGGACTCTTTCATAATGGCCTCAGCAACCGTCGCAGCTTCTTAACTCGCTAGGGCATCTGGTCGAACTCACTTGATGGAATATTCTAGAAGGACGGCGTTGGATTTATTTATACCGCTTCTCTTGGAAAATGGACATCACAGACTACCACACTATGTTGACGTGTCTATGCCCCTCGACCTATTTATGAACTCTTGCTTGGAGCTTAAGTTACACACTTCCTGCTCCACTTCTCAGTATCCTGCAATTCTCCAAGGAAAACTTCACCCGCGGCTTCCCAAACTTCTGCGACACTTCCTAGTGCCCACGAGGTACTCCGCACTCGAGTGCCTCCAGAATTTCCAGAATTCTATCCATTAAGCATGGGGACCAAATAAAACCTCTCACGCAGGTCCCCAAACATCGTCGACACCCCCAGGTGTCCACCAGGTACTCCCTCATGGAGTTACTCCAGATCTTCCGGAATTCTAATCATGGGAGCCATCAGCTGCTTACTTTCCATATGACCCACACGCTTCTCCAGCACACGTGTCCAGACTCCATCTTCCACATCTATGGAATCCCATTGGGTCCAGCAGGATTTTCCTCAAGGTCATCACCGTGCAACTTGCAATCCCGTCCGCCCGTGATCTGCATTCTTCCATCCAAGCACCAATCGCAAGTCCGGGTCGTTCTTCGGGTCTCTAACTTTAACTTTAACCAGTTCAATTCTCGTCCTTCAGAACGACGATAGTGGCTGCAGTCTTCTAGTCAATATCTTCCGGGCACAGTCTCAGCGTTCCATAACACATTTCTGCGTCGAAGTAAAAACTTTTTCTCCAATTTGCATTCTATTGGAACCTCTTTTCTGCCTCAATGAGTCGAGTTCTGCCAGCACCATTATCTAATCCGAAAGAGAGTGACACCAGCTTCCTCTCTTCTTTACAGGTCCTTAAACAGCCTTCTCTGGAGCCCCGATTTTATTCCAGTTATTTCTATAACTCACGGTGCTCCAACTACCTCTCAAGTAACCTTACACTCATTCTTCTTTATTTGTGCCCAGCTTCGTATTTCTTCTCTTCTTCTTAACCTTCATATCGATTTATTTATTTTTTACAAATCTTCGCATTCCACTCCTGACACCAATGTAGCGTTTCTTTGTTCCATTTATTTATTTATTTGAACACTATGTACAAATTATTTATACATCTAATATTACACAATTTTATTATATGTATTATATATAATGTATTATTTATTTACACATCACGCGGCACTCCGGATAGATAAAAGCAACTGTCCGACTCGACTCACTGATCTTCGACTCCCATGCAACTGGTTCGACCGACTAGATTCGATGATACGACTGACTACCGCTGGAACGTTCTCCAATAAATATACCGGCGCCTAAATCTTTCTAGGCGCCTCCAGATATTTCCACGGTGCTCTCGATGTGAACCGGATATTCCAAAAGATGATGTCATACTCGAGTACGTTGTAGTATAAATTCAGCACATTCTAGTAATTGATGACGCCGCTACAGCGATGAGTCATTTCGGGTCCACGTCCGTTACAATATGAATAAGTATTTAATTTTATATGTATAATTTTGTTATTGGGAAACATGTAACTTGAGAAGTAATTTATATTATTAAATACAAGGATAGAGTACAGTTACGGCCACGGAATTTTGGCCGTCACTTATCATTTATTGTCATAAGATGTAAGCCGACCCTTACGTATTCGTAACCCAACTTTCTGCTATTACAATGACTTGTCATTTTGACACTGACCGATTCACATGAAAACATTTCTCATTTCGAGCAACAACGCAAGTACATACATGTATGCACGAATAACGCAAAGACATTCATTCCCCTCAGAGGTTCAAGACTTTCTTGAGTTTTCCTGCCTCTCAGTAGGACCTAAGGTCATACAGTTATTTTTCTTTATTAAACTGATGTAGTGGCCCTAGTAAGACCTGTTGTGCTCTAGAAATTGGCGCATGTGCTACGGCACATTTTTCAGTAATGAAACACCATAAATAAAGCAATGATCTACATGCTCAAATAATTTGTACATATAAACAACGGCAAAGGTAGTTTATTAATCTAATACTGTGGAAAACAAAAAATAATGAAAACCAACTAATATTTTGTAATTGCTCCATTTGCTTCCAACACTTTTGTTAGACTGTTGGGCATAGAAAGGCATAGATTTCTGAAATAGTCCTGAGGTAAAGCATGCCATGCATCAGTAACTGCATTCAACAGCTCCTGTCTGTTATGATAGAACAGTCTCTGTCTTTGCATATTCCTTACTAAGAGTCCTAACATATTTTCAGTTGGGTTCATATCTGGACTGCGGCTTGGCCAGTCAAGGACGTTTATATTTTGATCCTGGAACCATGCTGCTACCCTATGAGACGTATGCACGGAACAGTTGTGCTGAAAGATAGTTCTGGTTCGGATAAGCTCTCGTCACTGAAGGAAGCATTACATTTTCCAGGATCCTTATATAAACGCCAGAGTTGAGCTGCTCTTCTACATGGAGCATTAGCCCAGGACTATTAGCAAAAATCCACCCCCACATGTTGACAGAAAAACGACCAGACCGATCTGTCGGTTCAACATAAAGTTCATCATATCGGCTGTTTCGTGGTCTATAGACCCTAACACGGCCATTTCGTGACGATTGGAAAACCTTTTCGTCTGAGAACACAACTCTACTCCAAAAATCGTCATCTCTTGCTAGGTGTTCCAAAGCAAATCCAACTCTTGCCTCCTTATGGCGAGGAGTAAGGCCCATTTTCCTAGCCGCTGCGCGGTTTCTAAGTTCACTATTCCGTAGACGACGGCGTGCAGTTCTAATTGAGCCTGGGAAATCACTTATATTCACTGCTTCAACAGCAGTAGTAAATGGACTGTTCCGTACTACATTTAGCAATTGTTTATCTTGCTCACATGTGGAAATTTGACGACCCCCGGAACCTGGGCGGCGTTCCATTGTGTGAGACCGGCTCCATTTTTTAATAATTGCAGTTACCGTGCTTCTTGCTATACCCAAACGTAGCGAAATTTGAGAGTGCGAAAGACCATCTTGGAATAGAGTTATTATCTGAACTTTACTGAAATAAGATATTGGTGGCCTGTTCGCAGCTATTTATTTGACAATGACACTGACAAATTTTTATATTTCAATTCCAAAAAGTCAATCATAATGACAATAAAGCATGGACTACATCCGTTTTTTTTAATTGACATTAAAGTGACGGCTAAAATTCCGTGGCCGTCACTGTACCTACTGTAGAGAATAAGATAATGTATTTGTTTACATTTACATATATTTCTTTAAATCTAATCAATTTTTAACCTAATCCTAGAATGTAAACCTGTAGGTTATAAAGAGCTATAATAGGTAGTTCAATTGAACAGTTTAAGAGAAACAAAAATTAATATTAACATTTTTCTATTAACTCGGAAAAAACTCAATTTTGAACAGGTTTCCTACCCATTTGAAAATCGATATATAGGTAAATTAGAGACCTGTATGCGATTGCGGTGTTTAGTACTCCGTCTAGGCACCGGACGTCACTGCTGACGCTCAAAGTTTAGTGGCCCCCGATTTAGCAAGTTGGTATCATCAGTCATGTCTAGTGGTGTTCTAGTAAATGCCACTGTGATACGCACATTGCGCATGTTTTCGTAACCCCATTTGCAACCACAAATCATTTGTGTTTGCAACGTGGTTTAAGGTTAGTAATCTGTTGATGGTTAATTTTTTATTATCGAACAATTTTCCAATCATCCTTGTTTAAAGTGTTGTTTTATCAATCCATTGGTAGTATAGACTTCATCGTACAGTATTCTTCTGGAATATTGTCTAAAAATAATGAGCGATTATGAAAATATAACGTGCCTCCCAAAAGAACTGAGCAGTGAAGAAAAGGAACGGTTAGAACAACAAGAACGTCGATTGGTAACGGATTATCAAGCCCAACTTCTAGAAAAATATGCTAAAAAACATTGGGATTTGTTTTACAAACGAAATGAAAGTCGTTTCTTTAAAGATAGACATTGGACCACTCGTGAATTCACAGAGTTGCTTAATGACGAATCCACCGCTAAAAGAATTCTACTTGAAGTCGGATGCGGCGTGGGAAATTTTATTTTCCCTCTTATTGAAGAAAACCTGAATTTTTATATACTCGCTTGTGATTTGTCGACAAAAGCAATTGAAATTTTACATGAAAATCCTTTGTATAATGAAGAATATGTAAAAGCATTTCAGACAGATATTACAACTGATGATATATTTCTTACTGTGGAAGAAAACTATGTTGATGTTGTAACTCTAATATTTGTGTTATCTGCTATACATCCAGATAAATTTGTTACTACATTAAAAAATATTTATAAAGTATTGAAGCCTGGGGGTGTAATTCTGTTTCGAGACTATGGCTTGTTTGATATGGCACAACTAAGATTTAAGGCTGGCCATAAAATTTCTGAAAACTTTTACATGAGGCAAGATGGTACAAGGTATGTTTTTAAAGTTAATGTTGTTATTTGCAGTAACTGAATTATTTTCAGATCTTACTACTTCTCCTTGGAGTTATTGTCAAAAATTATTGTTGAAGCAGGATTTGAAAATTCTTCTGTTGAATATATTCATCGAAGAACTGTCAACAAGAAAGAAAATATTGATGTTCCAAGAATATTCATTCAAGGCAAATTCAAAAAACCTATGTAAAAGGTAAGCCTAGTAATTTTTAAGAAATGGGAACTGCCAAACTTACTAGTTTTTTTTTTCATAAATGTACTATCAAGTCAGTTTAGTGACAAATGACCTGAGAGCTTGGAAGTCAACTGCATTTTTTTTTAACTAATGTTATAGTTCACTATGTTGAAGTTACTTGACTAAAAAAAGACTACCCATTGTGTTTACTTTTTGCTTGTCTTATTATATCCACAAAGAAATAATTTTAATCTCCCGCAAGTTTCGTCGCGTCGATATGTTAAAATTATGTAATATTATTTTACATTTACAAAATGTATAATTTGATAATTTGTCATAATAGTATATTATTTATCTAGAACGAGAAGTGAAGTTTAAAGTACGAGCAAGTTGTTTACGGCCGAGGCGCCTAGCCGAGGCCGGAATTACTTGTGAGTACCTTTAAAAACACTTCTTCGTTCGAGGGAAATACAACGTTTCATTTCATACTGCAAGTTTAATGAGCTAAGTCAAAATAAAAAGAAATGTTGTGTTTATCTCGCACAAATTATTCTTAATAATTAAATATGCGGGAACTAACATTCCCATAGTAACAAACGTTTGTCAAAAATGACAACGAAAAAACTGGGTCACGGTGAATGGTTTTGGATATTTTACTCGATTATTCCGTTTAAAATGGAGAAAATTGAGGTGCCTCAAGACATTGTAGATGAAGCAGATCACGTGAAGAACAATTTGATGCCACAAAAATCTCGGGAACAATGTAAGAAATGATTGACGTATAATTTTAAAGTACTTGTAAAGTAAAGTAATTTTTCTTTAAAGTACTAGGACGTTAATGTTCCACTTTTGATGTCAAAAATAATCCGAAAAATGTCACTTTAGATACAAGTATGAAATAAAATAATGTAATTTTGTGGTTTTATTTTTTCCAACATGGCAGATTTTACAGAATAGTTATGATGAGTTCATAGTTCAAATGAATTTTTTTGATTACAACTTGATTTTGTCTTTCGCTCCTAACTGACAGTTCTATGATATGATAACATAAATAATATGATAATAAATATGATTAACAGCCCTTTTTTAAATTACAGATAGCTCCATAGATTTCAAGAATTGGGAGGTAAGTAGTTAATTCTTAATATTTTCTTAAAAATTTGGTAGTAAATATCATTTTAAGAAGAGGATAAATATATGTATTAGAATGATGACTTCATAGTTCAAATGAACATGCTTGATTACAAATTGATTTTGTCTTTCGCTCCTAACTGATTTTTTCTATTATGTATAAAAGAAAAATATAATCGATTAAAAAAAATTTATTACAATATTTTCTTTATTGCAGATGCCCATAACTTCTACAGACTGAGAGGTAAGCATCAGTAGTTGTAATGATTTGTTAAAAAATTATTGATCTAAGGTTGAAAATTCTTTAAAGGTAAAGCTTTGAAAGTCACTTTCTTACTGAACTGAGATAATCACTTTCAAATTTAAATTAATAAACACAATAAGAAACAGTTATTATGTAAGTTCTCTTTGACGTAAATATTTTTTGTCAATTGTTTTACTTCACTGCCTTCTTTTTCATTGTCATAATTTTATTTCTTGTTCCAAATAATTACTTTTCCTAAAAACAGAGATCAATAAGTAATACATGTAATACAAATATGATGATTTCATAGTTCAAATGAACATACTTGATTACAAATTGATTTTGTCTTTCGCTCCTAACTGATTTTTTTCTATAATACATAAATAAATAATATTATAATTGATTAACAAAACTTTATTACAATATTTTCTTTATTGCAGATGGTTTCATAACTTCCAAAGACTGAGAGGTAAGCATCAGTAGTTGTAATGATTTCTTCAAAAATTATTGATCTAAGTTTTTTTTTAAATATTTATGTAAAATCAAATCGTAACATTTGAGTCCTTTAAAGGTAAAGTTTTGAAAGTCTTTCTAACTGAACTGATATGATCACTTCCAAATTTAAATTAATAAACACAATAAGTAACAGTTATTATGTAAGTTGTCTTTGACAAATATTTTTTGTCAATTGTTTTACCTCACTTCCAAATAATTACTTTTCCTAAGAACAGAGATCAATAAGTAATATCTACATGTAATGTAAATATGATGATTTCATAGTTCAAATGAACATTTTTGATTACAAATTGATTTTGTCTTTCGCTCCTAACTGATTTTTTCCATTATATTTAAAGAATTTATATAAGGATGAACTATTTTTAACACTTTCTGTTTAATTTCAGATGATTCCAGATCTTCAAGGGAGTAACAATGAGAGGGTAAAACAAATATTATAATTCTTACCTGAATTGAGAATATGTATATAAATCAATTTTAAAATGTGTTGTTGAAACATACTGCGTACATACATTTTTTGATGATTTCATAGTTCAAATGAACATAATGGTCTTGATTACAATTTGATGTTGTCTTTCGCTCCTATCTGATGGTATTTCATTGAGAATAAAAAATTACGTGTAAAATATTTTTTGCAATTTTTTTTCTTTGTTGTAGATGATTACATCTATATAGATGGTTGAAGATCCATTTCCACGATCAAAAGGTAGGTAAATTTGGTGAGAACTTCTTTAGCTTCATCAAGGTATTTCTCTTTAAATTCATGGAAGAAGGCATATATTCTTTCTATCAATGTATTGCTCCCAAATCGAAAGTTTAGCTATTAGTTTAGCTTATTTTCACCTTACAGTTAAGGGAACAAATTTTTGTCCCGTTCGTATGTTACTGTTCTGCCACAGACTGAATTTACACCAAAATGGCACTTAGCACCTTTTATATCATTCATATCAGTGGTTATAATAATATGAGATATTATCATTGTCTCATTACCTTATTTTATAGGGTGTAGATGAAGAATTCAAAAAATATTTTTTGTGATGAGTTCATAGTTCAAATGAATATTACGCTGATTACAGTTTTTATTGTCTTTCGCTCCTAACTGACATTTTCATTAAATTAGATTTTCATATTAAATCGTAACAAAAATACTATTTTTGTCATTTTTCAGATACCATAAGTGGGGCGTGTCCATGACTGCAACCGTTTGGTGATCAAGATTGATACATATGATTTTTTTTTTAAATTTTGTAACATTAAAATTCGATACAAATTAAGCGTTTGGTACTTATATAATGCATAATATAATGTTAGATATAAAAACTAAGCGTAAGATAAAAAAGATTAACGTTTGATATAATTAGTAAAGGTAAGGTAAACTCTAACGTCAGATATAAAAGTGACTTGTATGATATAAACAGTAAATTATAAGAAGGGATGAAAAGTCTTAAGTCAAACCCACAGTTGGCTAAATAATTTATTCAAAAATGCAGAGCGCTTTCCGGATTTGAGATCCCTTCTTCAGTGTAACAAGGGCTGTCAGGAGAGAACCAAGATATAACAATTGAAATGGGGAACGGTTTTAGTACTCGCCCATTACAATAAATAAAATTCAAAATAATTGACGTAAAGACAAACACGTTAAAAACAGTTGGAGCTCTTAAAAAAACAATCACAATTTTAATGTGTTTGTCTTGCAGTTCCAGAAAAGAAGAAATAACGTATTTGCTTAGAGAAGAAGGAGAAAGTTTTCGCGTTCTGATTCCCAGCACGAAAACAAAAATATCGCGAGTTTTTTATAATATGCGGTAATTTTGATGGACTGGATCTGGTAGAGATTGAAACTAAGACCTGAACATTGTGATATCAATCGGTTTTTTCAAGCAAACAATTAGTATTAATACAATTATTGGTAATGTTCCCAAATTAATTGCTGAATTTTTGGAGATGCCACATCCAAAGGAATATACAATATATATATATATATATATATATATATATATATATATATATATATAGACATATATATATATATATATATATAGACATATATATAGACATATACGGCGGCAATGTCAAGCCCAAAATGCTATGTTGGAAAGTAATACCAAGCCCGACACCTACTTACGAAGCCCGACTTTGGGCTTCGTAAAATTCACGTGTATATCCGAGTTATTTCTCGTTAATACGACTAAAGCCATCTACTGGCAAAATTTTCATTTGGCGGGTAAAGTCACCATATATCGTAAAATACACCAAGGCCAACTGCATCGAAACGTTCCTTTCAGGCCGTATCACTCCCCCAATTTCCTATAAGCGAAATGTTGGGCGCTAGTATCGAATTTTGCCCTGCACACAGCGCCCGATTTTTTTTGCAACTAAGGAAAACAAAAGTAATTACCGTGGTAATGACAGTTATGTCATTTTTGAAGGTTAGGAGCCCATGCGTTAAACGAAATTTAAAAATGCTTGTGCACCTCAAAAAAGTGTTTTAGGTAACACTGTTTTCGTCTCATTTCATAAGGTAAGCGGTTCTCTATTGATTATGTAAATACATAGAAGAAAACAAGAGTAATTCATTGTAGCAGATAACTACGTGGAAGCGAAAAGATGAATCCTGTCCTGATTCTGTCCCTTACACTGTCATCTGCCTAGAGGCAGAATTTGCTTAATACATAATTGGTTTACTTCTCATCTTGGTTTAGGGTGAAGCTAAATAGAAACTTGTATGTGAAAAGACACTTCTAAAGAGACTAATACAGTCTTTGGAAATTAGTCAGGTAAAACAAAGACAACAACAGCCTTGGAGATGAATGTGAGAAAAATGAAACTCATAAAATGCTGATTAAGCTGAATTAAGTGGGAGTAGGATTTACGGATGTGCACCATGTGAAGGCAAACTATGTTGCATCTCAAAGTCTACAGTAGGCAGGGTGGACTTACTTCCCTGAATAGGTGAAGGTTACCACCTATCACATCAGTTGCAAAAACTCCTGTGCTTGCAATTTTAAAACCTTCTGACTGGTGGGTTTATTTTGAACAGTTGATTTTTTATTGATATCTTCTACTTCCAGGCAGATGTTTTTGAGAATTGGTTTAATGACAGCATTTAAAAGGAATGGACAGATTTCTTCTTTATGGGAATTGCAAACGAACAGAGGATTTTCCATCAGTGGTCCAAGAAGAATATTAATCAACTTTGAATGAAATATTTGTAGCTGTATTTGAAGATCTGGGCGCTTTAAGGACACTACATTGCAAGGCCTGGTCTGCAGTTCTGGCATCAGTTGCCTCATTAGATTCATCTCACAGACGAACTTGCTAGAACATGGCTTCAATAGCGTATGAACCGAATGTTCTTGTTAATACGTAATAAAGCCCTGCTTTTTGTAGGAATTTTACGCAAGAAAAGGTACTTTTTGCGGTATGTTTTAATGCTGTTGCCGTTTCTTCAGTTAATCCTTTTCGGTTGGACAGTTTCGAGGTCAGTTAGATGTTGTCTATGTACTTTTAGAAGGTGGTGTTTACCCATTCCAATCTCTCATCTGAAATGTCCGTATATGGTGCGATGTCACTGTCAACAGTATGGATGCAATGTCCTCTGCTGGATACGTTGTGGGGTTGAAAAAAATGTGCATAATTATAGTTTCCATATATGTAACACATCTTGAAAATTTGTTGTGATTTTACACTCTGTGAAGAGCTCATATTGTTGAATAAAAACAAATTCCTGGCATTTTTAATGGCGTGGCAATAGACAAAACTTTCTAAATATTGTAACATTGTTTGAAGCCTTGACAAGGTTTTACTACACTTTGATTGCATTTTTTTGGGTTGCTCCTTCAATATTTTATTTTCATATAGTAATTGCTTTAGTTCTTCAGTCATGCTCATTAAATCTGACTTGGGGTGTTTCATTAAGGCTAGTATTTTCATCTATAACCAATTGGATAAGGGGAGAAATTGATTGTGGATCTTGGAGGTGCATGGATGGTCCAGAACTTGGGATAGGTTGCTGGTGAAAAATAAGATTATAAATATGTCTATTTATATATAGGTAATTTACGTTACTGAACCGGAAATGGAAAATTAACAATACTAAATAGCACTGAAATCATAATCAAATATAACACTAAGGCAACAGTGGCTTTTGTTGTGGAATAAAACTGATATACTTTGGTTTCTATTAGTAGGTATATCATTGGAAAAATGATAAAAAAATCTATTAGGTCTGATTAGGATGTTTAAAAAAAAATTGTTCATTTGGTAACTTTATAATAGTATATCTTTATATTTAGATTCAGTAAGTCATATCTAATCGTTACACAAATTGTAATTCCTCAATTGTATCATTAATCTCTTGTAAAATTAGGGCTGATTATGCTGAGAAGTGTTCTGCCGAAACATGTTCCATTTGTAATTTTGCGCTTGTTTGTGGAGTTCGACTTAAATATATTTAAATTTTAATACATTTTTAGTAGAAAGTTCTTTTTTGTTTTTCTTATAACCTGGACCTGACAGAATTTTTTGGTTTTCAAATTTTGATTGTATACCATCAAAACAACAGTATCAAAATTGTTGACTAGTGTAATTTATCAAGCACAAAAACGCACATTACGCAAGTGAAATGCCTAATTTGAAACAATACAAGCAAATATGAAATATGAATCTCTTGGCGGAAAGAGTTTATAGTTCAAAGACCAAAAAACTAGGAATTTTCAAAATAAATTCCGCCTCAGACACTCAGACACAATGATTTAGAAAGAAGCAGCATAAATAGCGTCTATTCGGTCATAAAATGTGCAATTCCTATAAGTGTTTTAATTCCTCCAAATTTTGAAAAAATGCATGCAAATGTGATCAAATATTTCAGCTGAAAGAGTTGGGTGGTGTGCCGCTGCGTTAAACCTCACTCAGCCAATTTTGATCGGGTCGACCAAACCCATCAACTCCCAATTGTACAAAACCCCAAAATATCAATGACCAACTAAGATTTTCATCAACAAATTGAATTTACAAGAAAATAAATTTGAGATATGTAGAAACCTTTGTTAAAAGGTCTCAAAAATGACATTGTATTTCTCTATACAAAACTAACTAAGTAAACTCATCGAAAAAAGTTAGGGATATTGCTTAAATTCACACTTAGGACTTTGTAAATGAGGGGTTAACCCTCCTATCATTTTTTGCAAAGTTTTTTATGTAAAATAGGTAAATATCAACTTCTTCGGATAATCTGTTCAAAAGTTAACAGACAGTGAAAGAAATTATCTCAAAATGGAAGACCTGATCTGGTCCGTTTTGCCAGTGCTAATAAGTTTATCGTTGAAAATACAGTGCATAAAATGGAAAGAAGACATTTGTGACAAGATGCTGCCAATAGATCAATTGGAATGTTGGAAGGTGGTGCTCGCCAGGTTGATGTCGCTGCAACCTTTCAAGTGAGTCAGAGTGTCATTTCTAGACTTTATCAACGATATCGAGAAACTGGAACTGTTGAGGAAAGACCACTACATGGTCGACCTAGACTTACAACAGTTCGGGAAGACCGGTTATTGCTCCGGGAAGCACGAAGAAACCCTACAGCTCATTCCAATATTCTGCGGCAAGAGCTTTTTTATGCTACTGGCAGTCGTATAACAGCCAGAACTGTTTTAAATCAGTGAAACAGAGCTGACATGTAGAAGGTCGGTGAGAAGGCTTCCACTGACACTTTAACGGAGACGTGCCAGAGTACAATGGTGCGAAGAAAGGGAAAATTTGCAAAATGATTGGGCAACCGTAATGTTCACGGATGAGTTCCGATTTGGAGTTTTCTCTGACAGACGTTCTGTTCGGGTGTGGAGACAACCAGGTACCCGATTTAACAACAGGTATGTCCAAGAGAAACTTCCGTTGAGGAACGAAAATGGTATGGGGAGGCATTTTTCTTGGAGGCGCACAGAACTGTACGTTTGCGAGAGGACCATGACGAGTGAAATTTACGTTAGAGACATTACTGACGACATTGTCGAAAACTATCGTTACAATTTGGAGCCTCACTTCCGATTTCTGGACGATAACGCCCGACCACATTGAGCGCGACGTGTTAGACAGACTGGAAATGTTAGAAATTGATCGTTTGCCTCTTCCAGCGGGATCCGCCGACCTCGGTCCAATTGAGCATGCATGGAACATGCTTGCTCGTACGATGGCTGACCACCAGCTCCGACTAGCACACCGACAAAACTTGCGAAGTGTTTTGCCCATTGTGTGGGACAATTTGGACCAAGAAGCGTTTGACAACTTAATTTACAGTATGCCCCAACGAGTCCAAGAAGTTCTACAAAATCATGGTGGTGGGACCCTCTAGTAAAAAAAAATAATAATTTTTAGACAACTTCATAATTTGAAACAAAGTAATTTTTTATTTTTTTCTGACAGTATATATATTTTTTGGAATCCATTTGTTGAAATTGTCTTTGGCAATGTTGTTAGTTTTTATTTGTGTTAAAAATGCAGAAAAAATACTTTGGGATTGGTCAATTCAGCAATATCCCTAACTTCTTTCGATGAGTTTATATAGAACTTAAAAAAAAACAATAATTCTAACATTTAGATACCTAACATAGACATTAACAGTTTTCATAAACACTTAATAAAAGAAAACAGAAAACTTCAAGAATAACAACAAAACTTCTCTATTCTGTAAAGTGAACATAATGGCTACGTGCTTGAAGCATTCTTTGAAGGAAATCACAACATCTCAGTCATGAAAATTTGTAATCACAGCCATTAGCCTCCAAATTATAAAAGTACTCAAAGAGTAATTTTTGACAACCTCGTTGTGCCCTGTTACATTCCTGTTGGTTTATCTAAAACAACATTTCCTGTTTTTAACAATAAAACAAAAACAATAAAGTTGATGAAACTAACCTGTCCCCAGTTGGGTCGTTGAGGTTATGTCGTGGTTATGTCCCATTGATCTGATGAAATAGAAGCTAACGATTTGCCCGTTGATGAGTTGGAGTGACCCAATCATGACCCAATTTTGATGAAATTTTCAGAAAGAAGTTCCTGTACTTCCGAAGCCAGGGAGACTTTGCGCATGTTCAGCAAGCAAAAGTGAACATTAATGGCTTGTCAGAAGCGCGTAATTTGCAAAATTTCTAGTTTTCATTTCGTAATTGTGTACTTATTTCTTTGTAAATTGGAAAACTTTCCCATAGGTATGTTCCTTGCATAGTGTACTTTCCTTCTGTATTCATTTTTGTACGTGAAGTTAATGAACATGACCGAGGATGATCGCAACGGCGAAGGTGGAGTAATTTTTCTAACATCTCTGTAATTATAATTATAAATAGCAAAGAAATTCTTATACTCTGTCTGACATATAACCAAAAACTTGCTCTAGTTGTGTTTAAACCATTGTTTTCGTTTAGTGCATTCACTAGGCACTTCAAACTGGTCGCTTCTCACTCTTGCATGATCCCTGCTCTTGCACAAAATACACCTTCGAAATTGAACTGCTATTTGAAACAAACAATTTGACAAGTCAAATGAAAAGCGTCAAAAAATAGTTAACAATTTATTCGCAAGGGAGCGCGACATGGGGGGCCGGCGGAGAACCAGCGAACTTAACAAAGTGATACGGCCTGAAAGGAACGTTTCGATGCAGTTGGCCTTGAATACACACGTTTAGTTTTTGAAGTTCACTGTAGGGGGCGCACGACAGATTTGTATAAAACTGTATAACTACTGCAGATACTTTGTCGATGATGCCCGACCTTAAGATGTTTAATGTCGTGGTGGGCATAATCGATATATTTCCATAATCGAATGAATCGAAATAATCGCTTCGAATAATCGAATGATCATTCGAATAATCGATTATGAATGATTCACCGAGTTAGTCAAGTTTGTAACTTTTACTTCTACTCGTTTCAACCGTTTCGTTCTCGAAAGCTCGGAAGTCAAAATCACTGACACCCTTTTATAACCTCGGGCTACGCAATATTCGCGGGGAATTACTAATTTCTTGATGAAAAATTGAAAAAAATACCCGTCCTAAAATGCTTACACAGCGATTTTCGAAAGATTGCCTTGACTTTGTTATCCGTTTGAACTCGTGATGGTGAAACATCATTCGAAAATCATTCGTTTCGTTTCGGCGTGCAATCGAGAGTTCCGATTCGAGATACGAGACGAATGACTGGCTGTGCTGGCTGTGTATTCGCTATTCAGATAATTGTTTCGAACCGAATGATCTCTCGGTTGCAATAATCGAATGATCGATTATTCAACCATAATCGAAATATTTCGATTATATCATTCATAATCGCCCATAGTGAGTTTAATGCATAATAGGAATCCCGTTCATGTGACAACAGCGCATTCACTCGATTATTCATTTAATGTAATATTGGAGATATTTAACGATACGAGCGAAAAGATGATTTAGCGGTAACAATTCAGAAAGCTGTTATCTGAGAATTTTAAAATTATATTTTACTGTCAAACCACCCTTAAAACATTTTTTCAACTCTTAAATACTCCGTTTTTTGATTACAATCAAATTTTAAAAACGTTTTTTATAGAACAATTTAAAAATTATAAACAGTGTCAGATATTTAAAAACGGCCTTAAAACGGTTTTTGAACCCATCACAAAAGGTTTTAGGTGTCCTGCTTAACAAATTTTCTTCTAGTTTTGGGTTTTTGATACTTTGTTTTTTGAGGTGGAATACGAATTGGAACAGATTTTTATTTTTCCGGAGGCGGATTATGTTAATTTTGTGTTTTTTTTTTATTTAAAATGTTGGTTCCCTTCTACCCTTTTAAATTATGTTTAATATTTGGTTGTAATAAAAGCAAGGGTGTATTTATGGTTGAAAATAATTGTTTTAGGGGTGTGTTTTACACACACTGTTTTAAATTGTGTTGTGTTTTTAATTTGATTGTAAAGCAAAGGTGTATTTATGGATTAAAAACTTAAAAAAAAAGGTGTTTTTTCAATATTTCACACTGTTTATAATTTTTAAATTGTTTTAAACAAGGCCAAATTTTAAAAGCATCCTTAAAACTATTTTTTAACCCTTCAATACACCATTGCTTTAATTACAACTAAATTTTGGAGACATTTTTTATGACAACTTAAAACTTATAAAAAAGCTCACATCCCGGGAGCAGAACGAACAAAACAAAATTTCCAATTTTCCAATTTTTCGGGCAACTTTTACAATTTTTATTTCCGTAGGAACCTTATCTCAACTATGACGAATATGAGGAAAAAAATATTAGCTAAATGGGTTCATCCGTTCTCAAGTGATGCGCCTACAAATACACTATTTCAACATTTACGCACGTGCAGTGTATTTCAGTTTTTCCCGAATTATCGAATTTTCCGGGTAAATTTTCCAAAAAAAATTACAGCGAATGACAGTAACCTCACTATTTCCAGCCAGCTGTTGACACGTCACTAGCACGTGCGTTTGTTTTGAAAAGTCCCCACTCTCAGTGACGTCACGACTTTTCCAGTCTATTATATAAAAATGAAACGCTATTCGTTGGTAAACGCATCACTTGAGAACAGGTGGACCGATTTGGCAATTTTTTTTTGAGTACCTATTCGTAATGGTCTAGGTAATATTTTTATGGAAATAAAGATTTTCCAATTTTCCGGCAAATCTTTCCCAATTTTTATTTCCGTAAGAACCTGACCTGGACCATTACGGGGATTCTAAAAAAAATAGCCAAATCGGTCCAGCCGTTCTCAAGTGTTGCCAAGTGTGTTACCAACGTAGGTACAGCATTTCATTTTTAGGGTTCCGTACCCCAAGAGTGCTATTACTAAGGCTCAGCTGTCCGGCTGTCCGTCCTTCCGTCTGTCACAGGACTGTATCTTTTGAACCGTAATAGTTAGACACTTGAAATTTTCACAGAATGCGGACAACTATGGCCGTAATAACAACAGATAATAAAAATAATAAAAAAATTTAGTCTTAAATAAATATTGTACGGTGGTACGAAACCCTTCGTGTGGGAGTCCGACTTGCACTAACACGACTGTTATTATATAGATATGTAAACTACCAAGTCCCTACAAATTTAATGTGGTATAAATAACTATTCTGGGACTGTAATAAACACTGTTGTCAAATGTGCAAATACGTGTCTTTAAAATAAATAAATAATAGAAATTTCAGCCAAACGCTTCAGTTCCGATTTTTTTTTCTGTTTCGACAGTTGAGGATTTTTAGTTAAAATATCAATAGTATTTTACTAAAAAAATAGCATAAGTCACAGTAAATTATTCCCTTTTGAAGCCTTTACTGAAGCTTCATTTTACCCTAAATTATCGTAATTATTTTTCATAAATAACAGTTCTTGGACGGTAGTAATAGTATATTTCATACGAGTGCGCTGTCATTACACTTTTCAGGGGCGAGGGCGAATTTTTGCAGCCCGAGGCGAATGCCGAAATGAAAAAAAGTACAAATTTACATCAGATTTTGAGGTTAGGTTGACTGCTGCCAAATTAAATACATACGATGCAAAATTTATGTATGTTGCTATGTATTTCATTACGCATTATGTGTTTCACAAAACGAATACAATAGTATATTTTATTACAAGGCCAGAAAATGTCATTTTGCAAGTGCGAGCACAGTTTGCGGAGGCGAGGCGTAGCCGAGACTTCACAAGTGCAAGCACTTGCAAAACAGTTTCGGGTCTTGTGATAAACGAAACTTTTTCGGCCGACAAAAGATTTTCATTGTTCACTTTTGTAGGGGGACCTCATGCCTCATGGGGGCCCACGTGTCGCAAAGAGCCCCCTTGGGTCCCCATATCGCAAGGCCCCCCACAAGTCTAAGGGGGCCTCATAACGCATGGGGGCCCTCGTGTCTCAAAGAGCCCCTTTGGGCCCCCCTGTTTAAAGGGCTCCACATGTCAAAAGGACCCCCCCTGTAATTTTTCCGATGTTTTAATGGTAGTTATTCTGCTATTCGGGGCGGTGACAAATCCAACGAACATAAAAGCTTGCATTGAAAAATCCCTAGTTTCCATGTTCTAGCCTAGGCAGGCAAATATCGTTTTCCAGCCGATTTGGACGACTGGAAAATAACTAAATTGAGACGAAGGCCAAAAACACACAATATTTGCTCCGAAAAATTCGTGAGATGGTATGAGGGGAGGCAGAAATAGAATTCCCTCAAGAACAGCAGAAACAAAAGGGGATGTTGTAAATAATGTAAGAGGCACAAAACTTTGGACTTTAGTAAGTTGTTAGTTTTATAAACAGTACTTTTATAGTTTATAAATGACAAAGGCCTATTTAAAATTGTTTACCCAGTTAAATATTATAGCAATAAATAATTTGTACTTGATAGGCCTTACCAGTTGGCTCCTGTTATTCTGCACCTACCTGTGGGACGACGGGTAAATAAAAGAAATTGGAACTACCTTTATGAATAATTTTGCTGTCATTATCATTCATTATTATTATTCATTATCAATATATTGCCAAGAAAATACAGGTGCCCGATTCCAAACAAATAATTTTAAGAAACACTTAAAAAAAATACAATTTTGTTGAATAATAAGTCAGCATACAATATTAATTTAGTCTACATTTGTGGTGGAAATGCTGGCAACACCGCTTGGCTTCGTATAATACGTGATATACATTTTTTTATACAAACGGGATTGTTATAGTAAGCAGAGCATGTGTGGTTTCGTAAAATCTGAGAAACATAGAATTATTTGTATGTCAACAAAAAGTTACCCCTCTCAGGTTGCGCTGATTAATGTGGTGATATAAAACCTATATATCCAGCAAATATATCTGTAACTATAAAGGAAAGGGCGGGCTTCTGAGTGCCTGTGGTGTTTGTCGGGCTTGGTATGGATAGCTGGGTATGTATATATATATAAGGCGTTGACCGTGCCAATGAAATTGACTTTAATACAAAGTCGTACCAATAGAGGTAAAATCGCCACCAGAGGGACTTGGATCGCGACTTAATGGAAACTGTAATAAGGAGGCATGAAACTCGAATAACTGTCAAAATTGTCACAATAACGTAAATAAAATAAGAACTTCAATCAAATTATTGGCTCTTTGATAAAATTTAATAAAACCAGTGTTCTATATTTCTTCTGGGTGCTCTTTTCCTTTTAGACTGCCGTTCATCAGATGACAGCAAAAATAAATAAATAAAACTAGCGACAAAAAATGTTTAATAACGATAAGGTAAGATTTGTATTATTATTCTAAATAATTACTGGTTTTGAAAAAAATAAATCAGACTTTTAATTTTGAGATTGGAATTAATTTGTTCCACGCCCTCCTATTTCTTCATTCTGTAACACTATTACAGTTTACTCTAAGGCGCGAGGTGGTGACATCTAGCGATATTTTGTCTGGTGTCCAAACGACTTGAAATTACTGTCACAGCTTACTATAACTATTGTTATAGTAAGCTGTGTTACTGTCATCGGCGCGGACGACGGAGATCTTCGACCACAATCTTAGCTGATTCTGGAGTTGATTTGACTGTAAAGAGACATGATGGTTGGAAGAGCAATTCTGGGACAGAAACGTATATTGAGGATTCCTTGGAAAATAAAAAAAAGAAGATCTATGACAATTTTAGGAAAAAAAGAAAACATACCGTCAACGTCAAAAAAAAGATACATTCCAATCAAAACTTGTTATTCTAATCAGTCTCCTACATCAGGTGTTAATTTAAGCGATTGTAAGGATTGAATTATTAATGTTTATAATAAATAACACAATTTTTGTTAATTACTTTATCGCACGCGTAAACACATTACATAAGGTAGGTGGACCATGGAAGGCCACTATAACAATTATCAAATAACACTTTATTTTATTATGTAACTTATAAACCTTTTACCGCACAAAAATTGATGAGATGGTTTTTCAGATCATGTTTAAAGGCGCGCTGACAAAGTGGTGGGGGGTGCATATTGGTTTAGCAAGGACAACTTTCATTTGAAGATTTCCATAAAAAGGCATAGAGGGTGGTAATGGTATGAAAATAAATAAGCAAACCATGGAACTCTACCATAAAACCCGTGCATGGCCGTGCATAAATTAAAGCCGTGGCATCGGTTATTTGTTTCAATTTGTTGTGTTGAGCCAACGATGTCTTACCCGGGTAAGACATCGTTGTGTTGAGCAGATTTTTGACTGTCGCAGTGTCGCCCATTTACGGTGACCACCTTCAGAGAGAGTCGGCCGAAAGAACGTCGTGTGCACCTCGGCCAAAAGTCCTTTTTTTTCGGCTCACGCCTCGGCCACAAACAGCAGATGCGTCCAAAAAAGCTAACTTTTAGGGCCTAAGTACACAAATTAGTATTTTAGTGGTTACCTCCTCAAGAACGGCTTTTATGATCTTTGATTTGATGAATTTGTCTCCGCCCCGAATAGCAAAATAACTATGAAAACATGGACATGGGGGTCCGGGGGGCCCTCTTGGGTTTCATGGGGATTCAGGGGGGCCCCTTGGGCTGAACCGATTTTTATGATCTTTGATTTGTTGAATTTGTCTCCGCCTCGAATAGCAGAATAACTATTAAAACATGGACATGGGGCCCAGGGGCACCTTGGGTATTATGGGGGCCCTCGGCCCCTGTGTTATTGATTCTGTCATAGTGTTATATAAGTTATAAGTCTTTTTCTTACGTAGAATTGACATCACAAATCTGTCATAGTGTTACATAAATTATAAGTCTTTTGCTTACGTAAGACTGACATCACAAATCTGTCATAGTGTTGCATAAGTTCTAAGTCTTTTTCTTACATAAAATTGACATCACAAATCTGTAATAGTGTACCTCAACAATAGTGTTATATAAGTTATAAGTCTTTTGCTTACGTAAAGCTGACATAACAAATCTGTCATAGTATTACATAAGTCAAAAGTCCTTTTCTTACGTGAAACTGACATCACAAATCTGTCATAGTGTTACATAAGTAATAAGTCCTTTTCTTACATAAAGCTGACATAACAAATCTGTCGTAGTATTACATAAGCTATACGTTTTTCTTTTACATAAAATTGACATAACAAAAACATTATACGGATATGTAAACTACAGATTACTACATTTTTTTTATTATGTATGAATATGTACTAGTGGTCGCCCAGTGGTCGAAACTCGACCGTAATTAATTAAATTTGTAAGCTTGAACGTTATTGAGGATCTTTTCCAAATAGTACACATCTATA
This sequence comes from Diaperis boleti, assembly GCA_963583935.1. Lineage (NCBI taxonomy): Eukaryota > Metazoa > Arthropoda > Insecta > Coleoptera > Tenebrionidae > Diaperis > Diaperis boleti. Next base: position 31,229,201 of record OY757242.1, on the reverse strand, counting down.
CTCATTGCATATAATTTTTGAATTTTGTTCTATTACGTTTGCTGCGAGCGTGTACAAATACGTCATTAACATGTGTTCTTTGCCCTAAATCCCTGCAATACCTATGAAAAAGAAACATCTGAAATCACAAAATTAACAGCTCGAAACTCCTTCAGTGTCCAATGCAACTGTTTGACCACAGATTATTTATTATTTAATGTATTTGTAACACATATTACATTATATTATTATAGATATTAGCTTTCTACTTTCCTTCTTCATATAAACTTTATCTATGCTAAATCTCACTCCTCCGTGCGCTCAATATGGTTAAAAAGGGGTACAAAAGTTTCTCTTTACGTATTAATATACAAAGTATGGAATAAAATTCATTATATGTTTATTTTTATGTGTTAACAATATTTTTCGGACAGGTCAATTTTTATTTGTAAATTTTTATCTTTTGACATAAATTACACCTTCCTTCTTATTCTTAAGGGGCGCGGTTTTAACCCCGCTGCACTGAAGCTTAAGCTTATTGTGCCGCACTTAGTGCGGTCTCATGTGGGCTGTAGGCCTATCACAGGTCTTTTCGGCTCTTTGGTTTCCTTGAAATCCCTCATGTCCCGACACCCATTACAAAGCGGCACTCTATTGTATTCTGCCAGTTTCACCAGCGATTCGAGACTTCCTTTCACCACTCTGCGCGTCTCTCTCTCTCTCTCTCTTTCTTTACTTCGACACTTTCCAGAGCTTTTAGCGCTGCCTGACTATCGGTCCTAATATGTATCCATCCGCCTGTTTGCACAGGCCCTCCTCACTATTTCCCCGGAACAAAAATCTGCCTATAACACGGTTCCCAGGAACCCAGGTTAATAGTCATGTAATCGCCTGATTTTGCTCCAGCCACCCCTGATGGATCCATTGTTACTCTTTAGTTTCCGAGTATCGACCCTCTCTTTGTTTCCCGTCATGATTACCTCGAAGGGTTTACGAAAGTGATATTCGGTCCTATGTCTGTCCGATTGCATGCTCAGTAAGCAATCGTTCCGTATTTTTTTCAAACATCTCGGTATGGTGTCCCCTTCTGACGTGGGTTTTACCATATCCGGCAATTATAAGCGGATATGCTGCTTTCATTGCTTCCGATTTCACCACCAGATGTAGCACAGGCTGGCTCAGGAGCACTTCCATGGCTGCAGTAGGTGTTGTGTTGATTGCTCCCGTTATTCCAAGACAGGCAAGTCTTTGCAGCTTCCCTAATAGGCACTGTAGCGTGTTTTTCAGACCCCTTATGCCACCAAACTAACGAAGAGTATGTTACCGTGGGATTTATGACCTTAGTGTAGAACCAGTGAACCATTTCTAGTTTTAATGCTCACTTCTTTCCCACCATGCCCCTACAAGCCCATAATAATTAACACTAATAGACTAATTAACATTAACACTAATTTATTTTATTAAACACTATTCCATTGCCATGGTGCAACTGCAGCTCCTATACCATTAACATAATGTTTTAAATAATCCCCGACCTTTAGAACCAGCTAAGTTAGAAACATTATATGTTCCTCATCTCATCTGCAGAGTTAAAAATGCAGGGGTAAAAATCTCCAGTGGTAAGAAACCTAAGAGTCACTGCTAACCGGCATCCTGCAGATGCACTTTCACGGTGAGAACGTTTTTGTAATCTGGGACCAAGAAGTGACAATAATTTGTCGACCGACTGGACGGTAATTCTTGTGAAATTGAAAAAATAAAAATAAAAAATCGGTGGCTCCAAGGCGCGTTTCTTGCAACAAATTGTGATAAAAGCTTCTGCAAATAAGGTTGCAGTTAGTATCGTCTAAGGCGTCTAAGGTCTTTGTGATTCCACCTGAAGCAAACAAAAACGATTCTGTAAGTGGGTACACAGAAAAAGCGGTTTGGGTCATTTTTACCTTTTTAATTTCTTCTTATTAACTCGGATGCGACACTTGCATACAATAAACAGCCACACTTTCACGGCTCGACGTCTGTCAATCACCAGAAAGTCACCCAATGCGCATGTCCACTTCGAAACTTTTACCGTCTACTAAATTCAGAAAATGTAATTACAATAGCTGTTTTCGCGGAGCCGATCCCGAAAAAGGCATTGTACTGGTTCCACTCAAGTAAACTTTTGCAAAGCACAGATTTTTATTTCAAGTCAGATTTGACAACTCGATGACATTTTATTTTTTGTGCACTTCTTCTCCATATGAAATTTAACTATGCCAAATTTTACAGTCCTGCGTGCCCGAAATTGGCTTCAAGAGGGATCCAAAGTTTTGGCTTCACGTATTAATATATAGATTAGATAATATGTATTTACTCAATAATTAACTTATTATTATAATAAAATATAATTAAATTGCAATTTTCCAACCAAACGAACGACAAATTACCAATATATAAGTTAAATTCGTCAAAAACAAGGTAAAAAAGTCAACAAATCCTTGTGTTACACTTTAGCAACCTTGTTTCAGCACAAAATCTCTTTAATAAAAAAAAATCCTTAATGTACGAAAACACTAGGATAGAATACCAACGATTTGTTGAAGTGTCGCCGACACTCGATGGATAGTTATACTTCACTCACGCTTCGCCTTCGGCTCCAGATAAAATGTTTTTTTCGCACGCCAGAAGACGGGAAGAACCAGGAGGAACATTATTGTTCCCAAGTCGGTTTATTGTGTGCAGTCTGATTTCTTTTTATATGCTTTTAGTAACTGCTCGCTGCTTGGACTTGTGCCCTCTCGTGAAAGCTCGGGGACCCCTTCCAACAGTCAAAATAATGGGTAAAGGGGTGAAGTAAATTGATAATGATAAAAACTTTTGATGGTTGATACAAAATAATTTAATCAATTAAATATTAATGTCAGTTCTATTACAAATCCATCATAATAATGATATTTGTTTGATGTAAAAATGATGTCATTACTAAGTCATATTCAGGTAACATTTACGTAACCAACTTAATGTCATCATTCCATCATTATTATGTCATACTGACTTTGGTGAGTTACGATGATATCACATAGACGTCATATTAATGTCATTTTTATTATACAACTTCATCATTTTACTGATATTTCTTTGATGTAAAAATTACGTAATTACTAAGTCATATTCACGTAACATTGACGAAAACACTTTGACGTCATGATTACATCATTATTATGTCACATTGATATCAATAAGGTCAGGATGATGTCAAATACACGTCATATTTATGTCATATTTATTACGTCAGAGCCTGAAATAATGACTCTTCTATGACTCAGGTGTGACTTATATCTTACGTAAATTGAGCCGTAGCATGATGTAATTCTGATATCATTTTTACGTCAACGGATTCACTGGGTTGTTAGCCCCAAAATCTTAAATGGCACTATGGGTCGAGTGATAGGTACAGTAGTTATGTTCATTAATGTGTTGTACAGCTAGTTTAGATGTATCTGCATCGGATTAAAAAAAAAAAACATCACCATAGTTAAAAAAATGTCAAATTGACATTGCTTGTCGCATCAAGTAATTTCGAAATGCGGGCAATGAATTTAATTGAAAGAGCACATATTATTGCATATTTAGATGATGGATTATCCATCAGAGAAGTTGCAAACATTATGCAGACAAGTAAAAAGACCATTTTAAAAGTCAAAAAACGGTGGGAAATTGACAGAACTCTGGAATAGAAGAAGTCTACGGGTAGGACATTATGAGACATGCAGTACAAGAAACTAACTTTGCAGGTTCAAGAGTTACCGCATGTCGACGGATTAAGCACTCACATTTGAAGAATCATGTCGCAGCAAGAAAAATAAGACTCACTGAACGACATAAGCAAGCAAGAATAATATTTGCTTTAAACAATTTGTTCCGTGAAAATTGGAATGAAGTAATTTGTACCGATGAAAAGAGTTTTCAGTCAACATTTAAATACAAGATTTGACTGAATAGACCCTAAAGACATGCAGAATTTTTTACAATCTTTTTTTAAACGACTCATCCACCATTTTTCACCCTTTCTTAAAATTCGATAAATTTCGGCCCTCGAAGAAAGACTGAATTTTAACATTTTTTTTTTCAAGTGGCGCATCTACCATTTTTCACCCTTTCTACAATCTTCCTCTATAGACTTCCAGAGTGTCTTTTTCTGTTGTTGAATGACGTTAAGGTAAGTCCAAGAATAATTTTAAAAAATAAACAATTTATTGATGACGTACTTTTAAAATGCGCCTTTTGGCTGGTTTAGGCGACAGAATTTAAGAAGCGCCCATATAAAACAGTTTGCTTACAAAACGCCGCTATTTTTATCGCCGCGCGACAAGCGACAAAAATCGCATTACATAAAAGAGGCCTAAGATTCCACTCCACTGTTTTCAGTCTGACTGCATTGTCACAGTGTGGACTCAAATCTCAGGTGGCACCTACGCAACTTTATTAGAGATGACAACAGGGAATTATTTGGTGGCAAACCAATCGCTGTAGATTGTGGTAGACCGCTAGAGCTGCACGCTTTGTTGTTCAAGACACCATGATGTTTAAAATTAAATTTGATTTGTAATTATTGAGGTTATTAAATTTTGTTTTGACTTGTTTGTGAACAATTTTGTTGTTTTAATTGGGGCCTATTTTGTAATTTTTAGAGGGGCGTTAAAATTTTAGTGTCCTTTAATAGTTATTTACGGGAAAAACCTTGTAAATTAGTCTTTAACGGTGAGCCCAGTAAAGACTAATTGCAATGCGAATCCCGTACTTCTAAGTAAATGACACATTACAGGTATTTATGTAACTAAGTAAATGCCTTAATTACTGAAACAGACCTGTAAAGTTTTACGGGTTTGTAGAAGATACCTGTAAAGTACAACACCAACACCAATAACAACAATTATTACGTTAATAGCGTCAGGGTGATGCCGTCATTTTAATAAAATTTTACTTAGGTCCAATTAACAACATTGTCCATCATAAATAAGAATTGACGTGAAAAGCCGGGTATTCACGTGAATTACCTACCCAAACGGCTAATACCGACATCTCCCGGTGATTGACGTGAACGACCTATCAAGATCTTTTACCGTAACATATTATATAATTACTTTTTTGTTTTTATTTTATTTTTGAACCGCACAAATGCTTAGAAAATTAATTTTGTGATAATTTGAAGTTGTTACTCCATAGGAATGAAAAGAATCCTGGTAGTTTTGCATTCTCGTTACAATGACATTTTAAACTTTGAACCTAATGCAAAAAAGTTCCACTTCAAAAAACAACAACTCCCCAACTTAACGACAAGGAAAGACCAACAGATCCATTCGAAATATGTACTATTTTAATCAAATTTTCGTTTCTAGAGTTTTACGTTACATCGTACTATAAGTTAACTATACAGTCAGCTTTACATAAATAAGATACATTATACGCATTACATAAGATATTGTCGATACGCATTCAAGAGTAAATGATATCATAAAATGAGCTTGGAAAGTGATCGGCGATGAAAGCTTGAATTTTTTCACGATGAGTTACGGGCGTGTATCTGGTCAGTGGAAAAGTTCGAATTACAGCATCGTTTAAAGCACGTAACACCGGTGATAGATCGGCATCCTGAAAATAAAAAGATCAATCAAGATTGTAATATTTACAGCAGATGTGCGTAATCAAACATTGAAACAAAAGAAGCTTTTAATTAATTTAATTTCTCAAAAGTTACAAGGAAGAATGCAAAAAAGAAAAATGATACAACGTACGAAAATTCGAATAAAAACGAAATAAAAAGTACATACCGTGAAAAAGGGTGTTACATCAATTTTTAAAGCCAAACGGTTTTTCAAAAACAAGTTTTCATTAATCAACAAGGAAAATAATGACAGGGGGGACGCAACCGCAAAGAGGGGACGTTAAATGTTAAATGGTATCGTTAATCAATTAAAGGTTAAAATCTTTTGTGGCCTGCGCGTAGCAGCCCGCCCCGACCAGTAAAAACTTCGGCTTCCGCCTCGGTTTTACAAAAGCGGGGCAGGCTGCTGCTCGCCGGCCACAAAAGCGGCTGTTCCTCGAGCGCTAGGCGACCTGTAAGACCGACTTTCGGCTAGGGGATGAAGAAAAATAGTATACGACAAGCAGCCAGAACGTTGGATATGTGCGTAAAGTCCAACTTTTTGGCCTTGGATAGTAATATACTATTCATCAATAGGTAAATGCTACTTCTAAAATGAAATATTGTAGCAATGCTAGCTAATTAACATTAAGATATAAGTATAGTTTAAACAGACCAACCTGACATCTTATATACTTTGTTTCCAGACTTCTAACTGCAGTCTCAAAGTAATCCTTTCCATATTCAATTTTCTGTTCTTGACATAACTGTGCCCACATATCCTTAGCTTGGTCCAAAACAACTTGATCAGACAACCAAGAATTCCCAGCTGTAAATTCTCCTGGTGCTACGACTACTACATCCACACCCCGACTTCTCAGTTCTTTCCGTAAACATTCCGCTTGGGCTTCGATAGCTGCCAGAAGACCGCAATGAATCCCTCGAACAGGAGAAGCTACTTTACAAAGACCAGAAGTCATCAGAATAATCCGACCTCGAGCTCGACGAACGAGAGGAAGTAGTACTTGTGTGACACGTGTGGGTCCTAGGAGATTGATTTCCGTGGCTTTTTTTATCACCTGAAAAGTTTAATGAGAGCATATAGACTTATTTTATCAATGTGTAACATTCGAAGACGTCGAAAAATTTAGAATTGAGATATCCTCCTTTCGAATAGACATTATTAACATGTCATCCCTTGTTATTTTTTATAAATAAACAAAAGTACGGAGATGAGATGTGTATCGTGTAGTTACAGAAAAGGGTTTTACAAAAGAGAAAAATTGTTTGGTATTTACAACAAAGAATTTTATTGTAATTCCTATTACCTGTGGAGGTATCCACTCGATTTCTCCTAGAGCAATCCATGATGTAGCATGAATTACGGCCCACAATCCTGGAGCTCCATCTGGAAGATGTTCCACAGCGTACAAAGATGCAGCTAGAATCTGCGTTTCGGAAGAGACATCTAATTGTAAAACGTGTAGTCTTCCTGAGCACTCCTCTTTTAACTCTTGCGCAATGACGTTATTGTTGGCGTTTTGGAATCCTGCGAAGACTGTGAACCCTTGTTCATCCAAATGACGTGCGAGGGCGTTACCAATACGGGAATCGCAGCCCGTGATCAGGACAGCTTTTCCTGCTGCCGTTACCTGAAAAATGTTAACTGAAATTGCAGAACTTTGTGCGAACAGAAAATTTAATTGATGGCATCATCAGTTCGTTTACTGGTGATCACAGTCCAGTATGTGGAATGTGAAAATTGTAAACACGTCAATTGCCATACCACTTTTGCACTTTCAGAAAGGGTTTTTCTCCCATTAGAGACTGTAATAATTCCGAAACCATTTTTAATAACAGAAAATAAACATTCTCACTCTAGAGATAAAATATTAAATTTATTCTGAAACACTGCTTCTTATGTGTTTAATGTGTTTTGCATGTATGTATTTTCATTCTATAACAAGTGATGAATATTCTATAATTATGCTCAGGAAAGTACATAATATATTGCGATTATAAATATTGCGGAAATGCACCAGTTTTTAATTTCAGTAATATTGTACAAACACTGTAAACATAAATATTAATACAGTGTCTCAATAAATAACTTGTTTGATTCAGATTTAATTGTTTTTGATTCATATTTTCTTAATATTTTCTGGTAGTGGAGAAAATACGGTCTGTTACTCGATTAGAATGAAAATTCGATCTACTCTACTTCCACTCGTATAGAATTTTTATTCTAACCTTGTTAGGTACAGCAACTATAGAGCAACCAAGTTTATAGGCATGTATAAACTAACATCTTCTCCACAACTACCAGTAAGTGAAGTAGTCGATGGTGTACCACTTTACTAAACGATTTTAAATATTGCAATTAATTCATTACCATAGAAATGCGAACAAATATTTTATAACTTGAAGCAGATACGTCAAATATTAAGTTACTCTGTCAAACTAAAATTACCAATATCTTATATACATGAAACAATTTTAGGAAAACTACCTCAGCGAAAGGACATTAAATCCTCCCACCAACAATATGTGCTGGCAATAAAAGTAATACATACCTTAAAAATCATCAACAAATTGAGACAGTAAGCAGATATGAGCACTTAGAGATAATAATGGAAAATGAACGTAAACAAAACACAAAGGTCTGATATGATCACCCCATTTTTTATCCTTTATTAAGTGGAATAAAGCTATCTTTGAACACGAAAAGAAACTATTGTTTTTCCACATTCAGTTGCCAAATTATAGTATGACTAACCTTATTTTAAATTGATAACTTGAAAATTATTCAAAATTGTCAAAGAATTAAATTTTAAATTAAAATGTGACTTATGAGCCTCTCGAAATTAATATTGTATACATACAATTGTTGGAAAGTTTAATGCATAGTTATTCAGCTGAAACTTAAATAGCCACAGTTTTTAATTAAAAACCTACTTAACCAATAAAACTTAAATGGTAGTTAAATATAAAATACAGAGCGATCGAAAACAAAATAATAATAATAATAAAATTACTTATTTATGAAATGTCACATTTAAAACGATCAAATCTACATTTAATGAATAAATCTATTTAACTTCTCTCCCTGTGTTACATCATACATCATGTTGCCCGCGGAAAATAAAATTTACATGTAGTTATATGGAGGATTTTGACGTTAAGAGCCTACTGGATGTATGAATCATTTATGAAAACAATGTCATAGACATGTAGCAAGTTTAAAATCATTTTATAAAAATGATTATGCATCACCTGATCCCATTTGGTCAAATAAAATGAAGTATTTACCTAGTTGCCTTAATTACATGCCTATCACAGCTGTAATATTTTTTATCACCTTATTGAGGTCTGTTGCAACCGAAACTAAAAGATGCCAAATTTGACAAGTTTTTTAATCCCCTCTTCGATTCATGCTTTCTTCATCATTGTATTGCAGCAATTTTAGTTAAATTCATCAGTAGCTTGATAGTTTTTAATACAAAATTCTTTCAAAATAGCACTGTTAGACAATTTGTAATTATATATTTCATAGTAATAATAATAATATTAGTTAGATATTAACAAAGTATATTATTTATTATAAGAATAAATTCCCTAACTTAAAATAAATGGCATCGTTAGCCAGTTCCAGGTTAAAAAGTTGTGGCCTCATACTCAGGCTGTCGGGTGTGTTCTAGGAGCACCCTGGTGGATGGTGATAGGCTGGTCTCGTCCATTGCAATCGCGGTGGAATCATCGCTCCAGCTGACAGTCCAAGCTGTCAAACATTCGTTCAAATTGACAAATGTATTCCGTGGGCAACGCCGCATTGGAATCCACGAAAATTCCAAAATACTTTCGTCGCGCGTAACGCAATAAACAACGATACTAAAATTAAAACTGTGTGTGGTACGCTTGCAAAGATATAAATAGTTAAAATGTAACATCGTCGTTGATTCCCCAACATTTTCTATGTGTAAAATCACAAACTATTCAACAATAAACTGATTAAAGAACAATGCACTAGAAACGTTATTTTCAATAAATTAAATTTATGTCTAAGGTAATGTCCATTAAATTTGTTTAATTTGCTGACTGTTTAAACTAACCGAACACAAAATGTAACATTTTTTTAAATCAGGTTTTTGTGCTTCTTGAATATTTTGTAATACTCACTCCACGGTCTAAATTTAAATATAGCTGTCAATCATCGTTGGCTGACACCTAAATCACAGGTTTATCAATTTTGATGTAAATTGTATTGTTGCCAAATTAAATGATTAATCTTGATCACTGAGTATCATAATTTTGCACCTTTGATAGTTAATGAGTTCAAAATGTTTAGTTGTCGAGAGATTCCCCTATAATGGTGGGAATATCCCCAATTTCTGTGAAATACGCATAGTATTGTAGACGTCGCTTGTTTGCCTTTAAAGGAAGCTTGTAAACAAAATATTAACTTTTGTCTTTATGAGTGTTCAGTTTTACCCTTTTATATTGTTGTAATATAATTATGTATATATATCTAGTTTTTATGCATTGTCTAATTGTTTATGTATTTTTACTTTCAAGTCTTGTAAACACTTATAAACAATAATAATTAAGTTATGGTAAAAGAATGTCATAACATAATAACAATTAATGTCACTACACATGACAACTTACATATTTTTCATAAACATCGTTTTATCCAATGTAAAAGTGGAACACAAATAAACACTTTAAAAAAATTTAAACGACTTCAAACAAAACACCAAAAGGCACTGAAAACATACACCGAAAAGAGAAAAATAACTGAGCACATGTATGTCTACATGTGCCACCTACTGATCTGTTTGAAGTCGGTGCCAAGCCAAGTAGGTTACAAATTTGTAACCTATTGTAATTATACAAATATGTATATCAACAACGTTATAACGCATCTAAAATTCAATATCATTCGGCTTCGGTCAACGACCTTTGCCCGTTTGGGGGTTTTGGGTTGATTTGCTCAGCGCGAGCCCCCTACCAACGCTCACGCATCACGACGCGCGCGCGGGGAGATTTGCGATGTGGCGCGAGCAGACAGCCTATCTATCTACTACCTATTTGGCTTGGCACTGACATACTTTTTTGAAGTCGGTTAACTAGGTGTATACCTAGTATAGTTACGAATAACTGTTAAATAAATGTTAAAATTTCAACAATTAATTTTCAACAACTTTTAGTGATTAAATCTGTTTGCACAGTACCTCGGGTAGTTTTCTTGATGAGAACTGTAGCACTAATTATTTATTTTATGGGTACATCACGTACACAAACATCTATAGCGGAACATGAAATCATTAGTGATTACTTGATTAGTGGATTGATTATTATTATTGAGAACAATACTTTCTCGTCGGAAGCAAATTCAGTAAAACTTTCGAGTTGACACTGATCATTATTGTTTGCGACAACGTATTCTACATAATCACTCGGCTTCCCAGATATACTGAAGTTAGAGTTAGAAACTCCTTCAATTCATTGCGAGAATACTTAGACTTTTAGTAAACGAATTCGGGTTTTTGTAAATGCAAGGGTAGGAGACAAAAGGATCCAAGTGAAAAAGTTATTATTCTGAGATATTTAGTGTTAAATCTAAGCCTCTCGGCCCTTCAAATGCCACAAACAAAATTCATATTTATTGTAAATAGCCGCCATATACAGAGTGAAATCGAAATACATGCATATATTTATCCGGTTATAAGAGTGAGACACAACCCCCTTAAATCATCCCAGTTCCGAGGTTTATGAGAGAATAATTTATTAAAATTAGAATAATTATTTGAATTTTTTTTTTATTTTTTGAGAATTGTTAAATATAAGAGAATGGTCAATAGGATTCGTTTTGTTGTTGTTTGTACTATGGATACAGGATGCAAAAACACTAGAATAATTGTGATTATAATTTGATGTTTATAGAGGTTTATTTCTTGCAAGTTGAACAACGTTGAGTAATCTTTGTTGAATTACGAATAGTGATAATCGTTGTCCGCGCCGATGTCGCTAGTTTTATTTATTTATTTTTGCTCTCATCTGATGAACGGCAGTCTTAAAGAAAAGAGCACCCAGAAGGAATACAGAACACTGGTTTTGCCAAATTTTATCAACGAGCCGATAATTTGATTGAAGTTTTTATGTTATTTACGTTATTTTGACAATTTTGACAAGGGTTGACAGTTATTCGAGTTTCATGCCTCCTTATTACAGTTTCCATTAAGTCGCGATCCAAGTCCCTCTGGTGGCAAATTTACGTCTATTGGTACAGTCACGGCCATGGAATTTTAGCCGTCACTTTAATGTCAATTAAAAGAAAATGGATGTATTCCATGCTTTATTGTCATTATGATTGACTTTTTGAAATTGAAATCTAAAAATTTGTCACTGTTAGTGTTTTCATGCGAGTGAGTCAGTGTCAAAATGACAAGTTTTTGAAATAGTAGAAAGTTAGGTTACGAATACCTAAGGGTCGCCTTACATCTTATGACAATAAATGATAAGTGACGGCCAAAATTCCGTGGCCGTAACTGTACGACTTTGTATTACTGTTAATTTCATCGGCGCGGACAACGGTGATAATATTTAATGATTTTCCAGTTCATTCGACGCCTTCGATTATTATTTGTTTTCGGGTTTCCCTATCACTCAGATTACCCAAATTCTCAGATTCTTTCAGTTAACTTGTATAATAATATACTATTTTTTATTTAAGTAGATAACATTTTTCAAAAAATGGTTTATATTTCTGGTTAAGTTTTTGGGTTTTTGCTCTTAAACCACAGAAACAATGGTTCATTTTTTGTACCCTAATAACAATTTTATACCGAAACTCTGTGATCACAAATTTCAATGCCCGTTTTGGTCTTTTCGATTCGATCTGGGAGCATACAAAACTCATCGGTACTAGCGTTAAACACAAATTTTACAACTAAAATTAAAAAGGAACAGTAAAGACACCCGTAAATGTTACCTCAATTATACGCCGATATAAAATACTTCCTAGTGTTGCACCGGGATGATTCTGGTATCATTGTAACCAGCGGAAAAGCGCGGTCCTGATAGCGCCGTCCCGGACTCGCTCCGGTTCCCGGAGTCGAAGTTACCGCGTTGGAAAGAGGACGCAGTGATAAGAGTCTCTCCCCACTACATTGTGACAGACTGCGCAACGTCAACCCACGTCATCGTCTCCCCTCCAGCGTGTCCATAAAAGAAGCTCCGCTCAGCCGCAGAAGTCAGATGTTAGCCGACCCTCCCTGGAAGCAGCCGTGGAAGCAGAAGTGACCAGCGCACCGCCCACCCCGGAAGCAGAAGTAACCAACACCGTCCACCTCGGAACAAAAAAGAGCCGGCAAGGTAGGAGCTCCAGGCGTTCACCTCACTTCTCGGAACCTTTCCCATTGCCCAGCCGCCACTGGCCATCGTAATTGACGCCACTGGTCGCAGGAAAGGGTGATCTGGGCCGATAGGGGGTTTCGACTCCCCGGCTGTTCAACCATCTGTGCACCGGAAAGCACCCGGACTGATCTTGTCTAACCTCCGCGGACGAGCGTAAAAGGAATAACTGAGAGAGACCATAACTTTGTATTAAACAAGTCAACCATAACAAGTCTTGTTAATGTTGTTGTTACCATCGTAACAGGAATATAAAACTCTGCGATCACCTCATTTTACACACGATTGTGCGTAAGGAAACGGTTGTTGAGAAATATTCGCGTCGACCAGTTGGGAAACCCAAAGGGTCGTAAAACCTTTACCTGACTGGCTGCGCTCACGCCCGCCAATCAGTCGAAAACGAACTCTCAATCAAACTTCAAGTCAAAATCCAACTCTCAATCAAACAACAGTCGAAATCGAACTCTCATTCAAACAACAAGTCGAAAACGAACTCTCAATCAAACATTAAGTCAAAATCCAACTCTCAATCAAACAACAAGTCAAAATCCAAATCTCATTCAGACCACAACTCACTATTCAACAGCCACAAGGGCATAATTCAATCCAAAACCAGGACACGGTTCCTATATTCAAATCCAGTACAAAACCAATCCGGGAGAAGAAACGTTTAACATCAATCTGCAACTATTCGTAATATACAAGTTCACTTAATTCGCGAGTGTTTCAATACAAATCCAAAACATATGGCCCTTCGAGTAAAACAAATCTACCCCACAAATTCACTTACAATAGTACTAGATATTTACAGTGATGATCGTAGAAAAAAACTGTTTACATCTCTTACTTTACATTACAAGAGATGTTCAAAATTACGCCCCCCGGTGTTCTGCCGAATTCGCGCAAAAACACCTGGTTTATGTATTTCCTGGTACTAATCCCCGGATTTTCTTCGACGCCCTCGAAAATTTGGTCTTGCAAGACACGATCGGTGCGATTGCGATCTCGATCTTAACGTTGAGGGCGAAAGGTCACGTGGTCTCTTAGGTGTTTTTTAGGGACACGCCGTGCTTTTGCTTCTGCCATTTTCACCACCACTAATAACGAATGTACGATTTCACGATCAAAACTGAACTTATACCTCGATACAGCCAAGTTGGACACGCAAAGAAGGAGGTTGTACTGTATTCACCCCTGTATATGGTCTATTCCTTCATAGAGGGCATTTTTCATTCATGTAGGTTCCCGTAGTGTTAGTAGATGCAAAAATTTTGCATTTTTAAAACATGGGTTTCAAGAAGGCTTGGTCCCTTAAGTTTAGTTATTTGTTGGTGGTACTGGTATCTCTGAATCATCTCCCATACGATGGGTCTTGCTCAAAGACCCATCGTGGAAGCACTGTGGAAAGTAGAGATTCAAAGACGGCGGGGGATCGCGTTATGCGCTCTACCTTGCGTACCGTTAACGTTTGTCATGGGCAGTAGCAGCAAGATGGACCATCGCCACATCGCCACATATGTGTCGCCAGAGTACGAAATCAACTCCAAATATCTTTAAGAACTGCAGAAACGCGCTCATAACTGACAAATTTACCAAATCAATTTGATGGTTGGTGTCCAATGGGAGGCGAGTGGGTGGACACGGTGGGGATGATGTCGCCTGAGCTTTACTGGCGATGTTAGCGCTGGCAAAGGGTTACTACGGAGAGTATTGGTACTACTTCAAATGTATTTTCGCCACATTCTACACCTCAGGACCAATATACAGTATGTCCCCGGATTGAGTTTACAAGAGGAAAATATTTTTTATTTTTGACTTTACGCCAGAACCTCAAAGGAATAAGATTTTTTGCTTGTCCTGAAACCTTCAAATCTGTAATTAAAACTTCATTATTCTGACCGAGTTGAAAGAAACGTATATTTTTCTCTCGATTTTGGACTTGGTAATGATTAATTTTAATCTTAAAGTTTTCTTATCACGAAGGCAAGCTATCGTTTTGGAGTAGAATTGTGCGCAGAAATGGATTGAATAATAATTGAATAATGATTGTTCTTGTTAAAAATTAGTTTTTAGTTTTAGTTTAGTCCAAAATTAAGAGAAAAATTAAGTTTTCTTTCCACTGAGTTAAAATAATGAAGTTTTAATTACAGATTTGCTGGTTTCAGGACAAGCAAAAAATCTTATTCTTTTGAGGTTTTGGTCGTTCGTAACTTCGTCAAGGGAACGCATCTCGCTGCCGAACATGAGGAGGGCCAGCGTCTGGCCGGTACGCTAGGGAATTTGTGGGGCTAGTCCTCAGGCGGGTTATTTGCGATCTGGATGGCCAACTGTGTTTTGAGTGAGGTGTTCTACCGGGTTGTCCTTAGGGTGTGATATCCCAAAACAGAAACAGATCTTTTGCGTAACTCCACTTATGAATTGCGTGCCGTTATCGGACGTTAGCTTCCTGGGAATCCCATAGCGGAAACAGAATCACGATCGTCCACGCACTGGTGTCGTCGATGGCTTCAGGGAGCGCAAATAGTTCGATCCACCGCGTGGCGTAATCTTTTATAATAAATTAAGACCCATCGTTTCTGGGAGTCGCCGGGAGGCAATTGTCCAAATAAATAAACCACAACTACCTCCATTCTCTGTTTCAAGACAGGCGTTTGGAATAGGCCTGTGCCTCGTAGCGTTGGCATTCGTGACACGTCTTGAGGTAGTCCGTTACGTAGCGCGTCATACCGAGCCAATAGAAACTCTGGTCAATTCGATGATAGGTACGGTCGACTCCGTAGTAGCCCGCTGTCGGTGGTGGTGTTGGGCTCTCCCGTGGTTTGATCTTACTATTTGTTGTCTTTCTGGATGTAGTGGTATAGGACGCCGTTGTAGAATATAGACCCGCGAGTCAACCACGGCTGGCTTACTTCGGGTTCGATGTTTATTAATGCGCTATTGAGTTTCTTTAGGTTCGCGTGCTTTAGTAGTTCGGTAGAGTGCTGCGAATTCTGTAACAACATATCGGCTACTGAATTAACACCGCCGGGGGTGTAATCGATGGTCAAGTTATGTGGCTGTAACTGGAGGGCCCATCGAGCGAGTCCTCCGATAGGCTATTTCAGCGAGAGCAGCCACCGCAGCGGTTGGTGGTCGGTTATGACAACCGTTGAAATTTCGAAATGTAGCCGCGAAGCTGGAATTTGTAGAGTCGCTTCATTACGGCGCGAAAGTCCTTCCCGTATCTTTTCGCACTAGTTAAAGCGTTAGTTCAGACAAACCGGTACTGAACCTATCCATCAGTCGCTGGAAGGATGCGGGGGCGTTGGGTAATCAGAACCGCACCCGTAGGAAACAGAGTGAACTTGTATTCGTCAGTAGCCGGCCTGCAGGTCCAATGTGCTAATACATCCCATCGGTCCGACGGCGTTGATTCTTGGGAGCGGATTCATGTCTGGCTTGGTGATTGCGTTTATCTTTATCTCGGTAGTCGACGCACAGCCTGCTGGTAACCTCCTTTAGTAGTGTCTGGGTTTTTTGAGGTGTCATTTTATAAGGCGGTGGCGCGATGGGTACCTGATTGCCGGGGTCAATTTGGTGTTCAGCAATTGGGGTTGGCGGTTCGTTCTCGGCAAACAGGTCGGTTCATCTAATAGTAGATCTCGTTGTTGCGTAGTTGATTCTTGGAACGATGCTCCCTCGACCGGGCGGAGACGCACGAGACAATGTGAGTTCTTAAGGGTGGGGTCTCAAATATTGCGACAAACGTGGTCGTAAAGGATCTTCCGGCGATGAGGACCTCGACTGTAACCCTCGGTGTTCGGAGAGTCTTTCGATTTCTGTCCACGAGCGTTGCCTCCACAATGATTTCCTGGACTGGGTTTCTGGTTACCAGCAAGTACAGGCTAGCGCTCGCAACGCTGTTGCAGGCAGCCGTATCGACGGAGGCAGTCCTTTTTTGTTCGGCGATGGAGATGGATGTTGCCGGTTGGGGTCGTGGGGCTAAGTCTATGATGTTGAGGGCGCAAAAACCACTGGGGAGAGCATTGGTCTTATTCCTTCTGTAAACTCCTGTTCTTTGGTAGCCATAACACCGGATCGGTTGCCAGAGCTGTGAGCGCTTGAGTAGCTGCGTGGTCCTCTTGCATTTTCCGACCATCCTTACTCTCGTGACTTAGATTTCGGCAGTAGTCGCATTTTAGTTTTGGGCGGCCGTTCTGAGGGTTCCCGTTCTTTTTTGGGACCTAGGGCGTGGTTGTTGAGTGGAGGAGCTTTGTTTCTTTTTCGCTCTCTTTTAACAGGCAACATTTATTTGTCATTTGGGCGAGGTCTTGAATTCCGACACGGGCTACGTGGTCGCGAATATTTTTCCGCAATAAACCGTAGATGATGTCGTTTTGCCAAATTTCGTCCAGAGCCCGTGTCATTCTGGCGAATCGATCTCGTATTTTTTTAGTATGTACTAGTGATCGCCCGTCATTCGAAATTCGAGTGGTACGTACGTATTAGATTGGCAAAACACCGGAATCTATATGTTCAACAAATCTGTATATGTGTTGAGTAAAAATAGGTTAAAAGTGTATTAATTATAATATATATATATAGTATTAATATATAAGATATATTCATAGTCGAAATAGAGCTCATATCCAACTTTTTCTTAAATACTATACTCTTCCCGTTTCCTTTTATTTATTTCGTTCAAATTTTTCTTTGCGTTGTCATGATTTTTTGTGAATTTCGATAGAAGTTATGATGTAATGGTTTCTATTTCAAATTTGGTATTTTCAATATGGCTGTTTCAATCTTCCATTTTTTTTCCAATAAGTTTCATCTAACGTTTCCATTAATCATTATAATTATTTGGATGTGCAATTAACTCACTTTTACAAAAATCGTTACGTCTAAGTTACATTTATATTTATAATATTTACTCATAGTTAAAAGTACATACAAATTTAATGTGGTTTTAAAATACAGTTTTTGAGTGTAGAAGGCCTGGAATGATATTTCCCAAGACTAGTTTAGAATGACTAGTTCTTAGTGGTCCTGTTTAGCCGAAGTGATTGTAGTAATTGGAGATCCAATAAAATTTGTACTAAATTTTGGTTTTATGGCTTCGCTGCTTATAGTTATAGTTATAGTTTTAGCTATTATGTCGTTTCAACATATCAGTTTTTTTTTATTTTTCGCCCATAGTTATTTATGTATTTTTGGTTAAATGTCTCGTAAACATCCATGAATAGTAGAATAACTTGATACTATAGAACGTCATAGTAACGATAATACACATATTTTGATTACCAATTTTCTGATCTTGTTATGTATGTTTATTAATAACAAATGAATAATTTGTAAATACAAATAAAGAAAATTAACCCAATTATGTTTTTATTTCAAGATATCTATTTTAGTTCTATCAATCCGGTGTTTTAGAGGGGTCAAAATTCTGGTGTAACTATTTTTAGTGACTTAATTTATGTTTTTCGGGGTGCTGAACACCAATTTCAACTCCTATTTTTAACGGCAAATATGAGTAATTATCGAAAAACTACTAAAAATCAATGGCTTTTTTAAATTAATTATTTATTGTTTATAACGTGGAAAGTAGGCATTTTCTGAAAAATATTTGTCTATGGCAAAATAAAGAAAATGGACAACTAAACAAAAATACAAAAGCCAGATCGATTGCAATAAAAAGCATAATTAAATGCAAAACAAAGAAATAAGTCTTCAGAAAATAATATTATATTAATGACCTTTCGGCCAGGTACATTACAGCCGGATATTGCAGCTGTATCATTTTCTTTTCTTTCAGCACCTATAATAATTATGCGTTGTTACGTAAACACTTACGGCTGTGTAAATGCGACAGCCCATTTCTCTTTTTTAAATCAAAAGTTTGGTATTGTTTGACTGGAGCAAGTAAAATTCGCAGTGCTAATTCAGCAAATATTTGCGTCTCGTCAAACAATACCGAATTCTTCATACTGAGACGACGGCGCGACGGCCCGGAATCGGATGATGTCATGATGATCTCACCACGTATGGTAACGTAATTAATCTGGAATGGTCCACATGAGAACGTCTGGGAATAATTGTTCACATGGGATGCTCTAGAAGACTCTGTGGCGGTGATCTCATGCTATACCACGCTCGTACAAGAGACTGATCTCATTCTTCTGGAATAATCCACTGCGCCGGAAACATGATCTCATGATTCCGGGAATAGAAAGAATCGAGAACGCCAGGAGCTGTATAAGAAGAGATCAAACGACAGAGCGAGTCAGTGGATTCGTAGCATCGTGAACAAGTGATCAGCGCGTGATATTGTGAAAGTCTGTTTATAGTGAAAAGTTAGTCTTGTTAGACTTTTTAATAAAAGTTAGTAGCTACGGTGTGCACCAGAATTTTCTTTAAATCCTCGAACCCGCCCGGCTCAGGCTACGTTACAATACCTAATTTTGTAAATATCTATTAAAACAATGTGAAAGCTTATGACAGAAGAAGAAAGAAAGTTAAAGAATAGTAGTCAAAAAGATCATTTGCTTGCATTTAGGATGTCATGGAGATACCTGCAATAATTTTAACCGCAACATTAGCAAGTAGTGTTTTTTTTTGAAAATTTGCGTCATTAGTGTACGTAAAAAACGCGACAAAAACTGTGTCGGTTAAAAAGTACAAAATTTGGACAAAGCGAGGTATTACCTATAACAAACTACGTACATTAAATGGACAATGCACGCACCGAAACGGCATAACATTCTATTTCACACACAATTAAAAACACTGATGAACATTGATATACAACCGTTTTCAAAAATTTGATTAAACCATTAGCGGCCCATACGCGAGCGGATTGTGCGTAGTCGTAGAGATTTGATTCGACAGATCCGGATCAAGCGAATTAAATCTTTCAATGCCCACTAATCACAAAACCAAATACTCGCGTCAGATCTGTATGTACAATAATTCGAGATGATCAAAAATCGTTGAGTTAAAACACATTTGATCTGGCTCGCGGTTTTGTAAGCTAACGGATTGAAATGCTTTTTCTCAAGACAATAAACGGCTGGCTATTGCTTGTGCTGCAATTGTCGTTATTTCAGAACGGTGACAAAAAAAAGATCGATAAGAAAGTGGGTGAAAAATTGGTTTCTCAATTGCCATTAATGCAAATGTACCTCGGAATTTACCGAGCAGATTTTAATATTTTACCGCTTCCGGTTTTTCTGGAACCATTTAAGAAATATTCGGTATAGCTATTAAAACAACTAGAGTTTTATAGACAGTTTAAAAATTAAGGTCTTAGTTTCGAGCGACCGTAGGGAGCGAGTATTTAATAGACCGAGATTTTTAAACTATAAAACTCGTGTTGTCTTCAAGATTTTTTCTAACACCAGTTGAATATCTAGTAGAATATTATTATAAATGAATTTTGAAAATATTTTAGTCAGTACCAATTTCGTTTGAGTTAGGTAGAAAAAAATACGAGTGTGCTTTAGACCACACGACTGAAGTAAAACTTCAGTTCGCCATTATGAAAGTGCTCTTAATTTATGTAGGTTTATAAATTTAAAATGGAGCTAGAGAATCCTGAATTAATACCGTCTGCAGTATTGGATAATGCATGTTTCAGTATGTAGGCAGCGAAAAGTCGGCAATCATGTGTCACGACTAAGATAAGTAGCGCAATTTCGGGCAAAATTGACACACATTTCTTATTCTGCTCTTTGCACTTGTGCGTCTGACTGTCAAATAGAATGGCAGCTTGCGTATGAAGTTAGTCATTTTGCTGCCAATCTCTGAGAGCAAAGAAACTAAAAGGGATTCATTTCTTACCGCCCACAAATAAAAAGTTAAAAAATTTAGAATGTTGATAAGCAGGCCGAAAATAAACCAATTGATTCTCAGGAGGTCAAGTTGAAATAAATATCCATATCGTCGGCGATACTGCATAACCGCGATACCAACAATGTCATAGCCGCGTAACTGTTCGGGGTAGCAAAATTTGAATTTTGCGCCTATTAATCCGTTGGCTGTAGTTACTTATTGTCCTAAATTAAAAGTCTGATCGTCTTGTTATCTACGATAGGGCTCGGTAATCACGATATAGAGTTTTAAAGAAAATATCTTAATTTTAATGTCTCCTGTAAAATTCGTCATTTCGCACTTTCGCGGTTATGCAGTATCACCGACGATATGCAGCTCGTGAATGTGTAGGGAAGACAAATGCTAAAAAAAATGAGATTTCGAAAAAGTGGTAGATAAGAATACTGGTTAAAATTAATGTAATCATTTCTGGGAAACGTTGTATAATAGTTTTGTTAATGAGATTTAATTATAGTAATTCAGATTATTGTGAATAAAATAGTATTCAAACCTCGCTCGAAAGTTTTATTATTGTCTCTCGAGCTTGACTCTCGCGCCAGTGTTAGTTTGTTATCTTTCTGTAAATAGTGCAAGCTGATATTTACCTATGATTCTATTTCTTGGTGGTAGAAAAGTAGTCCATATACACCTGATAACTAAGAATTGGTTACTAGAAGAATCACTTTTTGTTACTGATTCTATTAGTGATAAACACGTAACCAATTGTTTTACAAAATTCTATTGTTTACTCAAATTACACGAAATGCTATGCTATGATCACTTCATACAAGAGTAAACGTAATATTTATGGTTAAAGAATCCATCACTAATTAATGTTACACTGCCACAACGTGAATGTTACACTGCTCCTTATTGGGACCCTATAATCTAGAGAAACAGGATAGCAGGCAATCTTACTGAGGACAATCGCTGTCTCCAGGAGGTTCCGAGAGTAGGTATAGAAAGCCGTGTTCACGGTTTGGTCCAAAATTTTTAAATGAACTGCATTAAAGTTGCTGTTATTGAAGAAATAATTATATTTTATATGTATAATTTTTCTATAATCAACAGATACGCAATCAAAAGTCTTGCGTTGATCTAAAAAATAAGAAAAAATTTAATTATATATTTTAAACCGGGTAATTCAGAAGAACATTAATTATTTAATAATAATACTCAAAGTACTGAGGTGTAGATATTACTGTGCTGTCAATATTTTTAATAACTTTTTAATAGTTTTTAGTACCGAATGATCAAAGAGCCAAATAAATACCGATTTTACTACATTAATTTGATCTTTTTAATATCCCCATAAACGGGACGCCAATGTTTTCCTCATACGCGGTAATGTGTCACCTGTCATCCGTCAAGTTTAATTAATCAACGGTTTGTCTTGCGTTTCTTGTCGATAAGAATTCAAAAAAGACTTTCCCCACCGAAGGAAAGGCGTTCCTATTTCCGAAATTCACAACTAAATAGAATTGATGCTGATTATAATAAGCAAAATTATCAAAAGGTCTAATTATTATCTATTGGAAAGAAAAAGCAAGATCAAACAGTTTCAGTTAGAACTCCAGAAGTAGTTGAAAACGTTAGAGCCGTAATAGACGTACACTCGTCCACTTCATTAAGACGTTTGAGTCAGAGAGTCGAGATTAGTTATTCCAGTTGCCAGAGAAATTTGAGGAAAAATTTGTAAATGCATCTTTATAAAGTTAAATATTGCAGGAATTAAAACCTCCAGGCTACCGCTATAACGTATGAATTACTGTCAATGGTTTGAGCAACATATTATGAATGATGGATATTCTAAATTTTATTTTTTATAGTGATGGATTTATTTGGATGACTTAAAATTCGCAAAATAAGAGGGTATGGTCAGCTGGGAATCCTCATCGGTTTGCAGAAATTGTTTTACATCCTCAAAAAAAAAAAATAGGTATTTGGGTGGGAGTGTCCGAAACGAGTTTGACTTTGCTTAGAACATAACGGAGGATATTTTGAGCATCTTTGGTAAACAAAAGAATAAATAGAGATAAATTAAAACTGTTAGACTATAATTTAATATTGGCAAAATACACTAATTTTAAACAATAATTAGGAAATATTCCGTTATTGATGCAGTAATTCAACAACTTTGCAAGGTGATGTTATGAAAGTATGTATCGGGTGTCTAAATAAAAATCTGGTCAAGATTGCCATGAAACAAAAGCGGTTCACATTCGGCACGTCGTAGCCAAAATCTGTGGTAGCCAATGTCAATGTTAAAGTGTCAAAAATTAAAGTTTCAGTTCTTTAATTATTCGAAAAATGCCTTTTACACTTGAACAAAAAACATTCATGGTTGAAAGTTCCGGAACGGGCGAAGAATAAATGGAGAATGGTCTTATTCCACTCATGACTGCTTAGAAGAATTTCAAACCCAGTTTCCAGAAATTTGCGGTAGATTACAAATCTTTTAATGAATGTCTCAATCGCAGTGTAAAATTATTTCGTGAGACAGGATCCTTAACAAGAAAACCCGGAATTAGACGGCCAACAAAAAGGACTGCACATGCTCTTGATGATATTGAACAAATTATGGTGGAAGAAACTCAAACTTCCCTTCGTCGTCTATCTCAACAGGTCCATATTTTTGCCAGTGGTTTCAAAATACGCTAGCAAATGATGAAGCCACTTTAAATAAAACCTCTTTATTGACGAGGCTCACTTTTACAAAACAGGATATGTAAACTTGCAAAATGTGCGAATCTGGTCTGCAGAAAACCCCCATATATTTGTCGAGACCTCTATGCATCCTGGAGTGTGGGCAGTGATCAGCGGTAGGAGAGTAATAGGCCCAATCTTTTTTCAAGGTAAAGTAAAAAAAAATAACTAAAACATACTGATTATTTCAACTTAGGTAACATAAACGCGGTTCGTTACCAAACCGAAATCTTGCAGCCTTTTTTGAAGCATTACATGATGATGAATTGCAAGAAGGGTGTATGCAGCAGGATGGGGCAACAACTCATTGGACAGTAGGATCAATTACTCTGTAAAAATAATACGAGAATATTTTGATGATAGGGTAATTAGCCGCAACACGAATATTCCATGGCATACAAATGCTCCAAAATGTCTTGAACGGATTTAGAAGAAGAGTTGTGCGTTGTCAAGAAGCAGAGGAAGGGCGATTTGAACACCTTATTTAATAAAGAGTACTTCGTTTGTGTTTCATTTTTGATGTTTTGTTTCTTGTTAATCGTTGAGGGACATCCAGTGGCAGGAGTTCAGGCACGGATGTCACGCGGTATGGGTACAAATCCTTTTTGAGAATGGTCCGGCACGTCTCAACACAAATATGGACCTGTTGACATAGACGACGAAGGGAAGTTCGAGGTTCCTCCACCATTTTTTTTTTTCAATATCATCAAGAACATGTGCAGTCCTTTTTGTTGGCCGTCCAATTCCGGGTTATCTTGTTAAGGATGCAGTCTCACGAAATAATTTTACACTACGATTGAGACATTCATTAAAAGATTTGTAATCTACCGCAAATTTCTGGAAACTGGGTTTGAAATTCTTCTAAACAGTCATGAGTGGAATAAGACCATTCTCCATTTATTCTTCGCCCGTTCCGGAAATAACTTTCAACCATGAATGTTTTTTGTTTAAGTGTAAAAGGCATTTTTCGATAATTAACGAACTGAAACTAATTTTTGACACTTTAACATTAACATTGGCTACCACAAATTTTGGCTACGACGTGCCGAATGTGAACCGCTTTTGTTTCATGGCAATCTTGACCAGATTTTTATTTAGACACCCGATATGTATGCATCTATCTTTATCAGTCTCAATGTGTAACACATTTTTATTAGAATATAAACTGCAGTTAAGTTTAGTTTTGATTGCTTTAACACGCTTGAGCGTAACGGGGTAAATTTTAGAGAGAATGTTACAATTTGTTTGAAAACTAAAATTACTAAAAACATTTTTAAGTGGATTCAACAAATCACTAGGCTCAGGACCGACCCCTGTTATGCTAATTCTGCATCATCAAACTCGAGAACCGACCTAGAAAAGTTCAGACAACTCCCTACGTAATGTTATATTTTTAGTTTTCATTTTACTGCAAATGAGGCAGCAGTCCCTCCTGAAAAGGTTTTTTTGTTATATAAGGAATAGCAAACTTTTTGTCGAATTCTACAATAATAAAACTATTCTCAAAGCCATAAATATACAGATTCTGTGATCAGATAAAAGTTGGAAAGATTGGTTGTTTTGGAATTTCGCGGAAGAACGAAACATATGCTTTATATCAGTAATGTACGTGATTATCTGATCACCTTAGCGCTTAATTGAGTTATGTACAGTGGGGTCGTTTAGTCTGGGAACCCTGGGACAAAAAGTTGTTTGTTAAAAGCTCTTAGACAGGTTAATTTCTATTTTTTATTGCGTACACATAAATTTCATTTTTTTCCGTCATCTTTGAAGAGGTTATGACGTTATCGCCATTTTTCTTTAATGGAGACCCCCAATTTTTTTGGCAGATTTAAAAACTATATGCAATTCTATAATCAAAAATGACGTATGATCTTGAAAATTTTTTAAACAAACGCTTTTATTAAAAGTTGGGATTCACTTTCTTTAATAAAATCAGAATTTCCGAAACAATATATTACGTTTAAATAAAGTGTTCGAACTGATGCCCGTCAACTTCTTGTCAAGGCAAACCTGTTACAAACATTTTGTAAAACAGTTTGTGGCGTAATAGCTCTCATTCGATTTTTTAGTTCTTCCAATGACGCGGGCCTATTAAAATAGACAACTTTTTAAGTAACCCCATAAAAAAAGTGTTGAGGAATTAGATCTGGTGACTAGGCAGGCCATTGAATGAAGCCTTCATGTAGATAATTTCTGATTAGATTGTCATAGTGGGCAGGTGCCTCATCAAGGCACAACTAGAAAAAGAAAAAAGGTCCAGGGTCTGAAATTTTGAGAACCGAAGAGGCATTGACCCGTATTCAGCAAAGAGTAGACAATACTATCACAGAAACGAAGAAGACTACAAGTGCCAAATAAGTAAACTCCTTTAAAAGACCAAAAATTGCACCCTTGCCAAGCTCATCATCTTCCCTATATAGACTATATGATGAAAGTTCCGATGATGCTTTTACTACAATTATCACTAAATGGGTTATTGTGAAATACTGCACAGAGAAGAGAATCAAACATTTGGAAGTCAGATTACAGACAATTTTGACAACCACTGGGTCATAAATTCAAACGTAATAGGTATGTTGGGCCTACATTCGAAGACTCAGACACTGTGGATGTCGAGGACCTCCAGATCAGATACTTTAATCTCTGGATCCACTAAACCGATCGCACTAAGAAAGGGTTTTTCAAAATCATTAAAGTATCAAATAAAATAATAAAATAAAATCACCGTGCAAAGCCGGGACGGGTTGTCTAGGGTTGTACCGGGTGTACAACTAAAATTTGTAAAATTTGGCAAACGCTCTAACAGGTCAATTTTTTTATCAAAGGGCACCAAATTGTACCAAACTTTCAAGTTTTAGATCTCACCCCTTTAGCCAGGGGAGCCACTCACTTAAAAAAATTATATGGCATCTTAAAGCTTATTCAATTCTCTATCCAGACCTACTTTTATCGATTCGTTTCTACAAAAAAGTGCAAGAATTTGTTATTTTCCAAATCTACATAAAATACTCTTGATTTGGAAAATTTATTTTAAATTAAATACTCGACTACTCGACGTGACATTACAGCTCACACCCTCACAGATCACATATTCAAGAATATGGCCCCTAATCGTTTATTTTGCTCTGGTTGAGTTGTGTCCAGTCGGGTTCAGTAAAGAAACCGTCGTCAAAAAACGGAAATGTTCATGTCAATAGAATTCTAGTGGTTTGTTTACGGTGCGCCTGAACAGTTTTAATAGGCCCTGAATAGAAGAACCAGCCAACCAGCATTCACTAGTAGTTGCAATTTTATGAATATTGGTGTTAGTCACCAAGGCCCTTACCTGTAATGAGGGATGTTGATTTTTCCGACGAAGCAAAACGTGGTCAAAACCACAACGAGCGACAATATTTGGTGTTCCCCGGATGAAAGTGACTTTGTCAATATTATCATAAATCTTCGACGAAACGAATCCTTTATTTTCCGTAAGCGGATGGCTTAATCCCTTTTGAATAAATTTAGAATTATATGCCATCACGTTTTAGTAACCACCGAACCAGAACGTCTTCTTGACGGAAACCTCCACCGAAAATGACGAAAAATTTCAACCACGCCGAAACAGTACTGCGCAAGCATTCGTCTAATGTAGCTACTGCCGCTGTGACGTTTGGCCTACAATTTACCGCTGGTTTGACAGTTTCACAGGTGAGGTTATGGAAGATGTAAAAAAGGATGTAAAAAAGGAATTTCTTCAAGATTTCCAGATAGAGCACAAAGAAATTATAAAAGGCAGGTACCAGCCAGTCGAGATTCCATTTGTTTAATTCCTTACGTTCTAGACAATAGTAAAAGTGTACCGAACTATCCAATAACTTTCAGAAATGAACTAATCCAAACAAAATCGATAGAATTAAATTCCTGGCCTAGTACTTAAAAAAGTGATTGAAAAGTACTGGGCCGGGAATTTAATGTTCCCGGCGGATTTTGAATCCTGCAAAACCGTCGATATTGGGTGGCGGCATGAAAAATATTTTGTCCTACAAATGAATCATCAAATATGATACAAGTGACGAATATTGATATGTAATCTTCATCATCTATTGCGGATATAAATATTCCAACTGCATCTTGCTCATTATAAATTAATAAATAATTAAAATTTAAATATATTCAAGTCAAACTTCACAAACTTTAATAAACGTAAAATTACAATTGGAACATGTTTCGGGAGAAAACTACTCCCATAATCAGCCCTTAAAGAATGTTTAAAATTATGACGTTATTTTGAAAGTATTAAATTTGACGTTTTCAAATTTTTCAAAACAACTATTTGATAGGGTCGTCAAAAAAATGTTGTGTACGGCTGAAACACTACTATCTTGAACTCGTCCAACAAAGTAGTAATTTCAGACCTAGGATAATTTGTATTACTATTATTTATTTAATTTATAGACGACCTTACTTTTAATTTTGCATGACAAAAAAAATGTGACAATTTTGACATAAATTTTTGTCTACATGACAGATAATAATTGGTGTAATAATAATAGTAGAAAGTTAGGTTACGAATACCTAAGGGTCGCCTTACATCTTATGACAATAAATGATAAGTGACGGCCAAAATTCCGTGGCCGTAACTGTACTAATTTAATAGTGGTCGTACATGATAGACTAACTACTTATATTTTATGGTTGAGTCCAGTAAGCAAGGAGTTGATATATGCACTGTGCTTTTTTTTACAAGCTTTTATTTATCTTGCCCTGTTAGTATGTTAGTTAGTATGTGTGGGTTAAATCTTGCAAGCTAAATTAGAACCACTTCTTGACATCCGATTGAGCTGAAATTTTGTATTTTTAGTTCTGGTGGCCGTCGCCACAAGATGACGGATGATGTATTTTTAGTCAACTCCATTAATATGGGTATCAAATTAAAGGGTTTGAAGAGTAGAAAACGATAAAGTTAGTGACATCACACTAAATTCAATATAGCCGCCGCTCCAAGATGGCGGATTACATTTTCTTTTCAACCCCCTTAATATGGGTAACAAATGAAAGGGCTTGAAGAGTAGAAAACGATAAAGTTAGTTCCAAGATGGCGGATTATATTTTCTTTTGGTAGTAAATTGAAGAGTAGAAAACGATAAAGTTAGTGACATCACACTAAATTCAATATGGCCACAGCTCAAAGATGGCGGATTAATTTTGTTGCATTCTGATAGCTGCTGCACTCAGCGTTGTCTAATTTTTATTTAACTTAATGTTAATAAAGGTAGGTCTTCTTGTAGAAGAACTAGATTGTAGTAAATTAACAGGCAAGCAACCATGCAACAATGACGCATTAATTGAAATGAACAGACTCCAGCAAAAACTAAAAAAATAATAAATAAATTAATAATAAAAAATATTTTTAAAAACAAGCTTTTATTAATTTTTTCGTTGACCGATTATATTATTAAGAGCCAATTTAACGTTTGATTCTGACTAACAAATCGATCGGTAATGTACCTCATTAATGCACGATTTTACATTAATGCATGATGTTAATTAAATTATAGAAAAAATGTTTGCCTTAACGGGACTTGAACCCGTATCCTGTAGATTTTGAATCCGCGCTTCTCACAACACACCCATTTCTGTGTGTCAGTATACAATTGCGCTACTTATCTTAGTCGCATACACATTGGTTTTCACTGAGAACAAACTGAAACATGTATTATCCAATACTGCAGACGGTAGTAATTCAGGATTTTCTAGCTCCATTTATAAACTTACACAAACTAACAGCACTTTTACAATTCATTTGTTTTCAGAGACAACTATGTTTATGGCATAAGTGACAATTATTATTTCATGAATTGAAATTTCAGAAACGGATTTTTGTCCCCAGATTTAAAAGGTTTCGGTCAACGAAAAAATATTGTAATCAACTCATATGTTAATGGGCGATTAATAATCTCGACAATTCATTAACACACTTATTTATTAAATATCTATAAATTCTCTGAAAGGAAGAAAATGAATCAAACCAAAGTAAACCCATAATTTTGTTCATCATACAATTTATTGCATTTGATATAAAAGCTTGTTGCGAGATTTTCGTGTGTAAATTTCTTTTATAGAAAAATATATACTTTAATTTCCACTTAAAATTACATTCAAGATATATAATTTCTAAATATAAATAGATTTAAAAATTAAAAAATTTAAATATATCTAAGTCGAACTCCACAAACTTTAATAAGCGTAAAATTACAAATATCAGACCGTATTAAAGAACATTTCAGGCACATCTATAACAACACAGATCTTGATCCTCCACCATCAACACCTTCTTCTTTCGCTAATCATATATTAATAACGAAACATAGTTTTTCACCATCAAATTCCAAATTGATCCATAAATGCAATAAAGGCCGGAAATTAGATTTTCTTGAGACTTTGGAAATAAGGAAAGCCTTGAAACTGGAAAACAGATCTTGTTTAAATGAACAGAATAACTTCAATAATCCCATTATTAATTCACTATTTTAATTTTTCACCACTCAAACAAACCAGATTCTCTTTGATCCATTTTTAATTTTTACATTTTATAAAATGTTGTTTTTACGAAATCTTTTAAAAATCATTTACGTCAACGTTATAATTTTTTATATTCTTTAAGGTTAAGAACCCCTCTTGTAATTCATCAATTGTATCATTAATCTCTTGTTAAATTAAGGCTGATGATGGCAGAAGTGTTCTGCCGAAACATGTTCCATTTGTAATTTTACGCTGATTAAAGTTTGTGGAGTTCGACTTAGATATATTTAAATTTTTTATTTTAAATTTACTCCACCTGGATTTAAGAACATTCTTCTAGTTTATAAATAGATTTATTTCAAATTTTATTTTCTTTTTTTAAAGCATTTAAGCATTTCAAAGCAGGAGGAAAAGAGGCAACTAAATAAAGTTTCTTCAAGCCTCACATTTCAACCAAGTGCAACGTCGGTAGTAATTGAGGAATTCTTAAAAATAGTTTTTTACTATAAGTTTGTAAACAATTGTAAATTGTGTGATAATATTATGTAAATGCGTAAATTCAAATTGGTTTGGATGTTTGTTACTTCCGTTTGTTAGTTAATAACACCTTATTGGCTGAAAGGAGTTTGATGGCATTTGGAGGATATACATATAAGCAACATTTTACCTCAAAAAAATACGCATTTGTGGGTTTTGACGCACCTTTATCTGAACATAACCTCACCTTCTCCATGACTTATGACTCTATTCTGCTGAAGCCTTAGGTGAAGCACTAGAGACCGTTACGAGCTCTTTGGCAATAGTTACAACGTTACATTATTTGTCTGGATTTGATGTCTGCAGAGCGACAACATCCGTCATTGTTGGCACGGTACTATGCCAGATGTTATCGGAAACTACCGTTTTAAATTTGTGAGAATTTTGCGCCATAATGGATCATTTCTGCAATGTTTGTGGCAAAAAAGGAGAGTTTCGTAGGTATAGGTAATCATCAACGTCGGCAGTAATTCAAGAATTTTTACAAGGCAGTGAAATGGAGGACGATCTGTCGGTCATTTTAGAAAAATGACATTATTTTTACATTTTGTACGATCTGTTAAAATAGATCAATGAATCGGTGAATCAATCCTTCACGTATTAATGCAAAAGTCCGGTGCAATCCAAGTTATTCGAATGTCCACCAACCAAGAGTGCATCAATACAGCAATAAGTCTGCATTTTTGACAGCCGAACTTAGAATGGCTGCGTTCAGCAGACGTGAGCTCACTCACAAACAAAAAAATTCCCAGGGGGGGCGAAAATGCAGAATTAAACATAAATTTGTGTGCTTCGAATTATTAATATTTTTAACTACCGTTTTACTCTCCAAGATCGAAGCGGCGCGGCCGCCATCATGGGTAGGCGTAGAGAGTTGCCACAAATTTCGTAACGAGTTCAAAGTCTGAAATTTGATGTCAAAGCCTCGCGTTCAATGTAAACATACGTAAATTGTGAAATTGTGAAAAAATGAAAGCCTACACAAACTTTTTCATTGAACACGTATTATAACGATTTAATACCTTAAACTTGCTCCTCACATAACAGATATTTTATAAAATTAATTTGCAGACAAAGTAATGAAACTTAATGTGATAGAAACGAGTTTTAGACATTCTAGAGTTTTAGACTGTTGACCTTGTGTAACAATTTAAAGTTTAATTCAACCCTTTGATAACATTTTGCTGGGTATATTTTGTAGAAGTAATTACAATATTCTGAAACTGAAATGACTTCATCTATTCTGGTTATAACAATGTTGATTACTTGCACAATTAGGTATATTTGTGAAAAAGTTTTTCAATAAATAGAAATTATCCAAAATATCTCATTAAGTTTTTTATTTACTTTGTCCAAGTCTGCTCTTATTTGCACTAATAACCTTTTGCCGTTATTAGGGCAGTAATTTAGCTTGTCTGTGAATCTAAATTTACTCAACGCTTTAAAAGATGACCTACATTCTCTTTGTATTAATTTCTCATTTTAAAATGTAGACTAATGCCGTCAAGATAAGAGAGGAAGAATACATTTTTTATATTTGTTTATTATAGTTATGTCTATTGAAGGGTAGCACTAATGCAGCAGGTTTATAGATGATGTTTATTATTGTTATTATTTTTGTTTTTAATAATAATAATAGCAATTTCTGTTATAAGTACCTAAAATACAGTTTTTGAGGACGAAACGTTGCTGTTTCCGGACGAGGCGGAGCCGAGTTTGGAATTGCAGATGAGTCCGCAAAAAGTTTTTAGGTACGTGTAAGAAACAATGTTTTTTTGTTGAATCTCCCCAACTTTTTAAATAAAGAATTTATTGTGATTTTTGGAGCCGTCCACATTTTTTTTGACTTTTCGCATATCCCCCAAATCGGGGCTGTTCGCGGGGTTTTAGGGACTAGGCTGTAAATGTACCATTTTACGGACTCAAATAAACCCCTCCCTAAAATTGTAATTTTGGGGAGCGTGTACAACAAATGCGTTTATTGAAATAGGTAGCTGCAATATAGTTTCTACTGAAAACAAGTGCCTGCCTCCACTAACCTGCATTCTAGAACACTTTTATTTATATCGTTTCTGAATAATTGGTTCAATCCGGTTAGCAAATAGAAAAACTTCCTGTGTTAAAAGTAGGCAACTCCCTATTATTATTACTCCTATTTAAAAATTGTTAGGAACTTATTTTTTAAGTACCTATTTACTCATGTATTTACTATGACGTTTTTGATTCCCTCAAGTAAATTCATGTTTTATAACATATATAAGCGGTTGTAATTTTATGAGTTTTAACACAATCCATCACTAAAAAGCAAGTTATAGCGTAACTACAAAATAAGCTATCTTTACCTTAAGATTGTGGTAAAACAGCACTGCTGCAATGGTCGTGATGACAAAGAAAATAAATAAGGTGAGAGTCGAAACTTGTGATATGTGCAATATGTTGAGTGTTGTACTTAGGATGATAGCGGCGGCGTGGCAGAAAATCACTGGAAGAAAGCATCTGTCCAAAATGTCCCACGGAACTTCTTGTTGGGCAACATTGACCGGTTTTAAATTAATCGCCGATTGTTTTCTTTGGATATTTGCCGCTTTTACCAAACCCACGTTAGGGAGGGCCTTAATAGAAGGCCGTCTTTTGAACGGACCGCTCATGTTTTGGAAGTCTGAACACGGACTGAGAGAAGTCCCGGGAGTATGTGCCAAAATACTATTTCGTGATCCGTTGTTTCTATTTTGAGACTCGCTACATTACCGCAACATTTATTAAAATACTTGCAGCTTATGCGTTTCCCAAATATTAGTGACAGAATTGAAAGTGATTTAGACCCTTCGAATGAATTTATAAAATTAAGTCAAAATAATATGTAGGTCTATAGAGCGATTTTTAAATATAAGTATCTACCTACATTTCATATTTATTAAATTTACTGATGATGGGAAAAATTCTGTTTGTACTCATTGCTTATGGATACCTACGATAATAATTATGTTCCGTCTATCCTAAGTAAAAAACTAAAATTTTTCGCACTGGGGTGTTTTTTACTTTCCATGTCTAGGAGTGACATTAATTTGGTCAGTGCAACGAATACATAAAGTGGACAGTAGGGCCGAATTTACTAGACGGCTTGCCACTTTCATTATTTATTTTTGATTTTTTTGGACTTGATTCGTAAATATTGTACCTAACTTATTTGGAAGGGAAATTTTCCGCATTCTCCCTTCGGTCGTGCTGTAAACAAAGTGCTCAGGCGGCAAATTTCACTTTCCAAACGCGTTAGGTAAATAACTATTAAAAAGCGAAGTGAATTTGTGTAAACATTTTTATGTGAAAGTAGCTGTGCCCGCGACTTCGTGCGCGTAGATAATTATACATCAGGGTTTGCGAAAATAGCATTCCTATATTTCACGGGGTGATTCTCCAACCAAAACTATCAACAGTTACGGAACAGCAATAGGTAGCATTCTTCGCCCATCACGCCCCAATATACTGTAGCTGTAAACGTTTGCAGCGTGACCATATGTACATTAAATAGTACCGTGAGGGTATGTCCAAAATACCTTGCGCTTCTCGTCACAAAGTCCATAACATTTATAAGCGGAATTAGTCAGCATTTGGATGTATTCAAAGGCAGTTTATTGTTCCCACACCAATCAGCACTTTCTCGATGTTGTTTTGTAAGATAATACAGTCATCAAAATTATTTATTTGATGGAACAATTTTAGATCATCTACGTAAAGAAGCTACTCAAGATCAAGATGGACAGTTATGTCATTTATAAACATCACAAAAAACAACGGACCAAGAACCAAGCCCTGGGCCACCCCGGACACTCGATTAAATTTTTTATATCTGTAACCTTTATATTGTATATATTGATATCTATTCGACAAGTATGATTTAATGACGGCAATTAGATTGAAGGAAAATCCAAAAGATCTTAATTTTGATAATAATAGTTTGTGGCCAATACGATCAAACGCTTTTGAAAATTCGGTATACATAACGTCCTCTTGCTTACGACTATCAATGCTCTCGTAAAGATATTGTGCCATACAGGTAGATTGCTTACAGTTGGTCGATGCTTCATGAAGCCGTGTTTACGAATAGATATCATATTAGATATATAATTATTGTAACGAAGTTACCGAATTTTGCGAGATTCGAATACAGCCAGCGACGTTCGCCCCTTCGGCCGGTTCATTCGTACCGTTCAGCCGACCGCCGCTTGGTTGCTTGACCAATGCTGAAAAAAATCGCGCCACTTATATGCCGAAATACTTTCTGGCGTCGTATCTGGACGATTTTGGTATCACAGTTCTCCCGGACTTTCTGCACTGTCCGGAAGTGAAGCCGTTTAGATGCAGGCCTTGAAGCGTCCGTTCACCGCGTTGCGCTTCACGCATGATACCACGTCATCGGCTCCCCTCCAACGTTTTTATAAAAGACCGAACAGAACTGTGGAATCTTCAGATCCTGGCCTCCCAACAACTTTAGAAGAAGCAAGAAGTGGAGGACGAAGAAACGAAGTGAGAGACTTCTCCCTGTCCTGTCCACCGCCTTCTGCAGACATCTGTGGTGGCAGATCTCCGTCCAGTGTCTGGTTTCCTGCCCCCGCTCAACGCCCCGACACCCGTTCACCCGACGTCTACACACGTCGACGGTCGCTACGCTCGCAATCCGGGTTTTAATAAAGATACAAACAATATCCTTGCCTCTTGTCCCCGTGCCCGTACGTGTTCCCTGCGATCGTGTATATGTCGAAACGGTGCATTTAATAAAGCCTGGCACTGAACGGTATTCGAAAATTCAAGAGAGAGAGAGAGAGAAGTGTAATTAAATCCTTGTACATACTGTATATAATAAAACTATAGTTTCATCACAGTAGTTTGTGTTTTATTCTCTTAGCATACTACCGCTCGAGACAACCCGCCGCCGCAGAAAGCGGCACATTATATATAATTGAGTGCAGAACAATCTCAAATTTTTTTGAAAAATTATTTATCGCCACAGTGCTATAATTGGTTATGTCAGAAATGAAGGTTGCCGTTGAAGCGTCTACATAAGGCTCCTACTATTCTGCGGTAGACGTGTCCCTACACTTTGAATTTTGGAATAAAATGATCATCCTTCACTTCTCTTGTCCCAAAAACTGTCATTTGAAAGCATCCGTTTTATTCCCGGGCAGGAAACAGAAAGTGCCGTACCTTTGGATGCTGAAATGTGAGGAGTCTGTGTAAAAGGTTCAGAGTAGAGCTAAATACTTATTCCAAAACAACAATTTGGCTTTAAACCCCTTTTTACATAGTTCTTTCGGCTTCTCTTGTAACCTCTTTCTAGCTCCTTTGTGATATCAGGCTTTACGGTGGCATGTTTTGAAGCACCTTTGCTTATTTTCTTTCTAATTGTAACGGTAATTTGTAGAGAGGAACTGGGCATGTTAGCTTGGAGCTCGGGCACTACACAGAAAACAACACTTTTAAATTTAGTTAACTCAGTAGTAGCTGATGATTGATCAACATCAGAATTTATTAATTTTGTCAATGGACTTAAGACATCAAAGTCTTCTTCATTATAATTTCCTGTAAGACGGATTCGTGTAGTGCCTCCCGAAGGTGAGGAGAAGAAGAAGGGTGCTCCCGTGAAACGCATAAAACTCGTAATGAAATAGTCCTGCCCTGGCTTTTTGCAAATCGGTAGGTAGCAATTTGTGGTAATTGCGAACGGTAATTTGGCCGGATTTGAGGATCGTTTTTATACTGTGCAGATTTAATTGTTCCCTAATCAATTTAGGGAGCACCACCACCAGTTCATAAGGACTGTTTTTTCTTCGTTTTCCCATTCTTAACGCTAGAATTTCCTTCTTCTTCCGTTATTATCTTGACCTCAACTCGTCGATTCCATCAGGTAGAGGAGTGTCCCGTGGTTTTTAGATTAAAGGGGGCCAAGGTGGGTTGAAAAACACCCACAGCCAGACTTTTATATCAGCTGTATATAAAAAAAACTTTATTTCCATAGTATTAGCTGACAATATTGAAAGCAAAATAAAAATATATCAAATGGGTATGTATAATCTACTCAAAAAACTTAATTGCTGAGTTTTTTATTTTTATCTAAATAAATTGTATAAAGAAATATTCTAAACCAAACATCATGGTCTTTCCGAATGAGAAGCAGTGACAGAAGCCGCGAATAAATTATCTTTTGGTATGGAAAACATTATCCTTATTATTCTGCTCTCGTTCCTTATGTGAAACAAATCTCGCCAAGTTCCCACTTTCAGGTTTCAGAACGCAAACTTTACATAAACTCTCAAAGAAAACAGAATAACAAACTTTTTTGAGTAAAGTTATATTCAGATCAAGATTAGTATAGGATTAGTAATGGCTAAGCTTTGACTGTTGTATAGAAACAAAATGGAACATATTTCACTTCCCTTAAAACTGATAAAAGTGTCTCCTCAGTTGGTAAGCTGAATCAAGGATGAAAATTACGGGTTGTAACTGGACGTTACATACTTCATACAGTTAGAAACGCTATCTAAAGCACTTGTTTAAATTAGTGGGTAGAATATGCAGTGAATTGTGCGCTGGATCCACGATTCTGTCACACTTTTCTTATTTTTTTTTGTTATTTTATTTGTCAGATAATAACACCAACAGTAAATTTTCTTCGATAATCGCATGTACTAAACAGTGTATTTATGTAAAGAAGGTCCTGGAAACACTGACACTATAAACCTACTAGGAACTGTCTAACACCGCTAATTCGTGAGACTCTCAGACTAAAAATAAGAACACTTCAAGAATAAAAACACTTTTACTCTATCTACTACATTCTCTCTAACATTCCATCGATATCTGCTACATACATCGTGAACAACATGGGGCTGAACGGGGAACCTTGCCTCACTTCCTTTGTTGTCACAAACCGTTCACTTTTTCTCTCCCCTACCTTCACTTTACTTTTTCTCCTTTCGTACCCTTTTACAAGCCATGCATTTCCCCCTATCTCCCTCAGATACTCCTCTCTTAATCCACTTTGTGGAATGCCGCCTTGAAGTCTACGAATAATGCAAACATCCTTTCCCCTTTCTTCTTTAGTTCGTTGTCAAAAAGTCTAAAATGTGTGGATTATCCATAGCTCCCTTCTCTCTCTCTAAATCCTGCTTGGCTGTCTGGTATTGATCCTTTTTCCTCTATTTATCCTTCGAATTGACGCATACAATTTATACCCTGTGGTTAGCAGAGTTATTCCACGGTAGTTTTCCATCTAACATTTGAATTTTTTTCGTAAATTGGACATATTATTACCCCTCTCTCCACCCTACCAGAAATCCCTCTTCTCTCCAAACCCCATTTATTACCTCAATCAGTCTCTCTAGCACTCTTCTCGTCTCATACATCCACGCTTCGTTCTTCTCTTCTCTTCCTCAGTTTCTTCTTTTGCCTCTCTACCTTTTCCAGCGCGATTTCTTCTTCAGCTGGCGCTGTTTGGTTCCTCTGCATCTCCATTTCTGTTTTCCCTTTTATCTCTCCCTCTTCTTGTTCCTTATTCTTTTTGCATGTCCCTCTTTCCGCTTTTAGAAAGCCGTTTCCGTTTGCTTTGGTCTTTTTCATTTCCTTAGCTCCTTTATTGTCTCCTTTTTCCGTTGTTTGCTTTCGTTGTTTTACCATTCATTTTTCTTTTATTGCTTCTCGACCCCCACTATCTCGAATCGTCTCACATAGTCTCAGAAATCTTCTTTTTTCTTAGTCCCGCTACATTCCTAAATACTGCCCTCGCCTTTATTAACAAATTATTATTAGTATTTGCTTAAGAATCTAACACAGTTATAGCGAATAGCCCGACACTCGACTGAAGTCCCAAAATCCCACCGATCGCACAAAAACTTCGTCAATCCTTCAAGTTAATGAACCCAGGCGTGAAATAAGGGGCTAGGAAAAATTGCGGATTTCAGCAAAGTGACTTCCATAACAGCCTGTACACTGAGGCGGAAAGTATTCCATTCTTGTCGAGAGAACTAGTTCTCGAGACATAGGAATGGTACTTTTGCCGAAGTTTGTATACTACATATTTTGTTCACAATTAGGTATTCGAAATTTAATAATTAAATCTAACATGAACTATTATTGCAACGTTTAATTTCAGTCAAATGTTTGCACTTAGTAAGCACTGCGACAATTGATATTATTTGTCAGATAAAACTAGACTAAGGGGAATTTGTAATCTTAATTTTGTATTTGTCAACTGCTCACGAGTTGCCGCGAGCTGCAGCAACAGTTGTGTGATTGCCTTTATTACCAATCATACTTTTAATAATAATTTAAATTCGGGTTTGGAGGTCGGGAATTGGTCACTTTCCAACCTCATTTGCATTTGGAACTCAGTATATTACTAACCGATTATGAATAAAATTTATAATCAGGCCCAACAATGGCTATGAGAATGACGACTTGGTTTGTTTTGTCTGGATTTCTCAAAGAGGTTCCTAGCTTCTTATATTAGTGTTATTGCAAGACGCTCTTCCGGAGGAATTGCCTTCCGATAATATGTGTAAGTTGTTCATACAAGATTAATTTCATTCCAGTTTCTTTTTTCCTGTAAGAGCAAAATATGTTTGTTTTTTTTTCGCAAAATATAAATATATTACAAACCTTTTTCTTGATTCGTATTCGGCTACGATAAGTAAAAAAAGCGCTTCTTCATCGTCAGAGAAGGAGTTGATTTCAAAATTCAAGATGTATTTCGCCACAAAACACAAATTAATAAAAACAAAATATGTACCCCACCAGCCTTAATGAATTATTTTTGGTCTTAGACAAGAATACTCTCAAGTAGATAAGAGTGCATGCATCCCTGCTTTTACTCATTAATTAACTAATTCTGGAATCAGACTGCAATCTAATATATTATTTAAACGAGCAATTTCAAACACTTTGGTGGTGGGGATGAATGAGAGTGGGGACGCGTGCGAATGAAATGACTAGCATAGTAGGTATTACGGCGGTTCAGATGGTAGTTACGCCCCCCTTGTCCCAAAGATGTCTCAAGGGGGCCTGCCTATCTCAAAGGGGCCCCCTCAGGCCTCCCTGTCTCAAGATTTCAAGTCAGTTGAATTTGACTCATACATAATTCCTATTTTAGAACTGAACAAATTTCGACTTCTAAATGCCGCCTCAAAAATAGGTATCAAACTTTTAACCAGTAACAGAATTTCACAAGAGCAACAACTTTTCTCAATACACTTTTGTCACAAACTCTTTGGTTGTAGAGTTAAAAATGTTTCAAAATGTAGCATAAACATTGCCGTACGTCATTGCCACCACCGGCTCGTTTATCGCACGGACAAAAAAAAAGATAAACCTCCACGTAAACATTGCAAAAACAGTTAACCGTAGCATAGTCACAAGCGAAAGGTAAATCACCGTAACGGGAGGTAATTTATTAATGTGATCAAATTAAAATATGGAAATGGAATTTAACAAATTATTTGTGGAAATTTAACAAAAACAAACGCAAATTTCAATTTTAAAACACTTGTTTAAAAAGATCGAATTTTTAGAAGCGACAAAATATTATAAATAAACACACTATTATTGTCCAATGAAAATTTTAAGGACTTTATTTAACTTGTGTTTTTGTCAACCAATGCGATGTTTCAATTTCAAAATAAATAACTACTCCACCATTTTAGCAATTTTTCGAGAAGCTTTATTGCAGTGCCATTTTTGTACCTATTTTTTTACAAGTTAAATTGTCAAGCCGAATAGAACTCTACGTCTAAATATTGCTGCCAATTTTTCCTCTTCAGATTGATTCGTTTCTGTTGCATGAGAAATGTGCAAGCAATCGTCATTATTTTCGTCGCAAGAGAAACTCGTATCTGCAACACAAAAATTATTGTCGGGAATATTTTCACCTCTCGTCCTATTGTTATTGATATTGTTTTTTCAATATTTATAAATAATGTTTCTGACCCGAATGATCTCTCAAATGTTGTTTCTGACCCTAATGATCTCTAAAATGTTGTACACTTTTTACAAATAATATGTTCGGCGACTTGGAAGCTGGAGATTGGGAAAACGTTGGTTGTAAATCCTTCGAGCAGCCGAAGCATTTTTAAGCACAATGTGCGTTTTTTCAATGTTTGTAAGGGCTGGCATTTAACTCGTTTATTCACTCACTCACAGAATATACAATGGTACCTAACTAAATCAATGTAAAAATATCAACCTTTAGAAAATAAATTTTATTAAATGTCACAAAAAAAAATCGGAACATCTTTTCTTATCATTCGAGGTGAACACACAATTACACACAAAAAGAAACATTTCTTAAATGTCAATTGAGATTTTTATTCACAAAATAAGTTGTTTATATCATATTATGGTCCACAGAATTGTTCATCACGGACATCTATGAATATCGTTTGTTTGAAAATGTAGAACATATTATTAATTCATTCCAAATGCTACCTGTGTCATTTTTCAATTAATGTTGATGTAACCTAAAAAATCTGACTAACTTGCACTCGTGTGATGGTAGGTGATATACGTTTTTTAAACATTTGATTTCCATATTATTTGTTTTTGATGAAGAATTTTAATAAGAATTCTTTTATAAAAGTCGGTGATCTTGAAAGCGTGATTAAAATATTATCTCAAAATCAATTTTTTTTACTTTGCGTTCATAGTGAGGCTATTACGCTTTTGCGTGCCGTAATAGACAAAAGCGGTGTTATAATAATAAATTATACTGAAAATAGTTTTTAATATTGGCAATCCTACCCTACTTCGCTGTTAAGTCCCTACCTACAGCTGTCAATGTCAATTGGCATTACTACTGTTGACACTTATTTGGGGAGTGGCTTTCCGTGCAATTAGAGCACGGGATTTTGTTGGTATTGTATTCTGTCTGGGGGTGGTCAAGCTGGTAATACTTGGCGCATTGGAGTGGGACGGGGGCTGGCGCTTTGGATGGCTCGCACTGATGGCGCTTGCCGAAGATCGTGAGTCAGGAGATGGTTAAGGGTGTTTGTCTCTCAGGTGATGACGCGGATAAGGTGGGTCCACTCATTTGTGCGGCGGGATATGATTCTCCACATTTTGTGGATGGGGAGATTGTGATTTTTCAGGTCCAGAAGGATATCGCGTTCCTTGGTATCAAGGTCCACACCGCGGATCACAAAGGAAAAGAACTGGCCTGTGCGAGTTGTTTGTGGTTTGGGGGCGTTTGTTATGGAGGTTATTGTGAGGTTAGGGGCTTCAGTCATGGCTGAGAGACGTTTTGGAGGTCGTTTGGGATGGGTTAAAATTGACTACCATGTTT
Organism: Diaperis boleti; assembly: GCA_963583935.1. NCBI lineage: Eukaryota > Metazoa > Arthropoda > Insecta > Coleoptera > Tenebrionidae > Diaperis > Diaperis boleti. The sequence goes on along the minus strand of OY757242.1, from coordinate 31,187,262 downwards.
TTGATAATCATGTCAAAAGGATATATAAAGTGAGAACCGTGTATAATGACTTTTGTGTGAGGATGCCGTCAGGAAGGTTTTTAGTAGTACATGTAGCAGTACGTCGTGGCGTTGCAGCTAAAAATACGCTAGTAAATGTTTTCGGAGATTGTGGAGATTTTGTTCTCCTTCCGCCAATTTTCAAATTGGACGTATGTTTTTAATACACCTTGCGTGGCTTTGGAGGTAGCAAATTGCCCATCGTATTTTCGCAACAGCCCGTATTTTTGGGGGCGTACATTGAAGAACTCACTCACTCATTTTTGGAAGGATTAAAATACGAGTATTGACGTTTCAAATTAATTGTTCTTCATAGCCGTCTCTAATGCACCTCGCAAGCGTGGCTAACCGCCGTGAAACTTCCTAGATTGTGAAGTGGTAAAGTAGAGAAAGTACTGTATGATAACTCGTTTATAAGGCATTTTGTCGCACTTACTGATTTAAACCCGTGCGTCCGACAAAATGCTTCTTATAAAACTCTTATTACAATACTATTAATATAATCGTAGCCAAGTATGTAATACTAGTCAATATTTTGAGCTCATTACATGGTATTGTTCTGTTCGATGATCATATGCAGGTCCCTCTATGGAACGAAAAGGATTTGGTGAAAATAATGCAACTAAGCGTGGTTGTATAATTTTATTTACATATTGCAAGTGAATGCGTATAAATATGTATTTTTCAAACGAGAACATGCAGTGCAGTCGTTAAACATGGAATATTGGATTTACCGTACTCATATTCTATCCAAAACTGTTATAAATAAATGAGTGATCAATGCGAATACCGTATTTGTATCAATATAATACATTCTAATAAATAATGTGTATATGATATACACACTATGTATTAGATATTTATTTTACAAGTGAGTTAAGCAAGCACGATGGAAATATTGACGTGACGTCTTACAATAATTACTTTACCCCTGCACCGTATGAACACCTGCATCGATGGATCTGCATGGATCAAGACCGACAGGTGTGTTTCAGACGCAAAACCAGTTTCGTATTCAGATGTTTTTCAGTTCTGAGACCATCACAAATTAACTGGTCTACTTTAGTGAAAGCGTGCCATTGGTTTTTTGCGGTCTTTAAAAAGGAAACAAAACATTATAGCCTCAGGCGCGCCTTAGAGATCTTACTCCTGCTATACTTTAAATACCATAATATAGGTCAAACCTTCGCATTTAGGCCTCATGCAAGTGATTCTCTTTCTATAAGACATTTTCAAATACAGAGTTTTAACCAATACTTCAAAAATCCATTTGCAGTAACAATTAGTGGCAAATAAAAAAATAAAGGGTGTTGTATCGTTGCTAAGGTTGGTTGTCAGCGTTGTTAGTTTAAATAATTCGCAAAATTTGAAAAAGTGGTGGTTTTTGCATTGGGTATAGGTGATGTTTTTTACCAGAAGATGTAAAATCGACTAGTGAGTTGTACTTTACTTATTTAAAAGTATTTTAGTAATGGCACTTAGGCAATAGTAAATATTGGATAATAGTTATTTTTTGTATAAGTATCTTATGAAGCATTTTATTTACGCAAAAATGTTAAGTGGATAAAATGCAAGAAAGGCACGAACACAACGTTTCATCCACAATGGACACATTTATGAGGTACCAGTTATTCGAATTCAGCCGAAACCTTCACAAGCTCTGGCTAGTAGGGGGCTACTAGTTAAGTCCGAGGTCTAAACCCTCGTCGTGCTGAACGACGCGGACCAGCTCATGACACATACCGTAAATCTCCTGACCTGACCTGAACAAAGGCCTCTCACACATGTTGAGTGTAGTGCAGGCGGGGGCACGGGGGCTTGGCTTCAGTGTCTGGCCGCGTGGATGAGGCTTCCTCAATCTTATTAATTTCTATCGGCCGCACCGAAAAGATGCATGGCCGAGGGGTAGCTCGTAGAACAGTAACGAAATGTCATGGCAGCTTAGACTGCAAAACACACGTTTCTTATCCTGTTACTGGATGAGCACTCCTGGACACAAAATCCAGGAGGAACTGCCGAATCTGAACTAATCTGAACCTCTCCAGGGTGACATTCGGAGGCTTGGGGAGAAGCAGGCAGCCATCTGGAGGGATGGAGGTTGAGGAAGGGAGGACTGCGATGGATACTCCTGGTTCCCAACCCAAACCCCACGAAGAAGAATGAGGGGCCAACTCGGAATACGAGTCGGAAACTTTGTCCTCCAAAGGTGGCAGAAATAAATCGCGGGCATCTTCAAGGCCCTAGAGGTATCTATGTATCTTTGGCCTGCAAAGATACATAACCAAAACGATATCGACATCATGCTGATACAGGAACCGTGGCTTTACAGGGACCAGATCAGCTGACTGGGAAACAACTGGGAACTTCTAAGTAATAAGCTAGAAGTAGTTAACCGGGGTAACAAACCTACGTTTGTAACAGCATAGAAACAAGAAGTTATCGATATAACGATACACCTTTCGACCTCTTTCGTCTCAATATGCTATGAATCTCTGATAAGATTTGAAATTGAATCTCCGCCGGAAGCGGTCGAAAAGTAAAGAGACCCAAGAGCCTGCGACTGAGATCTAGTTCAGGGGTTGGAAGAATGTCCCTCAAACTCCGGCTGGAGTTAAACTAATGAATGAGAAAAATTAGCCACCCAGATAGAGAAAGGCCAAACGGAAGATCACGTGGTGGAACCGTGAACCTTCCACGATGAGAATGGAAATACCAAAATTGTTTAGCAGTGCCAAAAGGACTGGGAGATGGGAAGAATAGAAGACTTCCCGTCTAAACTATGGTTATGTCGTGAGGGAGGCGAAGAACACCTCATGATGAAGAATACACTGCGAGGAGATCAAATGAACTTTGTTAGACTCCAGAAAGCCTTGCTGAGGAACAATTGGGGTAAGATCGGAACTCTGCAAAGACCTCATGGTGGAAACACCGAATCCAGTGAGGACTTTCTAGAACTCCTTCTAGAGATACTTTCCGGGGAGTATCCTCAACGAACTAACAACAACTAACACTCCAAACTTAATCATACCGATTAATCGCGCGTCCAGGGAGGACTGGGAGACCTGGGATAGACCTATAGCCTACTTGTGGGATCGCACATGAGACTACAAAAAGGTGATTCCGGGTTACATCAACAGTGAACACCACGCCGATTGGACGGATGTTCTTAGACAGAGACAGTCGCGGATGATCATGGACGGCCCGTCGGAATAGCGGGCAGAGAATATCCTCCGATTGAGCAGAAGACAACTGAGAAACGCAGTTGGACTCTTCACTGGACACGTCTTATGAAATATTTCACCTCAATCGGGATGAAGCAAGATCCTTTGGACAGTTCGGGATGGCATTTGCTGAACCGAACAACGTAAAAGGTATGCTCATAGAGCTTGTGTTGAAGTTTATTGACAGCACAGGTCTTATGGAGTAAAGCAGTTAAGTGGGGCACAATAAGCTTAAGTTTCAGTGCGGCGGGGTTAAAAAAAGCCAGATGTTAAAGCTCCATGTTCTCAGTTTACGAAACATAGATGAAATTGTTCCTAAACGTGGGAAAATTATGTTTGTAGTCGAACGTAAGGTCGACGTAAAATTGAGACCAGCCTTACGTTTGACGGTAATAAAAACCTAAACGTAATTTTCACTAATTGTAAGATCGTTCTTTCGTTACTTCAGTTTTACGAATTACGTATGATTTAGACTTGCATGTGGAATTACGTCCATTTTAAATAGACATTTCCTAATGGCGTCTAAACTGTTACAGCGAGAAAAGACTACTAATCCATGATCAATGAAATGAAACTAATACTCAACCACCGATTTAGATCTAGGAGATTTGAATGGAAACGCGTTTGAAGCGAATACGTTTTTTACTCATAATACCAACATTATGTGCTTTTTGATTTATTTCAAGAACTGACTCTGACGCATATCAAGCACTTACCTAAATGTGTATATTTAAATTTATATCTATAACTTCGGTTCTCATCAAAAGTTAAAAATAAGTTATTTTGATGTTGTTATTTTGCATGCCGTCTAAAATTATTCTGGCTTCAAAATTTATAAACACATGGTTGTGAATGCAACGGGCAAAAGAAGTGCTTCTGAGCAAAAAATAGATTTTCGACAAACATAACAGGTGAATAACTTTTGGCATCTTTATAAGTTAGAATACTGTAAATAGACGGCGCGTCGCTAATAATAATAGTTAATAATCGCAACACATGAATTTTAGTATAATTACATTTCATATTTTATTTAAATTTCTTATTAGGATTAGAAGTGTAAAAGATGTATTTAAATAATGCTATTACAACAAAATTCGTGATCGTAGGAGCCTCTGAATTCGATTCGATTCGATTGAATTCGAGTCGATTCTTGATCGATACGATTGTGTAAAACATCATGGAGTTGTCAAATCTGATTTGAAATAAAAATCTATTCTTTTACAAAAGTTCACTTGAGTGGGACCCGTACAATCTTATTTTCACAATGCAACAAAAGTAAACGGGATTTGGAAACATTCAATTCCGCATATCTGGGAAGAATTTCGAGATGAATGTCGTGATATTGTTATAAGCTACAGTAATTTCTGCAACGTTCTAAATCGATGCTACTGGAAGTGTTAACTGAAAAGAAGGTAGTGATAGATATCGGGATGTTCGAATACATGAAACGGTTGAAAGAGTGAGACAAGTTATGGAAGAAGCCCCAAAGACCTGCAGGATGACAAACTAACCATGGGTTATTTCAAGCAGAATGAATCTACCGTGCACACAACAAGAGCTTCCATCAAACTTATTAAGAGAATTTTTTGATAACCGAATTATTAGCATAATATTAAAGCATTGCCCCTAAAACCAGGCAACCATAATCACTCCATGACCCCAAAGTCTATCTGGAGGCCTACACTTCGATCCTAACCTGTGGAACAGAAGCGCTAGTAAGTCCCAATATTTCAAGTGCAGTTATTATAATGACTCTTGGAAAGCCAGGAGGACTTCAGTATTGTGACAGAGTACTGAAGGGAAATGTTACAGATATAAAGGTCAAGCAGTCCACATTAGAGAGTTTAAGAAAGAAGAAGAAGCCATGTCTAAATTCATGTCTGTGAGTCAGGCTTCACAGCAACTGCTGGAGATACTGAAGAACAAGTTACAGGATGATTTAGGTAGATGTCAAAATGGTGTAAAAATTACTCTTATTGGATTTGTAGTGACTGAAAAGACTCTTTGCATTGGGCTTACTAGAGTAGGATCTGAAACTCGGAAGGTTCTGGCTTGCAGCCTCCAAGATATGTCCCAGGTGAATTTGGGGGGGACCCTTACATTTTCTCATTATTGCAGGAGAGTAGAGTATCTTGAGCATTGTAAGGGGGGAATAAATCAGAATTAGTCACTTGTTATTTCAACATTATGCAGTTATAACGTCATAACTTTCTTCTCTAAAGCCTCATTTTCAATGAAGAAACATTGAGCAACTTTTGTATTTCTGTTGATTGTTTCCAAATCTTCCTCATTGTTTCGGAAATAAATGTTGATTGTTCCCAATTCTAGCGGTACCATGAAAGGGAAAATCGACACGCGATAATAACACGTCTTCCTCCTCCATGTTGCTGCAACTTTGCACATCAGTGGAAACACTGAGTTGCGCTTTCTCAAGCTACAACTATAGGCGACTTTCAGTTGCTCAGATGGAAACACAAAGTTTATGTATGTTGCTAATTCCTCTGTGAGGTTGCCAAACATTTCCTACACACGCGACAAAGGAAAACACAAAGTTCATCAATGTTTCTTCAGTGGAAACGGCGCTTGAAAGGGACAACAGTTTTGACGCAGAAATTCAAATTTTTGACAGTCAGAGAAAATAGGTTAAAAGTTTGGCAATTAATGTAAACAGTAAAGTAAAAGAACCGATGTACGTTTAGCCAACTGCGGTCACGAATTTTGTTGCTCACTCGTTATATTACATACCGAGTAAGGAAGTGCTTTATTACAGCCAAGCGAATTGTTATTATTTTAACCGAGACGCTGGAATCAAGCCTTTCTTCGAGGTTTGTATACTATTTTATTCACATTCGTCCATTTTTTAGAAAAAAAATATGATTCTTTCACATATTTGTAATTTTTGTTTTTTGAAAGTTTATAGCAACCAAGTGGACTATGAAAACAAAACATAAATTATAATAATTTTTACCGGGTAAATAATTTTTTTGCTAGCCGGGGAAAAAATTCCCGGCTAGTTGGAATAAACGCTTACTTCCTAAGCTATGAATGTGAATAAAATAATTTTTAATGTTTGGATTAAAAAATCAATGAACGTCACTGGATTTATTTTTGTTGAATGGTTTATTCACAAAACTCCTACCTGAAAAATCTTATGGAAACGTTCTTCACACAGGATAGTTTTTCGCCGGCTTTATCAAAAAGGTTTTACATGGGCTCTTCAGTATTATGCTATTATTCGTCAATATTATATAATATTATTATGCTATTAATCATTCCTAATTGAAGATGGGTGACTCTTCGAATTTATAACGTACGGATATGGTGCCCCTTTATGGAAAACCGGCGGCAATGTACGTCTTGCTCGGGATTTGTGGATAGAACGATTTATAGGCCGTCGAGTTCCAAGTGCATCTACATTTGTGTCCCCCGTTCAGCATCTGGAAATCACAGAAAATTCTTGGTGGAAAAACATAAGTGTTTTAAAAACAAGCAAAAGTTACAAATTATTTGCCAACGCATGTAATTTACAACGTTTGGGGTAGTAGTGTCTTTAAAATATTTTCTTATCTTAGGGATCACAGTACTTTTCGACAACAAACACAAAACTGGTCGTGATCGTACCGCTCGAGTACAAATCTTACAATAAGTGGAAACACGCCCCGAAATAAGCACCTCAAATTGGAGTTTCGCAGTTCATCACACTTTAAAAGAACAAGGATTACATCTGTTCCATGTACAAAAAATGCATGCATTACTTCCTCAAAATCTCGGCCGTCGTGTAAATTATTGTTGTTGTTAACAAAATGTGCAGAAATACTCAATTTTTTAAATCTGGTGTTGCTTACGGACGAAGCGGGATTTATTAGATTTTTTAGAAATCATTAACCTTAGTGGTAAGTAAACAAACAAATTTCAACGTTTTTTTGTGGACGGTGTTTTTGTGCAAGTTATTGTGAACTGTTTTTATATGATTGATACAAAACAACAAAATAAAAAATTGCATTTGATCTTAGGATGTCACAGCTTAATAAATATGTAAAGGTATTTCAATTTCGCCCTGTATAAATTGACAAGTAAATTATTACTTATTTACTTACTAGACACACCACTTAGAAATCCGATTACCTATACCTCAATTAACCATAACCAGGCGGTCGCAGCTTTAATTAAAATGGTTGCGAATAAACAACCGCTTTATTGGAAACAATATAAAATTCGGAATTTTATAATTATTATTATTGATAGCGTATTTTATGCATGGTTATACAATTCAGTAAGTTGTTGATTTTCATTGTAAAAGGATTGCTGTTTCAATACGAGACAAGTTAATAGTATATTGAAACACTAGTTTGGTAAAACTTATATTAAGACACGAGTTCAGGTTTGCAGCACGACTGCCGTAGGCAGGAGTACCTGTAAAGAACGAGTGCTCTTAAGTTTTACAAAACGAGTTTTTCATGTTATTTTTTATAATTTGCATATTATTTTAATTTTTTTCCAAATAAAATCAATTTTGGTAATTTAGGGAATTTTGTTAAATTTTGATTTTTTTGTACCTAACGTATACTTGACATGACTTGACATGGAACCATAATCTCAAAATCACACTGAGATTTCGTTCTGTGCAGGGTTCAGTGTGTGTTACCAATGGAAAAAGAAATTCTAGATTTTGGGTGCGTTAATGGCTTATTAACGCACTCAAAATGGATGCGTTAATGGCATTGTTACAACAGCAAATTAGAAAAAAGCCATTAAAGGTTATCAAATTGTGTATACGCAACTCGACTTTTGAAAAATTGACCTCTTGACGACGTAGTGGTATTGAGACTTATGTTGTCCAGGTCTGTCTGCAGCCACGAGTTTTGAGCAAAACAAACTTGTTTGTATGCATTTGCTGTTTAGGTTAGAAATCTAGTGAAAACATTGAAACCCAAAAATCACTAGAAATACATCATAATTGAAGTCTATCTTAATTTTTAAAGTTATAACTATTTTCGTAAAGTGGCATTTTTTGTTTTACGTGGAAAATGCACAGGCGACTAGATGCAAATCATTTTGAAATACCTTGTATTTTTAGCATAATTTCGGTGATTTCTGTTTCTACTCGACTGCATCATTAATAAATGTTGCGTTTCCGATCTCCAAGGATTGAATTTCACCTGTCCTAACATTTTCTATATCGGTGTTCCTTATTTTCTATTTCGGAAACACAGAAGCAATGAACACGATAAGCATTTTCTCATGAGGTTCCATGAGGAAGTTGTTCTAGATTAGGTCAACAAATACGACCCTCTTCATATGGAATAAAATTTGGTGTTTGATAAAACTCCACCATCAACCCTTCCATTGGCTCCCGCCTCTACCACTAGGAATTCATAATTGGCATTTGCTATATGTGGTATTGCTAACAGAACAGTGCTATACGTTTTTCGTTGTTAAAATAATATGAGGTTGAGGTATGTGGTTTTCGTAAATTAATATGCTTTCCATCTATAGCCCCAACGCAGTGGGGATGGTTCTACTTTTTTTTTCAAAAGCATCAGATATTTTCCTCCATTCTTCTTCACTTTGTGGTAACTAGAAAAAAGAAAAATAATATTACAATTAAATTATTTAAAAATCATAACACTGAATATATAAATACAAATATAACATAACGCTGCACATTTCTACATACAATCATCTCACATACCTTGACCAGCACATAAATTATTGCTTAACAGGTTTCCATAACAATTTTTCGTTTGAGGTGAAATAGCTGTCAAAAACTTCAAGTCCTCGAAGGACTGACTGAAAATCTCAATGTAGTGGACAGGCGTTCATCAACCGATATTGCATCCCTCATTTTTGTGTCTTCTTTCTTAATTGCAGAAGTAATCATCTCCAGAAGCTCCTGACATATAGAATCGTTCATACTCATTTTGAGCTCTGCTGACAAATTTGTTGTGAGAAGAATTTTATAGTTTTTGGAACCAGTCCTTTGCCCATACCTTTTTTTCTGTTTTGTTTTTTATTCGTACACGCAGAAATTATTACTAAAGATAGAGCGATTTCATCAAGTTCAGACATAATTATAGATATAATCGAATTAACGCCGACTAAATTAATAATAATTAGCCACCCACGTATTAATCACACTAAATTTAATAAGTTTAATTAATTAATCACTGTCGCACTTGTCGCAGTCAATGGTGAAAATGATGTCGGTCAACTGTGTTTTTCAACTTGTTTTCGTGTTGAGCAATCAAGTTGATCAACTCGATTAGACAAGTTGAGGTGAGTATGGGGGGCTATTATAGGCTGCAGGAGTCGAGGATCTTCATGGAGAAGTTTGAAGTGATTTGCATTCACACACGGTTGCGGGCTTCGACTTGATTGCCACATTTAGGTTATCGGTCTGGAAAACCGCAAAAAACCAGTGCCAAGATCGTCGTGAATGCTCGACATACCTGTTCAACGTAAATTTCTTTCGCGCTCTGGCTCTGGAGGGGTTCGGCTCTTGGAGGCGTCGTTTCCGGGTCCACGCCTGGTTGTCGGTCCTCTGACTGTCTCCAAGGTTTTGTCCATCCTGCAACTCCTGCAACAGTGAGGCGAACAGTACGAGAGAAGAGTGAAGTAAAACATAAAAAAATAGTGTTTTAATGGAAAATGGATGGATAGATGGATAGAGCAAGAAAGAGAGTTTCCCTTTGAGTTTCTTTTCCTGTGATAACTGGGGCTTGTCTCAGGGGACATTTTAGTGAAAAGGCCAAGTGATGACCAGAACAATTGGTGCAGCTGGGGATGGTGCTGCGGCAGTCTGTCTGGCGGTGTTCCACGCCACATTTGGGACATTTAATTGACTTTGTGGGTCAACGTTCATGAGTATGGCCGACTGTCTGGCAGCCTGCACATGCAGCTGGATTTGGGGGCTAAAGTTTGGACGGTTCACAGCGTCGGATCTTATGAAAAGGTGAAAGAGCTTTGTAGGAACGTGTCCAACTTTTGTGATTCGCGGGGTACCAGGCTGAAGAGCGTGCTTGTCTGATTTGTTTTTCTGGAAGTGATTCTCCAGGCTTGTTCAACGGAGAGGTCGATTTCACTACAGGCTTCCAGAACATCCAGGACGTAACTCCCAATAATTATTTTGTGATTACTAGGAATATATTGAAAATTTACTAAAGGATTCTCATTGGCTAGTTTAATTTATGTATAGTTAAACAATTACGAAGTCCAAAGAAAAAGTAAAAGTGAATGAAGGAAACTAGTTCTGAACCGTTAGTGCGCATCTTCTGATACAACCTGTATAAACGTGTGTATACTTTTCTCATCAAAATTAATCTACGGTATATCTCCGAAACGAAACGTTTTAGGGGGAAAGACAAAGAACCTTTTTTGTGGAGAATTTTATGGTCTTTAATTCTTGTGGTTCCTATATAGTATATAATATCTATTTATTATTATCTATTGAAAAATCTCTTTATTGTTCTCGAGATAATTACATAAAGAAAAAAATACCCCATATCATCCCCTAAAAACAAATGCTCCATCGTACACTTGGGAGACTTTTCAGGATTATGTTAGGACATCAAAATAAAGGTCTCCTCAAAAATTCAGCTTTCCTTTGTAATTATATTTATATTTATACTGTTTCGTTATAAAATGCTAAAATGCTAAAATGACAACTAAATGCCGTTAAGGCTATTTTCAGTTAAGACTAGTGTATTAGAGACTGAAGCAAATGAGCGCTTAATAATTAAGAGAGCTGTACATACCATACGCCATATTATGGCATACGTAATGTACCACGAGATTAAAAACGTTTTTTGTGCCTGGAAGACTTGTTGAGGGCTTTGAAATCCTTGAGGGAACAAAAAAAAACTGTTTAATCCAGTGTTGTTTGGACTTTAAATTCAATTTGGAACTTTTTGCCCTACATTACTTTGTGAAGATGATGATAAAATCAATAATATGCCATTGACATAAAGTCGACATAGACCCACTATCTCAATAATATAATTGACACAATTTCTAAATACTCTCACTAGAACTATCTTTTGATTTTTTTTTTATATAGTGTTAAAATCTTTTACAACTCATCAGTAGTGTAGACATATCCATAAGATGGTACACATTTTGATACTACTTATTTACCCCGGGACCACGGCTCACATTGTGCGATCTATGTAGGCCACTCCTTACGTAAAGTCGTGTGTAAAGTAAAGCGTTCGCTTGATTTATTTAAATTATGTTGGTAGCAAAATTGAGAAGACTGACAAGTAATTTATTTGAAAGTTGCAGAGTCTGTACTAGAACACAGTAAAACGGTTTCCTTATTACCTGTTACAAACATGTGTTACGGGTGGGATGGCGGCAGTTTACAGTAACGGCTACTCGCCCACGCCGTTTATACAAGTGTCCCTGAAGGTGGACGCGCGAGATTCGAACTGTTCTCACACTTCCCTTCGCTATCGCACACACACGAGAAACCGTAGGAACACTCTGTGAGGCGGCACTAATGTTTACAAGGCTGGTGGCGTGGTCCTGGGATCTGCTAAAGACGTCGTCTATCATCTCGGTTGAACGAACGGGTAACACACTCAAAGATCTGATAGTATCCTTCACAAAGTGGTACCTGATATCGATGCTTCTGGCGTGGGATGTCGTATCATCATATCAAACCGGGTACTGATTCGCGCAACTGACGCGAAGGTTTCGTTGAAGTGTATACCGGGTTGAATCATTGAGCCACGAGTCGGGTCTTCCGCTTCTCAAGCGTTCTATCGGCAGCAGTTTGTTTATCAGCACGATGCGACTACCAATTATTTGATGGTCATAGCGTGCCGCCACTCGTTTGCGTCCGGAGAGTTCATTGCCACCCTGATGCGTTTTTCGACTGCGCAAGCTTCTTGACAAGTCTCGATGTTCCTTGCTCGATCTGCCCTGTATCTGTAGAATTTAGGAGATCTTCCTTGGCCCCACCTCTTAAAATTTTTGCTTTGCATCCTCTCCTTGGCGTTTTTGTTCAACCTTTCCTTGGTCTACGTCGTCATCCTCAAATTCGTCTACAGTGGGAGTGATGTCAACATCTACACACCTAGGTGATGAACGTTCTCCGTTCTCTAAAGCGAAGTATTCCTCGTCAAACTTATCCTTCCTTTGACTCATTTCAACGGGAAATTTAACTTCTCGCGTAATAACTATTTTTCTCTCTTCAGGTAACCAAACCACACCAGGAGGCCCTTGGAGATCTCAGAATATCTGACAAATATTTTCTCTTTAGATCTGGGATCAAATTTGCGTGTTCTTTTTTTGTTCTAGGCAATAGACACGGGTACCGAACATCTTAAAGTAATTTACGATTGGCTTCTTTCCAGCCCATACTTCAAACCGAGTCATTTAGAATTTTGGTTAGGCATCGATTTTTTATATAGTTTGCACTGTTTAAAGTCTCAGTGATCCGCTTATCATCGGCGACGCCTGTTGCCCAAATGTTGTATAGTCCGTCAATTTTGTCAGCAACCAGTTGGACTTTTCCGTCATTGGTAATGACGAAGGTATTTTCCTTGGTAAGTACAACTTCCATGTCGTTGTCCGCGCCGATGAAATTGACAGTAATACAAAGTTGTACCAATAGAGGTAAAATGGCCACGAGAGGGACTTGCATCGCGACTTAATGGAAACTGTAATAACAAGACATGAAACTCAAATAACTGCCAACCGTTGTCAAAATTGTCAAAATAACGTAAATAAAACAAGAACTTCAATAAAATGATCGGCTCTTTGATAAAATTTAATAAAACCTTCTATATTCCTCCTGGGTGCTCTTTTCCTTTTAGACTGCCGTTCATCAGATGACAGCAAAAATAAATAAATAAAACTAGCAACAGAGAATGTTTAATAAAGATGAGGTAAGATTTGCATTATTATTCTAAATAACAGCTGGTTTTGAAAAAAAGAAATCACTCTTTTAATTTTGGGATTGGAATTAATTTGTTCCACGCTCTCCTAATTTTTCTTTCTGTAACACTACTACAGTTTCCTCTAATGCGCGAGGTAGTGACATCTAGCGATATTCTGTCTGTTTTCCAAACGCAAGGTTTTGAGCGATTGGCACGACTTGAAATTCCTGTCATCGGCGCGGACAACATTCCATGTTATGTTTTGTAACATTCGTAAATAACAGCAAGTTGTTAAGTGTTATGTGTTATGAGTGCGATGGCGACAGATTACACTAACGGCTGCTCGCCCACGCCGCCTATACAAGTGTTTCTGTACGCGGACGTGAGAGATTGAAATTGTTCTCGCATTACCATTTTGACAGTGAAAGTCATAAAAAATCAGGACGAAGCCATTAATTTGTTTTCTTTCACGCGATAGAATGTGACAGTGCCTACGATGAGTGTGCGGACTCTCCAGTGGCGTGGCTAGCAGTTGAGCCACGGTCATTTTCCCGAAAATGTTCACAACAAATCAAAGCATTTTTAGGTACCAGCCCTACATCAACACTAACATTTAAAGCAAATAAATAAATCTGTCTCGTCACTGGAAAATCTGTAACAGATTTTAATAACTCTGTTATTGCAATCCACACCGAAATTTGTACGCCCCAAGTAGGGGTTCAAATAATCCAGTTTTTTACACACCTAACACTGTCTAACCATGTTTACACCAATGTCCTTATGGCTTCCAATCTTTAAAATTCAATTCACCAAAAAATGATTACAATAACAATGGCAGAAATACTCTTTTTCCACAACCACACGTGCTGCTGCAGTGTTGCCAAGCCTATGCATAACCGGGGCATCAGCGTTCCGTACAATAGCACTGTACTGGTACTTTTCGCAAGACATGGCAATTACAAAAGACATTTATTATTATTCCTCCTTGGCAAAAACACAAAAGATTTGAACATCCAGAAATATAAAGCATTTCTTGAAAGATGTTATCACCTACTTAAATACATACCGGGTGTCCCAGAGGTGTGTGGACCATAAATTACGCCCTTATTTTGAATGATATCAAAACGGGGTTTTTGGGGGACGATAGCCACACGATACCTTTACAGTTTAAAATTATTAGAAATCATATACAAAGTGTCCTAGTATAAATAATATACCAAAATTGTATTTTTTTAAATAGAATGTCCTGTATATTAGTTGGTGAATTGAAATAGCAGTTAATGCTGAGCAAAATGATATAAGGCACTACAGGTTTATTATGGTTGGTTCTTCAGTTATGAAGAGTTTTATATCAAAATTAGTGCTTTTTAAAAAAATTGCAGAGACCATTTCAACAGAGATAACTGAATACTTTTCTGTCAATAATTTTTTATAGACCCAAACTTTAATACATACTGATTGCAAGTCATCTTAATTGATATTTCTATACAGGGTGTACGATTTCGCAAAATGTATAATAACTTTTTTTTTTTCAAATAGAATACATTATACCACCAAATAGCATTTTTAATAAGCTTTCTGTCAATATATAGTTTGCCTCGGCAAATGTTAGTACTATATATAAAGATTTTTACAAAAAACGTAGAAAACTTTCCCAAATTGTTGAAATCGTGTATTAAGATCAGATCGCCTTGGACTTGTTGCCATGGAGATATCATTTTAGACTGGTTACCACGGAGCCGTTTGTTCTTGTTTACAGTAAGTTATCCTGAAACAAATAGTTTCACTTTTGTGATTTTTTTACAAAATAAATTTTACGAAAGAAGTAATGATGAATATGGTACAATGCGTTAGGAGAAGCCGAAAGAAATTCCTCTTTGTCCAGAAAAATTTACTTTTTTTTATTAATTTTGACATAAAATATTCTTCATAACTCAAGAACCATCCATAATAAACCTGTAGTACCTTACATCATTTTGCTCAGCATTAACTGCTATTTCAATTCACCAACTAATATACAGCGCATTCCATTTAAAAAAACATAACTTTGGTATATTACTAATACTAGGACACTCTGTATATGATTTCTAATAATTTTAATTGTGAAGGTATCGTGTGGCTATCGTCCCTAGAAAACCCCGTTTTGATATCTTTCGAAATAAGGGCGTAATTGATGGTCCACACACCTCTGGGACATCAAATAATAATCAATAATTATTCTAATGTGGATACTGTAGCCAGAGTACAAACATCAACAGAACCAATCCTATTGACCATTCTCTTATGTTTAAAAATTCTTATTTTCAATAATTATATTTTATTTTTGTAAGATTGTTGCTGCAGACCCAGAAAGAAGAGGTGAAACTGAAGCTGAAATTAATTCTGACGGTTTAGATTAACAGTTCATATGTAATTATTTCTTTAACTTATCGAGCAGTCTTATCAGTTATTGCCTAAAATTCTTAACCAACTTTTAGTAGGAACCGTACAATTTTTTTTAGTAAAATAGTGGGTACACAGTATTTTATGTGTTGGATTCCATATACAAGATTTATGTTTTTTTTTTTTTTGTTAAAGAGTAATATTGTTAAACATAATTATATTACACATATCGAGGAGAAATAGCTTGGCAAGTGTTACGGAAAATTAATAATTTGATGGTTTCAGCTAGCAGAAACGCCAAACAGAAACTGTGTCAACCACGCGTTAACACGAGCTTCATCCTACACTGTCATGATTCTGCGATTCATCGCAAAGTTGATGACGTCGTAGTGACGTCAGGGTGGCTTCCCCTCTTTTGCTTCTTTAAGACAAAAATAATAACAGACAACAGAATCGTTTCGTCACAAGAATTCCTTATGACGAATTCTAAAATTCGTTGCCAGTGGCGACAAGCATAGGTGGTGTATTATTAATTTGTATGGTGTAACATCATTCTCGATTTTCTTGTATTATTCAATCAAGGCGAAAAGTTAAGTGTACCTTTAGGTAAAATATTAAGGCAGCATAAAATCCATTCTCAGATTTCGTTACAGAGCAACTTTGAGTTTAATAATTTAGTTTCAGGGCCTGTTAAATGTTACCATAAGTTTATTCCGATATGTAATGACGGAAAATTGTATATCACGCAACAAGTAGGGTAAGAATTTTGTTACGAACGAGCGAAATAATTGTGAGCACGAGACGTTGTACGATAATTATTCGCGAGGTCCTTATTCTCGAGTTGGGTACTATACTTTTTCTTCGAAGACAAAAAATGTGATATGAATTCAATTTTATCACTTTATTATTTTATATCGTTAGATTAGTAAGTATTATAAAAGTTTATAGTAACATTATGGGGTTTAATGCTGCCAAAGCTTTGGTTTTACCTTTGGTTTTACTAAAACTCTGAGTATAATGCCACTATAGTCAACCACTACCGTACTTACCAATCACGTCCACGAAGACATGAGTGGTATGAATTCCGGGAATGCACCACGTACTATGGGAGTATAGTTGCCCGAAACGATATTGTGCACAGAAGCTATCTAGATGACCAGCGAAGTCGTAAACTTTGTTTTCATGCTTTAAAGCAGTTTGCCAAGGTAATTAAATCACTGAGTGATTTCCCGCTTGTGTGTAGAAGCAGGACCGGCTTTATTTTTTTTTGGTATTATTTTAACAGATATCATTGATTTAAACTTTTTATAGTTCATTTGTTGTGTATTGACCAGAAGGAGCTCCCCGTGATTCCGACCTTCACAGGGTTCCTTGCTGGTCAGGTCCTGTTCGTACATCATAGCCACTCCTCAAAATCATGAGGTCAGTAACCATGAGCAGACCCCAAGATGACCGCTTGAGGAATGATTTTTACATTGGATTTTCATTTGTTGTTATTATTATCATTATTATTATTCATTATGTGTTACCACTAGTTGGATAAATATAATAATTGAAATAACACTATCACGTCAATAAATACTCTAATGTGGACACCTAACACGCAAGAAAAACACTAAGATTCAATGAAAAATTTTAACGTTAAGACGCACAACTTTAAAAAACAATGTATCCACTTGTTTGGCCCGGTTGCAAATTAATTTACTACGCCTCTGCACCATATGAAAACCTGCATCGATGGATTTGCATGGATCAAGACCGACAGGTTTTTACAGATGCAAAACCAGTTTCGTATTCAGATGTTTTTCAGTTCTGAGGCCATCACAAATTAACTGGTCTACTTTATTGAAAGCGTGCCATCGGTTTTTTTGCGGTCTTTAAAAATAAAACAAAACAATACAGCCTCAGGCGCGCCTTAGAGATCTTACTCCTACTACACGTAATGCAGCAAACGGAGGAGGGCGAAAGGCGAGTTTCCACCGCCTTAAAACTGAATCTTTTCGGCTAAGAGAGAACTGGAAGATTACAGAAATACTGGTCCTCCAAGACTGGGGGTTTGGACTGGCCAGCACCCCATCTTCAGCAAAAAAACACATGGACAATGAATTTAGTTACCTGGAACATCCAATAACAAACAATACTACAGCAATTATATCTGCATTAAACCATAGTGTTTCAGATATAGAAATACTGACAGAAACGAAAAAGAAATTAAATGGAAATCAAGAATTAGCAAATTATACACACTGGTGTAAATAAGTCTAAGAGAGCAGCCACAGGAGTTTGAATATTAGTTAACAAAAAGCAAAAGACACATATAAAGAACTATAAATCTTCATACATATATAAAGAATTTTGACACTGACTACATGATTATTCCATCCAAGATACAAAAGTAGACACCCAAATGCTAAAGCAGGGCTATAAAAAATACGAAATTGTATTGTAAACTCAAGAGATATATCGTAAGGTGGAGTTTCGAGGTCCGTAAAAAAGTTGTTCAAAGGCAGCCGCACTCGTTTAGTCGCGTGTGAGCAGTTGGTGGACAGTGAGATATTCCATCTACTAATAATTCTACTAATAAAACTTTCGATTTATGCAGTGCTATTGAACGTTGTTTTATTAAGTCTTAATTTGGGCGACACTTAACTTAAATATGTAAAACAAAAAATCTAAGACGGGCCTGTCTCGCCTGCATGTGCTGGACAAGCAAAACCAGTTGTTTTGCGCCTCCTCTCGTGAGATAAAAGCCTTGAGAGAACTATAGGAGAGTTTGGAGAAGTGACAAACAACAATTCAGAGGAAATGTTGATTGAATATTAACCTGTTTGCATTGAAAATCATGAATGTTTTTTTTTACACAAAAAATGTACACATGGAAAAAACTGCGGGGTAAAATGAGGTGTTAATGATGGAATCGATCATTATACGGTACAAGTAAAATTATGCTCCCCATTTTATTCAAAACGGGAAAATCCTTCAGAATTAGAACAAACCCAACAGACAAAAATCGATGAAGAAATACTTGTTGCACCAAGATAATGTCAGAATTAAACAAATAACATATAAACGACGATTTGGACGAAGAATAATAGTAATTGTACACAAAGGTTGAGAAGACATTTTTCTAAGCCGAGCTATTTTATTTCCCAAGAAGCGAAGCCTCGCTAAGAAAAGTCTTCTCAACCGTGGTTTATATACTTTTTTTTCACTACTAGTACATTTGTTTAACTTTTCTTCAAATGATACTCATGATAATGCCAAAAGTGGGAACGAATTTGAGGCAATCTATTTTTTGAGACTGACATTTCTCAGTCACATACGGAAGACCTGGACAAAGATGTAATGTAATGTAGAAAAAGTTGCTTACAGTGGTGGGTCGTTTATGGTCTGGGGAGAGATAAATTTGGGGGGACGTACGGAGTTAACCCTTAACTACTAAACATACGTCTCACAGACGGCATGGTATGATATTAGTCCAGGTATAATCCCCCACATGCAATTGTGGCGCTCGACCATTTATGTAATTTAGCACCATCAAGTACTGAACACGTATTCCACGAATTTTAAGCCTGGGACAATTCATTTCTTGGTTATCTTGCCTCAAAATTGTTTAGCCGTCTCCCAGACGTACAGTTAGTGTTGGTGCACTGGTAATAATCGAATGCCGTCTGTCTACAGACTGCCCAAACTAGAGTGGAACAATTTGAAAATAGAAAAAAATGTTCATTTTGTTCATACCAAAAAACAGAAGACGGACTGCCTAGGTCTATTATGATTTCCAAAACACAATTTCTTTAGAATGCGCGAAAAAATATGTCCGGACTCTGCCTCATATCCCTAAAATTGTCATTTTTTTTGTTTTTCGATTTTTTAAGTAAATAAAAATTATATGTTTAAAATGTTAGGGTTTTTATTTTATTTTCAGTCTCCGAAGATGAAGATGTAAAATTTGAGATAATTTGCGAGCGGCGTCTATTTTTTGTTTTTATTTTAAACTTGCGTTAATATTCCAACTTTAAACAATTAATAGCGCTTTAAGAAAAGTACAATAAACACACAAAACTGCGCAGAACACAAAAATAATATATTTTCATATCAAAATGAGCATTTTTGTTTAGCCGTCTGGTGGACGTAGCATTAGTATTGATGTTCCATTTTTGGTACGTTAGTAGTTAAGGGTTAATGGTAGTCAATAAAGAATGTTTGCAGCAGGTATATCAACGACATTCTGCAAGAACATGTAGTGGCATTTGGCCCTTTCATAGGGGTCAATTTTTTGTTTATGCAGGATAATGCACGTCCGCATATTGAACGAATTGTAACTGAATACAGGTTGGAATTCGTCTTCTGAATTGGCCCCCACGGAGTGCAGACCTGAACCGCATTGAGCACTTATGGGACAACATGTCACGACGTCGTTAAAACTCTTGTTAAAGCTGTATTACCAGGGGCACGTTTCATAAAAAAACTTGTCACTTGTAATACAAGTCTGTAGTCAAGGAAGAGTTTCATTGATTGGTTGTTGCTTAGCAACGAATTGGTTTTACAAGTGACAAGTTTTGTATGAAACGGGCCCCAACCCGTATTTAATTTAAGATTTTAGCTATTTATTATACTAGTATCTTATAAGGCAAATAAGTCACGAAAGAAATGTTTAGCCACGAGAGCTTACTCGAGTGGCTAATTTTTCTTGAGTGACTTATTTGCTGTTAACTGTTCTGTAACAGTTCTTGAAGATTCATCAAAACAAAAAATTTTGACGTTCATTTGACGTCTAAAACTGTGGCTCATGAACTGGTTGCTATGACAAATTAGAAAACCGTTAAATTATTTTTTGATAAGTCACATGTGTCTTATAGACCTCATAATCCATTCAAAATCGTATTTAATCCAACACTTGTTTATTATGTAGTCATAATAACGCCGATTTTGAATGGTTCATTGATGCACTCGATTGCTTTTATATTATCTTCGAACGACTGAGGCTTGTAGTCACTCAAGAAGTTGAAAACCTGCGAAAAATAATTACAACGATCCGAAAAATATGAGCGATAGCTCATTCGATTCGGGATTTTATTCTGAGACAGAGGTTTTTTATTTGTTTGTTCCGCAAATAAAAATTACAGTTGTTATTAACAAAGAACTAAAAAAAATAAGGGGTTTAGTTTTTTGGCAATAACACAAAAACTATAACTGATAGCGAAAATCGGTAAAAAGATTCATTATTAATAATTTTAATATAACGCTGAAAATAAGGCCGTAGCCGTAACGGGAGCCTCTGAAGAGAGTACGTTACATAAAATATTTTTTTATAGTATTAAATATTCATTTAAAATTTCAATAAATTATTGTGTGTTCTTAACACTTGATGGAATGAGATACCGTTGGAAAAATCGATTTAACTTCATTTTTCAATAATAAGTTAATTAACAAAATTTTATGGGACCTCCGCTTTCACTGAAGACAACAAAAAACGTTTAAAAAATTGACCTACAAATTTTACACTTCTTGTAGCCTTTCTTATATATGTACTCAAGAACTTCATGTTCTAAAAGTTAATTATTTTGTTTATTTGTTTGAACTTGAAAAAAAAAATATATTTTATGCTATAGCTGTTCATTGGTCCAATAAAGGCGCTTAATAATGGCGGGTCTTTTTTTAAGTTATTTGTTCATAAACTGTTTATAAACAAATTGACTAGTTTAAATTTTTTAAAAAATCCCCATTTTGTTGTACCGAGGAAATAATGATTTAAAAAAAATATCTTGAAAACAATTTTTGATTGTTTGCAATCGTTTTTTTATATTTCTAATGTTTAAATAATTAATTAATAAATTTTTTGTTTTTCAAAAATCATTATTTGCATTTCTTAATGAAATACCAAAAAAAAAACATTTTTTTTTATTAAAAATTTAATTGTTTATTAACAATGTTATTTGTATTAAAATTTAAATATATCTATGTCGAACTCCACAAACTTTAATAACTGTAATTATAATTTTTTAATTTTTTATATTCTTTAAGGGCTGATGATGGCAGAAGTATTCTGCCGAAACATGTACCATTAGTAATCTTACAGTTATTAAAGTTTGTGGAGTTCGACATAGATATATTTAAATTTTAATTCAAATTTACTCCACTTGGATTTAAGAACATTCTTCTTGTTTAATGTTATTTGTTATAAACAAATTCAAAAACTTTTAAAAAGTCCAAAAACAACCATATATAACAAAGTGTGGAAAAAATCAAGTGGCCACTGTAAGTTTAGTGAAAAATGTCATAAAAAATACAAAAGGTAAATAACATTTTTAGTTTAATACCAAACTTGGCTAATAATATCTAATTATTGTTTTTGATTTATTGGACAAATATAGATTAATTATGTTTCAATATGGTGTTAACGCAAAAGGAACAAAAACACGGTAATTGTTGTGAACTTTATTTTAGTAATTTCTAATGATCCCAAAATGATTGGTCATTTCTTGGTGGATTTCTCTTTTTTCTCAGTGCTGTATTGGATCCAGAAATTCTGGCAAAAAGCAATTAAAATAAAAAATCTTCAAACACGGAAACATTTCTTCAGTCCAGAATTCTTCGTCGAAAAGAACCTAAAAATTGCAAACGCTGTTTATTTTACATGGTTTAGTGAAATAAGACTACCTTTTCATATAACATATAACATACTTCTCGTAAGTGTATTACTGAACAAAAAACTTAAGTCAAATTCTAGAAATTGAAAAATGAACTTTTTCATAGAGGCCTAAAATAAAAATCTCAAGTGTAATTCAGCTAGATAATTTAATGAATAAAATTAATTTTGTATTACTGTCATGGTAAAACATGATGGCAAAAGGTAAATAACATTTTTATAGTTCGACACTGTCAGAATTTTCAAATTTTCGCTTGTGTAAACACTTTCTGTCATACAATAATAAAATGTCAGATAAACGTTACACTATTTTTATGGATTTTAAGCTATTTAAAGACTTACCGGGGTTGTGTCGAACTATAGAACGTTGTATTACGCTCGTTCCTGTGTAAATTTGATGCTTTCCGGCACTCGGGGCTTAAAAAAGCACTCGTTTCACGTGTGCTTTTTTAAACCCGTAGTGCCGGAAAACGTCCAATTTACACAGAAACTAGTATAATAATATGCTATTAATTGTCCGAAAATAGAGAAAGAAAATAAATCACAATTATTGGTTTGAACTCTCTATACAGGGTGTTTCTTCAGATGATTCCTCGGGTATTTTTAAAATAAAAAGTTTATATAAACATTGGTTCGCAAGGCCTTCATTTTTGAGGTACAAAGTGTTAAAGATTTTATTCACAATCGGTTAGTAATATACTGCGTTCCAACTGCAAAGGAGGTTGGAAAGTGACGAACTCCCGACCTACAATTCCATTACTCACCTGATGTTGCCAGGCAACCCGAATTTAAATTATTATTAAAAGTATGATTAGTAATAAAGGTAATCACACAAATGTTACTGCAACCTAGCGGGAACTCGTGAGCAGTTGACAAATATAAAATTACAATTACAAATTACCCTTAATGTGATTTACTAATTTTTGTAATAGTACAAATTCCAAAAAAATCCTTTGACACTTTTCTGACAAATAATATCAATTTTATTGTTGCAGTGCTTACTAAGTGTAAATATTTGACTGAAATTAAACGTCGCAATAGTAGTTCATGTTAATGAGATTTTATCATTAAATTTCGAATACCTAATTGTGAAAAAAATAGTATACAAACTTCGGCAAAAGTACCATTCCTATGTTTCGCCGACCACCAAAATTTGTCGTACCGGGCTTTAAAAATGAAAATCGATTTTAGGAGTAAACTCCAAAGTTTCACTTCTGTTGCGCGTGGATTCCACATTAAATTTTTTTTATAATATCTTGAGAACTGATTGACTGACATTTTTCGGGAGCGAATAACTATTAAAATTTGGGAAAAATTATCGAAAAAATTTTTCTCATACATTTTGTATGGAATCCATATTTAAGGCCATCTTTGATACATGACAGAAACAAAAATGAACATTGTGTTGTATGCTGGTTCCGGTAATTATCCTTATCATTATCCTTTGATAAAAAAAACTTAATTTAATTCAGCTAAAAAGTTAACACAACATTTATGGATTCTGAGGCGGTACAAAGTTCGTCGGGTCAGCTAGTATACTATATTTTTGTTTTTGTTTTTTCTAAATATTTTTTGAATTAATGATTTTTGACTTTTGTAAACGCATCGGTCTAAGATTCTGACTTTCTGCGTTTTTAAAAATCGATACATAAATCAATGTGGTAATCGATATCTTCGAAGAATCAAACTCTCCAAGATGGCGCCTGGTATTAAACCCTCTTAAGAACGTATTTATGTACCTTTATCGATTTGAAAAACAGTGACTCGTCCACTTAAAAACCGTTGATTGCCTGAGTGCGAAAACAGCCTTAATCCACCTATCACCCCAACGACTTCAATATTATGTGCCAAATTTGGAAATAAATTGATCAACAAGTTACAAATCTCATTGAAAGCATGCATGACCGCTCTTTAGCAGTAATTAATGCCGGAGGTGGAAACACCCGTTACTAAATGAAGCTTTTGTTACTTTCTTAGCAACATTGTTTTGTTATTGTTATGTTTCTCGATTTTAAATTACTGTTTTTAAGAGTTTTCAATAAATGAACCGCTTTATTTTGTTTTGTAAATTATTGTGTAGTTAGCAGACTCAAGGAGACTCTATTTAGTATCAATATTCAAAAGAGGCAACAGAAAAGATAATAGCTGTTACAGAGGATTAGATATATAGATTAGGTGTTAAGGGGTGTGAGGGAATTGCCTCCCCTCACCAACAGTTAGACCACACCGCGGGCCTCTTGGGTCACCCCCTCGTGTCCCTCATTCCTGTCTCTCATCCAGCCATCCGACATCATTGAAAAAAGCTAGGATGGTTCCAGGCGAGGTACACTTCAAGTTGGCCCACATGGGCCATGTCTTCCACAGTATGGACTTTTTGGTCAAGGCGAGAGCCGGACATTCCCGTAGGATATGTTTGACAGTCTCGTCTAAAATCTGAAGAATAAGAATAAGAATAACGCAAGGACTACGGGAGTACGGTTCTTTTAAAATGAACACGAGGGATATCGGCCCCATCAAAAGTGATCGCGGGTTAGAAATTGAAGAGGAGGTTCTGGATGACGTTGAAGAAAATCCAGGTACTAGTTTTAAAGCACGTGAGACAAATGCGACCTGAAGACTGTTACTCGAAAAGTAGAATTTTGTGAATTGCTTCTTAATCAAGTTACTTATCACAACTACTGTTTTAAGCATTGATGAGGCAGGATTTACACGAGATGCTGCCTATAATGCTCATAATACCCAATGTGGAGCGATGAACCCCCACTCTGTTATCGAAAGAAACTTCTAAGAAAAATTTTCTGTTATTGTTTGGATCGGAATTGTAAGCAATTTTTTCATTGGCTTCCATATATTTGCACCACGGTTAACAGGTGCACAGTATTTAGAATTATTAAACAATGAACTCCAGGAATTATTCGAGAACGTTCCTCTGAACATAAGACAACAAATGTGGTTCTTAAGACGGAGCTCCTCCCCATAGTGCACGCATAGTGTTAGAGTGGTTAGATAATAATTTACAGGAAAGGTGAATCTCAAGAGATGGCCCTGTACTGTGACCCTCACGTTCTCTAGATTTAAATCCATATAATTTTTTTCGTGTACGCGGAGCCTGTGGATACAGTAGAAGAACTTCAAATTTGGGTTGAAAATGAGGCAAGAACAATCGATATATCTTTAGCAATCTACTGCGTGGAAATTTCTCTTGTGGCGAAAATCATGCCTCTCGTAAATGGCGATCTTGATGCTCCGTGGTTTGTCTAAAATCTCCAGTTCCTTTAGCTCTTCCACCTCTGCCTTCTTCAGACTATGACTTTCAAACTTTCATAGCAATGTTTGCACAAAAATTCAAATTCAAGTGATCTTATAAAAGACCAAATAGTTGCGGCAACCAGATTTATCACCTGCAAAAGTTGTTGAACTGAGAACGCGATATTATTGGTTTCCCAAATTGAGAACAAAATTGATAGATAATATTTCTAGCTGCTTGAATTGTATCTATTTCTTTTCTGTTATTTGTGTACTTTTACGTTACCACTACCATAGCTGAGTTAGAGGAGAATGTAACTAGAATGTAAGTTTTTGTAAGTATTTTCTCATCTCTTGTAAATAAACTCATGGACAGAATTAACGCACCACTGCATATATTTTGCGTTATTCCAAAATAATAATGATTTTTAGTTTTCTAGCTATTTTACAATTAGGCTGTGGAGCTACTTTGACAGTTCATGTATATGCAGTCAACAACGGTTGTGTTTTAAAAGTACAATTGCAAATAAAAGCATTTTTGGCAAAAATTGATATAAAATTTGATCGTTTTTTTTTTAAGACTAGTTGTCTTTAGCCACCAAGTTTTTTTGTTATTGATAGTGTCACTGCGAGCGTAATATATTTTAGTAATGAATCGCAGAACAAATTTGTCAGCGGAGGAAGTAGTAAGAGCATCAACTTTGCTGAATGAGGGATATTCGATGCGTCATGTTGCTAATGTGATGGAAAGAAACCATTCCAGCGCATGGTTAAACGATTTAACGAGACAGGTTCTCACTTACGAAGGCCGGGACAAGGGCAAAAACGGTGTACTAATCCAATAGATAAGCGTTTTTTTAGACAATATACGCTCTAAGAAACAGGACAACCACTAGTACCATTCTAAAAAATTAGCTCTTAGCTGTTCGCAGTCTTCTTGTATTTTCCAGAACGATTAGAAGTCGCTTAAATGAAGCTGGATTGGACAGCAGAAAACCGTACAAGAAACCCCTGCTCACCAGAGAGCACAAAATTCAAAGATTGCGTTTTGAGAGAAATCATCAAGCTTGGACTCTTGATGATTGGAAGATGGTTTTATTTTTAGATGCAACGAGAATTAGCCTTAAATCTCCTGATGGACGTGAGCGTGTCTGGAGAAGACCAGGAGAGAGATTTGCTAGTTGCAACATCTCTCCAAGAGCCCTGTTTGGTGGTGGCTTGCAATGTTTTGGGGAGGAATCTGTTTCGATGGCCGCACAGAGTTGGTCCCTATACGTGTTAGGTCAATGAATGCGGATTATTATCTTAAACACATCGTTCTTGTCTACTTAATCCCATTTGCTCCTTTTGTGGAGCCAAATTTCTTGTTTATACAAGATAATGGTCATCCTCAACTGGCTAGGCAAGTTATTCGCTACTTAAAAGCTGTTGCTATTCTGTTCATGAAATATCCAGCCAATAGTCCTGAGATTTACCCAATAGAGCATCTATGGGACGATATTAGAAAAAGGGTTAAACGTCGTTCATCTCCACCTGCCAACCACAAGCAACTTGTAGACGCAGCAATTCAAGAATGGGAAAATACTCCTCAAGAAGTCATGTAAAATTTTATCTCCAGTATGCCAAGACGCATGGAAGCAGTAATTAGAAGTAAAGGACATACACGATATTAGTCGATAAATTCTATTGTTTTCGTTTATTTCTTGTCTACATGTATACGTTGTTTTCAAGAAACAAAGTTTTTAATAAAAAAATATTAGAAATAATGCTGTGTTGCGCTGACTTCATTTACAAGCTACTAGACAGTACCTAACAATAAGCTTTCATAAACATTTTATTGCAATATTAATTTCAGTAGTGTAATTATACAAGTTTAATTGAGTTAATCTTGTCCAGGAGTTTATGTTCCAATTTTGTATTGTAAGATTTATATTAATTTGTATGACCAACGAAAACTGTAGGGAATTTATATTCAAATTGGAAAAGTTGACACCAAGTCAAGTGTGGTAGAACTGTAGGCCACCATCGACGCACGCCGTCACCATACAGTTAAATTCGCAGAAAATAGACGTTATACTTAATGCATGTATTTTCTTTATGTTTTTCACCCCCCCGAGGAATCTATATTGTAAATATTGTCGGTAAAACTTAGGATTTTTACTTTTAATTCCATCCCTTACGTAGATAGATTAAAAGAGATGTCGTCAACAATAACCAGTTGTTTACAGTTACATTCGTTTGAAACGTCATTATACTGTTCAAGACGTCATAAATCATTGTATAAGAAACACCCGAAATGATCCAAATAACAAACAAAACCACAAGCTGTGTCAATAAAAATGCCCACGCTCGAAGATCTGCATTCTTGAATCTGAAACTTGCGCATAATAGTCGGAGGATGTATCGTCCCACGCTCTTGCAACGGCCATAATTCAGTAAAACCAAGTCAACAATTTAATTATGTATTTGCAAGTAGGCATGCATCGTTTACAACGTGATAAATCCTGAGGAATAAATACGTTATATGGAAGATACCTGTGGTATAATTCACTGTCATGTTTTCTCGCATCACTTTGCCGAACAAACACGTTATCTATTAGTAATTTAAACTGACGCGCCGGAAGTGCGAAAGTTTTCCAAATACCATTCAATATGTAATAATTGAAATGGCAAGTAAAGAGCAAGTAACGTTGTAAATAGCGCGTCATAGAAAATTAAAGGTTCCACAGTACGTCGTGGAAAACAAAAACTTCTTTTCCTAATGCATTTGCTTGTGTGTTCAAGGATTTTTAGTAAAGAACTCTTCAAAAATATTTCATGTTTGAACAAACGACTGAACTGCACGTGCGTGCAGTTTAAAATCCAGCTGCCGGTTACAGTGATCGACTACTATAAGAGCCATTTCTGAAATGACGGAAAATTTCACTGAAATTATGGCGACGTATGTAATTCTAATGTTCTAAAACATTAGCAAACGTTTTCGGACACAATATTTCACCGGTGGAGACACGAAAGAAACACACGTACATACAGACTGTCCCATTTAAAACTCCCCAGTCCAGATTTCTCCGAATTGATTATTGTGATCGAAAAATCCTCGAAGAGGTCGATTTTATTTGCCAGGGGCACATCTTTTCAGATTCTTTTCAAGTTCCGGCGCTTCGCCCTCTTTGCGAGGGGGCTGTTAGCCCCAAAATCTTAAATCGCACTATGATTAGAGTGTTACCTCATTTGAAAGGTATTGAAGGCCTCTCTACAACTAACTGCTTACATTTCAATTTTTTGCAGTTTTGACCGTAAAAACGACAATTTTCTAGTTTCAACATAATCCGCATTTTCTCATGCTGTGTCCTATAGAAACCACAAAAACAAACATGTAATTGCTGAAATTAAACTTTTGTGTAATTACGTTGTTGCTTTTGATTGCCAAATAGCACAAACGACTTAAAACTGAATATAGAGTATGCGACACGATTATTTTTCATTAACTAACATTCTATCTAATTAACGTAATAAATGTTGGATATGGCCATCATTCATTTCCATGCAAAAATACAGACGATTTTCAAAACTGTTTAGACAAAACAAATTCGACTTATTGAAATTGAAGGAACAGGAACACAGTAATCAATTCGGAGAAATTTGGACTGGGCAGCTTTAAATGGAACAGTCTGTACATACGTTCGCAAACAATTTGTTTTTTCCGATAAGTGTCGGTACAACAGAGGAATAAAAGGCCAACGATGCCCTACAACTACCTAAAAACTACCTAAATTAATCACGCCCGGGTAAAAACCGGGAAAACTAGACGGCAGAAGTTCGTTCGGATCCCCGCCAGACGGACACCACTTCTATGGCGGGACCGTTGCGGACGTCACACGTTCACTATGCTAATTAATTACTAAAAATTACCCATATTTTATGTAAATTCCGCGGTGCGCGGCGTTTTCTACCTACGGTAATCAGAATTTGAAACGGAGAAGACAGAAGAAATTGAAAATGAAATGAAGCAACTGAAAACCTGTAAAGTTTGATATGATAATGATAAGGGAAGCTATGACGAACTGAATATGTATAAAATGAATAGATAGAATAGATTTTTGCTGATGTTTCTGATCAGATACGAATAGACAAAAATTCGAAAATTGTTTTTCTAAGGCAACGATTTAAAAATAGTATTTACATAGCAGAGAATAATTAGTTACATGGTTCAAAACTGTGTTGATAGTTTAATTTCTCGATGATTAATAATTTGAATCACTTCCTTGCCAAACTTTGGTCTATAATTGAATATGAGATTTTAAATCCTGCCAGATCTTTTGGAGTGGATGGTAAAGTCAAGACAGGAACATTGTATTGATAAACTGCAATATTGTTTTTTAGAAGGATTAAGATCTAGATCGTACCTTATTTGTTTTTGTTTTTCTCCTAGTGCATTTTGTGGTTGTTTGATTTTGCGTTGCCGAATTTGGGGACCGATGTCGTCCCAAACATGCCGAAAAATTATACATGCGGTATTAAGATGTCGCTATTATATCGGACAGTTTTTAAGCGAACTCCTGGAAGTTTAGCCAATTCTTTGGCGGCTTTAAAGCATAACTGAGACAAATTGGCTTGTAGGACCAAAATTACACTATCCCTTTCGATGGGCTGCCTATAACCAGGAACACGTCTATCAAAAGTATAAAATAAATCCGGACTCCTCAGATAATAAAACCTTGATTGAATCGTTGTGAGAAGCGAGAAGCGGGCAGGAAGTTCGATTGCAGATATTTCTAGCAATTTCTTACGTCACGGGCATTTAAATGTTTAGATCCTTGCAGTGCAATTTGTTGAAGAAAATGATCGTGTGTTTAAGAAACTACTCTTTTACGACCTTTGCAGATCAGAAGTTAATTCATACATCATATTATGTTGCCTGTGAAAACAAAATACATATATGTATTTAGATTTTTTTACTTTAACGTTCAAAGCCTACTAGATCATTTTAGACTCTTTATCAACATTTCGTAGTAACAATTATTGACAAATATTATACCATATGAATTATTTCATCAAGGTTGTTATATTATTCATCTCACGGTTCGCTGTAGTAAATTTCAATGCAAAATGTTGCGAAAAAAAAAATACATATTCGTCAAGCAATTGGTCATTTCATACATTTATTATAATATGTATTACGTTCATACAATTTTAAAATTTAAGAAATTAAAACCTTTTTCTTTTCAATACTGCAATCACACCTCATTAAGTGACACAGAGGAATCCTCATTTCTGACGCGCAACAGTGTGGAGTGACGGCGTATATCTGGATATCCACAGGTAGGTCGTGGAAGTGGGAGCGGTCGATCGATGACGCTACAGCGCTAGTCGCCCACACAATGCGGCCAAACGAGGCTCCTCGACACTGAACAATATACAACATTCCGGTGAAACGGCGGCGATGCCGGCGTCGCCGGCACCGGAGCTGACTCATCCTTTGGCACCAAAAACACCAGCATGCTCATCCGAAAATAACAATCAAATCAGTAATCTCTTTTCAAACGGCGACAGGTGTCTGGCTGTTGCTGTCTCACATCTTCACACAACATCATCTATCAATGGAATTTCCTGATGGATGCTTTAAAAAAAATTATAAGGACATTTCGACATTTTATAATAATTTTTAATATTTTGGTTCTTCCACGAGTCTCGAAAAAAATAGATAAACCGACATACAGATGAGTTAGTATACTATACGCTTCAACGATCAGCGACCGTCGAAGAAATCCATTGACGTATTTTTGTTGCCAGCTGCTAATACTAACAAAAAGTAAGGCTTCATTCACTTTGTCATAACTTCGATTTATGTACTACTAAAGAGCAGAATAGTGCAGGGCCTTGGAACAACATTTTCAATAATGGAATTCTCATGCCTGTAACATTGTCGGTCTTCAAGTCATAAACATTTTGAGAAAAATCACTCCCAAATCCACTCTTCTTTTTTCCACAGTTGGTATTTTTTTTTTTGAAAAATCCTCAAACAGGCCCCCAGTCAACTTTTGTCGATTTTAAATGAAAATCTAGAACCCAATATTCACGTACGTAACACCGTTTGTTTTCCAGTTATGAGAATTGTCAAGAAAACTACCCTTCCCATTTACGCCCCTTTTTCGCGGTTTGTAAACACGGGTTTAATTATTATTTTTAAAGGAGAGTCCAAGTGCCAATTCTCATGCCTGTAACATTGTCAATCTTCAAGTTATAAGAATTTTGAGAAATATCGTTCCCAAATCCACCCCCCCCCCTTTTTTCACAATTGGTAAAAATTTTCTTGCAAAATAGTCAAACACGGGCTAGTCCTTTTTAAGGGAGAATCTAGATCCCAATTTTCACTTATGTAACACTATTTGATTTCCAGTTATGAGAATTCTGAGAATTATTCGGTGTTTGTAAACAAATTTTTGCAAAATCGTCAAATACGGGTCTAGTTATTTTAAGATGAGAGTCCAAGTGCCAATTCTCATGCCTGTAACATTCTCGACTTTCAAGTTATAAGCATTTTGAGTAAAATGACCCCCAAATCCACCCTCCTCTTTTCCTGCCGTTGGTAATTTTTTTTTTTAATTGTCAAAGACGGGTCCGGTCTTTTTTAAAGGAGAATCTAGATCCCAATTTTGACGACAGTAATACTGTCAGTTTTCAAGTTATAGGAATATTGGATAAAACCACCCCTAATTTTTTCACGGTCAGTAAAGAAACTTCTGCAAAATCGTCAAACACGGGTCTAGTTATTTTCAAAGCAGAGTCTAAATCCCAATTTTCACGTTTTTAGCATGCACGGTTCTCGAGTTATGAAACTCTGAAAAACCGTTTGCCCCTCTCCCCCTCTTTTCCGCCGTTTGTGAATAAATTTTTGGAGAATCGTCAAAAGCGGGTCGAGCTATTTTCAAAAGCGAGTTCGGGTACGAGTTTTCACGTCTCTACCATTTTTGGTTTTCAAGTTAGGTGAAGCCTAGAGGAACCAATTAACCCCATTTTCAGCCCCTTAGAAATGGAATTTTCAAAAATCCTTTCTTAGTGCGCCTATACGCCCTAAAAACTACGTACCTACCAAATTTCACATTTCAAGACTCAACGGTCTGGGCTGTGCGGTGATCAGTGAGAAATCAGTTTCGCATTTATATACAGTATGGAAATTAAGTAAGGAATAAATTCAGTAACTCCGTTAGTATTTGCGCTAGAAATAAAACTTAAAAAGCATGTGGTAGGGCTAATTATAGCGCATCTAATATTATAAACTTTTTTTTTCATCACTTTTTTTTGACAGTTTTGACGTCATCAATATATTTTTTTGGCAACCTATGTTTTTGATTTTACATTCGCATAGAATTTTTTATTCTGATTTCAACGTTATCAAACACTCAATAGGTTACATAAGGAAAAAATAAATCAAAACGGCATTAAATTTCAAATTAGTAAAATTTCAAAAAAATTAATAGAGCTGTCTAATTTTATCAAAATTTAAGGAAAAAAACCATAGAAATCCAAACAAAACAAAGTTCCCAAAAGCAATCAATGAGAAAAAATAAGAAAACAATGCTAAATTTCAAATTAGGGCCAACAAATTAACAAAATTAACAAAAAGACTATTAATGTGAGAGTTATAATAAATTAAAGATATTACACCAAATGTTCAAACTGATGACCCTGCATCATCTGACAAAATCCAAGACGATCATAAAAAGCAGCCAATACGTTTTGAAAGGTTTGGGGAGTTATTAAACTACACTCATGTCGAATTCTTCCTTCAAGATCATCCAAATTGTTGGCTCGGTTTTGATACACCTTGCCTTTTAAGTGTCCCATAGAAAAAAAATCTAATGGGGTTCGATCTGGGGACCTAGCCTGCCATTCTATTGGACCTCTTCTTCCATATTCTTGGAACACTTCGTCCAAATAACGCCGCACCGGGCTTAGTGTGTTGGAGCACCATCCTGTTGCAACCAGATATTATTATTTAGAAGTTCATTTATTATTTAATAGAGAAAAACAGTTCAGACACAATAATTATTTTGTACCAATTCAGAACTTGTCAACGTTGTATTGGTATCTCTATGGTTTTTTGAAGTTTAGCCTGCCATTCTGAACAGAATAAAAAACTCTATGCAAATGTAAAATTAAAAACATAGATTGCCATTAAAAAATATTGATGACGTCATAACTAAAAAAAAAACTAATGAAAAGAAATTAGTATACGTTCCTGTGATGCGCTATAATTAGCCCAATTACTGAATTTATTCCTTACTTAATTTCCACACTGTATATAGATAATAAATCTTAAAGAAAGCGTATTAATTTAGTTGTTACTTAAACGTTCTCAGAGTTACACTATCTCTCTAAAAATTTCAATGACTTTTACGTTGACAGGAAGAAGTTCTATTCTTACTAGCAAATACTATCCGCAAACCACTTTATCAGACGACAGTGATTACGAATTAGGTGTGATCAATTTAGAAACGTATAACTCGTTTCCAAATGTAGATAAATCAAACAAGATGTTTCACTTTACAACTGCACACGGTAAGGATGAACATATCAAAATTCCAGAAGGTTCTTATGAAATTGATGATATTTATAAATATCTTCGAAATGCATTAATAGGCCAGGCGACAGAGCGAAAAAAAGCCTCAATAAGGAAATAATTAGTGGAAAGCTGGAAATGGCCTTAATATGAGCAAATGTAAATAAGTGTTTTATTAATAAAATAATTAAAAAATATATACAAAAAACACTAAAATTACAACTTTACTATCAAAAAATTAACGAAATACCTACTCTGACCCTTTTACTAAAGAAAAAATTTAAAATTAGCACTTATCACTTTCTAATCGTTTAAGTTCTTGTTTTAAACTTAGGCAAATGTTTTACAGCCTACGTTTTCTTAGTGTAGTATTCTTGTATCTTTTATCTGGTCCTTATTTTTCAAATATAGATTGAACAAGAGGTTTTGAGACAATTCCAAAAAATTGAAATTTGCCACTAAGAAATGAAATTTGACACCAAATATTGTTGAGTCAGCAAAAAATGAAACTTGATACCAAAAAATGCTGATCCAGCAGACAATGAAATTTGACACCAAAAATAGTCGATTCAGCAAAAAAAAAACGATTCAGCAAATCGTTGAACTAGCTCACTAATAATAAACTCTCTAACATACTCTCTACATAAGGATGCAATTCTCTTTCGTGTAACGTGCGGTGAACATTACAAGTTGACACACCGACGTACTTAACACATCTTCGAATACTCAAGTTTCGCTCTTCCTCAATACGATCCAAAATTTCAGATTCAATTTCCATAACGGGATTACATATTATTACATCAAAAATTTTCCATAATCACAAACTTGGCACTGTTCTCACAAAAGCACTAACTTGACGTTGAATTTTCGGGATTTGAAAAACGTTCCATGTAGGTACAGAGAAGCAGATTATGATTAGTATTTGCTCAAGAATCGAGCGAAGGTATAGCACATAGCCCGAAACTCGACTGAAGACTGCTACCGAAACGACACATTTTTTGTAACAAAAAAATTAGAAGGTGTTTACACCGATGGCACAAAAACTTCGTCTTGCGTTCAAGTTCATGAACCCATAAGTGGAAGGTGAAATAAGAGGCTAGAAAAATTGCCGATTTCAGCAAAGTGGTAAACAGATTTTTTTTATTTTGTCGAGTTCTACATGTGGTTAATTTTTTTGCTAGTACTTCCATAACAGCCTGTATAACTTTAATCGTTTCGAAAGTTAACTGATTTATTTTAAAGAGAACTATTTATATTAAATTCACCTACCACTTTTTGCTCCCACTTTTTAGCAGCTCTTCCTTTTTTTATAATAAAACTTCTGACGTTACATATTTTTGAGCAATAAAGCAAAACAGCAAAACCGACCGCTCTTTACTACCTCTCTTTAGTCACACTGTTTATAATCTCCTTTTTTCTTTGTAATAAAACTACTGACGTTACATATTTTCTGATACTTTGTATATAATAAAGAAAATTTCATATGGTTAGATGTATTTTGTATATCGCAAGATCGCAAGATTAAGTGTCGAAACCATTTAGAATGTTACAGGGTTAGCAGCTAAAATTCTTTGAAATTAGTGCGTGAATATATTATGTCCAAGATTAAATGTGTTGAAGAAGTTATATCAATCTTGGTGCATTTCAATAATTACATCATTCGACTACTTCGAAAAGCAATTAAAAACAAAATTCACAAACAAAATGTTTTGAAAAATCTTCTTTCTTTATAAGTAAATATTTCTTATTTACAGAATTATTAAAATTATTAAATTAAACTTAAAAAAAAACTAAAATCAATATAATAGTCAAAGCTGGGGAAGAGATGTCTAAAAAACAAACCAAAAAGTTGGATATGTATTGTGTCTTGGGAAGAAATTTTAATGGAAGAATTCGTACTGGAATTATTTCAAATTATGATAGTTATTAAGGATCCTATAATTTTTCTGAACAGAGCCTTTCGATGTTTTTCTCTTAGAATTAAGAAAGAATTCGAAATATCAACGTTAAAAATAAACGTAAATTTTAAACACAATGGGCCCTCGGTGTGGTCTAAGTGTCTGTGAGGGAAGCAAATTCTCTCACACCCCTCAACACCTAATCATCATCAAACGTAAATTTTACTGCTAATTTTATAAAGCCTCATAGTTGAGATATAGATTTAAAAACATTTTCCACGAAAAACAGGCGGTAATTTTTTATCATTTTTCTGTTTTTATTGGGATTTTCATATTTTTCATTTCTATTCTCTTTATATGCAAACTCTATTATAGACCAGGTGACAAAGTTCAATAAGGAAATTAGTTCATTAGAAATTATAATCAATTAGTGGAAATCTGGAAATGGCCTTAATCTTTTTATTT
The DNA here is from genome assembly GCA_963583935.1 of Diaperis boleti. Classification (NCBI taxonomy): domain Eukaryota; kingdom Metazoa; phylum Arthropoda; class Insecta; order Coleoptera; family Tenebrionidae; genus Diaperis; species Diaperis boleti. The sequence continues at coordinate 31,150,915 of OY757242.1, read as the reverse complement.
GAACCCACTTATTACTGTCTTAAGTTTTCCCCCTCGAACGAAATCGGCGTTGGCCCTTATGGCCCCAAGAAGGTACAATTTTTCAGTTTTTTGCAAATATCTCATAAAACATCAACTTTATCAACAAAATACTCATTAGCAAAAATAATCTAGAGTAAATTTGCAACAAAAAAGTTTTTTACCGTTTGTTTCTAAAGTTAACCGCTACGATGCTACGGCCATTCAAAGTGGAACCCTTTTTGGTCCTTGCGGAGAAGTAAAGTAAAAATCACATGCTATATCAAAGTTTCTACATGTTATAAATAATTAAAAATAGAAAAAATAATTTATCTTACAGGTGTAGTTTTGTAGGTACCTTATACCATTGTTTTCGGTGACAGAAATCAAATCTTAATCACAAGAGAGATAAAGCTGTCAGATCTACTCACAAGTGAGTAAATCTGACAGCTGTCAGTTGTAATTAAAAATTGTAATTATTAATTGTAATGTAATTACATGTAATGTGATGTAATTCTCTGCCTTCCACTTCACGAACAGATCATACTCTTTCTCGTACATGTGTCTCGACCTTACCGGATTGGAACTGGAAACAGCAGCTTCCACGTCTAGTTGGAATATCTTTCGGTAGAAAGTTAATTTTTATTACTTTGGTGAAAATTGTGAAAAACAACGAGACTGTTTATTTCATAACTATAGCAATAACAGGTCACTACAAAAACGGATATTAGAACCATGCTAATGTTACAAACGGGATATTTACTTGAATAAATATTTCTTGGATTTTTACACAATGCACCTGTAAGATAAAACGTCGTATCTCACACGTGATCGAAATGTCATTATAAAGCTCGTGAGAAAATTCTCACTCGCTAATAATGATGCATTTCTCACTTATAATATAATGTACTATTACAAGTTTTGAAATTTTGGTTATTTGGTCCCCCCGGGGAGACCTTCATCCCCTTTGGCACAAAAAAAACGCCCCCGAGCGTGACCTCATTAAGCAGGCAAAAAGGCAAAAATTAATCATTCCCTGTTTTTTGATTACTAACAATTTATTGCAAATCTTTTATTCAATGTGGACAGAAAAAACTGTTTTACAATTTTGCTCCCACTAATGGTTTTCGAGATAATCGCCGCAAAAAACGGGGGTTGCCTTCGCGGTGAAAACCTTACTAATTTTCCAACGACATTTAGAAGCGTTGGGTGGAAGACAAAAACTTCATAAGACCTCTTCGGATCTTTTTTTGGGTTCCTGCTGCGAGTTCATAACCAAAATTTCAATAGTTATTAAATTATTTCTTCTATTCGTCGTTTTTTCGTATAATTTGCTTGGACTATAAAATTAGCCCCAACTGTTTGTGTTATATCTTAGTTATAATTGTAAGAAGTTAATAGCTTGTATAGGTGAGATGTTCAAAATTATTTATAACATGTGGAAACTTTGATATAGCATGTGATTTTTATAACTTTTTTGTTGAAAATTTACTCTAGATTATTTTTGCTTATAAGTATTTTTTGATAAAGTTGATGCTCGAGAGGGAAAACTTAGGACAGTAATAAGTGGTTTCAAATAAAAAAGATTAATACATATTATTCGCAAGTTAAAAAACAATATTCAATTTTTCAATTCAATATTTATTATTCTCTTCATTTTTTTTTCTAATATTGGTTTCAAAGTAAGTTCCAATTATATATTATACTGTTTTTCTTTTGCATTTTTAACAAAAACTGTCAAAGGAACATTTATAAAAAAGACTGTTGTGTGCCTCACCTATGGTAGGAATCGAGTTTTTCATTATTTTCTGATACAAATGTTACAAGTAGCTTATGGTAACTAAAACAAGGGGGTACCCAATTGGGGCAGGGGGGCCCCTTGAGACAGGGGGTGTAGTTACCATCGATCCTCATAATTCGATTAGAATGCTTTGTAACTGTTGCACTATTTGTACTACTTTTATAGTAATTTTCTATGTTGGCAGCGATTATTTCTGTAATATTATTTTATTAGTAAAATAATGAAGTTTAGTATTGTACTAGGAACACAATGATTTCAATCTAAGTGCGTTAAATACCAAAATACAAACATTTTGATACGCTTGAAGGAAAAACAATTTTTTATTATAATTGTACAAGAAAAAATCCTATTAATTTGATTCTGGTGCTCCAACGTACCTATTGTTGTAAGGAGTAACTTTTCTCGGAAGAATAAACGGGGCCTTGGTTTCACCTCGGCTCGCACAATTCTTCCTCAAATCTTATAATGCCCTTACATTCCTTATAATTTAAATAACTATAAAATTCCTTTTGACCTTAAAGATTCTAAGCGGGTTTGAACTTAAAGATTCTAAATGAACTTACTTTTTCGTCGTATCAAAAGTGTTTTACTTTGCGGAAACAAGTTTGATGAAGGCATCAAGACCGGAACTGGGTCATCCGGGAGGAAGCAAGCTTATAGATCAAGGCCATGGAAGCTTCAATATTGATGACGCACACACGTGGTCGTACAATGAAAATTATTTAATTTATCTAAATGACGTTTTTAAAAGTATGGTCGAAGTGCGGATTTGGTATGTTAAGTTTTAATTGTAAAACAATGATACACTGACGGATAAACTCGATGTTAGAGAACGTATTTGTATAACCCGAGGAGCATCCCTCAAAAGCTAAATTGAGTTGCTCTAGTTAAAATTTCATTTACATAGCTTGGTGTGGGAGTTATACAATTTTGATTTAAGAAAATTGTTGGAATCTAATAACTACTAAAATCTAACTGGCCAGGATTAGTTTAGGCCATCGTAGTATACGCCCACTTAGTAAATTAAACCAGAAGAATGTCGATGAATCAAAGTGGAGTAAATTTAAATTAAAATTTAAATATATTCAAGTCGAACTCCACAAACTTTAATAAACGTAAAATCTTACCTTGGAAGGACCCCTCTGTAATTCATCAATTGTATCATTAATCTCTTGTAAAATAATGGCTGATGATGGGAGTAGTGTTCTCCCGAAACATGTTCCAATTGTAATTTTACGTTTACTAAAGTTTGTGGAGTTCGATTTGAATATATTTAAATTTTAACTTACTAAATTATTTACTATACTGTTTATAATTGATTGTCTTTATATATACAGGGTGAAATCTAAAAACATGCATTAAAAAAAAATCATGTAATACCTTGAGGTGAATACAGTACAACCCCCTTGTATTGCGTGTTCACCTTAGCCCCTGTATTAAGCTATAATTATTTAGTTTTGCTATAAAGTCGAGGCAGGCCCATGGAAATGAACATAATTCGGTGCAATGAAATCAAGGAGTTTTTGCGAGTTTTCTTTGAATTGATAAATAATAAACAAAAAAACTCAAACAAGACGTTTGTAATCGTGCATACGTTATTAGTGGTGATGAAAATGGCACATGCAAAAGTACCCGAATCGGCGTGTCCCTAATGTCGCAATCGCATCGATCGTGTCCTGCAGGCGGAAGAGCAAATTCTCGAGTGCACAGAACAAAATCCGGAGATTAGTACAGTAAACTTCGTGAACGTGTGGACAACGCTGCCAGAACACTTCGACATACACCAGGTGTTTTTGCGCGAATTCGGCAGAACATGCTTCGCTGAGCTCAAACATGTATCGACACCGAGGAGCGTAATTTTGAACATGTCTTGTAATGTAAGGTAAGAATTGTAAACGTTTTTTTCATGCACTGATGCAGACGATTATCAAATGCGCTTCTTACGTTAAGCAACGTTTCCGGTGTTATTTGGCAACATTCCAAGATAATCTTTTGTCACAAATCTTCCAAAGAAGCTGGTTCTGTCGCATAAACTTTGGGCCTGAGGTGTCCCCCAAAAGGGGCGATCTAGCTGGCTATTCTACAGGACCTCGTCTACCAATCCAGTAGTCGGGGAAGTTATTCTCCAGGAACTGCCGTATTGGCGCAGTATAATGAGGTGGTGCTCCGTTCTGTTGAAAGACCAATTCATGCTCTAGCAAATTAGGATCTTACACCAAAACTTCTATAATTTGTGGATACATTTTATTCTCAAGCATATTCAAATAATCCGCTCTGTTTAAATTTCCATTGATGAAAAATGGCACAATTGGGTGATCATCCAATATTCCAGCCCAAACGTTAATTTTTTGTCGGTATTGGGTATGGGCGCGAAACAAGTAGTGGTTTGAATCGCTCCAATAGCGGCAATTGTGACGGTTAAGTTCGCCATTTAAAGAAAAGCAAGATTCGTCGGAAAAACAAATCTTATAAAGAAGATTTGGATTATTGTTAATACGTTGATGAAACCTATTGCTTGAGCACTCTACAAATTCGAGACCGGATGAACTCACTGGCTCTAGAAATTTGGGTAAGAGAGACGTAAAGCTTTCCAGCCCCCTTGCCCTAAGATCTCAATGACATCTTCGTTTTTGACAGTTTTCGTTAATTTTATTTTCTGTTTTTGATAGAACCCGCCTCTTCAAACTTTCTTAACAATTCAAGTATTTATTCCGTACATTCTTTTCCAGGAGAATTTCATTGAACAAACGAGCTTTTACCCTTGTGTTATCATTTTTATAATATACATAAACGTACAAGTTCTTCTATGGTGTAAACCATCTTAAAACACTTCTAAAACAGACTATTTTATTTACACTAGGAGCACTTTTATAAAAATCACAAGTTACAAATTAGGTACTAGTGCCTAACTAGTAATTTTTATGCAATTGGCTTCTGGTAAACACCAACTGCATACCTAGTAATTATCATGTCAAAAACAGATATATAGAAGATAATAAATCGGCAAATAATAATCTATATATATAAAATCCAAATACCACTCACTGATTGACTCATCACGAAATCTCCGAATCCATCGAAGGGATTGCAATGAAACTTTGCACGCTTACTTATTTTACCACGTAGGCGCTCACTAAGAAACGGTTTCAAAAAATTCCATTCCAAAGGGGGGTAACGCCCCCCCCCCGCACCGTTAATATCTGGATCCACTGAACGGATTGCAATGAAATTTTGCACACATACTTATTTCACCACGTAAGCCCCCGCTAAGAAACGGTTTTTCAAAATTCCATCCCTAAGGGGGGTAACGGGGCGGGGGAGTTAATCTCTAGATCCACTGAACCGATTGGAATGAAATTTTGCACACATACTTATTTGACCATGTAAGCGCCCACTAAGAAACGGTCTTTCAAAATTCTATCCCTAAGGGGGGTAACGGGGCGGGGGAGTTAATCTCTAGATCCACTGAACCGATTGGAATGAAATTTTGCACGCATACTTATTTGACCATGTAAGCGCTCACTAAGAAAGGGTTTTTCAAAATTCAATTCCTAAGGGGGGTAACTGGACGGGGGAGTTAATCCCTAGATCCACTAAACCAATTCGAATGAAATTTTGCACACTTACTTATTTTACCACGTACACGCTCACTAAAAAACTGTTTTTCAAAAATCCAATCCAAAGGGGGGTAACGGGGCGGGGGAGTAATCTCTAGATCCACTGAACCGATTGGAATGAAATTTTGCACACTTGCTCATTTTACCACGTAGGCGCTCACTAAGAAACGGTTTTTCAAAATTCCATTCCAAAGAGGGGTAACGGGGCGGAGGAGTTAATCCCTAGATCCACTGAACCGATAAGAATGAATTTTTGCACAATTACTTATTTTACCACGTAGGCGCTCACTAAGAAACGGTTTTTTAAAATTCCATTTTTAAGGGGGGTAACGGGGCAGGGGAGTTAATCTCTAGATCCATTAAACCAATTCGAATGAAATTTTGCACACTTACTTATTTTACCACGTAGGCGCTCACTAAGAAACGATTTTTTAAAATTCCATTTTTAAGGGGGGTAAAGGGGCGGGGGAGTTAATCTCTAGATTCACTGAACCGATGCAAAAAAATATTTACAGACTTCAAAAAAGGGGCGTAAACGGGAAGAATAATTTTCCTGAGAATTCTCATAACTAGATAACAAACAGTGTTACAAACGCGAAAATTGAAATCTAGATTCCCTTTTTAAGAAGACTAGACCCGCGTTTGATGATTTTCCAAAAAAAAAAAAAATTCAACTGCGAAAACAAGTTGAGGGTGGATTTGGGAGTGATTTTTCTCAAAATTCTTATAATCTGAAGATCGACAATGTTACAGGCATGAGAATTGGCACTTGGACTCTCCTTTAAAAATAACTAGACCCGTGCTTGACAATTTTGCAAAAAAATATTTACAAACCGCAAAAAAAGGGGTGTAAATGGGAAGGGTAGTTTTCCTGAGAATTCTCATAACTGGAAAATAAATGGTGTTACATACGTGAAAATTGGGATCTAGATTCTCCTTTAAAAAGACTGGTCCGTGTTTGGCGATTTTGCAAGAAAAATTTTACCAACTGTGGAAAAAGGGGACGGTAGCTTTGGGAGTAATTTTTCTTAAAATTCTCATAACTTGAAGATCGACAATCTTACAGGCATGAGAATTTGCACTTGGACCCTCATTTAAACATAACGAGACCCGTGTTTGACAATTTTGCAAAAAAATATTTACAGACCTCAAAAAATGGGCGTAAATGGGGAGGATAGTTTTCCTGAGAATTCTCATAACTGGAAAACAAACGGTGTTACATACGTGAAAACTGGGATCCAGACTTACATTTAAAATTGACTGGGGGCGTGTTTGAGGATTTTACAAAAAAAAAAATACCAACTGGAATAGAAGAAGGGTAGAGTTGGGAGTGATTTTTCTCAAAATTTGTATGACTTCAAGACCGACAAGCATGAGAATTGGCACTTGGACTCTGCTTTAAAAATAATTAGACCCGTGTTTGATGTTTTTGCAAAAAAAAATGTTTTTTTTTACTGTTTGTTATTTATTATTAAAACTGCTTTAATTAAGGGGCTGTACTAATTAAAAATATAAGTGCCAGTAAAGCCAAACCCAACTTACGCGGGCAAAGCCGCGGGTAACTGCTAGTAATCGTATACAAAAAACACTGCAGCAGCAGTTCTGCATTTTGGATAGAGGAGTCCAGTGGCCTAGCCAGCCTACATACACAGTTTTAAATAACTAATTTCTAGCATAAACAATTGCAATAATAATTAATAGACAAACTACCTTAATGCTACTACATTACTGTCTAATAATTGTTTTATTTTTTCTGTTAATATGTAAATACATAATACGTATGTAATCAATAATAAATTGTCTAATAATGTTGATTGCAAGCTTTTTATCGTTATAGTATGGGTAAGATCTCTAAGGCGTGCCTGAGGCTATAATGTTTTGTTTTCTTTTTTCAAGACCGCTCAAACTTGTGGCACGCGTTCAACAAAGTAGACCAGTTAATTTGTGATGGCCTCTGAATTGAAAAATATCTGAATACGAAAACGGTTTTGCCTAGCAAAAAACCTGTCTGTTTTTATCGATGTTGGTGCATCTGCTTGTGATACAGGGAGCAATTCAATTAATTTGCAACCGGGCCGAACAAGTGGATACATTGTTTTTTCATTGTGTCTTAGTGTTTTTCTCGGGTGTTATGTGAGCGCATTCGAGTATTTATTGACGTGATAGTGTTATTTTATTTATTATATTCATCCAACTAGTGATAACACATAAAAATAATAATGATAATATAAGCAGGCAGGCAGGCCACATAACATCTTTGGTCTTGGTGAGTAGCACCACCACCTTGCCGAGCTCAAGGTGCAAATCGGACCGGCAGCTCTTTGCGCACCTGGGGGGTCAAGCCATCTTGACCCCAGTACCGGCCGGGGTTCCTTTTGGCTAACAACCAATTGGAACCCTAAACTGTTGTTACCACCCCAACAGGGAAAGACCCCCACGACCGGTCCCAGTCGGATAGGGACCAAGGTGAAGGTGGTGGGGTCTCACAAAACAACTGACCCGTTGACGACTCTGGTAATGCTCATGGACGCTTTGAGTGGACCAACACTCTAAGGAATGACTTGCTCGACTGCTACGAGACGAGCGAGCCACGGCGAAGGGGTTACATGGCAAGGCTGCATGCTCTGTGGGGTGAGAAACACCCGGAGCATAACTTTTTCGCACCACAAAAACTCCGTGACTATGTGGCCTATCTTCGTCGCATTCAATACGAGAGAGCACCGGGGCAGTTGGTGGAGGTACAGCCGGACGAGTTGGAGATCCCCCAAGCTGTTCCGGTAAATTTGGAGATGCCTCTGAACAGAAAGTCTCTCCACAAAATTCCACCACCCAAAGCCAGCGATGTAGTTGCAGCGGACGAATCACTCGATAGGAACCTCGCTGAGGATCCAGACATCCTGCTCCTGAACGAGATGGTCTATCGAGAGGCGACGAGGCTTTCTTCTTCGGTCCCACGTGATGGTGAGAGCACTGAGGCTGGGAGGAAATTCGAATGTCGCCTTGAAAAGATAGACAAGAAGATAGGAACCGCTAGGCAGGATATTTCTCAAATTCAGTGTGTGATGGAATTCATCAAAATTCATCAGAATTCACGCCAAAAATCCGGCGCATCGCGCGTCATTTTCACTGGACCCATCATACACTGAATGCAGCAGTGCTTGCTGTTGAGAAGCAGCACTGCATGGATAGAGTTCGCAGTCTTGTGGCTGCAAGAAAGTCCCTGGTAAGGAGTAGGCGAAGGTTGGTCGAGAACAACAAGTTCAAGACAGATCCTTCGAGGCTCTTCCAGCGGACAAACTCTATCCCAGAGAAATTTCCGGCGGTGCAGGATGTCGAAGTCTTCTGGAGGGAAATATACGAGTGGTCGAAACCGTGGCGTGAAGACACTCCAGCCCTTGCACAATTTGAGAACTTCGTAAAAAGATCTCAATTAAGACCAGTGGTGTGCAATCCGATAACCCCGGAAGAAATTGGCCTATTCTGGAATGGGTTGTCGAGGGGCGAACCGTTTTGATACCCAAAACTGGCGATTTGTCCCGGCTTCAAAGCTACCGGCCAATAACATGTCTTAATGCGTGTTATAAACTCTTCACCCGACTCCTATACTCCCGAATATTCCACGCAATTGACCCCGTGTATTCGAAAAATTTCGAACAGCGAGGCTGTAAGAGGGGCGTGGACGGCTGCAAGGAAAACCTGCTGATTGATAGGTGCGTCACGCAGGATGCCGTCCAATATAAGCGCAATTTATCTATGGCCTGGATCGACTATGAGCTCATGAGCTGATTATTCACTTGCTCCAATGCCTTATGGTACCCGATCCATAAGATGCATAAAACAAGATCACGCACTTGTTTTACATGGATGATTGGAAAGTGTATGCTTCCTGCAAACAAGAACTGACGCAGTCATTGCGGATAGTGTAGGAGTATACAGGTAATGCATTGGCATGGAGTTCGGTTGGGACACATGCGCTCAGGTTCATCTCAAAAGAGGGCGATGCAAGGATTTCGATGAAGATGCTCAACTCATTGACGGTAGTGTTCTGAGACGTTTAAATGTCGGAGAGACTTACAAGTACCTTGGTGTGGAGCAGTGCCACGTCCAATCGTCACACCAGGTAAAAAAGTCTCTCAGGGGTACAAACATCTACTCCCACGAATCTGGCCGCCAGAGGTTTCGGAGAAGAACAAGATTTTTGCCACAAATATGTTTGCCGTTCCGATCCTGCTCTACTTATTTGGAGCAGTTAAATGGTTAGTAGATGAGATGAAGCAGAATGATCGGGATACTCGAAAAATGATGCATCTACAGCGCAGTTTGCAACCAAAATCCTTTGTTCCGAGGTTATATCTTCCACGAAACCAGGGAGGCCGAGGACTTTTGAGTTTGAAGTGTCTTCATAACAGGGTAATCTTAGGTATAGCTTGTAAGATCATCCAAGGTTCCGATCCCCTGTTGCTTCTTGTCAGGGATCACGAGAGGCGGGGAGTCGGGGCATTTTTGTTTAGGGCGACACAAAGAGGAACAGATGAACTTAGTCTTGACTTTGACGTTGAGCGAGCTCGGCCACACTCTATTACCGAGCTCAATTTGCTCCGTCTTACAGCCCACGTCAGAATCTCTGAGCAAGATATGCTCATGAGAAGGCATGTGGATAAATCAATGCATAGTGTTTTCTTCAAGAACATTGAAAACCTTGGCTTATCCAGAAGGCATACATTTTCCTTCCTGAGATCAAGTGGACTGAAGTCTGAGACTGAGGGATTTATTTGCTCTGCGCAAGATGGTGTAATTAACACTTTAGTCTATCGCAGCCCCGTGATGGGTATAGAGGTGCCGAATGTGAGCTGTAGGGCTAGTCACAGGGCCCCTGAAACAGCAATGCATATTATATTATCTGTTTTTTATTATTCAGTCATTGATGCCAAATCAACATGGCAAGTTACAAAATTGAGCAGCACGTCCAAATGATAAAACTTTATTATCAAAATTTGTGTTCGTTAGTGCAAACGTTGCGCGCGTTGCGCCCATTTTACGTCAGACGCGGTGGCCCTCGAAATTCGACTCTCCAAAGCAAAATTACAGTATGTGATGTGACACCAACCCACACGAGGTTCACTAGGTGGCAATGCATCAACAAAAAGTTACTGTTTGGGCCAGCGGCGTCATTAGTCCGTACTTTTTCGAAAACGACGTTGGTGAGGCCATCAGTGTCAACGGCGAGCGCTACCGATCGATGGTAACCAATTTTCTATGTCCCGAATTGAACGATATGAACGTGGACAACATGTGGTTCCAGCAGGACGGCGCAACGTGCCATACAGCGAACGCCACGATGGACATTCTCCATGAACGATTTGAGGATATGGTTATCTCTTGCAGATGTGACGTGAGTTGGTCACCAAGATCCTGAGTTTTGACCCCGCTAGACCTTTTCTTGTGGGGTTTTCTGAAGTTGCAGGTCTATGCCAATAAGCCGCAATCGACTGGTGACCTCAAAGTCAACATAACCCAGACCATCGCTCAAATTAGGCCGGATCTATGCGGCAGTCATTGAAAATTGGACCTTTCGGATCCGTGCCACCGTGAGAAGCCGCGGCGAACATTTGAACGATGTGATATTCCACACATAACGGCATACATGGGCCTTTCAAATAAAAAAAAAAGAATTTCGTTAATACCTCACACACAGCATGTTTTCAAACGTCCCTATTGGAAAACTCTTTATAAACCACTATGTTATTGAGAATAATCTATAATATATAAAAGAAAGTCGTGTTAGTTACACTATTTATAACTCAAGAACGGCTGAACCGATTTGGCTGAAAATTGGTGGGAAGGTAGCTTAGAACCAGGAGCAGGACATAGGATACTTTTTATCGACATGGGGGTCCAGGGGGCCCCTTAGGCTCGACCGATTTTTTGGGTCGAAGGTTTCTTATGATTTTTTTTTTGTATATTTGGTAGGTATGAAAATAAGTGGTAAGCTATTTTCCACATGGACATGGGGGCGCAGGGGGCCCCTTTGGGCTGGACCGATTTTTCGGGTCGACCAATTTTTATGAATTTTTTTTTGTATATTTGGTAGGTATCAGAATAGGTGGTAAACAATTTTTCACATAGACATGGTGGCCCAGAGGGCCCCCTTGGGCTGCACCGATTTGTCGGGTCGACTGATTTTTGTGTTTTTTTTTTTATATTTGGTAGGTATGGGAATTGGTAGTAAACTATTTTTCAAATAGACATGGGGGCCGTGCCCCCTTGGGCTGGACCGATTTTTCGGGTCGACCGATTCTTATGATTTTTTTTTGTATATTTGATAGGTATGGGAACAGGTCGTAAAGTATTTTTCACATAGACATGGGGGCCCAGTGGGACCCTTGGGTTGGACCGATTTTTTGGCTCGACCGACTTAATAAGTTCTTTTATGATATTTGATTTGTTGGATTTGTCTCCGCCCCCAATAGCAGAATAACTGTTGAACCATGGACAGGGGGCTCAGGGGGAACCTTTGGGTTTATATCTCAAGAACGGCTGGACCGATTTTTATGATCTTCGATTTGTTGGATTTGTCTCCGCCCCGAATAGCAGAATATTATTAAAACATGGACATGGGGGCCCAGGGGCCCCCTTGGGTTTATAACTGAAGAACGGCTGTACCTATTTTTATGATCTTCGATTTGTTGGATTGGTCTCCACCCCGATTAGCAGAATAACTATTATAACATGGACAGCGGGTTCAGGGGGCTGCATTGGGTTTATAACTCAAGAGCGGCTCGATCGATATTTATGAACTTTCGTTTGTTGGATTTGCCTACGCCCCGAATAGCAGAATTACTATTAAAACATCGGAAAAATTACAGAGGGCGGGGAGCTAAGTACAGGACAACGACAATAACAAAGCCTCCCTGGTACAGGGCAACAATAAGAAATAACGCCGGCCACCAAAATTTGTCCGGGCTTTAAAAATGAAAATCGATTTTTAAAGAGTAAACTCCAAAGTTTCACTTCTGTTGCGCGTGGGCTCCACACACAAATTTTTTGATGATATCTCGAGAATGGATTGACTGACTTTTTTCGAGGGCAAATAACTATTAAAATATCAGAAACATTAACAAAAAAAAATTTTCTCATACATTTTGTATAGAATCCGTATATAACGCCATCTTTGATACATGACAGAAACAAAAATAAACATGGCGTTGTATGCTGGTTCCGGTAATGCCAGTAGATAGCGTTGTGGGCATTATCCTTTTATAAAAAAAATGAATTTAATTCAGCTAATAAGTTGCCACAACATTTATTGATTCTGAGGCGGTACAAAGTTCGACGGGTCAGCTAGTATTTAATAAAAGTTACAACATCTTTGTTTCAGCCATATAATTATTATTATTATTGTGAATATTTTTCTATCCGCAGTCTTTTTTTTTTCGAAAAGAGTTCATAATAGTTGATATCTGCAACAAAATTTAACCTGAAGTGGAGCAGCATTTCATCGTTTCTAAAGCTTTTTCATCGTGATAGTTCTAGAATCCCTTGTTTGACAAGTAAAGAACAGATTATTATTATTACATAATATATGAAAATGCGTTTTTTTGTTGATCGCATTTTAAGTCATCTTTTTAATATCTGAATCCATGAACATTAACGGCACCTTAAAACACGTTTCTCATAGCAACGTGTTTTAAAATTTTTAAAACACGATTTGAATCAGTAACAACTTTTAAAACGATTAAGACATCATGTTATTTATTAATCATTTATTATGAAAGTGAAATTCACATATGTGAAAGTATTGGTCACTGTCATGACTGCTGGATGATGACGCGGTCCTCGCAGAGAACTCGGTAACATTGGCAGAACTAGAAGAGGCATTGCTTGTAGTGTTGTTGTAGATGTAGTTCCCCCAAACACCTTCCTGGCAATTTTGATGCGCTCTTCTAAGGAATCTTCAAAGTACAATGCTACAAATCAAATAAATTGAATACAAATGATCTAATTTCAATGGGAAATTGCAAACTTACCTTACATCTAAATAGACAAGAATTACCTCTTCTGTTACCGAAAAGATTTTTGTTATTTTCTCTCCAATGCCAAAAACTTGCATAAGCTTTGTCGCAAGCAGCTTTAGAATTCACAGGCAACAATGTTTCCCGCAATAATTTGGTTTTTTCTAAAAATTGTCAGGAACCTCAACAACCTCAAACTTTAAGCTTGTGTTCTCGCACTTATATTATTAATAACTATATTTAAAATAAGAATTAGAGCTTTTAACATTGATTGATGCACAATAATTTATTGCATATTCTAACTGAGAAAGAAAAACTTGAGAAACTGGAAAATTGATAATCTGAAAGCATTTGAAATGGAAAACCAACGAACTGAAAATTTGAGAACCTGAGAAACGATAACAATAAAAAGTATAAACCAAAGAAAATAAAACTTAGAAACTGGGAAAATAAGAATATCTGAAAATGACTCCTCAGGATTACAAACAATTTTTGAAACATTTTTAATCTTTAGAATTCTTTAAGTTTCCTCAAAAGTATTGAAAACTTCAACTCCAAGATTCCTTACTAATCTTAAGGTCACTACAGGAGTCTAGAATTGCACTATTCCTTAATTTTTCAGGACCTTGAGTTTCTTTTCAGCGCTCTTCGAATTTTCAGGTTTCTGTAGAACGATTCAGGATTGTTTAATGGCTTTAACAATTTTTTAACTCCAATACACTTGGCAACCCTATAAAATTTTTATAACTTTTCAGAAACAAAATCTCAGCATTCTTCAAGGCTTTACAATTTACTCTGAAATTCTAAGTGACATAGTTGACTGAAAATATCTGTTATAGAATTATTTTAATATAAAGTCCTTATAACTTTTATGTTAAAAAAATATTTTATAGTTCAACACTGTCAGAATTTTCAAATTTTCGCTTGTGTGAACACTCTTCTGTCATGTAAAAATAAAATGTCATATAAACGTCGCACTATTTTTATGAATTTTAAGCAATTTAAAGACTTGCCAAGGTGGTGTCGAACTATAAAACGTTGTATTACACTCGTTCCTGTGTAAATTAGGGGCTTTCCGGCACTCGGGGCTTAAAACAGCACTTGTTTCACTCGTGCTTTTTTAAAACCCTAGTGCCGGAAAGCACCCAATTTACACAGGAATCCGTATAATAATATACTATTATAACCTCGTTAAGTTATTTGATTTTGATTTATTTGTTTGTCTGGACAAATGCCAAAATGCATGAAATATGTATTCCACTCTGGGCTTCTTTGTCTAAAAAATCTTGGTCAATTCGCGATTTGTCAGACAAAACGCAAATTGTCTACATTTCGTGTTTTGTCTGTAACATTATATTATAATCATTCTGTACGTGTGTACCTCACTGAACTCCTCCTAAACGGCTGAACCAATTTTGATGAAATTTTGTATGTGTGTGTTTGAGTGAGTCCCGGGATGGTTTAGATTCACAATTGAACCTGGTAGGTGTCACTAATATTTTTTTAAAAGAAAAAAAATAGTTGTAGAAATTATGGCGGTTCAGATGGTAGGTACTCTTCCCTGTCCCAAGGGGGTCCGCGATTCTAGCTACGCCTCTCTGTCACAAGGGGCCCTTTGAGAATAATAATAATTAAATAAACTCGATTCCTATCTTAGGAAGTTAGGAAGTTTCAAGTCATGTGCTGATAAAGGTGAGACACACAACTTTTTTTTTTCAGTATTTAGTTGTGTCGAATAAAATTTAAGTGTTAAACGGCCTTTCGGAAATAAACAACATGTAAGTTTGTTCAACAAATTATAACATCCATCAAGTTTAAATACCTATAAGTTGCTTATATACAGGGTGTTATGGAAGTCCTAGCAGAAAATTTAATTACAAGTAGAACTCGTCAAAAGATTTTTTTTAATTTATAATTTTTTTCGCAAACGGTCCCTTACGGAGTTAAAATTAAAAACTGTTTAACCCCTAAAACCAAAGCCCGCCTATGGTCTCACGTTCATTGATTGTGAGGAATGCACAAAAACTTTACCCGATAAACGAATCGAAATAAAAACTCTTTAAATGGAAATGTACTAACCTACCATAATATGCATAATGTTGAAGTAGATTCGTATGTAATAATAAAATCTCTAACTTACATCAGGGATAATCCTTGTTGGTGTACGTGCAGTAAACGATAGATGTTGACACACCGACACCTCGAAGCAGATCTTCGAATACTTAAAAATTTCAGGTTCAATTTCCAAAACGCGATTACATCTGGGACGTCCGAGACACAGACAAGCGGCGGACTTCATCTGCATTACCTAACACTGACAAAAAAACATTTTCGTGTAAATTAAAGAATCGAGCACAGTTCATAACATAGTAATAACCAAAATTTACTATCAACGACAAATTTTTTGTCCCAATAAAGTTAGAAGGTGTTTACCTCGTTTGGCAAAAACTCTCTAATGCGTTCAAGTTCATTTAGTCATAGGCGGAGGGTGAAATAAGGGGTCAGAAAAATGTTCCAAAAAATTGCGGATTTCAGCAGTGGTAAATACATAGAATTTTTTTTTATTTTGACTAGTTCTACTTGTGGTTAAATTTTCTGCTAGGACTTCCATAACACCCTGAATACAGGTCGTTTCAATTGTAATGAGCCACCCTCAATAACTTTTTTGGAAAAGATATTGAAGAAAAATCTAAAAACCGGTCAAGTTTTATCTCGACTGGGACATGTTTTGATGCAATAGGAGGCAGACTTGGTGTAACCCCAAACCCCTGACTGGAGCAACCCCGATTTTTTAAATAGACAATAGAGGTCGAGTAACATGTCGTTTAAAAGGTATTTTTATTGTTTTTTCAGCCACAATATTTTTTTTTATTTACGTTGTCTATAAGTTAGTAAATAACTTATGGATTATTGCCTCCATATTATAATTTTGGGTTTCCTTATAACACAGTTCGACGAAATGTTTCAAATTAGCATTGTGAAAAGGACGCTTGTTGGAAAGTTTCAGTTTGATACGTGTGTAGCGTAGTTTAATTTAATATCATTACCGGGACGCAATTGTGTATTTGTTTTGAGATAATGTGTATTTTTAGCAATTATCTTAAAAGCAGTTTGGACCACTAGCTAACATGGTGTCGTAGCCGTATACATATTCATATGTCAAACTCTCATTTTGAGAATAGTAGATATTTTTTAGATTTATTAGATTTATTATTACCAGGATATACATACATATAATACATAAAATACATAGTGTATGCTCTTGAATAGAGGTGTGGAACACCTGTGCATAGGCCTGGTATGTGTTCGTAAAATTATCTAAACAACGAACATGTCTTCGTAAAGCAAGAACCTGCTATAAAAAGCATTTAACTGATCACACTGTATAATGTATGGAAGTAGTTCTTATTTTATGCATACACGGTTAGTGCTAATATTGCATAAGTTGTAGCGCACGCGAGTATAATTTAGAGAACGCAACACTAAAACTGCTTTAGTCTTATAGTGTGTCAACCATTCAATTCAATTTGGTCAACTGAAAAGAACAGGACAACAAGATGCTCTTTAGAATTTATGGCATAGGTAGCAAAATTTACTGCGTTCAAGAGAAATATTATACCATGATGTAATCACAGCTTCGTTTCAAGTCGGCACACTTCGCAAGCCCAAGGGTGAGAGAAAGCTTTATGGCAAGCTAAAAATAGATCGGGCTTTTGCGCTTCCGCATCCCAACCAGGCTAAGTTCTTGCAACGACTTCATTGAGACCTGGATGAAAGCAACCCCACTACTTCGTACTTACCGCAGACACTTAAAATGTAATTTTTTAATCACAATGCGATAGAATAATTTTCGATACGAAAACCTGTGGTTATTACTTTACGAGTCAGGGAAGTTAAGAAATTGTAATGGTTCAATTAAAATAAACTTAGTCTTAGAATTATTAAACATTGTGTGGTTGAGTGAATTTGATTAAAAATTAACTTAAAACTAGTCTTTGTTTTGAAACTAACACTGTTGAAAAGTTACTTTGTAGGAGAAAAAGCTTTGTTGCAATCCTTACCTAAACTAAATCATAGCGTTATGTTATTTAGAAATAGATTACTTCTAGGTAAATTTTATTATAAAAACTAAAAAAAATTATATGTATATGACTAACAGTGCAAAAGCCTACATGTTACTTTTAAAACACTTTTAATGGCTTCTTTTCTGGTCTAAAAATTTAGGATTATTCTTATGGATCTTATCAAATGGATTTTACAAAAATCGACATGTAAGAAGAGTTTCCATTGCATTCACTCCAACACTTTTTATATTGTACAAATTCATTAATTAATAATAAACGTGAATCCACAAATGTTTGGTTATTTTCGTCTTTTAAAGTTTTTTGTTGTTTTGCTCCGTGCGCTCTGCTTCTATGAATTTTATAGCCCGTTTGTTTAGATACAGCCACTTTTCTTGTATTTCCGCTGTCCGCTGCATTGTCTATTTTGTTGCTGTGACAGCGTCAAGGTGAATAAGTGCATGCAGCCTACAGTTGCCCTCCACACTCACATGACTTCCCGACAAAAACTTGAACACCGAAAGGAGAGTCAGGTCAGGTCAGGCAGCTGTAGTAGAAATGTCAACGTAAGTGAAGTGTCTACATACCCAATTCATTTCTCATTTCATTGTTCACTTCCACTTTTTTTGTCAAATTAATTAGGGGAGATAGGTACTGTTACAACCAAAATTGGCGTAACGTTCGCTGTCAAGTTTTGAGTGGGAAAAGGTTACAAATAAATACATCCACAAAAATAAATACCCCTCAAGATCCTATGTTGAACAATATTTAGATGTAAATGATGACAATATTTAACGAAATAGTTGTGTGAAATGATATACATACAATAATTCCTAGGTGTTTGTAAATCAACGGGTAGACATTAGAGAGTGATGAAACGCGAATAAAAAGGAATGAGAAGCAGTCCTTACTAATTGGTGGTTGGGGTGTTGCCTAAATTGGTTGGGAACAATTAAACCTGCATAGTATAAAATGGCGTCGTGACCTTACCCTCTTTCCTAGTTACACGGTACTCAAATTCGGCGAATTACCGAGTATGATTATTACCACATTAATCGCTATATCTGCCGCCTGTTGTATCCGTACTAATACTAGTACTTTAGTTTCTAAAACATCTGCTTCTTAGAAACCCTAAAATGAGGCGGCGATATTGGTACCGTGCGTACTATTGAAGTCAGAATGGAAGAATTTATCTTCGCAGACCTGTCACCTGGCGACCTATGCGCGTGTGTCCAGATGACGCGCTGATTTAAAAATGTACCCTAAAATATCATGACGCCGCATAATTTGAAGCCCCATGAGTTTGATTTTCAGCCCATTTATTATTGGCCAAACAAAATAAAGTCCTATTTCACGAAAATCAGGTAAGGAGCCAAAATCAAGAGGCGTTATATAACGCTTGTGTTTTTTTATTTACAACAATGTACGAAACAGGATGAAGAAAGGTTATTAGGAATTAGGAGCATGTAGCACCGGAACCTCCCTCACCTGGCATTTTGTCCAGGCAGCGCTGTCTTTTCCTTCTGCCAACCCACCCTGGGGGAACCTCTCGGCATAACTTCAGGGGGAGGCTTGCCCTGCCTTTCGGCTTGTTCTTCTCCGATCCTGCGTCAAACGCATGTTTCTTCCTTTTGCAGCACCGTTCTCTCCATGCCACCGGACCTCCGGAGTTGAACCCCATCGGTCCATCGTGGCTGCCGGTACCACAATGTTCCGATTCTTAAGCGCACCCGCGCCTTCCTCGAACCCCACCGGTCCATAGCGGCCGCCGGTATCGCTGTCCGCAACTCGTCAAGCACACCCGCGCTTGCCGCGTCACGGGCGCGCTCAATTTCTCTCCTATCTTGCCTTTCGGCTTCTCCCTTTCTGCTCGTGCGTCCCATAGATCCATCGTGGCCGCCAGTGCATCTTCCGCTTGTCGAGCGCGCCCACGTTTTCCGTGTCGCAGGCGCACTCAATCCTCTCTCCTCCGTCGCGCGGCCTCCCTCTACCCAGGAGAGCGCGCTCCGTCTTTCGTCTTCACGTCGATTGGCAGACCATGAATTCACGGTCCATCCCGATCTTCGTCATTCCCACAAGCAGCTAGGTGAGTCGGGCACTTCGTCACTGGTTTCCTCCTGTTTCCTGAGACGAGCCTATTTCTCTGTATGGGAAAATTTGTTCCCCAAGTCCTGCTGTACATTTGTTTTTTTTTTCTGCAGAAGGGCATTTCGTCTTTTCCGTCCTTGGAGGCCACCCGGGGGCTAGAAACTCATTGTCTGCCCCCTGGCCATCTTCAAATCTAGGACCCGATTTCTCAGGTCCGACAAGAATCTATACAAACCTTCCGCAGATTCGTATCTGGAACTTGACTGGGTGTCCTTGCAGTTTGCATCAGGACACCGTCTTCCTTCTACTCGGGTCCAATCCCTGGCAGGGGAGGCAGGGACTGTCTTCCTACTACCCGGGTCCTATCACCTCTGTTTGATCCGTCCTTCGGAGAAGCCTGCCACAGCACAGGATCAATTGCCTATGGAGTAGCAGACCCTGAGCCCCTCCACCGATGGCTTGAATGGCCAACAACCATTTCAGCGACTGATGTTCCGATTCTACGATGAAGTATTAACCTTTGCTGTATTCCCCACACGATTGCTAAACATTCATTCTCCACGGTCGCGTAATTGCGTTGCGTTCAGAGAGGCTGCAACTAGAATAAGCAACCACGCATTTCTGGCCGTCAATTTCCTGGGTCAATAATTTACCGACTCAACAATCGGTGGCGTCGACTTGCAGAACGAACGACTTTGAAAAGTCCGGTGAAATTAATACAGGAGCTTGGGTCAATCATCCCATTTCCACTTCTGGTGTTTGTTTTTAGCAACTGAGTCACCGGTGCGGCGATTTGTGAAAACTACGACACAAACTTGCGGTACGAGGACGCCATTCTAAAAGCCTTCGTAACTCACGGACTGCCTTTGGCGGAGGTATTTCCTTGATGGCTCGAACTTTGCAGGATCGGTGGAAATTCCTCGGCCGGATACGGCATGTCCTAGGTACTTGATCCAACGTTGAAAGAACTGACACTTTTTGGCATTCGGCACAAGCTTGGCTTGCTATAGTTTCTTCAACACGGTTTGCTGATTTTCTTTATGCTCTTCCCAGGTTCTCCCTAATACAATAATGTCGTCTAATTGTAAGTAAGCGAACGCTTTATTATTTATTTCCGGTCCTAGAACGGTGTCCAACAGCTTTTGAGACGTGACATACGCTGAATGTAATCCGAAAATCATGACCCTGAACTCGAATAATCTACGATTCGGAACCGTGAACCCTGTTAGCTGCTTGCTTTCTTCTGCAAGAAGAACTTACCAGTATCCCTGCTTCAAATCAATTCTGGAAAAGTAGAAATAGGAAAGGGGGTATGGAAAGAGAGGGAGGCATATTTCGAAAGAAACGGGTATGCAGGCTCGGAGATAGAAAGAATGCGAAAGAAAGGCAGAGTAATGACAGATGAATTAATGCAGAGAGATGGAGATGTGCAAATGCAGGAAAGAAGAACGAGAATTAGGGAGTCGAGGTACAATGGGAAGTATGAAAAAATAATAACGGACGAAATGCCAAAGTACCTAGAAAGAGAGAGTAGAAAAGAGAGAGTGATAATAGCAAGGTTTAGATGTGGAAATGATGAGAGAGAGAATAAATATTGGAGTGAGGATAGGAATAGAGTATGCAAGCTGTGTGGAGAAAAAAAGGAGACGATAGAGCATTTGTTGAAGGAATGCATAGAATTGAGAGGGAGAGATGAGAGTAGAGAAGAAATTTTGAATAAGGACTGAAGAGGGCTCGAATGGATGAAGAAGGTTGAGTGGAGAAGAGGCACAATATGTGGGGAGGGATAAAAAGCCAATTATTGTATTGAATTATTTATTTAGTTTTTATTTATTTATATTATATTATATTTTATTTTGGGTGATAGGAAATGTATTAATTGGATAATTTATAAACCCGTATAGGTAATAAATATACATACTACTACTACACTCTCAGTTAGAGCTACCTCACCTTATTTCCACCAACTAATAGAGCCCTAATCCGAGCCCACGGTACATACTTATTAGACAGGCAGGGCACATCTTATTCCTCAAGCCGTCCCTGTGTAGCGTCAAACGATAGGTCCGAAGTCCAATTTCGTTTTTTCGATTTTTCTGTTCCTTTGGGTTTTCCGAATTTTGTTTCTCTTAAACCATCCCAGTATTGAGGCGAACAAAACAGATAAAAAATCATTCAAATCGGTCGAGCCATTCTCGAGTTTTTGCGAGACTAACGGCAATTGATTTTTATAATTATATGAATGGTTTCACTAGGCTTCACCTAACTTGAAAATATAAAATGGTGGAGACGTGAAAATTCGTACCCGAACTCGCTTTTGAAAATAACTCGACCCCTTTTTGATGATTTTCCAAAAAATTATTCACAAACGGCGGAAAAGGGGGAAAAGGGGAAACGGTTTTTCTCAAAATTTTCATCTCGAAAACTCAGCATGCTAAAAACGTGAAAACTGGGATTTAAACTCTGCTTTCAAAATAACTAGACCCGCGTTTGAAGATTTTGCAAAAATTTCTTTACCGACCGAGAAAAAATTAGGGGTGGTTTTACCCAAAATTCCTATAACTTGAAAAGTGACAGTTTTACTGTCGTGAAAATTGGGATCTAGATTCTTCTTCAGAAAAGACCGGACCCGTGTTTGACGATTTTCCAAGAAAAAATTTACCAACGGCGGGAAAAGGGCAGGGTGGATTTGGGGGTGATTTTTCTCAAAATTCTTATAACTTGAAGGTCGAAAATGTTACAAGCATGAGAATTGGCACTCGGACTCTCCTTTAAAATTAATTAGACCCGTATTTGACAATTATGCAAAAAAATATTTACAAACTCCGAAAAAGGAGCGTAAATGGGGAAAGTAGTTTTCCTGAGAATTCTCATAACTCGAAAACAAACAGTGTTACATACGTGAAATTTGAAATTAGATTTTCTTTAAAAAAAGACTGGAGCCGTGTTTGACGATTTTGTAAATAAAACAGAGTGAATTTGGGAACTTGCAAAATTCTTATAACTTGAAGACCGACAATGTTACAGGCATGAGAATTAGCACTTGGACTCTCCTTTAAAAATAACTAGAATATATTTAGAAACCGCAAAAAAGGGGCGTAAATGGGGAGGGTAGTATTCCTCAGAATTGTCCTAACTGCAAAACAAACAGTGTGGCATTATAATATGTGAAAATTTGGATGTAGATTCTCCTTTTAAAAAGATTGGGCCCGTGATTGACGAAAAAAAAAACTTTTTGTAATTTTTTTATTAAAAACTGCTTTAAGCGGTTGTACCAATTCCAAATATAAGCGTCAGTAAAGCCGACCCCAACTTACGCGGGCAAAGCCGCGGGTAATTGCTAGTTCATATATACAGGCTGTTCCATTTAATACTGCCCAGTCCAGATTTCTCCGAATTGATTATTGTAATTGAAAAATTCTCGAACAGGTCGATTTTGTTTGCCAGGGGCACATTTTTTCAGGTTCCTTTCAAGTTCCGTCATTTAGCCGTCTTCGCGAGGGGGCTGTTAGCCCCAAAATCTTAAATGGCACTATGGGTCGAGTGATACCTCATTTGAAAGGTATTGGAGGCTTCTCTACAACTAACTGCTTATTTTTCAATCTCTGGCAGTTTTGACCGTATAAACGATAATTTTCTATTTTCAAGATAATCCACATTTTCTCATGCTGTGTCCCACAGAAACCACAAAGACAAACATGTAATTTCTGAAATTAAACCTTTTTTTGTCCCAAAAAAGTTAGAAGTTGTTACACTGATCGCTCAAAAATTTCCTCATTCGTTCAAGTTCATGAATTCATATGCGGAGGGTGAAATAAGAGGTTAGAAAAATGTTTAAAAAATCTGCGGATTTCAGCAAAATGGTAAATAGAAAAAAAAAATTATTTTGAAGAGTTACACTTGTGGTAAAATTTTTGCTAGGACTTCCATAACACCCTATATAAACCTCTAAAAAAAGTTTTCCAGCAGAAGATTGAGAGTTGCAAATTTTATCAAACGCTTTAACAAGCAAGAAATGGTTACCACAGGAAACAAGACGCCTCATTCCGCTGTCAGCGTCTTTGATCCTCAGGTTAGTGTTGCGTTATTTATATTTAGAAGTTTACAGCTCATAAATGTTTTAGCTTTGTTGGGTTGAAATCGCGATCGTGTGGTGTAGGTAGTCACATTACTGTTGTAACTCTAGTAAAATAAACGACTTTCAATGATAAAACGACTTTTTGACATTCTCATTGTTTCAACTTGTTAATTACGTTTAAGTAAGCGATTAGTCCTTTAAGAACGAAATTAAAAGTTATTACATAGTCGGGGTGTATTTTTGGCCTACGTTCAATACTTTTTAATAATTCAATATTTTGTTCAATAACTTTGTATTTCATTAGACATTGTAATCAGCAGCGTTGTAAGTAAAAAAGCTGCTTTAGATATCGAGTCGAAAAAGAAACGCGCATTTTATGTGAGATTTTAAATTAAGATTTTGATGGAGTACGGCGAAATAAACAGATTCGCAATCTAATAACACGAAGACAGTAAACAATATAAAGTTTGTAATACTGTGTTACGATCTAATTATTTTAGCTCTTTGATGTTCTGACATGGAAGAGTCATAGCTCGTATTTTTAAGGGCTCAGTAGGTAATTCGCTTTTTACTTGCTCAGAATCCTAATAAGTGAACTAAGACAGATTATAGCCAGTCGGAAAGTTTCCGTCAGAAATGAACATGGATAAGCAAGACAAAAATAATTGCTATGATTAATAAAGTCTATGATTAATTTATGAACACCTACATTTTGACCGCAAAGTTGCTTTTACAATAAAGGCAAAAAGAGGGCCAAGCTTATTTCCTTTATTAGAAAAAAAAAATAAAAATTTAACAGTCCTTAATAATGAAAATTTGAATATTTTATGCATATAATTTCAGAATAGACAAAACTAGACAATTTTCAAGGTAGTTATTACTCCCCATTTAAACTAATGATAAAGAGTCGAGTAGGCCGTATATGCGGAAGGCCGACGCAAAGGGTGGACGTGCAATATCTTTAAGTTAACTGTTATTATTCGCCAGTTTAAGGTTAAAATGTTGTGGTCTCGTATTCAGGCTGTTGGGTGCACCCTGAAACCTTCACAAGAGTACTATGAATACAGCGACATATACTTAAAATGCAGTGATGTTACGGAATGGCTCGTGCTTGAAGGCGGCGGCCATTGCTAATAACGGATGGATTAAATTCTTCCGAAACCTGCGCCGGCTGGGGATGTTGGGGCTAGCGCCGGATTCCTGTTGACCTGGAGATGGATCCAAAAGCTGCTGGGAATCTCGACCAGAAGAACACACCACTCCTGAGGCACTGATTAATGACCTTGAGGCCGATTCTCACATGACTAGGGAAGAGTTTCTCTATCTGCGCCATAAGCTGGTCTCCATTCAACTGACTCCAAACTATCGAATGTCCGTTCCTCAAGATGTCCTAATGCACCCCCAGAATCAGTTCTTCCTAAGCTCAACGACTTTGACGAGCTTATGGCTTTTCTTAGCTCCCACTGAGCCAGGAAGTATTGCGCTTTGCTTTCTTCTGCTCGTCTTTGGCTGCTCCCCGGTCGAACTTCGAACAGAATCGCCTGGTGGTCAATAAAATTATCTCATTCATCAAGCATTCTCCCTCCTACAACCAGCAACAGACTTCGTGCTAAAGGTCACGTCGATGTGTGATGTTTGAGCACCACGTACAAAAGTGGGCAAGTCGCCAATAATATGTACCTGCTTTCGCATCTCCTTAAGAATAGAATTTCTTTTTCCATTGGTAACACACACTGAACGAAGTCTCAGTGTGATTTTGAGATTATGGTTCCATGTCAAGTATGT
This sequence comes from Diaperis boleti, assembly GCA_963583935.1. Classification (NCBI taxonomy): domain Eukaryota; kingdom Metazoa; phylum Arthropoda; class Insecta; order Coleoptera; family Tenebrionidae; genus Diaperis; species Diaperis boleti. The sequence continues at coordinate 31,125,476 of OY757242.1, read as the reverse complement.
CAGGTACAAAAAAAAAACAAAATTCCCTAAATTAACAAAATTGATTTTATTTGGAAAAAAATGAAATTAATATGCAAATTAGAAAAAATAACATGAAAAACTCGTTTTGTAAAACTTAAGTGCACTCGTTCTTTACAGGTACTCCTGCCTACGGCAGTCGTGCTGCAAACCTGAACTCGTGTCTTAATATAAGTTTTACAAAACTAGTGTTTCAATATACTATAAAAATCGTTTTAAATTACGATGGAAAGTAAGTTGAGAAGATTTGGCGAGAAAGATGATGGGGAAATTGATGCAGAGATTACAAGAAATGTGCCCGAAAACAAAAAGATCTCATGACTCAGTTTGGCGGCAATTTTCACAATTTTTAAAAGAGAAAGGTTATAAACTTGAAAAATCTACGTCAACTGTTGAGTTAAATACTATTTTAAAAAGTTGGGCATGTAATATGAAAAAGAAAGACGGCACAGGTTACAAGGAGGGAGTCATAAAACATGTGGAATTCAACAGCGAAAATGATTCAGGACAAATAATTCACCACTTGGAATATCTTAATTAATCCTTTTAATGACATCATTTTCAAATTTGCAAGAGAAGCCAGGTATACCATGAGAAAGAAACTGCAAGTTCTTCCAGAAAGAAGAACTACTAGTGCAGCGGCCCTGAGTGTCCATATTGGAATGTTAGTGAATCCTGCAACTGGTACAAAAACTCCCTAGTTGGAGTTCATGAAATTGGCAAATGGGTAAAACTTGAAGCAGAAAAATCTGGATTAGATATAAAGAAACGAAAAATATCAAACCATTCGATCAGATCCAGTGCTGTGTCAGTTCTTGCGAAAGTTGGTGTTGATGAACAGCAATTAATGAAAATAACTGGGCACAATAACAGTAATTCTATTAAGTCGTATTTGCAACTAGAGAAAGAACACCATCGACAAATAGTGGAGAAGATGAGATCCAGTGTCGCTGCTAGCAACAGCTGGACCAACGTTTTAAATGATAGTGTTGAAAATATTACAAAAGAAACAGGGTTGTTACAAAACTGTTCCAATGTCAGTTTTTCAAATTGTACGTTTCAATCCGTTAGAAAACAATATTTCTGTGTTCATTTTCGCTGTAAATAAAGTTTAAATAAAGATTTTCATTTGTTTAAAATATTCATTTCTATCACTAGTACAATATTCGATGCAATTTTTACTAGTCCAATAACCGCTGCAACCAGCACTTATTTTGTAACCTTGGAAATGACTAAAATTAAGTTTATTCATTGGTTGATGAACATTAAGTGACAGATTAATTAAATAGTCGAGAATATTCGTCGACTTGTGCTTTGTGATTCGCCAATCTAACCTTTGTAGTAAAGTAAATAAATAAATAAATAAATAAATAATGACTTTATTAAGGGGCGAAGTCTAGCACAATGCTACTCAACTTAACCCCAAATAAAAACAAAACAATAAATTACAAAGTAAGAAAAGCTAAATAAAAAAAGAAGAAGAAAGTATACATTTACAATGTTAAAATTAGGATTACATATTATTGGACTTCATAACTGAAGAAAATACAATTTTATTTTTTTCTTAAAGTTATTAAGCGTTTGACTCTTTAGTGGATTAGGCAGGGAGTTAAATATTTTTATTGAGTTATATGAAAAACTTCGATAGTATAAGGATGTCTGAAACCGTGGTAAACTTAACTTGGAAACTGCCCGTAAGTTAAAGTTATGTAGCTGTGATCTAGGTATCAGCTTCTGACTGAGATAAGGTGGTGTAGAGGACTTCAATACCGAAAAAGTAAGACAAGCTAAGTTACACTGAAACTGCTTATCAATTTTTAACCATCGCATTTCGTTGATTTTGGCTGAGATGTGATCGAATTTTTTAAGCCCCCAAACGAACCTGGCACAGTTATTTTGTATTCGTTGAATACGTGTTTTGGCAAGATAATCTAAACATGGATAGTAGACGATCAAAAGGTAATTTAAAATGGAAAGCACTAAAGCTTGGGCCAATTTTTTTCTTAACTTAAAGTTGAGGATTAAAAAATTGTTATACAGAACTTTCAAAGGTGCGTATGTTTTCTTTATAAGGTAAGAAATGTGTTCTCGAAATCGGATGTTTTCGTCTAGTATTAAACCCAACAACTTAATCTTTGTGACCGGTGCAATCTTGATGCCGTTAAGAAATAGGCTGATATGTGATTTCAAGTTATTATGAAAATTTCGCTTGCAAAAGTAAATGACGTTGCATTTGTTAGGGTTTAATTGGAGACCATGATTTTCAGAATATGTCTGTAACAGGCGTAAATCTGCGTTAATTTGCAAGTTAGCAAGAGTGATGTTGTTAGGATTGAAAGAATAGTATAGTTGTGAATCATCTGCGTAGTGAGTCAAGTCAGAGAAACGGACGTATTTGTACATGTCAAAAATATAAATTGAGAACAAAAGGGGACCGAGAATGGATCCTTGTGGGACTCCCGAGGTGACCTTTCCATAACTGGAAGATAAACTATTAGCCTCCACAAGTTGCGTCCTGTGTGACAGGTATGATCGGAAAAAATTTGACGCGTTGGTATCCAGTCCAATGTGCGATAGTTTTGAAATTAGTAAGTCATGATCAATCGTGTCGAAAGCTTTTGAAAAATCAAGTGAGATGAGTGCTGAGTATAAGCCTCTATCCCGATCTTTAATTATAGTGTCGACCAAATTAAGAAGGGCGGTGGTGGTGCTGTATCCCTTCCTAAATCCTGATTGGGTATAAGTGATTATGTTATTCAATATAACATACGAATACAATTGATTGTGTACAACTCTTTCCAAAATTTTTGAAATAGTAGGTAATATACTTATTGGTCGTAAATCATTGTGAGACTGAGGACTAGAAATCTTGGGAATAGGAGTAACTAGAGATTTTTTCCATGCATCCGGGAAAAATCCGCTTTCGAGACAGGAGTTTACTATATGGGTAATGTGGGGAGATACTACTGGACTGCAAAGTTTTAACATTTTGGCGTTTATTCCGTCCAGACCAGTGGAATTTGACTTAAGTTGCAGAATGATTGTTCTAATTTCCTCAACTGTGGGTAAACGAAATGTAAAGTTTATTTGGTTCGTGAATTTGGAACTTTCATAGGAGGCACACGCAGCAGGACAGTTATGAGATGGGGTAAATACCGACAAAAAATGGTTATTGATTAGATTTGCATCATTAAGTTCAGGTGGTATGGAGAGCCGCTTGTCTTGAACAATACGGAGCTTTTTAAGATTATTCCATAGGCGTTTACTATCTTCACATTGTAGGGACATTGCATTAAGATATGATTTTTTCTCTTGTCGAATGACAGAGAGAGTAAAATTTCTAAGCTGCTTATATGAATTCCAGTTGACAATGTTTTTGTTTTGTTTAAATTTACTTAAGGCAGAGTCACGCAATCTCATCAGATGTCTAACATTATGAGTGAGCCAAGGGGCATAGGGTTTTGTAATTTTTACTGTACGAACCTGTGCATGCTTGTCAAAAAGATTCAAAATGTTTTCAGAAATATACTGTACCTTGCTATTTATGTCATTCATGTAATATATAGAATCCCAATCAATGTCTTGGAGGTCTTGATGGAAAGATTCTTCACAAAATTCATTGAAGTTTCTATATGAAATAATTTTTGCTTGATTTAGTTTAGTTACCGCGATATCTATTTCACAAAATGGGATTAGATGGTCGGTAAACGAAGCAGAAATTGTACCGGAACTAATAACTACGTCAGCAAAATTGCAATATATTGGGTCAATTAATGTTTGCGAAAATTGGGTAATTCTAGTAGGTTCGTTTATTATTTGCTTAAAGCTATAATCTGCGATAAACGAAAATGCAAAATTAGGTAAGTGCAAATGATCCATATTAACGTCGCCTAAGATAATGATTTTTTCATAGGTGAGCATGGCTTGAGATAGGATTTCTTCAATGTTGTCTTTAAAAAGTCGTACATTGTGATTAGCCGGGGATCTGTATATCACGTAAAGCAGAAATCTAAAACGATTAATTTTTATCTCAAGTGCCAGGTATTCATGCGAGTCGCAGTTTTCCAAAAAATTATCATGAGGAACAATATTGGCTGAAAGAGTTTCACGCACATACGCACCTACACCTCCCCCTCTAGAAGCTCGATCCCTACGAAAAATCTTATATCCAGGAATGTTAAGCATGTTATCAGAAATACCGTCAGAGAGCCACGTTTCAGACAGACACATAATATCGAAATGATTAGTAAGTAAAATATCCATGAAAGAGTCAAATTCAGAGAGCAAGGAGCGCACGTTACTGTGACCAATTTTTAATTGTTTAAGTGACTCTGATCTTAACTGGTTAATGTTGTGACTATTAGCATGATTATTAGCCATAATCTATTCTAGTTTTTAAGTAATTAACTTTGTTTTTATAGAGAGTACACTTTTGGTCATCTCCACAAAAATGATCAGTAGCAATTTTCTCTGACTTATTAGAAGCATTGAATTCAATACAATTTATACATGCTAAGTTAGTAGAATTACAGTTTTTTGAATCATGGTTCTCGGAACATTTATAGCAAATTATATTTTCACTCTTGCAGACGGTGCTGTGATGACCGAATCTGGAGCACTTGAAACAGCGGGAAACTGCTATGTGGTCAGTACAGGTGCAAGCTGTCCAACCAACGTAGAGTGTATTTCGGTTATTTACAATTTTTTGGCGCAAAATAGCAGGCAGTTCAATAACGAAGCTACAACTGTATTTTAGTTTAAATTTCTTAATTATTTTAATATGAGGCGCAAGTTCTGTTTTGTCAAATTGGTTTAAAGACGAAATATTATTTATCAAGTCCTCATCCGAATAACTCATAATATCAAAATTTGCCCCCTTGACTAATAGACGGGGGTACCACTTTTTGGGTTTCTCTACAGAAAAGTCAGAGCCCAATGACGATTTTAACTTATTCACTAAAATGTCGCGCGAGGTGTTATTCGCACATTTAATAATCACGCCGTTTTTTAATGCTTTAGTTGAATTAATTTGTGCGTTTAGTTCGATCGGGTCGATTTTACGATGAATTGTTTGTAACAAACTTTTAGAGTCCACATTAACGGCACCTTGAGGTTTAATGAGGATATCTTCAGATTTCTTTTGCCCATTTTTTAGAATGTCAGAGAAAAAAGGCTGTTGTTGAGCGGGCGTCCGCGGCGAATTTCCCAGGTTGATGATTTTCTCTTTCTGTAGCGAGTTAACAGTCTCAAGTTCACTTACTAGCTTTTTTAGTAGTTTAAGTTGCTCCTTTAGGGCCAGGTTGTCTTGTACTAGAGCTGGAATCGGCTTGCGACACTCATTGATATGTGGATCGCAGTTTTTGCAGTGCCACTCTTCCTTATCACCAATATCAAACAATTTCGCGATGGAGTCGAAACATTTTCCATGGATTGCAGTGGAACACTCTTTACACTTGATTTTAGTAGTATTTTTGCCAATATAACTTTTGCAAAGTTTACAGTTTGAGTATTTATGAGGATCGCTGTTACTTTCGTCCTCGTCGTCCGACATCTCGGACTGGACTGAAGTGAACGGTTGATGTAACGTTATATTTAGTGAATTCCCGGAATCGTGTTTCTTGGTTTAATATAGCGTTGCGACGATAGTCTCGTAATTTTATTTCAAAATGCAGCATAATACAGTAGATTTTTTATTATAAAACTAAGTTTTGACGCATCAGTTGCTATTGGATATTAAGAGGTTAGGCCGGCCAACGCCTGAATAAGGAACAAACTGTTTTTATCTACAAATGAAGAAGGTGACTACCTACTTCTATACAAGGTATACAATGGTACCAATGGTATTACTATGTGCCCACTTGATCTCAATGCCTACGAGCCGCCACTGCATGTGATTCTCAAAATTGTAATTCATATCTATTTTTTAATCAAGTTTTCCTCTAAAACAAAAAAAAATAATTAAAATAATCAACAAGAAGATTATGTGTTCTTAAATCCAAGTGGAGTAAATTTAAATTAAAATTTAAATATATCTAAGTCGAACTCCACAAACTTTAATAACTGTAAAATTATTAATGGAACATGTTTCGGCAGAACACTTCTGCCATCATCAGTTTTTTTATATTCTTTAAGGACTATATGAGATTAGATTAAGTTTGACTCAATACATTCACCCAATTTTTGGGACACAACAAAACATTGCAATGGGTTTTGAATTGAATGCTAATATGAAGTTTGTAATTGGATTGCCTTTGCTAAATTGATTTATATATTTTGGTAAAAGTATTATAGTATTTATTTATAAAAGATTATTTCCCTAAGGTTTAGTTAAGGTATGTGGATGGCAATTTCGCAATTTTCAACACGAAGATGTGCAACATTGATGACTTCCTTCAATCAATTAACAACCGCTTTGAAAGCATAAGATTTACTTCCGAGAAAGAGAACAATTTGTGTTTACCATTTTTAGATACCCTTGTTATCAGAGATAATCTGAAACTAGTGTTTGATGTATATCGACAAGACACCAGTACACTTCGCTACATCACAGCAGACTCCCATCATTGTCCACAACACAAGATGGCTAGTCTCAACTTTTTGCTTCACAGACTCCTTGCCTTTCCTCTGAATCCAGACAGGTTCAAGAAAGAGCTCAAAATCATCAAAGAAGTAGCCAGGTGTAATGGGTTTGACAGTAGTATAATACATAAGCTTATAAATAGGACCAATTTTGAGAAAATCTTCGACTTTTCAAACTGATCAAAAGAAGAAGTCACAAATTGTGACAATTTCTTCTGCCCCCTCGATCACCAAGAATTTGGCAAAAGTCTTCAATGCACTAGACTTAAAAGTGGTAAACACTTCTGGGCCTAGTCACACCCAAAAGACAATTGATCAGTTGGAGAAATCGGGAATTTATGAAATGAAATCTAAATATTGTAATCAAAAATATATTGGGCAAACACGACGATCAATTTCAACTAGATTTAAAAAACACATTGCTCATCATCATGACCACCACATCGACATAACTTGTGTTAAATTAGTTAAACCTGTAAATAATTATTGTAAATTTCTAGACATTTACGAAAGTCTATAAATACATAAGAACAGGAATTGTGTTTTTAATCGACAAAGGCCCGATCCCCTCTTCCCTCTTCCGCACTACTCCCACTTTTGAACAGTACGAGTGAGGATGCGAGCCATTAGAGTATATAAAATATAGAGCGGTATGTAGCATGTAAGTTTAGTTTACTCATCGCCCTGATGATGCCAACATTGTTGGCGAAACGTGCTTCGGTAATTATAATAAAAAAATATTTTCCGTGTTTTAGGGAAAAACTGATTAAAAGTAGTTAAAAGTATATAGTGTGACGGACGTGGACCCGAGATGACTCATCGCTGTAGCGGCGTCATCAATTACTGGACTGTCCTGGAATTTACTACAACGTACTCGAGGTAGTATGACTCATCTTTTGGAATATCCGGTACAGATCGAGAGCGCCATGAAAGATCTGGAGCCGACTAGAAAGATTTAGCCGGTATATTTATTAGAGGACGTTCCAGCGGGATTGAGTCTAGTCGCATCAGTCATCGAGTCTAGAGAGTCAGTGGGTTGAGTCGGACTGTTTGGTATTCCCTTTTCCTTTGAATCCCTTCCGCCCCTTGTTGCTTTGTGTCCGAGTTTTTTCCTGCCAACAGCGAAGTGGGTGGGGTAGAGTCACGTGCCCCAGCTGGGTTCGCCTGGACCGTGGGGAGGGTCGAGACAGAGAGAAGCGAGTCGACCGCCGACAGAGACAGATCACGAGAAAACGCACAACCCCGAGAAAAGAAAAGACATCTTCAGATCTGGTGCAGTGAGGACGAGAGATCGACACTTCCTCCAAGGGTCTACAGTACTTTCCACCACTAGGCATTAAGTAAGTAAGTAAGTAAGTTGGCATCTCCTTTTGTACTCTAGGGTACTGATAGTAATAATTGTTTTATCCCGGATCGCTCACCATCATTCCGCGTATATATAATTAATTTTGTACATAATTTCAATACATAGTTCCAAACTCAACGGGTTTTTATTTTCCTGGCCTCCCTGTCCACGTGGTCCTTCGGTTGATAGGTTTGGCACACGGACAGTTACTTTTATCCATCTGGAGTGCCGCGTGATGTGTAAATAAATAATACGAGACGTGCCCGTGAAGTAGTAAATTGTAAATAGTGTAAATAATGTAAATAGTGTAATGAGTGTAATATTAGAAGTTTAAATAAATTGTCCATAGTGTTCAAATAAATAAATAAATGGAACCCACAAACGCTTCAATAGGTAAAAGTCAGGCGTTAGGGCCTTGTCAGTCATAAGGAGGAAATTAGGATGGGAGTGACGGGAAGTTGTAGAAGGATTCGGAGAAACATCTCCCACCATTCGGCTAATTGTAAATTAAAACCTGCGAAAAACCTTTACAGGAGAGACGGTTTCCTTTACAGGATGTTTCAGAAATAAGTGCTATAACTGAAATCAGTGGTAGAACTCATCAAAAGAAACAACTTACTTTTCTATATAGATACTTTTTTTTGCATTTTTCATTCATACAAATTTACGAGCCGCATAATATGGATATTTATTTTAATTTGAACTACTCAGAATCAATTGTTTTTGTCCGGAAAAGTCAGAGTGCTTATCAACTTTATAAATTTTATGCACACTGGAGCTACCTATTGATAAACTCAAAATAATAATAAAATTTAATTAATTTGTTGTTATTGTTTTTTACTTCCGTTTTTAAACTAATTAATAACAGATGCTGCCTTTTCTAACAGCGAATACAGGAACATTGTATTAATTTACGTAGAATCCTTATTCCTACCACTATCGCGTACAGAAAGTTCAATTTTTACAGACTGAAGATTTACCTAGAAGACGCTAGTTTTGTTAATGGACCAGCAGCCAATCGGAGTTGTGCAAGAGCGAGTGCAAAATGCAGTTTTAATAATTCCTAATAACAGAATGATGATGGCACGAATAGCAGTCTCTATATTATACTTTATTGTAAATTTTCCAGTGTTAAAAGAAGTGGCTTTTGAGTTTATTACGGGGTTAATTTTTGCAGAAGTGTTAAAAAAAGTGGCTTTAAATTTGTTAGGTGGTTTATTTCTGCTGTATTAATAAAAATTGGGCAGAGTGAGGAACAAAAAAAAGTTTTTTTATATAATAGCATTGAATGCTGATGTGATGACATTTACTAGGTGAGTTTTATATTTTTAGATTATTTACGGCAAGCACTAAACGGCGGGGGTGGCTTGGCTGGGGACAGCGTCTAGGAGCAGCTAACGGGCGCTCCTACCGTTGGAGGCGGCTTTACGACCCGGGGGCAAAGTTTCGGCGCTTGGGTTGGCGCCGTAAAGGAGTCCTAATTTTGGGCCAACCCCCACAACTGAAGAAGACGCGGGACGCGTAAAGGCATTGTTTACTACGGTGCAACGCAGCATCAAGTTGTACCGTAGTAAGTAATGGCAAAATTTACGCAGCTTTTTCTTTGGCAATCTTTACTAGGGTGCAGCGCACCCTAATGCTGTAGTGTAGTAAATATTCGTTTTTGGAGCTTCGATAATAATTAGCAAAGTAAAGTAGGTATTAGGTGTCTCTTGTGGTAGTATTCCGACACTTTATAGTAATGATATTTTAAAAAATGCGAGTTGAAGCTTATTATTCGTGTTATTGCCTCGTGTCAATAAATTGCTCCTACAAGCCAGCGACATTCTTTCTTTCGATCCCAGTAGCCCAAAATATGATCTTTCAAATTTTCATACTTCTTCATAACGTCATCATTCATAAAGTCACTGAAATTGTCAAATATTTGTAGTGGAATATAGCACCCTCCGAAATCCTGTCATTATGTGTTTTCGATCTTGTTTGTCAATATTGTGTTTGCTGTCCCACAACCAACGCCAAAAAGCTTGAAAAAGATGGAAAATGCAGAGTAATTTGCGAGACTCGGGAAAAACTGTTTCCAGCGCATTCCTTTCTGCCGCAGAATCATCGGCCATGAAAATCCCAGGAAAACCATAGATTCCAAAACCATTAGCTTGCAAAAAAAAATTTTGCAATAATTTGAAAGCTTCCGTGTAATTGTCTTCAGTTTGCTTGGTATGTAGTATCCAAGCAAGTGGGATGGCTTCAACTTTTGTTGCAGAGAAGAAAAATGTAACGTAGGTACTTCTTTGATAGCAAGAACCACTTGAATCGACAAATGCATTTCGTGTGCAAATTCGTGAGAATGGGCTCTCATCATGACAGGAGTTAACACAACAACGATCATTAAATCTTCCTTAATATTTTTTTCTTCATAGTATTCCCATTCCTTTTTCAAAACAGTCAACATATTATTAAAAGCTTCTCTACCTCCAAAATGTTCCACTCTACAACAATCAAATTATTTAGGTACCTACCTAACGCACAGTCCATCACCTACCTCAATTTTGAGTATAAATGTTTTATTTGCCTCTCCGTTGGATTTATTCGGGCATTTGGACATACATTATTAAATTTCTTAAAAATTGCTAACACAGTAAATTTATTTCTGTACTAATTCGAAGAGACGAAATGAAACGAGTCTACACGTAGTGGTTGCACTGCAGTAAACAATGTCCAATGAAACGCCACTTATAGATTGCCAATACTTACTACGCTACAGTATGTGAGTGCGCTGCACCACAGTAAAGATTGCCAAAGCAAAAGCTGCGTAAATTTTGCCATTATTTACTACGGTACAACTTGATGCTGCGTTGTATCGTAGTAAACAATGTCTTTACGCAACCTGGAATGTTGATTCGGGGATGGTAGCCTCGACTGTCGTGGCGATGGTGGCGATAAAAATCTCTACCAAGACTGGTGGCTTGCTTACCGGTTCGTCTGCGTCTATTAGTGACCCTGGAGGCTTCGCTATCGTCAATAAGGTTGTTGCTGGTGTCATCAGCCTTACCGTGTCGAACCCTGGTGAAGGTCTGAGCGTCGATCTGGGTTACGGCTTCGCGATCAGCTCAGATCCTGGTTGCGGTCTGGTCATGGTTGGTGACAACAAAGTGGCCATAGCGCAGGCCACCGGTGTCGGAGATTTTACAGACTCGACTGATAGCTCTGTCGACCTGGGGGTTGAGCTACCTACCAAGCGCGTCTCCAGGTGGCGGATAGGTGAATGGCTAGAGTCTTTACCGACTCTAGTCAGTGGGGGGTTAGTAGGAAGGACCAAGGTCTAAAACCCTTGCTGCGCCGAACGAAAGCCTCTCACCGCGGACCAGCTCGCGACACACACCGTAAACCGCCTGACCTGTGCAACGACCCTCCACACATGGTGGGGGTAGTGCAGGCAGGGGACACAGAGGCTTGTCTTCACTGTGTGACCGCGTGGATGAGGTACCACTATAAAAACCTCCCCAATCTTAAGTTATTGCGCGCGCCGAAAAGATGCATGGCCGGGGGGCAACTCGGCCACTAGCGGCAAACCTCAGGGCACCAAGACCTCAAGTCATCCTCTGGTCATCCAAGAGCTTGCATACTTGCAAAGACAAAAACGAATACACTGCCAATCTGGGGGCTCAGTGGTCAGGACCTCATGGCAGGCAAGATAAAAATCACTATGGCAGGAAGCGAGAGAGAAGTAATAATCGGATCCGCATACCTACCATACGATCAAGCGGGACAACCCCCAACACCTGAAGTTAGACGACTGCGAAGAAACCAACACGCAGCTAGTGCTCTGCTGTGATTCCAACGCCCATCACATAGTGTAGGGAAGTTCAGGGACCAACAGAAGAGGTGAGTCACTTTTAGAATTTATTATTAGTAATAAGCTAGAAGTGGTAAACCGCGGTAACGAATAATAACGATAGGTACGCCGTTCGTGTGCCGAGTTATTCGTGAGTAGACGCTCTCGGATCACAGGTACGTAAGATTCGATATTGAATCCCCGCCGGAGACGGTCGAAAGGTACATAACTCCAAGAAACTGTGACTGGCAACTCTACAGAGAAGAACTATTCCAGGGGCTGGAAGAATATCCCTCGAGACTTCAAACTCCGGCGGGAGTTGAAATAATGAACGAATGCATTACAGCAGCCATAAGGAGAGCTTATGAGAACAACTGCCCACTCAGAGAGAGAAAGGTTAAACGGGAGACCAAGTGGTGGAACCATGAACAGAGATGAGAAGGGAGGTACGGAGATTGTTTAACAGGGCCAAAAGGACTGGGAGATGGGAAGAATACAAGACTTCCCGTCTAGAATATGGTTACGCAGTGAGGGAGGCAAAAAACACCTCATGAAGGAGGCACTGTGAGGAGATCGAAAGAACTCCGGAATGTGCCAGACTCCAGAAAGCCTTGCTGAGGAACAATCGGGTTAAGATTGGAACTCTGCATAGACCTCAGGGAGGATACACTGAACAGAGTGAGGAGTTTCTGGAACTCCTTCTAGAGACACACTTCCCGGGGAGTGTATCCTCGGCAAATGCAACAAACACTCCAAAGTTAGACATACCGATTCATCGAGCATCCAGGGAGGATTGGAAACTAGCCGATAGGCTGGTTAACAAAACAAGACTTGAATGGGCAGTGAAATCTTTCAAACCGTTCAAGTCTCCAGGAATCGACGAAATTCTTCCGCTCATGCTTCAACAGGGATTCGAGGAATTAGTCTCCCTCCTGTGCGCATTACTCAGGGCCAGCCTGGCCTTGAAGTATGTGCCAACAGGCTGGAAGAAAGTAAAAGTGGTATTTATACCAAAACCAGGGCGAGAATCATACGCCCGGGCGAAATTCTTTCGAGAAATAAGCCTAACATCATTTCTCCTTAAGACCTTGGAGAAACTGATTGACAGGTATATCAGGGACGATGTTCTGGTAAACGCCCCTTTACATCGATACCTGGAAAATCATGCGAGATTAACATCCACAAGCTTACTCGCAGGATAGAAAGAACCCTGGAAAATCGAGAGATTGCGATGGGGGCCTTTCTGGACAGAGGGTGCTTTCGACAACACCTCATTCAACTCTATTGCGAAAGCAACTAAGAGGCGGGGTATAGCCCCTGTGGTGGTAGAATGGATCGACTCGGCCTTAAAAGGCAGAGAGATTTTATGCATCGTCGGCCGCGTGACTAGGGGGGTGGTAGCCGCCAGAGAGTGCCCACAGGGAGGCGTTTTATATTGCCTGCCTTCTGCCTTTCTTGTGGTCACTCGAAGTGGATGACCTCTTGGGGAACCTGGAGCAGACAGGAGTTCCTTAAGAATAATAATGGCTCTGTCGAGGCGTCTTGTAGAGTGGCAAAATTCTGGACGTCAGCCCATGGGTCTAAATCAAGCGTCAGGAACGCGTCGACGGCGGCAGACAGGTGGGCAAAGGCATTGTGGTGAAGACGGGCAGGTTGGACGTCAGCGAGAGCGGTCTCAGGCGTCGACGGCAGCTAGTGTCTTGGATGAAGTGCCGTGATGAAGAAAGACAGCTTGGAAACCCGCGGTAGGTTGCGGCGTCGCGGTAGCTGGTTGGCTTGACTGACGCGTAGCGGTTGATGGTTGAACACTGAATGACGGCTGAGGTGGTATCAAGCATCGATAGACACATACTAGCGACGTATAGGCCGGGTACCTTGTCAATCACCTTTTGGGCGACGGCACCTATGGGCCGAGCTCCACCTGGAACAGCTTTAGGCCTATTGAAGTAGGTTTTCTGGTCTATTGCCGAATATAGCGGCAAAGGTGGATTTTTCTTCATAAGATACTCCAGCATGTCGGCCAAGTCTTGCTGACGACGCCGTTCAAATTCAGGGCTCCCAAAGTATTTCAAGCTTTCTTTCCAGCAAGAAGGATCCCAGCTACGTGATACAGGTTCACTGGGTACGACAGCGTGGTACTGCTGGGCGTCGTAGTGGTCAGTTTGTCCTCGGGGGCGTCGTCGGTTGCCATGATGTTGGTGTAGAGCGTCACTGGAAGTGTCTTTTAACCCTTTCCCAGTGGGGAGTGCTATACGACGGCGGTGGTAGCTTGGGAGATCGTCAATGAGGTGTGCTTACGCAACAGGATCTCGGGCGTATTCGCGTATAATTTAATGGTAACGGTGTTGGTATAAGGTCAGAGGGAAAAAATAAAACTTTTTAAGGATGTTTGTCGCTTCGAGGATGGACCAAGACTGCCGCGTCTGGCAGTGTCTCGACCGGTTGTTAAAAAGTTACAAATAAATCCTAAAATTAAAGAATCGCTAAAACTAACCTTATCTAAATTTACTTATTATTAGGCTAACTTATATTAAAACACAGCAGTTAACGGGCGCTGTTCGGGATCCCACAGCCCAGCGAAGTAGGGGGCCGCAAGGGCGTATTCGGGGAGGCTCCACATGGCGTCCCTAGAACCGTTGGAGACGGTTTGACGATCGGGGGAAAAGTTCTGGGTTTGCGCCGTAAAGGAGTCCTAATTTGGGGCAAACCCTTACGTGTAGCACTATTACCGATTAAATTTATTGCACTTTTTTCTTAAACACCGTGTATATTCTGGGATACCAAGTACCTCCAATTTCTTTCAAAGCTAAACTAGGCGCCCCTACAAACTGAAATTTGAAGATAAGTCCTTTAAGAGACATTTTAACAATTTTTACAATTATCATTGGATTTACAAACAAACAAACGGTAATGGGGTCGTCCCCCTCAATTGAACTTGACGAATTCGACTATAGCATCTTGTAGACTATAGGACATGAAGCCCTAAAACGTGTTCTGTTGTTTAATAAAGTTGTTTTGTGAGATAACAGAGCGTATCCAAAATCGCAATTTTGGCTATCATTTTCAAACGCAGTACATTTCCCGCCTCTTGTGACGTCAGTTCGGGGGAGCATTCTCATTGGGTCGTGAGTTTCTCATTAGTCCGCACGTCTAGTAACTTTCAATTTTGTCTAGTGAATTTTGTCCCGTGTTGACGTCACAGAAAGGCGCGCGTTTCAAATGAGACAAATGTTTCGGATTTTTTTTTTACCTAGTAAACGCGTAATTTCGAATAAACAAAAATATAGGGGTATAATATTATTTCGTCTAGTTTCTTGAAAAGCTGTTTTTGAAAATTGTGGGACGATCCCATTAAGCTTTACCCCATATCTTTCTAAGTAATGTTAATAACTCGCCACGTACATTCTGCAAAAACTTTGATTATCAAATTTATCAACATATTAACTATTTGCTATCTTTAAATTAAAAAGTGACATCTGTGAACGGATTAAATCTGGGCGCAATAATCACACAAACACTAATCGACCACCTAATTGAAAAGATTCATGATCCTGATTTAAAATAAAAAAAAATTATTACATCTATTTCATTTTCGCCTAATAAGTCGTTCCTTGTACTTTCATACCGTCCAGTAGATGTTCGAATAAGAATGAATTTGAGTCCGGTAGGTGAGCTATTACAGTATCAAGGCCGGTAAGTGTCGGTAGGCAATATTTACCGTACAGTTTAATTTTTATAAATCCAATCTGACATTTTCAAACGTATTTTTGTTGGCTATTAATGCACTTTTACATGTACTACAAAGGTGATGCGATTTTCACAAAATGTTTTTGATTTTTTTGATTGAAATAAAATAATAAAAAACAGGCTTACAGTGAGTATCAAATAAAATGCATTACGATACACGTTACAAGTAACCTACCGGACTTGTAACGTTAATAGATATTTAATAAACAAGTGTGTTAATGAAGGCAATTAATAATCGACGCTGTTTAAAGCACGAGCGAGCGTAGGGAGCGAGTGCCTTTAATTGTCGAGATTATTAATCGCCCATTAACATACGAGTTGATTACAATATTTTTTCGTTGACCGAGACTTTTTTAATCTGGGGACAATAATCCGTGTATGAAATTTCAATTCATGAAATAATTGTCTGTAGGAGGCGGGTTTGAATCAAGTTAGGGCAAAAAAAAATCTATGAATTAATTATTGCAAAATCGGAAATTAATGAAAAATCATGCATCATTAATGTAAAATCATTAATGCATTATTGAGGTACATTAACGATCAATTTGTTAATCAAAATCAAACGTTAAATTGGCTCGTAATAATCGGTCAACGAAAAAATACTATATTAGTATACACTGCGTTTTTTTTAAACTGGCCATGGGGAATCCTAAATTAATTTTTGATTTCTGTTGAAGTTAAGATAAATAATGTCCAGCTATGTTGGGTATAAATTTCAAGTATGTGGCTTTCTGTAAACGAAAGTTAACATGGGTTAAAAGTTTAACATGGGATTCCTTATGGTCAGTTTAAAAAAATGCAGTGTGTTAGAACCAGTGTACTTAGGTAGTTCTAATAAAATTAATTACCAAAAGAAATTGCAAATACGTGTAATTGGTCTTATTATTATTATATTAAGAATAATATTAAGTGTACATTAGAATTTACTATAAGCCAGCGGATTAAAATAACAATAAATTAAGCGTTCTTACACGGCAAAGGTAACTAGAGACTTCCTTGAAGAAGCTAACGTGGAGATTCTTCCTTAGCCCTCACGGTCTCCAAATTTGTTGCCCATCGAACATATTTTATATGGGACATGTTTGATGCAGACTGAATAATTTACCTCATTCTCTAAATAATTTAAAGGATCTTCGAATTCATAATATTCAAGAAGCTTGGGATGAGATACCACAACCGGCCATAGACCAAGCATCCATTGACGGCATGCCCAACAGAGCAAACGAATACATAAGAAATCATGAAGGACTCACATATTATGAAATATTTATTTAATGCAATTGTAATTGTTTTCCTTGTAATAACACTTCTGTATAAATTTCATTAAAATCGGAACACAAATTCTAAGTGTTGCATTTTTTTCTCAAATCAGTGTAGTTAATTATTTCTTTTGCAAAATTCAGAATAAAGTGAATGAACAGAATAATGTTAACAATTTTCGCGAAATGTAATAAGTCTAAGAAGAAGCAATTAATCTTTTTTGAATCCATTGCATAATACATTTTCTCTCTTTGTCATTCATACATAGAAGTAATGTTTTATTGAATTTTGTTTTCTTACAATCTTCAAATTGTTTGATGCTGAAATTGATGATGTTTTTATTTGCTCATTGGATCATTCCCGTAGGACGTTTATAAATCAGAATAGATTTAAAGTAAATAACCGCAATGAATAAAAATTCCAAAGATAAACTAAATTTAGAGCCAAACATTGCGGAGCGTGTGTCTAAATAAATAAAAAGCGTTTTTCTCTCAGAGAGCGTAAGAGTGCCCCGTTGTTCTAAAGTAATTACAAGATCTTATGTTGTCAAATAAAAGATTAGTTTTTAAGGTCAGATTTTTTAAGTTGTAACAACTTTATCTTAAACGCATTTGATAACAATGAGAAATATGGTTAAATATAAGATACCGGATGTATAATAATATATAAGGTATTAAATAAGAAAAAGGAAAAATATTTTGTCAAAAAACTGAGTGACTTAACAAAAGAATGAAAGATGTAGGTCCAGTTTCAAAATTATTCCCTACATGCTGTCCCAGATATTTTCGAGACCTTCTAGAACATCCGCGTTCAATAAAAGATTTGGGGCCTGTGTCAGAAGATAAACTTCCAGGCATTTTTGGTTATTCATGTCAATGGATATTTTAAGTTGTTTTGACAAACTTCGTGATTGATCAATATTATTCTTGGCTAAAATTAGTGGTTGTAATTAAAAAAATCGGCCACAAAAATATATTAAATATATACGCTTAGTTTGAAGTGTTTAAATAGTATATTATTATACGAGTTTAATTAATAAGAGGCTTCATTGTGACATGAGTGGGTTTGGGGCACGACAAGCACAGCGAGTCCTCAAAAGAACGATGCTTCGTTAAAAGATTGTAATATACTATTTTTTCTACCTTGGAGCTCTTCGTTTTATGAAAATGTTAAAATTATGCTTTTAAATATTCTGGGGATTTTAGGATTTTTAGTACTGGTTGTGTTTATGATTACGTTTTTTATTTGTAACACCAAAGTAGAAAATAGCTATTTATTATACTAGTGTATTATAAGGCAAATAAGTCACGAAAGAAATGTTTAGCCACGAGAGCTTGCTCGAGTGGCAAATTTTTCTTGAGTGACTTATTTGCTGTTAAGACACGTCTTTAATACATAGGTTTATCCAACACCCCCTCCTGTAACAGTTCTTGAACCTTCATCAAAACCCAAAAAATTTTGACGTTCATTTGACGTTCAAAACTGTTGGCTTATGAACTAGTTGCTATGACAAATTAGAAAACCGTTGAATTATTTTTTCATAAGTCACATGTGTCTTATAGAACTCCTAATCCACTCAAAACCGACGTTATTATGACTACATAATAAACAAGTGTTGGATAAAATATATTTATGATATTAAGGCATAACAAACTAAAATTAAAGAGTGTCGAAAATAGCTTGGCAAATAGAATCCCTATTACAGGCTACCGTTAATGCATTACTGAGCAATGATAATTTGTGAACCGATCATATAGGCAAATTAATTTAATGAAATTCTTCAGTTCTGGTTGTTGTTCCAAGGAATTTTAAACATATTCAAATACTGCCTTCTGCAGCTACAGAGCGTGTTACGCACTGGATTTGCACATATGTTTGCAGAACCTTCATGTTTATCACAGTCTGAACGCTAACAAAATTTTTATTTTGACTTCGTTTCCTTAAGACGTGTAACAGCAGTAAAATGAAACAGACTGTAGAGTTTCTTCAATACCATTTACGGTTTCTATTGCTTTGGGTATGATTCCATCTGATTAAATTTCAATATTTCTTCTATGCGACTCCATCTTAAACAAATTTTTGATAGTAATCCATATTAAAAATTCCAAAACAAGATAACTGGTTTAATAACTCAAATTCTATTAGAAGAAAACGTGGTACACCAAAATCTCCAAAAGGCAGACCGAAAAAGCATGAAAGTGAAGCTGTAAGAAAACGATTACAACAGTTAAATGCGGAATTGTAGGAAACATAGCAGTGCAAGAGAGCGGAAAGTCCCTGGAAGTCCTAGAAAAACTCTGCTTTTAATTACGACCCCTCTGTGCCATAATGAAACAGCTTCTGAAGTAATTCTTGGGGGTATGTCTACAATTTTTTGTTATTGTAAAGCCTTTCGATGGAAAATTTGCTTAAAAAAAAAAGAGAACCGACTTCAAAAAGTGAAAAATAATTGAATACATGTATTATTACATGTACTACCCAATAATCTGTTTGAAGTCGGTGCCAAGCCAAATAGGTTACAAATTTGTAACATATTGTAATTACACAAAAATATCAACAACGTTATAACGCATACAAAATTCGATATCATTCGAGACGACCGTCAACGACGTCTGCCGTTTGGGATGTTTTGCTCAGCACGAGCCTTCCACCCACGCTCACGCATTCCGGTGCGTTCGCCGGGAGACCTTCGATGTGGCTGGAGCAGGCAGCCTATCTATCTACTACCTATTTGGCTTAGCACCGACTTCAGACAGATTATTGGGTAGTACATGTAATGATACATATATTCATTTATTTTTCACTTTTTGAAGTCGGTTCTCTTTTTTTTAAAAACAAATTTTTTTACAATTTTAAGTGATAAGTTAGTGATACCTAGTAAAGACGCTTCTCCAATAATGAGGTCCTCAATAAAGTTGACGAAGAAATCGGTGAACAGATATACATAAAACGAAGAAAAAATTGGAGGATTTTTCTCGATTTCCATGGGGTTCCCTGATCAGATCCTGATTTTTTGACAATGGAACCACCTCAAGAGTATACCCTTTCAAGTAAAAGAAGAATTTTGTAAATCGGTCCACAATTGACGAAGAAATCGGTGTACATACATGAAGTCGGTTAATAAAAGGGAGCGAAAATTTGACGATTTTTCTCGATTTCCATGGGATTCCCTGATCAGATCCTGAAATGGTGACAATGGGACCAATCTGTAAGTATACTCTTTCAAATAAAAGAAGAATTTTACAAATCGGTTTATAAATGACGGAGTTCTGCGGTAACAAACATTTAAAAAAAAAAAGAAAACACAACCGAATTGATAACCTCCTCCTTTTTTGAAGTCGGTTAAAAACAGAAAGCCCGGACATGTAATAATGGCAAAGTAAAGCTGGATGAAGCCACCAGAACCACTCAAGAGGTCTTCACATCGGCACAGATATTAGATCAAATATTACAACAATGCTTTTCAAATGGCATCCTTAGGGGCAAAAAAATGTATCTAGGTAACAACATGCCAACATTTAAAGTCCAAGGTCAAGTCTATCAGGTTCACTTTGACTATACAAATTTTCTACAGCTCTATTTGATAGGAGACAATGACGAGGAGATGACACTAAGATGTAATAATTATTATCCAAATCTAAATGTTGATATTGTCTAAGATTTACAACAATTATTGGTGGACTAACCCGAGCAACGTCGGGAATTGCTGGTGATCTATATTTATGGTGTTGAGAAAACTTTGTGCCCCGTTTTAAGCATTTTGCAGGCACGGAGGAGTATGAAATTTGGAATGATTAAAGTTTATATGGAGAAGAAGTTTATTATTCTAATATTGCTGCGGTCGCCACCATCGCCGCACGTTCTTCCCGCCCAGCCTACCCGCTCAGAGGGATGCTCAGTGTCTTTAAATACAGCCCCGGAAGGCGATAGTATTGCGAGACCCGTAATCTTCGATTTTGATGTTTGATTGTTTTTGACGAGTGAGATTTGGCTTAGTTAAAGTTTATATGGAGAAGGAGAGCAGAAAGCTAAAATTTATAAATAATACTAGGTGACCGGACAAACATTGTCCTGTCCAAATTTCAATAAACTTTGTTTTTAGACGGATCGCGAAAAACAAATGTCATTTTATTTTAATTTAGACTGGAATGCGTTTTTCCAGATTTTTCTCCAGGAGACAAAATAAAGAAAGAATCAACCAAATAGATATGTCGTTCCTATCGTCAGTTATGATCGAGAATGCATACAAAAAAAAACGTGCGCCGTCAGTTTTCAGAGACTCGAGGCGAATTTTTACAGCACGAGGCGAATGCTCCTGAAAAGTGTGTTGACACTTGTATCCGAAATATAATATTTTCGCAGTTTGTCCGAATTGTCACTTTCCTTTGTAATTGTCTGAAATTTTATTTTCGTAAGAACTTTTCCAGGACTATAACTAACTAAAGAATTACGCATATCCATCGTTCCAATCGTAAGTTATGGTGTTCATTCGTAAGTTCATACAAAAATCACATAGAAAAAAGCACAACACCATTTTATTTTTATTATATAGATATCTCCAGATGTTATGTATAAAGATATACATGTATGTAATTCATACTTTCACGCTTTACAGCATTTAAAATAAAAAATACTACCGCATGATAAAAGTAGAAGTAAAATGAAATTTGTATAAATAGGCTCGGATAGCTCAACTGCTAAGAGTTCAAAGGATTACGTGTTCGAGTCCTAGTCCGGATTTTTCTTTTAAGAAAAAAATTGTATTTCCTTAGAAACCTTATTTGGACTATACGAATATTAAAAAAATTGCCAAATCGGTCTAACAGTTCAAGATTGGTAAAGTCCCACATAAATGCTTGCGATTTATGCAGAAAATGCGATAAAATACAAAAGAGCTGATAAAATATTTAATAACGTCTTACACGTCAACAAACTCTCAAGCTCTTCGTCTTGTCATATTCGGTTTGGACACACTGGACACAACCCTCACTGCTACTACGGGGGATATTTTCTTTATTGTTGTATTCAACAATAATAATTTTTACAATTATTATTATTGTAGCAGCTGACAGTATTAAGTGCTTATATATCTAGTGTTTTTTAATAAGTGTCAGATATTTTAGAGGACGATTCCTCAGACATTTTTAAGATAAAAACTTCATATAAACATATTAAAGATTTATATTAATTTTTGTTTTTTTTTTCTAAATAATTTTTAAATTATGTCAATATTCGGACGAAAATTGGTACTTGTTTTTTTTTAACATGAGAAATTCAAATTTGATCTTAGTTAGACTCTTAATTTTAGACCCACTACCTACAAGTCTTTTGCTCTTTTGGAGAATCGCAACTTTTTCTTGCGTGTTTGTATTACATTTTCTTTTAAAAATATCGATCTCTCTATCACTTTTACATGAAAAAGGTATTCTTGTCAAAAGTCGCTAAAGGCAACCATTTTCGAGATGGACTCACGTACAACAAGAAAGTTTTAATCAACATAAAAAGGTGTTAAACCCTAATTATTATTTTTAAATATCAATAAACAACGGAACACTACATAAAAAATGAGATTAAAATTACAATAAATGTTGGAAATAGCCACCTCTTATCTGTATGCACGCATCCAAATTGAGGTGCCTCAAAATATTCTAGATGAGAAAGATCGCGTGAACATGATACTAAGACTAATAAGATATGATCAGTTGCCGAACGAATTTTAAACCGGTGCGCGCATGACGTCATCGCGTGATAAAAATGTACTGCGATATCAGAAGAAACTCGCTTTTAAAGTATTATTATTTGAAATTTTCGTTGTTTTTACTGTTTTGGATAAATATTATGTAAATATAATCAATAAAAAACAGACACTTTACGCAACATGGTATTTTTATTTATTTTTTACCTTTTAAAATATAAATAAAATCTTTCGGAACATTATTTTGGGTAATCATGTAGTTTAGGGACCTTTAACTGCGCATGCGCGGCATCGTTATCTTTATGCACAACAGTGTTGTCAGAGTTCACGGATACAATTCTGTAATAAACGATTTGGTAATACAATAAAGAAATAAAATAATAACAAAATAAAGACAAACTACAGTGGATATTGCTGATTCACATAGTAAATGATTTGGTAATAACCAGTGTCTAAATAAAAAGCTGGTCGAATTATTCCTTTTTCACATTTAGTGCAAGTACTTATAATGTCGTTCAACATGATATTTTCTTAACAATTATAGTTTCATAACATTTCACATGAGGATAAACGCAGCTCAATTTTAATATATGAATGTCCCAGATTTTTATTATAACGTTTGCCATAACGTTGTGATGTACTCATATGTACAAATAAAGTTGTCTAAAAAATTTCATTCTGCTCATTTCCAATAAGTGGTTTATAAAATTGATATTTACAATCAGCTATTTTCACATTTAATTGAGGCTCGCAGCTTGTCGCCCACTTAGTATTCCAGTGTCCCAATAATAAGACTAAGAGTGGTTGCTCAGAAGAAATGAATTTCACATTTTGCTTCCTCGGGTCCACTTTTCTGCCCAACTTACAGTATGAATCACATACAATCCGACGTTATTTCGGAATTATGTTTAACCTTTACCTAAACGCGCTTTGTGAAATGAATGTGAATCTGACCACAATGTTGTCCAAATAAGACATGATGTGGCACATGCGCAATTAAAGGTCCCTAAACTACATGATTACCTTATTTTGAGTAAATTTATCTGAGCAAATAAGTTATATACACCGTTATTCACGAAACAATACGAGCCCACCGAAATTTTCGATGCAACCAGCATTGCATTTGCACAGGTTACATGGATTAAGAAAAATAATTCTTCAAAAACTAACACATAGTGTGCGCAATTAGGTAACAATAGATATTGTCAGTGTCAAAATTTTAAATTTGCAGTTTTAAAAAGTTACTATGCAACTAGTAGATACGTCGCGGAGTCAAAACAAAGGTGGATTGGCCTGTTAAGGTAAACTTTGTAAATTGACAGTGAATTGCATATTGCAAGCACTCTATTTAAATTTTGAACGAGCTGATCGAGAACCAACAAATCATTCCCTTGTGTCTAGTTGTCACTTCAAAGATGAGGATAGAGCTAATAGTCCTACCATATTTAAACATAATATTGGGAAGCAATTTAGCTTTGAGAACCCAAAGAAGAAGAGAAAAACAATTAAAAAGTGGGTATGTATTTACAGAATTCAATGTAATGAAATAAATTAACAGGTTCTATTGTAACAGAAGCAGCTAGTGATCCTAAGGAGACGATTGAGGACGAAATTGAAAGGTTTCAGCAGATTGTTGTTTCACATGCAGAACCAGGACCTCTGTAATACAACAGCCTCCACAAGTGGCAACAACAAAGGCAATATTATTGCTGTTATGAATAAAGCAGAAAATTATTTTTTGCATACCTGCCTCTTTGATGCCCAATCCGTTGTTTTCTAAGCTTGCTAATTTACAGTTTCTCTTAATAAGAGAAGTGGAGGAGTTGTACAAAGAATAATATTTAAGTATAAGTAGTAAATAAGTGATTACAGGTTTGTACATAAAGGTTTTATTTTAGATTTAATTTACCACAAATGTATAAGTATAATAAAACACTTCCATGGATGTTCTTTACTCACCCTTCAGTCCTACTAATCTCCACAATCATGCTGTCTGCTGGTGGTCAGATCATCAGAAAAGCCTTATTTCTAGACGTAAAGTGCAATTGCCCTTGAATTTGGTGATAGTAATTATGATCTTGATGTCTTCATCATGAAATTCGATAATAAACTTTTTTATTTTTTGAGGTCATCACTCAGGGACGTGGTGTTTCTCCACTTGTAAAGACATTTCACCTCTAAAATTTCACAACAGACGTTAACGGAAATAATATTTTGTAAGTGTCCTTCCCGAATCCAACGTGGATTGTCTTGAGCATAGGAATGGCAATTATGCTAATTTACACCCCCGTTATTGCTAAAAGTAGCTTCATCGCTAAACAAGACATTTTGCAAAAAGTTTTCATTAAATTGGATTCTTTCCTTGAAGAAACTCCAACCTTTTGGGAAAATCGGTCACTTTTAGTTCTTGAACCAAGGTGATGTGGTGAGGATGGAATTTATTGGCCCTCAAAATTTGGCATACTGATGCCTGGCTTATCTCAACCATTCGTGCCACTTCCTTCTGGTCAATATGTGGTTCTTCTGTCACCATCTCTAAAACGGCTACTACATTATGTTCCCCAGTTGCAGTCCTTTCCCTAGGCGTAGTAACTGGAGGCCAATTCAGTCTCAACTGTGCCTCTAATTTTTGAAAATCTTATCTGTTGATCCTATTCCTTCATGCATAAACCCTGCAGCAAAAGAAGCGTTTTTTCTGCATTCGCCATAAATTAAAAACATGTCGGTTTTCTCGTCACTGGAATACATTATTACCAAAACAACAATAAGGTCAAAATAGTTGACACTGGTTGACACTGACAGTATCTAATGTCATCTAATAAATTAATGTGCACACTATGTTTTAGTTTTAAAAGAAATTGTTTTTTCAATCCATGTAACCTGTGCAAATGCAATGTTGGTTGCATAGAAAATTTCGTCAGGGTCGTACCGTTTCGTGAATAACCCAGTATAATAAAATACTTAAAATCTAACTTGTGTATCTAGCTTTACTTTACAATTTTGATAATTTTGCGCTTTCTCATGTTGGAAGTCTCTTTTATGTTTTTATTAAGTGTTCTTACAAGAAATAATAGTAGATTATATTACAAGTGACAGAAATGCTTCATTGTCAGCGAGTGAGATCAGCTAGTGAGTATACACATCAAACGAGCTTACAATGTCATTTCGGTCACGTGTAAGATACGACGTTTTATGCCCGACGTGTAATTTCTTGTAAAAGTTAAAAATCAAAAAATTAATGCAAGTGTCAAAATGACGTTTAAAAAAATTATTCATATCTTACCATTGTGTAACCATAGTAATTCACCCCTATTTATCATTATATCACTTGTGAGAGAAATACTCTATTATACCTTCCTTTTGCGTGGCAAAAATAGTCATCTAGATGTTAGTCGGGTATAAATATTTTTTTTTTACCATAAGTCGCCAAAAACATAATATAATTTCTACCTTAAAGTTTTTGTTGCAATATCTTTATTATTGGAGCTACCTACTTATAAAGTTTCAAGCCCATTTGTGCCCATCACCAATATTTCAAGTTCACTACTATTATTTGTGCAATCGTGCTTTTCCTGGCTATAAATAAATTTTAGTAAAGCCAAAATTGTGTCCACAGTCTTAAGCGCACAATTGCGATTGAATATTTTTACAAGCCTGCATTAATAAAACAAAAAAAATAGGTAATAAAATTAATTAAAGAAGTACATACAAGTTAGGTACATTTTTAATCTCTTTTTTATCCTTTCATCACGATTTTTCTGTTGAGTTGTTTGGGATTTTGGAGATTTGGCTAGATAAAGTGAATGTATAGAATCATCTTTTAACTTTCACTTATTTTTGGGCAATTGAAATTCCAATAGTTTTTCTTTAACACAAAAATCATCATCCGAAAAATGTTTCGAACATATTGTAACAGTTTTAATATTAAATTCATGCTTTTGATAGCATTTTTGCAAATTTCCTTAACAGTTGGAAAACTAAAGTATCGATAACTCGATGAATAGTTTTTACATTTCTTACTATTACTGCTACAACCCATCACTGCACAATAAACCATTGTTCGTAATATTATTACAAAGTACAATGGAAAAATAATTAAATAACTTATTTACCAGAAATTAAAACAGTGTATACAAAATAAATTAACGAAAACACCTGCATCAATTAGGTACCTATTAGCTCCGTGCACACCGAGAGAAGTATTTATTTAAAACAATATCAAATCTATTTGTCCCAAATAAATGCCAGACCTGGATTTGGCGAAATAAATATAGCAGTTGAATCAAAGAAATCATAGAATTGAAGCATTTATTTGCTCGAAATAAATATATATTTCACCCAAGTATATCCAATTATTTGATTTAAATTAGTATTATTTGAGGTAAATAAACAGTACATTTTTCTTAAACATGCAGCTTAATTCATGCTAGTAAACTTACATTTGCCGCAAACAACTTTATATATTGAGAAGAAGAATAATTTATTTATCTACAGTATACATATGTGCTGATCTATGAATATATTTATTTCACATAAATATATCATTTATTTCTCCTAAATTTATTGATATTGTTGGTAGCAAAATATCGTGCGTTCAACCAAAAAACGACGTCAAGTGAGCCATGGATTGCATCTTATCTCTGTCGGTCAGGTGCGTGGTCCTCATTGACCGACAGAGATGTAATGCAATCCATGACCCACTTCACGTCGTTTTTTGTTGTACGCACGATATTTATTTGCTGTGAAAATAAAATGGGAAGACAATATCGACTCAAAAAGTAAATAAATTTATTTAAAAAGGACTTAAAACATAACACATGAAATATAACATTACTCATAATTAGAATTATTCCTGAAATGTATATATAAACATTAATAAGTTGTATGTCTTGATTTGGAGTGGAGGAACAAGCCACTTCTGAGGTAAAATGAGATGTAGAACCCACCGAACTGAGTTCGTGCACTGGGTAATACAGACTGGTATATCGCTTCTTTAGCTTTAATTTTCTGAAACAACAAATAATATAAACACAAAATATATAACAAGATTAAACATAAGCATTGGAAATACAGTAAGAAACTGCCGTCGTGAGCTGTAGTGTTGGAAGGGCTCGTACGTTTTGACACACATCACGGCACTTTTAGATTAGTTGTTAATTAATTACCTACTACATATTACTACATCTAGTTGAATAAAGCGTCTTATTACAATACGTACCTCTCTTTCTGCGTGGATAATAATAATTTCGCCTGGACCCCAGTTTTAAAATTTAGTTGCGCCAACAGTTTGTGGTCGAATTTTAAAAAAGCCTCCAAATCTTTCTTCCTCTACAAGTAATTACATGCCACTATTATAAATTGTAATGAAAGAACCAAGACTCACCTACGAATTTGTCTATTAGACTCTCCAGCCCCCATTCGGTTAACTTTTGTCGCATTTGATTATCCATCACAATCACTTCTCACCAGAGCACAAACGACAATGGAAAACCGCAGGAAAATCGTATAGTGTTGCAAAACTGCATAGTCTAAACAAACCTATCAAGACTGAACACGCAGAATCGAAGAACCGTTGTGAATTATAGAAAGAAAAAGACTGTGTATTTGATAAAAGCATAGGTATATTTGTGACAATTAAATTTTATTTCTTTTAAAGAAATGTTGAATTATTGAGAGTGTACTATCTATTTATGTGAATTATACAATTCCTGTTCGTTTAAAGTGTTATTTGTTTGCAACAAATAAATTATATTTCTTCCAAATGAAGTTAAGCAATTCGACCATTCACTTGAAAGAACTAAATTTATAATATGGTGGCAAACAAAGTAACTGCAAGACAATTAAACTAGATTTTGGACAATGTTTTGATATTCTGGGACACCATTTACTTGCCTCAAAATACCATTTTCTCTCAGTGCAGTTTTGTCACGCGATGACGTCCGAGAATGAAATGATATAGACATAAAGATGCGCGTGAACATATCTTATTAGTCTTTGTATCATGTCGCGTGAAGAACAATTTGATGCCACAGAAATCTCGGGAATAATATGAGAAATGATTGACGTATAATTTTAAAGTACTAAAATTTTTCCTTAAAGTACTATTTACATGCCGAGGTGCATTTTAATAGTAGATTATTTAATGAGCATATAATGGTGGTTATTATACACGAGAATGGAAATTAAAATACGATCCGCAGGCGAGTATTTTAACCATTCGAGTGTACAATACGATGTTTTATCTACAACTGTTCTTTTAGAAATAAAAATAGAAATTAAACTTTGTGAAAAACTTGACGTCAACAGTTGTCAATATTCATTATTTCATGGCTAGTTAATAATAATTCTTAAATACCGAGCCTGGCTGTCTGTATTCAATAGACCTAGTTAAGTATTCATAGGTTACCAGTATAATACGTCAATTAAATTGGTTCTAGATAAAGAAATAAAGAAAAAATAAAACCAACCTTTTGAAAAACTTGACGTTGAGAAGAAATTAATGTCAACAGTTGTCATTATTCATTATTTCATGGCTAGTTAATAATAATTCTTAAAAACCGAGCCTGGCTGTCTGTGTTTAATAGACCTAGTTAAGTATTCATAGTTACAAGTAGTGTAATACGTCAATTATTATTAATCAGTTTTAGATAAATGGTTATAAAATACGTTACCATTGACAACAATTTATAAGGAATGATGGATTTTATTGACAATCACCCTCACCTGTCAAACTGATATGCCGGACCAATCTAAACGTCAGGTTTTTTGGAAACCGACCAATCAAATTTGAATTTCGCGACAATTTCCCGCTTGGCGAAAATCTCCCTAGGGAAATTGTCGACCACCATGACAACCAACTCATGACATGATTTATGAGACCTTGACGTTTCAATTTTTTGTTAATGTTGTTGGAGTGATTGTCTGAACAAATATCCCTCGGTCAGGCATATTGTTAAAAATCTTCCCTCCCTCTTGACTCTTGGGATATTGTATGTATGAGGATATTATATTGTATGAGTTTGGAGATGTGAATTTTGTGGGGATTAAGGCAAAAAAACACACGCTAATGACGTATTTGCACATGCTCGCAGCTGACGTTCAAACTTAAAAATTGTATGAATTATGGTTAAATTTCGGCCAATGGGCGAACACTAGTTTGAATTAAATCCGTAGCTAAAAGAGGTAATAAAATTTACAGTAAGCAAATCAACAAAAAAAAAATCGTTACCAACGGCTGTAAGTTACGAAGAAAATATAAAATGGTTTTTAAACAATTAAATAAATTGACAAGGCAAGGTTAAACATGGTTAATATTACCTACTTTAATAATGGAAAATACACAACGGGTGATCTGTGTTCTCAGTTTGCCAGCAGGTTGCAATTTTGATTGCTTTTATAATTGTAAATTATAATCTTTTGATATGGGGATGTACAAGTACTAACACTTAAAAGATTAAATAACCTTGGGAAACATGCCATTCTTATTCAACACGATCAATCTGTCATACTCTATTCGTACGTTGCTTTGATCCAAATCTATCAAGAAAATGCGAATTCTGACCGAAATTTCACCATGACTCGGCAGCTTTATTATGACTTGTTAATGTTTCTTTTTCATATAACATCAACGAAATATGTATGTCATAACAGATTACAATGAGATCTCCCTTGAAAACGATCCACGTCTGGCTTCGAATACCCGTAATCACGTTCACCGCGTAGGTGCATGAATTCCACAAACTTGAGGAAATAAGATGTCAAGAACAGATATCTTTTACTCATATGATTTTGTTGAGTGGGCCAAAAATTCACATACAAATACATAGTTAAAGACCGTAATATCTATATTAGTAACTAAATTAAGATTTAAGATTAACAATTAAACATGCAGACTGGAATTAAAAGTAATAACCAAAACTAAATAACAGTAAAAATTATAAACAAATCGATATTGAAAATGTGCTTTAACAATTAGCATGACATTAAATTCTACTACGTTATACTCACTAAGAGCTAAATTTCGTGGGAATTGCAACAGATAATAATCTGTGTAAGATGAGCAGGATGATCCAGGATTGTTCTTATTGTTTTGCAGACGTCTACTCTGTCTATGCTATTGTATCTAAGAATGATATCCACTTCCCATGTTGTTTCCTTCTTACATCAATTCTAAAATTAACATTAATCGTATTTGTTTTGTTAGGTTACTAACAGCTAGTTTTAAACTTTTGAATTATAACTAAATATACAAGAGCGTTTATATTATCTAGCAATTTTTTGGTACGAAAAGTTATTTTCCCAATTTGCTGTTGTAACAAAGCCATTAACGCACACTCATTTTGAGTGCGTTAATATTTCATTAACGCACCCAAAATCTAGAATTTTTGTTTCTACTGGTTAGACACACTGAACCTTGCACTGAACGTGTGATTTTGTGGTTAAGGTTCCATGTAAGTCATCTCAAGTCTACGTCAGGTACAGAAAAATCAAAATATAACAAAATTTCCTAAATTACCAAACTTGATTTTATTTGTTAAAAAATGAAATTAATATGCAAATTAGGAAAAATGACATGAAAATGTTGTTTTGTAAAACTTAAGAGCACTCGTTCTTTACTTCTTTACTCGTTCTTCTGCCTACGGCAGTCGTGCTGCAAACCTGAACTCGTGTCTTAATATCAGTTTTACAAAACTAGTGTTTCAATATACTATTAAGTAACTCATTTGTGGTTTTGCAAAATTTCTTTTCGGACACAATGTTTTTGATCAGTTCTAACACCTCCTGTTTCAGTTACTTACAATTACAAATAGAAAAACTTCATAATATACACCGGACTTTAGTGGTTCAATAATAATTATGTATCTCAATGATTATGCAATTTTGATTTAGTTTACTTTACAACCCAAAAAAAAAACAATTACTGGAAAATATACAGTACGTTAAGCAACAATAAACAATAATACAAATAATTGCCTTATTCTAAAAATAAAGCAAAAACAAAGAAAAGGAAAAAAAGAAGAAAGAGGAAAATATAGAAAAAAAAGAAATAAAACATTAAACTGAAATAATAATTAAATTAGGTAATTTGAAAATTTACTAAATTATGTCAATCAATGAAATTAAACAAAAAGCATTACAACTGTTTGAGGGTAGGTGCACAAAAATAAAATCTTAAAAAAATAATACATACTACAAAAGATATCTTTATTTGCCAATTACCAATTTAAAGACACTCTCGAAGGCTCACCACCTCGTGGTATAAGCATTTACAGTTACCTATTTACCTTATAAACATGTTAATTTACTTAGCTATTTGGATTATTTTAGAGTTCCAATATCTCTTATAAAAAACAATATTATGGCAAAATGGATGACCTCATTGAACTAAAAGTAAAACACGTCAACAATATGATAAAGAAATAGTTAAGGTAAGTTAACAAAATAATCCAAAAACATAACCGCTTTCATATTTTTAGGAAGTGTCCCCTATGTACTATTATGCATTCCTACAACTCCTGCATCCTTTTTGGCAAAATCCGCGTGCGTCAGACTATCCTATCCTTTATGTTTTTTGTTGTTCAAACTTTGTGATGTAAAATTGAAACCGCACTTATAATGTAATATACTATTTTTTATTAGTCGCTTTGTGATTTCATTGATCGTTACATCAATCGTTTAGTCAATGGTAACTGCAGTTTTACATAAAGTCATCGGTGAAGAGCTTTACCGATGACTCTTACCGATAACTTTCTAATTTTTTTACAATGTTGAGAATTAGGCCAGTATAATCTTATTTCTTTATTATAGATATTAAACGTACAATTATTATTGAATGAAGAATTTGGAAAAGATATTCCACGCACTTCATCGATTTTCCAAGTCATCAGAACTTTCCTTTACACTTGACTTCACCAAACTAGATTCAGGAAAATTTGCAAGCTCCAACCCAAGCACGTTTTTCAAAAGATTTCTGGCGGGCTGTTCAACTTGAGATTCAACTTTTCATTTTCCAAATTATTGTGCATGAGGCTTTCAGTGTAATTTCTGTTATGTAAGACCGATTTTTCCGCACATTTCAGAATCACTTAATTTAGAGGTATTTATCTGCATCCCCTAGGTTTCTAGGTTGAACCATTCTAGTAAGATTTATTTTAATATTGAAAGGTAAATAATTTAACTATTTAAATTTTGAATTACACGTTATTGTGTCTGAATCCTGATCCCTTCAAATCACTTCAAAACTGAAAAATCAACTAGCAATTGTTATAGAAGCCTTGCTTGCTTTGTTTCATATTTTGAAGTCTAATTGAATATTAAATCAACTTTTATTTAAAAATCGTGGTAATGTTCGTCGCTCGTGCTTCAAAACTGCCTTCACGTGGGAAAATTGTGTTCCCGCACTTGGTTTGTAAATTACTGTAACGTAGCCTGAGCCGGGCGGGTTCGAGGACTTAAAGAAATTCTGGTACACACCTTAGTTACTATTATTAAAAATTAACGTTTTCCTATGTACAATAATAGGGAGTTTTTGCACGCTTACGATAAATATACGGTAACGCTAAACTCTGCCAAGGGTTCATTGCGCATGTGCACAACTTACGGTAACACTATTTGAATAGCGGGCCACGGTATTTCCCTTGGTTTAGCGGAGCACGTTAAATGCTTTACCGTATGGTTTACTGTCTTCTGATTGGTTAAGACGTGTTTGCAGCGCATTGATAAATCGTCTTTTTTAAACCTAAAGTTAGAAAGACAACATTATCTAAATTTAACCGACAATATTTGGTTGATCTTGTAAATGGAACCTGTCTGGGCACTGACAACTCATCTAATATGTATTGCATCTTCAATTACATCCATATTATCAAAATTCACCAACACATTTAACAAGTCTTCCATACTTTAAGCTTTGAGCTTATATTGCCTCGCAGCCCATTTCAGCTCTGTGTTTGTTAGAGATAGTGACTGTTATGACAGTGATACCAGCTGTGATTCTTTCTGTGATATGCCAAACGTTTTAGATAATTTTGTTATAAATGACAATGATATAATTGATGCAGCGAAAAAAATTATCACTATAGTGCTATAGTTGCACAGGCAAAAACTGCCACATTTGGTATGCCGCTATTTTCTATACCGTATTCAATCACGTGGTTTTAACGTTTACGGTATTTTTAATGTGTGGCGTGCAAAAACTCCCTATTACTTGTTCACGATAACACGCTGATCGACTTGTTCACGATGCTTCCAGTACACTGTCCCGTTCCGTCGTTCATTTCCTTCTTATACACCTACTGGTGTTCTCGATTCCTTCTATTCCGGGAATAATGAGATCATCCTTTTGGCGCGACCGAATATTCTTGAAGGATGACATCATCCTCTTTGTGCGAGCGTCGTTCTCACGTCTGTAGACTGTTCTAGATGAATGCCGTTACCATATGTGGTCATTCCAATAATTGTTCCCAGACAGATGACATCATCCGCTTCCGGTGCCATCGCGCCGTCGTCGCATTACCATATTATTTGTCTACCTTAACAACAGAGACAGTTTTTTCATCTCAGCGCCCACCATTGAAATATAACCTGATTTCTAGCGTTCATTATTAATTTTTAGATTCATTTAATAAATAAACTTTTAAAATAAAATTTAAATATATTTAAGTCGAACTCCACAAACTTTAATAAACGCAAAATTACATTTGGAACATGTTTAGGCAGATCACTACTGCCATCATCAGCCCTTAAAGAATATTTAAAATTATAAATAAAATTTTGTTTTATTGTGGGACTTTAAAAAAAAAACTAACGCAACTCGTGGTAAGTGTCTTTATAGGTGGCGCTTGTGATTCAAACAACATTTCCTTGTATCTGTAAAGACTAACTTACCTACACTAAACTTGTTGCGTCATATACTATTACAGGAGGCGAAAAAACGCTGACGCTAATTTTTTTTAAACAATGCAAAATTTACGAGGTACTGTGCTTCTGTAATATTGGGATAGATTATCCGATTTATGGAATTTAAAGGTCTATTAACAAATGGAGAGGACAATAATTATTATTATTGACTGCAATCTAAAAACTCAATTTCCATAAAAATGAAACTCCTGCTTTGAGGCCGTCGATATGTTCAATCGTTTCTTTCTCCTCATAGCACATTCTACACCTTCCTTCTCCCTATTCCAAGCAATACCTTTTCGCCCTGTCTTCATTTTCGCATCTAAATACCGCCATAATCTTTTTTCTTCTTTCATACTCTCCCTCTCCAAATACTTCGGTATTCTCTCCATCATACATCTCTCGTATTTTCAATTGTATAGTATGAGGCGCGCCATGTTTTGTTGTGTCACGCGTTTAACAAAGTGGACCAGTTAATTTGTGTTGGTCTCAGAATTGAAAAACATCTGAATACGAAACTGGTTTTGCGTCGCAAAAAACCTGTCTGTCTTCATCGAGGCAGGTGCGTCTGCTTATGACGCAGGAATTAATTCAAGTAATTTGCAAGGGGGCCGAACAAGTGGATACATTGTTTCATGCATTCGAGTATTTATTGACGTGATACTGTTATTTTATTTATTATATTCATCCAACTAATGATAACACATAATTAATAATAACAACAAATAAACTATAAAAAGTTTAAATCAATGCTATTAATTTGTTAAAATAATAATTAAAAAAAATAAAGCCGCCCCTGGCAAACTGGCACGAGCGCAAAATCACTTAGACTTCGCTAGTCGTCTAGATAGCTTCAGAGCACAATACCGTTTGGGGCAACTATATCTGGACTCTATGATTCTTTCCGTTCTTTCTTGTCTGTCGGTACCCTTGTTCTGCATTCATCCACATGCCTTTTTCTCTCAGGTTCTCTAATTCTTTGCTCGTGTACCGATTCCGCTGGGAATATTTATCCATCTCGTTCTCACCTGTTTTCTTCTTCTTTTTTCTCCAACACGCGTTCTCAACTTCCTTCCATCCTGTTTTATGCGAATAACTTTTTTATATGAATATTTGCCATTTATTATAATAATGCTGGTTACACAAGGGGGCGGTGTCGCCAGGGCTCCAGAAGCGGGCTGTGGTTCCCAAGAGGTAGTACGACGCCGGCCGACAACCAGGGCTTCGGCTATGGCCTTTTAGGCCTAAGTTTACATCCTGTCGCTGTGATCGAGAAGTGGCACCTTGTGGAGAAGAGGAGTGGGCTGCAGGGGCAATGGGATCAATGCGGGCATGGGTTTTAGCTTTCTGTTTCGTTGCCAAAAGAGCTCTGCTTTTCGCCTAAACCGACCTCCCATTTTAAACAAATTTTATGGGTCGGTGCCAGGTACCCAGAACTGTTCCGTTTACATTTAAACTTAGCCTAAACTCTTAAAACTAGACGGTGGTGAGGCGTGGTGCCGCCAGGCTGACACCACTTTTATTACTTTTTCAAATATAAAAAATAAGCGGCCTAAAAAATCTCAAATGGCGCCCGGGCATTGCTATATATAAGTACTATTAATATATCAAATTTGAACGAAATCTAAATTTTAGGTGGCTCACTTGGTATGTAATGTCCCATATACATTAATTTCGATGTTGAAGTCTATGAAGTAGGGACTTCGGGCTGACAATATACTTTTTTTCTAACATAATTCATTTTTCATCACCGGTTATCTAAGAACGGTGCGTTTCTTTTCAATCAACTCATGAGACGCCCCACTAGATTATGGAGCACGCTGAAACTTTGGATAATATTACCGGACAGAGCTTTCCAGTAGCTGTTATGACGATATATCATTATGTATTATTATATAGATACGAGTATGTATACTGTGCATTACAAAAAATACATTGTTACGTCAAAAAGTATTTTGTATCAATGTCCGAGGATTTTTCAAGAAAACGTGAATTAATGCAATTATTATAAATTTTGTGCGCAACTTTATCAACTGTGTAAGTATAGCTGTCCTTTTGACCGGCTGTTGTAAATATAAGCAGCTCTGGCGCTTTCTAAATTGCGTGTTAACAGTGTTGCCTAGAAAGGGGCACCTCCAGTTTAACATCGATTCGAAAGACTCTGAAGTTGCTTTGGGTGGCGGCCAGCGCACCCCAAAGATGTAGATGTAGACTTTTTCTTTTGCGAGAATCCAACCCATGTCTTCTCTATAGTAAGCTAGTACCCTCAAAAATACGCAACCATCACTACTAGAAATTATCATAATACAAACCAAAATTGAAATTAAATTCACTCAGTTATTAGGGTAGCTCAGGTTGTTGCATTACCGCCGCCTCCGAATCAAAATCCGCAAATTTTTAAATTGAAGGTTATATTTCGTTTTGTAGAGTATCAACATTATTTAATTCTGTTGTCTTTAATATGACAGGAAAAGTTATGAATATAATAAATTACAATCACAAAAGAATATACATGTAATCTTTTCACCCATATCTGCGCTTTGTCAAAGCAAAGTGAACTCATCAATAATATTTGTTTTGGCGAAGTATCTATTTGTAATGGACACCACAATAACATGCAGGAAACTCCGTTCTGGCCAGAATAAGTTCAAAATCAACTAAGAAATAAATTTTTAACTTGCAAAAATACCTTCTTTTCCAAAGAAAAATACAGGGTCTTTATAAATGATTCATGCATCTAGTAGGCTTTGAACGTGAAAATCCTCCATCTAACTAAATTTTGTTATCCACAGGCAACGTGGCATACGAATCATTCATAAAAACACGATAATTTCCTATGCTTTCGGTATTGTTGAATCCAAAATTAGAAAAATCAATAAGACGTGAAAACTGTCTCATTTGAAAAGGAGGGTGTGGTAGCTCAAAGGCGCTTACGGATTACACGCTGAGGGGCTGTTCCAAGATGCTTTTCTCACAACAAATTAATTTGGGGTTTTGTGCAAGCTAATTGGATACCTAGTTTTCATTAAACAAATAGTCCTAGAAATTGTTCTAAATGTTATGTAATAGCCTTTCCATATCTGAAATCAG
The DNA here is from genome assembly GCA_963583935.1 of Diaperis boleti. Taxonomy (NCBI): domain Eukaryota; kingdom Metazoa; phylum Arthropoda; class Insecta; order Coleoptera; family Tenebrionidae; genus Diaperis; species Diaperis boleti. The sequence goes on along the minus strand of OY757242.1, from coordinate 31,088,012 downwards.
TAATAACAACTATTTTTATTAAAAGGAATTTTTACTCCCCCTTTTTTTAACTTTTTAATTGTTTTGTTGTTTAAATAAATCATAATTACTAGATCATAAGAATTAAAAATACCGCAAGTTGATAATTTCATTAAGTATTGTTGTTAAAAGTCTCCACAAAGCGTAATAATTTTAGAAGATTTTTAGTTTAAGAATTATCCGACTTGTAAACGAGAACTCTAAAAAAATGGTTAATTCACAATGGGCTCATATTATGAACAATCCTCTCTCTCAAAATTTCCTTCTCAAAGATACACTCTCTCTTTTGTGATTCTTCGATATTGTTAATAACTTTTGCAATTGTGTATGTGCAGGTTTGAAACTTTTGCACATTTTTCTAGAGGTGATTACGAATCAAATGAGCTATCACACATATTGTAACTCGCAGTACTAAGAATTAACACGTTTTTTAACTTGTGTAGTAGATTACTTCCCTTGAGACATTTTCGGTGCGGCTGCGTGTTTCGAGCAGTGTACTGCGTCTGACGCGTCATAAGAATCGTACCTTTAGATTATGCAAACAACGTCCTGAAAGCTTCGATAACGAAGGAAAAGGGTGCCTTGCTTCTAACTACATTGACAAATCACCTTGACTGTACAAGAAGCTTTTATCCATAGTTTGGAGTTTAGATTAACCCCTATGGAGAAACGATGATTTGCTGACATTTAGGAAATTAATGTACTTATGATCGTTAAATCTTATTTCATTCATGTAAAGCTATTAAAAGTTTTATAACATACAAATTTTAGAACCCTTAGTAGGCAAGTCGACATATACGAAAACCACGCTATTGCGGGAACGTCTTTATTAGCACGAAAGATTTGCATCCAGATCTTGGTACCTAGTAAGAAGTTTCAAAGCGTTTTTTTTTTTTTTAATATTACCAAGTGTTTGCATTTCAAGAAGACTTGTTAACTTTGAAACTAAATAATATGTGTTCCAAAAAATGATAAATTTAACTTCTTGTTGGGGCTTGATAACCATATAGAAGGCTCTCGTTTACAGAATGAAATTGTCGTACGCCTCGACACACAAGAATCAAGTTACAGGGGGCAACTGAATGAGCTAGTTGAGGATTTTAGTCCAGACAAGTGAAGTCTTTTCAAAAATATACCGTACTTACAGTCTATCGGAGTATTTTACAAAGTTCCACCTCTGAAAAATACAGGGAGACTCTTCTATTTGGTTATTCAAACAGACATGGATTACTATCTGATAAAACCACTTGGAGATGGCGCTTGAGCATTATTAATGCCCTACAGCACTAATTTTATGAGTATAAATATAAATACAATAAATTTCAAAATTTAATATGGCATTGAAGTTAAGTGACACTTATGTAAAAAGAAAGAATACTATCCCACATAAACGGACAAAAACCTTGACCCTGAAACGCCCAATCCACTTTAAACGGGACCAACTCCGGTTACTGAGTCGCGAAAATTTCTTGAATGGTTCAGTCTTGTGTCTGTAGGGAGATATCTTAGCATCTTCTTACCCAGCAAGTATAATGACATATGAAATGTACTTCAACGTTCCTTTGTTATTCAAGAAAACTCCAGAACTGAACACGCTCCCGAACCGCGCGATTAAAATGAGTTTAGACTTAACATTATTTGGCGGCATGCGCGGTTTGTTCGCATTTTTTATTAGAAGTGAATCCAGGTGGGCCTTGCGGATCCACCAGAAATTTGTTTTTTATAAATAATATTGTAACGCACCTGGACGTCATCAATGACTCACTGCTGCGGCGTGCTTGATATAATGTGACATCATCTTCTAGACACATTTAGAGCATGACGTCATCCATGATGTTCTGGAAATGGAAGTCTGAAAAGAATGGCCTTGAATTGCAAATGGATCGTTTCCCATAAGAAATTACATGGGGACTTGAGCTAGAAACGGTCGACGAATGACCTTCATCGCTTTAACTTTAACTTCAACTTTAAGTTCCATAAGGAATTATATGAGTTTTCTAGAAAATGAAATTCCAGCGATTCGGTTTTATGGACGAAATCGACTTTAAGTTTCATTAGAAAATGCATTGTCGGCTCTGAGGGACGATAACTCAAAAGTTGAGGACAAGATTATGAGGAACAGTACGATTTTGTTGTCATTTGTCACTTGACATTTGTCTCTGTTGCCAGTACTTCCAACAGCAAAACCAAGAAAAATACAATATCTCGGACAAAAAGGACATGGGTACCACCTGATACAACTATCATGCCAGAAGAAGATAACACTAGTAACGCTCCCACTGCAATGGTTTTTTATGTTATAATAGGAGAAATATGTAACTGCTTTAAGCAGATGTAAAATAAAGTATACACGCTCCCCAAATTTACAATTTTAGGGACTCATTTGTTGTTAAAAGTTGTAAATTCTTTATTAAATATATTAAATAGCAATTTACCGATCGATTTTAGCGAAAACAATTTTCATAGAAAAACCAGAAATGTTTTTTTTTTACCATGATAACGTTTTTAACATAGTAGCTTGGATGGGCATGAGCGCACCGATATACTCGAGAAAAGTCAAAAAATTAGACGTCAGTGTGACTCAATGTAAACTTTAAACCCATTGCAGAAGAGAACGGAAGGCCCCATCCTATAGTTTTGACACCGCGAGGGGCCTTAAAAAACAGCCCCGATTTGGGGGATACGCGAATGAAATATTCTTTATTTATAAATTTGGGGAGCTATTATAAAAAAACATTGTTTGTTACACGTACATAAAAAGTTTTTATGGCCTCGTCTGCTATTCTAGACTCGGCTACGCTTCGTCCGGAAACAGCGACGGTTCGTCCGAAAAAACTGTATTTTAGGTGCTTATAACAAAAATAGCTAATTTCGTATATTTATTAATTCATTATTTTCTTTTCCTCTCTGGACCTAGTGTGGCGAATGCCACAGGCTTCTGGCGTGGTTAACCGTGTCTCAAAAATTGTTAAAAAAATTATTTTGTAATGTCTATACACAACTATGGCCAAATATGAACATGGTTTAATTTTAAAGCAAATATAAAAAAAGTCAGGGCTGAAAGGGTTAATGTGATTTAATGCTCCACAGACTGAGTTGTTTCTCATAACTTATAAACATGCATCAACGTTTCCAGGATGTAAAAGCAACATTACTGTGATTACAGGGAGAAAGCGCCAGGGGGCAAGTGTGACACAAAATTTAAAATTCCCGGTGATCGAAAACTTTGGGAAAAGTGGATAATACCATGCCACAAAAGGAATGGGTTCCGAAGTGTAAAATTCATCCTTATGTGGGGATCAACTAAGAATCATCCAACTCTACTTCCAGCACATTTTCACGAATAACCCGTCATACGGGTTAGACGGGTGATGCAGCTAGTTTACTTTATAAAAGTTCTTATAGCAATTTTCAGGTGACCGAAAACGATGCGATAAATAAAACCGGAAGCGTTGCTATATATTTCACAATGTAACTGTGGTTATAGTGTTAATATGCAGTCTTCTAAAAAAGGTTGTTCTGATTTAATTTGTAATAAAATTATTATAATAACAATTTAAGCATAATAATGATACAATTGAGATATTAAGATTGTAATAAATTAAATACGTGTATTTCTATACAGTGTGGAAATTAAGTAAGGAATAAATTCAGTAACTCCGTTAGTATTTGCGCTAGAAATAAAACTTAAAAAGCATGTGGTAGGGCTAATTATAGCGCTTCCGACGAACGTATACAAATTTTTTTTCATCATTTTTTTTTGACAGTTATGACGTCATCAATATTTTTTTAATGGCAACCTATGTTTTTGATTTTACATTCGCATAGAGTTTTTTATTCTGATTTCAACGTTATCAAATACTCAATAGGTTACATAAGGAAAAAATAAATAAAAACGGCACTAAATTTCAAATTAGTAAAATTTCAAAAAATTAACAGAGCTGTCTAATTTTATCAGAATTTGAGGAAAAAAACAGAAATCCAAACAAACAAAGTTCCCAAAAGCAATCAATGAGAAAAAATAAGAAAACAACCCTAAATTTCAAAGTAAGGCTAACAAATTAACAAAATTTAAAAAAAGACTATTGATGTGAGAATTATAAATTAAAGATATTACACCAAATGTTCAAACTGATGACCCTGCATCATCAGACAAAATCCAAGACGATCATAAAAAGCAGCCACTACGTTTTGAAAGGTTTGGGGAGTTATTAAACTGCACTCATGTCGAATTCTTCCTTCAAGATGATCCAAATTGTTGGCTCGGTTTTGATACACCTTGCTTTTTAAGGCGAAACGCTCAGTCGCCTCAACTTTGGAACCGAATTACGGCTTTCATTGTTAGGCTTAAGGTATTGGGCATCAAAATTAGTAAAAAAAAACCTTCATCACGGCAAAACGTTGTTTGTTCAGAAAAAAAATTTATTGTCAAAATGAGAAGCCAAAAATTTTTTTCTTTTAACAATCGTGTTGGTGCTTGATTTTTACTGATCTCTGTATTCGGTAAACGCAAGGTGTTTTTATAAATATTGAAAAATAAATTTGTAAATTGTCCCCAAAGTTCGCTAGTTTCAAGCAATGTTGGCGTGGTTTAAGGTAACACAGGCCCCGCCCCTCAGCGCCAGGCAGACGTGTCGACAGCTGACCGTATTATATTTCGTGTGTGCCGCAGCTTGTTCTTAAAAAGATAACAAAAAAGTAAAGTAAACAAAAACGGGCCAGTCGCCTTAAGTGTCCCATAGAAAAAAAAAACTAATGGGGTTCGATCTGGGGACCTAGCCTGCCATTCTATTGAACCTCTTCTTCCATATTCTTGGAACACTTCGTCCAAATAACGGCGCACCGGGCTTAGTGTGTTGGAGCACCATCCTGTTGCAACCAGATATTATTATTTAGAAGTTCATTTATTATTTAATAGAGAAAAACAGTTCAGACACAATTATTTTGTACCAATTCAGAACTTGTCAACGTTGTATTGGTATCTCTATGGTTTTTTCTTAAATTCCGATAACATTAGACAGTTCTGTTTTAAGTTCTATTTCTAGTGCGGAGTTACTGAATTTATTCCTTACTTAATTTCCACACTGTATATTTTTATGAATATCATAAACCAATAATTGAAAAAGTGTACCTTTGCGGACGTATTTACACTGGGTGTTTCAATATAACTGTCAGAGTTGTATGTTTCTTATTAAGAGGGTTCTCCAGTGGCAGGTAGATTTTTGCCGGTCGAAGTACATTTTCCCGCAATCTCTTTTTTAATTTACAATTTTCAAAAAAATCGCTCTATAGCTGCAAAGATCTATATTGTATTAACACGCCCACAAAATTTCAACAAAAAATCTTCAAAAATATAAAAGTTATATTCAACGGCGCGCAAAAATGTACAAAAATGTGCGGCATTGAATGTAACTTTTTTATTTTTGAAGATTGTTCGTTGAAATTTTGTAGGCGTGTTGATAAAATATAGATCTTTGCAGCTACAAAGCGATTTTTTTAAATTTTTAGATTAAAAATAAGATATTGCGGAAAAATGTACTTCGACCGGCAGAAATGTACCTGCCACTGGAGAACCCTCTTAACTGTTTGATTTGAGAACTCGAGTCCACAATTGGTAAATTTTTCCAGCGAAATCTCAACTCGAATTATATTCGGCAGACCATTTCACGAAAACGCCCAAATTATTGATAATGTGGTGGAAGGTGACAGGTAATTGAGGTATTTGACATGCAGTATGCTGCCACAGTGACTGCAGCAATTGTTATTTTTTCGCTGAAAAATGAGGTACGTTGTGTAATAGCGACTGTTCATTGGTCCGTAACCCCCGATAAAATGTTGACAAGTTGATTTTTTCAATTTAAATTTTGATTCCATTGTTGAATGATCACATATGATTGGTTAAAATATATATGAGTGAAATAGTTAGAGAAAATTCAAAATTAATTTTTTTTTTTCACTATTATCTGTAACCTAACGAAACTTGTTCACATTACAAGTGATATCAGAGTTACTAAATGTGGTGTTTATTCGACTTCTTCTTGTGCATTAAATGTAATGGAATGGTGAGTAAATTAAAAGGATTTCTTATCGCAACCGACTGTCCAAGAATAAACCGATCGGATGGAGGTATACGTGAGTGTGGATTTGCATTTAGATTACACTAATCTAGGAGAATACGGCGTTCCATCTGGACAGCTAAGCCTTAATTCTATTAGTCCAATATATGCAGAACACATAATATACACTACCATAATTGAACATACTTGAGCTATAAACAACTTAATAAGCTTCTCAATGGTAGTGTTTAGTACTAACAAGTGATAAGGCAGAATTGGTTTAGTCAAATAATGATTTATTTGCGACCTGTATTTTTATGCCCCAGGAAATAAACCAAAATATTAATCCCGTGTCTGTAAGTGTCAAAACAATTCCAAAAATTCGTTTATGGTGTGTCAGGTTTAATAGGATCTGAAAAAGAATCCGCATTCCCAGCAGTTGCGATTTTATTAATACTGGTGTTAGAAAGCGATCCAGTGTAGGATTTCCACGTTTTGCAAGTCGTTTAACACTTTTTCTGGCAGCAAAAGTGAATCCTAAATTACATTTTTCTTTTTACGTTTTAACCGTGTTTAAGTTGGTTTAATATCAGCATACAGAGTGTTGATAAAGTTCGTACAAAATTAGTAATTCCGTTAAATATGAATTTGGTGCGGAACACTATCAACACACTGTATATTACGATTTCAGTTGCATAATCATGGATACATTCTTGAAGGTAGGGACACTGGTTCAGGAATTGTGACATAAAAGCGGTGCCCGCGAAACAAATTTTTATGGTCTTACTTATAAACCGGGAGCTGGATAGAGTTGAGTGTGCAAAATATGAAGACCGCATTCTGTTCATAGTTTTCAACTCAGAAAAGCTTGCAGATTATGATTCTGGATGTTGCCGGGAGGTTTCTGATGATTAAAGATACTTATAGCTAGTCAATTAAAAAAACAAAAACCAAAAAGATAAAAATAAAAACAAGAATTTAGGAAATCCATATCTAAGAGTCGCACAGTTTACAGAATTAGAAACCATTTGCCTATCGTTTCTCAAAAAAAAAAAACACTGCTGATGAATTTCGATAGATACAAATTAATTTCTCAAAATATCGGCTTCGGCTTAAATTTATTAAAAGTAATTTGCACATCAGATGCTCTGACCAAACACTACTACACCCTTTTGATTACACCTTATTAGGCTATAAACAAGAAGAATGTTCTTAAATCCAAGTGGAGTAAATTTAAATTAAAATTTAAATATATCTATGTCGAACTCCACAAACTTTAATAACTGTAAGATTACTAATGGTACATGTTTCGGCAGAATACTTCTGCCATCATCAGCCCTAATTTAACAAGAGATTAATGATACAATTGATGAATTACAAGAGGGGTTCTTACCTTAAAGAATATAAAAAATTATGACATTGACGTAATTTTTAATTAAATTTGACGTTTTCAAAGGGTTACATGATTTTTAAAAGATTTCGTAAAAACAACATTTTATAAATGTAAAAATTAAAAATGGATCAAAGAGAATCTGGTAAGTTTGTTTGAGTGAAAAATTAAAATAGTGAATTAATAATGGGATTATTGAAGTTATTCTGTTCATTTAAACAAGATCTGTTTTCCAGTTTCAAGGCTTTCCTTATTTCCAAAGTCTCGAGAAAATCTAATTTCCGGCCTTTATTGCATTTATGAATCAATTTGGAATTTGATGGTGAAAAACTATGTTTCGTTATTAATATATGATTGGCGAAAGAAGAAGGTGTTGATGGTGGAGGATCAAGATCTGTGTTGTTATAGATGTGCCTGAAATGTTCTTTAATACGGTCTGATATTTTGCGACCTGTCTGACCTATGTAGAATGACTCACAAGTAGAGCATTCCATCACTAGTAACTACATTAACTACCTTATCTAAAGACAATATCACAAAGAACATTTCAGATTCAAACATGATTAAAAGCTTAAAAACAAAAATTAAAGAAAACAACATTTGTATTAGTAAAGCTGACAAGGGTAATTGTTTGGTAATACTTAACAAACAAGATTACTTAAACAAAGTAGAGAATTTCTTAAAATCTGGTGACTTTACAAAACTCAAAAAAGATCCTACTTTAAAATTTGTTTCCAACCTTAAATCTACGCTCAAAGACGTTTCAGAAACTATTAAATATTTTGACCCAAAAGCTTTCACACTAATACCCATGAATCCTTGCATACCTAGACTATACGGTCTACCTAAAATACATAAAACTCAACCTTTTCCCATTAGACCAGTAGTTTCTTTTGTTAATTCACCTGTATCAATACTTTCAAAATGGCTTAATACAATTCTTAGACAACATTTAGATTTTAATAACAAATTTGCAATAAAAAACTCAATAGATCTTTGCTCCAAAATTAGAAATTTCCAAATTCCATCAGACACTAGACTTGTTTCATTTGACGTAGTTAATTTATTCCCCAGCATCCCACCCAAATCTTGCTTATTAATTTTAAAAAACCTACTATTTAATTCTAATATGCCAACCATACATGCACTAAATTTACATTCACTTTGTGAGACTGTCCTAGATCAAAATTTCTTTCAATTTAATAATAATTTTTATTCACAAGACTCAGGCTTAGCAATGGGCTCTAATTTGTCACCTCTTTTAGCAGAAATATTTATGAATAACTTGGAAGATCAGTTTTTAACTTCTTCACCTTTTAAAGATCATTTTCTCTTTTGGTACAGATATGTAGATGACATAATTGTTTTATTCAAAGGATCTGATTCTGAACTTGATAACGCACTCAGCAACTTAAATTCTTTAAACCAATCCATTAAATTCACCGTTGAAATTGAAATCAATTCCCAAATCCCCTTTTTAGACTTGTTAATCACTAGAAATAATAATACTTTTGAATTTGACATTTATAGAAAACCTAGTATCACAGATTGCGTAATACCTTTTGACTCTTGTCACCCTGTTTCCCATAAATTTGCAGCTTTTCATTCCTTTTTCCACCGATTATTTTCTATACCACTATCAGATTCATCTTTTCAAACAGAACTTAATAACATTAAACAAATCGCTTCAAATAATGGATATTCTTTAAAAACTATAAATAAATTATACTATAGATACTGTAACAAATTCAAATACACACACTACTTGGTTAAAAATCCTTCAGAAACAATTTCCTTTTCAAATTCATTAACATATTTTGGCGTCGTCTCAGAGAAATGTTCTAAAATACTTAAGAAAAACGGTTTTAAAGTTTCATTTAAAACAGATAACAACTTATCCAGATTTTTTATTAAAAATAAAGATCCATTAGATTACAAATCATCATCAGGTGTATACAAATTAAGCTGCTCTACTTGTGAGTCATTCTACATAGGTCAGACAGGTCGCAAAATATCAGACCGTATTAAAGAACATTTCAGGCACATCTATAACAACACAGATCTTGATCCTCCACCATCAACACCTTCTTCTTTCGCCAATCATATATTAATAACGAAACATAGTTTTTCACCATCAAATTCCAAATTGATTCATAAATGCAATAAAGGCCGGAAATTAGATTTTCTCGAGACTTTGGAAATAAGGAAAGCCTTGAAACTGGAAAACAGATCTTGTTTAAATGAACAGAATAACTTCAATAATCCCATTATTAATTCACTATTTTAATTTTTCACTCAAACAAACTTACCAGATTCTCTTTGATCCATTTTTAATTTTTACATTTATAAAATGTTGTTTTTACGAAATCTTTTAAAAATCATGTAACCCTTTGAAAACGTCAAATTTAATTCAAAATTACGTCAATGTCATAATTTTTTATATTCTTTAAGGTAAGAACCCCTCTTGTAATTCATCAATTGTATCATTAATCTCTTGTTAAATTAGGGCTGATGATGGCAGAAGCATTCTGCCGAAACATGTACCATTAGTAATCTTACAGTTATTAAAGTTTGTGGAGTTCGACATAGATATATTTAAATTTTAATTTATTAGGCTATGACAAAAAAAGATGGTAAATTGTTCACACGGCAACTAACGAAGCAAACATTGCCAGAATTGTTTAGTCAGCCCTTTAAATGTACATCAAATTGCCAAAAAAAGACTTGGTCTCACAACTAAATTATATTTCGTGCAAATGTATTAATATTGACTGTCAAAATAAAAAAGATTGATTATTATTTTTGGATGACATGTTAAAATTTGGTTTTTCGTATTAAATAATTTTTTTATCAGTAATTATTTTTTTATTTTTAACTTTTTTGTTCTTTTTTTCAATTGGCTAGCTATAATTGTTTTTTATCATAAGAAACAATTGGACATTGTCACTAAAACAATCATTAAAATGGTTCCAAAGCATTTGTTCAGTCTATTTACTTCATATATAAGGGGATGGGGTATAAAAAATAAATGGGCCAACAAACCTGGCAACATTCAGAATCATAATCTGCAAGCTTTTCTGAGTTCAAAACTATGTACAGAATGCGGTCCTCACATTTTGCATACTCAACTTCTTTTGACGCATGCACTTATAGTGCGTCAACCCAAAGTTGAGCGGTGGGGAAAGGGAAAGGAAGTCTAGGGACGAAGCAGATCACTCAAGATTCATAGGTGGCGAAAGCAAATCTTATATTGAAGTTATGAAAGCTTCTAACTAGCACGTATTACCTAATTACATTTGTAATTATTTCTCGCTCGCCGCTGCGGATTGTCTTTCTTTTTTTGCTAAACTTTTTTTTTGTATTATACACACAAAAATCATAATACGCCCTATCTCAAACTATAGGTTAAAACTAACTAGCCACACCACTGCATTGTATATGCAATTAAAAAAAAACGGTAGCACAGGTGCTCCAGTTGTCCAAATTAAAAGAAATAAATCTGAGTTACTGAGTGATACATACTAAAACGTAGCGGAATTTGTCACAATATGGCTAATAGATGGGCTAGTATTATCGCAGCGTTTTGTTGGAATAGGGGCACATGTTTTACATTCTTTGCATTCTTTAAACCGCTGTTCTTTCAATCGGTGTACTGTACTTAATGGCCTAAAATCCAGTAACAAACATCTGCTTGGAAGAGTGGTCTAATAGAACCACGTCAGGCTTGTTCGCTGTTATCTGCCTGACGGTAGAGAACAAATAGTTCCAATGGATTCGGCAACTTTCGTTCTCCACAACGGACTCTATATCGTTCGGGACATAGGGCAGCACTGGTGTCTGGTCTATCGCATAATAGTGTTTTAAATAAAAGTATAACACACTCAACACCGTGTTCTCTCAACAAGTCAATCATTATTATTTTGATCCAGTCAGCAGCTTATTTTCACAGGACATGTTAAATCAAAACATTGTTAATCATTTTTATATAACTTTTTATATCTTCTTTTATTCGAGGATACAAAAATTGAATTATTTTATTTCAAACCGGTCTCCAATAATAATTCCAACAAATGTTTTGAAATTTGAGTTTGATTTGTTGTCGCTTCGTGACATTTGTGACAAAACCCACAAGAATTTAAGGACCTACTGAAACATGTCCAATAGTAGAGGAGTTATAGAAAGACCAATCTTTACAGTTGAAAAGAAGATTATTCAAGGTTAGAATTAAAACTCGAAATTAATGATTCTCTCTAAAGATCGACCAAATTCCAAGATTTATATTGATGATGATTTAATAATCTTCGACGTTAACATCAAGGGTAACATTCTACCATTAAAAGTTCAAGAAGCCCATAGATTTGTGAGAACTTGATTTCGAAGGTAACGACTATTTCCGGCACTATTCTCTTGTATGGCCTTGTACTTACCGGGTACCCGGTCATCAAAAAATTCTTAAGAAAAACCCAAGGAGTAGCAAATTCCCCTGGGATTGACTTCGCTTCCTGAGAGTGCAAGATTCGAAACTTTACCTTCATCGGAGGCCCAGATCTCATGAGGGAGAATTTATATTATGACAGTTAGTATCTATTGAACATACATTTTCACATAAAAAGGAAACACTTTTCGTTTAAAATTTTATAAAGCACATTCCCCAAAGGATGTCAAATTGAGCCGAACTGGTTGTGCTTTTTGTAGCGACACTCATACTTTCAGCTTCGGTCTAACTCTTTGACTTTGTTATTCTGTTCGTCATCCGGGTACTACTAAAACACAAGTTTTTGCAGAATCATTGAATTGCTTAAGAATGTTTGTATTCGATTGTTCTGCCTCAAAAAACACGGGTTATCTGCCTTTTTGTCTTAAAGGTTCATTAACCCGTTACCGCATACTGTGACAAATATGGCATGTCTTAAAAACATGGCTGGGACATGGGGGCCCCTTTTGGACAGATATTGTGAACTGAAACATATCTCGATCAAGATGTGTTTCTAATTTATGTTTTTGACAATAAAAAGCAATTCTATATTGCCTGATTAGAGTGATTTCGGAGAGATTGGCCATTTTTATGACTCCTGGGTTGGGTGTATACAGTGTGGAAACTACTTATGGAATAAATTCAGTAATTTTAAATGTAATGACAGTTGTCGAAAACGCTAGCAGGTCAATTTTTGTTTTTATAACCTTTGTAATAAACCCTACATGATAAATTTTGCTTCTTGGCAACCATGAATCCTCGATAAATAATTGGCCGGGTGAGCTTCATTGCAATTGACGCACTTAGATTTGTGGTTTTCCGGTTTTCGACATGTGCTGGTCAGGTGTTTTCCAGCATGTTTGCTGCATCTTGGTTTTTCAAACAATTATTTTGAGTGTGTCCGAATCCTTGACACTTGACACTTGCACCGTGGAATCAGATTAGATCGTTTCAGCAATGATTCGATTTTTAAGTCCCAATATGATTTTTATGTCATATATTTTTTGATGTCTTCTCTTTGGACTAGCATAAATAGTCCTGCTTGTTTTGCGATTTTGGATATTAACCACATCTTCGATAGCAAAATTTCTCTCTTCGAAATCGTTGCAAATCGTTTGTTCGGTGCATGTAGGATCTATTTCTCTGGTCATTACTTTGATGGGTCTGTTATTTTTATCCTCATAATTATGTAAATTGCTCTGGATTATTATTCTCTTTGAGTACACCTTGCAATCTGTGAGACTTTTCTTTAGTGTATACGTTTAATTTGCGTACTCCATATTGGTGTTTGACCTTAAACACCATTATTAACACACTCCGTAGTATATTTTAGAAAGACCTCATAATGTTTGATGCCCACCATCTTGATATGCGGTGGTGACAGTATCTTCTCTGTTTCTACCATTTTTGATGTGCCCGCTTCTTGTTTTTTTTTGTTGGTTTTGTTGCTTGGGTGGAGAGAGGTTTCCACTCCATTTCTCGAGCCAGATCTTCTTCATAGGTTTGATATTCTTCTGTTGTCTTGTTTTGTTCGTTATTCTTATAATATAGCAAATTAACTTTTTTCTGTAACTCATCGATTTTTGTTATTTGTTTTACTCCATATTGATTTACCTATTGGGTTTCTTTAATTATAAATCTTTCTTTTCGATGTTCCACATCTGCCGGGCGTCCGATAACGGCTTAGTTTGTTTGTTTTTTTAAATACAGGATTATAATATAATGATGAATGTTTCAGCTCGTTATACAGTATCGATCGTTTTTTGAACTGGTCCTTAATTTTGCTTTGATAATTGCGTTTCCGCCACATTCACTGTTGTGTAAAAGCTTCATTTGTACCATTTTCTACCAGATAATTACGTTAAAACAAATTAGCATTTATTAACAGGGCGAAGATAAGTTGTAATTGAAATAAGGATGGATGGATGTTATTTCTGTGATGGTAATGATAAATTGTATCTCGCCCACGAATCATTCTTCAAACGTGTTTAATTTTGCGTAATGAAAATTATAGCATTGGACATAAAAGCAACTGATTAAAACTCTCACTTGGTAATTTCACGTTATGAACATATTACTAGACGGCAGATATTTAATTATTGTACATACAAGCAAATCACTGATCAAGAGTACTGGCACAAATAAAAAAAGTACAATATGTAATTATGAAAAAACGCCTGTTTTCTGAAACATTCATAATATTTGGGAATATAAATGTCCATTTACAATTAACGTAATTCCTAATTCGTAAACTGCAAGTTACGTTCCTGAAACAGTTGACGATCGCTGAACTCCAAGGCGAAGGAAGACTCAGCAAACACTGAACTCATAAAAGTTATTGCTACTCATATCATACGCATTTGCTGCAGTTTTAGATTTTTTAATATTATACAGGGTGTTTTTGAAATGCATGTCAATAAGAAATCTAGACCATCTAGAGGTTTAATGAAACCCAATAGTCCATTTTTTTCAGGTCTAAAACGATGGGGATAAATTAGCCATTTCCACGCATAGTCCACGCCACTGTCGATTGCATTTTGAAGGCGGATACAATAATTACATTTTTGCAGTTGTATCCTGGCAACATAAAGTAACAACCAATAGTTCATTGTCAATTAATGATTGACAGGTGTAATGCCAAAATTAATTTTATTTCAGATTTATTGTCAATTGCAAACACATTATTCGAAGAAGAGAAATTTTTTGTATTTAAACGTGCAAAAATGATTAAAGAACAATGAAAATAAACAAATAAACAAAAACCAGAAAACTACAATAGATGGTCAAAATGCCGCTAACCGTTTCTCAGCACCCCGAAGCAAGGACTGTTGCGTTCTGGCAATTACTTCTGGGTTTCTTCTAATTCCTTCGGCAGTATTATGAACGCGGTTTCTTAAATCTTCAACGGTATTTACAGGCATTGCATAAATTAATTGTCTCATGGGACCCCACAAAAAAAAACACTATCCTTCCTATCCATCTCCCCGGGAAATTTTGATCAAGCCAGGTCGGCACATCGCGAGCGTGATGAGAAGGGGCTCCACCATGATGATACCACAAATCACGCCGAGTAATCAAAGGTACATCTTCTAATAAGTTTCCTGGCTTCTCATTTAAAAAACTCAAATACGCCAGTTAAACGAGGGGGCAAAATGTATAGACCTATCAAATTGTTGCCAACCATCCCATAAACGTTGCCTCGTCGGTTTATAAGATTTTATCAACAAAACGAGGATCTTCTTCTTTTCTTTGGAGTAACCACTCACAAAATCTTATTCTTCGAGGGAGGACCTCAGGTTTCAATGCCTGCACTTTTTGGATCTGTTTGGGGTGGAGGCCCTGTTCATTTAATGTTCGCCACACGACAAACGGCGAATCACACGCACGATAAAACAACCTTCTTATGCTACCTTCTGGTTTTTCTTCAATGAGGTCTGGCTCAGCGTCCAAAATCCTACGTTCCGCATCCCGAGCACTTCCTAAGGCTCTTCCATACAACAAGACCATGTCGGTCATCTCAGCATTTGTATAGCTTCCATATAGAACAATAATTATTACGGCAAACTGACACTTCAAAAAACTCAAATTTACCTGTTACTATTGTTGCTAAGCAAAGGAGAGGACATTTTTAATCACCTTTAGCACAGTAGCGGACTGTGGATTTTCACCAAATTTTTAATGATTTTTATCTCAAAAACGAAAAGACTTCTATTACAAAAAAAATTTGCCATCGACTTCCTCTCATCGTGACCAATTACCGATTTTATTTTTGACATGCATTTTAATAACACCCTGTATGTATACAATATTTGTTTGTTTGTTTATTTGTTCGTATGTTATGCGTCCCTAAACCGGTGAACAGATCGTTATGAAAGTTTGACCACAAATAATATTCGCAATGGGGAGTAGCATTAGGGGATTCACCCTTTTTTGGTAAAAAGTTCAAACCAGGCGAAATAAAAACTCTGTCGGATAAAAATGTCACAGCGACAGTTTTAGACATAAAATGTCACTCATCAGTGAAAAAAAAAATTACTTTGTCAAGCTCTACTTTGTTGGGACTGTCAAGCTCTATCTTTTTTGGGACTGATCTGACAGAATTTGACAGATGTGTACACTATACGGCTCCAAAAAAGAGGCCATACAAACACCTTTTTGGTAATCATCGCTTAATAGTATATTATTTATCTAGAACGAAAAGTGAAGGTTAAAGTACGAGCAAGGTGTTTACTTGGAATTACTTGTTAGTACCTTTAAAAACACTTCTTCTTTCGAGGTAATTACAACGTTTTATTTCATACTGCAAGTTTAATGAATCTAACATTCCCATAGTAACAAAACTTTGTCAAAAATGACAACGAAAAAACTGGGTCACGTTGAATTGTTTTGGATATTTTATTCGATTATGTATTTCGTTTAAAATGCATAAAACTGAGGTGCTTCAAGATATTCTAGATGAAGAAGATTTGATGCCACAGAAATCTCGGAAACAATATAAGAAACGATTGACGTATAATTTTAAAGTACTAGGACTAAATTTTTCTTTAATGTACTAGGAAGTTAATTTTCCACTTTTGGTATCATAAATAATCCGAAAAATGTCACTTTAGAATAACAAGTATGAAATAAAAAAAACATGACCAAATTTTTGCGTCTAGAGGTTGATTGTGTTTGGCAGGTGGAGGTGTACGACGTTTAACCCTTTTTTTTTTAATATCGTCCCATAGATGCTCCTATTGGGTTCATGTCAGGACTATTGGCTGGCCATTCCATTAACGGAATAGCAACAGCATTTAAGTAGTGAATAACTTGCCTAGCCACATGAAGACGAGCATTATTGAAAGGTCAATTTTGACACAAAAATGTGTTATTAAACAGAAGTTCTCAAAGGTTCAACTTTTCGGGATATACAGTTTTGGCCACATAAATCTCGTACAAAAGCTAGTTTTGTTATAAGTACCCAAAATATAGTTTTTGCGGACGAATCGTTGCTGTTTCCGGACGAGGCGGAGCCGAGATTTTTTTGTTATAGCTCAAATTTCTAAATAAAGAATCATTGCTATTCTTGGAACCGTCGACTTTCTTTTTTCGACTTTTCGCGTTATTCCCCAAATGGTGTCAGAACTGGGATTGGGCCTTCCGTTCTCTTTTGCAATGAGTTTAATGTTTGACATTGAATGACACTGACTTTCTGCTCATACCCACCAAAGCCACTGTTAATTGATGTTAAAAACTTCATCATGTAAAAAACCCATTTCTGGTTCCGTAAACATTTCGAAAAAAAAATTGCCACCCTTAGAGAACGGTCCTTTTTCTACCAAAATTGTTTTCGCTCAAATCGATCTGTAAATAGCTATTTAATCAATTTAATAGAAAATAATCCGCAAGAGGTTGCTATGACGACTTTTAGGGACTAGGCCGTAAATTTACCATTTTACGGACTCAAATGAATTCCTAAAATTGTAATTTTGGGAAGCGTGTACAAAAATAGTAGATTATTATACGAGTTCCTGTGTAAATTGGACACTTTAAGCCACAAGTGGTTTATAAAAGCACGAGTGAAACGAGTGCTTTTGTGAACCACGAGTGGCGTAAAGCGTTCAATCTACACAGGAACAAGTGTAATACGACGTTTTATCGTTCGACACCACCCCGGAAAGCCTTCAAATTGCTTAAAATCTATAAAAATAGTTTGACGTTTATCTGCCATTTTCCATATTTCATGACAGAGAGTGTTTACACAAGCGAAAATTTGAAAATTCTGACAGTGTCGAAGAGGTGTCAAACGATAAAATAAATTATAATATAATATTAATTTAATAATTAATACTATAATATTAATGCTTTTTAATTATTACAAATTTCATTTCAATAACATTTAATAGTTTGATTTACGTAAATCCATATTTTTTTGACAAAATTTGTTTTAAAGCAAACACTATTGGAAAAATTTGTCGTGATGTCAAAATGAAGTTGTACGAGATTTATATGCCAGAAGCTGTACATATTATTTTATAGTAGTTTTCAAGTCTTCCAAATGCGACTTGCTATGAGAAATGTTTGCTCCTTATATTGTATAGTTCCTTCAAGTTGAAGGAAGCTAATCTTATGCGAGACCCTCTGTATTTAATTTTATTTTATTCCTTTGAAAATAACACTTAATAAATAAAGTCTCTTTACATTTACCTTAAGTTTAATATTGTAGAAAATTATTGTTATGAATCGCAATAGAGGTTACCAAAATTAAACTTTGTCTATGTGTGCGTTTTTTTATAGTTAACAACTGGTTTAAATCCGGCTACCTCTTACCCCAACATAGATCTATTACATTACTAGACAAAACTGGTTCAATGTACAAGCAATTTAAATTGATTAATTTTGGTCATTTATGATAATATATCTTAAAAAGAAATTGCTGTATTTACATAGGTGCTGATGTGCGAGTGATACAACATCGTTGAAATTACAAATGTGCACGCATATTTAAAACGTGTTGGCTTAATTATTCTGTTCATCACTTAAAAATATCAAAAAACATTTCAGAGTAAAGTAATGTTCTTAGGGTGTTCATTTCGTTGTAAGTACGACGAACTGTAAGGTCATGAAGATTATTAATTTGATCTTTCAAAAGTTGTCACAAGTGCGGAGATGATTCTACAAGAGTCTAAATTTCAAAAAATGTTACGATCTTTATTTTTTAAAGTGGTCAAACTGTTGGGATCGGGGAAAATCGTGGCAATCGTATAAATGTTCCAAATATTCTCTATTCTCTTGCAAGCAATTTATCCAAATAATTGTTGCAAATTTTTAAATCATTTAGACGATTCTCATCTCAGAAAGAAAAAATGAAACAATTAAAGATTAAAACATCTTGTTGTTACGTTTCGCCTTTGAGGTTGTCTTCAAATTAAGTAAATTTAAAAAGTTATTTATTAAAAATTTAATAGAAACTGGAAAAAAACAAAGGTCTTGTCGGCCACTAATTGCAGCACAATCCCCAATATTTTGAAATCTATGCAGGATGTTTCCGCAATAAATTTAGGGGGTAATAGAGAAAAATAAGGTGAACCAAATCCTGCAATTTAATGTAGCAATATGTCCCCAATTTCGAGATAAAAAATTTGCAATATAATTCTGTTTACCGCACAATCCGCTGTTATGAATGGCCACGAGAAGTCGGCAACCATGTCACAAAATAGTACATTATTAGACGAGTTTAACAAGAAGCTTCATTGTGACGTGCGTAGGTTTGGGACACGACGAGTGCAGCGAGAAGTGACCCAATAGAACGAATGTCACAATGCCTCGTTAAACGAGTGTACTATTTTTTCAACTTTGGAGCTCTTCGTTTTATGAAAACGTAAAAATTTTTCTTTTCAAATATTCTAGGGATTTTTAGAATTAGGTAGTACTGGCTGTGTTGGTGGTTATGTTTTTTATCTGAAAAGTTGACACTTGGCTTGACACAGGAGTTGGTTAGAAAAGCTCAATACCAACGTAATACGTATCAAATAAAAAAAAAACAAAAGCAGTTGCATAATAAGTTCCATTGTGCAACTACTTTTAGTGTCACAATGAACACTTTGTGACACCAAAGTAGAAAAAATAAATATACGTAGATAAAACGCATTTTTTTGTATTCGTTTTGTGAAATACATACTGCAGAAAGTGGTATAACTAAATATATAAATATTACGGCATATGTATTTAATTTGACAGCTGTCAAACTTAACCTCAAAATTTGATTTTCTCATTGTGTGTGAACGAATACAAAAAACGCAGTTCAATATAACGAGTGTTCATCAAGTCGCCTCTGAATTTGAAAGCTTGTTTAAAAAAAAATTACTATAATTTTTTATACAGGTGTCCCAACAAAAATTTGTACCCCCCCAAAAAATCCAATTTTCACAGACTCGGAAGAAAACGCTCAAAATGAATTTGTTATTTTCTAAATCTACATAAAATACTCTTGATTTGGAAAGTTGTAGCTGGCCACATAAGTTTCATACGCCATGTTGCATCTGGAAAACAAAATGTAATTGTTGTATTTAGATGGCCCTGTATCGCTACGCATTTAAATTACAAAACTTCAGAAAGATTACGAATTTATTTTATAACGTCATTGTTTTGTTTGCTTGTACTCGTGGGTGGAGAGTGGGCCATTGAGAAGTCCTTCCGTAATTGAAGGTTCCAGCAATAATAAATTATTAATTATGTTTATAAAACATTCGAATAAATATTCCAACAAAACTAGGTAAATAGCTATTTTTGTCTCCATACTGGAAAAATAACTAGAATGAGAAGTCCACAAATGATTTCTTTTGGTGGTAAAATGATGTATGAAACATTTATTGAGACCCGATGTTATTTTGTATGTTTAAATAAGGTCTCTTGCTTGGTCAGTAAAATTGGGTGAAATCCTTGAAAATGTTTTGTCAAAAAATTGATTTTGTCAATAAACTTGGATGTTTCCTTTTAATAATATTTGTCGCCAGTGTAACATGTCCCGTTTGCCATTTGGGTTCTGAGAATTAAGTTTTAGTTTCTCCGATTCTTTTTCTTCTTAATTACAAACCAACATTACACAATGTGGGAACTGTAACGACCAGGATAATTAGCACAAGATACGGTTTCCTGGAAGGATTAGACAAAAGGATAATTTGGGAATTCCTCCAACTACTAATCACGACTATGCATCGAAGAAGGGGATACTAAATTCCACTGCGATAGAACAGATAGCTTTGTAGGTAAAAGAAATATTCAGGTGCTGGAATTTGTTTAATGACATCATATTTACTGTAAATAGCCTAACACAGGGCGAAATCGATATCGCGTCCTTAAAAACTGAGGCTGGTGGCGTGCGTCGTGTTGGAATCTATGAATGGGAGGCATCGGAATAACAGGTGGTCTTTTTTCCCCCTGGTCTTGTGGGACTGCGGCGTGGTCGGCGCCGTTCATGGAGGCCATGCAGCTTCAGGTTTCGGCGTCTGGAGTACTCCTGATGCTTTCGAATAATACATATTATAATATTTTCTCGAATTGTGCGAGTTGAATGGGAGCGGCGTTGTGAGGCGGTGGTGGGGGCCGGCGCGTAGGCGGACTCGGTCGAGACGACGGCGGCCGCCACCGTCCCGGCTAGTAGTCGCGAGCCGCCATCACAACCCTCAATACAGAGCTAGATCTCTCTGAAGAGGAGGTCAAGTCGGTCGAAAGATTTTTCGCGTAACAAGTGGCTCGCAACTCTGGTCAACTCTGATGGTTGGACGCGATGATAACCTGAAGGCGTGAGAGTGTATGCGGCTATGTGGGCCGTGGTAGCGGCCGCGTTCTGGGTGTGCGTGGTGGCTACTCCGCAGCCGCTGCACCTGGAGCGGGACTCCTTCAGAAGGCCCAACGTCTGGCAGAAAAGGGACCAGCAATCTCTCGGGCAGAATCCGGCCACTGTGGAAATCACGCAACATTTGCCACAGCTTGTTGCGGTCAACTCGCAACTCATGCTGCGCTCACCCAGAGGCTCACGCCAGTACGACGTGCCCCAGATCGGTAAGTGAATTATGACATCATTCAACATCACATTTGTACAATGTTAAAGCTACTTCAGCTTAAAAACTCGTAGAGGTTTACACCAGTTGATGTAACTAGAGTATGTATTTTAATTTAAGAACTTACTGGTGAGCTGTGAATTCATTGAACAGGAAAGCCGGTTTAAACCTAAAAACACTAGAAATAAGTGACTGTGTCCTTAAAAAATGTTGTTATTGAAAGAAGCAGTGTGCCCCGCTCAACATCTATTTCCGACATTTGACTCAGAAGACTTCCTTTTCAATTAAAATAAACTACCAATGATTTAAAAGTATTTCCCTCAGGAAATGTGGGAACGATCACAAAACTCTAGAATCTGAATATGAACGTTTTATTTATTTATTTATAAGCGCAATAGCCGCCAATGAATTACTAATGATGTTTTTCAATTTATTGTTTCAGATTAGTCAAAATATCAATTGTAGTTCGGATTAGCCATTGAATTTTAGATTTAAAATATATATATATAAAAGGTGATTTTATTGAGGGACTATATCGATACTTATACACCTTAGAATCTATTAGAAACCCATTATTAGAATCCAAAGAATTGGGCTCTGAAATGCATTTGACTCCTTTGAATTATATTTTCTCTAATAAAAATAGGTTCTGTATAATTTCCTTTTCCTGAAATACATTTGGAAGAGGTATACCAAGTTCATATCTTTTGTAAATAGATACTTCTGGAATGTTTTGACAATTTGTAATTTGTTATGCAAGAAGTATTCAAATCTGGATTAATTTAAATTTATATTAAACGACAATCAAAATTATTTTTTCTGGTGTCAGTTATAGAACTTTTTAATTTAACACCGGTTTAAAATTGGGCAATATTACATAATCTTTTTACAAGTTTACAAATAATTCTATAAGAGTTATCAGGAAACATGAATCAGACGGAAAAGAGTGATGGTTTTGAGGTACCTACAGTGCACTCGGAGAATTATTGTGACATGGGTTTCTTAATTTTCACTTTGGAAGCTTACTGCAATTTTTCAGTAGTTAAATTACTGACAATTTTGGACAACAATACAATGAGCGGCAAATGCATGGAATAAATTCATTAAAAATGTTTCGATGGGCAAGCAGTCATTTATGGCAGCCGAGTTTAGTTGTGACAGATTATGAAAATGATTTTATTGAATAAAACTTAATAATATAAACGTTAAAATCATCAAATTTGAGAGGGAATATTATTTCGTCTCTTCTTACTCTAGGCTCAGGAAGAACTCGGTAGACATCAGATAGGTCCACACTGTTGATATACCGGATGGCTGGCCATAAAAAAATATATTCCTTTTTCTCATGAACTCGAGTGACGCAAAGTGTGAGTGATCTTATTCCTGGTTTTGTATTTAACCAAAACCCACGTACCTACTTGTATTTGAGCGGATGTGTAAAATTGGGTTCGGTCGGCTAAATCTTCTTGTCCTTTTAAACAAGGTCTTGTAAGTTTTGAATGCCTCATTTTCTCCATCACTCTCTGGTATTGATATATCGTCTATTTCCTGTTCGCTGTCACTTTGTTTAACAGTTCTTTGCGTTGTTTTCTTTGCCTTCCTATTTCCGCCAAGAGTAAATCTTCAAATGATTTCAATACTGGAATGGAAGATCCGCTGTTTTCTGCAGGAGGGCAAGGTGTCGTGAGATTTTCAACGTCAAAAGCTACAGTAAATTGCACAGAAGTTTGAAGATCTTGAGAACACGTCATAGGGGTAGAGAGAGTGTATTGAAAGGAACAGGAAGGAATGTATCGCGTCGAGCTAGACGGAGCAGCAAGGAGAGAATATGGTGGAATCGAGTTGCTATCAAAGTTTAGTGAACCATTTCCTAGGGAGGTGTTTCCAGCTTTTTTAGCAATTTTTGCATTATGTTTTTACAGAGTGTTCTAATAATATAGTAATATACCAAACGTGTGTGTGTTTTAATGGAATGCTCTGTATATTAGTGGGTGAATTGAACGATCAATTAATGCTGAGCAAACTGATATAAGGTTCGTCATATTACTGCTTTTTAAAAATTTTGCAGACCTTTCTAACAGAGATAACTGCATATTTTTCTGTGAAATAATTTTTTATAGGCTGAACTGTACCTTAGTTAACTTTCGCAAAATTAATCTTAGATCATAGTGCTTCTCTGAATTAAATAGGGTAGACTAGACTGACTTGATCACAATTTCGATGGCTCTAATTCAATGGGCGTTTTTAAACTGAAGAATACCTAACTAATAAATGGTGTAAGCTCGATGTAATCTTCTTCCTCTACGTGTAATGTACATATAGTTGTACATACTCCAAGCTAAAATCTAAGTTGTAAATATTTTCTTGCAGTTAATCTTCAGGAAATATGAGAGTTAGGTAACTGAAAATTAACCCTTATTAAAGATTTGATTGATCTCATTTTTGTTGTTCAATTGTCGTTAGTTTCCTCATCTATAATCCTCATCATAAATATAATAAATATTTAATATAATAAAAAAAATTTGAAATGCAATTTTCAGACAGCCTGTATACGGAAGTTATATACTGTCCGAATAAAAAATCAATTAATGTAAATTTTGATCCAGATTAAGGGTGTATTTTTATAAGTCAAAATTTTCCATATAAGTACATACAAATTTATCAATGCAGAGACAACTTGCAACAATTGAAAAAAAAAAGATTTATAATATGCTTATTGTTTTAAATTTAATCTTCGTTTTCATAAGAATGTGATTTGTCACGTCTTTGAGTCTTTCAGCTAGATTATAATTGCACCTAAATTTATCACTATTTAGTACTCCCAAAGTTTTCCTGCTAAAAAATCATATATTTTCGATGCCTTATTTGTTTTAAATATCATCACAAACGCAAATCTACTTTTTTAATTGTCCACCTTTTGAAGTGGTCGACAGGACGGTTATTATATTTTATTTCATACTATCCGGTAGATGTTCCATTAAAGGATCAATTTGCGTCCGGTAGGTGAGCTATTACAGCATCAGAGCCGGTAAGTGTACTTACCGGACAGTTTAATCTTTATAAATCAAATCTGACATTAATCTGACATTTTCAAACGTATTTGTCGATTACTGATGAAGTTTTACATGTACAACGGTGATGCGATTTTCACGAATTGTGTTTTTTTAATTTTGAAATAAAAGAAGAACAGGCTTACAGTATGAAATAAAATGCATTACGATACACTATAGTTACTTGTAACTCGTTTAGACATTCTAGACTCGGCTCCTAACGTCGCCTCGTCCATATTGTCTAACTCGTTACAAGTAACCTACCGGACTTGTAACTTTAAATACTATAAATTTACATCAAACAGTTGATTAGTCTGTAATATTTCTTTTCAAAAAGTATGCTTTACGAAATTTGCTCTCATATCAGCGACAATTACTGATTAAGTATGAACAATACTTTAAATGTAAATGTACCCTAGTATAAGTCGAGCCTTTGCCTTTATGTTTTCTTGCATTCGGTCTATCTGTTTTCCATTGCGGAGTTAGCTGACGATAAAGTTAAATAAAATTAAAAGCAAAGAAAGAATTCCCCAGAAAAAATATATATTAACTGGTAACCACCTCTTTGTTAAAAGTCGCTTTACATTTATATTTTATACTTTTTGTCCCTAAAAAATTCAGAAAAGTGGACAAACTTTTGGTCAAATTTACAATACATCGGATCTTTCTAAAATATAAACATTGGAGTTTTTATAGAATATCTTTTGCTACAGGATTTAGCGGTGAAGTTTACATTATATTGAAAAAAAATGGAATTCCATAAAACTCGTGTATGACACGTTTTAGAAGATAATCGGGAAGTTAGTGAAATGTTCACTTTTGGACAGAAATCCATGACTTTGCACATTGAGGTTAGTAAACTGTGAGATTTGTCTTTCGTGCGCGATTTTCGGCGTTTTATTTACCATGTTTTATTCGGAAAAAAGTGGCTTTTTTTGGCTCGGCTGTCAAACCTTCAAACTTGCCACGAAAAATCTCACTTTTGCTTTTAATAAAACAATCTACTGTTCTGTCTAAAAAATGCAAAGAATGGATTGACTAGTTTTTTAGACTGCACAGTCGCGACATATCTTTCGTGTTACGTGAGTTACGTTTTGTAACTTGGAAAATAGGCACCAAACTATACATAACATACTTATCGTTCTGTTTACATATATTTATTATAAAGAGCTTGTCATTTTCTTCTTTGTTACAAATTTCTGTTTTAGCACACGACCGTGTGTTAATTTTTATTTTTTCTATTTGTTTAGCAATTCACAAATACGCAAAATTGTAACAGACGGAAACATATCAATATTTCGTAGTTTCAGTAATAGTTACACCAAGCAATTGTTCTTTCATTTTAGGCCGTTAAAAAAACAGAGAGTTGTACTGCTGTTAAATGTGGTAGAAACATGGAATTTGACACCGATCTTACAGATGCCATATCTGTGATTACGGCTAAATGACAATTCAGCCAGATACACCACAACCCGACACTGCTCTCATTTTGTCAGACAAACACCCAGGGTTCTATCGGGTTTTTATAAGAATGATTCACACATCATCTTCTGCTAAGATAAACGATAAGAACATAACGTCGAAAGATTTAACATTGATTTAAATGTGTTATTTTTGACGTTATGCTCTTATCGCCGCTCTTATTGTTTATCGTAGCTCCAACATAAACGTACCCTAGGTGTGATTTGCAAGTTATATAAAGTTTCCCAAAAAACTGTTCATTTTTTAACGCCAAACAAAATAAGAGGTAGCCTCAAGGAAGAGAATTAAAAGATCTAAATCAATCAATAAAAATACAATAGAAGTAATTTTATATGAATGTCATTTTGTACAACAACAAGAAAAAAACTCATTACCAAAACCAAAATGCGGATCTACGACTCTCTTCTTATGCCAATCCGTGAACCGTGGTTTCTAACAAATACACTAAAATATGGACAAGCCTTTGAATTGCAAAGTTTGAGGAAAATTGATTCATTATTATATAAAATAAGAAATTGGAACTGATACATATCAGGATCGCGGCCAGGCTCTTCAGAGCACCCTGGACTTGAATGAGACAGGCAAGTCTATTGAACCTAAACCACCCAAACCACTCGCATATCGACACTCCGATGGATAAAGTAAGTTTTTTATTAAAACTATAAAAAATCAACTCCAACTCGAAAGACTCCGAAAGTGGAATTTAAAAAATCGGAGTTTCCTATTGACACTTAAACTTTTTTATTCACTCCTGCTTTTATTCCTTCAATTTTATACTTAGAAATTCACTTATTTTTCCAACAAGAAACCCTGTATTTCATTACATTCAGAAAAAAATTAAGCCGTCACGGGACGCCCGGCAGGTGTGAAACATCGAAATTGAGGGTTATTGAAAGAATTTATAATTAAAGTAAACCAATAATAGTAGATTATATTACAAGTGACAGAAATGCTTCATTGTCAGCGAGTGAGATCTTTAAATCACGAGTGCAATAGCACGAATGATGGACATCTCACGAGCTTACAATATCATTTCGGTCACGTGTAAGATGCGCCGTTTTATGTCCGACGTGTAATTTCTTGTAAAAGTTAAAAATCAAAAAATTAATAAAAGTGTGAAAATGACGTTTCAAAAAATTATTCATGTCTTACCATTTTGTAACCATAGTAATTCACCCCTTTTTATCATATCACTTGTGAGAGAAATACTCTATTATACCTTACTTTTGCGTGGCAAAAATAGTCATCTAGATGTTAGTCGGGTATAATAGTAGATTATTATACGAGTTCCTGTGTAAATTGGACGCTTTAAGCCACAAGTGGTTTATAAAAGCACGAGTGAAACGAGTGCTTTTGTGAACCACGAGTGGTGTAATACGACGTTTTATCGTTCGACACAACCCCGGAAAGCCTTAAAAATTGCATAAAATCCATAAAAATAGTTTGACGTTTATCTGTCTGTATCTATTTGAAAATTCTGACAGGGTCGAACGATAGAGGCCAAAACCAAGCGTCTCCGAAGTTTGAGACGCTTGGTGTTGCCTCATGACAACGCGTTATCCCCTCTACGTGCACACAGCGGTAGGCGCAGACGGCGTAGGCCAAAACCAAGCGTCTCCTAAATTTTGAGACGTTGAGACGTTTTGGTTTAGAATGTGCATTTTGGAAAGCCTAAACGTACTATACAGGACGTTATGGAAGTCCTAGCAAAAAATTTCACCACAAGTAGAACTGGTCAAAAAAATTTTTTCCTAACCCCTTATTTTACCCTCCGTCTATGAGTTCACGCACTTGAACAAAGGTGACAGTTTTTTTGGACAAAAAATTGGTCGTTTCGATAGTAAATTTTAATTATCAGTTGAGTGTCGCGCTCTGTTGTGCCTGTGCTGTATTATTAAGCAAATACTAACAATTTGTTCATTGTGATTTCCACGAAAATGTTTTTTTTTTCTATGGTGCAGTTGTACGGGGAAGTGTTAGGTAATGCAAACGAGGCCCGCCGCTTGTCTGTAAATGGAACGTTTCTCAATGTAAATGGAAATTGAATTTGTCAATATTCATTATTTCATGGCCAGTTAATAATTAATTCTGAAAACCGAGTTTAATGGACCTAGTTAGGTATTCATAATTACAAGTACATATAATACGTCAGTTATTAATCTGTTGTAGATAAATGCAAATAATATTATTTTTAAATAAGCAGGAGTAGAAATCAGTTTCTCTAGTGCCAAAATCGCGACAGAAGTGCCACATTCCCTAGGGAGAGAAGTATGTACGACTAATATGCGAATAGCCCGTATGGTATCACAAACAAGGGGCCCCCCTTGTTTCGAATGTTACAAGTGGCTTTTGGGACAGGGGGCCCTCTTGGGACAGGACGGCCCCCTTTGTCGAGTTTTTTTTTTTCTGATACAAATGTTGTAAGTTGTTTTTGGAAAGGGGGGGGGGGTGCATTTGGCTTAAATCGTAAAAACTTGCTTGAGAATCGGATGGGAGAGGAATAAAATGTTGACATACAATCATCCTGTATGTGGCTCCAAATAATTGCTTTTGTTTTCTTTTACGTTCCAATTAGACCAATTTGTAGTGTAATTTCTGCATTTATACTTCTCTATTATTTTAGTATTTTGTAATAAAACGGAATAAATGCGTTTTCTGTCAAAACAACCATTAGATTGTATCAAAAGACATTGAAATATGACATGCTTGTGTTAGTGGCGTGTTTTCGAAATTCCTGGATTTTATATGAATGTACTACAAATTCTGCTAATAAATATTTGATAGACAAATTCTTATAAAGAGGTTAATTTTATTTTGTAAAATGTATCAATCTATAGTAAACAATGGGAAAATAGTTTTTGAGCTAGATTCTGTTGACAGAAAAAGCATGCAAGTCGTGAGAACGATTTTTGGGATTTTTGTCTTTGTAAAATTGCCTAAAATTGTGTATTTATTATGAATGGTACAATATTTTTATTTATAATAAAGTAGTGGTTAATCTTAAATTTCCATATAACCTTTGAGAAATAAGAAATTAGTTACAATTACAAAGAAAAACTTATTCTTTACGGTATAATTAATATGTTGAAAATGACTATACACTATTTAAACACGCATTTATATAAATTTTTATTAAAGACAACTATGTTCACCAGATTTCATAGAATTTCTTAATTGCTTAAAATTTATTAAAAGAACATTCGAAACATCATTTATAACAATCTATGCCTGGCCTATTAAAATTTTCTATTGAAAATACAGAAAACTGTTATAAGCGAACTTGACCTATCGCGATGTATATTATAGTTCAGGAAGGCACATATTGCGAGAAGAACGTTGAGTAGGTTTTTCTAAATGTCGATTAGAATTTGTCGGTAAGCGGAAGTGAATCTGCTTTTAAAATAACTCGGATCGTTAAAATACAGGGGAGAAGAGTTAAAGAAAAGTTGCTCAAACTAGCGTGTTCTATTTGCTGGGTGCACGATGAGAGCGTAACATAGGAATCGCAATGCACAGAGTGATTCAGTGTAACATTAATCAAAGAATCATTGGAAATATGAAAATTAAACTTTGTATTTCAGTTGAAAAAAAAAACAATTCACATACTGATACTATGTATTCTGTTGTTTAAAAAAGATGCTCAAAATGTTATCCGTTATGTTCTAAGAAAAAGTCGAACTCCTCTCTTCATATTTTCGAGAACATTTACTAAACAGTGAAGTGGAATGGTTTGATAATCTTCGTCATTCGAATCATTCCTAAAAACAAGATTTTTTATATGACCAAACAGAGAATAATCCGAGGATCATAAAAATACTTTTGGAGTTATTTCATTATGGCTCCGAATTTAGAGTTGTTGTTTCAAAAATATGGGCGCTATCGTCGACGGGACACTGCCACCCAAATATCTATTTTGAGAGGATGTAGAAAAATTTCTCCAACTCGATGATGATTTTCAACTGACCATACCCTCATCTTTTGGCTATCCAAATAAATCCATGCTTCATCACTAAAATAATTATCTCATAAAATACCTCGAAGTTCCATTTAAAACCTCTGTTCAGCTATATAGATCGATATTTTACAATTTATAAATGCCCGTTATCCAATTAACTAGATTAAATTTATTGAACGAAAATTTGAGGCATGTTATTATTTTTATTTAAAAACATTACTCTTTTTTCATCCTTTTAGATAATTTAAAGGATTTTTATAAAATGAAAGTAAGAACTCCGATACCCTTTGAAGGATCGTTGCGTAATCGTCGATACCAGTTTTATGAAAGTGACGTATGTTGAAGTTAATTCTTAAGTAAGTGGTATGAGTGGGTGTGCTGTGCCGGAGGTGTTGGGAAGATTAAGAAGCCGCATAAAAAAATTAAAAGAACCGTAATAAAGCTCGATTAGCGCGTCAATATTGACATGTTTGTCGCGGATGTTTGTCGAAAGTAGTGACGTGGAGCGTTGCGACGCTCGTAAACGCGACGTCGACAGTTACAATCGTGAAGAGGGCGCCAGTTCAATAAAAATCGAAAAGAGTACATAACATTAAAAACCAAATAAATCTTTATTTTATCTGTAATATTAATTTAAATCGTAACCAGCAGTTTACGTGGACGGATTTATGACTGACTCTGGATCGGATAATCGATCGTATTGTCGTCATTTGTTTCGTTTAGTTCTGTGGATTGTAAAGAAATTCCTTTGGTCTTTGGTCATTAGGAACTCAACCATTGATGTTATCTACATGTTTGTCTCAGCGAATTTAACCACCCCCGGAATTTTGACCACCGTCGTTTCACGACATTTATCGTCTTGTCATTCTAGAAGTAATAGAATAGTCTTCTTCAGCGAGCACTCGAGCCTTCAACGTATTAGAAAAATAGAAAAAAAATGCAACTGTACAAATCATTCATTATTTTATGACTTTATGGTAACTGCCTAAATTATTTCCTGTTTTCGGCTGGAACTGTCCGAGAACGTACGGTAATATACGGCTTAGTGTCTTATACAGGGGTCTTAATTTTACACAGATGACAGTCAACTTTTCGGATTACAGTGTATATTTAAAAAAAAAATTTTTTTTTGAGAAACTGCATAATTGACAACTTTCATAGCCTACTTGGCCAATTCTAATGGTTTACATCAGTTTTCTTGCTTCTGTTGGTATGCTTATGGGCTTTCTGCTATCGCCTTCGGCTGCTGTAGATGAACTCCACCCACGATGACGTTTGATGGTCATTCTGTTACATTATTAGCATTAATGAAGATCGTCTCACGCTAAGGCCAGTATATGACTGATCATCTTTTAATTTAAAAAGACACTGTAGCGGTATTCTTGACATTGTATTCATTTCCAGAGTGATTTGTACATTTTCCATCCATATACCGCAAGAAGAATGTGCCCTAAGAAATCTTGGATGTTGGCCTTAATGACATAAATATTGTATACTGATGTCAAGAGTCTTAACAGAAAAACTCTTTTCCATTACGATAAAATTACGTGAAACGTAGATTTTTGTTTCAGGCATTGTAACATACCAACATTTTACTTTATCTTCTACATTAGCAGTAGCACGGCGATAATGATCTCGAAAACGAGACTTATCACGGGTAGTGCGCAATCGCAACTGAAACAATAAAGACATAATGTTATATAAGTAGACTGTAGACACTTTAAAGTGATAATTTGATGATTGAATACGTTATTAATCCAGAGCGGGGCGTCGGGCGTGTGGACGTTATCGCGAGCGCTAACCTTATCGCGCAAAAAGTAGTGGCGATCGGGTGTTTTGTATGCAATACCTATGGTGAAGTTTGAAAATCAGTGACGGCGTCAGTGTGCAAAAGAGTGACGGCGTCAGAATGAATCTGCAAGAATGCGCAAAGCTGTATGATGAGCAGGGTGAATATAGCTACGACGGAACACGAAAAAGAAAAAATAGGTTTCCACGCGAATTTTGATGAAATTTTGTGTGTGTGTTTGAGTGGATCCCTGGATGGTTCTTAGGTACAGTTGGAACCGGTAGGTGGCTCTGTTAACGCAATCCAGAATATATATTTTTATTTTCTGAACGATTTGGATGATTTTTTTTTGTACTTATGGGGTTACCTGGATGGTTCTTAGTCACAGTTGAACCCGGTAGGTGGCGCTGTTGTCGAGATCCAGTTTTTTTTTTATTCTTATTTAAAAAAAGACCAAATCGGTCCAGCCGCTCTGAAGTGATGCGCTTACCAACATATACAGGCTGTCCCATTTAAAACTCCCCAGTCCAGATTTCTCCGAATTGATTATTGTGATTGAAAAATCCTCGGACAGGTCGATTTTGTTTGCCAGGGGCACATCTTTTCAGGTTCCTTTCAACTACCGGCATTTCGCCCTCTTCGCGAGGGGGCTGATAGCCCCAAAATCTTAAATGGCATTATGGGTCGAGTGATGCCTCATTTGAAAGATATTGAAGGCCTTTCTACAACTAACCACTTAGTTTTCAATATCTTGCAGTTTTGACCGTAAAAACGATAATTTTTAATTTTCAAGATAATCCACATTTTCTCATGCTATGTCCCACAGAAACCACAAAGACCAACATGTAATTTCTGGAATTAAATTTATTGAAATTTTTGGGTCATTATGTTGTTGATTTTGATTGCTAAATAGCGCGAAGGAGTTAAAACTAAATGTGGAGTATGCGACACGATTATTTTTCAATAAAATGATCTAATTAACGTAATAAATGTTGGATATTGCCACCATTCATTTCCATGCAAAAATACAGACGATTTTCAAAATTGTTCGTGATGCTACAATGTCAATAAGCCTAATTTCAGCAATAACATGTTTGTCTTTGTGGTTGCTGTGGAACACAGCATGAGAAGATATGGATTATCTTGAAAATAGAAAATTATCGTGGTTTTTTTTTGCAGTGTAATCAGCAAGAGATTGAAAAGTAAGTGGTTAGTTGTAAAGAGGTCTCCAATACCTTTCAAATGAGGTATCACTCGAGCCATAGTGCCATTTAAGATTTTGGGGCCCCCTCGCGAAGAGGGCGAAATGCCGGAACTTGAAAGGAACCTGAGAAGATGTGCCCCTGGCAAACAAAATCGACCTGTTCGAGGATTTCTCAATCACAATAATCAATTCGGAAAAATGTGGACTGGGGAGTTTTAAATGGGACAGTCTGTATAATAAAAATGAGACAAATATAATAAATCTGTCCAAAAACAAATTGAAATTGAAATTTGGACAGGACAACGTCTGTCGGGTCAGCTAGTTATATTTAACATGTGAATGATCATGAAATGATTAACGAAAGAATCATGAAAATGCAATACAAAGTAGGAGGAAAACAAACAGTGACTGTGATGATTGTGTACGGACCAAATGAATCACACAGCAAGAAAGAAAATTACGAATTTTGGGTGGCCGTACAAGAACAAATATTAAAGAAAAAACAAGGTATGTTAAATTGGGAGATATTTAAATTTGAGGGTGGGTAACAACGAAGATGCCGCAATTTTTAAAACAATTCCTTCAAATGTCAAAATAATTACTCAATTTCTTTATTTTTGAATTTAAAATGGTTCTCGCAAGAACACAAAATTTTTGTGGTCGAATCTTATTTTCGTAACGGCCACCGAGTTGATGGTGAATGGCAATACTTAATTTAAGCTTGTTTTCAAGAATTCCACCAAGAATTTCTCGATGCGGATGTGGAGTTCAGAAAACCTAATGTTGTCGAAGAGGTTCCACTGCACCCTGAAAAGGTAAAATAGTATGGGCAGCTATTTCAAGACGCGCAATTATTCTGCCAATTTGTTGGCGAATCAGGTGTTGTTTCTCGAAAAATTGTCGGTCGGCAAGAGGGATGTTTGGTCCCTTATTCTTGGCGGTGATGTACTGGTTCTACCATCTCACGTATTTCTTGTAGGTTTGTTATACACTTCGACAGCTTTATAACTAAAAAGGGAGTTAGGCAAGGAAGAATCTTGAGCTCTTTGCCATTCATTGTATTTATGGATGAAAATCACAAAGACAGTTAAGAACATGACAAAAGGTGTAACGATAGGATGCAGGGAAAAGTGTTTTTAAAATCATTTTATTTGTTCAAAAAACAAGATACACCCTCAAAGGTTTTTTATCAGTCTGTATAACAACACAGTAATTTCTAAAACCCTTATATTATTATACAGGGTCTATCAGAACTGGCGGACCAAAATGATACCATGGATAAACGATCTTCTGGAGATGAGGAGAAAAAACTTAAAAAAAACATCTTTGTTGGATTTTAAAATAAGAACGTTTTTAATTGACCAATCGTGTTGTAGATGTAAAATTACCTTAAAAATCTATTTTTAACTATAGAAACAAATTTGATTGTTGAAAAACATAATGACTATTATGTCATAATAAAGTATTTGTGAATAATTATAATTATGTTTAATCCGGAGGAATATTTTGATATGGTTCTGTTGTATGGAGAGTCTAATCACAGTGCAACAGCGACGGTTCAGGAGTACGCAGTTTTCCAAATAGGAAACAACCTAGCAGAAATGTTATTTTAAGATTGGTACAAAGGGAAGAGAATCTGATAATCTAAAAGTATGCAGAAGGGAGGTTGGTGGTGCTCCAAGAACTGCGAGAACCGTTCACAATGAAGAAGCGGTTATTGTGATTTTTGAAGAGGAACCTGAAACGAGACTACATTAGTGTTGTGGCTAGAAATCCCAGAAATCTTGATATATCCACCTCTTCTGTTGAACGTATTCTTAAAGACGAAAAAATGCACCCATTTAGATTGAGTTTATTATTTTATTTTTTTGCTCCTAAATAAACTGCTCAAAATTTTTAATAAGAAATAACCTAAAAAATTACGTCAGTGTAATAACAATGCAAAAATATTTCAAATGCATCCATAGTTACAAATAAAGCAGGAACTAATTTACACGTAACTTAACATCAGCAACACGATTGGTTAGTTTAAATCGTTCATTTTCTGATCACTATTAAAGATGAATTTTTTAAAACATTTTTCCAATTAGTCCCAGAAGATCGTGAATTCACCGTGTCATTTTGGTCCGCCAGTTCTGATAGACCCTGTATAATACTACAATCAGATGAAATTATTGTTGAGGCTTGTTTTAATTTCTTAATGTTCTTAGTTGTTCAATTTCAAGCTTTGGGAAATGGTCTCAAAAGGCAAAACATCAACATTTTTGCGTTTTACGTATCGAACGGTTTCCGCTTTAATTAGACAATTTTACCTGTTTTCCTCTTATATCTCTGGACATTTGAACGGACGGTGCACGCTTTTTCCGCGGAGAATAACGACTAATTCCCGGAAATGGCTTCATTGCCTTCAAATTCATTACCACACACGCCATCGGTCTTTGCGGTAGGCAGACCCGCAACGCATTTAATGAAGCACATTAAATATATCCATGTTTGTATGTATACTTCATTGAATAATTATGGACCTTCGGAAGGCGCTTAAGTTAATTGGTCACCATTGTTATTTCATAATTCTGGAAGTGCATTGAATTAAGGTTTATTGAGGAATATTTGATCTTCAACTGACAAAAAACCCTTGACCTGTATCTTGGTTAGTTTTAACCGATTTGAACAGATGATGCATCAAATGCATTTATTTTAAAGCCAGTTTAAACTGTACTAGACTTACCTAAGCGAGGGCTATTCGTACTAAGTACACTCAATGCATTAGTTAAATGAAAACGATCCCGACCGGCACTTTGAGTTTTACGAACAATTATTGATGTTACGTTGTGATGAAATATTGGAAAAAAATTGTTTTTTCTATAGCATATATGTTAAACTATTTCTTTATCAACTCTTTTGAGTAGATAAAGTGACACTTTAACCGCAAGGATAGATAAAATGTTTTTTTTTTGTAATAATAATAACACCGCATTTTGTAATTTTTTGCTGTGAAAATTGTACAGAGGTATTTAATTTTCTGATTCACTAAGTATACGCTTATACAGCAGTCTTACTGGCTACTGACTCTTCAATCTACATCTCTACAATGGATGACGATTTCCACCCACCCATGCGTTTGACTGTCACCAGATCAGCACCAGAGTTTGCTAACATGGTAGCTGCAGAACGACGGCCATCCCCATGTACATTTTTGAATTCGGTAGCTTCCAGGAAATCCGCAATCCTCGTGGGGGTCTTATATTTATGGTGTTGATCCCCACTGGTTAAATAGTGCATAATTTCTGTCAGTAATAATTGACAACAAACTTATTGCGAAGTACGTTTTTGGGGCGCAAGGCAATGTAGTTTCTCACAATTTCCAAGAAACTCACTCCACATTCCTTCAACAATAATTATTATTATTATAGAAATCTAACCTTTATAAATAGATAGTCGTCATCCAGAGCTTGTGTCAGAAATGTCATCTGGCTCCAGAATTTTGGACTTTCTATCTTTGTACCTTTGAAACTGTACAGATTTTATGATATCAATTGATATTACATTCGAAAGCATTACTTACTTGGAAATGTTACAATTTTCACCCACCAGCAGCGTACATTTCACCATCGAATAATTCAACCATAATGACGATGCCTTCACTTTCTTCGCTTTTCAGAAAAATACACCACAAGCACATTTTCACTCACACTATTGATATTCTTTTTAAAGAACTGGTATTCCTTCCCATACATCATCCTAGATTTTTTGGGCAATAATTTACTTTCTGCCTCTAACACTGATGGCAGTTTTTCTTCTTTTTCTTATTATTCTTTTCAGTACATTTAGTTATCGCTTCGTACACAAAACGCAAAAACCAGGATTAAAAATTTGTTTACAGAGTAATCCATATAACGGAGCAACACAATTGCGATTTGTGTGCCTTGTAATTTTATTTTCTTTGAAATTTTATTTTTTCTCTTGAACTTGAAGTCCTGCTATAGAAAAAAATGTTGTATTATTTATACACGACGATAAAGTTTGTTTATCTACTTGTGAAATAAGTCCACTCGTGACTTCGCCACTCGGGAACTTTTTTAACTCGCAGATAAACAATCTCTTTATCGTCTTGCGTAATAAATAACTAAAATGTGTCTATCGCTCGACAATGAAGCATTTCTGTCACTTGTAATACAATCTACTACATATTACACTTTACATGCACTTTGTTAACTTTATAAAACGACAACACCCTGTACATGGCCATATAGTGTACGGCGGAAGGTAAATGGCCCTGGTAATGTCAGGAAATTTTCCCCCACTGAGAAATCATATGCAAATAGAAATATTCCCTCTACACTAATACCTCCAGGTTTTTATGCGTCTGCCTTGTGGTTAGTTCGGTTCGTTGGGTAAATTAGACAGACGGTCTATACTTTAGAGCAAACCCGGAGCAGAATATTTGACAAGTTACAGAGTTAGAACGACGTCAAAGAGTGCGGATGGATAATGTTATATTTTTAAATATTAATAAAATTGTGACGAAAGCGGATTACATTAATTTGCCTAAGACATTTTAACAACTTGTTGAATGTATTTTTTTAATAGCATCACCGAAAATAATTTCATCAGTCAGAACTTTAAGGAGTAACCAAACGTTGAATAAGTATTATTACTCCATAATTTACTCTTTAAAAGTGGTCAGTCTGAGTTTAAACTAGAAAACTGATTACAATCAATTCTGCTTAAATATCGATATTATTAAGTATGTGTAGCATGGTTTTATAATATTAAGTGTCTAGCAATAGCAATTTCATACGACAGTCCTGTACTGAAGAGTGTATACTTATACAGGGTGTCCCAACTAAAATTTGTACCCCCCAACAATTCCAATTTCGAAAGACTCAGAAGAAAACGCTCGAACAGGTCAATTTTGTTATCATGGGGTGCCAAATTGTACCAAACTTTCAAGTCTTAGATCACACCCCTTTAGCCAGGGGATAGCCACCCCCTTAAAAATTTTAAATAGCATGGGGGATCGTGTGATACATCATTTTAAAGCTTATGCAATTCTCTATCTTGACCTATATTTATTGATTTCTTTATACGAAAAAAAAACATGAAATCAATATTTTCCGAATCTACATAAAATACTCCACTAAAATTTGTACCCCCTACCATTTCAATGTCGAAACACTTAGAAGAAAACACTCGAACAGGTCAATTTTGTTATCATGGGGTGCCAAATTGTACCAAACTTTCAAGTCTTAGATCACACCCCTTTAGCCAGGGGATAGCCACCCCGTTAAAAAATTTAAATGGCATGGGGGGTCGTGTGATACATCATTTTAAAGCTTTTCATCCAGACCTACTTTGATCGATTCGTTTCTACAAAAAAGAGCATAAGAATTTGCTATTTTCCAAATCTACAGAAAATACTCTTGATTTGGATGCGCTCATTAAAGTTTGTGGAGTTCGACTTAGATATATTTAAATTTTAAGTTAAATTTACTCCACCTGGATTTAAGAACATTCTTCTGATAGAAATATATGTCCGCAGCTTCCTAGAGTCTTTATTGTCTGTTTCGGCTAATTCATTTAAAATCAGATGTTTTCATAGCGATACTCCAATTAATTACATTTGATTCTTACAATGGCGTACACTGTGGAACACAAAGTGTTTTTAGTGAAAAGTTATTTCCGGACCGGAGACAAACGGAATTTTGGATAGAAGTGTGAATCTGTTTTCTGACACGGATAGTCTCCTGAGAAAACCAAGAGTCCCAAAAAAAGCGAACAGCAGAAGTTGTTGCTCAAAATCGAAGAAATGAAAAAAAAACGCACCAAAAACCTCAGTTCGTCGACAACACGTAAATTCTATACTATCTATCCTCTCTGGAAATACCTGCAAAGTATAATTATTATATAATAGCTGAATTCCTCTGGAGATGGGTTTATTTCCGATAATTTGAAATCTACCTTAAAAACCGTATAGGTTCCCTCTATCCTTTGACACCACGCACCCCAACAGAGGAAACCCAACCGCTTCGACGCTATACCAATGTACATAAATTTACTGAAAAATACATAAAAAATAAAATCACGTAGGTATAGAAATAGCGAATCCTGGAAGAATAAAATCAGGTCAAATTACATACAAAACTTGTGTTGTACGGTGTAATAAGTCACTATCGATGTCAACAAGAATGGTGGCGGAAAACAGTGTCCGATATATTTTTTGCTCTTAGTAATTCCGGATATTTTCTAGTTTTCCTTGGAATAGCGCCAAATTTATTTATTACTACACATTATTTTGTTCAATTAC
Organism: Diaperis boleti; assembly: GCA_963583935.1. Taxonomy (NCBI): domain Eukaryota; kingdom Metazoa; phylum Arthropoda; class Insecta; order Coleoptera; family Tenebrionidae; genus Diaperis; species Diaperis boleti. Next base: position 31,048,745 of record OY757242.1, on the reverse strand, counting down.
GATTTACATGATTTATCAAAAATTGCGAGCAATAATTAATTTATTACTATGGTTACACGATTGTGAGACATTAATAATTAATTAATAATTCTTTAAAAACTATAAATAAATTATACTATAGATACTATAACAAATTCAAATACACACACCACTTGGTTAAAAATCCTTCAGAAACAATTTCCTTTTCAAATTCATTAACATACTTTGGTGTCGTCTCAGAGAAATGTTCAAAAATACTTAAGAAAAACGGTTTTAAAGTTTCATTTAAAACAGATAACAACTTATCCAGATTTTTTATTAAAAATAAATATCCATTAGATTACAAATCTTCATCAGGTGTATACAAATTGAACTGCTCTGCTTGTGAGTCATTCTACATAGGTCAGACAGGTCGCAAAATATCAGACCGTATTAAAGAACATTTCAGGCACATCTATAACAACACAGATCTTGATCCTCCTCCATCGACACCTTCTTTTTTCGCCAATCATATATTAATAACGAAACATAGTTTTTCACCATCAAATTCCAAATTGATTCATAAATGCAATAAAGACCGGAAATTAGATTTTCCTATTTCTTTCCTCTTTTTCTTTTAAACACTCTTGCAAAATTCTGCACTCTCCACTCTCTATCACTCTCTCCTCAAATCTTATTGCTCTCTTTCCTGCTTCTATTCTTATTCCATCCATCTTTGTTTACTCCACCACTATATACCCCGGTCTCTCTCTACTTCTAGCACCCATTTCAAATATTTCCCTTGCACCCCTTCCAACCCTTCTTGCTCTCTCCATCCCCATATCTCCGCTCCATACATCATCACGCTTTTCACCAAGCTATCAAACATCATTACTCTCCTTCTAAATTCATGTCCAAATTTTCTCTCTCCTATGCCCCAGACCGCTCCTATTATCTTATTTGCTTTTTTCACTCAACTCTCTCACATGTGCTGTTTGCTGTGTTTCTTTCATTCATCACATAACCTAAATACTTAAATTCTTTCACTTCTTCAATTTTTTCTTTCTCCCATCTCCACTCATTTACTTTTTTCCTATCACCCTTTTTTCTAAACACCATCATCTTGGATTTCTCTACATTCACCGTCATCTTTTTTGTCCTCATATATTTCTCCATGCTTTCTATCATTTCTTTCATACCTTTCTCCTCTCTCGCTAGCAGCACCAAATCATCCGCATATTAAGCTAAAGACCACACTTTTTGTTTGCCCACCACAACGGCACCTGCCTGCCCCTGCCTGAACATCTTTTCTATATCTCTAATGAAAGCTGCAAACAGGCTGGGACTTAGTGGGAAACCTTGTATTACTCCCTTATAAGTCTTGAAATATTTACTCACCCTTCCATCAACTCTCACTCTACTTATCGTCTCTTCACACATATCTTCTATTTTTGATACCAGATGCTCATTTATCCCTCTTTTTCTCAAGCTTTCCCACAATAAATCTCTTTCCACATTATCAAAAGCCGCCTTCAGGTCCACAAAGAATGCATATATCTTGCCACCCCTCTTTTTTATTTCATTTCCTACTATGAAATTCAAGAAATATACATTATCCATGGTCCCTCTACCTTTCCTAAATACTCATTCATTTCCTTCATCACAGTCTTTCTTCCACAATCATCGCATATACCTTATATGGCGTATTTAGGAGAGGGATTCCCTATAATTACTGATCCTTTTCTCCCTTCTTATATATCTTCTTCCCTCCTTTCACTTCTGGGGAAAACCCTCTCCCTTCCACAGTTAATTCATTATCTCTAACAACCTGTCAACTTCCCTTTCCCAGTTCCATATATCCACGCTTCATTCTGTATACCGTCCCTCCCCTATGCCTTTTTCCTTTTCAGTTTTCTTAGTTGTTGCTCTAATTCTTTTCTTGTTATCTCTTCTATTTCTTCACTCTTTGTTGTCTTTTTTCCTTTTCTTGTCTTTTTTTATCACCCCCAGCAGCTCACTGAAGTAAGTTTTGTGTTTTTGGAGAATGTTGAGATCTTTTTCTCCTTCCGCCAATTTTCAAATTGGGCGTATGTTTCTTCATATACCTCGCGTGACTTTCAAAGTTGCAAATTGCCCATCGTATTTTCGCCAAATGTGGAGATGAACATTGAAGAACTCACTTTTGGAAGGACAAAAATACGAGTACTGACGATTCAAATTAATTCTTTTTCATAGCCGCCGTTAATGCACCTCGCAAACGTGACCAACTGCCGCAAAATTTCCTAGATTGTGAAATTTGATTACTTGAAATAAAAAGTGGCTAAGTAGAAAAAAAAACTGTATGATAACTCGTTTATAAGGCGTCTTGTGGTACTTACTCTTTTAGTGCAACAAAATGCTTCTTATAGAACTCGAAAACGTGACCGAAATGGCATTGTAAGCTCGTGAGATGTGTATCACTCGCTGACAATGAAGCATTTATGTCACATAAAATATAATCTACTATTATACAACAATTTAATACTTATTTGTTGTTCCGTTTAATGGAAATATTTTTATTTAATGCAATAAAATTAAGAAATTATTGTTTATTATATAATTATAATTATTGCGAAAAATTGATACCCTGAAGATTCTAACCCCCATCCCACATGTACTCCTTCCTCAAACCAGATCTTCCAAAATTGCAACACCGTCGAAAGACCACTGTCCATTCGGTTCGAAGTTTGACTTATTGAAAAACCCTCTTCTCTTATACCAACGATGCGACCTCTTTCAAAATCACTCACTTGATGAAAATTAACCGGCTGACGACCTCTGGGCATTTTTTACTTACTAACAAAGCTAAATTCTTCACGCATCGCTCAACTCCTTTGGGGTGTTCGGATTTTTATGTATAAGTATAAGTCAGTATAATTTGAAAGGAGCAACACAACAGCCAACAGCATCTTAAAATCGGTTATTATTAGGGGTGCTTTCTAACCAAATGTAATTAATGCAAGTAACATTTGAACTGTTTACATCTGAACATTTGAACTGACAAAGCAGATTTCTACAGCAGTGCAGGAAAGACTTTCTGTGATGGAGTATTTTCCCTTAGAATACTAGGATGTGGGCTGCAGAAAATGTTCTTTTTTCTCGCGACACACCTTGAATAATACTTCGGTAACAATTATTTTTGCTAAAAAAAAAAAATAAGAAAAGAAAAATTATCAGAAGTACAGAAATTTGCACACCGTATCTCGCTACAAAAAAATCCCCATCAAATGTCAAATGCTCAAGTTTGATGTGGGCTTCTAGATGAAGTTTTTGCACACTCATTATAGTATATCTAGTAAGAGGGCACGTTGAATATGTACATTAAGTTATTATATTCACATTTACTGCTAGTTTAAAAGTTTTCACATTAAGCTACATTCGCAAGAAGTAAGATTACTAAGGAACAAAATGATAATTGTGCAAATTATTCTTTTAACGTAAAATGTTTATCGAGCAAAGTGCGAAAAATACGCACATTATTACGTATTTTGTGGTACTGTACTTTACTGTACGACAGTGCAAAAAATACTTTAGACGTTAAAATTCTAGATAATATATTATAAGAATGTGAGAAAGCCGTTATGGTGCGCCACCTGCAGTTGACATGAAAAATGTCGCCTGGAGAGATCAAAACTTGTATGTTCGATAATGATTGTGGTGGTTACCCCGATGAAACTGTGTAAACATCTATACCGGAGATTTGGTTGTTTGCATAAAATTTGCATAAAATCCATGTTTTACTCGTTGCAAGAAAACATCAGGCGTGGGCGTGCTTTATTCATGATGCTGATCAGAATATCATGGCACATAACCGGCAATTAGTCAATTACAAAGTTACATTTAATGAACTTGTTGATTGGAATCATCGAAAGCTCCACATGAAGAGGCAGGCATAAAACAGCATAATTAATCAACAATCGTTTTAAAATAGAAAATCTACAAGCGGTGACGCCAATAACGCATGGTGCTATTAATTGCTATTAAAAAGACAGATTATGAAAATTTTCACATATACGAAAGCCTTGGATTTTATTAGTGTGTTTGTATTCAACACCGAGGCTTGGATCCTCATAAACTTTTTTACTACGTCACTAAATAATATTACAGCGAAATTTCCTAGGCTATCAAAAAGACTCAGGTTAGAACAATGTTACATCTTATGCAATATTGATCAATTGAAGCGTCTACGGGCATAATTTTTTGGCAACAATTATTATTTTATCATTTTCTGATACGAGGTGATTCAGAGCAACTTTAATGAAGTGTGTGTTACAAATTTGCACGTCGTGCGTAGGTCGTTTCCATGCTTATTGAAGACTTAAGAATTACAGAGGCGTAGGCATTAGTGTGAGCACAATCTTTACATTAACTATTGGTACGCAATTCATTTCAAACCTTACAGAAGTGTTTGTATATCTTTTATTTTTGCTTTATGTACTATATTGATGGAATCGAATGAATAGACATAACACTGGCTGTTACACGCAAAACCTTATATACAAAACCGGGCAAAGACGCAACATATATCTTATTCTTCCCCCCTAAATACGTCTGGTACGTTTCGAAGTTCACAACTTAAATGGTTTCCTGTCATTTAATTCAAGTAAAGTGTCTTTTATTTTTGCCTTATTGACTTCTAATTCTAATGACACATTGGAAAGGGCAAGTTACTCGGTATGAATTCCCTAATCTGGCTCGTATGTCTTTTACAAGTACGTTTATCTAACGCTGGAATATTAACTATTATACGTACATGAACCTACTTTATTTAGAATAGTAGGTTTTAAAAATCTACACTACTAAAAAAATAAAAGTAGTCACTTTTTTGAACTTCGATATTTTTTTAATGTTTCAAGATATTTGGATCAAACTTAAATTCAAGTAATTGCAAAATTGTATCCGAATACTTTTTGTTATAGTCAACGTACAACCTCAAACGTTCGAACAATATAATAGTATATTTTATTGCTCATGTAGACAAACAGTATCTTTGCAACCTCGGTTACGGTTGCAAAGTAACGGTTTGCCCATTTATTAATTTGAGTGCGCAAAGTTTACTTGTCGCACGCAAATTATTTTTTGCACACGCAAATTCAGATTAACAAACTACTGAAAACTGAATTTGCCCCTGGAGTCCAATTTTATATTGGGATTTATTCCGCATTCGCAATAAAAAATAGTATGTCCAACTCGTGCGGCGTTGTCGATTGCCCCCTCAAGCGAATGAGCGCACTTACTTCGTTCGTGCGCTCAACTTCGCTTTCGTGGGCAATCGACAACTTGCCGCACTAGTTGCACAATATACTATTGTGCAACTGGTGCGGCAAGTTGTCGATTGCCCCCTCAAGCGAACTTCGCTTTCATTTTAGTGTGAAACAATATTAGACCAGTTTGACAGTGGACTAACAATTAAAAAAAGCAATGGTTCAGCAATTATGTCGATTGAAGTTAGTAGACCTGGAACTTTACTTGAAGAATATTTACAACGTGGAAACTATGTGGAACCGTAACAAGGCGAGCAGGTCAGGTCGGCAGAGAAAAACTACGGCAGATGATCGTTTTCTGCGATTGAATGCAAGCTCTTCGAAATCGGAAACAAACTGCGCGGGACCGGCAAGAAGATCTAGTGAGGGCAACAGGAACAAGAATTAGCGACCAAACCGTCCGCAATAGGGTAAAAGAGGCTGAATTGAGAGCAAGACGTCCTGCAAAAGTGTCAATTTAGACACATCAATAAAATAGAGAACATCGTCAAAGAAAATTTCGATTTGGAAGAGAACACTTAAATTGGCAACTTCGTCATTGGACTCCTGTTATGTTTAGAGATGGGTCTAACAGGTAATGATGGACAGTCTGGAGGAGGCCTGGAGTGGAGGCCAAGTACGGTGCATGAAACCGTCCCTTTTGGTGGTAATTCCATAATGATGTGGGGTGGAATAACAATCAATACTCGCACGGACCTTGTTGTTGTTCGCAATGGTGGACTAAAAGCTCGAAGGTACATTGACGAGATTATGCAGCCTCAAGTGATCCCAGGAGCAAATGTTGGTCAAAATTTTATTTTTATGCAAGATAATGCCAGACCACACCTTGCTCAAATCGACACTGATTATCTTGATGATCACAATATTCGTAAAATGGATTGACCCTCATGAATCCAAACGAACATGTTTGGGATCAATTGGAGAAACGTGTTCTACGACGTCCAAATCCTCCAATTACAACTGAATAGTTAGCACAGACCTTAATTGAAGAATTGGACAATTTTCCCCAAGACGCTTTGCGAAGGCTTATTCGTAGTATGCCACGACAGTGCGCAGAACTTATGCAGGCCAGAGGAGGCCACACTAGATATTACCTTCACAATTTGTACAAATTAGCCAAGTTGTCAGACTTTTTTTAATTTGATTTGATTTTTTTTCATTTTAATTTTTGTATTGTTCGAACGTTTGAGGTTCTAAGTTGACTATAACAAAAAGTATCCAAATACAATTTTGTAAATACGTAGTTCAAGATATACTTCAAGTTTGATGCAAATTCATATTTTTGAAGTTTGAGCCACCATCGTCAAATTCTACGGGATAAGTCTGATTTGGTCCAGGTTAAACGCAGAGCGTTACAATCTGTTACGATGGTAAACTTTTGTCCATAAAGATATTCTGAAATTTGCGTACTGGAGCTAATATTGCTAAGGTCTCATGTTCATAGATAGTTGGATTCGCAATTATTTGTTTGCTGGCTCATATCGGATACTGGTCTTGCTTTTCCAATAGTATAGCCCCAAGACCGTCTGTACTAGCGTCTGCATGGAGTTGTGTTTTCAAATTTGGCTCATAAAGTGCTAACACCGGTTTTTGACTTAGTTTATATCTTAGGAGATCAAATGCATCTTGTTGAAGTTTCCGCCAAATCCATGGGGTTGCTGACTTCGTCAATAAGTTTAGGGACTTTGCTTTCTTTGCAAAATCTTTAACATATTTTCGGAAATATGAAGCAGGACCTAAAACGTCATGTGCGTAAAGGTGGAAAATTCACGACGGCTTCAATCTTGTGTGGTGATGGCTTTTGTTCACCATTGCTAATAATGGAGCCGAGACAGTCGAGTTGTTTTTGCAGGAATTAACGCTTCTTTCTATTAAGAGTTAGTCCAGCAGTTCGAAAAAGTTTCAGTACAGTTTCAAGTCTTTTTTTTCAGTCTTATTAAAATGTCGTCTAGGTAGACCAATGCATACGAAACGTGAAGCGGTTCTAAAATCTCGTTAATGGCTCTCTAAAATACTACTGGTGCCTTCGTTAAACCGATTGGTACTCTCTTAAATTGATAATGTCCATAACTGATCATTTATTCCAGGGAGAGGATAACGATCCTTTTCAGTTATCAAATTGCGTTTTTGAAAATCGACGACCCCTCGTGTTTCACCAGATTTCTTTTTTAACCAGTAAAATCGGACTGGCATGTTCGGATTCATCATGAGACAGACAAGGTCCGCGCGACGCATTGTCCATCTGATAACGACGCGTTCACATAGCACAGAGTCGGTGCTATACGAGGATTTACACACCTGAAGCACCTGGTCACCCGACAGAGACACATCCCACTTCTGATTTGTCAACACCAGTGTCCTTTTGGCACAATTTATTTTATACGTTTCACAAATTATAATAAACCAGAAGAATGTTGATAAATCCAAGTGGAGTAAATTTAAATTAAAATTTAAATATATCTAAGTCGAATTCCACAAACTTTAATGAGCGTAAAATTACAAATGGAACATGTTTCGGCAGAACACTACTGTAAGTAAGGGCTGATGATGGCAGTGGTGTTCTGCCGAAACATGTTCCATTTGTAATTTTACGCTCATTAAAGTTTATGGAGTTCGACTTAGATATATTTAAATTTTAATACAAATTATAATAATTAGAGATTTAATTTTGCATTTTGAGTTAGTCGGAGGCGAGAGAAGAGTCTGTTCCAGATTTTCTACATCCGAACCTTGGCCCCAGAAGTGCATACGCGTACTTCCATGGGTTTCGAATTACGTCTAACACTCTATGATGCCATAAAATTATGTCCTGTTCCACTGTTAATTGAAAACGAATCTGATTTACTATCTTCCTTTGCACTTTTGGGTCAATTCCCGTGCCGTGTGTAATTTTAGATAAGACCGGATCATATTCAATTTTGCTTTAATAATATGAAAATTAATGTATTTGTTTTCTGAAAAATCATAATTAATGTAATCAACTTCTGCGGTGTTTTTTTGTTTCTTTAATCGGCAATCTCGACCAAAAATCTGGGGTATTTTTATCCGATTTTATATATTACAATTTATAGTTATAATTAGATCAAAATACAGCCCTGCTGAATACTGCGGTATGATTAAAAATTGCAGCGCTCTAACTCCATGAACGTTGTGTATCTTCAAAAACAAAACAATTGTCTGGATCACTTTTGGTGGTAGATAAGTTTACTCATCGCCCTGATGATGCCAACATTGTTGGCGAAACGTGCGTTTTCAGTTGTATTAAAAATTGTTTTTAGTGTTTTAGGGAAAAACTGATTAAAAGTAGTTGTGTATCTTGTCAAAGTACGAGATGCAAAAGCGATAGGTTTTTCCTCGCTTCCATGAACTCGCGAAATCATGTCTCCAACACCGACTGAACTTGCGTCTGTTGTTAAACTAATCTTACAATCCGGGTTATAATGTGCTAAAATAGGTACTGAAATTAGCAAACGTTTCACTTCTTTAAATGTCCCATTTCCAAGGAACATTTTGTCGTAATAAATTATGTAATGGTGCCAAAATAGTTGACAACTCGGCGAACAAACTTACCATCCTAATTGATTAAAATTAGGATAGATTGTAACTCAGTTAAACAAGTAAGTTCTGGTGCACCATTGATTTAACTCTATCTGGGGATGTATATAAACCATTTTCATCAATAATGTATCCCAGATACTCGATCTGTTTTAAAAACGTGATTTATTTATTGTAGCAAAATACATATTTAATTATACTTTACATGAAACTATTAATAGAAGTTAAACCTCAAGAATGTCCGAGATATGTTTTATTAACGATCAATTATTTAGCTCTGAAAAGTATTATTTAAGAATGCGTTCTTATTAACAACAAAATTATTGTAACAATGCCAACTTTCAACCCATAAATACAAGGCACGATTTAGCAGCCAATTTCGAAAGGGGAGGTTTGGGTTTTCCTTTCCTAAGGATAGAGCGAATGTTAAACTAACGATGTCCAACACGGATGAAATAATGAAACAATACTCACCAAATCTTCACGTGTTTGAAGCAACTTGCCGGTTGATTTGACAGACGACAGGAGAATTGCCGGCTAAATTTGATACCTTCCTCTCACCTTGTCGCGCCCGGGGTGCATCCACAAACTTCGCAGTGCCGATTTCCCAATGCAAGCTGCACCGACATGGTGTAGAGCTACACTGTGCGCGCCCATCGTAAAAATTCACTCTCATCATTTTTCATAATGCATTTTGCAACCTTGGCAATACTTGTTCTAACCTCTTCACGTCTTCCTCTAAATTAGAACCACAAATTAAAATGTCATCCAGAAAACAAATCGCTGTTTCAACACTCGAAAGTAAAGACTCGATGGTTTTTGAAACTTAGCCGGAGCAAAATAGTTAGTTACCAATTCTTTCGATTTTTCACATAATTAAAAGATGATCAATGCGTGGATGAGGAATGTTCTAAAACAGGTTTTATTCTTATTTTAAAATCCGCACTGACCGCATTGACCCACCTGGAACAATAGATGTAGCTCATTCTGGATAATCCACAGAAATTAGTACCTTCAACTCCATTTATCGAGTAACTGCTCCTTGACCTTGCTCTTATACGAAAGGGTAACGGTCTTGTCCACACAAAATTCACCGAAATGTTTGAAGTACCTAATCCTTGAGAAAATTTTTACATTAAATCACGACATAGTACTGGAGACTCTCCATGTTTTACAATGTAACATGTAAATGTAAAACATGGAATGTGCTGTATGATTTCCCACTTTACTATTTTTACACCTCCCGCCGACATCTTGATTGCTGTTATTGATACAACGGACACAAGTTTGATATTGATACACAAAGCATCTCGCTGGAGACCGCATATAAATAGATCGCGTATTGCCATATCTAACGATGGTTCAGGAACTTCGCTTTTGATTGCGAAACTACGAACCCATGCTGCCCATTCTTGTGCCGTCTCATGCTCTGTAGAACTTCATTCTAGCACTGCCGGCTTATAGTATTCATTGGACAAGGCTATGAGTTCTAAAAAGAAATTTTTATCTGGAACCTCCTGTAGACACAAGTTGCACAGTAGCTCATAGGCTTCCTCGTTCAGAGCTTTTAATAACATAGCTCTTTTCATGACTTGATCGCTCACTTTATTGATAATAAAACAGTTCTCCATTCTTCTCTAATAAACCGAGAAGTCCGCCATTGCTGGATTAAGGAAGTTGAGGCGTTAGGCAAAAATAATTAAAAGATTTAAAAAAAAAAATTCAATAGATTATTTCATTACACAATTTTCTGTGATAAATCGTGATAAAGCTTATTAAGTAGTAAATGCAATAAAACTGTTACGTGTAGTCTCAGCCCTCCTGTCCATGTTTTAATAGTTATTCTGCTATTCGGGGTGGAGACAAATCGAAGATAATAAAAATCGGTCCAGCTGTTCTTGAGTTATAAACCGAGGGAGGGGCCTGGGCCCCCTTGTTCATGTGTTAATAGTCATTTTGCTATTTGGGGGGGAGACAAATCCAACAAATCAAAGATTATAAAAATCGGTCCAGCCATTCTTAAGTTATAAACCCAAGGGGGCCTCCTGGGCCCCCTTGTCCATGTGCTAATAGTTATTTTGCTATTCGGGGCGGAGACAAATCCAAAAAATCAAAGATCATAGAAATCGGTACAGCCGTTTTAAAGTTATCAACCCAAGGGGCCCCTCTGAGCCCCCCTGCCCATGTTTTACTTCATAAGAACCTTCCTCGAGCTTAAAGAAATATTTAAAAAAAAAAAATTGCTAAATTGATCCAGCCGTTCTCAAGTGATGCCGTGACCAAGGAAAATAGGGATTCATTTTTATATTATATATAGATTTGTTATACTAAACAGCATTATTTGCACTTGACGTTTGAGGTTATATGGGCGGAAATTGACAGCTAGCGTTAGCGCCAACCTTAGAAAAAACTCGTTTTTGCCAGTAGTCGTGAGGATAAGATAAATCAAGCTGTAACTCCGGCTCTATTCAACCGATCGTAATGAAACACATCGCTGTTCTTAAGTTGAGAAATAGACTTTCCAACAGTGAAAACCTCGTTAAAATCCGTTCAGTATTTAAGCAGGCAAACAACTTTGCGTAATTTTACAATAATTTTATAATGGTAGAGATATTTTATTCAAAAATGGATACTTAACCCAAATGTACTTTCTCAATTTTAATTACATATAAAAAATGCTTTTGAACTCTATCCATAAAAAAAACTTGCAGCCACTATATGGATTTATAAGGCAATTTACCTTCGATTTACAACCCCAGGCTTGCGATATTTTAAAGCCTACACTCGATCTAGGAAATTCAGTTCAGAAGGTTGTTGATAGACCTTATTAATATTTTTTCAAGAAAACATGTTTTCTCTTATTGATAAAATTTGTTTGGAATTAAAATAGTCTTCAGTTAATAAAAACTTTAGAGTTTAGAGTTTAGAATTATTGATTTTTCAATTTAGTTCTGGTCGAGTATATGAAAGGAGGCGGAGATGTTATATAAAATTTCGCTATGAAGCGCCATTGCCCCAATAAACAAGGCTAATGTTGCATTACTAATGTTATAGAACGAACATTGAACTGCAATGATGTCCATTACGCCCATTTTGCACAAGAGTGGTCAGTACATAAAATGACATCACTTATCAACTAGGAAGCATAGTAATAGAAATTACAACAAAAATTAATTCTTTTTGGTGTATCTGTATAGTAATTGAAACGCTTGCGTGACAATATAGTGCTGAATTATATTTATTTCATTTCCATTCAAGTCCGAAGTCATGAATATAATGTTTGTCGACTTCGGGCCTATCTTTCAAGTTAAATGTTTGTGGTAAGGTAATAGTTACGACATGCCATAATGTAAAATCCGTCGTTGCGATTGTTTTACAATCTCGCTAATTTTTTCAGTCGGTTTACTTATAAAGGCATTGCTATAACACGGCCACAGTATCAAACTGAATCAAATGCTGACAGTTTTCACTGAATTGATTTCGTCGTTTTCCAATAATGAGGAAACGACGACAATTAAAAATTTGAGGACCACCTCAAGAATATACTCTTTCAAATAAAAAAAGAATTTTCAAAATCGGTCCACAATAAAATTGACGAAGAAATTGGTGAACATACATAAAAATGAAAGAAAAATTTGAGGATTTCCCTCGATTTTCATGGGATTCCCTGATCAGATCCTGACTTTTTCATAATAGAACCACCTCAAGAGTATACCCTTTCAAATAAAAGAAGAATTTTTAAAATCGACAATTGACGAAGAAATCGGTGAACATACATGAATGAATAAAAGGGATCGAAAATTTGAGGATTTTTCTCGATTTCAATGGGATCCCCTCATCAGATTCTGACCTGGTGATAATGGGACCAACCTGTAGGTATACTCTTTCAAATAAAAGAAGAATTTTACAAATCGGTTTATAAATGACGGAGTTCTGAGGTAATAAACATTAAAAAAAACACAACCGAATGGATAATCTCCTCTTTTTTTGAAGTCGGTTAAAAATAAAGTCATACTTCTTGACCATTTTAACCCATATTACTTCAGTTATTACAAATTTCCTTAGTAAATTATTTTTAGTTTTAGCAATGGACATAATAATTGGTTCGTGATTTAATCTTTAACACATTGTCTAGTTGACCTAAAATACACATAAATTTTATTTAGCACTGAATTATTATTTTTACGGAATATTAAAGTTTGGTAGAACACTGTAACTTGGGTTTTAGCGACGCAAAACTTGAAACTAACGAATTAAGAACATGTAAATTCAGTAAAATTAGGTAAACATTTATTTTAATAATATTAATATTTTGTAAGTTCTAGCGTATATCCAAATCTGTCTTTAAAATTTAACTCAATAACTTATATTAATAACTCTTACCTTCGCCTCCTCGTTGGTCAATCGTCAGAGACCTTATATCAATAATTCACTATTCAATATACCAACGGGAATGAAGCCGCGGAGATAGAAGTTGTTCCAGAGATCGATATTGTATCTAGTATTTAATACATTTAATTAATTGTCAACAAGTTTGAGATAACTCTACAGTCCAAATTGGACGTCCCTGACACAGGTAACAGCGATATAACTTTAATTTGTTATGTAAATGTAATAAATGTATAAAGATGTTTACCTGTTAGAACAGATCCATGTCGCCTGATAGTATTTTGTACAATAAAGATCGGAAATGAGGTACCCGGCGCCTCCACCATCTATCCAAAACCATGCCACCATGGCTAGTGAGCAGACATTAGATACGATGCTGCTTTTGGTATTTACACGTAAAGGCAAAAGTCACCTCTTGACAAAGTTCTATTGTTTCTGACCACTTCTTTCCAGTAAAGTTGGCGTAACTGAAACTGTCGTAACATAATTTAACTAAAACGAGTAACTAACCCCATATCGGGTCTTCATTCATAAATGATTCTTACATCATGTTACCTATGAAAAACAAAATTTAATGCAAATACAAGTTAAGCATTTTTTAACAGAAATATAATTTCGCATAAATATGTATGCAATCATCGATCGATGACTACTTATATAAACTTCGATTTTTTCCCAGAAAAAAGCCACGTATATATCATTAATATCACTCCGACACGGTAAGGATAAATATTTACGGATGGACGGTCAATTAAGCAAAACGATTTTCATTGATACTGGTGGAGCTTTCAACTTACTTAGTTTCAACTCTTTAGAGCAGCTAAAAGTTGTTCCAGAGATGGATATTGTATCAATTTTTTTTTTGTAAATGTAAATGTAAATGTAACATAAAATAAATTCCTTATTCATTTTTGGGTAGTTTTTAAATCGGTAATTACTACGAAATATATTTTAACTAGTAAGATGTTCGAATTTGTAGAATTCAGCTGAATTTGTCCAAACAAGTAATTTACAGTAAGTTTATCTCCTCCTTGATAAATGATACAAGTTAAACAAGATTAATAACAAGTTTACTAAAATTCAACTATTACGGTCGTGTCAAAGTTTCACAGTATTTTCGTAACAATCATTAGATATATTCACATAATGCGATCATTCATTTGTACATATCGGCCTGTCACGAAATACCATATTTATGGCAGAATGTATCATTCGTATTGTAATATACAAATTAAAAGAATCAGATCGACAGATGATAAATTATAAGTGTCAGTGGCTGCTTTTCTTGTTTTGTTGGTTACATTTTTAGGCCTGTTTGTATAAATGTACACAAAATATGGAATCAATCCATCATGGATAGACGTTCTTATCATAGCTTACACAATGGCACGCACATCTTTTTCCCGAGACGAACGTTCCATTGTGTTGTAACTAATAAATTAATTAATGTGAGGTTTTCTGCGAAATTATAAAGAAAAAATGGGTCAAAGCATAATAATTACTTATTTTATTAACAAACGATAAAATAATTCGGAAGTTCAATTTTCAATACATTTGGCTGCTTCTACAACAACAATCGATATTGTAACAGGTTGGGTTTCCATTTATAAACTTATACTGTATAAATAGCAGCATTGATTGCTTATTTAAAGCCACAGGTTTCGTGTCGGTATAATTTCAACTTTCCGTCCTATTTTAGTTGCATTTTATGTTGGCTGGTCTTTTACAGTTTTCGGGGTTGCATGGTCATGGTTTTGGTGTCACGTGTTTTGAAATGTATATTCGAAGGCGGCACCGCCGTGGCAGAAGTGGGGCCGGTGTGTCTCCTGTCTGTGTCGCCAGTCGGACCAGATTTCCTCTCCTCGACGTATTGATCTGCAACCACCTCCGGGCTGAAACGATGCACCTGCTTGCACTGTATATATAGCCGGGGCGAGTGCTCAGAACGCGAATCAATTTACTCAAATATGTAATGTATAAGATATGAAGGTAGCAACATGTTAGAAGTTTATTATATTATTTTAAATGTCAACTTAGGAATTGAATAATTTTGAAGTGGTTTTGTTCTATTATATACACGATTGGGAGTGAAAAGCGCGACACCAGACAACTTTAACATTCATAAGAATTATTTATTGAACCAAAATACATATTTAATTATAGTTTACATTAAATTATTCTAAGAATGACCGACGTATGTTTTATTTACGATCACTATTTAGCTCTGAAAAGCATGCTTTAGAAATGCAAAATTATTCTAACAATGCCAACTTTCAACCCATAAATACAAGTAACGATTTAGCAGCCGATTTCAAAAGGGGAGGTTTGGAACGTTTTTTTTCCTTTCCTAACGATAGAGCGAATGTTAAACCAACAATGTCCACAAACACCAATGAAATAATGAAACAATATTCACCAAGTCTTCACATGTTTGAAGCAACTTGCCGGTTGATTTAACAGACGACAGGAGAATTTCCGGCTAAATTTGATACTTTCCCCTCACCTTGTCGCCCCCGGGATGCATCCACAAACTTCGTGCTGCCGATAACTTCAAGAAGAGTGATATTCAATAACATTGTATATTGTAAGTCATTTGAAGAAGAATTAAAAGAGCCAGTTCGAGGAAAAACACAAAAAAGGGAATTAGCTTGTGTGTTCATGAGAAACGAATGTAATATAAACAAAATTAATCTACAGTTTCATCGGTACTTCAATCGTCATCTGTTATAATTTTGTGATAATTTATTGAAAACAATAAAAACTCGTGACACCAAAATCCTTCTGTTTTGGTTTTATGACGCTTCTGACTATTCTGTGTTCTTTTATCATGTGAACGAATACAAAAGCACTGCAGGTCGTGTTTAGCCAAAAGTGATGGTAATGCGTATTTTTGCGCGGTGTGTATTTTTCCTCACACAAATTGCCTTTAATGTTTAATTGTTCCGTTTATTGCCATTCAACCCAAAAAATAAACAAATTCAGTTATTGCTGAAATTAATATAATAATGGGGTTTTATTAACAATTCACAGCCGACATTTTAAAACCAATATTAATACTTTAATATTTGAGGATGTGAGTTTCAAAGCTCGCTCTTTGCATTTTGTTTAGATGGAGATAGCAATTGTCCCTGATAGACTTTTTAGCGTTCTATTGACTTCTGAAATCAGCATTAACTGAGAGTCGCTACTTATGTCTGTTATTGACCATTGAAGTTTGTTCCAAAAATGTAGCGGTGAGACATAAAACTGCCTCTTTGCAATTATTGATAAGAAAAAGGGGTCGTCTCAGAATTTTCAAAAACAATTTTTCTAGAAAACTGCGAAAAAATATTATATTTAAAATAAATTATTTACTAGATAAAAAACATTTATCTTATTTGAAACGTGCCACTTTCTGTGACATCAACACGGGACAAAATTCAGTAATAACAAAAACAGTTATTACTAGACGCGTGGACTACTGAGAAACACAGGAACCAATGAGAATGCTCCACCGAAATGACGTCACAGGAGGCGGTAAATGTATATCGTTTGAAAATGCTAGCCGAAATTGCAATTTTTGATACGCTCTGTTATTTCACAAAACAACTTTATTAAACAACAGAAAACGTTTTAGGGCCTCATATACATACATTATAAAGTCTCATATACATATATAGTCCACGAGCAGTGGCGGCTCGTTCATGAGGTCATTCGGTCAATGACCTCCCAAAAGAAAAAAGTGAAAAAGGCAGTATCAAAAGCTCTTGTTTTGTGGAATATAATAATATAATAATTATTATTGCACTTAAATTATGTATGAATTTTGTCTATTGAGTTTAGCTCTGTGGTTGTCGCGAAGAATTTTATCCACCGTGAAGCGCGCGGAGATTGTCGAGTTCGCCTGGGTCAAAGCCGATTCAGGCCCTCGTTAAGCGAATTCTTGTAGCCAATTGTAACGAGTGCGACAAAAACAAAGCTATTGCATTTCTACATTGTACTAAACAAGGAAACAAGACGCCTCATCTCCGCTATTACGGTCAAAAGCCCAAGAGTGTCTCATTGTAGAATCGAATCATATAAGCGACGTAATGCATGCTTCAGATAAAGATAGAAAGTCGGACGTCCGACTAACAGATTGTTACTGGTAGGAAGTACGATGTGTTCCTCTTTAGTTCAGTGCAGTCAGCTGACTAAATACTTGTGTTTCAAATTTCATAATGTCGGTGGTTCAAACAATAAAAAAAGTCCAAACTAATAATAATCATAATTTAAGTTTTGAGAAACGGTTGCAGCTTAAAACAAATGGTGGTCCACTCCCAGAAATGCAAATTAGACAGACAAGCAAGGACAAAAATAAAGAAGTTCACCGTAATTTTCGTAAGGGTGATTTTGGATTTGTGGATGTGAAGTGACAAACGCCTTTTACTGTTTCACGTGATTTTTTCAAATGGAAATGTTTCGCTATGGTGTAAGAACGGTCTAACAGACTTGAAACATTTATAAGAAAAAATAAAAAAACACTCATTGTTGACGGAGCACATGAAGAGTTCCATGAATTATGCTACAATAGGACGTGTTGATATTCGTTCACAATTGGACGGTGCGTATAAAAAAATCATCAAACAGGTATCAACGAAAAGGTAACAAAAATCGATATGTTTTAAGTAAAATAATAGACTGTGTTAAATTTTGTGGCGCATTTGAACTGGCGTTGCAAGGGCACGACGCATCTAAAAATTCAGAAGTATTTCGTGGATTAGTGGATTTTGTTTCTGAGTTGGACTTAATATTTAAAGAATATTTTGAGAAGAGTACCGTTTTCAAGAGCACTTCCAAAACGGTTCAAAATGATTTGCTCGAGTCGATGTTAGCAGTTGCCCAAGAAAAAATTAAATCGGAAATTCAGTCAGCCGATTTTGTTGCTGTGCAAGTAGATGAAACCACTGATAGCTCGAACAAGACTCAAATGGTTTTTATCATACGTTACGTTTTAAATGGCAATGTTCATGAAAGGTTTTTAAAATTCATAAATCCTCCTGGCACCACAGCTGAAATATTAACAAACGTTATTCTCAAAGAATTGGAAATTTTGGAAATAAACAAAACACCGGAAAAGTTAATGCCCAAAGATACGATGGAGCCTCTACTATGAGTGGAAGATTAGGCAGTGTGCAAACAAAAATTAAAGAACAATATCCTGAAGCTAATTTTATTCTTTGTTATGCGCATCAATTAAACTTAATTCTACAAAAAGCAGCAAGTCAAGATAAAAACATAAACCATTTTTTCACCAATTTACACGGTTTTTCAACATTTTTTAGCCGATCTCTAAAACGAACAGCAGTACTAGATGAATTCGTTAAAGTTTGTATACCTAGATCTGCACCAACAAGATGGTATCTTAACACGCGTCGTGTGGAAACAATAATCGATACTGAGGAAGATTCTACTTCCACTGTCCACGAGATGCTATAGTTGAATTCGTTAAATTCATTTACATTTACGACCCCATTCTCCTTTTCCTGGAATAACATGGACGAAACAAATTGTTGATTAAGATAAATTAACTGCTTTTTACTGTTTGCGGATGGATTACGGACTTCTTCATACTCGTAAAAGAAGCATCAAAAAAATTATCACTTGTAGAAAATCCTGCTTATTAATCTTGTTCTTATGGTTTTGCAAAAAACATTTTTCGCTTCTGTTTTCCAATATCAATTAAAATGAAGACCACAAAAAACGTTTCCTGAAATTACCAAGGCTTCTGGAAGTGCTGTTTTTAATTCTCATAATGTTTTTCAATGAGTTTTGACAAATTATCGAAACGATGTCGATAGATTTTCTTTTGAGAAGCTTAGTTAGCATGAGGGGAACTGAGTTTTAGGAAAATGGCGGCACTTTAGTCAAATTGAGCTGATGAACTGCAGGACAAAGATATAAAACAATTTATTTATTTTTTATGTAATTTCTACTCTTAGAATGAGTAAGATAAAACAAGGGGTGTTGTCGACCTGGTAACTTGCGAGGGTGCATCATCGATCGTTTTACACAGTTCTTTTACGATTTAGAACAAATCAAAACGTGATGCGTGAAGCGCGTATTTTAAAACTTAACAAAAAATACGATTATACAAATATTAAATATTTAACAATATAAAAAGTTGATGAAAAATTAAAGTTGAAGCTTGAAGTTATTGTTTATTCCTACTTGCGATGTCAGTTTCGTCTTGTTGCTCTAACTATACTTGTATTTTCTCCTCATCTTTCTAATCATTACCTTTTTCTATTACTCTATTTTTCGCTCTTCAAGTATTTCCTTCTTTTTTTTTTGTCGTGTCTCATTCTCGTTCTTTTTACCACGTTAACACGACCTCTTTCTTTTTTATTCTGCACATTCTATTACTCTAATTTTTGTTGTCCCTCTCTTGTTTCTTAATATCGCTGTGTCATTCTTACTCTTTCTCTCGCTTTCTCTTTTTCACTCACAGTTTCAAATTTTTTCATCCGTTTTTTAATTACGTATTCATAAATGATTCATACATCCAGTAGGCTTTCAACGCCATATTTCATCTAACTACACGTACATTTTGTTGTTCACAAGCAACATGAATACCCGATGTTTAATTGCGTTATTTTCTGTCGCTTTCTTCAAAAATTCTCGTTTTTTCCATCCCGCGTAGCAGCCCACCCCGACAAGAAAAAACTTCGGCTTCGCCTCGGTTTTGTAAAAATGCGCGCGGCCGGTAAAACCGATTTTCGGCTAGGGTATGAAGAAAAATAGTGTACCACACGTGGCTAGAACTTTGGATGCCCTGGCGTGCCTTTATACGAAACACGCCTGGAAATCCAACTTTTTGGCCTTGGATCGTAATATACTATTCTTTCTGTTTTCTATGTAACATTCATTATACTTTCGTGGCATGTACAGGCTGACTAATAAAAACATGTCCTCTGTCCAAAATTAGCCTAGAGGCAATTTTGGTTCTAGAATTCTTCATTTTTTCACCCAAAATGATTTTTTTCTTTTTTAATGCAATGCAAAAAAAATATTCTACATAAGATGTTTAAAATAATATACCGTGCAATCTAAAAAAATAAACTTCATTGTCATCTGTCAAAATTGCCATATAGTTCCAATGAGCAAAAAGTAGTTTATTACCCAAAAACTTAAAGATGGCCAAAATTACAGCTCAAAAATAAAGTATCACAAAAATTTTCACACAAGATAACAAAGATAAATTTGATTTTGTTTTTAATAGTTTTTTCTACCATTATATACCACAAATAACAACCAACCAATAAAAACCAAAGACAATAATACGTAGGTACTGTAGAAGATTATTGAACAGTTCGTGATAATTTAAAATACAAACCGTAAAAAGCTTTTTTAATTTTTGCTGAGAGCTATTACAATAAGAAAATTTAGTAAGCTGGGGGTTAGCTGTCAAGTTTTGCGGGAAGTAAGCAAAACAAATACAGGGTCGGCGTCACGATATTTATAATATTTACAGGGGCAATATATACACGGTCTCAATATGTACACAGTGACGGGAAGAATAAGCCGGAATATGGAGCGTCTATATCTTTATTAACCCGGTCTTTCTCTCCGGTTAAACTTTAGGGAAACGGTGCTTGCTGCCTTTATTAATTACACGGTGACCTCTCTCCTGTTAACCCTTGACACGCGGGGCCTTTCCCTGGAGTGGAGCTTCGACGGTCGACGGCGGACGCAGGAGCGGGGTGAGGATGTGGGGACGTACTTCGACGGTTTTTGGACTCATCCTGAAGTTCAGTCGTGGTCGGCCTTTTATAGAATACATAGTGGTATGATCAGTGCGCAGGGGTGACGGTCCATCTCTTGTCGGCGCAGCGTCTTCCCCACTGGACGGCGACGGTTCTGGGCGGCGGAGAGGACTTGGAATGCCGGGTACAAGAACGGTTCTGATACGGTGCCGGGAAGTATTTTATTTCGGGGTATTTGTCACCACGGTGTCGGAAAACAGGGCAAATTCAGTAACTTCGTTACGATACTTTACTATGCATTGTTTGCAATTAGTGCTACAAACGTAGAAAGGAGAGGTAGATCTGAAGGTATTAAACCATGTGATGGTCTTCTGTTTACCATTCACCGTGACATGGGAGAAAAAAAATAGCCCAAATCGTTAGACGTTGATTTTTAACCCGTCTTAATAGTCTCTCAGATCTGTCAGATTCGTCCAGTATTGCTAGTTTGTAAAGTAACCAAGTTTGTAAATATTCAAAGGCTTTTTCCTCGGAATTAGCTGGCTACTGCGCTTTACTACTTTGAGGATTGGACACTCTAGTACACTTAGTCTCATCCTTAAATAAAATTCCCAAGTTGTGCCCTCCTCTTGTTAATTGTATTTTTAGACATCCGAATTTACTTTATTCTAATTATTATTAATATTTAAACAGTCGTGTCAGGGTTAATTTTGTGTGATACTTTGAGTGGGTGCATCAAAAATTCAACACTATTGTCAGAGGCGAGTCAAGTCAATAAAATAGATGTAATAATTGAATTGTTTATTATCCCTACACTTTATTATTTATTATTATCTCTACACATTAAGCTAAACAATTTTACAAAAGAATGTCATAATCAAGGAAAAGGCATTTTCGTATTTGGGTGGACTTAATAAATTCCATAAAAACCCTGCTTGACTTCCTTAGTTTGCTAAATTATGGGTTATGCTCAAAGACCGAAGACGCTCACTGAGCGAAATAAACGACCACACAACGCGTTCTCGAAAACTCAAACCGGCCATAACGCGTACTGAAAAACAGGCCAGTACCCAAAATGTATAATGTGCCTCTTCGTGTTCTGTTGTGGATCGTTCTGTCTAACACAATATGTACTAGACATCGTTGAAAACCCACATTTTCATTTGAAATAATTTTATGATCTTCATTTTAAACCATCTCACTTTTTAACTTGATGGACTATTTTAGCTTTTACGCGACATCCTTCATATCTTGTTCTGATAGTCCAGACCCTCGAGACTTTCTTGATAACGAGAGACTTAAATGATAAAGTAAGAAGCGACTCTTCGTAAATCCTTTCGTACAGCTAAAATAACTAGACATTGTTGCGTCGACAGAAAACTCAAAACTGATGATGTTGTAAGAATAGGTGTATAGGAATGAATGTCCATCCTTCTGATGAGAAAGTACAGCCGTGTTAAGTACTCGAGTTAAGTGATTTTATTTTGTTTTAGGGATTATCACGTCTCGTTTGCAAACATTCTTCTCTCAAAATAAAACCTAATTCTATCTCTTATATCATAATATACTGTTTTACAAAACAAGCGGTTATTTTACATTACGCTTACTATTTCTCTGTATGTTTGGTCGATAAAACTGCTTTTAATTAAAGTGAATACAACTAAAACAACAATAGGAAATATGTATTTATTAAACTATTTTGACAAAACCATTTCCATGACGGCAGTAATGTTTCAATAGAAATACAATTACATTTTCTGCAAAACACTTCGTATTTCAAAAGGCATTTATTTACGAGACAAAGTGGAACTAAAAATATTTACAAGATTTCAATAAATCCCTTCCGGTCGACGAAAATAATCAAGCATTCCTGAACGGTAAATGTGCGAATCATCCAAGTCATCCATCGTGTCTTCTCGATGATGTAATAACGACTTTTATATGTATATTTAACACAACAGCATGGATGTTGTGCGTCTGAGCAACTCTGGCGTCGTTCTCGGCCTCTTTCCATGAATAAGGGATGAGCACTAAACCGGAATGCTAAAGAAAGATCCCGAACGCCAGAATATTATGCCATCATCTCTGTGACGTCATCTATTTTCGTCATGACCGCTCTCGAAAAGAATATTGCTGCTTACGTTAACCAACATCTCAAAGAATGTTGTTGCGTTCTCTAATTTGAAATCGCAACATTCACCACAATAAAAAGCTTTGTTCGTTGAGACATTCTTTACATGAGTGAATCTTTCTCCGAACAGTTGTTGTAGTTCTCACGTATATTTCTCATTGATCTGATTTTTGAAGTTTAGATTGCACAAATTTACCTTTATTATACATGGGTTAAAACATGATTTGAGTCTTAAAAGCTGACATTTGTACATACATGTTCGCTTTTCCTTAATCATAAAAACTTTTGTCTGAAAATATGGAACATAAGCAGTAATAATTTTTTTGAAAATACTTTGTAATAATTGAACTGAAGCCGTACATTATAGATAATATGATAACAAAATTGTTATAAATGTATCGGCTTTGAAAAGGATTCCATTTTTTCCATATAATAATAAATATTAAGTAAATAAGACTACTAACATAAAACAATACCAATAGCTAAATCGATTTAATTTCTTTTTGTTGCTTCTGTTTTTTTTCTGTGTTCTTTCTTCTGTTATTTCATCCAGCTTAGTCCTTGTGATATGCCATCCGTTTCTACGTTGATTTCCTCTATTCTGCAAAAACGCTATAATATATAACCACGGCTACACGGCAGCATTCCTATAGCAAACGACAGTTTCTGAGAGATTAGTCACAAAAGAGTAAGAGTTTGACAGATGTGTAGAAAAAGTAAAACTTTACGGCTCTACAAAAGGCCATTGCCATACCCCATTGTTGTCTAATTTAATTGATAATTAACTTAGAAGTTTTACACCACTGCAAGAAAGTTTAAGAAGTAATTATTGTAGGTAATTCATATTACATTCGACCCCAGTAATTCTCAACGTATACATAAATTCTTGTTAAGAACGCAGCAACTATAAGCCTCTCCTGTGACAAGAAAGTTAAAAGTCTAACAAAGTTCGAAATAGTAGAATCGACTTCCTACGTGCCCATGAAACATCGTGAACAAACTTCGATACCTTAATTAACGGTTTTTACACAGACAATAAGATTCGGTGACATGCTTATACCGAGTAATTCAGGGTAACATTAATCAGAGAGTCCCTTGGAAACACCATAATTTTTTTTTACATTTTATGTCAGGATCGAGAAAAAGCAAAAGCAATGGCGTCTCGTTTCCTGAGGTTATAAAAAGAGCAAATTGCGGTTGCAACAAAGGCGTGATTACTTGATTAAAATTACTCTGAATAACCCGGTATGTCCAAAAATACCACAAACATTCTATGGAAGGTTATTTGAACGAAGTTCCTTAACGCCACTTAACCGGCAGAAATCACTACGTAATGCTTTATCTTACAGCGCATGTGTGTACGCCGTGCCGTAAAAAACGAACTTGGAAACAGAGGAAGAACTGAAAGCATTCTAGTGGAGTGCTCGCGGACCGCTAAGACGGTTAGAAAACGATTCATAAAGCTAGAATTTTCAGGAATGACAGCGAATGCACTAAATACATTAAATATGAATTCGTTAAAAAATTGTGCAAAAAAAAACTTTAGTTATCGAGTTTTCGTTATAGTGAAATACTTATACATTTGGTTTTTCTGATATTTTTTCAAAACATTCTCTGTAGCCCTTTGGCCAAAAATTAATGAACAGTTTTTGCAAAATCATTGAGTTTTCTATCTTGTAGCAACTTTAAACTCTTTTTCTCGACTTTACTTTTTCTCGACTTACATTAAGTGAAAATTAATTGCTTTATGCGATTTTCTCCGTTTCTCACCCGTTACCTCCAAATCTAAGCTTCAAACTAAAAAAAAATTCTCTTGTAACTTTATTGCTCTATTTATTGTGCTTCCTACAGTACCACGTTCATATTTTTGTCGTACATAATAAGCTAGAAACAATAATTATAAATTAGAATGATGTAACATTTTGGATTCTAGGTGCCGGGCAGCAAAGCACAGATCCCCTATCACCCTCTCTGACTCCTCTAGTCCCTCACCCATTGTAATTGCATCTTAGGCAGGTTTTTAAAAATATTCAGTTTTAATGTCACAAGAGCTTAGAAAATAATCAATTACAGTTCCGAGTCATGAGACGTATTCCACCGAAACACCACGACAGCGCAGTTGGAATTTTCGTTTGCGAGTGGTATTCTTTACGATTATATAACCAATGCGATCCACAAAATGCCAAATTTTGAATTTTTTTTGAGGTTTATTAACAATAATCAAAAAATGGTTACTTTGACAAAGTTCATTGTTGGACCCGGCCGAAACACCACGTTGTGTTTATACCATTTTATACCAATGCGTTTTTCTTGTATAGTCATTGGAAACTTTGGAAGGAATAAGTATATAATAGTATATTATAAACCAAGGTAGAGAAGTTTTTTTTCTCAGCTAAGCGCTAACCCTAATGCGAAGCATCGAGGGAATTAAGTTGCGAAACTGAGAAAGGGCTTCTCTACCGTGGTTTATATATTATTTTTTTCACTACTAGCAGCTTAAATCGTTAAATAAATGAAGCATCAAAAATACAATCGTCTAGCGGGTGCCAGGTCACAGTTAATCCTGAATAGACGTTGCCGTCTGTGAACATTTGTTTTTTCCGTGGATCATTGCAAATTTTGGCTCGCGCTTCGCGCTCAACCCCTTAAAGAAACTTACTCCAAGAAGGTCATATTTTCCTGTATGTGAAACTCGAAATTTGGACAGGATCAACTGTGACTGCCACCCGAGGTTATGTATTTCAAGATTCCTATTGGCGCGTTCCTCTGAACCTTGGCTTTGACTGTGTCTTGGCTTCCCATGTGCAATTCACTCCACATGATTTTTATATTATCTACTTTGCCATGAAGGAAAAGAGTTAGAAGAAAAGTAATATTTTATTTTTCGATATAAGATCCACTAACGGTCACACACTTATGTTTTTACATTTTTCCAATAAAGCTATACTTCTTCCTGAAGGTTTCAAAAGTTACCTCCACCACTTCTTTCAGGCATACATCCGAAGGAAAACGACGTCCGCGCAACTGCTTTTTTAATTTAGGAAAGAGATAATAGTCACACGATGCCAAGTCCGGACTGTAAGGTGCATGTTCCATATCTATAGTTGCACTCGTTGATTATTTCTCGGACTTGGCGAGCTTAATGGAAATTTCAATTTGGGAATCCAACGCCCTGACCCCTTATTCATTCTTCTGATACTTCAGCGGCAATTATTGAAATCCTTATTCTTCGATCGGCTAAGACCAATTCCTCAACTTTCTTTATGTTTTCCTTCAACAAGCATTCCGTATCTTGGCTTTACTCGAATTGATTCCCTACACCATTGAAATTGCTTAGATCAAAATTTAATTAATTTTTAAAATATGACGGCGCATCTTCCCCATACACGTTAATCATCCTCTCTCATCTTTGGGACCAGTTCCTTCTTTCGTGAAGAACTTGTTCCAACTAAATTTCACACATTTTTTGTTAGTTAAAGCTTCACAAAAAGAAGACACTTTGGATATGCACCAAATGTCACAGCTACTTGATAGCAAAAATTTGTGATCATCTTTTGTTTTCTTTATGGCTACTTCTATTATATGCTACTTCTTCGGCCAATTTACTTTTCAATATCGATGGCCTCAACGCAGGACCTCGTAAGTGTAATTTTTTTTTGTTACATGAGACGAAAAAAACGCTCACGCTAATTTTATTAAGCCAGGTAAAATTTAGGAGGTTCTCTGTTTCTGTAATATAGACATAAATTATTCGATTTATCGAATCTAAAGCTCTGCCAACAAATGGAAAGAAGAATTATTGACAGGAATCTGAAAAAAAAAAATTCATAAAAATGAAACATACGAGGTCCTGCGTTGAGACCGTCAATATGTTGTGAACATGTTAAGAACAATATGTTGTGTATAACATCATTAGCCAATACACTCGGATATTAACGTTAAGTATGTTATATTATTAGTATAACGTTATTTTCCGGCTTCACGTCTTTTACCGTAACATATTATATAGTTCGGAATAATTTGTTTGTTTGACTTATGTTATTGTATAATATAACTTATGACTTATTATGTTATAACGCTAAAGAAGTGATATTAAGAAAACAATGTTTAACAATTTAACAAACATCCTTCCTTTTCCATCATAAATGTGAACATTTATGGAGCAATTTTCCAGGCTTGAAAACAAACCCAATTAGTTGATCCAATTGAATGTTTGTGCTATGTGAATTTACATCAACTTGCGTTAGATCGTTTTTAGGTTGATGGTTCTTCGGTCATAATGTCTGCGACCTCAGTTTTTCTTTTTAAGAACCCTTCTATACCCAACCTTCTGCTACACTTAAAGTCTTCCATTCACCATATAGTTTTAATGACAATAAGATACCACCTCTGTTTCGCAGCAATAAGGTGGCTTAACCTCTTCCTGAGTTGTAACATTTTCCTATTTCATACCGTAGAAACCCATTTATTGTCTTTGATTTTGTCAACTTTCATTCTGATTCGGAAATATTGCTTAACAAGATTAACCATTCCGCTTTTGTGATCACAAAATTCAAATCTCATACTTAAGTTACTACTCATACAAACTAACTAAATTTGTCGCACTGTAAAATTCAACTTACTGCATTAGGTAATCTTGATAATGTGTTACTACATGGTGGGATTTAAAGAGCAGAGAAAAAAAGTCCAAAATTAAGAGAAAAATTAAGTTTTCCACTGAGTCAAAATAATGAAGTTTTAATTACAGATTTGCTGGTTTCAGAACAAGCAAAAAATCTTATTCCTTTGAGGTTTTGGCGTAAAGTCAAAAATAAAAAATATTTTCCTCTTGTAAACTCAATCCGGGGACATACTGTATATATTTTTTTGAAACAAAAAAAGTCTTTTCGTATCTTTTAAGAAATTGTATGTTAACCAAAGGAATATTTCCACTGTTTCTGAAGGTAAAACACGTTATTTATTCACGATGGAAACAAGACGTTAATTAGGTCAAGAAGAGACCAGCATGGTATGCTGCAGGTTGGTCTGCGTCAAGTTGATGTGGCAGAAAATATGTGTGTACGGCAAAGTGTCTATGGAATAGGTTTCAAGAGACAAATTCTAGGCGATAAACACCGAGAAGTGGACGACTAAGGGCGACATCAGCCCAGGACGACCTATATTATATTTTTTATCGTTCGACACTGTCAGAATTTTCAAATTTTCGCTTGTGTAAACACTCTCTGTCATGAAATAATGAAAATGACAGATAAACGTCACACTATTTTTATGGATTTTAAGCAATTTAAAGGCTTTCCGAGGTGGTGTCGAACGATAAAACGTCGTATTACACTCGTTCCTGTGTAGATTGAACGCTTTAAGCCACTCGTGGTTCACAAAAACACTCGTTTCACTCGTGCTTTTATAAACCACTTGTGGCTTAAAGCGTCCAATTTACACAGGAACTCGTATAATAATCTACTATTTCGGAACTGATTTGGTTCAATTTTACCCAAAATGGCAAATTTCCTTAACTTTTTTGCGAAGTGTATTAATAGTTTATAAATTTAATATATATTAGAACTTTTCAGTGCTTTCAAGTCGGGATACCTATTAGCTTGGTGTATTGGCTGTAGACCAACCCTTATATATTGAAACCTAGAGTTGTTTCAGAAAACACCCTAGCTAATTGAAAACATGTCCCTGCGGTCTCGATCCTTTAAACACGTACACAGTGAGCTTAATAGCTTTCACAACACTGTGTCAAAAGTTTAAGCTTACTCAAAACTCTCGTCTGAG
The DNA here is from genome assembly GCA_963583935.1 of Diaperis boleti. NCBI lineage: Eukaryota > Metazoa > Arthropoda > Insecta > Coleoptera > Tenebrionidae > Diaperis > Diaperis boleti. The sequence goes on along the minus strand of OY757242.1, from coordinate 31,019,907 downwards.
AAGTTTGTCGAAACCGTGTACAAGTCGCATTGTTCGGAATAAAAATGAGCTTTTCAACATACCTTGCTGTATTTAATTGGTTTTTAAAGTCTCCATTGAAAGTTTTAACCTGTTCAATTTGTAATTCTGGAATGTTATAGAAAACAACAGCGCAATTACAAATGGATTAAACTATATAAGAACGTTCATCTTGTTCTGGTTGTTTGTCTAGTGGAAAGTAATAATTCTTGTTTACAATCTTACGTTTGTTGACATTTGGAACGCAATCAGTCTTCATGATGCACTTTATGCTTACGGAAGTCGACGAAATTGTAAAATATATCTGATTCAGTCAAGACTGATTCGAGCTATAAAATTGCCGCAGGAAATTCGATAAAAGTGCGTGGACTTTTGGGTTTAATGTGCATGAAACGCCGTTTTCCTGATACCACAATGACATGGCTACGGACATTTAATTGCTTTAATAATAATCCATATTGTCTGACGTCATTGTTGTGGTATTTTTAGACAGTGTTATATATCGTAGGACTAATGACAAAAAGTGTACACAATTTCGACCGCACAGTGTAATCACCTTAGCAATAGCTATTATAGATTTAATTTCAGAAAAGGCCTAAGTCATCTCGCTACACATGAATTCAAGTTCCTGCAGTAAACAATAACTAATTAATTTAATTAATTATTTACATTTATTCGGTATGAAACTGAACAAGATTCGAATTAAATTTTAGAACTAATTTATACATAAGTATGTATAGCATTGAAATAAATGTTACAACTAGAACTATGAAGCTTCTCCTAGTGATATAAAAACTGCTAGGTAACAAAAAATTAGCGAAATTCAGAAGGAAGTGAACCCAAATATATTCATTAGAGGATGATTAACATGTGTGGGGAAGATGCGTCGTCATATTTATAGTTAGATGTCGTCATATTTGACGGTTAAATTTTGGTCTAAGCAATTTCGATGGGGTAGGGAATCAATTCGAGATGACCCAAAATGTGAAAAGCCTCTTGCAGCAAGAACTAAGGAAAACGTCTAGAAAATTGAAGAATTGGCCAATCGAAGAATAAGGATTTCAATAATTGCCGCTGGAGAGGATATAATAATAATAATATATTTTATTTGCCAACAGGACAAGCCTAAAAAAGACAAAATTTACAAAAATCAAGATATCAAGATTTAAGAATGAATAAGGTGTCAGCGCTTTGGGTTCCCAACTTAGGGGTTTTGATTAAAGGCAAAGACCTTTTTCCCAAAATGATAACCGATGATGAGACGTGGATATATATCACTAGGACCAACTCACAAAATAGGAACCCATACAGTGGGTACATAAGGGATCCCCTCCGCCAAAAAAAAAGCAAAAACACAGACTTTATCAGGAAAATAGATGGCGACGGTGTTTTGAGATTCTGAAGGAATCTTCTTAATTCAATACGACAATAACAAAAAATGCGCGACAATAACAGGAGACGTGTATAAGCAAACAATAAAAAAAATGCCACAGAACACTGACTTAAAACTGCTTCACGATAAATGTCCGAGTCCATAAAACTCGCCAAATTTGAGAAGTAATCAACGAGTGCAACTTATCTTTATAGAGATGGAACATCCACCTTACACTCCGGACTTGGCACCGTCTGACTATTATCTCTTTCCTGAATTAAATAAAAAAAAAGTTGTGTACCTCACCTTTATAAGCACACGACTGAAGTGAAACTTGCTAAGACGATGGTAGGAATTGAGATTAATTTCATTATTTTCTGATACAATGTCTGGCTTATGGTAACTTAAAAAAGGGGCCCCCCTTGGACGGGGGGGCGTAGCTACCATCTGAACCGCGTACGTAGGCAACCCAGTATACCGTGGTCCGTAGGTAGTAATTGTCGTAATGGGGGGGAGGGCTTACTATAATCTGAACCACCGTAATATCTACTACGCTAGTCGTTTTATTCAAACGCGTCCCCACTCTCATTCATCCGCATTCACTCACTGCCTGCATCCTCACCACCAAAATGTTTCACTCTTCGATTTCCGCTTCAGTTTTTCAAACTCACTACCTCGATAAAGAAGTTTTGAATACCTTCCGAAATAATTATTTTAAGGTACCGCCTTATTGGAAAAACATTAGAATAAATGTGTGACCGTTAGTAAATCTTATATTATAGAAAAATATAATATTACTTCTCTTTTATCTTTTCCTCCATGGCTAGGTAGATAATAGAAAAATCTCACTTCGTATTAGATATTAACAATCAGAGCAATTTTATGGAACATCATCAAATTTGTTGCTATAATAGATTCGTGTTATACACATTTGTTTACATAAAATTGAACAAATTTTTCTAATTGTCAAGTCCTTGATAGTTTATATTTTGTAAAGTATTCAAGATACAACATAAACATTAGGTGGATGTTATTAATAATTTTTTGTTAGTTTAAATAAATTATAAACAATAGATAGGGTGAATGCAGCATTGAACGAACATTTAGTGCATTTATTTATTTATTTATTTATATCCAGTTTTACTTTCTACTTCTTCAATTTCACTATAAATTCTTTCAAAATAGTTTTCTTCATCAACTTTATTATCCTCGTCCTCGATCCTGAATCAATTTAATATCAGACCGTATTAAAGAACATTTCAGGCACATCTATAACAACACAGATCTTGATCCTCCTCCTTCAACACCTTCCTCTTTCGCCAATCATATATTAATAACGAAACATAGTTTTTCACCACCAAATTCCAAATTGATTCATAAATGCAATAAAGGCCGGAAATTAGATTTTCTTGAGCCTTTGGAAATAAGAAAAGCCTTGAAACTGGAAAACAGATCTTGTTTAAACGAACAGAATAACTTCAATAATGCCATTATTAATTCACTATTTTAATTTTTACCACTTAAACAAACTTACCAGATTCTCCTTGATCCATTTTTAATTTTTACATTTTATAAAATGTTGTTTTTACGAAATCCTTTAAAAATCATGTAACCTTTTCAATACGTCAAATTTAATTCAAAAATAACGTCATAATTTTAAATATTCTTTAAGGTAAAAACCTCTCTGTAATTCATCAATTGTATCATTAATCTTTTGTTAAATTAGGGCTGATGATGGCAGTAGTGTTCTGCCGAAACATGTTCCCATTTTAATTATTAAAGTTTGTGGAGTTCGACTTAAATATATTTAAATTTTAAAAATTGGTTTGGTACCGCCGCAAATCTAACTCTATGGAGATGGGCTGGGTCTAGTTTACTACTTTTTTTTTTCTACTTAAATGGACGCCACCAGTTTTTACCGCAGAAGAGGATGGTTACGAAATTAAACTTTAATAAAAACTTATTAATAAATTATTAATTATAAATTAAACAAATTAAATGGAATAGTCAGTCAAGTTTCATTCATCAGCAAAATTCAGTTACACAAAACAAATAAAGGAAGTAAGAAGTTACTCATAAAACTAATATCTCAAATTAACAGACCGAATTGAATGTAAGGGCGTCGGCTTATAGCTATAACTCGATGGCATAAATATAAGGTAAACAACTTATGTATCAGTCAACGACGGTTTGACGATCTAATTAGTTTTATGTTACAGGATACAGTTGATGCTAAGTTATGACTTTAAATTATTGAGATTATTTTTACGCTAAATTATTGCTTTGGTCAATAACCACAGAAACGATATAAGAAAAGAAGAACAAGAAATAACGAGATAAGGTGTCTTATCTGACCTTGGAACTCTGGTTTGGGGTGATGTGATGACTTTCTGAGGGAGCCGACGACGATTATCCAGCCCCTGGAACCAATAAATCCTCAATTAATTCGTCCAAGCTGGAACTTCCAAGGAATGCCGCAATACCACCCTCGAGGGCGTAGTTCCACTTAGGTGGTGAAGATTCTAGGGTTCACCCCGAGCCAGCACCCTAATGAAGAAGATTCCCCTTTAAGTACCCCGTTTAACGAACAGAAAGGCCCTTACCTTCAATGAGGGACCTGGACGACTTCCAAATACCGAATAATAATGTCTCTTTTGACAGAAAACGCCGGCCGGAAGAAGGCCTCTCCAAGAACCTCCGTACAAGCGAAGCAGTACGATTGACGTACCGTTGCTTGACAGCCCTGACAGGTGTGAGCTTATGTAGATGTAAACAAGAGAAGCTCTTCATTATTTCCCGACGAGACACAGAGAAATTGTAGGTATTACCCAGTCGAGGTTCCAGTAATTTAGTACCTTGGCGTTTTAGGCAGTGGGAAAAGTATTGCATACTTCCAGATCGAACCAGATAACACCAGCACAGCGAAGAATGAACAAGAAAGACGATACATTGAGAGTAACATTCCGTAATGTCAAGCACAATTACGGTTTACAGTAGAAATTAGTTCGCGCGAGAATAGAGTAAAAAGTACGAAGAAAACAGCGGCTTAAACTCAAGAGTGTGGTACCCAGAATACCATCTCCCCTTTTTGGTAAAATGCTATAGGACGCCCCAAACAGCAACCCCTTTACAGCGAAGTGATATAAAATCCAACCGAAAAAAGTAACGAAATATGTAAGGTTAAAGAAAGGATAAAATTATCTTCACACCCGACGAGTGTAGCGAGGAGTGCTACAACATGTCTTGTGAAACGAGTGCAACATGCAATTTTTTTTAATTCGGTTTCAATATAATTTATTTTTTATAAATGAAAAATATATAATTTATTAAGGACCGATTTCACCAACCTTAGTTAAACTTAATCATCTGTTAGGGACAATTGTTGCTATAGTTTTAACAAACGTATCTATGCAGTTATTTATCAGTTAAAGTTAATCGATGTTGGTAAAACCGGCCCTAAATCATTTAAATCATTACCTAATCAATATTTTTAACATCACATTTGACATTGACATTTACACCAATTCTACTCCATATTCAAAAATCACTAGAACGATGATACGAAACTGAACTTTGTGCAACTGTTTTCAAATACACAAAATGCTCTTTGTGACACTGATATAGAAAAATGTTTTTTGTGATTTATGGTTCCAGTAAACATTTACTGTTCCAAAGACAATTATTAAAATAAATACATATATTAAATAAAGTCAAATTAGAAAAACTTTTTACCACAATAAATAAATATCGACTACTTTGAGCAAATCCATTTAATTATCAAAATTTTTGTCTTCTTTCTACTTTGTTATAAATTATTATTGGCAATGTTTATTGAAAAGTCAAATCCACTTAATAGATAATGTTTTAAGAACTTTTTATTCCTTGGAAGGAAAATATTTTCTGAGCAAAATTCTGAATTTCTAAGTTATACCGTTACGCCTTGGCCTGCCAGAATAACTTTTTTATTCATTTATATTCATCACTAACTTGTACCCGACGCGTTGCCACACTAAAGGTCTCTACACTAAAGTAAAACAAAGTAAACTAATAGGTGACATTTTATATCTAAAACTGTCACTGCTCAAAACTAAAACTGTCACTTTCGAAAAAACTCCATTTTTTCTATTTCCATCCGATCGTTACCAAACTTCACAGAATCACTCCCTGGGCTAATCTGAAGATATTTACATACATACATACATAGGTACTTACACACATCGATTTTTGTGTATACTGTTATATTTCTCTACTTACTTTAACCCTTCGTATGAAGGTTTATAAAAACATTTTGAACCAACTCAGTACCATTTTTATGTAAATTGTTTCTTGAAAATGAAAAATTTCCTAAATGTAATTTAATAATATATTATCTTGCTTTCCTAGTTGATTCATTTTATATTTATGTTTGGTTTTGGTTTATTTTGGTCTGTCTTTATTTTTTATTTCTACTAGTTCTACTTGGAATTTAACACTAAAATTTGTAGTTTTAAACTGTCATAAATAAACCTTTATTAAATCTAATTAAAAATGTTGTTGCCAAAGCTAAAGAAGTAAACATTTAACTTTATTGCTTGCCGTCAAGTCGTAGCCGTATAAATATCATATACGCGATTGTAACTTTAAACCTTAGACCGGTTGGAATTTTAAAAGAAATAAAATCCATTCCGACGATGATATAAGAGCCCAATTACTTAAACAGCATTGTAATATGTACGCAAAAGGGTTTTACAATTCTACTAATACGATATGGCTTTTTAAAAAAATACCAGGCTCGAGTATGTCTGCCAGCATGTAATACTGTGTGTCGGTATTTTTAGGCTCATTAATAATTATTTATCTGTCAAGTTGTGTCGAAGTTAACGTCGGTCGTTTTTAATTTAGCATAATTACCAGAGTTTGAGCGTTAATTACTGTTGTAATTATGGGGAAAGCTTACCAGATTACTTCCGACAGAGTGAAGTTGAGGCTATTTTAAGGAAACATTGTGCAATTAAAATTATCGCGTCAACAATCGTGCACTCTCCTAACGTTAATTGTAGATTAAATAATAAATATTAGCACGCTAAATGCCATAAATAAAGCTTTAACTTGATATACGCCCTTGAAGAGTTGGAAATTCATTTCAAATTCCTTTTTTAGAATAGAAAAGCAAATAGTCCGAGAGCCGACCTATAGATTTCCAATGGATAAGATACACGGAAAATTTTGTATGTGTCATAAACGTAAAAGGAGTCACTCTTTATTTGTCTCTATTTTGGCCGCGTCACTTCCGGTTGACGTTAGGCAGTACATCAATGAAAGTGACGTCAAAATGTAAAATAAAATAACATTTGGATGCTGTATCCAACTCAGCCGGAGCCCCGTGGCACACCCCTGTGTAAATGATATTTTCTTCTTTGAGTATTTTCAAATTATTCAAAGCTGAAGACCGGGATAATTTATTGTAACAATTGACTCTGGGCTCGCATTGTTTCCTCCATGAGCCATTATTAACGCAGAATTCTAATATGCCGATAAATTGTTAAATTCCAATTAGTACAATATTAAAAGCAGTTTTGGGTTTTTAAACTGTTTGTTAATTATGGTAGCTTTTTGTTGGAGCTTTTGCAGCATAAATTTCAATCTATTTACAGCAAGGACAATTTTCAACTTTTATTTAATGACCGAGTTATATGAAATTTCAACCGCTTGTGGCAATATATGAGAGAATCATACAATATCCAAATTAATGTCTCTCAACAAATAAGGCATATTTTTGAAATTAAAAAAAATATATCACAACTCTTGACTGGTAACGCACACACTCTTTGCTCTAATGATACTTCTAATAGGATAACTAACTGTAATGTATTTTAAAACCGTATTTCTTTCTGGATCCAACAACATATTGACATTTTTTTGAGAAAAAAAAGTTTAAATAATTATAATAACCGATTTTTAATAGATTTTTTCTAAAATTAAGTTGCTTATGAAATATTTTATTTTAAACGACAATTAGAATTATACGTAGCTGTCATTTTGATGTTAAAATTTACTTTCTACTAATGCAAGAAAAATTACCATAAAGCAACAAGTGTGTATTTTTTGCAGGTGTTCGGTAAGGTCAACACATCATTATATTTAAAAAATAAAAAAATTACTATCGTTTGACCTTGAAAGTCAGACAGCGAGACTTGCCTGAAACCAAAAAGATTAAACCAGACAGCCTATTCGCGCCACTTATTTATGACAGTTGCGTTTACATTATGTGACATCCTAGAAATTGGATGGGTTCATAGATAAAAATCTTCCAAGAATTTCATAACCCCTAAATAATTAGTTATTTAAATCATAACCCGTTATCTTTCAAACAAAAGAAAATAAATAAATTTGAGTTAACTACAGTGGAAGTCCCTTAAATCGAACTCCTATAACTCTAAAGTCTCTAACTCAAATTTCTCTAATTCGAATATCTCCCTATGTCGAAATGAAGATAAGTTCCGTTAGTATATATATTTTTTAAATTTACTTTATATTTTATGCTTAATTCACTCTAAAACACCTATGTTATTAATAGGTGATCAGTACCTACTGACGCGTATGCTAATCATCCCAGTTTTACTCGTTGTTAGAAATCAGGGTTTTGCAAATATAAATTACTTAGTTATTAATATCAGATCTCCATAAATGATTCATACATTATATTGCTTGTGGAAAATAAAATTTACATATAGTTGGATGGAGAGTTTTGACGTCCAAAGCTTACTGGATGTTTGGATCAATTATGAAGACTGTATAATAGTAATACGATGCTTTGAAAACTGAAAAGTCTATAGATAGAACAGAAACCGGAGATGATAAAAAAAAGTGAAGAGTGGAGCCCCGCTGAATACAACATACCGACCACCGCACTTGTAATTTTGGAGGCCCGAGGTTCAATTCCCAGCGTGGGTGCCTCTCATGTAAAGGTTTCCTCGGAGGTTTTTCTTTAAAATTAGCCGAACGATTTTACCTTACTCTAGTGTAATCTATAGATAGTATTCTAATGTACTAATAGTATATTATATCATAGTACTATAAACTATTATTAATAATAAAGCTAATAAAGCGTCTATTCGTGATTTTGCCAATAAAGCGCGAAAAAATTGTTAACATAAAACGTAATCGGGATACAATTACAATTTCATAAAATTATAATATGCGTGTAATATATATTTCCATAATACACAATATACTTTGTTTAAATTATGTTTTTATTTATTATAAATATTTGGATAACTCGAATTTTCTCTAATTCGGATTTGGCCAGTTCTAGTTCCACTGTATTTCCTAATTCCAAAATTACTTTGTTAACTTGACTTTATAGCTGAAATATTAAGTTAAATTCCGGTACATTTGACTGTTTCAGATTTCAGATTTCTAGTCAGGTTTAAATGCATTCGAAATTTGATACGAAGGTCAGTCGAAAACTCAATTCTGAAAAAAATTAAGTTAGCGGGCTCTGATTCCCACATTTAGGGGAAAGTAGGGTATATGAACGGAAGGTAACGAGATGAAAGACACAAAAGCATCAAAAGAGAGTAAAGAGAGGACAAAATATACAAAGAGACGGAAGAGATAGAAAACAGTACGCAGAGCAAATTCGACAAAGAGACAAAAAAAAAACAAGATGACTAAGAAGACAAAGAGGACCAAAAACTAATAAGGCCAAAAGGGATAAAAGAAAAAACAGACCAAAGAGATAAAGTGACTAAAAAGACTACTGACTATATGTTGTCCTCTTATACCTCTTTCTAGGTGTCGAGAAGGTGGGCCCACATCCCTGTTTGGCTTGGTGTGTAAAGGCCGCCACTCACGGTCCAACGCCGCAGTACGACAGAATCGTACAACAAAATTGTACAATTATATTATTACAATTATTGTATTATTAGCAGCAGCTACAGTTTGTACGATAAACATCCAAAAACGAAAAAAAAAGATATTTAAATAGAACATGGTGGTGTAAAGAGTCGTTGCTCAAAAAAAATGAGTTGTCACACATTAATTTGTTAGAAGAATTACGTTTATATCCAGATGATTGGCATAATTATCTTCGAATGAATAAATCAGATAATAATACTTAATTGTAAAACAGAAGCTCTTAAAATTATCACGCTTCGTGGACACTTTTTAACAACTATACTTAATGAAATTATCAACTTGCAGTATTTTTAATTATTATAATCTAGTAATTATGATTTATTTAAACAACAAAAACAAAAACTTAAAAAACGAACCAGAGAATATGCAGTTCGACCCATAAACAAACCCCGAAAAGAAAAGGGCGTCTTCAACAATTTATCAAAATCAATGGTGCTTAATAATGATCACGAAATGTATTTTCACACATTAATTAATCAATTAATTAAAGCCATTAATTAATTTTGTAATAGCTTTTATTCACAATCATTATTGTAATATGTCGATTCCTAACTTTTTGAATGTTGGGAAATGCATCATTCCCAATTTTTAGTCTTCTCACGAGCGGGAAATGACAGCTCATCACTTCCATCTCTTGGGGGGGGAAGTAATCATGGTTGCCAACAGCCTATCGTCAACCCACAATACGTCCAGAAATACGTCCAACTACGTCATAGAATACGCTTACTCGCTTAAGTAAGCCAGCACAGCAGTGGCTTTTAATTTTTCCTTTCAACTGTTTCAAGTCTGTGACACCGTTCTTACACCACATCGAATCATTTGCATTTGAAAAAAACAAACACACCAAACAGTAAGAAGCATTTGTCACTTCACATCCACAAATCCAATACGCCAAATCATACATACAACTAAAGCGTACCTACCTCCTACAACGATTTGTTAGTCGGACGTCCGACTTTCTATCTTTATCTCAAGCATGCATTACGTCGCTTACACTAAAGCACATGATTCGATTCTACAATGAGACACTCTTGGGCTTGAGGTGTCTTGTTTCTTTGTTTAGTACAATGTAGAAAAGCAATAGCTTTGTTTTTGTCGCACTCGTTACAATTGGCATTCGCTTAACGAGGGCATGAGTTGGCTTTGACCCGGGCGAACTCCGCGCTCCGCCGTATATAAAATTCTTCGCGACAACCACAGAACTAAAGTCAATAGATAACTTATACGAAAATTCATACATCATAATTTAATTGCAATAATTAATATTATTATATTCCACATTTGATACTGCCTTTTCACTTTTTTCCTTTGGGAGGTCATTGATCGAATGACCTCATGAACGAGCCGTCACTGGACAAATGGACAAAAGGTTTAAAACAGACAACAGGTAAAAAGGAGACAAAACAAACAATAGAGCCAAAATAGGTAAAAGAGACAGAAATGACAAAATACATTAAAGAAATCTAAGGTACTGAGACAAGCTATACCAAAGCGATCAAAAAATCGAAACGGACACAAGAGAGAAGGACACAACAAAAACGCAAGAGACAAAATACAACAAAAAGCCAAATTAAAACAATGTAACGAAAGAGTCAATAAAGAGACAAATGAGACAACACTAAGGAGACTTAAGAACTAAAATGCATATGAGTCACAAAATATACTAAAAACAACTTAAGCAACCATAGACATTAAACAGATCAAAATCCAAAAAGAATAAGGGGACAATAAAGTACACCAAACAAACGAAAAGAAAAAAGACCGTGGACGACTAAAGAGAATATATATAGAAAAGAGACTAAAGAGGCAAAAAGAGAAATGAGATGAAAAGTGAGCGAAGACACCATAAAAACAAGATCATAAAGTGAAACTAAACAAAAGAGGCCATGAATGATGCATCCTACTTAACCTGATGGCTAATGCCATTCGCAATGACATTTTGATGTGTTCAGCACAGTAAAGCAAAGTGTCATTCAGCGCCAACTCCAAAAATATAGTCATAAATTGAGAAGTTATTGCATATGTGGGGATGGCCTTTACAACGCCTTTAAAACAAAACACTAAAAATTACATTGGAAACTTCAAAATTATTATTTCGTAAACAACACGATCACGTAATTTTATGACATAAACCAAAAACATGAAGTTAGTTCCTAATCGTTGCCAATTCAAAAAATAAGAATTACTCACATGTAGGGGTGGTCCAATTTGGCAAACGGTCCAATATACCCCACTTTCCCCTATAAAGAATACGCAAAAATGGAACAGCTATACAGTAACAAAGTTTTCGATATTATCAATTAAATCCAGAATAAATATCAATGAAATATTGAGAATGGCACTGACCCGATAAATACTATTTAAAAATTAATCATGGAAATTATATCTGTTCTAAATTGTAGTGTCGTCAGTAATCGAACTTTTGTCGATTTATATTTTGCAGGGAACGACTTCTATCCATTCAAGGAATTCAATAATCATAGAATACGGTGTGCACAATTTAAGCCGCCGTGCGTAGCGGTTCAGTTATAAAACATTACATTATATTATAAGTGACAGAAATGCTTCATTGTCAGCGAGCGATACACATCTCACGAGCTCACAATGGCATTTCGGTCCCGTGTGAGATACGACGTTTTATGTCTGACGTGTAATTTGTAAAATACTGACTTGTTACTTGTTAAAAATACAAAAAATTATGGTATTATCGAAATGACGTTTCAAAAAATAATTAACGTCTTCCCATCGTATCGATATTTATCAATATATTATCACATCTGCACATATTCCAAATCCCTTCCGGTTTTTAACGGTTTTTCATTAAAGAATTAAAAAAATTTACAATTTAGTTCTGCGATGGCCCTAAGCTTGATCACATTGGGATACAAAATAATAATAATTCATTTTATTCATTAATACTTTTTACACCGAGTTACATAACTTATTCGGCAATGAAATGATTACATGAAAATCTGCGTCAAATTATGTCAGATTCCACTATTACGTTATAGCAGGTAATACAGACAAATTGTGTTATTTGTGGCCGTAATGACTACTTTAGGAAGCCAATTAGGTATACGTACTAAAAATAAAACTCGCAAAATCAAACCGTTTATGTTACGACCATCGGTGCTGACGTCAGTGTTTATAAATGTCAAATGCCTCACATCAACATTTTTTGTCTGTTATGAATTACATAGTCAATTACAAATTACAAGTGATAATGTCGTTCGTTCCCTTTACTTAGAAAAAACTCGGATCTTAGAATGTTAGGTACTATTCAGCTTGTAGTTCTCGTTCATGTTATTGCGACGATGGTTGCGCCAGAAGTCGCATCGAGTCCAGGTCAACTATTTGCCCGAGTGTTCACTGTAGATGATGTCATTATACCAGAACGTTCTCTAAACGACGGTCACGCCGGAAGTCGTATTGTGTCAGGATAAGTACCTTCCCGTATGTTCACATAGGATGATGTCATCAATCCAGAATGTTTTCTAGACGACGGTCTCGCCGGAAGGATGGGGTCATCATTCCAGAACTTTTTCTAGGAATCGAGAATACTTGGGGGGATATAAAAAGGTTTAGTTTATTTATTTAATGTCGATGTTTCGCGTCCATAAAAGGCTTCCTCAAGACTATACAAACATCGAGTACAATTAACAACGCAAACACATAACAATGAAAAAAAAATTCTTACCTTAAATACATATTAAGGCTATAACTGGCAAATCAGCTCTTTTTCTTGGTATTGTAACATAAGATGAGATACAGTTAGGTACTATTGAAATCGTGTAAATCTAGAGGAATAAGCGTAATGTAATCGAAATTATTGTCGTAGAGAATGTGACATATCCACCTATCTTGAATTCTTTTCAACTCAACTTTCCTCTAAAATTTTTCTTCGAAACAACATCGTCATCATTCAATAAATTTGAAACTTCATTGCTGAGGGTGTACAAGTTTCGAGCGTTACGAAAATTAAGATTGCATGCGAGGAATAGTTTTTCATTTCTTAATTTTATTATCTAGATTTGATTCGTTCATTCATTCCATTCATAATTTCTCTAACTGCTATAGTAAATTAAAATTTAAATATATCTAAGTCGAACTCCACAAACTTTAATAAGCGTAAAATTACAAATGGAACATGTTTCGGCAGAACACTACTGCCATCGTAAGCCCTTAAAGAATATAAAAAATGTTAGTGTTCTGCCGAAACATGTTCCATTCGTAATTTTAGACTTATTAAAGTTTGTGGAGTTCGACTTAGTTATATTTAAATTTTAATTTAAATTTACTCCACTTGGATTTATCGACATTCTTCTGGTTTGCTACAGTAAAGTAGGCAATTATCTATTTTGTAAGTGCGCGGTGATAAGCAGGCGTTCAAAATTATTTCTTACGTATAGCTGAAAGAACTTCCAAACAAATTGACCCGTTACAGCGATTATGATTTCTTAACATGTTCTTGGACTGATACTGCTCGAACTGTATTAGTTTTTACAATCAGCTGGACCGCCACAGCAGGAAAATCATCTTCGCCGCCTAATGGTGTGAAAGGCAATGTTTGTAGCAGTTCTACAGAACACAGAGTTACTATTCGCAGCACGGTTGTAGGAAAGGTGATAATAACTATAACAAAGCAAACATTGTAAAGATACAAGAATTGTATGTTATGCTCTAGGCTATATGCTTTAAATAAACAGTACCTATAACATAATTTTTTTACCCTAACAACTAGGGCTTTTTCATTTAAAACTGTTACAGCGGTTGTAGCTCCCAAGTGGAATAGTACCGGAAAATTTTGGAAATGAAATTTGTGTGGACAAGTTTAAGAATTTTATGACAGTTTGGTGTCAAATATCACTCAGAACGGCAATAATGCTGTTATAACAGTTTTCCTGCTTGTAGTTTAGTTAATGGTTGTCTAAACAAAGTTAAGAAGTTTTAATACAGGTTCTACATAAATGATTCATACATCCAGTAAGCTTTCAGTGTCAAAATTTCAGAATAGCTGAGGTTGTCTAGTCCACATCTTTAAAAACATGTTTTTAACAATTGTAAAAGCTATACTTAAACAAATTAAGGTTCGAAAAAGAGGATTCAGTTTTCTGCAGATATCTCAAAAGCTGTAGCAGATAGCGTAAATTTAAAAGATTATTTTTTAAATAGTACAATCAGCCAATCGTAATGAGAAAAAAAATTCAAATAGACCAATAGCATCAAAATTACACTGACAATTTGCTAGTAGCAAATTACAGCGGTAATTTTTTCACGTTATTTAATTGGGTCTTTGTTTACATAAATGAATAAAAAAGTTAGCATTGAATTGGTTGTTAAAGTAACGCAGACATTTGTCTCAATATAAACATTAACAATTCACACTCAAATTAATCAACAACTTAAGAAGCGACACTGTTTCGTCCTCTTCCTCTCAAGGAAATTGTACAATTACGTACGAGAATTGCACCATTAATTACAACAATTGTAAACATTCTCAATTGTTTAATATAAATACTTACATGTTTGTTTAACATTTTGCGACTTATTAGTTTAAAATTAGAATTACATTCGTGGTAATATTTTTTTTATAATTTTAACTAGATTAGCACCCATTTTTGTTACTATTAAGAAATCCCACTCGTGGACTTCGTCCACTCGTGAGATTTCTATAGCAACAAAAATTCGTGAATCTAGTTAAAATTATCAAAAAATTATCACCACTTGTGTAATTACTGTTGAATATTCTGAACGAGATTCTATCTCGATTATTATTTATCAGTGTAATGTAATGCTGAACATGGAGTATCAAACCGCAAGCGCGGCATTGCTATGCTGTCGTCGTATCAACAGTTGATCATAATTTTTTTTCTTATAATCTCATCTCATCATCTTATGATCTGGACTCTTATAAAATCACTTATTGCGATCCACCTTTTATGTCACTATTTGAAAATAAAGGAATTTTGAAACTTTTTGTGCATCAGTCAAAGTAAAGCTTAATAAAATAATGAATTGGCAGTCGTTCACCGCAATTACTCCAACAAAAAAGTCCTTTTTTGTTCAGAACAAGAGATAAGGGTTCTTTAATCATGCCAGCGGTTCTCAATCGGTTTTCGCGTAAATTTTAAAACCATAATATCTTGGTGTTGTTTGACAGTTAGAATTTTTTTTTATTTTTCTGGTCTCCTCAATTAGGGACTGTCACTGGTTTAAATAACTACTACACTTCGTGAATCACGCTGTATAATCTTCAAGTTTCAAATGGGCACTGTAATAAAATGATATATATGTTTTAGATTCAGAATAAAACGATATTATTCATTGGGGTTTTGAACTAAGAAAAATATGGTGATATTATTTCTTTTGAACAATCAGTACAGTTCTTTATTGCTCCTTTGCATTTAAGATCAGCAATACACTGTTGAAAATCTACTGGGGTATAAGAGACCGTGGAGTTGGTATCCTGTACTGAATTTTGGTAAGGAGTCGATATAGTTAAATTTGACAGCTGTCAAATTAAATACATAATATGCGGGAATATTTATATATCGTGCGTTCAACAAAAAACCTCAAGTGGGTCATGAATTAAAATACGTATGTCGCATTATCATCTGACATTTGACATGTCACTGTTTACTCATAACCAGCATTGCATGCTTGTGATATAAATGCAGACATGACTTGAAAATTCCAAAGCTTGCTTTGTCGTTAATTTTTGTTAAACGCACATTATTTGTCATATACCACATTCTCCATTATGTATTTCACAAAACGAATACAAAAAACCTTATTTATTAGGAGTATGATCTTCAAAAGACTTACGTAACAATGTAGCCGACCGATAACGTACTGGGCAAGGGCGGTACCTCTTGCGGTACAGGTTCCGACATCAAAATTTTTCTGAGGTGCAAGATTAGGTGGTACGGTGATCCGTGCGAGTGGCATTCGGCCCTAATACAATCCGTCGAAACACGGTTTGATGTATTATCTAACGAGCGTTCAAAAATAAACCTGGTTAGAGGAGGCTGGGCATTTTTATAACAGTGTACATTGCAATTGTTACAAAAACTAACTTGTCATTTTATTCAGTTTAGGTTAGGCAACCACTAAATTCGGCCAAATTGTTATTGAATTTATATTTAAACCTTGTTTGCAAGTAGGAAATGGTACGAAAACATGAATTTAAGACAGTCCCAACATATCAGAAAATACGTGAGTTGTGCCAAAGCTGACCGGTAGGTGAAAGTGTCATCGAAGAAAGAATGTACAAAGCATAGAGGATATCACTAAAGACACTTACATATTATGCTCTACATTTTCTTAATGAAACTTAATGAGGCTCACCCTGATCTAATAACAGCTGCAAAAGAAAAGGTTTGTCTTTTGCTTCTGAAACTCAAGAGTTAAAACTTCTACCTAACCATACTTTTCAGATTTGCGCATTTAAGAGAACAAGATTGAGTGTGAAATATGATAAAGTAACAAGCGAAACTGCAAGTGATTTCTTCCTTTGGCCACATTAAAAATTTCATGTATGTACCAAGCATCCGTAGCCGATGTAAGAAAAAATATGAAACTGAAGATTTTTTGCACTGTTTTTAATGGGATCAGAAAAAGGGCACAATTCTCTACAAGAAATATCGAAAACATTTTCACCATTAATTTACTGTAACTGTTTTGTGTCCTTCTAAGGGATTGTAAAATTCTCAATAAACATTTGTAGAAATTTGGTTAGAAACTGTCAGTTGGTCATATCCTTCCGAAGAGTGTTTTAATTTCTACATTTTGAAGAAATAAAGGTGTAAAACCAAATCATAAAGTGTCCGATATCTAAAAATAACTCGATTAACATCACACCCAAAGGTCTGAATGCACTTTACTTTTTACCAACCGTTGTAGGAATCCTGGAGATACCTGCAGGACATTTTGCAGCCCAAACCCCCAAATCATGTCGGTCTATATAAAACCGCTAACTAATACCCTAAAACACTTGTCAACACTTCTTTAAGATGCATAATAAAATTAATTATTAATAAAACTGCAGCTTCTCTGAAATTTTGAGGTTATGTTATCTGTCATGGAGAGTTTCGTGTTAATCAGTCAAGCTCTACACTGTAAAAAAATAAAACAAAAACGCAATTTCAAAGCCTACTCTAACCAGGTTTTTTATTGAACGCTCGTTAGAAACTAAATCTCCGCGTAAATTTTACGTAGGAGCTGCTAACGTTTTATTCAAATTTTACCGTTGGACAAAATTCGAGAAGCAATAAAAGATATGAAAGATCAATTTTTGAATTATTTGTTCCATCAAACAACAAGTGGCATCTGCTATATTCCAGAGAACAGTGGTTTGAATATCAATCTTTCAATTTTAATGGTAACGACGAACTTTGGTTTTAGTTTTAAGCGGGTCGTTGGCCGTTTTATGTACCTAAAGAATAAGAGGGACGCCATTTCATCACTCGAAGATTGATTCACAAATGGCCTTAAGCAACACTATTTATCTTCGTGCTGTATAAAAGCATTGCACATGCGACTCTTCCATGATCAAATTAATTAAAACATGTAATTTCGTTAAAGTATGATTGTTGTTGTCGATTATAGTTGTCATGCGATATGGTGTGGCGATCGCACCGCACAAGGAAGGAAGATGTAAAGCAATGTTTGGCCTGCTGAAGGACTGCTGTTACGTCAGAGGCGCCCGAGAGGTGAGCGTTGAGCTTTTGGGCCGCGGCGCCCACGCACGATCAATACTACATCATCAATGCGCATCTTACAACGGCCATACTCCAAACGTTTACATCCCATTCACAACTGAGAACGGCCAACGATTGCTGTTACCACCATCACCACCGCAGACTGTTGGGCACGTCTGCATCCACGGAAACTGGGGCCGAACGACGATGCTAGCGCAGGCCGAAAAAGAAATGTTTCGTAAGCAGCAAAATGTAACGGAACGAAACCCGAGGGTTTTAGAAATGTTTGTACGAAGCATCTCTGACATCTTACACTGTAAACTGGAGAACAGATTCAGAGTTTGATAAACATTCCGACCCGGGTTGCACGGACGTCTGTCAAAAATTAATCATCCCTCAAGACACCGTTGCTAAGGTTACTCATGTTGTGTGTCCTAAAAGATCCACAATTAACGGTTGATTAATTTGCGTTCTTGTAAACATCCTTAGAGTATTTTGGCCTTCAACAACCGTTTTGTACACGTACACTGTAACCTTGCAGGTGAAGGACCGTTTGATGATGAGTCGGTAATGAATTTAACTACACTAATGACATAAAAAATACGTAAGATTTTTATAGTAGATATAGTCGCGGCCAGATAAGACGTTATTAATAAATTTTGATGTAGTCTATGTTTTATTGTTACTTTGACGCTTGACCTTTACATATAAGATTTGTCAACCACTACTTGTCAACGTGTTCGATGACAAGTGTCAAAAATGTAAAAACTAGAAAACCAGGATTACAATAGTTAAAGAGTATTTTATACTTTGTAACGGTGGAATGCCATTGACGTTCAAGATTTTCTGCCCGCGACTGTATATCCGAGATGTTTTAACATGATAACAACAAAACCACATGCGATACATTGCGATACATTTGATCCTAAATTCAAATATGTCTTCATAATAAAATTCGCATTTTTATCGATTTTATTGTAGACGCCGTTGTAAATTCGTAAATTGATAAAAATGCGAAAATAATTCTACACAAAATACACATAATATGATTGTAAGATCCTCATCACTGCCTGAGTAATTTTACACATCAAAAGAGAGTTTAAGAGTTTTTAATTTGGGATTTGAGGACAGAGGAGTTACAGGCCCTGAAGTAAGGCAGGCTTTAATTAATGTGAGATATTATGTGTACATCTTATAAGTAAACAGTGGAGGCCAATAATAATTCTTTTAAAATTTAAATTTGAAATGATTTTGTTCTTAGCACAATCAGTAATAAAAATTTGGAAAAGGTCTGACCTTGTAACTTGTGTTGAAAACATTACATCTCAATTCTTTAAGGGTTGTTGCATTATCAGAGTAAATGCTTGATGGTTTACCTCTGCGGGACATGAACCTTTTAAAGGCGCTTATTTTCCCCCTCTTATTCACAGAGGTCCCGCATTTTTATTGAATGAAAAAGGTGCACAAACATTCTGAAATTTATGACGCTTGTTACGATCGGAGTGCCTCGAGCGCCAGCTTTGGAAAAGGGAAGCAAAACACTTGGTCGGTATTACGGTCTTTATTAATAACACTAATTTACTATTTACACGGTGTCTCTCTTCCTATTTCTACTATTTAAACGGTCCCTATATATCTACTATTTATTCGGTGTCTCTCTTTCTGTTTAACCCCTATTATTTACACGGTGTTTCTCTCCGTCGATAAACTATCTACACGGCCTCTCTCCGGAGTGGAACTGAAGCGGCCGGCGGCGGAGGTGAGGTTGAGGTGGCGAGGTACGAGCGGGAGTACCGCTAAGCTGAAACTCTCTTGGATATCGCATTGGGACGTTACGCTTTTTATCAATATTACAATTGATTGATATTGTGCGTATGGCTAAATAAGGAGCTCACAATACACCAAACGTTACAGTTTTAGATTAGATTAGATTAGATTAGGTGTTGAGGGGTGTGAGGGAATTGGCTTTCTTCACCGACACTTAGATCACACCGCGGGCCCATTGTGTCACCCCCTCTTGCCCCTCATCCCTGTCTCTCATCCAGCCATCCGGCATAATCGAAAGGTACACCTCAAGTTGGCCCAGCTGGGCCATGCTTCCCTAGTATGGACTTACTGGTCGAGGAGAGAGGCGGACATTCCCGTAGAATATGTTTGAGTCTCATCCTTCTCTAAAGACCCCGGACACGTTAGGCCGTTTACCACCCCCATAACGTGGAGGTGTTTTTTAGTCTCGAATGTCCGGTCCCGATGCTCACCAAAAAGCGGAGTCGGTCCCTTGACAAATGCAAACAGAACTTAGCTCTTTTAAAGCAAGGATCTTTGATAAAAATCTTGCTTTGTCTGCAGCCTGTTGTCGTTTCCCATCTAGCACATCTAGCACACTAGTGTCTAGAATGGGTGTCAGTTTTGATCAGGTTTTAGAGGTAGCGGTTGGCCGGTCGGATGAGCGGTATGTACCATCCGGTGTTTCCGTCGCGCCCTGTCGAGCCACCTCGTCGGCCTTCTCATTACCCTCATTACCGTTATGTCCTCGAACCCACCTTAGCTCAACGACATTGTTTGGTGCTATTCTCAACAGTGCCAGATGGCAGTCATGTACCACTTGAGGGGTAGTCCTGCCACTGGCCAGAGCCCGCAGAGCTGCTCGACTGTTGCTGAAGAAGCACATCGTTTTTTCACCGACATTGCGCCCCGTGATTTCGGTGGCACTCCTAAGAATGGCCGCGATCTCAGTCTGAAAAATATTGGCACATTCCCCTAGGGTTGAATGTGAATTCCCGCTCTAGCGCCTGCTTTCGGTTTTGATCCATACGTGAAGATTGAAATGTCAATTCTCCTGTATCCGTATGCACTGCATAGGATTTGTCGAAAGCATATTGAGGACAGATACGGTTGGACCCCGCAGCCAAGAGAGGTACTCTGTGGAGTCCCTCGCTCAAGATGCGTGCGTGCCCGCGTTCTGATTTTCCAGCTTTTCAAAGGTTACCTTCCCGCAGCCTGCGAGCGGAGGCAAGTGCCATGCCCTCCACGAAGAGATCGATTGGAGGCAGACACAGGATAGCCTCCAGATATGAGGTCGGGGTGGTTCTCATTGCACCAGTCACAGCGATACATCGTTGTTTTTTGTCTGACTCTTTGCCACCAGACAATTGCTCTGTAGCTCAGCTTCGGTCTGATGACGGCCGTGTAGAGCCAGAGGGTAATCCTAGGTGTTAAACCCCAGGATCTTCCCACATTTCTCCTACATTGCCACAACGCGACGCTAGCTTTGTCTATTTTGCTCTCCAGCTGCTTTTTCCAAGACAGCTTATGATCCAACATAACGCCCAGGTACTTCACATTCTGCGAGAGTTTCAGCTTGACGCCGTTGAGGGAGGGCAGCCTTAGCTGTCACATCTTCCTTCGGTTCGTGAAGAGGACTAGCTCTGTCTTTTGTGAATTCACAGCCAGAGCCTCCTTCTTACACCATTTTTGTACCAGGCAGAGTGATGTCTGCATAAGGTCGCATAGTAACATTTTCGTACTTACCAGTAAGCAGTATGACCATCTGCTTATCCAATAGTGTAGAATCCCGACTGGTTGAGTGTGCATAGAAGGTCGTCCACAGCTATGTCCCATAGTTACAGTTTTAAATCTGTGTGTTTGTATTTCTGAACTTTCATCAAAGCGCCATTAGTATTTTTTTTAAGAAACAGGGGTGACACATTGGGGACACATTGGGGTCGTCCCCAATGTTACTCCCCATTGCGAATATTATTTGTGGTCAAAATTTCATAACGATCGGTTGACCTGTGTAGGAGCGCATAAAATACGAACAAGCAAACAAATATTTTCAAAAACAAAAACAAATGTCTGAATCACTTTTGGTGGTAGATAACTACTTTTAATCAGTTTTCCCTAAAACACCAAAAACAATTTTTATTATAATTACCGACGCACGTTTCGCCAACAATGTTGGCATCATCAGGGTGATGAGTTCACAAAATTGTTTTTGGTAACTACTTTTAATCAGTTTTTCCCTAAAACACCAAAAACAATTTTATTATAACTGCCAACGCACGTTTCGCCAACAATGTTGGCATCATCAGGGCGATGAGTAAACTCTTTTACGTTTATAATAAAATTTATAATAAAATTGTTTTTGGTGTTTTAGGGAAAAACTGATTAAAAGTAGTTATCTACCACCAAAAGTGATCCAGACAATTGTTTTGTTTTTGACTATTGTTTTTGGTGTTTTAGGGAAAACTGATTAAAAGTAGTTAAACAAATATTTAATTTTTATGTATTAGATTTTTACATTATGTTGCTTTGTAAAAACAAAATTGAAATGTAATTAGATGGAGAATTTTGACGTTTAAAGTCTACTGGATGTATGATTTATATTATTAATTTATAAAAATTCTTGTATACCTTATTGAGCTCTCTACACATGCATGAACGAAATGTTGAACATTTACTATATTGCATTTTGCACTGTGTACCTACAGACTGACTGTTTCAGTTGGTAATAGATTCAGATAAAAGTGTAGAACAGTTTTTGCCTTTAAGTTGGCAGAATGACATTAACTGTAAATCTAAGGTTATGTTTGTTATCCGTCATCGGCTGACAACCAAATCACAGATTAACCAATTTTGATGTAAATTATATTGTTACCAACTAAAATTTTTAATCTTGATAATTCATAAAAATTAACTTAAATTAAATCAAATCATAAGTGATTAAAGCAGGAACCATTCATTTTCTATCATTGCTAAATAAAATTAAGGCTTACCTACAAAATAAAGATGTTAACTAATTTCACCAAAAATCATAAAATTTATTTTTAGAGGTCTACTTCTTAAGCCCAATTAAGAATATAGTCACGCAACCAAAAATTTGCGATGTGTTTGTTGAATCTTAATCGTTCCTGATAATCAGATTTATAATTTAATTTTAGAATTAATCTAGTAGTGCTCACGACACTTGCATTTATAAATAGTAACAAAGTTCAATGGAAAAAGCCAATAAATTTTATCGCGTTTTGGGCCTACTGATCCTATTATTGTGTTATATTGGGTCTTCATAAATGATTCATACATCATGCTACCTTCTAAAAAACAAACTCTACATGCTAAATACATCCATCATGTTGTCTCTGGAAAACAAAATTTGCATCTAGGTACTGAGTGATCGAGATTAAAAATTTGAGTTGGTAACAATGCATTTCACATCAAAATTGGCAAGTCTGTAATTGTGGCTGATATAGCTACATTTAAATTTGCATGAATCAAACATACAAAAATGTCATTCTACCAACTTAAAGGCAAAAATAAATCTATGCTTCTATCTGAATCTATTACCAACTAAAATATGAATTGTTCAAGGCCTACTGGAGGTACCATTTATAAATATGTACTCTGTAGTGTCCTGTAGTAAGCAATAGAGATTTTGAACATTAAAATAAACACACAAAATTCGCAGTTTAGACATTTTTGTAAATTTACAGTAGTTATTTTTTAAATTGTAAAATTGTTGTAGCGAACTTATGAGATAAATTATAATTTATTCGGCGAAATTGTTTCATTATTCTATATAGCTGTGTGCAACAGTGACGATAATTACAAATCATTACAAATACAAATCTCTATCGGTAGAGACATAGAACAATTAAATAAACAAAAACTCGTCATGCAGACACTTCTGTAAATTTCGACGAAACACGTCACCAGATGTATGTTTGGATAGATGAGTATGCAGTACAGGTTTCACCAGAACTTAATAAATCCATTTATTTAAAATTAAATTGTCTAATTATTCTGTGTACCTGTGTTCAACAGTGGCGATAATTACGACAACCACAAATCGGTATACGTACAGGCAACCAGCAAGTTTTTGAGTCATTAAATTCTCAATGGGATGAGAATAACACTGTGTGTGTGTGTTACAGCAAAGAAATGGCAAAGTGGAGATTTTACAAAATGACTGCAACATCCGGATATGGAAGATTTTTATTTTCTCCTTCGTTTACTTTATTAAATCTCTTGGCCTTTCTTCAGATCATTAGTTTCAAGTTTCCGGAATTACTTGGCAACTATCAAGCTTTTTGAAAAATAATTTCACTACAATGCTTTGTCTTTTAAAGAGGACGATTTTTTGCGCAACCTGTTGAATCCTACTAGAGAAATCAATTTCATTGACGGGTTACGATGTTTAAAATATAAAATAACAGATTTATGAGTTGTCGCTGCGGGGATGGGTTCAATACAGTATGTGCCAAATGTGGAGCACTTACCAATATGTAAAATGTAAATATTGTTCAAGAGTTTCTTTTATGGATATTAATAAACAATAAAAAATGAATGTTAGCATGGCACCTGGGAGAACTACCACCACAGAATTTAACTATCTGTTTTTCATACAAATGAATGCTGTGAATGCAGATCCGGTACTAGTAAAAATGTACCCATTTTCATTGAATAGAGGTGTTACATGTATTAATTAATGGCACATACCCAGAAGATGCTCGGTTTCAAAACGTCATCAACTTGTTGAATCCTAAACAAAAAATTCTCCAACTATGCATTTTGTTTATTAATGGAAACGAACTTTTCTCTGAAGGAGCTTGACCGACACGAAAAACCCACCCCCATAAATCACAAGCCAATTTCGCTGACAATCAAATGTTGACGATAATTTTCGTTATACATTGATTGTTGATAGCGAAAAATAGAATTCGCTTTGGGGTTAATAGCGTCGTAACAGTTGCCTAGTTTTTTTTTTATATAATTCCTCCAAAAATAACCACAGCTTTATTACATAAATAACGGGTCGATTAAATCCCAATTAGAACAAGCAAGGGCTATTTTAAGAACTTGAGACTATTTGAAGTTCTCTTATTGATTTATGGATGGTCTCGTGCATGTAATTGCTTGCCTTCCACTTTTATTATTAACCTTCTATATTGATAGCACGATTCTTGCGACATCTAATTTTTTCCATTGTATTACGTAAAACTTGGAGGTTTTAATGTCGTTACGCCGAACGTACCGCAATTCAACGCAATCTCCCATTAAAACAATTTTTTCCGTGACGGAACTCTGTTTCAAATTAAATCAGTCATATCCCTTCCATAAATTCGTTTAATCCAACCCTGGCTTTACAAGGTTGGCGTGCCATTACAAGCAACAGTCCCGGCTATTTATAACTTGCGTACGCGCTTTGTTGGAAATCGTTCATTTAGTTTCTTCAACTGGACTCAATTAGACGAGAATAGAGGGCTTAAATAGTACTTAGCACTCTCGCGAAATATTTGTTCATTTAACATAAAGATTAGAAATACTTAGTTAACAAGAGAACACAATGTCATGGAAATTAATAATTTACTTATCGAGAATTTCTCAATTTAATTTCTATTCGACAGGTCTTTTATTTTACAAAATCTATATAAACATCTAAATATATGTACTAGTAGATTTTGGTTTCATCTAATTGCAGGTAGGGAGCGTTTTTCTTTAAAAGATCGTTAATATAAGACCAGCTTAAGAGGGTAAAAAAAAGAGGAACTGGTTGTTTTAGAACAAAGAAAAGAAAAGATAAGTGTTTTTAGGAAAAGACGGTAATTTAGTTTGTAAAGGTTGTAGGAATGGATTTAAGGTAAGCGTTCACCTGTCGGCATCGGACGGATCGCATAAAACGCATTTTTTAAGTGAAAACTTTTTTAGGCTCCCCTTGCGTTCTTTCTGAACTGAACCGTCACTGTGACACTGGATCCACACACAGATTTTTTTAATACTATACGCGTACGTTATTGTATATTATTATCAGTGTAATATTTATTAAAGTGAATACAGTTTGTGGTGTGTGAAAAATTTATCATTAATTAATATATAATTATATATTTTGTAACTAATATTACTTTATGAGTATAGAAATATAAATAATAATTCTATTTTAAAATAATGATATCATCTTGGTCCTGATTCACCAAACTAAAGTCTATTATGTATATATAATCAATGTAATTATTATTATTATTATAAATTTTTTTTAATTAGAAAATCAAACAAGTTTTCACTTCTATCATGTGATCATTATGGCAAAGACACATATCTAAATATGGTATCTTATGTGCGGCCCAGATGAGTGCAAAAATATTCGTTCGATCCGCCCGTTGCGGACAGGTGGACGCTTACCTTAATTCACTAATCCTCGCGGTATCTGCCAGTTATTGATTTTGCTTCAACAGGAGGTGTTTTTATTCCCTCTCTGCATTCTTTGACCAATTTTTCTTTATAGCACTGCAAAAGTCTGGCCTCAAGGGGAATCAAAATAAGAAAATAAAACGTTATCATCCCCGATGCGTCGTCACCCAACTAGGGTCATTTACATCTCGCCGAGCATATACGTTTTGCGGTTGATTGCCACCACGAGCATATAGTCATCAATTAAGAGTCACTCATTTAAAGGCTATCCCCACCACAAGTGGACCTCTGTAATACCGTCATAATCACTCTATGTCTAGGATTTGAAGCACAGAACTAGGTGTAAAATTAACACTCATTTTCAGTAACCAATCTCAGTCATCAGTAAAGAGTTCAAATGCAGAGGGATCGAAAACAAAATTAGTCAAAGTTAGCAATAGTTGTCCTCGAATTGGGATGCCACACAGAAGTAGTTTTTCCCAGTCTTGTCTACAGAATCTGGGTTCGGGTTGTGATACGGACTCCTTAAACGAATTCCTTCCTTTGTGGTCGACAGGGTGATCGTACCAAGTCCCATGGGCTTGGAAAGAGAAAGTCGTGATGTTACCAACCGTAATAGTGATAACTACGATTCCAGAGTCATACACCAAATTATAAAAGTGATTTTTTTTCAAAATCAGCTTGGGGTAAAACGTCCAAGAACCATCCAACAAACGCTGCGCCTGAACGACTCGCTGTACTCGACTAAGAAACTCCACTTCTTTTTGTGGAGTGCCATGATAGATTTGGTATACTCAGCTCCAATTCATACAATAGAGACATTACGGGAACGGGTGGAAAATGCTGCAGCAACTATTCGAAATAATCCAAGAGCTTTGGGGAGAGTCATATGATCGACGCCTTGCATAGAAAGAAATGGGGGATAATTTTGAACATTTGTTGTAAATGTTTATGGACGTAAATGTTTGCCGTGTTCAACTTGCAGATGAAATGGGGGATTCTCTTATCGTGAAAATGAAATGTGTAATTTTTATTTTGGTATAAAGTTTTATTACATAAGTCTCTTCAGTTCATTTTCAATATCCCACAAATAAACGGAAACAAAGTGAAAGTAAATGCATTTTTTGTATGCTTTTTTTATCAGTGCGGATTTATAGAAAAACAATCCAGTAGCGGGTAACGAAATTCATACCAAATCTTTACACAATTTTAACTCGAAAACTGGAGGGTTTAGAGAAAAAAGGTATTGAGAAATTTTGTTGCTATTCACTCGATCTATATGCTGTTAAAATTAATGTACTTATTTCTGGGACACCTGTATATCGGTTAATTGAACTCTTCATATTATAATGTGATGTTCCACTATTTCGGTCTTAGTATACAGGGTCATTATAAATTTTTGCTCTTCTGATTAGTATAAAAATGGTTATGTTATAAAGTTGACCTAAAAAAGTAAAGTACCTATCAAGTCAGAAGGCGAAGGTTTGACAAATCTGCCAAATTTAGTCAGTGTCGTAACACGAAGGACAAAAAGAAAGAAAACGCAAAAAAACGAAACAGAATTTAATTATATAACATAAAAAACTTTAAAAAGGCATTTATTTTTTTATGTAAATTTCATTATTTAGTAGTTTCCTATTTCGATAACTTCATGGTTTTTTGTTTTGCTACATACATACAATTAAAAATGCTGGTATGTATTTACACATTTTTATGAATGGAGTAGTATACAAAATTTCTATTTTGTTTTCTACTCCTATTTTTTTGTTTGGCTCAAATCATAACTGTTTTCATGAAATAAATGAAAAACTGTTTCGCGGGCGAATTAGTTTCCGAGTATGGAAGGAGTAAACGAGAAGGAAAGAATTACTTGTAAAATGAGTGAGAGTGAGAAATGGAAAGGCGTAGGTCCTTAGTTAATTCATATGCCGGCCACTAATCACGTATTTTAAACTAGTACAGTTCTCTGATAAAAAATTAAACAAATTTCAATTAAACATTTTTTGCATTAATTTTCAGTAAGTATAATTTCACCATAATAGCGTTAAACCATACACTTTTCAATGAAGTTAATGATTATTGTATTTTCCAATTTTTTTTTTTTTTAGTATATTACCTCATTATTTGAGTCCGCAAACTTTATTTGGTAAGTTTGAACCAACTAGAGATCCATTATTTTATCTGCCAATTATGGCGGTGATTGTGTGTTTTTAAATAACCAAGTAATGACCCAATAATAAAATAGTCGTAGATAAATATTTTTAATAATTCCTTGAAATAAAATCATTTCTTATAAATTATTGAGTATCAAAGGAAAAAAGGAAAAGTATTATTAAACAGTAGTAATATTTATACATAATATTTTCATACATTTTTTAATATATGAAAAAGGGCAACTGAAACCAGCTTTCCGGAATCCAATTAATGCAGCAATGGAGCCACAATCACAACGGAACATGATTCCAACTCAATTTCAAAGCCTAACTCGGATAAACTTTTAATTGAAATAAGCTGTAAACAAATCGCTGTCGCTATTATCAGCAGAGGCGTTCATTTAATTAAACTAATCAAATTCCACTTGAAAAGGTCAGCATATTTACTTGTAAAAACAAAATCATGATATAATTTTTGTTTGCATTTCAGTACATATGCGACCAACACAAGGCATTTTATAAAAATTTTAACGACACTAAATAGTAGAACTCCTGCTTCGAAAATTATAACACGTTCCTCTTCGATTTATTTACATTTCAGTTTGTTTTCTTTTCGTTGAGTTTACGACTGACGCATCTAATATAGATATATATGTTTTCCATCTAAGGGAAGAAACGAAATGGAGTGGAAAGAACTTAATTTTATCAATGGTAACCACTACCCAACAATTTATGAGAATTGGTCTGGACAAACTTTCAAGAGTCAACTCGCTTATCACCAGCGTACCTACTTCTTTAATCCGAAAGAGGAGTTTCTTAAGTTCAATGCATCGAAGTCTGTGCAACTGTTCAAATCCTGGACTCTAATTTCAGCAAAGTAATTCAACTTCTTTCTCCTCCTTTTGTTTTAAATTCTCTGTTATGCATAATGGCGGCTATCACAATATATTACCGGGACATCAAAAATTATCTTGGTCAAAGGTGGTCATGGATTGGAAAACGTACGTCCAATTTATTTCATGTGGCATAAAATAATGACATTTTGAAATTTAAAAATTAAAATCGAAATTCAACGTGTCATTTACAACTTCTTCGGTACGAACGATTGGCCTACCAGCACCTTTTTTATGAGTCACAGAGCCAGTTTCGGGAAACACACCAACACAATTTGTAAGGCATGCATAAAAGTCCTTCGGCATTACTGCAAAGTGTGGAAGTGCTCTCGAAAATTGTCCAAGCATAAACGCTGACTGTATTCCCAAATTCCATTAACTTGCACACCAGTTCAAAAATAGGCTTCAATCATATAAATTTTGTGCTCTGTACTGAAAACCACAATTAAAAAATTGTTTGACAGATTTTTTACATTTAAAAAATGAAAAAATTGCACAAAATGCACGATTTAGCTTCGACAAGTATTTGAAAATCCATGACCACCTTTGACCAAGATAATTTTTGATATCTCGGTATAATTAAATAAATAAGTATATAAATAATATTAAATACATTGTTACTCAATAATTTGTTGCCCATGAAGTTAAAACGTCATTACGAATACAGTTATGATCTGGAGAAGTGCGAAGAACATATAACCTCATTTTCCGAACGTATATTTTGAAAATTTAACGAAAACCTTTAAACCTTGGTTGTTATGGACAGGATATCCAATGCTAAGAAATACACTTAACATTAAGCAATATATTGACCTACCAAATTAAGCGCATGCCTGAAACACGCATCAAATTGCTATAAAGCAAAAAGGCATCAACCTTTACTTCTAAAAAGAAAGATTTTTCCTACAACAACTACTGAAAGAACTACTTTCTGTATATTAAAGCTCTCCTGAAAGTTTTCTACCCGTGGCTTTTGACGTGTTTTGATTGGTTCTTGCCCGTGACTTTGTGATTTTTGTCGCACCACCAGGTTTATGATGCAAAAGTAGTTTCCTGAGATTAAATTATATGGTTAAAAAAATAGAAATTTAAATTGAAAACAAATACGCTATTAGCATAATAGTCAGATAAGCAATGAGACTACCTAATGTTTACCAACCTTTGCGCATCACGTTGTCTAGCAACCGTTCTGTTACAACAATAATTCAGTTTTATATTTTCTATTCATTGTCATAACAGATAATTTCATCTTCTTGAAATTGATTTAGAAAGAGATTCAGATGCTAGTAATACTCATTGTCAGTGCACCCCGTCGAACATAGTAGAAATTCAACTAAAACAAGCAATTTGTTACAGTCTCGTTTGAAATATGAATTTGCATATCAGAAATTCATCGACTGGCGTAGTAGAAACAAAACGGATTCCTTCTCCGAAAATGTGCTATTGGCCTATTTTGGACAACTATCGATAGAAAATAAACCATCAACCATTTGGTCAGTGTGGTCCATGCTAAAATATACACTCAACATCAAGCATGATTAAAAGCATTTTTTAAAGCGACAAGCATCTGGTTGCAAGAGCAAGAAATCAAAATCCTTCAACTTATCTGAATTCAATAAATTTCTCATCACTGCCCCGGATCAAAAAATTGTATTTGCAAAGATAATTTATAAACATATTTTATTTTGATTTATTTTTTACAATGGCCCGTTTTTATTCAGGTGGAACTAATTGTTGGGGTGAACCGGGCATGTCGTAGGCAGGAGTATAAACATATAAATATATTAAAGATATGGCACCGCATTCTTGATTAATATTCCGACCACAAAAACAAAAGTTGAATTTGTCTTTACCATAAGTGGAACTTTACATATCATTTGCCAAAAATATATAAATATGCGTCCCAAGGCCTCAAGGACTCAAATTTTACCTCATTTTTTTAAGTACCAAAATGGTAACTGTACCAAGCAAGCTATTGGTATAGATAAGATTGGAAATCTGCCTAAGCTAAGCACAATATTTAAAACTACCCAACCCGAAATTCTGCAACTATCCTAGTGGACGCGGGGACTGATCTACTCAGTTTAAAACGACATGGCGGATGGACGTCGGATAAAGTTGCAGAAAGCTATATTGAAAATTCGCTTAATAATATAAACATTACGGCTAATACAATTTTGAGGTCTATCAAAAACATACCTGTTCTAGCCTCAACAAATGCAACTTTAACGCAAATTCCGTGAAAACGACCGATACATCCTCGGTTGTAATTATTTCTAACTGCCAAAATGTGACTATTCAGTTTTTGTTTCTGGACATTTTTGATATTTGTAAAAAGTGACATTTGACCTTCAAGTGCTGACAGTTCTTAATTTTTAAAGCATCAGAATGGGAAGTGTACTCGTTAAGTATTTGGGACTAATAAATTAGGTGACCAACAGAAAACAATAGGTACATTTTTACAACTTCCACATACTTAAACATATACGGGACACCGCTTCAGATCCTCTACAACTATCCTAGTTGGGAGGAGGTGATTTGATGCCATTAAAATGACATGGCGAATGGAAAAATTAGACCCTGACAGAAGGATATATTGACAATTCAATGGCAGCAAAACAATACACACTTTTTTCGTCGAAGAAGAAATGTAGTACACAACCTACTCGTTATGTAATATATTATTATTCACAGTTTTAAATTTATGTTTCATGACTTTTTACTATATGTACCATTCCGGACATGGAATCTTGGCCACTACTGACGTTTAACTGACAAGAATGTGTGAAATGGTCTTTATTATTGATAACCTTACATTTGACTCGATCTGTCATTACGGTCATTAATAGCTGTCATTTCTTGATCTTGTTAACGACAAGACGAGATGCGTGATGGTGCATGGATTTTAATATGATAATGAGTCAAACATAGCATTAACACGTAATAACCTAGACGTAATGTTTTAATAAATTTGTGAAAATTAATTTCGAATAAATTAACATCACTAAAACATTTTCTAAAATTCAAAGGACAACACTAATAGTTTGTCATGGCCCCATACTATAACCCTTGCGGTAATGTATTCCATGCAGTTCAGAGCTCATCCCTGTTATGAAAGACTAACCGTTGTCGTTTTCAATTTGACAAGTAAAACTTCAAATTGATTTTAAAAATAAATCATTCATTGATGGCAATAAAGATTGGTTTACATTTTTTTTTTGAGAAATGTCAAAAAAATTTTGGCCAAGATTCCATGTCTGGAACTGTACATAGCAAATAATCATTTTAAATAACGGCCAACTACATTTTAATTTTTCAGTTATTTGTGGTATATAATATGTATAAATTTGTGTATAAGTATATAATACATTACAGTTGTCCAGAGTATTTTAGAATTTTTATTTGGTTGGCGGCAAATTAATTGAATTGAATTATTTGAGATTAGGTATATATAATATTCATGATAATATAATCACAACAATTAGAAACGGAAAAAAAACGGTAGTCCACGTGACGAAATACGACATTCTAATTGGTTGAACCTTAAATATGTATATGAGAATAGCAAGCGCAAAAATAGAAAAGGTTCTGGTGACGTCAGAACACCTGATTCTGACGTAAAATAATTTCAAATAAAAGTGAAGTTGAACGGCGTGAAGTTGGCGATATGTTTCATATCGACGAAACTTGTGTGAGATCATTTCTTTTCTCTTAGAAATAAACACACTAGTATGTCCCCGCCTCTATGGTGTCCACGAAAAGATCACTGCCAAGTTTACCCTTTTTTTTAGAACTGTCAAACGTCAACATCTGATGTTGTGACATTACAATTTTTTTGTCAATTCAGCATGGGACTCTGCAAGGAAGTCCACAGTGACGTCCTTTTCCATTACAGGACGGACATTTTTTTTTTAAATTAATTTATCGTTCGACACTGTCAGAATTTTCAATGTTTGCTTTTGTAAACACTCTCTGTCATGAAATAATGAAAATGTCAGATAAACGTCACACTATTTTTATGGATTTTACGCAATTTAAAGGCTTGCCGCAGTTGTGTCGAACGATAAAACGTTGTATGTATTACACTCGTTCCTGTGTAAATTGAGCGCTAAACGTCACTTGGGGCTCAAAAATGCACTGGTTTTACTCGTGCTTTAAAAACCCCTCGTGACGTAAAGCGTCCAATTTACACAGGAACTCGTATAATAAACTACTATTTTTTATTTTTGAGGGCTCAGTTGATGTCACCGGCATTTTAACCGAAGCTCTATTCACTTCACTTCAATAGAACACTAACAATGATGGAAATGTTAAATTGTGACCTACTTGAATTTCAGCCAATTTTTAAAGAAATTTTTGTTGGGTTTGTCAGAGTAACAAAAGCGATTGAGACGTTTCATTTTTCGTTAGTATTGCATATTTAAACAGATCCCGCACGTAAGGCAGTTTCACGTAAAAAAATTGTTCAAATATTAACGTAGCTACAACCGGCCAATATTACAAAGGAGTCAGTTAATTTTTTCACCCAAAGGTAACTTT
This sequence comes from Diaperis boleti, assembly GCA_963583935.1. Lineage (NCBI taxonomy): Eukaryota > Metazoa > Arthropoda > Insecta > Coleoptera > Tenebrionidae > Diaperis > Diaperis boleti. The sequence continues at coordinate 30,986,150 of OY757242.1, read as the reverse complement.
TGTTTGGGGGCAAACCCCAGACTTGCAATTTTTACCAGACATATCTAGACATATTTATTTTATTTTAAACAGCCATTTTGCTCCTAAACTCTACATATCTTCAAAATAAAATAAATTGTTTGTTGCAAATTTGGACGTCGTGCCTAGATCATTGACATGCTTTGATTAATGTTACTCTGAATCACTCGGTATTATCTGACGCTTGAAAATTGTCATTGCTAAATGTTAATGATTTTGAAAACTTAATGAGGAAATGAGAGCTTTGTATAACATGTAATATGCCGATACAGGAGTCATTTTGGATCTAAATGAGTATACCATTCATTCTAATTTTGAACAACATGATGAATCAATTTCATAGCCGCATACATGTTATCCATAAAGCATAATTTATTTCATTAAGAGGGTATTTTTAGCAAAGTAGTTGTTGAAAACAAGAAAAATAGTATCTAGGTATATCAGGTAAAAATCTCAAGTCATTTGCCCCAATCATAGGGTGGAAAATTTAACATGATCCTGTATATTTTTCGTCGCCAGAAGTTTAATTCTCGCTCGGTGGTCGATTCACCCTTTGCTATTTCGTAAGATGAGTTTGCTACTGCCTGTTGAATCTGGTCGAAAATAGCCTGACATTGATAATAATCCCATCATTAGCGACCGCACGAGGGACGTGAAAAGGACGTAAATCAATAAAAGATATTCAATAAGAAAATTAATTATTGAGTGTAACATAAATCGTTACAATAAGTCTGAGTGAATGACAATTGATCAGATATTCTATCTACCTGAAACAATGACAAAATATGAAGAATTATACGTTACCTAAGCATCTATTTTCGTCATGTCAATTCAAGGCAACCTGAGCTTGTAACGATGTACGTAGATATAAAACAATAATAATAGTAGATTATATCATGAGATCATTTCAATTATAAATTAGAGTAGGCTGTGAAATTTAAATTAGGTTGGCCCTAGGAGAAAAGGAGGAAATTGTACATCTCAACCAGTAGGCAAAAATACTTTCGGAAAAACACCCAGCGTAGTTGCAACCTACTTAGGTGTGACATTATGACTATTAAAACGGACGGCGGCTGGAAATCTACCGCTGCAGCCAAAGGGTATATACAAGATTCCGTTAAAAAAAAAGGAATATTGCAAAACAAGTCCTAGAAGGTGTAAGTTTGAGCATGTGTGTCAATCAAAAAACTAAATCTAACATCCGACGAAAAAGTTTTGTGTGATGTTCCTGTGATAATCGTTTACTGTTAACGTAAATAAATAAGTTCTTTATGTTCTATTTAAATGTACCTACCAGTACTGTATTGATAGTATCAGAACGTAATATAAAATCCCTACGTAGAAAATGATCCACTTCTGTCACGATTTTGAGAGCAGAGAAACTGATTTCTACTCACCATTGTGTAAAAGTAGCAATTATATAACTAAAGTCTACAAATGGGCATGAAGTAAAAAATTAAGCATTAAAGATAGAAGGCATATTATGCGGAAGACAATAAATTTTTCTCCATTATATGTAGTTTCATAGCTGTAGTTCGTCCTCACTGAAATAATGTTACAAACCACTTGATTAGATTTTCAAATTTTGTTTCGAATTGAGGCTCCATGCATTACCCCAGCTGGGATTTTATAAAAAATAACTTTTTCTCTCGTTCCTTTGTGATAGCACTGTGACTAAATTTCAACATCAAAGCGGTACCAATTTCAAAGCTCGTAATTTAAAAGCTTTATAGAAATCCGTTAATTGGAAAATTTTACATGTAAAATTCATTTCTAAATGTGACAACATTACATGATGTCACTCAGCGATAAATTTTAATCTGAATTTATTGTAATATACATAATGCAGAAATAAGATATAACTATTGTAGGGATTTTGGGGTGGATTTTGGATTTCATTACGATATTAGTGCTTAATTTTTTTATTTAGTTCAGAAGGATATAAAATATGACTACAATGTTTTCATGTTCTGTGTGTAAATTTATCTTCTCTCCAAATCAAATAAACCGGTGACCTGTCGTAATTCTTTTTCACTTTGTGTGCGAAGTGAACCGTGTCGTTGTAGGGTTCACATTAATAAAGCGTAAAAGGCGAAGAATTTGAAATTGAAACTTTATACTTTTTTATGTACAAGTGAAGTTACAAAATGACAAGCATAAACTTTTATAATATAAAATATAGTAGACGAACGTACAAATTTTGTTGATTTCTCTTTGGCATTAAATTCAATGGTGTAGTTCATAGTAGGAGGGAATGTACCACAACAATGATTATTAATTGCAATAATACATGATCTAAATACAAATAAAATGTAGGAACGACATCCCAAACACTTAAACAATATTTTACGGTCGACTCGAACTACTCAGCGTTGTAATCATTAGAATAACAAAAGATTTACGTAACCAGGTTATAAGATGAGGACCAATAAGATCAACATCGTCTATTATGCTGATGATCCGCCATCAATAGCTGACAAAGAAGAGAATTGCGAATTTTCACACTTAACAAAACCACTACCAGCAAATACAACATGAATATGAAGCGTAGAAATTGCTAACAATCAATAGAATGCAAGTTTTTAACAACATTTTAACGATAACATTATCGAACAAGTAAATGAGTTTGAATACCTGGGGGTAAAGGTAAAGGTCACATTTTAGACTTTTCAGCCACAAGGAGGAAATTAGGATCGGTTAAGGCAAAATGACAAAATGACAAAGGATGTTAGATCTCCCACCATTCGGCTAATCGTAAAGAAAAACCTCCGAAAATAGTTATTACATTCGTGTGCGGTAACTTTTACAGGGCGAAATCAATTTGAAGCACGACGCGCCAGCGGAGTGCTTTAATGATTGAGCGCTGTAAAATGGTTAACGCGCAAGATTTGTATTAGACTTTTTGGCCGACGACAAGTTTTAATTCAACGAAATTTGAAACAAATTGCAACGTCATGTTTACAGTACAAGCATCGAGAAGGCCATGAATCCGAATTCATTCGTTTGAAACGTCAAAACATTGAAATTGTCTGTGTATTTTCATATGTTTTTCAAACATTCAACAAATAAAAACTTGTGTAAATGGCGTTTCAATAAGTATGCTTTCGTTGCACAAGCAGTTTTTTTTTTATAAACGTATTTTAAGAACGAAAATTCGTGTGAATTTTTACAACATTGTGACGCGTAAAAACCATCACCTCCTTGAAAAATCTAAGTTACAGTTTATGTTGATTTTCATGAGGCCATAATTTTATTACTAAATAAACTGTATTTTGACTTTGCAGAATGTCCCCCTGCAGCCGACGGCATGGAACGGTTCGCATGTCCCACCCCCGACCGACAAGGCCGCTACCACTGCATCGACGACCACGTCCTTTGCGACGGTTTTATAGACTGTCCCTCAGGGGAAGACGAAGATCGACAGGCGTGTATGTTTTATAAAACGGTAGGTAGCCAATAATTCATCCAAAAGGAATTATTTACAGTCAAGGGAGAATATTTCTTAACACGATCTACAATTTATTTTCAAATCAATTTAGAAAAAAGAATTGTAACCGCAAATTATACACACAAAGATAAATAAAACACAAATTACAATCTAAACATTCCATGCTACTGGATTTAGGAGACAATGACAAAAACTATCGAAAGAATTAAAGTGGTTTAAGACATTAAAAGAACATCACTTTCCCGCACTGGGGAGCTTTTTTATTTTGGTGAATTTAACGAATACAACAAGTGACAGTAAGGCTCAATTCACAATATGGCTTGTCACAGTCAACGAACTTTTTAATGCGCAAAATTAATTTATATTAAATTAGCCGTATCCACCACTTTGTTCGTGTGGACTCTTAGATATTACTGTAATTTAAATTAAATAATGAGACTTTATTTGCCTTACGGGCTTTCCGTTTTCTGTGCTTCATACATAACCCATAACATAAATTACATTTTGTCTAATTTCAAAACAACTCATCTTTATTTCATTTCCTTTGCCCTATACTCTTCTGCCTTCTCCTTCCTCTTCCATATCTCTTACATCCATTTTATTTTCCTTCCATCTACATTTAGTATTTCCCCTCTTTCTTTCATCTCACCTTACTACACCTTCTTCGTTCCTCTTCCAAACATTTCTTTTTTTCACTTCCACACCTGCCATCGCACTTTCCCACTCTCCCTCTCCAAGTACTTCGGTATCTCCTTTCTTTCCGTGTCTTTGTTCCTGCTTGATTTCTGTTCGTCTCTATTTCTGTTGTCCCTTTTTCTTGTTCCTCCTCCACCAGGATCATGACGTATTACTCCTATTAGTTCATCGTTATCTCCTTACTCACTGTTTCTTTTTTCTTTCTCTCTCTAATGATGTAATTTTACATCTTCTTCTCTGTTCTAATAGTTTTTATTTCTTTCTGTTCTCTCTCTTTCTTCTACATCTACATGTCTCTCTATGTCTTCTCTTCGCTTTTGGAAAGCCCCCTCTGTCCCTTAACTCCTTTGTTGTCTCCTTTTTCCGTTGTTCACATTCCATGTCCCATCATATTTTTTTCTTTCTTGCTCTTCTACCTCCTATTGCTATTTTTTTTGTCTCTACTTCTTCAAATTTTCTTTCAATTCTTTCTTCATCTTCCCTACCTCTTGTTCTTTTAATCTTGCATTTTCTAGTCGTCTCTTGTATTCTTACACTCCTTGTTCATCTCATATTTTGATCACCTTCTTCTGCATTTCCTCTATTCTTTCTTCTCATTTTTTCTCTTGTCTCCCTCTTCTGATACTTATCTCTATAGGCAGATGGTCTTTTCTACTTCTTCCCGTACTTCTTCGATTACCATTCTGTTGTCTATCACAGTTTCTCCCCTTCCTCGTCACCTTGTTTATTTCCATTTAACATCTCCCACCCTTTGTTCTCTGTCCATTCCATCAGCTTCTTCTTCTCCGCATGTTCTGCTTTGTCTTTGGATTTTTTTTCCATGTATCCTTTTTTTCCCGTTATTATTTCCCTTGCCGCTCTTCCTTTCCTCTTTCCTCTTCTCGCCCCTTAAAATTCCCACTTGAATTCTTTTGGTAGCACTATCTCCAATTGCCTTCTTTTTTTCTTAGTACCGCTGCATTCCAAGATAGTGCCGTCACTCTTGTTATTTCCGACGCCTTTTAATTTTCTTCCCCCCATACTGGTGTTTGTCTTCTTTCTTCTTTCCTCGTACTCCACTTTCCTCTCCAGCTATTTCTCTGGCTCAAGCTGTTTCTTCCTTTAGTTCCAAATTATCCATGATTCTCTCCATTTTACTGTCAATTCTCTTACTGTGATTTTGTTTATTTTAAATATACTAAGTGACATAGAAAAAAGAACACCCAGTAATAATGAATATTTTGCGCCAATTTTTGGTATACATGTGCATTAGGGTTAGCTAAGTAATCGATCAATATTTGAGAAAACTCAAACAGTTAGATCAAGAGAAAACTGAATAATGTGTTGTGCCTCCACCATGTCTTATGCACTCATCAACACGTTTGGGAATACTCTTAATGAGATGACCAATTTTCTCATCCCAGGCTACCTGTTACTCATGCCAAAGTGCCGCTAAAGATTGTGGAGGATGGGGTAAGCGGACTAATATTCTTCCCATAATATTCCATACTTGTGTAATGGGTGAAAGCTCGGGAGATCTTGGTGGCCAAGACAACAAATCGACTTGATTGTCTTCAAAATGATTCAACGTAACTCTGGCTACATGTGGTCGACTATTAGCTTGTTGGAAAAGGCGGTTGGGGAGCGTCCGAATATAGGGTAGAACATGTGGTTCTACCACCCCCTGGATGTAACGCACGGCGGTCATATTGCCTCTGATGAAGATCAAAGGTGACCTACTTCCATAGGCAATAGCTCTCCATGCCACAATTCGAACGGTGTTTTGCACATGCCGTTCCACAGAAAATTGAGGATCTCGTCTTTCACCGCTTAACCTCTTCACCCTTACACGGCCATCATGCATACCCAAACAGAATCTAGATTCATCACTAAAAACAACCGTATTCCATTCTAGATCCCAATTTAGCCGTTCTCTGCACCACGCCAGACGATCACATCGATGTTCGGGAGTGAGAGGTAACAGAAATTGAGTAAGGTATGAAAAAAGTACAAAACTTCTGATCCGATGATAAACAGTTCGCATTTCAATAGGCCTTCTACGTTCTTCAAACCACTGGTCCGCAATAGCCCTTGTGGAAGTGAAACAGTCCCGTAGAGCCAAAAGTCTAAGGCGGCGATAATCACGTTGTGTAGTTCTTCTGACACGTCCTGTACCTCTCGCTCTTCGTATACGGCCTTCCTGGTTCCATGCCTGACAACAAACTGCCACCATGTGTAAACTCTTTTGCGTCCTAGTGGCTATTTCTCTAAAGTACAACAGAGCCACTCGCAAGCTCACTATTCCCCCTCTATCTAACTCGCAAAGATGGCAAAAATTTTGGCTAGAAATAAAGAAGCTCCTCAAAATGTAATGCACAACGCCTAAATGAGAAATGTAGCTAGAAAAGACCATTAGCGTCTATTGCATTTCTTTTGGAAAGATACGATACCACAAAAACCAGTGGATCAATATGGTTGAAAAATTGATCGTTTGTCATCTTAACTTAAACAAACATACTTCTAGAAAATTGCCGCAAAATATTCATTACTACTAGGTGTTCTTTTTTCTATGTAACTTAGTATATTTTCTCTTCTTCCTTTTCTTGTCTTTCTGTTCCACCCTCCCCTTTTCGTTTCCTTTTTTTCTTTTCTTTCAGGAATGCTAAATTTCCTTTTCTCAACGACCGGCTATTTTTTTCGTTAAGATTAATTTGTGTACCAACTCTTGCATCGATCCAGGTATTCTTTTATAGTCCCGACTAAGGTCGACGTTCACCCATCTTCACCGAATGAAAAGTATTTTTTTCAAACACAAAAAAGAAAGACATCGCAAAAAATAATTTAATTTGTGCAGTAAAATGTTACAAAACTAAAAATCAGCTCTGCATTTTGGGGTGGCAAATTATTTAAAATATTTTTTCGAATAGTCACATAGCTGCGAAATTCTTCTTCTTTTCGCCAGTCTTTTTCATTCTAGAACATAAAACAAATATATCAAAATAATTTTTTCGGAACTTATATATTTATGATTTTATTACTGAAATAACATGCATTTTAAATGATACAAAATTTCAATAGAAAACAGTAACTATTATAAACAAGGATTAAAATTTATTTTCTACTACATGTAAATTGAAAGTGTCGATATTGCAGTTAAATTTTTGCCAGTACAGTGTTGTCAGTTATCGTAGCTTTTAGTTCTGGGTGTTCAATGAGGATGCTGCTGTAATTGTTTAAGTTTAATGCGCATGTTTTATTATTGACAAATTCCGTAGGCTCTGCTGAAGATGGTAACAATTTATTTGCCATGAAAATTTTATTTTGTATAGAATCTTCTATACATGTCTCCGCTACCGTGCTAGAACGCCACTCCCCATGTCGTTTGATGGTGATAATATCGGCCCCGGAATCAGCTAGTTAAGGTATAGGTTTCCGGATAAGGCAAATTAAGATACGTTGCTATTTCTTTTGTTGACTTCACAAAAAATCTTCGACTTGTATTAACTGCCGGACGTAAAGCACCGTATTTGCGAAATATCTACATATGGTCTGAACTTGAAATCACGGAACATCTCGAAGTAGGAGTTTTGGAATGGGGAATTCTTATAATAATAATTAAATCATTATCATTGATCGTTACCTTTAGGAGCTCATCTCATCTTAAATTAATTGAATTGATCGATTTATATTAATTTGAATTACCTTTTCTAGCAGAAATCTATTATCAGGCGCTTCTTATTTACAGGGTGTTTCATAAGTAAATGGCAATCTCCGAGATTATGAATATCAACGATAAGAGAAATTAATGTATTGGGAAGTTTTTTTATTTTCTAAAACGTCTGGTTTAAAAATGCCGATGGTTTTAAATGGACCAACAGAAAGACAGAAAATGAATTTGCACATATATATTGCAGATCGTTAGACCATGGCGAAACATTTGTCAAATGTGACGTTCACTCAGTGGCGTTCTATTATTATTACAAATTTGTCTTGTCGTGTTTTACGAAAAAATTGTAAAAAAATTGAAATTTGAAATTTTTCAGAAAAAACTGCAGAATAACGTTTCTTTAGCTTCTACGAGTTAGCGTATTAAGTATTGCCGTTTACTTAAGAAACACCCTGTAGATCTCTCAATTTTTTAATTAGAATTTTTTTTTGGACGGCATCTAAATCATTTTCTTTTCAAATATGGTATTAGTTTCGAAAATTTTCTAATATTTACATTTTCGTTGGCATTGAGTGTAATTTTTAACATGGAATGTATTGACCACAACGGGGATTTTTTTGTCATTTTTGTCTAATGTACGCAATTCGACCCTGCTAAATATTACTATCTTGAGAAAGCCCTTCATTACAACACTTTTACAAGCTTCCATTCAGATCGCCTAAAGTCTTCGGATAGGGTCATTGGAATGGGGAGAACTCCAGTTAAATAACAACATACCTTCCATTCTAATTTATCAGAACAAGTTACGAAAACAAAGGGCTATAATAATGATTGTGCTTTTTGTTGATTGTTTTACTTTTGATGTCAAGACAATTGAGAATGAAGGCTTCATCAAATTATTCTGCAATAAAATGTATAAATTTATTGTTATTCTAGTTATATGTTTTTTCATATCGAAGCTTTAAGGAGGTTTTATCGACTGAACGACTACCTCGTAAGTCATATTTGTCACAATGTGAGATAAAATTTATGTTCTGCCGGAAAAGTTTCATTACTAGAAACGTCCATCCTTCAAATGAGATATTTTTATACGAGTCTATCATCTTTTATGAGCTTTCTATTGTTAAGGCTTTTTGAAAATGACAAACAATAAATTGTATTAAAATATTTGCAGAGTAGAGAAGTGTATTTCGTGAATGTTTCCCAATTAAGTAATATTTTCTCTTATTGGAGGTTCTTATGACACTCTTTTCCGCTAGATTCGCTACTGTAGTAAAATCTGGATTACAAACTGTTGTGTAAAAGTCTTTCAATAGAAGTGCAAGGTACTGAAAAATATACATTCAAACACAAACATTTCACCATAATAAGGGTACAATTCCCAACTAAACCACCGAACCTTCTCAGGTTTGTTCTTGCAAAATGATTATATTACTGTGAAATTAGATTATATTATATGGAGAATATAAATATACAGTCTATCAGAAATAGGTGACAGACATCATTTCCTCTATATAATTTTTGAAATATTTTAAAATTTCTCTTCTATTTATTCCATAAACGATATTTAATTTTATTAATATTACGAAAAAACCACGGTAAAAGTTGTTGTACCCAATAATCTATAAACAGTGATTATAAATGACTTTCCATTAAGTTTGCTTTGGAAAGTAAGTCTATTTTTAACGACCATTTGCCGCTTATTTTAATTAATTAGTAGGCAACCAACAATTTACTCCTTGATCATTGTGCACAGTGAATATTGTGCATTTCAATGAAGCGGCAAATGGTTAAAAACACGTTGACATACATTTTCTAAAGCCAACTTGATGGAACATCATCTATAATTACCCCGTATATAAAACAAAGTCGCGTTAGTTACACCATTTATAATTGAAGAACGACTGGACCGATTTTTATGATCATTGATTTGTTTGATTTGCCTCTGCCCCGAATAGCAGAATAACTATTAAAACATATTTTAGTTTTATTTGGGAGGGTAATTTGATTGTATATACATATTATACAATGTATACCCAAGCAAAAATCCTGTTGAAACCTGCAAATTCTTATACATGCACATTTATGCATTTTGCTTATTTCAATTGACGCGGCATTGTTCTCTTCAGAGTTGATGAATCATCAACGTCATTTTATATAAAAAAATACTGCTTGAAATGTTTTTTTGAACTGCATAAGTCTGTATTGAAATGAATTATTTGTTTTGTAGTACATAATTATATTGTATTTACATTCAATAAATTTTGCAAAAGCTCTTTACCGATGACTTAACTGTAAAACTGCAGTTACCATTGACTAAACGATTGAAGTAACAATCTATTACCAAGCGACTTTTAAAAAATATATTTTCACTCTTATCCATGTAGGTATGAAAAAAAAAATGTGGGCCACCAACACTTTTCGTACCACTGGACCACCCGTAAAAAAACTCCATGAAGTTATACGAGTGCTGTGTGGTTTGACGAATACAGGCAGCTGGAAAGGAACGGGTGTCCTTGTATCCGCTCAGATAGCAGGGGCCAAATAGCACAACACGGCTTGTATCTTTGCGGATACAATTGAGACTTAACGTGATAATTCTTTTAACCGTTTCAGGATAATTTTGGTAATTTTCATTCCTGTCCTGCTCCTTTAGATAGCGGGTCAGAATCAACTTTTATATTCAAATCTTTATGCGATAAGAAGTTCAATCTTCATACTACAAAGACTTGGAGGGTGAGTTTGGGTTTAAATTCTCATAATGCAGCACCCACAATATATAACAAAAAAATCTAGAACAAATTCATTTACCACTTCTTTGAATGGGGTCATCCCACAAATTTCAAAAACAGCTTTTCTAAAAAAATTCACCAGACAAAATTCAAAGTTACTAGATGGGCGGACTAATGAGAAGCGCACTAACCAATATGAAGGCTCCACCGAAATGACGTCACAAGAGGCGGTAAATGTACAGCGTTTGGAAAAGCAAGTCGAAATTGCGATTTTTGATACGCTTTGTAATCTCACAAAACAATTTTCTTAAAGAACAGAACACGTTTTAGGGCTTCATGTTATATAGTCTATAAGATGCAATAGGCGAATTTGTCAAATTCAGTCTAGGGGGACGACCCCATTGTTTAGTTATTGAGAAAATTACCAGGAATAGGCCTCCTTTCACATTTGCAAAAGAATCTAGTAACAACATACCTGATCATTTAATTCTTGCTGATCCTGACTTTAACAAATGTCAACTTGTAGACTTATTAATAATAATAATTGGAGATTCAAAGTTCTGGCACCTGATATGAGCGGGTTGTTTAAAATTGGGGATAAAACAGACAGATTTATAGAAAACAAAATTTGGGTGCATCATTGGCACAAAGTAAAAATGGTTTCATATAACTTAGCACAAAGAAACCTGCCTGGAAAAACAAAATGCAAAATTTTGGCAATTAGAAGAAGTGCTTTCTATAAAACATATTTTAAAGGAAGGGCAGCTTTGCGAAAAACACTGTTGAGACCCATAAACGTGATCTGAAAGGGCGGTTTATTATCAAATTTCCTTTCAAAAACACAAACCTAACATTATGAAATTCGTATAACAGCGCACTTTCAAATCTTTATAGCCTCGAGAAACGCTTACAAAAATTACCAGATCGTAAAATTGAATAAAGAAAATTTTTGACCGAATATTTACAACACATACAAGTTTTAAACACAGTTGAAAATCTAAATCACAACGGCTACTATTTGAGTCATCATCCAATCATAAAAGAAAGTAGTATAACCACAAAAGTGGTTTGCATGCATCTGCAAATTCTTCTAACCGTATTTATCTCAAGGATTTGTTGATGACTTGACCTACATTTCAAATAGTTGGAGGACGTCATCTACATCGAAGTAGATCCCATCGCTGAGAAAATTAAGGAATCTTGACAGTTGTAGTGACACCAGGTGTTTTGAGCAATCATTACTGATACTAGCTTACTGCGTTACCGTGCTCATTCAATATTAAATTCGGCACATCTTGTATTGTAAACATATCGTTTTTTGGAGAAACGGTTCTAACGATTTTGATGAAATTGTCGAAGTAGTTGTTTTGAAGGACGTCAAATAGATTGAGGTAGATCTTATCGCTGAGAAAATTCGTTTTACTTGACAATTTCCCTTAGTAGTTTTGGAACGAAGTTCCTTATCGCAAGGCCGCGGAAAGTGTAAGATTTCTACCTTCACGAAATTTTTATTGGAATGAAGTTTATAATAGCTGGCTTCTTATCAATTTGTGAATTAACCTTAATATAATATGTCGTCGCGGACTTTTTTATAGACCTTTTTAAGATCTAAACTTTTCTATAGAAATTCTTCATATATCTCTTACCTCTAAGGCAGCATTCACACATTCGTTCGACCGTTTTTGCATCAACTTACTTGACAAAATTGAATTCCACAAAAAGCCCTTTTATTTTAACAGGATAATACGCAACCCTGAAGGTCCATTCTAAATATCGATCAAAGAATTTTTTTAACAAAATTATTAATTACGATTTTATCGCTATTCCTTCATTTATGTTTTTTTATTTTTCATTCAATTACTCTCAAACGTTGTTAATTGATTTCATTGTGCCTCTTATTTAATACGTAATATAAAGCGAAAGGAACTTTGTCCGAACGGGGTGTGCCACGACACCTCTCGTAATTTTTTGTTGCACCAAGTTTTCAGAATAACACTTTCGAAAGGTGACATGCCCATCGAGCTAAAACTCATTATCTATTAGCATAGGTTAAACAGTAGAAGATAGCCAGACAATGTAGTTTAAAAATATGTTAGTTTTGGAAATGGAATTCAGCTGGCAGCACAATCGAATTTAATGTTTCAAATAAAAAAATACACAAAATGTGCATTATTAAATGAAACATTATAGAAAAGAAAGAGATAAAGAAGAATGTTGCGTAGACAAAACTAATTGTTTTGAGATAAACAGCGGGTATTAAACTCTAAGACGTACGTTGCACTTTCTGCGGATGCAATCAAAAGAGACAGCTATATGCCGGCATTGCCTGGCGGTCTACTTTGAAGTAGGTGATGACGGTCGGCGGAACAGGACCGGCTTCAGTTTGATTTCAGTGTGCAAATATAAGATATGGCACCAAAAGCGGGTAATAAATGGGTTTTTGCAAATTACAATTGGGAAAAAGAAAGTTTTATTGTTATTTTTCATCAACTCATTCCAACAACCTATCAAGAATAATAACTGGTTGCAAATCGCGAATGGACACTTGTAAACTACGCCGCCTTTAGCATAAGTAAGTATACAGGCCGATATCTATTATTATTTTATTAAAACGTCCTCGGACCTGTGTTCTTCTCCCGGATGAGGAGAAGAACTATCAACATGACACGGTTCTCATCCGCAAGAAGAATTTCTCCCTCTAACACCGGCCGTAATTTTTATCAATATTAGATCAGTGTTAATAGTCAAAGCAAATTAGACTTTTTAGAAGAAATAATTTATAGAGTTTTGAAATTTTGGTTATGAACTCCCAGCATGGACCCAAATAAAGATCCTAAGGGTTCCCATCCCCTCGGGGCGAGCTTCATCCCCTTTTGTCCAAAAGACCGCTCCTGAGTGTGACCAAGAAGCTTATCTCCGTTTTTACCGACTATAAAAAAGGAGGAGGTTCTATGTTCGGCTGTATGTATGTATTTTTTTTCCTTTTATGTATGTACACCGATATCTCCGTTAATTGTGGACCAATTTTGAAAATTCTTCTTTTATTTGAAAGGGTATACTCCCGAGGTGGTCCCATTGTCACCAAGTCCGGATCTGATAAAGGGCTCCCATGGAAATCGAGGACAATTGTCAAATTTTTCCTTTTATGTATGTTCAACGATTTCTTCGTCAATTGTGGATCGATTTCGAAAATTCTTCTTTTATTTGAAAGGGTGTACTCCGGAGGTAGTCCCATTGTCAGCAAGTCTGGACCTGATGAGGTGATCGCATGGGAATCGGGCGGAAACCTCACATTTTATAATTATTATCAACTCTCTCAAATGTAGTCGTTTAATAATAATTATGCAGATCTTTGCATCTGGAAGTCATCATTGCCTTAGATTTTTCAGGTGGTAATATTAATTCATCATTGTTTCAGTATTTCTGGTTCTAATTTTTTATAGTTTGCGTCTTTCATCTTCATTTTCAACCAGCCGTCGTTTCCACATTCGAGCAGCGTCCTTACTAGGCTACCCATCACTTAAAATTGTAAAATAATTAGCTTTTTAAAAAAAAGAAACCGACTTCAAAAAGCGAGAAATAAGTCAGTACATGTATTATTACATGTGCTACATACTGATCTGCTTGAAGTCGGTGCCAAGCCAAAAAAATAGGTAGTAGATAGATAGGCTGTCCGCTCCCGTCACATCGCAAGTCCCACCGCACGCGCGCCGGAATGCGTGAGCGTGGGTGGGGGGCTCGCGCTGAGCAAAACTTCAAAAACGGGCAGACACGTGCGGGGCAGACGTCGTTGTCGGCCTGATATTGAATTTTTGATGCGCTATAACGTTGTTGATATATTTGTATAATGACAATAGGTTACAAATTTGTTAACCTCTTTGGCTTGGCACCGATTTCAAACAGATCAGTAGGTAGCACATGTAATAATACATGTACTGACTTATTTCTCGCTTTTTGAAGTCGGTTTCTTTTTTTAAAAAAAGCTAATTATTCTCCTAAATGGTAACTCCGACGAGAAAATGTTTTAGGGCTTAAGTTCTTAATTAAATTCTGCATAAAATTGGTCTCATGGAGTATCATGAAGTAGCATATCTCCCACCCAATGCTCATAAATGACGTTGGAAAATGAGTATCGTTTCCAGCGCGAAGGTAACCCCCAATTATATCGAAAACCATTAGTGGAGCAAAAAATGTATAGAAACAAAATTGTTGAGAAGTTTTTTCTGTACAAGGTCCATATTGAATAAAACATTTGCAATAAATTGTTATTTGTCAAAAAACGGGGGTGGACCAATTTTTGCCTTCGCGCTGAAAATTCCACTCATTTTGCAACGTCATTTATGAGCGTTGGGTGGAAGGGAGGCAAAAACTTCATGAGACCAATTTTATGCAGAATTGAATGGAGAACAAGCCCGATAACATTTTCTCGTCGAAGTTAACGTTTACGAAAAAAATGCAGAAAAGCTTCATGAGGTCACACGCGGGGACGGCTTTTTGGGCAAAAGGGGAAGAAGCTCCCCCCGGGCGGTGGAAACTCTTCGGATCTTTATTTGGGTCCCTCTTGGGAGTTCATGATCAAAATTTTAAAACTTCATGAATTATTTTCTTCTATTCGTCGTTTTTTCGTATAATTTGATGGATTATAATGCTCTTCAAAATCTCCAAATCAGGCACGATTTTGAATATTTGATGACGCGTCGGCTCTGTCAGGATTGGCTGGATTTTTTTTTCTGTTATTAGGAGCACGGGAGGTTTTTAACGCAATCCATCTGCTTCTAAGTTTCGTCGTAAGTTTCGTCAGGCCAAAATCACTCTCTTATAAAGCAGCGTCTGTACACTTATCTGCGAATTCCGTCGCCACAAATTTATGAAGTTTTAAAAATATGCTTCGAGTAAAGTTAAAAGTGCACTATTATAAACAAAACAAGTCTTGGCATTAATATAAGGAACTACATTTCCACAAAAATATTAAGACGTGTATTTAAATCCCAACCCGATGTTTTCAAATTATTGTGTTGTAAGCAAAGCCACATAAAATATCTAATTCGATATGCGGTGGAAGTTATTTAAATTTTGAAGATGAAAAAAATTCAAACTTAAATTCTTGCCAAAAACAAAAGGTCTTTCAAAAAGTATTTTCCCTTTGGAGAAAAAATGCCGACGATAAGCGTCTTTACTGCCAATATAGTTTTTTTGTACCAGTATATCTGACAAAGGAAACGGGCGATGCCCAGAACTCTACACACTGGCAGCGGCAAAATCGGTCAATCCATCCCTGGATACCGCACGTCCTCCACGGGACGATACTCTCATTTCAAAAGAATTTATTTAGAAATCTGTTGACTGCGCCCTCTGTCCCTCATTTCTGCTAACTAATTTCATTGGCTACGTACTTCCATTTAGCCTGGCAATCTTTTTAACTCCTTCATCTATGCTATTAGTTAGTTGTTCGTTTAATTTCGGTAGATTCCGTCCAACACCGTAGCGGAAGTTGGTCGTTTATTTTCTGTAGATTCCATCCAACGCAACGCCGTATTGAGGAGACAAGGGAAATCACAAAGATGTTGGAATCTTCACCTTTGTTTAGCGCTCATTTTTTGTTGTAGGTATACCTTTAATGGGTTAGAGTTAACTCATTTATTTTGAAGATGAAAAACCGTAAAACCCCTAAACTGTAAAACCCCTAAACCATAAAGCTCTTTTTCTATTAATACAGAGCAGATTGACCGTCAATTTGTTAATTTTAAGTGTGCGGTAAGACTAAAAGTCATCTCCAAAAGTCATCATGAAAAGCAGTACTGGGTATTATTTTTAATATCTCTCGCAAGCAAATCAATATTAATCAGCACTGACAAAAAGGGTGTATTCAGTCGTCGTGATACAGCAAGACGTTTAACATCAAGGAACAGTTTCTTAGATCACTTGGGTTTACTGTTTTAAATTAAAAAAAATGAATTCTGAGGTTTTAAATGTAAATGAGTTATCTGTATTTGATAGTTCGATTAATCAACCTTATGCATCAACTTCACAGAACAACTACGACGAAATTAGAATTCCCATAGAACATCAATGTCACCGGGCAATGTCGTTATTATCCGTTTGGGTGGGTAATTCACGTGAATACCCAGATTTTCATGTCAATTCTTATTTATGATGGACAATGTTGTTAATTGGACGTAAGTAAAATTTTACTAAAATGACGACATCACCCTGACATTGTCGTTATTGACCACTTATCCCTGGACAATGTTGAAATATAAAAATAATCCTATTGCTGATTTACAAGCACATTTTTTATTGTTGGCTCTAGTTTTACATTGACAGCGTCTATATCCCTGAGAACCTGATACGCTACCGATATATTGCTTCTATATAGTTGGTTGACTGCAGTAGTTCTTCATTTAGAATATTTTCTTTATCAACATCGGGTATAGGAAATTTTTCGTTGGATAACTTCATCATCTTCTGTGTTTGTTTTTCTAAACATTCTCTGGATCTCCTTCTTTCTTTGAGAATATTAGTATTAAACAATTATACATCTAAACGTACCTCGAGAACCTAAAATATTCAAAAAGAGGTAGAACATTTTGTGTTTCTATCTCTTTCATCCGGAAGGGTTAAACATCTTGACTTTCTGTGTTTTCAGGATTATTATCGTTGGCCAACTGACTTTCTTGTGGTGGTTCTACTGCGGCTTCCACGTCCTCTTCTGTATTTGGGCTAACAATTTCGTCATAAGGAATGTCAGCATAGTTTACCAAAATTAAAGGCACGATTTTTTTTAAATTGTTTTTAAATTGAGCCTGAGGACCAGTTCGTGCAATTATTTTCAGCTAACCAAGCAGCCAACATTTCTTCAATATTTCTATTGGCGCGTTCCTCTGAACCTTGGCTTTGGCTGTGTCTTGGTTTCCCATGTACAATTTTAATGTCACTCCACATATTGTGATGTTCCGCTAAAGCAGCTATATTTCTAGAAAATTATATGCTACTTTTCGTTCCATTTACTTTTTAATGCCCTAAGAAGAATGAACATGTTGTGTATAACATCATTATACATCAAGTACCGGGTAGTAACGTCAATATCCGCCGCAATAGGCTAATAACGTTATTCCCCGGTATATAACGTTATTCTCATGGAACAGCTCTTTATACATGGAAGAGAAAGTTACAGTCACCGATCAAGGAAATAAAAAAGTGGAAGCTTCCAATAATAGATTTGTTAACAATGGACTCTATTACTTTCTGAAGAAATACGTCTAGTAATTGCAGGAAACGTTATAGATCAATTACGAAATCCTGGTATGGCATCGATCATGAAAGGATCAGCAACATATTGTGACGTTCAGTAAGAATTGCGGCGTGTTGTTTTCATCGTAAACTCGTGCGACCGAGAAGACTCTAGACTTCCGCCATTCTGGACGAATCGAGAAAACGGCTTCCTCTTTAAATAGAACGCGAGAACGGTCGTCTAGTCGAATTCTAAAGCGTTTAAGCTACTGAACGACATAATCCGTGTGAATCGTGCGAACTGTTGAAATAAATAACTGTGCCGTTATAACTGTGGTTTGTACATAGTCTAGTGTTTAAATAAATTGTAAATAATAACTGTTTAAATAAATAGTTTTGTGAACCCGTAAACGCAACGTTGGTGTCAGGAGTGGAAGTAAATAAATAAATAAGAAGCTGGCAACGAAGAAACTTATGTTAAAAGAGGTAAAGATTGCAGAGCTGAAGAGGGAGCTGGAGGAACGTGAGTTGGAAACATCTGGAACAAAATCCCTATTACAGAAAAGGCTCATTGAGGACCTTGAAAAGGCGGGCGAAAATTCTGACGTATATTTGTTTGAAGTTTCCTGCGACGTAAAGACTATGCTACAGAAGCTCCTAGAAAATTCTTCAAATCTAGATCAAAAACTTATAAAAAGTAGACAGGAACTTTTAGAAAATTCCAACAGTCTCAAACAAGAATTTCTAGAAAATTCTATAAATCTCGAACAGAATCTTCAAGAAAGTAGACAAGAGCTTCTGGAAAATTCTACAAATTTTGAGCAAAAGCTTCTCGAAAATTCTACCAGTTTAAAAAAAGAACTTCAAGAAAATTCTATAAACTCGAGCACAAGCTTCTTGATTTGTGGTTTTGCGATTTTGCGGTTTAGCGGTTTTACAGTTTTGCGATTTATGGTTTTTCATCTTCAAGATAAATAAGTTAACTTTTTAATCCATTAAAGTTATACCTATAACAAAAAATGAGTGCTAAACAAATAAATTAATGGCGTTAAAATAAGTTTCTATTTAAAAACAGCTTTGTGGTTTTGCGGTTTTTCGGTTATGCGGTTTTTGAGTTTTACAGTTTTGCGGTTTTATGGTTGTTACCTACAATAAAAAATAGTGCTAAACAAATTGATGACGTTAAAGTAAATTTCTATTTTAATTAGAAAATGCGCTTTTTGGTTTTACGGTTTTGCGTACAAATGAATAAATCAGCGTGAAGTGATTTAAGGTCGAAATTCCAACACCTTCCTGATTTTCCTTGTTTCTTCAAGGCGTTGGACGGAATCTACCGAAACTAAACGAACAACTACGAGATATGAGATTTAGCTCGAAGTTCCTTTAGCTATATATTATGTATTAAATAACAGACACAATGAAGTCAATTAACAACGTTTGAGAGTATTTGAATAATAATAAAAAAACATGAATGAAGAAATAGCAATAAAATTGTAATTAATAATTTTGTTAACAAAAATATTTGATCAATATTTAGAATGGACCTTTAGGGTGGACATAGTCGGTTTTAATCCTGTCAAAATAAAAGGGCTTTTCGTGGAGATCAATTTTGCCAAGGGAGCTAGGGTTAAGTTCATGCCAAAGGTCAAATCAAGTGGTCTATAACCGGCACTACAATCTCAAGGCCAAAGGTGAATTGAGGTCAAAGTGGTCTATAACCGGAACTACTTAACTACTCCTTTTATCTTTATAAAAAAAACTTAATTTAATTCAGCTAATAAGTTAACACAACATTCATTGATTCTAAGGCGGTACGAAGTCCGCTGGGTCAGCTAGTCTATATAATAGAAATTAAAAGCGCATCACTTGAGAACGACTGGACCGATTTTGCTAATTTTTCGTTTTACATATTCGTTAATAGTCCAAGTCAGGTTCCTACGGAAAGAAAAAGTGGAGAAATTTCCCGGAAAATTTGAAAGTTTGTGCACTACTGAACTGAACGTGAGAAAATGTTGAAATACTGTGTTCCTTTGTAAGCGCATCATTTGAAAACGGCTGGACCAATTTGGCTATATTTTTTCTTCATATTCACAATCCCTAAGCGCTTTGGTATGCAATGGACGAAATAGAATAAGACAAACAGTTCCTAAATGAGTCACACGTGGGCGAATTTGGAAAGACAGTCCCTAAGCTTTTTGGAATCTAATACACGAAATAGAATAAGAAAGACAGTATCTAAATGCTTCAGCGATAGACAAAATTGATTACAAAAGACGACAGTCCCTAAGCCCTTTGGTGTGTAATGGACGAAATCAAATAAGAAAGACAATCCCTAAATGTTTCATCGATAGGCGAAATTGATAAGAGAAGACAGTTCTTAAGCCCTTTGGTACGTAATGGACGAAATAGAATAAGAAAGACAGTTCTTAAATGAGTCAGTCATGGGCGAAATTAATTAGAAAAGACAGTCCTGGGATGGAAATAACTCAATTGAATTTTTTCAATAGAAATAAAAATCGGTAAGATCTGGAGAAAAATCTGGAAAAACGCATCCCAGCTTAAATAAAATTTCGCGATTTGTCCAAAAACAAATTTATTGAAACTTGTACAGGACAATGTCTGTCGGGTCAACTAGAACAACATTTTTTATTTCAGCAGACTGATTAAGACTTAATTTTTAATACTTCATAATAGATTCATTTTGGTTTTAAGTTGGAGTAATGTCATTAGTAAATACAAGGTTGTGTTTGGGTGGTCAAAGTTTAAATGTAACTGCGAATAATGTCAACGAATGACAACCAAATCACAAATTTTCTTACCAATTAAATTTTTTTAACTTGATCAACTAGTAAGGTAATAGTATATTGAAACACTAGTTTTGTAAAACTTATATTAAAGACACGAGTTCAGGTTTGCAGCACGACTGCCGTAGGCAGGAGTGCCTGTAAAGAACGAGTGCTCTTAAGTTTTACAAAACGAGTTTTTCATGTTATTTTTCTAATTTGCATATTAATTTCATTTTTTTACAAACAAAATCAATTTTGATAATTTAGAGAATTTTGTTAAATTTTCATATTTCTGTACCTGACGTGTATAGTTGACATGACTTGACATGGATCCATAATAACCTCAAAATCACACACACACATTTCGTTCAGTGCAGGGCCCAGTGTGTGTTACCAAAGGAAACAAAAATTCTAGATTTTGAGTGCGTTAATAGCTTTGTTACAACAGCAAAATAGAAAAACAAAATTTTTCGACTTTGGTGTCACAAAATGTTCATTGTGACACTAAAAGTAGTTGCACAATGGAACTTATTATGCAACTGCTTATGGTTTTTTTATTTGATACGTATTACGTTGGTATTGAGCATTTCTAACCTACTCCTGTCGAAGTCAAGCCAAGTGTCAACTTTTCAGATAAAAAACATAACCACCTAATTCTAAAAATCCCTAAAATATTTGAAACGCAAAATTTTAACATTTTCATAAAACGAAGAGCTTCAAAGTAGAAAAAATAGTATATTACTCATGTCACAATGATGCCTCTTGTGAAACTCGTATAATAATGTACTATTATTTTTCCTAATAATAGTAATCTTTATCTAATCTTTGGTCACGATTTCTTTTGGTGAATAATATCAATCTGTGTATTTCAAAGTATTTCATTTTGGAATTAGCAAGTTTTTGCAGTTTTATAACAAATCGTTCTTTAAAAGGTAAAAGTAAAACACTGTTGCAGGTATTGGAACGTATTTTCCACTAAAAGTCAAATTAATAACTTTAATATGATTTCGAAATGTTCAATAACAAGTGTTCTCTCTGCATTATCGATGTGACTATGAAAGCCATTTTGTATTCATTACACTGCAAGGCAATCGATCTAGATAAGTCCGGTAAAACTAAGTACATTAATAACAATTTTGCAAAGTCATTTGTTTTCGAAACGTGGTTGAACTTTTAGTAATGATGAGTTCATCGAAAACGAGGGCGTGATGGGACGTGTGTCTGCTGACATGGTTCCAGAAGCACTAGTCTCATCTATCGCCCACGTCGTCCCAAACATTGGCCCTGATGTCGGCGTCTGGGCGTCGTCCTGTCTAAGACGTGGGTGTCAGCACTCATTACCGTACTCTTCTCTACGATTCGAGCTCACTACGCATCATTGCGCAACATGCAAAATTATGTTTTGATGGTAATAAATGGATTGTTATATAAAATAATTCTACTTCCATTGCTCAATTCTCATTTGGCCCGGCGCATCCACCATTTTCACCGTTAGCGGAAACTAAAAAGATATGTAAATAAGTTTATTCTTTTTGAAATTTCACGTCGAACTTTAACAATCTTACACAGAATGTTTATTGAGGAAACAATACTTTTGTAAACAACTGCAATTCTAACATTCCAAAAATAATATTTATTTGTTGAAATGAAACAAAGTAAATTAATGATGTTAAATATTTTCGTTAGACAAAAATACGAATTTAATTCAAGCATATTAATATGTTATTAAAAAGTAAAACGGAATATTTAAAACAAACATGAATTTAAAATTTATATAAATTGAACAATTATCTCAAGAATTGGAATTGTTTTATTAAAGTTTTGTCTTCTAAGAAGATAATTGTGAAGCTTTTAGGAAATTTACATATTTATACTTTCAAGAAAAATATAGGAAGCTGGTTTATTGTATTTTGACACGCAAGGTGTTTTATCATGTCTACAATCAAACATTTCAAACAGCTATTCTAAAATAATTTTCAGTATACCATTTAACAAGAAAAACAAAAAAAATACAATGATTCTGTATGTTGTGGACTGAAAGTATAAGATATAAAGTGTTATAGTTTTATACTGCGACGACCGTCGCCCCGGATGTTGTATCGGGTCGAGGTCAACCACCTGTCAGAATGATCGCAACGGATGATGTCATCATTCGGGTACGTTCTTGAGACAGAAAAGTCTAGCAGCACTTGGAGGGATATAAAAAAGGGTGAACGATGTGACAAGCCAGTGGTTTACAGGAAAAGTAATAAAAGAAGTCAGTCAGCCAAGAAAGTGAAGCCAGATACTGACTAAACGGACGTTGTTGTGAATAATCAGCCGTGCAAATTGTACCTAGTTCAAAACATTAATTTTAATAAAAGTTAGTAATTATTGCGGTAGTATACATTTTAAATGGACGTACCCGCCCGGCTCGGGCAACATTACATCCGCACTATTTCTTGAAAAGCTGAGTGATTTTCTAAAATTGGTATATGCAAAGTATTATTTTGTTGTTTTACGAGTTATGAAAACAATTTTTCAAGGACTAGGACAACGCTGTGCCCAAACCTAATTCGTATGCATAATGCATCATCATAATATTAAAACAAAAAACATCCACTTGGGTGGAACTAAATGACCAATACTAAAATAAATATAAAAATCTACAAATTATACACAGACTGATCAACAAATAAGATTTCAGTTGGCAACGATACAATTTACATAAAAATTGTGATCAACTGTCAATTGACATTATTGGCAGCTAAGTTTCAATTTGACTTGTCAAAAAACAATAATCACAATGGTCCTTACGTTAGAAAACAACGTTTCTGTATTCTTTTTGTTGAAATGTTGAAAAAATACTTGGTATTAAATTTACACAATTGACTATAAGGAAAAACCTTATTTAAAGTTAGAAGTATTCACGAAATCAAGCAAAATGTTACTTAAAAATTTGCCGTCTGGAGAAGAAGGCAATAAAGGCCCTCTTTATTTCTTCAAACTCCCAAATTTTTTTTTTAACAGTCGCTTGGTTACATCAATCGTTTAGTCAATGGTAAACTGCAGTTTTACATAAAGTCATTGGTAATAGTATATAACGCAATCAGTAGGTAAGTTAGTCTTTACAGATACAAGGAAACGTTGTTAAAATGAGATGACTATCTAAAACTGCAGTTATAGCAGCCTCAAGCTTAAATTGTCACGGGGTTGGGAGGGGAAATTATGCAGGGCCAACTTATTTATGAACGTCCTAAACTGGTTCTGAAATAAACATTCTACTCTTGATCGACTTTTCGGCGAAGATGTAAAGGAATGGTGACAGGACCGTATTGCCAAAAATGTAAATTGAGTTGATCACTTCCCTCAGTACGTGCAACAAATTCATATTTTACTGTTCAACTTTAGAATACATTAAAAGTGCAAGCCTTAGAAAACATATTCTGGACCAAATAAATAAAAACAAATACCTCACTTTAGCTAGTAATAATTCATAACAAAATATTAAATACGTGTCTGGAGAAGGGCGCGTGGCGCCGTACAGAAACCCCGTCTTGCAATCGAGTCGACCAGTTGCAACAAGACAATCAAAACCGGTTAGAGTCCATATGGTATCGGTTACGACTTACTTGTTCCGCAATGTCTCGATTCCGATAAAAAATTCGATAAAAAATTCGTGACAATTTAAGGTTGAGGCTACTATACCATTGACTACACGATTGATGTAACGATACTATTAAAAAAAGAGTTCGGTACTCATAATGACTTGACATTTTTGGAGTACAATCAACTTCTTGTCCATCAGAGACTTCGTTGGGAGTGTAGAAGTTAAGTGGTGCGATGGTTCTTCTTAAAGTAACAATTGGTAATATGTCGGCAAAAATTATGTTTGATTACGGATTTGGTCTTATTTAATCCTGTACATACTTTTCTCAAATAAACATAACCTTACTTTTACAAAAGTAAGTCTGCCAACTTACTGCAAAAAAACGTACGTTTTTATTCGAATCCATTACCAATTGGAAAATTATTAATTTGTTGATCAGTCTGTATAAATTTTCGACCCTAATAAAACCTCCACTATACTAGTGCATATAGGGAAACTAGAACTCCGTCGCTCCCCTGATATGTTTTTAAACTTTAAAAGATGCCAAAGTAATATAATGTTTCAGTATTTTTTTTTTTTTTGTTGAGTTTCATCAAATGCTGAAGTGTGTGAAGGCTCTCTTGAAATGCAATTCTTATCCAAAAATTGTCGGATTTCCTTTGTTGACGTATGTATATAATATATTCTTAGTCATACATTTGTAAAACGCCTTCTTCAAAAGAGACACCAACACTTGGACGAAATTGTAGCTAATCCGATAGCTCATTTCCTTCAGTAACTCCGCAAAGTGCGAATTTACTGATAAAGTTACCTCCAATGTGGGGTCCACTGGAGTTCTACGTAGTACTCTCCAGTTGGAGGCACTTTTGCTCGTTTAGCCCCTCTATCAGACACAGAATTTTTTCGTTGAGGTAGTCCTGGCTCCTCGGTAGATATCCCTCAAGAATCTCCTCTACCAATATTTTGAGGGATGCACCCTCCCAAGTCTTTAGCTCAGACTGTATGCCTTTTAGCGACTCCACGGTGGCTGTATCAGCACACGTAATACTGAGCTAGCCTGATCTTTTCTGGATGTTGAGGAAGCGAGGCTTTACTGTTGCCTCTTTCTTGTTCTCCACTATTTTGTCCAGAATACTCTTTTGTATGTCCTCTAATTGTTCCCCTGTTATCAGAGAGTCTAGAAAGTTGGCAGGTATTAGTCCTACCAACCTATTTTCTACCGTCAGAGCGAGTCCTTTTCGAACTCTGGCTGGAGACCTTCCGTTCCATTGGCTCCAGCGCGAGTGTTCTGGCTTTTTCAGCCGGAATTCCTTTTTCCAGGTAAAACTGAAACCGGAGGTCGCCTGGTATCACGATTTCGCATTCTCATGACTTTTACCGTGACGTAGGGTTTTTTATAGAGGTTTTCACTTCGCAGACCAATACAAATCAAATCCTAATACACATATGTTCATACTTACTTAATTGTATTGTAATATTGTAGCATCTTGCTTAAATTATTATCATAACTGTGAGAGTTTATTCAAATTTCAAACATTAAATTACAAGTTTTTTGAAACATTTATTGTAGTTCTAACTAAAATTAACGCTGTTACAACTCATAAGCTGGAAAATACAATTATTGTAGACGATTTTTGTAGCTTCACTATCTTTCTCCAGACGTCCCAATCTTGTATCTTCAGAAAAGGGGTTTCCGCTTTTCAAAATACCTGCAGACCCTGCATATAATCTGCTTTAATTCGGTCTGGTGCTAGGGTTTGTTATTTTAACTCTCTCAGTGTCTATTCCTATAAGTCTTCTACAGTAAACTGTATCCAATTGTTAATTTGATTACGTCCCACAGGTACATTTTTATACCAAGCCGAGGTTTCCAATAAAGAACACGTACGGGCACATATTGGGATCAGCTTCATTTATTGTTAACCACTTGCTGTCTTCCATAGGATTGTACTGAATTGGCCTTGTGTCTTTTCCTTTGTTGTCATGCTAATTCGTAGGATGATCTTAGGACGTTAAAAAAAGCAATCGTCTTCTAAATACAACTTCTTGATTTTGAGAGGATTTATGTGAAATCTGTTGAAAAACTTCTCCTAGACGAGTTTCGCAATTAAATTCCAAATAGTTTTAAAAGATTTAAAAAATTCCATATTTCAAAATTTATCCGCTTGAGGTTCCAAAATTATTATTTTTTATTTAATCCTCTCCTACTCCTAAACGATTCGACTTATCGCGACGTAGTCCCGAACATAAATAAATATCGAGGTGCTCCTTCAATTGACCTCATCGTTCCCTCATAAACGTCGTATCTTGCAGATTTACTCGTAAAAAAATCTAAAAATTCAAATAAATTATCCAAAATTTTCGATCTGTGGGTCCTAGCCTCATTCACTGCGGCACACATTAGGTACTCAAATTACAGAGAATTTCAAGACGAACACGCTGGTACCACTAAATCAGGTCAGCGATGTATAGTCTACGAAATATAAGCGAAAATGTTTTCGGGTGTTCACGAAGTTGATGAATTTTACGCAAGTGCAACACAATAATCCCGTTGGCACCGTTGGAAATATTCTGAGACACTTTTTGCAATGTCTGATGAGAATTTATTGCAGAATTTATTAATTTTAGTTGAAAAATCGTCGCAAATTAATTTTAAATTTAGGAAAAACAAACATCAATAACTTAGTAACCGCAGTCAAAAACAATTTTTTATTTTGGATTATCATCATGCAACTATTATCTAACCGAATTTCCTTCATTCTCCAATAATTACGGAATGTGAAACACTCGTGCTTACTGAACAATACTGCTGCGTTTCTGGGTTCGATTATTTATTAACACAAAACGTACCAATTATTTTCGACTTCTTTTATTACAATATTCACATTATTTACAATATTTACAAATGACGTAAACTATTTATCTATCTCAATAGGTCATTTATTTATTTATACATCGCGCGGCACTTCGGACAGAATCAAAGCAGAAATGTTACAGTGGCCGGGGCATTTAGAGAGATTGGAAGATTACAGAACAGTTTGTTTAGACCGACCAGAGTACAAGAAAAAAAGAGGAATGCCAAGGAAGCGATGGAGGGAAGACCTACAAGTAAGAGAATACTGACTGCAAAATGAAAGCAAATGGGCCTAAATGGTCTGTACCAAGCTTACATAAATAATTTCAGAGGCAAGATGATGTATTTCTGAACACCCGATATATAGACTTTCAGAGAATGGTAGACATCTTTACATTTACAGAAGAACAATTTAAAATGAAAGCCCACATCCATAAACGAAATCATTAGTAGCAGAAAAGGAACTAAATAAGTATGTGCAAAATGGTCATAAATGAAGAAATCACTGATGGAGTCCATTATTTGGGCATTGAACTGAGCGGGTACGGAAATCAGGAAAAGCGTCCACAAACAACTCAATAAAGTCGCGTATGTATCCGGGTGTCTTTAAGACATAATATCGAGGAAGAAACACATAAGGGTCTAGGGGAACACTAGATCCATACTGACAAGAGCAGACACGATCGAAACAAAAAGGCACAAAAATTAAGGCACAAAGAGCAATCGGGAAATATTGCTGCGTATGCACGGAGATTACGGAAACCCAGAAGTGCCTAGGGACGAAGGTCCCAAAAGTGGTGGAAAAATTAATTGGAGCTCATCATCGCAGAAAAAGCCACACTTAGAGTATGGACGACCTACAAAACAGAAGAAGAAAATTGCCCCAAAAATAGGCTGCACAAGTCTAATAGCGGTCCTGAGCATATTAGTAACTAGATTATATAGAGTGATCATTCACGCTTCAGGTTTCGGGTGTGACTGTCGTGCATATCTGCGTGCTTCAAAAGTCTGTTAATATACATATATACATAGTGATCCAAATCTTGAAAAAGATGCCTTTGATTTGTACACACTGTCAGTGTGCAATTACTCCAACTGTACCTGGATTGAAGTGCGTTATTTGTAACAATGCATTTCACATCAAATGCATTCAAATGGCGAGAAATACCTACGAGTTAATTAAATCTACGGATGGTTTGGATTGGAAGTGTTCTAATTGTCGCAGTGGTGTGTCTAATAAGTCGAATTGTGAATGTTGTAAAATTATTCCGCAATTACTCGCATCGATAGAAAAACTGTCCTCTGCTGTGGACGCTCTAAAAAACCAGATAACGTCGCTTCAAGATAACAAAACATCGAATATTGAATTTGAAGAAGTTGTTCAAGAGGTCGCCGACCGCCAAAAGCTAAGTTAAACATAATCTTGTACGGAGTCCAGGAGCAACCTCATAATGTGGGACCGCGTGAGCGTAAATCATTAGATTACAGGTTTATCAAGGAGTGCTTAAATTTTTTGGATGTTGATGATGCATCGATTCCCCAAGATGTAAGCTGCCACAGATTGGGTAAGCTCAGTACACTCAGTGGTCAAAATGAAGATATTGTCTATGAAATATTTCGTAAATTGAGAGGAAAAAAACTTTGCAGCAATCCAATGAGCATTTCAAAGATGTATACGTTTCATCAGACCGCACGCCGAAGCAAATTCGGCATTTCCGACAACTCAAATCAGAATTGGCTGCCCGAGAAGAAAGTGGTGAAGAGGGTCTCACAATCAAGTACGTACGCGGAACACCACGAATTATGTTTAAAAATCAGGATTTAAACGTATAGAACCCAACAATTCCACATTTTCAATCTATTATCAAAACGTTCGTAGCATTTGTAACAAATTAGATGATTTTTATACCAGCACTGCTGATCTAGACCTTGATGTAATTTGTTTAACTGAAACATGGCTAAACGATTCTTTATCTTCTAGTGAATTTGTATCTTTAGACTCATATAATGTTTTTAGGCAAGATCGTAATTTTATTGCATTAAATTCATCTAGAGGTGGAGGAGTACTGATTGCCATAAAATCATTTATATCTGCTGAAGCTGTCGATTGTACTGAACTACAACGCGCAACACCAGCAATCGACATTGCTGGATGTAAATGTTTATTTAAATCAAAAGTTGTTTTTATATTTGTTCTTTACATTCCAAGAACTCCTAGTGTAATTGATCTAACGGTAATTTGCAATTATTTCGAAAATTATTTAACTCATATGGATAATATTGTCATACTTGGTGATTTTAACATACCAAACTATGTGCTTCATAAAGATAATAACTTACTTTGCTCGGTATTAAATAACTGCGCTGCTTTTCTAAATTTAGTGCAATATAACAATGTCTTAAATTCTTCCGGTAAATTATTAGACTTTGTTTTTTCTAGTAATGAATGCAAAGTTACACATGATCCTGAACCGTTAGTGAATGAAGACTGTTACCATCCTGCTCTGTCTATATCTATAAATGTTGCTGGTGCAAGCACCAATTTCTATTTTAATAACAACAATGTAAAAATCTGTCTGGAACGTCTGGAATATGCCTGTGTGATTTGGAATCCATTTTATCAATGTTACGTTTCACTGTTGGAATCAGTTCAGAGACGGTTTCTTAAATATCTATTTTTCAGGTGTTACGACAGATATCCTCCTATAGGTATTACTAATTCCTTTCTTCATGGATTGTTTGAAGTCTTATCATTGGATTTAAAAAGACAGATTTCAATTTTAATATTTTTCTATAAAATAATAAATAATAAAATTGATTCTGCAGAGATGCTGGCAAAAATTCCTTTTCATATTCCGCGTCAAAATAATAGACAAGCTTTATCCATTTATACAGGAACTCCTCGTACAAATATTTTATATTTTTCACCAATCTTCTGTCAACATATTATAATACCGTATGCAAGGACATAGATATTTTCCATTTGAAGTTAAAGGAATTTAAAAGGACTGTTACTGCTAACTTCAGTCACAATAATATGTATTCTTATAATAATTTGTAGTCACTTACATTCTTATATTCGGTATTAGGTTTATTGTAATGATTAATTAGTTTATTATTTTGTACATTACTCTGTAATTGGTTCGTTGAACTGTTGGGTAATAAACGTATTATTATAAAGTTTCGCACAAAATTCATAATTTAGTCATAATTAATGTTTTCCGGAAAACCCTCGAACAGGTCGATTTTTGTTTTCAAATTACCATCTTTTGACATAAAAATGTTGATTATGACGTCGTCTATTTTTGGGACTATGACACCGTCATCAATTTTTTTAAATGGCAACCCCCAACTTTTTTTGGGTTTTAGATGCACTTTTCAATTCTCTATTCAACAAGAGTAAAAAAGTGATACCTTGCATAACTGTTTTTTTGAAAAAAATACAAGTTTTACTTCAAAAAATTAAATTTTTATTTCTTGAAAAAATACTATTTCACCACGAATCCTTGGTGAAATGGTGCATATTAGTCCCAAAGTGATTGAACGAAATGTTCAGAGCCTTAAACACGTCTGGGAATGTGTCTAGACAAGTTTAAATTCACCAAAATAATTCAAACGTAATAATTTGCTTTTTGGTAGGCAAAATTACGCGAGTGAATTAACAGAACTGTACTAATGAAATTATTATTTCCACCTGAAAAAATGTTTGTGTGTAACTAAGTTTCGTTGTTTTTTGCAGACGAAAGCGCACCTGGACGTACTAGCCGACGCGCTTCTGCGGTGGGCGCGCGGACGTTAACCCCCTATGCCTCCGGGCGGTCGGGGGACGCCCGAAGTCAGGTCCGTGCGTTCCTCAGATCGCCCCACCTCCGCCCACCGACTAGCGTATACTTCAGAGAGTTAAAAGACTTCGCAAGTAGCAGCCGCGGACGACACACCACTGGATGGAGTATTTAGGGGACTTTGCTCACCAAAACTAAAATAAAATAAAAACACACAAAAAATCATTCGGAAGCATTAAGAGAATAAGTCATTCAAAATAGTGGTATCTGTGTGTGTGAGTCCCGTCAAGCTGCAGCTCGCTGTGTAGTAATCATTCCCAAATAGTGCATTCCACTAGAGCGACAGGAGCCTCTCCAACTCAATCTCCCTCGGACGTCTGAAGAAGGCCTTAGCTACTTTTATTCCTTCTATTACATCCCATTTTCTTGCAGACCAGTAGTTGGTGCTCTGTAGCGTTGGTTCTTTTCCCAAAAATCAAACATGGCGCCGAACGACAAATGTTTCGAAAACTTGGTCGGCGGCGACGTGTGAATCTCAATCAAATTGTTTAGGAAATAAATGAATACGTTAAAGCCTGTTTGTTACAAATTTATCACTGTTAATATTGTTAATATTCTAAAGAAAGTATGAAAGAGACATATTTTAACCAGTCTCGACTCGTTAAATTGTTCGGAAAAGTTTGAACAGCACTCAGGAAGCCCTAAAACACTTAACACCAGCCACTGATATGCACCTATAAATGATGTAGACAAAAAATTGAAAAGTATTTAGATGTAGTTTATTATATTAAGTGTGGCATTGTACAACTATGTATCAAAGAAATCATGCTTTTGATGTACGTAATTTATAACTATGCACTTACTATAAAACTGGCTGATGTTCAGAAGTTGTAGAAAGGGCACTGAAAACATTCTGTAATAAAAATACGGAGGCTGGGCCGTTGTTCAGAAACAGTCGCTACCTAAACGATAATGACGTCACAAAAAAAAAAGAAAGAAAGTAAAGGAACATGTCAATTAATGGTATCGGGTGATGATTTTCAAATCATCCTGAGCCACCGAAATCCATCAACTGACATTTTGAACGAAGTAGAAGACAAATTCTCAACAAGGGTTTTAACGTTTTTCTTCCAGAATGTACAGGTTTTGAATGCGGAATAAAAAAGAGGGATGTTTTTCGTCTCAAGTCTGAAAATTGGAATAATTAGGTTGTAAGCTTAACTGGTGCGGCACTTTGTTACTAAATATAATAAAAATTAACTAAAAACGCGTATAGCTTATGAAGTACTGACGATAAAAGTGATTTATTTTTTTACCTATTGCTGTGGTCTACGCAAGGTTGTACGTTAATTGGTGTGAAAAATATCCTTCTTGGGCGTGCACGAGTCGAGACAATAAAATCGGCTAATTGAATTTTGTTTTGTTCTCTAAAAAACTACGAGATCTATTTACGTTTCGTTTTTGATTTAAGACTCGATATGAACGAAGCATCGGCCTACGAACCTAGCTTGTAGCTAAAATACGTAGACTTCCATAGTTGCAAGTGTTTACAACAGTCTCCGGTGAGGAAATCGATTTTGGAACTCAAAACAACTGGAAAGGGTTCATGAGTCAATAACCTCTATAATTCGGAATACGTTCCTATTAATCATCTGGAGAAAAAGGTACGAAAAATGAGTTATAGCGGCAGTTGTTTGTTACGACTGACACAGTAAAACTGTCAAAGCACTTGCAGCCATGCAAACAACAACCAAACAGGGAAATTCAGACCCTCAAAAAGAAATTATTTTTCCACACACACATACGCAAAAAATTAGGTTTTAGTTGTTTCTCAGGGTCAAAAGGCATAATGTTCCACATTCCTAACCCACGCGATCCTTCCTATTAACCCGAGAACACTTTTTCGGGGACTCTCTCAAAAAGAATCGTTCCTGACGTAGAAATTAAGAACTGCACTGCTGCACGAGAGCACTAAATGCACCAAGTTTTTCTTTGTCGTACATGTTTGAATTTTATGGTTTCCATTCGGAAATTTTTTTTAAGTGCACGATTATACAGCGCTGAAGTGATGTGAAGTAACGGCAAAGCCGAGTTTTTTAATGTGATATATTCCTGCCACTGAAACTTTACAGTGTTTTCTCCTAATGTTTAACTGTGTGTGACTTTTTATCATATTTATAAATCGGCCGACTCCTTAAATTTTCAACTAAACGTTATTTTTCTACGCCAGCCACTCCAGAGTTGCTTTTTCTTCGTATTGAGTTGTTAAAGAGGGAGCTGTTAATTATTCTAGTCAATTTCTAGTCTGTAAACGACAACCAAAGTAATAAGCGACATATATCAAATGTAACTTGCAATAAACATTATTATTATCATTGTATGTGTTATATAAAATTTGAAAGTTACTTTTTGAAATCAGATAGTGAAAGAGACACAATCACTTTCGTCAACTTTCGACATCAATAAGTTGATTTGAAATGTAATTTTTGAATGTTTATATCCAACTCAAGAAAGCATCGTTTTGAAATTTTTATTCCAAGTTCCTGTTCATAGGTTTAAGTTGAGACGTAATTCCGTTGATTTTTGTACAAACTACGCACTAAGTTACGGAAAGTTTCAAAAATGCTTTCGGACCTTGATTGATGGGTCAGAGTAATATTTAAGGAGTCCCGACATGGAACCTGCACATAAATTATATAATAAAAATATATTCTATAAAATATGAAGATATTTATTTTTTACGTGTTTAGTTTTGACTAAAGTAGTAACTGTTCATATGAATGTTTATAATAACAACAAAAAATCTGCACTGATCTCTCTAAATTTTGGTACATGTGTTCTATTATAATAGATGTCACCATGCACTAACGCACAAAACGGCAGGCAAAATACACAGTATATCTTTCTTTAAGGTGTACTCTGCGTTCTGCAGCCTCCTCCGCACTTAGTTTAGTAAAAATTGTCGCAACCAAAAACTCTCATTCCTCATCCTAGAATCCTTTCACCGATGACCCGAAACCAAACGGGCAAGTTACTCCTGAGCCTACCGGTGATTTATTAAAATAGTTAAATCTGACGGCCTAAAATATTTTTATAAAAGAAGAATTAAAAATAGATTTGTTGACTGATCATTCTGTCATAGTTTTTCCTAAGACGCCGGGTCGTTTCCACGAGGCTGGGGGCTTGCAGCGGCGACTTGCCCGACATACCGCTACCTTATTAATTAATGTGTAAATGAGTATATTTTACTATTAGCCTATTTAAAGACAGTATGATGTACAATATAATACGATACGATGTACTATACTAGATATCGGAGGTGCGCTATTATAAAAAAAAAAACGGTTCAGAAGAGCGTCCAAGCGACCTCTCTAAGAGTATGGGGTAACATCTATCCTGATACATACCTATTATTATTATAACAGTAAATAATTATAAATGTACAATAAATGCCTCAGCCAATAAAATGGTCTTAAAATTGTGTTTCGAGTATTTTTTCATCCTTTATATCATACTGAACTAAATTAGGTATTGTACAAATTTTTATGCTATATTAAGCGCTCCATCGCTTTTAATTAATGAAGAAACGGTAAGTGGTCGAACAAAGAATATATCAATAACACAATGGCCAGCTGTCAGACGAAAATCAGTCTGCAATCCACACTGTGTTACTGCAGATAATAATAATTATTTTCATTATTTATGAAAATATACTTTCATGAATAACCAGTGTTGCAACGATCTGTGGGCTGAAATTCAATTAGTCAAGATGTTTCAATCAGTTCAAGTTGTTTTCACTTTTCAGGAAAGGATTGTTGATTCTAAATCTTTTGCGTGGGGAAAGTGAAAAGATTTTCTCTTAAGGTTTTGCTATGCCTTAAGTTAATTTGAATAATTTGCAACTTTTTTCTTGATTATAAAAAGGTAAGTTATACTCACAAATTATTTATTCTTAAAGTAAACAGTTATTGCTTCCACTTATTCTAGTTTTAAGTTTATATGATTATAAGATTATGTATTTTGTTCTGCATCCCTTGATAAAGAAAGTTAACTAACTATATCGACACGTGGTGACATTCGTAAATAATTATAAGAATAATGGCCAAAAGTTAAATAGCGACTTTATTAACTGCAGAAAGTCCAAGCATGTCCTCTCAAGTCCAACACAGAACTAACTAACAAACCTTAGTGTTTAGTCGAACACAATAAATTGCTGCACAATGAAATACTATACAGGCCGTTTCAATCGAAACGAGCCACCCTCAATAACTTTTTAGAAAAAGAGATTTGAGCAAAATCTAAAAACAGGTCAATTT
Organism: Diaperis boleti; assembly: GCA_963583935.1. NCBI lineage: Eukaryota > Metazoa > Arthropoda > Insecta > Coleoptera > Tenebrionidae > Diaperis > Diaperis boleti. Next base: position 30,951,053 of record OY757242.1, on the reverse strand, counting down.
TAATCTTGAGGGGGACATGTTTTGATGCAATAGTAGGCACGCTTGGTGCAATGCCATACTCCTGCAGCAGCGGCCCCTATTTTTTAAATAGGGAATAGGGATTGAGTAACAACAAGTCCTTTGAAAAGTTTTTTAATTGTCTTTTCAACCACATAATTATTTTTTTAATTACATAGTATAGAAGTTAGAAATTAAAAAAACAATTTTTTCTACCGGATTTGTTTTGTATTTCGGCATGTTTGCAATTAACGATAAAAAGCTGCAATAAGCATTATTAGACAATTTATTATTGATGACATTAGTATTCTAAATTAATTTTGACGTCATCCATACACATTCGTATCATGTAATTATTAACACAAAAAATAAAACAATTACACTGCGTTACAAATTAAAAAAAAAGTACCCACTTCAATTTTTCCTGTTCATCCATTCATACACTTCGCTTAATCCGAATACATAGCTATTTTTTTTCTATCACGTACTGTTTTTTAGATATGGTAACTATAACAATTTGTTAGTACAAAATTAAAGTTAACGACCAGTATACACATTGCTTCATTTAGTTATCAATAATTCGAGTAAAACTGACGATAAAACTTGTTATTAATATATTTGCACACATTAAACTATAGAGTATATGGTAATATGTATATATTGTACACAAAATATGAAAAATATTTAACCTTTCCTTTTATGTTGGTAAGTATCTTCTTCATTTAAACGCCAGCAGTAATCTCCTAACATAGGTGCGTCCCAACGACCTTGAAACCTTCATGAAACCTTTCTGCAAGCTTTTTTACATCCTGGTGAAACCGCTCTTCTTGTTCATCACTCACAATTCCAATAATTATTAGACTGTAATGAAGTAGCATTTACGTACTTTGCTTATTGTTATAATAACTTTCCCCGACCACTGTATTGGTAGACGAGGTCCAGTAGAATGGCCAGCTAGATCGCCCGATTTGATGAAACCCCTAAATTTTTATTTGTGTAGACACCTCAAGTCCAAAGTTTATCCGACACAACCAGCTTCTCTAGAAGACAAAATAACGTTGCGTAACGTAAGAAGCGCATTTGATAATCGGCTGTATCAGTGTATGGAACTCCATGGAAATCATTTTGAACATTTGATATAAAATCAAATTTAATGTTCAATGCTTTATCGCTTAGGAAATTAAACACGATTATTTTTCAATTTTTTTTTTAATTTTAGTTTTCAGTTTATATATTTACTTATTGTTAAGAATAATAAATTGGTATAAATGGGTATGGATGACTACAGATTTGATTAGAACTTTATTCAAATCAATAGTAAATTGTCTAATAATGTTTACTGCAGCTTTTTATTGTTAATTATTGCAATCATGCCGAAGTACAAAACAAATCCGGGAGTGCCGCAGAAGTGAAAACTTGAACATTAACGTTGTGCATTTTTGAATATTTTGGAATGGTTAGTGAATAATTTTGCACGGCTTGCTTTATTTATCAGTATAAAACTACTACCATTTATGTGGTAAAATACAATATTCATTTATTGCGCTATCGTACACAAACATGACAATTTATATTACATTAAAAATTTAACAATTCAGAACTATTACAATTATTTTACATTAAGAAGTTTATCTCTCAGAAAAATCAACTTTCATCCATAATTTCAACAACTCTTTCACCATCATCATTACCAGCATCATCATCACCAATCTCTAAAACTGATACAATAGGTTTATGGTAGCTGAAGTAAAAAACGAACAATTCGAATCGAATTTAAATGTCTAATAAAGACCGCATCAATAGTAGTTTTGTATTTCGTTGTGCTAAGATTGCGATCATTTGACATCGTTAAACCAAATTCATTATTTAAAAATTCAATTAATAGTTGATTTTCATCGTCTGCAAAGTTTATGTTGAAATCTCCACTCAAAATCATTGGCAAATCATCAAAGCTTTTCCCATTTTTTTTTTAAGCAATGCAGATGCGTCATGAGAATAAATGAATAAATGAATAAATTTTCATACAAGAAGTCTCGTATAGCACGCAATGACTTATCTGGAGAAATGTAAACGGCAACCATAATAATGAACTGATTATCACCAGAGTGGCAACGACTTATAAACATATCGCCGATATCAGAAACAGTAAATAGCATTAAACATGCTGGTGTATTTCGCATGCACATCCATATAATTTGTGCATTAATGAACTGTGTTCATATTTTGATAAATAGCTACTCCTCCCAATGGACGATTATTTCTTCTGAAACTCGCAACAAAGAGAGGGGGATATTACCTCCACTCCTACGCCGCGCCGGCGCGGCGGTCTACCCTCCCTCCGTCTTACGAATTTTCGATCAGGCCACGTGTTCTGACGCGAGTTTAACATTTTTTACCCATCCGAAAAAGTGCTCACCGCCGCTAAAGAAGTTTTCACTTCAAAAATTGTTCTTTTTTTAATTACTAACTTCTAGACTGGAATTAAAAAAATAATTATGTGGTTGAAAAGACAATTAAAAGACCTTTCAAACGACATGTTACTCAATCCCTATTCCCTATTTAAAAAATAGGGGTCGCTGCTGCAGGAGTATGTCGTTGCACCAAGCGTGCCTACTATTGCATAAAAACATGTCCCCCTCGAGGTTAAACTTAAGATTTTGCTCAAATCTCTTTTCCTTAAAAGTTATTGAGGGTGGCTCGTTTCGATTGAAACGGCCTGCATAATTCGGCCACAGTCAATCCAATAAAATCAAATTGTTTTTCATTATTGGTTAATCTAATTTTCATAACATTCTGGCAAAATATTTTCTTCAAAGTCTTGAATTGCAAATATGTGTGTCGATACGGCGCCGGCGGTATCGTAGCGTTACTAATATGAAAAGTTTGAAAAAGATCTTTTTAAATTTTGGCAGTTGAAGTTCGTTAGAGTTGTCCTGCACTGTGAAATGAAGAGCATCTGTATCCCTTGAATGTAATACAGTAGAAGCCCGATAATCCTGTATGTACAGGCCGCACCGGCCCGCTCTTACTACAATTGGCATAGGTTACAACAAATACAAGCTACAGCAAATACATCAAAGAAAAAACTTTAACATGTTTTTTCTCAATTTTAACTCAACATCAACCCAATATAAAAAATTTATTTCACACTTTTAAAAACACTACAAAATTCTACTTTGACTTGGAAAAATCTCGAATATCTTTTTGCTTTCGAGATTTTTGACGTTTATCATCTATATATTTAATCGCTGAACATGAATCGTTGAACATGGGAGCTAATAAAACAGTGTAGTGATTTTTATATATTTTTTTTATGAGAGACATTTATAAGATACATCAGTAGATTACTTTTAATTTTCAAAAATTTTACAGGTTCATTGATTATTTGCATTTTGTTTTGTCAAACTACAGCTAAATTTAACTTGGCCCCTCCCCTGAGGTTTGGGTTCCCGGTGAATTATGTTCAGAACTTCAGAGCTACGGATCAGAGTGGTCAATCATCTATGGCATTTATCTCAACCATATCGCGTAAAAAACTATCTGGGCAAACTCGGGTTGTTATAAACGTTCGTGGAGCATGCTGCGACAGGAGTAAATACGGGCAACGAATTAGTGGTTAGAACAAGAGTTTACGCAAAACATTGTAAATAAAGAAATTATGTCGACTTACTTTTTTTTTAATTAATCAGACCTTTTTTTATTCAAAATGACAGTTAAACAAATTAAAAACAATTGTAATATGTAATATGGTAATAAGTCTTTATTCAACACTATTTACGTAAGTATATGCCGCTCAGGATTGTTTCAAATTCGGACTATCTATGGAAATCTGGCATTTTAGTTGGCAGTATTGTGAATTGTCATAATAACCTTACTTTAGGTTATAATTGATGACAACAGAGAATAATAATTCACCGTACCATTCCGGACATGGAATCTTGGCCACTACTGACGTTTTACTGACAAGAATGTGTGAAATGGTCTTTATTATTGATATCCTTACATTTGACTCGATCTGTCGTGACTGTCGTTAATAGCTGTCAGTTCTTGATCTTGTTGACGACAAAACGAGATGCGTGATGGTGTATGGATTTTAATATCATAATGAGTCAAACAAATCATTAACACGAAACCTAGAGGTAACGTTTTGATAAATTTGTACAAATTAATTCGGAATAAATTAACATCACTAAAACATTTTCTAAAAATCAAAGAACAACACAAATAGTTAGTCATGGCCCCATTAGTCTCTAGCGCCTCAACCACCTTGGCATAGAACGGCATAGATTTCTGGGGTAGTCTTGCGGTAATGTTTTCCATGCTGCAGTAATTGCAGTCAAGAGACTAACCGTTGTCGTTTTCAATTTGGCAAGGAAAACTTCAAATTGATTTAAAAAAAATAACTCATTCATTGGTGGCAATAAAATTGAATTTCTACCGACCTGCAATAAAATATTTTATCCGCAAACGTCACAAAAGTGACAACTTATGTGCCTCCATTGACAAGGTAAAAGTGTCATTTTATGTGATTAGGCTCATAAAGTAGCCAACAGGTGTTATTTTATGTGCTTAATCACATAAAATAAGTGACACTTGTACCTTGTCAATGAATTATTTCAAATTCTTACTAAATTGTTGTTTTCTAATTTATTGAAAGTAAACTAGCGAGGTAGTGGATGGGGACGCGTGTAAATGAAACGACTAGCTCCTCCTTGTTTTATTTACCAAGGGGGCTCCTGACCAAGAGGGGCCGAACACGGGTGCTCATGACCAAGGGGGCTCCCGGACAAGGGGGTTCCCGACCAAGGGGGCTCTCGATGAAGGGGGCTCCCGACCAAGGGGGCTCCCGACCAAGGGGGCTCCCGGCCAGGGGGCTCCCGACCAAGGGGGCTCCCGACCAAGGGGGCTAACGGCCAGGGGGCTTCCGACCAAGGGGCTCCCGGCCAAGGGGGCTCCCAGCGAAGGGGCCTCCCGACTAAGGGGGCTCCCGGCCAGGGGGGCTCTCGGCCAAGGGGCCTCCCGACCAAGGGGGCTCCCGGTCAGGAGGCTCCCGACCAAGGGGGCTCCCGATCAAGGGAGGACTCGACCAAGAGGGAACCCGAACAAGGGGGCTCCTAACCAAGGGGGCTTCTGAGTAAGGCTTGCGGATAAAATAGTATATATCATTCAGAGCATAAGTCGCTTTATGTGCTTCGCCTGGACTTAACCGACTCACTTCGTTCGTCCAGGCTCAGCACATAAAGCGTAACTTATGCTCTTAATAATATAATCTACTATTAATTTATCTACATCATTACTAAATATTAAAAAATAAGTTACCTCAAAAATACGTGAAAGCCTTTCGAAAATGTTTTCATTTGTAAGGTCTGGCCTGTCTTGCTTGTATTCACCAAAAGACCTTTTAATACATGCTTTCTTGTCGGCAGAAATTACTTTCGGCATTTTGGATCAAATAAAGTGTCAGAATAAAATGCCAACAAGACAACAACCCGAATTTTTAAAAACCAAACGTCATTTGACAGGACCTGACGCCAATCTAACAAAAAAAAAACTCTTGGCCTACTGCGTGTTTAAAACAATCCTGAATTGCATATAGTTACTTTTTTTATTTTTACATTGATTCGATTACCAATCCAATACATACGGCAAAAAATGAAAACCCGCGGGATTGTTTCCGAACCAACGGGCGTTCCGGACTGTTGGGTGCCGGATTATCGGATTTCTACTGTACTGATATTATATCAATATTCATGAATCAGTCCTCATTTTCAAATTGTAGTCGGTAATTTGCCGGATTTGAGTACCGTGAAACTAGAAAAGAGGGTAAGGTCACGAAGCCATTTTGTACTGTGCAGGTTTGACTGTTCCCAACCGATTTACCAACACCACCCACCAAATCAGTAAGGGCTCCTTTTTACTTCTTCCCGTTGATTTCTTCACCTTAACTAGCGGTCCCATCAGGCAGAGGATACATCGAGTATTCCACTGATTGTAGGAATAAAGGGACTAAGGTGAGTTGCAACCAAACAGCTCAGCTCCAGACGGCCAGAGGCGTCGCAAACCAGCACTGAAGATCTGTAGAAAGTTCAACTTTTGATGGATACATAATACAAAAGTAACAATAAAGTAATAAACAACGTGATTCACTGCTTGTCAGTATGTAAGGTATATATTATATTAAAAAGTCAAAGTAGTCCTCTTCTGAATCGATATGCTTTTTAGAGGTTTAGTGATCATGTGTCTTCCACCGCTCATTTTATGAGAATGTGGAAAAAAAATATCGTACACCACTGTTTCCTTCCGTTTCTGATATAAATTAGCGACTACGTAAGTTTTCTTATCATTTAAAGAACGTTGTTACGTGATGGTAGATTTAGTATTTAAACTTTTATTCAAGTTTAAAGTCATTACATGTTTGGGAGAAGAGGCATCATCACAACGACTAGTTTCAGATGGGGATACTGTGTATAGTAATTGGTCTCCCAGGTAAAAATTCGCCCGTGTGAAACAGTACCTACGTATTAATTAACCCAATGCCAAATGCAGAATGGGCATTTGAAGACAGCAGAAACATAGTAAATTACGCCAGTTATTAGATATTTTCAAATGGAATGATATAATAAGAAAGAAAGCTATGTATATAAAGTTCAACACTAATAAAAATATTTCTCAAGGAATAACAGTAGAAGATAACTTTGACTGTCCTAATCTGTGAGTTTTTATGTATTTATTTTTTAAGAAATTGTTAAATTTTTTATCTCAAATACCAAATTAATGTAGCTTTTAATTAATATAAATAATTGTAACCTGTGCATAGTTAGTTTAAGTTTACAGTTGAAGTTACCATTTTAAGTTTATTCTATTATTTATTATTTATTTTGTATCATAAATGCTAAAACGATAAAAACTGTTGAGTATCTTATATAGTTTAGATTTTATTTGAAATCTCCCTTATTACCGAGAAGTACCTTATTAATAAAAATGCTATATGTACAGTAACTACATATTTCATTTGTTTTGGAGATGGCATATACTTTCATTACATAAAAATCGGAAATGTGAAAAAGATTGATGTAAATGTTGTCTGTTCCTTGAATCGAAAATGGAACCCTTGATTTAAGTTCTTACCATAGGTTTTTTCAGGTATTAAATATATTTCCTGAGTGTAGCGCCACATTTCGGAGAATATATGAAGCAGAACCATTCTTCAATGGTATTGTCCTTAAATTATGTAGCGAACTGTTTGCAGAGAACCGTGAAAGATTGAAGCTATCAACTTATAGATGGCGCAATAATCCAAATTGTAAATTGTAAGAATGCCAGATCATTTAAACAATGGGCAGAAGTCTTATAGAAAATTTCTGATATGTTTGGTCTTTGCCGAATAAATTATTTTAGATAATCTAACGTTTAATGAAGGAGAAATAATTCGGGCCACTGACATTATGTACTGCAATTAAATAATATATACAGACTGTCCCAGAAATAAGTACATTAATTTTAACAGCAAGTAGATCGAGTGAATGGCAACAAAATTTCTAAATACTTTTTTTCTCTAAACCCTAGTTTTTGAGTTAAAATTGAGTTAAAATTGTGCAAAGATTTGGTATGAATTTAGCTACCTCCAGTAGCGAGTGTTTTTCTAAAAATCCGCACGGATAAACCAAGTATACAAAAAAATGCATTTACTTTCACTTTGTTTTTGTTTCTTTGTGGGATATTGAAAATGAACTGAAGAGACTCTTATGTAATAAAACATGATACCAAAATAAAAACTACACATTATTTTCATTGCTTTATGACTTTATGACATTACTAGATGACCCGTCCCGGTTTCGCACGGTGATTTTATTTTATTATTTTATTTAATACTTTTGAAAAAGAAACGTATCTTAGTGAGCGCCTACGTGGTCAAATAAGTAGGGGTGTGAAAAATTTCATTATGATCGGTTCAGTGGATCCAGAGATTAACCCCGCACCACGTTACCCCCCTTAGAAATGTAATTTTTAAAAACGATTTGTTAGTGGTCGCCTATGCGGTAAAATAAGTAACTCTACAAAATTTCATTGCAATCGGTTCAGTGGATCTAGAGATTAACTCCCCCGCTCCGTTGCCCCCTTTGGAATGAAATTTTGAAAAACGGTTTCTTAGTGAGCGCCTACGTGGGAAAATAAGTAACTCTGCAAAATTTCATTGCAATCGGTTCAATCCGGAGATTTCGTGTCAGTCAGTGAGTGGTATTTGGATTTCATATAGTGCGTTTTTTGATCACTGGCCATAGGAATTCTCGTGTTAAATTTTCTACCCCATGTTAAGTCGTTCAGCCTTTGCATCTACATGTCTTGTTAAGAATTCTAGCCTTTGTTTAAAATAATGTTCACTATTGTTACTCGAAGTATTCCGTATCAGTTGCATTCAGCCCTTCTTTCTCTGCAGTTAAATTGCCAAACTTATGAGTCACAGGCACCGCAAAAAACTTGCTGAAGTCGTTGTTGTAATTTGTTTTTAGATATGTTGTCAATTTCAGAAAGATCAAATGTGTTGTTGACTTCTGGTTACAGAGCCCGAACCACAGGCGCGTTCAATTTGAAACAAAGTGATTACCTAACTTAACATAACTAGCTACCTGTCTTTCGTTATAAGGCCGACAGCAGCTTGCGGTCATTTAAAAAGCTATTTTGTCTCTGTTGACTTGAATTAACCAACGCTGAGTAAGAACTGAAGCATCAAATTCACAAAACGGCAAAGCTCCACGCCGAATGTCGGGGTTCTGAAAAGTGCCTTATCGTTATGTTTTGCGCCCCCTTGCGATTTCCGATCTCGTCGTTCGCTTGTAACTCACATCTATCTATATTCGACACCGGGGAAGCCAAATATCGGTATTTAGTGTTGTTTGTTTGTGCATGTTAGTAGCTTCGTTGCGCCTCGTTACGTGTTACGCCCGCAGGATGTCTTCTCATCGCGATCGTTTTAAAATGGGTTCCAAATAAAACGTTGGTTACTGTATAATTTATTATTTTATATTGTTTGTCCGTACATGTTTCGGGGCAACAGATAGACCAAATAGTATTCAGTTCGTGGTTCGCGTTGCAGGCTGCTGTTTGGGGGAGTTATATGGCCCTACTCCGGCTAAACCTGTACCTGAGAGGTGGGAGAGAAGTCGTTTTCGACTTTGAGTTGTCTCTTGGGCTACGGGGTGCCCAGAAAAGGGAGTTGCTACTAACTCCTGAGCCTAATAGGTTGAAGTTGCAGTACTGTTTTCGGGCTACTAACAAATTGCTTGCTTCACAAATATTTAAAATACTTAACAACCAAAAGAATAGTCCCCGAGATAGGTTCTGCTAATTAATTTGGTTTGGACAAGTCTTAAAGAAAGAACCTAAGTATGTCAAGGAAAATTCAGTAACTCATTTGTCCTGGTCCGTTGCATATGCAAGCTCTTCCCCCATGCCTCACAGACAGACAGTTGTCTTGTTCACTTCACTTTAGTCTTTCCATCTGATCTACATGTTGTCTATCACTCTCCGACTCAGATGTACCCAACTTTAAAAATTCCACGCGTTTCAATATTCTTGTTTTTCCCTCAGGTGCGAAGAAACCCGCTTTGGGTGTAGATATTTCACTGTATCTGTCTGTTGTAAATCCCTGTAACTTGCAAAAGCTCATGGTGGAATAAAATTTGCTGACTTAACCTCACTACTCATGTACATCAGTATTGTTAAATTCTATTATTGTTTACAATTTTTCTGAAGAACTAAATTGTTAATTATTGAAATCATTGGAAATTGTCAGCTGTAATTTATTAATCGAATCATTATTGTTAAAATCATCAAATTCGCATTGTCACCAACTTAATACGAAGACACTAGAAATTGTTAACCACAGTACGAGATCACAAAACTCAAATGCACAAAATGACTAAAACTTAATAAACATTTAAAACCATAATTTTTGTGTTATCAATTTACGCTCCACTCCTGATTAGCTCTCGCCATGTATCCAAAGAATCTGTGGTTTTGTTTCGTTTGGGTAAGTTTAAATATCCCGCCATTGTTTGTCTTGTAAAAAAAAATTACACAACGTAGGGTTCGGCTTTTTCTTTCATTGTCTGACAATCACTGGCCAACCTTTAAAGTTCGCGGTTTGTTTCAAATTTTCAAATTTGACGTTTCGTGACTTCATTGACATTTCATTTCATGTTCAAATTCAAAAAGTGGCGGTAATGTAAGGGGGGGTTATCACAGTACGTTTATCCAACTGCGATCACAAATTTTGTGCTCTCATTATGATTATAATAGTTACCAACCCTATCCTTTACCTGATCCTACTTCAAATAACTTCCAAGTACCTAATTATTCCAAAATCCCAACACCTTTTACTCAACGATAGCTACTATATCTACCCTGACCAAGCTTGCAAAAAAAGTCACCACCAAGTAATTCGTTTGTCATGCAACCAGCATAGAAATCCATGAAGCCAATTCCCCTTGCGAAATTCAGGTGCTACGCTATCCAATCACCCCTAATGTGATGAAAGCTTATTATTAGATACTGTCTAGTAGCTTGTAAATGAAATCAGCGAAAGATGGCATTACTTCTAAATTTTTTTTATTAAAAAACTTTTTTAAATAAAACAATAGAATTTATAGACTTAGAGCTATTCTAATATCGTGTATGTTCTTCTCTACTCCTAATTACTGTTTCCATGTGTAATACTGGAGATAAAATTTTAAATGACTTCTTGAGGAGTATTTTCCCATTCTTGAATTGCTGCGTCTACAAGTTGATTGTGGTTGGCAGCTGGAGGTGTACGACATTTAGCCCTTTTTTAAATATCGTCCCATAGATGGGAAAAACCCGATCAAATTTTATATCAATTTTTATAGTTGCCCGAAACGATATAGTGCACAGAAGCTATCTAGACGACCAGCGAAGTCGTAGACTTTGTTTTGATGCTTTAAAGCAGTTTGCCAAGGTAATTAAATCACTGAGTGATTTCTGGCTTGTATGGAGAAGCAGGACCGGCTTTATTTTTTTGGTATTATTTTAACAGATATCATTGATTTAAACTTTTTATAGTTCATTTGTTGTTATTATTATCAGTATTATTATTCATTATGTGTTACCACTAGTTGGATGAATATAATAAATAAAATAACACTATTACGTCAATAAAATACTCTAATGTGGACACTTAACACGCAAGAGAAACACAAAGACACAATGAAAAAGAATTCTAACGCTAAGGCACTGAAAAGAATAAAATTTTAAAAAACAATGTATCCAATTGTTCGGCCCGGTTTCAAATTAATTGACTTCGCCCCTGCACGATATGAACACCTGCAACGATGGATCTGCATGGATCACGACCGACAAGTTATTTCAGACGCAAAACCAGTTTCGTATTCAGATGTTTTTCAATTCTGAAGCCATCACAAATTAACTGGTCTACTTTAGTGAAAGCGTGCCATCGGTTTTTTTGCGGTCTTTAAAAAGAAAACAAAACATTATAGCCTCAGGTGCGCCTTAGAGATCTTACTCCTACGATACCAAAAATGCTTTTACTTGCAATTGTACTTTTAAAACAAAACCCTTGTTGACTGCATTTACATGAACTGTTGAAGTAGGTCCACAACCTACTTGTAAGATAGCTAGAAAACTAAAAATTATCATTATTTTGGAATAACGCGAAATATATGCAGTGGTGCGTTAATTTTGTCCATGAGTTTATAAACCTAAGGGATCTAGACCAAATTCTCAATTCCCTTAGTGTCCAAAGAGAATTGATTTCTAAGATTTCAGATAACCCATTTAAATTGTCATCTGCAGGAGTTTGGACCACTGCCCTTTACCTGGCCATGGAAAGCTACACGGCCTACCGGGTGATTCGCTGTGGCTCGAAAATCTACCTGAAACGAAGACGAATCCACAGCCCCAAATTCGACGACGCTTAATCAACTCCAAACACCCTGTTTTCCGTTATTTGGCTAGAGGAGTTATATTTTAGCGTAACAAAGAACCTATTGTTATTTATTGCATGTGACGGATATATACAGAGTGTTGTGGAAGTCCTAGCAGAAAATTTAACCACAAGTAGAACTCGTCTAAATAAACATTTTTTTCTATTTACCACTTTGCTGAAATCCGCAATTTTATTTACTAAGGATCTATTCAATGCAATTTCTAGGAAAATGTTTTTTTTTTATGGTGCAGTTGTACGGGAAGTGTTAGGTAAAGCAAACGAGGCCCGCCGCTTGTTGTACATGGAACGTTTTTCAAATCCAGAAACAGTGCAGCGTTGATTATGGCAAAATTTCTTCTCCAACTCCAGATTTCGGACGTCCCACATGTAATCGCGTTTTGGAAATTGAACCTGAATTTTTTAAGTATTCGAAGATGTTAACTGTTAACTGTTAATTGTTTACCGCACGTACACCAACATGAATTATCCCTAATGTAAGTTAGAGAGTTTATTATTACATACGAACCTACTCCAACATTATGTATATTATGGTAGGTTAGTACATGTTTCCATTTAAAGAGTTTTTATTTCGATTCGTTTCTCGGATAAAGTTTTTGTGCATTCCTCAGAATCAATGAACATGGGTCCATAAGCGGGTGTTGGTTTTAGGGGTCAAACAATTCTTAATTTTAACTCCGTAAGAAAGCGTTTGCGAAAAAAATGATAATTTTTTTATTTCGACGAGTTCTACTTTTAAATTTTCTGCTAAGACTTCCATAACACCGTGTATATATATACAACGTGTCAAAAAATGACTACATTAATTTTAACCAGTAATAGAACTCATGAGTGTCAACAATTTTCCTGAATAAAATTTTGCCCTAAACCCCGTAGTTATTGAATTGAAATTTTGGAAGTTTTGAGGTTAATTTTGTTACCCGCCACTGAACCGCTCGCTCGGCTAATAATTACAACAAAAAACTTTTGAAAACATTGTGAACAATCTAAAGCGCCCGACGTAAGTAAAATAAAAATATAAATACTGACCAACTAAACGTCTTTACTTCAACATTCAATGCTATTAATGAAAAATAAAAACTGTGAGGCCTAATAGCAGGCGGATTTTCGTCTACCCATAATTAGACACACGAGAAAAAGCCGGCATCTTTTGTGATTAATAACTTTAAAAACGAAAGTAAAAACAATAACGTCCGCTTGAGTTGCCCAGAGAAACTGATTAATTAATAAAAATTTTGATACCTATTTCTGTTATTTTGGAATAAATTAGAGTATGGTCTTCTTCCTCGGTAGTCTCAATATAATTTTTGTTTTTAAAAACTCTTTCTTCCAACACCAAAATTTAAGTATTGTAAGCTCGGGAGTTTGGGTAGCTATATTATTTTTATTATAAATGAATTTTGTGTATTAATTTGACATTAACAATTAAGATAATTTTAAAGTTATTTTGTATACATTTATTTGGATAATCTGTTATTTATATTGCCGTAAATTGTAAATAATTTACTATATTTAACCACGGAATCCATTCCTTAATTCAATCAAATTATTCTGATCTAACCCAAAAGGTTAGTAAAAAACTTTCAACGCAAATTTTATGCTACTACCTTCAACCTGTACTTTTGTTTACAATGTACCAAAACCCTGAACAATACGACAATACTCAGAACACAAGATGGAATGTAATTATAAAAAGATGTAAATATTTGTTAACACTAGACATATCTATTTTAATTTAGCAGGTCACATAGGTCATAGGCAATGTTTAAATGAAAAATTAAATTCCACGGTGAAGCTGAGCAAAAATAATTTGGGCCCTCTTCATCAATCAATAATTTAAAAGAAGAACCATATATACTCAGTAGCACCCAGAAGGATTAATTTCCTGGAATGGTATTTTTGACAACAGAATGAATATGTTAAACCATTACGTTTTATCTGACATTTTTTGTGTGAAGATGATAAGTACGGTATTTTCAGTTGTTGTGTCTCCGCCTACTTGTGTTAAGCATAACAAAATGCCTCGAGTCCGAAGGTATCAACAATATCACTATCTTAGTGATTTTGACAGGGGTAGAATTATTGCCTTTCGAGAAGTTGGTTTGTACTATCGCGAAATTGCCCGCCGTGTTAATTGCACTTCGATGACGGTAATGCGTGTGTGTCGGGTGTAGACAAAAGAAGGTAGAGGAACACGACAGGTCAACCGAGGCGTACCACACAGCGTCAAGATAGGCGCTTCAGACAACTAGCTCTGTGAGACTGTTTTGCTACTACGCGCCAACGCTGTGACCGATGGTTTGGAGAAGAAGGTCGACTTGTTAGTATGTGAGTATCGCCACATTTGAGCTTTTAGACTTTTTTCATACCGGCCACGATTAGTGCTTCCTTTGAGTGCGGAACACCGTCGTCAACGTTTGGACTGGTGCAGAGAATGGCAGCGTTGGGAAGCAAAATAGCATAATGTAAGACGCCGCCGTGGAGAGCGACGTGATATTGGATTTGCTGTTGAGATGCATGTGCACAGGACTGTTGGAGTAATGACTTGGGGAGATATTGCCTATGGAAGCCGATCACCTCTTTGTTTATTCGAGGCAATATGACGGCTGCGCGTTATGTTGATGACGTCCTATGAACCACTTTATTGCCTTATCTAGATGATCGTCCACACGTCCTTTTTCAACAAAACACCACACTTCCACATATTGCTCATCTATGGACTCTCTCCAAGAAGCCTAGTTGGCGTTAATGTTTTAACGTTCACCGGATTTAAATCCCATAGAAGATAATGGGAAGAAGACTGTCCACTTTGCGCCATCCTCCAGATTCTCGACCGGTTAATCCACGAAGTTCAAGTTGCTTAAAACGAGGTGCCACAAGCAGACATCGACCATCTCATTTTGTAGATGCCTAGACGTGTACAGAAGTGTATTCAGCTATGGGATCGCCAAACACATTATTGATTTTTTTCGAATTATGTTATTAAAATTTCTTGCAAATTCGATCGTTTCGTTCTTGATGTAAGCTTGACACAAAAATGCCAAAAAATTATTCCTTCTGGGTGTAACACTTCTAATGAGTATATTTACAGTTCACTACTTCAACAAAAGTACACATTTTTTTAACATAACCACAAGACTACCACTTTTATTGTAGAATTTTTGTACAATAACAAAAATGAGAAATAAAAAACATTTATTTAAGAATTAATTATTCGCCTTCATTCGGCAGCATTTCTTTTATTCTTTACAATAAACTTGTTTTTTTTCTCCACGATTCGTTTCCTCTTCCGCAAAGGTCTCACATTTTTTTCACAATTTGTTTCAACTTCGTCACTTGCACTAGGATTAGATGGAATTTCAGAATCAGTTTGACAGGACACATCTTTCTTTTCATCGCTTTGAGAATTCTTACTAAAATAGTTTTTAGGAATAGGTAACGGAATGGGTATAGGAATAGGAATAGGTAAAGGAAGAATAATTGGATATGGTACTAAAATCGTAGGAGGAGGCACCAACCCCTCTAGTAATTTTCTATTATTGCTAGCTTCTGTGTTGCAAATCTGAGGCTGTGTTAATCGTGAATCAGGTTCTATTGTATCGATTTCCCTTTCTTGATTTGCATTCAGTTTTAATTTGGAATTTTCAGAGTCGGTTGATGTATGCCGTATTCGTAAATCTTGAGGCATTTCGCTCAAAAATAACTTCGTATTTGTACAACTCGGTAAACTGGTCTTTTTTTTTCTTTTCGGAATTTTTGTCCTTTGTCTTTTACAATCTTCGCTCAACCTAATTGGCATTAACTTCGATGGATCAGCGACAGTTATTAGTGGTAACGGTGATGTTTGTTGAGAAATATCCAATTTTGGAGAAGAAGACGGCGACGATATGTGATTTTCTGGAGATTTACATTTATTCATCCATAAATCTGGAGTAATGAGGGTACCAGAAGATTCATCTCCATGAATGTGGGGGTGGATTTCCAAGTGTGCTCGTGTTTCTCTCCAAAAAATGTGCATTTTGTATTGATTTAAGCATTTGTCCGAACAAAATTGAAGCTGTGACGATCCGTCCTAAAACATATCTTACGTAATTTATTATGCATATAGACATACAGTGCATTTCTATAAAACTGGCCCTAGGGATTCCCATGTTAAGATTTTCACCCCAGGTCACAATTTACTTTAGTTAATTAAAATCTTAAAATCTGGGTAATGTCTAGATATGGCCAGTTTAAGGAGAATACACTGTTCATGAAATAAGTTATAAGAAACCAATTTACTTGAGAATCTACGTATGAAACAGTTTGCCTAACATGTCTGCACCAATCGCAAGTCTTGTTTTTTTTAAAGTTGGCTCGTCGAGATTGCGAAAAGCATAGTTCTGAACAGAACATGGCTGCTGCTGAAGAGAGACCAGAATTTTCCTCTACAGGCTTTCCACACCAAGCACATCCTTCTGAAAAAAAAAAATAATTGCGAAATGAACCAATGGTCGATGGTGGTTTGTTATAAACTAATTAAAAACTGAGAGAAACTCAAATATTTGTAGAACCCACTATAACAATATCGAAAATGTGGTTTTTGTACTAATTAAAAATTTTAAAAAGTGGAAGTGCTTAAGACTACTCGGCTGGAGTGAAAACTCCGTAATTCTAAATAATTTTCTCTGTTGGCAGTGGTGAGGGTTTGAAACTAAGACGGGAGGGCTTTAGTGTAAAAATTTTGTATGATTTTGGGTGGGTAGAACAGTGCTTAGAAGATCATACCGGAAAGCCTTCTTAAATATTGTCGCCAGAAAATCTGTATAATGTCATAATATGATAACACATGACGATTGATATATGAAATTAGTGTTCAAATTAGTTACATTAGATATACCGAGTTCGGAGTGTTGTTGGGTGTACCCCTTGGAGTAAGAAAAAATTTACAAAACATTTTTTTAAATTACCCTCTACAAGATAACATATTCGCCTTTTAACTATGTTCAATACGGCAACATTGCGCAAACTACATTTCGCACCTTTTTAAACCTGAGTTGGAAGCGTTGCTAAGATATGCTATATTAGGTTTTCATTAGTAATAATTGAGAAAGCTATAATCTTAGTAAAATTTTATCTAATGAAACTAACTAAAGTAATTGTTCAAAATTTCTGCCTCCAACATTAATACAATCATGTTTCCACCCTTCTGATGGCATTTTCTCTCCAAGATTTCGCCGTCGATCATTACGGTCACAGCAAAAATACGATTTGACAAATCCTCAGAACCTTCTGGAGGCGTCTTATAAACCCTGTATTTCGCATACCCCCAGAAAACGTCGGAAGTCTCTGCCATTCAACCCATTCGGCATAATGTGAGATCCAATTAAATTAGTCCCCTCAATGCAAGTTATTATCAAAAAAACACAATTTTTGTTGACAAAATACCATTCTAGCCTTGTTGCCGTTCCTTTTTGACAAAAAATTACGAAAATTGAATATTTTTTTACTTAAATCCACTTTTAAAAGTTTTTTTTTTTTTTTTGGATTGCTATTACACATAATCATGCTCATGCTCATAAACGCCAACATTCATAGCCTTTATTTGAAGATAACTTGATGTAAAGTCTGCATCTTCAGACCTCTAATTCTTAATAGTTCTGAAGTGTTAAATTATTTAATGTAATATAAATTGTCATGTTTGTGTACGATAGCGCAATAAATGAATATTGTATTTTACCACATAAATGATAGTACTTTTAGACTGATAAATAAAGCAATTCGTGCGAAATTATTCCCTAACCATTCCAAAATATTCAAAAATGCACAACGTTAATGTTCAAGTTTTCACTTCTGCCGGCACTCCCGGAGTGCAACCCGTTGTTTTTTTTTCTTCATATTCGTAATAGTCCAGACAAGGTTCTTACGAAACAGAAATTTGAAAAGTTGTCCGGAAAATTGGCAAATTCCGGAAAAACTGAAAGTGCTTTTTTCTATAGGGTTTTGTATGAACTCAAAACCATAACCCACGATTCGAACTATAGATATGGGTAATTGTTTTTTGTTTAGTTCGTTATAGTCCTGGAAAAGAAAAGTCGGAAAATTCGGAAAAACTGCTAAAATCATAAAATTTGTGTGCACTCTCGATCATAAATTACGATAGAAACGACATAATATTTGGTTGTTTTTTTGTTTTGTTCGTCATGCCCAGGATGGACATAACTCAATTGAAAACAAAAACTGGAAAAACGCATTCTAGTCTAATTCTATATATCGTCGGCCTAATGTGAAAAGTGCATAACTCCAAAATCATAATTTTGTCCAACAGTTCCAATTTAGGTGTTTTTTTACGTCGATTTTGAGTGACTTAAATCAAAGTAAAAAAATTCGTTCGACAAAATAATGATTTTGGAGTTATGCACTTTTCACATTAGACCGACGATATGTATGTAATAAAAATGAACGCGTAAGTGCATCACTTGAGAATGGCTGGACCGATCTGAGAATTTTTTCTTTTTTAATATTCATAATAGTTCAAATTTTGGTGTTTTAGGGGAAATTACTAATTAACAGTAGTTATCTACTACCAGAAGTTATCCATTTTGACAATCTTTATACAGGCCGTTCCAATCGAAACGAGCCACCCTCAATAACTTTTAAGGAAAACAGATTTGAGCAAAATCTAAAAACCGGTCAATTTTAACCTCGAGGGGGACTGTTTTGGTGCAGTAGTTCATCATCAAAATCATGAATAATTTATTGACATCAGTCACTTGCGTAATAGCTTTTGTTTTGACATTTCAATTTTTGAATAAAGATTGTCAAAATTACTAAATTAAAAGCTACGATATTTCATAAAGTAACTCCATCATGAGCGATTGTCTTGCCTCTCTTATAAGTAATAATTTCTTTACATCAAGCTAGATCCAAATTTGGCAATTTGTGATTTGTGATTTGTGAACTTTTATCAAATGAATTACTTAACAGTAAATAAATAAAGTTTAATGCACTTATCCTAAACCTCCGTTTGCCACAAATTTTCAATAAAAAAGCGTTCCCAATGCAATTAAAAAAGAAGGCCTTTCTGCGCAACTCATTATTGTGCAATCAATGATTGTAATTACAAGAATGTTAATCAGTATTAAATTTCTCGTTAGAATTATGGAAAAGTATTCGAATTACACGCGCTCGGCAGTCAATTATTTTTTTATTTATTATACAGGAACCAGATAGTTACAATAGTCTCCTTATTGCAAATTTACCGGGTCGTTCAGAGGAACATTAATCAAGAGTGCTTTGCAAAATTTCAACGTACGGCCTAAATGACTTTGATACTTATTTAATAAAACTCGAAGTACAGAGGCGTGGATATTAACGTGGTGTCAATATTTTTAATAACTCTTGGTACTTATTAGTGCTTGTAACATTTTTTATCCGCAAACGTCACAAAAGTGACAACTTATGTTTGTGTCTTCATTGACAAGGTAAAAGTGTTACTTTTATCTTCTTAGGCACATAAAGTAAGCAAAAGTTGCCATTTTATCTGCTTAATTAGTTAAGGGACACTTTTACCTTGTCAATGAATTCTTTCAAATCTTTACTAAATTATTGTTTTCTAATTTGTTTATCTGAAAACGTTTGCGGATAAAATAGTATATATTATTCAGAGCATAAGTCGCTTTATGTGCTTCGCCTGGACTTAACCAACAGTCCAGGCTCAGTACATAAAGCGTAACTTATGCTCTTAATAATATAATCTACTATTATTATCGCTTTATGATCATAATACTACATTTGATTTTTTTAAACGAGACGCCAATGTTTTTCCTCATCTGCGGCAATGTGACTTGCCATCTGTCAAATTTAATAAATCATATTAACGGTTTGTCTTACGTTCATATTAGAATCCTATTTTCGAAATGGGGTCAAACAAGAAACTGTAGAATAGGAGTATTCTGTTCAACTTTTTATTGAAGAATTCAAAATTAAATACCCGAATCTAATGGATGCTGATTACCAAAAGCTGTCACTGCCTTCAAAGTTTTCTACCTAGTTTTAGGGAAACCGTATCTATTGCAAAAAAAAAAAATGGAAATGGTATCCTTATAAAATTCAAAAATATTGCTGGAATTACTACTTGCTAGACTACGGCAAACGCATGAATTACTATCAATGGTTTGAGCAACATATGAATGATGATATTCTAAATTTTAGTTTTTATAGTGATGAAGCATAGATTTATTTGGATGGCTTTGTAAATGCCCAAAACAGGGTAGGGTCAGTTGAAAATCCTCATCGGTTTGCAGAATTATTTAGATAATGAAAGTTTTGAGAAAAAAAATTAAATTGGATTTTTTTTATGACAAACAAAAACAAGTCAAAAAATCAAGCTGGTAAATAAGCAGGAAAATGTTGTTTCCAAGACGATTTCCGGAAAAACAATTTACCCAAACAAATGAAACTGACTACCATTTGACTGTTTGATTTACCTACTTGATTTTTTGACTTGTTTTTGTTTGTCATAAAAAATCCAATTTATTTTTTTTCTCAAAACTTTCATTATATAAGATAACAAAATTTTTATACTGTCGTTTAGACAATTAAAAGGGCTATCTGAATCAAGAAAAAAATAGGGGGTTTCTATTTAAAAAAAATATTGATGACGTCATCACTCGAAAACAAATGACTGCTTGAAATTTAATTTGGGATCAAAATATTCATTTTTATAAACCGAAATTGACCCGTCCAAAAAAAATTTTTAAAAAAATTTTGTTTAATTTTTTATGAATTTATTCCATACTTTTGCCGCTCACTGTATAACAATTGTGGGTTTAATTTTAATTAATATGTACATATTGTATTGTAATTGCAATTTCTGAAACATTTTATATTTTGACGTTCACTATGATGGCAGTGAATGTCAAAAAATTATCGGTTAATAATGTCAGTTAGGTTAGTCAACTTAAAAAATATTGGGAAGATTTTTTTTCGTTTACTCGGAAACCATACTAAAATTAATTTTTCTATTGGTTCTTAATAAGGATGTTTTCATTATCCCCTCTTTGACTTAGCCCTAGCATTCTATCGTACGTGTTTGGAGTGTCCCCTTCCAAACATTTGCGAAAGCGTGTGAATGTAAGTGCCATGTGATCACAGAGTTTTCAGACGAGTCCGTAAGCACATTAAAAAAACGACGCACTCTTGGCGTGTCGAAAGACTGTGTGATAGAACGGGACGCTCCAAACACGTACGATAGAACGATAGAACGCTAGTGTAATGATACCTAAACACAAGCCGCTTGACAACTTTGACACTTGTACCTGTCACATTTCTGTAGTTGTCCGACGTTTTTCGCGCATGCGTCCCTTTTCTGAAACCAGTGAAAACATCCCTATTAGTGTCGTATGATTTTCAATAATAATAGCACGAGAGGTCAAAATATTGCCGACAAGAATTTTTGCGATTCAGATACGAGTCAATCTGAAGAGCAGAAATGGCGGCAATATTTAGAAATAGAATCCTATTTGGCTTTGACAATTAAACTTGTAAATTGTAATGTCAAATAGCTACAAAAAAAAATGTCGCTAGAATAAAGCTTCCCGAAAAATTGCCACTAAAATAATTGTCCTATTGGTTGTTTATTTTGAAATTGAAACATCTCATTGGTTGACAAAAACGCAAGTTAAATTGTCAGTTATAATATAATAAGAGTTGAGATTTCGTCGGAAAAATTTACCGATTGTTACGAGAGTTCGCCTAGCAATTTTGCGAATGACATTGTCATAAAAATCACGAAACGCAGTTGAGTGATTTTTGATCAATGTCATGAGCAAAATTGTAGAACTCGAGTCCACAATTGGTAAATTTTTCCAGCGAAATCTCAACTCGAATTATATTCCTCAGACTATTTCACGAAAACGCCCAAATTATTGATAATGTGGTGGAAGGTTTCCGGTGACAGGTAATTGAGGTATTTGACATGCAGTATGCTGCCACAGTGACTGCAGCAATTGTTATTTTTTCGCTGAAAAATGAGGTACGTTGTGTAATAGCGACTGTTCATTGGTCCGTAACCCCCGATAAAATTTTGACAAGTTGATTTTTTCAATTTAAATTTTGATTCCATTGTTGAATGATCACATATGATTGGTTAAAATATATATGAGTGAAATAGTCAGAAAAATCAAACCATGTATCAAGTAATTCACTATATAGAAAACTCGAATTCGGATTTAATGTATTTAGGGCATTTAGCTGTCATTCCTGAAAATTCTAGCTTTGTGAATTGAGCGAGACTCGCACTCTACTATTCAACTTCATCAGGGTGTAAATGAGGAGCCCAATGTACAATTTTGAAAAATGTGAGTAATAATAATTACACGGAGTCGTTTAAATCAGCTGTATGTATGTTGGTGGAGAAAGAATTTATTATTATTATTCAGAACGCGAAGGATACAAGTTGAGATGTTTAGGTTCCGGAATTTCTTTCCACTCTAAAAGGGCATTCATGAAAACTGTGCATAACAAAATCTGTTCAACTAAAAGAGGATTTTATACTAATAAATGTAAATCAGCTTCTACGAAAGAGAAAAAGAGACAACAGAAGACAAACAAGAAACCGGGAAAATCGACTTCAACGTCTTGAGAAACCCGGTAAAGACTAATACCAAATGCTGATCAAACCAGAACTACAAATTAGTACTCCTGTTGGATATAATCTTCGAAACAATGCCCCAAATTTGACACGGTTACAAAGTCAAAATACAACCAATAGGGCGCGTAATTCATAAAAGACATTCCTTCCTGCCTGGTTCCCCGGATGCTCTAATTGACGAGGACGGAATCCTAGAAATCAAATGCACATATAATGTGAGAAGTTTAAAACTCGAAGAGGCTCAACAAAACTCGTCAGAAAAATAATAAATTTATTTTTTAAATGAGATATATTTTTACAAGATATCAAAGTTCGACAAATCATTCTTTATTAATTTAATATGAATGTTGTTGCATATAGGTGCCGATGGTGAATCACTGAATAGAATAATAGGCTCGTTTCTGAGAACTCCACCCCTTACGTGAACAAAGTCCAATGGAAGCTAGTCATCATTCAGGTGTTAATTGTTCACATTTAAGCGCGAAGGAAGTTCTCAAATAGTTTGATTGGTAACGGAATTCCACGAATAGCATACATGCTGAAACACGGTTCAAGGAAACTATCGATAAAACTTACATACAAAAGAAATTCGTACCTGGAAGTGTTCACCGACGCATACGCAGTTTCATTAAGAAAATCCGCACCGTTGATGATTTTTATTCTTACACTGTTAAAAAGGGACGTCAAAGCAGAGAAGAATGACACTTTAATTAGTCTAATTATTATTTAAAAGCATTCCTGCAGTGCTCTGTTTGGGCCAATGAGTGGTTCGTTTGATAAAATATGAAGTTAAAAAGGTCAGTATTCTCAGAACTATAGCCTATATGTAGTTGGATACAGCACGGTTCAAAAGTAAGGAACAATGAATCTACCTCCAAAACGGCATATTCTATGAGAATCTTTTAATAAAAGTTGCATGCGTGCTTAGTTTAATTTTCATTTTAATTTTAGTTTAATTGACAAAAAAACATTTTAATAATTATGAGACACATACGTTGATATTAAGCTGGCAATAAAATATTGTTAATTTTAGAAACATAATTGTACAAAAATTCATATGCTCTTTTTTTTTCAACAAGAATTCCATGGTGGGAGGAAATATAGATATAATATTTAATATTAATTATTATTAATATTTAATAATAATATATAACAAACATCAACTTAAAAACAGTTCACTATACATAATTTTACTTGATTATTTTACAGCTCGAACTATGTACGCTTTGAACGTCAAAATTTTCCATCTAACTAAATGTAAATTGGTTATTGAATGAATTTATAAAGATGGATAAAGTCGCTAACGAAATCAGAGAAGAGGAAAAAGATCCCAACGGCAACTCCTATCGTGGGAAGAATACTAAAGAGATGTTTCCAGAAATAACAGGAAAAGGGGTCGTCTGTAGAAAAAGGGCGCTTCAGGTTTATCCCAACCTTGGACGAAAAGTATCGTGACAGACATGGGCCTTTCGAGTTTTTCAAGAGGACATTCAACTTCAGAGCAGAATGCAACTGTTGCAGTAAAAAAATAATAAATAGATATCAAAAATCAAAAAATCAAGCTGAAGCGATCTCTTTATAAATTTTGAACAAAAATATTGAATTTTTGGCTACGTGGGTGCTGATATTATTCCTAAAAGCGACAGACAATGAAAATTGGCAATTTGAATGAAAATGTTGTCAGATTCATCAAATTAATCCGTTGTCGTTCAACACAGTAAGAAATCTTGTACATTTTACTGAACAAAACTGTTAATAATAAATATTGGCTTTTCAAATAATGAGTTAATTAATTTAAAGAAATAAAACAAAAAATTTCACAGAGCTCTAAATTATTATTAAAGCAATATTTGTTTTTTTTTTCTACGACCGTAATTATTATTTTAATTGAGACGAATTACATGTGAATGTGAATTACATTACCTATACTTTAAGATACAAGTTCAGAACCAATAGAAATGCAGCTTGCGCTCATAATTATATAATATCAAAGGATGGCCATCCGAGAAACAAAAAAAAAGTCAATCTGACAGTTTGACACGCCGAAAGGATAACAAACAATTTATTACCGTCAAAATCCCCGAAAACGTATAAAAAGTTTTATTCCGAATTTATGGACTACAGAAAGGAAAACAAGGTTAGTTAGGTTAGGTTAAGTTAGGTTTCAGTTCTAATTGTGCATTTCGATGAATTATCCAAAAAATTTAAATCATCAAGCTTGTGGACTCAATTTAGTTGAGAAGCCCCTGACAATAATAGCTATTTATGTAACCAGTTATGAAATGAAATGTTTTGTGTAACGAATGGAATTATGACAGGAGCTACACAAAACAGCATTTCATAACGTGTTACGTACAAGTTTTTTTTAAGTTTGAGGAAAAATTAAAAAATGAATTATATTAAATTAAAGGGCTGGGTGCAAAAACCGGGCAGCTCCATTTTTGGAGAAAATTGAGTTTTTTGCTTTATTATCGTATTTAAAAACATTTTTTACTTTTCTGTAAACAAATTAACGAGAACAATGTCTATTATTTTATTATAAAATAGCGTTACCTGAAGTATAATGAAAGATTCAGTTTGATGCGAAAAGGCAGCGCCATTAATAATTTTGTGTACCTAATATCAATAATAATTTAAAACGAGTGAACTGTTGACGATTATGTTGATGGTTAAATATTATTAAATAAATAATGTTGTGTTAAGAACAGTTTTATTTTGAAAAAGTTCAATGCAAAAACAAAGCAGATCCACATTTAAATTAATTAATTATGATGTGTTTAAATGACGTTCTATTCGAAATAAACAACTTCAAAAGAGTGGCAAAGTGATGAACCAATAGCAGTTAGTACGACAAAATATTATACACTATTGCTCTAATTTTAAACTGAAACGAATTTATATGTTTGTTTATATATTTGTCAAAATTAAAAAAAAAGCTTGCAAAAGAAATGAACTGCACAAGTTGGAATATAGAGATGTAAATCATTTTGGAACAAACCTTCTAGTCACAATTAAAGATACTAAAACCAAAACATCACGGAAATTCTCCGTTCCAGAAAAGTATACGAAATACGTAAAAGGTTTTCTTTGTAAATTCACATTTTGATATTTCAGTTTGTTTATTTCTTTTAGTTCCTTTGGTATTTCTAGTTGTTACTTAAGAATAATACATTTTTGAAATAAGGGTATTTCATTATTGCAATTGGTCGTAAAAAAATTATGTTAACATCTCTCATTTAACGGCCGTTTAATAACTCGGAAAGACTCATCTCGTGATTCTCATACTCGTGTCTTAATGGCTATCATTAAATTACTATCGTTGTATAATAGTATATTATAAACCAAGGTAGAGAAGTAATTTTTCTCAGCTAAGCAGTATTAATTCCCGAGATGCGAAGCATCGAGGGAATTAAGTTGCGAAGCTGAGAAAGGGCTTCTCTACCGTGGTTTATATATTATTTTTTTCACTACTAGCAGCTTAAATCGTTAAATAAATAAAGCATCAAAAATACAATCGTCTAGCGGGTGCCAGCTCACAGTTAATCCTGAATAGACGTTGCCGTCTGTGAACATTTGTTTTTTACGTGGATCATTGCAAATTTTGGCTCGCGCTTCGCGCTCAACCCCTTGGAGAAACCTACTCCAAGAAGGTCATATTTTCCTGTACGTGAAACTCGAAATTTGGACAGGATCAACTGTGACTGGCACCCGCTAGACGCTTTTTATCAAAAATAAAGGTTATGTATTTTTTCTGACATTTCTCCGTCAGAGACCGGATTTTCGTGAAAACCTGCACAATGCATACCTGTGCTTTTGTAGTAATTTAACTTCGTTTTTTTGCATAAATTGCAGTTAATAATTAATGTCTAATATTTGCAACTGGTGCAATTTGTGAAAATCGAAGGGCGCTGTTGTTAAGTAGGTAGATAAAATAATAATAAACGATATGCATTTTGCATCAAATCCGGTCTCTGCCCATTATTAACTACTGGTCAATAATGAAAAAATTATTAACTACTAGGAAAGAAAAACAACTTCACACCTCCTCTACAAACTATATAATCGTACATTCTACAGCTAGTAGTGAAAAATATACTATTATAAAATATTAAATTAATTAAACCCACCAAACTCAATTTACTCATCGCCCCGATGATGTCAACATTGTTGGCGAAATGTGCGTTGGCAGTTGTAATAAAAATAGTTTTTGGTCTTTTAGGGAAAAACTGATTAAAAGTAGTTATCTACCACCAAAAGTGATCCAGACAATTGTTTTTGTTTTTCCAAGGTTTTTAGCAAAAAGGATGTAAAACTTATGGTTTGGAAAAATTTCGCGAGAGAGTAATCTACTCGCCCTGCTTTGGGAATAAAGACAATTCTCACCTCCCTCCACATTTCCGTTATGTATGTGAATGCAATACATGCTTTAAAAATTATTATCAGAAGGTTGTCCAAACTCTTCCGACACTCCCCACTGTAGCAGGGCCGGGAAAATTGCACGCTTGGTGCAACGCCATACCCCTGACAAGAGCGACCCCTATTTTTTAAATAGGGAATAGGGGTTGAGTGACATGTCGTTTGAAAGGTCTTTTAATTGTCTTTTCAACCACATAATTATTTTTTTAATTACATACTCTATAAGTTAGTGATAAAAAAGAAAACATTTTTAACGGGTTTGTTTTGTATTAGGCATGCTTGCAATTAACGATAAAAAACTTGCAATAAACATTAATTAAAGAATTTATTATTGATTAGATTAGTGTTCTAAAATAATTTTGACGTCATTCATACACATTCGTACTATGTAATTAACACAAAAATAAAATAATAAATTATTAGACTGTAATGAAGGAGCTTTTATGTACTTTGCTTATTGTTATAATAACTTCCCCGACCACTGGATTGGTAGACGAGGTCCTGTAGAACGACCAGCTAGATCGCCTCATTTGAAACCTCTAGATTTTTATTTGTGGGGACACCTCAAGTCCAAAGTTTATGCGACACAACCAGCTTCTCTGGAAGATTTACGACAAAAGATTATCCTGAAATGTCGACAAAATAACACCGGACACGTTGCGTAACGTAAGAAGCGCATTTGATAATAATTGGCTGTATCAGTGCATGGAAGTCGATGGGAACCATTTTGAACATTTGATATAAAATCAAATTTAGTGTTCAGTGGTGCTAGGAAATTAAACACGAATATTTTGTTTTCAGATTATTCTTCACTTATTGTTCAGAATAATTGGTATAAATGGGTATAATTGACAAACAAATTTGATTAAAACATTATTCAAATCAATAATAAATTGTCTAATAATGTTTATTGCAAGCTTTTTATCGTTAATTGCGATAGAAAACAAATCCGTTAAAAATTTGTTTTTCTTTAATTACTAACTTATAGATTTTGTAATTAAAAAAAAAATTATGTGGTTGAAAAGACAATTAAAATACCTTTAAAACGACATGTCACTCAACCCCTATTCCCTATTTAAAAAATAGGGGTCGCTCCTGTCAGGGGTATGGCGTTGCACCAAGCGTGCCTACTAATGCACCAAGACATGTCCCCCTCGAGGTTAAAATTGACCGGTTTTAGATTTTGCTCAAATCTCTTTTCCTTAAAAGTTATTGAGGGTGGCTCGTTTCGATTGAAACGGCCTGTATGTGCCGTCCTCTTTCTTCAAGCAACCTATTTACTGCCCTGGATCCTTTGACACGATTTTCATCCGCCGGGCAGCGGCGGTGGTACATTCGAGGTCACCGCAGAATGTTCTCCATGATGACCTCTGCTTGGTACGAACGTCTTTCTTGTATTGCCGTTGGTATTCTTTAAATTCTTCCCAGACTGCATTTTGCTCCTCTTGGCCTTATTGAATAGCTTGCGCAGATAGGCTCTCTCCAGTTCTCCGGCCGTTCTAACATCTTTGGAGGTATCCAGTCGACCCCTGACATTTGACAAGTTTTCTAGAAATAGATCCCTGTCAGTTTGACTTGGGACCCTTACGGCTTTGGTAACATCTCTTTTGCTTCTAACGAAATCGTGATCCATCTGTGGTCTGACAATGAATGGTCATTTGCGATGATACTTGCCTGTCCCTTATGTGTTTGTAAATCTCTTGTGTCGCGAGGGTGATGTCTATCACAGTCTGACACCTCGAGGTGACAAACGTAGGTTCGCTCCTTCGATTGAGTATTTCTAACTTTGTGCTCGTAAGATATTCGAGCAGTGCTGTTCCTCTGCTGTTGCAGTCACCGCTCCCCCATACGATGTGGTGTGCGTCAGTTGGAATGCGTCTTGTTGACCTGAAACATAAACACAAATTCTGGGTCTTTCTTTGAGGGACCCTATGTAGGTCGGTCCGGGGGTTTTGTCGCCCATGCCGTAGATCCGGTTGCCTACGCACCACGGTTCTTGTAGCAGGGCTATTGTTATCTGCTTTTCTGTCAGGTGGCAACTTAGGGTAACCGCTGCCTCCCGACAGTGGTGCAGGTTTGCTTGAATTAGTGTGTGTCCTTTGCCCATTAGGTCGAACCCACACAGGACGTCGACGGTTCAGCTCCACCCGAAGGTATCGTGTTGCCCTCCCGAGGCCGTAACCAATATCAGGATCAACCACCAGGATCCCTTCATCCACCCTCACGGGTCGCCACGCACGGCACAAACACCTGGGGGACTGTTTATGCACCTGTTTAGTCACCATGTTGCATGAGGAAGTTTTTATGGTGGTACTTCATCCACGTGGCCAGACATTTAAGCCAAGTCCCCGTGCCCCCTGGATGCACTACCCTCAGCTAGTGTAATGGGTCTTTGAACAGGTCAAGCGGTTTACAGTAAGTAAACGCGAGCTGGTCCGCGGCGGGAGGCGTTATTGTATATCTCGATCAATCTGCTTCAACTAATCTACCAACCATCTGTAGGGCCAGACAGGAAAGTCAAGGATGTTTGTGGAAAAAATCTTGTTCGTAGACCAAATACATCAGTGTAGATTTTTGTATTTGCTGCAGTGTGACGCTTGAATGTGGTTTTGTACCACACCCAAGTAAGTCTCTCCGGCGTTCAGAGTTTGGGATGAACCATAGCGCATTTGTCCCAACCAAACTCAATGCCAATAGCATCTGTGTACTCCTGTACTATGGGCAATGACTGCGTCAGTTCTTGTTTAGCGAAAGCATTTTATGCTTCCGGTCATTGCCAGGCCTCAAAGTTTAAAAATTCAAGTTCAATGTTTCTCTGTCGTGCATCTTTGCTTGCTTGAATTTTGATTTTTTACCTGTTTATACCTGCTTGCCCGATAGTAATTAATTAATTAAAGATATAGCCTTGAACATATTTTGATAGGCAATATATTCGCGACATATTCATTTATAAACTGTATAAAATAACAATCTGGTAAGCAGATGAGGGAAGGACGACCTTCCTTCGGATCCTGTACTATTAGACTAGACTAGGCATGGGATTGCAGGAGCGTGCAGAACCGACGAGTTCTGCAGAATGGAAATGGCTGATGTTGTTGATCATGGAAAGTACGTGATCTTCACATTCCGCAGTCTAAAAATGACTTCGTACGAAAGTTCACAATTGTGGAAAATCCATAAAGCAAAATAGACTATCTAAGAATTTTCAAAAAATATTACGAAATTCGAAAGAAGGTAGGTAACAGTTCGCGCTTTTTCTTGCGTTATCGAAGTGGAAAATGCTGCAACCAACCTGTGGGAAAGCATACGTTTTCTAAAATGCCGTCAATTATTGCGAGATTTCTAAATTTACCAGACGCCAATTTATTCACGGGACACTGCTTTAGGCGTTCGTCTGCTACCTTGTTAGTGGACTCCGGGGCAGACATTTTAAGTCTCAAGAGACACGGAGGATGGAAATCCTCCACAGTAGCTGAAAACTATGTGGCGGAGTCTATTCAGAATAAGCTAGATGTTGCTGATCAAATTTTGTATAAGAAAAGTTGTGCATCTTCAACGTTGTCAACTTCTCAAATTGAAGCCAACCCTGTGACTTTAACTACAGTGGAAATGTCTACCTCACTTCAAACAGCATTTGCTCAAAGGCCTTCGGAAACAATAGAAACCATCACAGCCCAATTTGAGAAGAAATCAAAAGAATTATTAGAACATGAAGGTATGTTATGAAAATTTCATCTTTTTCAAATTGTTCTTTTGTATTCAATTTTAATAAATAACTTATAATTGTTAATCTGTTTTGTTCAATCCTCTGATAATAAATCAACTTGATTTACTCTTTTTATTTTCCTAGGAATGTAAATGAGAGTATTTACATTCCGCCGTCAAGGAAAAATAATACACAATTGATATATTTGCCTTTTTGATGTTTTGTATCTAAGCATGGCAGCGGGAAAAACAACATGACAATACGTTTAATGAACACAAAAACGATTGGAAAATTATTCATGTGACTTTACGGAATCTGAATGTTCTCAAAGTTGTAGGATTATGGGAGATATTATCTTCTATTGATACATTTCCCGTCAGTTTTTGCCAGTCCTCCCTGGCAATTGTATGGAGGCAGTCAAATTTTATTTTCAAATTGACGTTGAAAAACTTATTACATTTAAAACTACCAACCTACATCGTGAAATTCGTTAGTTTACTTAAATCAACATGATAACATTTTGACAATTGACTTTATGTAGGTACAACTTTATGTACTGATCTGAGTAAAAAATTAAAAGGAAAGGAAAATGAAAAAAACACTTTGAATTTGGGATCAGATTTCAATTAAATTTATACAGAATTTGTCTTACAAGGAACCATTATAACGATTAACATTTCATTAAAAAAAAAGTAAAATAAAAAATAAACAAAATATGTATTAAAATAATGAGTGGATCCTTCATGATTTCTTGTGCATTCGTTTACTCTGTTGGGCCTGCTGTCAATGAGAGGGTCTATGGCCGGTTGTAGTATCACATCCCAGCTCCATTCTTGAATACGAAATCGAAAATCATTTAAATTTTTTAGAGGATGTGATAAATTATTTAGTTCTGAATTCGATCATTTTCGATGGACGTCAAATCCGGAGACCCTCACGTCAAGGAAGAATCTAAAAGTTATAGCTTCTTCAAGAAAGTTACCCTTGCGGTGTGAGACGCGCCTTATCTTACTGGAAAATTGGGTTTTACAGTTGCTGCAGGTAAGGCAGATGAACTGGCTGCAGTACGTTAGCGATATAACGAAGAGCATTCAAACTGCCAGGGATAAAAACTAAAGATGATTTACTTCCATAAGTAATGCCACCCCAAACCATAACCCCTGATGTAAGTCCAGTGTGACGTTCTACAGCAAATTTAATGCTAAATTCTGTCTTTCACCACGGCGACGTTTTATACGTTGCCATTCTTGTCCCCAGTTGTACTATACAAATGCGGCTATATACGGATGCCATTCATAGTCTATGACCTATAATGCTTGCCTAAAATCGTTTCCAATAGCCCTTGTCGTAAACAACCCATCTCTCAGATCCAAAACTCTAAAGTAGAGTTCTTCTCTACCTGTCGCACTCCTTGGCCTTCCAGATCCTCGTTGACGTTAATGACGATCTTCTTCAGGCCATGCCCCCTCCAACATCGTAAAACAGTGCCTGCATTATATAGCCAACCCGATTGGCAATTTCTCGAAACGAAAGTCCACCCTCTCGCGTGCCAGTAATAATAAGACCTCTTTCAAACTGACACAACTGGTTAAAATGGGGATGCTGATGCAGTGTAGGCATTTTTAGTAAAATTCACTTTGTCAGTTTCGCGAGAAAACAAAACAAATGCAGCAGAACAAACATGTACAGACATGTCCTACCCGTTGTGAGCTCAACTGTTTATAACGCATTATTAGTCTCGTAGTTAATATTAGCGATTTAAATCTGACGATATTTGTAACGAAAGAAATCACGGTACTTTCACGTTAAAACATTTTTTTGCAGTGAGATACAAAGTGATTTTTCTCCGTTGAATTGCAGTTTGAACATCAAATATTGGGCTACACAAAACTGTAATAATTCTTTTAGATGATTTTCTTAAGTGCTTGAAAAATTCACATTATTAGTACACATTCTTCAAACAATCGTTTGCTTTTTGTTGATAAATGATGACATCGAGTAATTTAAATCAATTAGGTTTTGAATTGGAATTTAGATATACGGGTATTTTAAATTTCAGAATAATACAGAACCACGTTTTATGATATATGATTGTATGAAACTAAATATAAAATAATAACCATACAATACCAAAGGCGTTATTAACATAAATAACATCAAACATTATTTACAAATCTATATAAAAGCCGATGTTATGTGTGTCCGGTATAGACTCCTAAACGGCTCAATTTTTTTTCCTTTTAAGCCGGCCATTCACGCTAGGGTACACCTCATGGTTTACCTGCACAGGTAAAACTGAAGGGTACGCCCGAGGTAGGTATAGGTCACACACGTAGCGGTAAACCTGTATATAGTCTCAGTTAAAGCCATGTCATCTACGATGCGGGACGACGACGCCATAGCATTAATGGGTTTAATGTTAGTGTTGGGTAACAAGCGAAAAAATCGTGAACGGTGGTGTAAACAATGGTTGATGAAACGGCAACAATACTCTCACATAAACTTAATAAAAGAATTTAGAATTACGCCCAGACTTCCGCAATTACCTGCGAATTAATGAAAACACTTATCTCAAACTATATTGTCATTGGTGACTCCTTTAATTGAAAGGCAGGACATAGTTATGAGAAAGGCCATATAACCACATGAGATATTAGCAGTCATATTGAGATTTCTGGCAACAGGAAGAACATACGAATGTCTAAAATTTTACATCTTCTTTTGTAGCACCGGCGCCCGGGTCTAATTCCTTTAACTTTTTCGTTAATTTTTCATACGCTGCCGCTCTTTTGGTTTTATCATGGTAGTCTCGACATTTTATTTTCTATAAACAAGGCTCTAAAAGATATATTTCAATGAAATCTTCCAAGATGGAATTTCATTTCCGGGACATTGCGAACTACATTCACGATGTACCTACTGTTCAACTGAGACCTGCGCCCGAAATCGCTACACACGTGCAGTTTTTCCCATAGGCAAAACTGTACAGGTATACCCGACGGGCAGAAAATATCAATTTTGGTATCCCTTGGGTCACCGGTACAGGCGAGAAAACCTGCACAGTTTTATGCCATACACGCTAGGGTTTACATGTACAGTTTTACCTGCACAGGTAAACCCATGAGGTGTACCCTAGCGTGAATGGCCGGCTTTTAGTTACCTACCTCAAGATAGATATGCGAAAACCAGCGCAACACGCAGTCGAAGACCGATCGTGTAAGCCTCCAACTTTTTTTTCTGTCGTCTTTATCATTAATTTATTATTAAGATAAGCTATTTACTTATCTTAATTATATTTTATAGTTATTTATTATTTTATAATCAAGATAAATAAATAGCTCTTTCTTTGTCAACGTTTTTATCTTGCCTTGTACTCAAATTTTACTCTAAAATCAATACATTAAATTTTGTCATTCCATTCATTTATTAGTTCGCTCAATTGTCATATTAATTGGGTCATTCACTTACATTAATTATTTGTAAAATTGTCATTTTATTATCTGTCAACTTTACATAATATACACTTCTGTTCAACTATCAATTTAATTTTTGTCACCAGTTATAATTAATTATTGTTAAATTTCTTTTCACCATTGTTAATTTTATATATTATAGGTCTTGTGGGATAAAATTGTATTTTACTTGTGCCCTAGACCCCAACTCAAACTTTGACAGGAACGTTACGTCAATTTTGATTGTAACAGTACCACTTTTGTCCCATTTCGGAAACTGCTCCTTAGTAAAAACACTTTTTGTTCTAAATTGTACTGGAGGCGGAAATATTATCGAATACAAAATATCGAAAAACAAATCATTTATCAAATCAAAATATTTAGAACAAACGGATCGTGTATTCGCAAGTGACAGATGATTGTTCAATTTTTCCATAAATAAATGATCATGTGCGTTATTTTCATCAATAAACCGTTATATCTTTGCAATAAATGAATTTAAACTTGAGCTGTCCCATCCGTAATCGTCCTATTTTGAATTTTTATCAAAAATTTCCGATGAATTTATATATTTTCACGGAAGGATAAATCATAACATTTTTATTATCCTCAGACTGATATAGTATTCCCGCAATACTTTTAGTTTTCTAGAAAAATTCAAAGTATTTTATAGTTATTTTAGAAGTAAGTTTTACTCTGGCGCATTTATGTCCCATCCGTAATCATTATAAATTACGTTTTTTAGAGAAATCAGCGTCATATATTGAATTGTCAATCAAGCAATACAGAGATAATTGATAGATGTTTCAATTAATATCACTTTAACTATTAATTTCTGATTTGAGAGAAAAATTTATTTTTAAAATGAAAGTTGACAAAATTAT
Organism: Diaperis boleti; assembly: GCA_963583935.1. Taxonomy (NCBI): domain Eukaryota; kingdom Metazoa; phylum Arthropoda; class Insecta; order Coleoptera; family Tenebrionidae; genus Diaperis; species Diaperis boleti. Next base: position 30,915,985 of record OY757242.1, on the reverse strand, counting down.
GTCCCGTCCGTAATCATGGAATGGCTGCTTTATGGCAAGAAAAATTAGAAAAGTTGCTAACAAAATTGGATAATCCGAGAAAACGGAAAGTGCTTTTTTCTATGGGATTTTTGTGTAAACTCAAGACCATAACACACGATTCGAGCGATGGATATGCGTAATTCTTTTTTTAATTTTGTTCGCTATGGTCCTGGAAAAGTTTTCAGAAAAATAAAATTCGAGACAATTATAAGGGAAAGTCGTAAAATTTGGACAAACTTCAAAAATTATAATAGTTGTATGCACTCTCGATCATAACTGGCGATCTTAACGACATATTTGGTTATAATAAATTAATGCCGATTTTATAATATTTAACTGTTTTTGTGCGAATTTGCTCTAATTAAACAAGGATTTTTCGCTTTTAAATTCAATAATTATTTGTTATTTTTTTATCATCTGACATACTTTATATTTAAATAAATAAGTATGTAGGAACAAATTTATGAATTTTAAATTTAAGACGAATATCATTTCCATTTGTAAACCAAAACAATCACCAAAATGTAGATCTTACAAAATGTCCCTGGATTGTTTGGAGAAGAATATATTCCGAATATATTTCCAAATCGTTGAATAAGGCGTTGAACTACCGTGGCCTGCAAGATCCCCTGATCGCACCCCCTTAAATTTCTTTTTGTGACAAAAAGAAGCAAAATATATACAATTTTAAGAATCACTACATGCATTAATGAGATCACATTAATATTCTCCGGAATGTACACTGCGGATTTCGACAGGTGGAGACGTAAGGTGGACACGTAAGCTAAGAAGTTTTGTTTTCAGTTTTCATTTTTACTTTGTGTCAATCGCATTAAACTTTTAATAAATAAATTATTTTGTTAATTATTTTACTCGAAATAGGGGCCTATTCTGTAATTTTTAGAGGGTCGTTAAAATTTTAGCGTCAAATTTTAAGCCCTGATTGGTCATTGCCATGACAACTTAATTTAACGGCCTTTAAAATTTAGAGGAGCAGTTACAGAATACGCCCCATTAGGTATTAGCCGTGACCGCCACTGTATTCACGTTGCTAGGGAACTTTAGCTTCAGTTGATGGACTTCAAAATTCTTCAAAATAAAAAAAAACGCTTTATTTAACCCTTTCGGTCATACGGTCCTCTAAAATTGACATGGGATTTATAATTTTTTTAAATTTTTTTGGAACACTGTTGGTCTCTCAACTAATGATGTAGTAAATTGATGCACTTTTCTCTTCCTATCGCTATGTTCTATCGTGATGGGTTTCGCCATCTAAATATGGATAGAAAAAAAAATATCATTTTTACAGTTTACTCTTACACGGAAAATAAATAGGTATCTCCATCGGTACATACAAGAAAAGTTAATTTTGTATAACAGAATATTAGCAGAACGTGGTAAATATTTTTTGAGGTGTTGATTAGTGTTTTGTTTAGTGGTTCGATGATTTTGTTTTTGATTTTTTCCATGTTTTTGTTGTTTTGGACATTTTTTTGTTTTGTCCTTTAAATTTGACATTGTGATTATAGTTCAGCAAATTGCCGGGTAAACATAACCCAATTTTTTTTTTAAATTTTGTAATAAAATATCTTTTCTTTAGTTTTTTTTTTTTTTTTCATCGAAATGGCTTGGTAGAGACCTCTCAAGGAGGAGGAACTCTTTGAATTGGTTGAGGGTGATTTGTCTGATGTAGACTAGCTCAGCGAAGATGAGAATGATGATGGTTGGGAAAGTGACTCCTTACCCAGTTCATATGGTATTTAGGATCTATTTTTTTTTTCAATAATCGTCAGCTTATATATTATTATTTAGATCCTGATATAGGGCATTTGCCGTATTTTGATGACAAAAGTGCTGCCACAAAGTGTAAATTGCCACATTGTAAGGGTAAAACCTATGGTTATTGTGGAAAGTGTAAGGTACACTTATGTAGTACCAAGAAAGAAAATAGTTTCTTATTGTATCATACGAAGTAAATAATAACGTTTTTTGTATAAAATAATAATTTTTAATTTTTTAAATTGTATTACCTGAGTCATGATGTCCTCTCTATACAATTTACATACCAAGTTTCAGAATTTTTCTAAAAAAGTTAGGGTTAAAAGAGGTTGATTAAAATGTTTCACTGTTTTAGTTTTTACAGTTGTAAGATAAGCATAACCAGTCAAGAAAATATTCTTCTCCAAACTTACTAGAAAAAATCACCTAATGGGCACCCCATCCAGGGACACACTGTATGAATCCCTTAATAATAGCAATTTAAAGTCATAGCATTCATTACCGTTAAACTTTGGAGACTCCGGTCCGGAACTATTGCTACCAGAATGTGATCGGGATGGACGTGCATCCCTGTGGTTACTGTTGCCATAACCATACCAGCCCAAAAGCTCGTTCATTGCGGTTTCAGCAAATTCCTGTAACAAATAAAACCACAATGATTCTCCAAGCAAACATTCACTAATCAATAGAAAGTGCTGATTATTATTTTCTTACAAGTTACATTGTTAAAGAATTTCTCGCATTCCCAGTAGAAACAATTTTTTATTTAGTCATTATTAAGGATATTACAGCTATTTATGCACTCATTTATACAGCTTGTCATTCATATACCTGCAATAAATTTAGAGGGTAATGGAGACAAATTTCTGTCATTTTTATGTAACAATACCTACGTGTCGAATTTCGAGAAAAAGATGTATCACTGAACACACAAATGATCTGAATTAGCCCTCCTTCCCATAGGTGGCCTAAAAATTACATATACCCACAGGTGGGGTCTGTCAGGACCATCTTTCAAATCGTCGTTAAAACCCGAAATTTGTGTAACTCCATTCTGACTAGTTTTACAGGAGAAGCAAAAAACTGTTTTCTTTCGCGTTGTGAGTCAATATAATAATTCAAGTCGTACACGTTGTCAGGGTTGAAATGAAATGGTCCTTAACAATCTCAATGGCGTCACGAATTTTTCGGTTAAAATAATTTAGTACCTTGGAAATTATGTCGTAATTATCTAACAGAATTTGATGATCTGTTGATGTGTTGTGATGGTGTTCTGACACCGTTGAAGAAGAAAAACAACCCAATTTGACATTCCTTTTAGGTATGTTTCACCAATACATATATCGGAATCTTTTAATATAACTTTTGTAGGCGGTTTAAATTTTCATATTGTGTTTTACTAAAATACCAGCGATACGATCTGTAATGGAGTTCATATAGGGAAGCACAACTTTCTGGCTACAATATTTCAGCCAAATGTATTTTACAAATTAATGAAAAAATACATCATCTACATATTAATCCACTCTGCAATTGTACAAAATTAAATGATCGTTGTAAGGTTGAGGAAGCTCATTCCAAGCAAGTTCTAGCTGGAGTCAAAGTTCTACCAGAATGGCGGAACGAGGCGGCGCTGGCATATTCTAGCATATCCCATAATTATATGTTCGATCTAGTTTACGTGACAGCGAGGGGAGATGTTAACATGGTTTTCTTCTATAAATGTCGTTATCTTCGATGCCTTATGTGGTTACGCGTTGTCCTGTTGGAATCTGTTTTTTTTTTTTTTTAATGGCCGAAGATGGTAACAAAGTTGAACGTAGCAGAACGTTGTACCGTGACAGTGACCCTAAGAGCAACCAAAGATGTTCGGTTTCCATGTGCAAAACCTTTCCAACTCACTGAGTCGCTATAAGCCGGTATGACGTCTAACAATAAAGTCAGGATTTTGCCTTTCACCTCTACGTCTTCTTACCTTTGTAGACCATCTGTTTACCATAACGCCCAGTTTTTGTTGTTGAACATTAGTCAGAAGAAGGCAAAATCAAGGACGGTAAGAGTGAAAACCAAACGAATTTATTCTGCGGTAAATCGTGATCATCGATTTGGATCGACCCATAGCACCCATCCAATGCGCTCCAACCGAACGTGTTGTTTTAAACGGTTCGCGCAGTGTCATTTGTCAATATTCACGGAAATTGATAACTGATATGATTTCGCGAAAACAAAAACCTCCTCCGTGCATGTCAATCATACAACCCCGTTCAAATAAGGATACTTGGTAAAATTGTTCAACCCTACGTATACTATGGTCGCGAAAAATTTTGTCAACCACTTTAAAAACCGCATTAAAATATTATAATAAATGAAGCTCTGAAAACACCCTAGATTGACATATTAAAAGCAAAAACTCTTGAATACAGTTTTCTTTTAAATAATAATATAATTATATTCCACTATGACGTTGATAAGTGCATTACATATAACAAAATTGAGAAATATTTGCAAAATAGAGATTCAATTTTCGAGATTTTATTAGGCACTTAACAATAATGGGGATTATAACGTTTTTTGTACAATCGTATTTATAGAAATCAAATCATAAAAAATATTATTGATTAAATCGATTAGATACTTAATTTCGACAAGAAAATTTGAAAGACGGAAATATAGTGTCTATGGTTTCTGTTATCTGGAATCTTATTGATTACTTAGTGTTGTACAAATTGTGTCAACAATGACAATATATACTATATAACAAAACGATTCTACGAAAAAGATATTTGTATGCAGAACTAAAAAATACTGCCCTGAATGAAAATAGCTACAGCACCACTGAATGTAACTCAATAATTTATTATTCAGAATCAATAAAATGTATTTATCTAGGTACTATATGTACTAAATATGTATGTAGATATAAAAAAACATTCGTGACTAAATAAGTGGAAAGTCGTGCGAAACTTTCGTTACATTAGAAATAAGAGAAACAACAAAGGTGTTTCATTTTGTTGTTTGTATACGTAGACTTTAACTGTTCATAGAAAATTACATTTACGTTTTTTTGCAAATACATAATGCATATATAGAGGTGGAGCTTGGAAATAAGATCTCTAACTCTGCGGAGGAGTTAAAGAGACGAAGAGGGCGTAGATGGTTCGGCGCAGTAAACATACACCGAGGTGTCAACTTTCAAAATGTTTCTAATTATACAGACGGAACACTTTTGCCGCCAAAGAGTTTATCTGAGGTCTGCAAACACGTATATTCGTAGATATTTAGAAAACAAAATTTTCAGAATAAAAATTATGTATTTCATTGCGATAACTTCGATATGATGATCGACAATGAAATTCTACTATCTGAAATATGATATTTTCAGACATTTATTAATCTGAAAGATCGGATTGATTTTGAAACCTACTAATCTGCAAAATACGCTGTTACATAAACAAATTTTCATGGAGTTCAGTTTCTAATAAATACCGGAATTATGTTACTTCAATATACTAAAAGCTTAATTTTACCCTGTAGTAATGTCTTAATATCAATTTCGTGCAACCACTTATTTCATGAGCAAAATGAAGATTAAGTATTTATTTTTGCATAAAATTTTCGTTTACACCTTAATTTCCTCATAGTGCGGTAAATACCAAAATCCAAAATTTGTTATCGGATATGTTCGATGGGTTTCGTTCCGCATCATTACATTAATTAAAATATTTTTGTAGTTTGTTGTACGTAAAGTGAGTTGGGAAAATACGGCTACCTGATAGGGATATCAATTTTCAAACGCGTTTCTTGTAATCTATACTTCATCGACTCATCCATTTATGCCATCGTCGCGTTAATTTTTATAGTTTTATGCAAAATAATTATTATTATTTATTAAAATGATCAGCTGGACAGCAGATTCTTTATGGCGTCAAGTTCTTAAAAGAGCAAAACTTATATATTCGCGTAAAATTTTCCAAGTGACAATATTTCACTATACAGAGTGATTCACGAAGTTACTCACATATTTAAACCTGTGAAAAATTAAAAAAAAACTTATATGGCTTTAAAAAATTCTCAAAGACCGATTGATATCCTCTGGCATGATTGAAGAACCATTAGTAAATAAACCCTTATCTCACGACCTAAACAAAAAAGGACTTTTTTGCCGCATTGAGTGCGGTGAACGATTGATTAAAATTTTATTTTGACTATTTGACATTGCACTAAATTTTCTTAAAATCCCTTTATTTTCAAATACTGAAATTACCGACATTATTATGACTTGCAGTGAAAATAATTAAGGAGTGTTTTAAACTAAACTAAACCGCTTACTATGAACCCTCGTGCGACTCGAGAGTTGTACAGTGTGCGATTTATTAGAGGAAATAGGTATTAGACGACGTTTCTCTGAATATAAGACAACAAATGTGGTTCTTACAAGACGGAGATCCTCCCCATAGTGCACGCATAGTGCCAGAGTGGTTAGATAATAATTTCCAGGAAAGGTATGAAAGTGTGAAGGCATATGAAAAAGCTCGTGAACTCGGAACATGTGGATACAGTAGAAGAACTACAAATAATGCTCGTTGCAAATGTGGCAAAGACAATTCGCCAGATATTTCTGAATCAGTGCATGACCCCTGAATACGTCGCGCCCGGGCCTGCATTGACAACGGGGACATTTCGAGCAATTTTTTGAAAATTCAAGCGTAGATTTGCATGCTTAAATATCAAGGTTTTATGGAGCTACTAAGAACCTAAACTTGTTTTTTCTTCGGGTCGTCATTTCAGTGACCATCAAAAGTTTTCGGATGTGCATATTCTTTTTTATTTAATATTTTAATTTTTTTGGTGGTAAGTCAATCTATTACCCCCAGTATAAATATTTTGCGTAACTTCGTAAATGACCCTGTATATTATGATTTGATAACAGTTAATTTAACTTTATTTTTCTTCCACATGAACATTAATTAATTATATTTAATTATTATATTATTAATTATTATTAATTAATTATTATATTATAATTAACTCATCTTAAGATATACAGAGAATTTCAAATATACATCGGAGCTGAACAGTTTGGATAACGGCACGGTTTTGCTATGGTCATAAGCCTCCTAGTAGTATTCATAAGAAAAATCTATCCCCAATGATCTTCAATTTAGAACACGAAGAAGTCTTTACCAAAACATGAAGGAAAAGAATGAATCAATCAATGTTCGGCTTTGACGAACAACGACATCAAATTAATTTTTGTACTCATTGCTTATACCGTTTATCGCCGATGCGCGGAAACAAGAGTTTCCCGCACTGGGGTGTTTTTTACTTTCCACGTCGAAGAAGAACATTTTCTTCATAGGGTGGGTGTTGGTCAGTGCAACGAATGCAGGAAGTGACAGTAAGACAAAATTCTCAAAATGGCTTGCCACATTCAAGGAACTTTTAAATGTGCAAAATTCAAAATTATTTTAAATTATTTATTTTTTATTTCTTTTCGGACTTGATTCGTTACAAAAATATTGTACCTAACTTATTTGGAAGGGAAATTTTGCGCATTCGCACTAAATGCAGCACTCCCTTCGGTCGTGCTTCAAACAAAGTGCTCATGCGGGAAATTTCACTTTCCAAACACGTTAGGTAAATAACTATTAATAATCCTTGGTGGTAGTGAAAATGATCTGTAAAGTACATTACCCAATATTGCGTAGCATGCATTTTATTGTTTATTCAGAGTAAACTAACATAATAAAATGGAATTGAAAAAGATCATACTAACACGAATCAATTAATTCTATCAACCAAAGGTATACTCAAGTTGCTAGAGTTGCAAATCCTTAAAACTGAAACAAACAATCTAGTAACATCTCTACGTACTGTTTTTATATATATTTTTAAAATACACTGCATATCCGAAAATCGGTTGTGCAGTGCATCGAGCTTGTGCTGATAGCGACGATTTGATCTTTCTTTCGATTCCAACCTGTGAGCGACACGGTACATATATCGCCGTTTGAATTTGAGGTTTCTAATCAGCCGAGAGTTTAGAAACAAATCGTATTAGTACGGATATAAGAGGGGGCAGATATCGCAATTTGTAGTAAATTTGTCTGGATTGTGTACCGTGTAGCGTGTTTGAAACTCGGAAGAGGGTAAGGTCACAGCTCCAGACAGCGAGAGGCATCGCAAACAGCATATAAATTTAAGATAAGTAAATAGTGCCAATTTTTTGTCAACGTCTTAATCTAAGTTTTGTTCACACTATTCACACTATCTATTTAATTTTAATTTTGTTCAATTTATCACCGTAAATTTTGTCCCCTTTTACATTTATATTTTGTTGAATCATCACGTTTAAATTTTGTCATCAAATATTGTTCAACTAGCAGAATGCCCGGCGTTGCCCGGGTTAGACCACCAATAATAATAGCTGAAAATCTTAGACGCTGTCCTGTCCAAATTTCAATAAATTTGTTTTTGGACAGATTGCGAAACAACACACAAATGTAATTCAAGGGCCCCCAAGGGGGCCTCCTTGGGACAGGGGGGCGTAGTTGCCATCGGTGTTCCCTTGCAAGCCCCCTTAGGAGAGGGTGGCCTACTTTTTGTGAATGCAATGACAGATATTGTCGCAATTTTCAAATAGGTCTAATTATCTCAATAAGTACACGTTTTAGATATAGCATATTATATGTTTAACAAAAGTGAAAGATAATTAATAGGGCTATCCAAAGCCCTATGAAGATACAGAACTTTTAATGATCACACAACTTTTCGTAAATTTTCACAAAAAAAAAATATATAACTTGGCAACCTTGTTCTCCAAATTTAGAAAACGATATGCAGTTGTACCATTTAGACAATGTTACAACAGCAAATCAGAAAATGAAAATATACCGGGTGTCCCAGAGGTGTGTGGACCATCAATTACGCCCTTATTTTGAAAGATATCAAAACGGGGTTTTCGGGGACGATAAGCCACACGATACCTTCACAATTTAAAATTATTACAAATCATATACAGAGTGTCCTAATATGAGTAATATACCAAAGTTATGTTTTTTTTTTTAATGGAATGCCCTGTATATTAGTTGGTGAATTGAAAGAGCAGTTAATGCTGAGAAAAATGATATAAGGTACTTGAGTTATGAAAAATTTTAGGTCAAAATTACAAAATTAGTGCTTTTTTTAAAAATTGCAGAAACCATTCCAACAGATAACTGAATACTTTCCTGTCAGTAATTTTTTTAGAGATCCAAACTTTAATACATACTGATTGAAAGTCATCTAAATTGATATTTCTATACAGAGTGTACGGTTTCGCAAAATGTATAATAACTTTTTTTTTCAAACGGAACACCCTATATTCCATTATACCACCAAATAGCATTTTTAATAAGCTTTTTGTCAATGTATGCTTTGCCCTGGCAAATGTTAGTACTTTAGGTAATTTTTACAAGAAACCTAGAAAGTTTCCCGAAATTGATAAAATCGCGTATTAAGATCGGATCGCCTTGGACTTGTTGCCATCGAGACAGTCGTTTATTGTCTAATTTATTAAATTACTTCAGAAATGACACCGAGAGGTAGATAGGCTTAGGTTTATGTAAGAATTCGATTAACTATATCCTTTACATAACCACAAACGAAAAAATGTAGAGGAGTTCAATCGGGTGATCTTGCTGGCCATTTGACAGGGCCGCCCCTACCAATGCAAAGTCTCGGTAACCAGTCATTTAAATATCTTCTTATATTCCTATAGATATGTACAGGAGCTCCATCCTGTTGCAACCACATTAAGAACCACTGATTCTGATAATCAATCGTCCGCATCCAGTGGGGATTTTCAGTGGCATAATTAGTGCATGTTTTATGTTTTACTCTTAAACGTCGCCTCATCACTGAACAAAATTCTGTTTAATTTTTTGTTTTATTCCTTTCTAGAAGATTGTCCATTATTTCGCAGAATTCCACTCTTTTTGCAAAATAAGCTTCTTGTAATTCTTGATGGAGTTCATTGTGGTATGGATGAAACCGATGTTTTTTGATCACACGGTTTACTGAAGATTTCGAAATATCAGATTGGGCAGCAATTTATTTTGTATTAAAGTGAAGATTTTCTTCTAACATCAGTAAAACTTCTAGCTCAGTGTTTTCACCTACTCTTCTACCAATTAATTGTTTTTCGTTGTAGGCCATGTTTCCAGTGTTTTCAAAATGTTGTACATTTTTGTGGCCAAAAAGGAATTTCTTTCGGCTTCTCCTAACTCATTGTACCATATTCATCATTACTTCTTTCGTAAAATTCATTTTGTAAAAAAATCACAAAAGTGAAACTATTTGTTACAGGATAAGTTACTGTCAACAAGAACAAACGGCTCCATGGTAACCAGTCTAATATGATATCACCATGGCAACAAGTCCAAGGCGATCTGATCTTAATACACGATTTCATCAATTTGGGAAAGTTTTCTACGTTTTTTGTAAAAATTATCTAAAGTACTAACATTTGCCGAGGCAAACTATACATTAACAGAAAGCTTATTAAAAATGCTATTTGGTGGTATAATGGAATATAGGGTGTTCCATTTGAAAAGAAAAAGTTATTATACATCTTACGAAACCGTACACCCTGTATAGAAATATCAATTTAGATGACTTTCAAGCAGTGTGTATTAAAGTTTAAAAAAGTTATATACAGAAAAATATTCAGTTATCTCTGTTGGAATGGTCTCTACAATTTTTTTAGAAAGTGCTAATTTTGACTTTAAAGGGTTCATAACTCAAGAACCATCTATAATAAACCTGTAGTACCTTATATCTTTTTGCTCAGCATTAATTGGTCTTTCAATTCACCAACTAATATACAGGACATTCCATTAAAAAAAAAAAAAAACATAACTTTGATATATTACTCATATTAGGACACTCTGTATATGATTTGTAATAATTTTAAATTGTAAAGGTATCGTGTGGCTATCGTCCCCCGAAAACCCCGTTTTGATATCTTTCAAAATAAGGGCGTAATTGATGGTCCACACACCTCTGGGACACCCAGTATATATATTGAGTTCCATTTAAAAAAAATTAAATTTAGTACGGCCCTGGAATAGTGAAACACCAAATATAACTGAAAATAATTTTAGTCGGTGCAGCTTTGACGATACTATATAATGAAAAAAATTTTTTTTTTTTATTTTCATTAGTAAAGCTATCTTCCATCCTCGCACTATTGACTCATCCTGTATAGCAACAGCTTAATATAAAAATCAATATTTGTTTGTTTGTTCGTTTGTTATGCGCTCCTAGACCGGTCAACCAATTTTTATGAAATTTTGACCACAAATAATATTCGCAATGGGGAATAACAGGGACGTTGATGACCCCAATCTGTCACATCTTTTTCGTAAAAAAAAAATATTTAAAGTTCAAACCGAGTGAAATTAAGTTCAGATAAAATTGTCACAGTGACAGTTTTAGAAATATGTCGACCCCAATGTGTTACATCTTTTTCGTAAACAAATATATAAAATTCTAACCAGGCAAAATTGAGTATTGTGTAAGATGAAAATGTCACAGTGGCCCGGTCAAATCAACCGAGATGTTTTACTTGGAATGGCGGTCAGGTCGCGGTACTTTTATTATACAGTGATATTTCAAGTAAAATATCTTTTCCGGCTTTTATTGGTGGTCTAACCCAGAAAACTTATAATAATTTATTAAGTATTTTTGATATCAAAATATGTAGTTGATGAAATCGAGTGTTGGTAAAAATTTCGAATATGAGGTTTACCCCAAACATGAGAAGAAAAATTTATCATGGGAATCGACATAATTAAAAAGTGCACCTGGAAGGCTTTTTCTTTTTCACAGCAATTTGACGTATGTCTACATAAAACTTGAGTATTTGACATTTGTTTTTTAACCGACTTCAAAAAAGGAAGAGGTTCTCAATTCGAATGTTTATATTTTTTTATGTATGTTCGGGCATAACTTCTTTGTTTATGAATTGTTTCAATGATTCATTTTGCGTTGGGTTCAGTATAGAAAGTAGGTATAGTATAGAAAGTAGAATGTAGCCCAAAATATACTATGATATTTAGACAAAAACTAAAATTGTCAGCTTATAGTAAATTAAAAGCCATTTAATTTACTTTTTTATTTTTGAAATCGACCCGTAATGAATATTGTTCCTTGTTCTTTCGTGTATTAATTTCCATGTTTCAAAAACGTTGAAAACTGTTTGTTGGCTAAAGTTTACCGGCTCATAGATTTGCGACTGTCCATGGTTCAGATAACGTAATCGTTTGAAATTCAAGGCATGTATGTATGTAATTAATTCAGTCACATTTGAAGTGAAAAATATGAAATTTTTTATGTGACACAGAGAAGAATAATCTCTAAAAAACTAAAACACTAACGAAATATTTGTGTAAAACTCATCAAGACTCAATAAATAATACCGAACGAATTCTTTAAATGTGCCGAAATATTACTTTTATGTGTAGATTAAATAGAAAACAGAACAGTACAGTAGTAGTATAAGCAAGTATTGCCTCATTCCAGTCACCGGCGCACAGTGCTTTGAATATATGGAAATAGTGGACAAAAGTCATTACTGGTGTGTTACTTAAGTTAAAAAAAAAATAAAGATTTTGTAATATAATCTACCTTTTACGTAGAATTTAATTAATGTATTAAAATATTTTATTTTTACAAAACTTTTGAAGTGAAACTTCTTATCCTACGGTGTAAGATTTTTGTACGGGGTAAGCGCGCAACCCGACACGAACCCGACACACACCGGGAGGGGAGCGCAAGGGGCAGCTAGGGCCCAAGAGGGGCCAAAGAGGCCATTGCCCAAGGGAGTGCCTTGTCGCAAGAGGGGCCCCTTTGTATCACGAAAACTATCAAACAAAATACAACGGCGTAATACAGTTATATACTTCATCTCCGGTCAAATAACTACCAAAATAATTTGTACACTTTTATCGTCCTATATAGTATACTCGCACTTTTGTTCCTTATAAATTGATTGTGATCAGGTAGATTCAGACTGAAAATAACAGATGGACTAATTTAATGAGTGTTTGAGTGCATGGATGGTGTACCAATGAGATTCTGGTGATTTTATATAGTTTTCAATAAAAAGTTAGCGTTTCACGTTTGTCGCGCGTGGACTCCACGCACAATTCTTTTTTTAACATTATAGAGGTTAATTTTTTTATTGGTTGATTTTTAAGTATTATCTATTACGAAAGCATTAGAATAAAATGCTCTTTGATCAATTTTATTTTAATAATAATGATAATAAACATCATTTCGCAAAAGAAACCAAATTATACCAACCCAAAAAACTGTAGCACAATAATATATATGATGTAACAAATTTTTTTTTTTTTTTGGAAGTCAGATCGTTCTAAAAAAATAATTATGATTAAAGTCGCAAAAAGTAGCAGTTAATATCTGTATGGTTGTTTATAGTAAACCTTAGATTTTAATCAGAAAGTATAATCACAAGTCTCAATTTGTCTCAATAAAAGAAATTTCAATTTTAAGTTACAGAAAATTAATTTAAAAATTTTGAACAAAATTTGTTATTTATTATTAATTGTTTGATTCATAATCACAATACTTTACAGATATATATTACTCACCTACAGTGTGATTATTCATTATTGCAAAAACTTGATAAATTTCCTACCTGGACGATTTAAAAATGTTTATTGTCTAAGCGTAAAACTGTGTGTTTTTATTTGGTTTAATTTTGACTGACAGTTAGGTGATTTGAAGCCACTAGTTTTAAGTAAAAATATATGTTTGTGATTATTCAAGTATTTTTTAAAAATGTTGTAAGGTTAATTACTGAAAAAAAATATTTGTTTTTTTTTTTTCTTTTTGTCTTCATAACAAAGCACTGTGCGGCGATCTTTTTTCTCCTATTATTCACATCGATACATATTGTACAATATTGGCAAAATCATCTATATTATTGTACAGGGTGAGTGAAAAAAAATAACCCAAACTTTAAAAGAAAAAAAAATGTTCAAAGTAAAAACAAAACAAAAAATATACAATCGAATAGAGAACCTCCTCCTTTTTTTGAAGTCGGTTAAAAATCAAGTAACAAGAGAAAGAAGAAACTTTTTCTATTCTACCTACTACATATATCGTTCGAAAATTACCAGTTTGTGAGTGCCGTCACAAGAATAAGGAAAAAACAATGTTTTTTATTTTCTAGAGTATAGTGATATTGAAAACCTCACGCGTACCTAGTTATAAATGTTAACAATTTGGGAAAAAATACACCCACCAAAATTTCATGCACAAGTCGTCTTACTGAAAATTCATTTGCGCCTTAAACTACACCATATTTTTTTATTTTTAATAATAATCAAATTGGAAGGAATATGATTTTGTCCAGCATCTACTAAACAACCGACACGAGATGCAAGGATATAAAATAACGTGTATTTACGATGTCTGGCTGATGGGTATCAGTTGCACGCCATCTGCCATTTGATATCCCCATATCAAGTATCGAGTTCACATTACACATCCATGTTAGGCCCGTGCTCAAGTCTACAACGCATTTTAATTTTAACACTAAATTTATCAATTTAACCCTCTAAGTCAAACAAGCGAAAAGAGATATTTTTGTAATATGTTAGGAATATCCCAACCTCCCTTCTATCAAAACACATCACATCAACAATGACGAAAGCTATTTTTAACATGACATTGTAAAACGTACTATTTTAAAATAAACAGACTGACTAATTAATTTTTCGATAATCATATAAACTCACGTTTATATCATCATTGAAAGCCTCTTTCTTTATCGCTACTTTGGGGGTTGCGGCGGCACTGTTTTCCATAAATGACACAATCACGAATACAAAAATATAGGCTGTTCAAATTAAATCTGAACCACGGATCCCACCAAACTTTTTTTCTGGATACACCAGGAAAATTACGATCAGAACTACAAGCACAGCTTTTCAATAATGTGATTATTTTGGTACTCGAAGTGGGGTATTCCCGCCACAGGTTTAAAACGAAAATGCGCAGGTCTCTACAAGACCCATGCGTAAATTCGTTCTTTCTTGTCAACATGATTACGAGGTTGCCTTTCTGTCATATTCATATTATGGGTTATAAAAAATAAGTGGGCCAATAAAAACATTTGGAAATGTCGAAAACGGCAAAACCTATACTTGGCTTAAAACATGTAACATTATACACTTGTGGAATTTTTGTGAAACGTTTCGTTTTAGTTCCTTTTAAAGCAAGAAGTGAAATGTTTGTACAGGAAGATATTTCGAACTATAAAAGAAGTCCCAGATCAAAGAAGTCAGAAAGAATTAAAGGAGTGGGCGCGCCGTGACTTTAGAAATAACGCTCATCACACCGACGAGACTACAATCAAGATGTACATAAAATATGGGGAACGATCATTAAGAGAATTGGAAAATTCTATAAATTTAGCAAAATAATAAGTAAATAAATTATATCTAATCACATTCATAGTGTAATTCATCAATTACCTGATTGATGAACTCTTAGGAAGTAGGCGCTTATTTCCAACTAGCTGGGTAAAATTTTACCAGCTAGAAAAAAAATTACCTGGTAGTGTATCTCTTTTTGCTCTTTTCAGGTAACAAATTCCCCGCCACATTTTCGGCCATGGCCCGCAGGTCGTATGGTGTACACGCTATATTTTCTTCGTCAATCATTTTTTTCTTAATAAACTTTGTCACTTTAGAATGACATTTATGAACTGACATAATTTGTTTTGTTTTCATAGCACACTTGGTAGCTATAAACTTTCAACAAACAAAAATTATGTTAAAAAATCATAGGTTTTTTTTTTTGTAAAAACTGAATGAATCTGAATTAGATAGTATACAAACCTCTAAGAAACACTTGACTCCAGCCCTGCAAATTTATCTAATCTCATATACTATTAAAAACATGTGCTTTATTATTAATTAACAATCAAATGTACAAATAATTTACAGGTGTTTCTACAGTACCTAATTTAGCTTATTCCAAATGACTATTGTACAATGAGATACCAAAAGAAAAGTGAAAGAAGCTGTAATGATGGCTGAAACAATCTTAATATGTGTAGTTCTCAAATGATTAGATAACAAAATGTGAAAAAGTGTATTAATTATATGCTGTCCGTCCATGAAAATGCAAGGCAAAACGTTTACAATGGCTAAGCCCATTGAGAACATGACCAGATACCCTAAAAATTTTGTAAAAACATCCGGGATTCTCGCACTTAAAAATGTGTACTTTGGTACAAATGAAGACACTGATATAGTATTAACAAAATCATAAATTGGACCTATGTATATCACATCTATTTGCTGTAATCTTTTAATTCTGAACAAATTAGTGTTATTTGTTAAAATTGGTCTAAAACAAAAAGTATTTTTTGGGCAAAGATGAGGATCTGATGTGCAAAAATTTGTTGATACTTCTATCACAGTTCTTCCAGGAAGACACACAAATGGTGGCAACTCTAAAATGCTATCCTTAGTGTCTAAATACTCAAAGCATAATTTACCCTTATTGTCAGAATGACAGCAACTCACAATTCCACTTTCAATGTGCTTCAAATGTATACTTTCATCTAGATTGTGAACAATATCTGCTTCTATACAAAAAGCTGGTTTAGTAGCTTTTATAGAAGCAAGGCACTGAAACCATGAATTATCATCTGTTATGTCACATTCATTAATTTTTAAAATGTTATCACCTACATGTAAACCCTTATTACCAGTAATTGGTGATTTTAATTGTATCTGTGAGACTACAACTCCATTTCCATAGTAAAAAAATGGAGAAAATATTGATGGCAAAGAATTATAAAGCAAATATGCAACTAAAGCTATTAACAGATTGTGCCACACACCTGCACATAATATTTTAAGTCTTTTCAAAGGATTTAAAGAGAAAAGTTTGTCAGAATTAATATTAACATATGCTACTGGCAAAATAAACATTATATTGGCACCAACATTAATAAGATCCACATCTTCCTGTGCTGCAGCTAAAGCATGTCCAAGTTCATGTAAAATAGAACTAATCAATAGTGATAAACTGTAATAGGCCATTTCTGAAGCTGGCAGAGTAACTCCTGGAATCACTGGTTGGATTATATTCTCGTCAACAACAGAAAATGAAAAGTTTTGCAAAAAACCTACAAACAATAGGCCAATAGATATGGGTAAAAAAATTAAACTAACACAAAGGCCAAAGTTAAACCAGATATTTAGAAAAGCTTGATATCTAGTTCCCAATTTGTAAAATGATTTGTTAAAAGCTGTAGTCATCCATGTGAAGTGGAGAACTTTGATTTCCAAACCTGTCCCTTTAAGAAATTGTAGATATGCATAGTGAGAACAGGACTAAAACATGTGAGTTATTGCACATACATACATCAATCAGACAAAATACTTTAAAAAAGCGATCCATTAACAGCACCCACAGATAGAATCCTGCTATAATCATAAGTCCAACGGATAAACTCATATTCATTTTCAAATGATAATATCATTATTTACGTATATCACTTTTTGCAATGTTTACCATTTTTCACGCAGAAATATAACCTAAAATATTGTTTCCGCAATTGACAATTATGACCTTGTCTGAATTCGATTGCCAGAGATTTGCAGGCCATAACTGGATCAGGGATTATCGCGCTCAGAGACTTGCCTCTCTAGTAGAGTGAGTATACCCTGTGTGAGGTAAATGTGAAGTTGGCGCTACATTAAACTGGAATATGTATTAAAATTACGTCGTAACGTTCCTGTGCACTACTAGAAAGTACCCCCTCTTGCGTTTTCGTTGACGTGTAATGTGGAGAGAACGGTGAACATCACAGTTGGTGCAAGTTATTTGGTGGCCCTGAAAAAGACTAGGATGCAGAATTCCATGTGACGCTTAAAACTCCAAAATAATGAAGATAATACATCAAACCAACGATGTCTTACCAATAGATACGGCGAAAGGATGGGTGATGGGTGAAACCAACAAACCCAAAAGTGACGTCAGACGTTGCGTTTGAGTTGCAGCCATGCAGCTTTGGTTGCGGAATAATATTGAATATTCCACAAGAACAGAAAATTAAACATTGTTTATTGTTTTTCTATATTCCGCTATTAATTATCATGATGATAAAAAATTATTACCGTTTATTTTATTTATTTTGTGGATTTCCTAACTAACTCTTCCTTCTACTTGCATAGTTGGCTGCATAAAAATGAACCCAATTATGACGTCATGTTGGCTTCAAGCATTTTGATCTTTTTATGATCAAATGCAACTAGTCATAATTATGCAACACCATTACAGAAAATTAAGTTACATCCAATTAGACTTTCCCACGTGACATCATTAGCTCCGCTTCTTATCTATAGAATATTGCTAAAAATCTTTAAAAAAATTGATTCTCCAAACATGTGGAAATGGAATAAATATTTTGTGATTTTGCCATCAATTCATGTAGTTGACGTTATTCTTTCTTTGGTGATCAGCTACGTTTTACACCAATTATTTGTGTGCTTTTGTAGAAATTGTCAAATATCTTGTAAGAACCCAATTTTGACAATTTCAACATCGCCTTTGAGGTCCGCAACTAGTTTTTCTCAAACAGGGAATTTCGTTTAAGGACGACCATTTTAGCAAACAGAGGGTTTTCTTATCTTGTCCGTAAAAACGTACACCTCTCGTGATATCATATTCTTTGTTACGAATTTAAAGTAATTTTCAATCTCTTTTTTGAAAATCGCAGTTCCAATGTGTCCTATGAATCGACGGAAACCCCTAATATAACTTTAACAACCATCATTTCGTTTGTTTATCATTTTACTTAATCACGATTGCATAAAAATGATCTCAAAATCAAGCAAGTAGATCACGAATGGGCTGTTCTTTAATTGATAAATTTAAATAAAACATAAATTTCGCTTCCGAACACGTGACTAGTAACTTGTTCATGATCTCTTTTATAACCTGTAGATTTTGATCATTTATAACCTGATGACAGTAAATTTAACTGAATAAATTTTTTTCACGAAGCGGACGTTGATCGATTACATATAAAAGTGAAATTAACGGCGTCTATTTGGCGTAATGTTTCATTCTGACGAAACTTGGGTGAGATTAAAACTATTTCTTTCTGGATTTAATAAACCTGGTAAAAAAAAAACACATTGGTGTGGGTCCGTATCTATAGTGTCCACGTAAAAATTACCGCCAAGTTCACTATAGTGCAATTTTACCTTTTAGTAAATTAGGAATTATGTGAATTTCAGAAGAGTCTAAAATATGACATTGTCCTAATATTTTCTGCTCTCGGCGGTAGCTAAATGCGCCCCCTGAAACAAAAACAGTTCTAAGCGGCAATAGATCTTTTTGTGGTCTACACCATATATCAATAAAACCAATACTGAACATTTCGTATCGAAATAACGTGCGAAAAGTGACTCCGATAAAACGGATAAGAAAAATATAGTGCTATTTCTGTTCCTATAGAGAATCTGATCGCAAGCGCATGCGTGTGCGAGTGTTTAATTCGGCAGATATCAAACCTAACCTCAAATTTTGATGTCACGCTTATTCCGGACGGGTAGCCTCGAGCGCCAGTTTTTTAATGGGGTATGCTCCAGACGTGTCCGCGAGTAACGTAGTGAAGTAATCCGGGGGTCCTGTTTGGCTGGAGGGAAGCACATCAAATACAGGGCCGGCGTTGTGGTTTTTATTTACAAAAATGTACAGATACCTATTTACATGTCTCGTCTCTGTCTTTTTTGACTGCTCGGTGCCCCAGCTAATTGCACCGCCTCGTATACGGGGACGGGGCAGAGAAACGGGGATAGGCGGGGCTTATATCTTTATTGAAACGATCTCTATCCGAAAACTGTGGCGACAGGTGGTGGGTAAATATTAGGAAGGGCGGGGACACCGTTAAAGAAAGGCCCGTCCGGGTCTCTCTTCCGCGCGAGGCGCACAGGAAGTCAGACAACTGGAAGGTTACTATACTAAGCCATAAACCGCAGCTGTCCGAAAGTCTTATCGCCCACCGACGCAGGGTGTACTTCCCTTCAGAACGGCGCCAGTTCTGAGCGGCGGAGACGGGTGGAGAGGTCGGCATCGGGAGCGCGCTAATTCACGGGTTCTCGGGATGTAAAAACGGTGCCGGGAAGTATTTTATTTCAGAGTATTAGTGGTGAAGCGCGAGGCGCGAGGCCCGTTAACTAACAGCGAGGTCCCGGCGCGACGAGTCGCGACTGCTGGGAACGGTCGTAGAGGTGTCCGGATGATTGCATTCCAAGCGCGCTATTCTATTCGGTGGGTGGAAGCAAAAACGGTCCCCATACGATGCCGGGAAGTATTTAATTTCGGGTGATTTGTCATTCGCATATCGGCAAAGTTGGTATGTGAATTGGTGTTTTTCCTCATTTTGCGTGAACCAACACAAAAAGTGTTGTTGAATACTCACGCTCGGCCAACACGTCGTGTTTCAAAAATTTGTTCTCGCCCCTGAAAAGTGTCTTGACAGCGCACTTGTATAGAAATATCCTATTTTGTACTCACTGTTTATACAGAGTTATTCCCGTACGGTGACGACCCTGACCAGGTAAAAATGCAACACAAAATACTATTTATAAAGCTAACTGGATTTCTATCGCATTATCATAATCCACATAAAACATAGATAGCTTTTAACGTCAGCCTTATAGACGTCAAAAATGTATGAAAGAAAAAATACCTTTCTTAGCAAAATTTAATAACAATAAATAATTGAAATCACAAAAGAAATAGGTAGGTACGGTACAAATGCTTCACAAATTCTTAGAGTAAGTGTTCAAAATTCCTTCCATCGTTACGTTCACATGCTGCAATTCGACTCATGAATGATCGCCTTACTCTACGTAACAAATCTGGAGTTACAGCTCTGCAGGTCTCCCTGATTCGATTCTCTAAATCTTCGATATTCAAAATTGGTGTCTGGTAGACTCTCTCCTCTACCATACCCCAAAGAAAGAAATCTAAAGGAGTCATATCAGGACTACGAGGAGGCCAAGCATGTTCAGAACCTCTACCAATCCACCTATTTCGGAAATTATCATTCAAATATGCTCGAACTATCCTATGATAGTGCAGGTGCTCCGTCTATCTGTAACCACAAATGTTGTCTCGTATTTCATTCTACATCTATATACAGGGTGTAACGGCAATACGTGTTTTAAAAAAAACTGGTAATTGGTGACGATGAATCTAAGATAATGGTAAAAAAAATCCTACAAAAGTTCTTTCGTTTTCAAGATAAATAAAGTTACTGAGAGAAGGACAAAAGCATAATGTAATTTTGGTTGATTAGCAACGGTAACTTTTGAAACCGTCACAATGCTGTCATAGTGGTTGTCATTAATAATGTCAAGAGGATTTAATTTTGAAATGGTACTTCGCAGGAATTTGTATTCAATCAACATGGTGCGGATTTACCAGTACCACTACAAACATTTTGAAACCTTCAAGATCTTACAAGTAGGTCTTAGGGCTCTGGGGACTAGCATAGAAGGGGACATCCTAGAGATGTAAAATTTGGTACACGTCATTCTTCTGTCTTTATAATGCCAGAAAAAAATTAGCAACCCTCTAGCTTTATTTTTAAGGGTAGTTTATTAAGGGTGGTTGGTACGAAAAAGAGAAACCAAGAGCTAAATACGTTTTCCATGTAAAATATGCATATTTTAAAATTTACATAAACTTTATTTCAAACATCAGCCCTTACATGTCTAGAAACAGAGGGTAGAAGACTGTTAGCGGAGCGATCTACATTATATAATGTATTGTGTGTTGCGCACCTCTCGCTTTCATCGCACAATCGTAACCAGAGACCTCGTGAGGCCTCTCTTCCGTAGTTTCATAAAAACCAGCAGTGGAAAAAATCCGAAAAAATTCAGGGACGCATGAGACGCCGACACGAGCATCCTCTATTTTTTTCACCTTTTTTGGTCGGTCGAGGGTGGTTTCTTGTAGAAGGGGTGGTTAAAAGAATGGCTTTTTTTTTAATCAACCGCACCGCCGTTTTCCTCTAATTTCGTGTAAGGAAACCTGAGAATGTGGAATTTAAAAAAAAATAAAATTTCATCCCTCAAGAGTGGACTTAGTCGAAATTTCGCTCGCAAAGCGGCGACATCATAGATGTGGGGATTCGACAAACCACCGACGGAAAAAATCCGAAAAAATTCAGGGACGCATGAGACGCCGACACGAGCATCCCCTATTTTTTTCACCTTTTTTGGTCGGTCGAGGGTGGTTTCTTGTAGAAGGGGTGGTTAAAAGAATGGCTTTTTTTTTAAATCAACCGCACCGCCGTTTTCCTCTAATTTCGTGTAAGGAAACCTGAAAATGTGGAATTTTTAAAAAAATAAAATTTCATCCCTAAGAGTGGACTTAGTCGAAATTTCGCTCGCAAAGCGGCGACATCATAGATGTGGGGATTCGACAAACCACCGACGGAAAAAATCCGAAAAAATTCAGGGACGCATGAGACGCCGACACGAGCATCCCCTATTTTCTTCAGGTTTTTTGGTCGGTCGAGGGTGGTTTCTTGTAGAAGGGGTGGTTAAAAGAATGGCTTTTTTTTAAATCAACCGCACCGACATTTTCCTCTAATTTCGTGTAAGGAAACCTGAGAATGTGGAATTTAAAAAAAAATAAAATTTCATCCCTCAAGAGTGGACTTAGTCGAAATTTCGCTCGCAAAGCGGCGACATCATAGATGTGGGGATTCGACAAACCACCGACGGAAAAAATCCGAAAAAATTCAGGGACGCATGAGACGCCGACACAAGCATCCCCTATTTTTTTCACCTTTTTTGGTCGGTCGAGGGTGGTTTCTTGTAGAAGGGGTGGTTAAAAGAATGGCTTTTTTTTTAAATCAACCGCACCGCCGTTTTCCTCTAATTTCGTGTAAGGAAACCTGAAAATGTGGAATTTTTAAAAAAATAAAATTTCATCCCTCAAGAGTGGACTTAGTCGAAATTTCGCTCGCAAAGCGGCGACATCATAGATGTGGGGATTCGACAAACCACCGACGGAAAAAATCCGAAAAAATTCAGGGACGCATGAGACGCCGACACGAGCATCCCCTATTTTTTTCACCTTTTTTGGTCGGTCGAGGGTGGTTTCTTGTAGAAGGGGTGGTTAAAAGAATGGCTTTTTTTTTAAATCAACCGCACCGCCGTTTTCCTCTAATTTCGTGTAAGGAAACCTGAAAATGTGGAATTTTTAAAAAAATAAAATTTCATCCCTAAGAGTGGACTTAGTCGAAATTTCGCTCGCAAAGCGGCGACATCATAGATGTGGGGATTCGACAAACCACCGACGGAAAAAATCCGAAAAAATTCATGGACGCATGAGACGCCGACACGAGCATCCCCTATTTTTTTCACCTTTTTTGGTCGGTCGAGGGTGGTTTCTTGTAGAAGGGGTGGTTAAAAGAATGGCTTTTTTTTTAAATCAACCGCACCGACGTTTTCCTCTAATTTCGTGTAAGGAAACCTGAAAATGTGGAATTTTTAAAAAAATAAAATTTCATCCCTCAAGAGTGGACTTAGTCGAAATTTCGCTCGCAAAGCGGCGACATCATAGATGTGGGGATTCGACAAACCACCGACGGAAAAAATCCGAAAAAATTCAGGGACGCATGAGACGCCGACACGAGCATCCCCTATTTTCTTCACCTTTTTTGGTCGGTCGAGGGTGGTTTCTTGTAGAAGGGGTGGTTAAAAGAATGGCTTTTTTTTTAAATCAACCGCACCGACGTTTTCCTCTAATTTCGTGTAAGGAAACCTGAGAATGTGGAATTTAAAAAAAAATAAAATTTCATCCCTCAAGAGTGGACTTAGTCGAAATTTCGCTCGCAAAGCGGCGACATCATAGATGTGGGGATTCGACAAACCACCGACGGAAAAAATCCGAAAAAATTCAGGGACGCATGAGACGCCGACACGAGCATCCCCTATTTTTTTCACCTTTTTTGGTCGGTCGAGGGTGGTTTCTTGTAGAAGGGGTGGTTAAAAGAATGGCTTTTTTTTTTAAATCAACCGCACCGACGTTTTCCTCTAATTTCGTGTAAGGAAACCTGAAAATGTGGAATTTTTAAAAAAATAAAATTTCATCCCTCAAGAGTGGACTTAGTCGAAATTTTGCTCGCAAAGCGGCGACATTAGGGATGTGGGGATTCGACAAACCACCGACGGAAAAAATCCGAAAAAAATCAGGGACGCATGAGACGCCAACACGAGCATCCCCTATTTTCTTCAGGTTTTTTGGTCGGTCGAGGGTGGTTTCTTGTAGAAGGGGTGGTTAAAAGAATGGCTTTTTTTTAAACCAACCGCACCGACGTTTTCCTCTAATTTCGTGTAAGGAAACCTGAAAATGTGGAATTTTAAAAAAAATAAAATTTCATCCCTCAAGAGTGGACTTAGTCGAAATTTCGCTCGCAAAGCGGCGACATCATAGATGTGGGGATTCGACAAATCACCGACGGAAAAAATCCGAAAAAATTCAGGGACGCATGAGACGCCGACACGAGCATCCCCTACTTTTTTCACCTTTTTTGGTCGGTCGAGGGTGGTTTCTTGTAGAAGGGGTGGTTAAAAGAATGGCTTTTTTTAAACCAACCGCACCGACGTTTTCCTCTAATTTCGTATAGGGAAACCTGAAAATGTGGAATTTTTCGAAGTAAAACTTGTAATTGAAAAAAAAAGTTATGCAAGGTATCAATAGAATATAGTGTGCAATCTGTAATATGTAATTGTTCTTATTGAATTGTACCGGACATACATACATTTTTTATACTGTGCGTGACGCAATTAAATACGTATTAAATGATGTTATATTTTATACCGAGCAAAGATATTTTATGCTGTGCATAAAGCAATAAAATACATAGCAGTTATGCTATATTTTACTATGGAAACATATCTTTAAATACTGGTGTAACCTACCGTGCAACTGGTTACTTACAATTACAATTATTTACTGTGCAAAAATGCATTAAAATACCGAACAGTTAATTACATGCCTTTAAATAAGGAGGCCTTTCGTCGAGGGTTCTCGGAACCGTCGTTCTGTTTATCGCAATCGAATTTCCTGGAAGAATAATAGTTGTGATTCTTGTTACCGATGGGAGCGAGAATGTCTATATTTTTTTTCGTCGTGCACTGGCAAATATGAGACCATCGTTTATATATATAATATAAGCTAGTCTGTTCCTGATATAATTTTTTTAACTGACTTTTAGGCAAACACCCCATTTTATTCAGATTCGCTTATTTCTATTTTATGAGAAGGGAAATTTTGGGACACGACGGAAACGGTAAAGTAAATTTATTATAGGTATATTTTTGCAATTTTATTTTCACACAGATATAAGATAACAAACATGAGAAAATTGCACATTTAAGACAAAAATAATTCACAATAGGTAAAATTCAGTTTGTATTCATCATAACTAGGGGGCGGATTTATATGCAGTAAAAAAATGGAGCGCAGGTAGTGCCGTATGTTAACAAACGATAAGTTAAAATAGGATCTTGCGGACTTTCGCGCCATAAAATTTTTCTGCATCAACTTTAATTTGTCGATAAATTTTGATTATGTCACCGCTAAAGGCAATTGGAAATGTACGGAACCGAGTTAAAATTGAAAAATGATTTTGTTGGATTGTAGGACCTGTCAAAAGCGCATCATTTAAACTTTGTCCGCTGAAAGTTTTTCCACTAGCGTCAAAAACTACTCGGAGTTTACCTGAAGATTGTTTGAATACTCCATGGTGTGGGAAATAGCAACCTGAATTATTTTTTTTATGATAATCATTTGCAACTAAATAACAAAAGAAATTCGTTTAAAATTTTTGAATATTCGAGTTTTAATAACCGATGCTTTTTAAATTTATTTTCAAGAGAATGCAATCGTTATATTGCTATTTCCTTTGACGCACCGAGATTAGGTTTTTCGGACTTGAACGGTATTTTGACAATAAATCTACCCTGATGATCGCGTTTATGGTTGTTTACAAAGTGGTCTTCGCACAACCTCTCTTGTTCGGACCAATTACTTTTATTGCTGTATTCCTCAATTTCCCAAAATTTTTGGAGCTGTTTGTCTATTGTGTTATCCATGTTTATAGTTATATTGAAAACGGATGTTCGCGCCTCTTTGGAAATTTCGCCTCCGATAACCCACCCTAAGCACGTTTCTATGAATTGGGGTTGACCTACCGAGTTTGTTATTTTACCTGAACACAATGGTTGCCAAAAAAGCCCGACACCAATTAGTAAATCAATCGGACTCGACGTATTAAAATTAGGATCCGCCAATTGAAGATCGGTAGGAATGTTGATATCTAAATCTTTAAGAGAGCAAGTAGGAATATTTCCCGTAATTTGCGGAAGAACCAAACATGAAATTTCCGAAGTAAACGTGTTGACTCTTGATCTTATTATTACGTTTGTTGTTTGCTTGGAAGTTATTGTTTTTTGATTTATACCTTGTATTGAAATATTACTATTATTTAAGTTTAAATTTAATTTTTTAGCTAAGGATTCACTTATTATATTGCTTTGTGAGCCTACATCAAGTAATGCTCGACATTCACAAAAATGACCTTTATTGTCTTTAATATAAATTAACGCTGTTGATAGCAATACTTCTTTTTTCGCTAAATTATTTAAGTTTTGTTCGTTGACTCGATACGTTGCAAAATTGCCTAAACTTGTTTGTGCATTTGAATTTAAAACATTTTGCTCATGGAGAAGACTATTATGATTTTGATTGCAATGTTTGCATTTTATGTTAGATCTACAATCTAATGTTGAATGATTTGATCTTAGACAATTTTCGCATAATTTCATATTGTTAATGCTTTGAATTTTCTCATTCCGTGAAAGACTTGCAAATCCGGAACATTTGTAAATTGTATGTGATGAATTTTTACAATAGTAACAGGAAGGTTGCTTATTGTTTGTTTGAATATGCGTCATCGAAATCCCTTTATTATCGCGGAAACCTTTGGTTTCTTTACCTGGGGGCACTAGACTGGAATTTTGATGAAGTAACTGATTTATTAATATTGGATTTATTTAAACTTTCCAAAGATTCTAATGTGAGACATCTCTGTTCTAAAAATTCCATTAGACTAGCTAACGTTGGAACTTCGCACTTTAATTTTGATTGCCATTCCCGGTTTGTGCTATAGTCTAATTTTTCGGTAATTATAGGAACTGATAACGCATCCCATTTATCTGTAGGTTGTTCAAGTAATTTTAACGCTTCGATGTTAGTATTAACATCATTTATTAGAGATTGTCAAGTGTTGAATGTAAAGTGATGCTGTCGGTGCCTGATTTCATTTGTTTTTCGTCGCCTCCAAATTTGCTTACTTTACATTCTTTAAATATCGAAACTGATGTAGGGGAGAGTGGGATAACTTCGATAACTTGGTATTCTTTTTTCTGCGTTTACTCATTCTGATAGAATAATTTGCAAGTGTCCTAAAATTCGCCAAATCGAGCCAAATTAGCATGTGCCGATTTGTCATGGTTATTTTGGGTTCTTTACACAGCTCTAATGAGAACTCATAAAATAGTATCGAGAATTTGTCACACACAATTTCTTAGTTTTAATAATGAATTTCTTAAGATTAAACATTTTAATAATTTTTTTTTCTTCATCGCCAAATTTTGTCGGTGGCGCCGGCCCAGTAAAAAGATAATTTGCGACCCCCAAAAATTTTTTTGCGATTCCCAACAACATTGCAAACCTCTGGGCTAAGATATTTTCGGATGAGATTTGTAAACAGGGTCTTCTTCTCGGTGAGACAGTTTAAAACCTATCGACGACCTATATCAAGAATGAGTAATCAACACGTATTGGCGGCTTCGTATGGGAGTTCTGAGTAATCTTAGATGTGATTTTTTTGTTTTTAATGTTCGAACGGTAAAAAAGAAATGTAACGGTATTTGTAATTTATCCAAAATTATTCAACAAAGTCTAATTAAAATACACTAAAAAAGTTATATATTTTTCTTCGGAAAATTATACATAATAGCTGTTTTCGCGGAGCCAATCCCGAACACATTCGGAACACAAACGGAGGAAGTTACGGATTTTACCAATGCACATGAGCGTCTTCGGAATTGTTCCAGAATTTTTAGCTCCGCGAACGCATTACGAACGTACTACGAATAAAACGTTTGCGGACGTCGTCCCTCTGTCAAAACACGAAGGGGCGTATCACGACTTTTCAGGAGAAGTGTTCATGTGTTTTTGTTGATAATAATTTTTTTCTCAAAAATTTTCTTATGTAAGGTATCAAATTTTTTATATTGTCATTTTGACAATATTGAAAGAGGAATAAAAATCGTGAAGAAAAAAAATGAGGTTAGGATTTAAATAATTAACTTGTGATTACATCGCAAAAAATTAACAATCACAAAAAATTAAGAGCTGATGTTTTAAGGGAGATACGACACGACAGAAAAGAGACTATTAGAAATTGAAGAAAAAAAAATTTATTGAAAACCAACGCAGAAATGCTATTTTAGAAGAAAAAAACGCCATTCTAAAACAATGTAACAGTTGTCACTGCTGCAATAATTAGAATAGATGTTAATATATTTTTTTGTCTTTAGTTAGTTTAATTATAGATTAAATAACGTGGATTTCCTGCTGGATGATGGAAATCCCGAGTTTCTTAAAAGCATCAATAAAACTAGAAGGGTTGTAAACGGCGGCCATTAGGTACATCCGGTTTGCATATTTTAACATTTAGTGGCCGCCAGCTCCAATTTTGTTCCAATTTTGTTCAATCAAAACGTTTCTATTTTCCGACAATTTCTAAGATTACTTGTTAGATGTATCTCAATTCCATTGAATTTTGTTTTTTTATTTTACAGTTTTTCGTCTTCTTAATTTTATTTGGTGCCTTGATTTATTTCATTTTATATAATAGTTAATTTTATATAATAACACATTATGTTTTTCATACATTTAATTTAATGATATTTATCTGTATACTTTATGCTCCGTATTAAGGTGATATGCCGTCGACTAACAATTTTTTTATTGTTATGATGAATAAAAACACCCATTGTGAATTATTTTTGTATTAAATGTGCAATTTTCTCATGTTTGTTATCTTATATCTGTGTGAAAATAAAATTGCAAAAATATACCTACAATAAATTTACTTTACCGTTTCCGTCGTGTCCCAAAATTTCCCTTCTCATAAAAAAGAAATAAGCGAATCTGAATAAAATGGGGTGTTTGCCTAAAAGTCAGTTAAAAAAATTATATCAGGAACAGACTAGCTTATATTATATATATAAACGATGGTCTCATATTTGCCAGTGCACGACGAAAAAAAAATATAGACATTCTCGCTCCCGTCGGTAATAAGAATCACAACTATTCTTCCAGGAAATTCGATGGCGATAAACAGAACGACGGTTCCGAGAACCCTCGACGAAAGGCCTCCTTATTTAAAGGCATGTAATTAACTGTTCGGTATTTTAATGCATTTTTGCACAGTAAATAATTGTAATTGTAAGTAACCAGTTGCACGGTAGGTTACACCAGTATTTAAAGATATGTTTGCATAGTAAAATATAGCATAACTGCTATGTATGTTATTGCTTTATGCACAGCATAAAATATCTTTGCTCGGTATAAAATATAACATCATTTAATACGTATTTAATTGCGTCGCGCAGAGTATAAAAAATGTATGTATGTCCGGTACAATTCAATAAGAACAATTACATATTACAGATTGCACACTATATTCTATTGATACCTTGCATAACTTTTTTTTTTTCAATTACAAGTTTTACTTCAAAAAATTCCACATTTTCAGGTTTCCTTACACGAAATTAGAGGAAAACGGCGGTGCGGTTGATTTAAAAAAAAAAAGCCATTCTTTTAACCACCCCTTCTACAAGAAACCACCCTCGACCGACCAAAAAAGGTGAAAAAAATAGGGGATGCTCGTGTCGGCGTCTCATGCGTCCCTGAATTTTTTCGGATTTTTTCCGTCGGTGGTTTGTCGAATCCCCACATCCCTAATGTCGCCGCTTTGCGAGCGAAATTTCGACTAAGTCCACTCTTGAGGGATGAAATTTTTTTTTTTTTAAATTCCACATTTTCAGGTTTCCTTACACGAAATTAGAGGAAAACGTCGGTGCGGTTGATTTAAAAAAAAAGCCATTCTTTTAACCACCCCTTCTACAAGAAACCACCCTCGACCGACCAAAAAAGGTGAAAAAAATAGGGGATGCTCGTGTCGGCGTCTCATGCGTCCCTGAATTTTTTCGGATTTTTTCCGTCGGTGGTTTGTCGAATCCCCACATCTATGATGTCGCCGCTTTGCGAGCGAAATTTCGACTAAGTCCACTCTTGAGGGATGAAATTTTATTTTTTTTTAAATTCCACATTCTCAGGTTTCCTTACACGAAATTAGAGGAAAACGTCGGTGCGGTTGTTTTAAAAAAAAAAGCCATTCTTTTAACCACCCCTTCTACAAGAAACCACCCTCGACCGACCAAAAAAGGTGAAAAAAATAGGGGATGCTCGTGTCGGCGTCTCATGCGTCCCTGATTTTTTTCGGATTTTTTCCGTCGGTGGTTTGTCGAATCCCCACATCTATGATGTCGCCGCTTTGCGAGCGAAATTTCGACTAAGTCCACTCTTGAGGGATGAAATTTTATTTTTTTAAAAATTCCACATTTTCAGGTTTCCTTACACGAAATTAGAGGAAAACGGCGGTGCGGTTGATTTAAAAAAAAAGCCATTCTTTTAACCACCCCTTCTACAAGAAACCACCCTCGACCGACCAAAAAAGGTGAAAAAAATAGGGGATGCTCGTGTCGGCGTCTCATGCGTCCCTGAATTTTTTCGGATTTTTTCCGTCGGTGGTTTGTCGAATCCCCACATCCCTAATGTCGCCGCTTTGCGAGCGAAATTTCGACTAAGTCCACTCTTGAGGGATGAAATTTTATTTTTTTTAAAATTCCACATTTTCAGGTTTCCTTACACGAAATTAGAGGAAAACGTCGGTGCGGTTGATTTAAAAAAAAAAAGCCATTCTTTTAACCACCCCTTCTACAAGAAACCACCCTCGACCGACCAAAAAAGGTGAAAAAAATAGGGGATGCTCGTGTCGGCGTCTCATGCGTCCCTGATTTTTTTCGGATTTTTTCCGTCGGTGGTTTGTCGAATCCCCACATCTATGATGTCGCCGCTTTGCGAGCGAAATTTCGACTAAGTCCACTCTTGAGGGATGAAATTTTATTTTTTTAAAAATTCCACATTTTCAGGTTTCCTTACACGAAATTAGAGGAAAACGGCGGTGCGGTTGATTTAAAAAAAAAGCCATTCTTTTAACCACCCCTTCTACAAGAAACCACCCTCGACCGACCAAAAAAGGTGAAAAAAATAGGGGATGCTCGTGTCGGCGTCTCATGCGTCCCTGAATTTTTTCGGATTTTTTCCGTCGGTGGTTTGTCGAATCCCCACATCCCTAATGTCGCCGCTTTGCGAGCGAAATTTCGACTAAGTCCACTCTTGAGGGATGAAATTTTATTTTTTTTAAAATTCCACATTTTCAGGTTTCCTTACACGAAATTAGAGGAAAACGTCGGTGCGGTTGATTTAAAAAAAAAAAGCCATTCTTTTAACCACCCCTTCTACAAGAAACCACCCTCGACCGACCAAAAAAGGTGAAAAAAATAGGGGATGCTCGTGTCGGCGTCTCATGCGTCCCTGATTTTTTTCGGATTTTTTCCGTCGGTGGTTTGTCGAATCCCCACATCTATGATGTCGCCGCTTTGCGAGCGAAATTTCGACTAAGTCCACTCTTGAGGGATGAAATTTTATTTTTTTAAAAATTCCACATTTTCAGGTTTCCTTACACGAAATTAGAGGAAAACGGCGGTGCGGTTGATTTAAAAAAAAAGCCATTCTTTTAACCACCCCTTCTACAAGAAACCACCCTCGACCGACCAAAAAAGGTGAAAAAAATAGGGGATGCTCGTGTCGGCGTCTCATGCGTCCCTGAATTTTTTCGGATTTTTTCCGTCGGTGGTTTGTCGAATCCCCACATCTATGATGTCGCCGCTTTGCGAGCGAAATTTCGACTAAGTCCACTCTTGAGGGATGAAATTTTATTTTTTTAAAAATTCCACATTTTCAGGTTTCCTTACACGAAATTAGAGGAAAACGGCGGTGCGGTTGATTTAAAAAAAAAGCCATTCTTTTAACCACCCCTTCTACAAGAAACCACCCTCGACCGACCAAAAAAGGTGAAAAAAATAGGGGATGCTCGTGTCGGCGTCTCATGCGTCCCTGATTTTTTTCGGATTTTTTCCGTCGGTGGTTTGTCGAATCCCCACATCTATGATGTCGCCGCTTTGCGAGCGAAATTTCGACTAAGTCCACTCTTGAGGGATGAAATTTTTTTTTTTTTAAATTCCACATTCTCAGGTTTCCTTACACGAAATTAGAGGAAAACGGCGGTGCGGTTGATTAAAAAAAAAAGCCATTCTTTTAACCACCCCTTCTACAAGAAACCACCCTCGACCGACCAAAAAAGGTGAAAAAAATAGAGGATGCTCGTGTCGGCGTCTCATGCGTCCCTGAATTTTTTCGGATTTTTTCCACTGCTGGTTTTTATGAAACTACGGAAGAGAGGCCTCACGAGGTCTCTGGTTACGATTGTGCGATGAAAGCGAGAGGTGCGCAACACACAATACATTATATAATGTAGATCGCTCCGCTAACAGTCTTCTACCCTCTGTTTCTAGACATGTAAGGGCTGATGTTTGAAATAAAGTTTATGTAAATTTTAAAATATGCATATTTTACATGGAAAACGTATTTAGCTCTTGGTTTCTCTTTTTCGTACCAACCACCCTTAATAAACTACCCTTAGAAATAAAGCTAGAGGGTTGCTAATTTTTTTCTGGCATTATAAAGACAGAAGAATGACGTGTACCAAATTTCACATCTCTAGGATGTCCCCTTCTATGCTAGTCCCCAGAGCCCTAAGCCAACCGGCATCTCAAAGAAAATTTAAAAATTATAATTTATTTAGTTGAAATAGAACCATAAAAATATCAATATTTAAAATAAGTTCATCACAATAAATGTTCAAAATGGTCACCATTACTAGTTATTAAACAATACGCAAGACGTCTATTAAAAGACTCTTTAACTCGTCCAAGCTCGTTGGCCGATTATTTCTTATGAGTATAGCAGCAGCAGCAATACGATTCCTCAGTTGTTCGATAGTTTCAACTGTAACAGCATAAACTAGTTGTTTCATATGTCCCCAAAGAAAGAAATCACAAAGATTAAGGTCGGGCGATCTGGCGGGCCACAAAGTTGGACCATAAGTTCCAATCCATCGTTCTTGAAAGTTAGTGTTCAGCCAATCTCTGACTATCAGAGCATTGTGACAAGGAGCACCATCATGCAAATACCATAAATTTGCCCTAATTTCTAAAGGCATCATTGAGACGAGGTGGTAAAACATAGGGTCCAATCACTTCTCGATTTAAAATACCAGCCCACACGTTTACGGAAAATTCTTGTTGAAAATTATGTATTCTTACGGCATGCGGATTTTCATCAGCCCATGCATGAGTGTTATGAGCATTAAATATCCCTTGTCTAATAAATCCTGCTTCGTCAGTTGTCAGAACATAATTTAAAAAATTCGGTTGTCTATGAATTTTTTCAACCATCCATTGACAAAACGTGCGTCTACGAGCATCACCAGGCTGCAAAAATTGAACACGTTGCACATGGTAAGGATATAACTGTTGAATTTTTTAAAATTCGTCAAACTGTTTGATGCGATACTGCATACTGAAGTGCAAGTTTACGAGTACTGGTCCCTGGTCGAGCTGCAACAGCATCCAAAATATTCTCTTCAACATTCAGCACACGACGAGGACGAGCTCTGTCACGATCTTGGGTTTGAGGTTTAAATCTGCCATGATCACGGAGATGTTGGACAGTTGCTTGAAATGTATGTTTATTGGCTAAAACACGAGTGGGGAAACGAGCCGCGTACAGTCTTCGTGCTTCTGCAGCATTCTCGTCAGCTTCGCCATACACCAAGACAATATCTGTTAATTCTTGATTTGAAAAATTGGGCATTTTTAAAAATGACATCTAATCTTGACAGAATATTAATTTTACGCGTCAAACTAAAATAATGAAAGTTGACATGATTTTTCGAAAAAAAAAAAGTCCAGTATCAAACACTAAACGACTCGCTTGGTCAAAATTAGGGGTAAAAGAATTATGAATTTTTTGTTGAATTTTCGCAAAATGCCATAGAGAAAAAATGTTCAACTTGGTCAGTTCTTTTACTGGTTCAAATTAACACACGTATTTCTGATACAGCCTGTATATAAAAGAAAGTCGTGTTAGTTACACTATTTATAACTCAAGAACGGCTGAATCGATTTGGCTGAAAATTGGTGGGGAGGTAGCTTAGAACCAGGAGCAGGACATAGAATACTTTTTATTGACATGGGGGCCCAGGGGGGGCCCTTAGGCTCAACCGATTTTTTGGGTCGACCGATTCCTATGATTTTTTTTTGTATATTTGGTAGGTATGAGAATAAGTGGTAAGCTATTTTCCACATGGACATGGGAGCCCAGGGAGGCCCCTTAGGCTGGATATATTTTTCGGGTCAACCGATTCTTATGAATTTTTATTTTTTTTTTGTATATTTGGTAGGTATGAGAATAGATGGTAAGCTATTTTTCACATAGACATGGGGGCGCAGGGGGCCCCTTTGGGCTGGACCGATTTTTCGGGTCGACCGATTTTTATGATTTTTTTTGTATATTTGGTAGGTATGAGAATAGGTGGTCAGCAATTTTTCACATAGACATGGTGGCCCAGAGGGCCCCCTTGGGCTGGACCAATTTGTCGGGTCGACTGATTTTTGTGTTTTTTTTTTGTATATTTGGTAGGTATGAGAATTGGTAGTAAACCATTTTTCACACAGACATAGAGGCCCAGGGTGTCCCCCTGGGCTGGACCAATTTTTCGGGTCGACCGATTCTTATGATTTTTTTTTTTGTATATTTGATAGGTATGGGAACAGGTCGTAAAGTATTTTTCACATGGACATGGGGGCCTAGTGGGACCCTTGGGTTGGACCGATTTTTTTGTCTCCGGCCGCAATAGCAGAATAACTATTGAACTATGGACAGGGGGCTCAGGAGGAACCCTTGGGTTTATATCTCAAGAACGGCTGGACCGATTTTTATGATCTTCGATTTGTTGGATTTGTCTCCGCCCCGAATAGCGGAATATTATTAAAATATGGACATGGGGGCCCAGGGGCCCCCTTGGGTTTATAATTGAAGAACGGCTGTACCAATTTTTATGATCTTCGATTTGTTAGATTGGTCTCCGCCCCGAATAGCAGAATATTATTAAAATATGGACATGGGGGCCCAGGGGCCCCCTTGGGTTTATAATTAAAGAACGGCTGTACCAATTTTTATGATCTTCGATTTGTTAGATTGGTCTCCGCCCCGAATAGCAGAATAACTATTATAACATGGACAGCGGGCTCAGGGAGCTGCTTTGGATTTATAACTCAAGAGCGGTTCGATCGATTTTTATGATCTTTCATTTGTTGGATTTGCCTACGCCCCGAATAGCAGAATTACTATTAAAACATCGGAAAAAGTACAGGGCAACGACAATAACAAAGCCTCCCTGGTACAGGGCAACAATAAGAAATAACACCGGCCACCAAAATTTGTCGTACCGGGCTTTAAAAATGAAAATCGATTTTTAAGGAGTAAACTCCAAAGTTTCACTTCTGTTGCGCGTGGACTCCGCACACAAATTGTTTGATGATATCTCGAGAATGGATTGACTGACTTTTTTCGAGGGCGAATAACTATTAAAACATCAGAAACATTAACAAAAAAAAATATTCTCATATAAGCCGTTTTTTTATTAAAAAACCACCACCTGTTGATTTATGTTGGTTAAACAAAAAAAAAACTAATTTGAATTTCACACGAGATAGTTGGTATTTGAGATTATTTGTCAATGCGACTGCGTTTGTTGTCACGCATGTCAGTTGAAAAACAAGAAATCTGTTAAATTCAAAACTAAAAACTTCTTTAGTCAACTGTGTCACAGACTTTGAAGAACTTTCCCCGTTTTTATCAAAGACGAGATTTGGAGAAAGCACCCGCGTGTTTTTGAGGTAATTTTTAGAAGCTCAAGTACAAGTCACAATCAATAGGTATATTTTAGATTTCGAGATCAACTGTACGCCAGATATACAAAATGTGGGTCCCTCATATCTGTTGTATGACATGGGTGAGGTTTCTTACTGGATGGGCAAAAAGAACTCGATCAATGCCTTTCGGAATTTCAATGATTTCGTCAGAACATACAAAACATTCATCATATTACACTAAAAACATTTGTACATTTTGTATAGAATCCGTATATAACGGCATCTTTGATACATGACAGAAATAAAAATAAACATGGCGTTGTATGCTGGTTCCGATAATGCCAGTAGATGGCGTTGTGGGCATTATCCCTTTATAAAAAAATGAATTTAATTTAGCTAATAAGTTGCCACAACATTTATTGATTCTGAGGCGGTACAAAGTTCGCCGGGTCAGCTAGTCTATATATATAAAAGAAAGTCGTGTTAGTTACACTATTTATAACTCAAGAACGGCTGAACCGATTTGACTGGAAATTGGTCGAGAGGTAGCTTAGAACCAGGAGAAGGACATAGGATACTTTAGATGGACATGGGGGCCCAGGGGGCCCCTTGAGTATATTACTCGAGAACGGCTGGACCAATTTTCATGGTTTTTGATTTGTTGGATTTGTCTCCGCCCCGAATAGCAGACTAACTATTAAAACATGGACAAGGGGGCTTAGGGGGGGCCCTTGGCTTTATAACTCAGGAACGGTTGGACCGATTTTTATTATCTTTGATTTGTTGGATTTGTCTCCGCCCCGAATAGCAGAATAACTATTAAAACATGGACATGGAGGCCCAGGGGGGCCCCTTGGGTTTATAACTCAAGAACAGCTGGACCGATTTTTTTTTTGTATATTTGGTAGGTATGAGAATACGTTGTAAAGTACTTTTTACATGGACATGGGGGCCCAGGGGGCCCCCTTGAGCTGGACCGATTTTTATGATTTTTTTTTGTATATTTGGTAGGTATGAGAATAGGTGATAAAGTATTATTTACATGGACATGGGGGCCAAGGGGCCCCCTTAGATTTATTACTCAAGAACGGCTGGACCGTTTTTTTATGATCCTTGGTTTGTTGGATTTGTTTTCGCTCCGAATAGCAGAATAACTATTAAAACATAGGAAAAATTACTGGGGGCGGGGAGCTCGGTACAGGACAACGACAATAACGAAAGCCCCCCTGGTAAAGGGCAACAATAACAAATAACGCCGGACACCAAAATTTGTCATACCGGGCTTTAAAAATGATAATCAATTTGTCAGGAGTAAGCTCCAAAGTTTCACTTCTGTTGCGCATAGACTACACACAAAAATTTTTTGATATCTCGAGAACGGATTGTCTGACTTTTTCGGGGGCGAATAACTGTTAAAAATAAACGAAAAAAATGTTCTCATACATTTTGTATGGAAACCGTATATAACGCTATCTTTGATACATGAAGGAAACAAAAATGAAAATGGCGTTGTATGCTGGTTCCGGTAAAGCCAGTAGGTGGCGTTGTGTGCATTATAGTTTGATAAAAAAAAACTGAATTTGATTCAGCTAATAACATAACATTTATTGATTCTGAGGCGGTACAAAGTTCGCCGGGTCAGCTAGTCTTCTAATAAAATCGGCACCTTTCAAACTACTCAATACCTACTTGGATTCTTGATTTAATTTTGAAATACCAAAAAACAATGTGTGTTTAGTAAAAAGTATTTTGGGTTGCATTTTTACTTGGTCAGGGTCGTCACCGTACAGGAATAACCCTGTAGATATCTATTTTCCGCTTATTCTTGATGCGCGGAAACAACAATTTTCTGCACTAGGGTGTTTTTTACTTTCCACGTGTAGGAGAGACATTCGCTTCATAAAGTTGGTGTTGGTCAGTGCAACGAATACAGGAAGAAACAGTGAGGCCGAGTTCACGAAATGGCTTGCCTCATTTAACGACCTTTTTAATGCGCAAACTTCAAATTTATGTGAAATTATATATTTTTTTTTTTGGACTTGATTCATTAAAAAAATATTGTACACGGATAACCTAACAAACTTGAGAGAAGTCGGGAAGCTGAGGCAGGAACTTCGATAAATTGTACCCAACTTATTTGGAAGGGAAATTTCCGGCATTCGTGCTAATTGCAGCATTCCCTTCGGTCGTGCTGCAAACAAAGTGCTCACTTTCCAAACACGTTAGATAAATAATTATTTTCGTCTACCAAATCGCAAAAAAATCGTGTTCCACAAAAAGCAATTTTATTTATACAGATCGCGGCACATCTCCTAATTTTAATGAATGGAAAGAATACAGAGACCGATGATGCATGTGGAGTAGTTAAGAATAATTCCCCGAGATGGCGGCAAAATACACGAGGCCATCTATGAAGGCCATTTCTTGGTGTCTTGGACTGTAACTTGAGGGGTCTGTATTTAATTTTTTGAAGCCATGGAACAGCCAGAATCAGAAACTAACGAGTTGGGAGAAAAAAAATCATATGCCGGAATTCCAGAAGCTGAATTTGTTGTAAGTTTCATCGACTCACGTGCAATTTAATTTTAACTTCAATGACCTAACCTCAAATTTAAACATATGAATTTAAAAATTTCAGGAAGATGTAGAGGCTTATATGTTACGGCCAGAAAATAACAAGAGTGTTGACGAAGTATTGAAAAAATTAGACAATCAACATGCTAAATACAAATTTATGGAATATAATCTCCTATCCAAAAAGAAGAGGCTTCATAATCAGGTACCAGAACTAAAACGCTCATTAACAATGATTGAGAAATTAGAGGAGCAAAAGAAAGAACTTGAAACCCAATTTTTACTGAGTGAGCAAGTTTTTGCAAAAGCAAAAATTCCTCCTACTGAAACTGTATTTCTGTGGTTGGGGGCAAATGTAATGCTAGAATACAGTTTGAAAGATGCTCAAGACCTACTTACTCAGAATATTGCTGCTGCAACTAGAAATTTGAATTATGTGGAGCATGATCTAGATTTTCTAAGGTAAGTTTGATGATCCCACTGACTTGTGCATGTTCATATGGTTGTTTAACAATGTACAAATGCAATTTTTGTTTAATGATTCATACTTGGAATATTAAAATTCTCCATCTATAACTATCTCTAAATCTAGTCATCCACAGGCAACTTAATTGAGAAATCATTCATAAAGACCTGGTATACTTATCTTTCAGATAAAAAAAAGGGTTTTTCTACTTGTAGGTACAATGCTAGAAAGAGTTTTGACAGTAACAGCAACTTCTAGGAATGTTGATGCCTTGTACTGATGATTTCAGTAACCAAAATACCAGTTAAAATCTATGAAATATATATAATACACAGTGTTTATAAATGATATATTGATTAAGTAGGCTTGTTACCCCAATAATTTGTTCTATCAAAATTTCGATTCAAATTTTACAAAAAGTGATGCTGCATAGCGTGATTCCAAAAGAACCTCAAAAGAAATCACATAAAAGGAGACTGTGCACATACATACAGGTCAAACCCAAGTATTGAATTATTTCATAGCTGCCCAATGATTGTTTGATTAATCTGAATCAAGCATGTTATTGAAATCTTTGTTGATGCACATTTTTCATAAGCTACTTACAACTAACTATGCAATTTCATATGATTACTTTTAGGGATCAATTTACAACAACGGAAGTAAATATGGCACGAGTATTCAACTGGGATGTAAAACGGCGCCAAGCTGCTAAAGTTGCGTCTAAATAAGATCATACACACACATCATGTAATCATGGCAACACATTTGTATCTTGTATCTTGCATTGCTGCCTGTAGTGTATAATATTGTCCACAAAAGCGAATTTCTATTTGATTTATATTTTATTAGTGATGTGAACATTAGTTTTTCTTAATCTGCGAGCATGACACAATATACAATTTCCCACTATTGTAAATTAACATCAGTTCTAACCAATTTGTTCATTCAAATAAAAGATTTTACTAATAATAAATTATTTTAAGGATCCAGACCATTACATTAAGCAAACTATAATTTCTAATTAAAAAAGTACCTACACAATCGAATTCGGTTATAAAGAACGGTTCTTTCTGATAGAAGATTTTTTTTGTACATTAATATAGAAACGTAAAATTAACAAAAAATATAATAAATTTTTGCTTAAACAAAGAAGTCTCAATTTGTTTTTGGGTTTTCTGTTTGAAATTAGTTTAACAAAATCTATTTTTTTTTTGTCAATTGCATGTATTGCATAGCAGACATGATTGTCTTGTGTAGTAGGTAATTCACTTAACAGAATCTTCATCAGTTTACTAACATTAGAATTTTACTGTAGGATATACCTAGTGTTCTGGAAATACAAATATTTCAGAGGTGGTAGAACTCGTCAATTTGAGTAACTTTTCTTGATAACAATTTTGCAAATATCCTTAATTCCGGAGATAAAATTCAACAAAATGTTCGCATTCAAACGCATACAGTGAACGCCACCTCTTTAATGACATGCAGAAAATAAAGAAGTTCTCAGAAAAAAAAACTGCTTATCGAGAATAATGTGTCGGCACTCGACTTTGATGAAACAGGGTCGGACTGTTTTTTTTTTCGTGCCTTTTAAAGGTCCGTTCCATTTATTTATGCACTTCATTCATTTACGTGAAGTGCGTCCGTTAAGTGCTGTATTGTGTTTTGAAATTCTAAATTAATATTTCTGTGTTGTGTTTAGTGTATTACTGTAATGATGTTTCGACCCTAGAAAATTGATGCTAGCCCAAGTATTAGTACAGAAACTATGAGCTACAATAAAATATTGGAAAATATTACAGATACGGAATCGGATTTCAGTAGTAGTGTCCATGTCGGAGAGCAGGTTTTTTATGAGAACTTCTTTATTTGCTGCAAGTCACTAAACAGGTGGCGTTTACTATACGCGCTACTATTTTATCAAACATTTTCACTTCGAAAAACTATCGCCCGGAAAACGCATCGCAAAAAATTAGAAT
This sequence comes from Diaperis boleti, assembly GCA_963583935.1. NCBI lineage: Eukaryota > Metazoa > Arthropoda > Insecta > Coleoptera > Tenebrionidae > Diaperis > Diaperis boleti. The sequence goes on along the minus strand of OY757242.1, from coordinate 30,874,847 downwards.
TCGTACTTTTTGCATGAAATGACCCGTCAATATTAGATGGAAAAAAAAGAAAAGTTGCTCAAATTGATGAGTTCTACAACCCCCTAAAATATTTGTATCCATTTCCAATAATCCAGTAATCCAAAGAGCATCATCGATTAATGCTACCCGTTTAAATTATACTGCTTACACCAGAAAGCAGTTGTATTGGGTGGCCACTGGACTAATAAAATCATGAATTTGGTACAGGAAAGTTTGTTTTTAAATGTGCGAAATAGCATGTTATATGTCGTTGTGATGTGTGCATTGTCCAAGAGTGTCCACAGCATTTTTTACAATTTGTAATGGGTAAGTACTCTGCTTTGTTCAAATTGCGCCGTTTTGAAACACAAGTTAACAGCAGTTTTTGACGAATTTTGTTACAGACGACGCGAATTCACTTTTGCCGTGCGCTAAGTCGTTTAATTCAGTAGCAGCGGTTGTCGGGTGGTTCCTTGGTTTGATTTAAAGAAATTCTGGTGCACACCGTAATTACTAACTTTTCTTGAAAAAAAAAACTAACGTACAAACTTTCACTATAACACGACTTATTCATGGTGCTACCAATCACTGTCCCGTTCCGTCGTTCCTTCCTTTCTTATACACCTACTGGTGTTCTCGATTCCTTCTATTCCGAGAATAATGAGATCATCCTTTCGGCGCGACGGAATATTCTTGAAGGATGAGATCGTCCTCTTTGTGCGTCGTATAGTATGACATCAGCGTTACATCATTCCCAGACGTTCTCACGGTCTATCGACTATTCTGGATCAATGCCGTTACCATAATATCTGGTCATTCCAATAATAATTGTTCCCAGACAGATGACATCATCCGCTTCCGATGCCGTCGTCTCAATACTATATTAATGAGACGTAATAAGGCTTAAGCTGGTCTAAGGTTTCTGAATGATTACTAGACACATGTCTGTTCATAAAGCACTTACTCGTGCATAACCATAACGCAATACTTTTTGCACTTAACCTCGCAAAATTTACTTACAGAGCTACTCGCGGACATCTGCGAGATACCACTACTTCTGACGATGTTCCAGACAGTAATATTGTTTTTACTGGAATTCAACAGATATTTTTCAATAAATGGATTTATCTTAGATCGGTAAAATCGGTAACATATTCTTTGCTGGATATCCTGTTTATTCCTGTTATTGACTAGACACATGGACATTTTTGTCAGCCCTTTGTCTTTGTCAGGCACAAAAAAATCAATAACAAAGTCTTATCCTTGTATAAAACTTCAGTTAAATGTACTTACACTCATGTTATCTGATTTCACCCCACAAAGGAAACAGTTATACCAATTGAGGAAGGTATAGCCGCAAACGCCACCAGGTATTCCAATTTAGCAGTTCAGTTTTTAAAGCAAATATGTATGTACAATTAGGAGTTAAAATAATGGAAAAATGTACCTGATTTGCATGAAATTAAAGCTTAATACTGCATATAACATTGAGTGTTTTATAAAGGGCACTACTATTAAACAGCAGTTATATATTCTACTGTTTAATTATATGTATAAGGCAACGCCTGGTTAAAATTCCAGGTTTGTACAATAAAAAATAGTATATCAAAATAAACATCACTCATTTCAAAACACTGAATTTTCATTATAACAAACTAAAAATAAATTCATAAGAGGAACAAAAACAAATTCTAAAAATATTTAGTTACAATAAAGGCAATATTGTATAACAATAACTGTGCTGCTTCATTCTGGATTTTCTTCTGGTTGTTCAGTACCTTGATTTTCGTCAGGCGGGGGGCCATCTTCACGTAGAGCCTCTTCATCAGCACCACCTGCACCTTCATCATCTGCTGGTCCAGGTGATGCTGTCAAACTAACTTTCAGCTCTTCCAGCTCAGATGTTAGACTTTCAATTCTGGTTTGATAATCTTCCATCTTCGATTTCATTTGCGAAAAAGTTTCAATCCCAGCCTGCATACTAAGGCGATCTCGGATGTACCTATAATTTCAACGAATGAACATATGGTGAGGAAAAGACATTTATAACAAACTCTAAAGCATCATCAGGTTTTTCTGGCTCCTCGTAAAGGTTGACGAGAACCTTGGTCAAGGCATCCATGACTCCATTTTTTTCTAGATACTTCCGAAACTCCTCACGTTTTCCTTCAGACGGCTTGCAAATAATATTGAGGTTAAGTAACGAAAGAAAAATGAAAATCCTTACCTTGAATGCTGGATTCGACATGTTAGTGAATTTAAAGTATAATGCAAACGTGAATATATCAATAAGAATAGGAATCACAAAATTTGGACGACTTTGATACTCCAATATAAATATTGAATTTTTTCTCTAAAATATGACAGCAATTACTTTGGAATGACAAATAAATTATTTTCACTGTCTCTTACCGCAAATTGATAATAAAATGTGTTCAAATGTTAAAATAAACGCAAAAACACCGTTTTTATCCAACTAACTGAAATTCCTGCTGAAATTCAAAGAAATCACTGAGCGCGTGCGTGTGGCAAGCGGACGTACGTGACAGCGGCGAATTCAAATATTTGCAAAAGTGGCAGTGTGATAACAGTTGCTCTGTATAAACATTAAAATAATATCACAAGATCCGTTCCTTTATTAACAAATGGAAAAATTAATGCAAAATAGTATATTGAAACACTAGTTTTGTAAAACTTATATTAAGACACGAGTTCAGATTTGCAGCACGACTGCCGTAGGCAGGAGTGCCTGTAAAGAACGAGTGCTCTTAAATTTTACAAAACGAGTTTTTCATGTTATTTTTTCTAATTTGCATATTAATTTAATTTTTTTCCAAATAAAATCAATTTTGTTAATTTAGGGAATTTTGTTAAATTTTGTTTTTTTTTTTGTACCTGAAATAATTGACATGACTTGACATGGAACCATAATCTCAAAATCACACTGAGATTTCGTTCAGTGCAGGATTCACTGTGTGTTACCAATGGAAAAAGAAATTTTAGATTTTGGGTGCGTTAATGGTTTATTAACGCACTCAAAATGGATGCGTTAATGGCTTTGTTACAACAGCAAATTAGAAAAAATCTTTTTTACAAATTTAGTAAAATTAATTGTCAAGCCAAATATAAAATAAGTAGACGGCAATGTTTGGTTAAGGTCACTAGGTTTTGTTGAGTTTTGTTATGTGAAAGGCCATGAAAGGCTACGTATATTGAGTCATGTCTACTTGACAAAAAATATATGCAATAATATTAATTTATTTCCCCATTTTTATTTCACTTTTGTCTTCAATTTTCTTACTATAAATTTTAAAATTGTGATGGTAGGAGCAGGAGAGAGCTACTTAGAAACGTCACTTGTCAGTTTGGGAACAGCTGTGATTGTTATGTACTTTGAAACATGTAACAAAGTAAACCTAGAACCTTCCTGATTACAAACCTTTGTAAGTTTTAAATATTATTTAGAAAATGTTGATTGACTTTGAATCTATCATTCCAGACCATGACAAGAATTTCATCACTCAGTCGAGACTCTTCCATTAGTGGGGATGACAGCGAGGAGGCAAGAGTTCAAAAGTTGGCAAAACATATGCTGAAAAGTTCGCTTTTTATTGGAACGTTTATGGAGAAACGATTTGTTGAGTCTTTGAATGCGTATAGGGATGTTATTAAGATTGATGATAATGAAACAGATCTGATCGAAAATTTGAAAGTTGTAAGAAAGCGTTGTTATAATTTTTATCTTAAACGTGTCTGGATTGGTATTACTCTACCAACAACAGTAGGGGCCCCAGCTGGATATAATCTGTGGGTCACTTTAAATGAAGAGGTTTTTGGAAGTTATTGGTATAAAGTTAGAAATATTGAATTTTTACCTAACGAAGTCAGAGTAAAATTAGATATTGTAAGGCCTGTGCAAGAGAAGTCTCCAGTTCACAACATAAGTTCTCAGCAGGTTTTGCAAAATTTGTCACAGGGGGATTTAAAAGAATTGAGTAATAATTTTCAAAACTTTGGTAAAGAAATCTTAAATAAAGTTTTCTTAGAAACATTAACTTGGACTAATATAAAAAACACTACTGTGTTTATGTTTCTTTTGGTATCAACACTTCTCACATTTCTAGTTCATGCTATCCATTATCTTCTAGATTATTCCTTGAAATTGATGAATGAGGTATCAAATCTGATTAAAGCTTGTACTCCCATTATACTTGGTTTTATTAGACTGGTTATGAATACAGTGAATGGATTCTATACTCTAATTGCAATAATGTGGAGATACAGATCTACAGAAAAATATCATCAAAACATTTATCAAATCCCACAAATTCCAAATTATAATATGAGAGCTCTTCCTTATCCAACAAGTGACTTTGCACAAAAGCAATGGAGAAATCGATCATCTGTTAAAATAGAACCTTTGGATTAAATAATTATACACTGTACAGTAAAATCATTAAACTCATTTGAAAACTTCTACTTAATTGGTTTGGTGTTTATTGTAATTAGTATGGTTTGGTTGAAAACAGTGAAAACGCTACATATTATGCATACAGCTGGAAAAATGAATTGGTTGTCATAATGACACAATGACATGAAAGTATTTGGTGTAAAACTGTCTTGGTAAATGCCATAGATATTTTGACAATTAGTCAATGACGGTTGTCAGAATTAATATGAGTTGTATATTATTAAATATTGTCACATTGACGACTAATATATTTTGCGCATTGTTTTTGTATGGCTTTAACTATACAAACAACTGCATTATTTTGACAACATTCTTAATAAGTATTTTGTTTTATGGGATAATTTTATTTTTAATAAAAAGCAATATTCTACAAGTTTGTGATACCTACCAGATGTATGTACATATTTTAAAGATTTTGTAAGTCATTTTCTACAAGTGAAAATATACTAAATAAATTACCTATTTGGTTGTTTTTATAAATACAAGCTGTATATATAAATGATTCATTCATCAAGGAGCAGGCTGTGAACGTCCAAATTCTTTAACTACATCCAAATTTTGTTATCCACAGACAACTTGATGTATGAATAATTTATAAACACCCTATATTATAATGTTAAATTATTTTATAATTATTGTATATCTGATTTTGCAACACTACAATAATTCACGAATACCTACTATTACTAGAACATTTGTTTCACTTTGTACTCTGGGGTCGGAAGGCTATTCAGCCTTTCAGAAAGATATCGATGGAAATCCTGTCATTTCTATTTTTCTTGCGATTGTGGTCCAGGCGGTAAATGTAACATTTCGCAAGAAATTCAAGCTCCCCAGCTCTACTTTGTTGAGCTATCAGATATCATTAATAATGTATTAAAAAATGTAGTAAATGTCAAATCAACACAACGACGGCAATCTAGATTAACCATGCCAACATTGTCAATTGTTTTTATTACCTACTAGTAGGAGATAACAATCCATAATTGGGTAAGGTGCAGCACATCAATTTCTCAAACACGATATAATGTAATGATGTTTTCTGAAGCTAGTGGTGAAAAAAATATATTTAAAATGTTAGGGCTATATAGAACACGCTCATAATAAGTGTACGCAATTTGAGTTGTGTACACACATTACCATGCAACAGTTAAATGTGATGTAGGTTGTTAAAGGAAGTTCAATTTAGAAGAACAATTATTTTATCAAGAAGATCTAAAGTTGTCATCGTTCTGACTTCAAAGGTGCCATAACTATTACAAAATAAAAACATTAGGCGGGTTGCTTTAATAAATATGGCTTCTGGATTTGCCACTTTAAAAAGGGGTAGCATTCAACTTCAAAAAGCTGCCAAAATTGTTAATGGTTAGTGTGTTTATTATTACTAAAAATGTAAATATTAATTCTGAGATCTGTTAGATCAAATCGGATCACGACAAATGTTGGCGGTTTTTGTCATAACAGGTTTCGTTCTGTGTGGTGTCGTTGAGCAAAGTGCGTCAGTGGCTCTGAGGGCCAACAGTACTTCTAGTTATTCTGCAGCCGAATTTGCGGAATATGTTGAAAACACAAGTTACATCACTAGATACTGTCAACCACCTTCTAATAAATCAACAGTTCATGTGGTTAGATCGATACCGCACATTGAGGTACGTATTCCTAAACTTACTGAAAAATGAAATACACTTTTTTCGTAGATACCCATGACTCGTACCGATGAGACTGAGGCTGTTCTTCGGCAAGCTTTTATGTGGGGTAGTTTGGTTTCGCCGCTTGCTGCTAGTAGGGTTGCTGCACGTGTTGGGGCGGAACGATTATATGGTGCGGGAGTTCTTGGAACTGGTGTCGTAGCTATAATGGTCCCTGCAGCCTGGCTCACGCCAGGTCATGTTGCGATTAGAATAGTACAAGGAATTTTTGTTGTATATTTTCGAACGACTAGAATGAAAGGTTATTTAACTCAAGTTTTTTTAGGGAGCTACTTTTCCTGCTGCTCATATGATTGCAGTAACATGGATTAAAACCAAACATGTTAGTGCATTTATTTCTTTATATGCAGGTACTGATCAGATTATGTTTTTATCTTTGTCTTATTTTTTTTTTTGCAGCTGTTAATTTAGGTTATGCTATTGTTGGAATATTGGGAACTTTATTGGTCCGATGTCTAGGTCGTGACTGGTTGAGTTATGTGATCGCTTTGTCGTCTTTTCTTTGGTACTTCTTGTGGTGGAGATTTGTAGAAGAGTCTTTACATCCAAACAGACCAAAAAGAGATGTTAGTTTTCAAACAAGTGATCCCAAGATTTCTGTATTTTTTTTTAAACTCGCGACTAGGGACAAGGCTAGCCCCGAAGTTGCAGGATTGAGTTTTATAGAAAATTTTCAGAAATGAGGGATTATGAGAGGTATCCGGCTAGACAATTCTTTGAATTATGGTTTATGCACATTTAATTTAGGTAGTAACAAATTTCCGCGAAAATCCGAAGTAGCTGTTAAATTTCCACTATAATCCCATGCTGTTAGTTATCTAATTCTCACATTGGACTGAATTGAAGAAACAATAGATGAGATGAATTGTCAGTAATAGCTATTTAAGTAACAAGGAATGTAAGGACGTATTAACATTGAGGTAGACATGTACAAGCCAACGCGGCTTGTTGTCTGTCGAAAATAGTTAATAATCGAAACATTCCACGTTATCTTATTACATCTTTCCGGCTCCCGATTCAAATTTATTTTTCCGGCTCCCGATAGTCAGTGATCTAATCCTAACAACAATACGTGTAGGTTGACGATTATATTTGTTTGGAAAGTAATAACACACTATTCAGTTCCGTTGTCAAGGGTAAAACATAAACAAACATAATCGTCAACCTACACGTATTGTTGTTAGGACTACATCATTTATATTATCGGGAGCCGGAAAAACATGTTTTAGTTATCTATCGTGAAATATTATAGGAACACAGAAACTTACCATGGAGACGTTTACTGACTTCAAAACCTGCCTGGGCTTGTGGAATAGCAGTTGTTGGTAGTCAGTGGGCTGACGCTACGCTTATGTTAGGTGTCACTAAATATTTGAAATTGGTATATGGATTTTCAATTGAATATGTAAGTACTGAATATTGTTTTGGATACATTTTTTGTAAAAACATTGTAGCAGGACATCCTTCAATCTTTACCACATATCGGCCATTTTATTGCTGCAATTACTTTTGGAATAGTCGTAGACCACGTGCGAGAGTCGAATATAGTATCTACAACGACCGCTAGAAAATTATTTGTATACATATGTCAGTGAAACAATTTTTACTGAGATTTTGATTCACGTTAACAATTTATAGCCCATTTTCCTCCCGCTGCCTTAATGTTTGTACTTGGATATACCGGATGTGATCCTGCAGCTCCTGCGGCCCTTTACACTGCGGCGTTGACTCTTACCGCAGCTACACCAGCTGGAGTGTTTGCTAGTGCCGCAGATATTGCACCAAATTTTGCAGGTACTTCTAAACTCATTGAAATTACATAATTAGAATACAAAGATAGCACGATCAGGTCTAATTATTAATTTAAACATAATTAATTAAAACACATTAAAAATGTGTACGATTTCAATAAGAAATTATACTTATTGTCTACGAATATTATATTTCGCGTCTGTCAAAAAAAAAACAGAAAATTGGTTGTGTAACGGCAATGGTACCGACGCGCTCCGCTAATATACACAGGGCGCTGCTCGTACACCACCCTGGACCTAGTCTCACCCCACCTCGGTACCACCACCTCATCGAAGTATCACCCGTTGCGCAAGCTGAACTCTATAAAACCCCGAAGAACGCTCTAGAAGGCATCTTGTTGGAGTAACATTTAACTAGACTCGACTACCTGGCTTTGCTCTTCAGACCTAGTAGCTCTAAGTAGTGTAACAGGTGAATAAATTGAATTGCTGTGCTCATCAACTTTTTCCATCTCTAACCCATCCGCGCCCTGATGGTTACAACTGGCGCCTAAACCACGAAGAACTCCTCAACAGAACAACATGGCCGCAGTGCACCTCACCGACGAACAATTCAAGGCGCTTCGAGAGATTAATGGTCGCCCACCGGCTGAAAACGGCAAGAATCGGAGAAGCCACTCAATGGTGGAATGGAGTGAAAGACCAAGCCACGACAAAACCGAACTACCGACTATTCCAAGAGATTTATATGCGCCCCCAAGTCGAATCCTCTACGGGACGTCTGGTGCGAGGGTCCCTGCATCTACAGCCGTGTAACCTGGAAATCAAACACACTTCAGGGCGTGCCAACGCTCTCGCAGACTTACTCTCCAGATCTCCCTGCACCGAGGTCTCTACGGCCGCTCCTTTTGCACCTTCTAAATTGGACATGCCCGTCCATGCCCCCCAAGTAATATGAAACCGGCTGGTTTGGTGGATGGATGGAGGTTGCTGTTGGACCCCTCCCAACATCCAAGCGGAATGAAAAATGGATATTGATCGCAGGATTATTCCAGCCGTTGGTTTGAATTATTCGCCCTCACCGAGGCTACCGCCCAGAACTACACCTGGACGCTCATTAATGGAATTGGCTTCCGGTAGGGGTTACTTTTTGCCTGTGGATAACCAAATCATTCACACCTGTTTATCACCCTGAAGCGAACCCGGTGGAACGAAGGAAACGGGACCTCAAAACACAAATCGCCATGCAAATTGGCAACAGTTCCCATCCCACCTGGTCGGACTAGCTCGCCGCCATGCGGTTCACCATGAATTCGGTCCGCAGCAAAATTTTGAAATTTGGGTTTGAACTTTCAGCAGGGACCCAAATAAAGATCCGAAGAGTTTTCACATCCCCTAGCGTGACGTCATGAAGCTTTTCTGCATTTTACTCGTAAACGGTAACTCCGACGAGAAAATATTATAGGACTTATTGTTCTCCATTAAATTCTGCATAAAACTGGTGTCATGAAAATTCATAAATGACGTTGGAAAATGAGTATAGTTTTCAACGCGGAGGTAAAGAAAGCGCCACAGATATAGTGATATAGAGAAAATAAACAAGTGCAAAATAAAAAACCTGCTCTCCGATTTGTACACGAGCTATACAAGGTGATTCACGAAGTATAGTACTTATTTAAACTTGTGACAGTCCCTAATATGAGGAGACCTAGAAAATTATAAGAAAATTCTAACTGTAAAAAAACCCAAGATATATGCATTTAAAATTTACGCGAAAACCAATTGAGAACCGCTAGCATGTTTGAAGAACCACTAGTAGGTGAATAAACTCTTGTATCTTGGCCTAAACAAAAAAGGACTTTTTTGCTGGAACGTGTGTGGTGAACGGCTGTCAATTAATTACTTTCAGTTTATGTGAAACCCGTGGGAACTCTTTGAGTGTGTAATTCATTAGCGGGCATTCGGAACATAAGACAACAAATGCACGAAACTTACACGAATGGTAGATCGGAATAAGTAATTTTTCCGTGTGGGGCCACATGAAACATCTTGTTCATGCCATTAACACCGAAAGATAGTGGGGTATGCATCTGCGAAATTCCCAGGGCTGTCGTCATTTCGAATAATTTCTACAAATTATGTTGGCCTGGGTGAGTTTATGTTTTTCAATTGAAAGCAAAAGTGGTTTTTGTCTGTTGGAAATGGTTCATCAATAAAGACCGAGATGTTTACAATAGTTTGTATCGTAAGTAGTAATTTTTTGCCCAAGATAAATCCAGCGACTATCAAAATGTTTTGAATTCATCGCTGGTTGATATGGATTTTTCAACTTTACATTAAGCGTTTTTTAATACCGTCAAAACTACTAAAACTACATATATTTGAGGTTTAAATATCTACTATACTTCGTGAATCACCCTGTATAAAGTTCGGCCGACAACGAACAAAGGTGCCGACGCATTATACTGGATAAGCAGTTTTTTTTTATTTTGCACCTGTTTATTTTCTCTGCATCACTATATCTGTGGCGCTTTCTTTATGAGTTTAGTTTTGCGGCGATTCTCTGGAAAACCACTTTACTTAATCCACCTTACTTAAAAAATATTGAGTATCGTGACGTCCGAAAACGTTGTAGCCGAAACCACTCTCTTGTTATTACGAATCGCCGACGCGTTAAAGAACGTCTGGGAAACTCACGAATAGGAACGGGATTCCCGTAACAGTTACGCCGACCATTGTCTACAGTCCAGCACCACCCTCCAGATCGGTGACTTGGTCCTGGTAGAGACTCACACCCTCAGAAATGCCCACCACGAGATCTCCACCAAATTGTTTCCCCGACGGGATGCCCCCTACAGGATCCGAAATAGCAAGGGCCCTACCAGCTTCGAAATCGAGTCGTCTTATCACGTTTCCCAGCTGACCCCGTCTAGGAGCTTGACGGAGGAACCCCCGGCTCTCGAGACCCCCATCCGATGACGAGGGCGCCCTGGAAACATCCTTAGACCCTAGACTTGGTCTCACCTCATTGGTTCACCCCATTCCGGTACCACCACCATAGAGGTTTCACCCATTGCGCAAGCTGAACTCTATAAAACACGAGGCAACGTTCCAGAATTCAACTTTTTGTTAGATGCTTGCTTGGAGTAACATCCAACTAGACTCTATTACCCGGCTTGTTCTGCAGACCTAGTAGCTCTAAGTAGTATAACAGGTGAAGGAATTGAACTGCTGTGCTCATCTCCGACCGAGTTTCCATTCCTAACCCGACCGCGCCCCGACGGTTACACTGAGCTAATTTGTTTGCGAGTTTTTTAAGTAAATCTGCAATCAGTAGACATATAAAATTAGTATGTACAAGTAAAATAAGAACGCCAACTTTCCCCCTATTTTCTTTTGACAGCTTTGTACTAGTTGTATTTATGGTCATCGATTGCATTTTTTTTTTTTAAATTGAGCACTATCATACAATTTGGCCCAAAAAATATAGTAATATTTGTTCATACGAAACCTACAGAATTCATATAATAAATGATTCATATGCTTTGAAAATTTCCGTCTAAATACACACATTTTATTATTCACAGGCAACTTCAAGAAGCATGTGAAATTATTTTCTCACGGCATCTGATTAGTAATATAAAATTTGTATTTTTTAAAATCCAATGTTGCAAAGATATCCTTGTGATATATTTCCGAATTCAGGCAAAAATGTATACAGGGTGCCCATTTTATTTGTTCACGCCTGAAGATTCAGATATAGGCAATATATTAAACACTTTACAGATCACTTTGCATAAAATATTTATTTTTTAAATGTAAATCTTTTAATCAAATATGAAATGTAAATCCTTAAAAAACATAGTTGTTAATGAAATGTTTAATATATTCTGAATCTTCAGGCGTGAACAGATAAAATGGGCACCCTGTATAAGTTTATATTGAAAATAAAAAAAGTTGAGTTGAAAAGAAGTTTCCTCCTTTTACCAAACCATGGCCTACTGCATTCACAACGCTTAGCGCGTTATATATGTCGTCGGCAAATAGTAATTTTAGGAAAATAGCTTTTGCCTAGGCAAATACAACTGCCCGGGCAAATAGCCTTTTTTATTAATTGCTAAATGACTAGGCAAATACTATTTGACTAGTTAAGTAGTATATGACGGAATCGTTGTTGGGCAAATAGCAACCAGTCGATAATATTATTCAATAATTTGTGGTTAAATGCGTATCATATAGTTTTAATTTTATTATATATTCTTTAGGAAAAATCTATTTCATTAAGAGAAGCCTGCGCCTCTCAGTCAATATTTTCATGTCAGGGCTTTTTAAGATGCCAATGCCATCAGCCTTCAAAAAGTTGGTGCAATTCCAAACGACGTAGTGCTTGTTTTAAAGCTAAACAAAATTACGTACGCTGCTGCTGCAAGTAGTTGGTTTTCTGCATCCATCTTGACTGAACTAAGGTGTGGACGCGACAATGTTTTAAACAAAAGTTTCATAGCAGAGTTATATAGCAAAGTTATATAGCAATGTTACTCAGTCTGAATCCGGCTTTACGTTACTTACTCCAATAAATAAGTTTTAGTTTTTGTGCAGATTTTTTTAGATATGTAATTTTATGTAAATGATTTTGATATTAACTTAAAGTTGTTTAACACCAGAACGCTGACTGTATAAGCAGCTTACTAAAGTTACCATTTATTTTTTATTCTATTGTTAATTCAGTGCCATCATATATTTGGTATAAGAAGTCTGGTGGATATAGGTATCTACTTATTAAAAAAAGTTTCTATAAAAATTTTATGTTTCTATACAATACAATTATTTATTTCCATATGGATACTATTTGCCCAACAACGGTTCCGTCAAATACTATTTGACTAGTGAAATAGTATTTGCCCGGTCATTTAGCAATTAATTATAAAAAAAGCTATTTGCCCAGGCAGTTGGTATTTGCCTAGGCAAAAGCTATTTTCCTAAAATGACTATTTGCCTGCGACATATATATGGCTGTCTCATTCGAGGTTTTTCTCATAAGCAAAAAGCGGCCAAATAAACGGTTGAATTTCGGCCAATCAGAGGTGTCATATTACGGTAGTATATAAATATCTGTCAAAGTCAAACCATTAAACAATTATTTATCGTTGGTTAGTTCTTAATCATGTGTTAACTTAACAGTTAATTCGAACAACAGAAAGTCAATCAGTGTGATTATAAAGCATCGACTATACCGATTTTTTTTATGTTAAAGACATAAGTTTTCGTTCCACAATGATACTGAGTAAGGTAAATATAATAAAAGAAGTCTTTTCTTCTAGGAACTGTTTTTGGTTTATGTCAAACCATCGGAGCTGCAGGACTTCTTGCTGCCAACTACGTTGTTTCTGAAGGTCTACATGGTTCCTTCGCAGGATGGTGGAGATTAGTTTTTGGAGTGTCATCCGCGGTGCTTTTAACAACAGCTGGATTCTTTATGGCAATGGGTAGTGGATCCGTACAGGATTGGAACGCACCAGGTGAATAAAAATATTATATACAAAGATTTTGCCGTAAGTCGCAGATAATATCCCTTCACTGCGGTATTGGGGAAGTTAACAAGAAGGTCGTCTGTATTGCTCTTACTTCTTGACGTATGGGAGGGGAACAATATTATTGTTCCGAGTTCAATGGGCTTTCTGTACCATAATATATGAAAATTTTAGACTTGCAATGTGCTGATTAGAAAAAAAGTTTGAATTGTTACTGGGGACTGTATTATTGTCTTCTGTTAACTTATTTGTAGCTCTAAAAGTCATGCAGCTGTAGTTAACAAAATTCGGCACATCAAGAATTTCTCTCTACATATTTTGTGAATTCAATTTGTTACTTCGTCAAAGTGTTTTGATCAGCTTCTGTAACTTCTGTAAACAGATAATGATCTGTTTAAATTCAATATCATAGTATAGAATACGTTTAAACAAAAATTACTTACTCAAAAGCATAAATTACTTCGCGTGTTCATGGAATTGTATTATTTTGGAACTTACTTTTATTTAAACGAAATAACGCCGGAGGGGTAATTTTTAAAAAAATACTGGTTTTACAAAAAAAAAAAAATACCAACAGGAGATTAGGATTTTCCCACGTAGAATTACATGGCAATATTTAAACAAACTAGTAAATATTAAAATCTCTGGTAGAAATAAACAAGCAATTTTCCCTAAGGTACAAAGCAAAATGGCGGCCACGTTTATCACATCCGGCGTCTAAAATCTCATTAACCCAGGTGGTCAAATAAAACTTAAGCTGGGCAATAAGACGGAAAGAGTTAAATGGAAACAATGAGTTAAAGTACACAGAGATCTAAAACGAAATTAGTCAAAGTTGTTGAAATTAGTCATCCGTGAAAAGCCTGTCATACTTTAATAGAATTGTCAAATTTAACCCAGTAAACTTGACATTTAACAAATACATAATTCTATTAAACTACGACAAGCGGCTTTCCGTGCATAGCCAACTTTTATTAATTTAGTTTTTGATCTCTCTGCACAATAGTTAGCATAGTAACACAGAAACAGAAATTAAAAGTTTGGCAAGTACCGACATGGAAAAGTGGAGCCCGACGTGGTGTTTTTTGACAAGACCAAGCAGTGGCCGGAAATTTGAACTTACCTCAAGAAAAAGACAAATTCCAGGTTGTTTGCCTACATGGCGTGCGCAATCAGGAGGCAGAGCGTAAATGGATATAGTCTGAATTCTGTAACTTCAACATGTCTAACCGCCATTTTCTGCGCGACCGGGTCCACACAATAATAGACACAGCAGAGGCATGCGAACAGATGGATGCGAGCCACTGGCCAAGCGCCGACCTCCCCTCGCAAGAGCCGAAATTCAAAATAAGACCCGTCCGGTCCCTAATTTTACTTCTACGCCGGTTTATGGGTGTGTTGAAGTTACAGAATTCAGACACACAAAATTATGGTTTTAAATGTTTATTGGCTTTAAGAATTTTGTTGGTTTGACTCTTGAGCTTGTGTACTGTGATTAACAAGTTCTGGTGAGTTTAGCGTTTGGTTGGCAGGAGTTCGACAATTTAATAACAATTTACAGGCAACGAATTCCATGTTACAATTTGCAATAATTTCATCAGATTGACAATTTCGTTCTCTAGAGAATAACATGCATTAATACAATTCAACCATATGTGTACAATATGAGTGAAGTAAGTCATCTGATCTCATTACCAACTTTGAGCTTCTGGATGATTACAGGAATTCACAGCAAATCGATACATTGAAATGACCCCTTGGTCTACAGTGCATATACGAACCTGTGACAGGTGCAAGGACATTGAAAATGAGGAAGTTATTTAACTATGAATACATATTGTATGACAAGAGACCGATTGGCAATATTTATATCTGGTGTATCGACAAAAGCAAGGTTTCAAACGCAAATTTTTAAGTGTGACAAGGTTAATAAAGTCCCAGAACAACTGAAATAGGCTATAAGGACAACTGGCAATATGGATGAAGTTCAGTTTATTTTTGGCAAATTACTTTACTGATGTAAAATTTGTGATATGATTGCATGTACACGATTGGGAAAAAATACAAATTCTAAGCAAAGTATCAACAAGGTATTAACAACTCCGGTATCAGTTGGACGTTGTAAATCTGGGATAACTCGGTAATATTCGAATCTCTAAAAAATAACTTTGGCGTGCCCTATAGGAGAGAGTTTCACCTCGAGTTTAACAATAATTTCCTGAAAAGGACCAAATGGCATTTAAACCATAATTATTTTCTGAAAGAAAAAGGGCTAAATGGAGACGCGTGAGATTTTGAGAGATTTCTGGTTCTATCCAACTTGACTTGCTTATCATAACAAGAGGTTTGTCATAACAAATGAAAACACGAGTATGCTAAGTGGGGTATGCAAATAAATATGACAAAAACAAAATACATGGTAGTGGGAGGAGAATAATATTAACATCGAAAACGACACCATATAAGCTGTGGATAAGTTCTGCTATCTTGGAACAATCTTCACCAGCTATGGAGGAAGTAAAGAAGAAATAAAGACTAGAATGGGACAAACAAAAAATGCAATAAAATCACTACATCCACATATATGGAATAAAAAGCTAAATGACACCACCAAGCAAATGGCCGAAAAATATTCAAGATTGGACTCCGAATGAAAACAGGAAAAAAGGGAGACCACGGCTTAGTTGGATGGACTGTGTAAGAAATGCTATGTAATAAAGAAACCTGCAGGAAGAAGAATAGAGAGACAGAGAGACATGGAATAGGGGATGCAAGAGGCGTCTAATAGATGACGTATACAATATTATATACAGGAGACTCCGCTTATAACGGACTATCTAGGGAACCTTATTTGTGTCTGTTATAACCGGTGTCTTTTATATACAGTGTGATTTTAAAAAAACGAACGGCAGGCGCTGTAGAATTTTTATTTACGGGTCGATTTCAAAAATAAAAAAAGTAAATCACATGGCTTTTAATTTACTATAAGCTGACGGTTTTAGATTTTGTCTAAATGTCATAGTGTATTTTGGGCTCCATTCAACTTTCTTCTTTTAAATAGCGACCCATGGTTTTTATTTATTTATTTGAAAGATCTAATTTTTCTTCATACACTCATGTGTAATATGCACTACATTTACTTAAAATTATTGTTTAAAAAATTGTTGAAAAAAAAAGGAATAAAAGTTCATGAAATCTAGTTGTCAACGGTGTCGAATAAGACATTGCCGTTATTATTATGTGAAAAAGAAGTAAATGTTTTAAGAAATAATAAAATGACAAAAAAAAATCAAATGGAGTTAAATCTATTAGTTTAAATGCTGTTGAAACACCATCCCATTTTTTTCAATGCACAGTTGACACCTATGAGAAACCTGCATGACGGCGCGTAGAAGAGTAGAAGAGTTCTTGGACGCTGGCCACCGAATGGGACCGTGGGTTCCAATCCATTTTTCTCCAAACATTTCTTCCAGGTGTTCTGTATTAATTCGGGCATTGTGAGGTGTAGCCCCATCTTGTTGAAAATATACTGCTCTATATCAGTGGCGGCTCGTGGAACATTTTTATGGTAGAGCCAGTGAGCGTAAAATATATACCCCGCCTCCTCTACAAAAAAAAATAAATAAATAAAGAAGTATTTATTTCCTAGTAATTCTAGCGCAAGGTCATTGATTGTTAGTTATCATGCAATGTTTATAGTTTCAAAGAGTTTTATTTAATAAAGGTATAATGAAAATCTGGAAGTAACTATTATAAAAGCAAAAACAAATAGTACTGATTTTGAAAATAAAATAAACTGAATGATAAATCGTACGGTAGATAAAGTCCATTTTGCGTAATTTTTTATTCGCGAATAGTTCAAAAACACGCATATTAAAGTTTTCAGATTACCGAGAAAAGCTCAATAGTGCATGAGGAAAAGGCTTAATCTGTAATGCACTAATTTTATTCATCGAGCGGAACGGAGTCTCTACTTGCTGGATGTAGTGTTACAGTGCACAGTGGTGACCGGTGAGCCAGCCAGCCCTTGGCTCCAAACTCATGTTTTCAATGCGACTGAATCCCTACCTCCTTCCAACCGCGCAGCTCCGTCACAGCCTATATTCTAAGGAAATTCGGTGCCAGAAAGCCAGAAATGAATTGGCCCCGTTCGCGGTGTAGCGCGAAGTTGCAGCAACCAAATGCGCTGCGATTTTCCTCAACTCACTAAACTTATGCAATGCAGGTATTGTTCAATATCAAAATAATTAAAAAACTTAAAATGTTTAAAATGTTAGATTTTAATTTTATAAGTCGAAACTGCAGGTAGTGCCATGGCTCCTTGGCTCTACATGACGAGCCGCCACTGCTCTATATTGTGCTAGTGGTAGATTTTCTAATCCTGCAGATTTTCGGTTAAAATGCGATGGTACTTCTGGGCATTAAGTTTGCTTTCAATAAAGAAAGGACCAACTAGACTGAGGATTTTCACAAGCCCAATGTCTATGGTTGTGTCTGTTAAACAACCCATTGTTTGTAAAAGTACATTCATCTGACCACAGTATTTTTTGTACAGAATTGGACCTTGTCTAATTGTATCTAAATAAAACTCGCAAAATCGTAATCTTCTTGCTGGGTCGCCTTCTTCTATGGCATGCGGCTTTTGTAGAACATAAGGTTTCATTTTGTTTTTCTTTAAAATGCACCGTCGAATACGATGAATCTAAATTAATTGTTAGTTCCCTAATTGAAGTATCAGGATTTTCTTCAATACTTAACAGTACTTTCAGTTCTAAATCTTCTGGATTCAATTTAAAATAAAAAAAGTTGATTGTAGCCCAAAATATACTATGACATTTAGACAAAATCTAAGATTGTCAGCTTATAGTAAATTAAAAGCCAATTAATTTACATTTTTATTTTTGAAATCGGCTCGTAAATAAAAATTCTACAGCGCCTGCCGTTTTTTAAAAATCACCCTGTATAAAATAAAGATTTATGATTGAAAGAACGTTTAATAACTGAAATAAATACATATGTATAATATTTATTTAAATTTTAATTTAAATTTACTCCACTTTGATTTATCGACATTCTTCTGGTTTATTATGTTATACATACGTTGGAAAACGTTTTTACTGCAATACATAAGTGTGTACATAAAACGTCTAAAAAGGTTAACAAAAATATCGTTGTCCTTTATACCAGGGTCTGTTATGAGCGGAGTCTACTCTATTACGCTTACAGGAGCTTTTATTGTACCTACTCGCAATTATATTATTATTATTATAAATAGGATAGCATATAAAAATTTGAACAAACTCTAGCAATAGTCTCTGGTACGAATAAACAATCAACTATTACAGAGGCAGCCTATAAAATATAACGCGATGGCGGCCACGTTTAGGACCTACAGCCACCAGCACACATGGTCGGAACAAACGGTAAATTTGGAACGGTTTAGCTGAGAATTTCATATATGAACAGAAAAATAATCGTTTGCAAATTACATTGACGTGCACTTACGATAGATACACACGAAACGTGGTTTTGGAATCTGCTTCGACCCGGCACGGTCGGGAACAGTAACTTAATGTTCATCTCTACAACTAACTTTAATCCATTCAAAAACAAAATTAAATTATAAAATAAGAATTGAAAGGGATAGTTTTGTTACTAGTTACTGCAAGGAGGCAGTTTTATTTCGACCGGTATCGGTAGAGTTTTAGAACTAACCTTGATGGTCATGAAGGAGCGACTTTCAGGTAATTCTGATTACGGAAATCAAGTCTTTTGGAAACAACTGCCACCTCCAATTTTTTATGTAAAGTTATTCGATATTTTTTCCTTTGCACTACCCATATTGCTTTCCAGTAGCAATACTGGAAATTACTTACCCAATTGCTCTTACTGCATGTTAAACAGCAATTTGATCGTTTAGAAAAAAAAAAAAAAAACTTCTATGCCAACATCCATTGTTTTTTTTGACATTTTGTGTGACAGTTGAATTTTTTCACGACAAAGAATTAAATCCATGTGACAGTAAAATGGTGAAGATTGAATAATAGTATATTATAAACCAAGGTAGAGAAGTAATTTTTCTCAGCTAAGCAGTATTAATTCCCGAGATGCGAAGCATCGAGGGAATTAAGTTGCGAAGCTGAGAAAGGGCTTCTCTACCGTGGTTTATATATTATTTTTTTCACTACTAGCAGCTTAAATCGTTAAATAAATAAAGCATCAAAAATACAATCGTCTAGCGGGTGCCAGGTCACAGTTAATCCTGAATAGACGTTGCCGTCTGTGAACATTTGTTTTTCCGTGGATCATTGCAAATTTTGGCTCGCGCTTCGCGCTCAACCCCTTAAAGAAACCTTCTCCAAGAAGGTCATATTTTCCTGTACGTGAAACTCGAAATTTGGACAGGATCAACTATGGCTGGCACCCGGTAGACGCTTTTTATCAAAAATAAAGGTTATGTATTTTTTCTCTGAAATTTCTCCGTCAGAGACCGGATTTTCGTGAAAACCTGCACAATGCATACCTGTGCTTTTGTAATAATTTTACTTCGTTTTTTTGCATAAATTGCAGTTAATTAATGTCTAATGTTTGCTACTGGTGCAATTTGTGAAAATCGAAGGGCGCTGTTGTTAAGTAGGTAGATAAAATAATAATAAACGATATGCATTTTGCATCAAATCCGGTCTCTGCCCATTATTAACTACTGGTCAATAATGAAAAAATTATTAACTACTAGGAAAGAAAAACAACTTCACACCTCCTCTACAAACTATATAATCGTACATTCTACAGCTAGTAGTGAAAAATAGTATATTATATACCAAGGTAGAGAAGTCGTTTTTCTCAGCTGAGCAGTTAATTAATTAAGTTGCGAAGCTAAGAAAAGGCTTCTCTACCGTGGATTATATATTATTTTTTTCACCACTAGCAGCTTTAATCCTATAAATCATATTTTTCTGGCCATTCTTGTATTTATAATTACATAAACAATTTCACGAATATTCTGCCAAATCCTAAGAAAGAGATTTTTTGCATGAAGTCATTTATTAGATATGCATTTTGCATGAAATCCGGTCTCTTTTTTATTAACTACTACTCAATAATGAAATGATTATTAACTACTAGGAAAGTAAAACAATTTCACACATCCTCGCCAACTAAATAATGGTAGATTTTACAGCTAGTGAAAAGTGAAAAAAAGTTTATATTATATACGACGATAAAATTGCTGATTATCTTTTCGAGTGACTTTAACTCTTATTATAATAAATTACTATTTCTCTACATACTTTTGACTGGAACATTTACATTTGAAAAATATTCTAGTTATAAGAATGAACTAATTCCTTTGTTTTGAAAATTCTGTTTTTGTTTATAATAAAATTATGCAAAGCTAATTTATTGTCTGACAGATGCGATAAATTTATACTAAGTATAATACATAAAATAAATGTATTATTCCTTTTTTTTCGCACGTCTTTATTAAATTTGATCTAAATGTTTCTTTCTTATTTCAGGTGATAGTGAGCCCGAGTTGGAACCTATAGAAGAACCATCTAGATTAGACTCTGTTCTTGAGTAATTGAAATGGGATCGTGTGACAATGCACCGTGTTTTTTTACATCATTACCATATTACAGCATGTAAATTAGAAAATGAAACTCTTTGAATATTCATTAATTGTTTTATTGCAATAATAGAACATTTTTAAATGAAAAGAACTTCTTTAAAGTTCCCACGTACGCTATTCACATCTTTGGTAATGTTGCGGAATATTTACATAACTGAGGCATGCAATCTTCTAATGATAGTTAGACAATAACTTAAAAAATATAAAATAAATGATCTTAAACTATAAAATAAGTATAAAATCTCAATAAATATGTACAAAAATATCACCAAATCAAGATACAAAAATAAAGGTTTTGTTGAGCATAGAGTTAGTAGGTATTAAATGTATGAATATGTTTAATAAATACCTACCGTAAATGATAGTGAAGAAATAGTTTAAATACCTACTTTTTTTGTAACAATGAAATAAAAAGTTATTCTATGAGTATAGCGCATTAAAGTAAAGTGCTTGCATTTATGCGTATACAACCTAGTACAATAATTACTGCGAAAATTCGATCTGTGATTGTCTGTACCTTTTGCTTCGTCCGATCCCTTTCTGTTCTCCCGATTCTTCTCCCAAAATTTCAACATTTCGTACCGGGACTTTCTTGTACTGGGCGACAGGCGCAGTATCCTGCATCTCGTGTTCATTTATAGGAAGTGCGGGATTAATAGCGAGTTGTAACATTCTTAATAACAACATTTCTCTTACATCTACGGGAAGATATTCATCTTCATTTTCTTGTCGCTGCTCTTGTTCTGGTTGTAGTAATCTTGCAACTCGTCGGGTAGGAACATAAGATTGACCAGTCTGGGTGTACGGATCGGCTTCTTGTCGTTGATGTTGCTGGGGTGCAATATGAACAAACTGGCGTGGTCTGGGTTGACCACCCTCGTTTGTTAAAAATTGCACGGGATTTGTTTGATGTTCTGATGTCCTTTGGACATAGTAAGGGACCGGATTTGAGCGATGCACGGATCGTTGACGAGGCTGATACAGTTCTGGATGACGGCGGGGATCTGTGAGAGCACTAATTCTTTCTAATCTGCTTTGTCTTATGATCAACTGTTGTAGGAGTTTTTGAAAGTCTCTGGTACTAACAGGTGGACTAATATCATCGATGTTATTGTCTACATCATTGTTAATGTATCTAGGAACGGGAGTTACAGAAACTGGTTGCGGATATGAAGTCGGTTGCACATTTACGGGTCTCTGGATTTCTCTTATGTATCCATTTTCGTCTACATGTACTGGAATTGGTCGGAACTGTGGTGGTGGCAATCTCCTGACGAACAGTGGTCGTGGTTCTATTTGCGGCCTGGGAGTTGTTTCCGGTGCCTCATATTGGTTTTCAGAGTCTAAAGGAACTATTCTTCCTTGTAAGTGACTCAATGGAACCAAAATCGTTCCCTGTTGGAAAGGATGTTTAATTGCAACTAACGGTTCTTGCGGTTGTCTATTCGCTGGAATTTGGACCACAGGAACTGGAGCTGGTGTAGCTTCATTTACTGTAGCTGCCACTGTGGTTGTCTCTTGCACATACTGCGAGGTACTTGCTTCTAAATTAGAAAGGTCGTTACGTTGATAATTTTCGGAAATACGAATTGAAGGTCTCGATACAACGGTGGGCATCGTCGTTGTGCTAAGTAGAGCTCTAGGTCTAGCTGTGGTGGTGAATAACGGTCTCGGAGTGCCGGTAGTAACAGAACTGCTGTATACGTCTGTAACATCACTCCCTAAAGCTTGTTGCAAGGTGAATACATGTTGTTGGGGATCAAATGCAGTTTTTTCTTGGGATAGTTGTCTCCGGAGGATGTTACCACGAACTTCAGGTTCTTCCACAACTGGCTTATTCTCGTTAAGGAGTTGCTGCTTAAGAGCAAGTCGACGGAATAGTGGAAGCTCTGTGGGCCTAATGGTAACTACTTCCGGTCGAAGAATCTGTCCCTCTGACTTCTGTATATGCGTTGTTGGAGTTGAGCGAACTGTTGGTCTTGCTTGAAGCAAAATTTTTGTTGTTGGAGAAGGGTACACGATGTGTGGCGGTTTACTCGACGGTTTGGGTAGCTTATCTTCGACATTAACAACTTCGCTGTAATTAGGTTTTTCCGATGTTAAGCTTTTAAGTTTTGTCAATCTTTGAAGAGCTGTGGTACTTGTGGGAGTCGATTGAGTCGTTAAATAATTTGGACGTTTGGTCGTCGTGCGATTTGTCTTCGGAATTCTTTGGACAACGGATGGAACATCTGATTTTGTTAGAACTTCGCTTGAATTGCTTGTACTGTAAGACACTCTTTTAACATGACCCGAGTCGTCTAGATAACCGTATGTCCCTTTAATGTTTCCTAACACATCTCGACTTTCTATTTTAAAAGAACCGTCATCAGCTTCGTATCCGATGGTGTACGACCCGTCATCGTTAACTTTCTTTATTTGTTTAATAATTTCGAGTTTGCCGTCTTTTGATTCCGATTGTTCTAATTCTTCTTTTGAATCGTTTTCTACAGTGATGGTTTCCTTGCAAAGAAGGAGTAACAATAGGAGGGGGAAAATCTGTAAACAAACATGATAATTTTAGTTACAATGTGCGCAAAACCTGTAAGAAATTGACACCTATTCAAGATTCTCATATTAAGTAGTAAATTGTTATACCGAGTGATTCAGAGTCAGGTGAGTCAAAGAGCCCTTTGGAAACAAAAATATTTGTCTTCGTTTACATCGTGATTTTATTTTATTAGACTTCAGAATCGAGGGCAAGCAATCGCGTCTCTGTAGATACTAGTGTAATGCTTCAAATGGCACGCTTAGTTATTGAAAATATTGATAACCAGAGTAATGCGAAATTTTTGATGAAGTTACTCTGAATCTCCGTTACATAATAGTCTATACAGTAGTGTTACCTAATTTATGCAATACCTTGCTGAGACAAAAGTGCATCAAACATCTGATTACAAACCTTGAGAAAATTTCCGAGTTAAACAATAAAGGTAAATATATCGTATAATTGAGATTTCAATTCAATAGTGACTAAGTCAAGAATTTTAACATTCGTTTAAAGACCACTTAAAAAAATCTCATTTGTTAAAGACTTTATTTTTTCAATACCTAAACATTTTTATTTAAAAATTCCTGCACGCCTGCTTTTTAACAGTTTTAACTTAAGCTTATCAACTGTTATCAGCTAATATTAACCATAATTGGGCGAAAAAAAAAAATGCAGAAATAGTTGAAGAGATTTTTCGTAGTTATATTATATTTATATTTACAAAATTAAAATTTTCACTTTGTTCTTTAAAGTGTTTCCGAGTTCACAATTTAAAAGGGTCACAAAATGAAGAAATCAATTGTTTTTTTAGCGAAAAGTTGACGGCAAATTCAAAAATATAAAGAAACAGGTTAATATGTTAATTTAGACACTCTTTTATCATTACAAAGAAACGGGTAATTTTCTCGATATTCCAACGGTCATAATTTCTCTGGCAAACTCTGGTACCGACGTAACAGATCATGATGAGGTCGAAACTGAATAATATATTCAAGCTATGAGCAACTTGGTATTGTTTCTTATTTCTATTATAAGCTTTTTATTGTTTTTCGTTCCATAACAGAACGTAACAAAAAACTAAAATGTCAAAATTTTACCAATAACTCCCTAAGATAAAGTCGCCGCAGTGTTGCCGATAGTCTTTTCCGAAGAAATTGCGACGTTAGCGAGTTTTTAAAATATAAACATCTTACAGCTTCAGAAATTTTGTGATTGTAATAAAAATCCTACTTAAATTACAAGTAACTAGATGTAAATTACAGTAGAGTTTTGAAAAAAAAAACAAATTAGGTCTAGCAAAATTAGAACCGCAGATTTGAATACCCCATGTATTGTAATGTTCCGGTTTTTAAGATTTTTTTTTTGTATGTATTCAACAGTTTGAATAATTTGTTGTTAAAAATGACAAGTGGAAATGGATAATATTTACCTAGGAAATAATAATAATTTGATTAAATAGAAGAGTATTGTAACATTAAATTGTTTTTTTTTAAGATTAACGAAACATGACTGATAAGTGGAAGTACTTTATTGTTTGTGCTTCCCTGTGACAGGTTAATCTAGTCTACTTATTTTTTTTATACATTCATACCTGCATACCAAACTGAAATAATGTAAACAATGCATACTTACTCATGCTTACTTACTTAACAAAACGCTATTTACAATTAACCCATTACTATAGCTCTTTACCATAACATTTTCATAGATGTAAGATAAATGGATTGTAGTTTGAATAAGATTTGCAAACTGTCTCTTCAGTAATTTTTCTATTGATTTCAAAAATCTGTAAGCACACAATCAGGTGATTTTTTGTAAACACGGAACTGCAAACCATCCTTCAATAACAATATAATTGTGTTTATTGTTTTTTTTTTAAATACTGTTTAAACTTTTTGTTAATCCACTAATATCAAGCTACCACCTATAGTGATGGAAAGAACATCCACGGCGAGGAGACAAATAACTTCTTCGGGTTCCAGTAGTATAGATGGTGGTAGAGATATAATTTCTTTCAACAAAAATGACGGTAACTTTAAAGAAAGGTGTACTAGTTAAAAAAAAAACGAGTATACAGCCGCTTGGGGGACATGCCGGTGATTCTGTGGTGACCGCACTGATACTTAAAGGGAATTCTCAATCCAGATGCTGAATTTTAAGCATATGTTTTTTATAATACTACTGTTAGTAACTGATTCCTCTCAAGTGCAGATTTTCATTTATGTCGCTGTTCCAATTTTTTACAAGTAGGCACATGTTACTTAACCGCAAAATTTACGTTATTCAGTTAATGTTCTGTTTATTTGCACTATATGAAACAATGGTCTAAATTACAAAAATTGCTAAACACTTTTACTAAACCCTCCCTTTATTCGGAGAAATCCGGACACGCTTTCCAGTTCCTTGTTTTAAACAAATGAATTGTCGGTGTTATTAAAACTATGAACACATACCTTTAAAAAGTCTGCCATTTTGGCAGTTTTGCACACAGCACCTGTTCACCGCGAGTCGGCGACTGCTACGGTTTTAAGCTCTTGATGTCTATATAACTTAAGACACTTTGTTGTCGGAAGTGGAAGGAGTGACCTTGGGACCTTCCAGATTCGGCACGCACGAGAGCTTTCTAGGTTTGTTGTGTTTCAGTGAAAGTCTTTTTTGATACAGGTGTTTTCCGAGTCTATTTTTCTGAAAAGAATCAGTTCTCATTCATACAGTGATTTGAATCTATATAATCAATAAATAATCCGATCCACATTTATTAATTTTGACAAATTAAGGATTATTACTATTAATTTCGCGCAAATTGTTCTTATTTTATCAAAACTATTAAATTTGTGGGTTCTTATTCTACCTGACCTTAGAGTGACGTTGTATTAAGTAAAACATTAAAGGTGTACACGATTGTTAAAAAAATTCAATGGAACTCTTGATTATTTACGAAATATGAATTCATTTAAGATAATCAGGTGTCCTATTTCGCACGGTGAGATACTATTTTGGTAGCAGTGCGGTACTGTAAAGCGATTGCTATCAGAGTGTACATACTGTTCATAAATTTTGCATTTCCTATGGTAAGTGGGAGTTGTATCTTATATAAGTCTATACAAATCAGCGAGGTTGATAAATATTCACAGGGAAGTAGAGGAATTATTTCCTGCTGTGTTCCTGTTGTTCTTGTGAGCATTAGTTTGGGGACAAATAGTCAGGTAGGTATTGGAACACGATGAATCCATTATAAAAACAAAATGTTTCTAAATTTTAATGGAAACCGATGATAATTTATGTTAGGGACGACCTCAGACCTGAAATTTTTGCTGGGTATACCTGTATACTCTTTCTCTTGATTTCAACATTTGGTTTGCTATCAAATTCCAAACTACCTTTAAAATAAAATAAATATTCGAAATTTATGTAAGTTTCGTACAATAACAGAGCTCCATTCGTTTCTATAGTAAAAAAAATCAATATTCGTCAAATCAAAATTTGTCATTTCGGTAAATGAGGAGTCGTTTAGTTTTTATACAATTTTATTCATAAAATTGTCTTACCGAATCACCGTCTTACCCCCACAAAAAAAGTCAAGAGGGCTGAGGTCTGGTGGTCTTGCTGACAATTCTATTGCACCTTTTCTTCCGATCTACCTATTATGAAAAATGTCGTTTAAATAATGCCGAACGGATGCACGATAGTGCGGTGGAGCTCCATCCTGTTGATACCATATTCTCTCATGTGGAATGTTTGGATCTAATTCATTTCTAAATTGGTCCGCCAGAGCTGGGCGAAGCGTTTCTTGACGAAACTGCAGATATCTTTCTGCATTAAGATTTTCAGGAAAGAACACTTGTCCTATGATCCTATCTTCAACTATCCCAGCCCACACATTTTCTGTGGAAATTGAGTGTAAGTTTCCGGCATCCAGCAAGGATTATGGTCACCCCAAAACCGCCAATTTTGTCTGTTGACTTCGCTGTCTAATGTAAATGTGCTTTCGTCAGAAAAAAAAAATGCATTCTAAAGAAATTTAAATTTTACGTTTTTCTGTTAAATGGTGCATTATTCTTATTAACTATCACTACTTATTCGTTAAATAAATTATGAAAACTAACAAACTTTGCAAAGGAAATTAAATTTATTAGAAAAAGAGACGATAAGATAATATACCCGCACGAAGAAAAAGAAACACACTGAAACATCCAAATAACAGTTTTTTTTATAAGCTTTCCAATGATGTGTCGGTTGAGTGGTTACAGCCCCCTGAGTAAAAACAAAAGAAAGCTCATCAAGCTAAAAAGTGGCAATTTAAAAACAAAAAACGACGTGTTTCAGGAATTTTTTGCAAAAACAATTGCAGTGAAGATACTGAATTTATTGCAGTTAAACTTTCCACCCTGTAGTTTACTAGCTTGTACCCGACGCGCGTTACTACACCATAAAAATAAAGTAAATCACATCTGACTTCTCAATTTCGCTCGTTTTGAACTTAAGTAGCCCCTAGACGATTAAGCTGCTTGATCAAATGATTCAGTCAATTGATTGACGCGCGCTTCAATCAACCTTCAACAAACTTTCAATCTTTTGGTTAAAACTCATTCTCAGTTGAGTCTGTCTCTTTAAGTCTGTCGTGAAGTGTTTCTGGTGTTTCAAATGCGAATGCCTAGACGGTCCAGTACACTCGTCAACTGCTTGAGCCGTTCAAACTTTCTATCAATCACCGTCAACGCTTGGCTCAAGCGTCAACGGGTTCCTATGCTGTCAAACATGCTTGATTCAATCGATTGAGTCCAGCTTTTGATCAAAATGATTGACCGTCTAGGGCCTCCTTTAAGGATCGCGCCCTCGTTGAGTAAACCTAATAGACGCCTGTAGATGGAGCTTAAATCGGACTTTTGCTCTAGCTAAATTTGAATTCTCTTACCGGTACGTACACAAGACTCAAGACCATAACTCAAGGTTTGAACGATGGATATGCGGAAATCGGAAAATTCAGACAAACATTAGAGATTATGACTATGACGTACAGTGGACTCTTATAAAGCGCGTTTTGTACGGTAACGGAGACCCGCGTTACACCTGATTTTATTTATTTTACAATAAAACTGCTTGCAATGTCTACTTGACTGATCTACTAGTATATATCTGAAATCCTGAACCCGTAGTAATTTAGTAAAACAATCAACTTATTTCTTATTTATTTATTAAACAATACCTGATACATAAAAACAGAAGTAAAGAATATATAATATTGGACCATACTTTTATTAAATAGGTACATTTGCTCAATAATTCAAATAATAAAGTAATTAATTATACAGGCCGTTTCAATCGAAACGAGCCACTCTCAATAACTTTTTAGGAAAAGAGATCTAGGAGCAAAATCTAAAGACAGGTCCATTTTAACCTCGAGGGGGACATGTTTTGATGCAATAGTAGGCGCGCTTGGTGCAACGGCATACCCTTGACAGGAGCTACCCTTATTTTTTAAATAGGGAATAGGGGTTGAGTAATATGTCGTTTGAAAGGTCTTTTCATTGTCTTTTCAACCACATAATAATTTGAAACAGGTTGATTAAAATGTTTGACTGTTTTAGTTTTCTACAGTTGTAAGATAAGCAAAACCAGTCTAGGTCAAAAATATTCTTCTCCGAACAACTTACTAGAGAAAATCACCTCATGGGCACTCCATCCAGGGACACACTGTATAATGATAAGCTGGAACTAACTATTATACCTAAAACATTATACGGTATAAAAGTCCATTCTGCGTAATTTTTTATTCCCGAATAGTTCAAAAACACGCTTATAGTCTGCAATATTACCGAGAAAAGCCTTTTCGGCGGACAGCATTCCCAACTGCTTAATTTCAATAGTCTCTACTTGCTGGAGCTAGTGTGCAGTGCAAGATTGCCACCTGGATATTCGACACGGCCACCGCAAATTATACGGGGTGAAATTGAAATATATGTAAAAATTTTGACTGGTGCATCATAAGGTCCAGCACAACGTATCTGTGAAAATTTGAGTCAAAAATTTTAATAGGGCATAAACTGTTTAAACCATCCTAAATGTGGCGCTCATGAAGCAATTTTAAAGCAGACAAGATAAAAAACTTATCTGTGGATGCGAGCTCGACCGTTCGAGCTTGATATTGAACTTGACTACAGTGTTTATTGTTGTACGCAAACAATAATAAGCCAGATTTACAATAAAACGGTTTATTAATCAGGACATCTTTACCTTTTCGAGTATGAAAGCCAACCCATTTCGACGAAAACAAACATAAACTTTCCAATAGCAAATGAAAAACTTACCTCCGTTAACAATGTAATTCATGTTACAAACAAGGAAATCACTTAAAAGAAACACATAGCAACCAACCACACATAGTCAGTCTTTTGTACATTTTTATTTTCGGGAAAAGGAAGCACACACGGTCGCGGAAGTACGGACAAAACTGAGGTAGGGTATAATAACTGAGATGATTCTCCGACTGTTTTTGTGTATTATTTATGAACTAAAGATATGTCGCAAAAAAGTTCTTGTTTACATTGCAGGTGCTCCCATATTATAGTAAAACTTAAAGAATTTTATCTCGATACAGGGGCGGAGTAGAAAGCCCAAACCAAGAGGGTTGCCCTCTACTCATCCCAAGGTGTTACCAGATTTTTTTTTACATACATTTCGATTTCACCCTGTATGAGCCCACTCCTCTTTTTTGGCGGCCGTGCTTTGTCGCTGGAAGTACTCTCCGACTGTCGTTGGCGTTTTTTGCCCCTGACTGCAGGAGAATTTCCCCTACTACCCATAACTAATGGTCATCTAAATTCAATTATTTATTCAACTAGCCCCTTATTTCACCCTCCGTTTATGGGTTCGTGAACTTGAACGAAAGACGAAGTTTTTGAGCCATTGGTGTAAACAAACACCTTCTAACTTTTTTGGGACAAAAAATGTGTCGTTTCGATAGCAGTCTTCAGTCGAGTGTCGGGCTTTGCTGGCTTCTTGAGCAAATTCTAATAATAATTTTAAATTAAGCGTTAGGTAATGCCCGCCGCTTCTCTGTACATGGAACGTTTTTCAAATCCCGAAAATGTTTTTGTGATAACAGTGCAACGTTGGTGATTATGGCAGTAACTCCAGATTTTGGACGTCCCAGGTGTAATCGCGTTATGGAAATTGAATCTGAAATTTTGGATACTATTGAGGAAGATCAAAACTTGAGTATTCGAAGATGTGTTAAGTATGTCGGTGTGTCAACTTTTTTTGTTTACAGCACGTTAAACGAAAAAGGATTGTATCCCTATGTAAGTTAGAAAGTTTATTATTAGTAACCTAGTTCAACGTGTGCATATATTATGGTAGGTTAGTACGTCTTTCCATTTAAACAGTTTTTATTTTGATTCGTTTATCGGGTAACTTTTTTGTGCATCCTCTTTAGCGAACCCATAGGCGGATATTGGTTTTAGGTGTCATACTATTCTTAACTTTAACTCTCTGCGTTTGCGAAAAAATGTTTATTTTGACGTTCTACTTGTGGTTAAACTTACTGCTAGGACTTCCATAACACCCTGTTAGGAGTAGCATTGTTAACCTAAAGGGCCCTACAGACATCGTTCTTTTCCGACCGTTTTAACCGACGGGTAAGTCGGTTGGAACGAACGGACAATAAAACTAAATGTCTATGGGCGAAAACCGTCGTGATTCACCGTCGTTCCAAAATATCAAATCGGTTTGATTTCTGCCCGGTTTCCTGCCATCCGGTCGGGTAAACACGATGTGTGTGGGCTAAAACCGTCGTGTTTTCTCAGAGGCACCGAGTCCCTTTGCCGTTACTCGGTATATACACTACATACGCTACATCAAAACAATCCATAATTATGCCAATCCCCTGGCTTCAAGCTTAATTCCTCCAATAAATTAACATGATCAAGGGTACTGCGTTTTAACAGCCACTCTTTCATCCATTTCAAACGCCTTTTTTTGCTGTTTTTCCTTTACAGCCAAAGCCACCGCCACTGCCAGCAACTACGTGCGGTTGATCACGGAAAACTGTTGAGAACTAAAACTGTGTGTGTGCATCGTCCAGCTCGTTCATCGTTCCAACCCACTTACCCGTCGGTTAAAGGTGCCGTATTTTGCTGATTTTGGTGATAGCGGGGAGGTGCGAAATTTAGAGCTTAATTTTCTGGATGGCGCTGTATTTTATCCAAGGAGGTGACTCCGTCCTAACAGGAAGTAGCGCAAGCTTGGGAAGATACCGTTTTTAACTAGCCTGCGCCCGGGCACACTCGGTAAATATCGGCTCTATTCGTCGTTAGTGCTATATCGTTCTACGAGAATACCGCCGACAAGCAAGCAAAAAAAATAAAAAATTGCCTAAATAATATCCCAATTGCAGGTTAAACTGCCGATAATTTTTTCGAGTACGTGAATCTGTTGCGGCATTTTGTTAAAATCATCACTATAACAAAGTTAGTTAGATAGTTTTGAAACGTAACAAATACACAAACGGAACCTTTTGCTGGTGTTTTTCTGTCAAAAGAATCAATTATAGTAGCCGCGTCGGCAGCTTCAAAGATTTTCTTTGTCTTTTTGTTCGATACGCCGACTTAATCCTGCCAAAAATAATTACAAACCAGCAGAATGTTTTTAAATCCAGGTGGAGTAAATTTAAATTAAAAATTTAAATATATCTAAGTCGAACTCCACAAACTTTAATGAGCGTAAAATTACAAATGGAACACTTCTGCCATCATCAGATCAGATCTGATGATGGCAGAAGTGTTCCATTTGTAATTTTACGCTGATTAAAGTTTGTGGAGTTCGACTTAGATATATTTATAAACCAGAAGAATGTTCTTAAATCCAGGTGGAGTAAATTTAAATTAAAATTTAAATATATCTAAGTCGAACTCCACAAACTTTAATAACTGTAAAATTACTAATGGAACATGTTTCGGCAGAACACTTCTGCCATCATCAGCCCTAATTTAACAAGAGATTAATGATACAATTGATGAATTACAAGAGGGGTTCTTACCTTAAAGAATATAAAAAATTATGACATTGACGTAATTTTGAATTAAATTTGACGCTTTCAAAGGGTTACATGATTTTTAAAAGATTTCGTAAAAACAACATTTTAGAAAATGTAAAAATTAAACTAAAAACTACTTGGTTAAAAATCCTTCAGAAACAATTTCCTTTTCAAATTCATTAACATATTTTGGCGTCGTCTCAGAGAAATGTTCTAAAATACTTAAGAAAAACGGTTTTAAAGTTTCATTTAAAACAGATAACAACTTATCCAGATTTTTTATTAAAAATAAAGATCCATTAGATTACAAATCATCATCAGGTGTATACAAATTAAGCTGCTCTACTTGTGAGTCATTCTACATAGGTCAGACAGGTCGCAAAATATCAGACCGTATTAAAGAACATTTCAGGCACATCTATAACAACACAGATCTTGATCCTCCACCATCAACACCTTCTTCTTTCGCCAATCATATATTAATAACGAAACATAGTTTTTCACCATCAAATTCTAAATTGATTCATAAATGCAATAAAGGCCGGAAATTAGATGTTCTTGAGACTTTGGAAATAAGGAAAGCCTTGAAACTGGAAAACAGATCTTGTTTAAATGAACAGAATAACTTCAATAATCCCATTATTAATTCACTATTTTAATTTTTCACTCAAACAAACTTACCAGATTCTCTTTGATCCATTTTTAATTTTTACATTTTATAAAATGTTGTTTTTACGAAATCTTTTAAAAATCATGTAACCCTTTGAAAACGTCAAATTTAATTCAAAATTACGTCAATGTCATAATTTTTTATATTCTTTAAGGTAAGAACCCCTCTTGTAATTCATCAATTGTATCATTAATCTCTTGTTAAATTAGGGCTGATGATGGCAGAAGTGTTCTGCCGAAACATGTACCATTTATAATTTTACGCTGATTAAAGTTTGTGGAGTTCGACTTAGATATATTTAAATTTTTTAAAAGAGAAAATGATCTTTAAAAAGTGAAGAAGTTAAAAACTGACCTTCTAAGTTATTAATGAATATTTCTGCTGAACGAGGTGACAAATTAGAGCCCATTGCTAAGCCTGAGTCTTCTGAATAAAAATTATTATTAAATTGAAAGAAATTTTGATCTAGGACAGTCTCACAAAGTGAATGTAAATTTAGTGCCTGTATGGTTGGCATATTAGAATTAAATAGTAGGTTTTTTAAAATTAATAAGCAAGATTTGGGTGGGATGCTGGGGAATAAATTAACTACGTCAAATGAAACAAGTCTAGTGTCTGATGGAATTTGGAAATTTCTAATTTTGGAGCAAAGATCTATTGAGTTTTTTATTGCAAATTTGTTATTAAAATCTAAATGTTGTCTAAGAATTGTATTAAGCCATTTTGAAAGTATTGATACAGGTGAATTGACAAAGGAAACTACTGGTCTAATGGGAAAAGGTTGAGTTTTATGTATTTTATGTAGACCCTACGAGGAAATAGAAACAGGAGGGAACGTATGGTACAAACGATGCGCGACGGAAATGGAAATCAGCTGTTAAAAAAGTGGTCTCTGATGGTGGGCAGAGTTGTGATGCATTGTTCATAGGCGTCGACATAAGGATAAAAGAAGGAGCGTAGAAAAAAACGTGTATAGACGGAATTGCATTACGATTTAGGACGGTCTTGAACGTATTAAAATCTGTGGCTTGGAAGTGTTGCGAACAAAGCACTGCCCACTTTGTTATGCTCTCTTCTGTCCGATTGACAAATTTCAACCATTCTGCTTTCCGAATACTGCATTTTGAAAAACTAAAAAACCAATTTAGTTTTATCTAAAGTACTAACTACTAACGCAAGAGAAAAAAAATACTCCTATTAATTGTACATTCACGTTGGGGATGCTAACGCACGCCACTGGCACAAAATCAACAAAATAAGATGGATACCGCGTAAAACTTGGCCACGACCTCAATGTGGTCTCTTCAATGGCCGACTTCCGTCGCGTTTTGTGCCTACCCCTACTACCCATACATTCTCTTCTGTTTCTATTTCCTCGTAGGGTAGACCGTATAGTCTAGGTATGCAAGGATTCATGGGTATTAGTGTGAAAGCTTGTGGGTCAAAATATTTCAGGCACATCTACATATAACAACACAGATCTTGATCCTCCACCATCAACACCTTCTTCTTTCGCCAATCATATATTAATAACGAAACATAGTTTTTCACCATCAAATTTCAAATTGATTCATAAATGCAATAAAGGCCGGAAATTAGATTTTCTTGAGACTTTGGAAATAAGGAAAGCCTTGAAACTGGAAAACAGATCTTGTTTAAATGAACAGAATAACTTCAATAATCCCATTATTAATTCACTATTTTAATTTTTCACCACTCAAACAAACTTACCAGATTCTCTTTGATCCATTTTTAATTTTTACATTTTATAAAATGTTGTTTTTACGAAATCTTTTAAAAATCATGTAAATTTAATTCAAAATTACGTCAACGTCATAATTTTTTATATTCTTTAAGGTTAAGAACCCCTCTTGTAATTCATCAATTGTATCATTAATCTCTTGTTAAATTAGGGCTGATGATGGCAGAAGTGTTCTGCCGAAACATGTTCCATTAGTAATTTTACAGTTATTAAAGTTTGTGGAGTTCGACTTAGATATATTTAAATTTTAATTTGGACATATTTAAATTTTTTAATTGTGTTATTGTTATCTACTATTCAAATAATATGTTGTTTTATAGTTTTCATGATACAAGGGGGCCCTCTTGCAACAGGGTCCACCCTTGGGTCCCCTTGGTTTGGCGGAGGTCCATTGGGACCCCTTGGTTGGACTGGGCTCCCCTTGGCCCCCCTTTGTTCGGCAGGGGCCCTTTTTGTTCGGCGGCCCCCCCCTTGGGCCCCCTTGGTTGGCGGAGCCCCCTTGATTCAGCGGGGGCTACCTTGGGCCCTCTTGGTTGGACGGGATCCCCTTGGACCCCCTTGATTCGGCGGAGACTCCCTTGGGCCCCCTTGTTTTGGCGGGGCCCCTTGTTTGGGCGGGGGCCCTCTCTGTTCGCCAGGGGCCCCTTGGGCGCCCTTGAATGGGCGGTGGCCCCGTTGGGCCCCCTTGGTTGGACGGTGGCCCCCTTGGACCCCATGGTTGGGCGGTGACCCCATTGGGCCCCATGGTTGGGCGTTGGCCCCCTTGGGTCCCCATGGTAGGGCGGAGCCCCCTTGGTTCGGTCGGAGGCTCTCTTGATTCGGCGATGATAGCAAAATCTTCTATTGAAAACTTAATTTCAATAAATTTTGTAGGATGGACCATTTAATACGTAACAAATACCGCGTCGGCAGCTTCAAAGATTTTCTTTGTTTTTTTGTTCGATCACCCGACTTACATATTTTCCCTGTTTTTGCCAATCCAGTGTGAATTCAGTCCATATAACGTGTGCCGAACAATTGCGCCACCTCACGTAACAATTGCGCCACCAGATTGGCTTGTGTGGCACTCTAGGATGAGTCAGAACCATGTCAGAACTTGGTAAAATGTCGGTTCGTGTCTGGACTAACATAGATAGACATTGCATCTACACAGTTCATTTATTTTGGATAAGACGTCAAAAATATGCCTTGGTTTTTGATGATTTTTTTTTCCAGAATGGTTATTGGTTTCTTGAGTTCTTAGGGGGTCTCAAATAGCAATGAATTTTCTCAAACTTGCGTAAAAAATTATAAAAGTTGAACACAAAATACAGTGTTTTAAAATCCTTGTTTTTCGTAATACCAGCTGTTTCCAGATCTTAAATACCTACGAACTCGAATGAAGTTTCCTGAATCTAACTATGCCACTTTTGTATGAATTGAATCAATAGTTTTCATTTCTTATCCAAAAAACGCGAGCGTGTTTTCGGTTTTTACGCCACCTTACTAGACGACACCCTTAAAACGGTCGGAAAAGAAGGATTTCTGTGGGGCCCTTAACGGTCCTTAGTGCATCTGTACACAAAATTTTATTTACAAACAAATATATTATATCATTCACTTCATTTACTAGATTATTTATGATAGGTTTTTTTTCTTGAACACTCCATTTCTTATATTAGAAGGTTTAGAAACATAATAAGGGAATTCATATATTGTCAAATAGGCCTT
Organism: Diaperis boleti; assembly: GCA_963583935.1. Taxonomy (NCBI): domain Eukaryota; kingdom Metazoa; phylum Arthropoda; class Insecta; order Coleoptera; family Tenebrionidae; genus Diaperis; species Diaperis boleti. Next base: position 30,838,049 of record OY757242.1, on the reverse strand, counting down.
GTTAAGTTAAGGAGTCATGCTGAGAAGAACCTTGCTTTATTTCAATAGTTTATATTTTATTTTATTTAACAATTCTACTACCAGAAGAATGTCGATGAATCCAAGTGGAGTAAATTTAAATTCTACTACTAATGATCTCAAATCTAAATTACACGAATTGTGTCTTTTTCTGCGGTATCTTTGAAATAGTTTTTTATACTTCATATAAAACTGTTCTCTGTAATAATGAGGCTCAAACCCTTTAGTTCTTATATAATATGTAGGAAGGTAGAGTCAGGGAGGACATCATCGTGAGTAAAAAGTTACAGTAACAGTTATGTGATGTGTCAGTATGACCCCACGCGATTAAGTTTTTAACATCAGCAATAATAATTTCATAGGTCAGACCACAGAATTTTTAATAGAGGGTTTTAGTATGAAAGGCTAAAAATAACAGAAGGCGACCTAAAATTGTAAGTAATGAAAAGAAAAAACAGATTGTCTTGTGAAAATGTGTGAAATCCATGATAATACATAATAAAAACATATCAAAGACATATTCATTCGTCTCCGGACAATTGTGAAATTAATAAAGAATTTTTTTTCTCATGGAAGACGGAAATAGTAGATATTATGTGTGTATTAATTATGTTTGCATTCATTTTAGATTAGGGTATTTTTATAAAATCCATTCCGGACTAAACTTGACGTGTTTACGTACAGTTTTATATATAAGTTTATATTATTTTTATTTATTGTATTTTTATATTTTATTAATTTTTGGTTGCCCATTAGGATTATTCCAATTAAGTATTATAAATATTTTGTTAATTTATATTTATTTTGATTTATAGACAGAGTTCAACTGGTATAATAAAACTTAATAAACGAACCATTTATCTTACGTAATAAAGCGGGAAAAGTTACAATTGCACAACATTCTTTATTGTCTTCAAACTTTTGTAGAATAAAGGTACCTTGGGAAGGTCTCAGAACAAGACATTGCACTGTGTACTTTGACTTACGAAATTAATTACTGTAACCATATAATACACATGTATCTTTTGTTAATAAAATCGCAGTTAATTTATATTGTTACAAAAAATATATAAATATAGCTATTTATTATACTAGTGTCTTATAAGGCAAATAATTCACGAAGGAAATGTTTAGCCACGAGAGCTTGCTGGAGTGGCTAATTCTTCTTGAGTGACTTATTTGCCTTATAAGACACTAGTATAATAAATAGCTATAATAAATCTTTTTTTGATACGATAATGTTTCTAAGAAAGAAACCGATTAGTTTAAAATTAATATAGGGTAAAATCCATTAGTTAATTATTGTTAAGTATATATGCACTAATATGCCAAAATTAATAGTAGATTATTTATATTAATAGAGTTCCTGTGTAAATTGGGCTTTATGCCACAAGGGGTTTATAAAAGCACGCGTGAAACGAGTGCTTTTGTGAGACCCGAGTGGCCTAAAGCGTTCAATCTACACAGGAACGAGTGTAATACAATGTTTTATCGTTCGACACCACCCCAGAAAGCCTTTAAATATGCTTAAAATCCATAAAAATTGTGTGACGTTTATCTGTCATTTTCTTTATTTCATGACAGAGAGTCTTTACACAAGCGAAAATGTGAAAATTCTGACAGTGTCGAACGATAATAGTAGATTATATTACAAGTAACAGAAATGCTTCATTGTCAGCGAGTGAGATCTTTGAATCACGAGTGCGATAGCACGAATGATACACATCTCACGACCTTACAATGTCATTTCGGTCACGTGTAAGATACGACGTTTTATGCCCGACGTGTAATTTCTTGTAAAAGTTAAAAATCAAAAAATTAATGAGTGTCAAAATGACGTTTCAAAAAATTATTTATGTCTTACCATTGTGTAACCATAGTAATTCACCCCTTTTTATCATTATATCACGTGTGAGAGAAATACTCCATTATACCTTCCTTTTGCGTGGCAAAAATAGTCATCTAGATGTTAGTCGGGTATAAAATAATTTATTTCTGATATTACAATAGAAAAATGTGTTTGCCGGCACCGTGATAAAAAGCATTTTTTATCATACACCACTAGAAAATCCAATTTTACTGGCTTTTTAGAGAGGAGAAGGCATGATGTATTTCCACGGTTAGCCCGGCAAAATGCAAAAAAACGGCTAGGCGGTAAAATAATTTACTCAATTTACCACCAGAGGGTGCTAGAATAATTTTAGGAAATGGGAAATAAATGTAACGTAATCTACGACTATTTTTTTTTGTTTTCATGGACTTCTGCTCTAACGAATTATCGTGAAGGGCACTATACTGCTTATTAATAAAATTGTGCTTGGTTGTTCTTGCGAAGGTAAAGATTATTAAGTGTTTGGCATCACTTGTGGACATGGATGAAGATTGCGAAGAAATGGAGTATTGCACTCCTCCAGAAATAAATGACAGAGCGAAAGAGATTAAACAGTATCGTTTCAGGTGGTATTAATCATTATTGGAGTCTCGGGTGCTTGCAGAACAGATGAACTCAAAAAATACTACAAATTTTGTGATTGACAAAGACGATATTTTAATCATTAATATTCCAGATTCAAAAACATTTAAGCAACGAAAATTTACGGTATGTAATGCCGACAAGGAAAACTTTATTGATATTGTATCGATTTGCAAAAAGTATTTCTGATTGCCTCCTTGCAAAATGACTTCTCAACGGTTATTTGTAAAATATCATGCTGGAAAATGTAGAGCCCGAAACGTGGGGCATTGCGTTTTAAAACGTCAGCCACACTTCCAGTCAATTCTGGAGCGGACATACTATCACTAAAACAACACGGTGGATGGAAATCTGCTATCGTAGGAGAAGGCTATGTCTACACGATCAGAGAAGTCTTCTGTTCCTGATATAGATGAGCTTAACGGTAGTACCTCACTTGTTGTAACGTCAGTCATGGGTGAAGAAAAAACATCTTCAGGTAGCACTACAATTTCTGAAAAAATGCAAGTTTTTTTTTTGTAATTTTTGTTTATTGGAAACTATTATGTAATATTCTGAAATAAAGTTTTTGTTTGTAATTTTTGTTTATTGGAAACTAATGATAAAATATGTAATACATATTCTGAAATAATGTTTTTGTCTGTAATTTTTGTTTATGGAAAAAAATATTACGGTAATGTGTGTATGATAAAAAATAATGTGTAAATCACGGCAATAAAGTGGTTTTCCAGGCCTCAAGAAGTGGACATATCCATATCTTCTTTCGTCCTGGAAAACAACCACTTTACCGCCTAGGTATACAATATACTATTTTACAATCTGAAGATCCACGTTTTTCCGCTTCATGGTGCGATGACATGAAGAAAATGGGCAATAGGGAATACAGTGTTCTTTTCATACAGAGTGTCCGGAAATAGCATTTCAATAATATTGGTTCAAAATCGTTGAAATTTTGCACTTTGGATATACATAATTTTATGTCATATTTTTAAAATGGGCATCAAAAAATCAGGATCAAATCGGGGGCGGGTTAAATAAGAAACACTGTTGGCTAAATCCACTATGTTGTCATTCAATTTATCTGAAAGTGAAACTTTAGCGAGGTAGTGAGTCCGGAAAACTCAAACTGAAATCAAAGTGAAACACTTTTGGGGTGGGATCAATGAAAGTGGGGACGCGTGTGAATGAAACAACTAGCGTAGTAGGTATCACGGGGGTTGAGACGGTAGCTACGCCTCCTTCTCCTTTTTTTTAGTTACCATAAGCCACTTGTAACATGTGTATCAGAAAATAATGAAATAAACTCTATTCCTACCATCGTCTTGGCAAGTTTCACTTTCAGTCGTGTGCTTATAACGGTGAGGCACACAACAATTTTTTTCCAAGTAGCTATCTAAGTCTATCTATGTACTTGTATTTCTTGTAGAAACGCAATTTTACACACAAAAAAACGTTTTTTTAAAGAGCCTTTATCCGCTGTCATACAATTTCAAACACTTTGGTGGTGGGGATGAATGAGAGTGGGGACGCGTTTGAATGAAACGACTAGCATAGTGGGTATTACGGCGGTTCAGATGGTAGTTACGCCCCCCTGTCTCAAGGATGTCAAGTCAATTGAATTTGATACATATACATATGTTTAAAAATTAGGATTATAAAGTTTTATCACAAATTTTTCAGGTGTCTCAAATTTTTTGGAGGTCAGTGTATATTATTTTATTCTGGTTTAACCGGAATTCATCAACGCGCAAGTATGAAGTTGCATACAAGATTGTCGGTGTGTGGCCAAGTATCACGCTTCATTCGCGTACATTTTCAGTACAGTATCTCTAGGTTCAGTTTGTTTCTGCCAGTTTGACATTTGCTTTCAAAAGCCTGTATGGCATATTTTATTGAACTTGACAAAAGTTATCCTTGTTTATGAAAAACCCAAAGTAGTAATTACAAAGATGGAAATAAGAAACATACAGCATAATATACAGTTTTAATTAAAAAATTGAAAGAAATTGAACCAAATGCAACAAAAATAACTGTAAAAGCTAAAATAATAGATTAATATGGGTATATTCTGAGCGTTTTAAAAGCTATTCTCTCAGCCATTTTGTTCTAATTTGTTTCTGTTGAACTAATTTATTTGTTTTCTTTTTAATTAAAGCAGCGTACGCCGCTGCTAATAGAATGCGATCGTCATCACTGCTCATCGTACACTTCCATACTAACTTGTTTGACAAGCCAGTGTTAAGTCTGTGGGTAAACCCTATTGTTATACATGTACGTCACACATGTATGACATACATGTTTGACGCATATCTATGCTAGTCTGTGGGCACCTTTAGCAGCGACAATTTAATTATCCGCAGGTATAAAGAGTTTTTCTGATTTCAAAGCCTCATATCTTCCAAACTATAGATTCCAAAGGTAAAAAGAAAACAATTGAAATTTGTTATTTTTGTTCCGTACATTAGTTAAATTTGCCGCGGTCATTCTGGGACAGTCTGTATATAGATATACATAAGTATATCTATATACAGACTGTCCCAGTAAAAAAACTTATGTAAATAATTACATAAGGGTTACTAAAAAGATTAGAGGACTTCTCGTACTGGAATTTCCCTTTTCGGAAATCTAGGGTCCACCAGTTCCGGAAGAAAACAATTATGGTAGAAAGTTTTTCTTCCATTTTGGTCTTCCAAAAATTATCGTCACGTTCGATTATTTCTTCTAAGTTTCCTAAAGGTGTGTAGAATACAAAAAACAATATGTACCTTCTCTTGGTGACATGTAATTGCTCCTGGATTTGGTAGAAGTAATTGTGATTCTCGTTTAGTCTAAGCATCCCTTTCTCATCGATTGTTGCAAATGTAACCACTTTATTTTGAATTGCTTCTGTTGGTTTAGCTTCGCTGCAGTTGACGGACATTTTATTTCGATAATGGAATCATCAACAAAAAAACCTGAGGCTTCCACAGTGACGCCATATTCCAACCGGAACCTTTTGAGTGCATTTAATTCCCGTCTCTAGTGTGTTTATTTCCTCTAAAATTTTAATATAACAAATTTTTCACAATTTTGGCATTTGATGTTCGTGCTCGTTTTTTGCATATGATACCAAAATTAGACGCCTACTACAAAATATTTACACCTACTTCCGATTTCCCGAATTTTCTTGAAAAAATTTCTTATTAACTGATTTTTGCACTCAATTTTTTGTACAAGTTTGTTGGCTAGCACCATCTCCCACAAGTCTAACGAATTTTAGACCCAGAAATTTAATGGTGCTCTTAAACCCCTCTGCAATTATGACTGTATTCCTGTAGAAGGGCCGTTCCAAGTTTTCAAGCATAAGTGACACTACTTGTTTTCCTTCAGCTTGGGCACAAATACAACAATACTTATTTAGTATCTGCAGATAGAGCATTAACCCAGTTTCATATCCAATAATGCATGCCTAAATTTTTTTATAATCTACATTGATATAAAAATCACAAACCACTTACTAGTCCAGAAGCCGCATTGTAATTAATATTATATGATCTTTTGGACCATGCCCCGTCGGCTACCACGGTAATCATCGGGATGGGATACCATCGGCATCAACTTTTCTCATTGCCCGTTCTGCTTCTTTCTTTGCTGCCTCTTTCATCGAAACGCATACTGCTCCATTTGTTATATTTGCAACATTTTCGTGACACATTTGGTATTTTGCAGGGGACATATAATAAGGCACATTTAGGGTTGCTAAGAATTCCTCTGATGCAGAATATCCAATTCCTACGGAAATGGCTTCTATGACAGCAGTGTCATTTATGTCAGATTTGTTTTGCTCAGTCATTTTAAAACAAAAAATTACTGCAAACCAATTCTTTTTTTCTTTATAAACGTACATATCAGAAATTGTACGTACAATCGTATAAGGGATGTTTCGGCATACTGAAAATTTGACGAAATAGGTAGTGTTACAACTTATAGTGTTGTAGGTCTAGGTTGTACATGATACTTCCTGGTTCGCTAAAGGAGAGCTAATAATACACTCGTGGATTCAACTAACAATAAGACTATATATTTACACTTTATTAGAATACACCGTTTTTACCGTCCACTAGAAGGGATGTGCAGGAGTGCTCGCTCTCCTGATATTCCCTAGGATGGTGCACGGTAATTTGTGGCTGGAGCTCCTTGGAGATCGTAAATTTTGTTTCTACTATGACGAGAAACAGGAAAAAGAGACCTTGTCACTGTAAACAAACGGCGTGACAGCGTTCGCGCAAGGTGATAAGGATTACTTACTTACAGTTTTCTCTGCCGGCTTAGTCTATCTCCGCATTTTGCGATTGGAATATTTTGTTCAGGGGTTCATTCGCCCTACACTCGCGGTCGAATTATTAGAAATTCAAATTCCCTGGCACAAACACCTTGGCTAAAATTACCGGCGATGGTGGTCAAATGCTGGTGTCTTGAGAAATGAACGAGTGGAGGGTTTCCTCAGTAACGGCGCGCTAGTCTCTTCAGATGATACAGGATGGTCTCAGGGGACAGTGTATGGTATTTAACGTGCGTGTGCATTAAGTGCCTTAACAGTAGCCTGGATCGACAAAACGTCTTCCTTGAGGAATAGTTTCGTCAGGAATAGATAAACTTTTTACATCTTTGCTTTTAGGGTAAAAATCACTTAAATCTACATCGATGCAGTCTTTCTCTACAACCTGCTATGCACATTCGTTATTTATAGAATTATTTATTACAGTCACGTCTCTTTCCGAGGCATTACAATAATAATCAGTAAATTTTGAAGGGATTACCTTTCTGAAAACAGAAAATTAGTACATTCTGATCGCTCCAGTTAGACAATGATTATAAAGACCGATGATCAACATAATTTGATATCGCGTCATCTTTCGATCCTATCCGTGGGAAAAAGTAAGAAAAAGTCATTGATAACTCGATTTCAATTTATTTTGATCGTTCGAAACAACTGTAATAGAGGTGCAGATTATTTTTTGGAAAAATACTGCACCTTTGCACGTTTATAGAAAAATTAATGTTTTTTTATACCTTTCAGTGGCGTTGTCAATAGTTGAATCTGAACCAAATCCAAATCTGCCTTCATCGGAAGAAGTAGATGGCATATTGACAGAGTTTTTCAGACGTGTCTAACTATTTGCTATAAATAAAGGACGGATTGTATGCAGGGAAAAAAAAGAAATTATATGCGCATATGTATTAATATAATATATCAATTTTTGGAGGAAATATGACTCAGTTCGATCATATTTTATATGCAGTACAATATGCAAAGATTTGACAAAAATTATTGAAGAAAGAGTTGGAATACTTAAGGCCTTTTAATATTTTTATTCACACAAAATTTTCTTAATCCTAATTTATTAACAATAATTATTAAATTAAATCTTTAACGTTTTTTTTAATAATTTTACGACATATTTCTGTAACAATTTATAATTAAATGTTGTTCAAAATTGTTTTCTCTCTGAAAATATAAATGTTTATACATGGACAAACTCTTTTCTGATAGAGGAAAATCTCTTGTTTCCAGCTATAGTGTCTATTATTTATAAAGTAAAAAAATATTTTCTTTATTACTATAATTAAAATTGGGTGATACCATCATTTCACCATTTATTCTTTATTAGAATAAAAAAGCGTTTCAAGATTGATGCATTATTTTCAAAGTTATAAGAAATTTCCCATAACAGACAGGCCTCTTAAATCCCCGAAGGAAAGTGACTTCCTCAATATTATTACAAATGTCGACAAAACGAAATCACTTATTTTCGTAAACGGATGGCATAATCCCTTTCGGATAAATTTAGAAATTTATATGCCATCACGTTTACTAACCACTGAAACAAGAAGGTGAGGTTATGAAATATACAGAATATAAAGAAATTATGAAAGGTAAGTACCATCCAGAGGGGACTCCAGTTCCACAGTTTTTGTTTCCTCTGGAAATTTTCCACTATTTAAAATTTGGCAGGGGTTAACGAATAAAATGAAAGCCCTGTATTTAATTTTTAACTTTATTTTATTTGTATTATTTGTTGTTATAGCGGTCATAGTAGTACACATTCTGTGAAAAATTCAAGTGTCTACTGTTATAATTTGAATTTTTGCCGCGCATTCACCATCCAGGTTCAGGAACGAATCAGCGTTTAGAGATAACCAGCACGTAAAAAGGCACGAGATTTTTTGAAATGCCGCGCGACAAACCTACAGCCTTCTTTTTCGATCGAGATCTGACCGAGGTAACATCTCAGCGTAATTTTTCTCTTGGACAAGAGAAAATACGGATAATACGACTGGGGTGTTCAGTTATTTCTATAAAATCGATTAGGTGTCGATTATTGCGTGCAGACCTTGACTATTCTCTTTCAATCAAATAGGCAGATTCACCAGCATTCACCAGAGGATATTTCTTGTATCATATACTTTGGAATAGCTGTAATATTCTCACTCGAGATTCTTTCCTGGACTCACGAAGTCTTCAGGGTTAATTTCCCAGGAATCGCAAACTCGCAGGATCGCAGGAAAGCAGGAAAGCAATTGTAAGGACAGGTTCAAAACCAGCAGGAAACCGTAGTATCGCTCAGAAGACAAGTAATAGATATTTTTTTAATATTTTTTGTTTTATCAATCCATCTAGTTCTTTTATAAGCGTGTCAATTAAAAATTGTAAAACTTCAGTAATCATTTTTAATGTAATTTAACCCTTAGAGTAGTGCTTTAGTCACAATTTAACTTGTCATATTTCTATTTCATCGTTCATATAGTTTTTATTTAACCAACCTGTTACCAGTCAATTTAATTTCAATCTTCACCACATTGTTTTAATATTGTTTAATTGTAGAAAGTTCCTGTATTTATTTTATTTGTTCATTATATGACTTTTGGGACATAACTGTATTTTTTTGTGTCACCTTCCACACTTCACAATTTTGTTAGGGCGTTACAACTATTTAGGTTGTAATACTACCTATTACGGTTCAAAAGATACAGCCCTGTGACAGACGAACGGACGGACGAACGGACATCGGAGCCTTAGTAATAGGATCCCGTTTGCACCCTTGGGGTCCGGAACTCAAAAATGACAGTTAACTGCAACCTGTTGGAACGTCCGATATTAAACTAATTATTATTAATAATAATAGGTAGGTACAGTGCCGAGCAAATTAAAGTATACACCCTTATATCTGTCTATTGTAATTAGGGAAATTATCAGGATTTATTTACTGTCAAAACGGTTGTTACAAAGTCAGTTTTGCTTACAAAAACGCCCCGAATTTTTTTAACTGAGGCTGAAAAAACAAGAGTGGTTGCTAAATTGGAAGATGGCTTTTCTATAAGAGAAGTGGCCGCCGATTTAAATGTAAGCCATGGTTGCATTTGGAAGATAAAGCGGAGGTGGGAAGAGCGAATGACAGTAGAACGTCAACAAGGATCGGGAAGGCACAGGATCTCAACCCAAGATGAAGATGAAGCTCTTGTCAACTATGTGAGAGAAGCACCTTTTGGTGGAGCGGTCAAAGCTCGTAAAGAGACGGGATTTTGGTAGCGTCTCGACGGCGCGCCGTAGGATTAGGGCAACCGGGTTGAAGAGCTACTCTGCTGCTAGAAAACCGTTACCTCACAGAAGAACACAAAAGAAGAAGAGTAGCCTTTGGTCGCGACATTATCAATCGCGATTATAATTTTTGGAGGCGTGTGATCTTCAGTGATGAAAAGGTTTTTAGATCGTGTAGCAATGGTCGAGTAAGGGTTTACCGACCTAGAGGTCATCGTTATGATGAGCAGTATGTTCAACCTCTAAGAAATAATCGTTGATTCGGAGTAAATGTGTGCCCAGGTGTTTGTTTTTATGTAGAAGAACGTTTGAATCGAGCCGGATATAGGGACATTTTAGAAAATATCATGCTGCCATCAGCTACACAAAGGTTTGCAGATAATAGATTCATATATCAGCACGCCAACTGCCTCATCCATACTTGCAGAATAGTAAGAAATTGGATGGCAAAAATGAAGTAAATCAACTTCCCTGGCCCACCAAAAGTGCCGATCTCAATCCAATCGAAAATATATGGGCAGAAATTGTAAAAAAAATATGCAAGGGACTTTAGTCCAAGAAATAAATAGAATGGAGTTGTGGGAAGCGATTGAGGACGCATGGGAAGATCTTGTGCAATTCGGTATGGAACATTTAGTGCTATCTATGAACAGAAGATTGCAACGTGTAATTAATCAAAACGGAGCCATGACTAAATACTAAGACACCAAATTTTTCTTTTAGGTTTAAAATGCATGTTTTTGTGTATGTTAATAATTAAGAGAGTTTGTTAGAGTTTTTTTACGGTTATTTGTTTTTTCTTTCTATTAAAAACGCATTCTCCCATTGTGTAGACTTAGGAATTCTATTTGCAAATGATTGCTCAGTTTTAGTCAATTATAGTCTGGTTGTTGGTCAAGTTATCAATTTCGTGAGGAGAATTCACGGTCATTATCACTGTGTCAAAAACTCATTAGCGCATCGTTATTTTTACAAGGTGTAAAATTCAAATTTCAAAATGTGATTTCGAAAAATGGTAAAGGAAAAAGTTGTTGTATACTCGATGAGTTCTTACCACCTCTCCAAATTAATGTAGGTAGTTATTTCTGGGACACGTTGTATAAAAGCCAATGTATGTTTGTATGTATGTCCGGTATAGAGTCCGAAAATATATATAATAGAAAATTCGGGATTGTTCGAAAAAAATCTAGAAGTTGGAATTTTTGGTAAATATGGAGAGAAAAAATCGAAAAGTTGCCCGGATAATGTGGGAAAAACTGAAAGTGGGATGTTTTATGAATTCAAGGCCCACATTTCGAACGATGGATATGCGTAATTATTTTTTTGTTTTGTTCGTTACAGTGCTGGAAAAGTTTTCAGGAAAATAAAATTCGAGACATTATTATAAAGAAAAGTCGGAAAATTCGGACAAACTGCAAAAGTCTTAATATTTGTATGCACTCTCGATCATAACTGGAGATATTAACGACGTATTTACTTGTTTTTTTTTTTGTTTTGTTCGTTCTGCTCCTGCCGTGGAAATTAACTCGATTGAATGTTTTCAATTAAGAAAAAAATAGGGAGAAAAATCTAGAAAAACGCATTCCAGTCTAAATTAAAATAAAATTACATTTATTTTTAACTTTCTGTTGTTTTGCGATCTGTCCAAAAACAAATTTATTGAAATTTGTACAGGACAACGTCTATCGGGTCAGCTAGTTTTTATAGTTATAACACTGACATTGACATAATTCTATAATAAATGAAGTTATTATTTCTTAAGAATATTGTGTGTACTTTTTCTCTTGGGAGATTAGGACGAGCCGAATTTACAATGAAGCACCCTAGTACAGTTTAACTTAAGTGAAAGTCAAAGATATTTTATTCAACCTTACAGCACGCTTTTTTGAAAATTTGTTATGTTAATTTATTACCGATATTTGTGAAGGGGAATATATTTGAATATTGTACATTTTTAGTCTAGCTCACGTAAATTTAAGACTCGTATTTTTTCAGAGGATGTACATACAGGACTTAACACAATGTAATGTTAGTGATTGGTATACAACCCAAAATATGTTTCACAATAATTGAAAGTCTATTTTGATTTGCAGATTTAAACTCTATATTATTTTCGAATCATCTTGTATTTATATGTATTTAAGTTAGAATACTTCTTCTACTTCTTCTTCGTAATTAGGACCTTCCTGTTATTTCCGATCATTTATAAAAAAATGATCTGGAAACGGAAGTGGAAATGAAGACAACAACAACACAGAAAATTAGCGAAAAAACGTGTTCCATCGAATTACGAGATTTTGAGGGCAAATTAAAGGTGCTTCGAGTTAAGAGAAAATTGGCGAAAAGGGTAGGCGAGTCGATGTACATAGACTGTGACCTGACGCGGAAAGAGCAAGAAATGCAAAAAATATAAGTAACAGCTGCGGAGGAGAAAACAAAAGGAAAGAGTATAAAAAACGTGATTAAGTAATTATTATCATTATTACCGAAATGTATGTAGGTGGGACGACAACACCAACAACATAATAGGGTAAGGGAAAGACAAAAAAAAACACTAATACTTAACGACCTAAATAATGACATAAAAATACAAAGGCAACGATCACGACATGAATATAGGAAAAAAAGACAGAAAAAACAAGCGACAAATAATTAAATATGTACAAATGTAAAGAAAACCAGATAAAAATTACCGCGTGGAATGTAAAAGAAGCATTTATGAGAAAGGCATTATTGTTCTCCAATAGACGAAATTAAAGAAAACGGGCATTTCAGTATGTGATAAATCGGTACTCTTCAACAGTGGTGGATTAAATATACTCTTAGAAACAGGTTTTCTTATGAACGAAGAACTAACACGAGCGGTAGTAGAATTTAAACCGGTTTCAGAAATAATCTGCTGGTTACGACTGAGGGTCGGTTCTACAATGTCGAGTAAAACTCCCCGATAACTTAACCATCACCCTTCAGGTTAAACTTCAGGTTGACAAAAACTAGTATTACAATGAGTTTTCTAGCCGTGGTTAAGTTTACTTCGACTGGTATTGATAGGCACAAAAATTACTAGAATTGTCAATATTATTTGACGATTGTAACAGTGGTAGTTCGCTCACAGAATTTGAATAATTTCTTAGTTCATAAATATTAGGTTTGTTTATTACCTAGCTACCTGTTTGTTGGAAATTCCAAGATTTCCGAAGGTTATTTCATATTTGAACCTTGTCTGTTAATGTTGGGTCACACATCTGAAATGATATTTTATCTGAATGTTATGTTTAAACTTTTTGTAGGACTTCGTTAAAAAATTTAAAGAAGTTGTAGAATGTAAGAAAACAGATGTCACCTGGAAGAAGAAAAGTGCTGCATGGGAACAAATTGCTATTGAATTCAATTCAATGAGTGGGACCACGCGTGGAAGTACAACAAAAAAATGCTGACCACAATCCTCCATATTTGTTAAATGAGCGTTAATTGCAATAAAAACCAACAAACTACAAGTACAACGGATAATCGCGTTTCTACAGCGTTGTCAAATTCGAACAGCTGATCCCTCGATGAATCGGTACTATTTGCGCATGGGTAACTTCCAACCAAGAGTTTTTTTACTAGGACTTTACCCTCTAGTTTCGAGATAAACTGTGTTTGTACAACCGGTCTTTTGATGAATCTGGAAGTAAACCTGCAACCTTCAGTTTAAATGGACATTGTACAACCGGCCCTGAGAGGAAAATATAGGAAAATATTTGTTGTCAGCATACACGCCCCAAGCGAAGATAAAGACATACAGCCCGATTTCATGTCTGTTTTCTGGGTCGTAATTTGCGATTAGGTGCAATGGATTACGCAGTAAGGCTCAATTTCATGTTTCATTTCACACGAAATTGATCCTTACTGACTGGTTTTCAGTTACGACGTTTCCATAGCAACCGGCACTTGCGACCAGTCGCAAATCAACATGAAATCGGGCTGTATGTCAAAGGATAATTTTATCAGGAACTAGAGCTTCCGCCAAGAGTTAGACATTATGTGTTGCCCGAATGTCTAAACGAGTTACAAGTAACTACCGGAGATGTATCGTAATGCTTTTTATTTCATACTGTAGGCCTGTTCTTAATTATTTATTTAAAAAATCAAAAAATCACATTTTGTGAAAAGCGCATCACCTTTGTTGTACAATGATATGTAAAACTTCATTAGTAGCCGACAAATACGTTTGAAAATGTCAGATTAATGTCAGATTTGATTTATAAAAATGAAAGTAAGTATTGCCTAGCGACACTACTGTAATAGCTCACCTACTGGATTCAAATTGATACTTTAATCGAACATTTACTGGACAGTATGAAATAAAAACTGTATTAGGTCACTATAATGCAAGAAATTGGACGCGAAAGAATTTACATAAGTTTCAAGAAAGGTAAAAATAAATACGAATACCAATGAAAACGATAAAGTTTTTATAAGTTCCGCACTTGAACATTTTTTTTTATTTAATAATTTACATAGAAACGAGTCACTAGGACTAACAATCTATATTTCGTTAACAATATACTACTAAATATAATAAAACTAAGCATGGTCCCATCGGATCACTTAGTATAGTAGCCTCAACCTTAAATTGTCACGAATTTTTTATCGGAATCGAGACATTGCGGAACAAGTAAGTCGTAACCGATACCATATGGACTCTAACCGGTTTTGATTGTCTTGTTGCAACTGGTCGACTCGATTGCAAGACGGGGTTTCTGTACGGCGGCACGCGCCATTCTTCAGACACGTATTTAATATTTTGTTATGAATTATTACTAGCTAAAGTGAGGTATTTGTTTTTATTTATTTGGTCCTGTCATAAGGTCCTGTCACCATTCCTTTACATCTTCGCCGAAAAGTCGATCAAGAGTAGAATGTTTATTTCAGAACCAGTTTAGGACGTTCATAAATAAGTTGGCCCTGCATAATTTCCCCTCCCAACCCCGTGACAATTTAAGCTTGAGGCTACTATAGATGATCTAGATTATGTGGTCAGATCAAACGGCTTTTTTCGTTTGAGCCGTCTGTATGCTGATTTGGTGTGTCTGAGATGCCTCTTGATTCACATGTTGATGGATGGATCTCAAGTTCGCGGTGGAGATCAGTCATACGGATGTATTTTGGTGCACCAACAATGTTTAGAGGCAGTGAGCTTTAGAGGCACAGTCCCATAATAGGGTTCTTGCATAAAAAAAAGTAAAGCCACAGATACATACCTTAAGGGTACATGAGTAATACCTCATTTCAGTTTTTTCATTTAAAAGCCGCGTTAGGAGGTTATAACAAATTTAAGTTGAACCTAGCAAAGTTCGCGCGGAAACGGTATGTGACGTCACTGATCAGTAAACAAATCCAAGCACCCAATCTTTCGCGTGCAGGAGGTTACGTTGAACGATTCCGAAGCTATCAGTGAAAAATGAAACCTATAAATCAACGAAAAACAGTGGTCTGTTACAGATATTCAAGAAGAAAACAACCATAATTAAGTTTGTGTAACAGAATACTTGTTACAGTAAGCAGTTTTTGAACCGCATTACGTTTGTTTAGACGTTGCAAGAAGCCGGCAATGTATCCAGTTGTTGATTGTTTACTTATTGATGACGTCAAGCCAATAGGATCGCGTTCCGCATCTATACTGAATTTAAAGGGACTGACTAAATTTTTAAACGCCAATAAAAAACTAACCAATTTATTTAAAAATAAATTGATTTCACTTTCTCATATTGTTTACACAATAGATTGTTTCTATGAACAATTTTGGGCAAAATAAATTCCATGCAAGTACCCTATTGGCACCCATAGGACCATATTGGGCGTAGTACTTGTTTGTACAGGGTGAGTTTGTTGTAGGTGGATAATTCTGAATATATGTTGAGGAGCCAGTACATTTTCTTGAATGTTTTGTTTAGTTGTTTGCATTTCTTCTTTACGTGTTCACACCATCGGAGCTTCACGTCGAGTGTCATGCCGAGATATTTGGCAGAGTTGGCGGGTGGTAGGCGCACTCCATTGATGGAGATGATCTTGGGCTTTATGTTCTTTTTATTCATAAAGTGGATTAACGTAGATTTCGATTCATTCTATTTAATTCGCCATTTCTTAGTCCAGTCGGCGATGCAGTTTACTGCACGTTGGAGGTTTCCTGTGGCCTCTTTAACAGTTGAACCGGTAGCCAAAATTGCAGTATCATCTGCAAATGTAGCCAGGGTCATATTAAATGTTCCTGGTATGTCATTTATATAAAGGAGGTACAAGACAGGTCCCAATACGCTTCCTTGAGGCACGCCAGCACATATGTCCTTCAATACGAATCTTCACATTTTATACGGAATTTGCGATCCAAAACGTACGACTTTATGAAGCAGTCCTTCGTGCCAGACGCGATCGAAGGCTTGGGCAATATCGATAAATGCTGCTGAGCAGACTCGTTTGTCTTCAAACGTTTTTTCGACGATGTTGGTGATTCGGTGAAGTTGGTCAATCGTTGAATGCTTACTGCGAAAACCAAACTGATGAGAAGGAATTAGCTGGTATTTTTCCATTAATGTTTTAGGCGTTTTAAAATTAATTTCTTAAAAAGTTTGGACATAATCTGCAGCAGTGCGATCGGTCGATACGATTCAACTACGTTATGATCTTTGTTGGGTTTTATCATAATAACTTCTGATATTTTCCAATCGTCTGGCACATGTTTAAGTTGTATTGATGCATTAATCATGTTGGTTAGTTTGATCAGATCTTTTTTTGCAGGTTTTTGAGAACAGCGCCTGTAATTAAATCAAACCCGGGAGCCTTTTTGGCATTTAGGTTCGTTTGAATTTCTTCTTCAACCTCTTTTCTTGGTCTGGTGTAATTGTGTCGCCATACTGATTTGTTTTAAGTTCCGGAAGGTTATCAGTTTCAAGATTTGGTTGAAAACGAGTTTCAATATGGTTTGCAAAAGCGTCTGATTTGTCCTGGTTGTTGCGAGCCCAGTTTCGATTCGGCAGTCAAATAGGGGGTAGCACTTGAACATAATCTGAAGGGTGTACGAACTTTGATAGGGAGAACATTTACAAGACAATATCGATCTCACCAGATGGCAACACTGCCAATCAAATTGATGATATATTAATTGAAAACAACCACGCTGACACAGTCTACAAATTACAATCTACCGAGGACCAAACAGTAACTCGGACCATTTTATGGTAGGTAGTAGCGACGGTAAGAGAGGAACAGCAAAGTAAGCAAAAAAAGGTAGCCAAAAGATATAAAGCTAAAGATTTAAAAGGAGATAACATCCAACAACAATTCGAACACGAAATAACAAAAAGCTATTGAACACTACAGAGGTAGGTGATGCAAGTTAGGAATGAACGCAAATCCAAAGAATGACAGAAAATATAATAACATATTGAATACAGCAGACACGAATAAGCCAAACGGAAAGCAAAACAGATATACAGAAGGAAAAACGAGAGTACTGGGAAAAGAAACTAAAAGTTTTGGAAACCAGTTGATCAACAATGATATTCTAAACTTTTTTCAGGACTTACAGAAGAATAAAACTTCTGGGTCAAAAGTGAGCAGTTTTTGTCAAAGTAAGGAAGGAGCTCTACTAGGTGGGTGAATAGACAAAGTAGTGAGTAGACAAAGGTGGGCTGAATACTTCGAAGAATCTGAAACTGAACCCACAAAGCAGCACCTGTCAAAATGACGAAAACATACCAGCAATAATAGACCAAGAAATAGTAGATGCAGGAGGAAACGACTAAGACAGGGAAACCCACTATCAAGGACCTTGCTTAACTTCACTCTGGAAGCAATCTAAAGGAGGAGTGGGATACAAACCGACGAAGTAATATGCTACAGATTGCAACAAGACAAAATATTTTGCAGTGAGAGGAGCTGTTGCCAAAGGAAGTAAAATAGCTTTTGAGGGTGGGGATAGAGGATATAAATTTGAGAGAGTGAGTCATTTTGAATATCTATAAGTAACAGTCGATAATAGGGCAAGTTAGCATAGTTAGCTAACATAAATTGATAAAAGACTAACAAAAGGAAGCAAAGCAATAGGTGCATTAATAGTAATTTATTATACAAGACGATAAAATTTTAGTTTATCTTTGAGAGTTTTGTTTAGTGTCGAGACGTCAGTCGAGCTAAACTAATTAATTGCTAATTAAGCTCGAGAAGATAATTAAATTTATCGTCGTGTATAATATTCTATTTTTTTCTATAGCAATTGTGTATTTTTGTGTATTTTATTAATGAAAAAATATTACGAATCGTGTCAGGTTTTAAAGTCTAATTAGTATGAGCGTTGTTATGGTTAAGCAAAGGTTTGTTTATTTCGTTTTGTTTTGAGCAATTTGTGAGCGTTCAGTTGAAAAGTCTGTCGAGATGAGCGAAAATGAAGAAAATCTACCACCAGTCGTGGAAGAAGAGGCATTAAAGGCCGTGGGAAAGCTACTGCCCCAAAAATCTCACCTCGTCTACGAAAAAGAATATACGTGCTTCCAAAAGTGGAAAACTTCAAAGAATATTAACAGTGCTAGCGAAAACGTACTTCTGGCATACTTTTCGGAAAAGTCTAAGAAAGTAAAACCCTCAACATTGTGGTCTTATTACAGCATGTTGAAATCTACGCTACTTGTCAATGAAAATTGTGATACATATTTCAAAGTAAAGAATACTTTTAGTCTAGTGAATGCAATGTCAAATAAAATGTAAATGTTTACAGCAGTGGCGGATTTACACATTTGCCGCCAGCAGGCTATTCAAATTTTGCCGCCCTTACCGATCTCTACAATTCGAGACCCTAGTTCACAATCATATTAATTACAATTTTCTTGTCAATGAAATTGTAACTTTATGATTTGTGAACTTTGTGAACTAGGGGATTGATGTGTCAGTTCCTAGATTACTTACACAATAATGTACGTTCGGTAAACGTAATTAAATAATTTATATTAATTTAATAATTAAAAAATATTTACGTGTTACTACGAAGGGGCTAAACGGACATGAATGGAAACATAACCCAACGATTTTTTTCTGACAATTCCGACTTTTTACTGGCAATTCCGGCGTTTGTCTGTGAATTTAGACTTTTTTCTGGCAATTGCGACAGAGGTAGGACGATGGTGCTGTTTTGTTGCCTAAACTTAAAATATGAAATACTGTTTACATTTCGAGTTTCACGTACAGGGAAATATGACCTTTTGGAGTATGTTTCTTTATGGGCTGAGCGCGTGGCGCGAAGCACCAATTTCAATGATCCACGAAAAAACAAATTGTCACAGAAATCATGGATCACTGAAATTGGTGCCTCGCGCTACGCGCTCGATCACTTTAAGAAACATACTCCAAGAAGGTCATAGTTTGGGCAACAGGTCCTACCCCTGTCGCAATTGTCAGAATAAAGTCGGAATTACAAGAAAAAAGTCGAAATTGCCAGAAAAAAAAAACAGTTGTCAGTTATTTTTCCATTCATGTCCGTTCAGGGCGCTCGTATCTTACTGATTTGTTACGGATGATATATTGTAATATATTATGATTACTCCTTATGATGACCACCTTCTTACCTACTTTAAGTTTGTACGCACTGCAGTGTGATGTTATGTTATGAAATTATTGTCACTCGTTTCCGCGCCGCAACCAAACGCGACTAGAGAATATGACACCTATTTAGTGACTTCCAAAAAATAAAGAAGTTCTCATAAAAAACTTGCTTTCGAACATGCACACCTGCTATACAAAGCGAGTTTGCAAGTCAGAGCCGCCTTAAATATTATGCAATATTTCATTGTGGCTCCTAGTTTCTGTTTCATCAAAGTCGTGTGTATTCTATACGCAAATTGTAGAAAATATATAAATATGAATCCTTTTAATTTCTGTAAAACATAAAAAAATGGGTCCAAATTTGCCGCCCCTAAAATCTGCCGCCCTAGACACCAGCCTACTCAGCCTGCTGGTAAATCCGCCACTGGTTTACAGATACAGAAAACTGATAACTTTGCTGAAAAAAATTACGGATAGTTACAAATCTAAGAAATCTAAAGTGTTTGAGCAAGAGGATATAATAAAATTTTTACAAGAAGCTGGAGATGACGAGTACCTGTTTATTTCTAAAAGTTGTTGTGATAATGGGCTTATATGGAGCGTGTCGATCTAATGAATTATACAAGTTAGAAACATCTCATGTTGATGATCGAAAATCGGTCATAATCGTTTCGCTAATGGACACCAAAAATAGAAAAAAGATCGGTCATTCTGCTTTACTGACACTAAAAGTAGTGTGTGTTTTGAGTGTTGTGAGAAAATACGTCGCATTACGCCCTCAAAACGTACCTCACCAGAAGTTTTTTATTAACTACCGACAAAGAAAATGCACCATCCAACCTGTGGGGATAAATACTTTTTATAATGTTCCGCAGAAAATTGCTGTTTTTTTTTTGGGTTTAACTAATGCAGAAAGTTACACATGCCATTGTTTCCGATGCTTTGTAGCCACAATGTTAGCAAATTCTGGCGCCGATCTGGTAACACTCATACGTGCAGGAGGGTGGAAAGCATCTTCAATTGCTGAATTTTATATTGAAAACTCACTAGCAACAAAAGTTGAGGTATCGAAGAAAATGCTCTGTGGAAATGAAAAATTCTTGCCGTTATAGTTCTCCTTCTTCTGCTTCTATTCAGTTAGCACAGGAAAAAAATGTGTTCCACGACTTAATATTGCTGGAAATGTAAATTGTACAATTAATGTTGTTTTAGATCTACCCTTGCTGTTAAAGTATTACTTTATCTATCCTTGCGGTTAAAGTGCTCCTTGACCTTTTGATTTGAATAGATCAAAGGAGACTTTAACATCTGCTATAGAAAAAATAATATGATAAGGTCCAAACTGATCTTTTGAAAAACTAAAGTGAGGATATGCACAGCCCTCAGTAACATACGGTAGCGAGACTTGGGTTTTGATTCAGAAGAACATATTACTAGAACTTAAGAGATGAGAGAGAAAGATATTGCGCACTTTGGTCACTGATCAATTACACCCCATCACCTATAAGTATACTATGCACAATTTCGAGTCTGTTTAGCGAGCATTAATCATTGCATTAAATACCCCGTATTGAACATTTGGACTTGGACTTTTCAAATTGTTATTTGTAATAAAGCTGATTATTGTAGAAAATATGTTGCCTTTGTCAAAGTAACAATAATAAAATATCTTTAAATCGTTATTAACTCCTAAACCTATGCGGTTACTGTCCACTTCCCTCTACACTGTGCCGTGTATTTTTGGTTGCCGGCGTTCTTAATTGTTTTTGTCGTTTCTTTTCCGTATATTTCACCACTCCTCAACCCCTTTCTTTATTTATATGTCTATTGATATTAACATTTATATTTATATGCAGTGAAGTGAACAAATGTATATAATATTGTAAGATATGGAAGAAACTACTTCAAGTGATGGTAAAAAGAATGTTGATGATGATGTCACAGTATTTAATAATGACGATAGTATTAATGAAATTAATTTTTAAGATGATATCAATAGTGAAGGAAATCGATTTTTCTAACAATGTATTTATGTAATATAAGTAATATATTTTTATATAAATAATAGTTATTAACGTCATGAGGCCGATAAGTGGCAAATAACAAGCAAGACAAGATTGATTGTAAAGTCAAGGCGGAGCCGAAATCAATCACGTCTGTTGTTTGCGTATCGGTCGAATATCGTTCAGTACTTTTCATAATACCCTCGGCAATACCGACAAAAAAACCGAATTGTTTACCATAATTTTTATACAATTCATAAATCAATTTTGAAAATATTGCTATAAAAACAATTATCAAAAACTTCCTCCTGTACTGTTAATTTATATAACAGCCGTGACTGTTATGAGTGAGTTTTTACTCAAGCTGACAGTTTTGATATAATGCAATAACACGTAGGTATTATGAAAATATAATAAAAGTACACTTCGCAAAAAAAGTTAACGATATTTGTAATTTTAGATAAAATTGAAGTAAATTAGTTCCGAAAAAAATATATATTGTGAAGAATAACTGAACATAACAAATAATTGATGTTGAAATCAACAACAGGGCAATAAATCAAAGTTAAAGCCACATTTTTAAAAATAAATTTGAAAATTAGTAAAACGGACGCGCTAATATCGAATATTTCTGCCTCTCTGCCTTATCACTGCACGCATTCACCGTGGCATACTTCTAATTAAGTCATCAATATCATTTTAAGGAATTTGTTACCAAAATACTGGTAGAACAACTCTCAGAACTCTGTGCTATCTGGGGGCGGTAAATGATTTTGAAGACTATTCAGTTCACCTGTCAAACTGCGACATTCGACCAATAGCCGCCGTAGAATTTCAAAATTTTGGCCAATCAAAATGAATTGCGGTGATAATAATTAAATTGCCGCCGTTAATTGTACTAGTACTTTTAAGAAAAATGGTTTGGTTCACTGAATAGTCCTTCGAATACGATTCGTAGTCAAAGTTGAGTCGACAATTTCTAAGATGGTTCCACTCATGTTCATTGCAATTGCCAATGCGACTCGTGCAAGCACTCGTCGCATTTTAAGCAATTGCAATGACATTCGTGACATCTTAGCAAGTGTCGACATAACTTTGACTACTTATCGTATTATAAGTGAAAATTGATGTGTGACCCAGAGTAAGCGTGCTGCATGGTCCGCTAGACTTAATCTAGGGGCTCTGTATGGAGGATGGCTTGTTATTTGGAATTCGCGTAAACGATTTCTTACAGTTTGAGAACTCACAACCGGACCACGAGCTTGCTGCAGAGCATTTCTTATTCTAACGGCAGGAAGTGTGGGATTTCTGCGAGTTGTTGACAACAAGTAACGGTCATCCTGGGCTAATGTCGCTCTGGGTCGTCCACTCCTAGGTCTTTCTCGCCCAGAATTTGTCTCTTGAAACCTACCATAGACGACTTATGACATTTTGCTGTACACTCATGGCTTCTGCCACATCAACTTGACGCAGCCCAGCCTGCAGCATACTAATAGCTCTGTTGGTGTCTTTTTCACTTAAGTGACGTTTTCTTTCGATCGTGAATAAATCACACGTGTTTTACCTCCAAAAACAGTGGAAATACTGCTTTGGTGAACATCCAACTTCTTTTAAAAGATACAAAAAGATCTTTATGTGGAAACTTAGTAGTAGTAGTAGTAGTTTGCATATTTTCCATCATATCTCCAATATCCCTAACTTTCTTTGCGAAGTGTATTATACATGCTTTCAGCATTATAAAAGATGCGTTTGCAACAAAGGCTAAATCTGTGTGCTTCTCGACAGAAATTCCAGCCCAAACCATAACGGAACGTCTACCAAAAGGTAGTCGCTCCTCCAAATATGGGTGAGCGTGTCTTTTGCCACGTTTTCTCCAGACACGTAAAACAGAAACGGGAAAAGAGCTCTTCCCCAGTTCTCAAGACTCCATGCCAAATGAAAAGACACAATTCATTTTTTTTTTTAAAATGCTGACGACCCGTATTTTATTCTCGCCAGTGTATTTATATTTCTGCCAAATCTATCGTAAGTACACGTAAATAAAAATTGCAACGATTATTTTTCTGTTCGTACATTTTTAGCTAAATCATTCAAATTTTACCATGTGTTCTAGTGGCGCCATATCCTAAACGTAGCCACCATATATTTTTTTTTGATGACTCCGCTTCTATAAAACTTTTGTTGAGTTTGAGTTTGTTTAAATATTATTACAATGCCATTCTATTTGTGAAAATATGAACCAATTGTTGCTACAACCATGTAAATTATGTGTATGTGTATGTGTTCTTTAAAGAAAAATCACCTTAAACTTAATTATGTGTTACGCCTTCCATGTACTGAGTAATTTATTCTTGTTAAAAGTAGTTTGTTTGGATCGATTTTAAATGCTGTTTGTTGATTTAAGAAGTTTTTGAATGTGTTTTGAGTAATGGCTCCATTTGTCAATTCACAATCAGGAGGAATTTTACAGATAACTAATTGCTAAAAATATGATTAGTAATTTGAACTATTAGAATACGTACCAAAGCTCGATAAAAAGAAATTAGGAGTTTACAATACATGATGTCTCGTCAGTTACTGATGGATTCCCACATTTTTTTGTTAAATTATGCAAGGTCTAGATCCGGACAAAAAGGTTACTACACTTTTATATATAAGATATTGTCAAGAAGGTTTACTGCACTTTGATCTCGACCACAACGTCTAGATAGTGACAAAAAGGTTGACTACAAATTGAACTCAACTGTAAGGTCTAGATGCTGAAAAAACAAATTGCTACATTTTGATTTTGATTGTAAAGTCTCGAAACTGATTGAAGATTTACTACACTTTGTGTTTGATTATAATAAGGTTGAGCCAAAGAAGCGGACTCAAACTATTGTCTTTGGAGGCGAGAGACATAAGAATTGTTGTGGCACTTTGCTAATAACAAGGAATAATAGGATCGACAGCATTTGCATTAGATTTAAACTTATCTTTATCTGTTTACAGTTACTGTAAACTACTGGTTCACAGTTACTGTAAACCAAAAAAAAAAAAAAAAAAAATGCCTTTGAAACTTTACTTTAGGTGATTCACAAGATGTAAATATTGCCAATAGGTGCATTAGTAGGTAAATATGGCTTTTCAATATCTTTGAACTGTCACAGTCTTGAGCACATACACTTGTCGCTGTGATAATCGAAAAACTAAAAGTGGTAGTGAGATCAGATAAAGTTATAACTTCACTGCCATTCACATAAATTGTTGAATGGTATTAATGCACATTACTCCCCGAAGAACTAATTTGTCAACCTGATTGCTCGTGCCATTTATCCAAAGAACCTGGAGTTTGTTTCATTTCCAGTTCAAGTTGAAGCCTTGTTTAGGGGGTTATCTCACCAGTGAATATATCATCAGGTATTCTTAACACCGATATCTGCTTCCTGTAGAAGTAAATAATACGCGTATTTTAATTAGCTATAAGATCTTACCTTATTTAACAGATAATTCAACGGCAATACGAATTATTTTTCTTTAGTGGTATAGGAAAATGCTACATACAATTTGTAACTAACTATTACATTTCTAGTCGGCAAAAAAAGAAAGTCGGTAGTTGAAATCCTCGTGGTACGTGAACACGTATGTTCCTGTACCTATAAACAAACCAACTTCGGACGCAATCAATGAGACGTGAATGAGTGAAATGTGCGTAACGAGATGAAGTCCAAGTAGGGTTGATGGTTTTGTAATATTATTGTAGTTTCACTTCAAATAAGAGGAAAGTGTAGAAAATTGAAGAAAGTTAAAGTTTTAATACAATCATGAGAGTAGATCGCGGCTGTGATATTGTTCACCCAATATCACACGCTAACGGGAACGTAGAGTGTTCACGACCGGTTCAATTTGTATTTACAAATCAAATTTGAAAATATTTACAAATTTATTAAGGATCTTATACAACAAAAATATAAACAATAATAATACTAGTATTATCAAAATTAAAACTAAACCTTTACTGTTATGTACACGATTATTTAAACCGCATTTGGTAGTTGAGAGCTAGAATATAAATAGTCGCAAATATCTTAAGCCACACATGGCCTTGAAAGAATGAGTCAAGTGGAACGCAATCGAAAGTTATGCAGATCATCAATGAAGAGTGAAAAGCAACACTTTAAACAACTTGAAAAAATTAGAGCAGCACATATTGCATAATTGAGGCGTGACTGCTACTTTCACCAACTAGAGGTTACGCTCAGTCCATTCGATTCAAGTCTTTAGAACACTACCTAGAATTGGATGTTGTGACCTCTGAGAAAAGCGTCGATTTGTCCAGACACTGGCTGCGCTGCAGAAGGCTGGATGTAGTAAACTGGCTGTTGTTGAACATGTTGCCTTAATTGCTGCTCAGGTTGCGTCTGTTGAAGCCTAGCTCGCTGTTGCTGTGCATAAAGTTGTGCGGAGTTCTGGAATTGCAACCCCGCTTGTTGTTGCTGATAGCTCTGCTGTGAGGGTGGCGATCTCACTTGCGAGTATAAGGGACTCTGTCTTTGCAACTGTTCCAAATTCAGCACGGTTCGTTGCGGTTGATGAACGTAAGGTTGAATTCTTTGATTTAATGAAATGTCACCCTCCGTTTGAGGGAGAGTTTGGTACAGTTGGTTGTTATATTGTCCAGAAGTTGGATCATATACCAACGCTGAAGAGTAGATCGGGTTACCGTTTGTTACTGCAGAAGTTACTGGTTTATTGTTTTTTATAACTGTTTTGGGAGTAGGTGTTGGCGAGACGATGCTATTTTCTTGTTGGAACTTCTGAAACTCTGCATCGAAGTCCAGATTTCTTGAGGGAGCTGCGGTCGCCGCAGGGGAGGATAATTGTTTCTGAGTGAAAAGTACGGCGGGTCTTGGAGTTACTGAAACTTGTAGAAGTTGAGGCCTATAGGTAGTTGCCGGAAGCTGAGTTCGTGCTGAAGGCGTAGCGGATGCTGGTCGCGGCGTAATGTTAATACTTTGTTTGTGTAAAAGCAAAGACGTAGGTGTAGTTGCTGAGACTATTTGTGGTCTGTGGTAGACTTGGCTTTCTTCCGTAGCTGTTTGTTGAACGTACTGCGGTCGTGAGATGTAGGTAGGTCGTCGTACCGGCTAAAACAATGTAAGTTGTAAGTGTGAGATCGTAATAACGATTTACAATGTTTGTCAAGAAATTAAAAAAAAAATTGAGTGAGTGCATCGTCACAATGTTTTTGTTACTGCTGCTAAATTGGCGAAACGTCCGACTAGCGATTGGAATTTTTTAAATTGATCAACTTTTTGATTGATAAATTGATAAACTTTTAGTCATTTGTTTCAGTGAGCAAATAATGATTGTTTTCGGCCCACGCGTAGCCCGAAAATTAATTTCTCTACAGATAAACAATATTAGTTTCTCCATTCACATGAATAAAGCACATTATAGGAGTAATTTTGTAATTTTGTATACATAACTCTTACATACAGTGTTGATAAAGATTTTTTTTTTCGGATTCTGCTGGATCTTTTTATTAGTAAAAAGTAAGTAGAACAGTAGCAAATTTTCCTGAACATGGGACTGTACGAAACTTACCTAGACGTGGGCGACCTCCTGTACCTCAAGACACTAAATTAAATATCATACTGGAACCCGAAGAAACTCTGCATTTTTTTGTCGGACAACTTGCTATAAACTTACATTTGTTAGCAAATTGTTTAAAAAAGAAAAATACCATCCGTACAAAGCGCAGTTAATTCATGAGTTAAATGAAGACGGTCCGGACACGTGCTTAGAGTTTTGCGAACAGTTGATGTTTTGGCTTGAAAGTCAAAGCATTTCTTGACAAAAATTTTGAGGGAAGATGGATAGGGCGATGTAGACCGTTTGAATGGCCCTTGATTTTTTGTAGAAGTACCAGATACCATTCGACAGGCAACACAAAGTGTTTACACGAGCTGGTATGTGTCAAATTTGGTGGATGGCAGTTTGAACATTTACTGTAGTTTTCTTATTTTACTGTAGACTTTTGGTTCAAATTACTATTAATGAATCAGATTATAGTTCTTGCACTTAAATAGAAGTTTTTTAAGAAAAATGCTTATGTAAGGTACTAACTTTTTCGACGACAATTTAACTGCTAAAAAGATCTAGTACAATTGAAACAAAACGTTTTTGAACAAAAATTGTTTATGACGACACTGCCTGATTACAAAAAAATATATTGTTACGTCAAAACTTTATCAACTCTGTGTATATGAATCTACATACAGGATGTAAAATGAATTTTGAGACTGGAATTTTACATTATGTATATTACGATAGATAGTCAATTTCAAATGGGTTTTATTAAACGCTTACCTGTTGGGATCTTAGAACTTGTTCAGGCTCTGGTTGTTCTTCTTCGCTCTGACCGTAGTTGTTTTGGAAAAGTGTTACAGCTGGTTTCGGTGCAGGAGTCACAGGTCGAATCGGTCGAACAGGCCTTATAGGATAGTTAGCAACTCCACTTTCAGGTTCGCTTTCTTGTTCGGATTCTGTTTCTGCTTCTTCTTTCGGCGCGTTTGGATCACAAGGATTACCAGACACATACGTGAACTCCCGTTTATTACCATCAGGGTCGACGTATCCGTACTTGCCTCTGACCACACAATCTGTACCTCTGGTTTCTTCCTTGAAACTTCCGTCAGCTGCTTCGTATCCAAACGTGAACGAACCATCATCATTGACTTTGTTGTAATTTCGAATTGTTTGAACTGGGGGAGTTTTCGGAGTTTCTTTGGACCTAATAGCAGCTACAGCTTTGCGAGAAGAAGGAATGTAGTTGTCTTGGGCATTACTAGCCCTGGGAGAAGCTGTAGGTTGACCGTAAAGACCGTTATATTGATCTGCCGTGGAAACCAAGACTACCCTGTGACGAGGTGCGGCTTCTTCTTCGCTTTGGGGTTCAGCGGCATAGTACTGGATTGTTTCTTCTTCGTCGGGTTCTGCTTGTACGCGTACGCGTCGAGATTCGGTACAACACAAGAGAGTTGCGCATAAGAGGAGTGGCAGCCACTGTAAAAGAAAAAATATATAAGGTTTCCATCTAAATGATCTATTATTATAAGAGTGACTTTTAGATTTCAGGATTTTCTTATAAAAAATTTTCGAAAATGAGAGATCACCTTGAAAATTTTTTCGAGCCATAGTTTGAAGTGCATTGCAGTTTGAAGTGCATGCATTTAAGTAGCATGTTTCTGCGTAAATTGGTTAAGAAATATAGGCAGCGTGTAAAGTCATGGTGGGGAAAGCGAAATCGATGACAGCGTACGACGAGGTCACAAGTCCGGCGATTTAAAAACTGTTGTTCTTGTTAAAAATCAGCACACCGATAAATAGATAAACATTTACTTACTTTTACTTACTTGTTATTTTGTCTAATCTTTTTATTTTTTCTTTCACAAATCTCAAGTGCGGTCAGAATTGCGATTGCTTAGATTTTAATCAACAAACGATCAGAAGTGAAGAACAAAGTTTGAATGTTATACAGAATGTCTTGCATAAAGTTAGCTTCCTTTAACATGAAGGAACTATACAGTATAAGGACCAAAAATGTTTCATAGCAAATTGAATTTTGAAAACATTGAAGAGGGAGAACGAAAAAGGAAATAAAAAGTATAAAACTGTAAAAAAAGAGATTAAAAGCAAACAATGAACATGAAAAATGAAATATAAAGGATGGTACATGAAAATAAAGGAGAAAGGAACTAGGAAAATGTAGAAAAAGGAAAAAAGGGAAAAGGGCAACACAAGAGCAGATTAAAAATTAAAATTAATTAATCAGTGTAAGAATTACAGGAAGACAAAAGTAAAGGAAAAGGAAGAATAGAAAACAAATCAAAATGAGAAAAGGACAAATGTGAATAAAAACAAAACAACACAAAGATAAATGTGAGGGACAAAAAACACTTGAAAAGAAATAATTAACCAAACATGAAAACTACGTTAAAAGAGAGAAAAACAAACGATAAAGAATGAATAAAGAAGCACGAATAATAAAAGTTTGAGAAGTAAAAAATAAGAAATTAAAAATAAAAGAGCGAATGATATAAGATAATACATAAATGATAAAGAGAAAGGGATAGAAGACAGAGAAGTTAGTATACAAGATAAAAAATGATTAAATTAAGAATAAAGGACAATTAGTGAAATGAAGGACAAAGATGGTAAAAAAGGCTACACAGGAGAGAAAGGAAAAAAGGCAACATAAAAACTGAAAAAAAAAAATTGAAAAAGAATCATGCATAAGGAAAGATGAAACTAGAGGAAAAAAAAGAATTAAAAATGAGGCATGAAGAATAGAAAGCGAAAAATACATGAAACAAGAATTATAATAAAAAAGGGCAAAATGTGAATAAAGAACAACAAAGTACGAATAAAACGATGGGGACAAAAAAAAATTATAATCGACGACTAAAACATGTAGAAAAGAATTACAAAGTAGAAAAGAAAAAAATGAATGAAACATTGAAGTTGATAAATAACGGAACTACTACAGAAGACACAGAAAATATGAAAACTAAAAAGTGAAGAAACCAATGGAGAACAAAAGTGGAATAATATAAGATGTGGTATGAATAATAAAATATGAAGGACAAAAATGATAAAAAAGAAGATGGCAAAGACAGGAAAGAAGGCAACATAAAATGTTCAAACAAAGGTGAAACACCAAGGGTGAAGAATGAAGAAGCATGAATAAGGAAAAATAAAAAATAGAGATGGAGATTAAAAATAAAAGAAGAAATACACCGATGTAATAAACCAGGAAGAAGAAACGACGAAAAATAAAAGAAAACTTGGTAAAGGGAAAGGAGTAATTAAAAGAAAATAAAAAGGGGTAAATCGAGAAGAAAGAACAATAAAACATGAAGAGAAAGATAAGAAACACATGTCTCAAAGTTAAAGTACCCTTGATTTGAACCGTGGATTTTTGTGTGAATATCTAATTTAGTAATTTTTCTTTTCAAATACATACCGTGCGATCATTTAAATTATAAATTAGAGTGGGCTGTGAAATTTAAATTAGGTTGGCACTACTAACTGTTAACAATTTGGTTTAATATTTGAATGTCAAAGGTGTCAAAGTGACTAGAGAATTTCCCGGTATCTGCGCGAATAAATGTGCCTGACGGCTCGATCGAATTTTCGAATTTGCGGCCTTTATTGGAAATTCTCTAAAGTCACTTTGACACCTTTGACATTCAAATATTAAACCAAATTGTCAACAGTTAGTAGTGTCAACCTAATTTAAATTTCACAGCTTAGTCTAATTTATAATTTAAATGATCGCACGGTATATTGTGCTAAAACGAACTCAATTTAAATACTTATTATAAACATCTGATTTACGAATGATTTATGTAAAACTCTCTAATTTATTAAATAAAAATGCTTTGATTAATTTGCTGATCTGACATTTTCGTTAGTGTTGTAGGTAGGAAGGTCGAGTACTAGCTATTCTTTGCAGAGGTTGCGTCCGGTGTATAGTCTTAAGACAATATAAAAGACAAGGTTACTTAGATAGTCTAAGTTATACACTTAAGACAAAATTGCTGCCTTGTTTGCGTAATATTACGGACCAGGATCAAATGAATGAATAGGTACTTTGTTCTCTAGGAGGAGGGCGTGTTGCTAAGCTTTTCAAGAGAGAGTATGTTTGTTGTAGCAGTCGTGAACAGCCCACATAAATAGATTTTGAAACTTATAACCCACTGTTATTGATTTATAACTAAAGATTTCAATTTATACGCTCAGTTTTACCCCTTGAACTTTAAAATTTTACTTATTTGACCATGGTGTGTTGGACGATTTAAGCAGGTACATCTGTTGAAAGATACTTATTAAACAAAACCTACATGGTCTTTTTATAATTATTTTTTTCTATGGAGATTCTCACCATAAATTAAAAATTGAAAGATTACAGTCTGCATAAATGCCAAACTGCTTTCAACAACTGACAAATTGCTCTAGATTAATTTATTATTTTATAACTGATTAAGACCCAAACAGTATTCAGAAAACACAGGAAAAAAAATAATGTGGGAATTCCTTCATACCAATTTCAGTAACAATAAAGAGAAAATTCTCTTGGTTTTCTTAATGAGAATGAAACCTTGTTGCGTGCACCAAATAAGTTATATAAAATTCTAACGGCGAACACAAGCTGTATTACTACGATCGTTATGTTGAACTGTTATCTATAAATAAATAACTGATATACTGCTAGTTCCTTTCTTTTATTTTCTTGCATAACTGGAAAGTTAGCGTCAAATTTTAATGAACTTTTTCTGATCTATTGCGTGTTATATAATAAATTGTTACTCATGTTACATGTGTTTATGCAAAAATGTGTTCAGATGAATAAACATAATGGAACTGGTTTAAAACCCTGGTACTTACTGCGAATCACCAGGTGAAGGCCATTTATGAAAGGCGTGGACGGCCGTTATTTTTCTACTGTTACCAAAACAGATTACGTACAGAGATTCAAGGCAAAGAGACTCTATTTGTAATCTCTGCAGTAATGCTTTCGATGGAAAATACGACCCGGAATCCGGAATCATCAGCAATGAAAGCAAATGGAAGGACGAAGTACGTAGTATATACCTCTGGAAACTTATAGATGCATAGGAAGACAAAGTATTATGGTGATTATAGTATCAAGCCTCGGTCGTTTACTAGAAATGTTTCCATTTTATGCTAGCAAAATATGTAGATTTTGTAGAAAGTAACGCTACAATTGCTACGGTGGATAACGAGCACATTACTGAAACTTTTACGGCTTGTCTGATGTGAAACAATTTTATACAGATACTCCAAAATCATAATTTATACAACACGAAAGTGGTTTGAGGACAATTTGTGTCGGGTATCTAAGGTTGTTCAAGAAATTTTTGTTACAGGTAGTGTGAAAATGACGGATTATTAAAAATGAGCATTAGAAATATGCAACAATTATTGTAAAGATTGGAAGGAAATATCTTCAAACTATATCCGCGTTTTCTACATTTTTGCTTAATGTGTCATTATCAATTAATTAAAACACAAGTCGTTTTTGCTGACATTTTTTGTATATAAAATCATTTAATTGTTTTAGATCATTATTAGATCATTAGTTAATAAATATTTCATTAGTTTTATAAGATTCAGTTTATGGTGAGGCTGAAACTCCGTGCTCCTTGACAGTTTCTGCACTTGAGAAATTGTGTATTGAACATAAAGATGAACGAACAAATTAATAGTAAGCGGAATCTAATAAAACTTCATCTAAAAAAAAACTGCAGTTCGGGTTCGCACGCTGATTTTGAAGTGAAAATGTTTTCAGGATAAAATCTCACTTTGAGTCCTAATAAAGCTTCGTAAGCTCTTCACAATGGCACCTGAATCAACGTATTAGCTGAACGCGTTTTCACGCTACACTAATTTATAACTTTATACTTTATATACACACTACTGCCATCATCAGCCCTAATTTAACAAGATATTAATGATACAATTGATGAATTTCAAAGGGGTTCTTACCTTAAAGAATATTAAAAATTATGACGACGTTATTTTGAATTAAATTTGACGTTTTGAAAAGGTTACATGATTTTTTAAACATTTCGTAAAAACAACATTTTATAAAATGTAAAAATTAAAAATGGATCAAGGAGAATCTGGTGAGTTTGTTTGAGTGGTAAAAAATTAAAATAGTGAATTAATAATGGGATTATTGAAGTTATTCTGTTCGTTTAAACAAGATCTGTTTTCCAGTTTCAAGGCTTTCCTTATTTCCAAAGTCTCAAGAAAATCTAATTTCCGGCCTTTATTGCATTTATGAATCAATTTGGAATTTGATGGTGAAAAACTATGTTTCGTTATTAATATATGATTGGCGAAAGAAGAAGGTGTTGATGGAGGAGGATCAAGATCTGTGTTGTTATAGATGTGCCTGAAATGTTCTTTAATACGGTGTGATATTTTGCGACCTGTCTTACCTATGTAGAATGGCTCACAAGAAGCGTAACACAAGCCGTACAAGTCCTACAATTGTTAGAATATATTTTACACTTGTAACTTTTTCATAACATAACGGCACCACTACATAATTATGTAAACGTATTCTGTAATACAAAGTTATCACTTTGTGTTACACAATTTTCTACAAGTGTAGATAATGTTTTACATATCTTCAACTCTGGGTAAATGCACAGTGTTACGGCA
Organism: Diaperis boleti; assembly: GCA_963583935.1. NCBI lineage: Eukaryota > Metazoa > Arthropoda > Insecta > Coleoptera > Tenebrionidae > Diaperis > Diaperis boleti. Next base: position 30,804,163 of record OY757242.1, on the reverse strand, counting down.
TTACGTACGTATCTGTTCCTAATATGTGGTCAAGTGATTCCGCAAGTGAGGATGAAGATTTGCCTAGAGAATATCGATTCAATATTAAGAAAGACGTTTTTCTCACTGATAACGAATTCAACGAAAGGTTTCGTTTGAAAATCTTCTTCGGGATATTGGACCAACGCTTGCAATAGAACAGTTCGATGGTATGGATTGACACCACCACAGAAGACATTAATTGCTCTGCACTGGTTAAGGAATGGAGGTCAGTACCATGGTGTTTGAGATATGCATGGTGTATCAAAAGTATGTGTAAAGTGTGTGTAGATGCTGTTAATGAGATAAAATTCGACGAAATAGTGTCATAGCCCCATAACATGTTGGATGTTGTACAAAAATTTCCTGCAATAGCCTGTTTTCCTAAAGTATGTGGTGCAGTGGATGGAATACTTAACAACTTACTGTAGAGAGACTAAATAACCAATAATAATGTTTCTGAAGGATTTTTAACCAAGTGGTGTGTGTATTTGAATTTTTTATCGTATCTATAGTATAATTTATTTATAGTTTTTAAAGAATATCCATTATTTGAAGCAATTTGTTTAATGTTATTAAGTTCTGTTTGAAAAGATGAATCTGATAGTGGTATAGAAAATAATCGGTGGAAAAAGGAATGAAAAGCTCCAAATTTATGGGAAACAGAGTGGCAAGAGTCAAAAGGTATTACACAAGTAATTTGTCAATAACAAGTTTAACGTCATTTACTTTATTTGTCATTTATTTCATTTATTTGTCAATTTAATTGCGGTTGCAAGTTGGGATTTCGGTTTGTTCTGGAACTTTAACAAACTTGTCACATTTAAATTTGCCTTTGAATCTTTTTAGTCGATTCCAAAAATTGTCGATATTTCAATTCGGTGGCTTTTCAAAGTGATAATCAGATCAGATTCAAGTTATGAATCTCTCAAATTGTGTTCTTGACTTGTTGAATTGTATTAATGCATGTTATCTCTGGAGAACTAAATTGTCCACCTAATGAAACGACTGTAATAGTATATTACATAACGAGCAGTGCAGGCAATCCCGCGAGTGCTTTAAACACTTTCTTACGAGTTTTGTACACAATTTTTCCCCACGATCATAAAGATTACATTACTAATTTTCAAACAATTTTTGTTAATAGATTTTTTTGACATCTTCAAAATTTATAGTAATAATATTATTTTGACAATTATTAAATATGATTGGATGTGCAACTGTTTCATCACTCATCAGATTTGACAATGTATGATTTATTTGAATATTTGTTTTGATATTATAACTGGATTGTCCTACTAACTGTGTTAGAGGGTCCTGAAGTATTTCAGTTGTATAGATTTCGAAGACGATTCGCCTGCAGGAGGAACAACTGATTATAAAATTGTATTGGTCAAGAATTCATAAATATAGCTTTCAGCCAGGGTAGTAGATTTCCACATGGCGTTTAAGCGTGGTTATGTCTCCGCCTGCGTCAAATAATATCGTTGCTGATGACCGGCGAAAACAATGGGCAATATATTGGGTGCACTTCTGTTTCTGGTAATTAAAAAAGAAAAGCATAGCATATTTCTTGAAGTATTCATAGAACTTGATAGTAATTGTAAATGAACGCGTCTGTTTTGTTTTAGTGTCTCGTAATGGATTAAAGCAGCTGATTGTAGGTGCTCGGGATATGCCAACAATTAATGCTATCTAAAAGATGAATCAAATAAAATTCAACGAAAACTTTCTTTTAAAGTTACCTTTGTAAACAAATACTTGTCATCTGGACGAGCTCAAGATAGTATAAACTGATGAATTTGTTCTGAAGTTAGAGTTTTCGATTTGTTCGGCTTAAAGAAATCTCCTCTTTAAAAATACCTTTAATTTCAAATATTCGCTTATATTCACATTGTGGTACACGATAATTGAGCTCCGTAACATAGAATAATGCACCCATCTCATAAAGAATTGTTAGGGCTAACCTTCTCAGAGAGCTCTCCGAATATGCACATTTTCCGAATAAAGAGATTTAATATTTTTCACCGTTCTTCAGTCCATGAACCACTTATGTGCTATTTTATACCTGTCTCCAGATTTTTCTGGGAGTAAGTTTAGGGAGGTATTTTGAGCTGCTTCTGATATTTGGTGGCGTGCACTCCAAAGTTGAATTATTACTTTCACTATCTTCATTCATTATTTGTAGTAATAATTGGATTTTAACACAACTTCGCTTGAAAAAGGCCACAAAAGCTAACAAATAATAGTCAATATTTTAGAACTGTCAAAAATCAAACAAGCCGACTAAATGAACGTGCAGTGAAAATTTTAAATCTATAACAAACACGTTTGTTGTTATAACAAACAGGTGAATGATAATGTCAACTTTTGTGGATACTTGATTCGACGAAAACTGCCACTTTCTTATATGGTCTTGGGAAAAAAATATTTAAATAAAATATTTATTGTTGCAATGTAGTTGTGAAACCATCTGGTTAGTAAAGTTGCATTTTCTTTTTGCATACTTATTTTATTATGTAAGTTATCGATAACTTATGACACTTCTATTGTAATAAAAATAGAAAATTGTATGCTTTGTGCTAATCAAAATATTTGTTGAACGTTACACACAATATTATTACATCGTAATCTTAAACAATTTGAATTGTTATCTTACGGCTTATTATTTTTATTGTTAGAATATCTTTTTCTAAATAGGAGCCCCATTTAATAAAAGCATTTTTTTTGCTACTTTGTTTCACTACACTATAAAGTATCCTGATATCTGTAAGTAACATAACTGTCTGGTTCTCAGAATTCTACAATATTCATTACACATATAATTAGTAATTGGGAATATGAAGATCGTATTAATTACAGATTTTAAGTTCCCTAATTAAGGGTAACGTAAAAGTCATTTAAAGCGTGGGAACACTGTTAAAAATTTTGCCTTATAATTGATTACAATGAAGTTCAGAACATAAAACAGATGGATTTATTCTGTTCACTTTTTCACTAGCCAGCAAAACTAAATTTTGCAATAGAATTTTCCAAGTTTACTCTGGTTCGTGGGAACATGTGGCAGTATTTCTTATTGTTTCAACCGCACAGATCGAACTACTGACCTTTGGTGGTGCAATTCCAATTATGCAACTTGCTGATCGAAGTCGGTGCATTGCAGCTCGCTCGAGAGTCTCACACACATAACACGTAAAAAACATTTAGTGAGATTTATATAAAACAGGATACCAAGGTGTTCATATTTTATTTTTACCTAATTAGTATCCTGATATTAAAAAGTGATTGAATGCTTGCCTTAATTAATTAGATACATATTTTTAACGATTACGATTTTTAGTGAAGAAAGAAGAAATTGAGTGTCCAAAAATGTAAAAGTTGTTACATTTTTCACAGTCTGTAGGTTACAAATTGCATCATTAGAGGCGACGATGACAGGTGATTTGGGTTCTGCTTTAAATGTTCACATAAGTAAATGAAGCAATTTTGTTTCTTCATGTTTTTGAATGATTTTATCACTTTTACCAGAAGTTCGTTTACGTAAGAAATTGACACGGTTCTCAGAACTCTCAAAAGAGTTGCGGATTTAATAAATAATTATGATTCTTATTATGTACTTGACAGCGCTTCAATAATTCGAAATGATCGTTTGGCGAATGTTCAAATTAATATAGAAATTTTATTAGAAAATTCCAACTAGATAACTTGTTTTTTAACTTTACAAAGAGAAATATTTTAAAATATAAATTTGGATAAACCCAGGTTGTTCTTCAATTTTACATTTGCTTATGTATAGAATAGATTTCATTAATAGATTAAAAATTTGAGTTGGCAATCAAACAATTCACATCAAAATTGGTAAGCCTCAGCCGATGACAGATGATCGACAGCTGCATTTAAATTTGCACCAAACAAACATAACCTTGCACTTACAAATGCCATTCCGCCAACTTAAAGGCAAAAATAAATCTACACTTCTATCTGAATCTATTACCAACTCAACCGTTAAATGTTGATCAGTCTGTACATCAAATTATATATTTATTTCCGTTAGCGAAACGGATCCAAAAGTGAAATTTTTATCCTTAACGACTATTTTTATGAAATTTATAATTGATATAAATTAAGAATGGAATGAAAAACTTCTGCTAATGGCAATAAAACACGTCCTTTCTAAACACTACAAAAATTAAAATGACCTACTTCTTAAGAGTGCAGACAATTTTACTTTCAAATGATCACACAATGAAATGCACTTAAATGTAGTTTATTTTACAAGGAATTCATTGGATTATAATGAGAGTGATGAATAATATTTTGTTTATATGATCAATGTAAAAGAGACGGCGACCTTGAAACAGTTTTCTGACATGACAACGGACAAATGTTTTTGTTGTGATATTTTCCTTTATAACGGTTTCTGTTTCTACCTCACAGCTCATTGGGAAGTAGATCTTCTAAATTTTTTGTTGTTCGAAAAGAAGGTCGGTATTGAAATGTGGATAACACTCTACCGTATCTGCCGATGCATGTTTTGTTATTATCATTAGATATATTTAAGAATTGTGTGCCTTATTAATTAAGTGCCTTGTTAATTTTTGTTTGTTTGCTTGTTTTCAAGAGCTGCTGAAATACTTGAAGAACAGAGCTTACGATTCGAAAACGATCGAATCAGATCTTCAACTTCAAGATCTGCTGAAACACCTGAACAACATAGCGTTCATAGAAACGATCATCCTCAATGGAAAATCTAAGGGAAGATGTGTTCATCCCACGCACACCGTTATGTTGCTTGCTACAGAGAGGGAACACCGAAGAACTTATTTATGTATGCGCCAAATGGGAAAACTAAAAATATTGTTTACTCGACTGCTCTAGAATAAGGGAAAAAAATTAAATAAATATATATATATATATATATATTTCAAGCGTTCACTAAAAAAGAATCTGTTTTATTATTTGTGTGTTTGTCTGTTTCTATGTTCCGAATGGGCTCCTACACCGGTCAATGGATCGATATGAAATTTTGACCACAAATCAAATAATATTGGTTAAGAGAAGTGTGTAACATGAGCGTAATACCACCCGGATCGGGTCATTGTTTGTTTTCATTGTCAAATCGAATGAGATGTTTTACTTTATTTTTGGGGCGTAGCGACGGTAGTTTAATTTATAAAACCTATAGAAATTTGTAATTTTCATAAAAACAAAAAATTCCTTGTTTTAATTTTATTACAATTTTAAATTGGTATGAAAATATTTATTTTCATTCCCAAAGTAAGAAGAAGAAATCATTACTATTACACTTAGACCCGTATTGATAGTGCTTCAGCAATTGCTTGAACAAGATCGTATTACATATGTGTATGTAGGTAATTATAAAAAAATATTCACGAAACGAAAGATTTAATAGAACAAAACTTTCTTTGGAAGGTCTTGACAAGTAAGCGTATAAATTGACCATTTTTCGAAATATTAATAAAAAAATAATATATTGGTCAAGCAACTGCTTAAGCACTGAGTATAAAGACGGGCATTTGATGTAAATTATTAAGTGATAATAGCATTGCTATTGGCTTTATTGTTTTTTTACACTTGCATATGGTACGAAAAAAATGATTGCATTTTTGGACTACTAACGTATAATAGCATAAATATGTTGGGTGATGTTTGACAAATGTTACTCGCAATTTTATTGTTACTTCAATTCGTTGCAATTGGAATCGTGGGTTGGAGAAAAAAATGTAATTTATTCGAATTCAAAATGCCATTTTTTGATTCACAATGATGATTGCATTTACGTGGCAAAGCGTAGCATTACTATTATGTCGATATTTTATGTATTACTAAAAATTGTTCAGTCGTTAACATATTATTGAATTGAAAATTATATAGAGATATTTATATATTATGTCCAAAAACACATTTCCAGTATTGCTAGAATCTTGTTATAAAAAAATTAAATTAAGTTAAACTAAACCGTTTATGACAAATGACATTAATTTAACTATCCTTCCGATACCTAAATTAAGTACCTACTTTGGAGGTTAAGCTCGTGATAAATGTGGTTATGTTTTTGCGCAACAGAAAAAATAAGAACAAGCAGCAGAAACAATAGTCTTACAAAATTATCATTTGGGGTAAAGCCAGTGGAAAAACAATAGGTGTATTTTATAAATGACTGGTTGTTGCGAAGTGAAATTGGGAAAGGGGTGAAAGTGAGTGTTTTGTAGGTATATAATTTAATTAGTTTTTACAATTTTTCGATTTTAATTTATTTTTGTTAATCAATCGTTAAATGCACCTATTGTATTGTACAAACTCACGAATTGAAAGTAAAAGTAATTTAAAAGATTGCACGGTCACGTCTACGGTTTGGTATAAAGACCATTACTTATCATTATCAGGCAATGTCATCAAACCTATTGGAAGTACAGATCTGAAGAATTAATTGATAATAATTATACTCGTTGGCGAACTTTATGACAAAATAATGGAGATGCCTGATAGGAGATCGACAATTTTGACATTGTAGTTTATTTTATAGAAAGGTTTACGTGCTTACATTTAAAAAAGCGGTTATATAATAATTATCAAAAAAAGTTACTTACAGAGCTTGGCATATGCATTTTGCGTCAACCACTAAATCCAAACTGCACTAAACTGAAAGTACCGCAATCAGGTTATCGTAAATAAAACCACTGGAACTGTGCAACAGTGAGAGTAAACAGCAATGTCTTCTGCTAGAGTGGAGTATGTCTTTATAACTTACGTTCGCTAAAGGAGGGGCGAAAATCTATTTTAGTATTATTGAAGCAAACATAATAGGTCCCAAGTATGCGTTTTATTTGCACTGTGTGAATGTTAATGGGTTTTGTCGTTTTATCAATTGATTTCAAAACTTGTAATGCAGAATTTTATTATTAGTTAACTGCAGAGGAACAGTACTGTACGAACTGCGTTGATACTTACTAGAGTTTCGTGCGACATATGTATGATAAAGAGAATTTTCGTTAACGCACCATTAAAGCGCTTTCTCCTTAATATTAGACATTCTTAAATTAAGTTATTTTGACATGTTTATAAAAAGTTTGTTACAATTAGAAATGATTGTTAATTTAGAATTCGCACGCCAACCTATAGTTACTTTAGGTAATAACATAAGGTAAGTACAAGGCTGGTCAATGAAATGTGGATCAAAGATTGTGCCACTGCTAATGACAAAAAACAATCGACTTTGTATCTTAAGGTATCCAATAGAGAACGCTTTTCAAATCTCAAAATTCCAACGTGAGGTGCTTTTCTGAGAACAGTGCAATGTTTGCGTGATTATGGCAAATTTTCTTCTCCAATTCCAGATTTCGAACGTCCCAGATGTAATCACGTTTTGAAAATTGAACCTGAAATTTTGGATTGAGGAAGAGCCAAACTTGAGTATTCGAAGATGAGAAAGATTTAAGTTTCGGTGTGTCAACTTTTATTGTTTACAGCACGTTACACGAACAAGGATTGTTGCATCTCTATGTAAGTTAGAGAGTTTATTATTACTAACCTACTTCAACATTATGCATATTATGGTAGGTTAGTACAAGTTTCCATTTAAACAGTTTTTATTTCGATTCGTTTATCGTTTATTTTTGTACATCCTATTTATCAAAGCACATGGAATCCATAGGCGGGTATTGATTTTAGGGGTCAAACTATATTCTTAGTTTTAACTCCGGCGTTTGCGAAAAAAATGATTGATAAAATTTGTTTTATCCCTAAACATCACAAAAATGACAACATATATGTGTCTTCATTGAGAAGTGAAAAGTGTCACTTTGTTTGATTAGGCAGATGAAGTCGGCAAGAGCTGGTATTTTATCTGCTTAATTAGTTAAAGTGACACTTTTACCTTATCAATGAGTTAAGTTAAGTTATCAAAAGTTAAAATAGTATATATTATTCAAAACATAAGTCCCTTTATGTGCTTCGCCTGGACTTAAGCGACTCACTTCGTTCGTCGGTCAGCAGTCCAGGCTCACCACATAAAGCTTAACTTAGCTCTTAATAATATTATAATCTACTATTCTTTTGACAAGTTATGTGGTAAATTTTTTTTTGACAGAACACCTGTATACAATGATATAACAAAAATATTTTGTAAAAATAAGTTCTTTAGAATGCACAAATCAGCAATTTTTAAACATAAGCTCCACAAATACATTTTTAAGAGTAGATTGTTTTATTAGGAGCAAAAAGCAAAATTTTGAAGGAGCAAAATCGGACAATTTTATTGATAAATTCCAAGGTTATTTTATGCTCCGCCAACTGACTCTATAAACCGGCAGCCGACTTTATGCGTCGCTTTTATGCGACTTTTACCTATTGACGTATACAATCTCACGTTTTTCTGACATTTAAAGAAAAATAATTTTTTGATCAAATAAAGCACGGCAAACCATGGGGAAAAATTTATCCTTTTTTGCGTTTCGTATTTTCGCGAAAGCCCGTATTTCTGGGGGCGCACATTGAAGAACTTCAGAACTCACTATTGACGTTTTAAATTAATTCTTTTTCATAGCCGGCGTTAATGCACCTCGCCAACGTGGCCAACCGCCGCGAAATTCTCTACATAGTGAAATTTGATTATTTTGTATAAAAAGTGGCCAAGTTGAAAAAATACTGTATGAAAACTAGTTTGTAAGGCATTTTGTCGCACTTCCTCATTTGATTAGAAACAGAGAGAAGTATATTCTATCGCATACCCTAGAGGAAGTGCTCTCTGCGCATGTAACTGAGACGGCAAAAATGCGGGATGTTTGAAAAAAAAAAAACTCTTTATCAAGGCAACACATCCTAATCTAATAGACGTCGAATCACTTTCTACATCGTCTATAAGCCGTCTTTCTCTAAAACTGAACTAAATATAGACGTCTATGATAGATGATCTTTAAACCCTCTACAATATAAATGTCGAATATACGTCTATTATAGATTTACAGTCCAACTTCAGTCATTTTTATACATATATTATATGTAGAAAAAAGATATCTGTATATCCAGGCGAAGCACATAAAACCACTCATTCTCTGAATAATATATAGAAGTACTATTTTATCCGCAAACGTTTTCAGATAAATAAATTGGACAACAATAATTTATAGTATGAATTTGAAAGATTAAGATCAATCTAAATCGTAATACATAATATAAATGTTTTCGTGGTTAGGAGGTCAACAAAAACAAAATTAAGTTGAATAAACTGTAAAAGTCATCTTTTGTGTAAGTGTAGATATATTTTTAAATATGTAATTCCAAAAAGAAACCGACGATCATGTTAAATTCCGAACTAGAAATCCACGCCGCCCGAAGTTCTTGAAGCAGCAAAAGCATCGAAATTTATGTTACCATCCCACCATCATTAATACGTAAATAATAATATGATTTTACTAAAAAGTTTAATTTCTGTATTTTATGTGATAATGCATATACGAAGTAGAGAAAAATTGCTATTTTATCTGCAATAAGATGAAGTGACACTTTTACCTTGTCAATGAAGACACATAAGTAAAGTTGTAACGGATAAATATTACAATTACTAAAATATGCTCAAATTTCACGAATCCAATTGTATAGAAATGCAATATGAATGATAATGTTTCTAAAGTTAAAATTGTGCATAATGTTTAAATAAATAAATTTCTAGATGTTTTTGAATTTAACGGTTTATGGATCTATTTTTCAAGCGTAGGGGTAAGTGACCTCGTTGTAGGTACATTTATTTTGTCGGACCCAAGCCGAACTACCCAACACCGTGCGGAACTAAGATCACGTGATTTTTTCACACGCTAGTGCTCGACACATGTTCGACACCATCAGACTCGATACCCTCTCGACACTTCGAATCTTCAACAGTAATATGAGTGAAATGGCGTTTAGGGAGAAAGTAGTGAATTAATTCGTTAGAAAAGATTGTGTTGGTACAGGGATACCACGGTACAGGGCCAACTTATGAGAAATCATTAGCATACAGCTATTTGGTAAGGTTTGATAAGATAACTTCCAAATTAATTTTACCAATTATTTATGATTTTCGTCTAAGTTCAATTGGTTCAATTACTGTTCGTCAAGCCGTGATAAATATACTAAAAAATGTGATTACGAACAAATTTGCGACGAAGTTTAATTGGGCCGGCCATAACGGCAAAAGACCATTCAAGGATATAAACTTAATGCAACTGATAAATCGTGAGGTTAAATACATTAATTCAATAGGGTACTTAATTAACTAATTTCAGAATTTTCGTCAACGGGAAACAAACCCTCGGACCTAAATGAAGTAGTAACCACCAAGGCCATTCAAGACTGGCTGAGGTCATCAACTCAGCGGCATTATGGTGCCAATAAGGGTGGCTGTTAAATAAATTTTATTTGATATTTAATATATATATTTAATTCATTTCATTTTTGCATTATTTCATTTCCTGTAATGATTAGACTAAAAATAGATCATATTTCTACGTCTACGTTTATATTCGTTTTAGATCAAAATTGTACGTCTATATTTAGACGAATTTGTACGAAATATTTACGTCTATCACTGTACGTCTATATTTAGTCGAAGTTGGATGAAATATTTACGTCTATCTGGCGGACATTTGGACGTCGATAAACAGTCTATATAGACCACCATCCTTAGACGTCTAGTCTAGTCGAAATTTTAACATCTATTAGACTAGATGTGTTGCTTGGGTATGTATGACTGACACATTGATTGAAAATTGACAACGTTGGAAAGGATGTATCACATGGGTAGTGTTCTCGGACTCGCACGAAATGTACTTCATCCACTTCAATTTCCGCTATGGTAGGCGATAACGATATCTCCCCTCTCACAGATGATGATGCGTTTTACGAGTCAGCATTACGAGTCCACAGCAGCGGAGCTGTCAAAATGTATGGTCAAAGATGTTTCAACGGTTTTCGCATTTTACAATCTTTGATCGTTTATATCTCATAAACTATTCAAGATATGATAATTAATTGTCAGATATATTTTTCTATGCAATTGTTTGGTTTACCTGAACTTGGTTGAATATCATCTGGACGGCTTTGGACGACTCTCTGGAGTTAGTCCCCGAAAGTGTTACTCAACCTAGTGAGATTTGTATATGTGATAACTATTTTAACTTGTGTTTTAACCAATTCAATTTTATTCGAAATATTAGTGGCAACGTTCTCGATTTATGTTTTAGTAATAGTGCTAGTATAGAGGTTTATCCATGCGATCCCATCTCTAAGCTTGATGTATACCATCCTACTTTTTGTGTCAAAATTATTTTTTTGGGCCAAAACCTTTTATTTAATGACAAACAATGGTTCTATGATTTTAACAACGCAGACTATACATTAATAAACACTTTCATATCTAACATAGACTGGCTCAATGCTTTAAGTTACAGCGATGTTGACTGTGCTGTTAGCAATTTTTATTTTTATTTGTACCAGGCCATAGACAAATTTGTTCCTTTAAAATGTAAAGTAAAGTCTACTTATACAGACTGGTTCAGTAAGGACCTCATAAAACTGATAAAAGGTAAAAAAGCAGCACACAAATGCTATAAAACCTCACAAAGTAATAGCGATTATCTAGCATTTGATAATTTGAGGCGCCTAAGCAAGTTTAAAGTTAATAAAGAGGACTATAATGCCTACTTAGATGGGATCAAGCGCAATTTGACTGTTAAGCCTAAGGATTTTTGGAGGTTGATTAACAGTAAACAGGAAAAGTCTAATTTTAATTTACCCATGCAACACGAGGGAAACCTAATACACAATTTACAAGATGTATGTAATGCCTTTAATAATTATTTTGCGTCTACTTTTAGCACAACTGGTGTTGTAAAATGTGATTTTAGGTTTGAGCATCAGCTCAATTTAAGCAATTTGTATGTGAATGTTGATGATGTAATCAAAGCATTTCAGGATCTCAATGAGAACAAGGTCCTGATGCAATTCCACCAAAGTTCTATAAGCAATTCCATGATTGTTTGGTATGGCCATTCTACATATTATGCAATATTTCAGTTGAAACAGGCAAGTTCCCTTCTTTATGGAAACATGCGCATGTAATTCCAGTATACAAATCAGGATTAGTTAATCAGATAATGAATTATAGACATATTTCAATTCTGTCAACTGCAAGTAAGTTAATCGAATCTATACTGTTTCCTAAGTTTTTTTCGCACTTTAAGACTGTCATAGTGGACCATCAACATGCATTTATAGAGAGACGTTCCGCAATCACCAATTTGTTTCCATATGTTAATACTATCGTAGGGCTTGAGGAACACTCTGCATACACGGACTTTAGCAAAGCCTTCGATAAGGTCAATCACTCCATTTTACTTCAAAAGCTATTAGCTTATGGTGTTTCAGGTCCAGTCTTGCGATGGCTTGAAAGTTACCTATCGGGAAGAACTCAACAAGTAAAGATTGGCAGTTATCGTTCGGGTATGCAAAGTGTATCATCGGGTGTACCTCAAGGATCCATTTTGGGTCCTTTGCTTTTTTCGATTTTCATTAATGATATAGGAACTGATTTAAAGTGTGATTATGCTCTGTTCGCCGACGACTTAAAAATCTACAAAGTCATAAAAAACCCTTCTGACATTTCTTTACTTCAGGACGATCTTAATTACTTATGCAGATGGTGTGAACACAATTACACATGTATCTCAACATTGACAAATGTCATATGATTAATTTCAGTCGGAACATCTGTCCAACATCACTTCACTATACGTTAAACGATAAAGCTATGTTAACCAAACCTGCAGTTAAAGATCCAGGCATAATATTGGATGCAAAGTTAACATTTACCCATCATTACAACAGCATAATTTGCAAAGCCAACGGAGCATTAGGTTGCATTAAAAGATACGGTAAAGACTTTAAAAACATTTCTACACTGAAAATTCTATACACATCTCTCGTTAGATCTATACTAGAATACGGTTCTACCATTTGGTTACCATACTATTCGACACATGTTGACAGAATTGAACGTGTTCAGTATAGATTCTACAGATTTTTGAGGTGGAGACTCCCTTAGACCATATCAACTAGTTACGATGCCTCTATGAGCTACATGGGCCTTGGCATGTTGAGGGTGAGATGGTCATACTTTGCAATTTGCTTCATGTTTAAGATACTTAATAACTTTTTGGATGTATCAGCCATTACAGCCATTATTAACTCAATTCGATTTCATGTTCCTCAGTATCCTACTAGGAACATTCCCTGTTTTCACGTCAACACTTGAAAATGAAACCATGTTTAGTTACTAATCTTCGTACCAGATTTTATCAAAACTATATTTTAGCGATCACGAACTGCTTTTAATTGTTTTAGATAAGATTAAATCTTGTTCTATTTATAAGAAATGATTGTTCTTCATATTAATTAAACAAGTGTAAAGGTATAAACCGTTAATAAACTTATTATTATTATTATTATTAAGCGTGTGCCATTTCTTAGTTTATGTTATGGTAGTTCTCGAGTAAACCCCACACTTATAATTCAGAGCTTGGAGACTTGGGTCAAGCATAGGTGACTTGCATAACTGACAGTTCGACGAGTCTGGAGGACTGCTTCATAAGATTTACACTTGTGTGCAGTAAGTTTGGATGAGTTGTTTAGTGACAGGTAGAAGATACATTTGAGAACTTTGAATTTAGACATTTTAGTAGTAGTAGTAGTGAATTATCTAATTCTGAAGTCAGTAGTCTTTATCGCATTTAATTTAAAATTTGGAAATCCATGAAAATGATCCAGTTGGTGATTTATTATAACGGGTGGCTAAATAAAAATCTGGTCAAGATTGCTTTGGTAAAAATTACAAACATTGAACGTATGTCCTAGAGATAACAAACAAAACGTCAAAAATTAAACACAAACGAAGAACTTTTTATTAAATAAGCGTTCAAAACGTCCTCCCTCTGCTTTTTGACAACGCACAACTCTTCTTCGATATTTTGGAGCATTTGCGGAGAATTGTTGAGTTCTTCGATTCTGGCCGTTATCCGATCTCTAAGATCTTGAAAATCAATGACAAGTGTAGAATATTGTCATTGGCTACGACGTGCCAAATGTGAACCGCTTTTGTTTCATGGCAATCTTGACCAGATTTTTATTTAAACACCCGATACTCATAATATGTTTTACTGATAAAATATTTCTTTTTTGGGTATAACCCCTTAGAAAATTGTTCAAAATTTCTTAATTTAATATTGTACAATCAAAAAACTTATTGCGACGACGGTCGCGCCGGATGTGGCATCGAGTCGAGGTCAACTACCTGCCGAAGTGCTCACATCGGATGATGTCATCATTCCAGAACGTTCTCTAGACGACGGTCGCGCCGGAGATCGTATTTTGTCGGGACAATTACCTGCGCGAATGTTCACAGCGGATGATGTCATCATTTGAGAACGTTCTACAGACATTTGTGGGGAAACTACGACGATGGTCGCGCTGGAAGGATAAGGTCACCATCACCAGAACGGTTCCCAGAGAGAAGAAATCCAGAACACTTGGAGGGATATTAAAAGGGGGCGAGCGACGTGAACATTCAGTAGTGTACAGGGAGAGCAGTGAACAAGAAGTCAGCCAGCGAAGAAGGCGGAGCCAGATAGTGACTAACCAGAGTTATTGTGAATAATCAGCCATGCAAATTGTACCTACTCCAAACCACTAATTTTTTAATAAAATTTAGTAACTGCGGTAGTGCACGTATTCTTTAAATCTACGAACCCGCCCGGCTCAGGCAACGCTACACAGTTGATCTCGCTATAATAATAATTTATCGTTAAATTGTAAATCTGTATATCGATGCAAAATTTGTAAGGAACTGCAAAGTATATAATACACAGTCAAATAAATTAGCAAGAACAAGTAATCAACAATCACCAACCATTTTAAAAATAAATTCTTATCAAATTATATATTATATAATAATATTATATATTAACTAAAAGTAGTAACTCAAGATGACGCTCTTTGTGAGCGAATATTTAATGACGGTTATAAACGTTCGAAAACTGGTAAATATGTGGTCCCTTTACCATTTAAGCAGGAAATTCCTAATTTAGGTACAGTTATGTCCAAAAAAGTGTTGTACAGAATTTGTTGTGTGTGGACTTAGCCGTGACTTCATCCAGTTCAAAAAAGTGTTGTACAAGTGTGCAATAATGCTCTTTTTAGAAGAATGTTTTTTGACTTTTAAAATGGTGTTTTTACTTGTGTACATAATGTTTGCTACTTCTCTGATGGATAATCATCTAAATATGCAATAATATGTGCTCTTCCGATTAAATCTATTGTCGGTATTTCGAAATTACTTGATGCGACAAGCAGTGTCAGTTTGACATTTTTTTTAAACTATGGTGAGGTTTTATTTTTTAAATCCGACGCACATGCATAAATTAGCTGTACAACACATTAATGAACATTACTGTACCTCTCGAAGGGGCGCCATTGAGCGTCTTAAATCACTAGAATGTAAATTTAGAAAAGACGAAAGTTTTAAGACGGCTTATACAGAAGTAATTAAGGATTACATGCTAAACAAGTACCTTCAAATTAACTCGATAATCCTTCCAGTTATTATTTACCTCATCATGGTGTGACTAAAGAAAGCAGTACCTCAACCCAGTTATTTGATAATCTTATTTAAGATTTTCTGATGGTTTAATAAAAATTCAGAAATACAAACATACAAACTTAAAACAGGAACGTCCGGTGTAATGTAAACTCCTTATTTACCCATACGCACATTGCATCAGTTAGCAATTGAAGAAAAACTTATTATTCGACCTTGCACCAGTTGTAAAAGCAAAAATAATACTTTAAAGGTTATGGACAACCAAATAAGAATGGGATGAAAAATTACCATTATCATTTAGTAAATCAATGGGATAATTTAATAAAAACGCTATCAGATCTAAACAATGTAATAATTCCTCGTTGTGTAACAGGTGTTCAAAATCAAACTCATATAGAATTATACGAATTTTGTGATTCTTGACAACCAGCATAATTATGGAGCATGTACTTGGTATATTTGTCCAGTCTCATAAATAAAACACGGATTTTCATGTTCAATTACTCACTGCTAAATTAATCTAGAATTGCCCCAATCAATACTCAAACTCTACCAAGATTAGAGCTGTGTGGTGCAGTTTTATTAGCAGGTTAAGAAAAGTCCGAATTGCAAAATTAACAACGAATTTTATGACACCGTTTCTAAGCTGGTTATCAGCTTCTTCAAACACTTGTACGACATTTGTCTCTAATCGAGTGTTCAAAATTCAAACACTCACCAAAATTGAAAATTATAATCCCAAAAACTTTATTTCTTGTAGTTCTAAACAATTAATTGATTCGGCTAATATCAAATAAATCATAAATCTTTCCGAAACGGAAGAACGACGTCGAATAGTATGCACAAAAGCAATAATTAATAACAAATCTTCCAAATTGCTGTTAAAATATTCATCTTTTGAAAAAATAATTAACGTTATGGCCGTCTGTTTTCAATTTTACAACAAAATTAAAGGTGAGAAAATAACAAGACCATTGTCTGTTAAGGAAGTAAAACTCAGTGATAATGTTATTAAAAGTAGTACAACAATCATTTACCGACGAATACAGCTGTCTCCTAAAAATAAACCATTGCCTAAATCTAGCTCACTCTTAAAATGGAATCCATTCTTAGATGAAAATTCAATAATCCGAGTAGGCGGCAGATTGGTAAGTGCGACATTTCATACGATAAAAAATTTCGCATTCTCATTACAAAATTAATTATCGAACGAAAACACTTGCGTCCATAACACCATATACCAAGTCATTTTAACCGCAATTAGACAATCGTATTGGCTCTTAGACGGTCATAACCCCACCAGAAAAATATTGCATAGCTGTGTGCCTTGTGGACGCGTGAATCCAATCACGTATGAAGATATTCTCTCGTAAGGGCATTCCGAAATTGTGGCGTCGACTACGCCGGACCTATTTTAATAAGATATACCTATTATTCATACATTTGACTGTACGTCATCATCATTTATAGGAGCGTTTAAAAGCTTCATGTCGCGCAGAGGTAAACCATCAAGCATTTATTCTGATAATGTAAAAGCCTTTAAGGGAAGCAATCGTAAATTGAGATTATACAGCCAAACTTTTAATTTTAAAACTTATTGCGCCGAGAACAATGTTAATTGACATTTTATACCCCGTCGTTCCCCGCATGTGGGCTGTATTTTCGATGTACACATATTTCACATTAATTGAAGCCTGTGTTAATTCACGGCCTATAACTTCTCTGTCCTCAAATTCCGATGATTTATCGTACTTAGATCCGGCCCCTTTCTAATGGGAACTGCACCGGCCGAACCTGCATAAAATGACTGATATCAATATCCATCGATTGGACCAATAGCAGAAAATTCAGCAATTACGCCAACATTTTTGGAAAAGGTGGTCTCGTGAGTACACTGTCGAACTACAATAACGTTCAAAATGGGCCATATCAACTCGCCCTGCAGCAGTAGGTGAGTTGAGTTGAGTTGAGTGGAGTTTCGAGTGCAGCCTGGACGCGATCGTAAAGCGCGAACAAAAAACAATTCATCTTACTTTTAAAAAACATGTTTTTAAAAACGTGAACTAGGCTAAAAGGTTGGCCATTATATTGATAAAGTAATTAGATGTATTTGATCTTGTAATATCTTGGACTTTCAGCACGGCTAATTCTTTGAGATTTTAATCTACACTTTTCAATGCAACCGTTCTTTATTCCTTACATATGCAAGGTATTAATTAAATTTCTAAAACACATGGCTGCTTCTTATAAATGTGGGTTCATTTCTTTCTTAAATAGCGTTGTTGTATCATCTACTACATAGGAAGAAAATAATACTCATCCTCAAAGGAATTCATAGTAACCGGCACGCTAACTCGATATTATGTCGCGTGCGGAATTGAATTAAACAATAATTATCTAATTTGGACAACACATTGTGCAAATGTAATTTTTACACAACCTGAGTTACATCTATAAGTTTAGAAAAAGAAATTATTTTGAACGAGTTATTGATATGAAACACAAGTTAATGACATTACTTTCTTTTGATATAATTTGTATTTTCTTCGATTTACTTGGATGCACTTTATACGCTAATTTACGTTTAATTACTATTTAAACGATTATTCGCATTTATTTTATTTTTATCTTTAATTTATCTTATGATTTATTAAACCATATATTTGAAATTGTTTCAGTAAGAGTCAAAAGTTACACAAATTTAGTTTCTTTGAATAATTCAATAGTGGTGACGATTGCAGCAATGAACGGCAATGATCCGAATTCTTTGATCTAAGCGAATTATAAGCAGTCGTGACAAAATTATGATATATATTTGGTTTATCCTCTAACCAATTATTTTCTTTGTTATATTAAGAATCAGGGGTGAAATTTGACATATATACTGGGTCATCGTTGAGTAATCTATACACAGATACACACAAATAAAAGTATTCATTTTGTTTAATTACTCCTTTTCTTTTCAGAACCTCCCATCAAACAATTATGCGAATAATTTCGGGAATTTTTAGTCTCAATAATGAAAGGGTTTTCAATGCGAAAACTCTCACGATGGTAAACACAGTCATTAATAATGTGGGAAAAATAAAAAAGGATTGTTCAAATAACTACGCCAATAAATTGAACGTTTATTTCATTTCTTATATGTAAAGTTAATAAATATAAGGTGTGAACAATAAAGTACCTTCAGTTCTAGCTGCTCTCAATTAATTATTATTATCCTTTCATATTTCGGTCAGTTCTCTTAGACCCAAATGATCCCTAAATCAACCTTTTTGTAGCACTTAAAAATTGCTGCTCTTCACCCATGTTCGATTTCCAGACACCATGTGGGTTCATTTCGAATTATCTCGTAATAATTACGGTAAGGATTGAAGAGCTTAATTAGTGATTTGCATAGGTACAGGCGGAGGGTTTGACAAGTTAAGAAATAGAGCGGCAACATGACAGTTTCAAGTAAATAAGGGAAACAATATTATCAATTCATTGAATTAATTGAGTAATTAATTAATCTACAGTTTTTTAAATTATAATTTAATATGGAAAAATATTCGAAAAATACCATGAGATCATTTAAATTATAAATTAGTGTAGGCGGGTTATTTTTATTGTTAATTTGATGTTTTCTTGGCTTCTTCTTTTTTATGAAATGGCCCAGCCTGCAAATTGCCTGACAATAAAATTTGAGGTTTTGGTTTAAACATTATGACGTTTAAATGTTTCTCATGTTAAATTGTTTTAATTTAAAGAATAGAAAACACTAACAAAGAATATAGGTTTATTGAGAATTACAGCAAACGTTGAAAGTGTTCTCCCCCAGCTTTAATGCAGCTGTTAACTCTCCGTTTATATTTTCAAATGCATTTTCCAACGTCTGAAAGGTTATAGCGTTGCATGCATTAAAAATTGCCTCTTGCAGTTCTTTAAGATTGTGCGGGTTATTTTTAAATTCGGTGTTTTTGAGATACGGGAAAATGAAATAATCTAGAACTGTCAGGTCCGGAGTTCGAGGCGGAAATTGAATGACACGATCATCATAAAACCATAAAACACTCGCTCCGCTACAACACACTAACATCACGAAATCTTGCCACACATTTATAAATTTAGGAAAATTAGGGTAGGTATTTCGAAAAATCTTTAACACAGCGATCTATAGAATACTTCCATTCACCATTCTGTTGCCGATTTTTAAAGTCACTTTGACAACATTTACATTCAAATATTAAACTAAATTGTCAACAGTTATTAGTGCCAACCTAATTTAAATTTCACAGCTTACTCTAATTTATAATTTAAATGATCGCACAGTATATCTTTTTGGAATAACCAAAAAGTATTAATTAAAGATTAAATCAATTTAAAACATTATTTGATTACATATTTTAATTATTGAATTCTAAATTATTTTACTGTATTGTCATTATTAACTCTTTACAAATTACTTCAAGTGAAAGCAAACATTGGAATGTTTACCGGTTAGGTAAATTCTTGGTCAGTTGAGCCTGTTCCGTCTTAAAATGTTTCACGTGAAGAAATTAGGGTATCCAGATATTAAATATTAACCTGCCGAAAACACTGACATTTTATTAATAAATTTATGTACGTAGGTAGGTGTTAGACGTATAGCCAAGAAATAAATCACACTGGTTCGGCCTAGAACTGTTAAGAGTGTGCTCAAAATTTCATCCATGAGGTCTAAAGAAAATGAATAAAAAAACAAATTTAAAAACACTATATTTTTCCTGAAATATTAATTCTGGCCTTTTTAAATAAAGGTTTAATGAGTTGATAATCGTGGTACCTGTAGGCTGTTTCAGCAATACCGTTGCTTTGGGAAGGTCGAGTGATGTAATAAGGTCAGCTCATTGTAAAAATTCGATTGTTGTGACCGGAGTATGATATATGATCATGCAGACACAACTAGATATAATAACACGTCATTACAAGAGTACGTAGTTTTGATTGAGAAATTGTTAAAGGAAGCATGGAAGTTGCGCAATTTGTTTAGTCTAATTTAAAAATTAAACAGGAAAAGTGCCAACGAATTAATTAAATAGGATTTGTCCACCGATTGGAATTGCATTCGTGGTCATTCTGTTACTGACCATTTTCGTACCTCACCGGAATTCCATACAAATATGTAACTAAATAAAAGTGAAAATAGATCGGAGCGCCGCTATATGATAATGAAATGAAAGTGTTATGACACAATCTAGTTTCACTTGACGAGTTGGTAGTTAGGTATTGTAGTAGGATTTTTTTTTTTTTGTTTAGATAATTAAAAAGTGTTTGTTGTGGAGTTTTCATCCCTGGGTCTTTTTTTTTTTTTTTTTTTTTTTTTTTTTTTTGGGGGGGCGTAGCTGGCGCCGTGGCTAACCAGGCAAGTGGCCCCCCAGAACCTCCCCGGCCCGGCTTCTGTCCGAGCGGGGCTGTCTTTTCCTTCTGCTTCACCCCTCGGGATCACCTCACGGCATAACTTCAAGGGAGAAGTCTGTCTTGCCTTTCGGCTTCTTCCGTGGTCCCGCGTCTCCGCGCACGGATTCTTGTCTCTGCGACACCGTTATCTCCTTCGCCGCCGGTCCTCCGGGGGCCGCCAAGAGGCAGACCCCGGCGGTCCATCGCGGCCAACGGTGTCGTTCTTCCTTCGCGTCGTGCACGCCCGCGACTTCCGCGTCCCGGGCGTGCTCGATCTTTCTTTCTCTTCCGTCCCGCGGCCCCCCTCCTCCCGGGAGGTCGCGTTCCGGCTGTCTCCTTCGGCATCAAAAGCGTCGGCCCGCGGACCATGAATCACGGTCCGTCCAGGCCCGCTTCTTCCGCCTCCGTTTCTCTCCTTCTCTGGTCAGACTCCTTCCTTTGGAGGATGTTCTCGACCATGCTGAGAATTTCCTTCCAGTTCTCTTCTGACCGAGCCATGGCTTCCACCATATTCTCCGGCGTGAGAACTTCTCCCTCTGCAGGCAGCATCTGTGCTCTCAGTCGCTGCCGCTCCCACCTTCCGCAATGAAATACGGTGTGTTCTACCGTGTCTTCCGCTCCGCAGTAGACACATCTGTCATCTTCGGCCCTGTGCATCCTGTGCAGGTAGGATCGAAAATCTCCGTGGCCCGAAAGCACCTGGGTGAAGCGGTACGTCACCTGTCCTCCCAATCTCTCTCGAAGGCGCAACCATCTGCCGATATTTGGTATCAGCCGGTGCGTCCACCTTCCTTTCGTGGATCGATCCCACCTCTCCTGCCACTCCTCGATGGACCTCTGTCGAGCTTCCATCTTGGTTCTTTCCCCTTCTCTGGTCTCTCGACCTTCTCTGATCCGCAGGTCTAATGGAACGACCCCCGCGATTACTAGGGCCGCATCCGTCGACACTGTCCGGTACCCCGAGATGATCCTCAGAGCAGTCTTCCTCTGCACACTGAGGATCATGTTCCGGTTCTTCTGGAGCTTCAAGGCCGTCGGTCCCCAGACGGAGGACGCATACAGCGTGATTGAATTCGTCACCTCTCCCAGCAGACGTCTCTTCGCCTGAGTGGGTCCTCTCACATTCGGCATGAGCCTTCCCAGCTTGGCCGTCAGTGCTTCTGCTTTGGCCGTCACTTTTTCTACGTGTTGCACGAACGACATTCTTTGGTCGATATCCACTCCGAGATACCTTACCACCTTCTGCGGCTTGAGGTCGACTCCCATGACTCGGAAGACGACATCCTCAGGTACTCTTCTCCTGCCAAGCAGCAGGACAGATTCTGTCTTCTCAGGGGCCATGCTCAGGCCTCTGCTCTCCATCCATGCTCCGATCTGTCGGATCGCCCTGTTCACTGTCTGCACCAAGTCGCGAAGATGTCTCTTCGCCACCACTAGTGCCAGATCGTCGGCGTACGCCACTGTTCTTGCCCCTGGGGACAGTCGAAGGCGGAGTACCCCATCGTACGCAATGTTCCACAGAGTGGGCCCAAGGACTGAACCCTGCGGAACACCGCTCGTCACTCGGAAGACGTCATTCCCTCCATCTCCCAGCCTGATCGCTCTTTCCGATAGGTAGTTACCTATCACCTTCTTCAAGCACACCGAAATGCCTATCTCCTCGAGGGCATCCATAATGTGCTTCCATCCCGCCGTGTTAAAGGCGTTCCTCACGTCGAAAGTGACCAGGGCGCACCAGTGTTTCGCCCTGGTTCGGCCCGAATTGGCCCACAACGCCGTCTCCATCACTGCCGCAATGGCGTCCATGGTTGAGCGTCCCCGCCTGAACCCGTATTGGGTGTCGCTGAGCCCGCCCTTTTCTGCCATTTCTTCATTGAGCCGGCGAAGTATCAACTGCTCATAAAGTTTGGCCGCAACGCTAAGGAGGCACAAGGGACGGTAGTCCTTCGGTGCCGTTCCTTCTTTCCCTGGCTTCTTCAAAAGAACAAGTCTAGCTTCTTTCCATTCTTTGGGAAAGATCCCGTCACGAAACAGACTGCTGTACACCTCTCGGAGATACGAGCAACCCGCCCCGCCGGCTGCGATCGCTCTGACTGCTTCCACTGGGATGTTGTCAGGTCCTGGTGCTTTGCCGGGCCGCAACTTGCGGGCGGCTTCTTTGACTTCTTCGATTTCGAACTCCCTTGCGTCGGCTATGTCGCCGTCTTCAACGTTCCACTCTGTCACGGGATGCCTCGGGAAGAGCTGCTCCGCGATTTGCGTCTTAAACTGCGGCGTCAGCGGGACAGTCGCTCCGCCGTCGTCGATCCTCAATTTCTGGGTCACTATCTTGTAACCCAGTCCGAATGGGTCGTTCTGTACTTCCTCGACCAATTCCTTCCACTTGGCCTCTTTGGCCTTCCTTATCAGGTCCCTAAGATTCTTCTTACTGGACCTGTATTCTCCCTCCGCCTCAGCAATCACTGTGGCGTTCCCATCTCTCGCTCGTGCGCGATTCGTTCTCGTTAGCCTGCGCCTTGCAGCCTTACACTGGTTCCTCGCCTCGGCGATTTCCTCATTCCACCAGTACGCCGGTTTTCGTCCCGGGGCACTCCTTTGTTGACACCTTCTCCTGGGAAACACGCTGTCGCATGCCGCCGTCAGAGCCTGCGTCAACTCGAGACTGCCAGCCCGCGAACGGGCCGCAGCCTCCCTTTCAAAACTAAGAACGAAGGCCTCCACCCTCGTTCTAATCACTTTCCACCCAGGACTCGTCCTCCCGGGCACGGCCCGCGGGGGAACGTCGACACGCCCCCGCTCCGCAACCGTGAAGGACAAGTACCTGTGATCACTTAGCGATTCTTCCTCGTCGAGGACTTTCCATCTGGTCAATCTGCCTGCAACAGAGGCAGAAGTTAGCGTTAAGTCAATAAAGGAAGAATATACTCCCCTCATGAACGTCGGCTTCTCTCCGTCGTTGTGGACAACCAGTCCCAGCGACACCACAAATTCCGACATGGCAGTCCCTCTGCGGTCTCGCCTCGTCCCTCCCCATTCCGGCGACTTGGCGTTGAAGTCTCCGGCAATGATACACGGCTTCGTCTGGCCCCGTATGCTGTGGGCCAGTCGATCCAAAGCTGCCTCCAGCTCCTCGAATTCTGCATTGGGGGACATGTAACAGCTATACACCGTCCACTCATCGAATTCCATCCACACGAAACCCACGTCCCTGCCCTTGGCACTGGGGCGAAGGATCCGATTCTTGATTACTATGGCGGCATCATTGCCCCGATCCATATACCATCTCTTGCTACCTGCAACTCTTACATTGGGTTCACTAACCAAGGCTACTTCCCAGTTCCTCTCTCCGCAGTTCACCTCCATTAAATCGTGAGCTGCCCTGCTCCTATTCAAGTTCACCTGAACAAAATTCACGGTGGCTTCTCATCTCCTCCGCGCCGCTGCCTCTTGCTATTCGCTGCGCATGCCACACCTCCTGCCCTATGCCCTGGAACCTGGCACACTGGGCAGTACGTCTGCTTGTCGCAATTTCTTGCGACATGACCTTCTCCGCCGCACTTTCGGCACAGCTGACTGCGGTCCGTCCCCCTGCACTCTCTGGCGCGGTGGCCGGACTCCCAGCACCTGTAACAGAGAAGTTCCTCCATTCTTTCTCTCACCCTGCATCTGACCATTCCGATCTGGATGCGTCCTTTGGCGAGGAGTGCCTCCACCGCCTTCTTCGGGGCCCTGATCGTGGCCGCCTGACTGTCCCCGTACGCTCCCCGGAGCGACGTCACCTTGATGCTAGTGGCATCTTCTTCCTGTCCAAGGGCCTGTCGTAGGCCTGTCAGGATTTCCTCCTTCGTGGTTATCGCGTCCAGGTCCTTGACATGCAAGACGCGGTCCCCACCTTCTCCTCTGGTCGAAACCTTCACATGCAACCCCTCGATCTTTGAGGACAGTTTGTTTCCAATCTCTTGGGCGTTCTGCTCGCCCTTCTCCATCACCAAGAGAAGGTCTCCCTCCTTGGTTTTCCTTGCGCTGCTTATGTTGCAGTCTGACTCCATCAAACCTGCTCGGACTACCTTGACAAGGTCCGCGTAGGTGGTTTCCTCTTTCCTCAGGACAAGTGCCGTTCCCTTGTTCTGTCTGCTTCGCTTTGGAGGAGGGGGCACGACCTTGCTTACGCTTTTCCTCTCCATCTTGCCTTCTTTCGACACTGGCACGCACAGCGTTACCTCAACGTCATCTCCTCTGAACACGTACTCCAGCATCTTTCTCATGTACGTGTCATCTCTCACCACGTCGCTGGCCACGACGAGCTTGCCTTTGCCGGATTTCCTCACGCGCTCTCGGAGCTGCATGAGAGAACCAAACGTTTTCTCCAACGGCCCTTTGCCATTTTCTGCACAGTCACCTGTAACTACGTAGGTGTTATTACCGCACTTACAGGTCTCACCATCATCTAGCTCAAAGGCTACTTCCCTGTGGATGGTAATGACGTCTTGCCGCATTCCCTCCACACTGACGATCCGCTCTCGGTATTCCGGGTGCCGAAAGTGGAAAAGTCTCATCAGAGGTCCCACCTCTTCCTTCTTGCTCGACCTGATAACAGCCAGGTCCGCGTCTTCTGGTGCCCCAAAAGGACTGGCCGCCAGAATTCTTGTCGTCTGGAATGTCCCTTGGTTCCACTCCAGTACCGCCACCCGCCTGAAATCTTCAAAAGATTTAACAGCGTCAAACTCTACTGAGACGTCACTCGCCTTCTTTACGCGTTTCGCCTCCTCTTCTTGCTCGGTGGCAAGGTCACACTGGACACTCGCCTCCTTGCTTTCTACGTTGCACTGCACCTCTGCATGCGAACAACCTCTCAGTCGGGCCAGGTCTCCCGGACGGCCCCCAATGCTCGACCTCCTGCGGTCTCTCTTGTCCTCGAGGGCGCTCATCACAGCGCCTTCCAAGTTCTCCACAGCTTCGAAGGCCTCCTCGAGGTCTTCGAATCCAAACTTGATGTTACGTTCCGTGTTCGGAACCTTGTCAATTTGCTTGCGCACCTTCTTTATGTGAAGTGCCACCTTCCTCATCGCCGTTCGGTATTTGTCTACCGACATTGGCACCCTCTGCGGCCTCCTCGGTACCACCGGTAGCGGAGCCGTCCCCTCACCCTGGAAAACTGAGTCGTTAACCTCTACTTCCGTTTCTGGCGATCCGATCTTGATCGGGCTGCACCCCACGGTTACAGTGTCCTGCTGCCACTGCACCTCCTTCTCTTCCGTGGACACCTCCGGTGCCATGATTCTTGTTCTCTTGTCCTGTGTCCAGGACAACAACAGTCGTTCCTGCCGCGCCTCCAGTTCGGTGACCCCGGCATGAACTTCGTTTGCAAAACTTCTTATCTCAACGTCGACATTGATCTGCTTGCCAAGCGCCGACCTTAAACTATAACTATTAGCCACGAGTCCTTCAATCAGTGATCTAATATCTTCCCTCTCCGTCTGTCTGTCTGACTCCGGAGTCTCTTCCAGCCTTTTCCTTTTCTTTCCGTCGTCTTCAGGCGAGCTGCAGACGAACGTTACCTGGTCAAGGGTCCGGAAACTTCCGGACCTCACCTCCTTTTGCTGAGGCGTGCCCATCTTGTTCAGTAGCACGTATGGCGACTGAGCGAGCTTTGGGTCATGTTCACCCGGCTCTTCCTTCCTCGACGAGCTCCATTTGCCCGCCGTTGACACTACCATGAAGTCTTGGGGCGTACCGCTACCCGACTCCATCTTTCTAGCCTCGGCACCTTGGGCGCCATCTCCACCTGGAACATTAGAATTAGGATTAATTTTGTTCCCACGAGTACGGGACGAAACACTGGTCACCCCCCGGGTGACGCCCATTCCGGGGGGAAGGCTGAATACTGCAGGGTGCGCCAGGTTCCCTGCAGAGAGCTCACCGCTAGGAGTTGTCCTCACGCGTCAACCAGGGAGCCATCCATGCAACAGCCCACTACTCCCTCGGCACCTGAACTCTTACCGACCTTGAGGTTGCGGATTTTTTATAGAGGTTGACTCCTCCCGGACCGGCTGGTTAAGGCAAGTCCCCCGACCGTGGTTCCTCACATGACGTTCCCCTGTCGCGCTTCCAGGAGTCCCTGCCATGCGGGTCACAGTTGCGGTATCGACGACCTGTTCTCGCTCAACAGCTCGTAGCTAGGATGTATCCTCCAGCGCGCCACCACTGGCTTCCTCCTACGAATAGGACGACCTCCTCAGGATGTCTTCTGCCAGGGAATTCTCCATCGTTTCCCGCGCCCTGCTGGCCCTTTCACGTTTCTTCGTAAGGGCGTGTCTTTTCCAGTCTATGACTGCATTCATGCCTGGGTGGGAGACCCTTTCAGGTCAAGGGGCCCCTCCCCGCCCCTTTACGTGGGTCACGCCCGTTGGTTGATTGACCCTCCGTTCTTGCTATGGGCCCTCTTTGGGTCCAGTTACTTTGTCTCCGTCTGGGAGCTCGAGCCTCGCTCTTCGTTCCCAGCCGAATCACCTCTCCGTCCCTTACTGGAGCGCCTTCTTGCCGGCTTCATGGTCTTGGCCTTGCCCAGTGTCGATTCGAGACGACTCTTCCTGGCCGCCTCAATCCCTCTTTGCAGTTCCTTGCGGAACCTCGGACACTTCGTGGCTCCTGCCCGATGTCCCTCTTCCCTGCAAGAAGTGCAGTACAACTTACCGCTTCCTTTGCAGTCCTTTGCTAGGTGTCCCTTCTGTCCACACTGGAAACACCGCCTGCCTTCTGTGCACTGTTGACCGCGATGGTCCACTGCACCGCAGGTGAGACATCTGGATATGTTCACCCAGCTTCTTATCCTGCAAGAGATAGGACCAACCTTAACCTTTCCTACCTCCAGCATCTTCCTTGCGAGGGCTTCCGTCACGAGAATCGTCGCAACCTGGTCCCCTCCATAACCTCGGGCCAGTGGTCGCTTAACTTCCATGGCTCCACCTTGCGCAGCTTCCGGGAACTGCCCCTTCAGTGCCTCTTCAACCTGGTCTGCCGACGAGTCGCAGTCCACGTTGCGGACTGTCAGCGTGACCATCCCTGACTTCCTACTTGTGACAGTAGCTGTCTCCCCGGCTGCGGCTCGGATCGTAGTCATCAACTCTTCCGTGCCCTTGTTGCCTTTCACAGCTACGATGAGGCCTCCTCTGACTTGCCTCACCGACTTGACCTCCGCTTCGGGTTTCCCTTCGGCCAGGCCACGCTTCACCTTCCCCATTAGCTGTGGGAAGTCAACTTTGTCTCTTACCAGAATTGTCGTTGCGTCCGTCTCTGGTAATTTCCTCTTCCTCGAGCTGGTTGCCTTGGACGTCGACGGCGGATCAGCTCTCTTTACTACCTCAGCGGCAGTAGGTCGTGTAGGCCGCACCACATCTCCCCCAGGTGGAATCCATAGCCGAACCCTCACACCTGACCTGCCGAAAACAATGTCCAGGAGTTTCCTGAACATCATTGACTCCACACTGGGCGGAGTCATGACGCTCAACTCCGTCTTTCCCATTGCCAGGACCCTGTTTTTCAGGTCCACCAAAACTCTATACAAACCCTCCACGGGCTCGTATTTTCCTTCCGGTCTAACATGGAACACCCTGAAGGGGGGTTCCTGTTCTTCTCCTTCTCCTTGTCCAAGGTCCAGTGAGGCTCGAATCTCCGCGCTCACTATTCCGGTCCTCTCGATGGAACGCTTGAACATGGGATAGCGTTCCAACAACATTCTTGCGGCCTGTTGGCCCTTGCTCTCCCCAGGACCCAGCATCACCACCAGATCCTTTCTCTGACAATCCGTCATTGGATTTCCCTGGACCATCTCAATTCTGAATGCGCTGAGTGGCCATCTCTGGTTGAGGACGCCCTTGACGTCCTCTATCTCTTCCACAGCGTCGCGCATCCAATGCCACTGTGTGAAGTCAATCGACCCTCCCGTCGGGTTGAAGGTCCTCTGCCGGAGAAATTCCCTCTGGAAAGCCTCCATCCTGTTGGCCTCCATCGTCTTCACGCCGACTTCAGCCTTCTGTACCCACTTGCATAGGTACTCCTTCAACTCGCTGTCTGGGGCCCGTTCCGCGACCTCCTTCAGCTCAACCATCTGTTCCTGCAACAGATATAATGCAGCATCGAACCTCTCACCACTTCCCTCTATGGTGGTGCGCTCGAGGCTCCTCTGCAACTCCTCTGCGTCGCCTTCTGCGGTGCTTCCACCGCTTCCAGTGTCGCCTTCCTGCCGTTGGTTTTTGTTTACTTGTTCCATTACCAATCCCACGAGTATGGGACGAAACTTCTGTCCATCGCCGGGTGACGCCCATTCCGACGACAAGGCATTTTTACTGCAGGGTGCGCCAGATCCCCTGCAGAGAGATCAACGCTGTCGACTGTCCTCACGTGTCAGTCAGGGAGCTGTACAACTACCGCCCACTACCCCATCGGCACCAGACCTCTGACCGACCTTGAGGTTACGGATTGTTTTATAGAGGTTTACTCCTCGCAGACCGGCCAATTAAGGCAAGTCCCCCGGCCACGGGCCCCGCATTACGTACCCCTGTCGCGCTTCCAGGAGTCGCTGATATGCGGGCCGCAGTTACGGTATTAACGACCCGTTCTCGCTCAACAGGCCGTAGCTAAGATGCCCCCGGGATCGCCGGTTCCCATGTCATGACTTCCACTGTCATGACCCTCTTCGGGGTTTGAGCCGTCCTTCGCAGGAGCCCACAGCGCCAAAGGCCCAGTTGCCTAAGGCGCGGTAGGCCCCTGAGCCCCCCCACCAGCGACAAGGTCTCACGGCTCCTTGGGGGGGTTCATCCCTGGGTCTGGGCACATAATTTGTGTCACTAGCTTGTAATTATTCTGAAAACATTCTATTAGGAAATATGTAAATCAGGAGAGAGTTGCATATAAACAACGACCTTGAAGTTGAAAACCATACAGATTCAATGACTTGACAGGTAACCCTAGTGGATGAGAAATAATAATGAATGGGTGCAAGTTATATCCAAAACCTTTTATAAGATCTTATAATTATATAATATGTTATATACAGGTTGTTTTTTAATAAGTGTATTTCAGACGCCGATTCTTCAGGTATTTTTGAAATAAAAAGTTTATATAAACATGGATTCGCAAGGCCTTCAGTTTTGAGATACACGGTGTTAAGATTTATTTTTATGTTTTTTTTTTCTAGATAATTCTTGAATGGGGTCGTCCCCTTCAAATGAGTTTGACGAATAGCAATAGCACCTCGTAGACTACATTACATGAAGCCCTAAAACTTGTTCTGTTGTTTAATAAAGTTGTTTTGCGAGATAACAAAGCGCATCAAAAATTGCAATTTTGGCTAGTATCGTGTTCATTTAAAAAAGTCATCAAGTCGTCTATGAATTTGACATAACATTTTAACGTACGTCTATTGCCAAATTAATAATGTGGTATGTATTGCTGGTTGCAGACTTTCCACTTGTAGATGAAACAATAAATCACATGCGTTTTTCAATTCGTCTTTGTCACTCAAAAAATCACAAGCAACTTAATGACTAGTAAACGCGTAATTTCGAATATTTTTTATAGAAAAGCTGTTTCTCAAAATTGTGGGACGACCCCATTAATGTCGATATTTGAAAGAAAATTGCTACTTGTTTATCCAATTTATTTGCAGCGGTTTTTACATCATACTAGCAGGTACCCACGACTTTGCCGGCGTAAATTGAGGTTGGCTTTACTCGCGATTTGAAGAGCCAACGGGAAAAACGATAAGGGTCCAATCTTTTGTCAGAGAGGCGTTTTTTACAGCTTATTGTAGGATTTAAAGAGCTGCATGTGTTGGAACTAAAATAAACGGTAATATCGGTGGCAGTCACATGGAAACATACATTCGAAGATATTGCATACTGTTTTTTTTTTGCAAAAACGTCAAACACGGGCTTAGTTATTTTTAAATCAGAGTTCATGTGCCAATTCTCATGCCTGTAACATTCTCGATCTTCAAGTTATAAAAATTTTGAGAAAAATCACTTCCAAATTCACCTTCCCCTTTTTTCGCAGTTGGAAAATTTGTTCATATCCATTATTATTTGTAATTGTATTTTTATAAAAAACTTTTCTCGCAGCTTCCCAAACTTCTTCGACACTTCCAAGTGTCCACGAGGTACTCGGCAATCGAGTGCCTCCAGAACTTCCGGAATTTTATCCATTCACCATGGGGAGTAAATAAAATGCTCACTTTCCATATGACCCACACGCTTCTCCAGAACACGTGTCCAGACTCCATCTCCACATCCATGGAAGCCCATTGGGTCCAGCAGGATTTTCCTCAAGGTCATTATCGTGCAACTTGCATTCCCGGCCGCCCGTGATCTGCATTCTTCCATCCAAGCACCAATCGCAAGTCCGGGTCGTTCTTTGGGTCTCTCCAACTTTCAGTTTAACTCTCGTTCTCTACAACTACAATAGTGGCTGCAGTCTTCTAATCAAATCTTCCGGGCACAGTCTCAGCGCTTCATACCAGCATGATTTATTTCTACGTCGAAGTAGAACTTTTTCTCCAACTTTCATTCCATTGAAACCTCTGTTTCTGCCTCAGTGAGTCGAGTTCAGTTAGCACCATTATCTAATCCGAAAGTGAGTGACACCAGCTTCCTGTCTTCTTTCCAGGTCCTTAAGCAGCCTTCTCTGGAGCCCCGATTTTATTCCAGTTATTTCTATAACTCACGTTGCTCCAGCTCTCTGTCAAGTAACCTTACACTCTTTCTTCTTTCTTCGTGCCCAGCTTCGTATTTCTTCTTTTTCTTATTAACCTTCATATCGATTTATTTATTTCTTACAAATCTTTATATTCCACTCCTGACACCAATGTAGCCAGAAACGCTACATTGGTGTCTGGAGTGGAATATGAAGATTTGTAAGAAATAAATAAATCGATATGAAGGTTATAAATAATCGAACCCAGAAACGGTTCGATTATTTATTTAAACCCTATGTACAATTAATTAAGTATTTGACAACGTTGAAAACAGAATAAAAAACTCTATTCAAATGTAAAATAAAAAACATAGGTTCCCATTAAAAAAAATATTGATGACGTCATAACTGTCACAAAAAAATAATGAAAAAAAAAATCTATACGTTAGTCGGATGCGCTATAATTAGCCCTACCACATGCTTTTTAAGTTTTATTGCTAGCGCAAATACTAACGCAGTTACTGAATTTATTCCTTACTTAATTTCCACACTGTATATAAAATGTGAAACTGATTTCTCACTGATCACCGCACAGCCCGGACTGTTGAGTCTTGAAATGTGAAATTTGGTAGAAACGTAGTTTTTAGGGCGTATAGGCGCACTAAGAAAGGATTTTTGAAAATTCCGTTTCTAAGGGGGTGAAAATGGGGTTAATTGGTTCCTATGGGCTCCACCTAAGTTGAAAACCAAAAACGGTAGAAAAGTGAAAATTCGTACCCGAACTCGCTTTTGAAAATAACTCGACCCCTTTTTGACGATTTCTCAAAAAATTATTCACAGACGCCGAAAAAGGGGGGGGAAGGGGAAAACGGTTTTTATAAAAAATTTCATAACTCGACAACGCGGCATGCTGAAAACGTGAAAATTGGGATTTAGACTCAGCTTTGAAAATAACTAGACCCGTGTTTGACGATTTTGCAAAAATTTCTTTACCGACCGAGAAAAAATTAGGGGTGGTTTACCCAAAATTCCTATAACTTGAAAACTGACAGTATTGCTGTCGTGAAAATTGGGATTTAGATTCTCCTTTAAAAAAGACCGGACCCGTGTTTGACGATTTTGGAAGAAAAATTACCAAGGGCGAAAAAAGAGGAATGTGAATTTGGGGGTGATTTTTCTCAAAATGCTTATAACCTGAAGGTCGAAATTGTTACAGGCATGAGAATTAGCACTCGGACTCTCATCTTAAAATAACTAGACCCGTGTTTGACGATTTTGCAAAAATTTAATTATAAACCCCGAAAAAGGGGCGTAAATGGATTGGGTAGTTTTCCTGAGAATTCTCATAACAGGAAAACAAATTGTGTTACATAAGTGAAAATTGGGAACTAGATTCTCCTTTAAAAAAGACCGGACCCGTGTTTGACGATTTTGAAAAAAAAAAAATACCGACGGCGAGAAAAGGGGAGGGTGGATTTGGGAGTGATTTTTTTCAAAATTCTTATAACTTGAAGATCGACAATGTTACAGGCATGATAATTGGCACTTGGACTCTCCTTTAAAAATAACTAGAAAATATTTAGAAACCGCAAAAAAGGGTCTTAAATAGGGAAGGTAGTTTTCTCCAGAATTATCCTAACTGCAAAACAAACAGTAAAATATGTAAAAATTTTGATATAGATTCTCCTTTTAAAAAGACTGGGGCCGTGATTGACGGAAAAAAATACTTTTTGTTATTTTTTTATTAAAAACTGCTTTAAGCCGTTGTACCAATTCCAAATATAAGCGCCAGTAAAGCCGACCCCAACTTACGCGGGCAAAGCCGCGGGTAACTACTAGTATTACACTATTTACATTATTTACACTATTTACAATTTACTACTTCACCGGCACGTCTCGTATTATTTATTTACACATCACGGGGCACTCCGGATAGATAAAAGCAACTGTCCGACTCGACCCACTGACTCACTAGACTCGATGACTGATGCGACTAAAACTGATGATACGACTAAACTAGACTGACTCCCGCTGGAACGTCCTCTAATAAATATACCGGCGCCTAAATGTTTCTAGAGGCTCCATGTCGCTCTCGACCTGTACCGGATATTCCAGAAGATGAGTCATAATACCTCGAGTACGTTGTAGTAAATTCCAGTACAGTCCAGCAATTGATGACGCCGCCACAGCGATGAGTCATCACCTAAAGAAAAAAAAAACAAAAATCAATAACACTACAAAAGAAAAAAAAAACAGACCCATTACAACAAAACTTAAGATGGTGTTAAAAAAAACTTAGTATTTAGTATCTTCTCCTCTTGCACCAATTACTGCTTCGCAGCGAGGACTCATACTAGAAATTAAGGTTCTAATTTCAGCCGCGTCAATACCATTCCAAATTTCTTGAAGTCTTTGACAAAGCTTTTGTTGGTTAACAGGAGGACGATGAAGTGTTTTAGGCTGCCTCCCTATGTTGTCCCAGAAGTATTCAATTGGGTTCATATCGGGACTTCTGGCTGGCCATTGCATCGTGCGTACATTGACTTCTGCAAGATACCCTTGCACAATTCGAGCAGTGTGTGGTTTAGCATTATCATGCATAAAAATGAAATTATCTCTTCCAAACGGCGCAAAAGGCATTACATGAGGTTCTAAAATGTTCTCACTAT
Organism: Diaperis boleti; assembly: GCA_963583935.1. Taxonomy (NCBI): domain Eukaryota; kingdom Metazoa; phylum Arthropoda; class Insecta; order Coleoptera; family Tenebrionidae; genus Diaperis; species Diaperis boleti. The sequence goes on along the minus strand of OY757242.1, from coordinate 30,769,720 downwards.
AAGATGCTGCCGTGATGCTGCCTCTGGGTATTACCACCAATCCTGTGCGAGCCTCCAAAGTGATACCTCCCCAGACCATAACAGAGCCTCCGCTAAAAATATCAGTGGGAACAATGTTGCAGGGGCATAACGCTCACCTGGCCGCGTATACACACGCATTCGCCTGTTACTTTTATGAAGACAAAATCTGCATTTGTCACTAAACATAACATTACCCCAATCGGCTTCTAACCAATCAACGTATTTTCGAGCAAATGATAACCGAGCTCTACGATGCTCTGCCGTTAACTTTGGGCCTCTTGCAGATACTCTGGGAGGTAAATTCAAACCACGGAGTCGATTTCTAAAAGTAACACAACTTACTGGAACATTGTGAGTCTTTGCAAGCGTATTTTACAGCGTTGGAGTTGTAATGAACCTCTCTCTTAAGGTTTGCATCATCAAAAAACGGTCTTGGACACTATTTGTATCTTGCTTTCTTCCTTGCCCTGGTCTTCTGGAATATGCCTGAGTTTCTTGATATCGATTTTATACCCGGGAGACAGTGGATTGATTAATACCAAGACGTTGAGTAATACAACGCTGACTGTTACCTTCTTCTGCAAGAGTCGCTACACGTACAGCCTCTTCGACACTTAAATTGCAATTCTGACGTCTGTTAACATTCATACTTCTTTATTTGGCCACTTCTGCACATTTTGTTATTAACAACCAGACAATAATTTACACGACAGAGATATGAAGATATTTTAAGAATAAGAATTTTACTACCCCAAACGTTGTAAATTATTGCGTTGGCAAATAATAAATAATGTGCAACGTGTGGTGTAGTTGGTTGTTGTTTAAACTCTTTTATTTTTCCACGAAGAATTTTCTGTGATTTTCATCTAAGATGTGGACACAAAAGTAGATGCACTTAGAACTCGACCGCCTGTTTCTCCATAAGAGAGCACCATATCCCTACGTTCTAAAGTTGAATAATCACCCATCTTAAATTAGGAATGAATCGCGTTGGTTCCGGTTCGGTTAATAGGATAATACAGTCATACTGACCGTTGTCCGCGCCGATGACACTAATTTCAAGTCGTGCCAATCGCTCAAAACCTTGCGTTTGGAAAACAGACCAAATATCGCTAGATGTCACCACCTCGCGCATTAGAGTAAACTGTAATAGTTTTACATAATGAAAAATTAGGAGGGCGTGTAACAAATTAATTCCAATCTCAAAATTAAGCGCGCTTTATTTTTTTTCAAAACCAGATATTTTTTAGAACAATAATGCAAATCTTATCTCATCTTTATTAAACATTTTTTGTCGTCATCGAAAATTTGATTGAAGTTCTTATTTTATTTGCGTTATTTTGACAATGTTGACAACGGTTGACAGTTATTCGAGTTTCATGACTCCTTATTACAGTTTCCATTAAGTCGCGTTTCAAATCCCTCTGGTGGTGATTTTACCTTTATTGGTACGACTTTGTATTACTGTCAATTTCATCGGCGCGGACAACGATACTGACATTATTCCGATGGAAAATCTAAAGCCGGCAAAAAATCGTCTTGTGTGAAGAAGGTTTGATTAGGTTTTTCAGGTACCTACGAGTTGAATAAACCATTCCACAAGAATAAATATAGTGGCGTGCATTGGGTTTTGATCCAAAATTTAAACTTTATTTTTTCGAAGACTTTAATTCCAACGGGATGATGATCTAATCGTCATAAGGTATTACCACTTTTCGTAGTATTTCGATTTCACCCTGTATAAAACAAAGTGGGGTTAGTTACACCATTTATAACTCAAGAACGGCTGGACTGATTTTTATGATCTTTGATTTTGTTGGATTTTGTCTCCGGCCTGAATAGCAGAACAAGTATTAAAACATGGACAGGGAGAACCAGGGACCCTCATTGGGTTTATAACTTAAGAACAGCTGGACCAATTTTTATGATCTTTTATTTGTTGGATTTGTCTCCGCCCCGAATAGTAGAATAACTATTAAAACATCGGTAAAATTACAGTGGGCCCCCGTTGGTACAGGGCAACGACAATAACAAAGAACGCAGGCAACCAAAATTTGTCGTACAGGGCTTTAGAAATGAAAATCGATTCAGCAGTAAACTACAAAAGTTTCACTTCTGTCGCGCGTGGACTCCACACACAATTTTTTTTATGATATCGAGAACGGACTGACTGATTTCAATGAATTTTCTTCTGGAACGAATAAGTATTACAACATCGGAAAAATTCACGAAAAAAAAATATGAAAAAAATTTATTTTCTTATACATTTTGTATGGAATCCGTATACAACGCTATCTCTAATACATGACAAAGATGGAACATCCACCTTAGGGTCCCGACTTGGCACCGTGTGACTATTACCTCTTCCCTAAATTAAAAAAAAAAACAGTTGCGCGGACGTCGTTTTTCTTCGGATGAATGGTGGAGGTGATTTTTGAAACCTTCAGAAAGATTTTTTTTAAGTATAGCTTTATTGGAAAAACGTTGGAATAAGTGTGTGACCGTTAGTGGATCTTATATCGAAAAATAAAATATTATGTACTTTTCTTCTAACTCTTTTCCTTCATGGCTAGGTAGATAATCTCAAAATCTCCCCTCGTAATATTGCATTCCGACAATGGCAGAGAATTTGTAAATTCTGCCATAACGGAACATCACAATATGTGGAGTGACATTAAAATTGCACATGGGAAGCCAAGACACAGCCAAAGCGGAGGTTCAGAGGATCGCGTCAATAGAAATTTTGAAGAAATGTTGGCTGCTAGATAGCTGAAAATAATTGCAAGAACTGGTCCTCCGGCTCAATTCAAAAACAATTTTCTCACGTTAAAATGGGGACAACTGTTCTTATACCCGATGTTGATAAAGAAAATATTCTAAATGAAGACGGCAGTCAAGCAAGTATATAGAAGCAGCTGCTATCGGTAGCGTATCAGGTTCTCAGGGATATAGACGATATAAACAATAAAAAATGTGCTTGTAAATCAGCAATAGAATTATTTTTATTAAAAATTTAAATATATCTAAGTCGAACTCCACAAACTTTAATCAGCGTAAAATTATAAATGGAACATGTTTCGGCAGAACACAAATTATAATTTTTATATTCTTTAAGGGCTGATGATGGCAGAAGTGTTGATGGTGATGATGATGGCATAGTCCAGAGATAATTGGTCAATAACGACAATGTCAGGGTGATGTCGTCATTTTAATAAAATTGTACTTAGGTCCAATAAACAACATTGTCCATCATAAATAAGAATTGACGTGAAAATCCGGCTATTCACGTGAATTACCTACCCAAACGGCTAATAACGACATTGCCCGGTGATTGACGTGAACGACCTATTAACATCTATTTCCGTAACAAGTACACTTCATTCACTTCATCACGTCATGGCAAACCTAATCACGCCCGGAAAACACGGCTGCAGAGGATTGTTCCTCGTTAAAAGTATAGCTATTTTTATAAAGCGGCATTTTTTTTATTTTACATGGGAAATGCACAGGCGACTAGATGGAAATAATTTTAAAACGCCGTACATTGCTGTACATTGCTGCGGGGCGTTGAATGTAACTTTTTTATTTTTGAAGATTTTTTGTTGAAATTTTTTGGGTGTGTTGATAAAATATAGATCTTTGCAGCTACAGGGCGATTTTTTGAAATTTATAAATAAAAAAATATATATTGCTGGAAAATGTACTTCGACTGGCAGAAATGTACGTGCCGCTAGAGAACCCTCTTAATAGTTATTCTGCTATTCGGAGCCGAGACAAATTCAACAAATCAAAGATCATAAAAGCCGTTCTTGAGTTATAAACCCAAAGGCCCCCCTGGGCCCCCATGTCCATGTTTTAATAGTTATTCTGCTATTCGGGGCGGAAGCAAATCTAACAAATCGAAGATCATAAAAATCGGTCGAGCCGAAAAATCGGTCCAGCCCAAGGGGGGCCCTGGGGCCCCCTATTCCATGTGAAACATAGTTCGCCACCTATTCTCATACCTGCCAGATATACAAAAAAAAAATCATAAAAATCGGTCCAGCCCAAGGGGGCTCCCATGTCCATGTCAAAAATAGTTTACCACCTATTCTCATGCCTGCCAAATATACAAAATAGAATTCATAAAAATCGGTCGAGCCAAAAAATCGGCTCAGCCCAAGGGTGTCCCCTGGGCCCCCATATTCATGTGAAAAATAGTTTACCAACAATTCTCATACCTGTCAAATATACAAAAAAAATCATAAAAATCGGGCGAGCCGTTCGACCACAAACATCGTAACACAAGATTTTTATATATTTGTTAATAGTTAAACACGGTTTTTAGAACAAAAGAATAAGTTTTATTAAACAGCGGTACAAACAGCTCGGTTCGGGACTAATGACAGACTGACTTACCCGCCAGTCCTCTTTTCCCGCTACATGTTTTTCTATCTTAAACCCAAAAAAACAATGACCGAACTCAAACAATGACAACCGTAATTTGATCGAGGTTAAATTACGTCTTATTTACCGAAATTGATGAAAACAGAGTAAGAAAAATAAAATTACTAGCAGAATGCCCGGCGTTGCCTGGGTTAGACCACCAATATTGCTGCAAATCTTAGACAATACCAGCATTTAGATTTGGGTATTATTATCGACATCTTAATGTTGTTCCTCGACATTGTATTCTATCAAATAAAGTTGTAGAAAATTTGTACCAGATTCCAGATTACCAGAAGAAGTGAACCTGGTAAATGATAGACTTGAACTTGGACTTTAAATGTTGGTATCTAATTAGCCTCAGATACAATTTTTGGTGCCCCAAATGATCATTTGAAAAGCATTGTAATTTTTAACTGATGAAAGAAACATATTTGATCGAATATCTGTGCCGATGAGAAGGTTCTGGTCGATCCCTCATAGGTTCCAGCTTTACTTTGCCATTATTGCAGCACATGCCCGGGCCTTCTGTTTTTCATCGAAAGGATTTACAATAACAACAAATTTTAGACATATACCCGATAATAATTACGTCAGAATAGCGTTATAAATTGATTAACGTTAATTACCGATTTCACAAATTCCAAATTCAGAAGAATTTAAAGTTGCGCCCACATCGAAAGCAAACAAATATTGATTTTTATCTATTAGATAGAAGATTCTAACAATTTATTTGCTTATAGCAGTTATTAGATGACTTGATTTGGTAGATATTTTTCTCACTTTATAGTTTGATGATGCTGTGTCCTTCTTCATTTCGTATTGATAACTTTGATTGACTTCTTTCATGACAAGGTTAAATGTGCAACCAACTGCTCGTCAAACGAGAACGCTTTTCCTTGTGGAGTAACCGACGCGTTCCTGACATTGAAAAATGTTTTATGGTGGGTCACGAAGTGAAAGTTTTTACTTTTTTAGAATGTGGATCCATATTAGTTTCATTACAATTTCTTTAATTTAAATTATTCAATTACTCATTGTTCGTACAATAAAGTTCTTTTCAATTTCTTCAAGCGTATGCTCGCAACAGTATTTCAATGTAGGTGACAAGAAAATCTGAAAAGAAAATAAGCTATCAGTCAGGTGAAAAAATACGGCTTGGATTTGAAGTCCAAGGCTAACCTGTTTAACCTTTGCTTACTTTTTTTGTCTACTCTTCTAGTATAACTTTTTCGTTTCACGTTTTTTTTTTTTTTTGGGTTGCACTTGCAGGAAAACAACAGACAACAAGGATTCAAGTGTCATTAGGAAAGTAGCGCCAAGTGGTTAATTACATTTGAAGGGGGTAGGTTCCGTTTTTTGACTGTTACAATTTGAAATTTAGCGCGCTACTTCAGATGCGAGAAAAAGGTGGTCTGACGAGATCATGGAACTAAGATAGAAGAGGAAACTACATTGGCGTTTTTGTTGTGAAGCTATTTAACCAAACGGAAGAATAACCAATATTGCGAGATCAAAAAAGTAATTTGTTGAAATTGCCTCATTAGGGTATTGAAATAGTATAGTGTAGGTAAGTTAGTCTTTACAGAAACAAGGAAACATGTTTGAATCACGAGCGCCAGCGAGTGATTTATACGTTTCCGAGTATCTGTAAAGACACTTACCACGAGTTGTGTTAGCTATTTTTTTTAATAGTCCTACAATAAAACAAAATTTAATTTATTAATGAATCTAAAAATAATGACGACTAGAAATTATTTCAATGGTTGGCGCTGAACTGTAAAAACTGTCTCGGTTGTTACGGTAAACAAATAAAAAAAATAATTTTGAAAAGCACGCGCATCGCTGTTAATTGTGTTCAAGCAGTGATATAGAGCTTAAAAATAAGTGAAAATGCAGAACTTGACGAAGATTTGTTTCTCCCGAAAGAGATTTGTGAAGAAGCTGCCGGAGCATCAGCGGAACTGATACCGGAAAAATCGAAGCATCGCTACGAGAAAGAATACTCAACATTCTCGACTTGGCGGTCCCAAAAGAATGTCAGAGGTGTGAACGAAGACAATTGTGTCAATTTGGCATATATGTGCAAAAGATCGAAAGCCGTCAGCCCTAATTCACTTTGGTCATATGTTTCGATGTTAAAGGCGACTCTTCTTGTAAAGGAAAATAAAGATGTTAGCAGGTACCTAATCATTGTAATACTTGTACTTTTGACTTGTACCTACGCATTTCCACCGACAGGTGTCACAAAGTACTAGCCTTTTTAAGGAGTAAATCAAGAGGATATATACCAAAGAAGCAAAAATATTTTGTAGAGAAGACTGTAGAATTTATGACAAAGGCCCCAGATGAAAGAAATTTGTTATTGAAGGTAATTTTTGTGCTTTTGCTTTTATAAAATGTCAGATTGATATGATGGGGTATGCAGGTCATAATGATAATGGGAATAGCTGGTGGGTGTAGAAGGGAGGAGCTGTTGAACATGAGGACTAATGACATTGAAGACACCGGTGCAAAACAAAAAAACCAAGGAAGTATGTTGTTAGCGATGGCGATTTTAAGGCGGTTGAAATATGCCGCAAATATTTCCGATTGAGATCTGCTAAAACTCCTCACAATCGACTGTTTGTGCAATACAGAGACAAAAAGTGCACAGTTCAACCGGTTGGTATAAATTGTATCAGCAAAGTACCTATGATGGTGGCTGAATACCTAAAGAAAGAAAATCCCCGCGAGTACACAAGTCATTGCATGCGGAGATCGTCTGCGCAATGGTGGACAGTGGTGTCGATATTTTGACGCTAAAAAGACACGGCGGTTGGAAGAGTTTTTCTTCTGCAGAGGAATACGTTGGCGAATCTATGAATAATAAGGTTTGATTTTATTTTAATGAAAGCAATATTTCTAAATTGATTCTGAAAGGTGCGGAGAAATCGGTCTTAGATAACAGAAATTGCACTGAAAACCACACGAACAATAATTTGGAAAATCAAGAGCTACCTGAATCTCAAGTTGAACAACCCGCCAGACATCTTTTGAAAAACGTGCATCGGTTGGAGCTTGAAAATTTTCCTGAATCTAGTTTTGTGACGTCAAGTGTAAAGGAAAGCTCTGATGTCTTGGAAATCGATGAAGTGCGTGGAATATCTTTTCCAAATTGTTCATTCAATAATAATTGCACATTTAACATAATAAAGAAATAAGGTTATGCTGACCTAATTATCAATATTGTTAAAAAATGAGAAAGTCATTGGTAAAAGTCATCGGTAAAACTTTTACCGATGACTTTATGTAAAACTGCAGTTACCATTGACTAAACGATTGATGTATCGATCAATTACCAAGCGACTATTAAAAAAACAATTTTTAAATAATGCATACAAAGCCCTATATGAATTATTAAATGTATTTAAGGATATCAAAACGTTTATACCTAAATTTTCGTATAATTTCCATACCAAACAGTGCGATATAGCACAAGCTGACAACTCTGTAAATGCTTGGGTATAAACATTCAATATGGGAACCGGTGGGAGTTTGATTTCACGCAGTGGCGTCGGTACGTGACTTGGTGGAGTTGTAAAACATAATAAATAAATTACAATTAAAAATTTAAGTGAGCACTTGATTATTTGTAAATACGTTTTCCAGGCTTGCAAATAATTTAGATACAGTAAAGATCTGGTTTGAGATTTTCTTTTTAATCTTATATACCGAAGAAACCGAAAGTACAGTTTATTATGCTACGCCACTGGCGGCCTGCTTGGGGAAAAATAACAACACTGTCCCCACTCTCCGCTCTTATTCGGCTTCAAAACAAATAATACCAATAGCGTGGCTTTGTTTTCGACTCTTATATTATACCTTCATGGACGAGATCCGCAAAACTGACGAATGGCTTCGATTTTGTTTGTGATTATCGCCTCGTTCTTAACCGGGGGTTACATAGCATAAACGTGTAATACGGATAAAGGGGCAACAGATACTGCAGTCTTTGTGATTGTGAGTGCGAATCGATAGAGGCCGGAGTAATGTAATGCCGTGAAGTCGTGGTTGTAATTCAGAAAGAAAAAGTGGCAAGATAAGATTTCTTTTATACTGTGCAGATCTTAACTGTTCCACTGATTAATGTAGGTAGCATCCACCAACTGTTAGGGCTGTTCCTTCGTTTCCTCTCACACCGTTGAGTCCTTGATTTAATACGCCGACACCTTGGAGCCAAGTTTTTCTGTTGAGTGTAGGGGACAAGGGACCAAGATGGTCTAAACGGGATTGAGCGAGTTTAAGAAAACACAATCCAATCAGCCGGCCAGAATCGTCAAGACCATCATGTAATTAAGTTAAGTAAAAGTTCCAATTTTTTGTCAACGTTCCATAACTACTTTTAATCAGTTTTCCCTAAAACACCAAACACAATTTTTATTATAAATACCGACTCGAGTTCACTCATCACCCTGATGATGCCAACATTGTTGGCGAAACGTGCGTCGGTATTTATAATAAAAATTGTTTTTGGTGTTTTAAGGAAAACTGATTAAAAGTAGTTATCTACCACCAAATGTGATCCAGACAATTGTTTTGTTTTTAACGTTCCATAGTTAACTTTAAAAATACGTCGTCAACTTTTCTTTTTCATTGAATATTAGTACAATAATTATTGTCATTTTTATTATCAAACAACATTATTCTGTAACTATATAATTATTTTAATAATCTTGATATTGTTAATTTATATAATATAGGAATTTGTGGGACATAATTTGTATTCTCTGTGTCCTCATCCATACCCCAGATCTTGACAGTACGCCATTTTAGATCGTAACAATACCCCGCACCTGTTGTGTGGACAAGTGATCCTGTTTGTGTTTTCTGTGTGGCCGGCAAAACTGCCTCTTTCGTTCCTGGGCTCCTGAGGGATATTACGTCCGGCCGTTGGTACTGATCCCCACGTTCGTAGAGGGATCCTCTGCGATATTCGTCTATTAAGCCGCGTATTCATCTGAGCACGAACGGGACCGAGGCGAGGCGCGGCCGAACGAATGCCGCGTTTAGTAAATATTTTGGGCGCGAACACTGTCTGCCGAGGCAACGAACAAAGCACCGATCCATCTGTGCGAACATAGTTAAAGCAGGATGGCTGGTTTTTTCTCTTCGCCGAGAACCTCGCAGACTTTCAATTTTTTTTTAAACATCACAATTTTCATTAAAAATCCCACCTAATTCCCTCCAAGCATCCTCTTTTTTGACTATATTAAAATACAGTTTGTGGCTTTTTTGCCACAATATTGGTCTTTTTTCGTATTCTTTGATTAAACTTAGAATTGTTTCATTATCCAAAGTCATTGTAGATGAATGGATTCTCTTCTGCACACTGAACTTGACTGACTAAATGAAGAGCGAGGCGAGGCAAACTGCACGCTCCAAAATGCCGTCCACATTGAATTGCATTTTCCTTTGAAGTACCGACTTCAATCGGCTCGCATCCGAACTGCCTCGGACCGAGCATCATGCAGTTTGCCGCGCCTTGGTGACACGTACACAAACATATGCTCGTTCGGCCGCGCTTTAGATGATATTCATAGGAATCTAGTACTCTCATTGGTCAGTCAGGGTAGCGACCGTAACAGAGAAGTAACGACGCTACTTGATCTTTCGTTTCTTTTTAACACAGGCTGGTGTCTTATACAAACAAGGAGACATCCTTCCGATCGGTAAACTTGACAACTATACCACATCTACTCGAAGAAACAATTGCTGGCAGCAACATCTACTTTTGGAAGAGGGAATTTATTTCATAACGTCACGTTTCAAACGAAATCGTCAGCTGAGGCCTGAGGTTGCACCAGATTGCACCTTCAGTTGAAAACAGGGTACCCACCAAAACGAAAACAAAACACCATATTGCTACCCATTTCACTGTTCAGCCATTTTCAGGCATGCGCATCTGGCCCTATGAATATCATCTAATAGACGGAAACCTGCACCCGTTAGATAAGCTTATAATTTACAAGTGTTATCCGTTTGTTTCGTCCATTGGATAGTGGATTTTTTTGATGCCCTGCTGGGAAGGCCTTCCAGACAAAAGCATTTTTTGTGTAGCACAAGGAACTGGTGTGTGAACCTGCGGCACCCTTCGATGAATTGGAATGAATTGTGTGAAAAATGTGATATGGCGATAAACCGTACGGATGTTTTTTTTTTTGTTTCAGACCAACCACACAGGTAGCTTCAATTGTAGATGAAGGCCGGTATCTGTCTGTAGGACCAGTTGTGGTAGGTGACGATGTTCATGTTTTGCAGGTAGACGAGGACGTCCAATGGCCCCAGGATGGTGCTGCAGCCCAGCGTAAGTCCAATATGTCCATGCACGAAATGCACAGAAACGACCTGCAGGTTTACCACAATGATGACAAACAAACCTTGCGCATGTCAAATATTTGACCCCTTTCAAACAATGATAATTACCTTTCACAGATTCGAGGCATTATAAAGACACATATTTTGCAATCCTTGCAACCATCGGAGGGTGTTGAAAACAAACATCACATAATAATATCAGGTGTTCATTTAAAAAAGTCATCAAGTCGTTTATGCATTTGACGTAACATTTTAACGTACGTCTGTTTCGAAATTAATAATATAGTATGTATTGCTGGTTGCAATACATACTATATAGTATGTATTGCGTCTTTGTCACTCAAAAAATCACAAGCCACTTGATGACTTTTTTAAATGAACACCTTATATATACAGCTCGTTTATTATAATAAAATAAATACATATCAAATAAAAAATTAAACATTAAAAAACACATTTGAAATAGATACAAATGGAGTAAGTATCTTCTTTAAAAATCAAATTTTGATATCTGCCAATGAGGAGAAAACTTTGTGGTTTGTGTTACTGGCATTAGAACACTCTGTACATACATGATTAAATTTTAAATTCTAAAAATGTGCTGTATGTATAGGGTAGCCCGGGGCTTAAAGTCCGTGGGGCACAAAGTCCAACAGTGACTTTTTAGTATAAGACGTCATAGTTTTACTTTGCAATTGTGGTATTCGGAAAGCAATATCCGAGGGGAAGTAGGGGGTGCCCCCCCAGTCGCCGCGGATCGTGCACTTTGCGTACACGAGAACGTCGTTTGTTTTCAACCTATAAAATAAAATTTTTTGTTCACTTTTATACTTACTTCTAGTAGGGAGCCCAAGCGGGGATTTTGCGCGTTACTCGAGCGTGTCAGAAAATCATATGGGGAGAAACCTTGCACCCTGTAATGTACCCCTACCAAATATCAACCCTTAATATAGAGGGGTTCGTTGAGGGCAGCCCGTCAGATTAGAAAAACAAATCGATCCTCAGAAGAACTCGAGCGCATCAGATTAAGACAAGGTAAGTTAAGTACATGTAGAAAAGTGCATATTTCAATAATCTGACACAAAGTTGTAAAAAAAACGTCACCTCGAAATACTCGAGAGCGCGATTAATTTTTTTTTATTTTGAAAGAAATCCTATTAGGATTACGAAAAACATATAATCTGACGATTTTCATGGGGCGATGTAGCTAAAACCATCAATAAAGGATGAAGCGTACAAATGCCGATAACTGTATATTTCCCACTCCGCACCAGTTCGAATCAGTTCACTCCCTTTCACATTGACATCTTGTCTTGTTTAATTTGGTATTGAAAAAATAATATCATCAAAAAGGTTAAGTAGAATTGTCCAACATGCTTGCTGCACTCGCATGAGGTCCAAAAAACATTTCAAGTAATAATATCTTAGATTATGGAGTCGGGCGACGGTACCTCGTAAATCAATGAATAATATGCATATGAAACTACTGACATTCTATGAAATATGTAATATAGAACGCCATTGTATGAAAAACAGTGTTGTGTTTTTACTTGACCAGATCCAGAGGTCTAAAAACTGGTTTCAAATATTACTTATAGAAACACGAGATGACGAGGAAGTTGAAGAAATGGAAATCAACTTCGAAGACGAATCCAGTGAGGATGAAGATTAAAATGCTTGTTTTTAATATTTTTTTTTTATCTATTTTATATCAATAAATTATTAAATTTTCTATGTACACTTAATTTCAAAATTATCGAGTACACCTAATTTTCGACAGTGTGAAACTATCGGAATGCACTTGTTTAAACATTTTTTTGTCAATGTCAGTTTTGACAAGCAAAATGCCTAATCTAACAGAAAACGCAAAGGTGCTCATTCTTTCCAAATTAGAAGAAGGGTGGTCGATCCGGAGGGTGGCCCAGCATTATAATATTGCAAAGAGCACCGTGCAGCGCGTAAAACAAAGATGGCAAGAATTTGGACATTTTGCTAGGAGAGCAGGGGCGGGACGCCCAAATGTGTCGACAGCGGAACAGGACCAGGCTCTTCTAAACCGTTTGAGGGAAAATCCTTTTGAACCATCGACTGAAGCTGCATCCATGACCAATTTTCCGGGGTCGCAATCAACAGTTTGGCGGCGAATTCAAAATTCAGAGTTGAAAAGCAGATCTAGCCCCAAAAAGCCTCTACTAACAGACCAACAGAAGCAATCTAGAATTATATTTTGTCTAAATTATATATATCGTGAACCACAATTTTGGAACAATGTGATTTTTACAGACGAAAAAACTTTTCAATCAAGAAATTCTGGCCGAATACGTGTCTATCGTCCGAGAAACACAAGGTTTGATGAAAGATACGTAACGCCCTCAACTAGATCGGGACGATTTTCCGTCAATGTATGGGCCTGGATATCTCGACAGGGTGCAGGTGTCGCATGGCGCATTGATGGCAATTTAAATGGTCAAAGTTACCTAAATATTTTGGAGAATGTAATGCTGCCCACAGTGACACAACTATATGGGAACAACTTTCTTTTTCTGCAAGACAATTGTCCCGTCCATAATGCTGGTATCATTAGGCAATGGTTTGCCACTAATAATGTAGAAGTAATACCATGGCCCTCAAATAGTCCGGATCTTAATGTGATAGAAAATGTCTGGGGTTTACTTGTGAAAAAGATACATAGAAGAAACGGAGGAAGAAACTTTAGACCTCAAAATGCTAATGAGCTCTGGGCCTCCATTGAAGAAGGATGGGAAGAACTAAGCCAAGATCGAAATTTGTGGGAGAATTTAATTTCTTCTATGCCCCGAAGGCTTAATGCAGTACTTCAAGTTAATGGTGCTATGACAAAATACTGAATGTGTTATTAATAGTTATAAAATACTCCTACAAATAAAGTTATATTTTCATGTATTTTTTAATTTTGTCAAAATTATCTAACCTATATAAAAATATGACGTTTAAATTTAAAAACGCAACTTCACATGTGGAAAAAACTGTAATAAATAGACTTCTAGATTTTTGAGGTGTACTCGATAATTTTGAAATTAACTGTACATATTATTTTTATTACACTCAGTAATAAAAAAGCAATTTTTTTTTTCAAATTGTCAGATTTACAATATCCCTCCATATAATTGTCAGTTTATCATTTAGGACGACTAGGGCATCAAGTTGAACCGTCTGTATACAAATCTGACGCGCTCGAGTATGTCAAAAGGTCACATTTTTTTTACATTTTCAAAAATCGTTCATGACGTTTGGTCACGTCGAAATTGTCAGTCATTTGAATAGGACACTTAACATTCCCTATGAATATCTGACGCTCGGATAACTTTTTTTATATATATATTTTGTACCCCGTTTTACTGCTAGCCCCCCTAGTTAATCGTCAGATTAATATCTCCCGGTTATCAGAAAGACAAAGCGCGTGTACACTATGAATGTCTCGCTCGAGTATTCCCATGTGACTGTTTTTTTTTACATTTTTGAAAATTTGTACACGCTTTTCCCCCTACTAAAATGGAAAACTTAACATAAACTTTTTTTCGTTTTAGAACCTAATCTTCACAATACAATGGGTCCCCATGACGCTTTAGTAACTGCAAATTTAGCATCCAGGGCTCCATTATTATTATTTTTAACATTTCCATCAAATATTGAGGTTAGGTTGACAGCTGTCAAATTAAGTAAAGAATAAAAATGAAATGCTGTACGTTGGTAAGCGCATAACTTGAGAACAACTGGACCTATTTGGCATTTTTTTTTAGAATATTCGTAATAGTACAGAGAAGGTTCTTAAAGAAAGAAACATTGGAAAAGTTCCCCGGTAAATTGGAAAATTGAAAAGGGAAAAACTGAAAGTCCGTGCTTACATAAAAGCACTTTCTGCTAGCGCAATTTTCATCAGTATAAAGAGCAAAAATTTACCAAAAATCTGCTTTATCTTAAACATTAGCGTAAAAATGGAGGTGGATTTAGGTCAAGTGGGTTTTGAGCTTTCGGATTATGTTAACATGTCTATAACCGAAAAAAATGGATATAGGGCAAAAGAATACTGGCATGACGAACTAGGTACAAAATGCGAAATTGTGCCACGTTGGCTATTTCTCCACATTGTTCGAATTTTGCAAGTCGTTAAAATGAATAATGTAGTGTTTTGAATACGTCGTTAAGACAAGTTAACAATATTAAGAAGTTACAGTCACGCAATTAACCGTTTAGGACAATACCTTGATTATTGCATTAACATACTATGGCGACTCAGTAGACTTGATAATATCAAGCATTACAGCACTATTACAGGCTTATTGTTTCTTCACCATTGCTGACTTGCATAAAAAAATGTTCTTATATGTAAATATTTCATTAAAAACAAGATTCGATTTGATAGTTCCAACGTACGTAAGGAATTCACATTATTGTGAAAATTCAAGGTTTCTAACATTACATCGGAAAAACAAACCGTTCTCAAGAAATAAATGTTGATGCGGACGAAGTTACAACGCTTATGAATAAAATTAATTTTTGCTATCAGACATATCAGGATATTTACAACTCAATATTGTGATGACATTTGTAAATGTGTAAAATATTGATTTGGTCATGGGCCAACCCAAAATCAGGTATGGTGATTATATAACTTATGTATTTAAAATACCGATGATACAGATGTGGAAAAATCGATTATGTAAATGCTTTACGCTATAACCGAAATAAGTCGTTCGGCAACTTATGGGATCAAAATGCTCTCCACCTGCATACTTTCTAAAAGGTAAATCGAATCAGGTCTCACACATTTTAGAACATAATGATTCGAAGAAATGCAAAATTGAACGGAACATTCTGTAACAATACTTTTTAAATGCACTACTTTTCGTGTTTTTTATTTATTAATTGCCTCAAATATTTCTTGAGGCAACATACACAAAGAAAGTATATTTTTTTAAACTTAAATTTCGTTTATTAATAGTTTTCTAGCAGTTTTTTACTCCACAATTATTAGAGAAACAAATTATTATATAACCCCATAAATTCAGTCCATTGCTAGAAGATATTAGAACCACATTTTTGCAGAGATATCTGGATTGAAGGAATTTATTACAATCGATTTATTTTATTGAACATTTTGAAGATTTTATTCACACTACGATAAATGTTTTCATGAAGTTAAACTTTATGTATTTTTAGTTTTACATTAATTCACAAAATTTCATTTATTACAATAATCTTTGTAAGATATACGCCTTCACTTTCATGGTGAATTTTAAATACTTTGTTTTTATGTTGTTTTAAATTACTTTGTTGATGAAGGTACTTAAACAAATCAATAAATTTTTGTTAATATATTACGATTCTATATTTTTGTTATTTATGTGTTAGGTTGACTTAACTACTTACATAATTTTATTATATTATATTTTTCATATCGACCTCCCCGATTGTAACGAGTGACCAACAAAATTCGTGATCGTAGGAGCCTCTGAATTCAAAATTTTGAGTCGATTCTTGATCGATACGATTGTGTAAAAAGTCATCGAGTAATGTGAATTGACGTTTAATGTAAACAGTAAAGTAAAAGAACCGATGTACGTTTAGCCAACTGCGATCACGAATTTTGTTGCTCATTCGTTACATTATATCTAATTCTGGGTTCTAGGACTGGTTCTCATGGAAGGAGCTGAATCTATAGTGTAATAACGAAATGGATTACAAAATTAATTAGTCATTAGTTAATGTGTTAAGGACGTGTAGGGCTTCATAAATTATTTATACATCCAGTAGGATTTGCAAGTCAAAACTCTCCATTTAACTACATGTAAAGTTTGTTTTCCGCAGGCAATCTTCTATATGTATACAAAATGATCATAAAGTTCCGCACAAAATTGATAATTTAGTTATATTTGCGAAAAACGCTGGAACAGGTCGATCTTTATTTTAAATTGCCATCTTTTGACATAATAATTTTGTTGCTGACGTTATCTATTTTTGAACTATGACACCGTCATCAATTTTTTTAAATGGCAACCCCCATTTTTGTTTTGGTTTTAAATACACTTTTCAATTCTCTATTCAACAAGAGTAAAAAAATTATACTTTTTCTACTTTGCGTTCGTACTGAGGCTATTACGATACGGTTTTGAGTGTCATAATAGACAAAAGCAGTGTTATAATAATTACACTAAAAATAGTATAATTTATTTTTTTAATATTGGTAATCTCTCTGTCTGATCTTGGCAATCCTAACCTATACTTCGCTGTCAATGATGTATGAATGTGAATTGGCATTACTATTTTTGCCACTTGTATTGGAACTTCACGTGCATTTAGGGCAAGTGATTTTGTTGGGGGAGGTGTCCAATAAGCTGGTAACACTTGTCGTCTTCTTAGCGCATTAGTGTAGGACGGCGTCTGTAGGTTTTACATGTCCTGGATGGCTCGCCTTGACTTTGTGTGTGGACGCCGTCAGGAAGGTTTTTAATAGTATACGACAACATTGTGGTGTTGCAGCTCAAAATACATACGGTAGGAAAATGTTTTTGGAGATCGTAGAGAACGTGTTCTTCTGTAAATTTTTAAATTGGGCGTATGTTTTTCCATATACCTCGCGTGACTTTGAAGGTAGCAATTATCGTATTTTCGCCAAAGCCCGTATTTCTGGGGGCGTACATTGAAGAACTTCAGAACTCATTTTTGGAAGGACAAAAATACGAGTGTTGACGTTTCAAATTAATTCTTTTTCATAGGCGTCGTTAATACAGCTCGCACGCGGCCAACCACTTCCCTAGATTGTGAAATTTGATTATTTTGTATAAAAAGTGACAAAGTAGAAAAAATACTGTATGATAACTCGTTTATAAGGCATTTTGTCGCACTTACTCTTTTAGGGCACTTCTCGCTACGCTCGTCGTGCCCTAAACCCGTGCGTGCGACAAAGTGCTTCTTATAAAACTCGTATCATAATATACTATTGCATAACTTTTTTTTGAAAAAATTACGTTTTACATCTAAAATAAATTTTTTATATCTTGTTGTACACAGGGTGTCCCAACTAAAATTTGTACCTCCCAAAAATTCCAATTTCGAAAGACTCGGAAGAAAACGCCCTAACAGGTCAATTTTATTTTCAAGGGGGACCAAATTGTACCAAACTTTCAAGTCTTAGATCTCACCCCTTTGGCTAGCTGAGCCACACCTTTAAAAAATTTAAATGGCATGGGGGGTGTGTCATCATTTTAAAGCTCAATGCTCTATCCAGACCTACTTTTATCGATTTGTTTCTACAAAAAAAAGCATGAATTTGTTATTTTCCAAATCAAGAGTATTTTATGTAGATTTGGAATATCAAATTCATGTTGAAGCACTCTAAGAGCTTGTTGATAATCTGATGTTGGTGCTGGTGCAGTTCCGTACTTTTGACAATTTTTTTTTGCAATTTTCCAAAGCGGTGCTGGAATTATATTTTTAATAAAATTATCGGCATACAAATATTGCTTATATACTCTAAGTATTTACACTATTTAGTAATCATTTATTTTGAAAACTAAATGAGAAAATCAAGTACCTCAATTTTATTTATTTTATTTTTACGATATTGTTTACGATGCCGACGGCGGCGGCGGTTACCACCCGCGCCCCATTGGCAATGAATTAGAAAATAAAATTTGGGAATTTCACAGACTTTATAATAGTGCCTACATCGCCTGGTTGGCTCGCCCTCCACCCACCGTTAAGTACAACCACTATCCTCTATGGGAGTCGGTTCAGCGCCGAAGACCAGGCCACTGTATAAAAGGGGTGTTCCTACCCTGGAATTGCCAGAGCCACTGACTTACTCTCAATCTTCTACCTACAGTTATACCCCGATAAGCGCACTGGTTACCTGTCCTTATCACTGGGTCTTCTCAAGTAGCAGTCTGACTAGTAAACGCTGTTTAGCCTACTTATATATCGGGTGTCCCAACTAAAATTTGTACCCAATTTCGAAAGACTCAGAAGAAAACGCTCGAACAGGTCAATTTTATTATTAAGGGGGACCTAATTGTACCAAACTTTCAAGTCTTAGATCTCACCCCTTGAGCCAGGGGAGCCACCCCCTTAAAAAATTTAAATGGCATGGGGGTCGTGTGATACATCATTTTAAACCTTATTCAATTCTCTATCCAAATCTACATCTATCGATTCCGTTCTACAAAAAGGAAGCATGAATTCGATATTGTCCAAATCTACATAAAATACTGAACTAAAATTTGTACCCACCAACAGTTCCAATTTCGAAAGGCTCAGAAGAAAATGCTTGAACAAGTCAATTTTGTTTTCAAGGGGGACCAAATTGTACCAAACTTTCAACTCTTAGATCTCACCAACTCTTAGCCAGGGGAGCCACCCCTTTAAAAAATTTAAATGGCATGGGGGGTCCTGTAATACATCATTTTAAAGCTTATTCAATTCTTCAATTTTTATTGATTTGTTTCTACAAAAAAAGCATCAATTTGTTATTTTCCAAATCAAGAGTATTTTATGTAGATTTGGAAAATAACAAATTCTTATGCTCCTTTTTGTAGAAACGAATCGATAAAAGTGGATTTGGATAGAGAATTGAATAAGGTTTAAAATGATCACACGACCCCCATGCCATTTAAATTTATATATATATATATATAATTATGTTTTTTCGGGAAATCAAAAGATTTTCAGCAATACATTTTTTATATTTTTAATTCTAGCGCAGAGACCCTGCTAACTTTTTTGTGATAGAATAGTATGTTATTATACGAGTTCCTGTGTAAATTGGACGCTTTCCGGCATTAGGGATTTAAAAAAGCACGAGTAAATAACATTATATATATACAACGTTTTATTGTTCGACACAACCCCGGCAAGCCTTTAAATTGCTTAAAATCCATAAAAATAGGGTGACGTTTATCTGACATTTTTTTACTACTACTTCATGACAGTGTTTACATAAGCAAACATTTGAAAATTTTAACAGTGTCGAACGATAAATATCTTTTTTGACATGAATAGCGTTGACTTCATGTCTTCCACAAAAATACAGCGAAATTCTTCCACGGTTCATGGTAGCCTGTGAAAATCAGCTCCGCATACGGAATCGTATAATTGGGTATAATTAGCTAAATACAGGGTAATTCATGAGAGGGGTAAATACATTTTAGCAATAATAATTTCTAGATTCCAAATTTTGAAAATAATTATAACTGAATCCACGGTGGCTATTAGTCTTCTCTTCGACAGTGAAGCAAAAAATCTTTGAAAAGAGTTTGCGGAAGAACAGCTACGGGTCCACAGAAGGAAATTGATCGTCGTGCTTGCCCAATATAAATATTTTTGATTACAATCTGTATATTTAATTTCATAAATTCCCGATTTGTCCAACTGATCAGTTTTGTCTTTTGGGTTGTAGACTACGCCCAGAAGTGTGAACCAATTTTTTTAAGTCTAGTCCACTGAAGATTTTTGCCAAGCCCTTGGTGATGACGGGGGCATAAGAAATTGTCACAATTTGTGACTTCTTCTTTTGATCATTTTGAAAAGTCGAAGATTCAGTGACCATTTTCTTACAATTAGTCGTATTTATAAGCTTATGGATAATATTACCGTCAAACCTATTACACCTGGCTACTTCTTTGAGAATTTTGAACTCTTTCTTGTACCTGTCTGGATTTAAAAGAAAGGCAAGGTGTCTGTGAACCAAAAAGTTGAGACTAACCATCTTGTGTTGTGGACAATGATGGGAGTCTGCTCTGATGTAGCGAAGTGTACTGGTGTAATTTCGATATAATAGATCAAACTCTAGTTTCATATTATTTCTGATAACAAGACTATCTAAAAATGGTGAACACAAATTGTTCTCTTTTTAGCAAGTGAATTTTATGCCTTCAAAGCGGTTGTTAAAAAGAAATCATCAATGTTGCACTTCTTCGTGTCGAAAATTGCGAAAATGTCATCCACGTACCTCCTTTAACCAAACCTTAGGGAAATAATGTAGTTCATGTTCCAAATACTTTTCAAAGCTCCTCATGAAAAGGTGACAAGGAATTACCCATTGCCGTACCTCTTGCTGCTGAAAAAAATTGCCGTTGATTTGAAAAAGGTTTTGCTTCATGCAAACCTCTGTAAATGGTTATTCATGCCAACATAGTTGGCGAAACGTGCGTCGGCTTGATAAATCTTGTTTTTGATGTTTTAGGGGAAACTACTAATTAAAAGTAGGAAATCCATTAACATACCGGGTGTAGTGTGTATTTTGAGATATAGGAATTTTACATGTTGAAATAAAAATTTGAGAAATGGTTTCTCTAATTATTGTACAGCAAGATTTTTTAAGAGACTTTTTAAATAAAATACAAAGAAGTAGCTAAATCTATAATTACTCATTTTACACAAGTGTTAAAAAAATAAAAGACAACGAAGTAGTGAAGAAATACGAAAAATAGTAATAGGTTTGAAAAGTTATGTCATTCATTTCATGATTTATTTAAATTGTTATGTTGCGGAAGGTTTTAACAAGCAGAATTTGTCGTCCGACATTGTATCTTCACAAAATTTTTTCTTCAAACTCCACGTTCAAAATAGGAAAGTAATTATTGATAGTGACGTTTCATCTTCAAATTTTCCATAGATAAAGCTATTTCATCAAAATTCTTTGTTTTCTTCTTGTTTTGTTCCTGTACCAAAAGTTGTTACAAGGGAACTAAAAATGGATTCAGGTAGAATTTTTAATAGTCTGCCTGCAACTTCCGTATTTAACGTTTTGCCGTAAACTAATTAGGGGAGCCGATATGTATTCTCAGATCTTTGTTTTTACATGTAAGTCCTATGTCTCGAAATACACCTGGTAACTTTATATGTATGTATGATATATGCAACATATAATACAGACACTATGCAAGGTGTCATAGATATAATATTTGCAAATAATTTTAACCACGACAGCAGCAAGTAGATCAAATTATAAAAGTGATTCAAAATTCTTTTGGAATAAAATCCCCTAGCAATCCCCATTCCATATCCGCCGCTACAGAAGAGATAGTACAGCAAGGAAGAATGCAGAAAATCCTCTTAAAAACTGTGTGTAGGTTTGTTAAAACGGCGAAATTTGAATAAAGTAAAGTAGGTACTATTACAACCTAAAAAAGACTAATTCCCTGCCAAATATTTGAGGTATGGTTAGGTCACAGTGAAATACAGTTTGTCCCAAAATTCATATAATGATTAAGTTAACAAAGAAAATATGCAAATGAACATCAGTAAATTAAAGTTGATTGAAATTAACTAAATAATCTAACAAAGTTGTATAATAAAAATATACAGGGTGTTATGGAAGTCCTAGCAGAAAATTTAACCACAAGTAGAACTCGTCAAAATAAACTTTTTTTTCGCAAACGCTTCCTTACGGAGTTAAAATTAAGAATAGATTGATCCCTGAAACCAATACCCGCCTATGGATCGGCGTTCATTCATTATCAGGGCACAAAAACTTTACCCGATAAACGAATCGAAATAAAAACTGTTTAAATGGAAACATGTACTCACCTACCATAATATGCCTAATATTAAAGTAGTAGCATGTAACTCTGTAACTTTGATCAGGGATAAATGTTGACACAAGAACAGTTCTAATACAGTTCGAACACACTTCGAAGCACATCTTCGAATACTTAAAAATATCAGGTTCGATTTCCAAAACGCGATTACATCTGGGACGTCCGAAATCGTAATAAAATAATCAGCGAGCACCAGAATCGAGCACACAATCATAACAATACATAGCGGCGAGACACTCAACTGATGACTAAAATACTATCAACGACAAATTTTTTGTCCCAAGAAACTTAGAAGGTGTTTACCTCGTTCGGCAAAAACGTTCTGACGCGTTCAAGTTCAAGTCGGAATAGGCGGAGGGTGAAATAAGGGGTCAGAAAAATGTTCAAAAAAATTGCGGATTTCAGCAAGAAAAAATGTTTGTTTTGACGAATTCTACCTGTGGTTAAATTTTCTGCTAGGACTTCCATAACACCCTGTATGTTCGACGAAGAAAATGTGACAATTTTTAATGCGACTAGCGTACACAATCTTAAGAGGTTAATTGCTTTAAAGAAGTTTTAGCAAAGTTAAATTGAAATTTACAATTAACGTTCGTCGCAAACACAAAAAAATTACACTGGAATGTTTACCGAATTCCTGCAGTAAGTAATTTACAACACCAGGGCCTTTTTATTATCAATATATTTGAGGTTATGTTGTGTATTACGAATTTTGGGTATTTTACTTAGGCCAGTGGCCCAGAACTCGCACTTAAAATTGTTCACAGTGCGTTGTGTGCAAATCGTCATTTCCACGACACGTTGTAGGTACAAAATTGGTCCAGTGACCGAATTCGGTCGGTTTATCCAACATAATTATACTTACATACCTAATAACAAGGATTGTACGAAAACGTTTTTTAAGTGTTAAATGACAATGGTTCACATTTTTCATTTGTAATGGTTCATATTGGTTTTATTTTTGAATCGAAAACTTCTATAGGGGCACTAATATTAGTTTTTCTTGAGAGTGACGCGTCATGATTGAAAATCAAAATATCAAGTTCATAATTCATTTCAGAGCAGAGGATATCTGGAATAGTGAAATATTGCTCTGATTAATTTGTTTTTTTTACTGTTAAACCTGTTAAATATGACAGCTTTTGACAACCTAACACCATTTGATCTCTACAATTCTATACCCTAGTTCACAATCATATTGAGAACGTCACAATATTAATAACAATTTTTTTGTAAATGAAATTGTAACTTTATGATTTCTGAACTATCGTCCTAATTACACCAACTTTTTCCGGTATGTAGTACGATAGTGAACTAGGGGATCGATGTGTCAGTTCCTAAATTACTTTCTTCTGGCAATTCCGATTTTTTTCGGTCAATTCTGACTTTCTTCCACTGAGAATTCCGACTTTTTTTATGGCAATTCCGTCGTCTTCCTGTCAATTTACACTTTTTTCTGGCAATTGCGACAGGGGTAGGAAGATGGCGCTGTTTTGTTGCCCAACTTAAAATATGAAATACTGTCCACATTTAGAGTTTCACGTACAGGAAAATATTACCTTTTTGGAGTATGTTTCTTTATGGATTCGAGCGCGTAACGCAAGGCACCAATTTCAATGATCCACGGAAAAACAAATTTTCACAGACGGTAACTTCTGTGCATTACTGAAATAGGTGCCTCGGAAAGATACTACAAGAAGGTCATATTTCCCTATACTTGAAATGTGGACAATATATCATATTTCAAGTTTGAGCAACACGTCCTACCCCTGTCACAATTGCCAGAATAAAGTCGGAATTGCCAGAAAAAAGCCGGAATTGGCAAAAAAGTCAGAATTGCCAGAGTAAGTAAAAAAAAAGTAATTTATTTTTCCATTCATGTCCGTTCAGCCCTTTCGTATCTTACTGATTCGTTACGGATGATTTATTGTAATATAATTACATATCATGATTACTCCTTATGATGACTACCTTCCTACCTACTTTAAGTTTGTACGCACCGCAGTGTGATGTTATGTTATGAAATTATTGTCCCTCGTTTCCACGCCGCAACCAAACGCGACTACAGAATACGACACCTATTTAGTGACTTCCAGAAAATAAAGAAGTTTTTATAAAAAACTTGCTTTCGGACATGCACACCTGCTATAAAAAGCGAGATTGCCGACTGCAAGTCAGAGCCGCATTAAAAATTATTTGTTTAGATTCAGCTTCATCATCACTACTACTCAAATCCGATTCCGTATCTGTAATATTTTCCAATATTTCATTGTAGCTCCTAGTTTCTGCACCAGTGCTTGGTTTAGCATCATTTTTCCAGGGTTGAAACATCATTACACCAATATACTAAACACAACACAGAAATATTAATTTAAAATTTCAAATCACAATTAACGGATACAATTCACGTAAATGAATGAAGTGCGTAAATAAATGCAACGGACAATCCGCCTTTAAAAAGCGCGAAAAAAAAAACAGTTCGATCCTGTTTCATCAATGTCGCGTGCCGTAAGTGCGGTAAGTCACTAAATAGGCGGCGTATTCTATACGCAAATAGTAGAACAAATTATCTAAGCGGTGAAACATAAAGAGTAAGCAACAAAATTCGTGATCCTAGGAGCCTCTGAATCCAAATTTTTGAGTCGATTCTTGATCGATACGATTGTGTAAAAGTAATAGAACCGATATACGTTTAGCCAACTGCGATCACAAATTTTGTTGCTCACTCGTTATTACATGTTGAATTGTTTGTGTGGACATAATAATATTTAAGTATATAAATATGATTTTTTTTAATTTCTGTAAGAGAAAAAAAAATTTGGCAACAAATTTGCCGCCCCTAAAATCTGCCGTCCTAGGCTCCAGCCTACTCAGCCTGCTGGTAAATCCGCCACTGGTCTTGACAAAATACGTAAGTCTGATGCACAATACAGCATTATGCGAATTTTGGAAGTGTCTACAGGATCCTTCTCTCACAATATTTTCTGCTCTCGATAGTACTACTTATAGAATTTACATTGGTAATTTATCGGCGTGATTTAGACTTTTTGGTCTATATATTATTTCGCTGTCATTTGATTGTGAGTTATTCGTAAACAACAGCTGCCACTTTTGACAGATGTCGATGTCAATGTCTATTTTTTGATATATATTATTTTATTTTTATCTCATATTTTAACTTAATATCGGATCTTCAGAAATGATTCATTCAGACCCTAGTAAGACCCAATGTAAGTTCTGTTTGGCAATTTTATTTTTGTGTAAAAATATTGATCCAACTAACGACTAACAGTTCTAATTATGTAGTTAATGGTGATATTAAAAAAAAAAAAACAACGCATAAAACAGTGTAATTATAATATCAACAGATTGAGCAAATACATGCACGTAAATATTTTACAGTTATGATTTGTTTGACAATCTTAAGGGTTATTTAAAGAGGGTCGATGATTCGATAATTATTTACGTATGACCCATATAAATATAAACATCAAGCTATCACGTAGTGTAACATGACTATTGAAAATGAGATAGGTAGTTGCCTTAACTGTTACAGAGCTTGTCTGAAAAATTCGAAATTTACATACTTTACAAGTTACACGATCAGCAAATTAACAAAGTGTTGTTGATGTAATACAACATTATAAACTTTTTAGAGGGGTATAATTAAAATAAAATTAATAATATCCAAAACTTATATCATGTAAAGAAGTACCACCTTCGGGAAGAGCGTAATCTTTCGCAAGTTGGTCTAAAATTCCTCCGCTCCGTCCCAAAGCAGAAGGCTGCTGTGGTTGAGGTCGTGGAGCATATTGAGGTGCTGGTCTTGCCGCTGGAGCAAACTGAGGTTCAGGAATGTGATTTCTTGCAGCGGGTAAAGGCGCAGGTCTAGCATATGTAATCCTTGGTGGAGCCCTCACAGGCGCCTGTTCTGGTTCTCCATATTGTTCTTCTTCAATTGGTGCAGGTCTGGCGTTGAAAAGTGGGGCAGGTCTAGGAGCAGGTCTTGGAGCTGGTGCATAATTTCTGGCCGCGGGTCTTGGGGCAGCTGATGGAGAAGGACCAAAATCAAAATTGTGTGTCGTGATACCGCTAGGAGACGCTCCAGGGATCACAGCAGGGCGGGCAGGAACAGGAGAAGCGGAAATATGCGGGGCTGGGCCAAACTGTTGTGGACCAGAGAAGTCAAAGGCAGGTTGAGCTTGTGGACGTGGTCTGACGGGAGCTGCTCTAGGTGGCTGAGGTTGTTGATAATTGTTGTCGTCGTAATAATCTCCTGTGAATTCAGGGTTGAGAGTGCCATCTTTGTTGGTAGTTTCATCGACGAGCGTTGGGGGAGCGACGGTGATACCTTCACCAGAAGGAGCAAAACCGTATTTGGTAGCACCATACTCGACTACACGCACTTTGCCTGTGTCGTCGACGTAACCGTACTTGCCCTTTACTTCACCAGTAGGAAGTTTTGTTTCAATTTTGAATGATCCATCAGCGCTCTCATATCCATAAGTGTAAGATCCGTCTTCATTGTGTCTAAAATAATAGTAAAATTAAATTAAAATCGATTTTAAATAAACAATATTTAAAGAAATTACTAAGTTAGTAATTGCACTGTGCTTGAATCGGCACGGACTTTTTTAACTGACGTGGCTGAAGTATGCCGAATTTTATTAATTGTGCTAGCCGTTTTATAAAGTTATCGCCCGTTTTCGAGAAATTTGCTACTAAGAATTATAATCCTAAAACTCCAAAAATTATTATCATAATTTCACTATTTATTTGAAATAAATCACCGAAAATCGGTTGGATCCTTCTTCGTAGGGTACAAAGAAGTCAGATGCATAAATGAAGTCCCGAATGGTACTGAAGAGCACCTGAAGAGCTGAAGAGTGGCGGGTGACCAACAAAAATTCGCGGTCAGATGTCAAAAGCAAGTGTCAAATTGAAGAACGTAACAAGAGCTTGAGGTAAGACAATTAAAGACACAAGAAATAGTGCTATACCCAATAAAAGATGTTTTGGGCAGAAAAAGTAAGTTATTGAAGTTAGTTAATGATTCACAGAAATAAAGAAAAGAATTTTTAGGGAAAGTGCTCTGGCGAGGTATTGTAAAGCCCTCAACGCAGGACCCAATTTTACCTTTTTGCCGTTTTTCTGGTCTGCGTTTAACTCGGTAGCGAAAATGGTGGAGGTTGTTGGAC